>OX454528.1:106989726-109489726 GCA_949715645.1 Portevinia maculata
GTTGGTCGATTTCGTTGTTGACATTCAATTAGAATTGTTGCATGTAGGTAAACCGTGCGCATAAACAAATTGATTGAAAGAAAATAAAAATCGAAGTTTCTTTGTTTCGTGTTGCTGTTGGATTCAAAAAAGTAAGGTGACATAGGAGCCTGCTAGACAACTAGCACCTACTCTTAGCGGAGCAACGAAGTTGCGTGAACGGACTAAGCAAGTCCCTTTAACCACCGAACCGACTGACTTTGGTCAAAATCGGTCCACCAAGTTTGACCTTCAATTCTGTTTTTTTACTAAACAAAGACATGTATTTGTTTTTGTTAGACGCAGCGTACCCCCGAATGGTTTCAAGTTTGGGCACGGGCAAGGCCGGGCGGGTACAGCTAGTCATTTATAAAACTCAAGTTAGGCCAGGGATGACTATTGCTCTCGTATCTTCAGTTCGGCTTCCAACACTCTCTTAAAATACTCGACAGTATATAAAGGCGAGCAGTTCGTATGATTCATCGTTTCTCAGCCTGTGGGTTAAATGCGGAGTGTTAAATTCCAGGTTCCTCGTTGACGCCGTCATTGATTTATACGTATTATCAGATTTCCAAAGTTGCATTGTATTCTATCTTCTAGCCAGTCTTTTGGTGGATCTGCCTTTCACCAGAAGTAAGAAGAAAAATCGTTTACGTTCCCCTAAGTGGAATTTAGCCTAGTAACTAGCAAATGCAGTTGATTGCATGGTTCTTCTAGGATGCGACATTGAGGCTCACTCGCAACACTCTTCAAATCCAAAAGCTATCAACAAAAAGTCAATAGATCTACTTAGGTGCCTAGATCCCGGCATTATTTATCGGGAAACTAATCGATTACTTCTACCAATTGCTGAATTATGTTATCTTCCACAGCGAAAGACTTATCCGTTCAAAAAATTCCTGATAAATTTATATAAACAAAGTCACCCCTGCAAAACGTGTATCGTGGATCGAAGATAATTTGAATTTGTTTTCTTTTTTTCTGCAACCAAATTCATCGAATGCCTTGGTAATTTTTATGTCGCGTCGTTAGGCATGTATCTTCGATGTAACACCTGATAAGGTAAAGGAAACAACAAAAAATTAGGTTGGTTTGGAGAGAGAGCGAGAGTTATTTTCGTCCATCAGTCGTTTGTAGTTTCGAGCAGATGTTTGAACTATTTTCGTTAGTTTTTTTCTTTTCTTACTTCAGTATGTCCCGATTCGGGATAGCTATGTTCCCGAACCCCTCATTATCGTCATTATCATTACAATCCTTTCTTTATGCCTCTACCACCATCGCGCTCCGATGCATGTAAGGTCAGCCATAAGGCTGCATTGAGAATACGACGTGCCTGATTCCACTGCTTGTCCGGTTGATGGGATGACCTAACGATGTCAGAGCAGGTTGTACGGCCGCTATCAGAGCAGCTTGGCTGATTCTCAGCTGACGTACGGACGAACGAATAGCCTTTCGTTTTAGTTCATTAAGTCGCATGTCTATTGGGGGATGGCTGGTGGAGGTAATTTTCTGTGATCATGGAAATCCGTTCAAATTGCATCTAATCTCCTTAGCAGTACGAGAACATTAAATCAAACAGTGAATAGTCAGAGATACCTGGTGCTAATGGATGCATCTCTCAACACATGTCAAAAGCGTATGTATCTTCTTCTTCCCGCCATTATTCACAATTTCGTCAATATCAAGAGGACATAAGAGCTGCACGTATGGGGCAGCTAATCTTGGTAAAATTGGAGGTAATAGTGATAATATTTTTTAATGTTATAACTCAGGAAGGAGAGCACAGTTTAGGTGGGGAAGAGTGAGCATTGGAAATTGGTCAAGATAAAGATTTAGACCATTTGAATAGACACTGTGCGGCTACATAACTTGCATTTTTGAAATACCCACCAATCAGGCTGCGTAGCCGTTTTTACCCTGTAGCTAAGCACTGACACCAGTAACTGCCACAGCGTATGCTACAACCAATTTATTCTTAAGTGTCGTAGTCCAGGAGGCGACTTTAGGATCCCCTACCTTCAAATTAACCCTTTGACGTCCACGGGGACATATTTGTCCCAAGCCAAAAATGATTACCAACTTAATAATTAACAAGTCTATGTTCTTTTTTTTTGCTATATACAAGGTGGCGCAAAAATAACCTTTCGATGTTTTTTGGCTGTAATTTAAAAAAAAAAATTAAAAACTTTGATTCTTCTTGTGGATTATTTTTATTTGGTCTTTTATTTTTTTTTACATATGATGTCATGTAAATGGCCGCCGCCACAGTTGATTGTCATTTGAGCCCTTTTTATGGCATTTTCCATCAGTTTGGCCAAAACTTCCGGCGATAGGTCCTCACATTCTTGACGGATATTGTCTTTAAGAGCTGCAAGAGTCTGAGGCTTGTTGACATAAACCCGCGACTTCAAAAAGCCCCACAAAAAGAAGTCTGGAGCGGTCAAATCAGGCGATCTTGCTGGCCAGTGCAAATCGCCAAAACGGAAGTTTAGGCGCCCGGGAAATGCATCCTTCAGCATATCGGTTGTGGCACGTGCAGTGTGTGCCGTTGCACTTTCCTGTTGGAACCACATGTTTTCCAATCCCAATTCATCAAGTTGCGGCAAAAAGAACTCGTTGATCATTGCTCTGTAGCGCTCACCATTCACAGTAACCGTTTGGCCCGCGACGTCTTCGAAGAAAAAAGGTCCGATGACTCCTCCAGCGAAAACAGCACACCATACAGTGACTTTGAGCGGGTGTAATGGCTCTTCGTGGGTTACACGCGGATTTTCAGTGCCCCAGAAGCGTAAATTTTGCTTATTTACGTACCCGCTAAGATGGAAATGGGCCTCATCACTCATGATTATTTTTGATGAAAAATCATCTTCCTCTTGGTGGTGATTAAGGATGGCTTGAGCGTATGTTAGACGCGATTGGCGGTCAGCAGCTAACAGCTGATGCACCGTCTGGACTTTGTACGGAAACATCTTCAAATCTTGTACCAAAATTCGCTGTAAAGACCGTCGACTGATACCCATTTGCGTGGCACGTCGTCTGGTCGATGTCGACGGCGCTTCCATGACATCTTCGGCTACAGCAGCAATATTCTCTGCAGAACGGCTACTCCGGGGTCTGCGACGCCTGGCAGCATCTCGTGTTGTGCCAGTCTCTTCGAGGCGAGCGGCTAAACGTCGCAGTGTTTCACCAGTAGGCGTTGGACGGGTAGGAAATCTGCGACGAAATTCACGTTGTGCCAAAGTCACCGACCGAGTATTGCTCAAATAAATAGTCACCAATATTCCGCGTTCTGGAGCAGTGTAGCGTAACATTGTTTATTAACGTGTATTTCGCATGTGTTTACTACACAAATGTCAAAACAGAACTGACATTAGGGGCCAATCGCAAAATTAATAGCATTTTCTGATAGGAGGATTACTTTTGCGCCACCTTGTACTAGTCTCTGAAAGTGCCTACTATGTTTTTTTTATCGGCAACACAACATTTATAATACCATTCTTTTTCCAATGCCATTAGAAACTGTCACTTCGTTCGATTCGGTAACCTAAAATTTTGGAAAAGTCTTTTTTAGTGAAAAAGTGTTTTTTTATCATTTCAAAGTGTGAAATAATTATTGCCTGTAAATTGTTATTATACACATTTAACTTATCATTATTGATTTTGCATAGGCTTATTATTCATGATAAAAAAAAGGGACACTGGTGTCCCAGTGGACGAATGGAGACGTTATTTATGAGAAATAGTTTACTTATAGTAATGATGATTTTTGTCATATACTTTAATTTTTTTTATTCATATTGTTGCAGATTATGTTTCGTAGGGGGCATGGAGTTTTTGAACTTAGGGAGAATGAAGTCCAACAGATTTTGATTGGTGACAACAGTGATGGTGAAGATGATTTACTGCTTGACGATGAAGGTCAGAGGATTCTCACACAGGATGATAACTAAGGGGTTTTGGAAGTTGAGGTTGAAGATATGACTCATGAACCTCAGGAGTCAACAAGTGCATCACAGGGACCTTCAACGTCTACAGCAGTATCCATCAGCGAAGAACATGGTAAGCATCAATCAGTTTTCAAATGGAACCCTAAAACATACTGTCCAAATGTTTTTCGTAACGTCAATTATGAATTCGGAAAGGTACAAATCTTAAAAGAAGTTGAAGCCGATAAACTGACACCTTTTGCCATCTTCTGTTCAGCAACAAATTTCGACGTATTAATTCAGCATTTAGTGTTGGAATCAGTTCGATACGCTCATCAAAATGGACGGGAATTCACCATTGAAATCGATGAAATGAGAGCATTTCTTGGCATGAATTTGGTTATGGGGTATCATATCTTGCCATCATTGAGGGACTACTGGTCTACAGAACCTGACATGGGGGTACCTTTCATAGACAATGTAATGCCAAGAGCTCGATTTGAAGACATACGGAGGAACCTACATTTTTGCAACAACAAAGCAGAAAGAGACCCAAAAAGCCCAAATTATGACAGAGCATACAAAATTCGGCCAGTGATAGAACACTTGAATACTTCATTTCAAAATGCCCTGAATAGCACAAGACAGCAATCAATTGACGAAGATATGATCAAATTCAAAGGGCATAATGTAATGAAACAATACATAAAGAATAAGCCGGTCAAATGGGGCTTCAAGTTATGGTGTAGATGTGATGCAGCAACAGGTTACCTATTTGAATTTGATCTATATACAGGTAAACGAACTTCTGGAACTGAATATGGCCTAGGTGAATCAGTAGTTCTTCAGCTTACAAAAAAGCTGGTAGGCTTGGGATGTGAAATATACATTGACAACTCTTTCAATTCACCTTTGCTTCAATACCAGCTCATTGACCGGAATACCAAGGCGTGTGGGACTGTTCGAACAAACCGAAAACATCTTCCAAAGACTGCACCAGTTGATAAAACAATGAAGAGGGGAGACATTTACACCACAAGTTTTCGAGGCATAACATATATGAAATGGATGGATAACAAAGGGGTTCATTTGTTGACCAACTTTTTGTCACCTTTAGAAAAAGATGTAGTAAAGTGCCGCAAAGCTGGCTCAGCAGAAAAAATTTATGTCATTTGCCCCAAAATTGTTTCGTTTTATAACAAACATATGGGTGGAGTAGACCTCATGGATCAACGAAAAGTTTGCTACGAAATTGATCGAAGATCAAAAATCAAGTATTATCTTCGACTATTTTTTGATCTTTTTGGATTATCGGTAAATAACGCATACACCGTCTGCAGTAAACTTCATGATGAAAAAAAAATGGAAGGAGGTATGTTGTCCAGCCTGCAGTATAGACAAGTCGTATCTCGGAGTTTGGTAAGTGATTTTACCGTCAGGCAACGAGGTATTCCCTTCAAAAACCAGTTCAGTACGAAAATGTGTAAAACGTCAATTACCCTCGCATCCCATGGAAAAATCACGTATGAGAAAGCGGTGCGTAAACTGTGCAAAAAACAAAATAGAAAATCGTACTAACAATACCTGTTTCGGATGTAAAGTTCATCTTTGCTTCACCAATGGAAGAAATTGTTTTTCGGAGTACCACAAATAAAAAAAATTGTATTATGTCTGATAAATAAATAAGAACTAAATAAAAATAAATGTGCATTTTGATAAATTTAAAATTATTTGTTTATTTTAACGACCATAGGGACATATGTGTCCCAAAAAATTCCAAGAAAACCGTTATATTTTTTCGAATTTTGATTCTCAAATATGTTTTTTAGAAGCTTAATATATTTATTATATATATAATTATAATTATATAATTATTTTAAAAAGCTGAAATAATTTTATTAACTCCCATAATGTTATGGTCGTGAGAGGGTTAAATAATTCTTCAAAAAAAAAAAAGGAGGGCACTATTTACTATGTAAGTTTAATGTTGCTACATGCAACTGATGCAAATAGCACATTTTAGGGCAGAATGGTTTGGATGCGTTCTCAAAAATGTAACCAAACGCGAACCAAGACCTTTGAGTGTAGATGATATTGGCCTTTTTTCGTTTTTTTTTTTTTTGGTGAGGAGAGAATACGTGATGTACCGTCAAGGGATAGGCCATCACCACTTGGTGTGTTCGAAACTCCTTTCACTTACGGCCTATAAGTCAATGGGGATAAGTGCCACCGCGTATGCAGACGATGTGGTTATACTACTGCAGGGAAAATATTTAAATACTTTAATAGGTCACCGCCTTATGTTAAATTAGTAATTGGGCTAAGAGCTTCGGACTCAATGTCAACCCCTCGAAAATGCAGTTAGTAACGTTTACGAGAAGACACAAAATTCCGCACTTCAATCTCCCGAAACTTGACGGAGTGGAACTGTCACTTACTGACAGTGCGAAGTATGTGGGCGTAATCCTAGATAGAGAGTTAAATTTGAATCTCAAGATAAGGGTAATGAAATCGTATAATGTCCTCTTTATTTGTAAACGAACAATAGGCAAAACATGGGGTCTGAAACCCCCCAAGGTACACTGGATATATACTGTAGTGGTTATACCCATACTTACATATGGCTCACTTATGTGGTGGAGGGCAACTAACAAAAGAAACATAATTGGAAAACAAGCAACGGTGCAGAGAACGGCTAGCATAACCATCACAGGTGCACTCCGTACTACTCCTATGGCAGCACTGGACACCTTTCTGCACCTTATCCCGCTAGATTTAAAAATAAAACAAGTTGCTGGTAATGGCGCTTTGCGCCTCACAAATTTGGGCCAGTTTAAGGAATGCAGTTTTGGGCACCGCACGATCTTAACTGATGTGCTACCCAGAAATCCTCTACGGACAGATGAAATTTCCCCCGATGGGTCGATTTTGACATCCCTTATGAGGTGTCATATCCGGGAAGGGAAGACTGGCAAAGAGGTGCAGTCAAAGCAGCAAATGAGGTTGCTGTCTACAATGATCGCTCTAAGACAGAGGAGGGAACGGGATCTGCCATATTTTCTGTTGACCCAGACCTGTACTACTCCCTGACACAAGCAGTGTCTTTCAATTGGAAGTTCTATCTGTTCTAAGGGCGGCAGAGATAGTGCAGATGGGATCAATGTCTGGAAGGGATATCGCCATCTACATCGAAAGTCAGGCGACACTTAAGGCACTAGCATCTGTTATTATCAATTCTGAGACAGTCAGAAACTGTCGCACAGTGCTAAATGCAGTATGCAGACGGAACCGAGTAAGACTGTGCTGGGTACCGGGACACAGCCGTATAGAGGGGAATGAGCAAGAAGATGAGCTATCGAGAAAGGTAGGGGAACTGGAGAATAATGGGGGTGTGGATATTAAACCACCTCTTGGCGTTATCAAGGGAATAATAAATGAGTGGCTGACCTTAGATGGCAAAATTTAGAGGGGCATAGGGTGTCTAAAGCACTTTGACCGCATTTGGACATAGAAATATCTAAGGAAATTCTCAAATTGAGCAGGGAACGGCTTAGAACAGTAGTTGTGATTATGTCGGAGCACTGTCACCTAAGGAAGCATGCTAGGTGGTTTAGACTGGTAGATGTGGATACATGCAGGTTCTGTGGTGGTCTACAAGCCGAGGTAGTCATAACGCACATACTGTGTGAGTGTGAGGGTATAGCACTGAATCGTAGAAGGTTTCTTGGAGAATACTTCTTCGAGAAATAAGGGGAGCTGAGCGGCACAGACCACAAAAAGCTTCCAAAATTCAGCAGGAAGATTGAATGATTTGTCTAGGGAAAGTGTTTAGGTTTCTTAATCTTTTGAGTGTTGTGGGGTGAACACACACAGAAAATTGAGAGTTGATCTTTGAGCTCTAACCTCCCGTAAATCCATTTATTTTTGAATTAAAGAAACAACTCGTTATCTGTTTGTGAATCATAAAATACAAATCTGCTAACAATAATTGTGCAATGCCTTGTTCATGCGGTTCAAAAGTTGATCGCGCTGATGCAAAAATTCAATGTGGTGCTTGTAAAGTTCTATATCATTTAAAATGTGAAAATCTACAGCAAAGTGATTGTGAGTTCATGAAAAAAAGAAATGTACCGCATATCTGTGCATCATGTACAAAGCGTAGGCGAAACTCTCTGCGCTCTCCACCAGCCAGCTTTCGTAATGTGGTCTCTTCTGATGTTAGTAACAACAATACACGATCATCATCATCAACTGCTGCTGAGGAGGCTACTCTGTCTCGCTCCTACATGCCACCGACATCGCCAACAACAGTCAACTTAGAAGCAAACAGTACCCCTCCCGCAGTCATCACACTTGATGTGCTTTACACTGAAATTATTGCTCTGAAGCTTATGAACTCCAAAGCTTTGACGCTCATTAGCACACTGCAAGAAGAAAAAGAAACGCTTCTGAAAAAGGTGAATTCTTTGCAACACATAGTGAATTCACTGCAGCAAAAGCCCCTACTCAAGTGCATTGATATTGTTGGCATACCAGCTGTCGACAAGCATAATGCTTTGAATTATGCTGTAAAGCTACTAGCAGAAGGTGTGGACAACAGTATTACTCATGATGACATCAAATCCTGCTATATAAGAACAATAACTACAAAGAAGCAAACGCAAAACGTAAACAAAAAAACTGGATCAACATCTTCCCCAGCGAGAACGATGAACATTTTATGCGTAAAATTGAAAAGCTTGGAGTGCAAACGAAAACTACTTGATAACAACCGTAGGAAGAAGCTGTCAACGAATATTCTTGGTGCAGAATTTGGTAATAAGCCTATATTTATAAATGAAAGTTTATCAATCTATAACAGATCATTATTTAACAAAGCATAGCAGATTAAGGTAGATAAACATTTTTCGTTCTTATGGGTCAGAAATGGGGTTATTTTACTAAGAAAAAAGGAAGGAGAAAATCCCATAAGAATTTCTTCTTTTGATGATCTAGACGGTTTGTCTTAAGTTATGGTTAACATACAAATTAATCAAATTGAAGTTCCTCTAAATAGTAATTTAACCTCACTCTGCAAATATGATAAAGATTTTTATGATTGTATATATAATGCAAATGTATTACATAATAACTTATTCATTATACACCAAAATATCAGAAGCATGCGCAAAAACTTTGATTTATTTTTAACACATTTGGATTCGTTCCTAAAAAAGCCGGATTTGATTTTTCTCTCCAAAATATGGATTTATGACAATGAAAAGGATTATTTCAATATACCTGGATACAAATTTTATCCTAAATGTAATAATTCATATGCAGCGGGTGGTACTGGGGTTTTTGTCTGTGATAGTTTGAATGAGAATTGTGAGATTTGCAGCCCTGATCTGATAGGATCTGATATGATCAAAATTTCGTGCCTTAGAGGCGATAACAAATTTGTTTTTATGTGTTTTTATAGACTACATGAAAAAAGTAAGGATGTTTTTCTTGAAGAGTTATCTTCTCTCTTGCGTGATGAACGCTCAAAAAATTGTTCATTATAGGTGATATGAATATTGACATTTTACATGAATCTATAGTAGTTGAAAGATATCTTACGTTAATGTCTGCGAATGGGTTGCATCAATGAACCAACAAGGACTTCTGGTAATACTCAAACTTGTATTGACCATATTTTTGCTAGGTTGGATCTAAATGCCAATCTCCCTTTAATAAGTACAATATCAGATTATACAATTACTGATCACTGTATGACTTGCCTTTTCTTTAACAGTGATACGACTATACGTCCAAATAGCACAGTGCCTGATGTTTTAACTCGGAAAACCAATTTCAATTGTCTTAATGCTCTCGCTTGCTACAGGAAAACTGGATTGGTGTATATAGAGAAAACAATCCTTCTATTGCATTTGATATATTTTGTAACATTTTAGATTGCCACGTTGAGTTCTGTTCGGCAGTATCAAAAAAGAGAAGAGCTAAACATAAAAGACTAAAGCCTTGGATGTCTGATTATTTATTACAGCGAGTTGCAGAGAAAAATAAACTACGGGCAAAATGCAAAAAACAACCTAGAAACTCACAACTAAAAGAAATGTATAATCAAATCTGTAAAGAGGTAGCCTCTGAAGTTCCTATATGCAAGGAGAACTATTACATAAACAAATTTCAGAGTGCGAAAGGTAAAATAAGAAAGGAATGGGAAATCGTCAATAACTTGTTCAATAAAAATGTCACTTTTGATGGACCCTCGATAATAAAGATTAATAATAAGGATATTACTAGTTCTGTCGAAATGGCTAATGTCTTCAATGACTTCTTTATTAATGTTCCGATAAATACTCTTTCTGATGCTGGTTATAATACAGCGTCTCAGATTTTGTGTTCGGATAACTATCATAATATAGAAAGTAGTCAACAAAATAGTTTTTTCTTTGAACCAATCACTTCTCTCGAGTTGTTTAGAAGCATAACGTTGCTAGATAACTCGAATTCCGGTACGCTGAATAGTTATTCAAGTGCTTTTCTGAAAAAAATCTGTTTTAATGTTGTTGATGTCTTAGCTCACATTTTCAACAAAAGCATATACCGTTCCATTTTTCCAGATAGACTGAAGATAGCTGAGGTTATACCCATATTCAAAAAAGAGGATAGAACGAAGCTGAATAACTACAGGCCTATCTCTCTTCTTCCGGTGTTCTCAAAAATCTTTGAGAAGGCAATAAAAAGCAGAGTTGTCATTTTTCTCGAAAAAATTTGTTTCTTTAGCTCAAACCAGTACGGTTTTAGAGCTGGTAAATCGACGGAAGATGCGCTTCTTAATTTCTGCGGTCAGGTGCATGATAGTTTGAATTGTAAAAGAAACACCGCTGCTCTTTTTATAGATATCACTAAAGCCTTTGATACTATTGACCATGATCTCCTATTGGTTAAATTGAAAAAGGCTGGTCTCAGAGGCTTCATTCTTAATTGGTTCGCTTCATATCTCAAAGATAGGAAACAAATGGTTAAGATTGGACATTTTTTCAGTGAAAGTCGTGACGTTCAGATCGGTGTTCCACAGGGCTCCGTTCTTGGTCCTCTTTTATTTATAATCTTTATAAATTCTATCTTTAAACAACATTTAAAGTGTAATCAAACTGGATTTGCGGATGACATTGGGTGCTTATACTCAAATATGTCTGTACTGGATTTGATTGCTGATATTAACCATGATTTGGAAATATTAAGGCATTGGTTTGGCATAAACAAGCTAGTTATCAGTGATAAAACTAAAATCATGTTTTTTAACTTACCATCATTAGATAGACACTCTCCTAATTGTATCTTTCATAGTTTTGATTGCAAGAAAATGTGTTTTAGCAAAAATACTTATATTGCAAATAACTGTCTAATAAACTCAAATACGAAAAGCCTAACCTGCTCTTCAAAATGTTTTTCTATTGAAAATGTCAATGCTTTTAAATATCTGGGTTTAACTATCCACAACAATATGAATTTTAATATACACACGTCCTTACTTAAAAAATATGTTCTAAAAGCAACATATATTTTGTATCACCTAAGGCAACTATGCTCTCATAAGCTTTTAGAAACAATTTATTATAGTTTGGTACAATCTAAATTGCAATATGGGCTAGTATGTTGGGGTGGCACTTATAGCAATAATTTACAACCCCTGATCATATCTCAGAAACATAGTCTAAGATTAATATGGAAAAAACAGCGCCGTGAACATAGTTTTTGTTTGTTTTGCAAGTCAAAGATACTTCCGCTGAAACATCTTTATTTTTACAAAGTTTTAAAAATATTTTACTTAAGAAGTGGAAACTTACTAAATCAGAATTTAACTACGTATGGACTTCGTAGCACAGAACGATGTCTAGCTAATATCCCACCTCACAATACTCATCGCTTTTTACAATTTTATACTTCAGTAGCACCCAGGCTATTTAACATTAAATATTCGAAGCATAAAAAAGATATTTACATTCAACAGAGAAATCAAAAAGTGGCTATTTAGGTTTGACTTGAATGAAATAAATAACTCAATAAAAGTAATTATATAGCGTGGCTTATACTTAAGAATAAACAGTTTTTTTTTTCTTTTTTTTCTTTTTTTATGCAATTAATTTACTTGTATAACGTATCAGTTTATATATCTTAATCACCCCACAACAATTGTATTCATCTTAAGTTATTAATTTCTTTAAATCGAGCCTTAGCTCATTAATGCATCCGTCACTAGTTTTCTTAACTAAAGGATGTATCCCATATTCCTCAATGTACATTTATGTAATATCTGCTGTTTTTAATGCAGATACTTATTTATTTTGTTTACTTATTTTCTTTGCTAACTTAAACTTACTTATTGTTAATTATATGCTCATTGATTGGAATAAAAATAAAATGAAAAAAAAAAAGAAAAAAAAAAGTTTTTTGGTTTCGATCGGTTCCCTAGGAATCGCGATGCGCCCTTCTGGTGCCTAGTGCTGTATGCTAACTGCGTACCCCTGTTTTAACCTAACTTAACCTACGGCCTAATAACGACCCTGGAACCGCTCTTTTTTTTTTTTTTGGCGCTAGACGTCTGTGCCTGCTGCAACCATTGGCAGGTGGCAATGGTGCGATGGTAGTGTATTCACTAAAGTGATTGGCAGGTCGTGCGTTCGAATCCCGACCAGGGCCATGATTTTTATAAATTGAATACACACAACAAAAACTGATCTCCCTAAAACAATTTAGGCGCCACCTGTTGAGAAATAAAAAATCCCATCGCACCAAACTTCTTTCCTATCCTTCTATTCTTTCAGTAAGTAGCACCCAAAAATAGGCAATGAATTGCTGGGAGCTACTTGCGCAACAAACTAAATGCCTGCGCTGTGGTTTTACCATTATAAGGGTACTGTGTCCCTACAGAAAAAAGAAATCCCTTTAGCGCACGCAAATTATAAATAAAAAAAATAAAAAAAAAACCCTTGGCGTGTTCTGTAGGGTTCTTTCTCCGCTGTGAGCTTTCCTGTCGGTGAGGATTGCATCCGTGTTGTGAGGGTATATTTTCGTGTTCCTCTCTCTTTTTTGACCGTAGTAGGCACCGTTTCGATGAATGAACAGATTTCATTCCAGGCGTCGGTACTCAACGTCATCTGGTTTACGGCAGTGTCTGGGGAGAAAATACCTATTTTCGACTCTAGCCTGTTTCTATCAGCTGCCCATCTGCTACAGATAAAAAACGTATGGTAAACATCGTCCTAAGAAGAGTCGCCGTATTTGCAGGCTGCTCTCCCTACTTTGCCCATCTTGTAGAGGTTTCGGTTGAAGTATCCATGCCCAGTTAGGAACTAAGTGACATAGAAATTCACTTCGCCGTGTTTCCGCTCCGTCCATTCATCAATATTCCTGATCAGATGCGCGTCACTTTTTTTTTATTTAAAAAAAAATTAAATCCAAATCCCAGAGCACTCAGACTCGGTGACGGTCCATTGTACTACCAGGCAGAAATCCTCATTTTTTTTGTAGAGGCTGGATAATGGCTGGCGTATGTTGTTGTCCCCCATGTGGATTGAACCTGCACCGCACGAGTCACAAGCCAACACACTAACCTCTACACCGTCGCCACCCTATGCGCGGTCCCTCTACCTCTTATTCCGCAGCTCCATCTTCTCTGCCATTCTTGTTTGCTGAGCTCCTTCGTCTCTGTAAAGGCAGTTTCCACTCATGCTTGCGTCTTGTTCACGTACAAGTATCTGTCTAACACACTGCCAGCCTTCTATCATCCGCGATTCCGGGAACGCTGCTTCCATTTGTCCAGCCAAACGATCTGCCATCCGCAGTGGCTTGAACTATATAACAGAGGTTGGGTCTTCTTTTCCTAGTCATGTCAAATCTGGGGGTTGTGAACATTGGCACAGCTCATATAGAGTTCGCGTTTATATCGTCTCCTCACTTCTGTCTCCTTGAACCCAGGACCGAATATTCGGAATATCTGCCTAATTCGCGCAAGGACATATTCAAGTTTCTTAACAGCCGTATGAGTGTACAGTGTTTGTACGTTCCAGGGGTGTCCATACCCGAGGATAGTGTCACTCTCATAACAATTTTTTTTGACGTGGGTGGGAAGTTACCCCGATGGCACAGCCACAGCCTAGATATCCAATTCCAATAATATTTCTGGAAGCGCTGTCAGTACTCCACTTTGCGAATATTAGCGCTGACGTTGCCTCAAGGGCTCATCCGCCATGCAGTTTTTGGTTTAATTTTACGACATATTTTATTCCTTCGATAATAGGGTGAAAACCAAATGCAATATGAAAGAAGGATATATCATGTTTATGGATTGGAAATGGAAAAAACAATTTACACTCACTCTCGTGAGGAGAGTCGTTTTATACTTGTTGTACTCGTATTACGAGGGAAAAAATCACGTATAATAAATATATGTCCATGCTTCGGTCACCTGAGGAACAGAACACTTGGCTTCTACTTCCAAGAAGTTCTGATGTCTCAATATAAAATCCTAGCAGGTTTCTGAGGATATCAGTATGGCTGAACAAAAGGATAAAGCGGCTAACCCTCAACGAAGGTTGTCACAAGGACCTAAGTAGGGTGAAATAGAGGTTGTTCTACTTCACCTCTAAGAACCTAACCTAAATACCGGACAATTACATTTTGTTGATTTAAACAGACCAACTTCTAAAACTTACTCATAATATTTTAAGATATCCAGAGCTTTCATTTTGAACTTTTTAATATTGTCAAGTCTTAAAGAAACACTCTCAGTGATCAACAACATTCAAACTGTGGACTTCGTCCTGAAACAATTGTTCCATATTTTTTTTAACTTTATCCGCATTTTGTCTCGGCAATTATTGGATAGAGTATTATAGTTCTCGACATCATTGATCCTTTGACAACTTCTGTTTCATCATCAGATCCTCTGCCATTATGGTGTGTATACAAATGTATGGTTCGTATCCATTTGACGACAGTGAGAAATACCCTTTGACATATGAATGAAACTGGAGAAGGAAATATTGGCTTGATTCGAAACGTCAGTTTTAATTGTGACCATAAGGGGCTGATCGATGATAGATCTGTTTCACATTACTCTAACCATGAGTTCAGTTTCGGTTACTAGACAACGACTCTGACATTTGGCTACAGTATTGCGGCGTTCGTCTCGGTTTTCTTTGTTTTTTAAATGCCGCATTAAACAATTGCAGTCTTTTAAATGTCAAAATCATGTCGGCTTTGGGTAAGAGGTACCGCAGCAGGAAAACAGCTATTAGTCGAAACAAATGTGCAAAAAGTTGAACAGACTTATGTACCAGTACAAATGAGTTTGAGACTAAGGCCCATTATCCTTGCCAAACGGTATCGCCTTCTGCAAAGGAGTACCTAAACCTATAACAAAAAAGGAATCTAGAAAATCCCAGAAAATATACCTGCAAAACATGCACACATCTCTTGAAAAGGAATAAATCTGTCCTCCTACAAGGATTTCGAAATATCCTTTACAGTGTTGCATTCACGCAATGCTATAGATTATTTTTCATTGTCCTGCGGCTGCTTTTGTACTCGTATAGCTCGTATACACTTAACAAAAACCATAGCAGGTCTGTAACTAATCTAGGTAAAAGGACTCGAAAAATAAGAAGAAACAAAATAAAACAATTTAAAACTCATCCCTGGGTGGTTACTGGATCATTCTAACACGATGGATATTTTTCGCCTGGAAAATGCATTATTGTCCAAGCAACAATCTTTTTTCTTTCACACAAAATCTTCACAACAGAAAGTCGGCCACATGTTTGGCGTTGGATGACTTGCGAGTACATTTTCGTCGAATTTCAACGTCAGGAATGTCGTTCCGCGTAGAAAGAGATTTTTCCGTAAAAATTCATATTCAGATTTTTTGCATTTTTAAAGAGTGTCAACAAAATTAGACGCGGCTGTCCGCGGATAGAATTTATTATCCAAACCCCTTAAGATGGGCAAATATTTGATCGGTTGTCGCGTGTCGTATACAGTGGGGCCGACTGAGAGACTCATCAACCGTAGATAAGGGCTTTTCAACGAGCAATAAAATCATTTGTAAATAAAGACATGTAGTATTATCGCTACTTGGTCTTAGATAGAGATACGCGAGTATGACGAAAAAAAGGCAGATGTTCTCCGTTTCGAGCAAATTTTATTGCCCTCATTTGCGCACTTAATGTGATCATTCTCTAATAGGGATGCATTAAATTGTTGACTTACTCACACGCTTTACAGTGTTATTCCATCTGGCAGGGCGGTCTCGCAATGAACACAGCACGGGCAATAAAAAGTTAGGAAAACTCAAAAACGTATCCAATTTTTGGCGGTTTATTTTTGATATGTGACAACCTTCAGTTAAATATAGAGCGCAAGGATGATTTTTATTGTTGACGGATGACTGATTCCTGAAGCAAGAAGCAATGGTATGAATTACAGTTGATATTTTGATTAAATGTTTACACATTGCATTGGTCGTCATGATCATAAAATCGTAATTTTGTTGTCGTTTAGTGATGCTTGATACCAGCTGCTACTTTTGGCATTTTTATGTTAACGAAATGTGTGAAGAATTGAGCTAGGTCACAACATTAAAATATTCTACTGTATATGATGCCAAAAAAATTCAGATCTGTCATCAGTGTCTCGATGCCACTATACTGTGCGACTTTTTGAACGATGCAATTGTTTAACTTCCCTACTTAACCCGAATAGATTAAAAGTAATTTGCTGGCGAGAGCAAGTTAGCTTTAACTTCTTTTGACCTGGCACTGGCTGAACTAATGGAGTTTGTCATCGTAACCAGTAAACATCATTACTGCAGAAACATTAAATCCTTACAAGGTTACAAAACCCATTTAATAGGTAGTTCAAGAGTTAAGTGATTTTAAATTATGAAATCAACAATTAAGAATTACGAATGATGAACACTGCATATAAAGTGGTATTCCACAAGGCGGTATCCTGTTTCCATTACTTTTTTTATTGCATTCAATTGAGTCAACTCCTAAATTAGCGCCGTTTTCTTTATGTCGGTCGTACAGCGTTGTTGTTTAATAGCTGTCATCTGTGAATATTAAGGTTTAGTAATGATGAATGGCACGGATTCACAAGGCTTAGAAATTATGAGAATTCACTACTGAAATGGTGAGTTTTTTGCGGACACGGTCAATTGAGTCAACTCCTAAATTAGCGCCGTTTTCTTTATGTCCGTCGTACAGCGTTGTTGTTTAATAGCTGTCATCTGTGAATATTAAGGTTTAGTAATGATGAATGGCACGGATTAACAAGGCTTAGAAATTAGGAGAATTCACTACTGAAATGGTGAGTTTTTTGCGGAGACGGTCAATTGAGTCAACACCTAAATTAGCGCCGTTTTCTTTATGTCGGTCGTACAGCGTTGTTGTTTAATAGCTGTCATCTGTGAATATTAAGGTTTAGTAATGATGAATGGCACGGATTAACAAGGCTTAGAAATTATGAGAATTCACTACTGAAATGGTGAGGTTTTTGCGAAGACGGTCCTTTGAGTCAACTCCTAAATTAGCGCCGTTTTCTTTATGTCGGTCGTACAGTGTTGTTGTTTAATAGCTGTCATCTGTTTAGTAATGAAGAATGGCACGGATTCAGAAGGCTTAGAAATTATGAGAATCAACTAATGAAATGATGAGGTTTTTGCGAAGACGGTCAATTGAGTCAACTCCTAAATTAGCGCCGTTTTCTTTATGTCGGTCGTACAGCGTTGTTGTTTAATAGCTGTCATCTGTGAATATTAAGGTTTAGTAATGATGAATGGCACGGATTAACAAGGCTTAGAAATTATGAGAATTCACTACTGAAATGGTGAGGTTTTTGCGGAGACGGTCAATTGAGTCAACTCCTAAATTAGCGCCGTTTTCTTTATGTCGGTCGTACAGTGTGGTTGTTTAATAGCTGTCATCTGTTTAGTAATGAAGAATGGCACGGATTCACAAGGCTTAGAAATTATGAGAATCCACTAGTGAAATGGTGAGGTTTTTGGGTCGTGGGTCGGATATTGGATTTTATACATTACCTCCATTAATATACCCTTTATTAAAATGAAAACATCAGAACTTTTTGGTTTTTTTTAAATTTCAAATACGCGGCCTTAATGGGACACGGATGGACGGACATGATCACACATATAGGTATTTTTAGGGGTCTATGATCAACATTAATATATGTTACCTGCTATGAGAAAATAATACGCTTAATAATAATAATAATAATATTTTGTTAGGGTATATTACACTGCAACCTATTGGTCTATTGTGTCCCCTTCTTGTGCCTGGGAGAGGGTCGTGCCCTCTTTCAGAGCCCTCTCTAGATACTTCTTTTGTGAAGCGTGTCGAGGTATTGCTCTGATTTATCCTTATCAGTTCACACTCCTTAGAGCACAGCGTTGAGTCCAGTTTTCTTGATGGATCTGAGAATGAGCTGTGGGTCCACGGTTTGTATGTCTTTGTCTCTTATTTGGTGCCTGCCCAAGTATCTTATCCTTTTGTGGGCCACTGCCCCACAGGATTCCAGTATGTGGTCTGGAGTTTCGGCGGTTTCACTGCATTATCTGCAGAGCCCGTCCTCTGATATGCCCATTTTCCTCAGGTGCTCCTTGAATCTGCAGTGCCCCGTGATGAGACCTGTTAGGATTTTTAGGTTGTTTTTGTTAAGGCTGATACAAGCTTTGAATCTCTTTTCGTTGAGAAAGGTTTTGGCCCTTGTTTCTTCCTACAATCTCCTGAACTCTTCGCGTAGAGTGTGTTCTCCTATCCCGCAGAACGGTTCAGGTTCTATTTGCCCCTTTCCTTGCCAGGGAGTCCGCTGCCTCATTGCCTGTAATGCCAATATGGCCAGGTACCCAGCAAATGGAAATTCTGTTGTTCTTGCGTAGTCTATTCAGTCCGTGTAGGCATTCCCACACGAGTTTTTACTTGATGACGTAGGCGTCAAGAGCCTTTACGGCTGCTTAGCTGTCAGACATTATTGCTATGTTGCAATTCTTGTAGTTTTTCTCGAGGTTGATTCGAATGCACCTGTTTATCTCACATTTTTCTACCTGGAAGATGCTGGTACATTTGTCCATGGATCCGTAGTGCTTAGCTCCTGGCCCAAACACTCTTGCACCAGTTCCCTCCTCGGTTCTCGAGGCGTCCGTGTACCAATTTATTTTGTGGTTGCTCAGCCCATAAGTTGTGGATTCATTGCTCCAGTTGTCCTTATTGCTGAGCTTTATCTGGAAATTCTTCGCGGAGTTTTTTGAGTAAGTCACCGTGTTCTTTCCGAACCGATACGTTTCCCTCTTCCAAATCCCTCCTTTGCCATCCCTAGTTTTGTCTGCCGCGTTCATCACCATGATGTGTAGAGGGGTTAATTCCAATAACACCTCCATGGCTGCGGTTGGGCAGCTACGCATTGCTCCGGTAATGTACAGGCACGCCCGTCTTTGCACTTTACTGAGTATCTCTCTTGTTGTGGCTAGACTAGTTCATTTCGCCCATGCTATGTGTGTATGTGATCATTGGTCTCACAATTGCAATGTACATCCATCGCAGGATGTTTGGGCTGCATCCCCATGCATTCCCCGCTAGGCTCCTACATAATATCATGAGAGCGCGGGTGGCCTTCTTGGATATCTCCTCTGTATAATTTCGCCAAAGGAATTTACTATCTAGATAAAGTCCTAGAGCACAGCTCTTTACTTCTTTGACTGGTATCAGTGTCGGGCCTGATAGGCTAATGTCCTTAAGTCTTTGAAGTTGTCTTTTCCTTGTGAATGGTACTATCGTTGTTTTCGCCGGATTGATGTTGAGTCCGACAGTATGTCACCATTCCTTAAATAATACTTTTAGGATAGAATATACAAATCAGAAAGAGAGTCAGATTCAAAATAAAGCATTTATTTGTGAATTTACACACTTAAAACCGCCCAAAACAACTTAGAAATTGAAATAGGTTGTTTCCAATCGATTGCAAAAGAGGTTGATCGAATCAAAATGCACGCTTTTTTGACAGGAGAGCTTGATGCTCAAATTCTCTCAAATGCCTTTGGAATATGAAGGCGAAGGGGTGTGCTTTATCAGGTTAGATTGGTAACACCCCTATCTAGGTGTTGTGGAAAGTGGAATACTTTCGAAGTGAAAGATTCAACAGTCGTGAGGAGAATGCGTCTTACAACATCGAAAAAAAAACTCCAAGGGAAACTCCCCATTGAAACTTAAACGCAGCTTAATCGATGCGTATCGAGTTTTTTATTCTTAAGTAAAAGATAAGATAATTAATGGAAAACGCAACTGAAAATTTATTAAATTGAATGTATGAATCTGCATTGTGAGGAATTAACTCTTCCATTTACAGTAATAAATCAAGTTAAATACACTCGGAAGAAATTAAATAAATTACTCAAATTTAATCTAATTAAATGCTACGAAATCAAATCAGATGATGGTGATTTGATGTGCCTGGCTTTCTCGCTTTTCTGACATTTGACTGAAAAATCCATAACAGCATTGCACTGAAATGTGACAGAACTGCTGTTTTGTTGGCAAAAATCCCTGATCGGTAACACATATATACACGATATATTTGCCAGGTGAAAGTGAAACGGGTAAATCTCAGATACTTCATTTTCCGCGATAGGGGTGATTGCAATTTAATAACAAATTATTTGAACCCAAATCGAAATTACTTATTGGGCTCCAAACACATCACTAGTCTCTGAGCCTTGAGACACTGCAGCGATCTGGCATCCGCGGTGGAATTGTCTTTAAAAAGTCCTCTCTAACTTGGAAGTTGGAAATCGAAGATTCTCATCCCTGGAGCATTATTTTCCATTCGCTAGATGTAGCCGGACCAATATCGTCTACGTGTTTTAACTTGTCGGACTACATCTGTAGCTTGGTACACCCCAAAGGGCACCACAACGGATCTACTCTACATTGATCTAAGTGTGACGAGTGCAGATTTCTCCTGCCTCGTCAACCCATTTACCTAACCTAACCTAAGCGCATGAAGTGCAGTTGTATTTTCTACTCTATTTGCCACCCTCACACAGCGGAGGAAGAATTTGACCGCATCAGGTTTTGACCCAGCTTATTTTTGACGTCAGAAAGCAGAATCGGCAGGTCTAAGGTTCGGTAAAGCATACATTTTTCCTTTGAGTCAGAAGCAGCAGCGGTTTTCCCAGACAAATACGTCGTCCTATAAATGTGTTGGAGAACGCCTTGAGACAATACGTTGGATAGCATCTTGTCTGCGACATTAAGCAGGGATTTCTTCTTTCCTTTACAGCAAGTTATGATTAGAATTATCGGGATCATCACTTTACTGCACCGCTTCACCGGTTGATATCAATAAATATCGGATGCCTTCCTTGTTTCGGATCACTTTATCACTGAGGCCAATCAAATGCTGGTGTCGTTGCACTGATCTGATCCAGGAGTTTTTAGGGATGCCTCTTTTCTACGATTCCGAGCCGTGCATGCTTCCATTATTGATTATTGTTTTATCGACCTTTTACGACAATTGTGATCTCCAACCGTCTCAACCCATGGAGGATATTAAATGTGTCGCTACGCACACTTGGATGCTAAAAATTTTCTAGATTTGATTTCTCCCCTTAGTCGCCTTTTGCGACAAGTGCTGTTTCTTGTTTTTTTTTTTGGCGCTGCGGTGACATTCTTGTACACGTCCCTGTACGGGTAGTCATTAAGCAGGGATATACCTCTATATTAAGCACGGATATACGTCGATATTTCCTGCAAGAAATATATAGATAGTCTCGAATTTCTGGTATATGGAGTTTATTTCGTTGGTAACCCAGTTTGCAGGCACGTTTTCTTCCACCAATACTTACTTGGTTGATGATGGGCATGCGCCCTACTAAAACAGCTCCTCCTTACCTGGAAAAGTGAGTCACAGAGCCGAGCGGAGCCCTTTCCAAGGCTTTTTTTATAGTTTTGCTTACGAATTCCTTATAATTTGTGGTGGTAATATGCATGTAACTGAACCTCTAGAGATTGCTAACCTTTTTAATGATTATTTTGCCAACGTCTCAGGAACTATTCAGGATGTATCATTGCTAAATAACTCTTCCGGTCAATTTGATCGCACAATCCAGCAGGAGGTATTGCAAATGCACAGTTTTTTTTTGAAAGTTTCACACCGCTTGAAATTCATAAAATTATATGCGCTCTAAAATCTTCCAACTCATCTTCTTACGATGGTATATCAAGTAGAATTCTTAAAAATATATCATTACTAATATCAGATGTTCTTTCCTTTATATTTAACCTAAGTATTGAAAAAGGTATCTTCCCAGATTCACTCAAAACATCGGTCGTAGTTCCACTTCATAAAAAATGAGATACAACAGTTTTAAACAACTACCGTCCTATTTCTCTTTTATCTACTTTTTCAAAAAATTTTGAAAAGGGTGTTAAATCTAGAATGCTGTCATTTCTTGGTAAAACAAATTATTTAAGTGCGTTTCAGTTCTGTTTTAGAAGCGGAAGATCTACCGAAGAAGCCTTATTGAAACTGTGCGGCGAAATCTATAATAGCCTGAACGACTCTAAAACTTCTGCTGCTCTATTTATTGACATTACTAAGGCATTTGGTACTGTAGATCATAAGCTGTTGCTTAGCAAATTGTTTAACGCAGGGTTCAGGGGATCGATCCATTCGTGGTTTACCTCTTATTTGCGTAACCGCAAGCAAAGGGTGAAAATAAAATGCGTCCTAAGCTCAGCAATCTTTATAAACATAGGTGTTCCGCAACGGTCCGTTCTGGGCCCAATTTTATTCTTGATTTTTGTAAATTCGCTATTTGTTCAATCGTTCAAGGACTGAATTACAGCTTTCGCCGACGATACTGCGTTATCCTACTCCAACACTAATTATGTTGACTTATTTATAGATATGAACTCTGATCTAGAAATACTACGAAGGTGGTTTAAGTTGCATAAACTAGTAATCAGTGACAAAACTAAGTTCATGGTGTTTGATATTATGGGTTCAGTTCCAGAAGATATGACGTTGCAGTATCACTCACCTGGGTGTTTAAGATTTCGTCTTAACAATGTATGTTGCCAACGTCAGTTTGTGCCCTCCTTTGATGTAAATGCCAACTGTTCTAATGACTGCTTTACAATTGAAATGGTTGAAAACTTTAAGTACTTAGGAGTTGTATTGGATGCAAGACTAAATTGGAAGGCCCACACTACGTATTTAAAGCATTATTTTAATAGACTCGTTAGGCATCTTTGTCATCTAAGTCTATATTGCTCTTCTTCTGTTTTAACGCTAGTTTACAATGGTTTGTTCAAATCAAAACTTCAATATGGAATTTCGTGTTGGGGCGGTACGCATTTCAATAAAATTGAGCCTCTATTAATAAAGCAAAAGCATGTGATTCGGATCATCTGTTCATCTGTTTATTTAATAGGTTACAAATAATATTAGCAATAAATGCAGTTCAATAACTGCGAAATAGAAAATATGTTTACTCCAATGATTTAACACATTGGCCTGTTATTATATTATGATTATTATTATTATAAATATTGCTGCTGAATTTTACATTGTGATTCTTAGTTATGTTATACCCCATTGACATATTAATTCAATTTGTTAATTTTTTATAAAGGTGCATTCGCCTCTTGTCCTTCTGACAATAGAATGTTCCTAACTATTTTATGTTAAAACGCTCGTTAATAACAGATGTTAATTTTTATAATGCTAATTGTGTAATGCTTGAACCGTTTTTTACATGAAATAAAGTTATTATTATTATAAAAAAAAAAAACTGGTTTCGCATTGACTAGACGTGGGTTCTCTTCTCACTCGGTCACTCTATCTATATGACTCCCATTGAGCAGCTGCCGGAAATGCTGCTTATACGCATCTACTATTCTTTAAGCTACGGTTACATGATTTCCTTCGCTGTTTTAAAGAGCCTGCAATCAAGTCTTAAACCCAGCAGCCAGTTGCTTGGCTTTCTTATAAAACGCGGATGTTGTTTTGATCGCGAAACTCTTCGATATCCTTGAGCTGGGAGGGTGTGCAGTCCCCTTTTTCTTTCTACACTGGATCTTCTTCTGCTCCTGGCACGATATTCTTTGCTGTAGCATCCTTTCCGGCAAGTTAACTATTTATCAAAATTGAATTAACTTTCACAACTCCCATCTGTCATCCTTGACACTTTATACTCTCATACGACGCGGACTTACCGATCAGCGGAAAAAAATAAAAATCAGCGGCTGCGCCAAAATATCGCAGCCATATTCACTCCTGAAATGTCAGTGGATTCCATCATCTAAAAAAATACAATAATAACCTTTCCAATCTAAACTATCTATCCCGCTTATCAAGTTACTCTAATTCGTCCATATCCTTATCCCCTTGCACCTTTCAATATTTTTAATTCGTCTAAAAAAACCACAACTCACAATTCCGCACTTCCGCTTATTTAAAGTTCTCATGAAAAACAAGAACATCCTTATCCTCATCCGTGGCAGGTAGTTGCATATTTGTTTTGTTCCTCTTCCTCCACAGGAGCAGGACATATCCGTTTTGCTACGAAAAATACAAAAAAAAAACTATCAAACATTTCTACAAAAAAAATGAAGAAGGAGCCAGTTTGTGTTTCTCCTGCACATGCATAAACAAATGATGAGGACGAACAAGCGAGGTAAACAGCGCAAACTTGTTTTATATTTCAAGTGAAGAAATCGGAAGGATGTTCGTAAGTTGAAGAACTTCCTCAGGTGCTTCCCTTTGCATCTTCCTTTTATGCTTTTTTATTTTTTTTTGTTGTTACTTTTTTCGTCCTTATTAATGCAAAATATTGTTTGTATCTCGATGTTCGTCCTCAAATTCAATTCCGGATATGAGAAGGATAAGAAAGTGGTCTCTTCACTACGCAAAGGATACAGGTAGGCAGTTGAGGGTGCAATGCATCCAGTGCCTTGATTTGTGTATTTATTGTTTTTCTTCAGCCTGAATGAGGTTTTTCACACGAAGATAAGAAATCTACGCAGATGCTTAACGTGTATTTGAGTTTTTAGTGCGTCTTTGCGTGTGTTTGGGGGATCGCATTATAAACTGGAACATTGAAAAACTGTTTACAATCGTGTGCAAGGTGAAGACAAGGTGATGCCTTTTGGAAAACACTGATTTGGATAAATGGAAATGAATATATTTCCCACACGAAAGCGGCAGCATATGGCGTTTGCAACTTGCTATTCATCCTGTGAGTTGTCTTGTATGCACTGAGAATTCTGAATGAGAATGCTATGGGAAAATTGTAAGGTGGTTCCGGTTTGATTTGGTACATTTTTGGTTGGTGTTTTTTTGTAAAACTCCGCGATACAAGATATCCGCCGCATTTTTTATCGATAATGGGAGAAAATAGCTTGGGTCTCCTGAGACGGGCGGTTTTGAATGGATTTTAAGGATTTCAATTGGTAAAAAACTGGGGTATTGCCCGGCCGGCTATTGGATGCAGTCTTGTTTTTGACAATCGTGTGGAGTTTGATCTACAAAAATGTGTAAACTTAGACGTGGCGGATTACATAGCTAGTCGACTTGAGAAGGATAAATTAAAACCTCCACGTGGGATATACAAGGTTCTAAAGTTCGTTTAATACAGCTTAATACTCGCGTATGTTTTATTTGAACATAATTGTTTGACTCGGGATATTTCTCCCCAATGAGGTCTTGAGGGGTCTACTCAGATGGTAAATAGTTTAATCAATAAAAGCTATCTCTTATCTTCAGCACTCACCTTTCGGTCCCATCCTGATAAACGCTTATAGTCTAATAGTGCCGCAGGCTTTAAAAGTGTTAGGCATGTTTCAGACTCCCCACGATTTTGACAATCGATAAGGCAATTCTTTTTAAATTAGTGTGCTCTTAATAAGGCTTTCTGTGGTCGCAGTTGCACAGTGGTTAGTGCGTTGGACTATTGACCGAGGTTCAAATCCTCCCAAAAAGCTTTGTTTCTGCTCCACCTCTTGGTAAAGTCAAGCAAACATCTACACAACTGTCAACATTCTCAGTAGTTTCCGTTCGAAATCGGCATAAAACTGCAGGTCTCTTCCATTCCCTACACAAATATGCATGCATGGAAAGTAGGACATTATGGATATAAAATTAAATAAATGCGATTTGTCCCTTAGTCGCCTATTACGACAAGTGCAGTTTTGTGGGAGCTCCTGCAGTGATGTTCTTAACCCGACCCTACACGGCAAATAGTATACCTATGTAGTTGAAATAAATGTTTCGTCCCACGGGTAGTAAAAACTTTTGATCGTTTATAAAAACATTAAGAACTAGGCCTCGTCATCAATCCCGACACTCATTTGCAATAACATTCCAGCCTATAGCTCTTCAGATGAAGCCGGTATACCTGCTGCTCATTTCGCAGCCAGCTCAACCTTCTCAGATGGTGTTTCATATCCCCCTGTACTTCAGCGTGTAGAATTTTCCATGGGATCAATCCACTTTCGCAATCATACAGTGCCGAAAGTACTTCAAGCCAGCCACTGGATGGTATTTCGCCTACCTGTCTGAAGAGGTGTTCTACCACGCTGGCAAAACCTCTGCGTTAGCTTTTCTAACCATACTGTCAATCAGGGCTCTTTCTGAGACGATGGATAGCTGCATTTGTTCAGCCCGTCCCTTAAAAATACGAATCTTCTTCTGTCTCCTCCTACCGAGCACTTGCACTTACGTCCCTTATTTCCAAGGTCATGGAAATGCTGATAAACCGTGAGCTCGTGAAATATCTTCAATTCCGAAAACTTCTTAATGACCGGTCGTACGGATGGTGAAAGTAAGATCCTTGCACATGATATTTCAAAGTCATTGACAGAGTTTGGCATCAAGCTCTCTTGTCGAAAATGCCTGCATCTGGAATGGATGATACTTTTCCTTGATGGATTAGAAATAACATTTCGAACCGTTCAATTCGAATTGTTTTGGACGGTTTCAAGTCTGCAGCTCATCAAATAAAGGCTGGTGTTCCCAAAATCTGTTTTGTCTCCGACTCATATTTTTTTAAATTTTGTATCAATGATCTCCTGTCTGTTACTTCTAATCCAATCCGTTCCTTCGCTGACGACAGTACCCTCAGGTTCTCATATTCGTTTCTTGGGTCACGCACCCATCTTCGGGTGTGAAACTAGAACGGCAACGTATGTTAAGCTCAAATTAATTCAGATCCAGTCAGCATAGCTCAGTGGGATACAACCAATAGGGATGAATTTAATGCTTGCAAAACGCAATGCTGTCTCCTATCGTTAAAGCAAAATCCTAATACTTTGCAATTATCCATGAATGGAACTTGCATCACTGAAAGCGACCATTCTCTTTATGTGTGTCAATGATTTCGTTGGAATGACCTCATATTCGATGTCGCCAAGAACGCTGCGAAATGTCTAGGCTTTCTTAAGCGATAAAGAATCCTTCCTTAGCTATACAAAACGAATCTGAAATGCTCTTCCCCGTTCTGTTTTCCTACCCATTACAATTTACAAACATTTAAGACCAACGTGCATCGGTTTCTCCTCTGTCAGCTTTACCCCCATTTCCTAAATGCCCGCACTATGTCACTATGTAAGAACATTATAAGGGTACTAAAAATCCCTTTAGTGCGCGTCATTTAAAAAAAAATGCTTCAAACGATTGTTTCGATCGCGAGGCTCTTCGATCTCCTTGAGCTGCGGGATTACATATGGCCGCTTGTTTCTATGTAGAATCTTCTTATTTTTTATTATTATTAAATGTTCTTTATTTCAAACAGTTTTCTGTACAGAGGTTTACAAAGAAGCTATGGACATGGCATGTTGCCGTCTGCCAGATAATGACATTTCATTTAATATAAAATAAAGCTTAAAATATATGATTGGTAGTTCATGATTTAACAAATTTCACAAATTATAGCACTTAATTTAAGTAAAAGGTTGAACAACTTAAACAACTGAGATTGAAATACCTCAAAAACTATTTCGATAGGTAAAAGCATATAGTCACAAAATTTTGAGAGGTTTATCCACCCTGCCGATCCATTTAATATTTGTATCGCTTGTGCTCTAGAAAGGACACTAAAGTAAAGCCTTCGGATCTCCTGCAAGATTGGGCATATACTCGTAGCTATTAAATGGAAAACATCATCTCGCTCGGATCTGTTGCAGAAATCACACAAGAGTGGTAGGTCTGACCGACGAGGTAAATAATTTAAGCTAAGAATTTCCACTCTTACTTTAAAAATAGTGCTTATAGCTTTCACAGGGAGATCGATTTTAAAATAATTATCAGCTTGAAGGCGATGGTTTAATTCTCTGTATGTAACCCTTGTTGTGGATGCCGTTGCACGATTCAAATGTTGAAGATAAATTTGTTCGTCAACTTTTGAAATTACATTTGAGAACAGCTCCTGTCAATTATCTAGATTGAATTCGGACAAATTGAGTGGGAGGCCATGAGAGCGTGCAAGTGCAACCCATTCTTTAAACGGTGACGCTTGTGTGCGCAAAAGGTTAGTCATGATAGACTTGTATAGATTAACCCCGGGTTTTTTCATAGTTCTCAGCAAAAAATCGGAGTTCGCCTTTAGGTTTTTGATATACACCTGGGAAATACCAGACTCTACGTGCATCTCATATATGTTGGAGTTGAATTCGGTAAACGAAATAGACGTTTGAAAAAGGATCTTTGAACTTGTTCAATATCGTCGAAGTATATATAGCCGAAAGTTTGAACACCGTAGCACATACAGTTCGAGTGTTGGCAGTTGCTTCAAAAACACGATATTTTGATCCCAGGTCTATGTTCTGGTTGGCAACGAAATTCGGTCATATAACGCTTGTGGCGTATCTCATACATTTTTTTATGATAGAGCAATTTTCAAAAATAACTGCCGCTATCCTTTGGAGATGTCACAAACCGGAAATTATCAGCGCACATACCTGTTACCCAATATCACCTTGAGCTGGCAACTACGAAATTCCACTTTCCAGTAACTGTCAATTTTCTAATTCCTAAGTCGCGCCGCTCTTTGAGCAGTTATATTTGGCCGTCATAGAGCTTCTCCCTCTCTCAATTCTTGTACTTCAGCTAAGACAGGTCGTGTCGTGTGCTTTGGCGTAAGTTATTTCTTTTCTTTTGAGGTTTGGGCGATTTTATTAACTGAAAATCCGTTTAGTCACCAAAATGGTAATTGAGGAAGGCAGAATTTGTGATTGCAAATAGGCAGCAACCCAATAATATACTAGATGGAAAAAATTTACCGGATTAAAAAGGATTGTATAAACAAAAAAACACACGCGGCGCAAATCAACCATTTAATCGAGGTAAAAGCTCAGTTTTTTTTTTTTGTATAAAATTGTATATCTATTGCCTATTTCAACCTCTAGCAAAACCCGAATGACTCTTTTAAAACATTCGCGCGTTTCGGCTTCGAGGGTGCCGCGTGTCATGCACATTATTACCCCATACTCCAGTGTCCATCAAAGCCTCATAAATGGGCCATTAAGTCTTAACCTCCAATTTGGAATACCCTCCTAAATGAAACAACAAAATAAAAGATTCAAGAACAAGAATTACTCGCAACACACACCAGACGCGAAAATTCCATGCATTTAAATATCTATACCTGTAAAAACACAGTAAATTTTCCTACTTAAATTAAACAACAACAAATTGGTGCACACCTAACCTTAAACTACACAAAAGGATTCTATGTGAACTTACCAACAAAATCCTACCAAAACATTAATAATTTTCATAACCTAGTGAAACAAAAATCTGAAAAAAAAAGAGAAAAACCAAAAAAAAAAAATATAATTAGTGTGAATTAAAATACCCTATTGCGTATACTTACCTGACCTAAATTATTAATTTAAATACCTACCCACAAAATTTGTTAAAAGCCACAGAAATTTAGATATTATTCAAAAACAAAAAAAAACAAACCTAACCTAAAAAAATGACATGCATCGAGACGAAGTTTGTGCACAAAATTCGGAACAACGCATAAAAAAACCTGAGTACCTTGTTTAATACTTTTTTTTGAGAAAAATTATATTTCTAAATTATTCCTAAATTAAATCTAAAATTAAATTTTGAATAACCTAAATTAGAATAAGCAAAAGGCATTTGAACATACATACGTACATTTCATTCCAATTCGTTCACACTTCATCCAGTTCGCTAAATAGTTAAAATTACAATAGATCTTAAATGTGTACTTTAAGTGATTCCCAAATTGTTACATTCCTATTATTAAATCACGCAGATATAGAGTGCTGCATTCCATTTTCAGTTTTAAGTTTCCTAAGGCATATTTTAATAAAGAATTAATGAATTTAATTAATGTATATGTGTATCGCAGTTTTTTTTTTATAATGGATCTTTAATCAACTCTGATTAATCGTTGAAATGTGACCGGTGCTACATAAAGAGAGATCGATTTAGGGGCTATACTGACAAATTCCGGCAACTGGATGGCCATGGTGTGTATGGCAATAGCCACATACAAGGGGCGGGTTCGCCAAGACGTCATAATACCACTGCGTCACCATAAATAAATTTGACTCGGTTCCTTTCATCCAGATTTTCTTTCCCTTCTTGCAGTGTTGTATTCTTCTTTTTTTTACTTCCGGTATGCGAGTATTTCCCTTTTATTTTATTTTTACCAGGCACGATAAATGTTTTGTCCGCGAACACAAATAAGGCAGTGAGATCCCCCCCACCGACGAGCTGATGCTGTGCAACCACAAGCGTGCCACTCCTGCTATAGTACGTGAAAGGCCTTCGACCCACTTTCAGTGTTTATTATTGAAATTTGTTTTTCTTTTCTTTTTTTTTAATTGTAACTATCAGTATGTAGCTTTCATTATAAGGTTCGACTCTAGCTTAGCAATAATTTAAAAGATATTATATCTTACTTTGTATAAGCTCCCAATAAAATAAATAAATAAAAATAAAAAAATCGTGTTCGCGACACGCTAATAGCAATTTTCGCTTCCTTGCTCTTTAATTGTACGTGCTTTGTAAAGCTGGCATTTGTCGATAACATGACTCCCAGGTATTTGAACTCCTGCACAACCTCTATGCATTCACTGCCCAGAAACCAATTTTCTTCTCTAGATCTTTTACATTTCCGAGCTTCAAACACCATTATCTTTGTTTTAAGAGCATTTATCCTAGGGTCCCAGGAGCTGCATACCTCTGAAGCTTGTTGATTTGAAGTTAAAGAGAAGAAGGGTTATCTGCCAGCATGACAAGGTCGTTCGCGTATAGAAGTACTTTGATAACCGAGTCCGCAATACTGACGCCCCCAGACAAGCTCTCACAAATATCGTCAAGAGCAAAGAAGATCGGACTCAAGATACACCCTTGAGAAACACCTGCCGTCGTTTCAAAACAGGTTGACGTCTCTGATCCATCCCATACCACCGCCTTAGTTCCACATAGAAATTTTTCATATATAATGAGAAACTTCCTAGATATAAAAAGGGAAGCCATTTTGTAGATCAGAGCTTGGCGGTTAACAGTGTCAAAGGCTGCTTTAAAATCAACAAAACAGGCATAAAGCCTTTTTTTCTTTTGGGTGTATTTAGTATCAATGCTTGACAAGGCGAAAATGTGGTCAACAGTTGAGAATCCCGCACGAAAGCCGGCTTGAAATATACTTAAACGTTGGTTTGATTCTATCCAATTTAAGAGTCTGGTATACAAAATTATACGAAACACCTTCCCATACGAATTAAGTATTGATATGCCTCTGTAGTTTTCGGGCAATTTTGTATCTCCTTTTTTAAAAATTGGAAATATAATAGCTTTATTAAAGCTTTTAAGAACGCAGGCATGTTCATATATATATAATTATATAACGACACCAGATAGTGTTTGAATTTCAATGTAAAGCTTTTAAAAAACTCAACAGGAATGCCATCAATCGCCGGGGCTTTGCTGTTCTTCATTTTTAAAAGAGCCGTTTTCAGTTCAGTTAGAGTTATGTGAGAGTCAAGCTCTTCAGGCATTACATTCGGCAAGGCGTAGTGAAATAGATGCAGAATCTTCTTCTAGTCCCTTCTTCTAGCTCTATACTCTTTCCTTCCTGCCAAGCGTTTGCAGTTGTTCACGTTCTGTCACCATTTTCCAGTGAGCGCACTCACTATTAAACCACGAGCACTTTTTTAGGGGTAGCTGGTTCGTTACTGTAAACCATTAAACACACCTAAAAAAACCTTGTGATATTTGGATTTCATTCGCAATTACGGATGAATATTCTCATAATTCTTGACAGCACAAATATTCACAACCTATCTAATAGAAAATCATCAGGTTATGATCTAATAAGTGGCCAAATTTTGAAGGAACTACCCTTCATAGCATTGTTAAAACTAAAGCTAATTAATGCTTTCTTTAAACAAAGATATGTTCTCACTTGAAGATAGCATATACCTAAACAAGGTAAGCCCCTATCAGATGTCGCCTCATATAGGCCAATCTCACTTTTGCCTGTATTATTAAAACTTTTCGAAACAATGCTCCTTAGAAGACTAGATAGAATCACAGAGCAAAGAAAGCTTATTCCCACCCATCAAATTGGGATTAGAAATAAACATTCGACAATAGACCAAGTGCATCGTATAAATAATGTTATAGAAAAAGCACTAGAAGAAAAACAAGTTTGTTCTTCATTATTCCTAGACCTTGCACAGGCTTTTGATAAAGTTTGGCATAAAGGTTTAGTGTATAAACTTCATAGGGATTTACCTAGACAGTACTATGAGATACTTAAATCTTATATAGTAAATAGATTACGAGTATTTAGAGTTCGCACAGGCACAGCGTATTCTGAACTCAATGAATTACAAGCAGGCATTCCACAGGGAAGTGTTCTAGGACCCGACGTGTATTTATTATATACTAGTGATATAGCACACGCGAATGATACGATGATAGCCACATTCGCAGATGACACTGCCCTTCTATCAACTGATAGTTGCGTGACTAGGGCAATAGAAAAGCTTCAAAATGCAGTTAACGAGATATGTGATTGGACGCAACGATGGTGAATTAAACTTAATAAGTCAAAGTCCACCCATATAAACTTTACAAATAAAAAAATAACGAATGTTCCTGTGGTTATTAATAATCAAGTAGTTCCTTATTTTAATACATCTAAGTATCTTGATATGAATCTGGATGCTAAGCTGAAATGGAAGGAACATGTGAAAAAGAAAGTAGAAGAGCTAAACATTAGGTATAGAAACTTTATTGGTTGTTAGGACATAATTCGGAAATGTCCACTCATAATAAAATCCTATTATATAATCAGATACCAGAACCTGTTTGGACATATATTGTCAAATTATGGAGCTGTACAAAGAAAACAAATGTGTAAATAATACAAGTATTTCAAAACAAAGTCCTTCGAGGAATAGTAAATGCCCCATGGTATATTAGAAATAACGACTTGCATCGTGATTTGCAGATTGATCTTCTAACGGAAGTAATTAAAAAGTACGCAATTCGTCACAACGATCGTCTGCGGATGCAAATTAATCCTGAAATAGAAGACGTCTCAAATATACGATACAATATTCGTAGATTAAGAAGAACCTAACCTCACGAACTCATATTTTGAAAATATATGAGAACCCGTATTTAAATTAGAATACCTACTCAAACGCAACTGAACGTTGAAACTAAAATCATTTGTCGATCTTTTTAGATTGGTCGTGATTAGGAGGTGTTTTTAGTGTGGTTAGAGTCCCACACTACTCTGGGTTTCTAATCCCCTTGTGTCTTTCCAGATTTTCACCTTCACTACAAAAAATAATAAAAATATCTTCTTGGCAGATTGCGAACTGTTCAGATTAATAAGCAGTTAGTCCATTATAATGTAAATTAGGTGTTCCCCAAGGCAGCCAGCTTCGGTCCACTCTTGTTAATAATTTGCATTCACGATATCCCTAAAATAATGATGATGATGGTCAAGCTGTTCTAAAAAATTAAAAGCTTGAAAGAAGCAACTGATTCATCTGACCTAAATTCTTTGTCAAACTGGTGTAATAACAAATTGAATACTAAATACCATTTCTTCTTCCAGGAAATCTTTCAGCTTGATGTGGGCTATACCTCTCTATTGGGTCTCGAATGTATATCAGCTACTACCCGTACCCACATGTCACTTCCTTTTAAAAGTCATTACGACTACTTGTTCCTTATAGCCAACTTGTTAGCGGATTTAATAAACGAATTGGAAATGATTTTAGAGAGCCCTTGGTCTTATTAGCGTTCAAAATGAAAATCTCTCAAATGATATATTTTTGACAGGGACAGGTACAAAACCGAAGCAGGCCAACAAAAATGACAATCTGGTCCGAAAAGTAGACGAGTGCTTCCTCCTGGAACTTTGGGGGGAAAAAAAAGTTTCAAGATCTGCAGTGCGATGTTTGTATGTCAAATTGACTAATGTCAAATTTGACAAAAGTGTCAAACTAAAATGAACGATAAGTGATCTGTGGAAGCGCACATCGTGATTTATAAATCACCTCGGTGAGAACATGGTATAAGATCGCTTCTAGAATATGCAGACGTTATTTGGATCCACGCATTTAAAGTATTAAAAAAAAAATAGACTGGGCTTCTGTCCTGTTTACAAGGCTTGATGGATATTGCAAATTTAACTACCACTTTAGTGTGCATCGCTTCTTGCAAATGGTACCAATCCACGTACCTGCTTGATCACTTAGAGACATTTTTATTTTCTTATTTCAAGCTGCAATGAAGATGTCAGTGTCTGTTATACGATTCAATGAAGTCACCTAAGAAATTGACATTTTATGTCTAACTCGTGAGAAATTTTCAACTGAAATTTGTATCTAGTTATTTACATTATAATTTGTATCTGGAGTGCTGTAATGTTGATTGTAGATATACTTAATAAATATAAATAAGTTTCTCCAAATTTGTGTCAGTCATGCGTAATTGATTTAGCATCTGCGTTTGACGTTTAACAAATACAACGACACCTTAATTTTAAATTTAAACAAGATATGTTTGCTTGTTCCATTGGCATCCCGAATCAGAGAGTTCGTTTGGATAACGAATCGAAAAGCCAAAGTTTATGTTGGGGTATGATCGAGGTTAAGGCTTGCCGCAGCTAGGAGGACTGTTTCATCGCTGCCTTGACATAAAGCCGTGTCACATAAGGCCATATAGCTTTACGAAGCTTTCGCCTCATTATTCGAAATTAATATTAACTTTCTTCTCATTTCAGAATTCATCACAATAGACCTGGTGCCATACAGACTGAAGTCCCGACCGAAAGAGGCACCCAAAACATAGTTTGTGTCTCGTCCATCCCGCCATTAGAGGTTAGGGCACTAATTCACCACTGCCAAAACAAAAACCTGCACTATTTCATCGGGTGCCATAATAACGCGCATAATGGGGTAGTGAGTGTATTTTAGATTTTCAAGTTATTTGCCACGTACATGTTCTCAACAAATGTACAAAACCAACCTTTATAAATGTGATTTACGAGGAGGTACTTGACTGCACACTTGCTAGTCCATTTATGTCTAATTTTATTGGAAATTGGCATGTCAGATGCTGGCTCGCTGTCAGGTTTGGCATACCTGGCAAACTGACACAGGCTCCAAATAGATACGATCCTAAGTCGACGAACTGGAAAATATATCAAGGAGCTGTGATGGAGTGTGTTGGAGTAAGAAGCTTTCAAGCAGTACGCGCCAGAGATAGACTGGAAGTAGGGAAAACAAAGAAAGCGGATGTTGCAGGTTGTTTATCTGGCGTTTAAGTGTAATACAATTTAATAAAATGCTTCTTGTTTAATAAATAAACATGATTGCTAATCATACGACAGTGAGGTGCTTAAGTGTGTTACATAGATAAATCGGAGCGCTCTGACCTGTTTTTTCTTTTTTGTCGGGGGGCGGGACTTTCTAAGCTAGAGCACTTAGACTCAACACTAGTCCACTGTACTACCAGGAAGAAACACCACTTTTACCTAAAGATGCTTGGCAAAAGCGAAATGGCCCGTAAGAACGCCAGTAGTCTGTCTGCCGCATTTTCAGTTGAGAGACAACAAGAATGACGCAGATTTTTTACAGACATCGGGGAGAATTCGTTTAGTCTGTCTGCACGCTGGAGAGTCATGCCATCTGCGATTGTGTTCGTATGAAACGCAACCGTCTAGCGAAGCCCTGACCGAGGACGCATGCAGACATATAGCCGGCTCAGGTCCTGAGAAGTCCTCCTCTGAGCCCTGTCTAGCAAGTTCATTGGAGATCTCACTTTCCGTGATACCGTTATGACCATGGACGTAGACAAGTCTAAGTGAATTCAGCCTTTAGACCGAATTCAGAGAGATCTTGCATTCACGAACTGTTTTGGAGGTGGTTGAGCAAGGCCTTAAGCGCAGCCTGGCGTTCGCTATAGATGCAGATACTTCGCCCCCTCCACTTGTTCCTCGCAACATAGTCCATAGCCGTTAGGATAGCATAAATCTTTGTTTGGAAGACTCACACATGTTTGACTAACGAGAAGAATGGTCTAATGTTGTCGCTCTCCATGAATACACAACCTCAGAGTCTGGCCAGAGCCAGTCCTGAACAAGTCGACTTCGTAGTTGCGCTTCAGGCGAAGTTTCGGTGTCATTGCATATCCATAAGACAGGAGTCGAAGGACAACCGTTGCGCAAGTTCATCAAAACTCCAGTGGGAGTTGTACCAAAAGCCACCTCTTCTTAAACGTGAGATAGCTTTGATTGTGCAACCCTCAGGGGCGGGAGGTTCAATAATGCATCTAGACCGGAGGCAGGCGTACTGGGGAAGGCACCCGTGCAGCCAAGAATACCTTCCTTTGAAGTTTGGCGAAATCAGCAGTAACATATTTAAGTGAAAGCTTATTCCCCCAAACAACCGATGCGTATTTTAGAAATGGTCTTATCATAGCCGTATAAATCCATAGGACTTTTTCGGTGGTAAGCCCCATGTCTGGCGAAAATGCCCTTGCACCGCCTTGGCAGTCTTCAACTCAACATGCTTGGATCAAAGAAGCTTGCTATCCAGGATGACTCCCGGATATTTTACTTCATTGTAGAGTTGGATTGTGACGCCTTTTAGCAATGGCTGAGTCAACCCGATCAGCTTCCTCCTTCTCGTAAAGAGAACAACTCAGTTTTGAGAGGATTGACTGGGAGCCTATTCCTAGTGCACCATTCGTCGGCCACGTCTAGGGCCGCCTGCGCACTGGCGCAGGGTGGTGGAGGTACTACCGAATCATAGGGGAGATAAGCTAACGCCACGACGAAGGTCTTCCAATCTCCATTCGTTTCGTAGCTTATGGCTGCAGCAAGCAAATCTTGGGCACAAAATTGTCCAAGCTTAGTCGCTGAGAGAAGTTTCGACACAGCAAGACAAGCGCTTGGCCTTTCGGACCACTCGTAAATATTCGGTGGGGGAAACCTCTGCCGACCTGCATCTCTCAACCGTCGCTGCTGAGGTAGAGCAGCTCCCAGCGCGTGTGCCTTCAACTGGCTTAGTTTCTTTGCGCCGCGCGATTGCCCAACGGTGCGTTGCGCTTCTGGAGCCCGTTCAGCCTGCCCGGTTTCCTGCGCTTCATCAGCAACAACGCAACAATCAGCTGCATGTCTATTGGAATGAAGATTAAGCGTATCAGGTTGAATCTCTCCGCTACTTTCTCCATTTTTCCAGGGGTCTTCAGAAGCAAGCGTTCTTACAACACATAAGTCAAAGCCTGTATAGGCGGGGTGCGTTGGTAGTATATTGGTTGGGCCACGCGAATCCTTGCCCCTTGTGGATTTTCGCTGGTGCGAGTGCCACCTGCAGTAGATATACCCTTAGATTGTTCCTGAATACTTTTTCTTTTGGTTTGGTTCGCGGTCGGGCATTCACAGCGAGTAAAGCGCAGCCAGCATGAGCTCAGACCGTAGTCTATACACATACATATATCGCTTACATCTCTGCTATAACCCTACGACCTCGAATAGCGAGCGTATCGTACCGAGGCTCCCCTATGAACCACCTGGGGTCGGCCTGGTGGGAAACTACCCCCCAATTTGGATTTTAGTCGCCTCTTACGACCGGCATACCTACCTCGTTTAAATTGTAACCCCTATTCGAAGGGGGTTAGCATAATTACTCTTAGTGCTCTGCTCAGAGCTTAAGAAGAAAAACGCCTATGGGCAACTAAATCGTGTGACAAAAATTGATGATCCCATGATAGTCCATTATGGTTGGGTCTTAAACTGATTGATAAACAATACATTTCCTCAGCAGCATAAAATTGACGGTATTTCCCCCGAATTGTATTTAGTCAAAGAAAACTTAACCATGAGCAGAATGAAAGAACAAAATTTCGCAAGTATAGAGTTCGAAATGTTCGGATGTTGCAAGTGCTGAGTACGCAATGAACAAAATGTTCATGTCGCAAGTATCGGGTATGTGCAAGGATCAAGTAACTACTAAAAAATGCGGTAGGTACTACTTTCGTAGCAGTATAGTCATACTGGCAAAAAAAAACTGTTCTCGGCATAGGTACTATTGTTAAATGAAGAAAGTTTGCCTCGCAGTTATTTGTAGCCAAAATCTAAGCGCAGATCCCACATTATTTTCGACACATTTTCTACAATCAAGGACTTTTAAAATGTTATTAGTAGGTATAGGTACGTATTTAAGCTCGATATGTAGGTTCATAGGCACTTGTATTTACCATACACATCAATCATCAACGAATGTGTTGTAGCCATTTCCACTCCTTCGTGCCCCCACAAAACTTCATTACATTGATACCTACCTATTTGTTTTCCTTATAAAAATAGATTCGTTCGCGCCAGCCTCATAACCTTCCAGCTAGTACCTAGGTAATCAAGGATCTCTTTCATTTTAATCAACTTCAAATGGCGTCATGGACATCCCCATAGCATTCAAATTTTTAAATTCCCCTTAATTTTCTGCCAGCCTAACAATTTCCATAAATAGATCCGTACCTAGACTTATCACCTATCGGAACCGAATGACATCAACGAATCGTACAATCTATCAACTTCCACTCCGACTCCATTCATGTTGCATGTAATATCAACTTCAATATTCAATTTTAAATCATCCCGCCAACTATTGCTTTCGTTCATCATCATCATCATCATCATCGATGTAAATTAATCATCACCAGCGCCCCCATTTGCCTAATCCAAAAACTACAACGAAAAATAGAGAATTTTCTGTAGTTCCTCTCCGAAGTAAACAAAACATTTCAACAATATTCATTTCTCCAATGAAAAATAAATCCCGAAGGGGAAATCCACCAACATTATTCACCCCAATAAATTGCAGCCGGCAATTCATTTCAATTCATTGCTATTCATCCTCTCAAATTTCGAAGAGAGAATGGTGTAATTCAGAAAACATCTGTCGAACGAGTACAGTTTTTTTTCTTCTTTCTCCTCTTGCACATCGTTGTGTATTGCAGTTTGTCCCAGCCACTGCATGAGTGTAAGTGAGCCAACTCCAATCAGCCACATATACTCGCACCCGTCACTCGACGATTCATTTCGAACGAAAAGTTGAAAATCTTTAAGTTGACGGATAAGTTGAATGTCGAACTAGTCGCCAGTTATGAAGTTTGCGTGGTGAATGTCGGGTCGGACATTGGAAATCGCTATCGCACCGTGCTATATTTTTATTACATGCGCCAATTGCTATTCACAAATATAAATAAATTCATATATCCCTCTCAACTTAATTGAAAATCAAAAAAATAAATTAAAGAGATACCGATGTGATGAAAAATTTAAATATTCCCTCCTCCAACGCTGGTTATTCTTCTCGAAAGGATTATAGTGACACTTTTTGGATATGAAAAATATAAAATTATTCACTCAAAACAATAATTTATCGACTAATCGCGCGCGGTAATTTTTCTGTCAAAAAAAGACCGACATTAGCCGTTATTAAACGAGAACAGTTCTTCCCTTTGTGGATACCCATTTCAATGTGTGACGGTTGAACATGTGCTTATAACGTTATATTTCGTATATTTAAAAAAATATAAAAATCCCACCACATCACTGGGATTCAAATAAAATCTCTTCGTCAAGATGAGAAAAGTGTAACAATTTGTGCTCAAAAAGAAATTATTTTGTGATAGAAAATTTGTAAAAAAAAATCTGACGAAATGGTAAAATTAAAATTTTAAATTGCGCAGTTTAGTTTGTTTCTTTTTTTTCTGTCTAAAATTGTGCAACATACCATTAAAGATAAAATACACATAAATATTTTGGAATACCTACACACAACCCGCGAAATAGTGCACGAAAAATAATATATTCGAAACAGTTGTTTCGAAATATACTCGAAAACTTCAACATCGCCGACAAAAACATCATCACTTCATTTACAAAATGAATTGGATTAAAATTTGCCTGTCTGCATGGATTTTATTATTAGTTTTAAGTGAGGTAAGAATCAATCACAAATTAGGGCAGATAATGTCAAGAATTGTAAATAATACGCCAGAAAAGTATACTTCAAAAATGTCAAAAAAATATAAAATTTCAGATTGATAGGTGAAACATAAGTTTGATGATAGCTTAACAGTTCTCTTTTTAGTTGTAGGAACAGCAGGAGTATGATTTTTGACATTTAAAATCTTGTTTTATAACTTTATTTGGGTCTTAGCATCACATTATCAGAACTCGGATCTGACATGTGATGCGTCCTTATGATGTAGGTAGGTAGGTACTGACAAAGTTGTCATGTCAGTGCAAATGTTCGAATTCGAAAATATATTCGCAACCGGTCCAGCAGTGACTTACTTATCTATTGATTTTACCTTTAAATGACCAAGATAGAACACAGAAATATAAGTCAGATGAGAAAATTAGCTTCAAACATTTTATTGGAAACAGGTCTGGAATTCGAGCCAAATGCAGATCAGTTCTTCGTTTTCTTTAACGACGAGGTTATGCTCTGGATGAAATAGATCATAACCCCACTTTACTGCAACCTTTCTGGTACGCCTGTGGGGTTTTGACCTCAAATGCTATCGGTAGGCCTCCCGATCTCGAATCACTTCGTCATTGGGGCCAATGAAATGCTGGTGCTGTTGCAGAAGTTTTAAGGCCTTTCAAGATCTCTTTCAAGAGTGTATAGGAACGATGATTGATATTGCGTATTTGATGTGGCTCATAGAATCTCTCCTTTGAACATGACAATACCGCCTAAGTCAGATTCAGATATGTTGCCAAAAACTTACCGGAAAAGATGCCTTATTACACTCTATGAAGTTTTGTCGGTGACATCCTGAAGTTGGCATCACTTAAAGGGATTGAAAATTGCTTAACTGGTTTCACCTCTACGAATAGTATTTATTTTTCTATACCAAACAATGCAGTGCGCCCTTAACACACATAATATTGTCACTTTGATCAAATGGGCATGCTAGGTAATTGCACTGTCAAATGCGCAAATCAAAATGTCATCGTAGGTAACGGAAATAATTGTTCCCCAAATTGTTCTATCAAATTTTACCTTTTTTATGCATGCTGATTGAAGAAACAAGTATGTAGCTCTTTTTCTGGCGCGAAGCATGTCACATTAATTCACCCTTATTTCGAAACGAATTTATTTAGTTAAAGGGGTGAAAAAGATTTCAGTTGGAAAATAATTATATAATTTATTTTCCAACGTCTCATTAATCGAATCACTGAATAAACCCGTGAGTCGATTTAACAAAAAGCTAATTAAAATGTCAAAAATGCTGATAGTCAGAAAGATTTTTTGCTTTAGTTAAGATAAATGCTTGGCATTTATTGAATAAGTCACGATTAAGGAACTGTGGATCATAATTTAGTACAAATGACTGCCAAATATGTCAACAGTGACTCAATTGTTCTTCTGCACACTGTAACAGTTTGATTTAAAATCTTTCACCACTAGGTGAAAGATTCTGTGCTAGACTGCGTAATCGAACATCAATTTCTAATGTGTCTACAGAAAATTGTGCTGTAGTTCACTTTTAATTCATAGTTCAGGCCAAACGTCAAGAATTTCAATTTTTCTGGATTGGCGTTCATTTAGGATTTCAATACCTTACACAAGTTCCCCAATCAATATTTATATTTGTACTTTTTGTAAATGAAAATGTCGGTAAAGCAGTTAAATATAATTGATTGGACAGTAATCAACTCAGCTCAATTTCATAATGTACTTACATTTAGCATGCGTTCATACTTACTTTTAGCATGCGTTCATACTTATAATTTTAACTTAGAATGTAGGTAGTTAAAATAATAAGTACATAGTTATAATCCGTCCAATATCAAGAGACACAAAGCTCCATAAGAAAATCAGTTTTTTTTTTTTATTTAAATGTAATTCTGTGTCTCTTGATATTAGACGCAGATAAATAAGCCCTTAAAAGAAAAAAGCTAATACAGCGTTTTGGTGCGTTCTATTGCCTACCTCTTTCACCAGATGCTCAGCGTAGGTCATCAATCCAACTCTTCACCAGCAAATGTCATTCTCCTGCTGTTTCGGGGTCTAAAAACAGCTCCATTTGCAAAAAAGCACTTCAACCAGACGACATCATGCCTGTTCAGATAAAAGTGTCGATTTACTTACTTAAAAAAAACTATCTCCTGGGGTTCTTCTTCAATGAATGTTCACCATGCAAAAAACACAACTCGGAGTATGACAGCATCTCTTGGCTTGGCACTGGGCACACATGTTCCCTTCGATAATTTTTTTTTGCTGTTTTTGAAATTCTTAAAATGTTGCTCAAAGAAACTGGCAAAAAAGAACATGGAGTTAACGTACTTAATCGCATGCAAGTTCAGTCATGATAAAAGTTTATTTTTAAAATGTTTAATTGATTTCTGATAGATTCTGTCAAATGGTTGTCAAATGCTTTTTTGCCACATTTGTCGAGATTTAAAGTGTGTGCTTGGAGAGTGGCAGTGAAATTTTAAAGGGTCGATGAACCAATTTTAGCGTAAGTGACATTTGATTATTTGACGTTTAAATTGCATTACGACTGTTCCTTGGGTAACAGTGCATAATATGCAGCTTTTCCCAAAATTCGTTTGTGCAAATTTATATTTTCGGTTCGAGTGAAAGATAGCTACAGTATTGTGCCGATTGCGAACGGCAAATTTAAGAAGCTTCTCCTGGATCTCTATCAGACTTTGAAAACCCTGAATGAAATTTTATGTGTTTTGATGGGATTCAATTTCGATTTTAGGATGTGTCCAACGCACCAACCACATAATTTACATCTAAAAGTTTTATTTTTCAGCCAATTGTATAATGCAAAGGTGCATATATTTGACAATATACAAAATTACATGTATACATGAAATATATATGTATATGTAATACGAAAGCCCTCATCTGACGTTGATATGGTAAAATTACGAAGAATAGTAAAATGCTAGACTAACAATGTTTTATGAATAATTCAACAGGCACAGTTATTAAATACAATATTGACACATTAAAACCAGCCTCCAACAAGCTGTCAAAACAAGCATCTCAAAATGTGTAGTTCAAAATCTTCTAAATTGAAAGAACCTCCAATTCGTGACAAAAGAATAGCCTGACACCTTTCGTGGCATGATATGTCTAATATCCTTGATGTTAAAAATAAAATTTAAGGCATTGAAGGTCCATACAGGGCCTATAACCTTTCTTCTCCCACCTTTTGCGTGTGTTTCGTGTGACTTCGAACGGCAAACTTGAGAAGCTTCTCATGACAATTGATACTCTTGGATGTTTGCCAGACTTTCGCAAGAGGTGGAGCGTGTTACTGTACCTGATTTGAACCTCAGACCCCCTATCGGCAATCTTAAGCACTAACCACTTAGCCACTGCGCCCAGTGTTAAACTTGAGATAAGCCGCTTTGACATGTGCAATTTGACACTTATCCGAAATGAACCATTTTGCGCGAATATTCCCACAAAACTTCAGTTAAGTTGACAATTCTTTTAAATTGGAAGCTCAACTTTTAATTAACTTTCCAAAATTGCTTTTTAGGCTCCCTAAGACTTTGATTACTTTGCTGTTGGCCTAGCGCTGTGATTACCACCAATCAAATCATCGTCTAAAGCTGTTACCAACATGCAACATTTTCATATGCATCTTTGAACCTAAAGTCGAAGGTAATTTATTTCCCTCAACAATCTTGTTCTACATTTCTTTGCGAAAGCCTGACAATGACAAACATTCGACACTCTTGTCATAAGAAGCTTCTCAAATTTTCCGTTAGGAGTCGGCGTAAATTGGTAAGTCCCTTCCACTTCACACAACCAAATGCTTGGAGAAGCTAGGTTTTAAGCCCTGTCTGGCCATCATAACTATTTTTTGTTCATTCTTATTGACACAACAATTGCACGTCACATAGCAAAACTAACCCTCCCAAACCTTTTTCTCAAAATCTGACCCACTGAATAAGAATAACAAAAACACTCAAAGGTAGGAAGCATCTTTCTAACATTTTTTCATAAATTGACATTTCCTTCAAGTGAGTCTTCTTTTAGCTTCAAATGACATATCAGGGATCTATTTGTCTTCTCATTAATGTCGCATAAATCTATTAACTGACATAAAATAGGAGCTGACCCTTTGCTGCTCCAAATAAAAGCTCTGTATAATAACTGCCTGCAAGTTCTTCAGATGGTCTTAGCTAGTTTCTATCTATCTTACTGGATACAATGGGTAAAAGGAACTTTCTTCTCAGCAGAAGAACAAGTAGGTATGTGTGTGACGACAACAACGATGACGACGACAGCGACAAAAACAAACAATAAAAGTAAAAAAAAATAAAACAACATAATTAATGGGTTACGTTTTTTCTTCCCTTTCTTTGCGTGGCTTAATTAAGAGCGGCGCTCATAACTGTTTTTTATTATATTAATAAACATACGTACCTACATACAATACACCATCAAGCAGTAGCAACAGAATTCATTTATATGTTGATTTTTTTTATCGTATATGTAACACTTTAACAATGGGTCTCTGTAAAAAAAAAAAAACAATTACTGGAAACCGAACGGTTGAGTGATTCCCATAATCCTCCCAAATGGAAGTGCGTTTCTGTCTGCTTTTTGCTTGCTACTGAAAGTTGGCAGATCATAGAAATGTCAAAAAATGCAAAGAAACACCCAAATTGCAATGATTGTTGGTTTTGACAGATTGAAGAAATGTCAAACATTTTTGATAAAAACCTGCCTTGCACAAAGTTGACAAAGAAAGTAGATCCCTACCACCGAGGATTAATCTTCTTTGCCATGCTCACCATGATCGGTATAGTGAGCCAGAACTAAAAAGCGAACCACGAACTACGAGTAAAACTACTCGTATCGTAATACCACCACCATGACAATTGGCCGAATTCTTGTTGCGGAAAGGTTCTCCTCCTCTTTCCTATACTCGATCTTCTCCTCACCTTCAACACCGTCATCGTCATCATTATCATCATCCACAGTACCATGGCCTTCTTTGTAAAGTCGCTTTTAATCCAAGCAATTCACCGACCGCCGCCGATCTCCTGTCGATCGATCGACTACGATCGCGCATGAAAGCGCAATCCAACACGCAGCAGCAGCGGCAGGCGCTCAGTGCGGGAATGGGGGCCATCTAGTAGCAGAAGTATGCACTCCATGTGCATACCACTACAAACACTGGTGTAGACTTATAGAGCTATAGAGCGAACCGATCGAGGTACAACACTACACCAGTCCTCGGCCTCTCGTTCCTCCACTTCTCGGCATGTCCACTCTAAGATTCAATGTTTGACCGGCGAATCGTATGCCGTGGGAAACAATTCGGTTTTCTTGAATTTTTTATTCCTCCTTTTCGTCTTTTTTTCTTGTTCTCTGTGTTGTTTTTTTTTCTCTCGTTTTTATTGTGTGTATATTTTTCCTTGCCTTTTCATTTTGTGTGTTGTTCGTCGTTTGTGTATAGGCTTGGAGTTTTTTTTATTTTTATTTTTTATTAATAAGGTTTTTTCCTGGCTATAAACTTGAAATGAATCACGGATGCCGATGAGAAAGAGAAGATGTGAAGATGTATGGTGCTGGCTGGGAGGGTGGAGGAAGCATCACCGCCTGAGATAGCGCATAAAACAAGGTGTCTGTGGAGTTACCTACCTTTTGAGACCTAACACTATACTCGCGGCTACCTACCTCTTGGCAATATCTTTTGCTGGCCTGAACCTCCTATATCGCTTTGGCTGGGCCTGGGTTGTTTTTTTTTTTTTGCCTTTTTTTTAAACTTTTTCGGATTCTCTGTATCTCACACAGTCCTCTATGGTGATCTGCTTTTGTTGTTCCTCGGGAGGAGAGCATCGTTGTCAGATTTCACCACACCATACTAGCTACGGAGTGGATAGATACGAGAAGATAGTTGTTGGTGGTTTGTAATGTGGTGCTCGTTTGCTGTTTGCTAGCTATCTTGTGCTCTCCCATATGGAAATGGAAATGGGAAGGAGTGGAGTATTATAGTGCTTCTTAATTGCATAATTTAGTTAGTGGTAGTGTCATATATTTTCTATATTTTTAATTAAGCAATTAAACGTTGGGAATGTCATTTGGCACCAAAAAAAATCGCAAAGAGAATACTAGTTGATGTAAAAGGGCAGGTATCCGCTACTGGTGATATGATAAGGAGATGTTGGTGTTGTCTTTTTTGTTTGTTTGGCACTAAGCAACTTGAAAGATTTACATTTTTGTAATTGGGTCATCGAACAGATGGGATTAATCGTGATCTGATCATATTGCTTCCGGTGTGTTAGACAAAGATGTCACCTTTCGATTTCGATACCTTACCAATGGGTGCCCTATTAAATCAAACTGATGAGTCACTGGTAGGTTAGTATTTCCGGTGATATTTAGCGAGGTCAAGCTGTGGATTCGAAAGGCTATGAAAAAATTATGTGTGATTGTTGTGATTTTGACAGTGATGCCTGCGGAGAGGATACGTGGGGTACCTAGGTACTTTCTCAGACTTAAGTACCTACATAGCTACCTATAGATATTGCGATAACTTTTAACCCGAATACAAAATGAACTTTTTTCTTGACACATGTCAATTTTGACAGGTATTCTAATAGGTTTGCATTATTTTTGCTGGTTCTTTGTCATTTGGTAAGCATGTTTTCAATCAATTTTATTTTTTGTAAAATTATGAACCTTAATAATGTATTTTACCTACCTAGGTACATTACGTTCAAATGTAAATAATATAGGTAGGTAGGTACCAGAAAATTGACCAAAAACAGTTAACCTCATTGTTGTTTGAAATGTTACCCTTGACATATAGGTATGTCAAGTTTATATTAATAATCGGTCCAGATTTCTCTGCATTCAAAAACCTCTCTTCTGGTCGAATTTGCATTTTGACTCTGATTTCTTTCACGGGCGATCACCTCCAATGTGGCCCATTGACAAACACATGCCACTGCCAATAAAATTAACGTCATTTCATAAATGTGAGAATCGTCTCCAAAAATGTGTCGCTTCTGAATCGAGGTTTATTCGTCTGCATTTTAATTTGCTTTTGATTCGTGATCCAGTTAGGTGTAAAGCGCCCGTTTAATACAAAAAACACCCAGCTAATACTCTACATATCTGTCATTCTCTTTCTGACATATTAATCCAAATGAACTGTCACTACCTACCTACTCAACAAATATCATTAATAGCAACTATCACAAGACAATGAAAACCTTACTGTTACTTTTGTTCTCAGGTAATCTTCGAATAAAATCAAAAAGAAAACATAAACTCCATTCGCAACATCACAAGTTAAGAATTTTTATTGTTATGATTCCAGTTCCGTTTTTTTTTTTAAGTTCCCATCACATCAAAATCTGCTACAAATGTTGCCCGTCATTGCAGAAAAGGTGATCATCCGATAAACCCGCTCGACTAATTAATTCATCTGCATCTCTCCATCTCTGTCTGGTTTATCTGTTAAGCAAATAATTTGACATCTATACAAAATTCTTATTTATTATAACTTCAATAATTTATTATGCATTTTTAATTTTGTTAATTTATTATCTACCAATTTCGAAGATTGAAAGATAAAACTTCTTTTTTATTATTTTTAAACAAAATCCAACCGAAAGTAGATGTCATAAATTTGCAATCATTTACCGCAGCAGCTTGTTCTGTATGTCATTTGTTAGATATTGCTGAGCTTCTTTTTAGCAATTTATGATTTTTTGCCGCTGCTTAGTGTCGCGGAACTTGTCCAATTTGTTTTTTGAATTTATTAAATAAAATAAATTAAAATAACCACCAAAGCGAACAACGAATAAAAATTTGTTTTACCATATCCAGTTGCATTTCATTTTCACTGAATGATTAATGTTTGGCTAGTAACCTGATCAGAGAGGAGCAGCGTTAAATGGATGATACATCAGCGCCGTGCGGCGCATCCCCTATATTACTTGTGTCGAGCACGGGCACTACTCAACTGCTTTTTAAGTGAACTGTCCAAATAGATGTTTTTTTTTTATCTTCTGCTAAATACCATGATGAAAGATTTATCGTGGTGCATATATATTCAACTCCATGGACTGGTGAAGAGTAAACGAATGGCTTTTTAATTCGATTATCTGATGTAGCGAGGTGGATGGGGAGTCAAATCTGAAGAAGAGAAATCCTTTGGAATTTTCGTTGACTTGGCGGAATAGAAGCGGGTCTATCAAATAATTTACGAGTCAACCAATACCAGAGTCAAACACTGCTACCAGCAGCAGTCAGTTTGTCATTGGCAAAAGAACACCGCACTCTACGTCTACAGACAGTGTGGAAGTTGGTTGCAAGTTTATTTTTAGTCTTTTCCAAGCGGCAGCATGTGGATTTTTTGTGACACGCTTTAAACATTTATTATAATTCTCTCGGTCGCATGTGCGATGTCACCCGCACACCACAAAACAGCACTCGGAACATCTGTGATTGAAAGGAGTTATTTTTATAAAAGCAAAAACAAAATTAAGAAATACTATCCACCGACGCATCCGTTTTTTTAAGAAGGGAGTCCTTGGGTACAAATTCTGTAACAATTTATAGACGAATGTTGACATTGCTTTTGAGGTTAGAAATGCTCAATATCAAAATTTGAATTGCAATGAAATGCTGGTCAAAACTAACATAATTTCTGAATTATAGTTTCAAGAAAAGGTTATGATCTAGACTGAGTGATGATATGCCTCCCAACTTACTTTGAACATTATATAAGCTTTGACAGCTTCATGCATTTGATTGCATTACGCTTGCGGCATTTCTGTTTGCCATTTTTGGTAGTTGTGTTTAATAAATGAAAACTTGATCAGATCAGAACAGAAAGACACAAGTGAGTGTAAACAGTCAGATCAAGTCAGAACAGAAAAGTACAGCCTCCTATCTTATGTTCTCGTCTCAGCTGGGAAATTTCAAATAGGTATCCTTACGTTTTATCCTTACGTTTTCTTGTGTACTTCCGGTTTTGAGTGAGCTTTGTACCGTCAGTGTTTGTCGTGATGGCGATTTGGTAACATTTTGAACTTGTTCCATGTTACACCTGATTTGTTTTTATAAATAATATGCGCATTTAACTTAGCAATGCGATATCGCATGTCAAAATAAATCAATTAACGCCAGATACAATTTGATTGTCAAATTTTAAACTTTTCACTTACTTACTCTACCCCCAAACTAAAAATAAAAACAAAAATGTTAGGCATAAACGAACCATACCTAACTTCTCCAACCATTTGCTTGTGCAAGTGGAAGGGGCCTACAATGTAAGCCGAATCCGAACGGCAAATTTGAGAAGCTTTTCATGACAATTGATACTCATGGATTTTTGTCAGACGTTCGCAGGAGGTGGGGCGGTGAAAAACGTTTAGTAATCTAATCTGGCACCCCCCGTATACCCCCCAAATATTTTACGTTTTCGCAGCTCCGAAACGGCCAATTGACTTTTTCCAATTAACCCACTTTCTGGGAAGCACAGCACTCTCTTTTAAAATAAGTTTGCAATATTTGCCAACGTTGCTGCAGCGCAAAGCGATTCCTTTTGTTCTGTGGAGCTATGTACTGAATGAAAGAGAAAAGGTAAAAAAGGGGAAAGAGCTGTCAGTGTCAAAATAACATGAAAAGTAATTGAAATGTAATATGATTCTCTCTTGATACCTGCTTGAATGTACATATTTTTGTATGGACTAATTCAAGGAACAAGAATACCAAGATCCTAGGAAGCCTTAACGTCAAAGGACCGATCTCAAAGAAAATTTAACGCGACCGGCGCAGCAAGTACTGTCATGTTTAAAGGGACATCATACGAACCCCGTCAAAAAGGCAATAATGGTGGGCCTGCGTTAGAGTTCATTCCGGCCAACCCCACAGGTGAACTAATAGGGATGTAGTGAAGTTGAAGGGTCATGATCCCTTTAGTCCAGATTATAACCTCCGTTGAAGAAAAGAAGAAGAATTGACAATGCAATACGTATTCATTTTCAAATTGCAATTTGTCTTCGAAAAATTAAACTTGCAATTCAAACGTCACTTGCGTGCAAATGAAACCTTGACACATTTCTATTATTCTTGATTTGACACCTTGAAATTGCAAAGCTTACTCAAACCTATACGCGATAGCATTATTTGTGTGAAATAAAAGGTGCGTTTCTACAACTGTCAGTTTGTTGTATTCTAACTTTACGCTCTCCTAATAAAAGCTGCTTACAAAAAAAAATAGATGACACACTTCCATGTGATTTTATTCATCGTGACAGACTGCTTTGTCTTAAAAAAGAGAAACAAAATTTGAATGCTTACAGTGATCCACAACAGTCTTTAGTGATCCACTCTAGTGATTGTAATATGCAAATCAAATTACTTAGATCTGTGAGCAGACCGCGCTTATAATTTCCATTCATTCACTCGTATGTAAGACGACCTGAGAATTAATTTATAAAAAATAAAAAAGATACACCTAATTGCTAATAATAGTCTAGGTTATGCTAATTCATACCTTTAAGTAATTATATTTCTAAAATCGTGTTATGTTGTTACATATGTACCCATACCTGTATATTAATAGTAAATAACTCTTCTTTCTCTCTCCCTCTTTCTGTTTATTCTAATTCTATAGGTTAACAGTTCCGGTTTATTTGAATTGCGGCTGAAATACTTCAACAATGACAATGGACGAGATCATGAAGGTCAGTGTTGTAGCGGACAATCGGATGCAAGCGGCAAATGCATTGGTACATGTAAAACACGATTTCGTGTTTGTCTAAAGCACTATCAGGCGAAAATCGATACAACATCACAGTGTACCTTTGGTGATGTTGTAACACCGATACTTGGCGAGAACTCGGTGAATCTGATGAATATACCAAACCAAAAGAAGATGGGATTTCAAAACCCCATACAGTTTGCATTCAATTTTGCATGGCCGGTAAGTTGTATTTCTATTTATTTATTTTTTTATAATTTACATATTGATTGGATATTTGCTTGATGAATAATAATTGGTTAATCGATTGATCGTTGCTAAAGTTCACACGGTCTGGACGTTCATTAGCATAAACATTATGACAGTTAGAATGAAAAATGGCATTCATTCATGTTTGTCGGTGACGCAGTTGTTACGAGCAAAACGTTTCCTATTGGAAATGCCAGCATGCATTCGGGATGTCATTTATATTTTCAGACTCACCACTCGCCTTCTTCATATTTGTAGAAATTTTCATTGCATTTCATTTAACCCTCGCTGTCAGATTCTCATGAGCTGACCCAATAGCTTACTTGTCTAAAATTAGCAAAAACATTTTCATCAATTGCTTTGCTGCGCAATGAACTCCAAGTTCATTCTTCTTGGCAAAAAAAATCCAATCAGCTTCAATCTTCATAGTGGATTTTCTCGAACATCTCTCAATTTTCGAAGTCGAATGTCATTCAAACAGCTGATTGATACAACTTCATCGAATCGACAGGTATCTACGTATCTATTTCCAAATGGAACAATTCTTAGCAACAAACAAATCCAGACAAAATGTTAGTCGATAGAAATTTAAAGCACTTTGCCCCTCTATTTATAAGTATGCGTCTGCTGTCTGCAAAACACGACATTTTATATTCGAAAAAAAAAATTTACAGCCGAAAAAAGAACACTTGCTTGACTTGACGCGTAATCTAAAAATAATACCAACGTCGGGAAAAACGATCATTAATGGTACACGCAAGAGTTTAGCTGCTCTTTTTTTTGATGTTGTTTTGTGATTTTTCTGGAGATGTTGTGTGTGCGTATTTTTATCCCCGACCCGATACGCTTATAATGATGTTCGGAATGTCCTTGTGGTGGCCTCCCCTTCTATATTAGCCCAATGCGCAAGTGGTGAGAGAGAGGGTGAATCTGAATAAGTGCGAGATTTTCCTTTCTGCAAAGTTCACTTAAAAGTGAATAAAACAAAAACGTTGAAGTACCTACATACTTTGAAAATATACATTATTTTGGAAAAACAAAAAAGTTTTCGATGTCGCGCCAGTGCGAGTAGTGGCACCCCATGTGTGCTCTACCGAGAGAAATTCATTTGCAACATATCGCAGCCCATCTGTCACAAAAATGTGTGGTGGTGTGTGCGAGCATTAATGCGTGCCGTGCTCGTGCATGCTCACCTCACTTTAAAGAGTTTTTTTTTGGAAATTATGTGCTTTTGTATTGACATTGTCTACATTTTTAAGGACATTGAACTAGTTTCGTTGAAGGATATCAAGAAAATTGAGAGAATGTGTTGAAATTCGTTGGCATTTAGCAGTGTTGCTGTCACAGCTTGTGTGCTATCACCTTGAGAGTGGCATTTCAGAAGATGTTAGATACCTACATGTCGTCATGGCGATTTGACCAACTTTATTCCTTTATTTACGAAAGTTGTTACTGCTTTGTTATAGAACTCCTAACTGTCATAATAGATTCAAAAGTAGCTATAAGTTGGAATTCAAAAACATTTCAAATCATTTTCACTAACGGAAAGAACTTCACGAAGAGAACCAAACAATTCTGACAATCACCAACTGTCACTAATGACAGATCATGCCAAAAATTAAACTTGTCACTGTAATCAGAAAATGAAATGTATTTCCTGCAAAGGTTTTTAGTCAATTTATCAACCAGTGTCACTGCCAATGGTTGTTGGCTTTGTACTTTTTGACATTTGTCTCAGCCATTATTTATTTTTTATTTTTTCAATTACCTATCTCTTCTCTTTTTTTTGTCCACACGTGGATGTGGATTAATCCACGCTTCAGTGAATAAAGTTCTGTCCATAAATTATTACTTCCCCCTGTTTCACTTAAAAGAACGTCATCTTAACCGTGCGCCGTAGTCGTCATCATCTCAGTCTACCAAAACATAATTCGCTCTTCATGTCCGTCTTTAAATGATCGCGCGGTTTATTTATTTCACCTTTTTACCAACTTGAAACGTTGGAACGCCATGTTTTATTTAATATATATTTTTGTCCTCGTTCCTCTTGAAATAAATACACCAGTATATACCTAAGTTTGTATAATGTAAGGAAACAATAAAAATTATTTGTAATCGTTGTGCATATAGAGAGGGGCGAAAACTTATCACCCGGTGGTAGTTTTGACTGGATGTGATGATGGTGGTCTCTCTCCCTGCGTGTCGTTTCCATGCGCTAGTGAGTTACTCTTTTATTTTTGATTCCGTTTCTCTCCTCAACAGCCGTTGTTGATCTTCCTCATCATCAGGTTACCAAGGTTTTTATGCACAGCACATAGTCGTCTATCCAGCATAGGGGTGAAATTAAAAGCCTGCTTATGATCACATTATGGTGGTGAACCAGAGGCATAAACTACTTAGGGGAAGTTCAACAGCGATACAAAAAAAAATCGATAAGTTCGTTACAAAATACTGAGTGAGAAACTATGTGTTGACTGTTTGCTCTTGGTATATATGTCCGTTGATAGTTTGATATAAGAACAGTTTTTTTTTATTTAGTTTTTTTAATTAATCAAACAGAGCAGTAGTCGACAAATGACAGATCTTATCTGTCCATTTTATAACCATGTTCATTGGTAGCTCATCGGACACACGTGAATGAAGTTTTTTTCTTTTGTTTAAATAATTTTAAGCAAATTGGATTCTTTGACACGAATTTTAAGTTTCTGTATATTGGTTTGCCATTTGACTGTCAATGGAATTGTCACAGGTGGCATTTTGAAGCGGTTATACGAGATGAGTAGGTACTGCGTTAGACTTGAAGTTGTTCGCAAAAATGTTGCACAGAAAAATGTCGCAAAAGCATAGATACGTACTTGAAAACTGTTCAGTGTTAAAAGTAACATAGGCCTGTTCCTTTCGGCGCAGCTAAGTACTCCCAGTAGATGTGGAATGGGACGCATTCTTTCTAAAGGGTGGTCCAAATACAAGTTTCTTTTTGCATCATGTTACTTTGACATTGGCAGCTCTATCCAGTAGAAGTGGAATGGAACGCATTCTTTCTAAAGGGTGGTCCAAATACAAGTTTCTTTTTGCATCATGTTACTTTGACATTGACAGCTCTATCCAGTAGAAGTGGAATAGAACGCATTCTTTCTCTATCCAGTAGAAGTGAAATGGAACGAATTCTTTCTAAAGAGTGGTCCAAATACAAACTTCTTTTTGCATCATGTTACTTTGACATTGACAGCTCTATCCAGTAGAAGTGGAATGGAACGCATTCTTTCTAAAGGCTGGTCCAAATACAAGTTTATTTTGCATCATGTTACTTTGACATTGACAGCTCTATCCAGTAGAAGTGGAATGGAACGCATTCTTTCTAAAGGGTGGTCCAAATAGAAGTTTCTTTTTGCATCATGTTACTTTGACCATTGACAGCTCTATCCAGTAGAAGTGGAATGGAACGCATTCTTTCTAAAGGGTGGTCCAAATACAAGTTTCTTTTTGCATCATGTTACTTTGACATTGACAGCTCTATCCAGTAGAAGTGGAATAGAACGCATTCTTTCTAAAGGGTGGTCCAAATACAAGTTTCTTTTTGCACCATGTTACTTTGACATTGACAGCTCTATCCAGTAGAAGTGAAATGGAACGCATTCTTTCTTAACTGTGGTTCAAATACAAGTTTCTTTTTGCATCATGTTACTTTGACATTGACAGCTCTATCCAGTAGAAGTGGAATAGAACGCATTCTTTCTAAAGGGTGGTCCAAATACAAGGTTCTTTTTGCATCATGTTACTTTGACATTGACAGCTCTATCCAGTAGAAGTGGAATGGAACGCATTCTTTCTAAAGGGTGGTCCAAATACAAGTTTCTTTTTGCATCATGTTACTTTGACATTGACAGCTCTATCCAGTAGAAGTGGAATGGAACGCATTCTTTCTAAAGGGTGGTCCAAATAGAAGTTTCTTTTTGCATCATTATACTTTGACCATTGACAGCTCTTTCCCTCTTTCTTTTTTTCTCTTTTAGTCAGTACATACATACCTCGCTAGAACGAAATGAATCGATTTACGCTTGAACAACGTTGGAAAATATTGCGAACTTATTTCAATAAATTGAAAATAAGTCAATTCAACTCGTGTCTGCGATTTGACTCCGTTAGAGTTTTTTTTGTGGGGCGCCCTTAAAGATCAATGTTATGCACACAATCCAGAAACGATTTAAGCCCTCAAAGCGAATATCACCCAAGCCATTCGTGAGATTGAGAAAACAAGGTCTTCGAAAATCAGGTTGACAGGATGTGCTACTGAGAAGCCAGCGGAGGCAGCCACATGAATGAAATCGCATTCCATAAATAAGAGGAATATTTTCCTCTTGCTAATAAGGCCATGACATACCGAAAATAATAGATAGTGCCTTCCGTATTGACGCCTGCCCTGCGCACTACCTGCTCCAGCAGAAGATTAAAGAAGTCACATGATAGCGCATCTCCTTACCGGAGTATGCAGCTTTAAAGCCAATGAAAAGAATTTGAACCTATAGAATCTTATGTGCGACATTTAGCAGGGATATGCCTTGATGGTTCGTATGGGCTATGGAGCTGATAGTCCAGTCATTTGGGCATGCTTTCTTCCACCCATACTTAAGATTGCTGCCCTACCAAAATATCACCTTCGTATTAAATGAGCTCCGCTGTAAGCTATCAGAGCCGGGACCTTGTTGTTCGTATGCTTTTTTAAAGCTAAGCCAACCTCTTCTATACTGGGTGGTCCATACGGTTCTTCATTGACAGGACGTGGGTTGTCTTCTTGCCCCACCACTCTATATACATGATTCCCATTTAACAGCTGCTAGAAATGCTGCTCAAACACATCTACTATTCCCTATGCTTCTATAACAAGATTTCCCTCTACGTTGACCCTGCGTTCCGGCCTTAAATCCAACCGCCAGTTCCTTATCCCCTTTATAAAGGCTCCGGATGTTGTTTCGATTGCGAGAATATTCGATCTGGGAGACTGCGCATACTTTCTCCTGTCTACAAAGGATCTTCTCTTCCCTTCTCGTGGCTCATGGGAGGTGACCTGTGCAGTCACAGTAGTGCTCTCTGTAGACTCTGGCTACTCCAGTCGTGCCTAAGCGTTCAACATTGGATTTCTTTTTCTGGGCGGTTCGCTGTGAATTTACCCGCAACGTTTGCGGGTAAACCAATTGAGGGCTCATCCGTCACTACTCGTACTTCTATTTCATCCCCTGACTTAGTCTTGATAATCTTTAATCTCCTCAGCTCCAAATATGTCGGAGTAGCTCATGGAGTAGCTCCACCGTACGTCCTCCTGGGGAGCTCGTGTAAGACTTCTGATACTCATGAGTCATTTTAGCAGAGCATTATAGTGTTGCTATTTTCTTCTTGTTCAACACTCGCGCTTAGAAGTTGACGAAGTCAAGTCTAGGAGACATGGCTAGTACCCGGTGGTTACCACAGGATCACAATTTATGTGAAGTCTCAGTTACGGCACTGGACATCGCCAATAGAATTATCCTAGTACAGTTGAAATTTTTACTCGATACGTGATGCTTCTTTACTCATCATCCCAAAGTGTTTATTTGCTTATTCGATAACTTATGGAAATCACTCGCTCGTTTTTTAATTAATAGCGTAACCGATACAGTTATTGACACCCATAAGAATTTTTTTTTTTCAAATCGCCGTAAAAAATTATTGACTGGAGTACTTTGAAAACTCTTGGGATTTCGAAATATGTTATATTATTAGAATTCATTTAGTTTTTATAAAAATTAAGAAAAATCGATGAAATAAAGTTTATTCACAATATTTCAAAGGGCTTATAAAATTGAATATTAATTGACACCCATGTACAATTGTTGACACCACGTAAAAGTACAATGGTTGACATTTATATACAGCTATTGACACCATGTAATGATATAGTTATTGACATATCTTTAAAAGATTTACACGGCAGAAATAAAAGCAAAAAAATAATTACCTTGATTCGTTTATCTATACATTTTATAGCGATTCAAAATTAAAAAGTATCTATAGAAACATTTTTGTTACATTTCAAGTTTATTAAATCACATTAAATCACCCAAAAAAATGAAATCACATTCATTTGTTTATGTTTAACATAAAAAACTTAAAATATGTTAATACAATTGACTAAATAAGTTAATACAAAACTAAAATAATCACTCAGCAACTTTAATGTTCCAACCAAGTTTTAACGACTTGAATGCCGCAAAATCCGCTGGCTGCAATATTCTTGTGGCATTTGGGTATAATGCAATTAACATGATTCCTAGCTGAACACATAGTTTGCTGACGGGTAAGGTTTTATGTGTGCTATGACCATCAACAAAAAATATAACTGGAAATTTAGTTCCAATACTGACCAAATGTGGATGAAAAACTTTGGAGATATATTCATAGAATACTTCTTTAGTCATCCAACCATTATCGCTTATACCCAAGCCCCATCCCTTAGGTAATGATTTTCGAATATCCTCTGGTATTCTCTTGTATGGATATAATAACCATGGGTGGACGTGGAGCCACTGCTGAGAATGAGAACATCTGTGAGGTTAGATTTCGCTAGTCCTCTATCAATCTCGTATATATTACGAGCACCTTTTGCTGCCAATACGTTTTTGGTTTTTGGACACAGTAAGAAATTGGTTTCATCACCATTAAAAATCCTGCTACCGTCTTCTAGAAAGTCCCGCCACTCCTTCTCCTTCAGGAAATCTTCAATTTTGACAAACTACGATTTTATGTCCGAGGATCCCACTGTTGCACTTGCCGATGTAACCGGGTCTGGTGTTCTTAGGGAAATGGAAGGGTGTCGACTTAAAAACGTCTTAAACCAACCATTTCCCGGCATGTTTTTGGGCCCAAATCGATGGTCCCGTTTGTCTCCATTGAAAAACTCTTTAACGGCATTGAGCACATCCTCTTTTCTTTTAGGAAAACCTTTTCGCTGAGATGTAGTTATCCATTCTTCCAAGGCTTCTTCTTCGCTGGCAGTTAGAACTGTCCTAGGACCTCGTCTTGTTTTAACAATTTTTTCTCTTAATCGAAATATAAGCGTTGTTCGAGGGACCCCATAAAATTTGGCCGCTGCCTTTTTAGATATTGCTTGCATCCTGACAGCTTCAAGAGCTTTTTGGAGGTCATTTTCTCGGTATTTGTGGCCACATTTAGGCATTTTTCCAGCTAAATATTTATTTAGAGAAAACTACTATAATTGACATCCTCCAACAGCATAATTATAGACACGGTGTCAACTTTTGTATTCCCATAGAAGCCAATTATGGACACCATGGTGTCAATAAAAGGAATTGAGCAAATACTAATACAATAGTTGACACCCCATTTATTTAATCAAATAGCAGTAGAAAAAAAATTTAAACATAAAAGATGATAGGTGAAAGCATGATCTTTTGCAAGAAATGAAAAATTTGATCATGATTGTATAAAATAAATCATGCAAAGTCACTTACTTGTTTCAGTTCCTTAACGAATTGTTCTGCTTTCTGCGCTCGATTTAAGAGCCACGAACCACTGATGTTAACTCACTGAAATTTTGTACTACACTGACAGCGTCTCAGAGCGTAATAATGCACGATTGTAGAGAGAAAAAGAATAAACGACTTAAAAAAGCAGTTACTAGATTTGCTCCACATTTAAACCAATGAGTGCTTGTGTTTGAAGAGGGTGTCAATAATTGTATCGAGATTCTGCTGTGTCAATAATTGAATACGTTACGCTAATATTGCACAAAAGTATCAGAACTTAGGTAGGTACGTACTAACTATAACTTACTAACTTGCCATAATTCCCACACGCTGACTTTTTAGCTGCGACCGTTATACTCTTTCGAATTCGTTGATGAAGGGGACAATCACCTTGAACTCCACACACATATCTTCACCTTTCTTTCTCAATCTTGTATTTTTTTCAGTTTTTAGTAAGCCGAAAATTATACAATTCTTTTAAGTATAAAATAACTTTTTAAAGGGAAATTCGTGAATGCTATTTCATAAATGACATAACCCACTTCATGTTCTAACAACCAATACAGATTTGGGACGCACTTCATGTTCTAACAACCAATACAGATTTGGGACGGTGACGAGCGGTCAATTGCAGTTGCCAAACGTCTACGTAGAAATTGAATTTAAATATTTTTGACATGTGGTTGAGAAAGAAAGGTGACGCAGTGTATCTGTCAAATGTGTCATTATTAGTTGCAATTAGACTTCGAGAAAATTATTCAAATTTTAAACACTTTTGTAAGCAAAACTTGCTATCAATGTGTCAAAACTGATATTTCCATGAGAGTGAATCTCCATATTTGACGTTAGCTAGAGGGCAGCTTAAGCTTAACAAGCTTTAATGATCACATATATATCCCTACCGAAACCCGATAAAATCGTTCGACTTGATAGGTAATTAATTTGACGTCTATGTTTCTTGCTAAAACGAACTCCACTTCCCAATCTAATCAAATCAAATTTAATTCGTTTATTTTGATTGATTATCGCGCATCGATCGACAACGGTCCCTTCAAAATCTCGCCTCTCATCGTCGTGGAATTGTTTAAACTTATCTTTCGCATCGACATCTCAGTGATTGTATTGTAGGTCAAAAGAGTTAAGTTAAGAAGAAAAAAAAAGGCTAGCCAAACAGGACAGATCTCTGCCATGTGTATATCAATTAAGCCACAACACAAAACCTTTCTGACATTAAGTCAGACGGCAGGAGAAGTTGATACCTCTGTTTGTTTTTCTCTTACAAAACTTGCATATGTTTATTTGAGAATCGTAAATGAGTGCATCTCGTCCCCCATATGGCAATGGGGAGTGAGGAGAATCCTCAAACATTCTGCAATCTTTAACACCAACATTTTAACATAAACATTCTTTATTGAGAGAAATCCATTATAAAGTGTGATGAGTTTATTTCGAACATAAACACAGACAGATGAATGCAAAACGAAGTTTGTGTGTTTAATTTGCGCGACGTTCTCTTTGTGCGCAACATTTCAGTGCAACAATCACCAGACCAAATGAAACGACAATCCTTTCGCCACAACAGCTACCTACGAACGAAATAATAATTTTGTTGAAACACTAATGTGTGTCTGGATTATTTCCTGCCCATCCCTCTGAGTGGAACTGGAAAAATTTACTTCAAGCATGACACTCTACAACACGATTGAGCAATAGTTCGGTTATGGCTTGGGAAATAAACCTCGAAATGAAAATGAAATTTCATCTTCATCTACGGCACCCACATCGCTTCCATTTCCATGTAACTACTTTTTTTTTTTTATTAATATTAAATTGTTTCTCTCACTGTCAAAAAAAAACTACGACGACAAAACGGAAAGACAGTGTTAATAGATAGTGAAAACTATGACTACCCATGGGCGCTCAGCTTAATATTTTGCCACCTCTGCACTATGCCAGCATCATCTTCCGGTCGTAAATTAACATAGTTATAAGATACAAGTTATTATGTAGCTTTAGTGACTGTTTTTTTTTTGTGTAACACACTTTTGTTAATTTAATCTTTAATTTAATGTATTTTCTTTTATTCCAGGGTACTTTCACGCTAATAGTCGAAGCATGGCATGATACAAATAACGACTCCAATGCGAGATCAAACAGTGAGTACACTTTGATACTATATAAAATGTCACATTTGACAGCTGTTGTCAACTTAAAAAAAAAAATACCTACTAATATCAAGCATATGGTGGTCGATGACTTTAATAACGTCGATCTCTATTGTGTTAGAAAATTCATTTCCTTCCTGTTTATAAAAAAAAACCCAAACTGTCATATGATCCCTTTCGAAAGTTTTTTTTTCTGTCAAAAATATATAACACTTGATCAGTTTTTTTCTTTAACGATGTTTATGCGTGCGCTGTTTTCTGCGCAAGAATAACACGCTTACCGATTTAACGATCCTCACAAGGATATTCCCAAATACACACAAAACACACACTGACAAAGCCTTGCATGATTTCCGGCATATTCGTATTGAATGACACTACCGCACACACTATCTTGTCTTGCCGGTTTAGCTTCTTGTATTTTTTTTTTGTTTTCTCGAGTTTTGTATAGTAAAAAAGGTGGACATAAAATATAGAAGAAAAAACAAAGAATTAACTATTGTTCTTCGCAGGTACACATAAACTGAATGGAAGTACACTGACACCAGGAAAAGAGAAAAAGGATTTTGTGTTTTGTTGTAGTTGTTGAAGGGTGTAAGGTTTATGGTTGTTTGGGTTCAGATAAAAGAACGGAAGTTTGCTTTTTGGTTGCAAAAAGAAAAGTTGGCGCATTTGGTGAGGGGGTATAACTGCCTGTACTTATGGCATAAGGGGGGATTTTAGGGGGAGAACTTACTTTTATGCAATTGTAGGTTTAAACGTCAAAGAACCTCTCGAAATAAATGTTGTTACTGGCATTTTCAACTTCAACGCTGAGATCCTACGAAACCCGTCAAAAAGGCAATATCAATCAGCGTTTCCATATAATCGGAAAAAAATCCTTCCTGGATCACACAAATACAACAACACTCAGTGTCGAAGTGATTCAAAATCGGAAGGATATTTTTTGAGTTCAAACCGGCGAACCCCAACCCAGATCGTAACCTCGTCGTTAAAAGAGAAAGAAGAGGAAGCGAGCATATCGGCACAGTAAATATTTTAAAGTTTTCCGCAAGTGCAATAGACCTTTTCACCAAACTATCTCTTTCTAAAGTGCCGAATCTCTTTCTTAAACGTCAGAAGCAAATTGAATGATAAAATTGCAGAAATTTGCACAAATCTTATGGAATAATCATTGTGATTGTTAATGAAGTGAATATTGAAGTCAAAACAGAAGCTATTGTCGGGTAAAAACTAACTAATTATAGAGAAAAAACGTGAGAAAGTATGTTAAAGCAAAAAAAGCAACAAAAACAGTGAACATGTTCGCCAAAAATTGAAAAATGTGTGTGAATAATCTACGTTTAGAAAACTTTTCAACTTACCTATTTGCTTCCAAACAAAAATATTTTTTTGTCACGCGATTGTGACGGTTTCACTTTTATTTTTTGTACAGAATCTTAATACCTATATTGTTTACTTTTTAGTATTCCAAAATAGTGATTGGATACTCCTTCTTAGTTCTGGAAATTAGTTTTTGTTATAATACGCTTTAATAAAAATTTCTTACGAGATATTCGGAACAAAAATATTTTTTTGTCACAACGCGATTCTCACTTTTTCAGTTTTATTTTTTGTACACAATCATATTATAATGTTAACTTTTTAATATTCCAAAACGTGGTTTGGATACTTTTTCTTAGTTCCGGAACTTTTTTTTTGGTTAAATTGGCTTTTTTATAAAATTTTTAGGAAATATTCGCGAAGAACGTATTTCCCACCATGGAAATTCGCCATTATTTTCCTTCATTTCATTCAGCTGTTTTTTTTTTTTGTGTTCATTTGACACTGACGTTGTCGTGAGGAGGTCTATCAATAACAAATCACACACAACCGAAGGATGCACGTGCCGAAATCTACCCCCCACGCAATACTTATGCTACGCATGAAACGAGCAGAAATGCTCCAATCAGAGTTATTCGGCTTAAGAACAACCATATTTACTTCTGCTCGCTTAGATCAGCTTAAGCAACAGAGCGAATACACACTACTGTATACTCGTACCCATAATAGCCACTTTGCTCCATTTCGATCACTTTCACGAAGTTAAGTGAGAGCGAATTTCAACGTTGACAGTTGTCTATCGCTGTCGTTGTTTATACTCTTTGAAAACAGCAAAACGTTAAACAACAGCTGCTTAAGTTGCCAAAAGCAATTATGGACACTTTTCAGTTCATTGTAGTTAGCCCTTTAGGCAAATCCTTAGGGTTGGAAGGTTGGATGTATGAGTGGTCGTTGGTACAATGACGAACTAAAAGACATGCTATCGGGCGCATTTCTTAGATGTAAGGACAAAAACTTACAAGACGTTCTTCTATGGAACGGAACGATAAAAGAGTTGATATCATCCTTGCGTCAGATTCTAGCGACCATTTCAAGCGGGTGATGCAAGGTATGGAATATTGCCAGGGCATGTGTCTCCCAAGTCGGATGCGAGAAGAGGGATAAAGATGTTCACATCCTCTTAAGAACATCCCAAAAGGAAGAACTTTTGTTTGGTGACGGATTAATGAACGGGCATGTCGGCAAGCAATACTATGAATATGAAGACTGCCATGGAGGATTGGGGTATGGCACCAGAAACTGTATACAAAATAAGGTACAGACATCCTAAGCATGAGGTCTTATTGTTCTTTAAACAATGTTCGTCAAATAAAGCCGGATCAGTTATTACCGTGGCGAAAATGAGAACCAGATTGACCTACATTTGTAAGCACGTTTTGTGAAGCTTCGGGTTAAAGATGGCAAAGATATCCTGGGAGAGTCGACGGGGACGAACAGTATAAACAAACAATGGTATATGCGAAAATTAATTGGCACATTCTGCACAAATTCCAATAAACATTACCACCACCAGTCATTGAAAATTGCGTTGAGAATGAATTCCCCGCCGCAGCGTTGCTTTGCAAAAGCTTAATTATTGTTCAGGGCTTGAAGGTGACCTTTCCAATACGACAAAGAAACAGAAGTGGCACAACCATTTTGAAAATAGTCGCTCGTGAGAAAGAGAAATTCGTTCGCAATGCTCAAAATGGGAAAATATCAATCGAAAATCAAATGGACTTCACAACAATTTTCGCAGTATTACACAATCCGAAGAAGAACTGATTCAAAGTCTGCTCCGAAACATATCACAGCAAACAAAATGCATGTTTAGTTGAGCGGACGAGCAATATTGGACGCAAAAACACAAATATGTCAACGTTCTTAATACGGTTATTCAAAATGACATACCAAGCCAATTAGTTACGAGTATATACAATTCAGTGAATGCTGTTATGAATCAAAATGACTTGGGGAATTATCAGTCCGAATTTTTGAATTGACTTGTTTTGGAATGCCGGAACGCTATCATACATTCTACAATTAAAAGTTGAAGCACCGATTATTATACTTCGCAGTATAAATCAACCACGAATTCGTAATGGTACCAGACCTGTAGTGAAATGGCTAATGAACAACGTCATCGAAGCAACTGTTTTGAAAGCGGAATACAAAGGCGAAGAGGTTTTGGTTTTTCGAATTCAAACAAATTCACCAGACTTGCTATTTGATTTGAAACGACTTAAATTTTTCGTTCGTCTTGCTTTGCGATCACCATCAATAACACACAAGGCCAGTCTTCGGAAGTCTGCGGTATAAATTTGGGGTTTCTACGCTTTTCGCGTCGGCAGCTCTATGATGCTCAGGAGTGGGCATCGGCATTATTTGCTTACAGAACAGCCTTAGGTGGATTGGACGATTGTTCGGGCTGATGCAATTATATCCATCCGCTCTACATGACCCAGCCACCTAAGCCGGTCACATTTCACTCTTCTGGTTAAGCCGATGTCGCTGAACAGCCCATCTCCGCCACTTCCGTCTCTATACTCAAGAAATCGCCTCTGACATCACGCCTCATTTTTCCGATTACGTCAATATCGTCGAGGTATTGGATTGGATGAACTTTTGAAAGAATTTGACTCTGGTCTTGGCGAGTGAGTTTTGCACTATTGTTTCAAGAACGACGCGACGTTAAAGAACTAGCGAGGCAGCACGTCACCTTGTCTGAATCCTTTTTTGACATTAAAGTTCTCGGTGCAGTCTTAATCGACCTTAATGGAATGCAGTGTGCATTTTCCATTGCTCCATCGTCATCCTGAACGAACGAGTTTGGCAGGGATGCTAAACTTGACATTGCTCTGTAAAGCTCGTCTCTATAAACGCTGTCATACGCGGCCTTAAAATCGATGAAAAGTGGTGGGTATCGATTTGAAGCTCCTGTGTTTTTTCCAAGATCTGCCATAGTGTGAAAATTTGGTCGATGGTGGTCTTAAGCCACAGTATTGGCCTTAAAGCCGCAGTGGTGGCCTAAAGCCGCAGTGGTGGCCTAAAGCCGCAGTGGTGTCTTAAAGCCGCATTGGTATGGACCGATTAGGTTGTTGACTAATGGCTTCAGGCGTTTACACAATACCGCAGATAAGGTCTTGTAGGCGGTGTTAAGAGGACTGATGACTCTGAAGCGCCGCTCAGAGGGTCTCCTTTCTTGAGGATCGGGGAAACAATGCTCCATTTTCTTCCGACCATATTTTACAAATGAGTTGGTGTATGCTCTTAACTAAGACTTTGCCTGCAGCTTTGAACAGCTCGGCAGCTAGACCGTCAGCTTCAGCAGCTTTTTTTTTATATGTTTATAATCTACGCGCACTAACTGGACTCTTTTAGTATCCTTTTAATGAAGATATGTTACAGTTACCCGCAGGCATTGAGGAAATGAGGATAAGGATGAGGATATAAAATGTTTGTAAATTATAATGGGTAGGAAAAACAAAGTGGGGGAGAACATTCCACATTCGTGTTGAACGGCTAAGGAAGGATTCTTTGTATTTCACTTTACGTCCGAAAATAGGCTTAAAGGTGAACTGATGCGTCTTCATGGCATGATGGGTATTGCGGTTGAAATGTTATAAGGGAGGCAGCTGCCTATTTCGTTTGAACACTCTTGGTTAAAATATGGATAAAACAACGATAGGCAGGATACGTTGCGACGATGATTAAGAGAGTGAAGCAATTTTGCGATATCTCGATCGCGATATCAAATCGGGCATCTTTGTATTCTGATAATACTTTGTTGGACTTTAGTTTAGATATGGCTATCTTCACTTCGTCGCGATCGAGTGGATGGAATTGTTGGTCTACATTGTCCATATCTTCAATGTTAAATGGTTCATCCCGCCTCAGAGCGGGATTCTATTCTGCGCCGCCCTTATATAGTCTGCAGAAATGGTTCTTCCATATCCTCAGTATCGAGTTATTATTCTATTTTTGAAGACTACTGACACTATTATTTTCGCTATAGCTCGTAAACATTAAAAATGGGAGACGATAGTTTTTAAATAAATTATTTTCCACAATTCTTTATACCTATCACGTTCAATTATAATCATCAAAATTAAAAATGCAGAAATGTACCGGACAAATGTTATTAAACTCGGTCTAAATTTCAGCACGATCAGCGTAGGTACTGGAAAAATTGTTAAAAAAAGAAGGTCGATTGAATGAAAGTGACATTTACCTACCCTTTTGACAGTCAGATTTATTTTAGTACAAATTGCTTCCGTTGTGAGTAAAACTAATGTCAGTGATTAAGTTACAAATACCCGATAATTTTCGGATGATTTTATGTTATTTTATGTGTGCAACATTCACATTCTATTGTCTTCAGCCTTAGGATTTATTTCAACTTGACAGATGTTCTCAGTGCGGGCTAATTATATACCTATACCCAATCCTTATTCTCTTCTCCATATCCCATTGTAAAAAACAACACAACTAATCAACAAGTGATGTAACAAAGCAGATTTACCATTTTAAATAGCTCCCATGATTTATTTTTCTTCTTTTTTAGAAAAAAAAAAAAAAGAATTCCCACCCTACCGCAATAAGAATATCCCAGATACCTGAGATACCGATTTATAGGAACCTGCTAGCCACGTCTGGAGGATGTTGTAGGGCATTTTTACTATCGACCCTAGAAAAACCATTACCCATGGATAAGTGCAAGATTTATGACATCGAATTCTTCCAACCTTTCCACATGTTTTGTTTTTTTGTCTGGAAAAAAAGAAGGAATAACCAGCCATGGCATTCCACAAAAGAAAGGACACACAGTGCAATACTTAAACACAATCAAGTAATTTAGAAGAAAAGCCATATCGAAGAGGAACACACGGCACAGAGAAGAAAACCCAAATGAATTGAAGTTTAATCCTTGAGTAGAGTGCGAGACTTCCTCTCATGTATCTGACAGTGGTTGGTGTATACCTGTGGTGTGGCTTAAAAAACGACATATAAAAAGACGAGAAGGAGACAAAATCACGCTCCCGCTCCCGCCAGTATTTAAAGAGCCCAACCAAACATTCGACAGATATCTTCCTTTTCAACAGCAAGCTGTTGATTTCAGTGATTCCCTTGTCCTCTCTAACTCATCTCGTCTCTCTTAGAGCAGATAAAAAAAAGATACATACTACAGATTCCTGTAAGATACTTTGTGGGGATTAATTTCGAGACAATCATCCTTTTAAGCCCTATCCACAAGCTGCCAAAGGTTTAAAGAGGCCGGCATAGGTACCTACATATATCCCCGAGTTTCTGGAAAATGTATGTTGCACTGCCATCGAACATGGAAAGTCATTTTTAAAAAGATGATCTTTTTCTTTTTTTTGTTCGTTGTGTATCTCTGTGCCCTGCTGATGATGGCGATGTTGTTGTTGGCATTAAATGCTGGTGTTATTTTTTAATACCTGTTTGGTTGTATGTATTTCTTTTTTTTTTGCGCTGCACAACATTTTGTAAGGGATCAAGTAGTGATGGCATACACCACCAAGCATCCACCGGTGGTAGAGAATGGAATTTCATTTAAAAACATAAATTGCATCTGTTAGCCGGTGACTTGACCTCTTGCGCCCATGCTGCTGGTACTCTGGTGGTAACACAGATCGCATTGAGCATAAGCTACTATTCATCTCTCCCCGATCCTTTGCGAAGGTAGTTTCCAATTAATCAATGCCAAATGCATGCAATTCCTCTTTTTTTCTGTTTCATGCCGCAGTGATGTTGCGAGACCGAAACTACATAAAAACTGGAAAGAAATGCAATTTTTTTACGATTATAAAATATGTACAAGCAATTTGATAGATAGCTGGGGTAATTCGTTGCATTTCACATTAAAAATAACTTTCCTCTAAAAACACAGAAGCTTATGGGACGTCAGAGTAGTGCTGCCGCTTGCCAACAGGTGTGAACAACTGCTCACACCTGCAAGAATCTTGAATCCTAGGGAAAAATGGGTATCTGTCAATGTCATGCATAGGTATATAGCTTGATTCCTTCGTTGGTCGTGGATTGGAGTATTGTAGTCCTTCTAGCCGAAACACTTTCACTGGCTAGGTATCAGTCGCTTCTTTGGAGACGTCTATGTAGTATTTAGAGTTCGTTATTCATGCCTTCCACTAAAACAACGTCTAATTGCCGTCAATTTCCCACGATGGTCCAACGAGCCGGATTAATTTAACCCATAAAATCACTCTTTGTTAACATCAGTGTTTCCTGCACTTTAGGAGCTTCAAGGCTTGTTATGATAAATATTAGGCATTAACGGCCCATACAGGTCCCAAAACCTGGCTTCTCTAATCTTTGCTTGTGCAAAGAGAAGGAGGTCCGATTTTAATCCGTATCCGAACGGCAAATTTAAGAAGCTGGATGTTTGTCAAAAGTTCGCAAGAGGTGGGGCAGTGGAAACAACTTTTAGGTGCTACTTGCCCCGGAGGGATTTGAACCTGGGACCTATAATCCAACACACTAACCTGCGCTCTACTGCGCCACAAGGGTCAATGCTTGTTATTTCTGCAAAAAAGAATAGTTCCATTTTTTATAAAGCATCAACTTAGAGTTCTTCTTTTTCGCAGTTCCTTTCAGTTTAGCTTTGAAGTTGGTCCCTTTAGGTGTGATTGACTAATGGCAGCTTCGAGACTCGCTATATGCTTTCAACTAAAGCTACGTCAAATTGGGTCGTTTTCGCTTTAAATATTTAATCTTTCAAGTCCTTGTGGCTCTTCGTTGTATTTTACATAACTTCTATCACGGGTTACTTTGAAACTTCTTCAAATTGCATGGAGAACACCGCGTTCAGTTTTTTTTTCGTTTTTTTCGGATGCTTTCAGCTTTTCTTCTGCACTGTCTGTAGGTTCAATAGAATTTCTTGAATGTTGTGATTTTTGTATTTTACATGCTGAAAGCAGTCCGGGGTTTGCTTGTTTTAAAATAAAGAACTTCGAGTCCATTGGCTTGTGTTAGTTTCAAGTTTAATAAACCAAGGAAACCCAAATTTGGTGACATCTGCAGGTGCTTCCAACTTGGCCCCATTGAACCGGGTGAGTCTTAGATACATAATCACCTGTCAGTCGTCTACCACTTTCAAGTCAGCTAACTTTTCCAATATTTTGACAAATGCAAATCCTCTTCCTATAATAATTGCAATCCGCACCAGCAGGTTTTTCTGCGCAAGATAAACTTTCCATTTTCTTCTACATTTTACCAGAATTAACCCAGCAACCAATCAATTTATTCACAGCTGTCGTATAGATACGTACTGGAATTTTTCGAAATACCAACGAATTCTGTTTATTCAACTTCTCAAGCGAGTTATTTTCGCCAAGCACAAGCGTAGTACCCGCGTAATAACTTGTCACACAACATGATCAGGCAACATTTTCCTTCATTTGTTGTCGTTGTGGTGGTTTCAAAATGGGCACAACTCGCATTCATATGCATTTATATCACGCATTAGATTCATTGCAGGTGAAAAAGGATTTTATGCGCTATTTTCTTCGATTTGCACAATACCTGATCATCTCTAGGATGACCTCTAATTGAGGTAATTTCATCGAGCACTTGTCCCCCGTGTCTCACGACACAAATTTATGTCACAGCCAAAGCAATTAAAAATATAATTTTAGTACCACAACGAGAAAAAAAGGCTACGCATGCTCAAGCGCCTATCGTCGCATCGTCGTTCATCCGTTTTTGTGTGCGGCATGGTGTGGGTAATTGGTATACTCACTTGTGTACATGTGAAGCTCTTACTTAACTTGTAATGTATCCAATCCGCCACCCCGCTGCCTGCTGTGGTGATATGGTTACCCATCACCATCACCTTCATCTGCTGCTATTTCTTCTTCTACTACTGCGACGATTACTCTTGTGCTAACTCATTTTGAAGTAACGAACCTCCAAATGTGTGCTGCTATACACAACACGCCGCCGCTCGCTCTGGGGGAGATTTATGCGAGTTTTTTTTTTGCAGGCAGCAGCAGCACCAGCCAACCAGCCTTACATCAAGTGAAGTGAGAGACTTGAAAAAAAGATACAAATACACACAGCCATACAAGTGGATACATGAAGCGAAAAGATATGCACCTGCAGTATTTATTTCTAAAAATATTTCAAAAACTTCATTTTTTTTTTGTTGCTCATTTGTATCGTTTTTTTCGTGGGCTTGTTTGTTGTTGCGTGTGTAAAGTCTCGGTGTATGTGCATTATCTGCATCCACTTCAATAATCCATATGCACTACCGCCATGGTAACCATCAGAGTTTGACTCGGTGTACCACCATCGCCAGCAACGGCAGCAGCACTAGTAGTACCACCGTCGTCACCACCTGAAGAACTTGAAGCTGTCGCCTCCCGTCCCGCTGCCAGCCCCACCATATCGGTTTGGTTCCACTGTATGATCATCGCAAAGCAGTTTTTCTTTTCGAGAGTAGTGTGGATACATTATAGCCGCATATGCATTGCAATGCAATGTAACGTACGTGTACGACAACGATATTCATTCACGAAAACCCACCAGTCCAGTTTCATGACCGCTTTGTGCAAAAAGACCTCTCCCGCAAGCTAGCCACCTAGATTAAGCCGATGGAAAACACACAAAAAGAAGAATTAACCAACCCAACCACCAACACAATAATAGACAGCGCGCAAATAAAAAATAAAAAAGTATCTATTTATCTCTACCTACGTATGTATGAAAAATGCATGCATCATCGTCAAATGCAGCGCAGCAAGTATCTGAAAACCTAGGTAGAGTACATCAAAGAAAATGTCATCGCAGCAATTTTTTTTTCCAATTTTTCGGTGTGGATCATGTGGATTCCACCATTCTGCGCAATTTAATTCATCCCAAGTTTCGTCCGTTTTGTGTAGTTTTGATAAAGAAAAAAAAAATCACCTATGCCGCCGACGACGACGATGGCTACGACTGACAGACAGACATACCACAGATGATCGGTGTTCTGTGGAGCTCCTTAACCTATACCCAGCTCTCCGGCTGGAAGGAAATGCGATATTTTCAAGATAAATATCTTGAAAGATATTTGCAATGCACGATTATTTCTTACTGGTGTATTTGTAAAAGTTACTTTTTTGAAGAAGAAAAACGTCGCAAACGTTTTGAAGCTGTTTGCTGTGTCGTCTTCGCTTGCTTCTTCTTGAACATCATCCAGACAATGACTATGAAGGAATCAAAGATTTGCTACACACGGGTCGGGCAAAAAGTTGTGTATAACCAAGAGGAGTTACAGGATAAGAGAAAACAACCCAAACCCCGGATAGACAGCATAGCATTTGAAGATGAGACTCTAGAGAGATCGATTGACAACAATACAATGTTGAATAGCTGTTGGCCCACTGTGTATGTGTGTGTTTTGTCTGCGCGTGCGCTAAATGAAACCGATGTTCTCCTTGAATGATTTTGTTGCTATTTTTTCACATTCATTAAATGTAGTTTTCGTGGCAATTTTCTTAATTGTTATTGTTTAATTTGGATTTTGAACGATGCCATTTGGCAAACTAAGAAACGAGCCGAGCACTCGTGCTTGCATGACTCACTTTGATGGAGTATCTGTTCAGAAAAACTGGTAAATATCATGCTAATGCGCTTTTGATTCGTATTTGGCGTATCGCAGATTGGCGATTTATTGGAGAAATGCCAATGCGAATGGAAGAAATTGTCTGCGTCCTTCGAGCCTGATCATCGATGGTGTTTCGACTAGTTTTTGCTTCACTGAAGCAAAATAAGAATAATCTACTTATACCTGTCGGAATTTTTTTGACGACGGTTTTTCTTACTCGTCAAATCAAATCAAAATACTTGAAAGATGTCCTTGTATAATAGGTCATTACTTTTTCCTGCAAACGTGCGTTGTCTTCGTTAATTTCAACTCCCAGTGCGGATTAACAGAACAAAATCCTTTCTCATTACACTCCGACTATGAATGAAACAAAGTTATGGTCCTTCGAGCCGGATCCTAAAAGATTTTCTGTCTTTACATTCATAGTTTTGAGTCCCTCGAACCTCGTTACTCTCCAATTTACCCGCAACAAACTACATTCCATCTGTTCTTCCATCCAATTGTCGAATTGTGTTTTCCGTTTTTTTTTTTGTTCCTGGAACCAGTTGTTCCAAGGGGCATTACCTTAAAACTTACTTTAATATTAATAATGCAAATTTTTCATAATCAGAAATAACTCTTCTTCTTCTCCCTTAATGAGGGTGAGGCTATGGTTCAGGATTAAAGGGTTCATAACCCTCCCACTTAACTGCACCCCTGCTAGTCACGGGTTAACGGCAGGCCTCCCGATTCTGTATCCCTTCGTCGCTGAGGGTAATCAAATGCTGGTGTTGCTGCATTTGTGTGATCCAGTAGTTTTTAGGGCTGCCTCTCTTTCGTTTTTATTGGAACGTTATTTGATATTGCTTTTTTGACAGGGTTAGTAGGATCTCTCCTTTTAACTTGACAGTACCAACTGAGCCGGTCGGGCTCCATTTTCGAGATACGTTCTTTGACGTGAAGGCTTCCTCGGATCTTGAAACTTCTTACTCGATCAATCTGTGTAAATTCTCCTGTCATGCGAAGCATCTTCATCTCAGCTGCCGTTCATTTGACCTCATATTTTTTGAACGCTGTCGAACATTGTGAACCATATGTGAGCGCCGGGCGCACGAGCCATCCTTTCACATAAGGTCTCATTTTTCGGTCTCAGGAGATGGCTGAGTCTTCCCGCCACTTCATCCACCCTACGCTTACGCGATGTTTAATGTCGTCATCACAGCTTGCTTCGCTTTTGATTATAGATCGCAGATATTTGAACTTTTTGCGCTTGGATGAATGACTCTTTTATTTATATAAATGTCTGGAATAGGAAGGAGTGGATCAGGGAACCAACAGCATGCAAATCCTTTATAAATTAAGGATAACAAATATTAAGAAATAACTTCCTGGCACATAAATCCATAATGCATCTATGTCCCGAATCGCTGGGTTAATATATGGACTCATGTCCCTACGCCAATCGAGAATTTTTTCATCGACCGGCATCTCCTGTTTGTTTGTATTTCTGCCTAGTTTGATCCCATCGATTCAGATTTTTGAAGAGTATAATTTAATGGAGTAGATAATAATTGTATCAAAGTCATGTCCCTCGCAGTTTTGCCATATGTCCATAATCTTAAAAAGGAAGAAGACCATTAGTTCACAATTATTCCTTCTTAGTTGTTCGTTGCCAAAATGCAGAAAAAACTATGGACATATCTTCGACTCACGATCTGAATGGATTACCCGGGGCCCGGCATTAATGATTCCGTCCATTACAAAATATTTCGATTTTCTCAGGCTCCCAGCAATGAGAGTTAAGGTGCAGCGTGAACTTATATAATCCACCCGGAAGGGCCATAAGTACACAACATTTTGGACATATCTTCATAATCTAAAAAAAAAGATGGCTATAGGTAAGTCCACAATTATTCCGCAAGAGTTTCGTTTGGACTTATTGCCCACCCGGGTGGGTTATAAGTTCACAATTAATTTGTGGACTTGTATTCCATCCTTGTCATGCAGGCCTTTATTGTTTTTTGTTTAAATCCGAAAAAGAATTGTAGTCTTAAGTCAATAGGATCTTTTAGAATTAAGACAACCAGGTCAAGTGGGCATTTGGTCTATAGTCTTATGACCCTGTAGTCTCAGGACTCTTGGCCTGTAGTCTAACCCTGTCAGCGCTTATGCTTAAGTCCAATTATTCAACCAAGAATATTGGTCCATCGAGCCGGTCAACATTCAAATCGTTTTGCAAATCTCTTCATGACTTAGAATACCCACCGTCAAGTGGGTCATGAACGATTCTTCCGCCCTAGGCGCGGTTACTTACCACATAAAACGTAACGTTTATCTCTAAATATGCCATATAAATTGAAGAAAAAAAAATCGGTTCCCATAGTGATCAACTCGCAACCGCTTGTTATTGTTGTGGTAGATTTTTTTTTTTAAATTAATAATAATCTAATTAGCAGCAGCTATTCTTTTGCTAAGCTAAATGATAATATTTCTTACATCTTCTGGCTATAAATCATCCATTATCTGCGCATAAATTATTATCCCATCGCTCCCTAATCGCATGTCTTTCTAATAGTTTTAAGTTAATTTCTTTCTTATACTGTATCTCATTCTCGCTTTTCCTCTTCTTCTTTTTTTTTACAGGTTTATTAATCCAAAGACTATCGGTGCAACAGGTTCTAGAAGTTTCACCCGAATGGAAAACGAACAAATCGGAGGCTCAATACACATGGTTGGAATATGATTTTCGCGTTACATGTGATCCACATTATTATGGATCTGGCTGTGCGAACCTATGTCGTCCGCGTGATGATCAATTTGGTCATTACACGTGTTCGGAAAATGGTGAAATAATTTGCCTGTCTGGCTGGCAGGGTGATTATTGTGAGAAACGTAAGTAGAAATAGAATTTTGTATATATGTTTTGTAACCGCATTCTCATGCGTGTTTATTGAATTTGTGGGGACTGGGTCATCAAAATGTCATTCAAGTTTGTTGTGGATATAACTAGAAATTGATGGACTAGTTTTATTGGAATAAAATAGGCTCTATATGATAAGTCGAGGCCGAAAAGTGTAATGATTAGTCTTGGTGTAGAAAGAATGATAATCTTTCAATGTCGCGTGTACTTAATGAGCACTGCATCGAACTATATGCAAATCAGTAAAATGAAGTTGACTTTATGGTCCCAAAAGTGTGCGAAGAAAGAGGATAATCTGGCTCAACTGACCAACCAAATCTAAAACCAAGAACTATTCTTAAAATTATGTAGAAATATTTACGCTAATCTTTCGGAAATAGTAAAAGATACAGTAACTCCGTTCCTCTCTTCGTGAAACTCAATAGCTCATGAGTCAGGTCAGAAATTGTTGAAGGCGAGTAAAGTTGTTTTTTCCAGAGACTGATGCTTCTTTTTTAATGGCAAAGTTATGACAAGAATTAAAGGGACCAAAAATCTCCCCCTTTACTGCCTCCCTACTGGTCCGCATGTGGAGTTTTCCGGTTTGACCTCAATAGACATCGGCAGGCCCCACGCTCTCGGATCACTTTTTTACTGCGGCTTGTATTGGTGGTTTACGTGATCCACGAGTTTTTAACGCCTGCTTCTTTAACGATTTAGACACTTGCATGCAATAAAGAATCCTATCACCCGGCTCGAAGGACCAACTTAATGAAGAGAAATAGCTTCAGAGCCAGAAGCAATTATGACAATTTTGTTTGAGAAGTGTAATGCTACAAGTAGAAAGAAATTTTATCGTCAGCGTGTGCAATACGAATGGAACGTGAATTTCTGAAGAAGGAAAGAAGAAACTTCGCAGCAAGATAACAAAAAGTATTCAATTTAGAAACCAAAAAACAACATTTGTCCCATTACTAGAAACATCTTTCAAGGGTTTTTGATGGCCGTTCTGGTAGTGTTTCTTCTTTTTCCTTAAGGTTAAGGCCATGTTCGGGAATAAATGGATCATTACCCCCCGACTTCAATATATCCCTCCTGGTTCGCCGGTTCGGCCTTAAGAAAGGTTCAAGAATCACTTCGGAACTGAGGCCTATCAAATGCTGCTGTTGTATTGTGTGATCGCGACGGATTGTGCCTGCCTTTTTTTTATATCCTGTCGTGCATTCTCCTGTAATTGATAATTATTGGGTCTTCATTTTACGACACCGTTTATCTCCTGAATGTTAAAATTGGTTAGATGTGATTTTTCCTCTTAGTGGCCTTTTACGACAGCGTTTTTTTCTGGGCGACGCAGCAGTGATATTCTAAGCCCTTCCTACGACTTAAATTAGGGGGCAATCTTTCAATAAAAAGGCTGAAACACGTAATTGAAGACGCAATGATTCGGCTAAATGCTAGAAGGACCAATTTCATAACGAAATCTTTTGCTAGCGCAATTGCTTGCAACGGTTGTCTTGGAAAGCACAGGTTCCTACAAAGCCGAAGTAATAACGTTATTAAGGGGATCTAAACAGGAGATTGCGTACTTTCTGTCCTAGCTAGATTGACTGTTTCCCCCACAGTTCCGAGACCCCTTCACAGTTTTATTCAGTATTTTTATAATGAAAAACTACAAATTTGCGCCGCTCTGGAGATTTATTTTTTCCATTATTAATGAACATTGTCTTAGATACTTTTCATTTCTGCATCAATGCGTATACTTTACTTTGCTGCCACACTTTCAAACATTGTCCATTTGTAACCTGAGATCTGCTTTTGCAATCATCGACCTACACCCACCACTGGAGAACACACAACAAACCGCAAAACCACCTGTTGTTGACGCTGAGAAGATCCAGCGACAAACAGATATAAAGATATCTTTTCCTATTTTCTTTCCTCTTGCTGCTGCTTCCCTTCGGTCTGTTTTCAATCAATAACTATACCAATAAGCGAAATGAAATTTGAAAAAGTGCAGAAAAAAACCCAATCGAATTGAATCTACTACTTCCTTTGCAAGACCTGTTTGTGACTCTTTTCCTGGTCATAATAAACGTCGTCGTCATTATCATCATCAACATTATCAACATCATCTACTATACCATCAGCGCAGCAGCAGCAAAAGAAGCAGCATTGGTTGGCGGGGATTTTCTGAGAAATTCCTTTTCACTTGATTTTTTCGAAACCAAAAAATCAACTCTTCTTTCCGAAATCAAATGAAAGAAGATGAACCGGACGAGCGACAGGAAGAGACGAAAAGGAGCGCAATTGAAAAAGAAGAAAATTATATACCATTTCATTATAGAAATGTGTTCGGGTATTTTAGGACGAATTCTCTTCGTCTCGCATCATCCTTCTCATCATCAAGTTGAATGAAATGCTTTGAACTTCTGATGCTGCTGCTGCATCATTCATTGAAATTATTGGTCTTGGAAGAAACAAAACAAATACAAAAAGGGAGCCCATGCCATCCAACCATCATCAGATGTTCATTTTGAAAGCAGACCGGCACTCAAGACAAAAATATGTATGCCACGGTCAAGAATCAAAAAACGACAAAGCAAAATCTTTAACCATCCTCGCATCATTCAGGAGAGTTGAAGTTGTGGAAAAAATGTTCCCATGCCTTGCCATGGTGCACGAACGCAAGAAGCAGAACAACACAAGAAGAGGTAACACTAAAAAAGAAACGGCCCCGAAAAGACTATCTAAAGATGTTTGTATATGTTGGCTTTTACCATTTTCTGCCCATCATCTTTGGCTGTAAATATCTTTGAGATACATTTAGAGAATAATCCACCCAACAACCATACGCAGATAGCAGATAAATACCCTAATCTAGCCAGCCGTACCGGTAAAGCACTTAGACGAAGCTATGCAGCGCTGGGATGAGAAATACCAATCACGGAGCTTACAAAAAGAAAATCACATAATCGTGAGTTGAAGGCAGACACTCCCTGCCCAACCGGATGATCTTGAAAGTGAATATCGAAAGGATTTCTTACACTATTCGCAGCACAGATACACTTTCACCCGGCTGATGACGCGAATTAAAACAAATTGGCACATCATCTCGGTGTCTCTTTCTTGCGCATTTAATTTAATTGCTTCACTTATTCGGCAGCTGGTTTTTGTGTGTCCTGGAACGGAAGACAAAGAATAGAATATAAAGGAATGTCCGTCCACCTAAAAGAACTGAAATCCACAACACCGAGTAGCAGCAGCATACAACAGGAACATCTCCTCAAACAAGGTGTAATCAACATCCGCCATCGTAGCGAAGAAAAGCAGGTATCCGAAGGAATTGCCTAATGCGATCCCATACTTATCGTATATGTTCTCGGGATTTATCCCAAACACGCACAAAGGAATCGAACGAACACACGAAAGAAGAACCAGCCTGTTCTTTATTGGTAGGCATCTGAGGTTTGGGGAGAAGGGTTTCCCTACCACCAGGCGGCAACTATCTGTTGAATATTCAGGTACTACAGGTAGGTTTTCAGGAGTTTCGGGATCAGTCATATGTTCGTTTGTTCTTCGTTTTATCCATTGCTGCTACCAATTACCACTATACATTGTGTGAGTGTGTTTGTACAGCCCTCGCTGAACGGGCGTGGGAAGATTTTCTCATAGCCTCAAGGCAGTGAGATGGCCCATAACGTCTTTAAGATCTTTAATAAAATATTTCCCGCTGATGTTCGAGTTGTTTCTCTTTCTCCTCCGTCTCCGTCTGTTTCGACGATCGAACAAAATCCCTTTTTTATAAAATAGAGTGACGATGACACATTGTTTTTTTTATGAATGAATCGATCTAAATTTGAATAATAAACATGATTGAGGGATCAAGAGAGAGTGGAAAAGGGGAATCAAAGTGGCCATAATTACTAACTGATTGAGTAAGCAGAAGGTACACAAAGAAAATCAGTTCTTCTTCTTTCATTGCTTTATTGTCACAGGGTGCTTGGATTTGATTTGATTTTAGGATTCTCTTTTAGTGTGATCAGTTTGTTTTTTTTGTGTTGCTTGTTGGAGAGGGCCCCACTTCTAACTGGTCCATCACGTCATTAATACACATTTCATCGATTGTACTTGAATTTCGTGTAGCGAGGAATGTCTTTGTCTGGACGCTGCGTTTTTTTTATTTTTCCGTGAGGTTAACCTATTAATTCTAATCTTATTATCGATGAAAATCGTTAACGAGAAAAGAAAAAGGATAACTTAATCATTGCATGGGGATTAAATAAACATTATGTCGTGTCTTCTCTTCCTGTGGATTAAGAGGAGATTTGTATTTTCCTAGGTTCGTGGGCTTAGTGGCTATGCGTTGGACTAAAGAGAGGTCAAATTACGCCAGCTGTCAAAGCCTGTTCGGCTGGCTCTCTCAACTCAAAAATAGTTGAGGAAACCATGGTTGAGCTTAACCGTCTGGGAAGATGTAACTCGGTATCACTTACCAGGGTTCCTGGGCACACAGGTATCCAGGGTAATGAAAGAGCGGATGCTCTGGCCAGGAAGGGCTCTTCAACAGCCTTCATTGGCCCACAACCAACCATAGGATGCTGCTCATCCGTCCACCAACGTGAAATGCCTGTGGCTCTACTCCAACAACATTCCGAATACTGGCATGACCTGGTCTCATGCAGGTATTCGAAGAAGTTAGTGGACGGTCCAAAAATCAGCAAAGCTAAGTTTTTGCTTGGACTAAACAGGAAAGATCCTTGGTTGGTCTCGTCACTGGTTTCAGTCCTCTTAACGAGCACCTAAAGACCATCCACATTAGGAGCTCAGGCCTATGTGAGTGCTGCGTAGAGGCGGATGAAACGGAATCTTACTTCATCTGTGAATGTCTTGCTTTCGCCAGAACCAGGCTCAACACCATAGGTAAACAATTCGTCAACGAAGATGAGATGGGGTATATAGAACTTGCTAATATCCTTCGCTTTGCCAAGGCTACTGGAAAGTTCTCCCTTACTGACTCTATTACTAATCGTCAATAAGCAGCGAGCGGGACAAGACCAAGTACATGCTATCAACAAACAAACAAAGGGTTGCAATAATTTCGAGGTAGTAAGGGAGTCTCTCTGAGTAAACATCACCTCCACGATTGACACCTAACTGGAGACCGGACGAAGAATAAACCTAGCACATCGTTGCATAGGATGTTCGACTCCCAGCTCCCCAGGTGCCAAGGAAGACCGCACCTTTGTTTTAAAGAGCAAGCCATCGCGGATGCCAGACAACTGCAAGAAGCTTGCCCGGGATCGCAGAGGATAGAAGGCTGCGGTGTCTAAGGCTCTTCACGGGTCGTGATGCAGCTCAAAGGACCAAGTACAGTTTTAATCTCATTTTCGTACATATTTAGATAGATAGAAACGAATTCAATTAAGTTGACTAAGGATAATGACGCAAACTGAGACATACATAAATGGAAATCGAGCAAGTTGCGCGGTTCGAAGGACCAAAAGCAGTTTTAAAATTGATTTTCGCGGATGAAGCGATAAAATGTTTCTTTAACTGCTTAGCGATGCACTGACGACTCCAAACGAACACTAACTCATTGCTTAAATGTACTTTCTATCATAATAGTTCGAGAAAAACTCTTCATCCGGCTTGAAGGACCATTTAAATATTCCTGAGGACAAATCCAACTCATAATACCATGCTACATTGATAATAATAAAAAAACGCCGTCTTCTTTAATTCGAGTTCCACGGATGCTAGCCCCAGAAACGCTTCAAGTTAAGAATTCCCTGAAAATGCCTTTGAGGACTTAATATAATTCATGATCCAGCTTAGGCGTCTTATGCATAGATAAAAAAAAAGTACACAAATTCGCTAGTAACATATTCCATTTCAAGCCTCTCTGAACGAAGCCCAACACCATTGAGTGGTTATTTTGTTTACCCTCAATCGTCAAAGCAAATCCTCTGTCTAAATATTTCAAATTTCTAGGAAATTCTCTGCCACTTAACTGCCCAATAATTCGCATGACATTTCCATATCCATTCATAATTTATCGCAAACTTTAAATCGATTCTCAATACCATTTGCTAATGATAACCTCTTTGCTTCCTTTCTTTTTGCAGCACGTTGCCTCAAAGGTTGTGAGCACGGACAATGCGACCAGCCCAATACATGCGTGTAAGTATTTAACTTTTACTACTACGAATTGACCAACCTAGTTCCCACCGCAGTACCCACCCATTCCCATTGCTTACCCACTCACTACAATCACTCCCTACAGCGTAGATAAAATGTACTACCATTGTTTGGAGTCAAGGAAGACGACAGTGCCAATGAGCGACAACAACAAAAACTAAAAGAAACCGTGTTAACCATTCGCAATGCGCGCGTTACGCGCAAAACCAATCCAAATTAAATTATTCGTAATTAAAGTGAAATATCATTATTTACCCTACCAAATTCGGGCGTAGACATACACCATAAGTTTTTGTTTCGTTAGAAGAACACAAGAAGTGAAACCCTTTATGTATATGTCTGCTCATCCTATGCTGGGTATATGTGTATCTAACAAGTAGTAAACCTAGAAACTGAACTTGGGACGTAAAATAAATTAGCTTGCATTGCACGATGTTACCTGATGAGCCTCAACCGCTAGCTAGAAGTACACCGGCTACAATGGCACTTTGCACGGAACTGCCGCACCACCCTCAGTTCCCCCGCACTTAACAACCTAACAGAGATCGCAGTGACTATGAATACAACGACATCGTCAACGACGACGACACACCTTCAGCAGTTATTTAATCACAGAAACTGAGCTCTGGAAAAATAGAAATACATCAACACGAAAAACAAAACAAATCTGCCCGAAAAAGAACCAAACGAACGTAGAAAAAAAATGTGGAAAATGAGAAAATCCAAACGCGCCAGTGAATAAAATGCTGCACGAGCAGCACAGCAGAGAGCTCTGGAAAGGGCAAAAATGCCAACTAGAGCCAGCTCGAATACTCTGCTCTAAGAAGAAGAAGAATGCCTTTTTGGAGTTGCCCTGTGTGCATTCTCAATTTTTCCCACACAACACACCGGTTCGGTATTCGGGTTTTGGCTTTCGGTTCTCGTTTTGTCTCGTGTATTTGGTATTATTATTTTTTTTTTAGGTTTTAAGTTTTTGCCAGGTTCATTTATCCAACACCAGCGCCTCGTCATCAAATACAAAAAAAAAATGAGTCAGTTGAGTGTATGCATGACAAAAAAAAAAAAATAAACTGGATGGATATTGAATGGTGCCATGAAATGAAATAGGACAATAGTTAGGGCTCCCAGGTGTCATCTGATTCACTTATCAAATGACAGACAGGCAAGGCCTAATTTTTTACAAGTCTAACTGATATTTATTTGTAGTCCAGTTTCATTCTCAATCAAATGGCATATTGCTGACGATGGGATGATGTTGTACTTGGGACACATTTGACATTTCAAGGCGATCGTTCACGTAAGATCAGTTGACGTTACCGCTACTAGAGGAGAAAAGCTTATTGTTCTTCTTCTTTAACGATGAGGTTATGATTTGCATGAAGGGATCATTACTAAAAAAAACATCAAAATCCTGCTCCGCACAACGTTTAAATTACACAAGCTTGACAGACGTCAAAACGTGTTTTATTCATTTTGGCAAACGTCATATTCATCAAAATTTTACTCAAGAAAATTTAATTAGTTTTCGCAGATGTTTCTGGACTGTAGAACGAAAAAACGATAAAACATCTATCAACTGACTTTTACTTGGGTGACATTTCAATCTTGAGAACGTCAAAAACGTACATAACTGCCAAATTGTTTATACCCGGTAAATGCTTCAAGAAAAATATTTTGATAAGGAAATGTTTAGGTCCTGCCTTTAGTTGCTTTAAAAAAGAATCGAGTACGTCACTTTCAGATGAGTATTATTATGTTACAAGCAATATTTAATATGTTCGCTCACTCTCTCAACAGCGAATTCAGCGAATTATTACGAACTCCTGTTCGCGTACGCAAAAGCTAAGTAGTTTAACAGCATAGAGTGATCATCACGAGAGAATAAGAAATTAGCCCATGATTCAAATTTGAGCCCAAGAAATGCCTATGGGTTGATCTGTAAGATCTGTTGAAAATCGGTATGCTATTTTATTTTGTGTTGTTGGATCGTGTCTTTGGTTGCGCTCTACTCTGGCTTGTATATATTTTCAATTACAGTTTGGGAAGAACTTCCAAATCTGGGAGGACGACGTATTTTCGGAAGATATGTCGATCCACTTTTACACCGATGGACTCAAAACTAGTGATGGGCTGGGTTGAGGCGATTTCTCAGGCAAACTTAATCCTATTCCGCCTTTCCGACCTCCTAATCACTCTAGGAATTATGGCGATCAAAGAAGAGAAACATGATATCCGCTTGGGACATCAGTATTTTCGCGGATAGCCCAGCGGCGACATAGTCCGTGGGCTCAGTCTCTACAAACTTCACCGTAGGCCCAGACTGCCGATCATCTCTTAGGGAGATGGTGGAGCAGTTCAACATTCACTTGTGTTGGGTGCCGGGGCATTCCTGGGATCCAAAGCCAAAAAAGTAACCACACTACCTCTTCTATCTGATAAAGGTTCCCTAGATATACCAATCACTGCATTCAAACTAATTTTTAACCTATATGCGATCGAGAGAACAAACTTTAGGTGGACAAGTGGCACAACAAGTCTAGCAAAAGCGAATCTAGACAAAACTTGACCCGCGACGTCCTAAGTCCTAAGTGCACGCGTCTTGACGTATATTCAAACGACTTCTGCAGAGGAGACTACACTTCTTTGTACATAACCGGCTCTCTATCATACATTTTTTTTTTATCTAGGAGCCTTCTTCCTTAAAGATCTAAGCGACTGGGCTAGCACTGATGTAAGAAGTCTATCACGCTTCGTCAGAAGTTCTAAATGGTTTAAAGCCTAAAGGGAGTAACTGGCCCAGATTCACGTGGTATCATAATTTACTTCACATTGTTCTAAGAGTGTTGGCTTTAGCTGGCAACAACTTCAACCTAACCTAGCCTTTATATATTTTTGACACTTAAAACATGGATTTTGTATTGTACTGTATAGGGTCATCCAACAAGTGCTGTCATTTTAAACCATTAGAAAAGTACGTGCGTTATGCGTGGTCTGCTGGCTTCAATTCGTGTGTGAACAAGAGCGTGTTGGCCAAGATCTTTATGCAAAATGCGGTGCAAAGTGGTAGCGGAGAGGCCATATTCCCAGGAGACGTTTAAATTTATTGATTTAATTGACTATAGCTGTGCGAGAAGGAGCTTGACGATGACCAAAAGCAGTGCAAACTCTACGAAACGTTTCCGCGATATTTTTACTATTTCAACTCGTTGTACAAGTGCGTATCGATCCATATTTTATAACTTCCTCGATTTTACTTATCAAAAGCCATCAAAATGATAGTTGATTTTTGACAGTTTAATAATGGCGTACAATTTAGAATGACACATCTTGTTTGTTGACCCTGAACTTTGAAGTGGGCTCGCCTATAGACAACAAGCACTTAGACTTAATGGTCTATGTACTTCAGCATGTCTGTTCGTTCGCTACTTACTAGCGATAAGCATTGGAGTCAGTGTCAGAAAAGCTACCTTACTTAAGCTTGGTTCTGGCAAAAGCCGGACATTCGCCGATATAATGCGATGCCGTTAACTCCGCCTCCAGGCAGCACTACACATAGACCGGAACTTGAGGGGACTAAAACTAGTGATGAGACCACCTAAGGATCTCAATTGTTTCCTATTCAATGCTAGCAGATATTTTGCTCTGCTTGTTTTGGGACCGTGCGTCGACCAGCTTCTTCGAAGACCTGCATGAGGCAAGATCATTCCAATATTCGTTATGCTGCTGACGTAGAGCCTCAGTCATATCACGTTTCAGCAACTTATGGATGATTGTGGACCAATCAAGGCTGACGATGAGCCTTTCTGGCCAAAGCGTCTGCTCTTTCATTACCCTGTTAAGTGTTACAGAGTTACACCTTCCTAACCTGTTCAGCTTAGCAATGGTTTCCTCGACAATTTGTGAGGTTAGCCGAGCAGGCTTTGATAGCGGCTTAGCTATCTGAGTAGATATATAAGAATGCACCTTTTACCCTTTTGCTTTATATGATACTAGCTGACCCGGCGAACTTCGTTCCGCCCAAATTCGTTAATGTAGGTAGGTAATGAAATTAATAATTCCGAGCTTTCGCTTCATGTAATCCGGTCAATTATAATTCTTTATTCAAAAGTTATATTAAAATTATATACAATTCCAAAAACCATAGCGATTTACTTGTCGGCCAACCTACCGCTTTTTCACTGAAGTGCTTTATGGTAAACAACATTTTTCTTTCCATTATCGGGTGCGTACACGTACAAAGCGCGAGGTTTGCTGACACGTGAGCACGCCACATACAATTGACCATGTGAGAATCATGGAAATTCAAGATTTATGCCACACGCATCCAGCGATTGTCCTTGCGACTTATTAATTGTCATAGCAAAAGCGAGACGCACGGGAAATTGAAGACGCTTAAATACGAAAGGCAAATCGTTCTGAATAAGTGGAATCCGCGGAATAAGAACATCTTCGCCTTTAAATTTTCCAATCAAAATCGTTGCTTGAATAATATTTGATTTTAGATTTTTCACAATCAAACGCGTACCGTTGCAAAGTTTTGGTGAATTTAGGTTGCGCAACAAAATTATTACTGTGCCGACTTTTAATTTCAAATTGTGTGGAGGCAAGCCTGAAACATCCAAAGAATTCAAAAATTCCGTGGGATAGTTGGTGGCTTCGTTTTCATCCATCACGGAGTCGACTGATTTATATGAATGTAACTCACCAGCTATTTGATTTGGAATGACGAAATTCAAATGATACATTCTTGTTTTTCGCAGCCAAAATCGCTCGTACACTCAGCCAATCATGGTCAACATAATTCTGAGCGATATTCGGGAAAACATTAATGATTAGTTCTTCCGGTGTCGTTGTAAAGTTGCAAAAATTTTGTGGAAACTCAATCAGGCTGGTGTTTAAGTCTGCTGGAATCTCGCCATTCCCCATCGCCAACAATTGCCTGGAGAACTCTGCAGCGGACTGGTCATTTTGTAAAGCAACTCGCATGTTCGTTTTCAAATGCAATTTCTTTACGTATAGCCATAAAGCAGACGCCTTCAAGCAAGCATTCAATTCATCTGCCGGAGTTGATCTCGGAATGACAGGCAGCGTTTGACAAAAATCGCCTGATAGCAAGATCATTGCGCCACCGAAATGTCGGTTATCATTACGTAAATCTTTCAAAGTACGATTCAGAGCCTTCAATGCGCGTTTGTGAGCCATTGTGCATTCGTCCCATATGATAATCTTACATTGCTGCAGTACTTTCGCCATCGCAGTGTTCTTTGAATTGTTGCATGTAGGTTCTTCATTCACTTGCAGATTCAGTGGCAATTCCAATGCAGAATGAGCTGTTCGACCGCGTTCTAACAAAGAAGCTGCTATCCCAGAAGAGGCGAGTGCCAAGGCAATCGCAGATCTCGAACGAATCGTAGCTAAAATCAGTGAAATCAGGAATGTTTTTCCAGTTCCACCGGGCGCATCAAGGAAGAATATTCCGCCATTTTCGTTATCGACTGCTTGCATTTATTCATCGTACACTTTCTTTTGTTCTTGATTCAACATTGGCACATTTGTTCGAACAGCTTGACTCAATGCGATTCGATCGAAATCCATTTCTCGCCCCAATTCTCGATTAAATGCGTCTTGCATTGCGCGATTTGGCTGTGGCATCCCCAATTTGCACAACAAATTGCCACTCATGAGCAGACACATATCCTCGATCAAAATCAAAGCTTTGTTGCGCATTTCATCTGACATCTCCAGTTCATTGTCTGATGTCACAGTGTGAATTTGATGCAAAATTTCATCGGCCATATCATCCTTGTATTTATTCCACAAATCTTTAGGATTTGATGGAAAACATGTCGAAATTTTGATCGCGAAGAGTGTCCTGAGTTGATTCGCAGGCGCAGTGATAGTGGCATCGGCCAGCGTCATGTCCCAATGATTGTCGTTTTCGAGCAATTGCCTGCGTTGGCAGGCTTTCCGATATGTAGCACACAACACACCGTCAACAGTCCGCAGCGCTTCGAACGAAGTAGGGCCACAAACATTGACCAAAAGCATTCTCAAATAGAAGCATTCGTCGTTTTTCGGGTGAACTGTGTATATTCTACCAAGTGCATCACTTGCATAAACACAACGGAATCCGGGAACTACGTCACCTTGTTTCCGCCGCTGGAACTTCTTCGATGACGCATTCCATGAAGGATACAAACACCATTTAACAAATCAAAGTATCGACTCCGTTTCAAAAAGTTACTTTGTGTAACATAATAAACATAAACAAACTTATTAGATATATTTAAAAAAAAAAAAAAAATTGTTGACAACAACAATTTGCTTGGCAAATAATTAAAATAATTGACAACAACAATTGCTTTTAAAATTTTAAATATTTTTTTTTTGTATTTGAAGTGTCACTACTCGATTTCTACCCAGTTTATTTTTTTTTCAAAGTGCATTTCCCCATACAAACTTTTATAACCTCTTACATACCCTCAAAGTTTTGGTTTCGTGACAAAAAGAAGCCTATTAACCTTCTCTGCATGGTCTATTAAGCCTGAACTACATCCAAACAAAAGTGGGAAAAAGTACAAAAAAGTGGAAAAAATCGGATATTCATCGCATAGTGCGCTCTGTATATTTCTTCTCATTTTAAAATTTTACTGTGGTTCAAAGCTCGAACATGTTCCAGCTTTCACTTTGCGCAAAGTTCTAGAAACACACACAATCAAAGAATACCTTACCGAATTTTTCGCTAGATGACGCTTCCATCACATAATTCCTGTCAGTTTCGCAAGGAAAAGCGCTTCTGACAAGCAAGCGACAATTAATAAACGATGGAGAATACGATTCCAAATGGAAATTTTATAATATCCAACGAAAAGCTTCTGAGCTTTTATAGTTCAGATTTTAATAATAGATGTCGTATAAATATGCGTGTGTTTTCGATGAGTTTCGATGTTTTCACTTTTTTGTACTTTTCTTCACTTTTGTTTTGATGTAGTTCAGGCTTTAACCAACAAAAAAAACTAAATCAAAATCGGATGTGTGTGGCAGTCGGTATAGGCTGTCACACACAGATTTAGCAAGTTATTTTTATATATATAGATTAGCGATAAATAAAAGATGGCATCCCTGGCTTTAAATCAATCAACCCCTCACTGTTCCGTTTAGTCGACCTGGAAGGAGGAATCGAAAGCGGTACTCAAAAATCCGTTTTAAGCACACTGGATCAAGTGGTCCCTTCCGATGGCATGCTGTCAAAAAGAGCTTTTGTACCTGGTACATCGAAGTTGAACTGCCTTCCAAGTACCTACTCCACACATACGGTCGAAAGATTTTCTGGCCACGCTTTCAACAAAGAACTGCAAAGCAGGTAAAGAGATAAGAATTTGAATAGCATATTCGTAGTTAAGTCAGGTGTCATTTGAGGATTCGAGCTCTAGACCACCAAACAACCGCACCATAAGTCAGGTAGGACCTAATGATACACGTGTATATCCAGTGAACCATCCTGGGCCTAAGGCCCAAGGTTCTCCTGAACATCCTTCGCCAATGTGAGAGAATGTTAGTGGCCTTCGAGGTTCCAGCCTCTATGTGATCCGCAAGTGTTGGGTATAAAACAATTCCCAGATACTTAACCTTGCTTGATAAAATAAATTGAATGCCCAGGAAACAAGGCCGTTGATGTACCATTCTTTTACTTGTGAACATCATCATCTCAGTCTTAGTGGGGTTGACTGACCTGCTTGCCATGTTAAGCACTGATTATTACTAACCAAATTATTATTCAAAACGTTCGGGTAGTTTTTCGTAATTTTTCTTTATCTCAGATAATTTCATTGCCGCGCTATGAAATTTGAAGTTTGGTGCAGGAAGAACACAGACGTAATGTTACTTCAAATAAATGAATTTTAATTTGTGGGGAACTGATGGCAGTTTCATCTTCTAAATTGAAACAATTTTTCACACGTCAAACGTCACCGAAACTAGTTTTGTTCGAACTTGATTCGAACATCCAGTCGTCAACTTCAGATGAAAATATTTGGTTATCCAGTTAGATATCCTAAAAACAATACATGATCCAATATACTTCTTTCGAACATAAAGACCTTAAGGTGAGTCCACACCAAAGAAACATTTCAGGAAACATTGTTTAAAAAACATTTCTGAAATGTTTCCCATTTGTTTAAAAAACATTTCAGAAACATTTAAGAAATGTTTCTTAAATGTTTCTTAAGGTGTGTCCACACCAAAGAAACATTTTTATTTCAGAAACATTTCAGAAACATTTCAGAAACAAAGCAACATTTCTGAAATGTTTCCGAAATTTTTCTGAAATGATTATTTTGGTCTGGACGATTCGCGAAACATTTCTGAAATTTACAGAGAAAGAGAGAAAAATGGGAAACAAAGAAAAATTTCAGAAACATTTCAGAAGTGTTTCTCAAAGCGTCCACACCTAAAGGTGTGTCCACACCAAAGAAACATTTCAGGAAACATTGTTTAAAAAACATTTCTGAAATGTTTCCCATTTGTTTAAAAAACATTTCAGAAACATTTCAGAAACATTTAAGAAATGTTTCTTAAATGTTTCTTAGGTGTGGACGCTTTGAGAAACACTTCTGAAATGTTTCTGAAATGTTTCTTTGTTTCCCATTTTTCTCTCTTTCTCTGTAAATTTCAGAAATGTTTCGCGAATCGTCCAGACCAAAATAATCATTTCAGAAACATTTCGGAAACATTTCAGAAATGTTTCTTTGTTTCTGAAATGTTTCTGAAATTGTTTAAAAAATATTTCTTTGGTGTGGATACACCTTTAGATTGGCATTTATGAGTTGCTACAATACGCCATCTCGATAAGTGGGAAAAGAAAATCTGCCAAACTTTTTCGGCGGCCAAGACATAGGATACGAATTTGACAGATAGCTCTGCCGTCATCCCTACCCCTTCAATGAAGCTTGGTGAGCTGTGCCTAATTCAAATATCACGTTTTAAAAACATTTCAGGCAAAATTCCATAAATGGAAACCCTACACCCCTGTCACATCCTTATCACCAAAAGCCTAATCTGTCTCCTCGCGAAACAGGGACACATTCATTATGAAAACATGACAATTCAAGTTGCAATTCATCATCCATATAATTTTGCACGCATTGCCCTCAAAACACTCCAAATTCATCGAAGGAAAAGGTGAAGCAGTAGCAGCAGCGGCTCGCGCGCGCACTATATGACTATATCGTCGCCAAAGTCGTTGCTTGGAAAATATACCTTTAAACAAAATCCAAAGCAGACCTCATAAAACAATGTCATAAACTTTCGTATTCTGGATGCATAAGTGTATGCTTGGAATTGATAAAACATTCCCACACATTACACCGTGCCATTATTTTGTTGCTTTTGGTTGGACAAACCACCACCACCTTCTTCACGAGGCTATACATGGACGTCGCACACTTGTTGTCGTGGACACCACCACCACACACCATGGTCATATGGAAGGAGGTGCTGCTGCTGATGATGGTAATAATGTGACGACCGCACTTTGACGACAGCGGCGATGATGATTGGAAATTCAGTTTAAGAAAAGAATTTTTTCTTAGGAAAACAACATTTCTCGATCGTGCAACCTTGTCAATGGCTATGGTCACACAGAGTACACTACCTACTTAGGTTTTTGTTTCTGTGTTTTTTTGTCTTTCTACTTGTCTTTTATTCTTTTGTACCTTCAACATGTTTTTTTTTGATATTCATAGAGACCACCCGAAATGTTAATGAGCGCAAAATGGTTTCAATATTCGATTCTGATTATTGTCTTTAGAGAGAGAAAGAGACATGAAGAGGAAGAGCCCAGCAGTGTGATCCAGACCTCCTCCCACCGCCCCCCTCACGTACAGTTAAAACGGCTTCAAGGAGGCAGGTGGTAATCACCAGCGATTATTCTAGTTCAAAACGACGATCGATTCGAGTTAATACAGAACGAAAGGCAGACAAAAACTCTTTCATCCATACCATCTGCGAATTCATTATTGTCATTGTTTGTTTAAAAATCAGAAGAGACACATAAAAGAGTGGCCTGAACAGAATTAAATAAAACGGCAAACTTGTCAATTGAATGTTTGTGTTCTTTTAAGTGTAATTGTTGTACGAACACTTGAAACACCAAAATAGGAATACAAAAAGTGACAAGTAAGGCGATTGACATAACTATAAATGGCAGCCGTACATAAAAACCAATCACCGAGAGGTTGTTAAAGTTTGTGTGATATTTGGAGGGGAGGTGTGGTTTGAATTTAGGCTTTAAGCGATGATTTGGTTGTTGCCAAAAGGAATTTGATCCCAACATTCCGATTGGAGCTTAATTGACAGATCAAATGTTTGTTTAAGGCAGTGACTAGGAATGCAATTTGACAGTTTGGGATCATACTAGGGTTTAAATCAGTTCTGTTTAATGTGCGGCCCAAACTTGGTTTGATTGTTTAACGAGTTAGCACGATTACTGAACTGTCAAAACATTATCAGAATTTTAATCAAGAAAATTAAATACGGCTTTGCAGATATTTCAGAAGAATGTTTTTTTAAGTATACGCTCACTGAAGCACGTAGCCTAAGAATATCAACATGAAATTTCTGCCATAAAATGTATTTTTATAGGGAAATACATATTTAGAACTTGGTTCATTGTTATCAACGTTACACCTCTTTTGACACGTCATTTCACTCTCAAAAAGTCTGTCAAAATCTGTAACATTTAGTTTTTCTTTTCGAAATACATATTAAGATCATGAGTATGGCACAGATAAAACGGTACATATATCAACATATATAATATAATCTGTCAAAAACTCTGTTTCACTGCAGTGAGGCCGTTCACTTACCAAAATAAACTTTCGTGCGAAACTACACAACCAACTCGAGTAATGAGACAATAGTTAAAAGATGAACGAAAATAAAATATAATTTCGTTCATTTTTCTTTAGACAAAATTTTAGGTGGTTAAAAACAAACTTGACGTTTTTCATCTTTTTACGCAAAAGTATTCGCGTACATCTCTTTGAAATGGGATGAATTTCTTTCGATAATGCAGTTTTGGCAGTTAATTTTTCTGCACATGAAAGTAAGCCAACGGCCCTATTAACTGATTGGCGTTCCGGAAATTTTGCACTTTCGTTTACATAAGAGGTGTGTTAAATGAACGAAAACAAGATCAGAACAGAACAGAATAGCACAAGTGAATGAACACTGTCAGGTCAAATCAGAACAGAAAAATACAACTTCGAGTCATATGCTCTCCTCTGACCTGCGAAATTTCAAATTGATGATTTTCCGTGTTTTCTAGTGAACTTCGGGTTCAGAATCAGCTTTATGCCGTCAATGTTGGGCCTGCTGTCCATTTGATCACAATTTGAACTTGATCCAAGTTATTCTCTAAATTTTTTTTTCTACATATGCAAAAATTTGTTACATTAATCTAAAAAATACGACATTTGACACATTTTACTTGTGTGATAAACTGATCTGCAAAGCTTCATGGAACAGAAAGTGACAGAATGTAGAACACTTTGGGCAAGATTTCTGCAGTTTTCTGTGCATCTCAGTTTCATTAAACACATCTAATAAAAGCATGCAAAACTCATGACAATTTGCCATCACTTTTGATTTGAATTCCAATTCCTAATTCAACGACTTAAACTCTGGAGTTTTATTTGACCTTTTCCAGTACACTCATATCAAATGCAAAGCCGCCAGTTCAATTTCTTTCGGTAAGGAGTCCTTTGCTTGCCAATCAGAGGCGCCTCTATCCATAAAATTGACATATGTCCCTACCAATAATCTCTTTGGAAACTTCAATGCGCATTATACGTTGCGTCTGTTGCATTTATCATAATCTTCCTCGCCATAATCATCACACGCGCTCACGCTCACATCCTCGTATGATATTCTCTTGTGTGCTTCTTATAATACAACACAATCAGCCAGTTCTTCTGCTATATTCCTTTTCTGCAACTAAAGCCAACCGTGAGAAAAATGTTCTCGCAAATATAATCACATACACGGCGCACGTACGCGCGATCACTACGTTTGGTGATTCCAAAAACAACATCAACAAGAACAAGCAAATAAAAATACAAAAGTTTATTAAATAAAAACGGATAAAGAGAACAACCAACACAACAGCACGAGACAGGCGAAGAGCAAAGAGATAACAAATCAAAAGAAGCTGATTATTTCCAACAGCAGCACTCTCATCCATCTTCGTCGTCATATCACCTGTTCGTCTTTCAATTCCAGGTTGCACGATGGACAGTTAGAATACACATATACAACCAGGCGAATCAGCAGCAGGAGCATGCATATTGCATGTGGCTGTAGCTACATTTGACGGCGGCCCACAGCCGCTGGCGGCAACAGCCGAACAACGAAACGAAAGCCATGCAACCGGTGTCAGTGCCACCACACCAGTTAACTTATTTGCATTCCAACCATTTGGCGGACCCACATTCACTTTTTTCCTCCTCTCCTCTTCTTCTGCGTCGTCGTTGTTGTCTCCCTGGAGGCTATGATGGCGTGCAAGTCTTTATCTCGTCCTCTCTGCTCCCCATCTACGCTTAATTTTATTTTTTTCGAGAATCTTTATTAAATCAATTTATGTTTTTGTCTTTACAGTTGCCAGCCGGGTTGGAAGGGACCTCTCTGCGATCAGTGCGAACCTTATCCAGGATGTGTGCATGGAACATGCCAAAAACCCTGGGAGTGCCGCTGCAATGAGGGTTGGGGTGGTCTGTTTTGCAACCAAGATCTCAATTATTGCACAAATCATCGACCCTGCCAGAATGACGGAACCTGCTTTAATACCGGTCAAGGCATGTACACCTGCCAGTGCCCGCCCGGCTTTAATGGAACCGATTGTCAAATTCAAGTGAGTTCCTGCGAGTATGAGCCATGCCTCAATGGCGGCACCTGTAAAGATGACACCTTAAAGAGTAACTACAAGTGCGACTGCAAGAACGAGTGGACAGGACGTCACTGCGAGGAGAAGGTGGTCACGTGTGCGGATAAACCCTGCAAACATGGCAGTTGTCGGGACACTAAGACCGGCTTCAAGTGCGAATGTCCATATGGATATAGTGGGGCTCACTGCGAAACACACGTGGATAACTGCAATCCAAATCCATGTCAAAATAGTGGAACATGCATGGTCAGCAATGGCGAGAATTCGTTCAGGTGTCAGTGCCTATCTGGGTTCGCGGGCAAACATTGCGAGGAAAACATCGACGATTGCCAAGGGAATCCATGCACTAATGGCGGCACCTGCATCGACATGGTCAATCAGTTTCGGTGTCAATGCGTACCCGGATATCTCGGCTTGATCTGCGGCGAAAAGGTCGATCTTTGTTTGACGAAACCCTGCGCTAATGGCGGAAGCTGTACGAATTTAAACAACGACTACCAGTGCGATTGCCGCGCAGGATTCGAGGGAAAGGACTGCAGTGTCGACATTGATGAGTGTGCGCCTCAGCCATGCCGCAACGGAGGAACCTGTGTAAATCGAGTAAATAGCTTCCAATGCGTCTGTGCCAATGGATATCGTGGATTCCAATGCGAAGAGGAATCATACTCATCGGCAGCATCAGCGACTTTCGACGCTCGTCAATACGAAGCAAACATTCAGGGCCGCAGTGATGGACTCACCGGCGGTCAGGTGGTCCTAATAGCCATCGTCTCAGTTGCCATGCCAGTTGTCGCTGTGATCGCTGCATCAGTAGTCATATGCATGAAGCGCAAGCGCAAGCGTGCCCAAGAGAAAGATGATGCTGAAGCAAGAAAACAAAACGAACAAAATGCTACTGCCAATGGAATGCACAACGGTCACAGTGTCGTCGGAGGAATTGGGGGCGTTGGCGGAGGAATCGGTGGAATCGGCAGCTGTAGTGCTGCCACACTCTCAGCAAAACGTAGCTCTAGCAGTGCTCTGGCATTCGACAACACAAACCCGAACATCATCAAAAACACCTGGGACAAAAGCGTCAACAACGTGGCGTCTGTTGCAGGTGGCGGTGACGAGTGTCTCATGAACACAAGTCTCTATGGCGCTGCCGTAATCTCCGGTTACAGTGACAATAACAACGCCAACAGTGAGTGCTTCATCGGCACAATAACACCGTTGGCGCGAGCCAAGTCACAAAAACAGCTCAACACAGATCCATCTCTGATGCATCGAGCATCACAGATACACAGTAGTCCGCCCAAAACCAAAGAATACATGCTTCAGCAGGAAAGCAGTAAAAGGATATCAGTCCTTGGTGATTCGGCGTACTGCAGTCAAAGATGGCCGGCGTCATCGCAGGGTCCGCCCCGAACAGTCGTCTGTGGGACACCGCATATGTAGTAATCCAACACAAGACATACAACTTTGTTTTTAAGTTAGAATTGTAAAAAAAAAACTGAAGGTTTATAGTTCCCTCATCATGTGTAGTCATGTCTTCATATAAGCCCCTGCCCTAACGATCTTCGTTTTTTATAAAATTTTATTCTTGGATAAGTAAAATTAATTAAAACAAAACACGAATAAAACGTTGACTGACTGGTTGCTAATTTTAAAAGTGATCAATACGTAGGTTTAAATTTTTTCCTTCCCCTAAAAAAACTATAAAACAAAAATTATATTACAATACAAAAAATTGTAATGATTTGCTAAAAAAATCATCCCTTTTTCAAATTGGTTTTCTCTCATATTTTTGGACGCTAAATTCTACAATTCCGCATCCCACCACCTTAGCGCTTAGTAATTTATTTCAAACAAAATATTAAACGCTAATAATGATGATTGTGTTGTGTATTTTAGCCAAGATGTATTTAAAACAAAAACAAAGTCTACTTAGCGGCAAATTACTATAAAAAAAACTTTTGAATAAAACAGAAAACTAACGTGACTATATAAATAAAACACAAAAATATACTTAATAGATATTTTTATTAGTGCGTTATATATAACAAAATATATATATTTTTTCTTAGTCTATAAAAAGCAAAAAATACACCCCTTACCAAACCTATAATTTTTGTACATACAACCCATGCATATATTATATATATTTATTCATTAAACGACATTTTTTTTATTTAGTTTTTAGAATCAAAAAGCAAAACAAACAAACCAACAAAATTATTATTATTTTTCCTATAATTATTTTCTTTTGTTAAACTTAACACTTTTTCTTTTGACAAATAAGTTTCGACATTTCCATTATTTTTTTTAAATAAAAAAATGCATCTTATGCTTGCATTGGCCAGTTGTCGCCCTAAACCCCTGTCACCAGCCCTCCTTCCCTTCCCATCCCAAACAAAAAAAATCTCTCCCTCATTCCATTAGGTGAACTATATTTAATTCTTTTTCTTTTCTTTTTTATGCAAAGAAAAGAAAAAGAATATATTGTGAAAAAAAGCGATAAATGTTTGTAAATATTATTAAATAAAATTATACATAGAAACTTATACATAAAAATAAATTAAACTATTTTTTAAACTAGTTAGAAAACGAAACAAAAAAAAAACCAAACAAAATACGCACGATCAAAAGAGAGAACAAAAATTCGATTGTAAACATAAAATTTTGTTAATAATAAATTTATCGTCTCAAACACAAAATCGTAAAAACTGTCACAAGAACAACCAAATTATATATATTTTTCGTAAAAATATACTTTTCGCTTTTTTTTTTAATGTAACAAAAAGAGAAAAACTATAAATAAAAATAAAATAAAATTATTGTTTTTTCAATAATAATAATTATAAATATATATATATATATAAAACAAATACTTTTTAAATATATATACAAAGTAGAATTTATTAATTGATAAGTTAACTAGTTAAAATTATATGAAATTGAAAAAAACCTACAAAAATCAAAAAAAAAAAAACTATAAAAACAAAACGAATGAATTATAAAATGAACAAAAACAAAATGAATAATTTATTAAAAAATTGAAAACATGAAAAAAAGTGTGTTGTTATTTTCACTTGGTGGTTGTTCGCTTTTGGGAAGTTTAGCTATTTTATTTATTACAGTCGTCGATTAGCTACGGAGTCTATCCATATAATGAGTAGGGACACTTTCGCGTTTTCCTTATCAGTTGTTATCAGCAAGTACGTCTGTGTCATACAGACACTAGAAGTAAATGGACATATTCAATAGGGTGGGCCGAATTTTTTTTTTTTTTTTTTTTTAAGTTGTAATACTGCGGAAAAGTTGCTAATAGTAGAGACTAAAAAGGGGAAAAAAAAGAAACAAAATCGGTTAATATCTTCCGGTCGCGCATGAGCTATAAAGTTTGGCAACATTTGAAAAAATTCACATTTTTACGATAATTTTTAACATTTTTAAATTATCCTCTTACCGAATGTAATAGCTCCAATTGTTATCTATTATTAACACAGAAAATAATGCTTTTACATTTTTTTAAATCCATCAACATCTTCCGGTCGCGCAAAAAATACTAGATAAACCACAGTTTGAGGATAAAAATACAAACAACGCTCACGTTTCTATCTTTGGTTTTCTTTATTGAATACAATGTTTAAAACAAAACTTATTTTAGACCAATATTATTGTTTATATATTTGTTAATACATTTTTTTTATTTAAAGTTTTTGTGTAAGGCCAAGAAACTCATGTAAAACAATTTGATCATGATCATCTAGGGTCTCATTCATTCTTAGCTGATGGAACTTTGAAATTTGATTTATGGTCAAAGTTTGGCATTGTTGACCTTGACAGCAGAGTCGCTCTGATAAACGCATCCCTAGACTCAGCTCCGCAAACTTTTCCTGAAGCTTCTGTAACGACTTTCACACATCGTTCAACTGCCTGTGTGTGGACTGGGAATGTATTAAATGTTATATCCCAATTAGGGACTGTGCCGCTTTGAATATATGATTTAATTTCTTCGTCACTGATATTTTTTAATAATGGGGGAGAAGATAAATCACAGTCCATCCAGTTTATAATTTCAGAGTAATCTTGAGCGCTGAAATTCAGTTTTGGCGGCATGAAAGTTCTGATAGTTTTTCTTTTTTGATCTATCTGTCTCGCCTTTAGAATTCGTCGAAGTCCGAGCTCTCTTAACTGTTGTGTATTGTCTTGTGCCATGGCTAACATTAAATGTTCTGGATGGGCGAAAAAGCCATTTCGTTGTATCACAGGGTCGACAATATTACGTAACACATCAGGTAGGTATCTTGAAGATTGTATTGATTCATACACAAGTTTTGGTCCCTCTGTGAAGTATTTACTTGTCTTAATTTTAAACCACATTGGCATGTATGACTTCAAAATAAATATAACTACTTCTTGAAGTTGAGGCGTGGGACTTTCTTCACTTAAGAACAATCTGAGAGTTCGATTTGCTGTTGTCAACCACCTCGAGTGTGACAAGGGGCCAGGATCTCGTACAGCCAAATCCTCTTTACAGATTCCCGACTTCATTGCAGTACAAATATCGAGTAGATATTGTTGATCTTTACTTAGTATCTTTCTGTCTATTGCCGGGATCTGACAGTCAATACTCCTGAAACCAATGACTGGACGTTTTTCACAGTCACTTAGCTTTTCGCCGATTGGCCCTCTCAAAGATTTTGGACCCGTAGATTTACCATCTAGGTATTGAAACAGATGTCGAAAAGGGAGTTCATTGAAATGGAGAAGACAAACTGCCCATTGTAAAGGTTTTTCCAAATTTATTTCGATTCGGCGAATCAGACCGTTTCTCCAACCCGTATTAACCGCAGTGCCATCACACCCTATAACCACTAACTTGTCAAGAGAAATACCACGACCAGACAGATAGGAAATTATAGAAGTGACAACGTTTGAAGAGCTTCCAGAAGTGGGCGTAACATGTCCGATGTAGACTGAACCAGGTTGTTGAATTAGCGAGTAATGCTCTTCTTTTTTTACTCTACGGAACCTTTTCGAATGAGCTATATCTACGACTAAAGTGTCGTCCTTCCTCCCATCCAAATAGAGACCTTGCAGTGGAAGTTCGTCAGATTTACTACATAGTTCAGCCCTAACATTTTGTTTTTCTCTTCTTATTTTGTTTTTGTCTATAACCTGGGAGACGTCAGAATCGTTAACTAATCCAAAGTCGTGCAAAACACTCGATGCGATTGCAGCAGTAGCGCGATCAGAAACTCCATAGCGATCGCTCAGTAATGCAGTAGATTTTAACTGAATTCTCATCTGTTTTTTATTATAAGAGGAAACTTTTCTGGACACTTCAAAATCTTGGTCGCTATCGCTTTCTTTACTAGAAGAATATTGGTCTTCATTTTCAGTTTCGACAACATTTACATTTGATTGTGAGAACGAGGTTTTTGAAATATCATCATGGATGCCACGCGATTTCCTTTCCAATGATTTATTGAGTTTCTTTGTTTCAATCAAGTCCAACCCTCCAATTTTTCCTATTCCATGTACTCGTAATAAGTAAACAAACCTTAGATCAGTAGCAGGTATTTTATGTGATTTTGTTCGAAAATTTATAAAATTTGAGAGTAGTTGCGCGAGCGGAAGACCTTGACCGATTAGAACCATTTTTTTTCTAAATCATTGTCGGTTCGAGTAAGAGTCGAATATAGCTTTTACATTGAAATGTTACCAAGTTTAGTAATAAAAAAAATATATCTTAAACATACAATTTTTTTCAAATTTCAGCGAATTTTAAAGCTCATGCGCGACCGGAAGATATTAACCGATTTTGTTTCTTTTTTTTTCCCTTTTTAGTCTCTACTATTAGCAACTTTTCCGCAGTATTACAACTTAAAAAAAAAAAAAAAAAATTCGGCCCACCCTAATATTCAACCCTATCGAGTTATCCGTTCGGAAGAAATTCCGAAACGAAAGGCAAATCCAATCGGAATTCAGATTGCAATCGAGGTATCCGTTTCGGAACAAGATACTCGTAAATAAAACATACAAACGCGTTTATTTGACAGCGAATCAGCTGCTTTAAATCCATTACAGTGTGAAATACTTTGTGATAAATCTAATACAGTTTCACAGTGATCGCTAATGCGGCTCGAGTTGATCACTAAACCACAAAAATTATATTTTTTTAATTTTATTCCGTGCAATTTTTACCACTTTTCCATTTTACTTAAAATAATCCGCAGCATTTTCTTGTCGGAGAGTATCGAAAGAAATTTGCTGTGTATCTGTCAAAAGTAAGTGACATAAACGTGGTACAACGCAATGTGACAAGGTGCGCTATATGTCATCGGAGAATTTTTCCGAAAGTTGAATCGGAACGGATACCTCGAATGAAATTTCTCCGATTTCGTACAAATCGTTCCGAACGGATACCTCGATAGGGCCGATTCAGTACTGTGTAAGATAGAGATAAAAGAGGAAGGCTGTCTTTTTCGGAAAAGGATACAGGGTGCTCCGTTAAAAAAAGACAAACATTAATTTGTCATACATTTTTATTAAAAATTAAATAAGAACTACCTACATGTGTGTTACGCGAAGATATTGCAAAGTAATCAAATTCATTTTTTATATATTATACATTTTTATTTCAAAATTAGCCGTGTTTTTGTGCACGCGGATATAGGGATAATTTGAAATTTGCATGTAAAATACAACAACAACTTATCCTATATAAGCCAACTTTAGCGGGGATAGTTATCGCCGCTAAGTCCTTTAGCGGGGATAAACAGTGCTTCCAAAATCCATTTTCTTCGTTTCTGATGAATCCTACCGATGAATTTTTCAGGAAATGTCAAAGTTTGACAACCCACCGACCACTCACACATCCCGCCGAAGATTTTATGCGTGATTTTATTATTATTATTTTTCAAACTTCTTTTTAATTAAATTGGTAGTTGAATTGAATTGAATTGTGTGCTGCCAAGTTTTTTTTGATGAATTCTTAAGCGGCGATAGTCGTTTTTTGATGCCATCCCTATATCCGCGTGCAAAGAAATACTGCTCCTATAACGACTATCGCCGCTTAAGAATTCATCAAAAAAAACTTGGCAGCACACATGCACCTATGACGTTTATTAGTGACACAGCTGTAAGTTGAGTTAAGAAATTTGTATTGAAAATCGTGAAATTCAAAAATATTAATTTCCGACAGTTGAAATTAATGCCAAACATATTCTAAAATTATAAAGAAACAGTTTTACATTGACAGATTTACTAAATTTTGAAAAAAATAAATCACGAATAAAATATTCGGCGGGATGTGTCAGTGGTCGGCGGGATGTGAAACTTTGACTTTTCCTGAAAAATTCATCGCAAAAATTCATCAGAAACGAAGAAAATGGATTTTGGAAGCACTGTTTATCCCCGCTAAAGGACTTATTATTTTTCAAACTTCATTATAAGGGTAATTGAATTTAGCAAATCTGTTAATGTGAAATTAGCCGTGTTTCTTTGCACGCGGATATAGGGATAATTTGAAATTTGCATGTAAAATACAACAACAACTTATCCTATATACCCTAACTTTAGCGGGAATAGCTATCGCCGCTAAGTCCTGTAGCGGGGATAAACAGTGCTTCCAAAATCCATTTTCTTCGTTTCGACCATAAAAACTAGCAAATAAAGAGTCAAATCATTTTTATTGTTACTAGGCCTTACACCGGATTGCATTATTTTTAGCGAAATCAAAGCACAGAAGAAGCATTTATTTCCATATTTTTGACTGAAGGGTAATTTTACTTACTTAGGTGGCGCTACAGTCCGGGGTGGGCCTGGGCCTCAACCAATACTCCTCTCCAGTTGGCACGATCTTTGGCTAACTGCCTCCAGTTGCGCACTCCTAGTTGGTTGAGGTCCCCTTCCACTTGCGCGCGCCACCTAAGGCGAGGTCTTCCTCTACTGCGTTGTCCCTCCGGGTTGGAATCGAAGACTCTTCGGGCCGGAGCGTTGGTGTCCATTCGCTCTCTACATGCCCTAGCCATCTTAGTCGACTGATTCGCACTTTTTTGACCAGGTCGATGTCGCTGTACAGCTCGTAGAGTTCGGTGTTAAATCTCCTCCTCCAAAGCCCGTCAACGCAAACGGGACCGAAAATCATTTGAAGAATTTTGCGTTCGAAACGACCATTCGCTTTTGCTAATTTCCACGCTTCTGCGCCGTAGAGCAGGACTGGGATGATGAGGGTCTTATACAAAGTCTCCTTATAGTGTTTCTTGACAAGGCCTTACTAGTCAATTGCCTTCTTAGGCCAAAGAAACAGCGGTTGGCAAGTGTAATTCTTCGTTTGATTTCTGATGTGATGTCGTTTTCAGAATTTATAGCGGAGCCAAGGTAGACAAAGTCCCTAACTACCTCAAAGTTGTAGCTGTCTATCGTGACGTTCTGTCCGATTCGTCGATGTTGTGTGTCCCTTCTTGTTGACAGCATATACTTGGTTTTGCCCTCATTCACCACTAAACCCATTTTTGCCGCTTCTGTGCTAATACTTGCAAACGCACCAGTGACAGCTCGCTGTGTTCTGCCAATTATGTCAATGTCGTCAGCATATGCAAGTAGTTGCACAGACTTTTGAAAAATTGTGCCTCTAGAGTTGGCTTGCGAGTTTCGCACAATTTTCTCAAGTATGATGTTAAAGAAGTCACATGACGGTGAGATTGTTTCCGACCTTTATGGAGCAGCGGGCGTTCTCCTTCGTCATTCTGTTCAATCTGACAAATTTGGCAGGGATGCCAAAACTAGACATGGCTCTGTATAGCTCGTCTCTATAGATGCTGTCATATGCGGCCTTAAAATCGATTAAAGATGGTGGGTATCGATTTGGACTTCTTGGGTTTTCTCCGGAATCTGTCGTAGTGTGAATATTTGATCGCACTTGTAGGGACCAATCAGGTCGTTGACGAATGGTTTCAGGCGTTCACACAGTACAGCAGACATGATCTTATAGGCAGTATTCAGGAGACTGATGCCTCTATAGTTGGCGCAGTTTAGAGGGTCTCCTTTCGTGCGGACCGGGAAAACGATGCTGAGGTTCCATTCATCAGGCATACTTTCTTCTGATCATATCTTGGAAACGAGTTGGTGTATGCTCTCCACCAGGTCATCTCCCGCTGCCTTAAAAAGCTCGGCATTCAAGCCGTCTGGCCCAGCAGCTTTATTGGATTTTAGTTTGGATATCGCTATCCTCACTTCGTTTTGGTCAGGTGGCATTTCATCGTCCAGGCTGAATGGTTCGTTCCGCCTGACAGCGTAATTTGTGTCGTCTTCGCCGTTTAACAGTCTGCAGAAATAGTTTTTCCATATCCTCAGCACCGACTGTGACTCTACTACAAGATTTCCTTCCTCGTCTCTACAGGTCTCTGTTCGGGTCTTGTTTCCTTTACACGTCCTTTTTACCTTTTGGTAAAACTTCCGAACATTTTTCCTGGAGTAGCACCTCTCTATTTCCTCGATCGCGCGCTTCTCATGCTCTTTCTTTTTTCTCCGGAGAAGCCGATGTTCTTCCTTCCTCTTTTGCTCGCAGAGCTCACGAGCTGCTCTCGTCCTTCTATGCAGTGCCGCTTCGTAGGCGCCTTGTTTTGCTGCATGCGCTTGCCGGCACTCATCGTCAAACCAGGGGTTTCGTGGTAGTGGCCTGGTAAAACCGAGGACATCAGTTGCGGCGCTTCTCATGGCGTCTTGGCATCGATGCCACTGGTCTACGCTACTTGATGCTGGCAGCATGGGACTTCTCGAGAGGTTGAGGACACGCGATCGAAGGGAAATTTTAGAGGTTCATAATTAGGTGTAAACAGTAAAAATATAATCAGAAAAACCAGCCATAAACCATTTAAAAAATATAGGGACGGGCTACAGTCCGCTTGGGCGAAATACCCTATTCTTATTCCTATCACTCATAAGTGAGCGTGACAAAAGTCTAAGTATGGTTGAATTGTTAAGAACGCTCTACATATTTTGTTATACAATATTTAAAGAATTTAATCGAAAAAATCAAAGCTGTTGTAAAAAAAAACGCTCCACTTTGGTTATTCAATAAAATTGTTTTATTTATTGTGGGCGTGTCAGTAGGCGGATTGAAAAAATATTTAAACATAAGTATAAAGAGCACATAGAGAGTCTACATTATAAATTTCCTAGCTCAAACTTTGGTTTTGCAATAAAATTGTTTTACTTAATTGTGGGCGTGTCAGTGGGCGGATGTTGAAAATATATAAAAATCATATATAAAAAATTTCAGCTTTCTAGCTAAAATCCGATATTTTCGATAAATTTGTGTTATTGAGTGGGCGGATTTCAAAAATTCTTAAACTTGATTATTTTGGGACCCTAGAGAGTATATGGTTAAAATTTTAGCTCTCTTGGTATAGTTTAAAGGCTTAATTTTTGCCGACAGACAGCCGGACGTACGGACGTGGCTAAATCGACATTACTATCGATGCTGATCATAAATATAGTAACTTTTATGGGTCTACGGTTCTAATCGGATCGGAGAATTTTCCGTTCCGACGATACCTCGCTAGGGCCGATTATGAAAAAACCATACGAAGCACGCCGCGGCGCATGTAGTGGTACAGGCAAAATATATTGTGTACCCTTTTTTCCAAAGCGGTCATTCCTTAAGGGTTAAAACACATCCTTTTGACCTGCTTCCACATATTGTAGGATTTTTTCTGCATTTTGCTTTGAAGTTATTATAGGAAATGCATTTGTAGAGACAGTGTCCCTCCCTACTCATTATGGATATACTCTGATTAGCTGTTTGAAGGAAAAGTGACGGACTCCAAAGTGCAACAACTATTCTTCGCTGACGATGGTGCCATTATTAGCGAGAATCAAATGAAACTACAGCGATCAGCGTATTAGTCAGAAAAAGACAGAAAGCGTATAAGTACATGCAAAATCTGAAAATTTTCGAACGTTTACAGCACAGAATGGCAAAAAGATGGCATTAAATCAACCAACAAACCTGTGAATCTGGAATTTCGCATGATTACTCCTAGCACATCACTTATCGACGCACCCACCTAAATGGACAATTTTTTAATGAAAACGATTAAAGACAAATGCTATCACATCAAACAGTATTTACGAATTTGTATTATCCATAAACATACAGTTCAAAAAAAATTAATTTGATATTCACGTTGGTTTGGCGATGATATGGTACAGATGGAGATATGAGCAAACTGATATCTTCTTGGGGTAGATGACGCAATTTTTACCATCAAAGACCCACTTAGAATACACGAATTTTTTGGACGGCCACGTTTAGTCTGGCGAACATCTGAACAGAATGACCGTTTTTAGTTCTGCACTAAATCTGGATTCTATCCGACGAGAGCCTTATCACAAACGTTATTTAAATTTCGATTTGAAAACGGTAGTTTTCGCATTAATTTTATGTTCAAAATACCCTTGCTTTGGGCCCGTTTTAAAAATGTCCCTTCTTAAAAATGCTATTTGGCCGTCTAATACTTGGCAATTTGAATTCTTTATTGTGTAATAAAGTTCTTGCCTTGTTGCAGACAAAGGTTTGGAAGTTGCTTGGCCTAAACAAAGCCTAAAGTTGCTTGGTAAAACAAATGTTTTACGAAAATATTCTATTTTTTTCGAAAGTGACGTCACTAACAAAAATGTCTCCTACACGAAGGGGAGCAAATTGGAGCAAAACTATACCAACTACTACCAACAGAAGAAGATGTAACACGCTGCGGCACCCCACGGATAACATAACTTAAGGCTTAATGACTTAACTAAAATGCAAAAAAACGTTTATTTTACACCTTTTCTATATTCAGCCACGATTAAAATAACAAAAATGTATTTAAATAAAAAAGCACATAATTTACTTTAGAACAAAATAACACGTCTAGATTTCGATGCATAAATTGAACTATTACTGTATTTGTGACGATCTGGTGAAGATCACGTGAGGTGGATGACCATATTTCTAACCCTCTATTCAATTTATAATTTTATAGTAGCACCGAAAAGCATGCAATGAAATACGATATTGCGAAGTGCTGCTTGCTGTTAAACACAAATGCGTACGCTGTGTGCTTAGCACTATAAGGGTACAGTAACAACAGAAAAAACCCTTTAGCGTAAGCAAATTGTAAAAAAAAAAAATCGCGCGGCATGGGAAATGAGCTGTCAAAATTTGTAAAGGAAATCTTTACCAAGAAGGTGGTAAAATTTCAGGACGAATTTGGTGTGCAAATCAAGATAATGAATACATGACGTAATGAATCTGTCTCCACAGATTAAAAAAAAGGACGCATCTCTAACAGCTGATTGGTTTAAGCAGTTTTTAAGGGTGTAGGTGAAACGTTCGTTATAAACTTACACTTTAATTCACATAAACTTACTTTTTTACCTACCTAAGAGCGGGCGTTAGCGAAGTTTGAATTTTATGGAAAGACCAATATCCAAAGGAATTTCCAGAGAAATGACCCTTATTCTCGGACCTTCTTCTTATCACGAACTGTCGCGTGGGGAATATTCTAGCACTTTCGATTAGTAGTCACTCATTTAAAAGCCGCAGGACATTGTAGGATATTGGAGCAGCGACGAGATTTCATTGTTGAATAAATGTGTTGATTTAATTTAAGTGAATTGTTGTATGAAATAAGCGAATTACTAGAATAATAGAGAACAGAGATATTGAAACAGGACTAATAGAGATTAATTAAAGAGAATAAAGTTTTATCTTTTCGAATTCTAGCCTTTATATAAAAAAAATTGCAAAAGAGCACTAGCCCTAGTGTTTTACAGCGGATAAGCGAAGAAACATAATATATTGCCGCCATTGATGTTTTCAAGACGTCTTTTTTAAAATAATTGTTAGAAAATAAAATAATCTCTGATATGGGGCTTATAACCTACCTTCTGCAACCATTTGGCACTAATGTACAGGACCTACAATTTTATTTACTTAACGGCCTCCCGACACGTGAAGAGGCTCCGGCTGAGACGCTGCAGCCTACCATTCACTTCGATCGCCGGCACGCTACTTCCCGCTGCCCAGACCAAGCGTCGAACCTGGTGGACTGTGGGTCGAAAATACTCTTCGCTGTAGCATTATAGTCCATTCGCTTGATTTTGCCGAACCAATATAGTCGAGGTAATATAGCTTTCTCGACTTCATCCAGAGCTGTTTGATCCTTAGGAACCTTTTATGAAAATAAATTTAAAGCTAATGATTCCGAATAGGCATTAATAAAGAAAAGCATATTCTTCCGTATAATGTAAATCTTAATGATCTAAATGCGCAAATTTGTCCAACCGATATCCACACCTGTTTCGGATATTAATATTCCAACTGGAAACGTGAATTGTGGATTTTCATTGTCAGGTTTCGATGAGGTGTGTGTAGGCGAAGCAATTATTTCCAATTATTTTACCTCAAATCACACCCATTTTAACACAATTGTAAACATCAAAATACTGCCAAAAGCTAATAGCAACATACGCTAATAGTAACATACGCTAATAACAACATACGCCACCCATTCTGTACAATGTACAATGGACCGTTATCGAGTCTGAGTGCTCTGGGATTTGGATTTACTTCTTTTTTTTTAATTGCAACGATTAATCCCTTACGCTTACTTTTGAGCAAGATGAAGACATCAAAAAAATTTATGAAATTAAAGATATCTTAGGAATGAAAGTTCAAATTCATCCTTTGCGGAAATCAAAGCTAGTTCCTCAATGTAAGAACTGCCAAAAGCATGGTCACACTCACAAATACTGCAACTCAAACCCGAAATGCGTTAAATGTGCAGGAGACCACCATACAAAAGACTGCATAAGGGACAAAAATGCTGTCCCTAAATACGCCAATGGTAGCGAAAGACACCCAGCTAACTATAGAGGGTGTGTAGTAGCAAAAGAGATACATCAGGTAAAAGACAACAAGCATAAGAAAATGCAAAAGCCTGTTCAAAAAGACGCAACCAAAAACGGAGAAAAAAGAATCAGAAAAGACTTGAGACCGAAATCTAAAGGAGCTAAAGGAAATCTACCCTTAAGCGAAAATGAAAACTTAAGCCTCATAATAATCGGTCCACAGAAAACATATAGCTAAGCTATCATTTTATTTATTTAAACCATCTGGTTTATTCAGTATCCATTGCCCTCAATTAAGCGATGTGGTCAACCTGTGAAGTGTGAGATTTCCGACCGCACAGGTTGCTTCAAAAAACGTTGTAAAACCAGTCGGAAACCCCAAGCCTCCCATTAATGCTATGGAGGATATCATGCAAAGAATCCTTAACAGAATGGGATATATGGAAAAGAATAATAAGAAGATTCTGGAAAGAATATCTCTCCTTGAAAAACAAAACAGTAATAAAAGAACTGTACCTAAAAGAACATACATAGTGGCTAAAAACATACAAATCTTATTATGGAATGCCAATGGCCTCGAGAATCGTAAAGACGAATTGCAAGCGACTCTCGACATAAACAAAATTGACATATGTCTAGTCTCCGAGACACATTTTAAAATTGGAACAAAATACGAACTTCGCGGATACAAGACATACCAAACCCCACATCCTCAAAATACAGCAAGAGGAGGAGCCGCAGTTATAATTAAGGAAGGTGTTAGCCACGAAAAAGATGAAGAATATCAGTCGTGTGAAACACAAGCAAAATCCGTAAACATAAAAACAAGCAGCGGCCAGATAACGGTAGCAGCGGCATATTATTCTCCTAGCTACAGGCTGAAACAAAACAATTTTGAAAGCCTCTTCCGTAAATTCGGAAATAAATTCAAAATAGGCGGAGATTTCAACGCTAAGAACATATCTTGGGGATTAAGATTAACAAATACAAGAGGAAGAGAACTCCTTGAATATATTAAAAAACCAATGTTAACTACCATTCAACGGGAAATCCTACTTAGTGGCCCACATCAGATAGGAACAAAATCCCAGATGCTGTCGACTTCTTCTTAACTAAGAATATTTCCTCAAATACGAGTACTACCCAACTTAAGGAAGGGCCAGATCTTGACTCAGATCACTCATCTGTGCTGCTAACACTTGGTTATAAAATTATAATGAAGGAACACAACCCACGTCTAGTAAATAAACTAACTGACTGCACATATTTCAGATATTTAATAGATGAACGCATCGAACTATCCACAACAATTAATACAATAGAGCAATTAGAAAGTGAAGCACAGTCCTTCACCCTGGCTATACAAAAGGCTGCATGGACTGCAACGCCTGAATTAAATAGCAAAGTAAAAAGAAACGTGTATCCCAACGAAATTTGCGACATTATATCGGAAAAGAGACGAGCTCGCAAACGATGGCAACTGTCAAGAGCTCCAAGTGATAAAAGTAGACTTAATAGCTTAAACAATAAGCTCAGAAAAAGGATAGCAGAATTTAAAAATGCATCGGTGGAAAGATACCTTACAAATCTGACAAACGATGCTAGTACAGAATACTCACTGTGGAAGGCTACAAAAAAAAATTAAAAGACCAACGGCATACATTCCGCCAGTGAAAAACAGCAGTGATAACTGGGCTAAAACAAACAAACAAAAGGCGGATCTATTTGCGGAATATCTTGAAAACGTTTTCAAGCCATACGACGATAATGATATTTCCCAGCAAACGGAAGAAATGTGCGAAGACGAGAGATCGATTCCAGCAGTAACCTCTAGGGAAATGGCCAAAGAAATAAAAGAAAAGATCAACCCGAAAAAAGCCCCGGGATTTGATCTAATAACGGGTGAAATTCTGAAAAAACTGACTAAGAAAGGTATGAAAAAAATAGCGCAGATAATAAATGCTGCATTCAGACTAAGGTATGTTCCGCGCATGTGGAAGGTTGCGGAAGTTATCATGGTACCTAAGCCGGGAAAATTGCCCAGTGAAGTAATGTCATATCGGCCGATATCATTGCTGCCAATCCTGTCTAAGCTGTTCGAAAAAATGCTCCTAAAACGACTCCATCCGATTCTAGAAGAAAAGGCACTGATCTCAAACCATCAGTTTGGATTAAGCAAGAGATTGAGTACTCCGAATTGAAACACATCAAAGCTGGAGTACCGCAAGGTAGTGTGTTAGGACCAGTACTATTCCTTCTATACACGAACGACCTACCAAAAAATGACGAAACTACTGTTGCCACTTTTGCAGACGATACTGCTGTACTTGCAGTAGGAAAAACCGCACAGGAAGTTACAGAAAAACTCCAAAGGACAGTAAAAAATGGCAAATTAAATTAAATGAACTAAAGTCGGTTCATATTAACTTTACGAATAAAAACGTACAACACATACCTGTGTACATAAATAATAAAGTAGTTCTGCATTCGAACACAGCTAAGTATTTAGGCTTGACTTTGGACGCAAAGTTGCGTTGGAAAACACATGTCAAAAAAAAACCAGATGAACTAAATATACGATACAATAAAATGTATTGGCTCATAGGGAGGAATTCATGCCTCTCAATCTACAACAAACTGCTTCTCTACAAGCAAATATTAAAACCAATTTGAACATATGGCATGACCTCCAGTTATGGGGGTGCACAAGAAAGACAAATCTTCAAAGCATACATTGCTTTCAAAACAAAGTAATACGCAATATTGTTAATGCGCCGTGGTACATACGTAATGCTGATCTACATAGGGATCTAAAAATTGAAATAGTAGAGGACGAGGTTGGGAAGGTCGCAAGAAGACATGAAGTTAGGCTTCGCAACCATGCTAATTTAGAAGTAGTTCAACTACTTAATAACAACAATTTAGTTAGAAGATTACGTAGAGTTAAACCTTTTGAACTAGTTAACTAGGTAAAAAGGAAAGAAACATAATCACACGAACAAAGTGATAATGAATTAAAAAACATAGGGACGGGCTACAGTCCGCTTGGGCGAACTGTTGGATACCCTATTCTTATTCCTATCCCTCATAAGTGGGCGTGACAAAAGTCAAAGTATGGTTGAATTGTTAAGAACGCTCTACATATTTTGTTATATAACATTTAAAGGATTTTATCAAAAAAAAACGCTCCCTAGCTCAAACTTGGGTGTTTCAATAAAATTGTTTTATTTAATTGTATGCGTGTCAGTAGGCGAATTTAAAAAAAATTAACACATGAGCATAAAGGGCCCCTAGAGAGTATATATTATAAATTTCAGCTCCCTAGCTCACTTTGAATTTTCAAAAAAAAACAAAAAAAATAATTGTGGGCGTGCCAGTGGGCGGATTTTGAAAATATTTACACATGAGCATAAAGGGCCCATAGAGAGTATATATTATAAATTTCAGCTCGCTAGCTCAAACTTTCGATTTTCAAAAAAATTGTTTTATTTATTTGTGGGCGTGTCAGTGGGCGGATTTTGAAAATATTTATACATGAGCTTAAAGGGCCCCTAGAGAGTATATATTAAAAATTTCAGCTCCCTAGCTCAAATTTTGGTTTTTCAATAAAATTGTTTTATTTTTTTGTGGGCGTGGCAGTGGGCGAATTTTGAAAATTTTATATCCCGAGCAGTTTTAGGAGTCATAGATCATATATAAAAAATTTCAGCTTCCTAGCTCAAAATTCGATTTTTTCCAAAATTTTGTTTTTTTGAGTTTGTGAGCGTGTCTGTGGGCGGATTTCAAAAATTCGTAAACTTGATTATTTCGGGACCCTAGAGAGTATATGGTTAAAATTTCAACTCTCTAGGTCCAGTTTAAAGGCCTAATTTTTGCCGACGGACGGACGGACGGACGGACATGGCTAGATCGACATTACTATCGATGCTGATAATAAATATAGTAACTTTTAGGGGTCTACGGGCAATATTAAGGTATGTTACAAACTATGCGTCAAAATTAATATACCCCTAGAATAGGGTATAAACAACAGGTAACAAACCAAAGTTAGTTCCTAAAAACAGTGCATAAGTACATAAGCTAATATTAATACAAAATTGCTGATTAGTCTGTAGACTAGGTGCGATTACTGGAAGGATGGTAACATCATGCCTTCCCTGGGTGTTTTTAGTGGGTGTTTCAAGTCCCACACTATCGCAAAGCTCGCAAGCGATGTCTTTCAACGATTTTCACCTACCTACACGCAAAAAAAAAAAAAAACATTAATCCTTCCCTTCCTTAGCAAAGCTTTCGAGGTTGTTATAAGTAGACAAATTAAGACTTATCTTAATGAGAAGAAACTTATTACTAATTTACAATCGGGTTAAATTGCAAATAATAAATGCACAACAGCCCTGCTAAAGGTCCTATGCATATCGCGAGGGTCTTAACCAAAATATTATAGTCTGTATTTTTGTTAAGAATATTTAAAACAGCGCTGAAAAAAACTGTTTTTATTTAGTTAACCCGGATTATCCCATAGAAATTTTTCGTTGAATTTTTCAATGAAATTTGGAAGTAAGGACACTTGTCCTATTTGTATTGTAAAAAAAAAATAGAAAAAAATATTTAACTTACCATTTGCTGGGGATAAGGTGTACCTTATATCGTAAAGTGGGATAATGCACTATCATAATCTAATATTAAAATATTACGCAGATTTAAATTTATATTGAACATTATGTGTTTTATTAATTACTTTTATACATAAATTACTGTGACATTGTGTGATATGCTTTGAAACAGCGCACATGTAAGGCAACGCCACATTTCTCACAAACAGTAGTAGAGTGTAGCAAATTCGACATCTTGTTCGCTTGTCTTGCTCGACAATCAAGTGGTTTATTTCATCATATCTAATGTCCTGGTTCTCTGTATTTGCTGGCTTCAAATTTCGTGGTCTGGTGATTTGTCCGTATGTTCCCAGCAAACTCCTAGCTAGTCTACGACGGAACTCCAAATTGTCCAGTGTACCTTTATTGTACTTATGAAGCTGCCATGCGTTTGAAATTCCCATACCTATCAATACAATGAACAAAAAGTGGATAATACCATTTTTTTCCTCTAATACCAATCCGATAAGACCGATATTTTGGTCTGATCTATCGACGCCCCCAATATTTTTATTATAGCCTTTTAGAAGTTTTAGGTGGGAAACTGATATTTCTTTTTCTCAGCACGGGAGTATCTCTCACCGAATTTGTTGGATGTACTGGAACACAGTTTGATATCATATTTACAATGTTGTATGCGGTTCTATTTGCATACAACCGCATTGAGTTCTAAACAGAGTTCGTAGCTATAGGCACATCGGCCTTTTCGTTTCAGAATTTTATCCGATACACGCAAGGAACAGGTTTTTAACCGATTATCTCTAATAGTCCCAGTACCTCTTATTTTTAATACGTTTAATTCATGAAATAATTGAAGAGAAGACAAAAAGTTGTCAAAAATTCAATGACAGCTTAGATTTAAGCCTCGTCCAATAAGCGCATGATAAAAATCTAGAACAACTTGTGTTCCAAGAGAGAATTCTCTATTCTCAGGCGTTGAAGGTAATTTTGATCCAAGATAGGCATCAAACCAAACAATATATCCGCTTGGAATTGTTCCAACCCAAAATTTATAGCCCCATCTAATTGGGTCTCCTCTCATGAATTGTTTAGTCGGATGACGTTCAAAATAGGGTATCATACCCTCATCCACACTATAATTTTCTACTACTGGAGCAAACAATAAGAACTTTTGAAGCAGGTGTTGAAACAAAAGTCGTACTTTGGAATAACGATCGTTTGGATCTAGTTGAGTATTATCGCAACAATTTAGTACTCAGAAGATGTGATCGAATCTATTTCTAGTGATGGATTTCGATACAAGTAATTTCGTGAACCTTCTTCATTTTCCCAGTACATTCTTCGTCTTGATACATTATTGTAGCCACTCAATATAAGTACTCCAACAAAAGTTTCAAGCTCACTAACCTGTATATCGGGCAGAAGATTATGATGCTGGGCATATAAATTAGAGTACTTCGTTATCATTTCAAATATAGTTTCATCGAAAAAGAGCGAGAACAGGTCCAAAGGAGCTAAAGATGGATTGAGGTTACAAGACTCATAATTTAAGTCTGTAGTTGTTTTCTCCAAGTCTTCTTTTTAGTGACAAACGAAGAAAGTGGAATTTCATCCTCTTCATCAAAGTTATCAAAGTAAGACAATTTGTGCCACTAGATGATTGCGGGGAAAATTGTCTACACAAACCACATCTTCCTCTCCTGAATCCTCATCTGTTTCATCACCTTCCAGTAATGGTGGTAAAATGGGTATTTCTGAATAAAAATCGCCTTAATCGCTTTTATCTATGCAAGAAATGATCTCATTGACAGTTAGCCTAAAAAAACCGAAAGGACATGTATTATCCCACTGTACCATATGCAGTACATCAATATGACTATCCATGTAACAGCAACAAAATATATCTCAATCGTCAAATTAGTTGAATAGGACGATTTGCTTTTGTTTTGATTATATAGATTTCGATTTTAAACTAACTATAAGCCATCAATTAGGAATTACGTACCTTTTCCTCGACATTGTCTTGCTTTCAAAAAAATTAACACTTTTCACTCATCTTTTAACGCCAATGAAACACAAATAAATCAAACTTGACATAAAAATATTATAGCCCACTTACTACAGCGCGAAATATTGGAAAAAAATATTTAAATAAGTGACCTTCTTTTCAGTTAGGAATTTTTAAGTTAAGTGTACCATATACGGTACAGTGGGATAATTCGGATTAAAAAAAATGGGTTCCGGAAAGACTTTGACAGCGATAGAAAGAGGAAAAACAGATGCTTTCAAGGAGTTAGGACTCTCAGGCCGAAAAATTGCAAGGAAGCTAAATAGAAGTAAGACTGTTGTAAACAGTTATCTTGCGGATCCACAACACTATCGGAAAAATCAATATTTTTGACGCCAAACGGAGAAAAAAGTCCAAAATCATGAAATTTTAGAAAGTGGTCTTATTGCGACTTTAGTCGCACATCTCGGGTGCTGCGCCAGGCGGATCATACAAATGAAATAAGACCAGCATCTGATTGGCCTCAGTAAAGAAGTGATCCAAAACCGGGAAGCATGCCGTTGTTTATTGAGGTCGAACCGGTGAATCCCAGAGGTGCACCAGGGATGTTATAAGGTCGGAGGGTTAAGATCTCTTTAATTCTGATCTCACCCCAAAGACATAGAATAGGCAAATAATAACATACCTCCTTTTAACACTACAAAAAATGTCGAAAATAAAGAAATTAGAATTAGATTGAGAGAATGTACCCCAATCTTAGGCAAGCCGACCACGTAGCACTCTACTGCATTCAGCTTCCGACTGATTTTCGCGTGTTGTTGAAAGAAAGGCTAACTCTAGCCAGTTGATTGCTTCTTTGTATACCCTATTGTAAGGGTATATTAATTTTGACGCATAGTTTGTAACATACCTTAATATCGCTCGTAGACCCCTAAAAGTTACTATATTGATGATCAGCATCGATAGTAATGTCGATCTAGCCATGTCCGTCCGTCCGTCCGTCCGTCTGTTGTCAAAAATTAGGCCTTTAAACTGGGCCTAGAGAGCTGAAATTTTAACCATATACTCTCTAGAGTCCCGAAATAATAAAGTTTACGAATTTTTGAAATCCGCCCACAGACACGCCCACAAACTCAAAAACAACAAAATTTTGGAAAAAATCGAATTTTGAGTTAAAAAGCTGAAATTTTTTATATATGATCTATGACTCCTAAAACTGCTCGGGAGAAAAAAATTTTAAAATCCACCCACTGACACGCCCACAATTAAATAAAACAATTTTATTGAAAAACCAAAATTTGAGCTAGGGAGCTGAAATTTATAATATATACTCTCTAGGGGGCCCTTTATGCTCATGTGTAAATATTTTCAAAACCCGCCTACTGACACGCCCACAATTTAAAAAAAAACTTTTTTTGAAAATGCAAAGTTTGAGCTAGGGAGCTGAAATTTATAATACATACTCTCTAGGGGGCCCTTTATGCTCATGTGTAAATATTTTCAAAACCCGCCTACTGACACGCCCACAATTTTAAAAAAACTTTTTTTGAAAATCCAAAGTTTGAGCTAAGGAGCTGAAATTTATAATATATACTCTCTAGGGGCCCTTTATGCTCATGTGTTAATTTTTTTTAAATCCGCTTACTGACACGCCCACAATTAAATAAAAAAAAATTATTGAAAAACCAAAGTTTGAGCTAGGGAGCGTTTTTTTTTACAAAAACTTTGATAAAATCCTTCAAATGTTATATAACAAAATATGTAGAGCGTTCTTAACAATTCAACCATACTTAGACTTTTGTCACGCCCACCTATAAGGGATAGGAATAAGAATAGGTAGGTATCCAACAGTTCGCCCAAGCGGACTGTAGCCCGTCCCTATGTTTTGCTTAGTCTCTAGTTACTTGACTGGACGTAGGGAAAAGTTCACACCTCTCATAAAAACCAGTTTGAATTATATTTACAAATCCTATCGATTTCTTTCACCTCTAAGTATCGCTCTCGCATTTGTTTCCATCCGCCAATCGCTATCAAAATAATCAAATAACTGCAAATTTTATGAAAAAACCCCTAAAAAAGAAACGAAATATTAAATTATTGTGACCATAACCAATGCTGGGAATAATGTTTCTGTTTTACTCCACATTCGATCGCTCTTTCCACATCCTTGCACCCAAAATACAGACGACTGAATGCATTGGACACACTGATCAGGCGAAAGAAAACCTCACTCTTTGGGCTGCCATTCAATTTTTATACGGTCATCGGGCTCCTCGTCGGGTGTATCTGGCGATGGCGATATTCGCTCCTCATAATGACCACCTATGCTGCACTTTTTTGTAAGGTTTTTTTTATTTACTCCGGTCACGTAAGACTCTTTCGAGATACACAACCCACCAATTGGGGCCCAATTTAAACTGAAATTACATCTACAGATTAATGAAATGCGTTGTTTGAATGCTCCCGCTTAGGGTTTCGCATTTTTGATAGCAGCCGATTCGTAGCTCGTACCTAAAACCTGTGTGCGAATCGGTCTTAAGCGAGCCACTTGCACCGGCCGCGTATGGGAATGGGATAGCTTTCTGTGTTTTGTTTTTAGCGATTTGATGGGAATTTATTTGATATCCTGATAGATTGGGCGTACGTGATAAAGAGGATTTAGTGCGTTGCGACCTAACACGTCGAATCAACAGAGCGACTACGACACGGTGCAAGATGAATGGCCTGTCAATAAATTCGTTACAACGCAAAAGGCTTAAATTGCGAATAAATAGGTGGCGACGAAGTGTCCTTATTTAGAGGCATTATGAAATCTGTGTGGAAACTGATATTGGGAATATGAAAATTTTTTGAACTGAATCATTCTGTCTCAAGATATTGGAGGCACAGCTAAGCTGCCGTATCTTCAAACACTGAATAAAGTGCGTTTTCCTTAGGGCTAATTGAGTATTGAGCTGATTTGATTTCGAAGGTTGCTAAAACTTCCATTCCCGGTAGATGGAAAATACACCCAAATACCACAGCTATGCAAATCTAGGAAAACACAAACGAATTTCAAGTTGAGTCAAAACTTTTTCATCGACTACCCTAGAAGGGTTATCTTCGGCTCTTGGCTCACAGCAATGAGTGAGCTGAGTTATTTCAGTATCTGAATCCGGCACTCTGTAATTTTAGGGAACAAGTGGAATAAAAAATTCGAATGAAAGCTAACACCAGGTGGAAAGCATTAACCACATGTGGTATATCATGGAAGTTGTTGCCAAAGTACGACAACAAACTCTTGCGGTATTACAGAACATCGCTGTCTAAGTTGGTTGGCGCTCCCACTGATAAACTGTAGACGCTATAAGGCTCAACCGCACTTAATCTGTCACCGAACGAGTTCCTCTCACCTGAGGAACAGAACACGTGGAAGACACTAAAAAAAAGTATTGGGCATTAACGGGTATAGGGCCTAACTGCTAGTTTCTCGATTCCAAGGAAAACCGTTTTTTTAATACCTTCGGCGCAAGTGTTGACATCTGTGTCTCTATAGCAGCCCATGGCGGGGATGTGAGAAATTCGGAAAGCTCATTCCGAATTTCCGATCAGTTCTTATATAAATCCGAATCAGGCTTGTGCGATGCAGACCGAGTCGGAAGAGAGTATACTTCTGTAATTAGAGAATCGTCTGAGATCCCCAAGGGGGTCAAACTTTGTAAGGTAAATTCATTGGATTCGGAAGAAAGAAACATATCAAGAGGCCCATCTCGGTTCATAGCCAGGTCAGGGAAGATACGTCAAGTCTGTTGGGCTTCGGTCAATGCTAGGTTATCAGGTTTCTTGTCGGTTGACATGAGCATTTAATTTTAACGCCTTTCAGGTTACAAAACTCATTATGAGTTTTACTTTGATTGAGTCCTGAGTTTGAGATTGTGTAGCGATGTCTGTTTGATGTAAGTTGATTGGAGTGTTTTGTGCCATTGTATTTGCATGTTTTACGCCCAGGGGTAGCCCCGTCCAAAGATTTTAAAGGGAAATTTGTCACCCCAGAACGGAAAATCATGAATATTAAATTCTTACCCGAGTGCAGTGGGCCATCTACCAAGTTTTTAAAAAAAAATTCACGACTACTTAACCAAACCTTTAGCGGATGTTGCGGTATCTCACTGGTGGACAGCTACATTCATCAAATCATCAGCCAATTATAAGTGGACGATAAAAATAATTATGATCATTAGCAGCGCTTTCAGTTCCACAGGACCCTGTGTCCTGTAAGATCGTAGAATTCCCCTGCGAAATTCTACCTTATGTGAGCGAACATCTCCATATACCAGCCACGACAGGTTAAAATTGGTTGGGCACCTGGTTACGCAGAATTGCAGGGTACCTCCGGCTACGCAGAACTGCGGATGAACTAGCTAGCGCAATGCAAGCGCTACTCCCCTACGACTAATTAGCTAAGACCTACTTAATCCAGCCCCCTGGGAAAATGGTCCGGGGCTAAGGCAATTCATAAGATTAATCCGGCCAAATTTCTACAAGTAAAACGGGCAGCAATTCAAAAAAATATTGCAATGGAAGTTGTTGTTCTTCTTCCTTTAACGGTGGTGAAGCTATGATCAGGATTAAGGGAATCACAACCCTCCCGCTTAACTCCATCCCTATTGGTCTGCCAGTGGAGTTCGCCGGTTCGACCTCAGAATCACCTCGTCACTGAGAATAATCAAACACTGGTGTCGCTGCATTTGTGTGATCCGGGAGTTTTTAGGTCAGCGTCCCTTTCGCGTTTGTATCGAAACGTTGATTGATTTTTGACAAGGTTTGTAGGATCTCCCTTTTGAACATGACAGTACCAACTGACAGCTTCGCTACTGCTCATAGATCCCACATATTTGAAGTTTTCATACTTGGGGATCACTGTTCCATTCATATAAATGTCTGGAATAGGTCGGAGTGGATCGGAGAACGTCAACAGAAGTATTCCCTTTTTTTCTTGGACTAGTACGATACCCATTCCCGTCCAAAACTTCCACCCCTACATCAAGTGCTCGTACCAGGTACGTTTGATCCTCACTAATGATGGCTCCATCGTCAGCAAAGACTAACTGATGTACTTTAGAGTCCGTCACTTTTCCTACAAGCATATCAAGGACTGGAACAAATATAAGGGACTTAAGACACTTTGATTGCGAACTCCTCGGTGACGCCAGCATGGCATCTTACTCTTGTGTTTACTCCCCCATACATGTCCATGATCATCTGTACGTAGGTTTCTGGAACTCCTCGTTGTCTTAGCGCCACCCAAACCAGATCCTTTGGTTGTCTATCAAGGGCCTTTTCAAAATCAACCAACACTATATGCAAATCCGTTAAGGAACCACGATGTCGTTCCATCATGATCTTTATACTGTGAGTTGTCATCTGGGGTTGATTTAACTGCGACAAACCTGTACTGGTTTTCAGAAAGTTATATTATTTTCCACGATCGGCTATCTAATACAACAACGATCTTCATGGTGTGCGCTACCAGCTTGATTAAACGGTAATTATACCAATCTTGCGTGGAAGTTGTTGAGGACCATAAAAAAACTCCAGAAAAAAAAATAGGTGCTCTCCAACCTGTCACCGCCTCTAAATCCGACATTGAGCCCAAGCAGGCGAGCACAATAGGTTAGGGTAGGTAGGCGGGCTGGCTTAGTGCCACACTCAGGTCAATACTGACCCATTGTGATGCCCATCGGGGGAGAAGGGTCGCCCCTTACTCATTTTTTAACCCTGTCTACAAAACTGAGATTTATTACTCACTGTGTTGTTCTATACAAATCATAGTGTGGATTTGGTAAAGTTCATTATCCTGTCTACGGAGAGCTGTTGGAGAGCTCGTCCACGTCATGGAAGAAATGTCTCCCTCGGAATCTGTACCTGATGTGTGGGTGGGAGACCCGGGCAGTGACATAGGAAGTGGGTTGTATTCTCCAGAGCTTCCTCGTCGCCACAGCCTCTATAGAGTTCTTCTTCCTATCCTTTTTCATGAGACTCTCTGTTCTGGCTGCATTTAAGGTCGGTCATAGCATTCTTCTGGTGTGGCAAGTATCTATCTCCCTGCTTCAAGCCTGAGTGCGCAAGGCGGGATAAGTACAGAGGGATCAGCTTGTTCTGACACAGCTGCTGAACCTTGTTTTGCTAGTTCATCCACTCTCTCGTTGCCTAGAATGCCTTCATGTCCCGGGGCCCAGCAGAGCGATACCTTATGCTGAGCACCAAGAACCTTGAGTTCTTCGCGACAGCATTTCACAAGCTTGGATTTTACTACTGCTGCAGTTAAGGCTTTTATTGCCGCCTGGCTGTCGATAAATAAGGTAATACCATCGATACCACAGACTCACTGCGAGGACCTCTGCTTGGAAGACGCTGCTGTGGTCGGGGAGGCATACCGATTTTGATATGCCGAGTGGTGCGGAAAAGACGCCTGACCACCCCCGTTTCCATTTTTGAACCGTCCATAAATACGGTTATGGCTTGCATGCTGGAGACGAGTCCGTTTCTCCATTTTTCCTTGCTGGGATAGGCACTCGAGAAAGGTCTTGTGAAATATAAGTATGGCTTGATGTAGTCCGTAGTTGGTACATGGCCGAAGTATTTCTGCAGGATCGTCGAATGACCCATTTCGTTGGGCTTCCAGTTCACTGTTTGGCAAATTCTCATGGCACTAATGGCGGCGGTTGATTGAACAAAGATGTCTAGCAGAAGCAGGTTGAGGATTGCCTCCAGTCCTGCGCACTGGTTGAGCCGATGCACGCTAGTCTCTGAACTTTCGTAAGAGCCTTTAGGTAGGTGGCTTTATTGGTTGCCTACCACCATACGTAACTGCCATAGGTCAGTATAGGTCTTACTATTGCCATTTACATCCACAGTTTAATTTTCGGAGATGGTCCCCAGGGTTTTCCAAAAAAAATTGCTGCAGGAGTAAAAGGCTTTTGTTGCGAGCACAATACTGTTTATGGAATCTACTACCCAATTATTGCATCAATCTGCCAATTTGACCCTTATAAAATGGGGATTTGCAAAAGCTTATAACTAGAGCTCGTAAGAATCTGCTCAAAAAATCTCGAAAAATGCATGCAAATCGGCACGAAAAGTAGACTAATACGCTTTGAGTTATGCTCCACTAAATAGCAAAATATTTTCATTCTTATAATAACTGTATGTTTTTTAAGGTTTTCTAATACAAATTATTTGCTCCTTTCACTGAAGACCAGCTTCTATTAAATAATAATAATATTATTAATAATAATAGTTAGGGAATTGTACACTGCGACCTTTTGATCTATATTGTTCCATGCGTATACCTCGGAGAGGTTTGTACCCTCTTTCAGAGTCCCCTCCAAATACACTTCCTTTATGACCGTACCTGGGCCTGTAGACAATGAACGTTCGATGTTGATAGAAGTCGTTAACGAATACTTAAACATCGCAATCTCAGCCGGAGATAGTTATTGGGCATAATCATTGTCGCTGATCTTGCCATCGTACAACACATCTCGTGTTTATCTGATGGTTTCGTTGTAGACATTGCGTGCATGTACGGCCTTCAGCTTCAGTTTTGTTATTGAGCCGACAATCACAGCGAAATAGCTTTTTATGTAGGGCAATTGCGATTTTATTTCACGTGCAGCAAATACCTAATGCCCTCTTTCGATTAAAGCAGCCTCGTCTGCAACGAATGAATCATTTAATGAGCGCACAATGTCAAAAGTATCGCAATAGTACTCGTATGTATACTGCCGCTTCTAACCAAGTGCCAAACAGAATAAATATTTGTTTCGGGTAGTAAGGGCAATTCCGGACATTCCGGTTTGAATTGTATCCCCCGCGATGGTGCCTAGGTATAATTAAAATATAGATACAAACAGATTACAACTACAACCACAACTCCCTAGCTTATTATCCACGCATCATTGTAGTTGTAGTGAACGCAAATGCGACAAATCGTTCAATCCGTATAAGAGAGCCCTATGTATCTACGTATGCAAGTACGTCACAACCGCATTATGATCGTTTTCTATTTATTTTTATGTTGAAAAACATACCTTTTAGTTTAACCCAGACCAAAAATCGGTGAAATAGGTACGCTCGATTTCTGAAAAATGGACAAAATATGCATACACGCCCAAAAATAGCATGTTTCCTGCATGAGCAGATTTTTAGGAGCTCTACTTAACTAACTCTTATACTATATGAGAGCACCACCAAATTTGTTCACTTTTATGCTTGTTTTAGGTTTTATTAACGAAAAACATTAAAAACAGATTTCAATTGGTGCACGAAAGTATAATCTTGCCGGAAAGCTTAAATTATAAAAACAGGTCTAAGGCGGCCCTTACACGGTCAATCGAATGACATCAATCACTAGCATGTGTTTGTGAAAATGTATCTGTATGAGTCACACACATTTGGTGAAGTCTGATTGACGAAAATCAAAGCAAGTTTGATTTTGCATGATGAACGTCATGCTGATTGATATATGTAAGGGTTGGATTGACGTAATTACTTCATTGTGTTTTGTGTCAAAAAAGCGAAAACATGTCTGGCGCCAGCGGAAAATTGAAGGACGATTAAGACAGAGCATTTGTATCGGAATTAATTGAAACGTATTTTTTTTTTTTTTTTTTTATAATTTGCGTGCGCTAAAGGGATTTCTTTTTTCTGTAGTGACACAGTACCCTTATAATGGTAAAACCACAGCGCAGGCATTTAGTTTGTTGCTCAAGTAGCTCCCAGCAATTCATTGCCTATTTTTGGGTGCTACTTACTGAAAGAATAGAAGGATAGGAAAGAGGTTTGGTGCGATGGGATTTTTTTTTCTCAACAGGTGGCGCCTAAATTGCTTTAGGGAGATCAGATTTTGTTGTGTGTATTCAATTTATAAAAATCATGGCCCTGGTCGGGATTCGAACGCACGATCTGCCAATCACTTAGTGAATACACTACCATCGCACCATTGCCACCTGCACCGGTCATTACCGAGTTTATGGGATGTCAAAGGGAAAGATTATAGCGACCGAAACAAAAAAATGCAACAATAATACATTTTACTGCAAAAGTATAAAGAAAAGTATCCTGATGCACAAAATACAATCGTCCGTTTCACTCATCGCACATCCGTACACCACGAAAACTTACAAAACCTAAAAACTTCACGTCAATCGATTGAACTGTGTAAGGGGTAGCGTCAATCCACACATACACGATGCATGATGTCAACCGAGTGACCGTGCAAGGGCCGCTTAAGGTCATCACAACAAATTAAATTTGTTTTCAGAGGTCCTGTCTAGCGGAGGAGGAGTCCTCCGAACGTATGGTCGGTGAATTCCCGAATTATCATATTAGTAAAAAAAATGTTTCCGCAAGGAAATACATTTGCAGAGAGTGGAGTGGGCCACTAAGGAATTGAATTGAATTGATAAACAAGCCTTTATAATTGTGGAGGGAAGGAGGAGGAGCAGTCAAATATAAATACGATATAAACGTATGACCGCCTCTAGGTTCGTCAAACAATTTCATCATATCAGCGAATTTCTCGTACTCCGGCCACGTAGTTAAAGAACAAACACCTAAAAGAACTGTATGGCAATACGAGAAAGCCAATTGAGAAAAACTAAACGGTTTCTTTAAGAATTTTAACTGGTCGCTGTGCTTCCTCGACAGGGACGTAGATGCTGCTGCTGATATGATAACAAACATGATTTTATTGGGTATGAAATGACCGGATACAAAGTTTCAAACCCAAGATAAACGCGTGGCGTGACTCGAGCTGCAAAGAGGCTATCAGGTTAAAAGAGGTAAGCTTTCGGTCTTATAAGGGCAACCCATCTGAGGAAACTGGAAAAAGTTCAAACGAGCAAGATATGATTGGAATGCCCTTCTTAGTCGTGCAAAATTTTCCTACAACCAAAAACTGAGGCAATAATATTACAAAGTCCCACGGGTAGAAAAAACTTTTGGTCGTTTGTCAAAAACATCACGAATTCGGCCTCGTCATCTATCCCGACACTCATTTACTACGATATTCCAGCTGTTAGCTCTCTGGATAAAGCCAATCTGCTTGCTGCTCACTTTGCAGATAGCTCAACAGATTGTGCTTTATCTCCCCCTGTACTCGTGCGCGTAGAATACTCCATGGGACCAATCCACTCTCGCACTCGTACAGTGGCTAGAGTATTTCGAGATATGGTCCGGATCCGCTGGTCCAGATGGTATTTCCCTATCGTTCTGAAGAGGTGTTCTTCTATGCTGGCAAAACCACTGCGTTAGCTTTTCTATCTGTCCTATTCTTCAGGGCTCTTTCCGATGAGATCGAAAGTAGCATTTGTTCAGCCTGTACCAAAAAAGTCGAATATTCTTCTCCCTCCTCCTATCGACCAATTGCACTTACGTCCCTTCTTTCTAAGGTCATGGAGAAGCTGATCAACCGTCAGCTCATGAAATATCTTGAATCGCGAAAACTTCTTAATGACCGACAGTATGGTTTTCGCAGCAACAGGTCCACTGGTGATGTGATGACATATCTAACCGAAAAGTGGAACCAATTTCTTCACCAAGGTGGTGCAAGTAATATTGTTACGCTTGATATTTCAAAGGCATTTGACAGAGTTTGGCGTCAAGCTCTCTCGTCGAAAATGCATGCATTTGGAATCGATGATAATTTTCTTCAATGGATTAGAAACTACCTTTCGGACCGTTTCTTTTCAAGTTGTTTTCGACAGTTTCAAGTCTGCAACTCACCAAATAAATGCCGGTGTTCCCCAAGGCTCTGTTCTGCTCCCGACTCTCTTTCTCATTTTTATAAATGATCTCCTCTCTGATATTTCTAATCCAATCCATTCCTTTGCTGATGGCAGTACCCTCAGCTTCTCATATTCGTTTCTTGTGTCACGCCTCTCTTCTTCGAGTGTGAAACAGAAACTTATAACAAGCTCATTAAATTACGATCTTAACAGCATAACTCAGTGGGGTACAACCAATAGAGTGAAATTTAATGCTTCCAAAACGCAATGCTGTCTTCTGCCATTAAAGCAAAGCCCGCATACACTGCTATTATCCATAAATTTCACTTGCATCGCTGAAACCGAAAGCTTTCCATTCTCGGTATGTGTGTTATTGGCAACCTCCGTTGGAATGAAAACATATTCGATGTCGCCAAGAACGTTGCGAAATGTCTAGGCTTCCTTAAGCGATGTAGAAAAATATTTCAACCCTTCTGATCTGGCTACAATTTATAAGGCGTTTATTTGCCCGAAAATCGAGTACAACGCTCATATCTGGTCTGGTGCATCAATATCTTATTTGGAGCTACTTGACAGTAACGCACGATAAAACTCATCGAAGACCGAGACATCGCGAGATCGATTGACTCTCTTAGTCATTGTCGTAATGTCTCCTGTCTTTCGTTATTTCCACCATAAGTGCTCAAACGAAATAGCCAGCCCTAGATCATTTCAACAGCAATACCCGCCATGCAATGAATGCTCAGCAGTTCACCCTCAAGCCTGTATTCGGACGTACAGTGATGTTCAAATAATATTTCCTCAGCCGTACAACACGAATTTGGAATACTCTTCCACGCTCTATTTATACCCTATTCTAAGGGTATATTAATTTTGACGCATAGTTTGTAACATACCTTAATATTGCCCGTAGACCCCTAAAAGTTACTATATTTATGATCAGCATCAATAGTAGTGTCGATCTAGCCATGTCCGTCCGTCCGTCCGTCGGCAAAAATTAGGCCTTTAAACTAGACATAGAGAGCTGAAATTTTAACCATATACTCTCTAGGGTCCCGAAATAATCAAGTTTAAGAATTTTTTAAATCCGCCCACAAACTCAAAAAAACAAAATTTTGGAAAAAATCAAATTTTGAGCTAGAGAGCTGAAATTGTTTATATATGATCTATGGCTCCTAAAACTGATCGGGAGATTTTTTTTAAAATCCGCCCACTGACACGCCCACAATTAAATAAAACAATTTTATTGAAGAGTCAAAGTTTGAGCTAGAAAGCTGAAATTTATAATACATACTTTCTAAGGGTCCTTTATGCTCATGTGTAAATATTTTCAAAATCCGCCCACTGACACGCCCACAATTTAAAAAAAACCTTTTTTTGATATTCCAAAGTTTGAGCTAGGGAGCTGAAATTTTTAATACATACCCTCTAGGGGCCCTATATGCTAATGTGAAAATATTTTCAAAATCCGCCTACTGACGCCCACAATATAAAATTTTTTTTTTTGAAAATGCAAAGTTTGAGCTAGGAAGCTGAAATATATAATATATACTCTCTAGGGGGCCTTTATGCTCATACGTAATTTGTTTTTAAATCCGCCTACTGACACGCCCACAATTAAATAAAACAATTTTATTTGAAAACCACAGTTTGAGCTAGGGAGCGTTTTTTTACAAAAGCTTCGTTTTTTTCGACAAAATCCTTTCAATGTTATATAACAAAATATGTAGAGCGTTCTTAACAAATCAACCATATTTAGACCTTTGTCACGCTCACTTATGAGGGATAGGGATAAGATTAGGGTATCCAACAGTTCGCCCAAGCGGACTATAGCCCGTGCCTATGTTTTTCCTTCACATTATAACCTACAAACATTTAAAACCAACGTGCATCGGCATTTCTCCTTTTCTTGTAATCCTAATTTCCTCAATGCCTGCGCTGTACGTAGCCAATACGTAATAAGGGTACTAAAAAAATCCCTTTAGTGCATTATAGAAAAAACATAGGTACGTCTCTCGGAAATATTTCACCTTTTGACTCGAACGCGCGAGTAATCGAACTTTTATATAAGTTTTCTTAGTACTTTGGAGGAAGCTATTGGACTTTTTGTTCCCAAAACAATAATTTAAAATGCCTCTAAGCCAAAATGGGTTAACAAAAGGCTTTTAAGTTTTAATAATAAAAAGAACAAGGCTTACAAATCTATGCGGACATCTTTATCTGATGCCAGGATGTAGATGTAGGAAAAGTGTATTAGTTTAGAAAAGAGTTTCAATATTCTTAATTAATTCCTCTACAAAAATTATATTTATTCAATGGAATCTAAATTGAAAAAATAAAATAGAATTTTGGAATTTCATAAATAAATAAAAAAAAACTCAAATGGAATTCCGAAAATTACGCAATAATTAAGTTTAACAAATATAAGCCTATCGGACTTTTGTGATGTTTCCGCAATTTTTTTAATTCTTACTATTTAAAGACTCAAGCTCGGGTTACTTCTTTTCGGGGCCATTCGGAGAACAGTTTTAACATTGGTTATTTGACAAGTTGAAAATGCTTTATCCGGATTAAAGGAAGATAAAATGGCTGTTCCTGATGGAATTCCACCTATTATTTAAAAAAAATGTGCTGCAAGTTTAGAATCACGATTGCAGGAGAGCAAAATAGCCCCAATAGATGACATTTGGGTTATGCTAAACTCCAATATAAAAAAAAAAAACAGAAAAACTCGTTTCCATTGCCTTAGACGCAAAGTCCCGATTGGAAAACGTCCTTCATTACTCTCATTCATAAAAGCAGAACAAAACAAGAAGTTTCGAATTGCCTGCAAATTATCCAGAATACCTAAGCTTTTTGAAAAAATAGTGTGATAAGCTTTATTTTTCATTAAAAGAAATAATTTCCCCTTACCAACATGGTTTTGTTTCAGGTAGATCAACATCTGCAAATCTAGCCATCTTCACCAATTTTGTTCTAAATACCGTGAAAAAGGACTTCCAAGTTGATGTTATTTATACGGATTTTGCTAAAGCGTTTGATAGGCTTAATCATAATATCCTAATACAAAAGTTAGACAAATTATGATTTCATTTCCGTTTAGCGTTGTGGTCTATAAGACCATTTTCAAACTTATTGTCTCGTAACTTTTTTTTCTCTTCATATTTCGGCCCACGGTGCCGTCAAGCTCAATGTAGTGAGTCGACTCCAATATATATTAAAGTACCAAGCTTTATTTTTTTGAACAAAAACAGAGTTGAAGTAAAGTTTAAACGTTGTTTAGCGTTGTGGTCTGCCAGACCACAAAAAATAAAACAGCTGTTTTTTTTTTAATTTTGAGACATTTTGTGCTTTTGCAACAGTGGTTGAGGGGTTCCTCGGTTTGGTTGAATCGTAGACTGGTTTAGGACGACACTACACGCAGAGCAGTTATGCTCTCGTTTTCGATGTATAAATTTCTGTGTTGGTTTGGTTTAAATTTTTTTGAGTTTTTTACTCGTCAAGTGTTTGTTTAGTTTTGAAAATGAATCCGAACGAAAGTGAAATCAATATGTTGTTGAAAGAGGGTCTCAGAAACACTCATTTTGGCAATCTTACTGGTAATCAACAAGAGGGATATATTGCAAGACTAGCCGCTAATCTTACTATGGAGAATTGCGAAGATGCAGGAACCATCTGGAGCAGGAGAAGATGAGATTGACCCTGACTTTCTGCCAAGTGTTGTAGGTGAGCCTCAGATGCTGAAGAACATGCTGAGCTTGAAGTTCAAATGGAGGAAGAAAGCGACGAGGATTAAGTTGAAGAATTTCGTATTGCAATCGTTCCAGAAGGGGAACAATCGACTTGGTTGCCGAATACTTTCATTCCAAGGACGATAAAGTTTGGCTAACCACACCACCGGTGGCAAATGGACGTGCTAGAACTTATAATCGTACGGAAATCGCTAAGCATGGCCCAAGAGAATCTATGTTTCCGAATCCTGCTTACATTTTCAAAAAATTCATAACGCCACAAATTGTGGATATTATTGTGCGGCAAACAAATCGCAAAGCCATTCTGGTCACCGAAAAGTGTAATACTGATCACCCAGAGAATATTAGAAACTGGGAGCCACTGAAGGAAGCTGAATGCCATTCATTCATTGGCTTGCTCTTGTTTAGCGGAGCTTTCCATGCCACAAGTCAGCCGGTAAAGTCACTTTGGGTACCATATAATCATACAATATATAAAACAACGATGTCACTCAATCGTTTCCGACAAATATTACAGTTCATGAGATTCGATAATGGAAATACTAGAATTGCACGATTGCAAGCGAGCAAAATAGCCCCAATAGATGACAATTGGATTATGCTAAACTCCAATATAAAAAAAAAAAACAGAAAAACTCGTTTCCATTGCCTTAGGCGCAAAGTCCCGATTTGCAACTCGCACGCAAAAAATATGTGTCAGAAATATGTTGCACACGAACCATCACATCAGTAGTTTTATAAATATGCTCGTAAACAGTAGATATACATATACATACGTATTTTTAATCAACTCATAAAACAACGATATCTTTTTGTAAACGGTTAAAAAAAAAAAAAATTTTAATTTTAAATTAAAATAAAAATTGTTGGTTCTTGTTGTCTTTTCAATAAAGGTAATCTGCACATACATACACATATAATAACATATGTTCTATTGTCTATATAAAGGAATAGGCCATATCGCATTTTCATGGCACCACAACTGCAAAATGGATTATGTGGTCTGTCAGACCACAAAGTATAACTTACCGCCTTTTGGCTCACCGCTAAACGGAGGGTTAAAGCATGCTGAATTGGTCGGGCTCAATGGTTAGTGTGTTGGACTACTAATCGAAGGGTCCCCGGTTCAAATCCTTTCTGAATGGTGGAGAAATAATCAATTAAGTCTTTTTTTTTTTTTTTTTTTGCGGTGGAAGGTGGAAACCTTGCATAGGCACCAATGGTCCGACGTCCACTGGTAGTGCCGGATTCTTACCGGCTAAAACCACCTCCCTTCCTGAACAGACCGATTTTATATATCCCCCGCGGAACCGCCGTTAGGCATTACTTCACGGGGGTCGGTATGGAGACTTAGCTTCGTCTAACTCTATGATTTGCATTATCCGCTTTACGTTGGCGCTCTAAACGCCTTAGATCGCTTAGTATGCGCACCGCCACGTTACTTACAGTGGTCCAGTTTTCAGCATTCTGAAGCATGTGATTAACGACATTATCGGGAGTGGGCCACTCCCCAAATTGATCCCGTAGGGTGATCCTCTCGGTTTCGTATCGTGGGCAATGAAAGAACACATGTTCCGCGTTTTCCGAAACTGTTTTACAATGTGGACAGTTTGGGATGGATTCATATCCGCGTTTAAAGAGATATTCTCTGTAACAGCCATGACCCGTCAAGAACTGAGTCAGGTAGAAGTTTGTTTCGCCATGACTTCGTTTAATCCATGCGTCGATCACTGGTATGAGACGATATGTCCATCTTCCCTTTAAGGATTCGTTCCAACGTTCTTGCCAGATTGCGATACTGCGATTTCTTTCGAGTTTCCTTGTTTCGGAATCTAACGGGCCATTTCGGACTCGCTCGGTTCTTAAAGTTTTTGTTTCTTCAGCAAGTATGTCGATAGGTAGCATTGAAGATACGACTAGTACAGCATCGTTCGAAACAGTTCGAAATGCACAGGCGACTCTTAATGCGCTAAGGCGGTGGACGGATTTGATTCCCCGCACATAGGACTTAACTTTCGCGGCATTCGACCATATTTCTACTGCGTACATGAGTATTGAGCCGGCAGCTCTTGCAAGAAGCATTCTTTTATTCTGCCTTGGTCCTCCGATGTTACTCATCAACCTTGAAAGTGCACTAACAGTTTTTGAAGACTTGTTGCATATGTACTCTAGGTGATTTTTGAAGCTTAGACGAGCATCAATAATCACTCCGAGGTATTTAATGAACGGTTGGGAAACAACTAGATGCTCTCCTACTCTAAACGTTATCGTTTCCCTTACTTTCCTACTCGTAATAAGCACTGCTTCTGTCTTATGTTCTGCGAGTTGCAAGCCCGCGCTAGCTAGCCATCTTTGAATACGAGGGCGGGTCAATAAGTCCATGACTTTTGGAATAAAACACAGATTTTTTGATAATTTTTTTTTTTTATTTTTCACCATAGTCTCCCTTGAGCTCTATAAACTTTGTCCAACGCTTCTCCAATTTTTTTATCCCTTCCAAAAAAAATGATTTGTCGAGGTCCTCAAAATAGGCCTTTATTTGCGAGATGACTTCATCATTGGAGTCAAATCTTTTTCCACCAAGCCATTTCTTCAGGTTTGGGAACAGGAAGTAGTCGCTCGGAGCCAAATCTGGAGAATAGGGTGGATGAGGGAGCAATTCATAGCCCGATTCATGGATTTTTGCCATGGCAACTGCACATGTGTGCACCCTTGCATTGTCTTGGTGGAAAAGAACTTTTTTCTTGGCCAAATGAGGTCGGTTTTTTTTCAAATCGTCATTGAATCGGTCCAATAAGTTGGCATAATATTCCCCATTGATTGTTCTTCCCTTTTGAAGGTAGTCAATGTGGATTATCCCGCGTGCATCCCAAAAAACAGTCGCCATAACTTTATTGGCTGACAAACCCACCTTGGCCTTCTTTGGCGCCGATTCACCCTTAGAAACCCACTGTTTTGACTGTTGTTTGGTCTCTGGTGTGTTGTGATGGATCCATGTTTGGTCCACGGTTACAAAACGGCGCAAAAACTCCTCCATATTGCGATTAAACAACGCCAAACCTTCCTGTGAAGTTGTTACACGATTGCGTTTGTGGTCGACTGTGAGCAAACGCGGCACCCATCTTGCGGAAAGCTTTCTCATGACCAAGTGATCATTCAAAATTGAAACCACTGAGCCATTCGAGATCCCTACGGCTTCCACAATCTCTCGCACTTTCAATCTTCGGTCGGCCAACACCATATCGTGAATTTTTTCGATTGTTTCGGGTGTAGAGACCTCAACTGGGCGTCCAGGACGTTCGGCATCTTCAGTGCTTGTACGGCCACAACGAAATTCAGTAAACCACTTTTTTACCATTGAAATCGATGGTGCAGAGTCCCCATAGTATTTTTCAAGCTTAGCCTTGGTCTCGGTAATGGTTTTTTTTCGCAAGAAATAATGCTTAATAAGCACACGAAATTCACTTTTTTCCATTTTCTCCTCAAATTAGTGAGTGGTCTGATAAAAATAGCTGTCAAACACAAACTAACTGACGCAACAAGTTTAAATTTTGATAGGAGTCAACTGACAGATGCCCGTTGACAGGAGCAGTGTTGCCGTTTCAGTAAAGAGGTCAGAAATTCAAAAAGTCACGAACTTATTGACCCGCCCTCGTAGTAGCAACTGTCTCGTTGCAGTGCAGTTCGACATCTTCTATAGTTTTCGCGACAACAACCACGGCGATGTCGTCTGCGAAGCCGATAATTGACGATTCTCTTGGAATCTCCAGGCGAAGAATTTCGTCATACATGACGTTCCACAGCAAGGGACCTAGGACAGAGCCTTGTGGTACACCGCCAGTAACTTCGTAGTCTTTAACTCCCTCATCAGAGTCATAGAGGAGGACTCTATTCACAAAGTAGTTCTTTATAATTTTACGGAGATAGTCTGGTATTTCAATCCGGTAAAGACAGTTTATAATGCGTTGCTAATTCGCCGAATTAAACGCGTTTTTTACGTCTAAGGTTATAACGGCGCAATACTTTTTGGTGCCTCCTTTCCAACGCCTTCCCTCTATAGCGGCCTGTGCTCTGGTTATTACCGCGTTAATTGCGTCTACGGTAGATCTTGACTTACGAAAACCGTATTGGTGTTCCGAGAGGCCTCCTGCAGTTTCAATTGCTGGCTGGAGCCTATTGTAAATTATCCGTTCAAGGATTTTACCAATCGTGTCTAATAAACAAATAGGACGATAAGATGATGGTTCGTTTGGATTTCCCTTACCTTTTGGAAGTAAGACAAGTCTTTGGCGTTTCCAAGGCTCAGGAAAAATGCTTTCCTGAAGGCACGCGTTAAACATTTCGGCAAATAAGTCGGGTCGCGTTTTGATTGCTATCTTAAGGGCTTTATTTGGAATACCATCCACTCCCGGAGCTTTTCGATCGCGTACCTTTTTACATGCTTCGAATAATTCTTCTCGTGTTATGATGGGAATAGGCTCGTTTTCGTGAACCCTTAGACTACTTTGCCTACCTGTCGCCTGTCCTTCTTGGCGAGGAAATAGTGTCTCAACTATTTGTCGTAACAATACTGGGCATGTTGGCGATTGCATGCGGGGACCTCTAAGCTTCATCGAAACGATTTTGTGAGCTTTACCCCATACGTCGTTATTGAGTTCTTCGCATAGATTTCTAAAGCAAAGACGCTTGCTAGATTTAATTGCTTTTTTTAGGCGGATTCTCGCTTCTCGATGTGCGCTGCGTAAGAGTTGCAGTTGTTGGTCATTGGCGTTATGAGTCCGGGAGCGCTGGTAAATTCTTCGTGTCCGATGGCACGCCGATCTAAGTTCCGCGATTTCGGGAGTCCACCAATACACTGGAGGTCGATGTTTTCCCGTTCCTAACTTAGACATTGACGTATTACAGGCGTTAACAACTAGCCGTGATACCTGTTCTACGAATTCCGTTGCACTTCTTATCGCCTCACTGACAACGAAGCTTAAAAGATCTTCATCTAGAGTGTTGACATTCCACTTCGATCGCTTCAGCGTCGTCCGGTTAGTAATGTTTGTCGATACAGTGCTCGCGCTGAATAAAATAGCGTTGTGGTCACTATGCGTGTAATGGTCGCTCACGCGCCAGCTACCATCACTTAGCAGCCTACTGCTTGCAAAAGTGATATCGATGATAGATCCCGATCTAGCTGTACTAAAAGTGTTCGTTCTTCCGCTGTTAGCTAAAATAATATCTAAACAAGAGAATGCTTCTAGTAGAACAGTCCCTCTACGATTCGTATATGAACTGCCCCATTCCGAGGCCCATGCGTTAATCAATCAATTAAGTCTGAATATTTCCAAATGTCAGAGTCTTTCTTTAACCCGTCGTTTGTTCCCTTTGGATAATGATTACAATATCCTCGAAAAAGTTTCAGTAAAAAAGCATCTTGGAGTTCTTTTTAATTTTATACTTAACTTTGTTAAACACATTAATTTTATTTTGAACAAAGCTAACTCTATGTTTGGTTTTATTTGCAGCAACTCTTTTGGTTTAAGAGATCCCTATTCCCTAAAATCCCTTTACATTGCTTATGTTACGTCGATATTGGAATTAGAATTCAAAATATTCAAAAGAAATTTACAAGATTTGTAATAAATAAAAAGTGAAACATTGAAATGTGTTCTCATAGGACAAGACATCAACTTATTGGCATTCAGACTTTAGAAAACCGACGCAAGGTATTTTCACTAATTTTCATTAAAGATGTCTTATCATATCATATAGATTGTCTTTGGTGTTCTTTGTTTAATCGATTTTTATGCTCCTTCTAGAAAGCTAAGAATTCGAACTATGGCACAAGGAAAAAATCATACAGTAAATTACGCCTTCAATGAACCGATGACTCGCTGTGTCAGAGAAATTAATTTGGTTTCAAAAAATATTGATTTAAACTTTCACTTGAGTAGAGATTTATTTAAAAATATGATAAGTTTATACATTTTAACAAACTTAAACATTCGAGATACCTATTACTTTATTATTTATAACATTCGTATATATGTATTTCATTTGTCTATTTTGGTTAATATTGTGAGCTCTTATTGATGAACATAAATAAATAGAAATATAATTGTTTACCTAACGGGCTCCCGACCCGTTTACAGTCTCTGCCTGAGACACTGCAACCTTCCATCCTCTGCGATCCTGGGCACTTCTAGTTGTCCAGACCAACCGCTCCTGCATCCGCAATGGCTTGGTATTTTAAAGAGGCGTTCGGTCTTCGTACCCTTCTCGAACCTGGGGACTGGGAGTCGAAGATCCCCCTGGCTGGATCATCATTTTCCATTCGCTCAACGTGGTGGAGCCAATGTAGCCGATGTGATTTAGCTTTTTAGACTACATTCACATCTTAGTACAGCTCGTGGAGTTCGCGGTTGTATCTTCCCCTCCATTATATCTATACCAAATATCCGACGGAATATTTTTCTTTTAAAGAACCCAACTTAAGCTCCCCTTTCCTACTTATCGTCCAGCACTTGGCACCATAATGCAGGACTGGTACGGTTAAGGTTCGATAGAGCGTGCATTTTGTTCTTCGAGTGTGGAGTTTTGAACCCATTTGTCTGGGTAAACCGAAGTAGCAGCGGTTACCTAAGGTAATTCTCCATCGAATCTCCACTTAAGTGTCATTTATGGAGTTGATGTTTACTCTAATGTAGGTGAACTCTTTAACTACCTCGAAGTTATTGCTATCACCAGTTAAGGTTTGTCCTAGGCGGTGGACAGATGTTTGTTTGTTTGTTGATAGCATGTATTTAGTCTCGTCCTCATTAACTTTAAGGTCAACCAATTTCGCATGGTCATCAATCGCCGTAAAAGCCTCTAGCACGGCTCGCTGGGAACGCCCGATGTTATCGGTATCGTCCGTATAACCCAGTAGTTGGAAGGATCTATTGAAAGTAGTGCTTTCCGTGTTGACACCTGCCCTCCGCACTATTTTCTCCAGAACAAGATTGAAGAATTCACACGAGAGCGCATCTCCTTACCGAAATCCTTTGTAGGTTTCAAATACTTCGGAAGAGCTTCTTCCAAACTGCAGATTACACTGCGTGTTTTTAAGTGTCACGCGACATAACTGGATCAGTTTTGCCGCGTTCCCATATTCGGCCATCGAAATGTAGAGCTCCTGACGATGAATGCTATCATATGCGGCATTAAAGGCAATGAAAAGATGGGAGTCTCGACTTGAACTTCGTTGGCATTTTCTAGGATGTGACTCAGTCTGAACATTTGGTCGTTTGTCGATCTGGCGGGCAGGAAGCCACACTGGTACGTGCCGATAAGTGTATTGCAAAACGGTTTGAAACCTTCAGTACTTTTGATAGGATCTTATATGCGACATTTAGCTGGGACATGCCTCGATAGTTCTTGCAAGAGATAGGATCGTCTTTCTTGTAAATGGGGCATATGGAGCTGATAGTCCATTCATCGGGCATGCTTTCTTCCACCTATACTCGGCTGATGATTTGGTGCATGCTTCCAACCATTACATTACCTCTGTATTTCATAAGCCCTGCTGGTAAGCAGCTGCCGGAATTATTGTTCTTAAGTTTTCTTATAGCTAACCCAACCTTTCTATACTGGGTGGTGAAATCTGTTCTTCATTTACAGAACGGGGAATATATTTAAAACCAAATGTTCAAGTGGAGTTGTTCGCCAAAGCCATAAACAGACGAACGAGTTGTTGTCCGAACTGGTGTAGTTGCTAAGTTGTTGCTGCAATACAAACTTCTCTGTACACAGAATATCCATCTTTATTATTCTATTTGCCAACACTTCAACCAAAATTAAAAATCGATCCCATGAATAACCTTCACGAACAAATTTTGAAATGTCAATTCAAATTTTACTACTCGTACCTTCGTCAACAACAACGACGACTACGAAGACGACGAAAATATTGTATGGAGTGTACCGATTTACACTCCGAACAATGCTCTGATTTAATAAATAAAACTTGTTGATTTGTTGTATTCTCAAAGGTTTATTGGTGTGAACATGTCCAAGCCTGCCTTGACCCCTTGACTAAGAACAAACGAATGAATGTTCTCCTTACAACCACCGAAAATAATAATAAAAAAAACAAAAAAAAAAAAACACACACAAAAACAATCCCCTCAAACATGTCAATAATTCAAAATCAAAAGTCCGAAAAAGGCTTGTTAACATTAATTTACTGGTTAAAAATAAAGCACGCTCATTATGTTCTCCTTAACATCGACCTTTCCCCTTGTATATATGGAATACACGGTTTATGATGCGTGTTGGTTACTTTTTTAAGAGTATACCTTTGTAGCGAAATAGGAAGAACACAACAAAGCAGAACAAAAAACAAAGAAAGAATCTAACACCTCGTCTCACCACTTAAAGTCAAAACAAACTCATAAGACCAAAACGAAACGAAATCTTCTTGGCTAGAGAGCTGAGCTGCTGCGGACAGCCAGCCCGCCGCGGCTGTGAATTGGGCACATACCACTCTACCGATCCGACCAACAGCACCGCGCCGGCCGCATCTTTTCTCTGTCCATTGTCGGTCGGTATGTATTATATCTGAGCAAACAAATTACCTCACCGTAAATCGTCGATTTTTTGGTGCTACGCGCACTCGATCTCCTTTGTTCAAAAGTATCGGAATCTAATAGAAAAGCCGTTTTTATTTTGATTTACAATTTTCAAATGAAAATATACAATTTTTTGTCTATCTCTTTCTCGTTTTGAATATGGAATTACAGGGGGCAAGGGGGAATATTTCCATCCACACATGGATAATCTGGTCAACGACAAAAAACGACTGATTGGGAAAGAAATCTTTTGAGTTACAACAATGTATCCGTTCTAATTTGTTTGGAGATAAGATATTTTGTGTATTTATCAGATGAACAGGGAGGCCAATCAGCACTTGGAGATTAAGTTAAGCTTTGATTTATTGATGTCGGTTCCTTGTTGGAACATTAGAATACCTGGAAAAACAAGGACATTAACAAAATCTATTCCGTTTCCCCTGTTCTTGGAGTATACGTATGTCCGGTCTTGATGTAGATCAACTCGTGTTGGGATTACGGTAGGTACGATTGGCGATTGATTAAGTTTCGTGGCGAAGCGGCCGCATGCGTTATACGTATTTGGACGTTCATCTGAGTGAACATAAGGAAACTGGTACAATTTAAACAGAACTAGAATTTCAACGGGAACATTTCACTTTCTGATCCAATTCATGACGGAATGTATAATAACTCAAAACCTAAATGTGCTGGACCGTCTTGTAGCACATGTCGATGTCAGCCCCGGACTGTAGCACCAACTACAAATCAAAATTGTTTCCAGCTATACCAATCTAATTTGAAGAACTGCGCAATCAAGTAGGTAGTGTGTGAATCTTGTGGGAACAGTGGGTCAGTGGTTAACGCGTTCAACTGACCCAGGTTTAAATACCCTAGTTACACTTAAACTTTCAGGGCCATAAGACTAGCTTCTGCAAACATTCATGTGCGCGAAGTTATAGATTTGGCACTGCAAATTTGAGAAGCTTTTCATGAAAATGAATGGTAGATATGTAGCTAAGTGTGGCAGTTGTTAAAAACCCAATTAGCACTGAGTACCGTTCTGTAACCACAAACTCACGTAAACCTGGGTGTTATCGTTTGTTAAAAAAAAAAAAAATGTGTCGAAGAAAGGTGTTCCTAATGCTGTTTGTCTAGTCCTAGCTAGTGCCGGACAGTCGCATAAATAGTGGATAAGGGTCTCTTTTTCAGTTGCAACATTGCAACTTTGGCAGTGGGTTTTTCGTGGTGATGCCTGGTTTTACCATGTGTTCTCCTATAGGCCAGGGTCCCGTAATGAACTTTGTCAATCTGGCGATATCTTTTCGGGTTCTATATAGGAGGTTGGTTGTTTTTGTCTTGTTGTAGTTTGGCCACATCTTTCTGGATATGACGAGTAACCTCTAGCAGGTCTATCTCATTTCGGCTTTCCAGTAGTAACTTATCGGATGTAGTGATTGACGCGACCACCTTGATGGAAGCCTGTCGACCGCTATTAGGCCCATACATGTCGTTCTTCGTAACTTGTTTGGTTTGGTTTTATTGAAGCTTTTCTTTAGAGCCGCCCACAATTTATGTGAGGATTGGTCGTACAACGGCTGTAGCACATCCACACGGTCAATTTTGGTTGCATGGCCCCAATTTTTTGCCGAAGGTTTTTCCCTTCACGCAGGGAACATTCCTCAGACAAATATCACCATACGTCCGCATACCCGACTACCTTGATTCTTTTTATATCCAAACTTAGGAGGATTTTGTTCCTTACTTTTTGAGCCAAAAAAGAGGTGAGATGACTCCTCCTTGAGGTGTTCCCCTACTGGAATATTTAGTTATATTTCTATTTCATAATGCTGCCTGGATGATTCTAGTGCTGAGCATAGGGACAATCCAATGACTTAGATGGTTTTCTATTCCCAGCTCTCTCAGGGACCATAGAATTACTTCAGTGTGTTCGCTGTTGAAGGTTCCCTCTACACTGCTCGACAACCGATTAGCGCCTCCTATAATCTTTCAGTGTAAATACAAATAATAACTCGGAACTCTGAATATGTATAATGCTTAATTTTTTTTGTTCATTCTCCTCCATTTACTCTCACTCTAAAAAATAACTTGAAATGTGACAAATGTGACAAAAATTAATGTATTTTTTTTTTCGACAGCCGATTAGCGCCTCTACACTTTACTATTAATTTTTGCGTGTAGGTAGTCATATTTTTCTTCTTAAAATTATCATTAGTTAATTTTTAACAATTTTCAATTAAATTTAGTAAATATGGGAACAGCGAAACCGTTAAATGAGTCCGAAAGAGCCAAAATAAAGTCTGGCCAATCAATCCATCAAATTTCACAAAAAAATAACCGCAGTAAAGTTATTTCCTCATTTGTATGCAATGAGCATAACTATGAAAAGAATATGAAGGGCCGGCCATCTTCTGTGATTACAGCAGCTGACAAGCGAATTATTTTGAGGCATGCATCCAATCGCACGACTCTGCAGCCAAAATTAAAGAAAAAACCGGTGTAAAAGCATGCGTGCGGACAGAGCAAAGAATTATTTCTAATGCTGAACATTTTAAACGTCTAAAAATTAAAAAAAAAAAACACCACTTAACCAACTTCGAAAGACGCAACGCCTCGATTTTTGCAGAACGCATATGACCTGAACCTGAAAAAATAATTAATTTGGAGCGGCCCGATGGCTATGCTTACTACTTTCATGATCTTCGAAAGGGAGCATACATTAGTTCGACTGCACAGCCGTGCTGGTGCTGTCATGGTATGGGGTGCTATAACGTACTAAGGAACTATTGAATTGCAATTTGTTACTCGTCGTATGAATGCCACAGCATACAATTCTGAACGGCTTTTCCTGCAATTAAGGATATTTTCGGGCCCTTGGAATGGAAGTTCCAACAGGATAACGCCCCAATCCACACCTATAAGCACGTAAAGTCTTGTGTTGACCTAGGAAAGGTACCCTTACTGACCTGGCCGCCATACTCGCCCGACCTTCACATTAGAGAAAATGTTTGGGGGTGGTTAGCACACAAAGTATACGAGTCTGGAAGGCAATATTCAAATGAATCGGAACTCATTAAAGGAATAAAAAGTGCCTGGGAGGTATTTCTTTTAACCGTGGTGGCACAACACATTATTAGTTATTTTATAAATAAGTTAATTATCTTACATTATTCGGTATTTTCAAGTGAGGGTTCTAATCAAATGTCCGGAAAAAAGTGTATTTTTTAAAATTCTATTTTTAAAATGTTATTAGTTGAGTTACTATTGTAACTTTCATTTCTTTTCGTGTATAATGTTATAAACTTTCATTTGCAAACGATTCATTTCAAACGTTTTATTCGAATGGTTGATATTAAGCCCCAAATACAAGAAGCATAGAGGGCGCTAATCGGTTGTCGGGGATTGTATGTCTAGAAAGGTATATTCTTTGCAATATAAGATTTTGTTCTATTGCTTGCACTACCTCGTGAAGAGCAGTTTTTTTTAACTTGAATTTGGTTTCGCGTTTTCGTGACCGCGTCTGCCCGCCTTTGAACTTAAAACAACTCGCACTCGTCTCCATGAGTGGGGTACATGATTATAGAGGTCCAGGGAAATAACTTCACGGGCAATAACTTCACCCGGGCAATAACTTCACCTCGAGTGGGCAATAATTTCACTTTTTTTTGTGAACTTAATGCCCACTGATGGTGAGCAATAACTACACTTTTTAGTGGGAAATAAATTCTCTTAACATGTTATGATAATTCAAGAAACGTACCTCGCACCTACCCCAAATCAAACAGTGACTCCAAGCAGGGCGGTTGCAGGGCGGCACCATGCCCCCCTATATGCATTGCACTGTTTATGGAATCTACTTGCGATTTCGCAACTAATCCCATAAACAGTGCAATGCATATGGGGGGGCATGATGCCCCCCTGCAACCCCCCTGCTTGGGGTCACTGTTTGATTTGGAGTGGGTGCTTTAGTTATAATAGACAAATTCTCAAATTATAGGTGGGAAATAACTTCACAAAATTTTGGGTGAAGTTATTGCTCACCATCAGTGGGCAATAACTTCACAAAAAAAAAGTGAAGGTATTGCCCACTCGAGGTGAAGTTATTGCCCATGTGAAGTTATTGCCCGTGAATTTATTTCCCTGCACCGATTATAGAGTATACACAAAGAAAGCATATGAGGCATTAACGGCCCATAAATAAAATATGCATTATTCAGTGCATTGTTAAACAGCGCCTCGAAAAAACGCCTAGCAAATCCACTTTCTCCTGTGGGTCCTCGATCACGAAAAACCGTAGTTTGAAGCGACACTTTCCGGAGTTATTCCAGTAGTCAGTAGTGTTTGTCTGTTCTCTGTTGCCTGGGAGATTCGGACACAAGGAATATCATTGTGATCCTTCCTCCTGAACAACTTATTTATCTGTGAAAAAGGCCCTGTCTGGTGTTATTTATGGACTGGCGGCATCATCGCGAAGTATTTCTTCAAAAATAAAAACAAAATTGAAGTAAATATCACAGTCAATGGCGCCTGCTACAAAGACATGATCAACGGTTTTTGTTCCAAAAAGTGTGTGCACATGGTCTGCAGGACATATGGTTTCAACATGTCATAAAAAAAAAAAAAAAAATTGGCATTAAGGGCCCATAAATGGCCTAAAACCTAGCTTCTCCAACCATTTGCTTGTGCGAAGTGGAAGAGACCTACAATTTAAAGCCGAATCCGAACGGCAAATTTGAGAAGCTTCTCATGACAATTGATACTCTTGGATGTTTGTCAGACGTTCACAAGAAGTGGAACTGTGGAAAAAAAAACTCTCGATTTTACTCGGCCACTGCGGGATTTGAAGCGGCGACCTTTCGATTAGTTGCCCAACACACTAATCATTGCCATACTGTCTACAAAACCATCAAGTAATTGAGGGAAGTGTTCGATAACCACATTACCTCCAACGATAGACTGGTGGCCTGGGTTTTTTTTTGCTTTGGTAATTGAAAACCTTGCAGAGGCACCAATGGTCAGACGTCCGCTGGTAGTGCCGGATTCTTACCGGCTAAAACCACCTCCCTTCCTGAACAGACCGATTATATTAATTTCCCGCGGAACCGCCGTTAGCCATTACTTGACGGGGGTCGGTATAGAGCCTTAGCTTAATCTACCTCTATGATTAGCATTATCTGCTTTACGTTGGCACTCAAAACGCCTAAGATCGCTAAGTATGCGCAACGCCACATTACTTACAGGGTCCAGTTTTCAGCATTCTGAAGCATGTGATTTACGACAGTGGGCCTCTCCCCAAATTGGTCTCGTAGGGTGATCCTCTCGGATTCGTATAGTGTTTAATGAAAGAACTGTAATGGCTACATGAGCGGCCGAAACGTTGATTGCTTATTGTTTTTCCAAGCCGAGATGTCAAGTGTATGTTTTAACTAATTTGGTAGCGTACATATAAGGGCCTACATAAGTACGTACATATGTGGGCGCTATTGGATTACGAAAACATCGACACAACATCATCTCAGTGGTAAGCCGGCGAGCGGGATTTGAATTCGGCGAACATGCATTTTGAGGAAACGGTGCTTTCTCCGACACTCCAAAAGAAAAAGCCCGTTCTAACAAAACTAGAGAATACCAATTCCGTGGGGTTCCGATCTCGCTCGTGGGCCTTCCAAGGGGATAATGGTACGAAAGCGCGAAGCGGGTGATGATAGGAGATTTTAACTGGGTATTTTATTTTTTTTGCAAGGAAACCCACTCAGCCAATAAAAGTTTGCCAGTGAGATAAGCGACGCTGTCTTCACATTATGGGATGGCGAGGGTGTATAGAGTTGGATAGCGGGGATATCACCTCACGGGAACACGAGAGGCTAAATCTTGTTGTTTTTTTTTTGCATGATCATCGCTAAAAGAGAAAGAAGCTAACGCTTTTGGAAAATAAGCTGATGACAAGCCAGTGATTGATTTGTCGTCGCCTTGGCCGGTGGGATAAAGAAAAGTTGGCTCGTGAAACGTATTGTTTGCTAAAGGCATCAGTATCCCGTGTCGATAAATTTTCCGGTTAACGTGGAAAAATAAAGGAAAAACCACGAGTACTATTCGTTCGTCCAAAATAAAAAAAAAAAGGAAATAGTTACTAACCAGTGCCGGCAATAGAACGTTTTTTTTTATCGGCATTAAAGCCACGTGTCGCTGCTCTGCCACCAAAAAGCCCAACTCGTGCTCCGGGGAAAATATACTTAGCCTTAAGCGGCCGTCACCACCCGCATGTGGCTCTAAACCCTGGTTGCGACGACCAACAGTGGATACCAACTATCCTCCGTACCAACGGCATAATTAAAAGCCAAATAAATACCACGCGCCCGCTTTCCAAGGAGCTGCCGCTAGCTAGCCTATTCTGAACCACGTGCCATAAACTACCGTGTTAAATCGCACCCAACCGAGGCTGTTCGAACGGCTACCAAATCCATCACATCCACCGAAGCGCCAGCCATTACTATTGTTAAACCAGTGCGACCTGAAATTCTTCGCCCATCCTGACCACTCGCGCTCGCTAAAGCAAACCCTCCAGCTATTCAACCACCGTACGCGATCAACCAACACGGTTGGCAACCACACCAACGTCATCATCATCCACCTCCAATTCGGAGATCACCCACAAGGAGTAAAAATCCACGGCGTGACCGATATATCCCTGTTATTCCACCTGCTATCCATCAGCATAGGCTCTCCTAACTTAAACAGCAGTTGGATCTTAATAGTTGATAAGTGTCAGATTAATGCTAAAATATCCTATCAATTTGATTAGTTCTAGTTTTGTTTATATAAAGTTCTGAATCGGGTACCTAGTGCGTGTTTGTATGGGTGTGATCGATTAGCGGCTGCTACCGTTTTGGCGAGCACCATTTAGATTTCTTTTTGAGCTTTCAGCAACAGCACCAAGGAATCCACATCGGCAGGCCTGACGACGCGGACGCCAAGGTAAGCTAACGTTACAATTTTGTTACTGCTTTTGATTTTTATTTATTTATGGTCACACATACACCAGCCAAGTAATTTGATTAAACAAGGTTGCCACATGTGCATTACTGTTTTGTTTTATTATTTTTTTTTTATTTATGGTCACACCTATACCGGCCAATTTAATTCAACAAAATTGCCCGATCTACATTTTTTTTCCCTTGCTTTAAATTTTTAATTGATTTATAATATTGTTTTGATCCTATTTAAAAGTTTATCAATTATTAAAATAAAATCCTACGGGAGTAGTAATAATAGATCATATTATTAATTTTTGAATAAAATACCTTGCCTACTTATTTACTTATTTAGTTATCATTTGCTTACCCACCTAGTTAATTTGAATTATAAACATCTAGTACATACCTTAATACCTATCCATGGCAAGTAAAAATAGTTCTGTTTTGTTTTCCTCTTAGATTAGTTATTACAATGTATCTCAAATGACTTGAATTTAATAAAAATTTAGATATGTTGGCTTAAGGCTTGAATTGGTCGTCTCATTTCGATTGGGGGAGTTAATGGTCCGACGATAAGAAAGCAAACGGGTGTCAGCATACTAATACCGCGGTCGCTGGCACAAGGTTGGGAGGGTTTTGACCCGCTAAGAGGACAATCATCGGTTCCTCCCGTGGTTCATGTAAGAGACCTTGTTCCCCTTTTTTTTCCACTCTAGTTTTTGTTAAGTACTTATATCCCCTGTTTTATCTTCTTATAGTATTTCTTTAGCATGCAATTTTTTTGTGCATTGGTGATTTTTTCTTTGGAAGCTCAGATACAAGAACCCACCCTCCGACGAGCTAACGCTGAGACCAGCAAGGCATGCGCACGTGTCAGAGTTGCCAATGATCCTCCCTCTTCCTTTTTTTTCCATCACTCCCTTACCCTAGTCCACTTTCCTTCAAATTTCATACCGTCTTTTTTTTGACAACCATCCCTTTCCTAAACCCCCTCCAATTACCACCATTACAGAACACATGTTCCGCGTTTTCTGAAACTGTGGAAAGTTTGGGACGGATTCATGTCCTCGTTGAAAAGGATCTTCTCTGTAACAGCCATGACCCGTCAAGAACTTAGTCAGATAGAAGTTTGTTTCGCCAAGACTTCGTTTAATCCATGCATCGATCACTGGTATGAGACGATATGTCCATCTTCCCTTTAAGGATTCGTTCTAACGTTGTTGCCAGATTGCGATACTGCGATTTCTTTCGAGTTTCCTTATTTCGCCATCTACAGGGCCATTTCGGACTCGCTCGGTTCTTAAAGTTTTTATTTCTTCAGCAAGTATATCGATAGGTAGCATTGAAGATACGATCATCAATAATACGAGCATCAATAATCACTCCAAGGTATTTAATGAACGGTTGAGAAACAACTAGATACTCTCCTACTCTAAACGTTATAGTTTCCCGAACTTTCCTACTTGTAATAAGGACTGCTTCTCTCTTATGTTCTGCGAGTTGCAAGCCCGCGCCAGCTAGCCATCTACGTACAGTTGCAACTGTCTCGTTTCAGTGCAGTTCGACATCTTGTATAGTTTTCGCCACAGTCTGCGAAGCCGATAATTGACGATTCTCTTGGAATGTCCAGGCGAAGAATTTCATCATGCATAACGTTCCACAGCAAGCGACCAAGGGCCGTGCCTTGTGGTACACCGCCAGTTACTTCGCACTCTTTTACTCCTTCATCAGAGTCATACAATAGGACTCTATTCGCAAAGTAGTTCTTTATAATTTTACGGAGATAGTCTGATATTTCAATCCGGTTAAGGCAGCTCGTAATACGTTGCCAATTCGCCGAATTAAACGCGTTTTTTACGTCCAGGGTTATGACGGCGCAATACTTGTTGGTGCCTCCTTACCAACGCCTTCCCTCTATAGCGGCTTGCGCTCTCGTTATTACAGCGTAGCGTTAATTGCGTCTACGGTAGATCTTGACTTACGAGGGTATTTGAATTCATTGCTTTATTTTAATTTCAAATCCTACAGTTCTTTTTTTTTTTAATACAAGTAAACCTTAGCACATGGTCTATTGGAGCTTTATTCATTTCGATACAGATTCATCCCCGAGAGATATATGTCCAGAAAAATTAAATTTGTAGCAATTTAAGTGCAAAAACATTGCCCGAGCAGGAATAATACCCTAAAAAAAGCGCTGCCGTTAAAGACGACCAAGGAGAGAAGTCACACTAGGCAATTTTACCATTCATGTGAGTCCAGCAATACATTTAATATCTTGAAACTGTCCAGCAAGTCTGCATGCAATTTCGTGGGTTGACACGTTTTTAAGTTCAAACACTAATCAATAATGGGAGTATGTCCGTGTCGAAGTCGTACCAAATGTTGGGCAGCTCTAAAAACTCCTGGATCACACAAATGCAACACCACCAGAATATGATTGGATTCAGTTATGAAATGACCGGAAACCGGGAGGCCTACCAATATTCATTGCGGTTGAACCGGGGAACCCCACAGGGGGACCAGTTGGAATATAGTAAAGAGTGTGTAGCTTGTGATGCAATTAATCCTTTTTTTATAATTGGCGTGCGCTAAAGGGATTTTTTTTTATTTTTCTGTAATTGATACAGTACCCTTATAATGTTGCCACAGCGCAGGCGTTTTTGGTTGCTGCAAGCATCACCCAGCAAAAAAATTATGGATTGGCCTACAGCGATCAAGTAAACATGTCTAGATTCGTAATTTACCATCGCACTATTGCCACCTTCAATAGCTTAACCGTGAAGGAAGAACAAGGGGAGCAAAACATGACAAGATTTGAGCATTTATTTGAATCTCGGTAATTCCATTTTTAAATACATTTTCGAATCTAACTGTATTTACAAGCACTTAACTCCTTCCATGGGTGAGGAATTTTATATTTTACTCTGTCGACAAAAAAAAAACAAAATTCTAAACATTCAAAAAGCTAATACTGTAACGTTTAAGCTTTTTGGGTTACTCACCAACAGCGACTGTAAGTGCCGAGCCACTTAATTAACTTTCAAAGCTGGTGTCCCATAACAACTGTTTTGTTTGTTAAATCAATTTCGAAACTTCCATTCTGTTAATAACACAGCTATAAGCCTTATTCCGCTGATCAAGCAAAAACAAACCTCATTGTTGGTAATTTTTACCAAAATGAAAAAAAACAAAGACCCACAAAGAACAAGATGTTTGCATTCGCTCTAAGCGCGATTGATGCCTCGATAAACAAACAAACTAATGAAAGTCCCATCAATGTATCTACTGTGATCGGAACGATCGAAAAGATCGAAACGAATCGACTTAATGCCAATGAAAACAAAAACAAAAAGAAAGGTGCGAGTCCATCACCAGAATTGAATCATTGTTTGCCACACACACGCTCCTCGTAAACAAACACATTGGATGTTTGTCCAATGTCCAAGTCCAGCGTGTTCGGTAAGGCCGCCCGACCGTTCAATCATCGTCGCTTAAAAGAGGCCCAACGCGATTCTAATGACGCTGGAGCTCGTTGCGCTATGCTGCACTCGAGTTCCTCCTAAAGAGCTAATGACGAGCTCTTCAACACTCTATATCGGTTCCGGCAAAGACAACACAAAAATCGATACAAAAGTAACCAGAATTCCGAAAAAAAATAATCGAAAAGCCAATGAAAATCGAGAATGCCACCGCGGCTGATTGACTCATGGTCTGCCTCCCATGGGAATGCAATGCGAGATGGTCATCTTTCGCGGTCTTAACTGTTTCTAACCGACGATTAAATGCTCAACCGGTGGTAATAAAAATATCAAATTTATTCGTCTTCATTCGCCATATTTGTGCAAAATCCTTGGTTCCGATAATTAACCGCGCCGCATTCTGCCGATCATAATTACCGCAGATTCCGTGGCGGAGCTCATCCCCGCGTTGATCTGGCGTCCCGTGCCATATTTGCCTTTCAAATATTCACCATGGATACGGTGGATAATTAAAGAAGAAACTCATTTAGCATCGCCCTCGACCGTCGTCGTTGGGTTCGCGGGAAGATGCTTCGCATAGATTAAGTGTAAACTACGAACAAAATGAGACGAGACGACGTTCCCGTCGTACCTCACTAAGACCTAATTGGTAGTGGAACATCCACCGACTACCCGTACTCCTTGTCGGTCTCGTTGTGTCCATATCGTTAATGTCGCGCAATGTAAGCCATGTAAGTGGTGGGTCTAAATGGACGCTGCGATTGGGTAAATAGACTGGCCGATTGGAATTGGTGAAAGAGCCGTCTGCTGGGCTGTATTGATAGTCACTTTGCGCGACGTTGTCGCTGGAGTTTGAGCCGGGTAAATATTGACCTATCTTCGATTTATGGAAACAATCTGCAAACAAAGCATCATCAGCATCATTAGCGCGATAATCGCATCCCGCACGTTAATGATGGGGAGATGAGAGAATATTTTTAAAATGAAAGGTTTCTCCTTTTTTTGTGTGAAATGAAATCACAGCCCTCATCAGGGGCGGTCTGACATGGGCGGGTAACGGTGTCTCTCTCTCTTTTTTTTTTGCAAATATTCAGGAAGATGTATAGTGAACTTACAAGAGGCTATTGAAGGTAATTTACGCAATAGTTCAGTTTTAGCAATACAAAAAAAGTGGAACTGCAAATAAATTAAACCGAACACGTATAATTGCTATCCCTTCTTTTCTTAGGGTAGATATGAAATTGGTCAGAGTGAATAACCTACAGTTTGAGCTGCTAAAATCTTCCACTTAAACCCCAAAAAACAATTTCGTTATAAACCACCGCGATATTTGTATAGTGATTGGCCTTCCTTTGCCACTCTGAACAGCCACTAATTTTGTTAATTTGTTTCAATTTATTTAAGAAATTTAGGGTTTTTATCAAGAAATAAACTCTTCTGATTAGTATTCCTCGTTCTGAACAGGGAACAACATCGCACCGAACTGTCACCTGTCAAAAAGCTCTGACTTTTTTTATATAATTTGAGCGTGAAAAATGTTAATAGATATATAGCACATGCATTATGGTAATGAGGAAGTTGGAAGGACGAGAGACCGATGCACGTTGGTTTTGAATGTTTGTAGATCATAATGGGAAGGAAAAACGGAGCGTGGTATAGAGCAATTCACATTCGTGTCGTACGGCTAATTAACGATTATTTGTATTTCACTGAACGTCCGAAAGTTGTGTGAAGCGAGAATTCATGTGCATTATTGGCATGGCGGGTATTGCGGTTGAAATGTTCTTGGGGGGGAATGCAGCTGGCTATTTGGTTTGAGCACTTTTGGCGGAAAAAATGATGGACAGCAGGCATAATTGACTTTCCATTTCCACTAACCGTCGAAATTATCTGTGTAAAAATTACACTTAAGAACAAGTATTTATATGTTGTTAATGCGTACATTCCATCGTATCGTCTGTGTTCCTTGTATTCTGAACTTTCTATGGCACTAGACCATATTTTTGACATACGAGTATCTTGTTGTGACAGCACTGTCTTACTTATAGGCGACTTCAATCTGACACATATTGAATGGGTACCTTCTGAGGATGATTCTCATCTCATCCCATCCTTTGACTCTGCCCAACAAGAGCTCGCTTTACTGAACAACATCTTGTCTTTTGACTTACAGCAAACTAGCTGTATAAAAAATTTCAAAAATCAAACCCTCGATCTAGTTTTTTCTTCTGACTCTGTTAGTACTGTGGTTCTGGAATCCCACTTCAGTATAACTAACATAGATACTCGTAATAATCATCCACCATTGGATGTATTTATTGAATCAGGCGCACATTTGTAGGAAAATAGTAATTCGTATGATCGTTCGCTATCTTTTGACTTTCGGAAAGCAAATTTTCAAATGCTTTCTGATGAAATTTCCAGCTTTAATTTTAATCTTACTGCGTTTTCTAATATTGAAGATGCAGTAGTTTCCCTTTATTCTTTGATGGATAACTGCATGAAAAAAGCGATTCTTGTGAAATCCTCTAGGAATCTGAAAACGTCCCATCCTTGGTACACTAAAGAGCTCAAATCAATACGAAACAGACTATTAGCTTGGAAGAACTATTTAAAAAGTCTCCGCCATTCAGATCTTGAGCTCTATCTTACACTATTCAACGAATTCAAATCTTTATCCTGCAAATTATATATTGACTATATAAGTAAAATGGAATGCTCTTTAAAAGTGGACCCCAAACTTTTCTGGGGATTTGTCAATTCTAAGTAAAAACCGATGGTTATCCATTGAAGCTTACTTACAATAGTTCTACAACTGCTGATTCGCTAGATGCAAGCAATATGTTTGCAGATCATTTCAGTAAGTCGTTTAGGGATTCACATAGATGATCAATATTTTGGTTTTTTCACTGGCTGTTCCCAAATAAGCTTTAATAGTATCTCATTCGATTTGGAAACAATTTTAAAATATGTTTCTTCTCTGAAGAATGACTATTCATCAGGTCCTGATGGCATTGCCCGATAGTTCTTAAAAAATGTAGTCATGCAATTGCTCCACATCTTAAGTATCTGTTTGAATTGTCCATTAATACTGGTAAATTCCCTAAACTATGGAAAAGTGCTTTTATCACACCTGTATTTAAAAAAAGGCGAACGTGGTGATATCACTAATTATAGGCCTATTTCAAAGCTTTCGTGTATCCCTAAGCTTTTTGAACAAATTGTTTGTGAAAAGTTAATATTTCTTTGTCGCAATATAATTTGTAGTGAACAGCATGGATTTGTAAAAAACAGATCCACTGTCACTAATCTGTTAAGTTTCTTGCATGATTGTTCTAATGCCTTAGAGAATAAGGACGAAATGGATTGCATATACACTGACTTCTCTAAGGCTTTCGACCAGCTGTCCCATGAATTAATCGAATTTAAGCTCAGGGCTTTTGGTTTCCCACCATCTTTCATAAAATGGGTTAATTCATACCTTAGATCAAGGGCTTACCAAGTCAAATTTAGAGGATCACTATCTGTATCTTTCGCAGCTCAGTCTGGAGTTCCCCAAACTGGTTTTTGCTAAGCATATCAATTTTATTGTTAATAAATCTAATTCCATGCTGGGCTTCGTAAAAATGTGGGCCAACGAATTTAATGACCCTTACGTTACTATGTCATTGTACAATTGTTTTGTCCGTCGGATTCTAGAGTATGCCTCACAAGTTTGGACACCGTTCTACAACATTCATTCAAATCGAATAGAATCCATTCAACGTAAATTTATTCGATTTGCACTTAGAGGACTCGCATGGGATGATCCATTTAACCTCCCTCCCTACAGCCAACGTATCAAGCTTCTTCAAATGTTACCCCTTTCTCAACGAAGGCTTAATAGCGATATTATTTTCTTACAGCAGCTTATATCCGGTCAAATAGATGCACCTGACTTACTGTCGTCTATTGGCTTCAATTTTCGTGGTGGTGCCCATAATTTACGCAGTGTTGAATTATTGTTTAGCCCCCATCATAGAACGAATTATGGGAGGCATGAGCCTATTAGTCGCATGAGTAGAATCTATAATCTAAATGATCATGTGATTGACTTGCATGTTAGTAAAACTAAGCTAAAAAATATTTTGCGTAATAATGCCTTAATGTTTTAAATTATTTGCATGATTTGTGTCTGTGTTAGTATTTTATAGGTAGGTAGGTAGGTAGATGGATGCCCTTGTGACTGTTGTCACGGCTCACTTAGACCATCTGTTTGGGTCCATTGTGTCCATTGATGTTGGGGTTTCCAAAATGTTGAACCTGCAAATACAAAAGATATGCCGCTGTTAAACAGCTCAGTGATCCGCTTTATTAGAACCACCCGGATCTATATGTAAATCTCAGGAGTTTGTTAAGCTCAATGTCGGTCAGATCTTCCAGCTCCTCAAAAAAGTAGCTGCCAAGAATCTTGAATCTCTTAGTACTAAGGGCAGTGCATTCACATAATAGGTGACGAATAGATTCTGTCTCTTCGACGTCTCTACAGCTCCTGCAGTAATCGTTGTGCGCTATGCCCAGCCGCTCCGCGTGTAGGCCCACCACGCAGTGTCCTGTAAGGACCCCTGTCAGTGTGCATATGTCTCTGCGGTTCAGCCCGATTATGGCCTTAGATTTCCTTTTGTTTACCGCTGGCCAAAGCTCCCTCGTGTGTCTGCATGTTTCAAGGCTGGTCCAACGTAGGTTTGTTCTACTCATGGATTCGGCGTCGATTTTCCGTGACAGTGTACTGAGCGGAGTTTGTAAAGATTTCAGAGCCAGAGATGCATCCATCTCCGATCCGCATCTTGCCAGCTTGTCTTCTTCTTCGTTGCGCGAGATGTCCTTGTGCCCCGGTACCCAGCATAGGGTCACCGAGTTTACGGTTGATATCTCGTCTAGGTGTTTTCTGCACTGTAACACCGTCCTTGATTTAACAACTGCTGACTCCATGGCCATTATGGCCGCTTGGCTGTCAGAGTATATGGTGATCTGCTTATCGGCCAGTTTACGCTTCTTCACCTCCTTAGCGGCTTGAGTGATTGCAGCTGTCTCTGCCTGAAAGACGCTGCATTCATCATTGATTCTGAAGGACATACCCAGGCCCAGAGTCTCACAGAAGATGCCTGCACCTGTACCCGCATCCATTTTGGATCCGTCGGTATAGATAGCTATTTCGCCTTCTTCCGTGACTGTTCTATTGATCCATTCGCTTCTTTCTGGGATTCTGGTAACGAATCCCTTTTTGAAGGCGAAGGTATGTGGTAGGTAGTCTGTGGATTTTATTTCTTTCGAGGCTCTCCATCTTGCCTCGACCGATGCGTGTCCGTAGGGCCTGAAAGACCATAGTCCCGACTCCCTGCTGCAGTGTATGTCCAGGGGTGTGAGGTTAAGTATTACCTCCATGGCTGCAGTGGGTGTGGTCCTTAGTGACCCTGTTATCCAAATGCAAGCCGTCCTTTGTATCTTAGTAAGGCTTGAGAGATGGCATTTCTTCTCAGTAGCCTTCCACCATACAGCTGCGCCATATGTTAGAATGGGTCTTACCACCGCTGTGTACAGCCAGTGTACCACATGTGGCTTAAATCCCCATGTGTTGCCGAATGTTCTTCTGCAGGCATAAAGTGCCACGTATGCCTTTTTCACCCGGTCTTCTATATTTTCCTTCCAGTTGAGTTTGGAATCTAGTATAACCTCCAAGTATCTTGCCGTCTTGGAAACTTGCAGGTGCACTCCATTCATCCTTGGTAGTTGAAAGGCCGGTATTGCCCTTTTCCTTGTGAACAGCAGGATTTCTGTCTTGTCTGGGTTTACTCCGATTCCTTTTTCCGCAAACCCATTTGCTGACCAGTAGGAGTGCATAGCTGAGTCGCTCACTGGGGACTGGGATGAATTTACCCGGGACCAGGATTGCTACATCGTCGGCGTAAGCGCTCACGATAAAGCCTTCCCGCTCTAGTATTTTATAGGTACATAATTATTGTGTTTTTAATTGTTATGTCCTTACTAACACCTGCATTAAATGATGAGCCCGTGGGAGCACTTTTAGTGCCGGCTAATTTCTGCTCGTGATAGTTGCTTGCTTTAAGCACTCCACGACACAGAGCTGATAGTGTAATTATTTATAACGACGATGGCTATGTTAGGTTAGTTTAGGTAAATAAATACCCTTTTGACGGATGTCACGGCTTACTAAAACCAACTATTTGGATCCATTGTGCCAATTTTCCTGAGCTTAATTCGGAGACCTAAAAACAGAAACAAACGTAGGGACGGGCTACAGTCCGCTTAAGCGAACTGTTGGATACCCTATTCTTATTCCTATCAGACACCTAGAGAATCTTTAAATTTCAGTTTCCTAGCTCAAACTTTGACTTTTCAATCAAATTGTTTTATTTAATTGTGGGCGTGTCAGTAGGCGGATTTTAGAAATTTTATCTCCCGAGCAGTTATAGGAGTCAAAGATCATATATAAAAAATTTCAGCTTTCTAGCTCAAAATTCGATTTTTTCGTAAAATTTGTTTTTTTTTGAGTTTGTGGGCGTGTCTGAGTTCGGATTTCAAAAATTCGTAAACTTGTATTATTTCGGGACCCAAGTGAGTATACGGTTAAAATTTCAGCTCTCTAGGTCCAGTTTAAAGGCCTAATTTTTGCCGACAGACGGACGGACGGATGGACATGGCTAGATGGACATTACTATCGATGCTGATCATAAATATAGTAACTTTTAGGGATCTACGGGCTATATTAAGGTATGTTACAAACTTCGCGTTAAAATTAATATACCCTTAGAATAGCGTATAAAAAGAAACCGTTGTTGCACAGATAAATGATCCGCTTTACTAGAACCACGCGGATTCATTTGTAAATCTAAGGAGTTTGTTCATCTCTCAATTTATGACCAGATCGTATAATGCTTCTAAGATAAGCTTCCAAGAACCTTCAAGCTGTTGGTTGTAAGTGCATGGCACTCGCATAGTCGATGGCCAATAGATTCTATTGGCTTAGAGTGTTTTCTCTCGTTTGACATCGAAAATATTGCAAACACAACGAATTTTCGGTCCCTTACACTTCGGACAAGCAAATGGTTGGAGAAGCTAGAAATGGCGACATTCGCTGGCGACCCAGCCTTCCAGATTTGACCCCTCCTTAAATACAAATAAATTGTAAAGGACCAACAAAATTAAAGTCTAGTTTTATATAATTTCATTCTTGCCCTAGTTTTACTCTTTCCTTTTTTGCATCGGTTTGGTTAAAAGAAATGGGACGCCGCCGCGCCGTAGCAATCTCAGCAATCGGGCGCTGCTAGTATTGAAATCGGCACTGCGTCTCTGATCTGCATCAAAGTGGCGATGGGCTTTGAATGCAGATGAACTGTACTTAATTTACCCCCTAAGAGAAACCACTGGGGTACAAGTATTGCCCTCAAATGGCAGCTAACCTTGGAATATCAAAGGATTACGATCTGACAGAATGCATTTGCAAAGTGCGTACGCCGTAGACGTATACTGTATGCACCAAGTGCTACTATAGTACATCGAGTCTATTCTCACATGGTAAAAGGCAAATTTTACCGCATTGGTCACGAAAAGAAAAAATTGCAAAATTTATATCTGCTGCCATAAAACAATTGTGCTACAATAAGAAATTCAAATAAGTAACTTTTTTTAATCAATGTATTTCATTTATTTATTTTTTTATTGGATAGAAAATTCAATTTTATTTTATATAACTAATTGTTTTTGAAGATGATAGACCGTAAATGACCTCCATGCTCATCCACGCATATGAGACCTGATCAGAAAATTATTCATTGCGGCATAAAGGGTTAAAGTCGGGATCGCCTCAATTATTGTTTTAATGGACTGCTTCATATCAGTCGAATTCCTTGGTTTTGTTTTGTATACCTCTTGCTTGACATAACCCCATTAAAAAAAAAGTCTGGTGCAGTCAGGTCAGGTGACCCCGGGGCCAGCGGAAAGTGGAGCTTCTGGATATAAATTTGCTTGGGAATTTTGTTGCAGTTGCTCCATCTTGCTGGAACCAAATGCTGTTGAAACGGATACTTCTTCTGCGCAGTTCTGGGTAAAGGAATTCCTTCAACATCTTTAAATAACGGTCCCCATTGACAGTTACTGTTACACTCTTATCTTTTCACCTTGATGAAACTGCGCACCACACAGTGACTCGTTCCGGGTGCAGTACCGTCTCATGGAGTATTTCTGGATTAGATTCAATCCATTTACTGCAATTGTGCTTATTTACATTGCCGTATAGATCAAAATTGGCCTCATCAAACATAAACGAGCAATTTATCAAGCTGTTGTCTTCTTCGGTTATATAAATCCTTTTTTGGCAACATTTTAAGCGAATAGGAAATTCCAGGGGTTTAACTTGCTTGCAATTTGGGGTTTGTACGGAAACAAGTTTAAGTCATCATGAATTATCGGTTGTAATGACCGTCTGCTAACTCCAATTTGCTCCAATAAATTTCGAGTCAAAACGCTTGAATGGACGATGCTACAGCCGCGATTGTGTCATGAACCCGAACATAGGCATCTCGCTGGTGCGGTCTTCGTGCGATGCTTCCAGATTCGGCAAACTTGTTTACGAGCCTCATTAGGGTCCATCTACTCGGGCGAGTTCCGCCAAACTCCCGCCTAAATTCACCTTGGACGGAAATGAAGGACTGCAAAACATGGTACCGCTGCACTATCCAAATCCCCTTTTCGGTATCCCAAGCATTCGTTTTAATAAATCTAAATAGTATCTAAATAAAAAAAAATAAGCCGATTACTCACACAGAAAAAGAGTTATTACGTTTTGTTTTTGTAGCACTATTCGTGCGCCACCCTGTATTATGGTGGGAATTAGTCATGCAAAATCGTCTTAGAAAAAAAAACAAACTTAAGCCCGATAAGTAATCGCCTGACTGTGTTCCGTATTCAAGTTTTATTTGAAAACATTAGGCAAATATTTGCAAACGCCCCTACCGGCGAGGCAAAAGATCCTACCAGGGAGAAGTTTTATAACCTCCTGGACGGAGCTAACATAGCCTCTGTGGAGACCGACATAAAAATCATGCTTTCAATGCTAAAGTTGGTAAAGAAAACATCTTTGGTGGATTAGTTGCTAAGTACCAGCCTCCACGATGTTAGTGCAATGGCTCAGTGGTTATTGCGTTGGATTACTGACCTAGAAGCCCCAGGTTCAAATCACCTCAACAGCATATACATTTATCCACTGCTTCTAATTCGCTTCTAAATTCGCCTTTCGCAATCAACGTAAGGTTGTAGTTCCCTTCCATTTGTGCCAAAAAATATAAATTCACACACACAAATATTTGGAGAAACTATCTTTTAGGCCCTCTATGGGCCGCTTATGCCTAACATTTATTTTTTTATTTTTGCAGCCTGCACGACCCGACAACAGTTAACGGCTTCCGACTCGATTTGGCATTTGCTTATTATGCGGGGGTAAGAAGAACAGTCACGAACGAAACTCATGCAATTCGTTCTATTTCACAAAATTCTGACATTTCTTCTGTCAAAAGTAGCACGGATCATCAATAATAAACTCCTTTCCCAATCCGGAATGAAAGAGGAAAGACCCAGTTCCAAGTGAAAAAAAATAAGTACCCACAATTGTTAACACGCTAGAATTCCATACACGGGAGTCTTATGATAATCAGACCCTGCTCCAACCACCAGGTCAGGCAATCGTTCCTCGTCCTTATCAATCACACTCACTTAAGGTGCATTATGCAGAAATGCAAATGAATATTCAGTCCATAGTAACGCATTGCACTTCATTTTAGCCAAATGCTGTGGCAACAAGTGAACAGATGTCAACCGTTCTGTGCAGCGTTGCATAAATGATGAGCAATGCAAGCTCCGACTCTGATCCGTTGTTTCGTTCAACCTTTCTGGAATGGAGAGTGCTGATGGTGGTGCAGTTACCTATAAATAAATCACACACTTCTAGCGAAATGGTAGATGGATGTCTTGTCGTCTTGACTGCCATTCATCTATTCGAATTGCGAAGCTAGGCAGAGGCGAGCGTCTGTGCATCGGTATCGCGGGATGGCATTAAATCGGACGTTTTGTGGGGATTCTACTCGATTTCGTTTCACGTTGATGGAAAAGCAAACCAACGATGAAGACAGCCATGAGATAAGAAAACTCGAAAACTCTTTCAAGGAACATTTCTTCGTCGTCGTGATTGTAGTCGCTGTTCTTTTTTCGCTTAGCTCAATTTTCCTTCTGCTGGAATCAACAAAGCGGACGACAGGTTCCATTGTTGGAGTACACACAATTTGCTGGAATATTTATACGAATTGGTTGGGGTACATCACATTAAGTGATACTCGCCTTGGGCGTTGTCACCGTAATAGTGGGGTTGGACACGAACCGTCTATGGAATCCGTGTTCCGCGTCTAGCGCTGATTGAGATTCTCGAGAAGTTGTATTGCCGCGAATCGAACAACATCCTGCAGTTAGTTGGAACATAGATTGGATGCTAAAATAGGCGACACGAGCGGAGTGAAAGGGTTTCAATCGGCGCCCTACGTTTGATGAAAGTGTCCTACTACATGAGCAAGATAAAAATATTCGAAGCCTTTTACAGGTGTAAACGAATTTTCTATAAACATTTGAAAGGTGCAGTTATTAGCGTGTCAGCTGTCTGAGGCTGGCAACCACTTCATCCTACCGTTGTTAGCTACATTATAACTCTTTACGCTGAGTCTGGTGCATTAGCAGCGTTTTTAGCGCGTTGCTCGACCACATTTATTTTTAATTTTTTTTTTAAATCTCAGAGGATAGTTTCCGCGCTTTTAAGAATGTAGGTAAGTGTACAGTTTCTGCGGTCACTCTGTAAGTGGTCGTTCCAATATTCAGATAGTTCGGCAAAGCCCTTATTTTCTACAGCTCTTTTCTAACCTACTGACAGCCTCCAAAAATTGCGCCTTAAAACTGGGTTCGTTTTTTATTGCAACTTGTGTTTAAGAGTACATACTTGGCAGACTGACGGAAACTGCATTGTATTTGTCAGTCATCCATTAAGGGACTTTTTCGGGCGTCAGTTCGCCCAGTTAATAGCACCGCCGTCTCAATCCCGTGCAGGGACGGGCTAAGGATATAACTGTGGAGTCCCGCAAACAACACCCCTTGTCGTAAAAAGCGCCAAGAGAAAAACACTTCAAGACAATATCAAGCGAAACATTAAACATCTTCCATGCAAATCCATGAGCTGACACGGCTTGAGATCACCAGTGTTGTATAGGGGCCATCAAGTATCCTACAAATATAATAAATGTTAGTGTTCTTCACTCAATCACTCCAAATCGGTTGAACGAATTTCGAAGAAACTTTTTTGGTGGTTTTTTCTGATGCCAGAATCGGTTAGCAGCTATTTTTTTAAATCGCCCACTGATACGCCCACTATTTAACACAGAACTATGTATCTAAGAAGTCGATGGAAATTCAGGTCGTACTTTTCGCATAGTATGTAGACAAAGTCTATCCACGTTCGCTGCCGCCCAAATAACTTTCGTTTTTCCACGCGGGTGCCAATAGTTTTTTTTTTGCATAGAAGTGTATGTTTAGGGCCAGTTTCAAGACTAGCTGATAAAGTCTCGGATAGCCTATCCGGAACTTATCCGTCAGCTAAACATGAACTTTTGGTTTCAAAGGTTTCTGATAGTGATATCTGACAGATATCGTCTCGGATAGCCTATCGGCCGGATAAAGTGGCTGTTAAATCCTTTATCCGGAAGATAAACAAAATATTTTTTTGAAGTGACCGGAAAAAATATAGTTTCAAAGCATTCCTTCGTTGACGACCTAGACAGAAGTCACATGTGCCTTAACTTGGATTTGTTTGAATTTAAGGAAGACGAATTTGAAGAATATTACGATCATACTACACGGCCCCGTAAAAACAAAGTGTTTCGCCCAAGGCTAAATTATTTTGAAACACTCTAAGAAATATCCTTACATTAATCAATTGAATAGTAAGTAGAATACCAAATATGACATTTACTTATTTACCATTGCCTATTGGATTTCCTGTAGTTTTGCACTTCCACCAATGCAACGATTACTTATAACTCTCCGATATTTTGGAACTGGGACATTTTTAATTGTATTTGGTGACTTCGCTGGAGTAAGCAAGGCCCGCTTGCAGGACCATACACAAGGTCTCAGAAGCAATAGCTAAATTAAAACCTTTGTATATTAAATTCCCATTAGATACAGAAAACATAACACAAAGTTTTTATGAAATTTCAAGATTTCCCAGGGTTGTTGGAGTCATTGATTGTACTAACATTAACATTAAATCACCAAATACTAGGTACCAGAAATTATAATAATTTTCACTTGTTGGCAGGAGAAGAAACTGCCGAATTGTAGAGCGACCGGAAAGGCAATTTCTCAATGTAGTGGACAACAGTAGTGGACTCAAAATTGAGAATCATTGACATACTTGCTAGATGGCCTGGATCATGCCATGATCAAACTTTAATAACTCGCGTATTAAGCAAACATTAATTGATAGAGAAAAACTTGATTCTCGGAGATAAAGGGTATAAAAACACAAATTTTTTGCTAACTCCCCTTCACAATCCACGGAGACCTGGAGAGCACTTAAACAACGAGTCACAAATCAGAACGAGGAATGTAATATAAAGATCATAATTATGGCGTATGGAAGAGTAGACTTCCAGTTTTGTCAAAGCAAATTACTTTGCACCATTCGAAAGTACAAGCAATTATTGTTGCATGTGCAGTGCTCCATAATATAGCCAGAGACATGGGTGGAGAATATGTCATACCAGCAATGATACAACAGGCTCTTAGTGTAATACTGCCATGGCTAAAAGTCATTTTCAAAAGCTGTATAAGACTCTGCTACATACCGCAAAGCTGGAAAGAAGTTAAAGTGATATTCATTCCCAAAGCAGGGAGACATATACACTGCACAGCAAAAGATTATAGGCCGATAAGTCTCTCCTCTTTTCTCCTAAAGACACTGGAGAGAATAATCGACTTATACACAAGGGACGTTCTAAACGGAAACAACCTATGCAGCACTCAACACGCCTACCTCAAAGGCAAGTCCATTGAAACAGCCCTGCACGAAGTTGTGTCAATAATAGAAAAAGGACTACACCACAAAGAATTCACCATGGCTGCATTTTTGGACATTGAGGGAGCTTTCAACAATGTTAAAACAGCGGCCATAAAAACAGCGCTCGAAGACTTGGGAGCGAATAAAGAAATAACGAACTGGGTTTACGAAATGCTCAACAGCAGAGTAATTAACTCAGAGATCGGTGAGAGGTACATAAGGAAAACACTGACCAGGGGCACCCCACAGGGAGGCGTCTTATCTCCCCTCCTGTGGCTCATAGTGGTCAACAAAATCCTAACGGCTCTAAGGGTCAAAAGAACGAAAATAGTAGCATACGCAGACGATATTGTAATTCTAATAAGTGGCAAGTATCTCCCCACTATTAGTGAACTCATGGAATCTGCCCTAAAAGAACTATCCTCGTGGGCAAGACCGAACGGCCTTGGAGTTAATCCAGTCAAAACCGAATGTGTTCTGTTCACTAGGAAAAGAAAAATCGAGAAATTCGATATGCCGAAGCTAAACGGAATTCGTCTGAAACTTTCCCCGGAGGCAAAGTATCTGGGCATCATCCTAGACTCTAAGCTTACTTGGAAACATAACACAGAAGAAAGAGCAAAAAAAGCACTATGCGCCTTCTACGCATGCAAAAAGACCTTTGGCAAACGTTGGGGTATGCGCCCTTACATAACCCATTGGATGTACACAGCGATCATACGACCCATACTTACATACGGGTCAATTGTATGGTGGAAGGCAACAGAAAGGACTACGTATCTCCATAACCTCTCAAAGGTACAGAGATTAGCATGTATTGTTACAACGGGAGCAATGAGATCAACACCCCAAGCCGGGCTGGAAGTCATTTTAAACCTACCCCCGCTTGGTGAATATATTCGCAGCATGGCAGCCAAAGGAGCCCTCCGCCTCAAGGAGGCAAACATCTGGAGGCACAGCTCCTATGGACACGGCTCTATAATTCACAACTACTTGGGTATCGATCTATCCAGGAAAACGGACTACTTAATTCCCAAACGAAACTTTGAGAAAAACTACTCCACATACATACCCCAAAGAGAGAACTGGAACACGCACGTCAACGTGCAAGAAATCCACATCTATACGGACGGGTCGAAAATGGATGTGGGGACAGGAGCGGGAGTTTTTTGCGAGCCCCTAGACATAAAGGACTCGTACAGACTTCCCAATGAATGCAGCGTCTTTCAAGCTGAGATTGTCGCCATCGACAAGGCAGCAGAAACTATCTCCGCGAAGAATCTGGATCCTTCCACGATCACAATCTTCGTAGACAGTCAGGCGGCTATCAAAGCACTAGACAGCGAAACTATAAAGTCAAAAACAGTCAGAAACTGCCAAAAATCCCTCAACAAAATAGGCGAACGACACAGGATCACTCTCTGCTTGGTCCCCGGTCATAGCGACATTGTTGGGAATGAAAAGGCAGACGAGCTAGCAAGAATCGGGTCAGAACTTGACGCAATAGACGCCATTACGTCAATAGACATCCCAATTAGTGCAGCAAAAAGAAACATTGACCAAAAACTGAGGGAACAAATTAACACCACCTGGTCCCAAAGGCACGACTGTGTTATATCTCGCAGTCTATGGCCAAGAATTAACGAAAAAAGAACAAAAAGCATTCTGGAAATGAATAAGCTAGAAATACGTATCTTAACTGGCGTACTGACAGGCCACTGCACCATAGGTGTAATGGCAAGCAGGCTGGGCATCAGCTCACCAGACTACTGCAGGAGCTGTCAAGATATAGAAGAAACCGAGACCATCAAACACCTGCTCTGCGAATGTCCAAACCTTCAGACATCTCGACTTCGCTATCTGGGCAACAGATTCTTCGAAGACTTAGAGGACGTAGCGCAGGTACCACTGACGGACACTATCAGGTTTGTCAAGAACACAGGTTGGTTCCAATAGGCCAACCGGCAAGATTAACCTAAACTGAGTATGGTAAGTTTTTTATTGTAAATGTAGGTTTACCACATAAAACAATAAGGGATCACAATGGATCAATGGGCCCCCGTGCAAGCAAAGCAGCCCTACTGTGCACTTCCCTTCCAACCTAACCTAACCTAACCATGGGTGGAGAAACGTTTTAATATAGTATGCCAGATGATACTGATGAAACTTATGATCTTAGTAATAGTCTATTAAGAGATAGTAGTCAAAATATTGTAAGAAATTATGTTATTATTTTTTTTTCGTGTCTGCTATAATTAAATTTGTTTGTGCCTTTTTAAATAAATAAAATTGGCAAAATGACCTTATCATTCTTCTTATTTAACCATAACTTGAATGAATGAATAGAGTAAAGCGCGACTGTGAATAATGCATTTTATTCACTTTTCTCCTAAACCTTTTTTCAACAATTCAATTTTAAGAAGAAGTTGTTGTTTTTCTAAATCATGCATAGTGTCGTTGTGTTCCAACTCCTTTTCCAAAAATTTTCTTTATTTAAATTTGTGCTCCAGCTCCCCTGTTAAAATTCTTTTTTTTTTGGATTTTTGCCTCATTTTTCAACTTAAGGTGTTTGTAATCGCAAAATTCCGAACCTGATGTACTGTTAAACGCCTTCTCTATATCCATCCAGGCTTTTCCTTTCTCTTTCCAAGTTATAGCGCCATTTTTTTTGTTTTTGATTACATGTTTTTTTCCTTCCTTAAGGGACACACTAAAAGGTCCGTTTCTTCTTGAGAGAAATTGGTATTTCTCTCACGCTTGTTATTTTCGAAATTTTTGGTAGCTTTATCCATTTCAAACGCCACAACACATAACTTCTTCTTCTTCTATGAAACACGAAATAAACAAAGCAAAACAAATAACATGTGTTCCGAAACAAACTTTGTGGCTGAAAAATTGTTCACCAGTTAGTTTTCAGAGACTTTGACGATGAAACAGAAAAAAAATATCGGCAACTTTTATCTGGTGGATAGGGTTATGTGTCGGCTAACTATCCGAAACTTTATCCGAAAGCCTTGAAACCGGCCCTTAGTGTTTATAAATAGTTCTGTGTTTTGTTGTTTGGCAATTGATGAAAGTCTGTCTGGAGTTCCCCAAGGAAGTCACCTCGTACCAATTTTATTTATACTTGCCATTAATGATGTTAAGACATGTATAAATCACAGTAATATCCTGATATACGCCGATGATATGAAAATATATAAATCTATCACTAGTCAGCAAGACAGAATGTTTCTTCAATCTGACATTAACAGCTTCGCCAATTGGTGTGTGAAAAACGGCTTATCCTTAAACCCTACTAAATGTCAACATATGACATTCTCTAGGAAGAATATCCCTTCCACCTTTCAATATTCTTTCTCTCAACATATTCTTTGTAAAGTTGATAATTTTAAGGATCTTGGGGTTCATTTCGACCCCAAACTGGTTTTTGCTAAGCACATTAATTCTATTATTAATAAATCTAATTCTATGCTGGGCTTCGTAAAAAGGTGGGCCAAAGAATTTAATGACCCTTACGTTTCTATGTCATTGTACAATTGTTTTGTCCGTCCGATTCTAGAGTATGCCTCTCAAGTTTGGACACCGTTCTACAACATTCATTCAAATCGAATAGAGGCCATTCAACGTAAATTTATTCGATTTGCACTTAGAGGACTTCCATGGGATGATCCATTTAACCTTCCTCCCTACAGCCAACGTATCAAGCTTCTTCAAATGTTACCCCTTTCTCAACGAAGGCTTAATAGCGATATTATTTTCTTACAGCAGCTTATATCCGGTCAAATAGATGCACCTGACTTACTGTCGTCTATTGGCTTCAATTTTCGTGGTGGTGCCCATAATTTACGCAGTGTTGAATTATTGTTTAGCCCCCATCATAGAACGAATTATGGGAGGCATGAGCCTATTAGTCGCATGAGTAGGATCTATAATCTAAATGATCATGTGATTGACTTGCATGTTAGTAAAATTAAGCTAAAAAATATTTTGCGTAATAATGCTTTAATGTCTTAAATTGTTTGCATTATTTTGTGTCTGTGTTAGTATTCTTATAGGTACATAACTATTGTATTTTTAATTGTTTTGTCCTTACTAACACCTGCACTAAATGATGAGCCTGTGAGAGCACTTTTAGTGCCGGCAATTTCTGCTCGTGATAGTTGCTTGCTTTAAGCAGTCCACGACACAGAGTTGTCTGAAATGCATAAGGTGCCACGTGACCCGCCTTTGGTCACAGTTACTTTCGTGTATATTTCATTCCCTATGAGGCTTTTTGTCAACAAGTAGCTTTTTATCATTCACGGATATTGATTGAAGTCCATTTCGCAATGAATCCCAGTATGTTATATGGAAATCGCAACCGAGACGGGGATTCCGATAATGATGAGTTGGATTTTGTGGCTTCCGATTCGGGCGAATATATTCCATCTGAGTGAAATTCAAGCGATTCTGAATCCCTCGAAGATTTAGAATCGTCTTTTGAAGAAGAGTTTTCGGATCAAGCTGTGATGCCAGGTGTCTCTGATGGACCTATAACCGAGTGGACAACAGTTAGTGGACAATCCCTCAAAACGTTCACTTTCGAACAGAATGGTGTTATAAATATTCAACCCCAAGCATCAGCAACACCTATTGATATTTTTGGCCTTATGGTTACAGAAGAGGTCTATTAGCTAATACCGAAACAAATGCCAATGCCAACCAATTTTTACGGAGCACCACTATAACGCGTACTTCTCGCGCAAAGGAATGGGTAGACACCAACGTAGGTAGGTCGTGAGTGGAGTCGTGATGTATATGGGCATTGTGAAATACCCACCTATTGCTCACTACTGGAGTACGGACAAGTTTTTCAAAAATTCATACGTGCCGCAAATGATGTCGCGGAATAGATTCCAGTTGCTATTGAAATTCGTTCACTTTGCGGACAACTCAACTATTACTGGTAACCGTTTGGGAAAAGTAAGTGGACTTTTGGACCTACTTAAACAAAACTTCGTCAAAGCCAGAAGCCCGAAAGAAATTTTGGCAGTAGATGAATCAATGGCGCGGTAGGCGAATCAGGGAAATCACATAAGTGATTCAGCCGGGTACACTTACACCAGTGCTATATATGCAGGCAAAACTGATTCCAATAACCAAAGAGGAAAACCTACCCAAACTACTTCACATTTGACTCCAATTGTCTTAGACTTGGCCGAAAAATATTTAGACAATATATTATATATGTTATACCTCTGTTTCCTTAGCTAAAAACCTCCTTGCTCGTCAAAACGCACCTTATTGGAACTCTATGCGGAAACTGACAAGGCAATCCAAGAGATGTGACAACTGCCAAGCTCAGGATAAATTAAATAAAAGGTCCTAAAAATTCCGGAATCGTAGTTGCCAAATTTAAGGACAAGCGTGATGTTCTAATGCTCAGTACAAAACATGGTTTGGTGGAAGTGTCAACGGGAAAGCGTTCGAGGCAAGGTGAGGAAATAAAAAAAATGCGTGTGATTGTGGACTATAATCATGCCAAGCAAGGTATTGACATATCTGATCAAATAGCTTGCTATTTTACACCTCTACGCAAAACTATTAGATGGTATCATAAAATAGCATTTGAATTCCTTTTATCAACATCAGTTGTAAACGCATTGGTTATTTACTCGTATCAGGAGAATAAGAACTGCTCAATTTTAGAGTTCAGAAAATCGATTTGCGAAGCTTAGTGTAACCCTGTCCTGGAAGCACATGCATCCACATCCAAAACTAAGCATATTTTGAAGGAAACTGAAAGCAGGGATTTAAGAAATAGGAAAATAAGAAAACGGTGTGCAGTTTGCTACAATAATATAAGTGGAAGTGAAGGCAGAAACGCTGCAGTCAAGAAGACAAAACAGGTTACATAAGATTTTGTGGTACCTGCGAAGGAAATCCTCCTTTTTTTTTTAAAGGAAATCCAAATCCCAGAGCACTCAGACTCGGTAACGGTCCATTGTACTACCAGGCAGAAATCCTCCTTTTGGTGTAGAGGCATGTGATTGGGTGGCGTATGTTGTTGTTCCCCATGGGGATTGAACCTGCACCGCACGGGTCACAAGCCAACACACTAACCTCTACACCGTCGCCACCCTAAAATCCTCCTTCATGTTTGGAATGCTTTAGAAAGTATCAAATATAATCATAATTTATTATTTTTTTATTCAATCATTCAAAGTGAATTCAAGTTCATTTTTTTATATTATTATCATTTTTTGTTTTTTTTTTTTCAATAAAATCAACCCCCAAAAAATTTGGACAAAATTGGGCAAAACTGTGTTTTTTTTGTGAGGATAATAATGCTTTTATCTAGGTGCCGATGAAGAAAAATTGGTATTTCAATAGTAGGCCACGCAGAAAAAAATCATACAAAAAGGTATAGCTTGTGACCGCCGGCGGTGCACATGGCCTCTCAGGGAGTAAAAGGTTTGCCCGCCGGCGGGTCACACGGCAGTGAACGTGCTAAGAATTTGCTTATACAAAGTATTTTGCGATGCCCACAATTTGTGGACGTTTTTGACAAAATTATTGCTTTCTTACTTAGCTTTCTGCATTATTTAGAATAAAGCTCAGCGGTCTACATTAAATGAAGTGTCTTTCATTAGCGATTTGACAACTTCAAACTTTCAGTGGAAACGCACCCTTAAACCGATTACCGAACTGTCAATGTCAAAATATTTAGTTAAATCAACATTTTCATCATGGCGAAGTAGGTACACGAAGAAACAAAGTTTACAAATAATTAAAATTTACTACCGAAATTCCGAATCGGTGGTCGCAAGAGCGTTAACGGCAATTTTCATCCGTAATTCTCGTCCCAGTAGACAAGCAATTCATAGTCTAGTGAAAAAAATTGAGTCGGCATTTTGCTGATTGATGTTGCCGTGCCAGTGAATCTAATTTTTGCTCGAAGTGTGGAGAATATTGCTGCATTAGAGGCGTCCGTCGCCCTACCAGACCAGCCAAATCAATCAATTATACGGCGTTCTCAAGAATTGGGCCTCTCCCAGCCCACATTATAGCTAATTTTGCGTATGAATCTTGGCCTACATCCTTACAAGATTAAGCTAAGTCAAGAACTAAAGCCACTTGATCATATGAAGCGACGTACGTTCTCTAATTGGGCTCTGGATATAATGGAAGAAAATGAAGAATTTTGTCGCAAAATCTTTGAGCAATTGCATGAATTGGATATCAGTGATATCCAGCTTGTGCAACAATCAAGTTATTGAAGTCTCAGTTCGGTGAACGTGAAACGGACCCGTCTATTGGCCGTCGAGATCGTGTGATTTAACGCCTCTAGCCTCTAAATCATTGGTCTATGCCGACAATCCGGCGACGTTAGAGGAGCTCAGAGCTCAGTAAAAAATATTCTATAATATTCTTATCACGTCCCTGCACGGGTAAAAATCGATATGTTATTATACAATGTAAAATAAAAAAAGTTTAATTTGCCTCAGCTAGAGTCATCAAATATGACTTCGACTGCGGAATATTCTGCCAGGAGGCAGTTTTAAAAACCAGTGGCTGTTAATTGTTTGTACAACTTTGTCTCGCACAGATATAGTGAACTGATTTGAGATATTTGAACATTTCGGACAGGTTAGTGATGTGAAGACTCCAACTTTTCGTGTTAGTCCGGCAAGGTCAGCTGGAAATATCGCCCCCATATCCGAAAGTGTAACTGAAATCACAGTTGTGTCCATTTCGAGATGATCACAGAAATTGGGCCCATCCGCAACAACTTTGCACCGCATTTTGCATAAAGAATTCGGCCTACATCCGTGGGTTGACTCGACTGAAGATCACCGGTCTCGTTAAAGGTCGATCCAACAATAATCAATAACTGGAGCACGTGTCAAAATCGTAGAAAAGAGCCAGGCATTAAAACTCATTTGATTGGCCTCAGTAAAAAGTGATCCGAAACCAAGAAACGAGTTGCATGCCTCAGCATCACCGGTGCGCTGAGAACCTCTCCCACTGCGGCGCTCCAAGCCATGCTCCACCTTCTCCCGACCGACATCGTCGGCAAACAGTTGGCTGCCAGCTCAGCAATAAGACTGAGAAGCTCCAAACAATGGACAGAGCAACAAACTGGACATGCCAATTTACTATCGATGTATCGACATCTCCCTAAGGTCACCGACCACCTGCCCACTGAATACAACTTCAACCTGGGCTACAAACATCAAATCCCAGACAGAACCGAGTGGACACAACGTCATGTCCTACACCACGAATCGCTGTCAATTTTTACGGATGGGTCCAAAACGGAGGACGGAGTCGGTGCCGGAGTCTTCTCTGAAGACCTGGACATTCACCTCTCCTTTAACCTTCCAGAACACTGCAGCGTTTTTCAGGCCGAAGTCACCGCCGTCCGCCAAGCCGCTGCCTGGCTGTCGGTTAATACGATATCGAAATCAGATATTGTAATATACATCGACAGTCAGGCGGCCATCAAATCCCTTGCATCCAGCATTACAAGATCCAAGGCAGTGAAAGACTGCCGTGCATCTCTTAACGAGATAGCCGGTCAGTATAGCCTCACCCTTTGCTGGGTGCCGGGTCACTGTGACATACGAGGGAATTGTGAAGCTGACGAACTGGCCCGACGAGGCTCTTCTGGTTTAAATAGCATAAGCGTCACCGACATCGAGGCGCCAACGTCTTATGTTAAAAACCTCATAGACACCAATGCGGTGAACGAAGCCAACCATCGTTGGCACCAACTCGACCAGTGCAACACCGCAAGGCTACTCTGGCCGACATTAAACAAATCCAGGTCCATCGGACTTCTGAGGCATAAGAGAGGAACCCTCTCGAAATTAGTAAACGCCCTCACCGGGCACTGTGCTATAGGAAGACATGCCCAAAGGTTGGGCATCCCCTACAATGACTTCTGCAGAAGCTGTAGGGACGAGGAAGAAGAGGAGACCATCAGTCACTTCCTTTGCACGTGTCCTGCACTCGCCAACACTAGGAAGGCTACATTGGGTGAATACCTTTTCAATGATCTAAACGATCTTAACAACGCCTGCACAGCAAGGATTAGCTCCTTCATTCAAAGAAGCAAATGGTTCCCTGAGTAAGAGGGTGACCCACCCACCTTACACATCGGCAGCACAATGGACCTACTTCTGGTCTAAGTGCATCCTCATCGAGGGCCGGTTTTCAACCAACCAACCAACCAAGAAACCTGCCGAAGCTCATTGAGGTAAAACCGGCGAACCCCACAGGCGGACCAGTAAAGTGAGGAGTTATGGTCTCGTTAATTATGCTCATAACCTCCCCGATAAGGAAGATGTGCGTTTAAAAGAAATGTGTTCTACTTTTTGCGACTCAATAGTTGTGCATCTAAAAACGCACATGGGGCTCAGCCTTATCCTCGATTACCGCGAGACAGATATAGATGTGACGTTAACAATCAAACAGAGGCTAAAAAAATTGAATGTGAAACTGAGTAAATGGGCGAAAACTTATAACTTCTAAAATATTCAAGAGAATCAAATAAAGTAAATTTTGTTTTAAGTGTGGACGTTTTTTTTATAAGTTTCATGAAAAAAAATATATATAAGGACCTTTTATTTTCGTCCTTTGGTAAAACGTTTTTTTTTAGACAGTTTTGCTCATTAAAATTATATTTAGCGCATTTTGGAAATAAGTTTTTTAAATGGTATCGATTTGATTCTTAAATACACATTTAAAATTAAGAAAGAGAGAGAAAAATTAAGTAACGAAAAGTTTATTTTTATTGCAATTCATTAAAAATTATTTCACAGCGAAAATAAAGAATATAAATAGAATAAATAAAATAGTAACTAACTAAATAGTTCACAGCAATTTACTTTGGTTTTCATCAGAGCAACTTTAGGTACAAAGAGGCGGGTGGCAATGGTGCAGTAGTAGTGTATTCGCTTACGGAATGGAAGGTCGTGCGTTCGAATCCCGGCCAAGTCCATTACTTTATACCGAATACATGAAATCGTAATCTCCCTAAGTAACTTAGACACCACCCGTGGAGAAAAACCCTACAACTGCACCCAAACACTTCTTTCCTATCTCTCTATTCTTTCTAATACCAAGTAGGTTACACTGTGTTCTTAGCATTATAAGGGTACTGTAACAACAGGAAAAATCCATTTAGCGTAAGCAAATTATAAAAAAAAAAAAAATACAAAGAAAGCATTAAAAAAAAGACAAAATAAGTAAAAAAAAGAAAACTAAACGGAGCAGTAGTGGGTTTCTTCGAGAAACTCACAGTAATCAGGTTCATCTTCAGGATCTTGCAAAACATCTGCCTCCATAATTCCTTTATAAAATTGCAAGTCTTCGATTTCTCTCCATTTTTCACCACAATGATGTTTAAGGAGTTTGTCAACGTCATTCTTTTTGGCTTCTGCAATAGGAACCCCGGAGGACAATGATCTTAGATCCATCCGATCCATTCGATTACCAGGACGTATAACGGACCTTAAAACTCAAACGTCAGATTTGTAGCTCATCTCGCCTCTAATTTTGATAACGCCACAAGCAATTGAAGGACAAACCGCTTAGTGGGCTTGAACTTGAAATGCCATTTATTGGTTGGCTTTAAGATTTCTTGGGCGGCCGCCTTCCAATCCATTACTGGGCACTCTTCCGTTCCAAGTTGTTTGACAGTTCCATGTTCACTAAAAATTTCGTGATACTTTTCAGGAAGAAGGATGGCTTCCTTATGTTGTACTTTTTTTTCTGTGCCAGCAAAGACTCTGTCCGGCGGTAAAAAGGAATGGCCAACAATGGGAAATATTACTTCGATTTGTTCGATTTGTTCGATCTAATGTTCGATTCGATCTGTTGTTCGATTCGATCTGTTGTTCGATTCGATCTGATCGACTTTCCTTAAGCAATTCAAAGAACGCTTTTGCTTTTCTTTTGTGAAGAGTAAATTCAACCATCAATTCTGCTTTCCGAACGGGGATTTTTTCCATATGTATCTGAAATTTTTTTCTAATGCATTCAGAGCATTGGTCTTGAGATGGTGATTTGAAACCCAAGTTAAAATTATAGTTGAAAACAAAACGGAAGTAAGATTGCTTAACATGTAGATAATCAGTTGAATATGCGTTGATATACATTTTGTACATTTTCGAAATATTCAAGGTACTGGGAAGATACTGGCGTATTTTATTTTTGGCTCGGCAGTAATGTATCTCAAGGGTTTTGAATCCGCTTATGAAAGCAATGACGGCTTGTTTTCTACTAGCAAACTTCAATGTTTTTCTATCCCCTCCTCGTCTTTCCAAAGGCAATGTTCCAGTTTCCATGTGTGTCTTGCATATTGTTTCTATTCTCCTGCGTCCCATATTAAGAACTCCACAAAACAACTTCTGACAAACTCTGCGAGGCTGCTTTTTTGATGTTCTTATAAGAAACTGAATAACAGCACTTCGTTTTCCAATACAGTTCTTCTTCGGCTGCATGCACTTAGTGTGAGATAATATAAAAGCATCTTGTTCAATTTTCGTTTTAAGGTTGTAAAAAAGTTCACAAAAACGTAGAGCATCTGCTCTGGTGGTTTTTAAACATCTAAATGTACTGATTGTCTTATGATTGCACGTGCGATGATTTTTCAGTGTTTTAAACTGCTTCCTGTATGGTACATCCTTGAAATATTGTTCACATATGAACAAAAACTAAAATACATTACCTAGAAACTGCGCGATTCTTTGTTTAAGATTTTTTCTTTTTGGCCACAGAACTATCTACCACTTGTACTTTTGTTTGGCTTTCCATCTTAGTCTATTGAAGTTATTTTCAAAAAGAAACGCTAAAGAACAACCGGTCGATAGAATATAACATGCTAAACTAATAAATGTTATTATGAGGAGACGATGCAAGTGTCAAATTTTGGCGCGCAAAATTATATAGTTCCCTTTTGAAAATTAATCATACATACATTCGATTTCATTACGAGAAAAAATAGAGCCGTTTTGAAAATTACTAGCTTTTTATGAAAGATAGGTACCTTTTGATTGTTAGACAAAACATAAATAGCCTCGTTTTGAAAGCAAACTCAAAATTAAAATAGTAATATGCTTCCTACTTAGCGCGTTTTGAAAGAAAACTTTTCCACAATCTGTAGCTCTCTTTGATACCCAAATTTTGGTATATCACACTCCATATATTAGAAAAAGTGACTTTAGCACCGTTTTGATTGTTAACGTCACAGATGCTTGTGATACGGTTTCTGAGAAACGTATTTGCCTTATTTTGCCTCTTTTACTGTCATTGAAAAGACAACCAGAGAATTTTGAAAAACGCAATCTCTGGAGCCCTAAGTAAAATCCAATTCATTGAGCACAACTCCGCCCATGAAGAATCATTCTCAATTCGCTGTTTGAAATAAAATAAAATTAAATAGAAGACACAAAATGTGTCTCGGCGAATTCTGGATCACAAACACGACTTCAATCGTCCACACACACACAAACGCACGCCGTTTGTTTGTGTAAAACAAACTAATGAATATAAAACGAGGAAGATCCGAGGCGCCAATTAAGCAAATTATCGTAGGACACGGGAAGAATTCCTAATGAGGATCGCACTGAGTAGAGTAGCATGACTACATGGCGACCGATGTTGCATTGTCCCCGCACCTGTCACTTTGATAAAATAATATAATAGAACAACACACAACCAAAACTCGAAGCACACTTTGCCTCTGCCTGCTGCCACTTTGACAGATATAATGATGAAGCATGTGTGGTGATTTAACCAAATTTATGTCGCATTCACACGCTGAATCCAAAAAGGTTCAATTTAGTCTGTCATCAATGTTCACGTCAATTAAGATACATTTCCTTCGGCGAGGCGCATTCGCCCGCGCTGCTTCTCCTGTCACTGGTCAACTGTCACCGCAATCTCCATCGCCATCCGTGGGGTGATTTTCGATACGATTTACCTTTGCTTGTGTAGTTTTATGGATGAATTTGATTGGAACACTTATTATCGCTTCGGCGCTGCTATCACTTTCCATTGGCGGTGGAAGAAACCGACAACAGCGCTGTCAACGGCGACGACCAAAAGACGTGGACGCAGCTTAAAGGCATTCCAACTTGGATAGTGGCACTGGTAATCTGTCAGCAACGGGCACCTACCCATATGGAGCTTGCAAATTGATTCGTTTGACTATATTTGGGCCAGCCGAGTGACCATATTATCACTGCGACATCCTTTTCTGGACTGCCGATCATCAACGACACATTATTTTCCGAGTTTTGTGGATGCTTTGCAGTTCGATGTTTGGCGTCTTAACGCATACTGTAGGTACGTGCATAGCTCCATGCAATGCGACATGATATGTGTCGTATTAATTGGAAATTCACACTGTAAAGTGCCTTCGATTCACGATTTGTAGTGCGCTTCTTTTGGCTGCCGTATGGGGGATGCGGAAAGCGCCACTCCTTAAATAGATTTTGTGTGAGCGCCAGCCATCAGCACATTTAGACGTCACATTGAGTCAATGAGCGAGTTGAGTGTGTGTAACTTGAGTACGATTTTTGAAGATTCAAGCACTTGGAAGAATATGACTTTGGTCTTAGAGCACTTTTTGACTTTTAAATTAATTTTTCTTATTGCTAATTAAATATCAACTTACATACTAGACAAAAACGATTAAATCGAACTTAAAATTAGAAAGATACTTATTCGAAATTAATAGTCCTTATGCGGACGTTCTAAACTTAACTATAACCTTATAATTATTACCTTTCGGCCTAAAACTTATTTTACAGGGTAATCGTACCTATATGTTTTCATCGAGAAAATTTGTAAAAACTCGACTCGCCTTAGAGCACTGAAGAGGCTCGATGCATCATCTTGGTGTTAGCCCAGCGGTTAGTTCATGTGGTCTCTGTCATGTATTTGTCTGTGGTATCCCGGGTTGATCCTTGTTAATCGGGCTATCCGTGGACAACGTATGTACTCCTTACCCTACGAACTATCTCCAACCTTCTCCAAACTAGTACGAGCAAGATGCCAGATCATTCTGGCAGGAAGGCCCCCCTGCCGAAGACGAATCGATTCACTTTTAATCCGATGGATCCAAAACCGACGATGGGGTTGGTGGAGGTGTGTTCTCTGATAGGTTGAACGTCAGCCGCTCTTTTCGTCTCCTAAACCACTGCAGTCTGCTCCAGACGGAAATCATGGCGATTAAAGAAGTCCTATCGTGGTTGAAGAGGAACGTGATATCCGCTATGGACATTCGAATCTTCTCAGATAGTCAAGCTGGACTAAAATCTCTGGATTCTGTCTGTACAAACTACATCGTAGTCCAAGACTGCCGATCATCTCTCGCGGAGTTGGTGCAGCAGTTCTACATTCACCTGTGCTGTGTGACGGGTGGCAATGGGGCGATGGTTGTGTATTCACTAAGTGATTGGCATGTCGTGCGTTCGAATCCCGACCAGGGCCATGATTTTTAAATACACACAACAAAACAGATCTCCAATTTAGGCGACACCTGTTTAGAAAAAAACCAGATTGCACCAAACTTCTTTCCTATCCTTCTACTCTTTTATGCTAAGTAGCACCTAAAAACAGGCAATGAATCATTTGCTGTGTGCGGCTTGCAGCAACAAACAGAAAAAATCCATGCGCTGTGGTTACATTAAGGGTACTGTATCAATTACAGAAAATAAAATCCCTTTAGCACACGCCAATTATAAAAAAAAAACACAGATATTCCAGGGAACTGTAGGGCTGATGAACTTCTTCCTGATAAAGGTCCCTTTGGCATTTAAATTGCTACATGCATGCTTGGCATCTATACAAATGACTTTTGCAGAAGCTGCTTGGACGAGGAAGAGGAGGAGACTATTCTCCACCTTCTGCGCACATGCCCTGCTCTCTCTCAAAGACGAAAACTCCATTTGACATTAAAAGTCGTTCATGCTTTATCAAAAGCTCCAACTGGTTCAACGAGTAGGAAGAAGATAGATCCGTGTGGTATCACAATGGACCTTTTATTTGGCGAAGTGTGTCGGCTTCTGCCGACTACCACTATAACCTAACTTAACCTAACCTAACCAAAGATGCCAGATGCATTGTCTGGTCGAATACGTTGATGTTTCCCCGGTGGCATCTCTTGGCAAAATGATTGTTGCGGTCAACCTTTTCCATATCCGATGTACGAGCTGTAGGCTTTGGCTCGTTTTCCATTAGTCGCTGTTCCTGCAGTGCAGCGGCTTACATTTAGTCGCATTATGTGCGTCGCATCTCTTTGTTCCTAGTCTCCCGACTATCGCCCTTTACTGGAAGATTTTACTCCTTCTAGAGGAGGTTGACAATCTAGAGAGCTTGAAGCTGGACGTTGTCTTGTCGTTATCCTAACGTCTTCATTTGTCAATCAACGGGTCATCATAAAACTGTAGGCCCTTTCCACTTGTGTCCAAAATATAGATTGGCACAATGAAATAGTGAAACCCCAAACCCTTTGTATCCGACATTGCAAAATATTGATTTTTGTGTTCAAGTGACAGATAGAGAGTCTCTGTTCGACAAAAAACTCATTAACTGACGTTTTTTAAAAAGTTTGTTTTGCACAAAGCAAATTTTCTTCGGAATTGTCTTTCAATTAAAAATTAATTCTTTTCCTTTACGATCAGCTAATGATCCGAACTACACGGATCGTAACCAGGGTTCAAAAAATATCGCTCGCGATTTATCGTTCTTTATCGATCATCTCACGAATCATGAAAAAAAAAGTTCGCGAACGATAAAATGTTCGATCTTTAAAAATGTATATTTCTCTCACGAACGAACTGTATCCTTTTTTTGCTGTATCTCTCGTTCGTGAGAGATCGGAAAAAAGAAATTCAGGTAGAATATGGTTCGCTCGCGAAGATCCATAAAACAAATCATTCTAGATTCGCGAGTCATATTTTCAATAATTATTATTTTGGTTGAAATGGGGAAAATAAAGACATTTGAGTTAAATTAATATGTTTCTTATAATGAAGAAGCTGACGAATCAACTTGCTTACTTTTTGAAAGAAAATTGAGCATTGGAAAGCATTGAGCAGCAAAGCGGTGCTTCTAGGAAAACTTGCACAGGTAGTGCTGGCAGTGCCATCAACTCAAGTCCCTGTTGAACGGGCTTTTAGCCCTCTACCAGTTTTTTTGACAAAAAATAGAAACAAATTATCCTAAGAAACAATAAATAATGTTTTGTTAGTTAAACTAAATGCAAATTTATTCCAAAATCTTAATATGTAGATAATAAAAATACTTTTTACCTATGTTCTTTCAATATTAAAATATGTAATATAATTTTCATGAAAACTGATTTGTTCTTTCTTATGAACCATTCGCGAACGGATCTCCAATAGTTACTGTATTTTACAGATCGCAACAAATTTGATTCGATCGTGAAAACGAATTTTATTTTTAAACGAACCGAAAAATAAGGTTCGCGATCGAATCAGAAATCAAATTCCTTTGCGAACTTTTTATGAGAGAACGAATCATATTTTATCGTTCTGCGAAACTTGATCGTAACCCATCCACTTTATGGCATTCGAACTGGTCCCCCTGTGGGGTTCGCCGGTTCCAACTCATTTAACAACGCAATCTTCCCTGTTTCGGATCACTTGTTTATTTACTAAGGTCAATCAAATGCTGTTGATCCTGGTCAGCTCTTTTTTACGATTTTAACACGTGTATGTTCCTGTTGTTGATTTTTGTTTGATCATCCTTTTACGATACCGGTGATCTCCAGTGGTATTAACGCACGGACTTGCACGCACTTTTGTGCGACAGTTTCAAGAAATTTAATGTGCCGCTTGGCTCCACTAACTGCCTTCTTGTTATTGGTTATTTTCTTTCTATTTTTTTTTCTGCTCGCAGATGTTTTGTTTCCACCTTTCGTGAGTTTAGTTGTTTAATTTGTATAATATTAAAATTAGTTATCGAAGTCTGGAACATCTGCAATGACCAACTAGTTCGAAGATACTTCATCAACCACAATTTGATTAGAACGTTCTTGAAGAAAATATTGTATCCAACAACAAAGTTTATCGGATATTCCGTAAGATGTCAGTTTGCTTAGTTTTGCTTTATGCCAGACCTGATCGAAATCTTTTCAGGCGTCCAATGGTACAGCAGGCACTTTTTTCCTGTTTTTGTGAAGTGATTGCATGCGGGCGAAAGAAGGAAAAATCGCCTGAAAGTTGGACATATTAAAAAGCTAGCATAAAGTAGGTGAAAGCTCTGTTACAGCGTTTTTTTTAGTTCTATAAGCGTAGTACGCAGATCGAGCTAAAATTTAGTTCACATTCCTCTCTCCAAACACGAGCTAAAGACCCCAGCTAAATTTTGAAAGAGAGTTGTGTAGAGAGTTGTGTAGACTTTCCTCAACATAGTAAGACAACAACTCGTCAGAATCCATTTTTGCACAAAATAAAAAACAATTTGAGACGGAATGAACAGCTGTCTGTCAAAATACAGCTGTCTGTCAAAATTAAGCTCGAAATAAATGTGCCGAGCAATTTATCGGTCCGCTAAATTTTGACAGTTAAATAATGTACACTGCGAAACAAAAGTTTGAAATTTTAGCTGGAGCTGCGTACCAATCAGCTAAAATGCTTTGCTAAAGTTTAGCTTGGGTAAATTTTGGAGAGAATTTTGTATGGGAGCTAAATTTAGCTCGAGCTGCGTAGCTATAGCATGTATTCCATTGGGCCTCATGCCTTTTGCAATCATGTTTTTGGAGAATTAGTTGAACTGCTCGTGGTCGAAATCGTATGCTTCTAATTGAACGATATCGGGCAATTCTGCTCCTAAATCGTTCCGAAAGGAAAATTATTCGATTTGGTACGAATCGGAGAATTTCGCTATATGCTACGAATATTCGGAACATTTATACGAATAAAAGTAACGCACACGATGCTTTTGCGATGATTTTGGCAGCCGTATGCCAATTTCTCTCCGACAACTATTCGTCGCGGAACATTTATATAAGTTCGAAAGACGGATACTATAAAGCTTAGTACGCTGCTCGAGCTAAACTAAATTTTATCTGGTCTCCAACTTTTCTCTCCAAACATCAGCTAAAGTCGGAGCTAAATTTTGGCATAGAGAGAGCTGTGGATAGATGTCACAAAAAACAGCTGTTCTTTGAAAATAAGTTTCTTCAACAATTCAATTCAATTGAACTAAAATTTAAATTTCAATAACAAGTATGGACATAAATGAAATTGAAGAAGAAAATAAAAGATTTCGTTAATTCAGCTGTGGGAGCTATTACTTGGCAAACAAAAGCAGCATTCCTAGAATAAAATGCAATCTAAAAATATTTTATACGTATTTCTTTTTTCTTTTTTCAAATGATTAGGTAAGTACAAGTTTTCGGGTTCCAGGACTTCTTTGTTTTGTTTCCCGAAGAGCAATCACCGCCTGTTGTTGAAACCTTAAACCGAGCTCTTCAACCGTGTCGTCGGGTAGCTTTTGAAGAACTCGATCTAGGTTGGCCAGCAATGAGTAGTGTACTAAGGGTGGTTGTGAGGGCCCGTTCGTAGCTTCCCTCCTCATTTGGATAAAGTCCGTTACCGTCTGCGTTAGAGAAGCCACATTTTCCGCAATACCGTCTTTTTTTGTGGTTTTGGTTTAGAATACAAACAAAAAAAAATACTTATAAGTAGGTAATTATAATACAATGTTTAGATAAAGTAAACATACATATGTGTAGCTGGAGCATGTAGTACTTGAAGTAGCATCGTCAAGTAAATTCTTATCAGCTGAAACGTTAGTAAATGTACTGGAAACAGATGGAAAAGTGAAATAAATGATACATATCTATATTGCATAGTTAGATATACCTTCTTTTGCTAGATGCCGGTGTGAGGAATGATAGACACGCAGAGAATTCCCAATCAACTGTATCCTCAGAAAGATGTTCGTCATTATCTTCGGAGAATTCTTTTGCGCCACTCCCTGACTTCTCCATCTTTCTGGCTGTTTTGTGATAGCGATGGCTATCCCGTAAAGATTTCCATTTTGCTCGAAAAAATGTCCCGACCCATTAAATAGGCGCGCTAAATTTTGACAGATACATGAAGTACATTCTGAAACAAAAGTTTGATTATTTAGCTCGAGCAGCGTACCACTCAGCTAAATGGGTTCGCTAAAATTTAGCTGAGCTAAATTTTGGATAGAATTTTGTATGGCAGCGAAAATTTAGCTCGAGCAGCGTACTAAGCTTAAACGTAAATTGAGTCTCTGACTGCATTTGCGTAGCAGGGAATATTACTTTCGGAAAGGATACCATGATAATGCTGCGTATTTACTACATATTTCACTTTATATATGGACTTCTGCCATACGGCGACAGCAGACGTGCAATCGCTTTTTCTATCGAAAAAAAAACCCTCAACGTTTGTCGATTGTCTATCAAAGCGGGGCTCAAGTGCTGATTGCGTTACCTTGGCAGGAATCCGCGTAACCAGTCCTGTTACCTGTAATTAGTTTTGCTAGTTTTCAAAAACTTCGTCTTAAACGTTTTTTGAAGTACGAAACTAAATCCGCTGATAAGGAGCAAAATAACTTATTAACAACCCACCCAAAAACCAATTACACACTTGTTAAGCACTCGACCATAGTTACTCAAAATCAGCAAGTTCTTAAGGGTCCTTGACGTCTCTCTTTTTAATGCTTTATCGTTCCGCTGATTGATAGCAAAACTAACTCGTCTACAAGTCTAATAATTCAAATTAGTTATGGAAAATTCACCGTCAACCGCACATTGAAAGTGCATACACTTGTTTCTCCAGCCATCAGAGTTTTAATTTTGTGCAACGATGCACAGTATTACACCGTGGCAACAATTGCGCTCTAACCCTACCCTAGATAGGTATTTCACTCTTCTAGTCATCTTCTCTTCATTTGTAAGTTCAAGGTGTGTCACATACAGAATTTGTTTGCAAGACAAAAAGGCAAACAAAAACACACACAATGCACAAAGTGAATCATTAAACCACGGTGCGAAGGGTGGGGGTTAACAATAGGAAGAGCATCACAGTTGGAGGAGTTTAAGGTGGCCCATGAAACAAAGAACTACAAACTTCCAGCCACTAAAAAAGAGTTAAATGAGTCTACTTGCAGTGCAATGAAGTGTGTTTGACTGTCTGCTGCTGCTGCTGCACCGACGAGACATTAAACAGTCAACCACTTTCCAGTTTATCAATGTACACACTGATATAGGGATGTATCTAGATAGATGTATCTTACCCCTTGCCAGCGTACCCCACCTTCAAAAAAAAGAAAACTTGCCATCACCCGTGCCCGAGTATCCGGACCGTGTATCGATTCGCTGAACCGAGCTGTGTATTTAGTTCGTTCATGCCAGCGCGCAAATGGGATGGGATGCACTTCGGTGGATGCACTTGGTGTGGTGAGCTAATCGTTTATTTGGACAAATGATTCATAGTTAATCGGCGTCGTCTTCCTCCCCCTACTCCACCACGATGCAGTAATTGTAATTGCAAGTGGCTTTCAGCCAACACAGATGGGATGGGAGGTTTCTTGTGGGAGATTTTCCACCATCATAATCACAGTCGCAGTTGGATGCAGTCTATCTAAAAATGATTTCGATTAAACAATAAACGTAACGTTAGGCGTCTTATGAGTTTGAAATGTCAACCAGCATTTGCGGCGACGCGCCAGTGAATGTCGAACGCCTTCACTCGTGCGTCATGAATATTGAGAAATTTTTGTTTGGGATGGTGATTTGTTTGGATTTTGGCAAAGATTTTCGAAGATTTCAATCGACATTGTTTGTTTATTACGAAGTAGCATTTCACGATGTACGTAATGCACTGCACCTTTTCCTAGTTATATAGAAGAGCTTAACCCGAATACCTAGGATTCTGGCGGGTTGGGCCTGATGTATAGATGCCAAAAATATTTGATGCGAGCAATTCTGAAAAAGGAATTTCTGTCCCACGTTCGATTTGAATAAGTTTTTCTGTGGAAAAGCCCAAAAACAGTTTTACACATTTTCAGTTGAAGTTTTTTCATAGCTCGCCTACTTTGGAAATATTCAGATTTTCATCAGGCACACTGATGGAATAAGGCTGCTAGAGACTTTACAGTGACGGATTTAAAATGGTTACTTATGCAGATACTCGTTACTTGGTTATATTAGCATCGGGAATGTTCTCTGACAGGAATGATACGTGCAATTTCGGACGGGGGTCTGAGAGAGTAAAACGCCTGCGCCACAAGAAGTAAACTTAAGTCCAAAGACTACTGAATGCATCAACAAACCAAATAAAAAACAACCTTTTCACTTACACTGCCTAAATAACCAATATATTTTTTATCTTTGAGTACTAAATATTAAGATGTTCTCAGTAAATGAACTGTAGTTAAAAATCGGTCAGGGTTTCTGTTTCATTTTTTTAATAGTTAATTTATGCTCAAGAGTTTGGATACCCTTATGATGCTAATCCACAGCACGAGTGGAAGGATAACAAGAAAGGAGCAAATGATGCACGTTGGTCTTAAACAATTGTGAGTCGCAATCAGGAGGGAAAACATGGTGAGGCAAAGCATTCCACATGCATATTGGTTGACTAAAGAACGTACATATTTCTTTGTCTTGCATTATGTTCGAAAGTAGGGTGAGTGGTAAATTGATGTGCATTCGATGACTGACGAGTGTTGCGGTTGAATTTTTGAAGGGCGGAAACAATTAGTTAGCTCATCAGGGCATTAATGATAGAAGTAGCAGTAAAATAAGGAAAGACAGGAGACATTTCTACCGTTGATCCAGCGGGTGTATAGAACAACCTATATTTCTGTCGCGTGTTAGCTTTACTACCGCACGTTTTTGTATTCTATCCAGCAGGTGCAAGTATGGTTTTTGATGCACCTGACCAGATGTGAGCATTGTACTCAAGCTAAAGCCTTATAAATTGTCGCTCGAAGGAAACCTAGACATTTCTCAGCATTCTTGGCGACTTCGAATATGTGGTCACACACATTCCAAGAATGGAAAGCCTTTCGGTTTCATGGATAAGGACATATTTTTTTTGGATTACGCTTTAATGGCAGGAAACGGCACTACGCTTTGGAAGAATTCAATTCCACCTCTTGGTTTCACGTCATTGCATTATGCCGTCAAGATCTTACTTACTTACTTGACGGCTACCGACCCGTGGAGAATCTCCGCCTGACGCACTGCAGCCTTTCATCCGCCGCATTCCCGAGCACGCTGATTCCAGTTGTCCAGGCATACGCCATGGTTTGGTCCTTAAAACGGACGTTCGGTCTTCCTTGTTGTTTCAAACTTGGGGGCTGGGAGTCGAAGACCCGCTTCGCTGAAGCATTTTTGTCCGTTCAGTCGATGTGGCCGAGCCGATGTGTTTTACGTGTGTGCCAACCAATTTTGCGTGTTCTTAAATCGCGATGAGGCACGCTGAGATCGGCCGATGATGCCGATATATTCCGCGTATCCCAGTAGGGAAGTATCAAGGGAAGATCCTTCCGTGTAAGCACCTGCCCTGCGCACTATCTGCTCCAGAACATTATTGAAGAAATCAAATGAAAGCTCATCTCCTTGCCGGAATCCGGTGTAGGTTTTCAATCAATTGGTTGAGCTGTTTCCAAACTGCACATTGCAATGCATGTTTACCAGGATTTTGGATTATTTGTAATTGTTAGTAAGATAACCGCAATCCCAAAATCGACCATCGCCTCTTAGAAGCTCCTGACGATGAATGCTATCATTGGTCTTTTTAAGGACTCGCCTCATTGTGAAGATTAAGTCTACTGTCGATCTGCCAGGCCGGCAGCCACACTGACTCGTGCCGATTAGTGTGTTGCAGTAAGGCTTTAGATGTTCACATAGTACGTTGGATAGGATCTGATACTCGACATTTAGCAGGCATATGCTCGATAGTGCCAGCAAAGAGAAAAAGATGCCTTCTGGTTCGATTTTTACAACCTCATCAAGAACATCCCAAAAGAAGAACTTTTGTTTGTTGGCGGAGAGTTGAAGGGATAAGTCGGGAAGACAAACGAAGATTATGAAGACTGCCATGGATGGCTCTCCGGGTGAAGACATCCTAAGCATGTGCACGTCATGCGGTCTTATCGTTCTAAATACCATGTTCGTCAAACAAAGAAGGCAGATTGATAACCATTTGGTAACACGTTTCAAGAAGCCTCGGCTTAAAGATTGCAAAGTGATCCTAGGAGATGCAATCGCCCAGCAACACCGCATCCTCCTGACAGATTTTTTTTATGGCGGCGGGGACGAACAGAACAAAACAAACAAAAGTGTCTGCGATAATCAAATGGTACAATCTGGAAAAAGAGAAAGACGAAGTTTTGCAAATATGCAAAACTATCTCCATGACATCATCAACGAAGTGTGGCATTCCCTACAACGACCTTGCTTGGATAGAGACAAATCACTGCAAGGGGCTTCAAAAGGACACTATCAACACGGCAAGGAAACATGGTGGAGGACATATAAATCTAAAGCAGTGATAAGTGACAAGAAAGCGGCACTCAAAGCTTGGTCAAAGTGCTCCACTAATAATCGAAATAAAAAAGCTCGCTCCAAATTGGAATACAGACAAAGCAAAGTGTGTGGAGGGTCTGTATCGGGATTAAGAAGAAGAAATTTCTTCTTCGGCTGCTGATAGAAACCAGGTTGTCTACGAACTCCGACAAACCAGCTTGAACAAGGGCACAACCATTTTCAAAATTGGTTCGCTATTGATCACATCAAAGAAGGACGAATGCCCAGGAAATCTGTTCGCCAAAGTTCATCAAGAATGCTCAAGGGGTGCTTCTTGTAGATGACGAAAAAATAATACACAGGTGGCAGCAGTATTGTGAAGGACTTCTAAATGAACAATGAAGAAGTACACGACATTACTGTCGAAGAAGTAAGGAGATCGTTGAAGATCGTTGATCGGTTATTAGATAGCCGAATGAGGAAAATAGTACGGCTATCTAAAGACCAGTACGGGTTTGTCGTAGGTAAAACAACCACCGATGCAATTCAAAGTATAAGGATCATGATGGAATACCATCGTGATTCGTTAAATAATTTGCATATGGTGTTGGTTGATTTTGAAAAGGCCTTTGATAGACAACCAATCTCTTATGGGTGGCGCTAAGACAGTGACGAGTTCCAGAAACCTACGTACAGATGATCATGGGCATGTATTAGGCAGTAAAGACAAGAGTTAGATGCCCCGTTGGCGTCACCGAGAAGTTCGCAATCAAAGTCGGGGTACACCAGGGAAGCGTCTTAAGTCCCTTGATATTTACTACAGTCCTATATCTGCTTGAAGGAAAAGTTACGGATCCCAAAGAGCATCAGTTACTATTCTTTGCTGACGATGGAGCCATCATAAGGGAGGACCAAAGATCCCTGCAACGAATACTTGATGTATGGGTGGACGTTTTGGGGGGAATGGGAATCGTATTAGTCCGAAAAAACAGAATATGTACTTGTGCTGGCCGTTCTCTGACTCACGCCGACATTTTTCAGACATTTATATGAATTGAAGTGATTCCAAAGTTCAAATATCTGGGATCTATGATCAATAGCGAAGCAGCCTGTGATGACGACATTAAACATCGCGTAAGCGCAGGGTGGATGAAGTTGGGGGAAAACTCAGTAATCTTCTGTGACCGAAAAATACCCCCTAATTTCAAAGGAAGGCTCTACACCGCAGTTGTGCGTCCAGCGCTCACGTACGGTTCACAATGTTGGACATTGTACAAAAAGTATGAAGGCAAATTAACGGCAGCTGCGATAAAGATGCTTCCCTTGATAGCAGGAGTTGGTTGGTTAGTTTAAGTGGTTGTATTTCCCGTTTCCTGACAAGGGAAAAACACAAGTAACGCATTGAGCGCCGTTTTGATACCACAACTCACGGAACCTGAAATTAAAGGGGGAGAAGAATGTTAGGGGAGCTCAAAACCAGCCTGTGGAGTTGAGAAATTGGATGATTTTGTTGAAATGTCTGGCGACATCAAAACGCGTTCTGGCTAAGAGGTTGTTTGTTCTGGCATCATCGTAGGTTGGCCAGATCTTCCTTGAAATGACACAGTTCGTGAGGTTCATCCATCTAGTATCAGCCCTTTGGGTGAAGTGCAGGAGGATTTCTCTCTTTACATATCCCAGCTGAGGGAAGACTTCCTCCGCATGACACACGCACATTCAGAGCAACGTCTGGCAAGTTCATCGGCTTTCTCATTCCCCTCAATGTTCCTATGGCCGGGAACCCACACAAAAGTGATATCAAACCGATGGCAGGCCCTGTTCAGTGTCTCCCTGCATTCCACAACAAGCTTGGACGTTGAATTGGTTGAACCGACAGCCTTAATCGCGGCCTGACTGTCGACGAAGATGCCCATTTTTTTCTGGGTGTCACTATGTTGAGGAGCAGTCTACACGCCTCCTTAATTGCAAGTACTTCTCCTTGAAAGCCGCTGGCTGCGTTGGGAAGGCGAAGAGTTTTAGAGATGTCTAGTTCTATTAAGTAAATGCCTGCTCCTACTCCACAGTTCATCTTTGAACCATCTGTGAAGATAGGTATGTCGAATTCATTTACGTTCGCATTCTCCTCTTATTCTGATCTGGAGGGGAATCTAACAGAAAAGTTTATATGGAAGTTAAGTTTGGATACGATGTAGTCCGTAGGTATACGACCTATGCCGTCAGGAAGGGAAAGTAGGATGCTGGTATGGCCATAAGGCCTTTCGGACCAACACTTAGATTCCTTCAATCTAACAGCGCTACACGCTGCAATGTTTTTTATATGCAGTTCCACTGGCAGAATCACATTAGGCATTAGCCTCGGTCGGACTTGATCGAAGGGCTCCTGTGATTCCGATTCCAGCTATTCTTTGGACTCTACTTAAACTCTACTTAGACAGCAGGAGCAACAAATATTGATCGAATAAGAAGTTCCAAGATCCGAGGAAGCCTTCACGTCAAAGAACTCATGTACTGTCATGTTCAAAGGAAAGATACTGCGAACCCTGTCAAAAAGGCAACCAACGTTCCAATACAAACGCGAAAGAGAGGCAAGCCAGAAAACTGGGTCACACAAATGCAACAACATTGTCCTCAGCAACGAAGTGATTCAAAATCGGGAGGCCTGCCGTTATTTTCTGAGATCGAACCGGCGAACCCCACAGGCGGACCAGTAGGGATGCAGTTAAGTGGGATGGTTAAAATCCCTTTAATCGTGATCATAGCTTTACCGTCATTAAGGAAGAAGAATAAGAAGAGCTCTATCACTTATTCAAAGGTTTTAAGAACATTACCAAAGATTGCGTCTTTTTCTTCTTTTTCTTCTTCTTTTATTTTCAAGAAAATAAATATGTAAATATAAGGTGGCGCAAAAGTAATCCTCCTATCAGAAAATGCTATAAATTTTGCGATTGGCCCCTAATGTCAGTTCTGTTTTGACATTTGTGTAGTAAACACATGCGAAATACACGTTAATAAACAATGTTACGCTACACTGCTCCAGAACGCGGAATATTGGTGACTATTTATTTGAGCAATACTCGGTCGGTGACTTTGGCACAACGTGAATTTCGTCGCAGATTTCCTACCCGTCCAACGCCTACTGGTGAAACACTGCGACGTTTAGCCGCTCGCCTCGAAGAGACTGGCACAACACGAGATGCTGCCAGGCGTGGCAGACCCCGGAGTAGCCGTTCTGCAGAGAATATTGCTGCTGTAGCCGAAGATGTCATGGAAGCGCCGTCGACATCGACCAGACGACGTGCCACGCAAATGGGTATCAGTCGACCGTCTTTATTTATTTATTTATTTATTTATTTATTCATGAAATGCTTATACACAGTAAGACATATTGTCTTATTATTGAGTGATAAGCTACAATATAACAATATGAAAGCCTAGCTCGGACAATTTTGTGTTTAAAAATATTTTGAAGGAATTAATACAATATACAATATAAGAAAGAGGACAAATATAAAATTTATACAAAATTAGAAAGAAAGAAAGTAAAAAGAAAAAGAAAACGAAAAAATCCATTATTTTGGGTAGGTATACATGTTATTCCGAAAAATGAAGTCGAATTCTGTCCTCTATTATCGCAGCATCATTCACTTCTTTAATAAAGCGTGGTAGAGAATTCCACAGGCGGATTGAGTAGACAAAAAATTGTCGCTCGGATGTTAGGGAGGCATATCGCGGGTGAGTTAGCATTCGCGACCTTTGCGAGGATGCCACGTCAATATATTCAAAGAGATATTGCGGTTGATGGTTTAAAAGGATTTTTGAGAGCAAAGTCAGGGCACGATACTTAAGGAAGTTGTCGAAGGTCATGTTGAGGAGACGTTTTAAAAAATTAGATACATGGTCATATCTGCGTAAGCCGTAAATATAGCGTGTTAAACTATTAAATGCGACATTAAGTTTCCTTTTGCTCACAGAGTCACAATTGGAGTATATTTCGCAACCATAGATCAAGGTTGGTATGACCAGCGTTTTCGCCAGTAACATACGCACTCTTATGGGGGTGTAGGATTGTGTCGCCCACAAAGTTCGAAGAATGCCATATGTTTTACCCACAACTGTATTAATATGGTTGTTCCAGGTTAAGGTGCGGTTAAACACCACTCCAAGATTTTTAGCAGTGTCGACATACGTGACTGCAGTGTTGTGCAAGATCACTGGGGGAAAATATGAAAGGTCAACAATTTTTTTGGATATCACGAGGGACATACTCTTCTTGGGGTTTAATAAAAGGCCATGTTGCTGAGACCAACATGCAATGTCTTCGAGATCTTCGTTAACACAGCTTACCCCATTTTCTATGAGCCCGAGTGGACAACTGAAATACATTTGAACGTCGTCGTCTGCATACATATGAATTGAACAGTTTTTAGCTATAGACGATAGCTCATTAACATAAAGGGAGAACAGAAGGGGGCCCAGGATTGAGCCTTGTGGGACGCCACGCGATGTTGGAAGGAGTTCCGACAAATAATTGTATAACTGAACTGCCTGCATTCGATTTGTGAGGTAGGAGAACAGAAGTTTCACTGCACAGGACGAGAAATTAAAGTGTCGAAGAAGTTTTCCACATAGGACAGAGTGGTCAACCATATCAAACGCCTTGGAAAAATCTAAAAGGATTAGAAAATTGATGTGATCTTTGTCCAGGGCTTGTCGCAAATCCTCCGTAACTCTTAATAGCGCTGTAATACAGCTATGACCTTTGCGAAAACCAGATTGCTTGGATGTTAATACATTTGAAGAGCAGAGATGTGTGGTTATTTGATTTTGCAAGATTCTTTCGAACACTTTAGACAGAAACGGTAAGATTGCAATAGGGTTGAACTCATCGCCCTTTGAATTTTTAGCAATTGGTAATATCTTGGCTAATTTACATTGCACAGGGTATACACCAGTTGTAAGAATGGAATTGAAAATATGATTTACAAAGGGGAGAACGTAGGGTAATATTATCTTAAGAAAAGTGGGGTGAATCTCATCAAGTCCAACAGCGTTTGATTTAATCGAGAGTACACTTGCAACCACATCGGTCTGATCTACTGATCTAAAGGTAAACATTGCATTTTGAGTGTGATTTGTTGCAAGAGCCTCTGTAGGGTTAGCATTTACTAGTGGGGTTGCAGGAAGAGAAACGAATTTCCTATTGAGTTCATTACAGTCCATACCGTCAACAGTGCTATTTCTGCCTTGAGCAACTCCTATTTGACGAAGATTTTTCCACAGTTCTCGTCCGCTCAGTGATGGGTTCAGTCGATTGGAGTATAATTGACGTTTTGCAGTGCGAATTGCCATTACAACTTGGTTCCGAAGTAAGCGGTACAGGGAGATATGATCGCCTAAGCGGAAACGTTTCCAGCGGTTATATGCTTGGTCCCGATCAAGCATGAGCGAGCGAATCTGATACGAGAACCATGGTTTTATCAGGGGTGTGTAATTTCTTATTTTCAAAGGCACATGACTATCGAAAAGATTAAGAATACGATCATTTAAAAAATGAATTTGTTCATCAGGTGTGGGGAAATAGTAAATTGTCTCCCAGTTTGTGCTTCTAACATGTTCTTCCAATAGAGCATAGTCAATGTGTCTAAAGTCCCTGTATTGCATTGTTTGAACTACTGAGGTAATTTTATAGTCAAAAGTCATATATATTAAATCATGTTTTGAAAATGCAGGAGCCGATAGCTGATCATAAAGTGTGACCTTATTCAAATCGCTTACCCAGAATAAGTCCAGTAACGTTGGGAGATGATTCGAGAAGTGAGTAGCGTGACTGGTATTAACTGGACGTAAATTAAAAGTACTCATTGCATCGATCAAGGATTGGTCTACTAAAATTTACAGCGAATTTTGGTACAAGATTTGAAGATGTTTCCGTACAAAGTCCAGACGGTGCATCAGCTGTTAGCTGCTGACCGCCAATCGCGTCTAACATACGCTCAAGCCATCCTTAATCACCACCAAGAGGAAGATGATTTTTCATCAAAAATAATCATGAGTGATGAGGCCCATTTCCATCTTAGCGGGTACGTAAATAAGCAAAATTTACGCTTCTGGGGCACTGAAAATCCGCGTGTAACCCACGAAGAGCCATTACACCCGCTCAAAGTCACTGTATGGTGTGCTGTTTTCGCTGGAGGAATCATCGGACCTTTTTTCTTCGAAGACGTCGCGGGCCAAACGGTTACTGTGAATGGTGAGCGCTACAGAGCAATGATCAACAAGTTCTTTTTGCCGCAACTTGATGAATTGGGATTGGAAAACATGTGGTTCCAACAGGAAAGTGCAACGGCACACACTGCACGTGCCACAACCGATATGCTGAAGGATGCATTTCCCGGGCGCCTAATCTCCCGTTTTGGCGATTTGCACTGGCCAGCAAGATCGCCTGATTTGACCGCTCCAGACTTCTTTTTGTGGGGCTTTTTGAAGTCGCGGGTTTATGTCAACAAGCCTCAGACTCTTGCAGCTCTTAAAGACAATATCCGTCAACAATGTGAGGACCTATCGCCGGAATTTTTGGCCAAAGTGATGGAAAATGCCATAGAAAGGGTTCAAATGACAATCAACTGTGGCGGCGGCCATTTACATGACATCATATTCTCGACTTGATGTAACAAAAATTAAAAGACCAAATAAAAATAATCCACAAGAAGAATCAAAGTTTTTCATTTTTTTTTTTTAAATTACAGCCAAAAAACATCGGAAGGTTATTTTTGCGCCACCTTGTATAAGAAATATCAAGATAAAACATACATAGAATAATTAAAAAGAGGTACTAAATGTCGCGATCAAGTGGTAGGCAATCGTGTCTCGTCATTTCAGAGTTTATTTTCTGTCATTAAAAATCGTGTAGCACAAAACGCCATCTTCTGAACGGTACCCGCGCTATCCTTAAACAGAAAACAAATCAAATCCGACGAACACTCCTTAATCCATAGGTCACGCCACACTATCCAGGTGCATTGTTTAATGGAGTAACATATCTTTAATCGCCATCAGCAAACAGCAATGTCAATGCAATTATGACCCATTACCTAACCTCAATGATCTGATTTTCTACAAGGAAAGGCCACTAATGCCGTCATCAGTACAAACACCCATTATCAAAGGATTTTTTGTTTCAGTACAACTGAAGGGTATAAGAGACGAGAACACATCAAAAAGAATTTCTTGATGACCACCGGTGGGTATCTATCATTACCACGTGTGGGTTTGAGTTATTATTCCGAACAAAACCCTCTCTTATCCTTCGTAAAGAGCTTGCAGCTTGTATCACAATGTGTACACACAGTTACGTCAATGTTATCCGCTTTTTTATTGATTTTAAAATTGAATCGATTGCACACACTAAAACATATCAGTCACAGTCACCCATTAATTAAAACATCGCCAAAGAGCATCAGCAACAGACAGCACTCTCGTGAGTGATGACGGCACTCCTGCTGCTCCCTATTTAAATGAAGACAATTATTCCTGTCCGCCTTTCGGCCTTTCACAACGCCCGACAAGAGTCTCATGACGCAGGATTTATTAATAAATAATTAACAAGGACTGGACGACCAAAGCGAGTGAGAAAATCTTCTTCAGAGATCAATCCTTTGAATCAACACACACAAGCTGTGCTCCTCTTGACCCTTTTTCTTGGCCAAAGGACAGATGCCAGATAAACACATAGCACCCCATTGCATCCGGGGTGTTCCTATAATGATACACCAGGTGGTTGGCTTAAAATATGTAGGTTTACCAATCCCATTCCCATGCCCAGCCTACTCGTGCCAGCGCAGCGCGACATGGGGGTAGCTAAATTAAAAACAACACACGGGCGCCTCGCAAGCAAAAGGATAAAGCGTACGCGCTCTAGTGGTATATTGATGAGCTGATGGTGGTGTGGTGTGGTTATGATGACGTTGGTTGGTCGGTGGATGCATTCTCATTTGACCGACATTACGTAATAATATTGCCACTGTTCCATATCCGTATTCCCCAACATGACACTTTGCATTGGACTTCCTATTGTTCTTTCTTTAACGAACAAGAAGAGTAGTTTATTTTAAGCTCCAGTGAGTCATGGCTCTAAAGTGAGATTACGTTCTTCTTGACATTTAACGGTGATAAGGCATCATTGTCGAGAGTGTGCGTGTAGAGAATAGAATTAGGTACGAGTATAAACCCCATTGAAACGCTTCGGAGGAGAGGTGTTGACAATCCATACAATAGCATTTTCCATTACAAAGACTATTTACAAGAAGGCTTATTTGAGATACGTTGTGGCAACTGGTTCTTGAATAATAACTGAGCCTACTTCACACTCAATTACAATTGAGTAATATAATTTTGGATTACGATTATGTTGTCGAATCTGTGATAAGATGAGACGTCGGTCGCATGGGCGATGAATAAGACAACGACGTAATAAGCCTCTGACAGGCGGTTGCATCTTTTGTTGGAGCGTGTGCCCACTACTCTTGGAAATATTTTCCCCCCAGTTAACTGTCACTGTCACGCTACAGTGTTAAGATAGAACGAATTGAAAGTGCGAAGTGAACGAAACGGGGATAGATGCATTATTTCTTTTTGTCTAATTTATCGGAAGTATTACAGTGGGCGCTCGCTAACTTGAACGCATAAGATGTCAGGCCTGTTTAAGTTATTGGATAGTTCAAGTTACTGGACCATAAGAAAAAGTCAAAAAAATGTTTAATGCGTTTATTCAAAATGATAAAGTTATAATTTTTCTTTTTTAATTTCTCAGATTTATTTTTAAACAAAAGGAAAGGAAAGGAGGAGTGTTTAAGTTTGCTTGGACAAAAAAACTTGTAATTTTACATTGTTTAGCTTTAAGCAACACATTTTGAAAGGCATTTTCCCGTAGGCTTTGAAGAACTGTGATCTCTGAAAATGTTCTTTCGTTTTGTATAGCCCAATCAATAGCTTTATCAAAATGTTCAACAGCTTCCTTATCAGTAACAACATTTTGAACGATTACAGCATCACCAGCATTTGATTCAGTTTCTTCTTCAGCTGATTCCACATCTTCAGTCGAGTTCAGCAGAGTTCCATCACGTAACCACTCATTTATTACGTCACACGTGTAGTTCTGTAAAAATGAACACATTTAATATTTTATATTTTAGTTTATAAGCGACTTTTAGGAATTTTACCTGATTATCCACGTTAGCCAGCAAATAGTGTAAAGATTCTACACCTTCAGTGTTAATGCTGTCTCTCCAACGTTTTCTTAGAATGGACAATGGAACATCATCTCCTTCATTGAAAAATGCATTTTCGTCGTCTTTTAAAATCGGGTTCCAACATTTTTCAAGAATTTGAGGATTAACTTTATCCCAAGATTTTGAAATTAAAACGATGGCATTGCGTAAATTGAAATTAAATTATTGATGGGGCGTTGTCGATTATCAAAAGTGCCTTTGGTGGGAGGTTTTGCTCGTTGAAAAACCACTCCTTAAAAATGTGCTTTGTCATCCAAGCATTTGCAGAACTTTTGTATTCCACTGGCATTTGGAAATTTTTTAATGAGCGTGGATTTTTGGACTTCCCTATAATCATAGGAATGATTTTATGTGTTCCTGTGGCATTGGATCCCAAGAGCAAAGTTACCCTTTGCTTTGCACTTTCCCCCCCAGTAGCATTTTTCTCGTTAAATGACACGTAGGTTTTTTTCGGCAGCATTTTCCAAAACAATGCAGTTTCGTCTACGCTGTAAAGTTGCTGCGCTGTAAGTCCAAGCGCTGCAATTTTATTACGAAGCATTTCTTTGAATGGTTCGATTGGTCCTGGCTCTGCTGCTAATCTTTCTCCACTTATGGTCAATAATCGTATACCAAACCTGTTTTTTCATTTTTGAAACCACCCAGAGCTTGCGTTAAATAACCCACCTTCTTGGCCTTCATATTTTCTAAAAAATTGTTTAGCTTTTTCTCTTATAATCCCTCCACTTATTGGCAAATTTCGTTTCCGTTGACTGATAAACCATCGGTACAGGGCTTTCTCCGTTCGTGGATTTTCCGCATTTTTCATTGTGCACATTTTACCTGGCCCAGCAAAGGTTTTCCCAATCCTTTCAGTGATTTTTTTGCATTCCGCTTAATATTTCAGATTGTGCCTTTTGAAACACTAAAATCTTTTGCACAAGACGTAACACTTATTCCGTATTTAATTTTATGTATAATTTCTGCCTTTTGTTTCAGAGTCAGCATTCTTATTTTTTGTACTTTGTTCAACCCCATCTTAAATTTCTCGCAAAACTTCGCCCGAAACCGCACCTTTCAGAGATAAAAACACACAAGGAATGAAGAATGCCTTACGTCCCGAATACAAAAAAAGCGAACCAGGGGATTCCCCGTATTATGTCTGACTTGACAACATTCTCTGTACCTACAACAACGCCCATATCCGAAATTCAAACTGTCAAATCCCTTTAGTGTCAAATAAAATTTGTTCAAGTTAAAGAGGCTGTGGAGTATTCAAATTGTTCAACTTACAGAGTACCTACTGAATAAATTCAAGGTACCGAGCCTTAGAAAATGCGTGTTCAAGCTATAAAATACTTATGGGAAAGATTTTACAGGTTCAAGCTATTGGATTGTTCAAGTTATCGTATGTTCAAGTTAGCGAGCGTCCACTGTAGTTTGAATTGTTGCGTGAGAAAAGATAATAACAAGAAGAAGATATTTATAGAAGCAGAAGCAATGACGATGATTCACGATAACATCTGAACGAGGCTATTTTGCTTAAATTTGTAGTGGAATGTTACATTCAAATTGAAATGATTTAAGGTGAGGTTAAGGAACGGTTTGGTTGGCTTTATAGTTGAGCTTATATTACGAAGCAAAATATTAGGTTCAGCATTAAGGATAATAGTACTCTAAAATTAAGCTAAATTTGCGGACAAAACACTCAGATAAGCAGTGTCATACGAGTAACACCCAACAATATTGACAAGGACGAAATACCCTGTGAGCTTCGGAAAAAGATGGAAGACATAGGAACCTTATGAATCTTATCGTCAAACTTAAAGGAGGTGATACCAGGCATAACCAGTGGAGGGAAAGTTATTTTCTTCCAATGTACAGATAAAAGGAAGCACAATACGCAGATGCAATCCAAATTTAAGTCTTAAGTTATTTGCAAATTGTATTGGTTTTTTTTTTAAAAGCCCTTGATAGACAACCAATACCTAGATCTTCTATGGGAGTGGCTGCCACATTAAGGACTTGCAACAACCTACGTCAAGGTGATCATGTATGTACATGGATGAGCGAGCAAGGCAAGAGTGAGATGCCTCGCTGTGCTGGAGTAACCGAGGTTAGGTTAGGTTAAGGTGGCTGTCTGCTAATAGCCAACACACAAACAGAGTGCAGGACATGTACAGAGAAGGTGAAGTGCAGTCTCCTCCTCCTCCTCGACCTTGCAGCTTCTACAAAAGTCATTTTAATAGACGCCGAGCCTTGATGCATGCTTGCCTATTAGACAGTGTCCTGAAATGACACCAATAGCTGAGCCAATGTGCAATCGGTTAGGGAGATCAAACCCATAGAGCGTCGTTGATCCAGCTTTGGCCAGATAGGCTTAGTCGCTAGACATATATTACTACCTGCCCACCTACTCTCGACTGCGGATAGCTTAAACATAAGTTTACAAGTAGCGATAGGTATACCTAGAAGACCTTTTATCAGGTAAAAGAGGTTCCTTTTTTGGCGAGGTCATCTGCCCTACAATTCCCTGGAATGTCTCTATGCCCCGGCACCCAACAGAGGTGAATATTGAACTGCTTTGCCATCTCCTCAAGAGATGAACGGCAGTCTAGGGCCACGTTGGAGTTTGAAAAGACTGAGTCCAGAGACTTTATCGCGGCTTGACTGTTTTTTTTTTTTTTTTTTTTTTTTTAAATCCCAGAGCACTCAGACTCGGTAACGGTCCATTGTACTACCAGGCAGAAGTCCTCCTTTTTGGTGTAGAGGCATGTGAATGGGTGGCGTATGTTGTAGTTCCCCATGGGAATTGAACCTGCACCGCACGGGTCACAAGCCAACACACTAACCTCTACACCGTCGCCACCCGACGGATGTCCTTAGTGGATATCACATTTCTCTTCAGCCATGATAAGACTTCCTTAATCGCCATCGTTCCCGCCTGGAACACGTTTCAATGATCAGGAAGACGGAAAAAGAGACTAATTTAGTCTTGCTAAGAAAACACCCCCACATACCCCATCATTAGTTTTTGATCCGTCGGTGTAGAAGTGGCGGGGATAGTTATTTGGATTTATCCTCCGTGAATGCATCATCCTCCCAGAATGATCTGGTGGGGATAGTGATTAGGAAGTGCTTTCCGAACTGTAATTGGGGTAGGGTGTGGTCTATGTTCCTTGGTAGAGACCCAAGTGAGTCCAGAATAATAGAGTGGCCAATATTTGCCTGCTAAAAATATCGTGGGAGCAGCGGACGGAGTTGTTCGGAGTGCTCCATTGATGCACAGACAAGCTGTACGTTGAACTTTGCACCGTTTATCACGGTTTACCGCATTGTCCAATGCAGTGTCGGAATCGGTCTCACTACCGATGCGTATACCCAGTGAGAGATGCGGGGTTGAAGGCCCCACTCATTGCCAATGGCTTTTTTGCCAGAGAAAAGTGCTACTGTAGCTTTTTTGACTCTTTCGTGTATATTGGGTTCCCAGCTTAACTTCCCATCGAAGATTAGACACAAGAATTTAGCTTCATCAGAAAAGGTTAAGCTTGTACCATTATTAGAGGGTGGGTCACTGTGAGGGTTTTTGAGGGTGAGCACCCAGCCCACAGCGATACCGCCTCTCGGCGTACCTCTATACCGGAAGACCTACTAGCGGATGTATCGCCCAGTTTTGACTTGATAATCCCGCTTGAGAGCAAAAGATCAATTCACCAAGCGAGCCATCCACATTCAGTTCTGTAAGTGCATTTGCGATTGCAGGTGTGTTTACATCGAAGACGCCCTTAGTCCTGGCTGATTATTGCAGTCCTGCGGTATCTTTTTAAAGGAACGGTACTTTCATTTCCAACAATTTCTTCGATTAAACGGTTTTTTTACATAGTGGGCGGATTTTAAGAAATCGTTACACTTGATAATGTCAGCCCCTAGAATTGGGATTTCTTTAAATACATCAGGGAGTATTACTACAAACGCGGCTGCACAAGCAGCCTCCTTTTATTTGAAGAGCACTAGGAGTGTATAGTGTTTGTATATTTCAGGTGCATAAATACTCCCATATCTTAGTCCGCTTACGTTCCGGCTCGTGAACTCAAATTTGGGGGGTCCATATCCGAGGCTAGTGTCGCTCTCCCCTAAGCGAGGTGTGTGTCTTGATAAGTAAATACACTAAACCAGGCATGTCAAAGATACGGTCCGCGAGACAATTAATTATGGCCCGCGATTGCTTTTGGATCACACATTATTTGTGTTTTTAAATACATATGTAAACAATTATTTGATTCCTTTCTTACGGTGAGTGGAAGAATAGAATAGAACAATAATTTTGTGAATACAGACTACTCCGAAAAGAACAGAGCAAAAACGATTTGAAAAGTGCAGAACTGTTTGCTGGCTGCGCAAAGCAAAGTATTTGCCGTTTTTTTCCCCTAGGAGGGGAACCACACCAGCTTCTTGATTGTGTATTCCCAACACTTTTTTTTATATGGAGTTTTAGTTTACTCGAAAATATGCAAGTAAGCGCGTCATTTATCTGTCTTCATTATTTAAAAGACTTCCATGATTAGAGAGACTTTGTTCAGTTTATTATTGGTGGCGGTTTAATAAAGTGCGTTAACTGAAAATTGTTAATCGTTGCAATGTAACTAAAAGAAAAGTCGATAGTGAGTGCCGAGTTTTCCAGTCAAAGTGGGAAATTTCGTATTTTTTTTATTGAATGGAAAGGTAAACCAATTTGTTTGATTTGCAATCAGATTATTTCCGTTTGCAAAGAATTTAATGTGAAAAGACACTATGAAACGAATCATAAGGACAAGTTTGAGTTATTTACCGACGAAATTAGGCAAGAAAAACTGGTATCTTTGAAAACTAAACTTGCGGGGCAACAATCGTTTTTTAAAAAGTCAAAAACTGACAGCGAGAATGCAATGATAGCTAGTTATTCGATCGCATTAAAGATTGCCAAAAAATCAAAAGCTTTTAGTGACGGCGAATTTTTAAAAGAATGCATGCTACACGTGGCCTACATTTCATTCCCATCACAGAAACAAGTCATTCAAGAAATACCCCAGGATAAATGAGTTATCAGAAAATTTGGACTTTCAACTTAAAGATAAAATTAAAGAATTTATCTGGTATTCCTTAGCAGCCGATGAAAGTACAGATATCAGAGATACATCGCAGCTTACTGTATTTATTCGTGGAATTGATAAGGATTTTAATACCACAGAAGAGTTGCTGCAGTGCATACCATTGAAGAGTACTACCACAGGTCAAGATATTTACTCAGCAATTGAGCGATTAGTACCAATTTATGAGTTGGATTGGAGTAAATTCTGCAGTATTACCACAAATGGTGCACCATCCATGGTCGGTAAAAATGCTGGTGTTGTGACAAAAATACGGAACAAAATTTTAAATGAAATTAAAAGTGATCGACCAAAATTCGTCGGAATTCATTGTATTATACGTCAAGAAGCCCTGACCTCTAAAGTACCGAAAATAGATCATGTGATGAATCTCATAATTACAACAGTTAATTTTATTAGAAGTAGAGGACTAAATCATCGCCAATTCACACAATTTTTAAAAGATCTTGATGAACAATTGTCAGACATTCCCTACTTTGCAGAAGTTCGGTGGCTTAGCCGTGGATCAATGCTTAAACAATTTTTCGAATTGCGTAAACACATTGTTACGTTTATGGCTCAAAAGGGTTAACCGATGGAATACAGTGATGAATGGTGGCTTGACTTTGCGTTCTTAGTAGATATGACGGAACACTTGAATAATTTGAACGTTAAACTTCAAGGAAAAAGTATTATCATTACGCAACTATACTCAAGTATTCAAGCTTTCCAAATAAAATTAAAGTTGTGGGACTGGGAGTCGCAGCTGCGTGAACAAAAACTTGACCATTTCCATAGCATTCGTGAGATGGGCATATGCAATGCAGATAAATTATCAGATTTTTCAAATCGTTTGCTTGATCTTATTGCTGAATTTGACGGTCGTTTTGCAGATCTTCGCGTGCTCAATACGTATGACTTTCCTCTTTTTAGTAACCCATTTATGTTCGACGTTGGTAAACCACCGACTTACTTGCAAATGGAACTAATAGATTTGCAGTGTGATATTACTCTAAAAAAACAAATTCAATGAAGTTGACACTTTGACATTTTATACAAATTGCTTCAGAAATCAAAATAGCTATCCCAACTTAAGAAACCATGCTGCTCGCATTTTATGCATGTTTGGAAGTTCATATGTGTGTGAACAGATGTTTTCAACAATGAAGATTAATAAATCTAAATACCGTTCAAGACTTACAAATGAACATCTTCAGTCAATTTTAAAAATCAATACAACATCGTTGACACCAAACATCGAGGATCTTCAAAATAATATTTAGGCTTAATACACCTGCACTAAAAAAAATACCCGCAAGGGTACTTCTCTGGAGAGAGGTAACGGGCGTAACGACCCTGCGGACCCTAGTCACAAAAATCCAGAAGCGTCTGACCCATATTGGGCGGCTCCCTGGTCAGCGTCTGTTCTCCATGTCAGGAGCGGCTGTGCACAATTAAAAAAAAAAAAAAACGTTTAAACTTTTCAGAAAAGTTAAAATTAAAACATGCAATGAACAAAACAAAAGATTTTAATACCCCAGGTGGTATGCCATCTAAAGTGGTAAATCCACCCTCTTCGGAGGTCGGTCCCATGGATTCTGGGGGGGGCCATTTATTGCTTACCGAGAACCCTTTTGGAAAAAGTAAGAGGGTAGAGAGATCACCCCCATCATCATGTAAAATGGATGAAACCCAAACTCTGAATGCAAAATATTCAGAAGTCTGCAAGGAAAGAGATGGGTTTAAGCAACTAAACGAGACATTAATCCAAGAAATTAATAGTCTAAAGCAGGAGTTGCAAACGTTGAAAAATCAGATCAACAGCCAAAACAAAGAAAAAGAAATAATTAAAGTAGTTGAGTTCTCAACTGATGAGGAAGAACTACTGAAAGAGACAGAAAGAAAACCCAAAAACGGGAACAAAAATAAAAAACGGAAAATGAGCACATCCCCAAAGATCTCATCTCCGGAAGAAAGCTATCAAGCTACCAATTATGTCCCAAATAAAGAAAATAAAATTCAAAAGTCAGTCAAACCTCCTCCAATTATTGCTCTGGAAATTACAAAGTATGAAAGCTTAGTTAAGTTATTGGAGGAAAATAAAATTAAAGCTAATACAATGCTAATAAATGGCAATGACATTAAAATAAATGTAGATGAAGAAGATTCTTATAGAAGACTTACCAAAATACTTAACCAAAAAAAGGTGCAATGGTACTCTTATGAGAATAAACAAACTAGGCCAATTAAGGTTGTTGTAAAGAAACTACACTTCTCATGCTCGCCAGAGAGTGTAGTTACAGATCTAAGAAGGAAAAACCTAAAGATATTAGAAGTTGTCAATATGCTAAAATCTAAAAGTAAAGCACCGCTTCCAATGTTTATGCTAACTTTTGAGCACGACGAAAATATCAAAAAGATATACGATATTAAAGACATCCTTGGAATGAAGGTAGAGATTCATGCCGTAAGGAAATCAAAACTTGTACCACAGTGCAAGAATTGTCAAAAGTATGGACATACGAATAAATACTGCAGCTCTAATCCAAGATGCGTAAAGTGTGCAGGAAACCACCATAATAAAGATTGTATGAAGAAAAAAGACGAACCAACAAAATGCGCTAACTGCAACGAAAAGCATCCAGCCAACTATAGAGGCTGCTTAGTTGCTAAACAGATTCAATTAGCAAAAGACAAAAAGCATAAACAAGCTATGACAAATACAAAAAAGGACGCACCTAAAGACATAAAGGACTTGCAGATGCGAGCGCCAAAAGAAGTACCCATAGCCGATAAAAATATCAAAAAGACATTAGTACCAAAAACAGGAGCGGGTACAGTATTGACATATGCACAGGCTGCATCGAAAAAAGTAGATAATGTCGCAAAAACGAAAACTACAACCAAAACTAAATTAAATAATAATATGGAAACGTTCATGGAAAAAATCCTAAGTAGAATAGAAAGCATGGATAAAAGCAATAAAGCTATATTAGAAAGAATCTCGCTCCTCGAGAAAAAAAGCAGCAATAACAAGGCTGCACAAAAAAGAAGAACATGATGGATAGGTTAAAAATCCTGGAATGGAATGCTAATGGTATCGAGAACCGTAAGGATGAAATCCAAGTAGTCTTCGACATGAACCAAATAGATATATGTCTTGTCTCTGAGACGCACTTAAAATTCAATACAAACTTTAAACTGCAAGGGTACGAATTATATCACTCCCCACATCCCCATAATTCAGCAAAATGCGGGGCTGCAGTTATAGTAAAGAATACGATCGATCACCATATAGAAGCCAAGTTCCAATCATGCGCGATGCAAGGAATTTCTATTAACATTCGAACGAAAAGTGGACAAACTATATCAGTTGCATCAATTTACTGTTCTCCCAGTTACAATCTAAAGAAAAATGACTTTTTAGGCCTCTTCCGAATATTTAACAATAGATTTATTGCAGGGGGAGATTTTAATGCCAAAAACAAGTATTGGGGATCTAGATTGACAAATACAAGAGGAAGAGAACTTTATGAAGCAATAAACGAAATTAACGGCAAGTATCACTCAACGGGAAAACCTACGTATTGGCCAACAGATAGAAACAAAATCCCTGATCTTGTCGACTTCTTCGTAACAAAGAATATCTCGACTAACAATATGAAGGTAGAAGAAGGACCAGATCTTGACTCAGATCACTCCACAATACTTTTAACACTTGGCGATAAAATCACTGTTAAAGAAAATAGCGCAAGGCTAGGAAATAAGCTGACTGATTGGAGCTACTTCAGACAGCATCTAGAGGATAGTATTCAGCTCTTAGAAACAATAGAAACAGAAGATCAATTAGAAGATGCTGTTCAAATATTGACTGTCAATATCCAAAGAGCTACATGGGCTGCAACACCTAAAATGAAAACTAAAATCCAACAAAACTCGTATCCAAAAGTAATATGTGATATAATTACGGAAAAGAGACGAGCTAGAAAACGTTGGCAACAAACAAGAGCGCCCAGAGACAAAACAATACTAAATAATCTAAACAGCCAGCTTAAAAGATCGATAAGAGAATTTAAAAATGAGTCTCTTAAAAAATACCTTACCAATCTTACAAATGATGCTAATACCGAGTACTCACTCTGGAAGGCAACAAAGAAAATGAAAAGGCCAATTGCTCACATTCCACCAGTTAAAAACAGTGAAGGTAACTGGGCAAAAAACAACCAAGAAAAAGCTAATTTCTTTGCTGAATATCTTGAAGGCGTCTTTCAACCATATGAAGATAAAGACTGTCAAGAAAGCGTAGAATTGTGCGAAGAGGAAATTCACATCCAACCGGTAACGGCTAAAGAAATTGCCAATGAAATAAAAAAAGGCATCAGTACTAAAAAAGCCCCGGGATTTGATTTAATATCAGGGGAAATCCTTAAACAATTCCCAAAAAAAGGCCTAAAGAAACTAGCACAGATCATAAATGCTGTATTCAGGATAAGGTATGTACCTAGCATGTGGAAAGTCGCGGAGGTGATTATGATACCAAAACCAGGCAAACCGCCTAGTGAAGTCACCTCCTATCGCCCCATATCTATACTACCTATGTTGTCCAAGTTATTTGAAAAGATGTTGATTAAACGTCTGAACAAAATAATCGAAGAAAAATCGCTAATCCCAAACCATCAATTTGGTTTTAGAAATGAACACTCCACGATCGATCAGGTGCATAGAATAACAGATAAAATCGAAAAAGCATTTGAAGAAAAAAAGATATGCTCTACTATATTTCTCGATGTAGCACAAGCTTTCGACAAAGTATGGCACAAAGGACTGATCTACAAATTGCAAAAGCATCTGCCAAAACAATTTTCAGAAATTTTAGAGTCCTATATATTAGAGAGATTCTTTAGAATTAAGCAAGGAAATGACTACTCCACATTAAGAGAAATAAAAGCTGGTGTACCACAAGGAAGTGTGTTAGGTCCTGTATTATATCTCTTATTTACTAGCGACTTGCCGAACAGTGATGAAACAACTGTGGCAACATTTGCAGATGATACTGCTGTACTTGCTGTGGGAGAAACAGTTGAAGTAGCGACAAAAAAACTACAGAAGGCAGTGAACAATATAACAAAATGGACAAAAAATTGGCAAATTAAACTAAATGACCTAAAATCGGTGCATATAAATTTTACAAATAAAAATGTTCAGCACATACCAGTGTTCATAAATGATAAAGAAGTAGATTACGCAAACACAGCCAAATATCTAGGCATGACACTAGACGCAAAACTGCGCTGGAAAGCACACGTAAAGAAAAAAAGAGAAGAACTAAATATGCGCTACAGTAAAATGTATTGGCTTATAGGGAAATACTCTTGTTTGTCAAATTACAATAAATTACTGCTTTATAAGCAAATTCTAAAGCCAGTATGGACCTACGGGCTCCAGCTATGGGCATGCACATGCAAAACAAATCTACAGAAAATTCAAACATTTCAAAACAAAGTTCTACGGAATATAGTAAATGCACCATGGTACATAAGAAACGCTGATCTGCATAGAGATCTAGAAATAGAAATGATTGAAGATGAAGTCAAAAAAGTAGCTAATAGACATAAACTTAGGCTTCTCAATCACGTCAGCTCAGAAATGAAGGAACTATTAAATACTAGTAATATGACTAGGAGGTTAAGAAGAATTAAACCTTTTGAACTAGCTACATAGCTCGAAAAATAAAACAAAAACAGTATTAAATCCTCTATGGACAAATACTTAGAATATGAATTGTAAAATTAGAAAGACAAATTGCTGATTGGTTTAACTACTAGGTGCAATAATTGGAAAGCTGGCTAATCCCCGCCCTGCGGCAATGAAATACCAAGAAGGTTGTATCGCAGGGAAAACGGGAAGACGGGAGAAGGGGTTAGTGGGTAGAAATCACCACACTGTTACTGAGTACGGGCTCGGTTTCGTCTTTGGAAGATTACCACCTCCCAGCGTAAAAAAAAAAAAAAAAAAAAAAAAAATTTTTCTTTAATAAAATCATTTTTTGTATCTATACTTTTTACTTACGAGTATATGTGCTTAGTTTAATATTTGCATTTTATTATTAATGTGGTCCGGTGTCATATTTGAGACAGGAAAATGGCACTTAATGAGTTTGAGTTTGACACCCCTGCACTAAACATTCTAAGTGCCAAAAACATAAGTTCGTACAACAATTTGTAAAGCCGCTAAATGCTGCCATGTAAATCCTAAGGATATCAGACCCATAAGCCTATCATCATTCATTCTAAAAACGTTAGAAAGGCTGATTGATATCCATCTACGCACTAACAATGATATAAGACTCCTGTCTACGGCTCAACATGCATATTGCAAAGGTACGTTAGTACGTTCAATCGAATATTCCCTTCACCATAAAGAATACACTATGGTTGCATTCCTGGACATTGAAGGCGCTTTTAACAACGTCAATACATCCGCGATCGCAAATGCACAGCTCTGAAGGTAGATGACTCACTTGGTGAGCTAATTAATCTACTACTCACAAGCCGGCTTATAAACTCAAAACTGGGTGTGACATCTGCCAGAAGATCTGTCAGTAAACGAATCCCACAAGGCGGAGTCATATTCCCCTCCTCTGGAACTTAGTGGTGAACGAGTTGCTGATGTGTCTGGAAAGGGAGGGCAGATCGCCTATGCAGACGACGTCGCAATTGCCGGTACTTCGGTGGTTTAGGAAGCACCTAAACACCCTGAGAGAACTTCTCCAAAACGCTCTTAATAACCTAACGACATGGGCAGATCGTTGTGATTTAGGTGTTAACCCCCACAAAGCCGAACTTTTTATTTTCACTATTAAATATAAAATTCCACACATTGATCCCCCTCAATCAGGGGCACAAGCTTAGTCTTCTCTAATGAAGCTAAATACTTGGGTCTCATTCTGAATAAAAAGCTTAGCTGGAAACCTAACATACAAGAAAGGGTTCGTAAAGCTACTCTTCTCTTGCAAAAAACCATCCGTAATAAATGGGGCCAACCCCGGCATTACCAACTGGCTATACATCTCGGTAATTAGACCGATACTTATGTACGGGGTGGTTGTTTGGTGGATTGCCTAAGATAAAGCGGTAAATCGCGATAAGCGACTCCGCACTACTCAATCTGCTGCAATGGACATTCTGTTTTACCTGACACCCCTTGACATCTTTAGTAAGCAAGTGGCTGCTTCTTACATCGATTCACTTTTACACCGATGGATCCAAAACCATCGAGATGGTAGGTGGAGGTGTGTTCTCTGACAGGCTGAACCTTAGCTTCATTTACTTTGGTCCATTGCAATTTATTTGGAAACATTTTTGAATACAACGTCAATCAAGTGGCCACCTCTATTGACCAAACCAAAATGTGCCCTTTTTTGCTGCGTTTTCCATCACTTTTTCGAGCATTTCGCACGAATGTTTGCCTTGAGCTCGTCAATAGTCTGAGGCTTGCTAGCTTGCTCTTCAAATAACATCATGAAAATAAGTCCGAAGGGGTCAAATCTGGAGATCTGGGTGGCCAGTCGATATCGCCATTTTTTGACAGCACACGTCCAGGGAGTTTTCGTTGCAGAAACTACATTGTTTGACCTTACAAACCTTTTCAACGCATGGGCAGACATTATTAACTAACATCCACGGAAATCGATTCCCATCGACTGTTTCGCCCTCTCTGGAGAAAAATGACCCAATGATGGTTTTGGCGCAAACGCCGACCCAAACAGTCACTTTTTGGTCATGCAATGGTGTTTCATGGTTTTCATGCGCATTCTTCATCAGGAAATTTAGCTTGTTAATGGCGCCAGAGAGTGTCAAATGGGCGTCGTCGGTCATAAAAATTTGCTTCCAAAAATCAAGTTCAGTGTCAAACATTTGAGCTACTGTTTCGCCGTATTCCAAGCGACGTGAACGGTCTGTCGAAAATATTCTTTGAGTCAATTCCACTTGATACGGGAGCAACTTCGTTAAAAATGCGGTTCCATTGACGGCAAAATGCTGACTGTGTTGTCGATACGACACATTTGGGATCTCGGCTACAATATCTCTTTCCGCTTCAACCAGCTCATTGGAACGTTTTGTGCGTTGATGAACGGCATGTCGGCGATCTAACACTATCTCGTCCTCAACAACAATCGACACCAAGCGACGAATAGTGTTGTCAGACGGTGCTTGTTGGCAAGTGGAAGTTATCTCCTTCCTTTGTGCAAATGAGAAGGCGATACGCGAGACAGTGAAAATTACCGTTACGATTGGGAAGTGTCTCATATTTTGCCGAAAAGGCAGAATACCTACGAGTACTTACTACCCGTTCTCTGACCCACTCTAACCTATTGCTGACATTTTTTTAAATGGAAGAGTGATTCCGATGTGCAAAAAGTTGAAATATCTTGAACCTATGACTAAAGGGGAAGCAACCAGTGATGACGAATTCAATTATCGCGTAAGCGTAGGGTGGCGGGAAAACTCAGTTATCTACTGCGGCAGAAAAATGTTCCCCAAGCTGAAAGAAAAGACTTTCACCGTACCTCTACACTTATGCGCTCGGCACTCACAAACAGTTCACAAATAATCCAGTCAAAATAGACATTTGACTTAGCCAAAATTCGCATAGAGCTTGAAAATTGGCAGAGACGTTAAAAACATCATTATAAAAAAAAATGTCAAAAATCCCCTTCGATCCTACTTCTGCAAAAAAAATTATTAAAGGTGAAACGTACAAAATTAAGGTTTTTTTCATTTTTCTCGAAAACGGTAAGTTTTATTGTGAAAGTAGGTCAAACAAAAGTTGTAGATCATACAATTCTCTACAAAAATATTCAGTCACTTTTTCTCTTACGACTCACCATTCGTGAGATATCGCGGTTTTAATAATTAGAAAATGCATATTCTACATAATATGCACATATCTCCGCACCACCTATGAGGTAATGTACTTGGCGCATTTTTTTTAGCGTGGTTTCCCCAGTAGGTATACTCCACGATCTATTGTAATAAAGAAAGTTTGATCAGATAGTATCCTATTGATTGAAAGAATGGTAATATTGCTAATGATCAAAGTGGAATAGGTTGTTTTCTTCTAAATGTTATTGTCTAATTCTACTTCGACAATTATTTCTTCGCTTCATTTTCTTCTTCTTGCAAAATTTCTGTTCGCTGTTCTAAGAAAATGGATGCATCAATTGTCTCTTCATTAACATCATTAATATTTTCATCTGTTGTATTTGTTTCAATAGCCGTGTTTCTTTGTACGCGGATATAGGCATGGCATTAAAAAACGACCATCGCCGCTTAAGAACTCATCAAAAAAAACTTGGCAGCACACATGCACCTACGACGATTATTAGTGAAACAGCTGTAAGTTGAGTTAAGCAATTTGTATTGAAAATCGTAAAATTCAAAAATATTAATTTCCGACAGTTGAAATTAATGCCAAACATATTCTAAAATTATAAAAACGGTGTGAGCCACGCTGCACTCACGGTATAGTTGATGTGTAAACATGTAGGCTCGTCAGTGTTGCATGTGGAAATATCACAGAGGTTGTGGTTTTGATAAACAAGAGATTTGGGTATTGTATTGAAATAAAACCATGATATATATTTAATGTCAACGACAAAATTTATTTAATGTTTGACCGAACAAATAATTGGTTTGTGAAAGCTGAAGTAGGAGACGTACACCGTCGACTCAAGTGTGTCGATGTACCGGGAAAATATAGCATCGATTGTCGTTTAAGTGACATTCTTAAATCGGCCTTCGGTTACCGAAGTACAAATCGATATTTTTCCTCTTACCTTCAACTGATGTACAACAAACTACAAGCTATACAACCTCAATTATTCAAAACAAATCTACTTCCACACAACTTTCCGGTGTTTCGTAAGGACATAATAATCTCTAAAATTGAACATGAACATACATAATTAATAAAAAAAAAACAACGGCACGCGGTTGTTCTCTAACGGTCATCCATCTACGTACTAACCGCGCCAAACGTCGTTTAATTGCGGTGATATGTTGAGCAGCGATTTACTCACGTGGTAATGAAAATCTGACGATGACGAAATCTGACGAAATCTCACGATGATGGTGACGCTAGATATTTCCAACTAGCCCCTACCGAGAAAAAATTAAAAAAAATATATTTACACATCAACGAGAGCAAAAATGTTTACACATTAAAAAACAGTTTCACATTGACAGATTTACTAAATTTTGGAAAAAAAATAATAATAAAATCCCGAACAAAATATTCGGCTATCCCCGCTAAAGTTAGCGTATATAGGATAAGTTGTTGTTGTATTTTACATGCAAATTTCAAATTATCCCTATATCCGCGTGCAAAGAAACACGGTAAATATTGGAGCAAGTCTGACCCTTACAATTGATGCATAGGTACTGGCGAACAAAATAATCCCACTTTTTGACAGCCGCAATTATTACTACAATCCGTCTTGCATTTACTGATTGCCAATAAAACAGATAATTGTTAAACTCCCTTTTTTCTCAGTTATAATAATTTTATCACCGTACTTTAACTTTAATCTTCTTTTAATTGTTTTATTATGTATAGTTGGACTTTTGCCAATGTCTTTTAATTCTTGCAATGCAAATTGACATTCATCATTTTTTTCAATGTATTGAAATATTTCCTCCATCGCCAAGTTCACTGAATCATCTTCGGGACGACCGACTTTATATCCCGTTGTAGGCCTCAGAAACATATTATAACATTTATTGTGGTACTTAGCTTCAGCAGCAACTAAGTCAAATTCATACTCAATGCGGCCAATAACAGCTTTTGCCACGTCATCAGAACGAGTCCGAGCTACATTTAAAATGGAATCTTTAAATTTAAGTGTAGATACATTATATATTTTACGACGAACATTCTGCGCTTTCTTCTTTTCTGCTTCTTCATTTGCTTCATCGCCGCAAAATAAACAATATCTTTTAAAGTTGAAATCTGGCTCACTTACTCGTGCTCTAGTATGAGGTGGACTTATCGTGGATGTACTACCTTGTTCTGTCTCGCTATGTCTTTTAGCTGCAACAATACTACTCTTTCGAGTGTACATTTTACGACACTGCACGTGGACTGTCACAGATTGCTTGTCTTTCAAGTATTCAAAAAACTTATCATTTCTTTTAACACTTGCATCAATCAAAGTGTTCATTCCACGATCAATAACAACAACCTCACTCTCTTTCAAAGGTTTATCACAAATGAAACAAACTTCTGACATTTTGTTAAAATTATTTAACAGCACAAATTAAAATTGAAAATATGACCAATAAGCACGTCTGCTCACTGCAAAGGAATTTTCAAAACTAACAGTATGTACTCGTATATGCATACTGAGTTGTTTCGTTTACTTCCTTCAAAAATAGGCAGGTATGCGACCCTCCACACTGGAACAATTACGTAGCTAGCAGATGTTACTCAAGGTTACCGTCGAAGGGAATTAGGGACTGACAGTATAGTCTTTTATTTTAAAATATTCATTAAATTTATACAAGTTTTATTGTGTAAGTAACACAAACCAATAGTTTCTTATTTTCATTTATATTGAACGTCCGATGACGTGTACAGTACAGGCTGCATTTTATGTAAAATATGAATTTTCTAATTATTGAAACCGCGATATGTCACGAATGGTGAGTCGTAAGGGAAAAAGTGACAGGACCATTTTTGTAGAGAATCGTATGATCTACAACATTTGTCTGACCTATTTTCACGATAAAACTTACTGTTTTCGATAAAAATGGAAAAAACCTTAATTTTGTACGTTTGACCTTGAATACTTTTTTTTGCACAAGTAGGATCGAAGCAAAGGTATATAGAATATAATGGTATGATACTGCGCATATCTATTTCCATCTCTCTCATATAAATTTACGTCACCTGTACGGTGTTTTACTCAGTGAATTTTTTGGCGGCAAATATATAAAAATTATTGTTGTGATTATTTTGTGTACATTTGAATTAAAATTATGGTGATTTGTGCTGTATTTGGCTGCAATAGTAGCAATGACAAAAGACTAAAAAGAAACAGACTAGAAAACGAGTGCGAACAAACAAAATTCTTTCGATTTCCCAAAGAAAAAACTTGCAGAAAGTGTGGCTCTTTAAGTGCGGTAGAAAAGGCACATTCAACACAAAAAATGCATTTATGTGCTCCAAACACTTTACCGCTGACCAATATTTAAAGAATGTAATGCATGAAATGCTTCATTACTCCCCCAAGAACAGCAAAAAGCTAAAGTCGGATGCTGTTCCAAGTGAAAATTTGACTTTGTATGTAGCCAATGGCGACATTAAGCGCCGAGAGAGGGAAAATAAGCGAGATGCAAAAAAAACCGTTGAGGACATTTTGTATGAATAATTATTATAAATAATAACCTAAATTGTTAACAACCTTTTCCCTACAGAAATATTGGTGAAGAAACAGGTCTTGAAAATCTTCAAGAAATTTCAACAACTGCGGATATACAGGGAGCATCAGCGGAAGTAATTGTGCCAAGAGTCGATAAATCTACTAACACCGAGAATTTAGGAGAGACACTTCTGAGGTAAAATATTATTATTTGCTTGAAACGTATTGCGAGGATCAACTGTCTGGATCTTTGACATGGACGGATCAAGTGACAGAGGGAGGATTGCGAAAACCGAACGCAAAATTTGTAGATACTCTCAAGCAGCTTGATAACATTTTTTACTAATATAATTCAACGTCATTAAAAGTGGGTCCGAATTACATAAAAACTCTAGTTATTATGGCCGAAAAGATTGAACTAGACTGTGTAATAAAAAAACTGTTTTTTCGCTGCAAAATGTTTGTCAAAATCCGTATATTAAACAAAGACATGTTGGAAAATATAAATTCAAGAAAAAGAAAATTAAATAAAACTATACATTAAATATAAATACGCGTTCATTATTACTTTTTGTCGAAGAATGTTGATATTTTGTATTGTATCAGCCAGTAGCTGCAGCAAAGTGCGAGGGTTATGCTTCATTTGGTTTTGAACATAATTTCGCCTCAAAGAGGAAGAAGTATCACTTATTCAAACATATATAAATAAATGCACATTTTTACCAACAGTCCATCATATTCACTTGGTACATATTACTTTATAATTGTTCTTTATTATATTTATCAAGAGACCAAAACTACATTTGGCGATTAACTTTCATGCATAGCAATGTAAACAAAGCAAAACGTCAAATTTCACGATACACGTGACGTAGATGCGCAGAACGAAATAAAATTTCAACTCGGAAGAGCATACCATTTATTCTATGTACGAGTATATACCTTGGGATCGAAGGGGATTTTTGACATTTTATTTATAATGATGTATTTAACGTCTCTGCCAATTTTCAGATCTATGCGAATTTTGGCTAAGTCAAATGTCTATTTTGACTGGACTAAAAGTTGGACAGGGTATAAAAATATGAGAGTAAATTAACGGTAGCTAAGATGAAGACGCTTTGCATGACAAATGTTGATCGAAAAAGAATTTCCAAGGTCCGAGGAAGCCTTCAAGTCAAAAAACGTATCTCTCAGAAAATTGAGCGCGATACTGTCGTATTCAAAGGGGAGATCCTAGAAACCCTTCCAAAAAGGCAATGTCAATCAATGTTCCTATCCAATCGAGAAAATGAGGTAGGTCTAAAAACTCTTGAATTGAATCACGCAAATGCAACAACATCAGTATTTGATCTCAGTGACGAAGTGATTCGAAAACGGGAGGCTAGCCGATTATTTTTGATGTCAAACCGGCAATCCTCACAGGCTGGCCAGTAGGAATGCAAAGATATGGGAGGTTTTCGATCCCCATATTCCATAAAACAACCTAAATAAAATAAGATTATTTGTTTTAAGTCAATCTGGTATAGACAAATATAAAATAAAAGTATAGTAAGCCTACTCCACGTCGGTTTTCCACCTTGATGTCCTGATAAACCTGTAAAGATTAGATACTGAGACATCAGAGAGTTCTTGAGTGTCTTGGAATATGTATCTCCCAAATGTTATATTCCTCAAGTCACAGTGATAGAGGAAGATCGGTGTATCCTCATGGACTTCCTCATCAGCAGATGTCGTCCCCTTTTTTTTTTTTTGGGAATTCGCTGGAAGTAAAAAATCATCGAAAGACATTGCAGAGCTATTACGCGAGGGATGCTTCTGCAATAGTGATAGACTTTAACTCATCTAAAAAAGCTCCCGGGGGACTGACATTCGCCATCCCGAATGAGACGGCAATTTGTTTTTGAACTACATATTTGTTGAATTTAACAGATAAATCCGCTGTTTGTCGGATTTCTAAACTATTTTCTTGTTTGAAATCAATACCTGATTTCTTAGCCCTAGCTAACTCTTATAGATCAAGAGGTTTTACCCGTCTCAATCTCCTGATTGCATTGTCATTATTTAATAGTTCTGTTATTTCTGTGTTTACGTGGTTGAGAAGCCTACTTCTATGCCTTCGAGCAACTTTCCTAACTTCATCTTCAACCAATTCAACATTTAGATCGGCATTGCGTATGTACCAAGGTGCATTAACTATATATTCCTTAGTACTTTATTTTGGAAAACCTGAATTGTTTGTAGATTTGTTTGGCATGTGCATGCCCACAACTGGAGCCCGTAGATCCATACTGGTTTCAGAACTTGAGTGTATAGCAATAACTTATTGTAGTTAGACAGGGATGAGTATCTCCCAATAAGCCAATACATTTTACTGTATCGCATGGCTGTGTTTGAATATTCCACTACATTATTGTTAATTTAGACTGGAATGTGTGGTACGTTTTTATACGTAAAATTAATATGGACTGACTTTAGGTCAGTTAATCTAATCTGCCATTTCTTAGTCCATTCTGAAATATTGTTTATTGCTGTTTGAAGGTTTTTTGTTGCTATTTCGACAGTTGCTCCCACAGCAAGGACAGCTGTGTCATCTGAAAAAGTAGCTATGGTGGTTTCTTCACTTTCAGGCAGATCGCTAGTGTAAAGTAGGTATAGAACTGGACCTAGCACACTGCCTTGCGGTACAATAGCTTTAATTTCTCTTAATGTTGAATACTCTGCATCTTGTTTAATTCTGAAGAATCTATCTGATATATAAGACTCCAGAATGGTCGCATACTGCTTCGGCAGTTGCTTTTGTAGTTTGTGTATCAGTCCCTTGTGCCAGACTTTATCGAAAGCTTGTGCTATATCTAGAAATACTGTAGAGCACACATTTTTCTCTTCAAATGCTTTTTCGATTCTATCTGTGATTCTATGCACCTGATCAATGGTAGAGTGCTTATTTCTAAATCCAAATTGGTGAATTTTGACTAGCGATTTTTCATTTATTATTTTTTGTAGACGTTTTACCAGCACTTTTTCGAATAACTTGGACAACATTGGTAGAATAGATATTGGGCGATATGAGGTAACTTCGTTAGGTGGTTTGCCTGGTTTAGGTATCATTATTACCTCCGCGACTTTGCACATGCTTGGCACATATCTCAATTTAAATGCAGCATTTATAATTTGCGCTAGTTTTTTTTTTACACATTTTCGTGGAAATTGCTTCAAAATTTCTCCAGTAATCAAATCAAACCCTGGGGCCTTTTTTATATTTATGCTATTTAGCTGTTACCGGCCGAATAGGTCTATCTTCTTCGCACCTTATTTCGAGTCCTTGATAACCTTTATCTTCATAAGGTTTGAATACGTCTTCAAGATACTCAGCGAAAGTGTTTGCTTTCTCTTGGATGCTTACCTTCTCTGGTTTTTACTGGAGGAATGTGAGCTATTGGCCTGTTCATTTTCTTTGTTGCCTTCCAGAGCGAGTAGTCGGTACTAGCATCATTTGTAAGACTTGTGAGGTAAGTTTTCAAAGACTCATTATTGAATTCTCTTACAGATTTTCTGAGCTTATAATTTAAGTTGTTCAGGCGTTTTCTAGCTTTTCTCTTTTCTGTAATAATTTCACATATTTCGGTAGGATAAGAGTTTCGTTTGATCTTTTTTGTTGTTTTGGGAGTGCCCCAAGCAGCTTTTTGTATTCTGAGCGTCAATATTTGGACTGCTTCTTCTAGTTGATCTTCTGTTTGAATAGTTGGTGATAGTTGGATACTTTCTTCCAACTTCTGTCTGAAGTACTCGTAGTTCCAATCAGTCAGTCTATTTACTAGTTTTGGGCTATGGTCTTTTATTATTATTTTATCGCTAAGTGTTAAGAGTATAGAGGAATGATTTGATTGAAGATCAGGCCCTTCCTCTATGCTTATTTTATTTGAAGATATATTTTTGGATAGAAAGAAGTCGACAAGATCTGGGGTTTTATTTCTATTTGTTGGCCAATAGGTAGGTTTTCCCGTTGAGTGATGTTTGGCGCCATCTTCTTTAATTGCTTCATATAGTTCTCTGCCTCTGGTATTAGTCAATCTCGATCCCCAATACTTATTTTTGGCGTTAAAATCCCCTTCCGCGATTAATCTATTGTGAAATATGCGGAAAAGACTTTTAAAATCATTTTTCTTTAGTCTATAGCTAGGAGAGCAGTATAGTGCTGCAACAGATATTTGTCCACTGCTCGTTTCTACACATATGGAATGCCTTGGATGGCACATGATTGGAATTTTGCTTCTATATGGTATTTTATTGTATTCTTTATTAACACTGTGGCCCCACCTTTTGCACAGTTATAAGGATGTGGGGATTGATAGAATTCATATCCTTGCTGTTTAAAGTCAGTGGTCAATTTAAAGTGCGTCTCTGAAATAAGACATATATCCATCTGGTGTATGTCAAGAGTCACTTGTATCTCGTCCTTGCGACTCTCGATACCATTAGCATTCCACTCAAGAATTTTTATTTTATTCATCATGTCTGTCTTTTGGTAACAGCTCATTTGTTGATCTTTTATCCCTCTAACAACAATATTCTATCTAATATCGTTTTATTCGATTTTACCATGGAGCCAATCCTGTTTAGGATTTGTTTCATGAGGTTTTCCATGCCAGTGTTTGGCTCTACTTTGCATTTTACCATTTTATCTGCTGGTATTTGAGTATTTATTGATGCTGCCTGAGCATATGTCATTTTTGGACCCGCCGTCTTTTGTCTCGGTACCTTTTTGATTATCGCTTGGTCTTTAGGCTTTTCTTTCTGTGGGCTCTTTTGGAAGTCCTTTTTAACTGTTTGCTCTTCCTTATTTGAGTTGTTTTGTGTTTTTATACCCTATTCTAGGGGTATATTAATTTTGACGCACAGTTTGTAACATACCTTAATATTGCCCGTAGACCCCTAAAAGTTACTATATTTATGATCAGCATCGATAGTAATGTCGATCTAGCCATGTCCGTCCGTCCGTCCGTCCGTCGGCAAAAATTAGGCCTTTAAACTGGACCTAGAGAGCTGAAATTTTAACCATATACTCTCTAGGGTCCCGAAATAATCAAGTTTACGAATTTTTGAAATCCGCCCACAGACACGCCCACAAACTCAAAAAAACAAATTTTGGAAAAAATCGAATTTTGAGCTAGAAAGCTGAAATTTTTTATATATGATCTATGACTCCTAAAAATGCTCGGGATAAAAACTTTTCAAAATCCGCCCACTGACACGCCCACAAATAAATAAAACAATTTTTTGGAAAATCCAAAGTTTGAGCTAGGGAGCCGAAATTTATAATATATACTCTCTATGGGCCCTTTATGCTCATATGTAAATATTTTCAAAATCCGCCCACTGGCACGCCCACAATTATTTTTTTTTTGAAAATTCAAAGTGAGCTGGGAGCTGAAATTTATAATATATACTCTCTAGGGGCCCTTTATGCTCATGTGTTAATTTTTTTTAAATCCACCTACTGACGCGCCCACAACTAAATAAAACAATTTTATTGAAACACCCAAGTTTGAGCTAGGGAGCGTTTTTTTTTTGATAAAATCCTTTAAATGTTATATAACAAAATATGTAGAGCGTTCTTAACAATTCAACCATACTTAGACTTTTGTCACGACCACTTATGAGGGATAGGAATAAGAATAGGGTATCCAACAGTTCGCCCAAGCGGACTGTAGCCCGTCCCTATGTTTTTTTTTGCTTTTTGTCCCTTGCAAGTTGGATTTCTTTTGCAACTAAACAACCTCTGTAGCTAGCAGGATGGTTTTCATTGCAGTTTGCACATTTAGGATGTTCATCCTCTTTCTTCTTACATTCTTTAGTATGGTGACTTCCTGCACATTTAACACATCTTGGATTTGAGTAGCAATATCTATGTGTATGCCCATATCTTTGGCAATTTTTGCATTGGGGCACTTGTTTCGATTTACGTAGGGTATGAATCTGAACTTGCATCCCAAGTATGTTTTTAATTGCATATACTTTTTTCTTATCTTCGTCATGCTCAAAACTGAGTGTAAAAATTGGTAGCGATACTTTGCTTTTAAATTTAAGCATATTTGCAACTTCCAAGATTTTAAAGCACAAAAATAAGAAAATTCTCTATACGTTTTGTTATTTCAATTCTGAAAAACTTATCTCCGATTTAGTTTTACCAGAACAAAACAATTATTTGACGAATTTTACTTAGTGAAGACTTTCTATGGCCCATCAAAAAATATTTAAAATTTAGCACACGAATTGCTCATGCTTTGGTTAAATGCTTCGCTCTTCTTCCCCTTTGATATGCCTGTTCCTGGAGGCAAATTCCGGCCGAAAAAGATCTTAACTCATCATAATAATTTGGATCTACATCTCTTTGCTTTTGATGTTTTACCCCGAATATGATTTGGGAAAGCGCCTCCAAATAAGTATAGGTTCTCCTCCACGATATGAGGTATGAATGATATGGTTAGCTAACGATTCTTCGAAATCAATCAATGACTAATTCATCTGAATAATGTATAATTAACGAGGAGTGATACGACTATTGCCAGTAATCACATATGTACTTACATCATTAACTCCAACACTTGATCTACCGGTAGCTGCGCGGTGGCCGGCGCAACTGACAGCCATGCTAGGTAGAATGGGAATAACGACATTTGCCACCCAACCCAACAGGTGATGCGGAAATTCATTAATCATTTCCCTATTATTCATCAAACTCCACACAATTTCTCAAAAGTAAGATGAAAACACCATTACGATGTTCACGGCCTGAACACAGAGGGGTACAGGTACATATACCTCATTGGAAGTCATATACCACCGCCTAAGATGGGTTTTGATTGTAAAACGACTGACTGTATGCATATAGGAATGACAACAACTACAACGAGGTTTTTAGCGGCAAATTACCAGACGAATGATGAGATGCAACCTGCCTCCCCATTTGTAATTGTTTTCGATTCGATCCGATTGAAATTCCTGGTTCCGCGTGGAGCCACCAAGCAAAGAAACCAACCGCACTGTAACCAATGAGACATCGCTTTTTCGCCGCAAAACAAAAAAAAGGCAAACAGACAAACGCATGAGTTCATGGTCAATTGGAAATCGCAATTGCTCATCCGTGTTAACCGTGATTACTGTATTCAGCATTTTTGCATCCAAATAGATAAATTAATCAAAGAAGAGGAGGTGGGTATGTCAGAGTTGTTTGTGTTAGCCTTTGAATCAAGTGCAGCTGGCATATATTGTAAGCTAACTGAACTTCGGAATGCAATCAAATGTGACAGTAGCTGCCATTGAAGGTTCAAATATGAGCGGCAAGTCAGAGCTACAAAGGGTTAATAGACAATAAAACTGGAGATGCATGATAAACATGTTGTCAAGTCAACATGGGCTGCCATCAGTTAGGGTCTTGCGCAACAAGTTGCCAAAAAAAACAAAGTTCACGCGTAAGCATGGATACTTTACTGATTACTCATACCTTATCAATTGTTTTAAACCTCAGAAAGTTTACAGAAGTTTACGATCTTTAAAATGAATATTGCCTTATAGCTTGTGGTTTGTTTGGGCTCAGTGACGAAATAATCCGAGAGCGGTAGTCCTAGCAGTGATTTTCGTGGAAAACCGTTTAACATCACATCCGGCCCAGAAGGGATTCTATTAAGTAGGTGGGAGTGTTAGGTTAGGTTGGGTTAGGCTAAACTGACAGTCGGCAGAAGAGGACACACTTAGGCAAATAAAAAAGGTCCATTGTGATACCACACGGATCTATATGCTTCCTACTCGTTGAACCAGTTTTGATAAAGCTTGAAAGACTTTTAATGTCGATGTTTATGAGATCGTTGAGATCATTGTAAAAGAAAGATCCTAAATGGAGTTTTCGTCTTTGAGAGAGAGAGAGAGCAGGCCATGTGCAGAGAAGGTACAGAATAGTCTCCTCCTCCTCGTCCAAGTATCTTCTGCAGAAGTCATTTGTATAGACGCCAAGCCTTGTTGCATGCTTGCCTATGAGACAGTGTCTGGTGATAACACCAATTGTAGCACCAATGTGCAGTCTGTTGAGAGATATCAAACACCTTTGGCCAAATCTGTTTTATCGCTAGATAACTGTTGCCACTTGTCCATCTAAGGTTAGTTCTCTCAATGGCCTCCCTCATAAACATGAGATTTCATGTAGCAATTTAAATGCCTAAGGGACCTTTATCAGGTAAAAGGGGCAGTATGGTTCCTTTTCTGGCGAGTTCATCAGCCCTACAATTGCCTGGAATATCTCTGTGTCCCGGCACCCAAGAATAGGAAGATTTGTTTGTGCAATTGTCCACATGGCTAACACAGTGACTTGATCTATTGTATCTTACGTGTTTTTTTTATTCCAACAAACGTTCTGCCTAAATGAGGACAAGACCAAGAACATGCTATCAACAAACAAACAATAAGCTGTGCACCGCCTATGACAAAACGTCGCTGTTGATAGCAATAATTTCGAGGTAGTTAAGGAGTTCATCTACCCGCTAGTACTTTGGCTTAGCGAAATAAATGGGTCCAAAACTCCTCAAGGCCGTAGCCAGGGGTGGTCACAGGGGTTTGAACCCCCCGAAATTTTTTAAAAATGCATCTGTAAATCATACTTTTCCGCATCAGTATGAAATTTGTATTCAAATAATTATTGATTAGGTATGTTAAAAATTTCTGATTTTAGTTTTAAGCTATGAAAGGCAGTTTGAGTTCCACCTGTAGTACGCGAGTGTCATCCAGAAGCCTTATACGTGCATTGTAGCGCACACTCTCTAAACCTGGCATTAGGGCATTCTTGTCAAATTCAGCCTATTCGCAACACTGGTACCAAAAAATCCGTTAAATTTTTTTTAAATTATCGGCAAAGCGCACACATTAGCTGCAGGAAATGATTAAACAAAATTATCCTCAAAATAAATGGAAAAATTTAACAGCAATGTGTGAAACACGCTGGGTGGAAAACCATAATGGGTTAATTAGGTTTAAGGAAATTTTTGAAGCGATAATTGATGCTTTGGAAGAGTTGTGTAGTGATAAGGATTCTGATACGTCATCGAAGGCGAGTTGCTTTTTAAGATCTATTTCAGCTAGTGATTTTGCAGTAAGTTTGTGTTGTATGAGTGTTTTGTTTACATATACATTGCCACTTTGTAAGATCTTACAATCCCCTTTATGCGACTTAGTGTCTGGATTCGAACATGTGGAATTAATAACAAACACATTAAAAGGACTATCATTCCGGAATTCAAAACAATTTTTGAGACTGCACAAAACTTAGTAAATGTTGTGGATGAAAAACGTAAAATTCCACGAATTGTATCAAGGCAGCAGCACAGATAAAACATGAGCACAACAGATCCTGAAACCTATTTTAGGATAAGTACAATGATTCCTCTTTTAGATGACATTTTAAGTCAGCTTAAAAAGAGGATATAAAACCATAAGTCCATACTTTCCTCTTTGTGCATTTTGATTCCATCGATCCTTGGCAAAAACGAAAAAAATTATAACGAAGAAAACTTCAAATTTTATAAATGTTTTTTGGATTGGAATACTTTAAAAGCTGAATTTACGCTATTGAAGACAAAATGCCATACACAAAAAGATATAAAGCGTTCAAAGAGTGCAATGACAGCTCTTGGGAAATGCAATAAGGATCTGTTTCCTGACATTCACAAGCTTCTTAAAATTTTGGCGACACTACCGGTTTCAACATGTACACCGGAAAAAACATTTTCGACAATGAAACGTCTAAAAACTTATCTAAGAAATTCTACCGGTGAAAAAAGATTAACAGGATTGGCGGTAATGTGAATTCATCAACAAATTGAGATTGACTCTGAGGAAGTTTTAGATATATTTGCAGCGCAGAAGGCCAGAAGATTAAATTTAATTTTATAAAAATGATTTCTACCTACATGTTATGTAATACTTTTTGTAGTAATAAAATCTTAAAGAATGATGATATGTACCTAATAAATAATAACTTAAAATTATTTATAAAAATATTGGAAAAGTCTTTTCGTTTTTTCAAATTTGTTTGAGAGTTTTCTTGGAAAAACTAAGTATTTTATGAGCAATAGTCTGCCTAGGAAAAAAAATATTGAAAATCGTTAAAGCAGTTTTTTTAGACTGTTTTTTTTTTAATTTTTGAAAAATATTTTGCAATTTTTTGAGTACATATTTCAATACAAGGAAATCTGTAGTTTTCATCTGGGAAAAAATCTGTAAAAATTCAATATACCCGTTTCCAGCATATTTAAAAATACCAAAAAAGTTATGTATGAATTTGATGATAAAAGCCTTCCTAAATTTTAAATTTAATTGAAATGGGTTTTGTTGTTAGCGAGGAATTCAGATGTTAAAAAATTGGTTCTATAGGAGGTACCGTTTAAAGATAAATCTCGCAAAATCCATTCCTACCAAAAGATAGACTGTTTTATCTAAATCGTTAAGGCCGTTTTTAGAAAAATTAAGTTTTAACAAACCGTTATATGACATATACCATTGTTTTAGAGCTAAAATTCCGATGATTTTAACAACGCCTAGTGTGAGACTACTAAATAAACACTATGAACCAAGCAAATCGGCCCATCCACTTAAGCTGCAGATTTGCAAACAGGCAGACGGGCGAACAGAATTTTCCAACACATTTTTTTCTACTTCCATATCATCGTAATGGCATGTTTAATTGTTATGTCAATTTTTTTTTGCTCCAATCCATAAAGTGCCTTATATATAGTATAGTACCATAATCCCAATTAAAAATCGTGTTTGGTCGATTTTCGGCTAAAATGGGCTGTATTAATTTTATTTATTACATCTAGCTACAATTCAGAAAGGTACACAGTGATTGGTGTATGGAAAAAATATAACCTCCCCCCCCCCCCCCCCCGAAATAATTGCCTGGCTACGGCCTTGAAACTCCTCACTCGAAGGACAAAATGCTTGCCCTATCGAAGCTTAATCCTGCCAGTCTTGCTTTATGGTGCCGAGAGCTGGACGATAAGTAGAAAAGGGGAGCCAATATTGGGGTTTTTTGAAAGAAAATAAATCTCCAGCCAAGGTTCGAGGAGGCAAGGAAGAACGAACCTCCGTTTTAAAGATAAAGCCGTCGCGGTCTAGGGAACTGGAAGCAGCGTGCCTGAGATCGCAAAGGATGGACGGCTGCATTGTCTCTGGCAGAGACTCTTCACGGGTCGGCAGCCCGTTAAGTTAGTAAGTATAGACGTTCTGCCTGACTTATGAATGTCAGTTTATCATTGGTGGCAGAGTTTCATATCTCAGCTAGCTAACATACTTCTCTGTTGTAGATGCGTCTTATTTACCAATCGGTGGATTCGCCAGCCTCTAGACACGTCATACCTTAAGATCATAACTCAAGCTAGAATGGCCTAACAGGAAGCTCAAATATAATGCTTGCTCTAATTTACAAACACCCTAAGATATAGCAGTGAGGCATGATAATTAACCTTTTCGATTATCTGAGCAACCGAATGAAATTTTCGTAGAGCAGAGTACAATTTAAAAAATTTAGGGTTGCAGAGATTCTGCATAGGTATAACATGCGACAGCAGAGCATTGGAGAAACCTATAAATACCTTATAACCATTGTTAGCTGTAATGGAAAAATAAATCAAGAAGTAATAAGCCGAACCAAGTAAGCGTGTCAGCGTACTATCAAATAAATAACACACTATGTAGTGGGTAAAGAGAGAAAAGCTCAAGAACAAAACTCAACGCAATTATAACACCAATAACCCTATACGGTACCGAGTGTTTAGCGATATTAAATAAACATATGAGTAAATTCCAAGCAACAGAAATGTAGTACGTAAGACGGGTCGCGGGAATACCAGAAGAAATAGGGTCAGAAACGAAATACTCGTAATATACTCAGAATTAGGACAGAAGAAGTCGATACTACAAGAAATCAGGGAGAGACAGCTTAAACGGTTGGGAGATTCGCATCCAGAACGTGGGAAGGCAAAGGGAAAAAACTCTTACAGAGATGAGAAAAGAGAGCCGGGACCGAGTACATTGGATAAGAAAGATGGATATCCCGATGCTACCCCGACGATTAACAACAAATGGGGATCGATCAAGAAGAAATACAATTTACGCTGCAAAAATGTTTCTGTCTCACATTCGTTGCTTTATTCCCTGGTGGTCAAGTTTAACCTCATTGTGATCTTTAGGGGTTGCAGCGCATCATATAGTCTTTTGAACGGACGATAGATCCTGAAAGGGGGTATGGTACAACTCGCCTTTGTCATCTCGATTGTCCTTATTTCGAGACGACACGGGAGACCGAACCTTAGTTCTAAAAAGCCATCGCGAAAGAGCGCTTGGTCTGAACAACTGGAAGCAGCGTGTGCGGTATCGCGGAGGATGGAAGGCTGCAGTGTCTAAGGCAGAGACTCTCCAGGGGTCGGGAGCCCGTTAAGTAAGTAGGTAGTGTCCTTATTTCTATTTTTTCATTTGCATTTTATTGTTTTCCAAAAATCAACTCCCATTTTGTTCATTCCGTTTTTGAATGTTTCGCGAATTTTCATTTCGCTTATTAATTAATTCGTCTTAATTTAATTAATTTATTCGTCTTATTTCATTTCGTCTAAAAATATCAATGCAGCGCCCCCCAAAAAAACGGCGCCTGTCATAAAAGGCGACTTAGGGGAGAGCTCACATCTAAGCAATTTTAAAATATATTTATTTTTTTCGGGGGAGGAGATCTCGAATTCAGTAATTGCCTTGTTTTGCTATTGGCAATAAATGCTCTTATATTTTTTTTTTTTTTTTTTATACACTATCAGCTCTGTGTCGTGGAGTGCTTAAAGCAAGCAACTGTCACGAGCAGAAATTGCCGGCACTAAAAGTGCTCTCACAGGCTCATCATTTAGTGCAGGTGTTAGTAAGGACAAAACAATTCAAAATACAATAATTATGTACCTATAAAATACTAACACAGACACAAAATAATGAAAACAATTCAAGATATTAAAGCATTATTACGCAAAATATTTTTAAGGTTAATTTTACTAACATGCAAGTCAATCACTTGATCATTTAGATTATAGATTCTACTCATGCGACTAATAGGCTCATGACACCCATAATTCGTTCTATGATGGGGGTTAACCAATAATTCAACACTGCGTAAATTATGGGCACCACCACGAAAATTAAAGCCAATAGACGACAGCAAGTCAGGTGCATCTATTTGACCGGATATAAGCTGCTGTAAAAAAATGATATCGCTATTAAGCCTACGTTGAGAAAGGGGTAACATTTGAAGAAGCTTAATACGCTGACTGTAAGGAGGTAGGTTAAAAGGATCATCCCATGGAAGTCCTCTTAGTGCAAATCGAATAAATTTTCGTTGAATGGCCTCTATTCGATTTGAATGAATGTTGTAGAATGGCGTCCAAACTTGTGAAGCATACTCTAGAATCGGACGGACAAAACAATTGTACAATGACATAGTAACGTATGGGTCATTAAATTCTTTCGCCCACCTTTTTACGAAGCCCAGCATAGAATTAGATTTATTAACAATAAAATTGATATGCTTGGCAAAAACTAGTTTGGGATCGAAATAAACCCCAAGATCCTTAAAATTATCAACATTACAAAGAATATGTTGAGACAGAGAATATTGAAAGGTGGAAGGGATATTCTTTCTAGAGAATGTCATATGTTGACATTTAGATGGGTTCAGGGATAAACCGTTTTTATCACACCAATTGGCGAAGCTATTAATGTTAGATTGAAGAAACATTCTGTCTTGCTGACTAGTGATAGATTTATATATTTTCATATCATCAGCGTAGATCAGGATATTACTGTGATGTATACATGCCTTAACATCATTAATTGCAAGTATAAACAAAATTGGTCCGAGGTGACTTCCTTGGGGAACTCCAGACTGAGCTGTGAAAGATACAGATAGCGATCCTCTAAATTTCACTTGATAGACCCTTGATCTAAGGTATGAATTAACCCATTTTATGAAACATGGTGGGAAACCAAAAGCCCTGAGCTTAAATTCGATTATTTCATGGGACAGCTGGTCGAAAGCCTTAGAGAAGTCAGTGTATATGCAATCCATTTCGTCCTTATTCTCTAAGGCATTAGAACAATCATGCAAGAAACTTAATAGATTAGTGACAGTGTATGCGTCTATAAGGTAACCCTCGACTTGAAAGTCGCTGTTCTGTCCGAGGATTTCGTCATTACAAGTTGGCCTATTCTAGCCAGGGATAGACCTTCACACGATGATACAACAATGCCAAATTCTCTCCACATATCAAAATACAGCAACGATATCTTTCTGTTTGCCAATAATTACGAGTACATCCCTCAAGCGCCGGCTTATCAAAACTCATTCCAACACATTTATTTTATTTGTTAACTGAACATCTTTAGCAAGAGTTCCATCGCTTTTACCGCGTTAAACATTTTCCGCAGTCTGAATGTCGAGGCATCCAGGAATGACTGATTTGCTTTCAATCATTTCAATTGGCATGCGACAATTAATCATTTCTGCCTTTGGATGGAAAACAAGTTCATAATTTCTCTCCCTTTGTAGGTACGTTGATTTAATGCGAAAGATTCATCAAAAGTCACAAGTTACTCGTAGCATTGAAAATAAAAAATCAAAAAAGACGCGTCGAATCCTACTTAACTGATGTACAAATAGACGGCTGTATCTTTGCGGTGTTTACACGTGTGTATGCACGTTGTGGATCTGTAATGAGTGGAATGATTGAAAATTATGAAAATCACAGGCCGCCAGCTAATGAAAGACTAATAATTCTGCGAGAACTCGATTTTGTTAAGGAGAATAATTAACACCAATTAGAAATTTCATTGGGTGGTATTTATAGCATTAAAGTGTTGATGTTTAAGGCCTCTGGCACTTTGGGTGAACATTGATTAAAGTTGACTTTCACATTCCCATTGAAAAAAGCAAGCCTAACTAATCATTGATGGGATATTGATGAAGTTCGTCGAAATCAAAGATGTCTTTGGGGTGACGTTAAGTATTTTCTTTGTGACCTTGATCATGGGGACAATATCTGCATATTCTGTGAATACATTTATGTGATCTTTATTTCCAATTGAGCGATTCAACCAGCTGTGGTGGTTAGGAGCATCCATCGATTACCAAAACACATCAAATTGGTACGCACTTTGATTCTCGATTTTAACCGAGTATACATAAATTCGACTCCCAATACTCGCTCACCGTTATTAAGATATTGCAGATCAATATATATCTTATCGGTGAACGGAGCAAAGGCATGATGCGAATCGTCACAAGCGCCATTCTTAGGTTAGGTAAGGTTAGGTTAGGGTGGCCGTCAGCTAATAGCCAACACACTTAGACCAATGAGGTCCGTTGTGGTGCCACGTGGATCGGGGAAGTTTTGACCTCTACTCGCTAAACCATTTGGAGCTTCTAATGAAGCGCGATAGGACTCCTAACGTCTGTGTTAGCTAAGTCGCTGAGTTCATTAAGGAAGAAGGCTCCTAGATAGAGATTTCTTTTATGGGAGAGTGCAGGACATGTACAAAGGAGGTGAAGTGTTGTCTCCTCGTACCTGCAGCTTCTACAGAGTCATTTCAATATATGCCAAGCCTTGATGCGGGCTTGCCTATTAGACAGTGTCCTGTAATGACACCTATAGCAGAGCCAATGTGCAGTCGGTTAAGTGAGATCAAACCCATAGAGCGTCGCAGATAAAGCTTTGGCCAGATATGCTTGGTCGCCGGACACGTATAGCGGATAGCTTAAGAATAAGTTTACAAGTTGCGATAGGTATGCCTAGAGAACCTTTATCAGTGAAAAGAGGTAATGCGGTTCCTTTTTTGGCGAATCAATCTGCCCTGCAATTTCCTGGGATGTCTCTATGTCGCGGCACCCAACAGAGCTTAATGTTGAACTGCTCTGCCATTTCCTGAAGAGATGAACGGCAGCCTATGGCTATGTTTGAAGAGTCTGAGTACAGGGACTTTAGCGCGGCTTGAGTGTCCGAGAATATACGAATGTCCTTAGTGGATATCACCGAACGACAAGACTTCCTTAATCGCCATGATTTCCGACTGGAACACGCTACAATGCCTGCGGAACAGGCAGCTATTTGCCTGCTAAAAATATCGAGGGGTGTCAGATGAAGTAAATTGTCCAATGTTGCGAAGGGTGCCGTTGGGAGTGCTCCGCTGATGCACAGACAAACTATACGTTGAACTTTGCTTAGCTTATCACGCTTTACCGCTTTGTCTGCTTTGTCTAATGCAGTCCACCAGACAACCATCCTGTATGTCAAAATCGGTTTCACTACCGATACGTATAGCCACTGAGAGATGCGGAATTGTAGGCCCCACTTGTTGCCAATGGCTTTTTTGCAAGAGAAAAGTGCTACTGTACATTTTTTGACTCTTCTTGTAAATTCGGTTTCCAGCTTAACTTCCTATCGAAGATTAGACCCAAGAATTTAGCTTCATCGGAAAAGGTTAAGCTTGTACCATTCTTTTTTGTTTTTTTTTTAAAAAAAAGGAAATCCAAATCCCAGAGCACTCAGACTCGGTAACGGTCCATTGTACTACCAGGCAGAAATCCTCCTTTTGGTGTAGAGGCATGTGATTGGGTGGCGTATGTTGTTGTTCCCCATGGGGATTGAACCTGCACCGCACGGGTCACAAGCCAACACACTAACCCCTACACCGTCGCCACCCAAGGTTTGTACCATTAATAGAGGGAGGTAGGGAGAGATGGGTCAATATGAGGGATATTTCCTGGAAAAGAGGACAAGTTCGGTTTTGTGAATGTTAACCCCCAGTGCACAGCGATTTGCCTATCTTGTAAGCTTGTTGAGAGCGTTTTGAAGGAGTCTCGGGGAGATGGAGTGGATTGTCTACATATTTTGTTATAATATTTTTTTTCTCCTTTGTAAAGGAAAGAAGACGATTTTTTCTTTATCAATTTTTAAAGAAATAATCGAAAAACCACGTTTTGTCAAAAATGCCAGCAAATACTAGGTGTGGCAAAAAATGTATACTCTACGAAGAACAACACAAGATTGGCAAGATTCACATAATTTTCGTTCTACTCACAGATATAGTAACTTTAAGGGGTCTATCTATAAACAAATAAACAATATAAAAAATTATCTATAAATACTAAGCGTTAACGGCGAATACCGTGCCTGAAACATACCTTCTTCACCCATTTGCGTGTGCGAAATGGAAGTGACCTTCCATTTTACGCCAACTCTGAGTGGCGAATTTGAGAAGCGTCGCATGATAATTGATACTCTTCTATGTTTGTCAGACTTTCACAAGAGGTTGAGCAGTGGAATAAAAACCCTATGTGTTACTATGGACATTGAACGCTTTAGCCGTAAACAAGCTTCTGACATTTCTGTTTTAGGTCAAATTTTAACCATATATTTATTAAAGTATATAAAGAAATGTGGCAAAGCGTCAAAAGACCATATTTTAACGTATGACCTTATGTCACTTTCAAGACATAATTACACTATCAGCTCTGTGTCGTGGAGTGCTTAAGCAAGCAACTATCATGAGCACAAATTTGACGGCACTAAAAGTGCTCTCACGGGCTCATCATTTAGTGCAGGTGTTAGTAAGGACATACGCAAAGTAAAACAATTAGAAAGACAATAATTATGTACCTATAAAATACTAACACAGACACAAATCATGCAAATAATTTAAGACATTAAGGCATTATTACGCAAAATATTTTTAGGCTTAATTTTACTAACATGCAAGTCAATTACATGATCATTTAGATTATAGAATCTACTCATGCGACTAATAGGCTCATGCCTCCCATAATTCGTTCTATGATGGGGGCTAAACAATAATTCAACACTGCGTAAATTATGGGCACCGCCACGAAAATTAAAGCCAATAGACGACAGCAAGTCAGGTGCATCTATTTGACCGGATATAAGATGCTGTAAAAAAATGATATCGCTATTAAGCCTTCGTTGGGAAAGGGGTGACATTTGAAGAAGCTTGATACGTTGACTGTTAAATGGATCATCCCATGGAAGTCTTCTAAGTTGAAGTCGAATAAATTTACGTTGAATGTCCTCTATTCGATTTAAATGAATGTTGTAGAACGGTGTCCAAACTTGTGAGGCATACTCTAGAATCGGACGAACAAAACAATTGTGCAATGACATAGAAACGTATGGGTCATTAAATTCTTTCGCCCACCTTTTTACGAAGCCCAGCATAGAATTAGATTTATTAACAATAAAATTGATATGCTTAGCAAAAACCAATTTGGGATCGAAATAAACCCCAAGATCCTTGAAATTATCAACATTACAAAGAATATGTTGAGACAAAGAATATTGAAAAGTGGAAGGGATATTCTTTCTAGAGAATGTCACATGTTGACATTTAATAGGGTTCAGGGATAAACCGTTTTTATACCCTATTCTAAGGGTATATTAATTTTGATGCATAGTTTGTAGCATACCTTAATATTGCCCTTAGACCCCTAAAAGTTACTAGATTTATGATCAGCATCGATAGTAATGTCGATCTAGCCATGTCCGTCCATCCGTCGGCAAAAGTTAGGCCTTTAAACTGGGCCTAGAGAGCTGAAATTTTAACCATATACTCTGTAGGGTCCCGAAATAATCAAGTTTACGAATTTTTGAAATCCACCCACAAACTCAAAAAAACAAAATTTTGGAAAAAATCGATTTTTGAGCTAGAAAGCTGAAATTTTTTATATATGATCTATGACTCCTAAAACTGCTCGGGATATAAAATTTTCAAAATCCGCCCACTGACACGCCCACAAATAAATAAAACAATTTTATTGAAAAACCAAAATTTTAGCTAGGGAGCTGAAATTTATAATATATACTCTCTAGGGGCCCTTTAAGCTCATGTGTTAATATTTTCAAAATCCGCCCACTGACACGCCCACAATTTAAAAAAAAAAACTTTTTTGGAAAATTCAAAGTTTGAGCTAGGGAGCTGAAATTTATAATATACTCGTATACTCTCTAGGGGCCCTTTATGCTCATGTGTTAATTTTTTTTAAATCCGCCTACTGACACGCCCACAATTAAATAAAACAATTTTATTGAAACATCCAAGATACGAGTACAATCCTTTAAATGTTATATATCAAAATACGTAGAGCGTTCTTAACAATTCAACCATACTTAGACTTTTATCACGCCCACTTATAAGGGATAGGAATAAGAATAGGGTATCCAACAGTTCGTTCAAGTGGACTGTAGCCCGTCCCTATGTTTATCACACCAATTGGCGAAGCTATTAATGTCAGATTGAAGAAACATTCTTTCTTGCTGACTAGTGATAGATTTATATATTTTCATATCATCAGCGTAGATCAGGATATTACTCTAATTTATACATGCCTTCACATCAATAATGGCAAGTATACATAGAATTGGTCCGATGTGACTTCCTTGGGGAACTCCAGACTGAAACCAAAAGGCCTGAGCTTAAATTCGATTATTTCATGGAACAGCTGGTCGAAAGCCATAGAGAATTCAGTGTATATGCAATCCATTTCGTCCTTATTCTCTAAGGCAGAATAATCATGCAAGAAACTTAACAGATGACGGTGGATCTGTTTTTTACAAATCCATGTTGTTCATTATAAATTATACTGGACAAAGAAATATTAACTTTTCACAAACAATTTGTTCAAAAAGCTTACGGATCCACGAAAGCTTTGAAATAGGCCTAAAGACAGGTGTGATAAAAGCACTTTTCCATAGATTAGAGAATTTAATTGTACTAATGGACAATTCAAACAGATACTTAAGATATGGACCAATTGCATGACTACATTTTTTAAGGACAATCGGTGCCATTAGGACCTGATGAATAGTCGTTCTTCAGAGAAGAGATTGAAGGGATTTTAAAATTGTTTCCAAATCGAATAAAAAATTACTAAAACTTATTTATGAACAGCTAATTAGATAACTAAAATATTGATCATCTATGTGAAGAAGGGTCTCCCTAAACGACCTACTGAAATGATCTGCAAACATATTGCTTACATCTAGCAAATCAGCAGTTGTAGAACTATTGTAAGTAAGCTTCGATGGATAACCATCGGTTTTTTTCTTAGAATTGACAAATTCCCAAAAAAGTTTGTGGTCCAATTTTAAAGAGCATTCCATTTTACTTATATATTCAGTATATAAGTTGCAGGATAAAGATTTGAGTTCATTGAATAATGTGAAATAAGGTGCATAAATAATTTTTCATCCAGAAAATTGAATATTTTTTCGAATTAAATAGTGTTGGGCGATTTTTTGCATCGCAAGTCTTAAAAAGTGTAAAGTATTGCAATATATACCCAACATAGCACCTACCCCAACCTTGCTCCTACTTGAAATCTAACAGTGGCCACAAGCTAGATCCCATAAACCGTGCTTTGGAGTTTGTGCGAGGTTGGGGTAGGTGCCACATGGACACCCCACCATAGGAAAAAATATGGGCTTATGACGTTTCAAGGACTCGAATGCACGCACTTAAGATTCACCCCCTTAAACCTTACTGTTCAAACTCCATAAGCTCCCCAGGATGTGTAAAGTATACGTTACAAAATCTCGATAACGCTTTATCGTTAACAAACATCGATTCCTTGCTCCATCGCCATCGTTATTAATGTTTATCTCCCCTTATCTAATAAGTCAGCTGCATTCTAGAGCTAATTGGAGATCTACAAGTTGGGATTCTACCAGTGGAACATTTAAACTTCGATATGCTCAAGTAACCGAGAAATTCCACCAAAGCTATCGCAGCGGCAGTAATAGCCTCCATCCCCCTTTCAATAAGATACACAATGTCTATGTTTTGCCATAATTTTATGGCCACTGAAGCTAAATGCCAATTGAATCGCAGATATCACAACGATTACCTATGCAACTTTTGTTGGAATGGGTCTAGTGAAACGGAACGCCTCTCAGCAGACGCTAGTTCGATTCGATTGCCATGCCATGCACTGGGGTTGCCCCAACTGCACATGAAAAGAAATTCATCGGCGATGGCGAACGTTATGTATATCGATTCTACTCATGTGTTTAAATGCCAAGGAAATTAATTGCCCCCGTGCAACTATTTGTGTTAGCCGTCTGGCTAATCAACATATCAGCTGGAGATGTAAAGTGCCGGAACGAAGCTGGAGCTCTTCGAACTGGAAATTCTTTAACACAACAAACACGAACGGAGAAAACCCCCACGAACCAAATATGGAAAATGTCACCAAACTTTCGTATTCAGCTGTCAATCATTGACAGTCGTCCCGATGACAATAATAATTGAATGAGAATCCACTTTGAAGCTTTATCGGAGTGTCCGTATGGTGTGCATATGATTATTGCAGCTCGCCTGTTACAGTGCTCTGGCTGATGCCGCCGACCGAGTATGTAGTCGACTGCAACGGATTTTGCTGCGATTGACGAACAGCAGCAGCAGCAGCAATAGCTGATATCGCGATAGTTAGTAAATTCTGGGCATGTCAGACAACTACTTTACTGTATGACGGATTTGCCAATTTGCAATTTCTGCCCGCACATACGACTGCCGCACACACAAATGCTTGGTTGGGTAGTTTTGTTGACTTAGTTGGTATGGAAAAGCATTCACACGGGGATTCGAAACGGTTTTTGTAATGAAGAACGACCGCAATATTGGTCCTAACGAGCATTCGCATATGAATTCAAAGTGATGCTTTCCAGTGGACGAAAGAGAACGCGATAGTGGCTGTTAACACCCACCAAATCGATTATGGTAGTGCAATGTGGAGCTGGTGTCCTGCGTGTAGGAGTGCTGCTAATGCACTTACGTGACAATAAAGTACAAATCGAGGGGCTGTAAAGAGGGAACGCCATGCGATTTGTATTGCTGTAGAAGGAGTGTCACTGGCATTTTGGCAACCCATAAAAAAACGATTGCCTTTACTATGTTAGAAAGAAGCTGAACAAAAAAAGGTGTTGTTCGAAGCATCATCGAGTCTAATAAAGCTCTGTATAAAGCTAGGAAACAGGATTTGAATTTGGCAAATGTCTTAGCCAAAACCTTTTCTCAAAACTATACTTTAGCTGGATTTGCTACTGGTAAAAATAGAACGGAAGCTTTTGTTTCAGATTCAATTAATACAACTAATTCCAGTGCTGTTAATGCTGAATAAGGATTTGTAACTGTCGATGATGTAAAAGACGTCCTCATAACTTTAAAAGTTCACAAATGTGCGGGGTTCGACAACAAAAAGAATTCATATTTGAAGAACCTTCCAAAATCGGGTATCAGGTTCCTGCAAGTATTGTTCGATGGACGCGTATTGATGTAAATATGATCTGAAAGAAATTATTTTGAATTCGGTTCAGCCGTTTTTCACAAAATACGAGGAGCATGCTTTTGCTTAGCAAGTAAAGGTTTAATTTTATTATTGTGAGTACCATTCCAACAAATTAATCCATACTGCAGTTTAGATTTAAACAAAACGTTAAAAACGAATTTTAAAATATTCTGAGTGAATAAAAGCTTGAGGTGATAGATCTGTCTCGAAACAATATTTAATTATAGCACCAGAAAAGCAGTGTGATCTTTCCAGCTTAACTTACTGTCCAAAATGAATCACAGTTATTTATAGGTGTTAACACGCTCAATATTAAATCAACCATCAGAATACGTTTCAATTGTCTTGTAGGTGATACCGCGAAATTGATGTCTACAAATATTTAAATAATGCACTGGCGATCACAAGGATGAGGCCATACATTTTGCAATCGATTTTCAGTGTTTATACCTGTTGGAAATTTTATAACCGGAAACTTTTACTACCTGTGAACAGGTACATATTTTCCCAACAGTAAGTCATAAAATTAAAGGGTAAATAAGGAGCAACCGCTGGAACTTAGTTAATGATTAATTAATGAGTTAACGATCATACAGCCTTGATGATTAAAGGTATCATACCACTTAAGTGCATCCCTGCTGGTCCGCATGTAGGGATCTCAGAAAATAACGGCAGGCACCCCAGTTTTGATCAAATGCTGGTGTTGCCGGATTTATTGATCACGTAGTTTTTAGGCCTGCCTCTCTTTCGCGTTTGTATGGGAACGTTGTTTGATATTGCCCTTTCGACGGGGTTCATAGGATCTCTTCTTTAAACACGACAATGCCAACTGAGCCAGTCGCGCTCAATTTTCTTTGACATAGGTTCTTTGACGTGAAGGCTTCCTGTGATCTTGGAACTTCTTATTCGATCAATCTTTCTTTGTTCCTGCTGTCATGCGAAGCATCCTTACCTGCTGCCGTTAATTTGTCTCCATACTTTTTGCACGCGTCAAAACATTGAACTACTAGAAGAGCCTTCCTTTCAGCTAGGGTGCATTTTTCGTTCACCGAAGATGGCTGAGTTTTCCCACCACTTCATCCACCCTATGATTACGCGATGCTCAATGTCGTCATCACAGCTTGCTTCGCTATGGATTAAAGATCCCAAATTTTTTAACTTTTCGCACTTGGTAATCGCTCTTCCATCCATGGAAATGTCTGGGCTAGATCGGACTGGATCAGAGAACGTACAGCAAAAGTATTCTGTTTTTTCGGACTAATACGATACGCATTCCACTCCAAAACGTCCACCCATATACATATATATATGTATAATATTATATAATATTTATTAATTTGTTTTTATACAATTTCAGTTGTTTATCATTGCTTAATTGGAAACAATTATTCACTTAAAGTGTTCTTTAATTCTAATTTGTATTTTTTTTTAATTTTTAAAGCCGCTGGGAATCCTAAATAAACAGTGTTAGGGATTCATCCAGGTACCATAAATAACACACATACAAAATTTCATCAAAATCCACCGAGCGGTTTGTGAGTTTATTAAGAACACACGAACAACTTTTCATTTTTATATTATACTAGCTGTACCCGTTGGTGCACTGAAACGTCTCGCATGTTGTCCTACAGGAGTTTGTATTCAACCGTGCATTGGTATTGGAATGCTACTCGCCGCAATTCTACATTCACGACGTTTCTTCTTCTTCGTTGGTTTTCATTTATTTGAACGCTATGCTGATGTTCGGACGACTGCACGTTGTTCTTGCGATATTCTTTCCCGAAGTTCCGACACCCCCTATTTCATCCTGTCAAAGTTTTGTTTTCGAGATAAAAAGTAGCGTTCGTCCTTCCTAGGGCCCAAACGAAACCGTCAAGCTCAAAATCATTAAAAACTAACCATTCTGTCTCGAGTTATGCGCATGAAAACTGAAAACGCTCAACAACTGCTGTTGCCTGTCATCATTGTCCACGTCATCTCAATCACCCCTACATTTCAACTTACTCACACATAGGTACTAATGCAAGGATCCTGAAAATACTTGACAAACAAAAATGAAGGATTCAAATTATTAGGTATATTTAAAAAAAAAAATCAAAATTGTTGACAACAACAATTTGCTTGGCAAATAATTAAAATAATTGACAACAACAATTGCTTTTAAAATTTAAATATTTTTTTTTGTATTTGAAGTGTCACTACTCGATTTCTACCCAGTTTTTTTTCCCCCGAAGTGCATTTCCCCATACAAACTTTTTGGTAGACCACCATTATCACTTAGTGGTATAAAAATTAGTTATGAAGCTATTCTCATACCTACGGAATATACATATAAAATTTCATCAAAATCGGTCAAGCCGTTTCGGAGGAGTATAAACACTAAAACTGTGACACTGGATTTTTATATATATAGAGATTGATCAAATGTTTTCTTTTTCTAACTTGACATTTTCATTTTTACAACAAACAAAACAACTAAGTAACATTAAAGAAAAATATTATTTTGAATGAAATCCATACTAATATTATAAATGCGAAAGTAACTCTGTCTGTCTGTCTGTCTGTTTCGATTTAACGCCAAAACTACTGAACCGATTTAAATGAAATTTGGTACACAGATAGTCTAGAGCATGAGAATGGACATAGGCTACTTTTTACCGCGGGAAAATGCTTCATCCGCTGTCCAGAAGCGGAGATCTGAAAGTTGTAACTCTCGAATGCTTTCTAGCTCCTAGCTTTGGAATGACTCATCCAAATGAAATAGGATTGTTTTTAATATAAAGTTCAATTATGTATAAAGATTTTAAGATATAAATCATCTCTGTAGGCTATCCTGAAGTCGAACAATAAGCATTAAACTATAAATTTTATACAATTCAAAAAAGTAAAATGTTCGATTGAAGCTAGATCGTTTGATTTTCCCAGCGTTGAGTGGAGAAAAATTTGTGTGTGTGTGCGACACAAATCTGTTTCCCTACCTGTACCTTTTGTGCAATGTGCTTTTTCTTTCTTTTTTATGCAACTTTTGCAGTTCGTGTTGTTTTTTTTATGTCGCATGTCCATGGGATTGAGAAGGATAGGGTATGAAATGTAAATGAGATTGAGAGGGAGTCACACTCAGAGTATATCCATATACACTCTCGACGTTTTCTTTATCAGTTCTTGTCAGCAAGTATTTTGTTTTAAATTTGAGAAGTGGCAGACTGGCGAAGCAAGGCGAGCACGGGACAGCTAGTATACCATAATTGCGAAAAAAGAAAATAAAGAAGATGGATTTTCTTGTGTTTTTTTTTTCTTTACAACAAAATGGAGAAAGTTTGAAGAGCTAAATCAAACGACTTGTTAGAAAAATATTTTGGTAACCGTTTTTGAAGCTCTATTGTTACAAATTAATTGCGACAAGCCGATATTCGAACATTTTTCCATTTATTTTTAAATATTGTTTGTTGTTTGTAACAATAGTTATTATTGTTATTTATATAAATTGTACCTCCCCCTTGCATCGAAGAGTTGCTGTACCCTGTTTGGCATTGATGAGACTAAGGTTCCTCATATATTTTAATTTTGTTCGTCATGGAACCATACCTCGATTATCGCTAAAATTAGCTTATTTTTTGTCGTGCAATCTATTTTCATTAGCCTCCCTTTAATTATAGTCCTCAGATTCTCAATCGGATTGAGGTCAGGTGAGTTGGCAGGCCATTCGAGAGCATTGATAATGTTCTCCGCGAAGAATTGCAGAATATTTTTTGAAGGCGTGGCACGGAGCAAGATCTTGTTAAAAAAAAAACAGTTTCCTGTGTTGGAAATCTACTTTGAGTAGAATGCAGAAGCATCTGGGTCAAGACATCTGCATACTTGGTGCTTTTCATCATGCCATCAATCGGATTTAAGCTCCTAGTACCATGATAGGTGAAACAAGCCCAAAACATATTTTGGGTAAGTGTACATGAGCTTGGACAGAATGACCAGGTCAGAGTTTTTTCTTTGTCACTTTTTTACCGAGGCTATTCCTGGACTTCGAAGTGGCTAAGGTAAAAAAAATTGTTTTTTCCCAATCCTCAGGTATCTTCTCAACGGAACTGAATATATCCAAGTCATTCCGACTTCCGGACTCCTGTAGCGTATTCCAGGCAGAAATTCTTGCGATCCGGGAGGCTTGTAGGATACTCACACTCTTCCCCATAACCAAGAGAGACGTTGCCATCTTCATTGATAGCCAGGCAGCTATTAAAACTCTCGACTCACGCTCCATTTAGTCGCACAGTGTGAAGATGCAATCACTTGTCTAAGTGGCCACTTCAACATAACTTTCCTCTGGGTTCCCGGCCATAGTGGCATAAAGGGAAATGAAAGGGCCGAATGGCTGGCAAGACACGGCTCTACCCTTGTTAGTTCCCTTGGAGAGACAGTCTCTCCTCCCATTGGAGTTGTCAAGGGTAAAATATCAAATAACTCAAGTTTGGAGTGGATAAACGTCTTATAAATTGTAGTCAAATCAGAAGGTGTGAAATAGACATTTTGCAGCGTGCTTAGCGACATCGAATATGTAGTCATTCCAACGAAGGTTATCATTTACACATATACCGTGAATGGAAAGTCTTTCGGTTTCAGTAATGCAGTGCAATTCATGCATAATGACAGACTGTTAGACAAATGATAGCATGGGGTTTTAGAAGCATTAAATAACACCCTATGAACTACGCTGTCAAGATCGAAGTTTAAAGCGCTTAACATGCGTTGCCGTTCCAGTTCCACACAGGTAGGTGGTAGCCTACGTTGCTCTCGGCTCGAGATACCGGTTCCACATGTTGGCGTCTCTATAGACTCTGGATCTCAAGTCGTGCTAAGGCATTCAACTTTGAATTTTTTTTTCTGGGGGTTTCGCAGCTTCTTCTCGTTGGACAATCGAGCCCTGAATTAAGCCACAACAAGAAAATGGTCAGAGCCGACGTTTGACCCTTGGAATATTTGCACGAATAAGATTTTCCGCGTGTCGCGACCTTTTGGAGAGCGAATGGTGGATGCGCAATCTGGAGAACCAAGTGCAACTTATCACTGTATTACGGCTACGGGTTGCTGCTTATTCGACGAGTCGGATACAGTTGTCTGTTGTCGCGTCATGGATGCTGTGCTTGCCAAATAATCCGCTACAGATGTTTTTCTACCGATTTTGGCGATGAAATCCCCAGCACTCTTGGCATCGTACTCCGGACAGGTTCCGTCCAGGAGGCCGTAGAACTCCTTCTTGGTAGGGTATTTAATTTGCTTCGTCAGAAGGGCCCTTGCTCATATTGGACGTTTGTGTAAAATATGCCTTGGACGCGGAATATAGTCAGGCCATCACTAATCGTCATCATATCAATGACCTATGATCTTATCCGATTTCTCACGGCCAATATACATCCTTAGATGTACATCATTTTGTGAAAGGTGTAATTAATGTCGCACTGTTGTCATTTTTCCATACTTGAACCTATCCATCGTATCTCTTGTATCACGTTCCAGCTGCACACTCTCTTGTGTTAAGCCAGTAAATGCTTCAACTAAACTTTCAAATTGACTGCCACGATACCTCTCAATTCTAATTTGTCGGCAAGTTGCAAAAAATAACTTTGTATGCCCTGACATTAACCAATTTGAGCTTCCCACTGATTGACTTGTTACATTCCCGTCCCAGTTAGCCCCACTGTAAACTGACGAAGCGGCGCAATAAACCCCTTATTAGCCTACCTACACTCATAGTCATCCTCTCTTCACCACATTCGGCAGCAAGTTTAATGACTCAAGCCACTCATTAGACCTGGACAGTTCACACCGACTGACTCAAAGCTAAAAAAAAACGCTTAAAATATTTAATAAACATAAATTTTACAGTTTTATTGTCCAGTACGAGCGATAGGTACAAGTATTACTATTACCCACGACCATGTATAAGCCTGGCTTAATTAATGTCCATATAAACACTCCGCGTAGTCATCTGTCTAATGAAATCTCAGGAATAATGCACCGTGTCGTTGTTGTTCCTGTTGTTGTTGTTGTTCTTTTTTGAGTGTGCTTATCTGAAAAGCCTTTCCTCATAGTGCAAGTGCGCTGTTGCTAGTGAGACAGTGACAAGGCGCTGATGATGAGACGCGCCTTGGAGAATACGACAAAATACACCTGCATTGAGGAATTTATACAAGCCAAGCCATACCGCACCACAACATGCGTAAGTAAGTGCACAGGCGCATCTTCCTCCCGGACCCTGGGGGTAGCCCCAAGCACGGTATGGATTTGCAACTACTTGCTGCCGCTTGCAACCGAAATGCGTGAATATGAAAAATTAATGGTGGATTTATGCTACACGCTAACTAAATGAATTTAGAATGTAGCCGGAGACAGCCGCTGAACAACGAGAGGCATCATCCACCATATCCACCGCCAGATTGATGCAATTCACAGATAATTAAATGTAAAAGTTAGATTCAGTTGAAAAATTTATTGATGATGTAGGCTGCTGATGCTGAAGTGAGCTGGGACTGGAGCCAGATATATATAGATACTCTTGCGTGTTACTTTGAACCGAAGGTGAATGCTGTGCGTCATTATGAATGCAACCAGATGTAACTAACTTATGTACGAGTATCTGCTACAGGTTCAGAGACTAAAGAGAGTGAGGAAGTGGTAGTGGTGTCGTGTGGGGTGGTTTCGGATGCCGTTGATATTTGTATAATCATTTGCGAAAAAATGTATGTATATGTACGTGGCAAGTGCCTTCTTATCTGCGTGGTGGCTTGCATAGTTTCTACGTGAGAGTTGAACCGTTAAATTGCGCGTAACAAGTCAACTTTCTATCCTTGTGCCATTTTTTATGAGGCTTAAACATCACTTAAGTGCTTTTTCTCTAATAACTTCTCCGTCTTAGTGATGCTGCTGGAAAGTACCTCTCCCTTGATAAAGTAGACATTCAGGTGGATTCGAGTGAAAGGAAAGATATGTTGAATCATGTTTTTTTCTGCAGAAGTCATTTAAAGAAATATTAAGAAACGAAAGTCTGTAGTATAAAAACAGACCTGCAGGACTTTTAACATTTACAGAATAATGTTCAAGGATACGAACCTGACAAAAGTTTTATGTTGCAAAACCCTTCACTTGATGCATTCAAGACCTACAGATTCACACAATTATACCATGGGATCTGGCAATCTGTTTAATAAAAAAAATTCGCAATGGCGTAACCAACTTTATTAAATTCTGCCAGTGGAAATCTTACAAATGAATGAAAAATAGTGAATAGTTAATAAAACCTTTTACAAAATAAAACCAACTTCTGTGCATATCAGAAAATGTGCTGTCTCTGACGAATTCGATATTGCTTATGTTTTGAAAGATTATTACATAAATATAATCTGTAATCTGCGTCACCAACCGAACCTTTATTTAATATCCCAAAACTATTCTAGAGATGTTAAAAGCTACTCCCAGCTTAAAAAATGAAAGTTCTAGTTGCGTGGATGGTATCACACAAGTTTACTCCGGAATTTGGATGTTCTATAGTTTTTCCGGACATCTGTCTTTATCGTGCTGTTATACCATTGTTTAAAACAGGTTCTGCCGAAGAAAAGTGCACCACAGACCGATATAACTTCCTCTGTATTAAAGCCAACAAAATTTTGCAAGAAAAGAAAGTCATAAACTCATAACTCGTAGTCTGTGGCCCGCCAAATCCGTGTGGTCCTCGGGGTGCTAGGAGGGCACTGCGCCATTGAAAAAATTGCCAGAAGGCTGTTATAAGACGACGGAGAGAAAAATACTTTGTCTCGTAATCACGAGTTAATACGTTTATTTTAGTCTACAGACAAAATGTGACTGACTGCTTAATACTAACAAAATAGGTGTAGTATAACGGATATATATATAAAGGAGTGAGAGTATATAAATAGAGAGAGAATCAGTACTTCATACAATAAAGGCTAGGGATCTTCACAAATGACTTCTGCAGAAGTTGCAAACCAATTCAAGTCTATCCGTGTTGGAGATAACATAAGGCGAAGTTTCAAGGTTAGTATTAACTACCAGAAGGACACGTCGGCCGAAAGAGCTATCTAGTATTGCGAAACCATCCTTGCGAAAAACATGGGAGGTGAAAAGTACCGGGGTAGTTATATCAGAGGAGAGGTTGGTTTCTGTTAAGGCAAACATATCATAAGGGAGCTTTTGTGAATTAAATAAAACTAAAGGAAGCTTGGTGCGTAGTCCCTTTATGTTTTGATAGTTAATCGAATAGCGCTTTAGACAGCAGTTTTTTTTTTTTAATAAGAACGAGTTCCTTGAATGTGATAGAAACGTTTAGATGCAACGTGTGTGGAAAGTGCACAAAGTTCATGCTTTGCATCAGTTGATCGGGCTTCACAGAGATACCTTCCCGTTGAATTGAGATCATGTTATTAGTTGAAGTAGTATCGTCTTTACATACTGGTGGCGATGGTGTAGAGGTTAGCGTGTTTGCTTGTGACGCGTGCGGCGCATGTTCAATCCCCATTGCGAACAACAACATACGCCACCCATTAAAGAAGAGAAACGAATAACACATTCACCCCTATCATTTAATCCGGCGGATCGAAGATCCACTTCACGCATTCCATCCACTTGCTGTTGGTATCAATTAATCCGTCGGATGCACTGTTTTACCGATCACGTTTTGAGTTTTTTCGAAATCATCTGTTTTGTCATTGTTGACAAATACACTCATAGGCACAATTAATCGTCCACCTATGTTTAGTCTCACTATGTGTGTTTTTGAAAAGTAACGGTCATCATAATGATTTCATTTTGTCTACTGGGTTCTTTGAGCATGAATTAAACAGTTACTAAATTTATTTTTGTCTCCTATCTTTGCATTAGGTCCGTTCGCGTACTTTATGTGTAGAAAAATGAAAAGTGTCAAATCTCCAAAATCGAGAGAGAATCCTCTCATTTCTAAGAAAAGTACGCGAACGCTTTTGTGTAAAAAGGTGAAAAACGTCTTAGTTTGGCTTGAAAAGAAGCAACAGCTGTTTTTTTTGCTGGCAAACTCATAGGATTTTATCATTTGACAGTTTTCATTTTCTTACCAGCTGAAATTCTGTGTGAAGAAAAATGAACGAAAGTACATTTTTCTTTCGTTCATCTTTTTACCATTTTCTCAGTACGCGAACGCGTTTGTGTAGTTTTGCACGAAAGTTTATATAAATTTACGTTTGCATATTAGTTCGCGAACGGACCTATTGTTTGCACTTTTGTGATCCAGTTGCATTTTGGCATTCTTGAAGATCTGAGTAATGTGGTTCTTATTTCTCAACTTTTTATTTGTGAATATTGCAAAAAGTAAAATTAGTGTTTGTGAAGTTTTATTATTCAAACCCACAAAAAAAAATGCCGTTAGACCCCACAGAAGTAGCGAGGGCTGTGGTTTTTGCGGATAGTGGGTACAGCCAACGCTGGATTGCGCGGACACTTAATGTGCCTCGAACTATCGTCCGGGACGCCATTAGAAGATTTCGGGAGACTGGTTCTTACAATAGGAGACCAGGCCAAGGCAGACATCGATGCACATCCGCTCAAGATGATCGCTTTATTGTAAGCAATGTGCTAAGAGATCGCTTTAGCACAGCTGCTCAAGCTCGTACTCGTCTCCTCGAAGTGCGAAACGTAAGTGTAAGTGAAAGAACAATAAGACGAAGACTGGCAGAAAGAGATGTAGGATCGTTTCGTCCAGCCCGAGCCCCCGAATTGCTTCCACAACATCGTAAAGCTCGACTTCGTTTTGCTCAAGAATATGTGAACTGGACCATTGATCAGTGGAAGAACGTACTATTCTCAGAAGAGAGCAGAATGACCCTACGAGGACCAGATGGTCGTATGCGAGTGTACAGGCGACGAAATGAGAGGTTTGCTCCATGTGCCATAGCCGCAACAGTGGGGAGGGTCGATAATGGTATAGGGAGGTATCAGTTACGAGGCTCGCACTGAGCTCGTGATCTTCGATAGAGGAGCTGTAAATGCTCAGAGGTACGTGGAGGAAGTTCTCCAAGAACATGTCATCGTTTTCGCGCCATTTATTGGAGAAAATTGTATCTTAATGCAAGATAACGCACGTTGTCATGTCGCAAGATCGGGCACTGAATACCTTGAAGAAGTCGGTATTCAAACCTTACCATGGCCAGCGCGCTGCCCGGACCTGAATCCTATAGAGCACATATGGGACAATCTAAAACGACGAGTTCGGGCAAGAATACCAGCGCCAACCAACATCAGGGAGCTCAAGACAGCTGTAGCAGAGGAATGTTACAACATCCCCGAAACAGATATACAGAATATAATGGATGGACTTCCAAATAGGCTCCAAGACGTCATTAGAGCTCGAGGAGGAAATACACGTTATTGAAAAAAAAAAAATGTTATCAAATAAGAAATACACCCCTATCGTGGAATCCGTCCGATCTGAGATTCACTTCACTTATTCGATTCACGTGAACAGAAAATTGCTATCGTGGGATCCGTCGGATACTCTCCCTTACCGACCACTATTCAAAATTCAATTGTGACAGCTCATTTCAAACACATTTCTTTTGTAAAAATTAAATTCAGTGAAAATAAAATAAAATAATTCACGTTACCGACATGTGGATGGTTCACGTCTGCGGATTGCACGATGCAAATTGTTCAATATTAGCGGATCGTTTCCCCCGACGGATTCCACGATAGGGGTGATAAAAAATGTTATTATTAAAGGTAAACAAAATTGTTAATTTTCACCCCTCTCGTGGAATCCGTCGGGGGGAACGATCCGCTAACAGTGAACAATTTGCATCATGTATTCCGCAGACGTGAACCATCCACATGCCGGTAAAGTGAATGAAATTAACTGTATTGTGGAAAACGAACGGATCGAATCTATCCAGGCATTTGACATCCACAGTTTTTATTTTATTTTCACTGAATTTAATTTTTACAAAACAAATGTGTTTGAAATGAGCTGTCACAATTGAATTTCCTAATCACCAATAGTGGTCGGTAAGGGAGAGTATCCTACGGATCCCACGATAGCAATTTTCCGTTCACGTGAATCGAGTAAGTGAAGTGAATCTCAGATCCGACGGATTCCACGATAGGGGTGTTTATCAAAAATAAACTAAAAATACGATTTATAGTGATAAAGATGATTAAATCGATGTTTCATAAAATTAAAATCTTATCTTTTACTATCCAAACATTGCTCACGATAGATTCTATGAAAAAAAATCGTATTATGGAACAATACCGACCATAATCCCAAAAATACTGGGTGGGCGGTTAATTGTACCTGTGAGTGTAGAAAGAACTCCTGTTTATCAAAGAATTTTTTTATTTAAACAAAATGGATAGCATAGCTCTATTTTTTTAAGATGACCTTCTGATGATCTTCTGGTGAAGATATTATGGATATTTCAGATGCGTCGTGAGTTAAAATATGCCATTGTTGTTTACAATTTCCATAAAATAAATTTTATTTCAGTTTTATTAAAAACTTTCGACTGAATAAAACCGCGTTTAATTACGTCCTTGAAGAGTTGACTAAAAAAACTCCCACAACCCAAAAATCATTTGCAGTGTCACCCAGCATCAGCTAGCTGCATGATCGTTAGTGATAAATAAAGCAGAATTAACTGAGGTCATACACTGGGAACTAATTTATTTTCAGATTTGTGATCAAAAGTTATGGATACGGTGTATAGACGCAAGGTTCCCAGGATCTAACCATGATTCATTTATTTGGAATGCAAGTGATGCCTCTACTTACTTCGAAAATATGTACAATACAACAAATACAAATACAAGGCTTCTAGGCAAGTATAATTTTATTTTTTTATGTTCATTAGATATTCATTTGTTGTTTGTTTGTAGCGATGCTGGCTATCCTCTTTTACCTTGGTCGTTAACACCATTCCGCTCAGTGGAATCAAATATCCAGGAAAGCAGATTCAACCAACACCACTCCAAAGGAAGGAATGTAGTCGAAAAGGTGATTGGAATCCTGAAAAATAGATTTCGGTGTTTGATGTCGGTGAGATCACTCGCCTGCGCCTTGCATAACATTTGTATGCACTTTAATGTGAGTTTGGAAGGGTCTGAGGAAGCGGATTTGTAGGACAGCAGGACAGATCCTCCGGTAGAAATAAAGTGTACAGCCGAACTCAAATGAAGCTGTACAAATATGGAACGCAATTAAGAGAACTTTAAAAAAAAAAACATTTTATTAAATTTATAAAAAATAAGTCAAAAAAGAACATAAATTATCACAATTCGTTTGTAAGCTTAAAGATACAAAAAAATCTGAATTCAGTTTATACTTTTACTTAAAAATAAATAAAAATCACAATTCAGTACTATGTTTAAAAAAAAATAATAAAACTCACATGCGAATTAAGAAAAAAAAATATCTACATAATTAAATTTGAACTCATGGTCGCGTTGAGTTTTTCAATTTCATACTCAAGCATTTTCTGCTTGACTGCGAGTTTTCTGCGGACAATCTTGCGCATTTCTCCTTGGTGATTAAGAGTTTCCTGACTAAAGAACTTTACTTTTTGATTGTGCCTTTTTCTTCTTCCGTGCGGGTCTTCATTATAGTTAAAAGCTCCTTATTTTGGTCAACAATTTTTTCCAACATATACACTCTTTTAGTGCCGTAGTTCAATTCCGTGGCATTCTCTTTTTGCCCTTCCAAACCGTTGACGATTTCTTTATACAAATTTTCTTGTATATTTATCTGCTTTACAAGAAGGTCTGCTTGAACCGGTCGCTTATTCTCGGTTGGTCTTCCACTGAGGGGACACTGCTTGAGGAACTTCTTCTCTTAGTGATCGATTTGATCCAAATGAACGAACGTTTTGTATGCCTTCAACTGACTCGTTCAATTGGATCATCTCAATCACTTCCTCTTCTTCCGCAGAGAAACAAAACTTTTTGTTGGATCCACCACCAGTTGCTGTAAACTCCTTCTTATTGCCACTCAGTTTTTTCTTTAAATGTGATTTCTGATCACTCCATACCTGCGATTAATTTTGTTTATGAAAGCGAAAACATTACAAGCGCATAATCTACTTACTTTTTTCCACTCTATAATTTCTTTATGTGGTGGTCCAAGGCTATTGCTAACCTCAATAGCCTTGGACCACTTTTCCCAACTGACTTTTCCCAAAACTTTTTAATTTTTCTCGGCGGCCTTTTAGTGTTGTTTTTAGCGATGTCTGGAAATTGCTTCATGTTGGCTACCAATTCTTTAAATTGGTCTCTATTTGTTGTCATATTCCTAAATGTTACTTTATATCTTTAATAAATTCGATTTATTACAAAAAATACTTACATTTCGTTAGCCAAATCTTTCAAGTGAACCGGGCAGCAAAACAATCCGCAACAATTTTCCTGCGGAAGAGAAATGTCAAAATTTGCAAGAAATGATCCGATTCCCGCGTTTTAAATGATCAAGTGAAAAATGAATTTGCATTACCGACGGGAGGATGTTCACTGCGGATATCTTAAATCATACACAATTTGGAATTTCGGGGATATGTTCCCCCCGGCGGATTAAATGATAGGGGTGATTGTTTCTGAATATTCTACGCTAAAAAGAGAGGATTTCTGTCTGGTAGTACAATGGATCGTTATCGAGTTTGAGTGCTGTGGGATTTGGATTTACATATTGAATTAAGTTTGTCATGGAAGTATGCAAGATACGCAAGACGTACAATTTCAAAAATCCTACGATCTCTCAGGCAGGACACTACAAACAGACACGATGGTCGCCATTCTGATCAACGGCGAATTGTTTAGTTCATTTTGCTGTGGATGGAAACAGAGGGCGAAGAAAAGACTGATGGGGGTGAGTAACGCCGCATATAAAGCGAGTGGATTTAGGGAGAATGTGGTGGTTGGGTGAACATCCAAGAGTATAAACTTTCATGAGAAGCTGCTCACAATTTGCCCTTTAAAATCTGCTTTCAATAAACAGAACTCATTGCTCCCTTCCGTTTGTTTCTAAAAAATATAATAATAGCTCATGCACAAATTTGTTGGAGTAGCTTGGCTTAAGGCCCTATATGGGCCGCTGACGTTTACTTTTTGTCAATTCAGTAGCTTCGTCGTATTACTGACTGCACCTTCAACTCTTCCCAAAAGTATTGGCATAGACAATTACGTCATATAGGTAGTTCCTTGTGGTTTTCAGTGCCTACACGTAGATTGCAATGATTGTGGATACCTACTATAAAAAAAATCATTTTGGCAAATTTCGCAGATTTTTTGATGTGTTGGCAGATGATGTGATCTCGTTGAATTCCTCTGCCTTCTTTTTACGACTCAGAAAGTACCTCTCATAACATTGTTTCAATTAAAAACATATTAATCCGTTGATATAAAAATTAATTTACGGAACAAAACCAATAGACAATGTCTACAAAACCACGAACCGAGGTTAACTGGGGCTTAACAAAAACCAAAATGGACTCTTCCAACAATTTAATTGCATTGTTTAACCATACAAACACAATCTCTGTTGTCTCATTATAGGTACTACAAAAAAAGCGCGCATTATCTTTGTGTATGTTCAGATAGGTTCAGCTATACTAAGAAGTAAAAAAAGAAAACGAAACTCTTGTTCAAGGAGCAATCTATGGGGCAAAAAACTAAGCAGGTAATCGATGAATATCGATAATCCAACATCGTCAACTACTCTCCTGTTAATGCTTACTTTACTATATTCCCAAGATTATGTTTAAAAATTATAATCGATCGTTTAATTAACACAGTTCAACAAAAAAAAAACCGATTCGTAATCAAATTAAGTTGCCCCATACGAACACTGAACATGGCATGGGTTTCGATTTAAAACGACACCAACATGACAACATAAAGATGCAGATACAACCTAGGACTCTAGGAGCATAAAACACAATCGATAAACAGGTAAATAAAAAAGAAAAAAAAACGAATCGAATTTATTTATACAATACGAGTATATCCGCAAGTTGATATTAATGCATGTACGACGAATGTTACAATAATGCATCTCCAATAAAACTAAACAAACCGAAATATTAAAAAATGTATCAGGATGTGTGAAAATAATTTATTGAATTATCTATCGCAGTTTTATTACACGTCATTTAGATGAGATAAAATCATTTCGATTCGTATCAAAACCAACTTATCAATCATTAAATACTCGTCCAGCCGACTATCGCATTTTATGGTCGTGGCGAAGCGATGTGTATTTATGATTCCCACGTTCGATAATCGCTTGGAATGCACTTTTGGAACACTTTTTCAACATTGAACCCCGAAAATATACAATCTATTTCTAATCAAATAGGCATAGTTTTATTAGCCAATCAATCAGGCGTCTTTATATTTTCGACGTTCCTAGGACTTCCTTGGAAAAACTGTTGTCCCTTTCTTTACAAACAGCGAACAAAGTGATAGCGCTTCTTGAAACATTATCTGTATAAGCATTATTAGAAGATTCAGTTTTACAGTGATTACTGACATTCCACAAAACTATGAGTGCGCGCAGCAGCATCGGAAAAATTATGCATTTGTACATAAAACAAAAAAATCGTAACTACCTTGTAATACAGCTTAATTGCGGCGTTTTAGTTACTCTAGCGTGGACTTGTGGTGGCCTATGTAAACTTAATGTAAAGTGCAACAATACAGACCTGGAAGGCAAAAAGTGTAGTGAGAGCACATTCAGTGCAGACTCACAAATACGCATTTGTATTTGCCTGGGTATAGCCTCACCGAGTTTTCTTCGGACCAACCTACAAGAGGTTTTCATTTAGTTTGTAAGTCGCCTGAAATAAAAAACAAAAATCAAAACATAAAGATAATGATAAAAAACGAACAGACTTTCGAGTTTAAGGATCAGCAGCAGCAGGCAGCAAGGGAGTAGTATTTTAGAGAGGGCATACGCAACGCAGTCTACCAGCTTAGGGAAACAGAAGAGTCTCGTGATAGAAACAATATCCGGAGGTTTAATAAGAAAGCAAATTAACTGGCTGCAGGGAATAGTAGCTGTGTTTCAGCAGCATTGCGAACAGCTGATAATTGGACATCATTTAGAGAGAGTGATAGGGCGAGAAAGGAAGCAACGTCCGGTCAATGAAGAACCGATTCCTACAGCCAGTATATTAGAGGGCGGTTGAACAAAAGCATGCTCGATGACTGGACTATCAGCTACAAGACCATCTACAAGAAAGCAATCCTATGTTTGGCAAGAACTATAGAAGCATATACCTGCTTAATATCGCATATAAGATTCTATCCAACATACTGATTGAATGTCCAATGGCGTTGGGCGACCCATTATTTTGGCGCGTACCAGTAAAGCTTCCAACCCACCAGATCGGGACGCCAATAGACAAAATTTTGACATGGAGGCAAATCCTAGAAAAGATCAATGAATTTCAAGTCGAGGTTCTCCATATTTTCATGGACTTTAAGGGAACAGAAGCTCTTCAAGGCGATGGGCGAATATGGAATCCTGGCAAAACTGATCCAGCTGTGTCACGTCGCACTTGAAAAGACGCGGTGTAATGCGCTGTTTGGAAGCAGCTCTTCCAAATTATTCCAAACTTATTGAGCCGTATTCATAAAGAAAAGGATATGCTTATACTTGCAAAATATGAAGCAACTCCTTCTGTTTGTATTCATAATAATTTCGAGCAGAACCTTATACTTTCCGAGTAAAAGCATATCCTTTTATTCACATTTATTTACTTCAAATAAAAAGCGAATCCCTCAAAAAGTCTGAGTTAGATGAGTATCAGACTCATCTCGGTAGTAAACGGTGGTGTTATCCGATTTACAGCGCCATGGCAGATGTTGTGCATCTGAGGGATGCTAAATATTATAAGCCCCGCTTATCTACTCTTGTTCCTGATTTTAAAGATTTATACCGTTTTGAAGAGAGAAATTTACAGTGGCTCGCGGACAGATTTTTAGGTACGAATGAAGAAACTCGTGGAGGTGCCTTGTCAACTGCCCATAGAATGAAGGTGTGTTTGCGATATCTCAGTGATCCTGGATATCAGAAAGGTATCGGTAAAGAACTTGGTGTTAGTCAAGCTACGGTATCTCGGACTGTGAATGCAGTAGTTGACAGCATAGTTGCACATGCAACTGATTGGATCAAGTTTCCAACTAGCAATAGTGAAATAACGGAAGCAAAATAGTTGTGGCAAAGGAAGTTTAAGTTTCCGACATCTATTGGTGTAATCGATTGTACCCACGTAGGGATACTGAAACCAAAACTCTATGGAGATGAGTACATTAATCGAAAATGTAAAGCTACTCTGAATATTCAAGCCACTTGTGATGTGAAAGAAATTTTTTTTAGTGTTGACGTTAGATGGCCTGGATCCGTACATGACTCGAGAATATGGAAAAATTAACAAGTGTGTCTGAAATTAAGAAATCAAAACAATGTTGTGCTCATTGGTGACAGCGGATATGGGATAGAACCATGCCTAATGACTCCATATGAAAATCCTACTTCTGGTGCGGAAGAAAAATATAATGAGCTTTTGAAAAAAGAAAGAGTAATTATTGAACGTTTGTCGGGTGAAATTGGAAAATATACCAAAACTAATAATTGCCTGTGTAGTTCTCCATAATATCGCTAAAATTTAGGCGATCCTGATTTCGGACCTGTTGAAGAGGCACTAGAAGAAAATCATACAGATGCAAATCATCATTTCGATAACAACAACAGTAATGAACTACGTTTTCGCCTTCAAGGACAAGAAATCCGAATAAACTTGAGTATTATATTAAACAATATTAATGATATGTAGTTTACTTCAAGTATTTATTAAAATTTAAAATGTCTTTTTAAACCAAAAATACATTTAAAAAATAATTAATTTTAATTTTTTTTTTAATTTAATCCAATTATGTTTTGATTACAATTTGAAGTACGATTGTTCCCCATCGCTAACAGTTGTTAGTGTAGCTTTCTTTATCATTTCCAACTTCTTTTCATAGTATTCATTTTGCACAACACTCGTCCGGTACTGCTGTAACAGAACTAAGCGTTGAAGTTCTTTTGTAGTCAGTGCTCTAGTTTCATCTGTTTCATACTTGTCTGTCGCTAATTTCTTTTTTGGTGGCAACAAATTTTGTGGTGGTTCAGAGACACCACCACATGCTTTCCCACGAGATACTTTACTGCTTCTTCGTTCATCAGCTAGTTCACTCCCTCTTTGCTGTATAGATGCGCCTTCATGAATACCGACCTGGATGGCACCACCGATTCTCCCAATAGTTGGATTGCTGTCACCTTCCATAGCCTTTAGTAAACGTTTCTCTCAATCTAACAGTTTGATCGCTTTATTCCCAGTTTTTTTCAAGTCCGTTTTTTTCCTCAACCTTGTCTTCATACTGTTGATTTTTTTTAACAAACCTTTAGCATCAACAGTACCAAACGTTGCTGCGTATTAAATGATGCCCACTTTTGATGTGATCCGTAAGATAACAGAAGTAGTACTAACCGAAGAGAAGGAAAGGCAGCTGGCACAACAAAAAAATTAAGAGCATCTAGCATGTCATTCAGCGTTCTGACGAGTCTACCTTTTACTTCTGCTTGAAGGATATCCTCGCAAGTATAAGGTAATCATTATGAATATGAAATGAAGGAAATGCTTATAATTCAACCTTTTACTTTAAAGCATTACCTTATACCTCTGCCTTATATTTACTTGGGAGGATATCCTTCGTTTTTATAAATACGGCCCATTATTCCACCACTTTTGGCAATACATAAGATGCGCTGTCATGTGACTTCTTTAATCTTTTTCTGGAGAAGATAGTGCTGATAAATAAAGTCCGCACGGACTGCACTATCTTCAATAGATCCGCCCATTTGGGGTATGCAAACAATATCGACATTATCGGGCAATCTCAGTTTGCGGTAGAAGAGGCTTTTATGGCGATTAAAGAACAGCCGCAATGGGTTGGGCGTTGGGCCACGAACATATTATCAACATCTATCAACCGCCTATGACAAAACATCACTATTGATGGCAATTACTTAGAGGTATTTAAGGGGATCATCTGCCTTTAAGTACATATCAACTCCACGAATGACACCCCGGTGGAGATTCGAGAAGAAACTACCATAGGAAACCGCTGCTACTTCGGTTTGGCAAAACTTAAAAAGTGGGTGTGCCAGAGGGCGGATTTTAAAAATATTTACACATGAGCATGAAGGTCGCTCAGAGACTCCAAATTTCAGCTTCCTAGCTCAAACTTAGATTTTTCGATATGTTTTTTTTTAAACTGTGGGCGTGTCAGTAGGCGGATTTGCAAAACCTTTAAACATTATCTAGTTAGTTGTATTAAATATTTTTACCTTCCTAGCTCAAACTTTGACTTTTTGATAAAATTGATTTTTTTTAAACTGTGAGCGTGTCAGTTGGCGGATTTTAAAAATGTCTATTCCCGAGCATTTAAGGCTGCTAAAGACAATTTGTTAAAACTCTTGAGCCTACTGTCTTAAAATTCGATTTTTTCGGATAAATTTGTTTTTTTAATATTATCATCATCTGTGAGCGAATTTTAAAAATTCTTAAATTTAATTATTTTCGGCCCGTAGAGGACATATGGTTGAACTTTCAGCTTTCTAGCTCGCGTTTAAAGGCCTAATCTTTGACGACGGACGGACGGGCATGACCGGATCGACATTACTATCGATGCTGTTCTCAAATATAGTAACTTTTAGGGGTCCACGGACAATATCAAGGTATGTAAAAAACTATGAGTCAAAACTAATATACCCATACTAGGAAATAAAAAATTGACGTACACTCCGCTTCAACTGAATAAGCACAAACATTTTCTAAGCTACGTTGTCAATTTTTTTCAAAACCTTGTGCGGTAATATATCATTTGATGATGCAAACTGTTTGCGTCTGATGTTAAGAAAATAAATCGGAAAGAATAATTCAAAAAGTACCGCAATTTTTTCCCTGGTTCTCTTGCAAACCATTCAGTATGGAAAAATGCAGTTTTATTTTGCGTCAACTGAATAGACACAAGGTCATTATTTTCACTGCTTATGAGTATTCTGTGGAGATTGACACATTAGATCAACAGTTGAAGTGCTTGAAGTGAATTTTATTTGATTAATTGTATTTCAAAGAAAAACAGTTAGATCAAAATCTCTAAATAGTGTTGAAAGAGCTCAAATCGATTTACTAAAAGACCAATGACTAACCGGGCGTTCTATCGCTGACAAAATTGGACGAAGTTCTAGTGTGGTCTATTCTTATTTAAGAAGCAAAGATTCGCACGGAAGAAACATGAAAGGAGGTCAAAAAACAGCAGCAACAACAGCGGTTGATCGAAGAGCAATTTTAAGATGTGCTTCCAATTCCTGCGACTCTGCGGCAAAAATAAAGCAGAAAGCCGGTGTTACTGCAAGCGTTTCAACAGTGCGAAGGGTTATCAATAATGCCAAACATTTAAAACGGTTAAAAATTCAAAAGAAACCGGCACTTAACGAGAAACGGAAGTGTATGCGCTTAGAATTCTCTAGACTCCATATGAGTTTTAAAAATGAATGGCATCACGTAGCTTTTTCGGATGAGAAGAAGTTTAATTTTGATGGCCCTGATGGGTTTAATTATTACTTCCACGATGTGAGGAAAGAAGAACGATTTTTAGCGCTGCATCATAGTCGAGAAGGTGGTGTTATGGTATGGGGAGCAGTTAGCTACTTTGGCACTGTTGAGATTGAGTTCCAAACCTCAAAAATGACTGCATTAAGTTATAAAGGAAATTTGAAAAGATATTTCCCTAAATTTGCAGCGATTTTTGGACCCATAAACTGAACTTTTCAGCAGGACAACGCCCCCATCCACACGGCGCGCATAGTAAAAAATTGAATAGAGGAGCAGAATGTGGACCTGAACCTTATAGAAAACGTTTGGGGATGGTTAGTACAAAAAGTTTATGAGTCTGGCCGTCTGTTTGAAGACAGGGAATCAATTATTGCAGCCATTAAATTGGCCTGGGGGAAAATTTCGCTGGACTACATAAAGAGGCTGTACGGTTCCATGCCTGCTGGAATTTACGAAACTATTATGAATAAATTCGGCAGTGCCCACTACTAAAATTAACCAATGAAAACCTATTTTAAGAAAAACTTGTTTCATTAAATCCCAATAACTTTTATTTCCAATTTTAATATTTGTGTCTATTCAGTTGACGCAAAATAAAACTGCATTTTTTCATATTGAATGCTTTGCAAGGGAAGCAGGAAACAAATACCGATACTTTTTGAAATATTCTTTCCGATTTAATATGTCAACATCATAAGCAAACAGTTTGCATCATCAAATGATATATTACGGCACAATGTTTTGAAAAAATGGACAACGTAGCTTAGAAAATGTTTGTGCTTATTCAGTTGAAGCAAAGTGTATGTATCCAGAAAAGTGGCTTTTACATCAAATCAATACTAAAATATGTAATTGTGTTGGATATACGTCACACATGATGCAAGATATCTCAGTATTGGGTAGAGATAGTCGTAGAGCGGAATAGATTTGAAAAGAAAAGGGCCATATTCAAAAACATAAGACTCCGTTAAAAAAAGTGCATTTCGAAGTATAAAAATGTTGACGTATACATCCAACCAATTCTCATTAAAAGTCTTGGTACATTTGGAATACAGTAAAGGGACATACTATCGGTGACACCAGCAATATACTCCACTGTTCGCGGTGGAAAAACGCTTTGTTAGCTTCTCTTATCACTTAGCTTGTTTTCATTGTTTCGATTTTACCAAGAATTTGTAACTCTTTCAGAAATTTTATTTTGATCGCCGATGTCAAATAACCACGTTACTTAAACACACACCACCCGATGGCCCACGTATGTGTTTCAATTTGACAAATATTCGGTTAAAACTGGATAATAGTATCCTGCTTGCTCTAAGTTTTTGGGATCCTATTTTGCACTTAGCCGGACTGTGGTTTTCTCGCCCCAGGAAAATCAATCTGTGCAGCTTTAGCGCGGATCTATTTCCATTGCGCGCCTGTAGATTATTCAGTTGCTTTAAGGAGGTGGTGTGTTTTGATTGCTCGCACCATCGCAACCCCCCCAATTTCCGCGCAGTTAATGTGCAGGATTTGCAAAACCATGGATTCCGCAATATCGGAATTGTCCCCAATAAAGAAGACATTAGCCAACTTTTTAAGAGCTGAAAGTAGTCTAGACGGAATGCTACGAATTTAGCGTCGGGCGACACCTACAAAAATATAATATATTATATTATATTTGCTACATTATATAGCAAAATCCTTTACCGTTCGGGGTAAGAATACTGTAACAATTTATAGAAGTTCATTGGGCAACTCCTGCCAGTGAAGCAGGCCCGTGCGACCTCAATTAGGTAGAGCAACAGACGGCCCTGGCGAAAGTTTTTATGGATTAACACATCTGCCCACTTAGTACACGAGTATACCCCACTCAACTCATTTAAAGGATGAGAAAAAAAACTCGAAAAAGCTGTGATTTTCAAAGCGCTATAACTCCGCGAAAAATAATCCGATATGAATTTACCAAAAACCATTCGAAAGCTAGAGCGTTCTAGTTCAGGAATCGATTTTTATCAGCAGACGCAGCAGCCTGATATTTGGCGTATTTTTTGTTATCATCTGAAAAAAAAATGTGACAACTATAATAAGTCTGTCATTTTTAACAAAATGGCGGCTACATCATCACGGGGGAAAAAACAAGATGTTTCCTTAGCAACTTTGTAAATCAATTATCTCGGGATGACAAAATGATTAAAAAAAACCGAGTTCAAGCTCTTTAAAGAGCACAGCTTTCTAACGCTTTTGTTTTTATTGTTGTAGGTCCATTCCAACAGGAGTAATGAACATTCAAAGTATTGCTTTGACAGCTCATAAGGCTGAAAACACACCGGATAAAGCAAAACGTGTTTTTTTTTGTTTCGTGAAACAAGAGAACATTGCTTCTTATGAGCGTACACACACCAAAGAAATCGAAACAAAAAAGAGGTTTTTGTTTCAAAGTGTTTCGGTGGTGGTTGTCGAAAATACATGCCATTGTATACGAGCACCAGACACCAAATGCAACAAAACTGTTTCGACCCAGAGTCGTTGACGATAATTGCCTACTTTCTTATGTCGCAACACACACCAAATGAAACGAAACATAAAAACAAAAGCAAAACAAGAAAACGTGTTTTGTTGCCGATAGCTGACCTGTTTTTGATTTGCAAAACATTGTATATCTTAATAGTTTTTTAAAGACGCATCGACTTGATCATCGTTGTGTATAACTTTTCACTACGTGCAGTGGTACCTGATTTTCTTAATGGTTTATGGCTGGTTTTTCTGATTATTTTTTTTATTGATTACAAATAATTATGAACTTCTACACTTACCCTTCAGTCAAAAATATGAGAGTGCAGCATTTGATGGTCTTGCTCTTCCAATATTTTCATGTGTTTCTCCTTGAGGTACGTATTACATAGCTTCACGCTCAACATATATTTCCTGAAGCAAGCTTTCGCGTTCCCTAATCATATTATGCATCCACATTCTGGTGAAATTATTAATTTTTTCAGGATAAGTTCTTATTTGCGTCCTCAATTGCTTCAAAAATTGTATGTAAGATTGGCACAACTTCATCGTCTGAGTCCGACCACATGTTGAAGAACACTAAAAGCAAGTCGCGAATTCAATTTTGTTTTATTTCAGCGCACACCAAATGAAGCAAGAAAACAAAACGTTTTGTTTTGTTACATTCTGTTTCGCTTGAAATAAAAAATGTTTTTTGACTATCGAATCAAAAACGTTTTGCTTTATCGGGTGTGTTTTCAGCCTAACGCGGTGCAGAAAATCGTACAACAATTTCAAAAGCAGTATTTGAAAGAGGAAAGTGCCAGCTTCAAAATGGTTTAATCAGGTCTTGTTGTTAATTTTTTTTAGGTCCGTAGAAATGATGTTCTTAAAAAATTAAGTGATCATTTTTTTCTTCATTCCCTCAAATCACGGGACGCTGTCGAGGATGATAAAAAGTTTTGATTTTTGATTCCTTAACTGGAATAATTTAAGTTGAGTATGAGTACTGTACTTCGCTGCTTACTGGACAAATCGAAAAGTTTCCGCGCTCAGTAAATTTACAGTTTCCTTGTGAAACTCAAAATTGAGCATAATATGAAAGGCAATATCACTAGCATTTCTCAACATTTCTATTCATTCTATAGGTACACTGTTCCAAACAAACATCAAACCAATTGATTTATTTTAAAATATGCTCCTGCACCTACACCTAATCGCCAAGCAAGTGCGCCTTAGCATGAAAAAAAGTCCCATAAAGATACACCACAGTGTGAGCGCATGCACAGCTTGCTGTATTAGCATCTGTGAGTTGTTGTCTTCGCGAAAGCGAGCTACTCGACGACTTCGACGACGGCATCGTCTTGTGGTTCAAACGCTTAACGTTATGAGTGTATTAAAACATCTTCGACCATTTAATTGTTTGTCATTAATTGGTTTTTGCATTAAGCCGGTTAGCGTGTTCTTGGTTTTTGCTTTCTTTGTGTTTGGCTCTGTGGCTTTGTATGGGTTATCTGAGATGAGATGAGATGAGATTGTATAGATGAAACTAGGTTCTCCTTGGTGTGTTGCATCGTTATTTGGAAGGGGCATAACTTTATTATCTTAAGAGATTTAATTCCTTGGAATTCCAAAGATATATGAATATTTCTGGGCAAAATACCTTTGCGGTTACGTCTCCCTCTCCGACTAGGTGGTCCTGGACTAGGATTAATAAATGCAGACACAGATATACCTACGTCTCGTTGTTGCAAACTTTAAATGTGAACCGCAATACAGTTCGGTTCATTGTGCACCTCAATCTAACGATTATTTTATGCAAATTGCATCCGCTACACATGAATTACACCGGCACAGGGTTAAGATAGCACAAAAAACTATGACAAAAGGCGTTCCCGAAAGTTTTTCGTGGCTTTTCTCCACCCTCAGGATCTCAGGAAAATACTGTTCGTTCGTTCCCGTGATCTACTAAGCATATTGTGCATTGTGTGACATCCGCACGGTACTGCAAGCCGAAAGTAGGCGTAGATACATTATATCAATTCAATTCTGTATGGCAAGTCGTTGCGCTTTTCCTTGATGTGGATTGCATGCGATATGACATTATTGCCAGTCTGCCAGCGAGAAACAAAACCAAAGAAGATGGGAAACATTTTCCTGTGCATTTAATATGCCACCACAACGACGACGACGAAGACGACGGTTATGAGTGATAGCGTAGGTGGTTCCGTGACGTATGTTCATAGAGTGCGGTCGCGAAAGGATTTACTGCTGCTCCCATGCCAAATCACATTACAAGCCAAATGGAAACCGCCTCTAGGCACCCGTGAAAGGTGTTTACCTATCTTTCGTTACGAGCCATGCAGATATATTCAGTTTTGTTCACCTATTTTAATTTTAATTTGAATAAATATTACTTATTTGTTATTAGACACAGATGTCCTGTTTGTACATTAAAAGGAATCCTCGACCGACATAAGCGCCATCACTGCGAACGGGTAGTACTATTGGTCCGGCAAATTGGTCTCGAACATCAGCGTTCAGGGTGAAGTCATCGATTTCACTACCATCGTTAAGTCGATCGCCGCAGAGTCGAAGTTGATTGATGGCGATGTAATCCGTGGGACAGTTGAAGAATCCAGCACCCGCCTGCCCGTCGGGAACGATGTCATTTTCGTCTGGAAATAAAATTGAAAATAAAGTTCTGCCGTTGTTTTTTATAAAAAAAAATTTCTTTCATTTTAAGTCAATTGTTTTATTGTCGTTCCCGCATAATCAGGGCGAAACAGACCCCCTCCTATTTAGGAAAATAATATTTTGTCCCACTGTTATTATTTTGGGGCGCCAAAGTTATCGTACTCTCCCACAAACGACACAATAACCCAAATGGCAGACCGGGTAATATGTAAAATGCACCCTCGTCGAAGATCGGTCCTATGGATTCTGGGGGGGACCATTATTCGCAACAAGAAAGACAGGAAGCCAGAAGTGCAAAGACACCGAGCACTCAAAGGAAAACCCAGAACTAAGGAACCGCTTTTCGCGCAGATGTGGAGACTTAAAAGAAACACTTAAGTCTAGAGAGTGTCCCATCAAGTAGCTTTTATGATGTATATAGCAGACAAAATTAACGGTTTTTAAAATTAATATTGGGTGTAATAAATCGAATAGACTATAAATAAAAGCGTTTTAAACACTCGTTTTGTGTGTAAACATGATTTCTGTTTTGTTTTATAATTTATTTTGCAAGCCCTCGAACTGCGCATATTCTTGATTTGCGGAAATGACATGAACGGCGAACGCCACAGGCAGTGAAGTTGGAGTGTTATGAACCCTATAGCCCAGATCATAAGAAGATTCCAATTACAAATAGACACTCGATAAATGCGCACGGATTTTCCACGCAGTTTCAAAGCATTGTCCAAGTAGATTCTGTGCATGTTAACGTGAGTGGAATCAAATTTGGCTTTCGAAATCTTTAGAATGCAATTTTTGTTATTTTCAACAGTGAATTCGGGAACCACGTTAACAGTTACATTTCTTTCCGTGAGTGAGGAGTTGAATTCATTGCGATATTCGAATTTCCGTTCGACGCTGGATAGATTTACTAAGATTTTCAACGCATTTTCCGTGCAATTATGCCTCCCAAGAGAAAAGCGATTGGTCGATTGAAGATACAGTTTTAAATAGAAAATTCAAATAAGAAGATGACTCCGCAGATATGCCGTTCAAATTCAAACGTTTGTAGTTTCCTACGCGACTCGCTTTCCAATGACCATCAACAAGGCACAGGCATTTAATGCCCGGCTAATAGCCACGGACTATGTTGAGAGGAACAGGTGGACGGGGCGAAGTATCTGCGTTTGCAGCGACAGTCAGGCTGCGATCAAGGCTTTGCTCAACCCCTTAACCACCTCCGAAATAGTTCGTGAATGCAAGATTTCTCTGAATTCGGTGGGAGGATGAATTCACTTAAACTTCTCTGTGTCCCGGGTCATAGCGGGATCACGGGAAATGAGATTTCCGATGAACTTGCTAGACAGGGCTCAGAGGAGGACTTCTCAGGACGTGAACCGGTGATATTTCTGCCTGCGTCCTCGGTCAGGGCTTCCATACACGGTTGGGTTTCATATGAACACAATCGCAGATGGCATGACTCTCCAGGGTGCAGACAGACTAAACGGTATCCCCCGACGTCTGACAAAATCTGCGGCATTTTTGTTATCTCTCAACAGAAAAGACTACAGCCAGACTACTGGCGTTCTTACGGGCCATTACGCTTTTGCCAAGCATATTAAGGTGTTAGGCCTAAGCGATACCACCAACTGCGAAGCCTGTAGAGAAAGCGATGATACTGCGGAATATTTCCTCTGTGATTGTCCTGCTTTTGCTCGTATCAGGTGGCCGGTATTCGGTGTTGATGTGGTGAGTGCTGTAAACATAAGCTCCTTATTATTAAAGCGCCTACTCGTCTTTCTTAGGAAAACGAGTAAATTTACAGAGTAAAATATGGTGTAAACCATCATTCTGGATTCAGAAATAAATCTTCCTTATAGTACAATGGACCAGTATTGAGTCTGAGTGCTCCAGTGTAGAAAGTCTCGCACCCCGAGAAAAAAAAGAAAGCGAAGGCACGCTCTTATTAAGTGTGTGGACAAAATTGGTAGAATACATGCTTCTCACATGTTCACGCGCCGGAAAACCTTCTGATTTATTTGTGAACGCACCAGAAAGAAAAACAAAATCTACCGTGTAGATCCAAAAGCACTTCCTTCAATAAACAAAAGTAAAACAAAATGTTAAATTGTCAGAATTGTTTCGATGAAAATGTTTTATGTCATTTTTATCGAAACAATTCTCAACAAAATATTACTAAATATTATTATAACGAGTTTCCTTTAAATTTCTTTCCTTTAGTTTTTGTTGGAGGCGTTGGAGCAGAAGCAGAGTAAATACCTAAATGAATTTGTAAAATCAAATTTAAATAAAGAACAATAAATTAACTTAATGACACCCAAGGATAGAAATAAGACTAAACTCCAGTATCTAGAGTTTCATATTGTTTTGTTATAAAATATTTTATAAAAGTTGAATCTATTTGTCGCTTCCTTGTAAGCCTCATTTATTACATAGACCTCACACTTGTCTTATTGTGTTGGCTGTAGCTGACAACCACATCAACCTAACCTAACCTAAGCACCATTTACATTTAAGGTAATGAGAAATCAGAATCACACCATTTTGTCATAACAAAAGTCATAAAGGTGAGTTCCAAAATTCACCAGATGTGCTTTAGATTAAAATCATAATTTCCGAAACGCAAACAAGAAATTAAATGTCGCAAATTCAATAAGCAACTCTATTGACGCGCAGCAGCTGAGCAAACTATGCTTCCATAATTTTTGTCGATGCTTTCACATATGCATCAAGGTTGCATTACAGAGGCGTATCGAAAAAGTATGACCCATCGAAAACTTTTCTTACGTTTTGGAAGTCAGCCTAACTTACCATCATCTTTGTTAATAATTTGAAAGTCGAACTGCTCGCCATTTCCTTCATTTCCGTAGACAACTGAGCACATTTGTTTGAGGCGCTTAATGCAAATCGCATAGTTTAGATTGTTCTTAACAAAAAAAAAGAAAGAAAAAGAAATTACTATAAACATTTAGTTGTTATTCAATTAATTAATTTTTTTAGTCTTACGAAATAAGTCGCCTGTCCTGATTCCACAATCGTGCCAATCTGATCATAGTTAAATGATTTTATCCAACCTTCAGCTTCTGTATAATATTGAAGGCATCCTTCAGGAGCTAAATCTCGTTCCAACTGAAATTTAAATAAAAAGATAATAGAACTCCTTCAAATGTTAGTTGAATCGAACAAACCTGCATAATTTTGATGTTAAAAGATCGTGGGCTATTCCCCTTTCCAAATATTGAAAGGAAGATTTTTCGCTCAATCGCACTGTCGACATCAATATAAACTAAAAAAAACAATTTAGGTAGTTTAATAAAGGCCTTCCTGCACTCGAACTTTTGTCAAATAAACCATAAACGCATCAATTCAAAATGAAAGCTGTCGCAATAAAGGGTGCTGGGACCAAGTGTGTTACTACGAAAAAAATGCTTTTATTTTAAGAACTTCATTTTAATTTGTCAACCTTTTCACAGAATCAAAAAAAAAGTTCTTATATAAAAGAATAATAATATATTAGTCGAGGGCAGAGATGGCCACATCGAACAAGATTTTTTTATATGTGTTTTTTCCTATAGTTTGAACAATTATTAAAGAGCAGTTCTAACAGATTGACAATAAGGGTATTCACGATCTGGAGCAACAGGCCTAATAATTCTTTTTTTAGTAGTTTTGAACGCACTTTTTCTAATCTGTACAACACCGAACGATAGCGAGTGCAGCAACAGTAACAACGACATTTGGCGAGCTGTCAAGAACACTAGCGCCAATTTTAATCTGCTCATTTTTTCTGTTGTAATAGGGTTTGTGTTTAGATAGGTTGACCTTCTTCTTCCTATATAGCGTATCTTCAATGTTATATAAATAAAGTACAAAACTGTTGCAAAATTGTAGTCAATACAGCACTTTTTCAATTTGTGAATACCCCTAGTGCTTTTTCTTAGGAACACTTGGTCCCTCGCACCCTGTGTTTCTTAGAGATAACTGATAAACTGCTTAACATAATTTAAATGACCGCTGTAGAACATACATACTATTACATTTAGATATGACTGAATTTGTGGCTACAAATATGGGAGCTAAAGAGCGGTTGATCTGAAAATGACGAAAAGAATTCTTTTCCTTTAATTAAAACAGTTTTAAAATGTGGGTTTTAAAAATAGGTTCACTATTGGATACCCTTCAAGTTCCTAGTGGGAGTGGCATTTACTTCACAGTTTGCTTTGGTTCTCTTCCAAAATGCCTAAAAACTGTACCCGTGCAGGGATGAGCTAAGCATGTCACTGCAGTGCTATTTTAAGGGGACAAGTGATCAATTTTAACACCAAGTTTTCCTTTCTTTATTTTATTATTATCTATTTGGGGACTAATTTGGATTACGATTTTTAACAATTTTTCTTCCACTTTACTTTTTATAACTTCTGTTACCTCTCTTAATCTCATCCTCATTAAATCTTGTTGTTATTATAAACTCCGTATTTTCGTCTCTTCTTGTTTTGTACAATGGCCGACAGCCACAACAACGGCAGCGTTAATGCATCTTTGCGTTCGATGATCAGGGTGTTGAGTAAACAAAACAACGGGCTTCGGGTTTGTCACATTAATGCGCAAAGTCTTTTGCCCAAAATCGATGAATTCCGTGACTTGTTTGAAGGATCTTGTGTTGACGTTGTTTGTGTTTCTGAAACGTGGTTGGTGAGTGATTTAAATGATCGGACCTGTTCCTTAAGAGGCTATCGTTTCTTTCGTTCCGATAGAAATCGTCAGGGTGGTGGAGTGGCTGTCTATGTCAAGGAAGCAATTAAGTGCCAGCTGAGGTGCTCCTCTGAGGTCAGTACTGGCACTCAGTATGTTTTTATTGATTTAATCGGTAACAACGACAAGTTACTTATCGGCGGAATTTACAGGCCCAGTAAGCATACAAACTTATCACCCCTAATCGAACTTTTAGAGGAAATCACATTGAATTGCTCTAATATTATTTTATGTGGCGATTTTAATAGCAATCTGTTATGTGAAGATGTCCTCACTGATTATATGAGTACGCTTAACCTAAGGTCCGTCAATATTACAACGCCGACGCACTTTTTCGGCGGGGAGCCGACACTTCTAGATTTATTTTTCGTAAATGACACAAATAAAGTGTTGCTCTACGATCAACTCTCCGCACCAGGCTTTTCAAAACACGATCTCATTTTCCTTATTTTTACTTTTAACACCGCGTCTCTAGAAACGACATTTAGCTACCGTGATTTTAGAAACATTAACTACTCCCAACTTGAGGAAGATGTCCGGAGCATAGCTTGGGACAATATTTTCTACTTACGTTCATCCAATGAGCAGGTACACTTTCTAAACGATAGCGTTGCTCGCCTCTTCAATAGACACGTTGTTTTAAAAACCAAGCTCAGTAAATCGGGTAACCCACCTTGGTTTTCTAACCAGATACGCGTCTTAATGCAGCAACGTGATCAGGCATACAACTCGTGGAAACGCTATCGTCTACCAGAGCTCAGACAAGTGTATCAATCACTTCGTAATAGAGTTGTAAAGGAAGTTCGTGCAGCCAAGACCCGCAATTTGTCCACAAAGCTAAATACTTCTTTAAACGGTCGGCAGCTGTGGAATAACTTGCGCAGTATTGGGTTAGGAAAGTCGAAAAATAATCCTATTGAGAATGTCGACCCCAACTTACTAAACTCAAAATTTGTTTCCCTTCCTCCTCCGCCTCTATCTGCCCCTGAAACGATAGCGAACCCCACAGTTGAGCAACCTGGTCATCTCAGTTTCGGGTTCATAGGGGTCAGTAGTTTAGAAGTTGTAGAATGCATACTTTCGATTCGGTCTAATGCCATCGGGCTAGATGAAATGCACCCTTCATTTTTAAAACTGATTCTCCCTGTTGTACTGCCGTACATAACGTACATTTTCAACACCATTCTGACCACGGGTATCTATCCTGGCGAGTGGAAACTAGCGAAAGTCCTGCCGATACCCAAAAATGCTAAATGGAATGAGTTAAGACCCATCTCTATTTTACCATTCCTGTCTAAAGTTTTCGAACGCATATTGAAAAGACAGTTGAGCGAGTACCTTAAGACTTATAATCTCCTTACACCAAAGCAGAGTGGCTTTCGAGACAAGCACAGCTGTATTACCGCTTTGTTAAATGTCATAGAGGATCTTCGACAAGCACTGGACGAGGACAAAATCAGATTTCTTGTTCTTCTCGATTTCTCCAAAGCATTTGACACAGTGGTTCACAGTAGTCTTACAGAAAAGCTCCGTCGACAATACAACTTTTCGCCTGAAGCTGTAAAGCTTATTTCATCATATCTATCGAATAGAATGCAAGCAGTTGAAATAAGCCACAGATTGTCGGACTTTCTTCCAACCATTAGTGGTGTCCCACAAGGATCCATACACGGCCCCTTACTGTTTTCCCTTTATGTTAATGAAATTCCTCCAATCATTAAGAACTGTTCGTCCCATTTGTATGCAGACGATGTACAAATGTACTACAGCTGCCGCCTTGGACTGATCGAAAATGGTGCTTGCAGAATGAATGAGGATCTTGAGAGGGTAGCAGGTTGGGCTCTACTTAATGGCCTCGCTATAAACCCGTCGAAGTCTAAGTGCTTGGTCATATCCAAAAAAATCCTTGACCTAACTTATTTTCCTCGGATTACATTAAATAATGTCGCTATAGAATATGTTGACACCGCTAGAAACCTAGGAATTATTTTCACCCGTAACCTCACATGGGACAAGCACATTAACTCTATTGTCGGGAAAACATATGGTGTGTTACGTACTCTCTGGGTGACTCAGTTGTATACTCCTTTAAAGACACGTCTAATGCTTGCGAAAAGCTTAATTTTACCTATCCTGGCCTACGGCTGTGAAATTTTCTCCAGTCGTAATTACGTATGCAAGAGAAAGCTCAATGTTGTCTTTAATAGTACCATTCGATATATTTTTGGACTTCGAAGATACGATAGAGTATCGAATTTTCCCAATAGACTGGTCAACATGCCGCTTGAGAGTTATTTTCAGTTCCGCACCTTATTACTGTTTTCAAATATTCTGCTAACACACCAACCACCCTACATGTTCGAACGAATTACAAGACTTTCCTCGGCCAGGTCCAACCAATTGATTCAACCCCGCCACGCTTCCCTGACATCTCAGCGCCAATTTTTTATTAACGCTACTCGCCTTTGGAATTCTTTGCCGCGCTATATCAAAAACACAAGTAATCCAACAAGATTTAAAAACCAATTAAGACACTTTTTTTCTGTTCCCTAAAGTATGTCTTCTCTCTCTAATGGACCTTCCAATTCTGTCCCATACTTACAATCTTCATCCTTCTTTTTTTTCCCCTTTTTCTTTCTCTCCTATTATTTTTATTATTCTTTCTTTCTTCTTCTACATTTAAGTACTTACTGCTGTTACTATTGTTCAGAACTATGTGGTCATACATTAAGCTCTCTTTTGTTAATTTTTATAGCTTATCACTAGTTTATAAGATATTATATCTTAATGTGTATAGGCTCTTCTTAAATAAATAAATAAATAAATAAATAAATAAAGGTCAGCATAGCGATGCATTTAACGCATTGACACTCTTCCACAAAGGTGCATGTAAGCCTGTGGGTTGAATCGACTGCATAACACCGATTAAGAGGTAGGCCTAAACACTCCTGGATCACAAAAATGCAATTACACCAGCCAATCAAATGGCCTCAGTTAAAAAGTGATCCGAAACCGGGAGGCCTTTGATGTTTATTGAGGTCAAACCGGCAAACCTCGCATGCGAATCAATAGGGAAGCAGTAAAGTTTGAGAGTTGTGGTCCCTTTAATTCCTATCATAACTTCGCCGCCCAGGATGAAGAAGAAGACAAAATAATAAAAAATTTAAAATTTGGTCAAAGCACCCCTTAAAGTGGGCGTGATTCATAGATTGTGTACATATTTTGTTTTAATAGGTTTTCTTTCGTTATTTTGATTTTTTTTTTACAGAACGACCAACAATTTAAAATATGGTCACCCAAAAGTGGGTGTGACAAGAAATTTGTTACTTAGCCTTGTCTATATAATCTGCAAGCACTGTTTTTTATGAAAGCCCAGAAAAAGTAGGCGTGTCAAAAAAGCTTTGTGTAAACGAATTACATATTAAGAATGACATTGTCTGCATTACTGGCGAAAAACACGACCCTCGTTTTGAGCAACTTTTTCGATAAAACAGTTTCTTTTCTAATTGTTGGACGTGTCAATGGCCGGATTCAAGAACTCTATACACTTGATCATTTCAGGCCCCAAGGCTGTACTTGATCCAAATGTCCGCATTCTAAATAGCTCGAGCTTTAAGGTCTTAAAAATAGTGACAGGCGGACAGACAGACATACAGATCTATACATTACTTTTGATCGTAATCGCAACTAAATATAAGAACTTTTGGAGGTATGCGCCCTGTTTCAAACTATATGAGTCAAAATATATCCCTAAGGACAGGGTATAAAAAAAGTCTTATCAATTGCTTCGTGGAAATGTAGCACAACAAATTTTAAACCTAAATATCCATTCCCATAAAATAAGCGATTCATTTTCAATCCCATTATAACAGCGTACGACAGCCCCCTTAACGCATCGCTCTATCTTTGCACCATTTTCAATGATAAGGTTTTAATTTTAACTGAAATTAGAACACCTATCAAAGCGAATCGAATATTGAGAAATATTAACCGGGCAATTTTTGATTTATTGACATTTGAAGCCGGTTGTCAAATTTCTTAAACTCTATGAATGATGAATGAAAGAAGTGTGAATGTGCTTCCACAGAAACAAGGCTTTGAATAGTTTCGGAATTACCAACGAATTTATGAAAATAATTCAGGTTTCAGACTAGGGGATCTGCTGTGATGTTCGCTATGACTAAAGGGCTTAGCTATCGTCACGCCATTTGATCTGCGGATGCTGAGTGAACTAGTATGGAGACCAGGCTGGATCTAGTCTTAAACGTCATGACTTTAAGAGTTTTAATTCAATTAAGGCATAAATGCGATGTTTGTTAAAACTTTATCTGAGTGAATTGGATCTAAAGTAGAGTTCACCGAATTGCCTTCGCAAACAACAATTTCTCAATTTCGCACCTCAAAATCTCTGGGAAACCATCTGTTGCAGTGAAAACAAAAAAAAACTGTATTATCAACTTAAATAGAAAACACATTTTAACCTAAATAAATTATAACAACTGTGCGCCCAGTTTCAAAATTCTAACACGCACTATGTAAGATCAAAAGTCAGAAATGACAGGGAATACCACAATCTTTGCACATTTCACTGATAAGGTTTGAAGTGAAAACAAATGTAATTATAACAAAGTCCAATGTGTACTGAACATTTCGAATTGCCAGGAAAGGTAATTATCGCAATAATTGACAGTTCTAACCGCTTGTCAAATTCGTAAGTCAATGTCTTCATAGTAAGTGATAAATGAAATAAGCACGGCGGTGCTTGTATAGACATCTGACTGTCAGTTGTTCCGAGGGTATTATGATTGAAGGGTATTTTGTAAATAGGTTAACGCGGGATTTGTTTATACCTTTGCGTAACTTAATAATTTATCAATGGGTTTATTTCACCTAACTTTGTACTTTTTGTTTGAATTTTGATAAGGCAATCCGAATGTTAAACTCGTCGCCGATGAAACTTGATCTACTTTATGAGTATTTGACCTAATTCAAGGAAGAACGAAGATGGAAATTTATTTAAGGTGGAATGCATCAAAGCAGAAACATATATTTATATTGGAGTAGGAAATAGGTTAAGATAAGAGGTTTTGCAAAATAGAACACAGGCACAATATCACGTTGACAATTATTTACCAATATTATGAATTTCACTCACAAATTTCCAGTGCAATTAACAGATGAATGTAGCAATTCAGTAGGACTGTCAGAAAGTAAATTGTTTGGTCTAATGCCTTTCCCCTTTCCTTCCAATGGGGAAATTCTATGTAATTAGAGATATACAAATGTAAAAAAAAACATAGGGACGGGCTACAGTCCGCTTGGGCGAACTGTTGGAAACCCTATTCTTATTCCTATCCCTCATAAGTTAAGAACGCTCTACATATTTTGTTATATAACATTTAAAGGATTTTATCGAAAAAAAACGAAGCTTTTGTAAGAAAAAACGCTCCCTAGCTCAAACTTGGGTTTTTCAATAAAATTGTTTTATTTAATTGTGGGCGTGTCAGTAGGCTGATTTAAAAAAATGTACGCATGAGCATTAAGGGCCCCTAGAGAGTATATATTATAAATTTCAGCTCCCTACTAGCTCAAACTTTGGATTTTCGAAAAAAGTTTTTTTTTTAATTGTGGGCGTGTCAGTAGGCGGATTTTGAAAAGATTTACACATGAGCATAAAGGGCCCCTAGAGAGTACATATTACAAATTTCAGCTCTCTAGCTCAATCTTTGGATTTTCAAAAAAAAAGTTTTTTTTAAAAATTGTGGGCGTGTCAGTAAGCGGATTTTGAAAATATTTACACATGAGCTTGAAGGGCCCCTAGAGAGTATATATTACAAATTTCAGCTCCCTAGCTCAAATTTTGGTTTTTCAATAAAATTGTTTTATTTAATTGTGGACGTGTCAGTGGGCGGATTTCGAAAATTTTATCTCCCGAGCAGTTTTAGAAGTCATAGATCATGTATACAAAAATTTCAGCTTTCTAGCTTAAAATTCGATTTTTCGAAAATTTTGTTTTTTTGAGTTTGTTGGCGTGTCTGTGGGCGGATTTCAAAAATTCGTAAACTTGATTATTTCGGGACCCTAGAGAGTATATGGTTAAAATTTCAGCTCTCTAGGCCCAGTTTAAAGGCCTAATTTTTGCCGACGGATGAACGGACGGACATGGCTAGATCGACGCTGATCATAAATATAATAACTTTTAGGGGTCTACGGGCAATATTAAGGTATGTTACAAACTATGCGTCAAAATTAATATACCCTTAGAATAGGGTATAAACATAAAGCAATACTATAAAAAAAAATCCCCAAATGTTAACATTATCCAGCTGCTCCCCTTTTAAAGGCCCATTTTTTAGCGAAATGATTCCAAATGATTTGAAAGAAAAATGCATGACCGCTGGCTGTTACTTGGAATCTTTCTTTTGTGCAACAGTGTGTATTCACTAAGAAAGAACAGGCCTACTGTTGCTGAATTTGAAAGGAACTGGGCATAATGATCGATTTACATGGTCCCGACTACTGGTAAGAGGCAGGAGCAGCACTACCTAATATGCAAAAATGTTTGACACGCTTTCAGAACGGCAATGTTGTTTGTGTCCTAGAAAATATAGAAAACTAGTTTTATTTTTATTTATTGACTATTTTTTTTTTTGTAAATTTAGATTACTTGACAGAAAGTTTCTTTACTGATTTTATTTTTTTTTTTACTAATTTGTTGTACGCCGACCTGCTGCACTATCAACATATAAGATTTTTTTTAACCTTTTGTCAAACTGCAAGTGTTGATATTTTATATTTGGCATGGAAGTCTTCTTCTAACTCGCGTGTCACCATTGTATGTTGATGGTATATTGAACGTTGATGGTACTTTGCCAGAAACTTTCACGCAAATGCCACCAACAACTTTACCTAGTTTCAACTCAATTGGATGAATGATGCGCGATTCCGTAGAAGACAAACATACACACATTGATTTTTACACTGATCAGCTGCACCACAAACATATTAGATTTTAGATTTTCTTGTCCAACTAAATGTGTTGATCTTTTACATTTGGCTTGGAAGTCTTCTTCTTACTCGCATTTTAGATATACAGTTGATAGCCCTCTGCCAGAAACCTTCACGTACAAACATAGATTTTTATGTATTACATATGAGCATGTTTATATTTTTATAGCGATTAAGTTCCCATTTATTATTACAAAATGGAAACTGCTCCCATATCTTGAACACTGACATATTGCCAAGATGTTGTTTTTGTATTCGGTTTCAAAATTTAGCAGATTGCAGTTAAAATCACTACATAACAAAATAATAGGGAAAACCGAAGAGATTTCGTCCAAAAGTGTTAACAGGGGTGACGTATCTATTTGGCCTATATATTGCACCTACAAGAAGTTTATCTTCACTGCCCACTAGATCAACAAACACAAACTCAATACTACTATCATCTTCAGATGAAAACCTTATTTTGTATTTAATTATATCTCTAAGATGTCATGCGACTAAACTACTGAGAAAATTGTGAAAAGATTAACGAAGGAAAAATGTATTTGCATTCATTTTCTTCACACTGAATTTCGGCTGGTAAAAAAATGAAAACTGTCAAATGAGAATATTTGTCAAATCAAAACATTTGTGATAATCGTTTACTTGGCCTCGTGGAAGTAACTAATCAAATTCATCCTCACTGTTACTTAATAGTTCATTTAATATAATTCATTTAATGAAATATCGTCTAAATCATTTTTAAACATTTTTAGATATAAACATTGCAGATCCGAGATTGAAGAAAGGCGAAAACGATTATTTCAGTTTGACGTCTCATTCACAATACTTCAAACTTTGAGGTTTTTCAAGTTTTTACGCAAAAGCGTTCGCGCACTATTCTTTGAAGTGAGAGGATTCTCTCTCGATTTCAGAGATTTAAAAGTACGCAAACGGACCTATTATTATGTATAAAATATATTTTATTTTTTTCTTATAACTAATTCACCACGCAACGAAAAAGTTTGCAGGTACTTTATTATAATTTTACAAATCCACCTTGAAGCGAATGTGGTTTGTCCTCCGTCATTTTGAGAAATTGTTTTACCTTTTTTCTTCAGTTGTTCCCAACTTCACATATCAAATACGTGTGCAAGCTTCTCATTTGGTTTGCATGCAAACACCAATACAGATAGGCTCTTGGTTACTAGTAATCTGTGACCAAAGCGAGTAGAAATATGATCCGAATCCTCGCAGACGGACATAGTTAAATTGACATAAGTATCTTGATTAGGACAGATATAGTAACTTTGAGCGGTATACTACCAATATTAAGGTATGTTGCAAATTACGAATTAAAATTGAAATACCCGCCTTTGATAGGGTATAAAAACGATGCACAGTTCACCCCTTCACTTACCATGCTGTCCCGTATTGATTCCGCAAAGTATAGGCACATTAAAATTCATATTCTGGCCAGACACAACGAACTGATCTTGCAGGCAGTCACCATTCGTCGGTCGATTAAGCTGAACAACAACAAAAAAAAAACATTACACAAAATCATTTCCAAAACAACAAAAAAATGTACTTCAACCTCAAACATGAAAAACTCCAATCGAATTTGCCGCACGTTCGGTCTGAGATTCACAATTAAAACACAAATCATCGGTTCTCTAACCGGGTTGGGGTAGTTCGGACTTTCGAAGTAGACTATCGGCTGATTCGTCACATCTCCGCATCCGTACCGAACTAGAATTAGATTGAATTAAACCATATCGTGCGATTGAAATTGAAAATCCTTTTACAGACACAGCAGACTCCAATGCCACTTGCACACGGTCCCATCGCGACTCCGCCCAAACTTTTGCACTCAAACTCGTGATAGCAAATGCCATTTAGTAATCGAATGTCACTAACCGAAATCGAACACTTTGAGTTTTCAAATTTGAAAACTTCAAACAAACTGAGGAATCCTTTACCCTTTGGAAGGGGCCCGTGATAAATTGTTGCATCCGCTGCTGACCCGTGGAGTAGGCTCTTCAATCCCTCGCCGATTAGCTGAGCTGTTTTAGTTGTCGAAGCTCCATTTGGCCTCATTATACTCGATGAGGTTGCTGTTACTGGCTGCATTACAGGCGAATCTGTCGTTGCACCTTTCGTCGCTGTCTCGAGCAGCTCATTCGGATTAACTTCAATCTCATCTTTTGCTACGAGTATCTCATTCAGATGAGAATCTAAATTAATTTCCCGTGACCTATCCGATGGTTCATAACGCAAATTGTAGGCCCGTCTATAGTTGATTGGATGATAGACTGGTTCATGATACGAAATTGAATCGTCCAGATCATGTCGGGTGACGAATTCTGCCGCAAATATCACACTTCTGCCGCACAGCAATGTAAGTACCATAAACGCAATTCTCAGAACGGATTCCATCGTTGTGGTGAGTTGTTCACGAGTGCCGGCATCTAACTGCTGGAGAAGTGAGTGTGATGATTGCAATCTGTCTCAGCAAGTATTCCATCTTTCGCTGCTGACGACAGCGACTACCGGTGGTATGGTAGTACTTATGGTTATTACTGGAGCATTAATTGTCACAGTGACCCTTATTTTCATTCACGGTCTGCGCTTTCGTAATACCTGGTGGGTGTGGATTGTGGAATAAAAACGCAGAGTTTTCCTTAATTGATTTGTTTTCACCGGGAGCGGTAGTAATGGTTACCAAGTGCTAGATCTTTGGCCTATTTTATGAACACGATTAGATGTTGCTGCCAGAAATGGTTTAAATCAATCGTTGTAGGTTTTGGAAGATGATGTTATGGGATTATTGATGAACGAAGGGAATGCGGTATACATGTAGGATCGACTGGAATCAAATTGAACCACTAAATAGGTACCTAATCGAAGGGAACGAATGGAGCACAAAATCTTAATGAACACCCAAAATATGTAGACCTTATTAATCACCTGTGACTTCAGCATGCGTTTATTCCGCGTTCAGGGAAACCCATATGGATTACACGAGGAGGAGCACAAACTGCTCTAATCATTCTTAGAAGATTATCGCTGCAGGTGGTATGCGTTTAAGTAAGGTATGACTCTCGATAAAGAATATCTAACACGCAGTGCTGTACGTGTGTTGAGTACGAATATTAGTTTAGAATGACCTCACAGAAACATGTTTGCAATGTGGAAAAATAGGACACATAGCGAAAAGTTGCACAGCGAAATCTAGATGTGTCATATTCATAAGTGATCCAGGAACGGAACTTGCAAGGAAAACATGAAGTGGACATAAATCAACCATAAACACTGTAAAACCGCCCAGGACATGCTTGCACAAGCGGTTAACAGACAGACGTAACTCTTATTTGGACACAAAGCCAAACTAAAAGTGATAAAAGAAGATTATTAGAAGATAATACGAACAATAAGAGCATCTGGAAGTTACCCCTTGGAATACAACAACTCTTACAGTTGCCTGATGAACTCCTATGAATTAATTTCTGCAGCTACCATGCATCACGAGTATGAGTTTAGGGAATTAGAATAAGTGTTAGAAAGTCTTGCTGCTGAGGTCTGAAAAAAAACTATACTAGAGGGTGGCGCATCAATTGTGCTACAATAAGAAATTCAAATAACTTTTTTTTTAATAAATGTATTTCATTTATTTATTTATATTGTATAGAAAATTCAATTTCATTTTATATAACTAATTGTTTTTGAAGATGATAGACCGTGAATGACCTCCATACTCATCCACGCATATGTGACAAATGATCAGAAAATTATTCATTGCTTCCTGAAGGGTTAAAGTCGGGATCGCCTCAATTATGGACTGTTTCAATTCAGTCAAATTCCTTGGTTTCGTTTTGTACACCTCTTTCTTGACATAATCCCATAAAAAAAGTCTGGTGCAGTCAGATCAAGCGACCTTGGGGGCCAGCGGAAAGTGCAGTCTCTGGATATTAATTTGTTTGGGAATTTTCGTTGGAGCTCCTCCATAACCGATCTGGCTATGTGTGCAGTTGCTCCATCTTGCTGGAACCAAACGCTGTTGAAGCGGATACTTTGGCGCAGTTCTGGGTAAAAAAAACTCCTTCAGCATCTTTAAAAAACGGTCCCCATTGACAGTTACTGTTACACCGTTTTCTTCAAAGACGTATGGCCCCACAATGCACCTTCATGAAACTGCACATCACACAGTCATTCGTTCTGGGTGCAGTACCGTCTCATACAGTATTTCTGGACTAGATTCACTCTATATACGGCAATTTTGCGGTGCAGGGAAATAACTTCACGGGCAATAACTTCACATCGGCAATACCTTCATCTCGAGTGGGCAATAACTTCACTTTTTTGTGGGAAATAATTTCTCTTAATATTTTATGATAATTCAAGAACAGTACCTCGCACCTAATCCAAATCAAACAATGGCCCCAAGCAGGGGGGTTGCAGTGGGGCAGCATGCCCCCTTGTAGGTATTGCACTGTTTATGGAATCTACTTACGGTTTCAAAATTAATCCCATAAACAGTGCAATTTTCTTTTTTTTTTTTATAATTTGCGTGCGCTAAAGGGATTTCCTTTTTCTGTTGTGACACAGTACCCTTATAATGGTAAAATCACAGCGCAGGCATTGAGTTTGTTGCGCAAGTAGCTCTTAGCAATTCATTGCCTATTTTTGGGTGGTACTTACTGAAAGAATAGAAGGATAGGAAAGAAGTTTGGTGCGATGGGATTTGTTTTCTCAACAGGTGGCGCCTAAATTGCTTTAGGGAGATTAGTTTTTGTTGTGTGTATTCAATTTATAAAAATCATGGCCCTTGTCGGGATTCGAACGCACGACCTGCCAATCACTTTAGTGAATACACTACCCTCGCACCATTGCCACCTGCTGCAAGGCATATGGGGTTGCAACCCCCCTGCTTGGGGTTACTGTTTGATTTGGAGTAGGTGCAAGAGCAAATTGTTGAAAACGGTAACAATGGAAAGCGAAATAACGCCAAATTGACCTTATTGCACTAGGCCTTATTTCAAGGCAACCGATATAAATTGCTAAAAATAAATTGTTATATTTTGTTATAAATGAAATTATGCAAAAACCTCATAAATAACTCCATTTCACATTTCCTCTTCATTTATAATAGACAAATTCTCAAATTATAGGTGGGAAACTTCACAAAACTAACGGTGCAGTAATTGCTCACAGTCAGTGGGCAATAACTTCACAAAAAAAGTGAAGTTGTTTCCCACTCGAGGTGAAATTATTCCCCATGTGACGTTATTGCCCGTGAAGTTATTTCCCGGCACCAATTTTGCTTATTTACATTGCCGTATAGATCAAAATGGACCTCATCAGATCAACAAGCAATTTATCAAGCTGTTGTCTTCTTTTAACTTGGTTTTTGTATGTGGTATCTCCCAATTTTCCGGTTTTTGGTTTTGTTTACATCAATTTCCTTTGCGTTGTTTTGAATGAACAACCATAATTCTTACAATTGCTACCACGTGAAGTGGAAGGCTGGAGTTACAGCGCTGTTTCACGGTCTGCCACAACCGATCATCAGACTCCTTTTTCTATGGTACTGGTCTGTGTTTTTTCCTTGTATCCAGAAAATCCATTTTTACTTCCACTGGGATTCGAACCTAGGACCAGCTGCTTCTCAGGCGAGCACTCTTCCACTGTGCCATTGAAGCCACGAGTTTCAATTCATCCAGTTTGTATTTTTTTTTTTTTTTTTGATTTTTTCTTTGGGCAGGCCAGCGCCTGTAAGTATATTATGTTATTTATTCAGGTTTTTTCTTTCTTTATTTTCTCTAATTATTCCACATTTTTGACAAGCATAGTTGGACTGAAAATGGGATATAGAGAGGGTGAAAGACACATTGACATTGTGTTGTCAAGTGTTGTCTTCTTCCCGGCTACTGCTGCACTATCCAAGTCTTCTTTTCGGTATCCCAATCATTTATTTTAATAAATCTAAATAGTAACCTGCCAAATAAAAAAGAAATAAGCCAATTACTCACACAAAAAAAAAAGTTATTACGTTTTGTTTTTGTTTCACGGTTCTTGCGCCACCCTGTAGCTGGAAACTTTGACTGCCTACCAAAAACATTTGCTTGCCTCGATCTGGTTTTGCTAAATGAAGGGAGCAAGCAACGGCAGAGCCTGTTAAAAAATCTACAAGACCCCCGCCTGCAATTGCCTAGCAAGAAAAATTAAAGTGAAGTCTCAAAGCTATAGAAAAAACAAGGATTACCGTCTTCCTCAAAACAGAACCTCAATACATACCGCGCCACCGCAAACCGCCTCCAAATATAAATGAGCAAAGACTGGGCTGAAAAAAAAAGTTGCTGACACGGAATTGCTAGCGTAATTTTTACGTAACATATACATAGCTGCGCTGGGTAGGGAGGAGAACTGGAGAGTAGTGAAGGTGTGCACATCAAACCACCCCTTGGATTTATCAAGGAAATAATTAATGAGAAAATCTTAAAAACTGCTAACCTTAATTGGCAAAATTAGGAGGGGCATACGGTGTCTAAAGCGCTTTGGCCAAATTTGGACAAGAAAAGATCTTGGGAAATTCTCAAATTGAGTAGGGAACAGCTTAGAACAGTAGTTGGGATAATGTCGGGACAATGTCTCCTAAGGAAGCATGATAGGCGGCTTAGACCTGTAGATGGGGATACATGCGCGTTCTGTGAAGACCTGAAGGCCGAGGAAAACATAATACACATACTGTGTGAGTGCGAGGGTATAGTACGGAATCGTAGGGGGTTTCTAGGAGAACTCTTCTTCTTCGAGGAATTGGGAAGTTGAGCGGCACAGGCCACAGAAAGCTGGTAAAATTCTGCAGTAAGAGTGGATGTTTTGTAAGGGAAAGTGTTTAGGATTTTTTCCTTATGAAATTTTGTTTCAATTGGTTTCCTAGCGATCGCGATGGGCCCTTTTGGTGCCTAGTACTGTATGCGAACTGCATAGCCCTTTTTTAACCTAACATGTACAGTACATAGCTGGAAGAAGTGAGCGTTGCACTTTGAACCACTCCCTCCGCAGCATTGGACATTCTGACACCCCTTACATTTATAGTAGGCAAATGCTACTAGCAACTGTTCGCCCTTAAGCAACCTCCTAGTCGACCGAGAAGGAAATTGGCCGCTCCATTTTTCTGAACAAATTCAGAATCCTTCGAAGTATCATAGACTACACAATAGTTAGGTTAGGTTAGGTTCAAGTGGCAGTCGGCCGAAGCCGACTCTGTGTCCGTGCCAGTAGGCGGATTTTAAAAATCTTTACACTCGAGCATTTCGTGCCTCTAGCGAGAATATATTCCATATTTCAGCTATCTACTAATGCACACAGTAATGCATGCAGAGAATGCTTTTTGTTTGACCTAAATTCCACTGAAAGACTAAACAGACTAAAATGCTAGGTAACGTCAAACCGGAAAAAAATCGTGCCAACTTGTGCTATTCTACTACATTCGGTGCAGCAAGATTAGAAATAGAGACAACTTGCAGCAAGAATTGACAGACATGTATCATTTTACATACAAAATTATTTTGCGTGAATTTTTACTGCATATCTGTCATAACGAGAACAAAAATATTAGTTGGGTGGTCGCCATTTCCTCTGGAAAACATTTTCTTAAAAGATGAATCAATCAAAATTCTACACCGATAGATCAAAAACTAATAAGGGGCTAGGTGGTTGTTTTTTCTTAGTCTTCATTCCATCTCCTCAATCCCTGCAGTATGTTCGAGTCGAAAATCCACATCTACATATTGTCTCCATAAATTTCATAGAAGCCCTAGACTGCAGATAATCTCTTCAGGCGAAGCAGTTGAATATTGGATTCGTGGATTCGTGGTGTAGAGGTTAGTGTGTTGGCTTGTGACCCGTGCGGTGCAGGTTCAATCCCCATGGGGAACAACAACATACGCCACCCAATCACATGCCTCTACACCAAAAGGAGGATTTCTGCCTGGTAGTACAATGGACCGTTACCGAATCTGAGTGCTCTGGGATTTGGATTTCCTTTTTATAAAAAAAAAAAAAATAAAAAAAATAAGTTCTTATGTACGAGACGAGTAAACTCAGTGTGAAGAATTGTTGCAGTAAGAAAAAAAAGCGGCCAAGTGCGAGTCGGACTCGCCCATGAAGGGTTCCGCGCGAATTATAATTATTATTTACTTAGGCACCTATTACAGATTTATTATTAGAAAATAATGGTTCACGGTTTACGCATAAGGTTTATGTTTATGAAATTAAATGTTTTTTTTATACATATTTGAGTTGATTGAATGAACGGTAAATTGTGGTTTACGATTTATGGCGTATTAAAAAAAAACTACTTGCTGGATCTCGTTCAAACCAATTTTCGTTGGAAGTTTGCATGGTAATGTACATCATATATTTTTTTTAGTTTTATCATTCCCTTATTTTAGAAGTTAGACGCGGGGGGGCCAACATTTTACCACTTTGGAAGTGTCTCTCGCGCAAACTATTCAGTTTAGAAAAAAATGATATTAGAAACCTCACTATCATTTTTGAAGACCTATCCATAGAAACCCCACACGTATGGGTTTGATGAACATTTTTTTGAGTTTCAGATCTAAGTACCTACCTACCTACCTATGGGGAGCCCCCAACATTTATTGTTTTTTTTTCTATTTTTGTGTGAAAATCTTAATGCGGTTCACAGAATACATCTACTTACCACGTTTCAACAGTATAGCTCTTATAGTTTCGGAAAAAAGTGGCTGCGACATTCCCGGATAGACAGACAGACAGACAGACATGACGAATCTATAAGGGTTCCGTTTTTTGCCATTTGGCTACGGAACCCTAAAAACCGTCACCGAGGCTCTACCTTCAGAATGACATTTCACGAAAAGAACCATGAAAAAGAAATAAACAAAGACTTAATGCCACGCCCAGAGATAGAAATATCCATCAGTTGTTTTGCAAAACGAACAGTTCATAATTTATATCTATGGAGGCCCCAACAAAAGGGATAAGGATTCTTAACTATATGGCACACTGACTTTTGGGGGTAAAAAGGTATATGGGTGGGAAATAAAAGAGTTCGATGCCTATTGGAACCTGCCGTACGTTGTTTCGCCCTTGCCCACATTCATATATACGTTCCCCAAACGACGAAAGAGTTGACTATATCATTATCCGACGGAGCGGCAGTTGAAATCATTATGCTGAGCGATTCAACGTCGATAACTCCAACTGGCAGCGATACTGCTACAGAAATGTATGGCAGGAAGGCAAGCCAAATCGTTTGCGATAAGCTGCAATATTATTTAGTTTATTAATGATGTCTTACCGATTTCCGATAATGCCAAGGATTTCGAAAATACCCCTGATCCCTTTTTCTTTTCAAAACTAAAGTTATATACTTACCATATGAATTTCGGTTCCTTTAGGAAACGCATGCTGTTAGCTAATCCCCACACTTTCGCATTCAGGACAACTCATTATGCAAAAGCTGATGCGTCCCTTTCCCTTAACAAAAAGCCATTAGGTATCTGTATGGGCTTTCAAAATTATGTAAAGCGCTTCCAAACTCATCCACTTTTTCCATGTACCCCATTCTGTTCCTTAAACTCATTTGCACATACTGCATTGGTTCAGGAACGCAAACAAATACACCCCTTACGTTCCCGCATTCAGCAAGTATCCAAAGTTACTGTCCCTGAAACGTTTAGGTAAATAGTTCCCTAAGAAATCTGAATCAAACAAATATTTATTTTTTATTTTTCGAGTATTCATTTACAGGACCTTACGTACAAATAACGATGGCAGGCAGGAAAACCCAACTAATTGAACTGGCCGACATACCCTTGTCGCAAGATCATGGTGATGGAGCTGTTGCCACCACACTACCGGACAAATTGAAATCAAATTCATTAAAACAATTTTTTAGACTGGGAAAAGGAAGCATTTCTACCAGCAAAAGTACCGAAGCAACCGAGATTTCGGATGTGTCCAAACAAAAGAATATACCACCATTCCAGATGAGGTTTGGAAGTTTCCATCAAACCGACGGTTTGCTCAAATAATTACGTTGCTATTACCCCACCAGGAAATTGTAATCTTTTTTGCAGAATTTTATACAACCGACGAAATGGCAGGGCCTTCAAAACCAAAAACCCCACCCCATACAGAAAGCCGAATTAGCCTTTCGAAATATTGGGACACTGTTATCAGGAAGATATCGAAAAAATCTCCAATCACCGAGATCCAGCCTCAGCCTGTAGTTGGGCCTGCAACTGATGCAAATCAAACAGAGAACAATTAATCAAATCACTTGTAAAATTGCTAACGACAGAATAAAAACTTTCCTCGTAAATGCTAAGGAGTCCTTGTAAATCCCCATTTAAATCCGAGCCAAATATTATTCGCGGCAATGCTCCCATTTGTGGGAAACTCGATGCAAACATCAATAGGTCAAAGTTGCAACGTATGTATGTATGTATTGTATACAAAATGTATATCTTGTTTAGGGTGGTTGCTTGATATGGATACGTTGTCCCCTTTAACCGGTGTATTATCGGTATTTACAAGGGATTTAGCTTAACACATGTGTGCCAGACTGGCAGTGGAAATATGCTGCTGGCCAAATTTCGGCGAAGTCCTAGTAGTGGATTAATTTATTGTGAAAGTGAACCTTCTTGGAATGGGATCCTTTTTCTCTATGCAAATGGTGTTAAATAACTCGGGTGTATGGAATCAGTGCAGAATGCACACGGAAGAATTGCCAAAGTAAAAAGCCTAAAGGACTATAAAGCGGATGGGTAACGATATTGCAATTGTTATTGCTTCGGATTCAGTTTGCCTTATGTGTGTAATGGTCGGGTAAATATGTCGAATTATTTACTTAATCGCTGCCAGTGGTATGAAGTACAGGTGTGATGTTAACCGCAAGGGGTTTCCTTTACATTTTTAAATTTCATTTGGATTCCTTATAGGGGACGCAAGAGGGCTTTAAGGAGTTAATTGTGAAGGAATGGGACTGCAACCAACAGACATTTTGCCGACTCGTGGAGAGATTCTTCCTGAGATACTGCAGGTTTCCAATCTCTACGATCCCAGGAAAGCTTCCAGTTGTGCAGACCACACACTTTGGCAAAGTTGGCGCTAATGGATGTCGTCTTGAACCTGGTGCTTGGGAGTGCAAAATCACTGAGCTGGAGACACGTTTCTTTTAGCTTGCTGTGGCCGAGCCATTGCGTGTTTTAGTTTTTTGCGCTACGTACCTACATCTTGGTACAGCTCATTGTGTTCGCGATTCTTAAGGGTCTTTCATTAAGGTCTTGAAAACTTCTTTTTTAAATAAAATGCAAACTAATAGGGATAGGTATCTCAAAAAAAAAATGCATTGGCTTGAATTACTATCAAAACATTTAAGAATGGGATTCGACTCCATTCATATGTCCACCACGGGAACGTATGCAGCGATCGATACGTTGAACACAATTTTCGATGATTCGGCCTCACATTTCGACCGATACGGCCGCTATTTCTCGTTCAATATTGGCTCTGAACTCCTTTAAGGTCGCCGGCATGTTGGCATATACCAATGATTTAATGTAGCCCCATAAAAAAAGTCTAGAGGCGTTAAATCACACGATCTTGGCGGCAATAGACGGGTCCGTTTCTTTAAATAACACGTTCACCGAACTGAGACTTTAATAACTCGGTTGTTGAACCCGCTGTGTGGCTTGTGGCACCGTCTTGTTGGAAACACATACCATGATGTCCAATTCATGCAATTGCTCAAAGAAATAACGTTGCAACATGTCTCTGTAGCGAATACCATTTACCGTTACGTGACGGCCATTTTCATCCACAAAAGAAAACGGCCCAATGACGCCACCGGCATGAAAACCGCACCAAACAGTGATTTTTTGTGGATGAAGTGCTGTCTCATGAAGCACATGAGGGTTCTCACCTGTCCAGTGACGCATATTTTTCTAATTGACGAAGCCGTTTAAACAAAAATGCGCTTCATCGCTGAAGATGATTTTGCCATGAAATTCATCATTTTCTTCCATCATGTCCTGATGCCAATTCGAGAACGTACGTCGCTTCATATGATCAAGTGGCTTTAGTCCTCGAGTCAGCTTGATCTCGTAAGGGTGTAGGCCAAGATCCTTACGCAAAATTCGCCATAACGTGGTCTCGGAGAGGCCCAATACTTGAGAACGCCGTGAAATTGACTGATTTGGCTGGTTTGCGACGGAAGCCTCTACGGCAGCAATCTTCTCCAAACTTCGGGCAAAACGTAGGCTCAGTGGCACTGCAACATCAATCAGCGAATATTCTGACTCAAATTTGTTCACTAGACTATGAATTGCATGTCTTTTGGGACGCGAATCACGTGTACTTCGTGAACTTTACCATGATGAAAATGTTGATTTTACGGAAGATTTTGACATTGACATTTTGGTAATTGGTTTCACACTGAAAGTTTGAAATTGTGAAGTCGCTAATGAAAGAGCCTTTATATTCTCTAACACAGTCAAAATAATCGACAAAGCACTTTTCTTCAATTGAGCCCATAATCAGCTCTTCTTTCTTACTAATCGACTAGCACTCTACGACACAAGGCAGAACTGGCAGGGTCAGTGTTCAAATGGTCGTTCGGCTTAGGAGTCGGTTTTGCCCTCGCTGACTTCAAGGCCTACCAATTTCGCCTGTTCTTCAATCGCTTTAATAGTCGTTACCATAGCATACTAGGAGACTCTGATGATATCAAAATGGTAAGCAGGGCCCAGTTGTTGAAAGGATCTCTCGAAGAAAGCGCAGTATCTGCTCCAGAATAAGACTGGGGAAGTCACAAGATTGTGCAACTTCTTCTCGCAATCCGGTGCAGGTTCGGAAAAGTTCTAAAGCTCTTCTTCCAAACTGAATATAGCTACGCGTGCTTTCCTGCATCACGCTACACAGCTGGATGAATTTAGCAAGGATCTGAAATTCGACAATGGCCAATGATGGTAATACGCCCTACCAAAGCATCAACTCTGTATTTAAAGAGCCAGACCGGTAAACTATCATAACCGGGGGCCTCGAAATGCTTTTTTACCGCTATGCAAACCTCTTCTATACCCAGTGGTGGGACCAGTTCTTCACTGACTTGACGTAGGTGCTCACCTAGCTGTATCGCTCCTTCTAAATATTCTCCATGCCCGTTCAGCACCTGCTGTATATGCTGCTTACACACACTTACCATTCCCGAGCTTAGGTGACCTAGGTTTCCTTGGTTGTTTGCCGGTCTTAATTCTAGTAGCCAGATGCTTGACATTTTTATAAGACCTTGTTGTTTGGAGGCTATCTATGCATTCGCCTTTCTACTCTTCCCTTGGCGCACTAGTTTTGTATTACAGCGGTTGGAGATGTGAAAGTTCTGTCACCATTTTTTGGCAAACACACTCGCCATCGGGTTCCTTTTTCTGACAAACATTGATTTCTTGTAGGAAAAAGCCTGTTCAGAGTCAACGTATGCTCCTCTGAATGTTTTCACATTAAGGATTTTTGATACGTCAAATCGATTAGCGCGTGGTTGATTTGTTTGGCGGTTAGACGATAAAGAGTGCGCCAGGTTGCGCCAGTGTATTCGCTTAGTGACTGGAAGGTCATGCGTTCAAATCCCGGCCAAATCCATTACTTTATTTCGAATATACGTAAAAACTTGATCTCCCTAAGCAACTTAGACAACACCCGTGGAAAAAACCATACAACTGCACCAAAACACTTCTTTCCTATCTCTCTATTCTTTCTAAGGTAAGTAGCACCAAAAAGCATGCAACGAAATATACCATTGCTGGGTGCTGCTTGCTGTTCACAAATGCTTGCGCTGTGTTCATAGCACAATAGGGATACTGTTACATTTACGGAAAAAACCCTTTTAGCGTAAGAAACGGCTTGCAGATAACAAAATCCCGGCTGTTAAAGACCTGCTCCTCAATAAACAAACATCTCTCAGCATGTCTATTTTCAGCCATTTTAAAACAGTTTCGCACCTGTAGTTAGTCAGGCCAGTCCCAAGAAACATGGACTACACCATACCCCAGATACAGTTAGCAAAAAATCTACAACATACCATTTCGTCTAGGTCATTCTGGGAGAATGCTGCGGATCAACAATTAATGGCGAACGGAAATAAATCTTTGAACGAACCGTTCCCATCCGATCTCTCAATTTCTTAGGTAGCCGAAAATCTTCTTCTTCCTTAATTTTTTTGTCAGGCTATGTTCAGGATTAAAGGGAGCATGAAACTCCCAATTAACTGCATCCCTACTGGTCCGACTGTGGTGTTCGTCTGTTACACCTCCAAAACTATCGGCAGGCCTAGCGATTTTGAAGCACTTTCGCGCTGAAGGCAATCAAATGCTGCCTCTCTTTCGCGGTTGTAAAAGAACATCGATTGATATTGCGTTTTTGACGGGGTTTGCAGGACCTCTCCTTTGAACATGACAGTACCAACTGAGCCGGTCGCGCTACATTTTCTTTGAGATAAGTTTATTTGAGATGAAGGCCAAGGCTTTCTCGGATCTTGGAACTTGTAATTCCAGTGCACATTCTATGTGCACATATTAGGCTAATGGTTTGAAATGAAGCTTTGACATGGATCACAGCCTGGTGATCACTCTTTGACCTAAGATCGATGACTTTTTATCGTATCTGATTTCTCACGACGAATCCTCATCCTTTTATTGCAATTGTCCCTCATAACGGCCAGTATCAAAATATGTCCTGGAAGGGGGCATCAGTAATCGGCTTCAGTCCAGCTTTACTGGAAAATCCACCCTCTTCGGAGGTCGGCTCTACGGATTCTGGGGAGAGCCGCTTATTGCAATCCATTGACCCTTTTATTAAAAGTTCAAGGGTATCTCGATCACCTCCATCAAGATCGAATAACCCCGGGAAAAGAAGTCCGCCGGGAGCGGCAGCGCGTGAAAAACAGGACTCAGTGAAAAATACAAGTTTTGAGGAAGAAAATAAAGCACTCCGAATCAAGCTTAAGGAAATGGATCTACTCTATCAAGATCTTAAGAAAGAGATAGATCTGTTAAAAGAAGAAAATAAGGTCCTAAGGAACACTTGTTTGCAGAAAGAACGCGAATGTACTCCTCCACGAATAGCTAGTCCGGAATACCACACCGACGAAGAAGAGCTAGCACGCGAAACGAATCGGGTCCCTAAGAAAAGACCTACTAAAAAAAGGAGAGCTGGTTCTTCGCCCGAAGTCGAGTCCCCAAAAGAACAAAAGCGTAAAGTACCGCAAGAAAAACAACTCAAAGCGCAAATTCGCGCACCGCCTCCAATAAATGTCGTTGGTGTAACGGAGTATAATAAGTTGCACAGCCTCCTTAAAGGAACGTTAAAATCGAAATTTAAGGTCACATCTTTGAGGAATAATGCGTGGAAAATTAACGTTGATAACCACGAAGACTACCGGGCAATTTCTCACAAGTTAAATGCCGAGAAGTTCCAGTGGTATACTTTCGAAATAAAGTCTGAAAGGCCACATCGTGTTGTAGCAAGGGGACTCCACCCCTCATGCACCAAATAAGAGGTTATTAACGACCTCCAAGCCAAAGGGTTTAAAATTCTTGATGCCGTTAATATCATCAAGAAGGAGAAGCAACAAACGGAAGAAGATAGGGATATCCTGGTAAGGCGTGGACTTCCGCTCTTTATGCTTACCTTCGATAGGTCTGATAACATCGAAGATATATACCGAATTAAATCTATAGTAAATATTGTGGTAAAAATCGAGCCTATGCGTAGAAATTCGAAAATAATTCCACAGTGCAAACGTTGCCAAGAATTTAATCATACGCAAATGTATTGCAAAAAAGAGCCGCGATGTGTGAAATGCGCCGGAAATCACTTTTCCCATGACTGTAGAGGAAATAAACAATCCTCCGCTACCTGTGCTAATTGTAAGGGAAAGCACCCGGCAAATTATAGAGGTTGTGAAGTAGCTAAGGAGTTGCAAAAACGGAGAGATGCGTTCCTCAAGCCTAAAAATAGGAATACAAAACCGTTAGCCAAGCCGAAGTCTAAGACTGCCCAGGAGGTAGTAGGCAATACAAAACCTCCGGTTCAAGAGCGCAAAAATGTCAGAGAAAGAGAGACAACAGAAAAGCCCTCAACCTCTGTTGTCAAAAGAAACGCTATTGAAAAGTTACCATCAGGAAAGCCATCGAATAGTGGCCCTCGGACAGCCAGAGTGCAGACCTACGCTCAGGCCGCGGCATTCGAAGGAGCAAAAAACGTTGAAACTTCGCCGGACCCTGTTTCTCTCGTTTTCTCAGTTATTCTCGAGAAACTTGAAGAACAAAGTAAAATAAATAAAATTATTCTCGATCGGCTGGTTAAGCTCGAAAATAATTCATGGAAAACGCGCACTTCAAATACAACATGAATGAAAAACCAATGTTAAAAATATGCACTTGGAATGCAAACGGACTTTTGCAAAAACTTGACGTATTGGAAATATTCATACGTGAGAAAGATCTTGACATTTGCTTGATATCTGAAACTCACGCAAAAAAGGGATCGAATTTAAAAATAAAAGGATATAATGATTTCCACGCTTGTCACCCTTCGGGAAACGCGAGAGGTGGATCATCATTGTTTATTAAAGACTGCATTGAACAATACGAAGACCTGAAGATAGAGCTTGAAACTATGCAACTGTGCACGATTCGAGTAAAAAATAGTCAGCGTACTCTTAGAATTTCATCTATCTACTGTCCACCGCGTTCCGCGATTGAAAAAAGTGATTACACGAACTTGCTTAAATCGCTCAAACCAAATTTCATTATTGGCGGCGATTTTAATGCGAAACACACGTTCTGGGGTTCTAGATACATCTCGCGAAAAGGTAGAATGCTCTATGGGGCAGGTATGGAGTACAGTTGCGATTTCCACTCGACGGGCAAACCGACCTACTGGCCAACTGATACTTCAAAAATACCTGATATGATAGATTTTTTCGTCGTGAAAGGAATAACTACCAACCACATTAAAATTGAAGAGAGCTTTGATCTGTCATCTGATCATTCACCGGTTATTTTAACATTGAGCGTAAAACTAGCCAATAACCTAGAGCCAGCGAGATTAACTGGTAGATCAACTAACTGGGAAGGAATTAGGAACGAAATTGAAGAGAATGTTGAACTGAGCGTTCCACTTACGACACCCTATGAACTTGAGACTGAAGTTGATCGCTTCGTTGAGATCGTACAGCTCGCCTCCTGGAATAATACGCCTAATCCAAGAAAAACGCCGGCTAAATACGGCTTACGATATCCTCAAGAAATAAAAGAATTGGTCAACGAAAAAAGGAAGGCGCGTAAAAAATGGCAACAGAGTCGCGCTCCGCAACATAAAGCACATTTGAATTATTTGTGCAATTTGTTGAAGACAGCTATTAAGGATTTTAAAAATCGGGCGTTAGGTTCCTACCTTGAAAATTTAACAGCGAAAAAAGATTCCAATTATTCACTTTGGAAAGCTATAAAAGGCACCAAAAGGCCTAAAATCCCCGCGCCGCCAATTAAAATAAATCAAAATGAATGGGCAAGGGAAGATAAGGAAAAAGCGGACGTTTTTGCCGCCCATCTAGAAGAAACCTTTAAACCGTACTATGGTCAAGCGGTCCACGACAATATTAATAGGACGGAATTACTACCTGACAATTTAACACTCACAAGTGCAACGCTAAGGGAACTAAAACTTGAAATCGAATCTCTAAAACCTAAGAAAGCTCCTGGTTATGATTTGATCACTGGAGAAGTTCTCAAAGTCCTACCAAGAAAAGCATTAATTAAGCTTCTTCAGATTATAAATGCGGCACTCAGACTAAAACACGTGCCGAGCCAATGGAAAGTTGCGGAGGTCATAATGGTTTTAAAACCAGGAAAACCGCCAAATGAAGTAAAATCATATAGACCAATTTCCCTCCTTCCAGTGATATCCAAAGTTTTCGAGAGAATACTATTAAGGCGAATACAACCGGTTATAGAAGAAAATAATCTTATCCCTGACCACCAGTTTGGGTTCAGAACCAAGCATTCGACGATTGACCAAGTGCATAGAATTACTGACGTAATCGAGAAATCATTTGAAGAAAAAAAGATATGCTCAAGCGTATTCCTTGACGTCTCACAAGCCTTTGATAAGGTGTGGCACGACGGCTTAAAATTTAAATTACGACAAGTTCTTCCCGTATGCCTATATGATATTCTAGAATCATATCTCGGGAATAGACTCTTCCGTGTTAGAAATGGGAACGAATACTCGGAGCTCAAAGAAATTTCGGCCGTGAATTTCACGTATAAGAAAACTAATGACTTGCCAATTTTCCTAAACATGTCCCGAATACCCTTTGCAAATGAGGCCAAATACCTGGGAATGACTCTCGACGCAAAGCTAAAATGGAGTTCGCACGTGAAAATGAAACGTAAAGAACTCGATATCAAATATAGAGAAATGTACTGGTTACTCGGAAAACATTCCCAGCTCAGTACCGAGAACAAACTGCTTTTATACAAGCAAGTGCTAAAGCCGGTGTGGACCTACGGTATACAACTTTGGGGTTGTACCAAGAAAACAAATGCCAATATTTTACAAACTTTTCAAAATAAAGTGCTTAGAGAAATTGTACAAGCACCATGGTATATTAGAAACGACGATATCCACAGGGATCTCGGAATTCCAACAATCGAAGCTGAAACTAGAAGCTTCGCGAGAAAGCATAGAAACCGACTAATCGGACATACCAACAATACAGTCCGACAAATCTTGGATGAGAGCAATTTATTGCGCCGACTACAAAGAACGAAACCGTTCGACTTGGCAAGATAAGATTAACCGCGCCTAAATTGCGGAACATGCAGGATCTTTCATTGGAAAGTAACCTGTCAAAAGTTATTATTTCGTGATAGAAAAATTGCTTGATAAGTTATATCTTAGTTGCAGTACCCATCAATCTATCGAAGGGAGGTGTTTTTAGTCAGTAAAAATCTGACACTACTATGAGCACGCGCTTGCTATTCTCATAGTGTCTTTGGAAGATCTTCACCTACCCTCTTACAAAAAAAAAAAAAAAAAAAAAAAAAAGTCATATGAGCACTACCGTTGACCCAGTAATCAACAAAGTTTTTTCAGACGTAATCTAGACAATCTCCAATGCCAACAGCTTTATCTCCCATGGTGGCTGTTGAGGTCACAGTTAACGTATGGCGTGAATTCATCCGCCGTACTTCCTCCTTCTGAGGGGCTCATGTAAGACTTCTAAAACTCATCAGCCAGTCTTTATCGACGGAGCGGTATAGTTTTGCTACTTTCTTCTTGTTCAACACTCGCGCTAATAACTTTAGCAAGTCAAGTCTATGCGACATGACCAGTCCAGCTGGTTACTACGGTGAGGTAATATAAGCACAATTCATTGTGTAGTCATACTAACAACGCTGGGCATTGTCAAGTTGACACCGATCAAGGCTTCGCTAAGACACTCAACCAAAATGATCAGCACTAGAAGGATCACAAACCTCCCACTTCACTGCATCCCTAAAGGTTCATCTGTGGGTTGCACCGACAAAGAAATAGAAATCAATAAGGTTGCTTAAAGACGCCCAAGAACTATGTTGGTAATTGCAAGTGCATTCTTTTTTATGTCTGTACTAAGGCATTCAACATTGGCAGTAGTTCCTGCACCTGTTAACGCGGCTTATTCATTTACTTAAAGTGACACTTTAAACAATAAAACAACTTATGCCATTCGTCACTTCAATAAACGCAGGATACAATATTATCGTTAAAAAAATCCTTCAGCCCACACACACTTACAAATAAATAGCAAATCTTTTTTAAAAAAAACAGAAAAAATTCAAATTTAATGAAACTAAAACACTAACAACATCAATCTGCGAGTCATTAAAATGCAAGGCATTCAACTTCTGGCCTGACTTCGTGTTGGCGTTCATTCATCTTTTTTATTGTACTTCCACTTCTTTTGTTTTTGTTGCTGTTTATGTTTCTGTTCCGATTATTTCGATTCTAGACAACTTTTCACAAGGGGATAACAATGAACTGCACCTCCATCCTTGTAGCGCATCGTCCGTCTTCCAAAAGAAAGAAAACGAGGGCGACTCTGCTAACGCGTAACTTTTGCCCCAAGCAAGGGCGAACGGAAGGAAGGCGCTTGCTTGATTCAATTCTGGCTTTTGTTGTGACCAACAAAACAGACATCCATACAAAAACAAAATATCGCAAAAGATTTATACAAACACTTATGTGCGTTTTGTTATTTTTATGAATGGGCAGTTCCAGCAGCAACCACCTCATTGTCAGTTGTAGAAAGATGTGTACAACTTTTTCATTGTTATAAGCTGCTTCTTTCTTTTTTTTTTGGCTTTTGATCAATTGCTGCTGCTGAGCTGTTGCTTTCAGTTTGATGGATGAATGGGTGTTTTAGAAGATTAAAATTAAAGTTCAATTTTTAAACTCTATTCTTATTTTTTTTTATTCTTACGTGCCAATGATTACGCAGACGATAAGGCATTATACCACCGGAGGTTGCTAATTTCATTCTAACACGAGGAGTTCGATCATAACTGCCAAGAAGTAGGTATTGTCTTTTTTGGTTTCGGTTATGATACTGTTGCATGGTTTTTAGGAATGGAAATGGAAACTGGTTTACACTGAGTTCGCTTTTCCAAGTAAAGTTTGTTAGACACACCCCTAAGTGAGGTTAGGTACATCCGGAGCTCATTCAACTCAACCAATGCAAAATGGTTGGCATCTGTGCAATTTTTTTTTATTCGCGATGTAATAAGAAAGATGGTACAAAAACTAAAGACACTGAACGAAGCATTTATCGTTTGAAATTTGTTTTATTTTACAAAGGGAGACGTAAAGTTCAGGTTTGACTTAGATTATCTTCTAACGGCACTTAACATACGCATAATACGCGTGTTTAGCGTGATTCCAGATTGAAGCCTTAATAGTGCTACCGAAGAATCAACCTTTTCGCACAAAAGTTTTGTGAAATTGAACACACCTTGTTTAAACTCATCAGAGTCCTCCTACTCGGCATTCAGCTTAACTGTGGGGTGAAATGGAATAACCCCAAACGAAATAAGGCCAAATTTGTGCATTTGGCCTTATTTCGCTTTGAGGAAGTGAAATGTGGTCTGAATCTATGCCAATTATAGCCTACAGTTGAATTGCAACACAAATTCGGCATTAAGCTTTTCTAACCCCATTTAAAAAAGAACTGCAAGTACCCGGCCTGCAGCGGATCACACATCACATAACAACAGGGCCAGTTCCTCTCATCGTGTTGAAGCTTAGTCTGAAGAAGTTTCTTGAAGATGTAAGTGTAATTGGGCTTTTTTCTTTTTTAGCTCAGATCAGAGCTTCAATTGTCAAAAAAAGGTCGTATTTCTGTTATTAGCTTAGACACGTCAAAGATATCAATTTTTTGTTTTTTCCTTCGGAGCTTGATTAGAGCGCACTCTATGAGCTCAGAATAAATTGACTGAGCAGTCTGAGTAAAAAACTAAACACAGCAAAAGACAAAATGAGAGGAGGTTATATAAAGGAAAATCAATTAAAAATTCGATCGGGGTTGTTTCTGTGGCGTAGAAAGTAATACCATTTAATGAAGTAGTTTTCATTCAAAAAAATGGCCCTGGCGTATTATTTTCAAAATAAAATGAAAAAAAAATTTCAGTCAAGTGTTTAAGTGTTTAGAAAATTATCTTAACAAACATACATATATAAATATAGACAAAAACAAGAATTATATGAAATTATATTAAAGCGCTAACAAATGGAACCTTGCGAGCTTTTTTCGACGACAAATCCTTGATGAATTCGCTGAAATCCAGTTCCCGCAGTAAATCGCTTTCAATGCTGAGTACGAATAGCTCTGATAAACGGATTTGTCCCATCGTAGATTCAATTTCAATTTTCAATTTAATTTATTTACAAATCATTAAGTACATGTAAGACTTTGTCTTTAAAGAGTACTAACAAAATTAACATTTAGAGTTCCCTTACTATAAAAATTATATAATAAAACAGTTAATGAAATTACATGAATATTTAATATAAAATAAAGATAATAGAAAAAAAAATATAAAGAATAGTGGGATAGATGAAATAATAGTTAAAGACCGAAAGATAAAGAGAAGAAAAATAGGAAAAAGACAATCTACTGCTGTTGAGAAAAGTATTCAAAAATAGCTGTCCTGAATTCAGGGGCTCTCGATGCTCGCTTTATGACTTCAGGCAAAGAGTTCTATAGCCGAATGGCGTGAGCAAAGAACAGGCGCGATGAGTTGGTGTAATTACAAGGATGTATTATTACATTGAATACTCTTGACGACTGTGTGAATTGCAGTTTTTCGAATAGATACAATGGTGTTTTTAAATAGATAATTTTATGCAAAAATATACAATTTCTACCTTTCAAATACTGTGTGAGAGAGCAACCAAAAATGTTATTGCGGTAAGCCGAAACATGATCAATCTTCGCAGTCCATGAACATAACGAATCATATCATTGAATGCAACGTTTAGTTTACTTTGTGAAATGGAATCAAGCTTACAGTAAACAACATCAGAGTAGGTTATTATGGGAAGTATCAGAGTTTTCATTAGTTTTAATTTTATATCACGGGGAACAAAGCTGGCACGTCCATAGTTTCCGAAGGCAACCATAAATTCGACCAATGGTGTAATTTATGTGATCATTGCCAGAGAGATCCCGATTTGTTATAAATCCTAGGCTCATGACTTTTTCAACACACTTAATTTCAATACCAGACAACATGATAGGATCGAGATTTCCAGTTTCCTTAAATTTTTGGAAATTAAGATAGCTTGTGTCTTAGCTGGATTTAGTGTTAGTCCATTATTAACTGTTCACAAATACATAGCTGCGATATCTTCGTTTATACATGAACATCATCAGCATAGAGATGGAACGATACACTTTTACAATTACGAACTAAGTCATTAATTAAAATAGAAAAAAAAGCATAGGCCCTAAAATTGAACCCTGCGGTACGCCCTCAAGCAAGAATTTAGCATTAGAATAATTTTCCCCAACTAAATCTCTTTGTGACCTATTACTTACATAACTTTTAATAAGCCTGACTGCCCTATCACTGAAACCGAAATAGTGGCGCAATTTACTACATAAGATTGTATGATTTACTCTGTCAAAAGCCTTGGAGAAGTCAAGTAAGCACAAAACTGTCAAATAATTGTGGTCATATTGTTGTCTTATGTCATCCAATATCTTGACCATTGCTGTGGTACAGCTATGTTGAGGCCTAAAGCCAGATTGAAAGGGAGAAAGCAAACTGTTTGCATTAACATGATGAACTATTTGATTCGCTAGTAACTTCTCAAAGACTTTTGAAAGAGTCGGTAATATACTTATCGGTCGATAATCCGAAGGAAGTTCGAAGTCTATTTTTTATAATTTTCATTTGAAAATGAGCGCTCTCCAGTGCAATTAGCCACCATCAAAACCAAATACATTCCGAGTGCAATTTCAATGTTTGGGAATGTAGCTCTAAAATTTTGATCTTCAACAATGTGATTGGTCTTTTCTATAATCCTTTTTGTACAAGGTGGCGCAAAAATAACCTTCCGATGTTTTTTGGTCACCGACCGAATATTGCTCAAATAAATAGTCACCAATATTCCGCGTTCTGGAGCAGTGTAGCGTAACATTGTTTATTAACATGTATTTCGTATGTGTTTACTACACAAATGTCAAAACAGAACTGACATTAGGGGCCAATCGCAAAATTTATAGCATTTTCTGATAGGAGGATTACTTTTGCGCCACCTTGTATAAGTTGATCAAAGATAGAAATTGAACCAACTCATTACCAAGACTAGGCTGTAAATCATTTTTGTATGCAAATTTGCAGCGTCCATCCTCTCTATGTGATTGAGAAATCTGAATCGCAATCGTACAGCTTCGTATGCATGCAATCTTTCAGTAAGAGAAACACATAGCTGATCGATAACTGGGATGAAACCGGATACTTTGAATTTCTCTGAATAAATGATTTTTCTCTAAAATAAGAACCTGCATTTCTTTCTATTTAGCACTCATGTTTGCAGCATTGTCATATGATTGGCTGCGGCAATACAAAATGTCTATTTGATGGTCACCTACAAATTTTAGTAAAGCGTTTGCTATGCCCTCGCCGGTATAGCCGCAGTTTGGTAAAAAGGTGAGAAATATATAGTTAGTTTGTCGATATGAGATTCGTCGGGAGTAGAATCCACTACTCATCGGGAATTGAAATATTGGGTCCCCTGTTTTGTGGAGGCCCAGGGCTGTAGCCCCTAACCGTTTTTCATTGACTTTAAAAAGATGTCGCAAAAAGAGTTCAGGATGTTCGTTTTTGATTTCGAACAGGGACAGTTGATTTCGAACAGCGATAAAAACATTTTATTTCGAAAAACGATAAAGAGGCAGTTTTGTTTTGAACAACGAAATAAGAGACAGTTGATTTTGAACAGCGATAAAAAGGAAGGCCGACTTATTGTCACGGCAACAACCCCAAACAATGTTGAGCGGTGAGTCCTACGCTTTCAGGGAATTGGTGCCTAATATTGATACATACATCGATTTTTGGGGGAATTTGTGGCTGGGGCCTCTAGGGATACTGGAAAAATTGGCCATTAATAAACAAAATTGGCAGCCATTGGCGCTCAGAAGCGTGGTTAGATTATATGGGTATCTGGCTTGATTGAGATTATATGGTAAAAGGCTTATGCTCTGACAAGGAGGCTGTCATAGCAGTCAACTTGACTGCAGAGCGAAGGTCATATGCTACGTGGCCCTAATAAGGCCGATCAGTGCTTAAGGTTGTCCATTGTGGTTTCATTCCTAGTTATGTGGAAAAGATTCGGGTTTGATATTTGATATTTGATATTTGATATTTTTATTAGGTTTAAAACATTTACAAAGATTACAATAAGTATCTATAATGACGTAAATGTGATCATTAACAAATTAATTAATACATTTTAGTTGAATTAAATTAATAAAATTTAAGTTTTAATTTAATATACAGTCGAAACTCGATTATCCGGGATGGTCGGGACCAAGCTTATCACGGATAATTGAAAATCCCGGTTAATAGAATTTGTTTTTAGTAAGAAAAAAGTAATCTTATATTCGGGTTTTTTTTATATTAATCTCATAAAAAGCAAAAAAAAATTATTCAAGTAATTAACCATTCACTAGACGAATAACAAAAATAAAAACTGTATTCAAAACATATTTAAGTTTGTATATAAAAAAATTACAAAGTTTCTTTAATATTAAAAAAAAATCTTGCAGTGTTATCTGCCGTGGAGATTTCACTCTTCGTTTTTCTTTGTAGATTTTTGTTAACACGGTAGATTTTCATTATATCCCGAGGTGTTATCCCAGAACAGGTATAATCTTCTAAAAAACTCAAAAGTATAGAACTTGATTGGCTCATCTATTGGAATTTTCGTAATTTCCACATCTTGTTACTCATCGGAAAGAGCTTACATATCATGGTCAGATTCAATACGAGTATTTATCATCGCAAGTACTTCGTCCTCCGATAAAACAGCAAATGTTGGAGTGTTTGCATCCGAGTCGATCCAATTTCGAATTTCGTTGACATCAAAGTTCTCTGCATAGTCTATAATTTCTGAAACTTCGTCAAGGGCAACATGTTCTGAAGTAAATAAGAAATATAAAAACATAAAAACTTTGTATTGCGGTGAAACTTACCTTCTTCATTTTTCACAACATCGGTTGTAACGAAATTCCAGGCCAAGGCATTTTTTTATGTTGAATAACTTGGAAAAATCATGTCGATTTTCTGAAGCTGCTAGCTTTTTGCAATTGGTGGAACTTATCTCGCTATTACGTTTGTGACTTTGACCCACGTCTGGGTTAGCTGGACAGTTATCCAAAAGCAATAATACTTTAGAATCTTTGTCAAGATAGCTTTTTCCAGGTGGGCTTTTACTTCTGGAACAACATTTTTGTTAAACCCTGCAAGGAATAGGTGTTGGGTTACCCAAGCTCGTTTGTTGGCTTTGTAGATAACTGGAAGCTGCCCAGCGTTTTTTAAGGCTTTTTATTTTATTGATAGCACTTTACGTGATTTTTTAACTGCAGTGGTAAGGAGATGCCATTATCCTTTCACTTGAGTTTTCGCAAAATATTAAAAAAAAATCTGTTGTAATATTTATTGAATGAGTTATTTTTTTGTTCTATTACGGATACTAGAGTGAATGCCGGTTAAAAGAATTATAAATATTAAATAAATTTTCAAGAAAAATCCCGGTTAATAGAGTACCCCGGTTAAAAGAATTCCGGATAGTCGAGTCTCGACTGTAATTTGAAAAACTGGGTACAAAATGCTTACAATAAAAAGATAGTTGAGAAAAAGAGAAAAATAGAATGGTTAAGCCTAAGTAAAAAGGTTTACAAAATTATGGTATTGATATGTATTAAAAATTAAAGTTATAAAAAAAAAAAAATATTTAACATTAAAACATTAGAAGCCCTAAAACCTACATTAAATTACCAGCCAAGTAAGAAAAAAGAGATACACTAAAACGGTCTACAAAACAAAGTCTTCTTACGCCAAGAGGGAGAGAGTTCCATAAGCGAATAGCATGAACATAAAATTGTCGCTCGGTTGAAATGCCTGTTGCACACGGAGGGATTATAGTTAGAGTACGAGGCAGATTAGACAAAGTAAGTTTTTCAAATAGGTATTCTGGTCTTCGCGATATTATGGTTTTATGCAAATATTTTATAGTACAATAGTCTAAGTATTTATCCAGCGTTAAGCCCAGAATTTTAGTTTTATACGCGGATATATGATCCTGGCGCTTTAAACCAAACACATAACGAGTAACATTGTTAAAGACAACATTAAGCTTTCTTCTGGATTCAGCATTGCAGTACATTGCAACCTCAGACCCAAAAGATAAAATTGGAACAATAAGAGATCTAACTAACATTAATCCAGTTTTGACGGGGGTGTAATACTGTGACATATATAGGTTACGCAGACATCCAAATGCCCAAATTTTTAGCCTTATCAACTATTTCTATGCATTCATTTCCTAGACATAAACTAGAAAAATCACGTGAATCCATACCAGTTTTGGATATTAGCATGCATTTAGACTTTTTAGGGTTTAAACATAAGTTGTTTCTTTGTGACCATTGAAAGATGCTTTCAAGGTCACAATTGAACTTGAGTGTGGCGTCTTGAGTATGACCTTTTTTAAAGCAAAAATACATCTGAACATCATCGGCATACATATGAACAGAAGAAAAGGTAATGGTGTCGGGTAGATCGTTTATAAAAATGGAAAATAAAAGTGGGCCCAGGATAGATCCTTGCGGGACACCTATAGGTGTGTGCTTAAAATTGGACATCGCATTGCCAGCCACGACTGCTTGGGTACGGTCGGATAAGTACGAGTAAATCAAAGAGGCTGCTGAAGACGAGAAATTAAATTGATATAAAAGTTTAAATATAAGTTTTGAATGATTTACTGTGTCAAAAGCTTTAGAAAAATCTAATAATGCTAACTGTGCGATGTGGTCTTTTTCCATGCACAACCTTAGATCATCCGTTACTTTAAGCAGCGCTGAGGTACAACTATGCTGCTTTCTAAATCCTGATTGGTGTTTGTAAAGTAAAGCATTATGCTGAAGATGGTATGATATTTGGACATGAACAATTTTCTCAAAAACTTTGGACAGAAACTGTAATATTGCAATAGGACGGAATTCAGGGGCGTTTGTGCAGTTCCTTTATTTTTAGGAACGGGTATTATTCTTGCAGTTTTCCAGGCACTGGGAAAACGGGATGTCATTAGGATAGTAATAAATATATGGGTAAGTACTGGAAGGATAAATGGTAGGATAGTTTTAATAAAGCAGTTTGTTTGGAGCAACAATGTCTTAGGGCATGTCTCTGAACGCCTTAATCTAACTATGTATATAAAATACTATCTCAACAAGGCCCTATATAATGGGGCTCAGTTGAATAGGATTGACAATTTCCTCATTAAGGTAACTCGAAGGCAAGGTGCAAATAGTCTGATCTTTAGATCTTAAAACCCCAATGAAAGGTTCATAGAGACTACGATCCGGTCTGGCTTTATCCCGCCGTGGACATTTATCTATATTAAAGCAAAAGGGCTGGTCTACGCGAGGGATTGTATCCCGGTTTTGTAACACCGCTACCGCAGCGCGAGAGATAAGCGGCTTATCCACGGAGGGGTCACAAATTTCCATAAGCTCCTCTGTTTTAGTACCGCAATAGCGGAGATAGTTAAATTGGATCGGAAAATTAATTCGCGTAATTTGGTGGCTTGTTGAGGGGAGTGGACGACTGGTAGGCGCTTGGAAAGCAATTGGGGCTTTGACCACTTGTTGCGTAAGGCATCGAGTACTCATACTCTCATTTGTAATTAAAATTGGTCCCGTAGCTTAAGAAAGTAAGTAAGTGTAGGTAGTTTGTAGTTTCTACTATATAAAAATATAACATTTAATATATAGCTGCCAAGTTTTCGAAATTTTCTCGATGAATACATTATGTAAAGACTAGTTCATAAAATAGTCCACATAAGGACAATAAATTTAAAATAAGTATACCCTGATTTTAGTAAGATTTAATCATTTTTTCTAGTGCGTAAGTTAAACTAAGTAATCAAAATATAAAATTTATTTAAAAGTCAAGAAAGGTGTGTTGGACTATTGATCGAGGGGTCTCAGGTTAAATCATTCCAGGGCCCAGCAACACTTAAAGCTTTTTTTTGTTAAGCTATGTGTGCAAATTCTTAAAAGGATAACAGTTTGTTTCGAAAATATTGAATAGAAACGCTCCTCCAAGAAAGTCCTTTTCAAATACCACATTTCAACTAAATATGCAAAAGTGTGGTAAGCGTTAACTTAATCGTAAAAATTGTAGAGACATCTTTCCGTTAAACCCATTTAGATCTATCAAACAATTTGTTTTGTTCGCCATTCCTCATTTAAAAAAATATTCACCACTTTTCGAATTCTTTGACAATTCTTACTTTCGTAGAGATTTTCTAAATTCCGTTCTATCAAATAATAGGTGAACCGATGAACCGTCTTAAAGTATCTCTCCTAATCAGGGGGACTAAAAAATTAAACTATTCAACAATTCTACCCCACCTAGCTTTTGTTTACATTTACATACATATACCGGCTACGTGTTAAAACACAATAGCAACAAGTTTGTTTTGACTTTTAATCACAAAAACAAATGAATTTCACCTCAAACAAATGCGCATGTCCTTGCCCCCATAGTCACAGATGATTCAGAGAGGAGGTGTATTGATTTATTTCTGTAGCGACTTTCTTATCAGTTGCGATGTCCTACGCATATTCCGCAGTTTATCTCTCAGTAAGTTGATTTATGCTGTATATCGCAGTTGAACTTTCTCTTTCTCTTTGCAGAAAATCCTGTGAACAAATTTCTGTTCACAGTTTTCCGGATTTTTAATAGATATAACTCTAATTAAATTGACAGCAGTACCATAATTTTGTTCTTCTCTAAGCAGATGACAGAAAACTGCTGTATTTTGCTCATACTGAATGCAATTTCAGTTTTTTTTTGTCGGGGTGCGAGGCTTTCTACACTGAATCATTCAGACTCAATACTGGTTCATTGTACTACCAGGAAGACCCACCACATTTTACTGTGAGAATTTACTCGTTTTCCTAAGGAAAACGAGAAGGCGCTTCAATGATAAGGAGCTTAGGCCTACAGCACTCACCATATCAGCACCAAATACCTGCCATCTGCGATACGAGCGAAAGCAGGACAATCACAGAGGAAATGTTCCGCAGTTTCATCGCTTTCTCCACAGGCTTCTCAGTTGGTGGTATCGCTTAGGCCTAGCACCTTAAGGTGTTTGGCAAAATCGTAATGGCCCGTAAGAACGCCAGTAGTCTGTCTGCAGTCTTTTCTGTTGGGGGAGAATTTGTTTGGTCTGTCTGCACCTGGAGAGTCATGCCATCGGCGATTGTGTTCATTTGAAACCCAACCATCAATGGAAGCCCTGACCGAGGACGCAGGCAGACATATCGCTGGTCCTGAGGCCCTGAGAAGTCCTCTTCTGAGCCCTGTCTAGCAAGTTCATCGGAGATCTCATTTCCCGTGATCCCGTGATCCCGTTATGACCCGGACCCAAACAAGTCTAAGTGCATTCAGCCGTCCGAACGAATTCAGAGATATCTTGCATTCACGAACTATTTTGGAGATGGTTAAGGGGTTGAGCAAGGCCTTAAGCGCAGCCTGACTGTCGCTACAAACGCAGATACTTCTCCTCCTCCACCTGTTCCTCGCAACATATTCCATGGCCATTAGGATAGCATAAGTCTCTGTTTGGAAGACTGACGCAAGTTTGCCATTTCAGTAGAGCTGTGTCAATCGTTCAAATTTAATGATCGAATCGTTCAAGTATTGGTTGAAAAAATGATTCGGTCATTTCAATCAATCATTCAATCAATCAATGACAGATGGGACATGGGAGTATTGTATTGCTCCATTCAATTTCAATACAATCAAAAACCCCAATCATCATTCGTTCAATTTAGTTTCGATAGAGACAGATACATTCGAATGGATTGTAAGAGTGAATACACTCAAAAATACCAAAACGCCTTTGAATAATTAGGAAATGGAGGTTATTGCACAGAAGCGATATTTTTGTAGAACAAATATGTGTTAAATCAGTAATAAAGAAATGAATTAGTCAGAACAGAACAAAAGTATTGACTCGATGAACGATTGACTTCGGGCATTGTGATTGCAATCGCCAATACTTTATTATGATCGGGTCAAAAAGAACGAATCAATCACGATTGACACAGCTCTACATTTCAGTTAATTATTGCTTTACCAATTCAGACTACAAGTATTCAAGAGTTTTAAATAATGTTAAGACAAAGCATTTCAAGGACAAAAAATATAACCTTAACTTGTTTGACAATTTTGCTTAGAGCATTGAGATAACTGTAATTTTCATAAATGATATGATTGATAGACAACAAGGATCAAGTTGGGTAATATATCCGATTTTGCTCTGCTACGTCACAACGTGTGACAGCCAAAGCACCATTATTATATACCTCCATGAACCCTACCCCACAGTGCTGTCATTGTGAAATGAATTTACTCGCTCTTAGAATTTCATAATGTCACCCATTCGCTATGTCAAACTGCCAAGTATAAGTCTGATACACATCTGATTTTTCTTCCAATATTGTTGAGAGGTTTTTCACAAAGGATGCAGACGTTTCTAGTTTGTTTTGCAATGCAAATTCGTTTTATTGCACAGAAATAGTTTCTAAACTCAATTATTATCCATTTCAAAGTTCACAAGCTGTACCGAATAGTGAAGAAGTGTGCGAAACGGAAGCGTTCAAGACAACAGTTTTATATGATTTTGAGAAAAGTTCACAAGGAACGCCCATTTGTTGGTTTTGTAACAGGAGAAAGACATCTTTCTCGCATCCATGACGGGCAGTTTCAAAGTTCAGCTCATCAATATGGGCACGCGAGCTGCAGCCTGTAAGAAATTATATAAAGTTTCAGGCATTTTCCTAAATTAAATTTTTTTTTTTATCCTTTTGGTAAATTTCAGTTCAGGCAAAGCTACGATGTCTCCATGAATATCATGTGCGGTTGCTGCACAATGTCCTTCCAGCACCATCTGGTGTAGATATTGCAAATACTATCAAATATTTTTCACAAACCCTACTAAGTGAGTATGTCAAAAATTAGAAATAGTGATTAAATTGTGATTAAACGAAACAATTATTGAATAATTGTCAGTGTGTTGACTTTTACCCAAATCGGCACTGACATATATGAACACTTATCGGTTTTCAATTGTTACCCGTGGTTATGTAATAAAAAGGCGTCGCAAATGCACCATTTACCTTCTTTTATCGAAGGAAAGTTAGTGCTGCGTAGTGTTTGTTAAATTGCATTTCAGAGTGTGGGTGCGGCTGGTTTTCGAGTTACACCTTTCGATTGATAGGCAAAGTAACAAATAAGTTTGTGGACAAAGGAGTCTGTCGTCTGGGTAAATGATAAAATAAAATAGGGTTAAGACACTTTCAATGTCAGACATTTTCTTTATGCGAAAAAGATCCGATAACAGCAGACGTACTCATGGGGGTCTTGAGAGTATTTCCTGGGCGTATTTGATAATAATTTAGAAAGCCATCCATTTTTATGGGAAACCCTTTTATATACATTTTTATACCCTATCCCAAGGGTGTTATTATTTTGACTCTTAGTTTGTAACATGCCTTAATATTGATCGTAGACCCCTAATAGTTCCTATATTTGTGGTCAGCATCGAAAGTAATGTCGATCCTGATGTCCGTCCATCCGTCTTTCACAAATTTTGAGACGCGAAATGATCAAGTGTAAAAGTCTTATAAAATCGGCCTAGCGACAAAACCATTTTAACGGTGTCTGATTCAACAATTAAAAGAAAACGTTTTATCGTAGTCGAAGGAAATAAGGGTCGTATTATTCGCAAAGGACACAGTGAAAATTGGCAACGGTACAAAGATCGGCTATTGTTGCTATCACGGGTGCCTTGCATACAACGCCCACAGCTGCACCGGAAATGTTTCTACACCTACTCTGCCTGTAGACATACACGTGAAATACCGGACAGGAAATAGTGCGTTACGCCTCGTCAATTTCGGCCTTTTTAAAAGCAGTCCAATGGAACACTGCTCTATTTTGGACATTTTCGATCTAGAAAATTAAGGAAAATCAGATGATATCCACTCTTAGCCTACTTTTAAGATACCCCATACCGTGTTGTATCCCAATAGAGCGGAGTGGCATTGTTTCATGTGACATTCCAGTATTCACGGATGGCTTTAAAACCGACGATGTTACTGGGTCCGAAATTCACTCTGCGAAAACAGGATTCTCTGCGACTTCCAAACAGTTGCAGTGCCTTCCATTCGGAGGGTCTGGCAGTAGTTCAGGCTGGGGAATTACTGCTAATGAAACCGATATCCGACCGGGGTTTTACATTGACAGTCAGGCCGCCCTTAAGGCTCTGGAATCGTGTGTCATCAGATCCGAAATAGCCTGGTATTGTCGGACAATGATTAAAGCATTATGCGAACAGCACCGCACTGCAATGATATTTGCGTCGAGGAAGACATCAGGCACACACTTTGTGATGGCGAGGAGAAGACATAAAAGAGGACGCCAATACTTTTGCAATAAACTAGTGAGATTTTGTAGGGAAATAAAACGCTTTGAAGAAGAAGTTTACCATGACGACTGACATTATAGATGGTTCCCCCAGGGATCGCGATGGGTCCATTATGGTGCCCAGTGTTTTTTTTTTTTCTAGATTTATTTTTATTTTTGGTCAACTTATAGTTAACTTAAAGCTAGACAAAAATTCGTAAAACTGGCATCTATTGATCAATCGCTTAACTAATTTACTGTCCATGTATCTTCTTTTTTTTATATTACAAACTACGCCAACTACTTACAACCTACTTAACCCTACTTACACCTAAAGCAAGAACAGCCACGTAATTGTTTTTTTGAAACAAACTAATACTACGTACAACCTAGAAATTATAACTACTTACAGATTAACAAAACTAGAGCAGCCACATCCTTTTTTTTGCACTTTCACTGTCCCTGCTTTGTTATAAACCTTTGTAAGGCATTTATCTGCCCGAAACTCGATGACAATGCTCATATCTGGTCTTTTGCAACAATAACTTATTTGCAGCTTCTTGACAGGGCTCAAAAATACGCGATTAAACTCATTGGTGACCGAGACATGGCGAGATCGATGGACTCTCTTAGTCATTATCGCAATGTCTAATATCTCTAATTATTTTACAGTTATTTCCACCATAAGTGCTCAAGCGAAATTGTCAGTTGCATTCCACCTCTTGAACATTTCAACTGTAATACCCGCCGTGCAAGAAATGCTCATCAGTTCACCCTCAAGCCTGTATTCGGACGTACACTGAAGTTCAAAGAATCTTTAGTCAGCCGTAGATGAGGAATACTCTTCCCCGCACTGTATTTCCTTCACATTATAACCTACAAACATTCAAAACCAACGTGCTTCGACATCTCTCCTTTTTTTCTCACCCCTATTTCCTTGACGCTAGCGCTGTGTATACAATACAAATACAGATACATTATAAGGGTCCTTATAAATCCCTTTAGTGCGTGTGTATTATAGAAAAAAAAACCTATGTAAGTCGGTCAAGACACTTTTATTCAACTTTCAAACTTTCAATGACTGAACTAAGTAGGTAAAGTAATTGATCATCCACGAGAATCGGGTCTACTGTTTTTCCCTATCTAGTCGATTCCGATCGGACACAGCCCTACTAAACCGAATGCGCTCTGCTCCAGTTTATGCGACGACATCCGGATCTTAAAGAAGCCGCCTATCCACAGCTCTGCGGACAACCTGGTAGATAAGCGGCACAGCCAATCTATCCTGTACAAGTCCCCGGCTGTATAAGTAGAGAAATGCGTCGGGCAGTATAAAGCTGCTTAGACGAACACGCTCATAGTATTCGTTGTTCAGGTTGTAACCCCCAAAAACAAGGCCATTAGTCCCCGAATCAGCTTTATCAAAAAGTTATCTATCCTGTTTATTTTGGGCACTGTTGTATAGGACCTGGCTGGAATAATACCGTGTGTTCTGTGCAATCCAATGCAGTTTCTCAGACACTGCCTCTCAAACACCCGAATCTTTTCCATTTGAGATGGTGCAACGTTTAACCACACCTGACATCCATAGGCAATCTTCGGCCTCATAAGGGCGATGTAGCAAGTGGGTTGGGTATCCTATCCTCAAAACTAAAATCCTCAAACTGAAATCCCCAAACCAAAATCCCCAAACCGAAATCCCCAAACCAAAATCCCTAAAACCAGTACCCAAAACCCAAAATCCCCAAACACAACACAGTTTCCCCATATTTCGAGTACATATAAGAAATTATGTTTGGTTCGCAACTAATCCCATAAACAAGGGTGGCGACGGTGTAGGGGTTAGTGTGTTGGCTTGTGACCCGTGCGGTGCAGGTTCAATCCCAATGGGAAACAACAACAACATACGCCACCCAGTCACGCCTTTACACCAAAAGGAGGATTTCTGCCTGGTAGTACAATGGACCGTTACCGAGTCTGAGTGCTCTGGGATTTGGATTTCCTTTTTTAAAAAAAAAAATAATCCCATAAACAGGGCAATCCATAAGTGTGGGCATGCTGCCCCCCTGCAACCCACCTGTTTGGAGTCATTGTTTGATTTGGGGTAGGTGCAAGGGAAAATTGTTGAAAACAGCACAAAGTGCAAAACGTTTGGGGATTTTGTACTTGGTGGGGATTTTGGGGTTTGGGGATTTTGCACTTGGGTATCATGTAGGTATCCCGTAGCAAGTCACTTTAACCCTGCTGTAAAACAAGCGATTCCTGATTGCAAAAGCTACCCTAGGGCTGGTCGAAGAAACATCTAATATACCTATTGAAATATAGGTACTGATCCAGCCAGATGCCAAGATACTTTACTACATTTTTACTCGCTACTGGTTGTCCACGTGGCCCTACGATCACTAGCTTGCGCCAGCTCTTTCTTGTTTCCCTTAAGGCCCTAGATAAAAGAGTCCTACACAAGATATATAGTTTCTGATTTCTGAACGCTGATTCCCAACTTCCAGTCATCACTATATCACTGGATCAGGTCGAAGTCACGCTGCAAAAGAATTCTGATGACCTCAACCTTTGGACCCGCGTTAGACTTCCAATCAGACCGCTGGTGTAAATACTAAAGAGAATCGGAGAATTCACTCATACAAAGTGTTTTCCCACATCTACTTTTTTGGGGCGTTTTTTAACAAAAATATGTAGCCAATGTCCTTCTTAAAAAGTCGCAAAAAAAGGTTGTTTGCCACAATCATTTTTGGAAGCGTTTGGCAAAATTTTCAAATATTGTGTATTGTGTTATCAACAAAAATTGGTCCAAAATTGGACAAGGACTCTCCGAGAAAGCAGGGTGTAACGTGTAACCTTTCCTTTCCGTGTGCCAAATAGATTTTAAGTGCCCTTATAATCGGCCCTAGCGAGGTATCCGTCGGAACGGAAAATTCTCCGATCTGATAAGAATCGGAGGGTTTTTGCTTCGAGGTATTCTTTCGAACAGGTATTCGAAGCTTAAATCCTCCGATTCTAATCAGATCGAAGAATTTTCCGTTCCGACGGATACGCTAGGGCCGAATGTAAGTATGTTTTTACTTGCATATCGCGGCCATTGGAAAAATTGATATGATAGTACGTTTACACAAAATTCGTTATATCAGCTGAATTCGACATTTTCAGCTTCGAAATGTTGCATGTCAGCGAAATGTTGAGTTTAGTCTCTGTACTTGGAAGTTTTTCAAATCTGAATGGGGTCTAAATAATTTTACGATCTTTGCGTTTCTTTGCTCTGAACAAAACCCTGGAAATTGCCATTAAAAGAGCCCAAATGGTAATCGAAAATGGTGGCAGCCACTTAAACAAAATTATTTTCAAAACATGATGGACAGAAAACTCAAATGCCCTAATAAACATTTAAGAAAACGAATATTTTTTTGTATTCGATGTATGTGTTTCTACTAACACCTGCACGAAATGATGGGCTTCTGGGAGTACTTTATGTGGCGGCAAATTTCTGCCGCGAAAGCTGCTTTCTTGAAGCACTCCACGGCACAGATCTGAAAGTGTTAATTTAAAAAAATAAGAAAACGTTCCAAGAGCTCAAGAATGGGGGAGATAAAATACATTCTGAGAGCGTTGAGCAAGCTACAAGGCAAAAGTTAAAAGGATTTCCCCTTTTCTTTGCAGGATTTAGGTGCACCGCTTAGAGCATGTGGTTGTTATCAGGCAGACGTCTGTATTAAAAGTATGTTGAATAGAAGAAACTTTCGATTTCAAATGAACATTTTCTGACGTTTCTTATGGCAAATTACGCACTGTAATCAACGCTGCCAAAAAAAGGAAGTTTACGATTATTTTTGTTTTTTTTTTTTTGTAAATTTTGTAAGGGGCCCAACCTATACAAATCGTCAATCCGTTGATTCAAAGGAGAGCAATAAAGAATACACGAATTCTTATGGAAAGTGCCCCATAGCCAACGCATCCATGAACTTCGGCGGATAAAGTAGGTATACTTTCTAGTTTTCTGTCAGTCGCCGTATGCATACACACCAAATTGCGCTTCACACATTCTAGAGTTGAGGTTCACGCATTACAAAACTAAGAGAGGCACAATCATTGGTCAACACATTGGAAAAATGGGAGAAAACTGTCATTGCCGATTAACAGACAGTTCAGTATACCACAGCGAAATTGCAACTCGACCGCTGATTAGTTAAAATGACTTTGTTAAAATAGCTGTGTTTAATGAACAAAAGATCAGAACAGAACAGATTAGATCAGCACACATGAGCGAAAGCTGTCAGATCAAGTTAGAACAAAAAAGTACAGCTTCATGTGACAGCTCTCACAGCTGTTGAATTCCAAAATAAATAAATCCAAATAAAAAGTGAGATTCAAAGTTGCTTTTGATAAATAAAATAAAATGAATACTTCAGACTTTTTAATACTTGAGATGTTGGAAGATTCTGGTAGTAGCATCTTGTTAAGTTCGTCGGATATTACAACATCGGATACGAGCAATAGCGAATTTCATGCCAAACAAACAAATGAGCTGACATCAGTGACATTTGACGTCTTCAATTTGACAATTTTCACGCAGTAGCCCTTCCTCAAAAGAAGGTGCAGAAAATCCTGTACTTAACTGAGCTGGACAGCGTCATGGAACACAAAGTGACAGAATGTAAAACATTTTGGGGCAAGATTTTTGCTCATGGAACACAAAATCCTGCTCGGGTTCATTAAACAAAGCTAATGATTGTTTTTGACATTCGACTAGCAGTGATCATAGGTGTTGGGAAAATCCTACTTGTACGGAATTCCAGCTCAAAAGTGAAGCCGTAGAGAAAAAAGGACAGATTTTTTAAATCATCCAGAATTTAGGTACTAGGTACTTTGCAGACTTTATTTTTAAAAAGTCCCTAGTTATGGGTTTATTTCAGTAAAACTTCTCTCAGAACTAGTTAGCATCATTTCTTTGAAAGAAATTCAACAAAGGTTATCCATAAAAAATAATACAACATTTAAAGAACTTAGCTTCTTAAACCCTAAACTCGTATTAGGATTAGATGGTGCCAGACCTGAAATTTATAGGATTTTTTTCATAGCCGGTAGGGATTTTTTTCTGTTAGTGACATCACTGGACTAGAGATAGTTAGGTGAGAAATGATCAATTGTACTATGCTGGCATATTAGGTAGTTGGAACGTTCATGGTATTAAGGCAATTAAAGGTTAGGCAAAAGGCATATTAAATGCAACCAATGTGTTTTCGGATTGGGCGGTTCCCTCCGTTAAGTACGTTTAAGTCGACGGATCAGTCGAAACACTGGGAGCAACGGATTGGGTTTGGCCCCTAAGTTCTAATTATTACTTAAACACCTGTCGAGGTACTAAGGAACCAAGTGTCTAATCGGGATGAGGATTAATGGTTGCGGTGTCTGATGTCCAGGTATCAGGGGCACTATGAAAGCTTTCACGAGCAGTTAGTATTTCGGACCACGTTCTATCTCATTTTTAAACATCCTACATTGAAGCTCACACATTATAAAAGACAGAGTCATTGATGGGTGAAAACACTGAGAGAATGGAAGAAAACTATCATTGGCCATTATAATACATGCCTTAAACAGTCTCTAAATTCAGATATTGGAGTTAGCTTAAAGTAATTCTAAGGCAACGCTGCTTAAGTTTGTAAAATGTTTATAAAACGTGTTTTTCCGTCGAAAAGACATTTAAGGTATTCAGTAAAGTTATGCAGGCTCTACAATATTTACTTTCAGCTGTTCTCAAAGATGTCCGCACTTCACCGCATCAACTTATCAATGATCCACTTGAAGATCCCACAAGGATGGCAGCCTATCCCAACTTGGAATATGGAAATTTGTACAATGCTCTGACTATGCTACTAGATGTCGCTCCATGCATTTCATATGGGCAAATAAGTAAGAAAAGATGACGGAAATAAAATGTTCTCTTAAATGTTCCTATTTTAATTTCAAATTCTGATACCGATTAAAACATTCCCCAACGTCAGTTTTTGGCAAAGCATTGCTTCAGTGCCTCTGCTGCATTCTGCCCTTTCTGGATAAGGATCTGATTGACAATCTGCCCTACCTGGCAAGTTCAACAATTTCAGTACTTCCACCAGCTCTACATCAGGATATTGTGAATGCCTTGTGCTATTATATTCTTCCATTTACCATCAGTGAGTAACAAACTGGGTGAACATAAATGTAAGGAATTTACACTGATTCACGTTTTTTTCTTTTTTTATTGCAGCTCGCCGGAGTCCCGAAGAACAGGAATGCCAGGCATGTCAGTCAGTATCGTCGGTGATAATGATGATTCTGCAGTATTCTCAGAATCCAGGTATGAGAGTTTTTCCCGCTTTGATTTAACTTTAATAAAAGGAATTAAGCAATTCGCGTTATTTAATTTTGCAAATGAAATGCAATTATATGGCATTCCTTTTGACAGCTCATCATTGTCAGCTACTTGAATGCCTCATGACACTCAAACACAACGTTGTCAAGGATATTCTATGCGTGATTGCTTATGGAACATCAGTGTCTCGGTCATCAGCCGCAAAACTATTGTTCTACTATTGGCCTGCGTTTGACCCAAATTTGTTTGACAGGAAAGTTCTGCTCTCTAAAATGACAAGTAAGTATGAACTTAACTAAGAAACTTTTAAAACTGCATTTTATGATCGACCATATGGATCTGATTTGAAAAATCACATTGCTTACAAATGTAGACGTACTTCTTCTTAGCTGACCGGTGTTAGATGACGTTTGCTTATGTTTTAAAGTAGAACCACATTAGCGAAGCAGAAGCCACAGCAACAGGTCAAAAGAATACTGCTGTGGTGTGAAATAAATAGCAAATTGCTTTCCAAATTCAAGTGACGCGCTCCGAAAAATGAATTGTTTGACATTAAGTTGGAGAGACAATTTATTTATTTTTGCATTGATCAATACACACAAAATATACCTTCGGAAGGTACCTATTATTATAACTTAATGCTTAACTACATTCAGCAAAAAGTAAAGTGTGTGCACGAAAATGTTTTTTCTCTTTTCACACCATTTTGGATCTGTAGTTTTCTCTCAACTTTTCAAAAAGTAATTTACTTGAAAGAGGTATACCTCTAACTTTCAAATAACACACTTTTTCAAAGCTCAGAACAAACTAATAAACTAACACAAAATAGATTGCGGTAGTTCATGATTTCATGTTAGATGGGTCTGATGCAAGAAATATCGAAACGAACAACCCTAACTTTTGACAGATAGGGCTTACCTATATCTGTCATTTATGTTTTTGCAGAGCTTTCGGATGTCAAAAAATAGCTTTTTGGGTTAGTTTTTGACTACCAGGAGGCAGATGCGTATGTATGTGAGCTTTCATTTTTCTACTTTTCCACTTTTTGCCGAATGTAGTTAAAGCTTTAGTTTTCTACTGCCCACATTATGAGTAGCGAATCGATCGTTCGACTGGATTCGAATGTTTTAGTGAATATTGCTTATCACAGTATTATTAATAGCGATCTTCCACATTAGCTAGTTATCACTGAATACTTTCGTTCGGCTGGTTTTAACACATTGAGCGAATATATCCACGATCTGTCACCACTCGTAATTTATCGAACATCGAACTCGCTATATTTTTGACATTTGAAGCGAACTTAATTTAGCGAATCGCTCATATAACTGAATAGTCGTACTCGCAAGTGTTTTCGTTCGCTTCGCTTCTCATAATTTGGGTCTATATTTTATTTCGATAAAATTACATACTATGAATGAATTTATAATTATTGACAAAAGATAATAATTCTGTTGGTACCTCAAATGTAGATACTCATATTTCCCGATGTAAAGAAGAAGTTTATTTACAGTTTATTCTTTTTTAGTTTTCGAATAGCAACCGTTATTTTTGTTTTAGGGATGTCATGTGCACATTTCACCGTACATGGACGGGCTATGAATATAACAAAATTTCTTATCGATGAATAATATGAAACAATAGGTCCGTTCGCGTACTTTATGTGTAGAAAAATGAAAACTGCCAAATCTCCAAAATCGAGAGAGAATCCTCTCATTTCAAAAAAAAAGTACGCAAACGCTTTTGTGTAAAAAAATTAAAAACCTCTAAGTTTGGCTTGAAAAGAAGCAACCGCTGTTTTTTTCTCATAGGATTTCATCATTTGACAGTTTTCATTTTCTTACCAGCCGAAATTCTGTGTGAAGAAAAATGAACGAAAGTACATTTTTCTTTCGTTCATCTTTTTACCATTTTCTCAGTATGCGAACGCGTTTGTGTAGTTTTGCACGTAAGTTTATATAAATTTACTTTTATTAGGTCCGTTCGCGAACTAATGGACCTAATAAAAGTTAAGTTAACACCCGTTGAATTTTATTAGTTCTGTCAAATTACAAGTGACTGTCAAATATGACAAGATTGTGTGGTGAGTTTCATTTGATGGAATAGATAGATAGATAGGTAATCCGTGGTTTAAGATCTTGAAACTGGCCCGCCAAGGGTGCATGCAAATCTGTGGTTGGGCGACCAAACAATAATCAATAATGAGAGCATGCACGACGCACGTGTCGAGGTTGTAAAAAAGAGACAGGCTTAAAATACCGTACATATGCAAAAATACTAACATTTTATAAACCTTAGTGATGGTTCGTTGAGGTTGAAACGTTAAGCCCCATAGATCCCTATAAGATCTCCGGAAGAACCATAAGTGGAATATTTTTTTCAATTTCCTGGGAAAATCTTTTATAGGATTTGCCTCCTCAACCACTTTTTATGCTAAAATAAGTGAGAAAATTGTGTGTTCGCATGCTTTAGTGTAAGTGAGACAGAGAAAGCGAAGACGTTTTCTTTGTTTGTGACAGAACAGTAAGTTGTTTTGCAACAGTGGTTTTCACAGTCACAGCAAACATTTTAGAACAAAAGGTCCAACTATAATAGAAGAGGATTGTTCCGTTTCCTTCCCATCTGCTTACGTCCAAAAACAGCGATCCCTATCGCACTATACGTCCGTAAATTTAACAACCAGTTGTTCGTATGGGAAAACACAGGCAGTTGCTTCGTTCAAATACTTTTATTATGGGTTACTTAAGCAATTGATAGATCGGAGGGAACGGTTCGTTCAAATATGTTTAAGTTTTCGTCCGTCTATTTCTATAGTTGAGTTGGACCTTAATGATTTTCAGTGCAAGTTAACACATTGATCACAGCAACAGCATTCCCAAATTCGTTTTGCTGTGCAAATTCTTACAATCTTGCTACAACGACGTTTTCCGTTTTTCAAGCATATAAAATTTTAGATGCCTATATTTAGACCGAATTTCTGCTCTTGCTTATATTTTGTGAGTTTTTTTCTTTCTTGTATAAAAAATTATTTGTTTCACTGCGTTCTGTTGATGTGCTAATGTGTTCCTACTAGAAAGTTGCGATTGAGAATGCTATTTCTTTAGCTGTGATCAATGGGTTCTGTTCTTTTTTATTGAACATTTTTTTGGTTTTACAATTTGTTTGATCTGTTGTGGTAAAATATTTCTCCTATAATTTTTTATGTAAATTTATGTACATCTTAGCACCGGCTTAGTTCGTACTGTCATGTTCAAAGGAAAGATCTCAATGGCAATAGCCGTGTTTCTTTGCACGCGAATATAGGGATGGCATCAGAAAACGACCATCGCCGCTTAAGAATTCATCAAAAAAAACTTGGCAGCACACATGCACCTATGACGTTCATTAGTGAAACAGCTGTAAGTTGAATTAAAAAAATTGTATTGAAAATCGTGAAATTCAAAAATATTAATTTCCCACAGTTGAAATTAATGCCAAACATATTCTAAAATTATAAAAAACAGTTTCACATTCACAGATTTACTTAATTTTGAAAAAAAATAATAATAAAATCCCGAACAAAATATTCGGCGGGATGTCAAACTTTGACATTTCCTGAAAAATTCATCGCTACGATTCATCAAAAACGAAGAAAATGCGTTTTGGAAGCACTGTTTATCCCCGCTAAATGACTTAGCGGCGATAGCTATCCCCGCTAAAGTTAGCGTATATAGGATAAGTTGTTGTTGTATTTTACATGCAAATTGAAAATTATTCCTATATCCGCGTGCAAAGAAACACGGCTAATATCAATCAACTGTATATATTCCAATACATTCGCAAAAGGCCTTTAAATTCCTGGATCACAGAAATGCAGCATTTAATTGGCCTCAGTGACGAAGTCATACGATATTGGGAGGCCTGTCGTTATTTTTTGAGGTCAAACTGGAGCACCCCACAGGCGGATCAGTAGGAGTTTGCGAAGAAAAGGACATTTATTTCCATTGATTTCTTCAATAATCGGTTGTTTTTTTAAATAGTGCGCTGGTCAAAAGGCAGATTTTTAAAATATGTATTTTCACTTGAGGATTCCGGGATGCTAGAAAGTATTTATTCAAAATTTCAGTTTCGTAGCTCGATGATTTCTTCGATGAACGGTTTTGTTCAAATAGTGGGCAGATTTTAAAAATGTGTACACATGATCATGTTGGGCGCCTACAGAGTATAGGTCCGTTCGCGTACTTTATGTGTAGAAAAATGAAAAAAAAAAATGAGAGAGAATCCTCTTATTTCAAAGAAAAGTATGCGAACGCTTTTGTGTAAAAAGATGAAAAACGTCTAAGTTTGGCTTGAAAAGAAACAACCGCTGTTTTTGTGTTTGCCGGCAAACTCATAGGATTTCATCATTTGACGGTTTTAATTTTTTTTGGCAGCTGAAATTCTGTGTGAAGAAAAATGAACGAGAGTACATATAAATTTACGTTTGTATATTAGTTCGCGAACAGACCTTATAATGTTCCATATTTCAGCATTCAAGTTCAAATTTAGCGCCTAAAAATGGAGGACGGACATGGCTACATCGACATAACTTTCGACTCTGATCACATATAAATAAAAAACGCGTTTTATTGTTAACCTATATTAAGCGCAGCAATGAAAGTAACAATAAAACATTATATTCGCTTTTATATCCATCTCTAATTTAAATGTAAATTTTGGAATTCATATGAATTCATACACAACTCTCAACAATTGGTGCCGTGGTTTACACTCTTTTGTGAAACAGCTGATTTTCGGTGAAATTAAAATGTGTTCTTAGACGTTTATTCGTGAAAGCAAGTACCGAATTCATTGTTCTCGTACAGTTCATCTAATTTTTACTTTTCAAAACAATTTCCATTTCTAATTTTTGTCCACTGTGAGCGAATGAGTAATTTGTTTGAATTTCGAACTCTAGCTTAGACATTGAACATTTTAGTTAACGCACATTTCAGACATTCTACAACTTTATCTTTGCTTTTTACGAGTATGTTCAGTATTTGTGCAGACCTATACATTTTCACTTTTGGTTTTTTTGTTGTTTACCGTGAAAAATTTTGCTGCAATGTCTGTAAGGTCACCAACAAAACGCGCCTATTGATGCACACTTCACACGAACAATTATTCATTGTCTATGAACATTGGCGAAGACTACATCGATTTTGGTTCTCATCAATGTATAAATGTTTCTTACCAAGAATATTGAGCATACAAGCGATCAATGTTTTTTGAAAGATGACTCATTTAAGTAACATTGACAAATAAAATTGATCGTTTGTAGGGCCTTTGTATAAGGCTATGCTAAATCGCTAAGATACATAACCCTTTCATGAAATTTTGAAATGTGAAAATATTTATTTATTTATCATTTTGATTTCAGATGATCTTGTGCCATTTGTCTGTCAGCGGGAACAATGCCCAAATGCTGGAAATGCCGAAGCGGCAAAAGTCTGCTATGATCACGGCATCAGTATAACCTACGCTTCAGATTGTCCGCCACCTTTATACCTATGTATTGAATGTGCCAACGAAATTCATCGAGAACACGCCAATTTGACGTTTGGTGACATTTTACATCCCATGCAACAGGTGTCAATGGTGTGTGAGAATAAAAACTGCCGTTCAATAGAAAAGGCTGCTTTCTCAATCTGCTTCTCTACTGAATGCGCCAGTTACAATGGCAACCATCCAATACGATATTGCGCCCAGTGCCATGGCAATCGTCACAATACACGACGAGGTGGTGATCATGTTGTTCATCGCAGTTTGCCACCCGCCTGGCAAATGGACGCTGAAATGCAAATGAATATGGTCGAATCGGTTATAAGTCTCTTGCGGGAAGCTAAGCCTTTGAATTTTGAACCAGGTAAGGAAAATTCTTCGCCAGCGGATGCAAAGAAAACTGGAAATGGTCAACAGGATAATATATCACTTGAAGAACGTCAAATGTTGGGACGATATGGAATTTGGCTATTGGTAGGCAGGTGCACACCAACTGCCGATACACCGGTGGAGATATTGGGCAGGATTTTAAGTATGTTGTTTCATTGGTTCCATGTAACAGCTTATTCGTATGATGGTAAATGCTTGATTTTTTTTTAAATCTTTTTCTAAATTTACTTCTTAATTTTAACAGCTGCAGGACAAGTGGAAAGTACAATTGAAAAACTGAAAATGGAACACGTTTGTCAGTGGTTGAAGGAGATCTGTCGCATTCATTATAATGTAAGTGTCAAGAATAAAATATAATCTAGTCAAATTTTGTGAAATATAAAATATTAATCAACTTTACCTTAGCAAATAATATAGATCAGAAGGTGTTGTTCTTGTTAAAAGTTCCAAGGTTAGAGCTGCGCTTAAGTTATATGGGTGTGTGTTCATTACGACAAACTTGGATAGAGCTTTTACAATATACTTAATAAATTACACAAAAATGAAGATATTAGGAGCTGTCAAGTGTAGTTGAAGAATGTCCTTAATTCAAAGACCCTTAGTCGTTATTGCCGTATATTATTGCTTGTTATGTTGCTACATTTATGTGTTATTTGGGCCGCAGATATATACACTTTAGGCTGACAGGCATTTGGCATTTGATTGACAAATGAAGTCTTTTGAACAAGTACCATTTTTAAGAACTTTATTGACTACATGTCATTTGGTGGTGCTGAACATTAATATAAAACGAATCTTACCTATGTTTTATTTCACAAAAACTCAAAACGGCGGCAGAGGGAAGCCATGAGGATAACCATTCGCGTGGACACTGTACTTAAGGTATCTGTTAAAATTAGGCACACCAATTATTGACCCGGCAATTTGTTCGTGCTAAACTTTCAGTTTCTGGCAGTGGCGCAACGAAGAGGGGAACCAACAGGCTCTTGTCAGCCCTAACTATATAAAAATATTACAGCTTTATCCGTTCTGCATTATTTATTTATTTTTCAATCTATATCTACACCCTTCGGCCATGTTATGTCTTTCCTATGACAACGTTTAGGGAGGGTTTTAGCTTAAGTTTGGAAAGCACCTAAATTCAACTTTCAGTCAAGCTGCGTTCTTAGCTTTAACGTCAAATCGTATCTGACACATTTAAAGTAAAGGCCATTTTAAACAATAGGTCCGTTCGCGTACTTTATGTGTATACACGAACGCTTTTGTGTAAAAAGATGAAAAACGTAAAAGTTTGGCTTGAAAAGAAGGAACCGCTGTTTTTTTTGCTGGCAAACTCGTAGGGTTTCATCATTTGACAGTTTTCATTTTTTTACCAGCTGAAATTGTGTGTGAAGAAAAATTAACGAAAGTACATTTTTCTTTCGTTCATCTATTTACCATTTTCTCAGTAAGCGAACGCGTTTGTCTAGTTTTGGACGAAAGTTTATATAAATTTACGTTTGCATATTAGTTTACGAACGGACCTAATATTAGAAGTCATATGACTTCGCCAAATTGATATGAAACGAAAATAGGATTTGAGTGATCCAGGAGTTATTAGGTCTTCCATGATTGGAGAAGAACATTGATTGCTTATGGCTTTTTGACTAGGTTAGTATGATCTCTTTTATAAACGTGACGATACCAACTGACAACTGAGCTAGTAAAACAAATACTAGTAAAACAAATACTGGTTTGATATGTGAACAATAAATTGACCGCGCCGACCAAAAAAGACCCACCTTCCTTATCTAATCTATGCCCTGTACTATAGTAGTGTACTAACTATATCTTTTCGGAGTCGTATAGTCAGCCAAATGTCATGCGATTGGTTTTTGATAATGGGATACAATTTTAACCATCGAAAAAACATAACGGTATGACTAAAACGATAGATCATTTGAGTACCTAATCATACGAAAAATATAGTGACAAAAAATATGATGTCTATTATCGTGTAAATTGGCCTTAATATTTTTGACATTTCGTATGTCTAACACATCGATTCCTACAGTGGGTTCCGTGAAAAAGTCACCAGGGTTCCGCGAATCAGTTACATGTGTCATTAATTTTTTTTTGTTGAAGAACGGGCCTAAACGAGAACATCCGGTTAGACGTGGTGAGTTTGCCGTCAGAAGTTTTGGGAAAAGTCATAGCAAATACGGCAGCAGGAGACCGAATGTTTGGCTACCACTTGACTAAATAAAACAAAAATTTTGTTTAGTAAAATAAATTTTAAAGTCTGAATCAAAGTCATCACTTAACAGAACCATTTCTTTTTCGAGTGAGGGTTTTTCATAAATAGTTTTCCTGCAAACTGCCATTTAGTGTTTCCTGTTCCAACCAAAGTCACCCATTAAATCCGCTTTTCATCAAACTGTTTTTCCGATTTATAGCTATGACACGAGTGACAATGTAACTGCGTAAAGAAAACCGGATTTTACAGACACTTTCGTATCATTTCAGGCACTCCCAAGTAACGGTGACCCACAAATAGACGATATCAGCAACATTCAAATCAGTGAGACAATCTGTCGAGTACGTAGGTCTAACTTTTGCGAAATGCTCTTCTAATTTCTTTAATTTTCGTGCCAATGCCGGCCTGTCAACTTGGATTTTTAGTATCTTCAAATATTTATTTTCATTTCTATTTTATTAACTTTATTTTCTGTTTCATTTTGTTGTACAAATAGGTTGGCTTTTTGGAAAGCCTTCGCCTTCTTCAATTCCAATTTAATTTACCTAGACGTGTGAAAGCTGCATGTTTCTATCATAGTTTTGTACTTATAATAATCTAAAGTCTGGCTACTTGTATTCCCCGGAATATCTTAAAGATCGTCTTTGCTTTTTGGTAATTTTCATATATTTTGTAGACGTGTGCTAGCGAAAATAGAAATTCTAATCGCCATGGACAGGACTACAACTTTTGTCTCTTTTCTACTTGTTTGCTTTACTGTAATTGTAGTTCTTTATTTTCTAATAATTTTATCTATTCTTGTAGGTCTTCATTTCCTGTCTTTTGCCCCATCCACCAGAGTACGCTCGAGTTGGTGGCCATTGGGAGACCCTGGCTTCACGAACAAGCCATTTGAAAGAGGGACTGCAACGATTGATATGTCTAGTACCCTATGAAGTGATCACATCGGAAATTTGGGACTACGTCATGCCGCACTGGATGGAAGCCATTACCAATGACGTAGCTGAAAAGGAGTTGCATGAATTAAAAATTGTACTTAGTAAGATCCTGGATCCGGAAATGTCTCCGCTGGGATTTGACGCCAAGACAATGTACAATTTTGTTGCAATTCGATTTGAAAAGACCACAGCCAAAGTTCAGCAGCAAGCATTGCATTGGTTACAGATTTTAACGAAGCTGGAGATTTTGATTCCCCTTGTTCAGCTATTCGCCATGTTCGGCGATGGCGTTCGTATTATGAAGTACGGAGTGCAACATGAGATTTTGAGGGAAAAGGATGTCAAGGGACAGAAGCCTCCGCTTAAAGACGATAAGGACTTAGTGAATCCACCACGAAGAAGTTCAATTTGTAAGAATTTTAGAATTTGGGTTGTGGTTTTTCATGGACATTTTTTTTTGTAGCACCAGTTGTTGAAGATGACTCTGGAAACACATCGGCTATTTCAGATGATGAAGCACCCACAAATCGCCATACAGAGTTTTCCACGGATGCTGAACACAACCTTACCTGTTGCATCCTTATGCTGGATATTTTACTAAAGCAGATGGAACTGCAAGATATTGAACAGCACACTGGAATCCATACGCATGTGTGTGAAAATACATCGAAGCTTCTCAAGTGCATGGTAACGGCAGCACGAGTCGGGCTTAGCACCCATATTTGCTCTTTAAAGGTAGGGTCACCATTCTCATTGATTTGAACGTCAAATTTATAGTCCTTCTTACATTTTTAGGTCGCTGAATGCGCCTACTGTGAGGCGTCCATAATGTGGCATCAACTCTCCACAAAACTCGTTCAATTCATGGCACCATTGAATCCTGTTCGCCCACCAGATGTAAGTAAAATACAAATACAACCTCACTTTTCCCGAATACTGTTTCTATGTCAAAACAGGCTCCAATTGAGGACATCATCGAAGAAGAAAAATCCTCACGCAAGAGCCCGCCAGAAAGTGACAAGGAAAAAACCCGGGACCGTGACGTATCCCTATCGATGGCCCCACTTCCCATCCCACTTGGGCCTCTAGGTGGCTTCGCAGGTGCTTCTTTTGAAATAAAAAGTATTTACATAATTTTATTACATTATTATTAAAGGAAAAGTTTCAAACAAAATAAAATGGTTAACGCCCTTTTAAAATTGCACTTTAGATGCACTCAATTTGAAATCAGTAGTGTAGTCTTAAATTATCTTAAAGTAGCATATAATCTCTGTCTCTGGCACCCTTGATTCACGACAAAACTAAAAACAAAATCATTTTAAATGTATCCCTTTTTCACTTATGTTTTTCTTTTCTTCTCTCCCTGTTTCTCTGTATTTATTTTCCCACTACTCTACGTTACCAAATCATAACCATAAAAAATATAAACTTTACTTGGACTTGAACAAAAATTTAAATATTATTAAAATAAAAAAAAATCACACCACAAATTTCCTCTAAGACGCACCAAATCTTACAGATGATGGAAAAATAATAATTATGGCAGGTGAAGAAGATGACGAAAATAACCACGCTATTAAAGAAATATTTTTTAAACCTATTATGTTTTTTTGTTTAATTTCTTAGTAATTTTTTAGTATTGGAATGTGTGTTTGGCAAATGAATGCAAACAAAAGCAAAACATTTTCACACTTGACAACAAAATTTCTCCAAACTCTACACATCCATAAAAGTGACATAAAGACTCTACACAATGACATTTGCTTGGCGTAAATAACCTCAAAGCGTTTTATATTCTCTTCTAGGTGTCACAATAGTTTAACATATTTTTAATATGCATGTTGCGTAATTAGATTTTCTTTCTTAAAATTTTATAAAATTTAATATATCTTTCATGAACAGTGTGCTATCTTTGCGTAGCTTAGGGGTCAATTCCCCTAATTTTTTTTATAATAGAACTATTAAAGAGTGGTGAAACCTTAATATCAAAACTAGTTTTGACGGAATGAGAGTCAAATGTATATCTCGTTTGACAGATGTCACAAAGAACTTTTTTTTTAAAGCATAGCACTGAACAGAGCTCCAGCACCTCGCACATGTTCTGAGCTAAGCATGCTAAGATCACTTAGCTGTCATTCATATGACAATACATAAATCTATTTCAGGTTTTTTTTTATTTGTATTAGATACCAACTACGCCAGCACAACAATGGTGGAATTTGTTACCGTTGGTGTATTCCAACATTGCTTGAAGCTGCTCTGTCAATTCATTCTGAGCTCTAGAGTTTGCTCTGAATAAGAATGGGACCGAGAAAGAATTATACTTTCAAAGCTCATGCCTGAGTTAAATATAAAACAAGAACTTATTTGACAACTCATAGTGTAAGAGCCCGCAGTAATTTTTTGGTCTGAGAGGTAGCCGAATGATATTTGCATATTGTGTAGCCTGAGTAGAGGGTGTATCGAAAATATTAGTCTGGCAGCAAATAGTGGCAGCCAATGCGTGTGACAGCGCGTTGAATATGCGTTATTTTTCACAATAGTAATAATGATTGTAACTGAATGAAATTTTCAACATACATAGAACATGCCCTCTTGAGCATGAAAATATAACCTTAAGACGCAGCTTTGATGAAAAAGTAGAGATATGATAGATATTAGGCGTTAACGGGCCATATAGCGCCAATAGCCTAGATAAACATTTGTGTGCGCGAAGCTATATTTTTGACACGAATGAAAGGGACCTACAGGTTAACACCGATCCTGTACGATAAGTTTTAAGAAGTTTCTCATAACAGTTTATTTTGTTGGATGTTTGTAAGATTTTCGCAAGAGGTGAAGCAGTGAAAAATTGTAAGGTGTTAGGTTGGACTCCTCCAAAGGTTCATATGTTATATAATATGGAAGTCATAACGCACAGGGCATCCCAATGGGTCTACATTGATCTAAGTATGGCGGGTATAGGTGTATCCTGCCCCCTAACGCATTAACCTAACCTAACCTAACCTAACCAATTTCGCGAATAACAGCTCTAATATTTTTTTCTTTAGTACATGAGTCGTTGGTGGAGCATTGACGCAAACACTATGGTGTTAAATTGCATGATCTCGGCGGCCAATTGAAGTCTCCGTTACGATAAATCACACGTCCAGGCAATTTGTCACACAATAAAGCGATTTGTGGCATGTGGCACCGTCCTGCTGAAAAAAACGTCTTCCACCTCCATACTGTCAGACGCACCAGCATAATTTCGTAAAAATACGATCAAATAGCACCGCCCCAAGCCAAAAAAAAACTGTATTAAACTGTCACTCGTTTTGGAGAAGTTGTTCCACTATTTCTCCTAGGTTTTTGGAACTCCAAATGAGACAGTTTTGGATTGCCATTCAAAACAAGATCTTTAAGCAAAATGCGGTCCAAAGTGGGTGCGGATAGGCCCAACTCTCCTGCAATCGTTTCGAAATGGACACAGTTCAGTTTTTAATCACACTCTCACCTACGACGGCGATATTTCCAATTGACCTTTCTGGACGAACATGAGTTCAATTCACGAATAAACTCACTATAACTGTGCGAGAAGGCGCTAGGTGATGACAAAAACCACTACCAACTTTACGAAACGTTTCCGCATTTTTTTTTTACTGTTGTCGTAGTGAATTTCCACTATCAATCCATATGACAGTAGAACAATCACCCGACACCTCTTGTTGGACGACCCTATAGAAGACTATTTTAAGTAAGCAGGAACAATTTAATTTTCACTTTATTCATGCACGCGAGTGAGTTACATAGCTTAATACAAACAGAATAACAAATAGGACAGTAAAATGGAAGGTTTTTAAATTCGCGACAGGAAATTTCCTCAAGACGCACCAAATCTTACAGATGATGGAAAAATAATAATTATGGCAGGTGAAGAAGATGACGAAAATAACCACGCTATTCAAGAAATATTTTTTAAACCTGGACGACCCTATAGAAGACTATTTTAAGTAAGCAGGAACAATTTAATTTTCACTTTATTCATGCACGCGAGTGAGTTACATAGCTTAATACAAACAGAATAACAAATAGGACAGTAAAATGGAAGGTTTTAAAAATCGCGACAGGAAATTTTTGTACCCGGATTTAATTCGAGATTTGGTCATTCGAGTTTCTTTTACTGTCTATGTAGATTAGGTCCCATTCGAAATGTTTGCATTCGATATTTAAAAAAAATAATTTTAAAGACTTTCTTCGTTCTAGATTTAATTCCTTCTAGTTAACGTCGTATTCCCTATTAACTTTATTGCAGGTTTGTTCTTATGTTTATTTTTCTGCGATTTTGGGGTTTTGGGATTATACGATTTGGGGTTTTTAAGTTTTCGGAACTAAGTTTCTCGGGATTCTACCTTAAAGCTTCTTTTTCTAAGCACTAATTTCTTGGATTTTTGTGCGAGATTTTGAGAATTAGTTCCTAAAAATTCGATTAACGCATCAAGATTCATCCGCGCAATCGTGAAGTTAGAAATCCATTCAGCAAAGTCGGATATACAAGGATATCTGACAGAATATGTCAAAAATCTCATCAAGGAACCAATATTTGCGCAAAAATGTATTCTCATAGTGAAGGTGCAAGAACGAGAATTCTTCCAAGAATAAATGGCTTAAGCAAGGTCGATGTTTGAATGTCGCAAATTAATTGTCCCGCAGGTCTACATACAAATCCGTGGGTTGACACGACTGGAGATCATCCGTGTCGTGTCGTAAAAGGTATATGAAACAACGGGTCGTATAATAAAAAACTAGCATTCACTTATAGTATAAGATCAAATGAATCGTTGTTTGTGTGTCCCTTATAGACTCACGAACTGCACGACGGATTTTGATGAAATTTTATGTGTGTGTTCTTAATTGTGTCATAGTAACATAGTAGGGTCAAAATCAGTGGTGGCGATGGTGTAGAGGATAGTGTATTGGCTTGTGACCCGTGCGGTGTTCAATCCCCATGCGGAACAACAACATACGCCACCCATCAAAGGAGAGAAACGAATAACACCTTGTTTCTCCACCCTCTACACCAAAAAGAGTATTTCTGCCTGGTAGTACAATGGACCGTTATCGAGTCTGAGTGCTCTGGGATTTGGATTTTCTTTTATTATAAAAAAAAAAAAAAAAAAAGCCAATATTCGCTAATGTCCAAACGGCAAACCCACAGACGGACCAGTAGGGATGCAGTAAACTGAGGAGGTTATGATCCCTCTGATTCTGATCATAGCCTCGGCGCCAATAAGAAGGAAGAAGCAAAGTCGATGCATGCAATCCTTATCCTCAACTTCGCTGATGTAAATTAAATAATTTCTTATGTTGGGAATAAATACTTCGCTTCAGATGGTGCCAATAAGAAATGGCGTTGTTCAATGATCACCTCTGCCAGAAAGCTAAAGAAAATGTTCACTTAACATCTTAATTATCTGAGCTGAATTTATTGCGTAGACTACCATTCAATCGGTTGTGCATTGCTTTCAACATAACTAAAAATTTTATCTCAGAATCTTAATCTTTCGATACAATTTGGCTACATAGACCACATCTTAAGCTCGCAGTTTATCTCTATACTTATCATCTGATAATATCAAATATGTATGTCGCATATCCCACAAGCTTTATAGATTTGCTGAAGCCAATGCCCTGTGTGTTGCCACCGATCCTCCTGTTCACTCTGTTTCAAACTATGATTGAACAAGGACAATAAGCCAAAATCTAATTTAGTTACCCAGCGTCTGTGAAAATTCACAATTATGCGGTTTCAAATAGTTTCTTACGTTTATTTGGCTTCTTAATTTTGTAATTCGAAATATTCCATTCTGCATTTCCCAAAAAAACTACTTGTTCGCTCAATCAATTAAAACGTCAAATTAGAATATTGCCTATTTTAGGAAGCGCTGCCAAATTCAAACTTGTTTCTAAATCTGCTAAAATAGAATGGTTTGTCCCAATTTTAAATACACTATAACTTAAGTACGTATACGCCAGAGTAAAAATCCTTTTTTGTTATACACATGCTGTTCATGATTGAATCGGAAAACTTTAATCAATATGCACACATAACTTCAGCTTTCTAATTGCATTCTTAACAGTACGTTTGCTTTGAAATCTTTAATTAATAATTATCCAAGCATATACAATAACTCAATAACTAATAACACTTTTTTTTGACATAAATGCAACAAGGTCCCGTTCCTGTAGCAGTTCCACAGCCAGAGCCACACTCAGTGGGCGGTGTCCTAGTACACATGCCACACGTCTGTTCGGTAAGTCTCAAATCAAATCAAACTGCTTCACTAACCTTATTCCAATCCGTAAACAAATTTTAAGGTTATTTAAAATAGCATTTTACTTTCAGTGGTTTCTTTTGCATAACTACAATTACACATCAATAAATATTACTTTTTACGTTATGTTCTTGATTAAGTGAATTGATGTGATTTTCGCAAAAGTTTCGATATAAACAAAAAAAAAACGATAAAAATTTTAACAAAAAAAATTATTATTTTCTTTTCTTTTTTTTATTTTTTATTATTTTTTGTCCTTTTTTTAGAGCAACGATCGTGGCTGTTCTGATAATATTGCATTACAAAGAAATGTTCACGCCACAGACGAGGTACTTTGCGAAATGTTCAAATTAAGCAACATCGATTGTATTAATTAAGTTTTTTTTTTAAATATACATATATACATATATTCGTTAAAATATAGATATTGTGTTAAGATGTACAAACAAAAATCTGTAATCTAGATGTACATAAAAACATACATATATATTTATAAATGTTGTAAATATTGCTATTTCTATAATACCTGAATTTAGGATTCCATTTAGTAGAGCTTTATCTAAGCCCCTGGATACATTCAAGCAAATTAGTTGTAGTCTTATGCTTAGGTACTTGTTAGCTTCAGGTTAGTAAGACATGTATTTAAGGAGTTTTTGGTTCACACCCCAAAAATCTAAAATCCTGAAAATCCTTTAAAAAGATCAAGAAAACGAAATGCAGTAAAACTAGGTCTGCCACGATCTTCCTTGTTTTTTTTTTCGTTGACGATGAGGTTACAATCTGAACTTAAGGGATCATAACGGGTCTGTCTGTGTGGTTCTTTAGTTTGATTTCAAGAAATATTGGCAGGCATCCTGATTTTGAATCTTTTCATCACTGAGGCCAATCAAATACTGGTGTTGCTGAATTTGTGTGACCCTCGAGTTTTAATGCTTACCTCTCTTGCGATTGTATAGACACGTTGATTGGTATTAACTTTTTCACGTGTTTCGTAGGATCTCTCCTGTGATCATGACAGTACCAACTGAGTACTAAGCGCTCCATTTTCTTTGAGAAATGTTCTTTGGCGTGGAGGCTTTCTCGAATCCTGGAATTTCTTATTCAATCAAGCTTTGTTGCTAGTGCTGTCATGAAAAGCATCTTCTTCTCAGCTACTTTAAATTTGCATTCATTACCTTGCAACTAACACATGCTAAAGATATCTTCACACGGAGAGTTCCTGGTGCCATATCCCACTCCTCCATGGCAGTCATCGTTCGACTTCCCGACATATCCGTTCAAATCTCCGCCATCAAATAAATGCTGTTCTTGTGGAACCTTCTCTGCATGCAGCCGACTTGGGGAGCATCTGAAGTGACAATATTCTACACCTCACCTTACATCACCAGTTTGAGAGACATCAAACGATCACTGTACTTTGAAATGGTGAGGATGCTATTAAGTAGCTCTGTCACACGAATGATACTGATTCCGTTCCTTCCCTGTTCTGTCCCCTTATAGAATGTCTCGTAAGCTTGTGTCCTAACGCCTTAAACACGTTTCTTAAACACAAAATATGTCAACTCGGCTTCTAACCATCATTTCTAAACTATCACTGGTCCATGGCTATCCGCCCCACTGACCTACAAAACGTTTATTTGCTTGACATTGACGAATTTAATACAGTCTTTTGTCTTTTAATTACCCAAAATATATTTGTCGGTGACCTTAAGAAACATACTATCATAGTGCTTTATGTTTCCTCCGATCTACCGGCAGTATTTTAAGCAGATATTGTAGTTTTTAACGGGCGAGGTATGTTTACTTAATTAACAATTAAATATAGTTGGGCGATTTTTTTTAAGTCAAATGCTTGGGCTACTATGGGACTCTTTGGCTCATCGATGTTTTATCCAAGCAGAGCTAGAGCTACGCGTCTACACAGCTTTGAGGGAATCACTGCAAAATGATAATTTCGTGGCATCGCCATACATCGCCTTTTGTGGTAACGCCGCGTACTCTGATCCAAAATTCGATTGTCAAAATCCGATGCGGTTCCCATGTTGTTATGGATTTGATCTGGAGTTGTAATAAGCAGCAAATGCATTATGGAATTCCACTGATTTCGAAATTATTCTCCAAAGTCAAGCGCCACAGCTTTTTGCCGAACTCATATCGAGTTTTTTAGTAGTAAAAATCTGGCGTTCTGCTGAGTTGAGAGGCCAAATCGATCTCCGGGTGCACTAGCCAAACGTTTTTGAAACTAAACCAACCCTTGTCATTACAATTGATACACTTGGATATTCGCAAGACTTTCGCAAGGGGTGGGCCTTTATAAAAAATATCTTTCGGTGTTACTGGGCCCCAGCGTGATTTGAACCTGAGATCCCTCTATAGTTTTCCAACGCACTCACCACTGAGCCACTGTCAGATGAGGTGAATAAATTGCTTGCTAGTAATAAGTGCAAAGACAGATTTTTATTCCCTAACCTAATTTGTGTACACAGTTTGTAACATTCCTTAATATTGGTCGTAGGCCACTTTTTTTATCTTAGCATATCTGTCCGTCTGTCACCAATTTTGGGGAATATGATTTTAAGTTTGATATTGAAATTTGAAACAAAATGACTACTCGCTCCTGGTCTGAAAAGCACAAGTGTAAGGATTTGTCAAATCTGACTAATTTTTTTATAAAGATAATTTTATCGTAAGTTGATGAAAGTGAAGCTTGTGATCTTCACAAAAACTTTTGACAATGTCATTCTTAACAATTCGCCGATGCCAAGTTCTTGCCGCTCCTACTTTTAGAAGGATTTTAGATAAAGCAAAAGTCATTTGTCAACAAATAAAGCAGTCTTTTCAATGGCACGCCCACTTAGGGGGATAGGAATATTAGTAGGGTATCAAAGATTCCGCTCCAAGAGAACTATTTTTTTTTTTCAATTCTAGTTGGCTTTCATGGTGAAAGTAGGCTAACTAAAACAATTTGGAGGTTGGATATCAAAGCGCAATCATATTATTTGATAAAATGCAATTTTTGGGTGTTTTACACCTTCTCTGCGAATGCCCTGCTCTCCATCTGAGAGCTTTTCCATAACGATATTCATTTTCCACATTTAATTAACCCAACATCAAATAAGTGTAATCCAAAAGCAAAAAGGTTTAACTCAAACGCAAAAATATTTTAACCTTTAGCAAATTACTTTAAGCCAAGAGCAAATGGTGCAGTAGTAGTGTATTCGCTTACGGAATGGAAGGTCGTGCGTTGAATCCCGGCCAAGTCCATTACTTTATACCGAATACATGAAATCGTAATCTCCCTAAGTAACTTAGACACCACCCGTGGAGAAAAACCCTACAACTGCACCCAAACACTTCTTTCCTATTCTCTATTATTTCTAATACCAAATAGCTAACACTGTATTCTTAGCATTATAAGGGTACGGTAACAACAGAAAACAAAAATAAAAATATATTCAACCTATTAGCTCAGTTCTTAATTCGTTAGGGTCTCAGACTCAAATCACGCCGGGGCCCAGTAAAACATGTAACTGCTTTCCACTACCCCACCTCTTTCAAAAGTCTGACAAAAATTCAAGCGGATTGCACAATTCTTTAACTCGCTTTGTAGAAACTTCACAATAATATATGTCAGAGTGCGCGAGCAATAATTTGCAAAATGAAATGCCGCCTACCGCTAGAAGGTCGTTGAGAGATTGGAATATAATACAAAAAGGGTTCTGTTTGCATTAGTCTATGAATAACATGGACGAATTCAGAGCACTATGAAGACTGCAAGTTACCCAAATTTGTACGCACAAATTTAAATAAAAATTCTGTACAGAATTTGTGAACAGCAATAAGCACCTAGCAAAGTTATATTTCGTTGCATACTTTTCGGTGCTACTTACCCTAGAAAGAATTCAGAGATAGGAAAGAAGTGTTTTTGGTGCAGTTGTATGTTTTTTCTCTACGGGTGTTGTCTAAGTTGCTTAGGGAGATCAAGTTTTTACGTATACTTAATTACTTACTTACTTATTTAGGTGGCGCTACAGTCCGGGGTGGACCTGGGCCTCAACCAATACGCCTCTGCAGTTAGCACGATCTTTGGCTAACTGCCTCCAGTTGCGCACTCCAAGTTGGTTGAGATCCCCTTCCACTTGCGCGCGCCACCTAAGGCGAGGTCTTCCTCTACTGCGTTGTCCCTCCGGGTTGGAATCGAAAACTCTTCGCTCTACATGTACTAGCCATCTTAGTCGACTGATTCACACTTTTTTGACCAGGTCGATGTCGCTACACAGCTCGTAGAGGTCGGTGTTAAATCTCCTCCTACAAAGCCCGTCAACGCAAACGACACCGAAAACCACTCGAAGAATTTTGCGTTCGAAACGACCAAGGAGATCTTCATCCGCTTTTGCTAATGCCCACGCTTCTGAGCCGTACAGCAGGACTGGGATGATGAGAGTCTTATACAAAGACTCCTTAGTGTTTCTGGGCAAGGCCTTACTAGTCAATTGCCTTCTTAGGCCAAAGAAACAGCGGTTGGCAAGTTTTTACGTATATTCGGAATAAAGTAATGGATTTGGCCGGGATTTGAACACACGATCTTCCAATTACTAAGCGAATACACTACTACTGCACCGTTGCCACCCGCAACGGCGTTGCTTTGGACTACGACATTTACCTCCCAAAAAGCCGAGGTCGCATATCGGGTTACACAATGGGAACGCGCTCTTTCTACACAATCTGACAACGCAACATTGTGAATTCGGCATAATAATTATCATGAGAGGCTTCTCAAATTTGCGGTTCGCCCCCTTTCACTTCGCAAACGCAAATGGTTGGGGAAGTTAGGTTTAGGGTCCTATATCGGCTGTATAGCCTAATTTATGCCGTAGGTTAGGTTAGGTTAGGTTAGAAGGGAAGTGCACAGCAATAGCTGTGCTTGCACGGGGGCCCATTGGTCCATTGTGATCCCTTGTTGCTTATCGTGGTAAAAAACTTCACTTACAATAAAAACACTTACCATGCTCTGTTTAAATTATTCTTGCTGGTTGGCCTATTGGAACCAGCCTGTCTTCTTGACAAACCTGTCACTGTTTGTCATTACACCTATGGTGTAGTGGCCTGTCAGTACGCCGGTTAGGATACGTATTTCTTGTTTGTTCATTCCCAGAATGTGTTTTGTTCTGTCGATTCTTGGCCATAGACTACGAGATATAACCCGTTTATGCCGTACGTAGCGGGCTTAAAAAGATGACCATGTTTTTGCTTTTGGGCTGAATGTAGTTGCTTTTGGATTAAATACATATTCGAATGATATATTAATGGGTTTTATCATTACTGAAGTTTCTGATGCTTCACTGGGTTAACAAGTTGGGCGGAAAAACATTTGACATTACCTTATCTAAATATGGAAATACCCAAATAAGTATTATTAATGAGGTCAATATAATTAGTAGGTATAGTGCATTGTGATTATTAGCAGTAAATTTTTTTCTACGTATAAAATTAGACAAAAAAAATACATAACAATATTTGGAAAACGTAGCCAAAACACAAATAAATTAATAGAAATAGAAAATAAAAATAAATTAAATAGATGAGATTTGCTTTAATATAAATAAAACAAAATGGTACTAATCGTTTTGTTTTTTTTAAGGCTTCAATTACAAATTTTCTGTCTCATCCCAAAGTATCTTGTATGTGTGTGAATATATATTTCAAGGAAATTTTTAAATGTTTTACCTAAATGTAAAGACAAATGCATGTGCTACGAAACAAATTTACATATTTTTTTAGTTTTTTGTCTCCTTAAACGTATTCCCTTTGTAGACTAGATCGCCATTTCTTCCCCTTTGATCTTTTAATTCGACGGCAGTTTTAGAATGAGTCCCTTCAATTATTGTTCTCCAAACGTTTCAACGTCTCGCAATTATGTTGAAAAAAAAATATAATTAAAATCTCAGAAAAAAAAGTACTCGAAAGTATAAAATGTAAAATTCTGCTGTTTTTAAAATGCGGTACGGGAATCATTTACAAAAGCCATTACATTAGATTGGTTTGATTGGGGGTTTAAATAAAAAAGAAACAAAATGGAACTAACGACAGAACCTTGAGGTACCCTTAAGTCTAGCTTTTACCGAGACAGAGACAGGCCCCAACTTTTGCGTTTTTTGTTTTGGTTTTTAATTAAGACACAAACCAATTGTAAACAAAATCACGAAACCTCACAGAACGCTTACTAGTTAAGAAGAATGTTTTGGTTAACCTTATCGAACATTTTGGTGTTCACCAACAAACCAACGCAACAGTCTTTTTTCTCATTCAAGTCAAGAACAAATGCAAAAACGGCTTCTTTTGTAGAAAACTCTTTCCTGAACCCAAGTTGAATATTTCCTTACTTAACGGGCTCCCGATCCGTGAAAGTCTCTACCTGAGATACTGTAGACTTTTATGACCCGAATTGCAAATGTCTAAAAATAATGTTTCCTCTTAACATAATCCAGCATTCTTCTTTCAAACTTTATTTTACGGTTTAAATGGACGAAGAACTAATTCTATTTATTTGACAGTTAAGTGCACCAGTGTTTTTCATTAACAAAACAGAGCGATCTGAGCATGTTTACTCTACGTGCTCTATTCTGAGCGAAAAAATAAAACTGCAAATTGGGGCTCTTAATTGAGAGCCAGCAAATTGATGAAATTTTGAAGATCAACGCTACAAATTTGAAAGCCAGAAAGTTTCAAAATTAAACGACGCGTCGGTAGGCGGAATCACATTAAAATAAATCGTTAATCTTCTTCTCTTAAGCTTGGTTTAATTTCTGATGGAAACGATTTTAGTCTCCTTTAGTGAGGACTGAAAGTTCAAGGCTTCAAATGTGAAGGAAACACCTGACTGGAAATATTGTGTTACGTCCCGCGACTTTAAACTTTGCAGTTTCGGGCACTGCACAATTTTTACTGAGTTATTACCGGGAATTCCCAAACTGACGAATGCGATTACCCCCTTGGTCGAATCATATCCGATATGGGAAGAATGGCAAAGAGATGCAACCTCAAAGCTTAATGAGACTACGATCTTCACTGATGGCACTAAGACAAGGGAGGGAATAGGTTCTTTCATCTTCTCTGTAAATCCAGACATAAAAGAGTCTATAGACTTCCGAATACAAGCGATGCCTTCCGAACCGAAGTTCTGGGTGTACTTAGGGTAGCAGAGCTGATGCGAATGGGATCAATTTGGAACATCGCCATCTACACCGATAGTCAAGCTGCACTTATGTCACTGTTAACATCAATTTTGAGATAGTCAATGGTTAAGTCCTTCTCCAGTCACAACCGAGTGGGGCTGTGCTGGATCCATGACACTCTGGTATAGAAGAAAATAATCCGTCCATGCGCTTTCGAGAACATGAGGGAAACTAGAGACCAGTGAGGGCGTGCATTTTAAAACCATTCCTCTACGTTATCAAAAGAACAATTAAAGACAAAACTTTAAAGGTAGCTGACCTATTATATGCAAATTTAAGTGGGTATATGGTGTCTGAGACGCTAAACAAGGAGCAACTTAGAACAATGGTTGCAATTCTGTCGGGACACTGTCCTGAGACAAACTCGACTGCTAGACAAGAATACGTGCAGAGTCTTTTGGGGGACCTGTAAGCCCAAGAAGGCATTTCACATATATTATGTGAATGTAAGGTAATAGCGCGGAATCGGGGGGATTTCTAGGAAAATACTTCTTCGAAGAAATAGAGGAATCGGGCTGTACTGACTACAGGAAGTATTCTGCAGAAAGATTAGATGTTTTTCGAGGCAAATTTGTTATAGGTTCTTCCTTTTGAGTTAAGATTCAACTGGTTCCTCAGTAATTTAGCCATTTGCGGGTGGCATTGGTGCGATGGTAGTGTATTCACTAACTGATTGGCAGGTCGTGCGTTCGAATCCCGGCCAGGGCCATGATATTTATCTGAATTTACATAAATAGAGATCTCCCTAAGCAATTTAGGCGCCACCCGTGGAGAAAATAAATACTAAGCACCAACAACTTCTTTCCTATCCTCCTATTTTTTCGAATAGTAAGTAGCACCTAAAATCATGCAATACAATACTACATTGCTAGGTGCAGCTTACTGTTAACAAAAAATGCATGCGCTGTGTCTAACACTATAAGGGTACTACTGTATATATACAGAAACAACAAAGCCCCTTTAGCGTAAGCGAGTTATAAAAAAAAATGTCCGTCCGTCTGTCGGCAAAAACTAGGCATTTAAACTTTAGCTGGAAAGCTGAAGTTTTAACCATATACTCTCTTAAGGCACAAAATAATCAAGCTTACTACTAACTTGCTTAACGGGCTCCCGACCCGTGAAGCGTCTCTGTCTGAAACGCTGCAGCCTTCCATCCTCTGCGATCCCGGGACGCTGCCTTTTCGAACCTGGGTGCTGGGAGTTGAAGATATTCTTGGCGGAGCATTATTGTCAATTCGTTCAATGTGGCAGAGCCAACTAAGTCGACATGAATTAGCTTTTTGGACTACATCCACATCTTGGCACAGCTTATAGAGTTCGCGGATGTATCTTCTCTCCATTCGCCCTCCTCCCACTCAGGCTCAATATCCGACGGAGTATTTTTCTTTGAAAAGAATCCAATATAATCTCCCATTTCTTACGTCCAGCAATCGGCACCATAAGGCAGGACTGCCAGGATTACGGTTCGACGTTCCGGTTCTGGTGGCCATATGAGGGTTTTCGTTATCCAAGGTTTCTCGTGTCTCACTCATAACTAGACTCGTTTGATGTTGTCGGGAAGTTACCCCGACGGCACAACCACCATCCTGGAGGGCCAGGTCCTTGTTTTCACCCTAGGACAGCGGGCCGGATATTCCGGTGCTCTCACTTCGGGGATGTGAGTGCTGCCGTTGGCCCATTGCTTGAAAATTCCCTCTTCACAGCTCCAAATAAGTCGAAGTAGCGCATGTAAGGTACCTATCATCCTGACTGTTGACGGCATTCAATCCAGTAAATTCATCCGCTGCACATCCTCTTTCTGAGTGGCTCATGTAAGACTTCCGAGACTCGCCTGCCTTCCGACAGAGCATTATAGTGTTACTATTTTCTTCTGGTTCAACACTTGCTTATTAGTTTTGCAGTCATGTCTGGCTAGCCATGACCAGTGTAGTCATAACCAGTCTCCGGTGGCTACCACTTGGAGGTAAAATAAGGCACAGTTGATGTGTAGTCTCAGTTACGGCTATTGTGCATCGCCAGGTTGATGCCAATCAATGCTAACCCTAATTCTACAACACTTAACCACCCAATCAAGTTTAAGAATTTTTAAAATCCGCCCAATTACACGAGCACAACTAAAAAAATAATTTTATCAAAAAATCAAGGTGAAATTTGGTAATGCTCACGTGTTAATATTTCTAAAATACTAAATTCTAAATAGTTAAAGTCGTTTTGAACTATTCCTTTATATTGTTTAAGTTTTCTGGCATGCCCACTTTTAAGAGGTGTTTTTTACAAAAACTTTATTTTTCAATAAAATCTCTTAAAAGTTATATATCAAAATATGTGGATCCTTTTTAACAATTCTCCTATACCTAGATTTTTGTCAAGCCGAGTTTATGAGGGATAGCAATAGGAGTTGGGAATCCAAAAGTTCATCTAAGCGGACTGTAGTCTTTCCCTAATTTTAAAGTAAATTCCTTATCTTTTTCCATTAAACTCGGCTTAGGTTTTAGTGGCAACGAACCATATCAGACTTTTTTTCAACACCCCTCTTGATACAGAGAGTTCGAATGCTTAAAACTATGCACTGCATTCCTTCAGGCATAATTTTTAAGTAAGTTATCACTTCAGCAAGCGTTCACTCCCAGCTTTTATTTATTTACGTCAATGGATTTGCTTTATCGACTTTGAGAGTTTTTGCAAAACTATTAACAGAACTCATCTCTAACATTTTTGTAAATAGCCCGCGCAAATATATTATTCGCAAAAAACAATTTTATCCTATTTTTAAACTCGAATTTTTTAACACCTTTTTTATTTACTTCTTTAATTTATTTATCGCACATTCACCTAATTTAAAAAATAAATTAACTATTGCACTAAATATGAAAATAATTATTGTGAATAAATGTTGTCGCTGTAATATAATTATTGTGCTTTAACAAACACACATACCACTTTAAAGGCCTTACCTGTTCATTAAATTTAAACTTCCATAAAAGGCATAATACTTAATTTAAAAATGTGTGACTAAATGTGGATCAAATAAACTCTCTGTTCGTTATTGGTATAAAAATACTAATTCAATCCGCTTATTTTATCTACTCGTATATACGAGTGAGTGATCCTTGTGTTGTCCATTTTTTCGCTTCTTTTTTCTATCTCGCTACTTCTTTCGAAAAATCACGTTAACTTCGCAGATAATGACGGCAACGGTTGAAACCGTCTCAGAGCAATTGGATCTAGCAGCCATAATGCCATCGGAAAAAGTCGTTACGGCGGTTGCAAGGTCGGTGACATTGTCAGACGCTGATGTCGGTATGTATAATATCGTTTACCAATCGATGCCACGAAAATATTCATGTTCAGCTGTGCTGCCGATAGAGACAATGGTGCATCGTTAATTTTATTTATTTTTATTTTTTGCTTCTCTACGACACGCGAAAACATTTAGCAACTGCTACTGTTCAGGTGGCAAAGGCAGCAATTGTAGGTAGCAGCGAAGATGTCGATCTAAATGGCAGTATCACAGATGAAAATGGCGATGACATCGAGGATGGTGATGATTTTTGGCACACCTCGGTGGGGAAATTTAAATTTTCCTTAGACTCGCTGCCACAAACTTTGCAGTATATTCATCAGTTGCTGACGGTAAGTGGGTGCGCATATGTTTGGCATATAATTAATGAGTGGGACGTATGATATGGGAAAGTGAAATTTGGATTTTTGTTTGACTTCGTTTTAGGAAATCCCGATGATTAAGAAACCGGAACTGCTCTACTACATTTTGCAGTGTCTAAATGTGATGGCACTGCATGGAGACGCGCTTGCCAAGTCTGCCAGAGAGCATAGGGGATTTTTTATTTGGTGTCAAGAGAACCTGCTCATCAAAAAGTATACCTAATTTTTGTTTCCAACTTCGCAGTTCGATAGGTTTCTCTTTTACTTGCAGTTTATGGGAGTTATGCAACGCTGAATACTCGCACATCTGTCAAGCGACTGTGCCTCTTTTGCTGCACTGCATCACTCTACCCCTGGGATCTGACGTTTTCTGGCGTGTAGTTCAGGAAGCCTTCCATGACACGGATTGGCGAATTAGATTTACAGCCGTTGAACGGGTGACTGTCATAACCCGCTTCATGGATTCAACCCCTCTTCGATCTGAAGTGGGCCTGCAGACTGCGATGGCTACTGCCTTCTGTCATCTCATCGCGAGCATGGATGACATAAATGTGTACATAGCACAGCGTTCTACTCTTTACATCGGAACTATTCACGATACTGCAGTGCGGTCATTGCTATTTTGCCTGGAGTCCCAATTCGACCTATTCATAGTGGATAGGCCGGTGGTACTTCAATCTCTGTACCAGCTGCACAACTCCCTCTCCGACAGGAGAGTACTGACATGGGAGTTCTTCCTTAATCGCTTCGATACCCTATTTGTGGAGGCTCAGATTAATCTGGAGAAATGCGGAGATATTTCATACCTGCGCGACTTGAGAAACTCTGAAAATGGAAGTGAGGTCCTGTCTACGAAAATCCTGAAGGCAAGAGAAGCCCTCAGTCAATCCGATACTAGCGGCAGCATGGCCAAGACCCTAAGTGCATCCTTTGGAACCAAGTGGCCATACAAGAGGACAATGTCGGCTCCAGCAAGTATGGTACCGCGACAAGACTCAAAATTCAATTGTAAGAGTATGTGTTCGACAATTTACACACACTAACTTGGGCAATGGGCATACTGCCATTTTCAACCTTGCTTATATTTCTATTTCTTCTAGCGGAAAAGGAGAAAATCTACAGCCGACAAGTGTCGGCGCCAATCCTCAAACGGAAAACATCACGCTTTGGATTGGGTCAGTTTTTAACCTCTAGTGGAACTAGTCATAGTTGTACAACTAATTTAGCTAATCAAGCAATGCACAGTTCACGTCATGGTCAGAATATAGCTCATTTGAATGCCCCACAACAGCTACCACCCTCACCGTCACCACTATCCTCGTTGCCTTCAACATCTCAGTCCTGCCATGCACAAGCACCCCGGTCCTCGCATCCGATATTAGAAAGTCCAAATTCCCAATCAGTCCAATCAACGTTTCCCCAGTTTCACTATAATCATTCATCGCATCATCCTCATCATCATTCTAATCAGCCCCCGAATACCACATCAAGACTTAACACGTCTGCTTCTTGTGAAGGCTGTGGTAGCACCTCTATTCAAGCCAACCTTACAGGTAGGTGATAGAGCATGTGTGTCCGTTGAGTTTTATTATCAATTTAACTCTTTTTTCGAACTCTGAGTGGATTTCCCCGCCCCCAACATTGTATAACAAGTGTGTGCAATTCATTGGAATTTGCATTTTTGTTTGTCATTCATAACTCAGGTGCTTCCGGTGTTAAAACCATGTGTGTCAGTGTCTAATCTAATCTTCTATGCAGTCTGTCATTTCATTATCATTTTTATTTTTATTTTTTATTTTGAGTGTAAGCATTTATTTAAGTCGTGTTCTTTCATTTCCATTTTTAAATCCTTTTTATAGATGTGCGTATTTTATTCATGTATGTAAATATCTAAGACAGGGTGCAAATGATCAAGTTGACTCATTTTGGAACAAATATAAAACCTACAATTAGGACTATTCTGACTTCTGCGTATCAAAAATTCTCCGAGAACAATTTTTACGATTTAAATTTCATATATTTTGACAGTTGCTAAGTAAGCGAAGCGAGCAAACTTAAGGCATTTTTCTTTCTAAGCTCAGAGCAGTGCACTGAGCTGTCAAAAAAAAATAGTGTTTCTTTTTTAGCTCTGAGCGCTCTACTTGTGTTTCTTTTTTCGTTCATGCGTTTCTTTTTTCGCTCAGAGCGCGAACAGAGCTCGCTCCGTGAGCTCTGAATAAAATGGCCGGCTATTTGGAGTATGAAGCTGTCAAGCGAACGCGGCCAGAAATAGACTGAAAGGACGATTAATTAAGGGAAAATAATTAAAATTACTGTTGGGGTTTGTTTAATTAAATGACTTTTACTTGAAAAATAAGCCATTGCTAATCATATGAGAGGGACTTCAAGTGTGATGTATAAATAAATCGGAGCGGTCTGAGCTTACTCTGCTCAGTGCTCTGCTCAGAGCTTTAAAAGAAAAACGCCTTTTAATGCAATCGATTCGTACTTTTATTTACGCGAACGCTTTCGCAGAGAAAAATGAAAAACATCAAAGTTTAAATAAGAAATAAGCATAGCGTGCCGTGGTCATAAATGCACCACCCTTTTTTCAAACGACCATTTTTTAAATGATTTTAAATACCTAATCATTTATTTTTGTTTGGTATTTTAACCGCCTTTTGATATACATATAAGTTATGAAAATACATACGTATAAAGTTAGTTTTTTAATAGCAGATGAATATTTTAAGTTAAAGTTGATAGTTAAAAAAAGAGAAAGGATGCATGATGCACCATGGTAGGTACTAAATGAACGAGTCGTCTCGTATGTGTATAATGCACAGCAGGGTACTAAGTGCTGCTTTCATTTGATTGTTTGTATATATTTCTTTGATCCGCTACGCAATTGGCTTCCGCGTCATTTGTAACAAAAACAGAAAAGCTTTTACATAAGGCGTTTTTCTTTCTAAGCTCAAAGCCCGATATAAAAAAAATGGTGTCTCTGGCTTAGCTCAGGCAAATCAGAGCGTTCAAACTGTATTTAGTTGTTCCTCTTTATCAGCTGAGAATAAATTGACTAAGCAATCTGAGTAAAAAACTGAACACAGCAAAAGACACCAGCAAAATGCACCATGGTCCATTTAAAACTGGTGCATCATACACCACTACGAAATTGGGTTGAAATTTAAAGTAATCAGCAGTCAATGTACCTACCTACATAATAAAGTATTTATCTTTAAACATCAATAAAAGTCCAAACAACCGTTTTATTTAAGTTAAATAAAGAAAAACAAACAACTCCTCATAAATAAGGAGAAAATTCATTCGTATATTCGATTTGACTTATAGTTTGTAACATACGAGTACATTAATATTGCCCCTAGACCTCTTAAAGTTACTATTCGCATACTTTATTGTGTAGAAAAATGAAAACTGACAAATCTCCCAAAACAAGAGGGAATCCTCTTAGTTCAAAGAACAGTAAGCGAACACTTTTGCGAAAAAAAAATGAAAAACGTCAAAGCTGGAAGTATTGAATTTCATTGTTTAGTTCCACAAGGCAATGTAAACGAATATCAGAAATGATTTGTTTTGACAAATATTTTCATTTGACAGTTTTCATTTTCTTACCAGTAAAGAAAAATTTACGAAGGTACATTTTATTTTCGTTCATGTTTTTATTATTTTCTCAATGCGCGAACGGGTTTGTGTAGTTTCACATGAAAGTTTATATAAATTTACGTTTGCAAATTAGAACGCAGGCGGACTTAATTCGCGAAAGAATAGAGAAACTAAATACGCCTCACTAAAAGTTGTAATTATGGAACTGGAAAATGCATGATTTGGCGTTCCATAAGTAAAAATCATTTTTATTTCTTATATGTACATTATATACCTTGTATTATGTAATAGACCTTAAACCTAGGTTTGACAGGAAATATCAAAAGTAATCCTTTTTTCTTCGTTGGAATCAAAGTAAATTGGCGCTTTCAATTTGCAATGCAAGTACGAGTCCCTACTAGAACACTCTGTGATTTAACGGATAGCTTACGTGAATATAAGATGTTTACTGAAAGTTTCCGCTTGGAGCAAGTGCAAGAAATCAACCCTAATTTGTCAAGGAAGTGCAAATGTCCAAACAATTTTCTTCATTTTGCTTCAATGTTTGTAAAGTGTTTGCGGGTGGAAATAGTGGGATGGTAGTGTGTTCACTAACGCATGCGCTGTGTTTGCACTTTAAAGATACTATACCAATAACTTTAAAAAAAACCCTTTAGCGTACGCATATTATAAAAAAGAAAAAAAGTGTTCGTAATATTCTTAGGTCACCTGCACGCGAGCGCATCGTCGTCATTGACAAGCATTGAACGCAATGTACGGCAGGCATACACTTGTGTGCTTCTCTCATTCGTTCCAAAAAGCAGCTGCACACGAGGCAGCTCAGTTTAGTTGGTTTTTTTTATTGAAAATTACCTTAAAATGACATATAAAAAAATCAACTTTGTGCAATTGATTTAAAAAAAAATTGTAATTACTTATAATACATCAGAACAGTCTAGGCGGCGAGGCTTCTTCGATCTGGTACGAACATTGTACACGTCATGCTGAGCCGCTTCGTGTGCAGAAGACGCAAATTTTGACTTTTCTGAAAAATTAAAAACATCTGAACTTTGCCAACAATAACAGATGTTACGCCACGCGTTCAAATAACTAGTCGTTGGTTAGTTATCTTGCAGGCGACTTGTGTTGCCTTGGAAATTGACTTTGCCCAATCACCAGCTGCGTTTTATTATTAGAGAAGTTCCATATATATATCTTCAGTTTTCGTGAACCAAAAACGTAGTTCCAAAACTTACAGCCAAAGCAATACTTTAACAATTTTAACTTTACAACGATTTATTTTTCATTTTGTAAGTACGCAGTTGCCACATTTCAAAAAAGTAAAAATGTTTGATGATCCGGCTCGTTTTATTTTCATCGGATGATCTATATATATCACTTGCAATAATGAAACGCGGCGACTAACTTAATCGCACTATTGGTATGTTTGTTTTAATTTTTTTAATACTCAGTGTGGTATTTTTAATTAAGCACAGAAACTGTTGTACATTGTGTTGTCATAATTTGCATGAACTTATAATTATTTTTTTTAATATATAAAATAGACAACATAATAACTTCTAGCAGCGCACTCTATTTGTAATTAAAAACGATTGGTAAGAAATTTGATACTACAGTTCTTTACCAAAAGAAATATAAAGTGGTAAATCATTGTTAACGGGCTCGTGACCCTTGGAAAGTTTTTGCTCGATACGCGGCAGCCTTCCATACTGGACACGCTGCTTTCAGTTGTCCAGACCAAGCGCTTAGGCATCCGCGATAGATTGGCCTTAAAAAATTAGGGTTCCGTCTTCCTTGTCTTCTCGAACCTGGCAGCAAGAAATTTCGCTGGATCATTTTTGTCCATTCGCTCGAGGCGTCGACTAAATTGACTCGCCACACAATTTAGATGACGCGTCTATGCTTTTCGAACTAGATCCACATTTTGTTTTAGCTCATAACGTTATCAATTGCATCTTCTCCTCCATTTGTTCTCCTCCACAAGCCAAATCCGATAAAGTATTTTCCATTCCAATGAGGTTGGAATCAGCTATCCTTTCCTGCTTATTGTCCAGCATTCTGCATCATAAAGCAGAACAAGCAGAATCAGTGATTTCAAGAGCTTACACTTCGTCTTCCGAGTTAGGAGTTTTGAACGTATTTGTTATGATAAACCGATCTATCAACGGTTTTCTGGGGTAATCCTTCATACTTTCTCAAACCGTAAATTGTTGCCGGTTTGTTGTTAATGGTGGTAGCAACAAAGTAATAAATCGGTTTAACCTAAATATGGTTTTACCCTTCACCCATGAGTATGTTCACGTTATTTTTTGCTACGCGCCTAATTCTACCGTCATACCTCTGCACATATTTTCGGTCCCTAGATTGCTTTCAGTCACCACTCCACTGCGAGGGCTAAATAGGAAACAAAGGGCTTTGATTGTAACAGTCACCGCGGGTTTTGCTACCTTCCCGCTGAGCAGACAAAATGGGACCAGAGTTGGGGTTCGATTGTAACAGTCCCCTCACTCTACTACTCTCCCACCTCTAAACGCTTCCTTTCCGCGGACCAGTGCAACTTTGGGTTCGAATTGCAACAGTCCCTCCACTCGCTCCGCGATGCGCGCAGCACTCAGGGCTTCAATCACTCCCTCAAGCACAGTTTTAAACCAACTACTCTACTGTGCAGCCGATTTCCGTTTAAAGTAAGGCATTTGTTCCTGAAGGGCCGCAGTGGCGCAGAGCTCCTGAGCGAAGGATTCCAGCCTCAAATCCCACCCAGGAACAAATCAAAGTTTATTCACTGCACCATCTGTCTGACTGAAAGTCTGACAAACATCCAAAAGTATAAGCAGCTTCTTAAACTAGCCTTTCGAACCAGGTGTAAAACTGTTGTTCTTAACTTTCCACAGACGAATGCCTGCCGTAGGCCCTACCTGGCCTGTTAATGCCAGAAGAATAGTAGAGTAGTAGGGCTGGGTCTTGAAAAAAAAATCTTTGAAAACTTGTCCTAACATTTTAACTGTATCAACATCAACATGAATAAAAGACTTTCGCCGAATCCCTTTATATGAAATTAAACCTTAAGTGCGCTGCTAAGGTCTCAACACCTTTGTACAATTCATAGAATAACATTTCAAAACATCTTCCATGCCGCTCTTACAGAAGGTCATATTCACTCTATCGGTGGCGTGGGAGATGAAAATTTAGCCGGACTAATCAACCGCATCACCGAACTGGAAGAATCTGACAGAGAAACAATTCACTTGCTGGTATTCCTTCTCATGCAGTTCATGTCACGAACGGATCAAGCATTCCCCTGCGAAGACAAGCCAATGACAAAAACTCAAAATATTGTCCTCAAGCATCTGTTTCTGCTCCTGGGACATAATCAGATCGACAAAACTTTCCACACAACACCCGGCAGTCTGAGGTAAGTATTAATCAACTCACTGCAAACTTTTCTAGCTTGAATACCCACAGAACATCGGCGGTGTTTAATGCATTTCTGGCCAATCTCCCACAAGTATTAGACCAAAACCACCTCATTGGTGGTCTAATTCTATCATCGGTGATGCAAGTGATCCTTTTTGCACCGAATCCCTCAAATGTTGGAGCAGATTGCTATCAGAACTTGGTCTTCAACTATTCCCTTTGGTACTTGGAACCACACTCACGTCGAAACTGGCTAATGACCATACTTGTGGTGTTGTACAAATACAGCTATACCCAACCGCCCTATAGTGCTTACATAAACAGTGCGATGCGGATAGTGATCAACAGTTTAAAGGCTCAGTTCCATCAGTGTAAGCGGATCCCTACTACAACTATTTTGGACATTCAACCATCGTCAAGATCAAGGGATGCAAGCCAGCCGTCTTTGGGAACAGATCCAGATGACAAGGATCAAAACAGCCCACCACCGAGTCCTATGTTTCCATCAGAAGGTACTAGTGTTGCGTCCAAGGGAAAGGGTCAAAATGTTGGCTTCTCTCAGAAGTCGTCTTTCCGCAAATACCCTGATTCAAGCTTAGAGGCAGATGACACTGAGTCCGAGCTGGTGGCAATTCCCGAGAGCGACTTCTCGGATAGCACCCTGCATGGCTCTAGTGCACCGGGATCTTTCGACGACGCCATACACTATGAAGATGTGGCATGTTCTGCATTTAAATTCGAAGGCTTGAGGCAGCGGGCCGTTGTAAGAACCACTGACGTCACGGAAGAGATAAAGGAAACTCTCACAACAAAACTTCAAAGATCGTCGATGATTGGAACAAGGGGTAACGAAATCGTCACTCATACCAAATCCAAGACGACCGATAGCACAACTGTAGTCACGCAAACAAAGTGCAGTCTACAGGAGGGCGTACGCATGATAGTCACTCCATTAGTCGGACCGGAAACTCAAGAGACAGCAGTTCTCAGTCCACCAGTCGATGTGCAGCGTGCAATAGTTGTGACGCAGAGTACGCAACCGGTGAGAGGCAAAACTTCGGACATGTCTCACACATCAAAGATGTTTGCATCGATTGCTTCCAACCACATAAAGGCCATGGGAGCAATACAGGGCATTGACACAAAAGTAGCCCTTAAAGCGACGCCATCAAAACCCACAAAATCGACTCAAGAGGTCACTCCAACGGCTTCTGCTGGAAAATCCCCTCTTCCACCTTTGGCCGGAAGTCGATCATCGAACGGCAGTATCCACACCATCGACAAGAAAACCCTCGCAAAAACTCTGGGACGTCACAAAGCTATCGTTGAATCGTTCATAATTGGAGGTACATCATCATCGTCCCCAGGCACTGAAGATTCCCGTTCCAGTTCTAAGCCAGGGGCGAATGGCAGTTGCAATGGCAAGTCAGCTCTGCCCAAGATCGATACAAAGAACTACGGCTCACCAGATTCTCCACTTTCCAAAATGAGCGTCTTGCCAAATCCCAGTGAGTCAGAGCCGGAAATCGCAAGTCTACCGCCGCCGCCCAAGAAGATAACCCAGCTGGAGATCCCAACCCCTGAACGACTATTGCCCATTGGGCCGCTGGAGGGTGTCCCCGCAATTGTCGATCGAATACGAGAGGGTTTGAAGCTGCCCGACATAAGTCATCTGAAGCAAGATAGTCTTGACATTTCCGAGAGTACAAAGGACGATATTACTCCAAGTAGTCGGGGAAACTCACCAAGGCGTCTTATTAAGCAGACCGCTTTGGATTCCCCGCAGGATCTGCACACTTCGATTCTAAAGACAGTTACTCATGACCCGCAAATAAGAAAAACACATCAAAAGGTACGAGGATCACAAAGAGGACGTGGTCCAAGGAAAGTGCCCTTTGTTGTGGATACCCAAGCTGTAGCCGATATTCGCTCTAGATACGCTGGATATTGGCCGCCACCGAGCCAAAAAGAGGAATCAGACTTTGACGATGAGGCCGTGACAAATGGAAGTCAATCAGATCATAAGCCGGTAAGAGGAGTGCTTTTATTGTCGTGTAAATGACACGTAAGTGTCATCGTGTTGACAGTTTGTTTGCAGGTTGGGAATATTTTCATGTTTTAATTCAGCTGATAATTCGAATAATATGAGAATGCCGGGAAAATGGAAATAATTAAGGAATTGTCGTTTAGATGGTCAAATTTTGAAAGATCGAGTTGTGTCGATTAAATTTTTTGGATTTTCCTTTCATTCGCCTTCTTAGGCGTTTTTCCTTTTAAAGCGCTAAGAGCAGTGCACTGAACTGCCAAAAAGAAAAGCTGAGCGCTCAACTAGAATTTCTTTTTTGGTTCAGAGCGTGCTCGAAACGCGCTAAGTGAACTCTGAATAAAATAACCGGCTAATCGGAGTAAGAAGCTGAGCGCAGCCAGTGACAGAATTAAAGAAAGGAAAATAAAAGGAAAACAATTAAAATGATTGTCGGAGGTTGTTTTTATGGCGTTAAAGGTAATGCCCATTAATAAAATGATTTTCATTTTAAAATAACATGATTGCTAATCATATGACAGTGAAGTGCTGAAGTGTGTTTCATAAACAAATCGAGCACTCGCAAATCTTAATGATAATCAGATTTAGTTGGTTGGGTTCGGAACGCGACAAAACATTGTGGATTGTGATTTAACTTTGACGAATCGCGGCAAGGGTGTTGTTGTTTCGTGGAAAGTAATAGAACAGACCTAACATGCCTTTCAAATATCTAAAGCTGCCATTTGCTGACGTTTTCATTTTTTTCCAATTTCATTGACGTTTCCTAACGTTTTCCTGATAACACGTCGAAAGATCAATCGCTTCTCAAATTAGGCACGTCTTTTTACGCTATTCGCACAGCAACTGAAACTGAGATTGCGGTAAAGGATTACGAAATCTCATCAAAGCAGTCGAACCGCACCAACCAGATTTTGTTTGACGTTTCAATCACTTTTAGGCTTGCTCTGTGGGCTATATTATGGCATAAATTTACATGATAAAACATCTCCCGTATTTATTTATCATTTTTTTTGTATTGCTAAAAATACAGCAAACGTAAAACAAAATAAAAAAATCATAAATAATTTTGTTTTAATATATTTTCCTTAGGAGCTTTTCAACATACCCCAAAATGTAACAACAAATTAGAAAATATACGTAGACAAAATTAGTTATTAATAAATTATTCTCCATAGTGGAGTTTACCTTACTTCATTAAAAATTGAAAGTAAATATATTGGTACATACCTCAAAACATTGTTAATGACAATTTTTAAATAATTCGAAAACTCCCACCGAAATCAAGTTCTTGATACGGCCCTGTTTGATCAGTGATGAGTATATCAAAATTCAAAAGGTGTGATTGTTCCAACAACTAAACTGTACGATTGCAACTATATTTTAAATAGATTTCAACAAAATTTTCAACACGATTTTGAAATCTAGAAAATGTAAGGGAAATCGTTGATCTTCGCGAAATCTCAGTTTTTGTTGCGATGTGAATAAGCTTTATGAACACGGTTATCCGAATATTGTGACATTCTTCGCCAAACCAATCACATCGCAAAATGCATATCCTTGCGCATTTTAATATCAACAGAGAGCAGTATAAAGTCCAAAACATATTTGCAGATATTTTTTTGCAGAGAAAATAAAACACACTTTTAAATGGGCGAGAACACAATCATATTAATTTTACAGCTACTGCAGTTCTGCAAGTTGCTTCTATTTCTTAATCCACTGCAGACGTCAATCTCACCACTCTTAAATGCGTTTGTATTAATTGTCAGTTTTCCTTTGTCTTTTTAACTTCCCAGTGGAAGTTCTTGTAATGGGGCCGATTTTGTAAATCGCGGATTTTGACATATCTCCACGTTTCAAGGTAACCAGAATCCAAATTCAACGTTTTTATAGAGATGTCTGTCCGTGTGTATGTATGTGCGCTCGGAATTATCTTTCGCCACGATTATCTGGAGAACCAAAGATGATATTGACATGGGACCGGGTTTATTCGAAGCGTAATTACGTAACTCAGAACTGATTAAGTTTTCGAAGTTGCGAAATCGGTCCACCTGTTTTTTGTTAATAAATAAATAACTAAAAAAATAGAGGCAAACTAGCTGAATTTTGAAATTGATAATTTATACTATTTATTCACCCCTATCGGGAATTCCGAGAGAAAAATGTTTCCCCCGAACATTTTTTGTTCCCTAACTAAATCTACCCATCGTGAATTTCCATCGGAAAGTTTTTTCCCCGGGAATCAGAAAAGTACTTTCGAAAATATGTTCGAATGTTTTGACACCATCAAGTAGACAAGATACGGGAATGCCATTTGTTGAAAAAAATTAAAAATAATAGTTTAATATGTTTAGAAGTGCGCATTTTTCAATATGTTTAGAAGTGCGCATTTTTTAATATGTTTAGAAGTGTGCATTTTTTATTAAAATTTAAAAGAGCTTCACCAATTTGGTCTAGTTCACGTTGCAGTTGAAGCTCTTTTTGTAAAATATCAGTGATTGTAGTTGTTTTCTGTTGGCCTTTTTGTTTCGTTTTATTTCTTCTATTTGCATTTAAATCCATAGCTCTTTCATCCGGGGGTACGCATCATCAGAATTCAAAAGCAATTCAGTTAAGTACGATTCGTCGAAATCTGAAGATAGCTCATTGGATTGCATGGTTTTTTTGATTTGCGATGATCCTGTGGCTGTTTTCTTTTTGTGAATCACCGCATTCCTCCTCATTTCGTGTGTTGATGCAAGAATCCAATCCGAATCGCTTTGCATCTGAAGAACCTTCAACCGACACACTCATAGCGCAAATGTTGATGACTGCTTCATCCTAGGGGGAATATTTCTATTCTTTGTAAGGACCTCCCCCGGTTGCATTTTTAGCTTGAGGTTCTCGGACATCTTTTTTCTGATTTTTTTTTTTGTCACTCCAAACCTTAATAATTTGGAATTAAACATACGTATAAAATATGAAACTTACCTTTTTCCACTCAAATACAGACTTCACGGATAGCCCAACAATGTTCTTTTTTTTCTCCAAGGCTCTCCAAAAGCTGTTCACTTCCTCTTTTTTTCTTTGTGTATATCGATTTGCTATATCCGGATATTTTTCCATATGATTTACTTATAATAATCTGCATCTGTTTTGTATTTGTTGCGTTTGACCTTCATCAAAGCTAACTGCATTATTTTTCTAAATATTTGTCAGAAAAAAACTTATATTGTTGCTCTTTAGCTAAAGTTCCCAAACGAAATGGTAGCGGAATATTTCGGGGAAAATTACGGCAATATTTCCATCGGATGTTCATTCACGATACCTATTTTTTCCGACGGAATTTTTTGTTCCCTTTCGAAAATTGTTCACGATACCTATTTTGTGAAAAAGGGAAACATTTCGGGGGAAATATTATTCCCGATAGGGGTGATTAACTTTCCAGTGGAAGTTGTTGTAATGGGGCCGATTTTGTGAATCGCGGATTTGATATATCTCCACGTTTCAAGGTCCACAGAATCCAAATCCAACGTTTTTATAGAGATGTCTGTGTGTGTGTATGTACGTATGTGCGTTCGGAGTTATCTTTCGCCACGATTATCTCGAGAACGAATGATGGTATTGACATGGAACCGGGTTAATTCGAAGCGTAATTACGTAACTCAGAACTGATTAAGTTTCCAGCAAAATCGGTGCAGCCGTTTTTTGTTAGTAAATAAATAACTAAAATAATTTGCCTTTATTTGTACCATTTATTGTCATTTGTCATTGAGCAAATCATTGTTACATTGTGCTCCGGTATTTCGTATATATGTACATTTACAGGTTCCCGTCTTCATAACAATGGTTGCGTTAATATATATCACACTTCGCTGTTATTAACAACATTTAATTTCCATGAACAGATTTTTTAATATTAAATAATTCTTAACCATTTTAGGGTTAACCACATTTCAAAATTTCCCACTAATCGCATAAATCATATAGATCCCACTGTGAAGTTAGTCGTTTGGACCTTGCGGGTCGCACCCAGACCACTTTTTACTCTTGTATTGACCCATGCATTTTTTTTATTATCGTCAAGTTGAAGAGTTTTTTTTTTTCTTTTACACACTCTTGTGCCCTGGCACACATATTATGACAGCAACCTATGCAGTGCACGTAAAATATATCTGGAATGAAGCATACAGAACTTCTAGACATGTGTTTACAACGAGAAACATTTCGCGACGAAATTTCGAAATCGCATCTCACCATTCCCTCTGAACTTAGAAAATTTCATATGACAGCTACGGTCAGAAATGTCAGAAATGGTTGCACCAAAATATTTAATTTTCCAATTGAATAAACTTAAAAAATTGAGTGACTTGATTTGAGTCCGTGTCTGTCTCCTTTTTCCTTTATTTACATACATTTCGCCTTGCTTTGTCTTTATTTAAAAATTTTCGACGGCTGTTTTTTTTCAATTGTATTTTTATTCAGCGCGCTGAATGGCGTGCGGGCTATTTAAACGGTTTGTTCGATTTGACAAAATTCAAATGCAGAAACTAATTTCAACTTTTCGCTGAAATCCAACATTTCAAAATAATTAACTTTTCAAGGAAATGTTGAATTTAGCTGAAATGACGAATTTTGTGTCGGGGTGAGCGTACTATAACTTAATAACAGGAATCACGCAAATGGCATGGATGACTATAGAAGTACGACTATCTGAATAATATAACTTTTAAATAATCTTCTCAGAGTCAATCACGAGTTGGTGACTACTGCGTCTGCGAGAGGTGCGGAGAGTGCGGATCTATGCTGGAGGAATACAGCGACGAAGAAGTTGGTATTCTTATCATTATCCTGGGAACTTTCATACACCGCGAGCCTGCAATGGCAGCGCCTTTCCTTCCAGAAATTCTCACAATTGTATCAAAGTAAGTTGAGCCACAATTCTTCATCTACTGCTACTTTATCCTTTTCGTCCCAGATTTGCAATGCACTCAACATTCCCTTGGCAGTATGAAAGTGCCACACATTTACCAGGAGGATCTTCCTCAGTCGCTCATCAATTCATACGCTGCGTCCTGCACCAGTTGGCGCCCAACGGAATCTTTGTGCAACTTTTCCAAACGCAAATCAAAAGCAAGTTTTTAGCACCCTCAAATTCAAATCTTATTTATGCTTTTGTTCTTTTTTAGAGGAAAATCGGCGGAAATCTTTCCGGAGCATTGCCAAAGCTCTTCTGGATTTCCAAGAGCTAAATCCAACCAGTCCAATCTACATGGTCTGCGAATCGCTACTCTCGAAAAAAACATTGCCCCTGGAGCACTTGCCTGTCATATTGCGCAACATTTCCGAGTATCTCCAATGCATTCCGAACGACAGTGGCCTGGGTGCATCATCGTGGTCTCAGGCAATGCAATCATTGGAGTCGCTTTTTCGGCAAGTCGTCCTTATTCTACCGAGTGTTGACAATGTTGAGTACCTGCTCGATATTATGGTAGCCACGTTAAAGATATCCGCACCGAAAGCCCTCCTCGAACCATTCTCCAAAGCCCTTGGTTTCTGTGTTCAGAGCATCAATTTACGTCACAGCACTATCTATGAATTGTGTACTTTAAGTAACCGATCCTTCTCCAAGGATCGCGACAAGATGCTACTGTGTCGCCAGCTGATCTTTGAATTCGTCCAGGCCCTGAAGTTTAAAATTAACATTCCTGATCATAACCTTCTGTTGATTGTTGGATTTGCTCTTCAGGATGCTGGAGGTGCTTTACCACCGGGTACAATTGAAGGATTGCCTGACTTGCCACCACAGTTTCCCACCAATGCGGCTGATTGCCTGCGGCAGTATATGAATGATGTGTTGGACTTTCTAGCTGACTTTCACACACTGAGCAAAATCAAGGTAAGTTCCCACTGTGAACGGCCTTAAACGTTTCCAACGTAATGGTCTAATAGAACTTTAAGAATGGTCAGATTCAAAATGGCCTCGGTGAGGATACCCTGGGTGGCGTGCTGAAAGGTGCTGTGGCTCAGTATTTGGCCTTGGAGATGTCACGGGGAAACTCTAGAGACAACAAAGCTGTTGGGAGGTACTTACCATGGCTCTACAATGCTCCATCGTCACTTCAACAAGGGTAAGTTAAAGAAGCTTTATCTAAAAACCCAAAAATCGTATGTTTTTTTCTTTTAAAGTCCCAAGGAGTTCACCGAGTGCGTCGGTCACATGAGGCTGCTCTCGTGGCTGCTGTTGGGTTCACTGACGCATTCCGCTTTGACACAAAGAAAATGTGGCGTCATTGGACAACATGGAGCTGCTGTGCAACACTTTCAAATGCAGCATCCCGGACAACCAATGACACAGCCCGTACCACAAGAAGCCAGCTGTCATATTGCCGATCATATTCAAGTGATCTTTGCTGGATTCGCAGAGCAGTCGAAAACATCAGTGCTGCACATGTCGTCGTTGTTCCACGCATTTACATTATGCCAACTGTGGACAGTTTATTTGGAACAGACTGCTTATATGACGCCGAACAATGCTGAGGGGCATAATATTACAATGGGGATTCTTTTCGAGTTCTGGGCAAAGGTAACACCTTGCATTCTGCAGTTGGTAACACACTCGAAGGCAACCAAGGATAATGTAGAATTTCAGAGCTCCAATTCCAAGGTATGATTAACGAAAACGTCTTAGTAGTTGTGTGTGCAGATGTACAAAGCAAAACAGTTCGGTAGATTCAGATGAACCTGATGACACCGGGCGCCAATCTTCTTAGTTATCTAGAAAGTAAGGCATGACCGGCCCATACATGGCCTTAAACGTAGCTTCTCTAAACATTTGTGTGTGCGAGGTTATATTTTTGGCACGACTGAAAGGTACCTACAATAGGCGTTTTTATTTTTTAGCTCCGAGCGGGGCATTGAGCTGTCAAAAAAAGAACTGTGTTACTTTTTTAGCACGGAGCGCTCTGAGCACAAAATTTGCATTTTTTTGTTATCTCTGAGCTAACTCAGGGCTCGTTCGATAAGCTCGATTAAAAATGACCGAGCACATCGAGCGAAAACCGAAAAGCTGAGCGCGGCTGACTTCATTCATTTTTTGTGAATGACATCAAAAAAAAAAACAAAATTCAAAAATCCAAACAACGGAAATGGCGGACGAGTCCCTGAAGGTAAAGAAAAAAATAAGTTTTGAGCAGAATCAATTCTGTTTCTTAATTAGCTCGGAGCGCTCAGGTTACGTTCAGCCCGGAGCGAGCTCTGTTCGCTCGGGCCCCGCTCTGTTCCCCGCTCGGGGCTAAAAAAGAAAAACGCCTAATTCTGCACCGACTCTGAACGAAAAACTATGAGAAGCTCATGACAATTGATACCCTTGTATGTTTTCCAGACTTTCACAAGAGGTGTGACAGTAGAAAAACTTTAGGTGTTACTGGGGTAATTTGAACCTAGACCCATAAATCTAAGCTATTCAATGTTTAACATATTATGAGCTCAAAGAAATCGCTATTTGCAGCTTTGCAGCTAAGCATTTTAAAACCATTCCGATTTACAAATAAATCTCAGGAGGTATCTCAGCTCTACCTTATCGAGGTCTTGAGAAAAGTAACTACCAAGAATCATCAGTCTGTGTTTTTCGGAGACTGGGCGTTTGCATAATAGGTTTTTTTTTATAATTTACACGCACTAAAGGGATTTGTTGGGACCCTTATAATGTAATAGCTACACAGCGCGGGCGTGAAGGAAATTAGGGTGAGAAGAAAAGGAGAGATGCCGTTTTGAATGTTTGTAGGTTATAATGTGAAGGAAAAACAATGCGTGGAAGAGTATTCCACATTCGTTTTGTACGGCTGAGAAAAGATTTTTCGAACTTCACTGTACGTCCGAACACAGGCTTGAGGGTGAACTGATGAGTAAGCATTCCTTGCATGGAGGTTATTGAGGTTGAAATGTTCAAGGGGTGGAATGCAACTGGCTATTTCGTTTGAGCACTTTTGGTGGAAATAACGAAAGGCCGGAGACATTACCACGATGACTAAGAGAGTCAATCGATCTCGCGATGTCTCGGTCGTTAACGAGTTTTATCGCGCGTTTTTGGATCCTGTCAAGAAGCTCCAAATAAGTTATCGGTGCACCGGACCAGATATGAGCGTTGTACTCGAGTTTTGGTCGAATAAATGCCTTATAAATTGTAGCCAGATCAGAAGCGGTGAAATATTTCTTACATCGCTTAAGGAAGCCTAGACGGACGTGAACCGCCCTGAGGGACGCGAAGCAAGAAACGAATATGAGAAGCTGAGGGTACTGTCATCAGCAAAGGAATGGATTGGATTAGAAGTAACAGATAGGAGATCATTTATAAAAATGAGAAAGAGAGTCGGGGACAGAACAGAGCCTTGGGGAACACCAGCATTTATTTGGTGAATTCCAAACTTGAAACTGTCGAAAACAACTTGAATTGAACGGTCCGAGACGTAATTTTTAATCCATTGAAGAAGAGTAGGTGCCGAATAGATTCAGGTATTTAACGTCCCTACAGTTTCTGCAGTAATTGATGTGCAGTTCCACATGAAGGCCCACTGTGCAGTGCCCGTCAGCACGCAAATATCTTTGCTGCTTGGGCCGATCATGGATTGGGATCTCTTTTTCCTTACCGCTGGCTGGTCAGATCTCTTGTGTGTGCTGAGGTTAGTCCTATATAGATTTCTTCTACTCAAGGAGAATGTCGATTTCCGGTGGGATTATACTTAGCGGAGTTCTAATAGACTTCAAGGCCAAAATTGCATTAATTTTTGATCCATATCTTGCAAACTTGTCTGCTTCTGTATTACCCCATATTCCCTGGCACCCATCAAATGGTCATCGTGCTGGCAAATGATATTTTGCCGAAGTATTTACTGCATTGTTTTACTGCCTCGAATTGAAAATTAAATAAATATTAGGCATTGACGGCCCATACAGGGCCGAAGACATAGCTTCTCCAACCATTTTTGCTTGTGCAAAGTGAAACGTACAATTTAAACCAGAATCCGAACAGCAAATTTGAAAAGCCTCTCGTGACAATTGACACTCTTGGATGTTTGTCAGACGTTCGCAAGAGGTGGGACAGTGGAAAAACTGTTTAAGGTGTTACTTGGCCCCGGGGGATTCGAACCTGAGATCTTTAAATTAGTAGTCCAACACACCTACCTCTGCTTCACTGCGCCCACGATTTTACCACCCATTTATAGACGCTTGTCTGTCAGAATAAGGTGATGTTTTCACCAACAAAGTTGCGTCACATTTCATCTCTTTAGCAGCTTCAGTCATTGCAGTTATGTACATCTGAAGAAAAATGCAGTCGTCACTGATTCTAAAGAATTCGCTCAATAGTTATGCACAAAATAACTTTTGCTTGATGCCCACCTTGGAAGAAAGCTTTCTCCTTCGTTTCTTACTGACCCTTTCGTTTTTTTCGGACATGATAGTAGCCAATCCCCTTTTGAAAGCGAAGATGCAAGTTAGTAGTCCGTGGCTGATGTTTCTTTCCAGCATTCTTGTGAATCAACAGAGGCACAGTCCAGTTTTTTTCCGAGCCTGACAAGAGTTTTAACCGCCTTGCTGATGCAGTATATACATATATAGGATTAGCAGTACCAACCATTGTGCTGTAATCCGCAAGGACGCCGTTATCCCGATGCAGTCTGCCCTTTGAATTTAGTGTGTTTTTAAAGATGGTATTTTTTTAATAGCTTATCACTGTATAACTGCGCCGTATGTTAAAATAGGCCTTGGTGTATATAGCCTATATAGCCTACGTATGCCTATTTGACACGGTCTTCTATGTGTTCCTTCCAAATAAGTTTGGAATCCAGGATGACACCCAGGCCCGCAACCCAGTTACTGCCACTACAGACTTTCCTCTGCCGAGACACTTCAGTTGTGGTTATAGAAACTGCTTCGTTTTTTTTAAATAAAAAACCACCTGCCAAAACTGCTGATACTGCGACTTGAAAGATCCATTGTTTCTTAAGGGTTTACTATTCCAAGAGACGTACCTCTTCTCTTATGAAGGTCAGTGCATCCTTGGTGGCAGAGTTTCTTAGCTCTGCTGGCGAACGTATTTCTCTGTGGAAGATACGTCTTCTTAACGAAGTGCTTCACGAGTTGGTATTTGCGGATCTGATGTTTTTCTTGTGGAGATTGACGAGCTGCCCGTATGTCGTCCACTCGATGCGTCCCTCCTTTGCGAAAATTCATCTAGACCATGGGTTCTGTGTGAGCTCCTAATACGCCAGAGAAGGCGTTTGTTTCCACTTGTTCGTGAAAGCTAGAGTGGGCGCAGTCGCGCAGAGGTTAGTGTGTTGAACTACTCATCTAAAGTTCTCAGCTTAAAATCCCGCCGGGGCCAAGTAACACCTTTAAGTTTTTTTCACTGAACTACCTCTTGTGAACGTCTGACAAACATTAAAGAGTATAAATTGTCATAAGAAGCTTCACAAATTTGCCGCTCGGATTGTGGGTCCCTTCCACTCCGCACAAGCAAATAACATATATTTTTTTACATCGGTTAGAGATTCGACTGTCTTGTCGACTTCTTGTACTATGTATGGTGAGTTCCTTAATTGGCAAACATTTTTAAGACTCTGTCGATGTTTGTTGAACTTATCCTATCTCGCTCTTCTTGGGTTCCTGAAAAATGTCATAATATGACACTCCATGTGTATCAAAGAGCAGAAATGACCCGATTGTGATGCTTTCTTGGACAACATCAAGCTCGTTATTGAATGGAACTATTCCGAGATACAAATGTGGCATCCAGCTCTTCCTTTTTAATCGCCGTAGTAAATGTGGGATTCGGATCATTTCCCCAGACAGACGTCACACTAAAATATTCTGGTTCCGGTTTTTAGCTTCAAAAATCAAACGAATTTCTCCCTTTTCTAAGTTGGTCAAATATTGTTCTTTTTCTTTTAATAGCTTTCCGAAATGGTGAATCTACATTTCTTGAGTCTCCTCGAAGCTCTCAAGGAAACTCAATCAACCGTGTTAGGCAAATTGTTGCCCCTGTGGAGTCCTGTCTTATCCTCTCAGACTCAGGTTAGTTGCCATCATATTTTCTAAAACAAATATGTGTTCCAAAAAATGTATCAATTTCCAGCTATCGGACACCTTGCACGTACGGCTACAAAATGTTCGTGACTATGCACCCGACTACGAGGAACAACACACCCACCACTCGGACTCACTGTTAAAATGGCTACAGCGACTTCAATTCAAAATGGGCCAGATTGAGTTACAATCATCGACAGCTACACAGTTTTATTCAATTTAAAAAAAAAAACAATCCTAACCCTAAACTTAATTTAAGAGACTTAACTAGATATTTACATGTTTAACTGTTACTCGAACACTAAATGTTGTTAAAATATAAAAGCGCATGCAGAATGTTATTCGAAAATCGTGTAAACGACGGTTCCACCTGTTTTCTCATCGACCAGGTCTTCCACTTCGTCGTCTTCATCGATATGCTGAACGCCTTCGATGTTTATCGAACTTACCATTGGCTCTCTATACGTGGTAAACATTGGGTTGCTCTTCCGGTCCGCTTCGCTGGGCACTTCAATTTTAAGACTTTCGATTCTGTGCAGCTTGGCTACCAGGCGATCGGCGGCTTGTTTTTCCTGAAGGTCCTGCAAAGAAAATTCGCGTCGTAGTGAAGTAAAAATCTCATTGGTTAAGGGAAAAGGTTGACGAGGCGGATTTGGTTAGGTTAGGTTAATGTGGCTGTCAGCCGAGGCCGAATGACTTAGACCAAAATAAGGTCCGTTGTGGTACTACGTGGATGTGGGAATGGTGTTAGTACGATCGTTTAGATCGTTGTAGAAGGAAACATCCAAGTTGATTTTTCTTTTTTGGAAGAGAGATGGGCATGTACATAGAAGGTGGAGAATAGTCACCTAACACGCCGTCTGTCAATTTATAGCACGTTTAGACCGCGTGTAAGGTTTGTGCTCTCGATCGCATCAAGCTTAAATATGAGTTTGCATCTAGCTATTTGTATACCAAAGCAACCTTTTTCAGGAAGTAAAGGTAAAGTAGTTCCATTTTTAACGAGTTCATCAGCCCTAAAATTCAACGGAATGTCCCTATGCCTCTGCCCAACAAAGGGAATTTCGATCTGTTCTGTCATCTTCTTGCGGGATGTTCGGCAGTCTAATGCTACGTAAGACCAAGCCAAGGTAAGACTTCTTTGATCGCCATAATTTAAGCTAGGAACACGCTACAGTGATTGGAAAGACGGAAGGAGAGACTGAGATTAAGTTTGTCGGAGAAAACACAACCACCCACCCCATCATTTGTTTTTGATCCGTCGGTGTTTACGTGGATCTCTTGATCATACAAGAACTCATCATCTTGTCAGAGTGATCTGGAGGGGATGGTTACTTTGGCGTGGTTATCTGGCCAATTTAAAATAAGGACCGAATATTAAACTTCGTCGGAAAAGTAAGGATGGTACCGTTGATGGAAGGAGGCTCTATCTATGGAATTTTGTATTTCCTAGCGAAGAGGACAAGATCGGTTTGTTGGGGGTTCACCCCCAATCTATAACGAACAGCCCATCTGGATAGCTTGTTAAGAGCGTTTTGAAGGAATTCTTTTAATGTATTAATATTCTTTCCTGAAATGGCAATAGCGTCATCCGCAGAGATGATTGCCGAGACGGAAAAGTAGATAAAAGAACTAAACTAAGAAAAAGTTAGCTTCTTCGAACATAGTTAGTCAAAATGTATGAAAAACTCCTGTTAAGAGAATGTTAGCTGTTTAGAACTACACGCGAGAAACCCATTGGCACAACAAAGAATGGAGTGGGTTAAAACCAGTCAGATATAACTACTAAAACTAAATAAAGCCAGGAGGAATCAATGTCATTTAGAGCGATCTAATGGCAACTTACCTTCATTTTGGCCAGATAAACCTTTTGAATCTCTACTGAATCAGTTAACGTCAACATCTTAGCTGGTCCATGCTGAATGAGAGGCGGCGTCGCAGCGGTGTTTTCCCAGTGCTTTCCCTGCTTGCGCAGCTTTTCCTTCTCCGGACTATGGACATTGGAAATAGTTGTTTGATAGGGTTTATACTTTTCTTTCGTTGCCGGGAGATCAACCCCTATATTGACTAAATACTTTAGGTGTTGATCATCATCAAATTCTTCGATGTTCATCTTCAATTGGTCCATTTTCGGCATCTCATCGTTGCTTAGAATTTTAACATTAACAGCCGACTCAGTCTTTTCATTGGAAAAGGATTTGATATCCTCAATATCTTGTGGAGTGACTAGCGACTCTTCTGGCAGAATAGTTGTAATCTTCTTCTCGTGCATGGCACGTTGTGCAATGATCTTCAACGGGTCCATTTCAGCCTCATCGTCACTGTCAATGATATCGGCTTCGTCATCACCATTCAGATTGCCATTCCATTCCATTTTGTTAAGCTTAACTTGTCCCTTGGAGGTGATGTTCATTTCGGAGAATGTCTGTGCCGCCAAGTCCACGTCGTACATCTTCTCTAGTTCGTTGCAGACTTTTTGATAGAAATCCTTTATACGTTGTCCTTTATCAGGAAGTTTGTTCATATTAGGTCTAAAGGAATAAAGCTGGTTCATTATTCTCGAGTAGATGTGACGATTCACTTACATTCTCGACATGAGCTTCTCTTCCCGCTCCTTAATTTCAAGAAGCTGCATGCGATTCAGTTTTGTGATATCTTTAATATAATGATCGGATTTTAGCGCCGGCAATACGCCGGGTATTTTGTTTAATGTTGCCCGTGGTAACATTTTGTTTAATAGAAAAACTATGCACAATCTAGAAATGTTTTTGTAATGTTGTGAAAAAATGACATGTCCTGCGGCATTTAAGCAGACCTGTTTGATTAATTATTTTTTTGAGCAGATGTTCAGGTGAGTAGTAGCACAATTGATCGTTTTAGATTAAGGATGCGATTACAGCAAGTGCTTAATATTTTAGTGTTAGTGCAAGTAGGTGCAAATCTTACTTCGAAATCGAGATTTGCCAAAAGTAATCTAGATAAAAAAATATATAATTTTTTGCACCCAATGGAAAATGGGAGATCATGCAAAAACAGTGATTCCATTTGCACTCTATCTCCGTAAATTTGGCACCCAGTGATGAGAAAACACAGTCAGTTGCTGGACATACTTAAAATATGAGCTACTTAAGCGAACGGTTCTTTCAAATATAAAATTGGCTTCAGTCAGCGCTGCCAACTGGGGCATTATTATGCCTTTTGGGCATAAATTTGAAGCCTTGGGCACCTGGGCAACTTAATCTGAAAATATGCTAAAATAGGCACAATTTTGCAGCAATTTTTTACGTTTATTTATTTCATGTCAAACATTCGTTATTCAAACCTAAATACATAATCAGACATACAAAAAGGGATAATTCCAAAGTTAGAAAAGTTTGTAACTAGCATGTTCTGTCTTCCACTTTGATCATCTACGGTTGAGCGATTTTTTTCAGCAATAAATCAAAACAAGACAAAAGTAAGAAATTCGTTAAATATTGAAACCTTAATATAACACGCGCAAAGGCTTTTTAAAAATTAAGACTGCCCCGAAAGTGTTACATGAAAGCCTTTTCAAATTTTTCAACCAAACAATGTATGACTTTAAAAACTATGATGAAGATCAAGATTCTATATAATTTTGACTTCTGTCGCTTAGGTTTTTTAAATGAATTTTTTTCTGTGATTTAGTTTATTTAGTTTTATGTTATAATTTATTTGCTACGATTTTATGTTATTTTCACTTAAAATTACATGAAAGACTATGAATAATTTTGTTATCTGTGATTTGATGCTGTTTATGTTCAGAGGTTTTCTATTTATTTAAATACTAATGAATAGTCTTTCATTAGCGACTTGACAACTTCAAACTTTCAGTGTAAACGCACCCTTAAACCGATTAGCGAACTGTTAATGTCAAAATATTCAGTAAAATCAACATTTTCATGATTGTGAAGTACAGGAAGGAACAACATTTACAAACAATTAAAACTTACTACCGGATTTCCGAGTTGATGGTCGCAATTTTAAGAGCGATAACGCTAATTTTCGGCCGTAATTCTTTGAGCAATTGCATGAATTGGACATCAGTGATATGTGGTTCCAACAAGACGGTGCCACAAGCCACACAGCGGGTGCAACAATCGAGTTATTGAAGTCTCAGTTCGGTGAAAGTGTTATCTCGAGAAACGGACCCGTCTATTGGCCGACGAGATCATCTAATTTAAAGCCCCTAGACTACATTAAATCAATGGTCTATGCCACGATCGGTCGAAAAGTGCAACCGAGTCATCGAAAATTGGGTTCAAGGTATCGACCGCTGCAGATGTCCCCGTGGTAGACATATGAACGAAGTCGAGTTCCAGTCATAAATGTTTTGAGAGTAATTCAAGCCAATAAATTGTTTCTTGAGATATCTCAAGTAGTTTGCATTTTAATTAAAAAAAAAATTGTCAAGTTCTTAATGAAACCCCTTTTAAATGCCAAAAATGAATGCATAATCCATTTTCATTTTTATTTTGAATTTTTCTTAAAAATGGGCATAATTTAATTGGGAAGGGCATAATTTTATGGAAAATTGGGCATAACTTTCATGACATCAGTTGGCAGCTCTGGCTTCAGTTTTCATCCGTCTTTTCCAATTGGTCTTTAACAGTTAGGCGACTAATAAAACGTTTTCATTAGGACTGAAATCAGCTTATTTGAAGATTAGCTGAAAAAGTGTTTGCTCTCAGTTATGCTAAAGAACAACACATGTTGGTTTTTTCGATTAGTTTTCTCAACGATGACATCAACATATATATATATAACTTCACGAAGAATTTCAAAAACAGTAAACAGCACGGCGCGTTTGCTGGGAGTGCGTACTCAGACTCGTCCAGTAATCACATTAGGCCTTTGGCAATTTATTAAGACATAAAAATTATAAGATGCACACGAGCGTCAATAAATAAACTGTGACAAATATCTGGAGCAAATATTTGGTTATCCACGAATAAAGTTTGCTGATCACCACCGAAGCGTTTAAACCCACTGTTTCATCCCCAGATATAGTTGGGATCAATGATTGATTCACGCTCGTATGCATCTTATAATTTATGGCCTGATGTGATTACTGAACGAGTCTGAGTATGCACTCCCAGCAAACGCGCCGAACTTGGGTCCACATTCAAATGCAATGGCATATAGAAAGCGAATTATACAATAAACGTTTATATCACCAGGTTGTTTCACTTGGACGGCATCAGTTTCTTGAGTAAAATACCTTCGATGTCAATCTACGAGATGATTATCGGGTCCATATAGGTCTTTGTCAAGTTCATTGACCAGCCGTTTGTAAAATGATGAGAATTTTCTCTCTGTTTTGGTATTTGGATTAAATTTATCTTCAAGAAGACTGCCTTTAACACTTTATTCACACGAAACCACAGCTCCATCTTCGCCATCACCTGAAAGTTGGCAAATAAAGACAACTTTGCAGATCAGTTCTTTCTCTTTACTGCTTCCAACTTCTTTGCATATTTTAATGAATCCATTTTCCTAAAAATATATCGAGAAACTATTGATTATTAATAAAAAAACTTACTTTTGTTTGCTGATTCCTAGTATTTTCCCGCCTATTACTGCTAAAAGATTTTGTTTGTTTACCCTCCATGTTGTTGTTGTTTTTCGATTTGGCATCTGTCAAAAAAGTGTGACTATTCAAACAGTTCCACCACTCCTTTCATCAAACGCTGAAACGTCACTTTAAATAATCAAACAAACACACATATTTTTGCATTGTTCACAGCGGGTCTGCCACATTGCTGAAGAACTTTGGTATTTCGTAATTATAACCCGATCCAGTGTTGATTTTTCATCATTAAATCTCTTCCATACAAGGTAAAAAACGTGAACAATCAATTCAGAATAAATCACACCACATTGTTACCCTAAGATATGGCAGCCGACTCGGAAGTACTACTGGCGCAGTTCCAGGCGCTAGGCATGAGCGAACAAAAGGCAAAGGAAACTCTGAAGAACGCTAACGTTACAAGGAACCTCCAACTGGCACTCAAGGAATGTGATATTACCACGCTAGCCGATGGGGTTGGCATGCTTCTATACCACATGGCTTCAAAAATTAAGCCTCAAATCATCGCGGAGCTACCACTCCTTGTCAAATACATAGTGGAGAAGAAACTGGACTCTATTATGCGAGTTGAAGCTGCTCTAGAGTATCTACTCCAAGTCGGTCACAAGAAGGACGTGGTGAACATTACGGAGTTCGAGAACGAGTGCGGGGTTGGCGTGGTGATCACACCCGAGGAAATCGATCGGGTGGTGGAGGAGCAGATACGGCTGAATAAAGACGCACTTATTGAGCAGCGGTACCACTTCAATGTCGGCAAAATAATGCAGGAGGTGCGCAATCAATTGAAATGGGCCGACGGTAAGGCGGTGAAATCCGAGATCGAAGTTCAAATCTTCGATTTGCTGGGTCCAAAGACCGAGGCGGACTTGAAACCCTTGCCAAAGCCGGACAAGAAAAAGGAAAAGACGAAGGCGAATCCTGTGAATCCGTATGAACCAGTTGAAGGTGCCCCTGATGGAGCGACGACAATCGCTGAGCTCATGAAGACGAAGGTGCACTTCCACGCACCCGGCGAAAACTACAAGACTGACGGATACGTGGTGACCGAAAACACCGAGGCAATCCTGAAGGAGCACCTGCGAAAGACCGGTGGTAAAGTACGCACCCGGTTCCCGCCGGAGCCAAACGGCATTCTCCACATTGGTCACGCGAAGGCGATCAACATCAACTTTGGTTATGCCGCCTCCCAGAATGGAGTCTGCTTCCTCCGATATGATGACACCAACCCAGAGAAGGAAGAAGAGAAATTCTTCGTTGGCATCAAGGACATGGTCGAGTGGTTGGGCTACAAACCGTATAAAGTGACGCACTCGTCCGACAACTTTCAGCAGCTGTATCAATGGGCAGTGGTTCTGATTAAGAAGGGAATGGCATACGTCTGCCATCAGACAGCCGATGAAATGAAGGGCTTTAACCCCAAGCCGTCCTCCTGGCGCGATCGACCCATCGACGAAAGCTTGCAGCTCTTCGAGGACATGAAAAACGGCAAGATCGACGAAGGGGCTGCAACCCTGAGACTAAAACTCACTCTGGAGGAGGGAAAGGTCGATCCGGTGGCCTACAGAATCAAGTTTATACCCCACCATCGGACTGGCAATCAGTGGTAAGTGTATTTGGCTCCGTTTGGTCCATCTTTTGCTAACTCTTCCCCGTTCAGGTGCATCTATCCCACATACGACTACACTCACTGTCTCTGTGACTCCTTGGAGAACATAACTCACTCGCTGTGCACCAAGGAGTTCCAGTCACGTAGATCGTCGTACTACTGGCTTTGCAACGCTCTTGATATTTACTGTCCCGTCCAGTGGGAGTACGGCCGCCTGAACATGAACTACGCGTTGGTCTCCAAGCGGAAAATCGGTAAGCTCATAACCGTGGGTATTGTCAACGACTGGGACGACCCAAGGCTGTTTACATTGACCGCTCTGCGTCGACGTGGCTTCCCCGCTGAAGCTATCAACAATTTCTGCGCCCAAATGGGTGTTACTGGGGCGCAAATCTCTGTGGACCCGTCTATGTTGGAGGCCTCTGTTCGCGATGTACTCAATCTAACCGCCCCACGCCGGCTTGTAGTCTTGGAGCCGCTTAAAGTTACGATCTCCAATTTCCCGCACCCGGAGCCAATACAGCTGAAAGTCCCCAACTTCCCCCAGAACCTGGAGAAGGGATTCCACGAAATCGTTCTCGATCGCGTCGTCTACATCGAGCAGAGCGACTTCAAGCTGAATGCGGAGAAGGGCTATCGCCGCCTGTCGCCCGATCAACCCATCGGTCTGAGGCACGCTGGTCTTGTGATCTCGGTAACGGAAGTAAAGAAGGATGCAGCTGGCAAGGTGGTCGAGTTAATCTGCAAGTGCGACGAGTCGGAGAAGGCAGAGAAGCCTAAGGCCTTCGTACAGTGGGTATCTCAGCCCATCGAAATCGAAGTGAGGCTCTATGAGCTGCTGTTCAAGCACAAGAACCCCGAGGATACCAACGAAGTGCCTGGCGGCTTCCTGAGCGACTGTAAGACAGACACAATGACAAGCATGCGTGCATACGCAGATAGAGTCGTCGGCCACGCCAAGGTGTACGACAAATTCCAGTTCGAACGCATTGGCTTCTTTTCAGTCGACCCAGACAGCAAAGACTTGATTGTGTACAACCGAACAGTGGGTCTGAAGGAGGATTCCGGGAAGAAATAATGCCTGAATAAATAAAAGAGCATATCATGTTGTTTTTACTAAAAAAAAATGAGCCAGGTTGTTTTATTTTTTCCCTTCCACCATGATGATGTGGTAGCCAAATTTGGTCTTCACAGGTGGATCGGTGTATACGGGATTGTTGACGGTCGAAATTGGCAGGGCAAATGCTGCATCTTGGAATGGACCAACCATAGCTCCGCGTATTTGCCATCCCAAATCGCCACCTTGACGGGCCTTATCCTCGCTATAGGCGGTGGCAACGTCTGGGAACCTTTGACCGGCTTTGAGTTTCTCCATAGCCTCCATAATTTTACCCTGCTTCTCACATAGGATGTGACGTACTTTTACTGCATTGCCACCTTTTTTCTCCTTCCCTGACGCAAATTGAAACATCAGAGGAGGATTGCACTTAAAATATAAATGCTATTGCTTACCCTTTTCAGCATCACCACCAGCGGCTGGTTTTTTGGCACCCGCTTTGTTATCTTTAGCTTTTGTATCTTTTTTCGGTGGCATTTCTGGCAGTTTTGTAGAAAATAAATTATTTTGGTTAACAATTTGGCAAGGTAGAAGTTAACTAGGGGCCTGTTTGATTTGGAAAACTTGTTTCGAGGAGAAAGTGTGTTTGTTTTATGTGCAATTCAGAATGGAGTCAGTGGTGTATCGCTTGCTCGTATTGCCTTGCGAGAGCTTCAGCTTCTTCAAATAAATACAAAAACTAGACGCCAGGCCCTAACATCTTGAATATCCCACTTTATTTGCAACAATTTTAACTCAGCAACAAAAATAAGTATTAATCAAAAGAGCTGCGTTACATTGCTAGGTAAGGCTCAAAACTCCCCCAAAATGTTTAAAAATAAATAAAAAAATATACCTAGGCCAATTGCGTCTATTGGCGGCCGAGATCGTATGATTTAACGCCTTTTATGGCACTACATGAAATCATTGGTCTATGACAAAAAGCCGGTAACGATAGGGGAGCTCAGAGCCAATATTCGGCCGTAACGGTCGAAATGTGCGGCCGAGTCATCGAAAATTGTGTTCAAAGTATCGACCGCTGCATACGTTCCCGTGGTATATGTATGAACGGACTCGAATTTCATTCATAAATGTTTTGATAGTAATTCAAGTCAATAATTTTTTGGGATATCTCAAGTAGTTTACATTTTATTTAAAAAAGAAGTTGTCAAGTCGCTAATGAAAGACCCTTTACTATGGATGCGGTTGCGATAGCTACTATCCACACAAATATGTATACATATTTTAAGAGATGATATTGCAGCATGCATGCTCGAACACTCAGCGAAACTCTGCGCCATCTGGTCAAGAGCTCTATAATTAAATATATTTGAAAGCAGACGGTTGTTCAGTTCCAATTATAGCTAGGAACAATTATAGCATTTTGCACCGAATCTAAATCCGAGATTTCACAAAATCACTTCTACATATATCAAAATCGAAAGATATCCTATACATTTCGATGAAATCACCTCCAAATCTACATGCACTCGTCAAATTATTAAGGCACAACACAACTTTCGATACAACCTTCACTTTTACCCAGTACCGTATCGAGAACTTCTTTTAAATGGGGGTTTTCGAACTCTTTCGAAATTGTCAACAACAATGTTTTTGCAATATTTTACTTTAATTTACAATTAAGTTAGTTGGATACCCCTCTAGAGAATTTCTTTTAACCAAAACATATATGTAATATATTTTCTATTTCTTGTTACGTTTTGTGGGAGGTTTGACCCCCCTTTTCTGCTCCCTCATTTTGGTACAACGCTGTGGTCTAATTAATGCTTAATCAACTGCAGCTGATTGGAAATATGTTAAAACGAAATTGTTTATGATTTTTGTTTTGTTTCAATTGTTTCAATATTTATTAGCCATAGGGTAATGTGGAAAATTAAAACAGGGCAATGCTCTAATATGCAAATTAATGTCTTTAATCCACAAACAAACTTCAGAGCATGTGTAAGAGTGATTGAAACGTCAAATAAAATCTTTTTTGTGTTCGGTGCGAACGCATCGATGAGATCTCGAAATTTCTTTGTCGAAAACTCGCGATAGGAAAACCAAATTGAGTGAAAGAATTTCAGTAATTTGCACAAATCCAATGGAAAAATCATTATGATTGTTAATAAAGTGTACATTTAAGTAAAAACAAGAGCTATTGAGGAGTAAAAACGACCAAATTAAAGAGAAAAAACCTGAGAAAATATGGTAAAGCAAAAAAAACAACAAAAATAAACATGTTGACAAACAAAATTTTGCAGTTCTTGATGCGGCAGTTTACAGGCATTTACAATTTTTTTGGTATAATTTTGTTATTAATTAATTGTTTTTTGTTTGTTTGTGTTTAGAAGTATAAATTGAAATAATACAAAATGGTTCAGCTTGATTTATTCCGAAAAAAAATATATTTGTTTGCGTCAACAACGCGATTCTCACGGTTTCACTTATACTTTTTGTTACAATCGTATTATTTCTTTAATTTTTAAGTTTTCAAAACTAGTGTTTGGATACTTCTTCTGTCTATTAACAAAATATTTGCGCAAAAAGCCATTGAAATTTTGTTTTCTTACATTTCATTTATGCTGTAGGTTTGTTTTTTATTTCTTTTGCATTAGATACTGACGTTGTGGCGAAGTTCTCTATTATGTTTCTGTTGCTTCTAAGATATTCATCCCCACTCTTTGAAATTACAACTTTTGGAGCAAAAAAATACACAAATTACTACATTTGTTACGTCTGCTACATAAATGAGGTAGTTAATGTATTTAAATGTAGTTAACGTAATTTAAGGTAGCAGACGTAGCGCTGGAAGTCAAAACGTAGCTTGAAATGTCAATTTAACCACCAAATTGACAAATTGAATCAACTCTGTGGGAAAAAGGGTACTTTTCATAATAGATGTACGCTGGTGCACTTATAGAGACTGCTTCGCAAATTCTTTGCACAACCTGAATCATATGAAGACTTTAGCAGCTTCAGATACTGATAAAAAGATTCCCACGGAAATTAAGTAGCTATTGTTTAATGACAATTTCATCTAGTAAATAGAGGAAGAAATTTATATCTACGATCCAGTTTGCAAATTGATGAACAAGTGTCAAGATGATGCAACTATTTTCTCTGAAGCTGTAGATTTGTGGCTACAGATGCAATTGTCAGCAAATATGACCAATTTCTCAGCCCAATGAAAGAAATGGCGCTCTCCATCAATATGATGCAATAGCGGCATATAGCTTGCATCCAAGATATCTTGGCAAAAATTTAACAACATCGCAGCGAAATGAGGTTACGCTACATTTCGTTGAAATATTCTCGGCTTGAGAACTAAATGATTATGACAAATTCATCAAAGGTCAGGGCATTTTTGCTTCATTGAATAAAAAGCTTAGAGAAAGTGGTTATGGTGATAGTGGCGAAGGCAACGGTGGTGGAAGTGAAGTTTTAGTGCCAAAGACTTATTGGAGTTTGGCATCCAGACAGCATCTAGGCATATCAAAGTATGATATACGTTTACCTAGTATTCCAGCATCATCAGCAGCAATAGATAAGGTTTTCTCGCAGTGATCGTTCGTCCATACAAAAATCCGGAATAGGCTTAACGAAGAACATGCAAAGAAACTCATTGACATGCATTATACTCTTAACATGAATGACAAAAATAAAAAAGACGATTATTAAATTTGCGTTTTTCTTTTATAAAGCTTCAAATTCCTTGATTTAGCTCATTTATGCAACATGATTCTTATGTCGTTCACTAGTTAATTTTTTTTTTTGTAATTCCTTTTTAAATTTAACATTTTGTGTGTATGTAGCACACGTAACAAATGTAGGTAGTAAATGAAACAAATCAGACGTGTAGTTTACCCGATTAACTACGTGTAGTTAATCGAGTAGACTACCTGACCTAAACTACTCTGCCATCTCTGCTAGACACCCGTTCTTCAGAATGAAAGTCATGTCCAGAGAGAAATGTAGATTTGAAAAGAGACGCGTTGATTGCACTGAAAATCCACCGAAAATCCACTTTCAAAAACAATTCCCGGTCTGGGCGTCAAAGAATTACTACGAAATCAAATTTGTGTAGAGCCACGATGTTTATCGAAATGACTTAATTCTCAGGAACGTGTGGCAGGCACTGACAAGTTCTGGTAGTATTTGCTCTGGTAATCTCTAACTATAAAAAAATGTTAAGCAATAGACCTTTTCACCAAGCTATCTTTTTCTGAAGTGCCGAATCCCTTTCTTAAACGTCAAAAGCAAATTGAATGATAAAATTGCAGAAATTTGCACAAATCGTATGGATTAATCATTGTGATTTTTAATGAAGTGAATATTTAAGTGAAAACAGCAGCTATTGAAGAGTATAAAATACCAAGTTATAGAGAAAAAACCTGAGAAAGTATGTTAAAGCAAAAAAAGCAATAGAAACAGTGAACATGTTGACCAAAAAATTGAAAAATGTGTGCGAATCAAAAGTAGAAATTGAAAGTGTTTGCAAATAATAACCTTGTGGCTTGTGGATTCGTCAGCATTTTACACATTTTTTGCCACAACGTGATTGTCACGGTTTCACTTTTATTTTTTGTACAGAATTCAATATATTGTTTTTATTTTGTTTTTATTTTCTGTGTTCGTTTGACACTGACGTTGAAGAGAAGGTCTATAGAGATTCAGATATTTGTCACGGTTTATTTATTGACGCTCGTGTGCATCTTGTAATTTATGTGTCTTAATAAATTGCCGAAGGCCTGATGTGATTACTGGACGAATCTGAGTATGCACTCCCAGCAAACGCGCCAAACTTGAGTCCAATTTGAAATGCAATGGCATATAGAAAGCGAATTGTACAATGAACGTTTATATCACGTCGTTTCTCTTGGACGGTATCAGTTTCTTGAGTAAAATATGTTCGATGTCAATCTACGAGATGATTATCAAGTCCATTTAGATCTTTGTCAAGTTCATTGACCAGCCGTGTGAAAAATTATGAGAATTTTCTCTCTCTTTTGGTATTTGGATTAAATTTATTTTCAAGAAAACTGCCTTTAATACTTTATTCACACGAAACCACAGCTCCGTCTTCGCCATCACCTGAAAGTTGGCAAATAAAGACAACTTTTACTCTTTACTGCTTCCAACTTCTTTGCATATTTTAATGAATCCATTTTCCTAAAAATATATCGAGAAAGTATTGATTATTAATAAAAAAAACTTACTTTTGTTTGCTGATTCCTAGTATTTCCCGCCTATTACTGCTAAAAGATTTTGTTTGTTTACCCTCCCAACTTTTGTTTACATTCGATTTGGCATCGATTTGGCACCTGTCAAAAAAGACCGGATCCCTATTGTAAAATACTGAAATAAACTTTATACATTGACTGCAAGAAACTCTTTCATTTGGATATTTCGCGTTTTCTTGCAGATAATTTCGGCCAAATAACCGCTCCACTGAATACACCCATTCAGGTTTAATTCGCGCGCAAGCCACTTTCATGTGCTTTCCATCGCAGCTGTCACAAAATTTGCACTGTGCAAGTACCAGACGGAAGACTCTGTACAATCGCCTCTTTTATTTTAAAATAGCCGCTTGCACAGTGCACATACAGTAGAAGTAGTGGTAAAGGCGTCTTTTTGCTTGGCCAACACTTTACTTTTTTTGAAAACTTTCACAGTAAACTGCCTTTTCGTAGTGTGCTTGGGTGTGGTTTTAAGCCGTCTGTAGTTTGCATTTTCTTTATTTTGAATCGACGTTCAAATCGTAACTAAATCACTGACCATCAATTTATTTTCTAACCGTGAGTACTCAACAAAATTGAATTATATTTCTTTAGTTTTCTCACCAATATGTCGGTGCGGAAATAATTTAAGCAGAATACATCTGCTTTAATGTGGAATGACATGTTTTTTTTACTTGAAAAATATTTGTTTGTGGTTCAATCGTGGCTCGCACGAGACAAAAAAAGGAATATCTATTGTCTCATCCCAAATTTATTTTCATTTTTGAGTGCATTCCCGTCCAGAATGTTCTATATCTGCGCAGACTAAAAATAAAGTGGAACGGACGACATCCCCTTTTTCTGTTTCGTGTGGTTCCGTTTGGCAGATTTTCGCCGCCTTTTAATGGGGTTTTTCCATTTACCACGAATTTGCGCAACTGTTTCGTATAACGTTGAACGCTATCACGTCATAGCCGTAATTACTTCATTTCTGTTCTTCTCTATTTTTGCCGTCTTTGGCCTAGTGCATTCGTGCAAAGCACACGCATCAACTCGGCATTCTTTGTTCTCATTTGTGCCCTTTTCTGTGTCTACTTTCAGCACCAGACCTACATCTATTGTTACGACCAGCAACTATGACTTCCACTGAATTGAAAATCGGCCTCACCAACAGTGCCCGTCCATCTAGTCGTGTTCTGAAGCCACCAGGCGGTGGTCACACGAATCTGTTCGGTGAAGTCGACGTAAAGGTGAATGCACCACGTCCCAAACACAATCAGCAAAACTCATCAAATTTGAACGCCTGCATGAATTCTGTCGACGCGAACAAGGTAGTGGAGAATCTCCAACCAGACAGCACGGTTCCATCGGTCGTGGAGCAACCCGCTTCAGCGCCACCAGCGAAGAAATCACCAACATCGGAGGTATCGTCTTCGTCCAATGACAACCAACAGCGGGGAAGAATCCCACCAGGTGGCTTTTCATCCGGTGGTTTCTGGTAAACGACTTACATCTGTCTACCCCACTGCACTGCTTCCGAAATGCATTTAAGCGGTTTTAAGTAAAATTTTGTTTCTTCGCTAATGTCTGTTCTTAACACTTATACTGCGCGCTATCTCTATTTTGATCTGCTTTTATTTATTATATTTGTTACCTTACCTACTATTGTAAAGCTCCGACGAATGTCAATACGTTAAGATCACCCATACCTCTGATTAACAAGCGCTCATCAAAACAAAGATCTTTTTATATTAACAAATTAACACGTTCCAAGACAATGACAAATGTTGAAGCGAAAGTCATGACGCAAAAAAAATCATCTTTTTGTTACGAAAACTTTGAACAAGCTAAATTCATATTCATTACATTTTGGTATTACATACTTTTATTGTCAAAGCTTTTATGTGAATATTTTAAAAAAATACTTAATAAATAAAAAATGTAATTTTTACTTATAAAACAACCTACCTTCATAAATACAACGTTTGTTTTGTTTTCGATATAAAATTTTAAGTGGGATTTGATGACACCTATTTCATATGTTACCAAGAGTTCGGCATGAAGTCATTGTGGCGAACGGTGATTATGTGCGACAAATTCTAAACTTTACTTTTGTCTTCAGAGCAGGGGAGATGACTCATTTGGTTAACTACCCCGTCAGACAGTGGTTGACCTGTAGGTGGGTGGATAAATGTTTCGAATGTTTTTTATTTCATAAATAAGGGTGTTTTGGTAAGTTAAGTAAGTGCATTAACAGAAAACTTTTCGCTTAGCGTTTCAATTTCAATGCACGCAGTATGCAGATCGTAATCAGGCAGTCAACATGTATCCAGTGAATACTGGTTCATGTCGGTAACTTGAAGGTGATTTTGTTCGTCGGCCGGATATTTGGTGAGAAACAGACTTAGTTAGTAAACAGGTTTTAGGGGTGCAATAATGTGTGTGTGTGACGATTGGTGATGAATCGTATCAAGGCTAAATTGAGAATTCAATTCAGCAAAAATTCAAATTTACCCTCTTGACGCGTGAGAGTGAATGCATTCGAATATGTTCCGCTGACGCCATACACATTATTGCCATATACTTGGCTTGTGTTTTAGTTTATGACCTGCTGCACTAAAAAAGTATGGAGTTCTAGCGTTGTAGGTTAAAATTATGCCATGCCATGTCGTCTTGTTTATGGTCGCTATGAATGATGCGTAATATAAAAACATAGGGGCGGGCTACAGTCCGCTTGGGCGAACTGTTGGATACCCTATTCTTATTCCTATCCCTCATAAGTGGGCGTGACAAAAGTCTAAGTATGGTTGAATTGTTAAGAACGCTGTACATATTCTGTTATATAACATTTAAAAGATTTTATCAAACAAAAACGAAGCTTGTAAAAAAAACGTTCCCTAGCTCAAACTTTGGTTTTTCAATAAAATTATTTTATTTAATTGTGGGCGTGTCAGTAAGCGAATTTAAAAAAAACTAACACATGATCATAGAGGACCCCTAGAGAGTATATATTATAAATTTCAGCTCCCTTGCTCAAACTTTGGATTTTCAAAAAAAGTTTTTTTTTTGTATATTGGGGGCGGTAGGCGGATTTTGAAAATATTTACACATGAGCATAAAGGGCCCCCTAGAGAGTATATATTATAAATTTCAGCTCCCTAGCTCAAACTTTGGATTTTCAAAAAAAAGTTTTTTTTAAATTGTAGATTTTGAAAATATTTACACATGTGCACAAGAAATACTTTAGCCCCTCTGATCTGGCTACAATTTATAAGGCGTTTATTCGCCCCAAGCTTGGGTATAAAGCGCATATCTCGGCCGATGCCCCAAGGACATATTTGGAGCTACTCAACAGAATACAAAAACGCGCGATAAAACTTATTGGCGATCGGGATATCACGGAAATGTTTGACTCTCTTAGTCATCGTCGTAATGTCTCCTGTCTATCGCTGTTTTATCGATATGCCCACCATAAGTGCTCAAACGAAATAGCCAGCTGCATTCCACCCTTAGAACAATACCGCCGCATTACCCGCCATGTCAGGAATGCGCACAGTGAAATATAAAGAATCTTTCCTTAGCCATACAACACAAATGTGGAATGCTCTTCCTCACTCCATTTTTCCTTTACGTTATAATCTACAGACATTAAAACTAACATGCATCGGCAACTCTCTAATTCGAATCTTCTTAACGCCCGCGCTGTGTGGCTATTACATTATAAGGTATGTACTTAAAAGTCCCTTTAATGTGTGTTCATTATAAAAACAAAATGGTTGAAGAACCTGTAAAAAAAAGTGACCCAATTAAATTTGTGTGCAGCATCTTCAACTTGATTCCATTAAATTTGTACCTTAAATGGTTATTTAATTTAATGAAATTACTTTTTTTTAACATTCCTGGATGCATCCAGAGCCAGATTTATATCCAAGCTATAACTCTATACTTCAACAATTTAAGTTACACAAAGAGTTATAACCGACGACAAAATAAACTGGTGAGTTGACTTATTCTCCCCCTTCAAGTCATATGGCGACCACGAGATTTTTCTAATTATGCTCCAGAAGGCAATGACCATCAAAACACCTGTCATTAATTTCCTTTTTTAAGAAATCTATAATGCGGCTATATTCCAAAAGCCTGGCGAGAAAAGAAAGTTGTCTTCATTCCCAAGCCACGAGAATGCAAAGGATATCAGACCTAAAAGTCTTTAACATCTTGGAACGGAAAATTGTTTTATTTTTTTGTGGTCGTGTGGGCGGATATTGAAAATTTTATATCCAGAGCAGTTTTAGGAGTCATAGATCATATATAAAAAATTTCAGCTTTTTTTGAGTTTGTGGGCGTGTCTGTGGGCGGATTTCAAAAATTCGTAAACTTGATTATTTCGGAACCCTAGAGAGTATATGGTTAAAATTTCAGCTCTCTAGGCCCAGTTTAAAGGCCTAATTTTTGCCGACGGACGGACGGACGGACATGGCTAGATCGACATTACTACCGATGCTGATCATAAATATAGTCACCCCTATCGGGAATTCCGAGGGAAAAATATTTCCCCCGAACATTTTTTGTTCCCGGGAACTAAATCTACCCATCGTGAATTTCCATCGGAATGTTTTTTCCCCGGGAATCAGAAAAGTACTTTCGAAAATATGTTCGAATGTTTTGACACCATCAAGTAGCCATTTGTTGAAAAAAAATAAAAATAATAGTTTAATATGTTTAGAAGTGCGCATTTTTTAATATGTTTTTTTAATATGTGTAGAGGTGTGCATTTTTTATTAAAATTTAAAAGAGCTTCACCAATCTGGTCTGGTTCACGTTGCAGTTGAAGCTCTTTTTGTAAAATATCAGTGATTGTAGTTGTTTTCTGTTGGCCTTTTTGTTTCGTTTTATTTCTTCTATTTGCATTGAAATCCATAGCTCTTTCATCCGGGGGTACGAATCAACAGAATTCAAAAGCAATTTAGTTAAGTCCGATTCGTCAAAATCTGAAGATAGCCGATTGGATTGCATGGTTTTTTTGATTTGCGATGATCCTGTGGCTGTTTTCGTTTTGTTAATCACCGCATTCCTCCTCATTTCGTGTTTTGATGCAAGAAGCTACTCCGAATCGCTTTGCATCTGAAGAACCTTCAACCGACACACTCATAGCGCAAATGTTGATGACTGCTTCATCCAAGGGGGAATATTTCTATTCTTTGTAAGGACCTCCCCCGGTTGCATTTTTAGCTTGAGGTTCTCGAACATCTTTTTTCTGATTTTTTTTTTGTCACTCCAAACCTTAATAATTTGGAATTAAACATACGTATATAATATGAAACTTACCTTTTTCCATTCAAATACAGACTTCACGGATAGCCCAACAATGTTCTTTTTTTTCTCCAAGGCTCTCCAAAAGCTGTTCACTTCCTCTTTTTTTCTTTGTGTAGGTACGAGTATATCGATTTGCTATATCCGGATATTTTTCCATATGATTTACTTATGTATAATAATCTGCATCTGTTTTGTATTTGTTGCGTTTGACCTTCATCAAAACTAACTGCATTATTTTTCTAAATATTTGGCAGAAAAAAACTTATATTGTTGCTCTTTAGCTAAAGTTCCCAAACGAAATGGTAGCGGAATATTTCGGGGACAATTACGGCAATATTTCTATCGGATATTCATTCACGATACCTATTTTTTCCGACGGATTTTTTTGTTCCCTTTCGAAAATTGTTCACGATACCTATTTTGTGAAAAAGGGAAACATTTCGGGGGAAATATTATTCCCGATAGGGGTGAGTAACTTTTAGGGGTCTACGGGCAATATTAAGGTACGAGTATGTTACAAACTATGCGTCAAAATTAATATACCCTTAGAATAGGGTATAAACAAACGATTGGGTGGTATACAATTTCAAATCTTATGGGAAAAACTTGAGATGTTATCTTTCCGCACCCTAGAATATGAGGAAACCCTAAATTCTTTAGCACCATTATTTGGAGAAAATTCAGCATTGGTTGGCAAGATGGTTATCGCAGCGCTGCTACATTGTAAACATGTGTTCTGCTTCCCTTAACATTCACAATCACTGCTAATTAGTGTAACCATGTCCCAAAGGAACGTGTAGATTGTTGGGCTTGTGGGAAGGTAGGCGATTTATGTACATTTACATAGGGTGCGTGCCGCAATTCCTCGACCTTTTGCCGGTTTAACTTTTTGAAGTAAAACTTCTTTACGCACGCTTGACTTAGGGAGTAAGTTGGTGAATGCGACACGGAAGTGTAGACCAATGTAGACATCCAGCGTAAAGGAAGTGTAGACAAACGTAGACTTCCGGCGTAACGGAAGTGTAGACAAACGTAGACTTCCGGCTACACGGAAGTGTAGACAAACGTACACTCTTTTGTTACAACCCAAACAATTTAGTCGGCGGAAATGTTCGTGGAATGGGTAAACACCCTTGAATCTCCTCAATAGGGGGCAATACTAAGCTCATCATTTATCCAAAGGAGAAAGCTTGTGATTGGGATTATTTTACTTTAGATGGCGCTAATAGGGCGGGATAGACCACTGCCTCAACCAAAGTGCCACTCCACCAATCCAAACCAAGTTAGTTGAGGTCACTCTCCACTTGCGCCAACTGCCTTATGTCTTCCTCTGCTGCGTTATCTCAAAGATTCGTCGGGCTGGTACATTTTTGTCTACGCGCTCCACTGGTCCTAGCGATTTCAGCCTTTGTATTTGAAGCTTCTTATCAGGTGAGCGTTGCTAAATAGCGAGTACTTAACGCTGTTGACCCTTTTACTCCACAATCCCTCAACACAAACTGGACCAATCAATCTTTCTCTTCAAAACATAACAGAAGGTTCTCATTCGCTCTAGACAAAGTTTATGCTTCTGCTGTTCTGCACCACACAGCAGGGCCGAGATGATTAGGGTCTTGGTTCATATCTCCTTCGTTCATTCAGAATTGCCCTCCTCACTTTTCGGTGATTATAGTCCGTAGAAACAGCGATTTGAAAGGGTGATTCTCCGCTTGATTTCTGCGTTGCCAATACCATTATGAGAACTGAAAGTTGGAACCCATATATACAAAGTCTTAACTATTTTTGTCCGAGTCACAGATGTTGGGACACCCTTTATTGATGACAGCATAAACTCTGCTTTGTCCTCATAAAAAGCCAATCCATCTTTGCCGATTCCGTTTCAATACTTGTGCAACTGGCAGCTCGCTGCCACAGACTACCTATAGGTATAGGTAGACTGTGATCGCTGCGTTCTGCCGTATCAGTATAATGCATCTTTGCATGCGTTTGAGGGAATTTTCGGCAAACTGTACGTTTTGTGTTGGTTTGTGAGCTTCGTATAATTATTTCAAGAATGATTTCAAAAAAGCATGACATCGCGGCACCTTGTCTTGAATTTTTTTTGACAGCGAAGGGTGCTTGATGTTCTTGCACACTTTGATGGACCGGCTAGATTTTTCCATCGTCATCCATCCTGCACAGGTGAACGAGTTTGGCAGGAATGTTGAAACTTCACATTGCTTTGTATAGCTCGACCATATATGGGCTTTCTTAGGCGACCTTTTCCCTTTTTTAATAAATTATATTTGATCATAGATATGGTATACATCTACCTTGGTAATGAAAATAGTTCAATTTGAACGCAACACGCAAGCACTAAACCAGATTGAGAACACGTGTTGAAGGAAAAAACTACTTAAAGCCCTCAGAAATTCAATGAATTCACATGAAAGATAAATTCAATTCAATTTCAATTCAATTCAATTTATTTTAACATTAAGTACAAGTAAGACATAGTCTTTATAGAGCACTAACAAAATTAATTTTACATTAGTTTTTCACATATATGCATATTAAAGTTATTATATTCCCAGAAAGAAGATTAACAATTTAATTTAAAAGAAGAGTAAAATTGAGTGGAGAAAAGAAAAGAAGAGAAGAATAAAGAAGGAAAGAAGGAAGAAACCTCTACTGCTGTTCAGAAAAATATTTAAATATAGCAGTCCTGAATTTCAGAGTTCCCGATGCTCGCTTAATGTGTTCAGGCAAGGAGTTCCATAGCTTAACGGCGTAAGTAAAGAATAGACGCGACGAGTTATTATAATTATAAGGCTGAATTATTAAGTTAAAATTTCTATCCGACTGTGTGAATTGCAATTTCTCATAAAGATATCGTGGTGATTTTGAGTATATTATTTTATGCAGAAAAATACAGTTTCTAGCATCAAGAAATTGCCTTAATGAACATCCTAATATACTATTTTGGTAAGCTGATACATGGTCATATCTTCTTAGTCCAAAGATATAACGAGTCATTCCGTTAAATGCAACTTGAAGCTTATTTTGTGATAAGGAATCAAGCATACAGTAGACAACTTCTGCATAAGTTATAATGGGAACCAGTAACGTTTTCATTAATTTTAATTTCGTATCGCGAGGGATAAAATTGGCACATGTCCATAACTTACGAAGGCAACCATAGATACGGCTGATGACATAATTGACATGGTCATTGCAAGAAATACTACTATTTATTTTAAATCCTAAGGTGGTAACTTTTTCAACAAACTTTATTTCTACGTTGGACAGAAAGATAGGAGGGAACATTTCTGGTGTTTAAAACTTTTTGGATATTAAAATTGCCTGAGTCTTAGATGGATTTAAAGTAAGTCCATTTTCAACAGACCAGCTGTGTATAGCTGAGAGGTCAAGGTTTATTCGATGGAAAAGATCCTCATGTAATCCGATAGGTCTTGAGAGGTAAATTTGGACATCATCGGCATAAAGGTGAATAGATGAACTATTACATACAGGAGAAATGAACATGATAATAAATAAAATTGAAAAATATATATTTGCATGTATATAATACCGTTATATATAATAAATATATATAATAATTATAATAAATTAATATAATAAAATAAATAAATAAAGTAGGTACATAATTTTAATAACAACAAATAAGTATATGTACATAAAATAAATAATGTATATATGTATATATCAAATTAACAAAAGGTTGAAAGTAACAATCAAAGAGTATGATTTGATTTATAAAACTGTACAACATGATGTAGGTTTGTACAATAATTGTAATAACTCATTAGTCTTCTACTAAAATCAGAATCACAGCGTTATCTCCAAACTCTTATTCTTTAGCTATTGCTAAAAGTGCCATGGTAGATGGTATGTGCCAAGTGAGATGGTATGTATCGCTCTGAAATTCCTGGGATTTTTCCAAAATCTGCCAGAGTGTGCGAATTCGGCCGATGGTTGACTTCGCTGGCCTAAAACGACACTGATTAGGGCCGAAGTGGTTATTGACGAACGATTTAAGGCGCTTTTACAGTGTAGCGGACAAGGTCTCATACGCGACATTTACGAAACTTATTCCTCAGTAGTTGCTCAAAGTATTTCATTTCTTGTGGATGGGGTAAACGATGCTGAGGTTCCATTCGTCGAACATGTTATCATCTTACCATGCAGATGAGTCGGTGTATGGCCCTTACCAAATCATACCTCGCTGCATTGAAAAGCGGGTAGGACATTTCGCTCCGGCAGCCTTGTTGAAATAAAGTTCGATATCGCTATCCTCATTTCTTGTTGGTCGTGTGGACAGAAATCTAAACTGTCATCCTCCATGTCGAATGGAACATTCTGCCTGATAGCGGATTGTTGGCCGTCTCTGTGTTCTTTGCAAATCTTCAGCACCGAGTGTGAATCTTTTGCCGTATTTGCATGTTCATCTCTGCAGGCTTCTTTCTGTATCCTTCAGTAGATCGTTGTGCTCTCTAATAAAACTTTCGAACAGTCCATTTCAGTAGCACCTTAAATGTGGCACAAATGGAAGGTACCTGCAGTTTAATGCTATTTCCAAACGAGCTAATTTAGGACATAGATACTATAAGAGTTAAAAAAAAGATCCGAAACTATGAAGACAACCGTTGTTTATTGGCAAAACAGCAGCTAGGAATGCCATATGGTGGGAGGGTAACGATCTCGAAAATTCTGATCGTAACCTCGTCTCGCCGTTCGAGAAAAGAATTTTTTTATCAATAAAAAAATATGAGTACTCATAATCGTTGTTCGCAGTCTATCTCTCTTTTTCTCGTCGGATGAAGAAACAGTGGCATTTTATTGTTGAAATATCATTTTGCAATGTGGCAACTCCGTACTTACAGCACAAAATAGAAAAAGAAACTGAAAAGTTAAAATTGTTCAAGTATCGCTCTGAGTTTTGGAACTACATTTTTGCTCACTAAAATTGAACCCGATAGAACGCAGGATCTCGTAGAGTTGTTGTACTGCGGGTAAACGGATGATCCATATGGATCTTCTATGATAATATATATAACGCAGCTTCTGATAGCAGGAGCAGCCCATGTATAATGACTAAAGCGATCTTCTGAGCAAGTTGGTTCGCCTGATCTGGTGTACTTGCTCACGCATATTCAATGATTTCTTTCCAAATTCTCTTCAACAATTAAAATTGTATATAATCTCTGTTTTCAAGAATTCATGGTTTAGCTTGGGCTATGTTAAGAGAGCTGCTGTCATAAAACACGACGCAATATAATGGACCCATCGCAATGCATGGGAGGACCATATATAGGCGCGTCTTATTGGGAACTTATAGCAAGTTAAGCTATGAAAGTTTCAATAAAACGATGTGTTCTCTCTTCTATCGCCTTTAGTTTAAATGTGGAATACATATGGAATCAGACTCATACTAAACTATAGGTGGCATTGTCTTTTGTGAAATATCTGATTTCCTTACTAATTAAATTTCTATCACTTGCCAACCTATGGACACGTGAGTTATTTGTCAATGAGCGAATAAGTGTGGGTGGTTGGGGGTAGTAAATTGATTTAATTTCCGCACCCTAGCTTGGACATCTTAGCTAAGGTTCGGGCACTCACTTGGGTGTCATTTCACTCCAGAATTCCAAGATTTTATGTCCACTCTTGAGCTGACCTATTAATCCTCACTTGTGGTTTGTTGTTGTTTAAGTTGTAAAATTTTGCTAAGCTGGATATATACTTCCCAAAAACGCGTCTAAATAACTTTGACCATTTTTGGGGTTGGCACATACCAATATGTGTCAACCCCAAAAATGGTTCATCCTATCCACCCTAGAGACTACCTAATGACAGCATCAATACCGATCTCTGCAAGTACTTAAAGTCTACAACTAGCAAAGAGGAATACAATGCAAGGTTCACAGAAATGGTCGAAAGATTCAAAACTCAAAATTGGAAGCCCATCTTTACAGACGGCTCCAAATCGGAAAGCTCAACATCTTTCGGAATCGTAGACGAAAACGGTAAGACCATTACCAAAGGACTCCTCAACAACATTTCATCAGTCTTCACTGCCGAAGCATTTGCAATTTTAAAAGCTGCACGCGAATCCACCAATAACAAAACTGTCATATTCACAGACAGCCTATCCACCATCTCCGCTCTGAAGAACAGCAACAACAGGACCGAACTGATTGAAAATATACGGGACAAACGTATCGCTTCGAACAAAAAGCTGAAGCTTGTTTGGATTCCAGGACATGTTGGCATTAATGGCAATGAAGCCGCTGACGCGGCCGCTAAATCTGCGTCTAAGTTCTCTGCTCATCGAGTTCTCTGCTTTTAACGCAACGGATCTCAAAAGGGCAATTAACGATGCTATACATCAAAACAAGAAATCAATCTGGAAAGAATATCAACACCACTACTCCAGCATAAACCCTGAAGCAGAAAAAGTACTCTATCCCAAAACAATCTCACCCGCAGCACTGAAAAACTTCGTCAGACTCCGTCTAGGGCATACCAGTGACAGTGGGTTAATGTCACATTATAACCAAACACCCTCCACCATACTGTCATCTCTGCAACAATAACGTACTTTTATCCATCAAACACCTTACCTCAGAATGCGACAAAATTAACTCTACCATGATGCAACTAACTACCAGTCACAAACTTGTCGATTTATTGAAAGTTCCCTCCGAACATAACATAAAAACTGTTTTAAACTTTTACAAATCCTGAACTTAGAAAATAGTATATAAACACAAAACAAACTTAAGCTTAGTAGCCGTGCCCTAGCAGCTAGTGCCCTAACTCTAAGGTTGATATTGTAATTTTATTACATATTAATAAATTATAATAATAATAATAATAACTTTGAGAGTTCTACGACTATGAGCAATTAAGGTATGATTACAAATTATTGGCAGCTTGACTGACTCCATCACAAATTGACAAGCAACTCGAGAATAACATAACTGTATTCAAAACCCTAAATAAAAAGACACGGTTTTGATTTCGATGTTTTCGCTTCAAAATAATTTTATTTTTCGCAGTCTTCATTACGTTTTTACAACAATTACTATTTTTTTCAATAAATTACGTCTATCATTTGTTGCCGCATTTGTAACACAGTTTCACATACAACTTTTCGCAATGCAATATTTTATATCTACATATTGTAAGTGAGAGTATATAACATACACAAATGTTAACAATTTAAATATTCTTTTGGTATTCAACAATAATTTATAGATGCATTAGTTTATATTGGTTTGTTAATTAACTAGTTACATACAAACTAATAAAGGTACCGTCAAATTGTGCTTCATTAATTATTTCTTTGTTGTGCCCCTATTTACAAATTCAGCTATCGTATCGTATTGATAAAAAAAAAGCTATAATATTTATACGTTGATTATCTGAAAAAAAAACAATACTTGGTAAATTTTTCACGATTTCAATTTAATGCAATCCACTTACTTAACCTTAGCTAAGTTTTCGCTTGTCTTCGCTTTGCTCTTTGCATTGAAGGCGCGTATGAGTTGAACTACTTGCGTTAGTCCAACAAATAGGTTCACTGAGAATAGACTGTAATTTTTGGGAATGATTACAAGTGAGTATCTCGACCAAATGATACCAGTCGCTGCCAATGCGGCACACTGTGGAACTGACAATTCATCTGCTGGTCGTGCTAAGTCACTCAAACCAGCAGCAACAAGGCCCTGAAAAAAATAAACATTAATTACGATAGGTATTGTTTTGTTTTAGTCATAAAATTATGATAAGTATTTAGGCTCATGGATTAATAGTTTAATGACACTGCTAGTTCTGCTTTATGGCGCCGAGTCCTGGACGATAAGCAGGAAAGGAGAGCTTATATTGGGTTCTTTCGAAAGAAAAATACTCCGTTAGAAATTTGATCCCGTGTGCGACGAGGGCGAATGGAGGAGAAGATACAACCGAGAACTCGATCAGATGCACCAAGATGTGAATGAAGTCTGAAAAGCTAAAACACGTTGACTACCTTGACCCCTCACATCGAGCAAGTTGGCAATAATGCTCTAGCGAAGAGAAGACAAGTAAGACCCAACCTCCGTTTTAAAGACCTCGCGGATGCCAGAGCGCTTGGCAAAGAGAACTAGAAGCAGCGTGGCCGTGATCGCGGAGGATGGAAGGCTGCTGTGTCTCAGGCAGAGACTGCACAGGTCAGCAGCCCTAAAGTAAGTAAGTAAGGGTGCCAAAATACTAACATACCTTCAAGGACTGTCGTTCAACTTAATACGATCTATTGGGCTGCTACTGATAAACAGAGACTCCACAGGTCAGGAGCCCTAAAGTAAATAAGTAAGGGTGCCAAAATACTAACATACCTTCAAGGACTGCCGTTCAACTCAATACGATCTATTGGGCTGCTACTGATGAACGTTTGGCGATCCCAAGTTTATTTAGCTCATTGGGAAAACGTGGCGCGGCTTAGATTATCCGAAAACTACTTACTTTATTTCTAAAAGTAGGTCGTCATATTAGATAAGGCGTGAGAAAGCTGGCAAGCCTTAACATACTTTAGCGATGCTAAGGAACTTTTTAGAGGACATTCGAACCTACAAAAGGCAGGTAGTATGTCGATTAGAATAGTTTATCGTATACATAATAAAAAAATATTTTTAAGGTCGTAGTTTCTCCTTACTCCCTAAGTAAGTACAAAATAATCAGGAAGTCTTTGCCAAGTCGGCATTTTTCTATTTTTAAAAACTTATTCAAATGCCTGCAATATTGACTTGTTTTTGAAAGTGGAATACTCGTATTATAAGAGAAGAATGCGCTTCGTTTAAATCTTTAAGAGGCACAGCGCGCTATTCATTAACCAATTGAATGTAGGTACTCGTAGTAGGCTAGATTTGTTCATGGACTAAACTAACATGAACTCAATAAAGCGAATGAAACAAACAATTACCTGACGGTGTTAATCTCAAAATTATATCGTATAGCCGTTATAGGTGGCGTTGTCACATGAAATGCTGGCAACACGCCGAATACCCTTCAACCTATATTTATGATTTATTTATAATTTTTACGTTTCTTAAATGCTAAAAAAAACAAAAGGCTATTCGAAAATCATTTGCTTGCCATCTTCTTCCTTCAAGTGAAGCTACGATCAATTCATTACTGCATTCCTATTGGTCCGCCTGTGGGCTTCGCCGTTTCGACCTCAATGAATATTGGAAGGCTTCCCAGAGTGTGTATTCTTATAACGATTTTCACACGTTCATGCTATCATTATTGATTATTGTTTGGTCCTCATTTTACGACGAGGGTACAGTGGCTCACTGGTTAGTGTTTTGGACTCGTTCGACACGGAAAAGCAATTTTGGTGGCTTTGTGAGGGAGAGGAGTCAAAATGCCCTCCCAGGACGGTGCGTTGCTCTATCTAGCATCCTCTTAGTTTAAAAGTTAGATGAAGTAAGCGAGGGTGTTTTTAAGAGAGGCCGGACTGGCCAACTTGTTGGGCTATCTAAGGGGGGTGACTGACGCCGTAAACAACATTTTTCGTTCCATTATCAGGTGCGTACACGTACAAAGCGCGAGGTTTGCCGAAACGTGAGCAGACCACATACCATTGACCATGTGAGAAACATGGAAATTCAAGATTTATGCCACACACATCCAGCGATTGTCCTTGCGACATATTAATTGTCATAGCAAAAGCGAGACGTACGGGAAATTGAAGACGCTTAAATACGAAAGGCAAATCGTTCTGAATAAGTGGAATCCGCGGAATAAGAACATCTTCGCCTTTAAATTTTCCAATCAAAATCGTTGCTTGAATAATATTTGATTTTAGATTATTCACAATCAAACGCGTACCGTTGCAAAGTTTTGGTGCATTTAGGTTGCGCAACAAAATTATTAGTGTGCCGACTTTTAATTTCAAATTGTGTGGAGGCAAGCCTGAAACATCCAAAGAATTCAAAAATTCCGTGGGATAGTTGGTGGCTTCGTTTTCCTCCATCACGGAGTCGACTGATTTATATGAATGCAACTCACCAGCTATTTGATTTTGAATGACGAAATTCAAATGATCGACATTCTTGTTTTTCGCAGCCAAAATCGCTCTTACACACTCAGCCAATCATGGTCAACATAATTCTGAGCGATATTCGGGAAAACATTCATGAGTAGTTCTTCCGGTGTCGTTGTAAAGTTGCAAAAATTTTGTGGAAACTCAATCAGGGCGGTGTTTAAGTCTGCTGGAATCTCGCCATTGCCCATCGCCAACAATTGCCTGGATAACTCTGCAGCGGACTGGTCATTTTGTAAAGCAACTCGCATGTTCGTTTTCAAATGCAATTTCTTTACGTATTGCCATAAAGCAGACGCCTTCAAGCAAGCATTCAATTCATCTGCCGGAGTTTATCTCGGAATGACAGGCAGCGTTTGACGAAAATCGCCTGATAGCAAGATCATTGCGCCACCGAAATGTCGGTTATCATTACGTAAATCTTTCAAAGTACGATTCAGGGCCTTCAATGCGCGTTTGTGAGCCATTGTGCATTCGTCCCATATGATAATCTTACATTGCTGCAGTACTTTCGCCATCGCAGTGTTCTTTCAAATGTTGCATGTAGGTTTTTCATCCACTTGCAGATTCAGTGGCAATTTCAATGCAGAATGAGCTGTTCGACCGCCTTCTAACAAAGTAGCCCCTATCCCAGAAAAGGCGAGTGCCAAGGCAATCGCAGATCTCGAACGAATCGTAGCTAAAATCAGTGAAATCAGGAATGTTTTTCCAGTTCCACCGGGCGCATCAAGGAATAATATTCCGCCATTTTCGTTATCGAATGCTTGCATTAATTCATCGTACACTTTCTTTTGTTCTTGATTCAACATTGGCACATTTGTTCGAACAGCTTGACTCAATGCGATTCGATCGAAATCCATTTCTCGCCCCAATTCTCGATTAAATGCGTCTTGCATTGCGCGATTTGGCTGTGGCGTCCCCAATTTGCACAACAAATTGCCACTCATGAGCAGACACATATCCTCGATCAAAATCAAAGCTTTCATTATCTGATGTCACAGTGCGAATTCGATGCAAAATATCATCGGCCATATCATCCTTGTATTTATTCCACAAATCTTTAGGATTTGATGGAAAACATGTCGAAATTATGATTGCGAAGATTGTCCTGAGTTGATTCGCAGGTGCAGTGATAGTGGCATCGGCCAGCGTCATGTCCCAATGATTGTCGTTTTCGAGCAATTGCCTGCGTTGGCAGGCTTTCCGATATGTAGCACACAACACACCGTCAACAGTCCGCATCGCTTCGAACGAAGTAGGTCCACAAACATTGACCAAAAGCATTCTCAAATAGAAGCATTCGTCGTTTTTCGGGTGAACTGTGTATATTCTACCAAGTGCATCACTTGCATTAACACCACGGAATCCGGGAACTACGTCACCTTGTTTCCGCCGCTGGAACTTCTTCGATGACGCATTCCATGAAGGATTCAAACACCATCCAACACATCAAAGTATCGACTCCGTTTCAAAAAGTTACTTTGTGTACATAATAAACATAAGCAAACTTATTAGATATATTTAAAAAAAAAAAAATTTAAATTGTTGACAATTTGCTTGGCAAATAATTAAAATAATTGACAACAACAATTGCTTTTAAAATTTTAAATATTTTTTTTGTATTTGAAGTGTCACTACTCGATTTCTACACAGTTTATTTTTTTTCAAAGTGCATTAAATGAATTTATTGGAATGGTGGTTGCGCCTTCTTTCAAAAATTTATCATACTAATATATTAACCTTCTCTGCATGGTCTATTAACCAACAAAAAAAGTAAATCAAAATCGGATGTGTGTGGCAGTCGGTAGGCTGTCACACACGCATTTAGCAAATTATTTTTATATATATAGATATAAAATTATATAAAGATGCCGAGTTTTTTTAATAATTTTCTCGATGAAAACATATGTGAGATTAGTTCATCAAATAGTCGTTAGGCCGAAAGGAAATAATTATAAGGTTATACATAGTTAAGTTTATAGCGGCCGGATAAGAACCGGATAATTTAGAATTAGTATCATCTCAGTTTTAATTCAGATTTACTCATTTTGTTTAGTAGGTAAGTTGATATAAGCTAATAATTAATAGAAATCAATTTAAAACTAAAAAACAAGAGTGTTGGACTACTAATCTCAAGGCTATCGGATCAAATCCCGCCGGTGCCATGAAACATCTACAGTTCCTTCTACTGCGTCACCTACTGCGAACGTCTGACAAACATCCAAGAGTATCAATTGTCATGAGAAGCTTCTCAATTTTTCCATTCGGAGTTGGCTTAAAATTGTAAGTCCCTCCCACTTCGCACAAGCAAATGATTGCAGATGCTAGGTAATAGCCCTGTATGTGCAATTGACGCCTAAAATGTTGTCCCTTTACGACACCGGTGATCCCCAGTCGTATCAGCCCACGGATTTGCATGCACTTTTGCACAGTTTCAATACGGTAAATGTGTCGCTAGGCTCACATACATATTCCAATACCATGCGTTCATATTTACTGCAATTGGGTTAGGTACCGCGTACCGCTCTGGTGTGTGAGCTCCTTAGGATGCATACAAAGGTATGAACCAGTAGTGTATTTTTGGGGCATTTTACCGCAACCGGTATTGCGGTATTGTAGCGATACAATTTTGTACCACAGCATGCAGAGTTATTCGTTCTGTACCGACCGCGTGCCGCTTGTCAAAATGAATGTGGAAAAATTAATTGATGAATGAAAACAAGATCGAACCACCACCAGCAATGATGCCAACCCTACAGTAGATCTGCAAAGTTTGTACCTTGCCAACCAAACGAAAATATACAGAAATATCTAATTCCAATAAAATTATATATTTTTTAAAAAATAAAACTATACCAGACAAAAATAGCTGTATCGATACTCTCAAACAATTTCAGATGAAATGTCTTGGGTTTTATATAGGAAGTGTGTAAATTCATTTGATGAGTTACAGTAGTTGAAAGGTCTTAAGTTATCAAATCCAGAAACGCTTTTGAACCCTGATTTAAAAAGAAACTTATCTTCTTTTGTATATTTGGGTACACTATTTCCAGATAGTAAAATCATTTATTCTGCTATTAGTTTCTTTAAAATTTTTACACTTTTCTCATTTTAAGAAAGCCCAGTCAAAGAAAGTTTAAAACATAGGGACGGGCTACAGTCCGCTTGGGCGAACTGTTGGATACCCTATTCTTATTCCTATCCCTCATAAGTGGGCGTGACAAAAGTCTAAGTATGGTTAAATTGTTAAGAACGCTCTACATATTTTGTTATATTAAAGGATTTTATCAAAAAAAACGCTCCCTAGTTCAAACTTGGGTGTTTCAATAAAATTGTTTTATTTAATTGTGGGCGTGTCAGTAGGCGGATTTAAAAAAAAATTAACACATGAGCATAAAGGGCCCCTAGAGAGTATATATTATAAATTTCAGCTCCCTAGCTCAAACTTTGGATTTTCAAAAAAATTGTTTTATTTATTTGTGGGCGTGTCAGTGGGCGGATTTTGAAAATATTTATACATGAGCTTAAAGGGCCCCTAAAGAGTATATATTATAAATTTCAGATCAATAGCTCAAACTTTGGATTTTCAAAAAAATTGTTTTATTTATTTGTGGGCGTGTCTGTGGGCGGATTTTGAAAATATTTATACATGAGCTTAAAGGGCCCCTAGAGAGTATATATTAAAAATTTCAGCTCCCTAGCTCAAATTTTGGTTTTTCAATAAAATTGTTTTATTTTTTTGTGGGCGTGGTAGTGGGCGGATTTTGAAAATTTTATATCCCGAGCAGTTTTAGGAGTCATAGATCATATATAAAAAATTTCAGCTTCCTAGCTCAAAATTCGATTTTTTCCAAAATTTTGTTTTTTTGAGTTTGTGGGCGTGTCTGTGGGCGGATTTCAAAAATTCGTAAACTTGATTATTTCGGGACCCTAGAGAGTATATGGTTAAAATTTCAGCTCTCTAGGTCCAGTTTAAAGGCCTAATTTTTGCCGACGGACGGACGGACGGACGGACGGACGGACGGACGGACGGACGGACATGGCTAGATCGACATTACTATCGATGCTGATCATAAATATAGTAACTTTTAGGGGTCTACGGGCAATATTAAGGTATGTTACAAACTATGCGTCAAAATTAATATACCCCTAGAATAGGGTATAAACAGAAATGCAGCGAACAAAGTCAGGTAGAGAACAATACTGAATCAGCCAGGTTCAGAAATGTGTTTGCTAAGGAGCCAGTAGTCTTTGGATCTTTTAAGGTTTCCCTGTAATGAAACGCTTGAATTCATTCTTGGTACATGACACACAACAACTACAAACAACGTTTAGTCTCATTGAGTACCTGATTTTCGGTAAAGTACAGCTTACACTACTTGGACGAAACCACGACGACATATTGGGTGAATTTGGAAAAAAATGCGCATTGATGCATCAGCTTACACAAGCTTACAAAAATAATTGTAGTGCTTTTCCAGTAACACGTTTGCGTTAATGAACGCGTGACTAGTGGCAGTTTCCGTATTTACCCATGAATAAAACTGCGACTCTTTACATTGACTAAGCTAAGTACATCCACGATACAGCCCAAAACCGAAAAGATCCATTTAGCCTGCAAAGCTTAAAATCTCGCATTTTTTTGAATATATGCCAAATAACAAAATCTCGCACTATCAAAATCTTGCAGTCACAATATCGCATATTCAAAATCTCGCTACTCAATAGATATGTTTAATGAACCTGAACTGCAAAGAAAAGTACAGGATTTTGTGTAAAATGAGTAAAAATCTTCCCCCAAAGTGTTCTACATCCTGTCACTTTGCGTTCCATGAAGCTGTGCAGATCAGTTTAGCACAAGATTTTCTGCACCTAGTTTTGAGCTAGATATAAGATTTCGTATTTCTTAGTTTAATCTTACAAATATTCGCATATTTAAAAAAAATCAAAACAATGACATGGAACAAGTTTAATTTATGATCAAATCGACATCAGGCAAAACGAGGATCATCTAATTGAAATCCGACAGCTGAGAGAAGAACATATGACTCGAAGCTGTAGATTTCTGTTCTTATTTGATCTTACAGTTTTCACTCACTTGTTTTCACCTCTTCTGTTCCGTTTTGATCTATTTTTCGTTTATTTAATATAGAAGCCTCGCAAACATATCGCTTTCAAAGATAAAGGCTAGATTTCACTTTACGGGCACCAATTCAAAAAATAATGGCATTGGAAGTTGTTAAGGACTATAAATAAACCACAAAAATGGAGAAATAAAATTTGGCGCTCTTTTTTCTTGTGAGTTTTGAAGCATTTTGAAAAATAGATTTTTGAATGTAAAAATGCCTCTTTTTCCATCTTTTTTTATTTACTCCAAGTGGATAAGGTTGAACAAAATATATCCATGCTAATAACACTGTTTGATTTTGAACAGCAAGTGGTCATAGACACCTGCCAGACAAATAGCACCTACCCTTAACGGAGCAACAAAGTTGCGTGAGCGTGGTAAACCATGCGGAGAAAGGGGTGAAATTCATTTAAACGCGGAGCGGGCCACCCAAACACTGTTTACCATGGTTTCGAAAATGTTTATAAGGGCAGTTTTTTTCTTTAAAGTCCACAAGCCAGTTTTTTGTTTTTACCCACATCACACAAATAAATCCGAAAACTTTGTAAAATCAAACTAGCACGTTGGCTGGGTTACACTTGGCAAAACAGTGCATCATTCTAACTTGCAGACGGCGGGCGCTGAAATTTGATAAATTTTTGAAAAAGTTGTTTGGTTGTGTCATTGAATTATTACAAATAGAATCGGTATCGCAGCTAAGATCCGCTACGCACTTACGTAGTTTTGCAAAACTTGAAAACACGACGTGCATGTGCGATTTGGATGTAGTACTTGTGAACTTTTCCAAACTTGCACTGGATTCCGGCAAGAACCTCATCAATTTTGTTATGAAGTATATCGTACACAGGGCAGGGGTCAATAGACATGATGACCTTATTATTCAAAACTCATAGCCCGTAAGACCGAGTTCAAGCTCTAGAGAACACCGATCATGCCAGTTCTGCTTTATGGATCTGAATGCTTCACGATAAGCTGGAGAGTAGAGCGGATATATGGTCATGTATGCGAAGAGGCCGAATGGAGGATAGAGCGCAACACTGAACTCTATGACCGGTACCAAGACGCGGATGTCCAAAAAGCTTAAAATCGTCGAATACATTGACTCGGGTACATCGAGTGAATGGACAACAATGCTGCAGCCAAAAGAATAATCGTTGCCTAACGCCGGTCTCGAAACAACAACAACTACCGAATTTCCGTTTCAAAGACCGAGAGGATGGAAGGCGGTAGTGTCTCAAGCAGATACACTCCACGGGTCGGGAGCCCGTTAAGTAAGTACCTGAATAAAATCGTGAAGGTCTTAACCAGTGATTGTGATTCCGTTATTTAAAATGATAGAACAAAAACAAAACATAAATCCGATTCGAAAACGCAAAATGCGAATTTCGTCTCTTCAAAAACACCGTTACGATAAGTCAGAGTAAAATTTCATTAGCACTGTTGGAAAACACCACTCCGCTTTCCATTGGCATTTTAGAAATACAGACTACCCGCACTTGCAAATACAAATCTTGAACCCGACATTTTAGTCAGCTGTACATATTTGCAAACATAATTGATTTGTGTCGGGCGTTGAGGGTCATTTGCATGGTCACGAGATTTTTTTTTGTTGACGTTTGCGAATACGATACAAAATTGCACGTACAAATTGCGAAATTGGAGTTTAACGTTTCTACTGAATTTTGAAAACTTCGTTACACAAAGCCTTTATTCTGCAATTAAATTTATTGAAAAATTGATCAATGAATTAAATGAGAAATCTTAATAACAAACTTTTTTGAAGCTAATTGACGTTGATGAACATGCAAACAACTAATTCACCGAAGTAGGTGAATTAACAAGTAATGAAGTTAAAATATACTTGACAGCATTTAGGACAAGATTGATAGCGAATCTTTAAACCAAATGGGATGTTGGATGTGTTACCTCCATACAATTTTTTGCTTAGATTCCCAATTTTCATACCATTTTTTACTTAATGACAATTAGCTAATGCATGGACATGATTTTTAATTAATGAGCCGTGAATTAATTTTTAATTCACATTGTAATTAAGTTGTGAATTAGAGGCAAATTAAGTATTTTTTATTAATTCGCCTGACAGACTGTTGTTGCAGATTCAAAATATTAAGTTTGACGATCTGCATCTCCAACAAATCGAGGTCACAAATTGCTAATTATTTTAAGGCACATGAAAAAGAACTTAAAACAATTTTAATGTAGGTACTCGTAACTTAACTATTTTTTTGCCCGCGCTGTGTAGCTATTACATTATAAGGGCCACAACAAATCCCTTTAGTGTGTGTATATTATAAGAAACAAAATGTTTTGCACGTCCAACTTGACCTCCGCTTTCTATATAAGGTAACCAAAAGTAAAAGTTGCAAAGGTATATTAAAAGGCAATCAACTCAATTGTCATTGATAAACTATAGAGTATGTTTTACCCTAGGGGCAAACCTTCAAAAAAAAATTATATTTCAATTATAAAATCTAGCTTCAGTCCAAAGGTTGCTTAAATTGACCTAAAATGTTGGTATTGAACTCCTTCTAATCAAAGATCATTTGCCATCAGAAACATCTTTAATAAAATCTGAAAGTTTACATTTTCTATCGAGTGATTGCTTGCTACTTGTTACCTTAAAGAGGTCCATAAAAGGCTATCAGTTTGGTTTAAATTTGCGATTATAAAACGAAGCGATAGTCGATGTCTGTCATAATAATACATAAACAAGCATTTTTTTTATACACGCGCAAACTTGACGTGATTCTAAGATATTAATGGAATTACTAATATAATAAAAACAAATTTCCAACCTCAAAATGAGAGCAACGTACGTTTCTATTGTGCCTATATAAACAGAGAGCTTTTTTGCATAATCATTTGCGTATTATTCAGCAGGGGCTCAAATAAAACGCAACTTAGGCAACTATAGTATTCGCCCTTGAGACAAAAGCAATTATATAAGTGAATTTGAATTGCGCACTTACCCATTTGAAGACAGGTGCCCAGAAGAATATCGTCTTAGGACCTACGGATGACACAAAAACAAATCCATTATTCCCCAAAGTTCACACGATTCACTAAACCTCACGTGAGATTCTGGAAATACCGATAACTGGTTCTGCACACCACAAACTATGACCTACCTGCTGGGTGCACCCATAGGGGGCGCAATTTATTCGGAACAAATTTGTCTGCTTTGCCAATTATGGCATTATAGACCTTTGATGGAAGTCCTTTTCCAGTTGATGCAGCAGCAGCTGATGCTGGTGGAGGTGGAGGTGGTGGTGGGGCAGCAGCGCTAGGAGATGACATTACTATTTATGAATTTATTCTCGTGCAAAGCAAACAAGTGGACAAAGCGATAGCTGAATGCAAACTATAGAAAAACGAAGCGAACAACTTGCACGGCAGGAAACTCAGATCAACGGAACCGACCACCTTGGCATTGGGAACTTGAACGCTTTCCGCAATACAAAGCCAACAAACGACTGTGCCAATTGCCAATAGGTATATAAAACAAAAACGAACCGAATGTAGAAGGTGGGAATGTAGAGTATAATTTTTCAGAGCGTGGTGAGCGAGCAATACACGAGGAGTGTGCGTAGTGAGGAGTAAGTGTATAGGAAACGGAAAGCACCTTCTGAATTCTGATGTGTCGTCAATCCACTATACAACTAAACTGACGGGCTATATGGCGTGGCCAGTTTGTTGCCATTCATGTCAAAATTTCGAATACAGTAAGCAAAAGCAATCAAGTAAAACTTTAAAATAAACATCAACATTTCGTTGGCTTCGCTTGTGACGTAATTATTTTGTTTAAAGCTCTTTTCAATACCAAGCACGTGACAGAGTTGTGTGTGACGTCTTGCTATTTGTTGCGACTTTTTTGTATGTTTAGTTTTTGAGAAAAAACTGATCAAATTGGCGTTAATATGTTTGCGCTGTATTGTGAATGTGCAATATTTACATCTGAAATAAACCTAAACAAATAAATGGCGGTACAACATACTTCCGTTTTCTTTTTATATTCACAGTTAAGTGACTCAACAATCGTACTGCAAAGTGATACGAATAAATAACACAACCGCTACGCATACTTAACTACGTATTTGATTCAAGAGAAGTAAAATTACGATAGCGTTCGTATTATGTAATTTTTTGGAACGTGCAGGACATGAACAGACGAACATTTCCTTCTGGAAAGCCATTTCCCATTTCTCGTTGCGAGAAAAGAAATCATTGTGAAAAATGTCAAAATTCTCGCATTCTCGCAACGACAAAATTATTGATCCGGACCATTTAGTCTCGAAATGATTTTCCTTTAGATTTCGTCAATGTTTGCAAAGCAAGATAATCAAATTTTTTCATAGTACCTACTTAAGTAAGAAAAAAAACTATAGGTACTCAAAAATATCTATTTTTTAAAGGGGGGAAGAGACGGTATGTTTTTATTATGCGTGAGATAAAAGCGGCATTGATTTCATAGATAGCAGACTGTGCTGAGTTTTTTTTTTTGCCAATTTGAACATTTTCTTCTTTGAACAATTTATTTATGCTAGAAATTAATTTTGCAAAAATATAATTTTGTTGAAAAAATCTCGTTCTGAGATTTGAAATCGTTAGGATTTACCCTAAAAATCTCTTTTGACTTCGATTTCGATCGAAAGTCGAATTCGATGAATCTGTATTTTGAGATTCGGTCGAGTAGAAAGTTTATTCGAGGGGAACATGACTTCATTCTAACGATTCATTTGAATCTCAAAATAAGGTGTATGATTTTGTTCTCGCAGCGAGAAATGTTCTAGGAATTAGAGAATCCATTCTTTCTCGCAACGAGAAAATGAATGATCCAGACCATTCATTCTCGCAACGATTTTTCCTTCAGATTTCAGCATTGTGTACAAGGCAAGAGATTTTTTTTTATTCATAATGAGTACCAAACCAACCTATAGAAAGAAAAACTACACAAAAATTTAAGTTTTAAAGAGAAAAAGGACGTGGGTAGGGCATATACGTGGGACACTTGTAGCAATGATTTAATGGATATAGCAATGCGATTGATTTCCTTTTTTTGTATTGGATTTGAACATTTTATTTTGTGTTTGAAGTTATTAATTTTGCACAAATGTAAATTTGCATGAAATGTCATATCTAGTATGTCTAATATCTCCATTGCGTGATTTGAAATCCTAGGAATATTTCATCAAAATCTCACATAACAAGATTTTTGTCCCGCAGTCATTATTTTTCTCGAAATGTTTTAGGTAGGTATGCTTACAGAACAATACCTACCTTGGTCGGTTTTTTCAACAAGGTGTAGGTATGTTGTATGTACTCAAAACAGCCCTACGCACGATCAATGTGAATTGTTAATGTTATTTGAATTATCATTTAATTAAAATTGATAGCTTCAATGTTTTTTTCATGTAATAATCAAATTGATTTGGCTTTATTACATGTTCGCAACAACAAATCAATGGTGAGTTTGGTACATTAGTGTTACTTGTCAATGTTATCATTAATGAAATGGGAATACAGCGAAATTGTTTGTCCGCATTGATAGACTGAAAAAACACGTTGATATGTGTGGTGGCTTACTTGTATCAATGTTTCTTGACAACACAAATCGTCAATAGTACTTGTCAATTATCACGGATCGTGTGTACGGGTCTTTAGAAGCTGTACGTGAAACGTGATATTTAATTTCAATTTCGACTTCAAAAAATTGGCGCGAAAACGAAACCGGAGTAAACCTCTTGTTGTCTCACTTGATTACGAAAAGGTGGCTTTTTTGGTTTAATTTTACGACTTTTTTTTAATTCCTTCGACAATCTGTGAAACACCAAATACAATATGAAAGAAGGGATAAATAAAAAAATTGGGATAAATAAATCCAATTTTGCTGATGATTTTCCCAATAAGCTCATAAAACTTCTACTTCTCCCACTCGATTACGAGCAGTATCTAAATTTGCCTGTTATCATATTTTAAATCAAACAGAAAGGCTTTAAGAGTACAAGGGACCTTAGTTAAAAACATAACTTCGTAGAAACAATAAGTATGAGTAAAAGAAATTCATTACCCAAGGAGGAAATAGGCCAAATTCGAGTTTACAAGGAACAAGGAAAAATCTATCCGTTTCATAGCCGGTAGCATTGGAAAAGGACCAACTGTTATCTGCTCTCATAGTGCACTGAGGGTGGTTTTTGTGTTGAAACGATAACAAAAATTTACTCTGACAGCTGACAGCAGGTAGAGTGCACTCGGGGTAGAAAAAGTTACCAATCGAAATCGACATATGTAAATGTTTTCAACAACATAATTTTTTTTGACAGTTTTAAACTAAGTCATGTATTTAACGGAAATTGGCAAACTATGTTGACAAAAGTTGACATGAACAAGGAATTGGGAAGTTTGCGAAGAACACGACCTTCAATTTCCATCTATTATTTCGGTAAACCTAGTTTTATTAAATAATGGTAAATACTTGACTATTTCGCGGTACAAGAGGGTAAATGTTTCAAATTTCAGCTTTTTAGCTCGAATTTTAAGGCCTCGCAATTGTTGACAGACAACTGGACGAACGGACATGGCTAGATCGACATAACTTTCGATGCTGATCACAAATATATATTTAGGGGTCTACGTACAAACTATGAGTCTTCTTTTTCTCCCAAACAATAAGTTACGCTCTGGAATAAAGGGATCATAACCGTTGAAGAACAGGCGAAATTGGTTGGTCTTAAAGGAGATCCGACGGACAACCCTAGGAAATGGCTGCTACTTCGTTTTGTCAAAACAAATAAGTTCAAAGCTCCTCACTCGAAGGACAAAACGCACCTTAATCCTGCCAGTCCTGCTTTATGGTGCCGAGAGCTGTACGATAGGTAAGAAAAAGGAGCCTTAATTTGGTTCATCTCAATGAAAGATACTACGTCGGATATTGGTTCCCGTGTGCGAGGAGGGCGAATGGACGAGAAGATCCAACTGCTTGCTCAGGAGGTAGTTCGAACTTCAAAAAGTTAAATCTCGTCGACTTCATCGGCTCTTCCATATAGAGCGAAAGGACAATAATGCTCCAGTCATCGCGGGTGCCAGAGCAGGGTTCCCGGAATTGCAGAGGATGGAAGGCTGTTGTATCTCAGGCAGACTCTTGGGTTGGCAGCCCTTAAATAGAAGTAAGTAGTAGTTTTAAGGTCTGCCTCTTTAAAAGATTTCAACACGCGCATGCTCCTGTTATTGGTTTTTTTATCGTCCTTTTAGGACATCGGCGATCTCCAGTCGTTTTAACCAACGGACTTGCACTAGGGTTGTAAGATTCTTTATGCTTCGCTAGGCTCACCTGAATGTTAAAAATTAATTGGCTTTTACGACAAGCGCTGCATTAATATTTTTAGCCATCTTCCTTAACGAATTTCATTCCAGAGCGTTAAGCATTGGAACTTAGAGCACCTCTTCGAAGTGTATGATGACGAATATACTGCCACTTTAGGCGGACGCTTTCATCGGCCTTACCAATAAGAAATTTAATGTGGAAGTTAAATGAGTTCATATAAATTTCCGATTCCACTGGCCACTAGGTTCTGTTGTATGTTATTAGCCGCCTTAAGCGAGAGATTTTCCGCTGTGCACTCCCTACCCACAAGAGCCAACAATATGTGGAACCGGTGTCGCGACTTCATCAACGGGATAGTTAAAACCACAGTAAACTACAAGCGACCATAGACAAAAAAAACCCAGTTGTATGATAAAATATATGGTGTAAAGTTTAGTGTGTCAGTTTGTGACTGTAATTGGTCCTGTAAGCAACAAAGATGGGACGAGCAGATCCAACCGCTTGCCCTATGAGCAGTACTAAGATCTGGAGGAAGTTCAAAAAACTTAAACACGACTTCATCGAGCGAATTGACAGTAATGCTCCATCCAAGAGAAACATATCTCTTTCGATGTGACGGAAGACTGAAGTTCAAAAACGGGTATCAAAATGATTACTTTCACCCATGCTATTTTGTGGACACCGAGACGAAACTATTCTGTTATGTTTCATACAATTGAATCCGTTCACCCAGCAGATAGAAGAACGAGTCATTCAGAAACAGAAGAGTTCCAGAATGAGCATTAGGTACCAGCATAGCTTCCCTGCGACCAGAACTTCGAAAACATTCGAAGTGACGCTTATAGTTTGTTAATTAAGCTAAAATCGGTTTCTAAAATAATCAAAGACTGAATTTTCGGTAAGTATCTACCAGAATACAGCTACTCATTTTTATGTTTACCCTAAACATGTAGAAATAGATAAACACAATTAAGTATATCAAGGTCACCTCTTGTCCAATGGATTTATTTTTAATTACTTGAATTATCCAATCAATCTGAAACAAAAATAGTTTCGCGTACGAACATTTTTTTTTTGATTTAAGATTTCTGTTCAAATGATTATTGTTTATTAGTCTTCTAAGAAAGTCAGAATTACAAAGTTTAATTTTATAATTTTATTCTTCTTTATCTTGTATCATCTGGTAGTGATAGGCCCTGGCAAATTGTATTCCTTGGGTTAGTGCCACAAACATATTTACAGCAAATAAATTGTAATTCTTTGGAATAATAACAAGTGAATATCGTGACCATATAAGACCAGTTGCTGCAATCGTTCCAGTTTGACGAATAGATAATACTTCAACAGGTCGACTTATCAAATCACTCAAGCCTGCCACAACAAGACCCTAAAAAAAAAAAGTATTTGAATAAAAGCAATCAAAAATCAGTTTCGGTCGGTATATAGATAGGCATTTGGCTTATTTTATGGAACTATTTATAGGATTAGAAGCTCCGCATAATTATGATAACAAAGTACTATCTCAACACGAGCCAGACGAAAGCACTTATGCGATAACATAATTCATCGATCTCGATTTTTATTGTGGTGAAGTCGTGAAAGTATTGCAAAGTACGAACCATATATGAAAGAGACGATATTCAAAAGTTTAAAACATATTTATTTATAGAACTGATGTGTACGTACTTTTTAAATGCAACGTTAGATGGGAATTAGTTTGATTTTTTCTACTCACCCATTTAAACATTGGCGCCCAAAAGAAAACTGTTTTAGGACCTGAAAGTTTCATCAGAAATTTATTTCCGTATGTTGGTACACCGTCTTACTGCAGCTTACCTGCAGGATGCATCCACAATGGACGCAAGTTGCTTGGAACAAATTTATCTGCTACCTTGATGATTGTGCCATATACTTTTGCCATTTTTGTGTTAAGAAAGAAGCAATTTATAAAATTCTTGAGATGTACTGAGAGAATATTGAATTTGTTGCGAATGCACATTTTTTTAATCTGAATTTATTTAACAGCATCTATTTACCTCAAGCGATGTGTATTGACAATCTAAAAATTTGTTTATTTATCCGTCGTATTAAAACTATTTATTGGAGAAAATAAAATTGTACATACATATATATAACGAACTACTCTGATAGTTGCTACTTTCATACAAGTCTATTTAAGTTATAGGTTCGAGAAAGTTATCACATGACGTGATCAAGAAGACAAGCGGTGATCGACTTAACTTCATCTAATAGGTACTTTAAGGCGGTTACCAACTGGAGGGTGTCGTCGGAGATTTCCCTCTCATACCATAGATGTATCGAATACCAAATCGAATGCGAAGCCATATATTTTGCAGGGGAGGAGGAATCCGAGAAAGACCAGCTATATACGCTTCAGGGAGGAGTTAGGGAAAACTCTCAAAACTCCAACCAAACTCAGGACGAGACAAAAGGTAGAGGAAGCTGTTTAAGACCTGAACAGCGCCATTACCAGCTATTTCAAACTGATGTGCCCAGTAAAAACCTCTGGCAGAACGCCGGTTCCGTGGTGGAACTCGGAACTGCAAAGAAGCCGAAGAGAAGCTAGAAAACTTCCAAACAGGTCACTTAAAACTGATTCGGTTGAAGACTGAATCTCTACCGATCGAACAGAAAGAATGTAAGAGGAAAGTATCGAAAAGTGCTTCTTATACGTATTTCTGCGAAAAGATTGAAATACTAGGTGAAACTAGTAGTGTGGTTAAAGTTCTGACAAACCAGCTTTAATGGAATCACTTAGAAAACTTGATGGCATCTTCACTAAGCCGAAAGCGGAAACTCTTTGTCATCTGCTGGGGTCTCACTTTCCAGGTTACCAGATAACAATTAGCTCACAACTGGCCCCGATTACCGAGAATCTGAGTAAGCTCAGAAAACCAAATCGGCGTAACGTATTGCGAAGGCTGTGGTAACGGACGAGGCTATCAAATACGCTGGTGCGTCGTTTGATGACTTGAAGTCGCGTCCCAGCCATGCTACAAGAAAGTACAAACCAGTTGACACCGACTCTGAAGAGAATCTTCACTGGTGTCCTGGCACTGGCATACATACCGACCCGACACCCTCGCTTACAGTTAGAATGGCATTTATACCAAAAATTGGGATAAATGACTACTCACTAGCCAAGAGCTTCAGACCAATCAGTCTGACTTCCTTCTTGCTGAAAAGCATGGAAAGGCGCGTCGGAATTCATGTGCGCAAAACTGCTTTGCGATTGCACCCCTCTCAGATGCAACATGTCTATCAACGCGGAAAATCTTGTGAGACTGTGCTCCAAAATCTAGTAAGTAGAATTGAGAGCGCGCTTGACAAAAAAAACTCTCGGCTTGATGACAAAAAATAATTGTAAAAATAGTAAAAAAATAAATAAAAAAATAATATTGTAAATCTGTATTTCAATCGAGAATTCGACGATAGGGGCTCTTACGGCCATATGCAATTTTCTGTGTTCTATTGCTTAGATACCCCCCTCTCCCCCTTCCTAGCGTAGTTTTTTCATCGATTTATCGTTAGCGAGTCAAACAGAATGTTTAGCGTTATTTTAAAATGCCTTTATTGGATATTTAAGGTAGAATGTGCAAAAAATACTTGTAATATGTTTGGGGAGTTTTACAATATATTCCCTTAAATTGGACTAGTATCAGGATTAGTGTCAGCGCTATGACACTACTGCTATAGAACACTAGGCACGATGCCAGTTGGACGTTTAATCTGAATTTTGCCTCCAGAACATTCCTAGACTCGTCCACAGTATTATTTTGGCCGTCGACAATTACATTTTTCTGTTCTTTAAAGTTCTTGTCTAAATAATTCGTTTTTTCCTCAAACTTGGTATCAAGCGTTTCGCATTTCTGGTCTTAAGAATGCTTTTTGAATTTTTAGAGAGTTCGTCTGTTCTTCGAACTTAGAAGACATTGACTTTATCTGTTTTTCTAGAGAATTCTTCTGCTCATTGAATTAAGCAAGAAACAATTTCATGATTGCAGTCAAGTCGACGCCCGTAATTACTTGTTCTTCTGCACGTCGAACAAAACGGATTTGGGGCCGTTTGGGGCTTCCTTTTTCATCTGAACTCAGAGTCTTACAACAAAAAAAAACAATGACCTTCCGAGGTCGAACCGGCGAATCAGTAAAGATGCAGTTAAGTGGTTATGATCCCTTTAATCCTGACCATAGCCTCACCGTCATTAAGGGAGAAGAAGAGTTGCTTATAGCAACTTAAAAAAGTAAGGGAGCAGACCTATTATTTGCTCTCGCCCCACTAGGGAGGCCACATGTGATGGTGGCATTCCTCACCAAATCACATCTTTAGAACAAGCTACTTTTGAAAACGCTTCCGAGTGATATCTATTCGGAGGAAACCAACTTATGACAATGCAAGCGCATCGCTAAACGTTGTTCCCCGTGCCAACCTATTTTAATGAATCCTTGGATAACAGATTGGCTTAAATACACCAGTCAACGACCTTCCCTTGACTTTAAACGAAGCGATGTCAATGATGTTAGAAGCTATCACGCTTCATCAGAAGTTCTAATTGGTTTAACGGGTGGAGGCAGGTGCTCCTTTAGATTCACGTCGTATCACAATGGACCTCACATTAGTCTCAGTGTGTTGCCTTTCAGCTGACAACCACCGCAACAACACAGAACCGCTTGCTATCTTCCGTAATGGGATTAAAATTGGAAATTCTTTGTAGAAGCATAAATCCCATCCAAAGACTCGGGTGAATGTAATCTTACCGTTTGTTGTCCCCTATTTTCGATTTGGGTAAAAAAATCATTTCCCAAATATCACAAAATCGCCATCAAATAAATAAAAAAATCGAAAAACAAATTAGATATCTATGAGTGTTTATATTTGTAAATAAATATTTGATTTGAAGACGTAAAAAAAAGATTTAAAACTTCCAGTTCTATATGTGTTTATGAAAATATAAAATAAAAATAGAATTTAAACAAGATAAAAGAACAGGACTGATCTGCCATTCAGGGATGTTTTACAAACAAAACTTTTTTTATTATTATTATTTGTTTTAAAATTGTTTTATGCATTTTTATTTAGAGCAATTTGTCGGTAACGCTTTTTTTTTGTTATTTACATACATTTTTTCTTAAAGCATTTTATGTATAATAAAAACAAAAAGAAATACCCAATGAATCTAAACAAAGGCGGAATACAATTACGGCTATTGTGAATCAATTTCGACCGGAATTTCATCTTTATCAGAAATTGAATTAGATTACTGAATGGAAGAAATTCCCTGGGAAAATTAATCGCGATAGACCAGAGGAGGAGAGCAAAGAGAGAAAGATGTTCGTGGTAATCCTTTATTTGTTTTGTAATTTTTGTTAGTAATTTATACCTAATTTAATAAATAGGTATTAATCCAATGGAAAAAATATTTTTTTTTATATTTATAAGTTTTGCTTCCTCAATAATAATTTTGTTTCTAGTTTGATGTTGAAAATTCATTCATTTTAAATATATATTCATGTTATATATATTGACTCTGTGTTTTGTTGTTGTTGTTGATGTTGGTGTTGCTGTTTGTATTAAGCTGTTTTATCTCGCCTCGCCAAGAGCGTAGACTCGATTGAAAGTTATGAATTTTGTTAAAAATTATATGACGTGCCGTCGGGTATCTGTGCTGAATTTGGATTAAACTGAAATGCGCCGCCTTCAGCAACTGGGCCCAGGGTGCTTTGCTCTGACTGAAATGATTAGGCAACATGTATTAATAAAGTTTGTTTCACGAGTGGTATTGGGTAACAACTTACCTCTTCGGAAAAGTATTGCTCGATAATTTCGTATGCAAGTTTGTAAATATCAACGTTTTCGTGATTCTGCAGTCTCTCGATTTTCTCCAGACCGTCACATTCTTCAATGATATTGGCGATTTGGTGTACATGGTCTTCGGCCATTTTGAGCATATTGTTGAGTCCATCGAGGACAACCTAATCGAACAGAATCGATTATACAACCTTAGAAAATTACAGTCAGCTTAAACTTACATTAATCACTTGAGCGTCCTTGCATGATAGCAAGTCACAGAATGGCGGAATAACACCTTCACGGATCAATTCAAAGACTTGTTCTCGATTGCCGCTTATGGTTAGATTGCTAATGGCCCAAGCGGCTTCTTTTTGCGTTTGGAATTCACCTTTGCTCAGATTTTCGATTATCTTGGGCAGTAGGCCAACATTGATGACCGCTTGCACTTGCTGTTGATTGCCAGCTGTTATATTGGACAGGAACCAAACAGCCTCCTTGCGGATCTTCTCCTTTAGATGCGACAACAATGCTGGGAAGTAGGACAAGGCATCGTAATTGAGAACGACCTGGGTTTGTTCATCGGATCCGGTAACAATGTTGCCAACTGCGCGTAAAGCGGCCGTTTGAACTTTCACTTCAGCATGGCCGAGCAGTGGAATCAGCTTGGGAACAACCCCACTGTCAATCACCATTTGAATTTGATCGTTACCACCATCGGTCAGATAGCTTATGGCCCACACCGTGTCAACGAGAATGTTTGTGTCTGTGTGATGTATTAGCATATTAAGTGCGGGCAATATCTCTTGAATTGTTTTAGCTGGTGGTGGTGGATCTTTGTTACGGCATAAATTCACAATAACCCATGTAACGTTGCGCAGAAACGAGATTGGGATGTCTGGACTGATGAACGAAAGCAATGGCTGAACAACGCCGTGTTTGATAACTAAATCACGTAAAACCGGGCCATCGCCGATAATGTTTCCCAAAGCCCATACAGCCTGCTCACAAACAGTTGTTGCTGGTGACGAAAGCAATTGCAAAAATAAGGGCACTGCACCTGCATGTACAACCTGTGGAGTAAATGAATAAATTTACAAATTATTTGGAAGCTTTTTTGTGTTTTTTAATTTTGTGGAAAAAATTATCTAAGCAAAAAATATCCCTTGTTTGAAGAATTCGTAAAAATTAAAAACACTAAATTCAGTAAAAAAAAATTGGAACTTTGGCAATCTTATTGCATCCTGAAAAAGACTGCCTGAAATCGAAACGAAAAATTCGCTTAAGACTTCGAACGAGCCACAAACACAAGATTTTTAAAATATATTTTATACTGTAAACTGAAATCGTGCTTTTGTCTACATCGCATATAAGATCCTATTCAACAAAACTGGCACCTACCAGTCTGACTTACGGCTTGGCAACGAATAAGATGCATATGACGTGGCGATGGCCGAATTCGGAATCCTGGCAACACTGGTTCAGATGAGTCGCGCCAAAATATGCAATTTGGAAGCAGCTCCTTGCACCGGATTCTGGTGAGGAGATGCAGCATCATGTAATTCTTCATTTTATTCTATTGTTTTGTAACTCCCGATTGATTGACTTCGTTGTCCTGGTGAAGGGGCTTAAGTACTCCCTTCTCTGTTCTTATTTGACCTTCTCCCCAGATTTACAAGGTCCATCCAGGGGGAAGGTCGACCGCATCGACCACTCTGCCAAGGGATGCCACCGAGGAAACATCTAACTCTTCAATAAGACGTCGCATCGAGCCTCTTGCTCGTACAGGTCTCAAGAAAGGGAAGACGCTCCCTGTTGTCTACGAATGGTCCGATTGGGGAAGACCAACCCGGCTTACCGCAGGCAACGTCCTCGAATCTTTAGACTGACATGACAGCGACTGATCGAACACAGGAACCGACCCCACGGCTCATCAGACGTTGCATCGAGCCTCTTGCTCGGAAGGACAGGGGATAGCCTATGACGAGGTAAGAGAGTGGGAGTTGCATCTGGAGAACATCCAAAGCTTCAGCTCCACATTTAGAAGCTGGATTCTCTAACCAACCAAGTGCAGTCGTGACGGTGCATGGGGTAACTCGACTATGGGCGGGCGCGGGACATTCAAAGAGCCCCAGACTCTTAAGGCACCGGCAAGCCCAATCCAATGTAACACCTAGAGAAGCATGAGATCCAGCGCAGGCAAAGAAAGCTGAGTATGTAGTAGAATTCCTTAAACCTTAAGGGTCAAGGAAACAATACCCGAACGGACAGAAGAAGCACTAACAGGCAAAATACAATGTTGATTTTACTTGTTTAACAAGACTTGTTGTATTGTGTAAAGCCCCAGGTTTTTGGTGCTCATAAATATATGTTAATGGAGAATTACCAGTGTCAACGAAACCTGAACGTATTGAGTTTTTAATGGAATATCTGATATCGTCGTACTTGTCAAGCAAACATAAATGTTGCTTTCACAAATTTACTGTACTTCTACAAATATTTCATAATCATATTCGCAGGCATTGTGTTCAATGTTACACACTCGAGCTATAATTGTTTTTTATATTCTTAAGCGCTTCTGTTCAGAGCTGTAAAAGAATGCACTCAATTTTGAAATGGAACAACATTCCCACCGGAGGAGGAACGTATCTGTCAACACGTACACATATATGTGTTGCAACAAAAAAAAAAACAGGATAGGGGTGGACTAATCGTATGTCTAAAATAAAATAGCAGAAATAGTGTTTATTGCACGCTTTTTTTCTTCAAGCATTCGTAAATAGTAGAAATTTAAAATATTTGTACGTTAAATTTTAATATAATTATTATTATAATTTTATGAAAGTGTAAATAAATTACAAAATGAATAGCTCATTAAACAAGCGCTTGTTGCTAGGGCTTTCAACTAGGTAGATTAAAAGCAAAGAAAGGACAAGATACAAGTGATAAAGTTGAAGTGTTGAAAAGAGTTAACGAGATTTAGGTCGGCGAAAATGACTAGGTTAATATTATCAATTTTGACGTTTGACAGGAGATAGGATAGACTATGGTCGGATGTGTTGTCGCAGGTTGAGATGACTTTTTTACAGGAGAGTATCTATGTGTGACAAGTTGAGGGTAGGATTTTCTTTGCAAAGATGGTCCTTACTGAATAGGTGTTTGTGCGTGCTGTATAAGTGGCCAAGTCTAAGCTCTTCTTTTGCAAGACTTTGCTGGGGAATATTGTTTTAAAGCCATTAGGGTTAAAGATTTTGCATGTGTGGCTGTAGTTTGTTCAATAATTTTTTGTTTCTATTTCCAGTTTTCGAGCAGGTGTTTTTTAATGTCTTTTATTGTGTAGGAATAACAACATCAAATGCTCTGCGCCGTTGACCTGGCTTCCCTACCACCTGCCTCGTTCCCTCTGATACCGGAATGGTCAGGTAAAGTTTAATAAAACAACAATGTTTTGCCAAACTCATATCGAGAAAGAGAACACGGAGCTAGACTTTGGAAAGAGCTAACAAGAAAATTTAATGCACAAGATCCACTAATAATTAAAATCAATAAATAACTATTTTTATGAACTTTTACAGCGCATTTAAAAATATAAACACTAAACAAATTCAGAAGAAATATGGCTTTTTACTATAACTTTCCTGATCGAAACGTGATTCTTCGTAACACATTATCCCAGTGTTTGTTTGACTATTCGATAACGTATGAAAATCACTCACTCGTCCACCGATGCGGTAATTCGGCCCCTGTTTTTGTAGGCGAGAACGGTAGTTTGGAAGCGATTAGTTTGATACTTTCAGTGTTATTTTTGACGCCTTCCTTTGTGTTCCTCCTCTCGTCGCTTCCGATCTGTTATTCTTTTTTCAATATACGTTGAGCGGTAGTGTTCGTTAAACATCGATAGTTTTACTTTTCGATAGTATCGATGTTTTTTTAATCTTGAAATATATTAGTGAAGTCCATAAAATAAAACAAACAAGGTGTTGTACACAACTTCACTAGAATTAATTTTCAAGAGATTTTAAATTTCTTTGCTTTTAATCGATTCCGTTTGTCATTGTGGATTAGACCTGTCTAATAAATTATACATTCGCTTAGAACTGAAGTTGCAGGTATGCACAAATAGAGTTCCGCAAACTTCTTAAGTCACTTTAAATCCGAATTACTTTAATAATCTGCCGGACATTTGTCACTTCCACTTGGTTTTTTTCTAAATATTCAGAAATATCAATAACTGCATCAGTAAGCGGGCTTCAGATTCGGTATGTTTCTGTCACCACTTCAGAGAGAAACATTAGCTCATTAAATTTTTGCAGCTGAAGCTCTGCTTCAGAGGTAGAGCTTTCTTCTATTTGAGTTGTTATGCTTGTGGATGCTCTGCATTCATCTGTACTATATTCTGAAGTTCTAATTTCCTTAAAAAATGCTGCATCCTTTTACAAACAATGTGCCGCATTCCGTTCTTCCTCGCTTTTAAAGCTATGTTTCTGAAACTTTGAGTCTAAATGGTGGTACGGCTTCAGCCTTTCTACAATTATTGATTTCCTTAGACAGTCGTGTACTTCTTTCACGATTGCCGTTTTTACACACGCATTCCTCGAATCAAGGGAATAACACTCTCGTTGTCAAATGGTTCGAGCAGCATAATAATGTCTTCCATTATGTTGAAGTCTTCAGCAAGTAAGACTGCTTGTGCCTTTTCACACTGATTTACTGCTCGAGTTAACTCATGCTTTATGCATGGCGTATACCTTATATTCCATCGTGCAGGACAGTGTCGCTGAATAACTTTAAGTTTATCCGAGTCTAATAAGCTTGAATAAAAGTTTGTCGCAATATTAATGTGTGGCAAAACAAAGAATGTGCCCAATTGGACGATGTTGTGTATTCTAATCATAGATGCCGCAGGAAGGAAGGAATCTTCCCAGCGAGATTCATTTAATCGGCAAGGTTTTTCCGTGTGGACGTAATTTCGTTCGTTCTAAACGGCTTTCCCGACCAAAATTTACATTTCATTTATAATTTCTGCACTAAAACATCATAGTGCATAGTGCAATAAATGATCATAGCTCTCATAAAGTCCTAGAAATGCCACCGGAAAGGGTAACAGTTTTAACCGAAATTTTTCGAACAGCACTGTACGAGTTGGTCGTTGACATCTATGTTATTTAAAAATTGAGTCGGTATTTTCGTAGATACATAAATATAAATCAGAAAAGTTATCGATGGTTATAAAAAACATCGAGGTTTCCGATAGTTTATAACTATCGATACAGTCGATAGTACGATGTTTAACGAACACTATTGAGCAGCTGTGCAATAAACATCGTGCGTACCATTTCGGACAAACTCTCTCACAAGAAATGGCATTTTTTTGCGGCCATTTTGAAATTTCAGTTTTAATCATTCCTGTGCTGCGACCAGATCGCCTAAGATGAAAACGATCGAAGGACGTCGCACATAGGGGTTTTTGCATCCAAAGTGTTAAATTTTTCAAAATGTAGAGTTGAGAAACAATTTTTTTCCTAGCTGTAGTTAAATACCCATGAAAAAATTCACAGTTGATGGTTTTAATTTGTGCGTGTACACTTTGCCACAGTTTCAGTTGAAAGTCATCGATAAAAAGCTTGTCTTGTGGATTAGTGCATTTTTGTGAAAAATTTCATGATGAAATAATTGAATTTCTATTTTGTTAAGTTATATACGATAAAGGAACAGCTGCCGGTTCGAACTCTACTTTAAACATATTTTTATGATCAGTTTTTAATCAAAATAAATGTTTTGTAGGTAAATGGGCATTTTTTTTTTTTAATTTGGAGGCCCTTAAAAAGTGGCTGTGGCTAAAAACTGTGCAGGCGAATTTTTACGAAGACTGTCTACTTATATTGCGAAGAACCCGACATTCAAACCATAAGGTTTTTTTTAGGGTATCAGTGGGCGGATTTTAAAAATCAAAAACAAAGGCTGACATTGCTGTCAAACATGTGGGAATGGCTCAACCTCTCGGCCTCATAAATTATGAGAGGAGCAACAAACAAGCAGACTGTAAAAATGATGAATGTTTTGCAGCAGGCCAAGGCCGAATCTTTGGTCGCCCTCTACATATTTCCGGCCCAAATACCTCTAGTGCGTTGTTTCGACGACAGTGGTCCCTTAGCATCCCTATAACTCTGCTGGAGATAGCCATAGTCAAATAAAGATCGTTTTCGTTTTGCGTGATAGCGTCCCAGGTATATGACGTGTACTCGATAATTTAGTTGTAATGTTGAGTTACGAAGCGTGTATAGATAAAACAGCAACACTCCGAGTAGAATTCCTTCTATGCGCACAGCCACTTTACAGGCGCTAAATGCACTCAATTCGGTACAGTGTTTTGAGGTCCTTAAAATCCCTCCATATGTATCAATTTTATAAGCAAAAGAATTCATTGACTTTTTTTATCGTTTATACGATAACCTTTATATTCTTTTCTATTAAATGTTTCGATTCAGCAAACGGCCCTTAAATACTTTACTTGTTTTAAAATTGCGTTGTATTCGTGGTCATTGTTTAGTTGAGATATCTGTCGTGTTGTGGTTTGGGAACATTGCGGCGACTTGGCAAAAAACAATGACTGCAGCTATATTATACACAAAAATACATGTTATATTGACAGCAGAGTTCTAAATCAAACAAGGCTACTACTACGAGTTATTGCGCATTACACTCTAAGGAAGTATGACGCCTGTTTGGATTTTGCCACAAGGTGCGACAAAATTTGAAATGGCTACCGGATTAAATATTGAGGCCAATATTATGCACCTAACCATAGTTTCTTGCTGTAATAGACCAAATATAGACATACGAACGCCTTCACACAAGCTAACAAAATTGCTAAAAAAAAAGCCAGAAAGCCACCGTTGCTATATTGATAAGTGTTCCTCCCAAATGCATTATAATAATAAATTCCAGCACCATCAGGAAAACAAAATCATTTGGCAAAAAAAAAAAAACACAGAAGAGATAAGACTCACCTGATTTGTTTGCTCAGAAGTGCCCGAAGCGATATTAGTCAATGCCCAGGCTGCCTCGAACTGCAACATTGTCTGGTCATGTCGTTTCAAGCAATCGACCAATATCGGGAGAATATCACTGTTAATCAAATCATTAATTGGCGGATTTTTATCGGATGACAATAGTTTGCGAGCCGCCTGAACTGCAGCCAATTGCTTATCGGCATTCGATGAATCTGCTGCTGCTTCGGCCAATTTTTTCAGATTGATTGCACTGGACAGTTGATCCTCTTCATCTGTGACCGAGTCGGCGTTGGGAACATTTCGGCGCTTGAAGATGGTTTCTTCTCTCTTGTTTTTTCGTAGCTCTACAGTAACTTCATTGCGCCGTCTTCGCATCTCCTTTAAAAAGAAACATAAGAAACCAAAAAATGTGTCACAAAATCCTTCTTTTTTTAAATACATTTTTAGTCAATTAACATTATACAATGTACATGGCACAAAAAAAAAAAAAACTATATAACCGCTTCTAATCAATTAAAGCGATTTATAGTAAGAAAAAAAACGGAGACGAAATGAGAAAAATGGGATTTGCCCTTGCGGAGAAAATTTCAATTCCCCAACGCAAATGCTCCATTTAGCTCGAATCGAATTCACCAACACAAAATTACGGATAAATTGATTAAATTTTATGTAAAATTAATCGGATATAATTACATCTTGATCTTTTCCTTTGTTTTTAAAATTCTGGAGACGATTTACATGTGGCTCGAGGGACGTCATTTTGATTTGTAGAATTTTCTACAAGACGAGAGAAAAAAAAGGAAAATATTGCAATTGCGTGAATCATTCGCTGAGGAGGAATAAAAAAAACTGTATTAGACCATTTAGGGCGATATGATATTTACTTGATTCTAGTCAAATTTGTTTTTCGATATAAAATCAAAATCACTTTGGAAATTAAGTTATTTTAGGAGAATTTCACGATTGATGCGGAATTGCAATTTTCTTTCTACTTTTGGGTTACACACAAATACATTCGTACAGCAGCACCACTGATTATCGTTTATTTCCCTTTCGATCTGAAGTTAGTTGGCATTCGTTTTGATGAAATCTTCTTATTCGAAGACGGCCATTGTTTTCGGATATGTGGGAGGAAATCACCGGAAATAATGATATGGCTGATTTTTTTTTATCAGTTTGTAGGTAGTAAAATTATTTGCTAATATTGTTTTAATATTTATTTTTTTAATATACATTTATTCCAAAGATGATTGGATTAAGATTACAAATTTAAAGTGAGAACATATATGTTCAATTATTTGAAATTAAAACTGCTCCTGGGGAAAACAGACATTCTTATCTGTAGGGTAGAGTATGATTCATCAGATTGAGTTCAATGCATTTCAAAGACTTCATATCCAAAGTGGGGTAGGACAAAGGAACATATATTTAATTAAAAATCACGGCACGGCAAAGCAGCACATTGTCGGATAAAAATCACTGCAAACCTTTTTCATAGCACCAATCTATTAACAATATCCAGAAAATTACAACACCAGGCTCTCCAATACTCTCCAAGGTGCGAAAAATCGGAGAATGTATTTTGATTTTGACCACTTGAGGAATACCGCGTGTTGTTGGCACCTCTTGCGAACGTCTGACAAACATCTAAGAGTATCAAATTCCCCTAGACTTCGCATGCAAGTTGTAGGAGAAGCTAGATTCAGGCCCTGTATGGGCCGTTAAGGCCTAATATGTATGTATGTATTTTGAGTTTACTGCCACTGAATTTGACACAACCCCCCTTTAATTTAATTTGGAGCTAGCGGACAAATCCTTCCAATCAAATGGAAACAGATACGAGTAACAAAACTGTCATTTGAGGATAAAGACAAATTCGTTGATTTTTTCAATGCAATAATAAATAAAATATAAACAAAACAACTGGTTTTCTTTTAACCATCCTGCAATATGTTTTCAAACTTTATTCCTATTTGCACTTTTTTTTTCTTTCTTTCTTTTTTCTTACTTTCGATCGAAATTCAACGTCCGAATTAGAATTGAATGTTTTTTTTCAACATCAATCAGTTTTCCAGTCGTTGCATGTAAGTCAAAACGAAAATGACAGTCAACACCGATTTAGGAAGGACTTAATTCAATAGCAATATGGGTTTTTCAACCGTCGGAAAACATATTCCATTGAATAGATCAATTCTGGATTTTGAGAGCAATTCATTCGATTTTCAATGAAAAACGCTTTAAGTGACCACAATGACCAAAATGTTCGTGATTGCTTGCTGGTCAATTAAAACATTTATTATTTATTTTCAAAAGCATATTGTGGTAACACCGTTTATATCACAGCGAAAAGAGACAAGCAATAGAATAAACAAACATGGAGAATATCAACAACAAAAACGAATAATTTGCACAAAATAAATTGATAACAAAAAAGTTTTTGCACAAACAAAACATCGCAAGAGAAAATTACACAATCAACATAACCCAAAAAAAATAAATAAAACTGCTAATTAACACAAACAATAACACAATGTCACAGCAGCTGAAAGATGTTTGTCTTAAAAAAAATTAGCAAAAACCAAAATATTTTCTTATTTTAAATGATTTTCGAAGTTGATTGCCGATTGAATATTTAATATATCTTTTTCCAATAATTGAGTACTGAATGCAGTCAAAACAGTTTTTTTTTGTATTGTGGTAGTGAACTTCATTGCTCTCTGAATGCATCAAAATAGTATGACAACTGTTATGACACAATTGACAGATCTTAAACGAATGTTCCATATTTGCAGATCTTTGAAAATTACTTAAATTGTACAAGTCTTGAGAACAACTTTAAAAAAGTCGGAACGCGTCTGAACATCGTTCACATCCAAAATGTCCACAATAGATCTTCCCAACACAATTGTCAAAATAAAACAAGAAAAGCTAGACCCCGAAGTCGAACGTAAACTTAACCCAACCACCCTTTTGCCAGACTCCACCAATTCAGCTGATGAGGAGGCTCAAGCAGAAGAAGAGGAAAAGAAAAATGTAGAACCATTTAAGTCGTCCAATGAAATCCTAGCAGAGCTGTTCATGGTATTTAATGCTAAGCCACCCGTAGAACTGCTGAGTAATAACAAATTGTCCAAAAAGTCGAAGAAAGAGAAAAAATCCAAGCACAAGAAGGGCAAGAAACGAAAACGTAAGGTAGCGGAGAATAGCGAAATTTCCAACAATGATTCATCCGAAGAAGGGAGCAAGCACAAACGAAAGAAACACAAACGCAAGCACAAGAAGAAGTCCAAGGAGAAGTCTGAGGATGATGAGAAACCAAATGTTAATGAACGGACTGTGATCATGGCTGCAGATTCTTCGTCGTCAAGCAAGTTGAAGCACTCTATTAAGAAGGAACCAATAGAGGAGCTGCAGGTTAAAGTTGAGAAATTGTCTAGCAAGTGTGAGAACCGCAGCAGAGTGGAGGAACGGCTTCGAAACTGCTCGCGAGTGGATGATGGCTCCGACATTTCCCTTTCCGACGAAGAAACGTTTTTACGTGAACGGAATCGATTCAAGGATTCAAATACACCTGAGGTCCCATTGAAGCGCTCCAACGATCGATACCGAAATGATTTTTACCGCAGCAGCAACAGCTACTACTCTAGCGAACGTCAGGAGAGGAGCTACCATCGCCATCACCATCACCATCGTTCACGGTCAGGAACGAGGACTCGGTCTCGTTCCAACACGCGCTCTAGATCGCCACCAAGGGATCTGGGTATCGACAAAAAACGCTTATTGGAAATTGCTCGAAAGAATGCGATTTCTATGTTCAAGAGTGGCTCTCTGCCAGGCTGTGTCGGCATGAGCGAAGAAGTCAAGGACAAAGTCCTTATGAAGATGAGATACGGCGGCAAGACTGTGCAGGATTTAACGAATTTCTGTAGAAAACTGACCAAAGGCGAAAACTACGACGACCTTTCCGAGTTCTCGACGGATGAGGAATCAGACGTGGATAAGCAAGGCAATGCAAAGGCCTTTCATCATCCCTTCGTGCTAAAGGACCGTGAGCCAATCGTCATGCATATTAAGAATGCCACTTCCATAATCCCGAAGACGGCCGACCAGAAGAAAGCTATTACCATGCAGTTTCCCGTGTCATCTGGCCAGCAGCATCGCCTCACCGAAGGCTGGGTGCCTGTCCCTGCAAAGGAATCCGAAGTGTCCGCACCCCCACCAGTTGTCTCAAAGCCGGTGATAATCAAGAACGTCGGGGTGCCCAAGAACGTATTTCAAAAGCAATTACCTGTTGAAGAGCAGCAGCCAGCGTTCAAGCCGGTGAATGGAGTCGCCCCGTCTTCTGAGACTGCTACGCCAGAAGCGGTGCCACCTCCATTGTCCGTACCAACATCGGCATTATGTTCATCTATTCTCCCGTCTCCAATTATTATCGCGCCGGTGGTAGACTCCGTGCCAACGCCGACAATATTCACTCCCATGTCGCCGTCAATGGATGTCTCTACGATAATCAGTCAAAGGCTCAGCGCTATGCGCCGATTGCAGGAAAATCCTATGGACTGTGAAGCGATCAAAATGATGTACACTTCGCAGAAGGAGATGACTTCTTGGGCGTCCTCCAAGCACATGCCCGGCCAATTCACAGGTAGCACTGGTGCTAATATTCTCACTGCCAGGGAACTGACCAGTGGCAGTCAGGCGTGGGCACGGCGAGATCAACTCACTTCAACAGTCCCCGTCAGCGGTGGAATGGGAATGCATTTACTCAAGAAGATGGGTTGGAAGCCAGGTGAAGGTCTTGGCCGTGAAAAAACCGGGTCCCTGCAGCCGCTTTTGCTAGACGTTAAACTGGATAAGCGAGGCCTTGTAGCAGACGAGGAAGTCAATGGAAATCGCCCACCACGACCGGGTCCTGCTCCGAAACGCAAGAAGAATCCCGTCGCTGGACAGATGGTAGCCAAGCAAGCTTTAGACAACAAGCACCCGGTGTGTCTGCTCAATGAGTTGGCCACAAAGCGCAAGTGGACACCGCCTATGTTCGAGTTGGTCACCGATGAGGGTCCATCCCACAGCAAATTCTTCGTCTTCAGTGTGAATGTCAACGGGCAGATTTTCAATCCCGGATGTGGCGGGAACACAAAAAAGGAAGCGAAAATGCTCACAGCAAAGCACTGCCTTCAACAGATGGGGGTTCTATCTTAGGAGAGTTCTGTGGAACCTTCCAATATTCACTCTGTAAATACACTCTAGGAGCTTTGTGAAATTAAATCTAAAATTGTGCGAGTGTTTTGCATTAAGGTTCGCACAAAGACAGCAACAGGTGATGCTATCACGGAACGAGTCATCCAGAAACAATGGCAGGTTATTGCTGTATCGATATTCGTTCCGGTAGCGTATTATTTTAAAAATAAAATCTTAAATTAAAAAAAAAAAATAAAGGTGAGAGGTATTTAAACTTTGACGAAGATGTAAGTAATAATTTTCATTTGCTGATTTCTTAGTTAATTTGTAATGATTGAAGATAGCACCTGCACGTGAATAAAGTGAATCTCGAATAGCCCAAAGATAAAATCTGCACTGGCCTCATTGCGTGGCTCTGTTTGTTCGTAGGCCATCAAGCTCTTAATATTGATACCACATGAGTTTCGAGATGTTGTCCAATTGCAGCATTAGGAGCATTAGGATCATCTCACACAACCCCACAGGCGGACTAGTAGGGATGTGTTAAGCGAGAGGGTTATGATTCCATTAATCCTGATCATAGCATCACTGTTATTAAGGGAGAAGAAGAGGAAGGATCATCTCCAACAAAAATCAGTATCAAACCATGCATTGACTATGACGTTACCCTACGTTTTCCTGACTTATGCACTTCGTCTTCAGAGCTCTAACTGCCAACTAAAAAATGAAGTTTTAGGAGATTAGTAAAACTCTCATAGGTTGGTTAAAAATCGGGGGCAATTTGTTTTGGCTTGGTATGTTTGCTACGAGCTGTTGACATACTCAATGCACCCAATTGAAACAAGTCACAACGGGACCGATTTAATAAATGAATCGTTAATTCGTAACCGTTCCCTCTGCAATGACTAAAAGCGAAGGCTACAAGTCTGGTATGGGTATTTTAACTTTTGGTTCTACCCCTGCGGATGCCAAGTCAGGTATTGAAGTCTACAAAGAGCAGTTGGTATTTGGTCATTAGATATCTTCAAAGTGTTGATGTTATATTGGTGTACCTACACCAAACAGATCTGGGTCTGCTGAGAAGATAATTTTGTAGCCACTCCTCAGACAGGTGTTCTTCCTTGACTGCAATTATGACAGAAAACCATAAATCGTTTTAATTTGCGGACGTTTAAAAAATATAACGGAGAATTTGAGAAGCTTCTCATGACAATTGATACTCTTGTCTTGAATGTTTGTCAGATTTTTGCAAAAGGTCTGGCAGTTTTAAAAAGCTTTAGATGTTACTTAGCCCCGGCGTGATTTGAACCTGCGACTCCTCTATTAACAATCCAATACACTAACCTGAGCCAACCGAGTGCACCAATCGAAAAAGACATGAAATTCTTCTTTCAAGGAGCGTAGTTGGATGGATGAATGGTTCCTAACCTAACTTTACACGCACCATTTGGTTGAACGATGCTTAAATGAATAAGATCCAGAAGAAAATATCTTATAAATAGTGCACAGTATGCATCAGCCTCCTTCATATCACATTCGTATACGTGAGCTCTTCATAAAATTTGCAGGTTGTTTTCTTGTTTATCTGGGAAACAGCTTTCGGCCACGTCAGCTATCCCGACACTAATTTATAATGACACTTCAGCTTTAAGCTCTTTACATAAGGCCAATATGCTTGCTGATTAATCTGCAGCTTGCTCAACTATCCCAGATTGTGCTTTACCTGCCAATGTACTCGAGTGCATAAAATACTTCTTGAGACCAATCCACTTTCGCACTCATACAGTGGCAATACCTATCATATTCTTCAGGGTTCTTTCTTAGTAGTTGGACAACAGCATTTGCCCAGACTGCCCTTACAAAAAGGCGAATCGTCTTCCCACAACTTATGCTTATGAAATATCTTGCATCCCGAAATCTTCTTAATGAACGGCCGTACGGTGTTCAAGGCAATTGACAGAGTTTGGCATCAAGCTCTTTTGTCAAAAATGCGTGCATTTGGAATCGATGCTACTCTTCTTCAATGGATAAAAAATAACCTATCGGACTATACAATTCAAGTTGTTTTGGACGGTCTGCAACCTACCAAATAAATGCTCATTTTCCTCAAGGGTGTGATTAGTCTCAGACTTTTTTTCTCATTTTTTTAAATGATATTATGTCTTTTACTTTTAATCCCTCCTGGATGACATATTTGTTTCCAGGGCTTACTTTCATCATCTTCGGGCATATAACCGGAACGGCAACGTATGCTAAGTTCATTATATTCCGACCTTGATAGCATACTTACGTGGGCTAGATTTAATAGATTGAAATTTCATGCCTCCAAAACGCATTGCTGTCTTCTGTCGTTAAAGCAAAACCCGAATAGTCTGCCATTATCCATGAATGTTACTTGCATCGGAGAAACCGAATGTCTCCATTCTCGGTACCTATGTGTGTTAATTACAACCTTCGTTGGAATGACCATATAGCATCCGATGCAAGAAATAGTTCACCTCTTTTGATCTGGCTTCGACTTATAGAGCATTTATCCGCCGTAAGCTGAGTAAAACGCTCATATCTAGTCCGGCGCCGGTACACCGATAACATATTTGGAGCAAAATATTAAACAGAATTCAAAAACGAGCGATAAAACTCATTGGTGATAGAGACATCGCGAAATCGCTTAACTCTCTTAGTAATCGTCGCAATGTCTCCTGGCTTTCGTTGTACTATCGGTATTACCGCCATAAGTGCTCAAACGAAATAGTTGTGTTCCTGCCTTATAACATTTCAACCGCAAAACCCACCATGTCAGGAATGAACATCAGTTGAGGCTTGTATTCGGTAGCGAAAAGGCGGTAAAGCTCTACCGAAAATAAAACCTCTACCTAAGCTGTTTATACTACATTAGAGCTCTACAATCAAATTTCTCTACGTATAGAAATTTTCTCCACGTATGGAACAATTTTAGATAGAGCTATACCGAACATCTCAGATAGACAGACTCGTTTTGCCTTGCGTAGCGACAAACACTAGAGCGCTTATTATTAGCTGTGTTTTATTATCCATGCGGATCTGGATCTGGATCAATTTAATACGTAAAACAAAAACAACACAGGATCTTGCTATTTATCGGGATCATTAATCGTGATCCAAAATGTAATTACAAAACTCACTACCTGTTTTTTCGTGGCGTTGCTTATTTAAATTATAGGAAATTATAGGAACACAATAATATTGCCAGACCAAAATATGAAACACTATTAATAACACAAAAAATCAATTAGCATATTTTCATATTCGAATAATTTACCACTGCGACTTTTGAGACGTTTTGCTTCGTAATATAATACTCAAAAATTAATGGAAATATTAGCAGTACAATACTGTTAATATGTTGCATATTTGAACATAACATTTGAACATAGTTTCTGAGAAAAAAAATATTGAGTGCAAAATGTATGTTGATTTGTATTCAAATGGCAACACCCCCGACACAACAAGCGATCATATTGTGACGTCACATTGTACCCTATATTTGCAATATGGCTGAGTGCCAATCGAAACTTGAAATACCTGGTATCGTCTGTTATGTGTTAAAAACAACTGTTGCCACAACTTGCCACTGATGATCCAGATCGTTTTATTATCAGATCGGATCCGTATCAAGATCATTGGGATAATAAAACGCGGCTATTATCTCCATTTATTTTCGGCTGAAGTGGCTTTTCAACAAAAAAAGGGTCGGCTGCTCTTGATTGCGTCCTAGAAAATGAGAAAAAAAAGAACGGAACTGTTGGGTGCGCATCTGGATTCAAAGGAAGGTACATATTGGATTTTGCAAGAAATAAAAGCTGAGGACCCAATTGCATATCAAAATTTGACCACCTGTTCCATGTTATTGTTGCAGATGATGCATTCACATTGAGCTTAAACCATACCCGATTCGAAATTTGAGTGGACCTCAACGTCTATATTACTTTAGCAATAGTTAGCAAATGAATCGGGCACTAATAACTTTTATAAACCCGATTCTCAAACGACGACAACGGGATGGCGGAAGGCAAAGAAACTTTCTTACTGCAAAAACTGGGAAAGACGCAATCGTCAGACAGCTCTCGACTTCCTGGAAGACCAGTTGAATCTTAGCACAGGGCATTCCGCACTCCGCACAAAACTGATCTTCTTGAAGCCTGGAATAAGGGAGTACTTATGCGACCATCAATGCATGTGAAGGGCCATAGTCCATCTGGTCATGGGTCTGTCGCATCTGTCCCCGCAAAAGAAGTGGACTAAGGCAAAACTTTGTCGCCTGAAGAGACACACTCGGTTTTGAACAGTTACTGCTCTGTTGTCGATAAGCCTTCGGGTAATGAAAAAAAAACCCAAAGGTAGTAAAGAAGATGCGACAGAAAATAAAATCTTCGAATATTGACGTGCAGTCTTATGCTTAGGCGGCGATGACAGCTAATGCACTTTACATGACCGACAACTCACAGCAGATCAAAACAAGAAACGATCAAAACTTGAACATAAGGACTCCTACTCAAGTTGCGACATTGGAAAACGGTGATATAGGTAGTTCATGAGGTAGTTTCTTATGCGTTTTCCCTAATTCGTGCGAAACTAGAAGAGCAACGCAAAACAAACAAACTTGTTTTCGAGAAAATAGTTGCACTAGAAAACAACATCCATAGCACGCGCATTCCAAACAGAATAAGAAAGAAACGCTTAAAATTCTTACTTGGAACGTTAATGTGCTCATACAAAGACTCGACGAGTTAGAAATATTTTTACGAGAAAAAAATATTGATATATGCTTGATCTGTGATACTCCTCTGACAAAACGGACGTGTTCCATTGGAATCCAGAGGGAATGAATTGTTGAGTGGGATTAATGGAAAATGACATTAGGTATGTATATCACTCTTACACCACTCAACCACAATCTTAAGAAAACATCACTACCTCCCTGATGGCAGACTGACATAACACATAATACATAAATCCATCAACAACACGAACAACCACTGACAGCTGTGAAAATTTAATAAAAAAAAATTCTAAAATCGAAACTTCTTCTGTAACAAACAATGGATCTTACAGAAAATGGAAAGGACGATGAAAAATTTGCTATTTTCAAGCATGACGGATTGTTTAGTGAAAGTCTTCCACTAATGAAAGAAATACGACGACAGGGTAAACTCTGTGATGTTACCCTCAAGGTGAGTCAAAGACAATTCCAAAGAATATTAAATAGATCGCCAATTTACTGCCCCAGGTAGAGGATCAATCCTTCTCGGCCCATAGAATCGTTCTTGCCGGAGCAATTCCATATTTCTATGCCATGTTCACCAACAATATGGCCGAAAGCAGAATCAAGGAAATCACTATGAAGGAAATTGAGCCATGGTACAGTTAATTATTTTGCACCTTTTAAAAGTATATTTGTAGATTTTTTTTCTGATACAGTGCCCTAGAGAGTTTAATCAACTTCGCGTATAGTGGAACTGTGCGAATCGATAATCTGAATGTACAGAGTTTGATGGTCGGCGCTTCATTTCTTCAGCTGAATAAGGTCAGGGATGCTTGCGCAGATTTTCTAATTTCGAGGTTCGGTACTCAATACCTTCCAAATAAATCTCTATTTAAAAATTGTGTTTAAAATTAGATTTAACCCACACAATGCGTTGGGAATTCGTCAGTTTGCGGACTCACTAGCCTGCATCCATCTGGTGCAATCTGCTGACAAATATATCAACCACTACTTCTCCAAAGTGTCGGAATCGGAGGAGTTTCTCGGTCTCAACTATGATGAACTAATTGATCTCATTCGTCGTGACGAACTGAATGTTCCTACGGAGGAAAATATTTTCGAAGCCTGTATGCGCTGGGTGAAGTTCAGCGAGGATAAGAGGTCTATTGTCTTCCCACAGGTTCTTTCCAGAGTGCGGTTGCCCTTGTTGTCACCGCAGTTTCTTGCCGATCGTGTTGCGCGCGAAGAGATGATAAGAACATCGCATCAGTGTAGGGATTTGCTAGATGAAGCAAAAGACTTTCATCTGATGCCAGAACGGAGAGGACTGTTGCAGAGTTTTAGGTGGGTTTTGGTTGGAGATGAGGGTCATGTTTAAATGGTTTCTGTTATTACAGAACTCGTCACCGCTGTTCGGATTACTTGATTGGGCAGATATACGCAGTTGGAGGACTGACTAATAATGGCGAATCGGTTAGTACCGTGGAGATCTACGATCCAGTTACAAAGAAATGGAAAATGGGCGAGCAGATGTCAATGATGAGGTATTCATTTTTGATTGCATGGTTTTTTTGTTAGAAATGGATAAAATTGGAGTTGAGAGAATGAGTTTGAAAAGAATAGCCTGATGCAAGTACTGGTTGAAGGAGTTTCTTTGTCTTTTGGAACTTCAAGTTTATTTATTATTTAGTTAACAACTTTCTTTTCAAACTATTGAATTGTTTAAATGATTGTAGGGCAAATCTTCAAGCAGAAGCAAAATATGTCGTCATTTGATGTTAGGGTGTTCACAGTTTTTAGCGAGCCTTACAAAGCAATAAGCTTAACGTACGTCCACCTTGAACCTTATTTTAATGTTGTTGTTTCCAAGTATATCTGCAAGTCGCTGAATAGAAATAGAATTCCTCAAACATATTCGCTGTTGTGTACAAAAAAGTTCTTCCTTTCTTCCTTTAGATGCATCAAGGGACCAGTAAATTATGCATTCTGTCAGACGATTTGTTACTAAAATAGAAAAGTGGTATGAGATATGCTCTGCTGTTTCTTCTACTTAGTTACACATTTGATGGACGGAACGGATGCCGGATTGTACTCAGAGGAACTAAAAGTTCAACGGTCAATCAGGCTGCCTGATCATAGCAGTGTTTTCCAAGCTGAAGTCTTGGCAATCGCAGAAGCTGCCTATATGGTGTCAATGATGGCAATACTACGCTATGATATTACCATATTTATTGACTGCCAGGCGTCAGCGACAGCAAGGGGTTTGGCACATAGCACAATACGGATCTCTGCTGGGTTCTTGGACATGGACATAACCAGCAATAAGATGGCTGAACAATGAAAGATAGGGTCCGCAATATGTCAATATCGAGCACTTAAGTTGATCAAACCAGCACTATTCAACCTGAGAGTACGGGTTTAATACAAGATCCGAATTTCCAACAGCCAACAGCAAGTGGGAGTCACTAACCACTTGTGATATATCACGAAAACTTTTGCTTAAGTCTAAGCCTAATCACTGTCTAAGTGGGTCGTTGTTCTTTCTGGCCATAACCTCCCTAAGGAACCACACAATGAAACTAAATAATGACATCTGTAGCGGCTGCGGTAATGAGGAACCCATGAGGACACGCCTCACTTTTGCTGTCTCTGCCAGAGTCCCTGCCACTTGAGGAACAGAACACTTGGAAAAAAACTTCTTCCAAGACATGCAAGAACTTTCTCATGTCTCATTGTCTGATTTTTACAGTTTTCTAAGGACATCAAGAAGACCTTATAGTTTATTTTAGAACATGTTACTAACAAAACCGTTTCGATCGGTTAATAAATAAGATCCAAATGGTTGATACATTTAAGTTGCCTGTCAGTAAAAGTAAAGATAATTCCTAGTAGTTGATTCATGCCGAATTTGTTGGAGTTCTTTTCACCTATTGAGATGAGTGTGTGGGCATTATTTACCATTGCTTCTTTCTGTATGTAGAGATTAAGAGGAGTAGGTAGCCATATCAAAAAACTCTTGCATCAAAAATGCAAAAACACTAGCATTTAATGGCCTCAGTGATGAAGTGATCCGAAGCTGGGAGGCCTGCCAATATTTGTGGAGGTCGAACCAGTAGGGATGCAACTAATCCTGATCATAGTCTTGCCGTTAAGATAGAAGAAGAAGACCCGAGTAGACTTGTAGGTCCATAGTTAAATCTAAAGAAAAGTTGCTTGGTGTGTCTATTATCTTTTTAGTGTGAGAGTTTCAATTAAATTTTCGGTCAAGGATTACACCCAGGTATTTTCTCTATAGTTTTCGATCGAAGTGTTCGACTTTTGAGTTTTTCCAATTTGCTTTCCTGCTCTTGGGTCAGTCAACAACGCTGTTAAGAGCTCTCTAGGGCGATCGGAGATTTTTTTTCAAATTTACATCTGTATAGAAAGCGAAAGCATCGGTATATGGTTAAACATAGAAATCTTCTTTCCTGAGTTTCACGCGAAGTTAATTTACTTCGATAGACCACAGTAGAGCGGAGAGGACCCCGCCTTGTGGGCAGCCTTTCGCATCTTTGATCATTTTTTCATTCATATAAACGTCTTGAATAAGTCGAAGGGAATCAGAGAACGTCAGCGCGGGTAATCTGTCTCTTTCGGACTAATACGATACCCATTCTTTTCCAAAACATTCACCTACACATCAAGCCGTTTGATCCTCGTTTATAATGGCTCTATCATCAGCAATGAATGATTGATGTGTTTTCGAGTCCGTTACTTCCTTAAAGCAGATTATCAAGGTGTCGGGGATTTATTCTTTCGATCGTGAAGGAGGATGTAAGCGTGAACGACTTTCACGATCAAAGAAGGAAAGTCAAAACCCATATAGTATTTGTCTAATAGAATATGTACTTTATTCACGTCTTGTTTTTTTATTTCTTAATTTTTTTCATGATTAGATTTCTTTGTAGTAACTGGGAGATTTCCCGATCGCCGCCCACAAAATTAAATATGACTGTGACGACCTCCTGGCACTCATCCGCCAAATCCATCCATTCTTCCAAGCTGCAGCGCGATGTAATTAAAAATCCCATAAGTGCAGCGTCTCCAGCACTTGATACCAATACCATACCTTGTGTATCCATTGGCCCAATACGATGATAGTACCGACTGCACCAACCACCATAAACACTCGTGAGTCCGGCATGTCATTGATATTTCGAGAATTGAATATCCACCACCGTCGGTGGTGCGGTATTTATTTATTCCGCCCCAGTGTGTGGTATTAAACAATCTTCAACTCTTTAGTGTCGATATGCGATCGTTTGTTTCCATTTCATACATATAAATTGAATGAAATGGAATGTAGGTACATGTGCCGTGAACGAAGTATTGAATTGCCGACTGGTGGTGGATTGGATGAAAATGTTAATTGCGTCAGCGGTCTATGGAAAAATAATGTAGGTCATATTGGGGTTAACGACCTTACCAAAGAGCACCGGTCGGTGACCGAACACAAGGACTGCAATATAAATATCAAGGGACTTAGGACACTTCTCGCCTTTGATTGCAAATTATTTACGGCACCGTGTTTCAAAGTATGGGTCACTACCTCCAAGGAAATGTTAAGGGATCGCTCGGTCCAAACTGTAAAATAAAAAACAAAAACTCAAATTTGTATTAATGACAGTGGTGTTCAGGTTTCCGATTGACTAGTTTTTCAAACCGTGTTGCTTGGAAATGCGAGCTATTAAATCCTCTTCCAGCTCCAATCTGTATCTGGCTTTAGTCTTAATATTCAACATTAAAGAAACCAGCATCGTATCCACGGTACCAGCATCATATACACGGTACCAGCATCGTATCCACGGTACTAACATCGTATCCACGGTACGGCAAGGTGGCTCGAGCCTGCGCATATAAACACAAAAATACCCATATTTCGTTTTTATCACGAGTTGCAACTATCAACCGAATTTAAAGTCAGCGATTACGAATCCCAACATTTATAGCGTATAATATTTTCTAGCTTGTAACGGGGGGTAGGAAGTAACAAACGGTATTGATAATTTGAGAAAGATCTGGATAATCGAAATTTCTTTTCATTCGGAAAACATCTAACCTGTGCGAATGGAACTCGATTCTCAGCATCTTATTAGTATAAAGCTTAATAAGTTTTTCAATTACTTGTATGTTAACGTCAGCTAAATGTACCGAAGTAACCATGAGCTCAAGAACATTCATCAATACTTTTCCTCAGGGGACTATACCACAATACTACACGTTTAGTTGTTAAAAAAGTAAAATTCAATCTAAATTGAATTTCACTTGTTTAACAAGACTTGTTGTATTGCGGTACCAGGCCCCTGGAAAGAATGTCTACAAATGTGAGAGTAAAGGGAGAAGTTTGTTTACATAAGTTTACTTTGCAGGCAAAACGAGAAGCAACGAGTGTTGTGATGCGTCATGAAAAACTCTCAATAAAATTACCGTTATGACAACTATCAACACAGGGAACCCTCGATTTCCTCCGTCATTTACTTTCTCAATTGTTTTTAATTCCCGACTTAGATTTACGTCGTTATAATTTCCATTTGCGTCATTTTCCTTAAAACTAATTTCTCTCTTCCTATATTCTTTTCTTACCGCGACGCACCGATGCGCGTTTTCGTGAAATATTGTTCTATTTTCTTTTTAAACCAATTAAATGTTTGGCGGGGTTTATCTGGACTTCATTCTTTGTTGTATATTTTGTTTTTGTGGTTACTGCGTTGGACTACTGACCGAGGGGTTCCAGGCTCGAATCCCATCAAATATTTTTCCGCAGCTATAATTTGTCATTAGAAGCTACGGGATAGGCGTAAAATTGTACGTCGCTTCCATTAGTGCCAAATATATAGCTTCACATATAAAAATGTTAGGTTATGTATACACTAAAAACATTGGGAAAAGTCGCTTTGCTGGAATTTAGACGAACTTTCCTCGCGAGTCTTTTGAAAGTCAGTATTTCAACTCGAGGTGAGCTTTTTCATCTCCGTTACAAGACGGATTTGTTTTTTTGGACTACATCCATATCTAAGTAAAGCTCATAAAATTCGCAGCTGTATCTTCTCCCCCATTCGTGCCCGCACACAGGATCAAGTATCCGACGAATTTGTTTTCTTTTGAATAAGCTCGCCTGCTTTTTGTCCAACAGTGGGGGTTTAGTTATTTCGAAACCGAGCTTAAATCTAACAATATATATTAAACATTGTGCAAAGCTACCGATCAGGATGGCTAGATTGGCATATTAGTTAAGGTCGGACTGTAGCGCTATTTAACTAAGTAAGAAAGTAAGTTTTTTTTCCTCTGAAGGGTGCTTGTCTGTTGAAGCGGGGTTAAAAGCTATTAATCTTTATGTTTAGAACACTACTACTACCAGAGTACGGACAGAATTGAAAAGATTTTCCAGAAGAATTTAATATGAAATATAATGCGGGACTAAACCTCTTTCTATTTTTTATGACTAGGTCCAGAGTTGGTGTCGCTGTTATTTGTGGAAAATTATATGCGTTTGGTGGATTCAATGGAACTGAACGTCTATCAACTGTGGAAGTCTACGATCCCAAGCTGAACAAATGGTCCCATGGACGGGCTATGCTTTGTAAACGAAGGTATGTTGCAAACAAGCTTATTTTTTACTTAAATCAAAAACGAATATATACATAAAGGCCAACTAAGACAAACCTTTATAAACTTATTCTCTAAGCTTTATTAATGAGAAAACAGTGTTAATATATCTTTATACGCTAGCTACAAAGGGCTTTCGATAGGGCTGCGTATAAAAAATAATGATTTTTATTATTTTTGCTGACGAGGTTTTTAGAAGACGGTTCAACAACAATAGGATGTGTTCAACGACATAGACCTGACATTATGAGTGTGTAGCCCAATATGTGCTGGGCTCCCGTCCGCAGAATCTTCGACTCTAACCCAGAAGGTCAGCGCAGTAAAGGAAGACCTTGCCTTAGGTGGCGCGCATAAATGGAAATTGACTTTAACAAGCTTAAAATAAATAATAAATAAATTAAAAATAAATATTAGACATTAACGGCCCATACAGAGACTCAAACCTAGCTTCTCCAACCATTTGCTTGTGCAAAGTGAAATGGACCTACAATTTAATGCCGAATCCGTCCGGCAAATTTGAGAAGCTTCTCATGAAAATTGATACTCTTGTTTGTTTGTCACACGTTCGCAAGAGGTAGGGCAGTGAAAAAAACGTTTAAATGTCACTTGGTCCCGGCGGGATTAGAATTGACCATTTGATTAGTAGTCCAACACACTGACCTCTGCGCTTGGGGTGCGCAACAAGAGGAAGTTAACCAAAGACCGCGCTAAGTAGGAAGTCTTAGTGGTTGAGACACAGGTCAGCCCCTGACACTTATTGTCTTAAACAATTTTCTAGCAATTTAGACACCACCCGTGGAGAAAAACCCTAAATTTGCAATAAAACTGTTATCCTATCTCTATTCGTTCTAAAAGTAAGCAGCACCTAAAACACTGTAAGACCGCTCTTACATTTACTGATAACCCCCTTTAGCGTAAACGAATTGTATAAAAAAAACATGATATCAATAAACAAACAAACACCTATCCACCGCCATGGATAAAACTTCGCTGTTCGCTACTTCGAGGAAGCTTATGAGGAAGGAATTCATCTATTTTGCAGTAAACATCAACTCCATGAATGACAACTTAGTTTAGATCCGACGGAGAATTATCTTAGGAAACTGCTGGGTAAGCAATGGAGGAGAAGATACAACCGCGAACTTTATCAAATTTGACTCGATCAAATCGAACTAATTAGGTACATTCCCACTACAAAAATATTTGATTAGAGACCTAACCAATCCCCTAGCGCACTGATGATTTAACTCCGGTCAAATAAGTTTTCAGACGGCACACAGCATAGCTTAACATTAAATGCCATTATTTCCGAGAAGAGTGACGGCCAAAGCAGCGGACGTACCCTCTTTTCCTTGAGAACAATATAAAATTTGACAAAGAAAACATTTTGTTCTGCACCTCTCTTTTACGCCTCGCTAAGATTTCTTTACTTTTCTCCCTAAGCGCCGTGGGTGTTGCTGCTTTAGATGACAGCGTTTATGTGTGCGGCGGCTATGATGGGGTCACATCCTTGAACACTGTTGAGTGTTACAGCCCCAAAACTGATATTTGGAAGACTGTAAGTTGTCTGACTTCTAAGTCTATCTTGGTAGGGCACAGTATATATCACCATATCATTTCAGGTCGCTCCAATGATGAAATATCGCTCAGCTGGAGGTGTCTCATCATTGGGAGGATTTATTTACGCTCTTGGCGGTCACGATGGTCTTTCGATTTTTGATTCTGTTGAACGCTACGATCCAGTTAAAGATTTATGGGTGAAAATGAACTCCATGCTAAATAGACGTTGCCGCCTAGGAGTTGCTACATTAAATGGTAAGCTGTACGCTTGTGGTGGATACGATGGAAACTCCTTCCTTCGATCAGTCGAGGTATACGATCCCAACACAGACACGTGGAAGCTGGTAACTTCTATGCATTGCAAGCGCAGCCGTGTCGCACTTGTCGCTAATATGGGCAAGCTTTGGGCTATTGGCGGTAAGTATTGAAATTTTCTACAAAAATAAACCGAAAGCATTTTTATTTTATTGGGTCAACTTTTCAGGATACGATGGGGAAACAAATCTCTCAACCGTCGAGGTATATGATCCCGTGACCGACGAATGGGTATTTGTTCCACCGATGCGTGCACACAGTGGTGGCGTTGGAGTTGGGGTAATACAAAATAATTAGAATTGTAACGATACTTGCTTGTAATTAATCATTCCGAAATTAAATTTCTGAAAAAAGTTATATTATTGGCTATCCTAGCAGATATTCAGAGGATCTGTAGTTGTTAAGATAATTTTAAATTTAAAGTTACTGTTGCTTTCTCAAATACATAACTATGTGGAGAACACACATATAATTTAGCTAAAATGATCGCTGTATTATTTATTATTTTGTTGTATAAAGTAAGATGTGATCCCGGAACATGTAGCAGACCGGAACAGGGGTTGGTTTTATCAACAACGTCGATTAAATTTGTAATCTATAAAAAACTCAATGTATCTATGCTATGAACTCCGGAACTACTTAACCGAATGTGCGCAAATTTCCAGGCAATCTGCGGTATTGCCCCGAGTGTTTCGGTTAAGGTTGGTCAAAATCAGTCCAGCAGTTTACCACAAATCCATTTTGTTTTTTGTTTTTGCGCTATGTACCTCATCGTCCCTCCGATTGATGCACCTAAGTGCGGTGTAACAGACTCGCTCTGTTCCATTAGCCCGGAAACTTATGCAGCTTCACTGATCTATTACGATGACAATGCGCAGCACAGCTATTCCTATATTTTGTTGACGTCTGCGCATTAGACTACGCGCCTTGACAAAAATGAACGTGATGTCAGTGATGCAGCGTTAATGAAGGCGTGGTGATACGTTTCTGAATTTATACGGCGTCATGAGAGACAGTCACCGTTGGGTCGAGCAATCGAACATCTTGCGCTGGTATCCATTTTAAACCGATTGGTGACAAAACAGCACTCCACTTAGTCATGTTGGCTCTTCTCAAGCCGAATCGTATTTTTCCTATGACAGTAACATCACTTCTGCGACGACAACGCCCAATCCTTCGTTAACCAGAAAGAAAACAAAAACAAGTATACCCCGTTTAAAGGCAAACAAAGACTATATATTTTAATATACCAGTTTTTATCTGTAAATGAATCGAACAGTTTCAGATGGTTAGTAGATTAGCATAGGCCAGACCCACGTTAAAAAAAATAGGAATAGCTGGCGCGAATTCATTAACCAAGTGCAGAAATATAAGAGAAACAAAAGTATTAATCAACGCTCCAACTCGAGGGCTGTCTTCTAGTCATCGTCGGACGATATCAGCAGATTTGCAGCTAGGTTCTCGTTCTTTTCGCATGCGAAGTAGGCCTGCAAGACAAGGTGTTCGGGGAAACCCATCGCTTTTAGTCTTGAAATCGCATCCCGGTCTTGGGCGGTCATCTGGATGACGGTGGATGCGGAATCACCTTCAGCTGATGCGCCAGCCCTGGCTGGTCGTTCAGTTGGTTCAGCCGATGCAACTGATGCTGCTACGGCTGCACGTACGCCTTCGCCGGTTGTCGTTGTTTGTGTGGTAGCTGCACTGGTGCTATCAGAATCGTGTGGTTCATTCAACATATTCAAAAACGCCTCTTGATTCTCCGAGATGAGCTGCAACAAAGCTGGGTTCGATTGTCCGATTTGTTGGAGAACAGCGTTCAAAAGCTCTGGATTCTGATGTACGAGCTCGCGCATTTGCAAAAACTGTGGCTGATTCCTGAGAAACTCCAACGAATCCTCACCAACGCTGCTCTCATTACCAGATGACCTCTGACCGGCAGCCCTCACTTCAGGGCTGGCTGCGGTGTTTAACTCGCTGTCGACCAAAGCATCATCCGGTATGCCACTGAGCAAGTACTCTACTGCACGATCTGGATTGTTAAAGCTAGCTGCCAATGCGGCCTCCGTCATTTCCTTGGTGTAACCCATCTGCATTATCGAGTCGACCATTCGATTGTACTCGTCGCCCATCAAGAGGGTTGATTCAGCAGCTGCTTGCACTGATGCCAGACCTCTGGCACTGGACTCAGTTGCGGTAGTTGTTGCAGTTGCAGTAGCTGCTGCACCAGGTGATTTCTGAGGACTTGCAGAAACTTTCGTCTCCGTTTTGATGGGGGCATCTGTTTCCGGTTTCTTTTGCGGCGACGGTGGCACATTTTTGCTAGTTTTTGCTTCGTCCTTCGAACTTGCGGCCGGCTCTTCTGCCTTTTTAACCCCAAAGTCACGCTTCAAGATCACAACAATAAATTTCTTCTCGTCCACGTTATACGAGGCGACAGTCCGATCATCGTCCAATATGACGCCAGCGTAGATGAGTTTTTGCTTTTCAACCACATATTCGCTGCCACGGTCTGTGAATATTTTCTCCTTCAATTCTTTAACTGATTTATCGGCATCGAAATCAATTGTGAATGTTTGTTGCTGTAGATTTTTCACGGTAATGATCATCTTTTTTTCGTGCCTTCTTTTTTGTTCTGAATTTTATTTCAGCTTAGAGCATATACGAAACGTCTGAAAATGCCTTTGTTTCTATGGTTATCACTTTAATGCGTACTTTTAAATAAAAATGATTCCTCTCTTTGTTCCAATGGCACTTAATTTCGCTTGATTTTTCTTTAATAAAATGCAGGAAATCTTGAAATGAACAAATCCGATTAATTCGACATTTGACAGTTGTGCAGAGTTGGCTTTTGGAGGTGTTTGGAAAACGTTGGCTGTGTTCAGTTGAATATGTAGACGAGCGTTCTCATTATTTCGACGAGTTACTTGAGATTTTGTATTTACAAAGATTTTTTTGTGGATCTCAATATGAAATATATTTTATTATGAAGCATGGAGCGTATCAAAATAATGCACTGAAATCTTTTTTGGACCAATTCATTTAAATTTACCAATTTAATGCACCATGTGACAACTACAAATGTCCATTGGTTGCTGTACAAACAATACTTTGGTCTAAATGCTTAGTCATTTTGCATGAGATGTCGCACTAAATTTTTTTTACAAAATCATTTCTCATTGGTCTACTACAACCCAATTTTATTTTTCGCCATTTCGCTCTCAGTTCAGTCAACTCAGGAGTAGAGATGTGTTCAATAAGTCTTGTCGATTTAGAAGCGTTACAATTTAAAAAAAAAACGACGAATGGAAGAGTCATCATGACTCCTCATCTAGTTATACGCTATTCGTACCACATTACTAGCTGAGATTTTGAGATAAAGATAACGAAATTTCATCAGAACCGTTGTGGCAACGCGAGTGTGGGTACATAACTCGATCTAGTTGTAAGTACTGGAACACTTACAAGCGGGTGCCGCGCGTTAAAATGATGCACCTGTGCACCGCTACTTAATGTGACCACAGTGACATACTAAGAGGTGGCTGGACATAGTGGTTCAAACCTTCCGCAAAATATTTCAAAATAAAGAAATTATAACTAGGCCAAATTGGTTTTATTTAATTAGTTCTCCACAGGGGTATCCGACTTACTTCGTTATAAATACAAAGTCCATATATCGCAAACAAAAATAATAATGACATTTTCGAAATAATTCGACAACCCCAATTAAATCCACGTTGTAAATACAGTCCTAAAAAACAATGCTAATTGTTTCGAAAGGTGTATTTGCTGTACGAAAGCTAGTAGGCTTTGAGGAGATTTTATCAAAATCTTCCAAACACAAACCTTCGCAATATGGAATATGTATGAGAAATTTTCTATTTTTGAATAAGATTTCGAGTATTCTCGAGAAATCTCGGATTTTGATGGTGTGAATAGGTTATAAGGTGTGAATAGGTTATAAGGTAGCCATAATGACGAAACGCATTCACGTCGCGATCTGTGAAGCCAAACAGAACGTGGGCGCTTCAGCGTTCCGGTTCTGAAAATTAATATTTCCTGAATGCAAACTACAAAGCTAAAACCAAAAATGATTATTACTTCCGATTCGGATGAATTGCTTCTCCTTCTTACGCTGGCATAAAGGAGGAGAAGGAAGTGGGTTCATGAAATAAATCACAAAGAGAAAATTTTGCACCGAGGATCTTCAAAATGACAACTAATTGGAGAAAACCAATAGCTACAGAGGAAAGACTGACAATTTTCTGAGGTCATTTTATTGTCATTTGAACTATAAACAAGAAAATAATACATTATATAGTATAACATTGGATAATGTTATACTGAATAATGAAAAATTCATGAGAATGATGGGCTAGAAGGTGTCTTAAAAATTGAAATGGTCATTTATACTTTCGTACATTTCTTTCGGTGTTTTTGTTGCCCGTGGTGATCCAGCTGCCGGATTTACACGTTTTTGTGATGTGTTACCTGTTGTGGAAAACATTGGTGATAGTGGTGGTGGCGTGTCAATTTCAGTTGTGTAAGATCCATAATCATAATCCCGATAATAGTTGTGATACGTCGATGCGGAAATTGATATTGGAGTTGGATTTTCTAGTGCAGCGACTGCGGTCTTCCCAAATAATTGAGCTTACTTTATTTTCAACAGTGTTCAATCTCGAACTGGAAGTGTTTTGAAAGTGTTTGAGTAGCTCAAAAAAGTTGATCTATATTATCGAGTTCAAGTTTGTCTTTCCTTTTATTTTCCTCATTCTTAAGCTAAATCTGAATTCCCTGCTCTTTCTTATTTTTTCTCTGACGAGCCCAAGGCCAATTCTTATATTTCTTTGCCGAACCAGTCCCTCCTTTGAGGAACTTTAGATATTTATTGTACGAATCTTGTTAGTTCTTCCATTTTCCTTGAAAGCTTCACCTGTAAGAGAGACAAAATAAAATGTATGAACAAAAAATATTTAAAATGTTTTTTTTTTTTAATTTTTGTATCAATCATTTTTACAGATATTTACCTACTGGCGACTCGTTTCAAACCATTGCTTTTCCCTTCCGGGTGGGACGTTCTACTGTTAGCAGCATTCTAAAACAGGTTTGTAAGGAACTCTGCCCCGGCCAACAGAAGAAATTTGTAGAAAAAATTTAAAAAGGTTTTAATGATAGTTGGAACTTCCCAAATTGTATTGAAAGTATTGACGGTAAACATATTCGGATAAAATGTCCCAAAAACAGTAGCTCAAGTTACTTTTGCTACAAAGATTCCTTTTCAATAGTTTTACTTGCAATTATTGACCATGACTATAAATTTGTGTTCGACGATAGTAATGGAAGACATAGTGACAGCAGTATTTTCCAAAACTCCACGTTTTACCTTGAGTTCTTAGACCGTAAAACTATACTGCCTCCGAAACCACTACCACTACCTGATAATTCAACTTTAACGCCACATGTACCTACTTATCGGTGATGAAGGTTTTGAATTAGAGACATATTTAATGCGACCTTTTCCTAAGCCAGCAGCTTTAATAGATGATAGCAACACTATTTTTAACAAACGCCTTTGTAGAGCCCGTCGCGTAGTTGAAAACGCGTTTAAAATTATGTTTCAAAAGTGGCGAGCCTTTTTAAGGACAATTGAGTTGGACACCACCGAAATTATTGTTCCAGCTGCATGTTGTTTGCTTGACTTTCTCAGTGGAGACTCACAAATTGATTTGACGAAAGATTTTGCTGAACATCATGTAGAAGATCTTCAAAACAAACAATCTTGCGCGTTTTCCAACTCCCAGTCATTGAGAGAAAGGTCAAGTGTTTCTGCATACGAGGTTCGAGAACGATTCATGGAATATTTTGTTAATGAACTTTTGTCTGGCCTTCGCGTTTTTGATTTGCCCGCTTTCTGTTTGACCGGCAAAGTATGAATCTTTGCAATACAGAAAACGCAATGGACAACATTTTTGCCCGCAAGAAAATTTTGAGCTAGAAAGCTGAAATTTTTTATATATGGTCTATGACTCCTAAAACTGCTCGGGAGATAAAATTTTCAAAATCCGCCCACTGACACGCCCACAATTAAATAAAACAATTTTATTCAAAAAACAAAATTTGAGCTAGGGAGCTGAAATTTATAATATGTACTCTCTAGGCGGCCTTTATGCTCATGAGTAAATATTTTTAAAATCCGCCTACTGACAGGCCTACAATTAAAAAAAAAAAACCTTTTTTGAAAATCCAAAGTTTGAGCTAGGGAGCTGAAATTTATAATATATTATACTCTCTAGGGGCCCTTTATGCGCATGTGTTATTTTTTTTAATCTGCTTGCTGATACCACAATTATATAAAATAATTTTATTGAAAAACCAAAGTTTGAGCCTGGGAGCGTTTTTTTTACAAAAGCTTCGTTTTTTTTTGATAAAATTCTTTAAATGTCATATAACAAAATATGTAGAGCATTCTTAATAATTCAACCATACTTAGACTTTTGTCACGCCCACTTATGAGGGATAGGAATAAGAATAGGGTATCCAACAGTTCGCCCAAGCGGACTGTAGCCCGTCCCTATGTTTTTCATTTGTTGAATGAACCACCGTACCTTGTGATATTTTTCAATATCTGATGACTCAATACTGGTTCATTGTACATCTTGTGACTACAACGTAAAGTGGAGGCTAGAGTTACAGTGCTGTCTCACGGTTCGCCACAGCCGACCACTAGACTCTTTTTTTTCTGTGTTGCTGGTCTATTTTTGTATTCATTATTTTCGACAAACCCTTTCCTTCAGTGGTACTCGAACATAACCAGCGTTTTCGCAGGCAGGCACACTACGCACGTCGCCACTGAAGCCACATGTTTCTCAACAATTTAACTCCAACTGTGACTGTTAAAAAAAGGGACGCATTAGAGTGTACTGTTTATTCTTAGGTGCGCCAAATAAAATGAAATTTTAGTGTATTTTATTATTATTAATACGCAGCTGCATTTAATTATCGCTTGAAATGCTTGCGAGCTTTGCGATAGTAATAAAATAATAAAATAAATATTAAAAATCGCTTGAAATAAAATTGCATTCAAAACACAAAAACATACATTGCACGTCTGAAAACGTCGAACATTAGTTAATTAGTTTAATTGCAACCTTTTTATAACAGATATATCTTCCTTGGTCTTGATTTCATGTTAACAAACTAAGTTAAATTCAAAATACATCCAAATATATCCAATATTTTCCTGCCATCCAGTAAAAGTCGTTGGATTATAGTTTTACTGCAAGTGGGGTGCTAGTTTCTGTTCAAAAAACAAATAGAAATGTTTGACATCGACACCCAAATTCAGGGTTAAATGAAAATGTATGCCTAGGTTTGTTTCTATCTGAGATTTTGTCACAATGCAAAACTATTTACTAACTGAGGTTCTTAAATATTTTTAGTTAAGTAGAGCATTGCGGTGTGAAGGGTCCACACCAGTGGCCACTTAACTAATTGCTTACCCAGTTCTCATATACTGGAACATCGAACCCGGAAGACACGTGGCTATTGCCTTCCACTTGAATGCAAGCCACAACACAGTAAGATATCGGGTAGCACAGAGTAGAAATAATAATTAATTAAAATACCTCGCCTGCTGACCGATATCTACTGCGGACGTTCCGCACAAAGCAAACCGAGGGAAAGATCGCTCAGGTTACAACTTCATACAAGCCATTATACAGGTGCGCGCGGCGCACATCATGTACTATCAAGCGCTGGATAATACATCATGTGCTGAGTACGCAATTCTGGGTGACTGTGTGAAGGGATCATGAGACTTTGTGCCAAGGTAATACCTAGCATTTAAAAATAATATTAAAAACTAATATTCGATGATGGGTTCGATATTTTTAGCATATGCAGCAATTAAACGTGTATATAAACCCCTAATTGTAATGAATAAAGCGGACTCTTATCACAGAGTTCTTGAAACGATCACCATAGTTTTATTGTTGCTATTCGCAGCGCCTACTAGGTTCGCTTCATCGAAAAGTCCCTCCCGTACGTAGCAGGTCACTGCTGCCGGGAATCTGCTGACTGGCGCAATAGCCGAGGCAAGAGCAATCCTTCTCCAAGGTCTTTCTTTCCATTTCCAGATCCAACTTGCCCGACTGAACCAAGTCTGGCGGCACAGCGTCGCAAGACATTACATGGGATGATTATATACTAAAAGATTACACATAGTTTAGCTTTTATGCTTATATACTACTGTTTACAAATTATTTAGCTTTTTTTTTTTTTTTTATAATTTGCTTACGCTAAAGGGATTTTTTTCTGTTGTTACAGTACCCTTATAATGCTAAGAACACAGTGTAAGCTACTTCGTATTAGAAAGAATAGAGAGATAGGAAAGAAGTGTTTGGGTGCAGTTGTAGGGTTTTTCTCCACGGGTGGTGTCTAAGTTACTTAGGGAGATTACGATTTCATGTATTCGGTATAAAGTAATGGACTTGGCCGGGATTCGAACGCACGACCTTCCATTCCGTAAGCGAATACACTACTACTGCACCATTGCCACCCACAACTTATATACTAAAAGTTTACAACTAAGTTAGCTTTTATTCTTATATACTAAAAGTTTACAAATAGCTTAGCTTACATACTAATAGTTGACAAATGATTTAGCTTTTATGCTTATATACTAAAAGTTTACAAATGCTCGTAGTTTGGCTTTTATGCTAATGTTGGGATATCCGCTTTCCTTTTTTATACCCTATTCTAGGGGTATATTAATTTTGACGCATAGTTTGTAACATACCTTAATATTGCCCGTAGACCCCTAAAAGTTACTATATTTATGATCAGCATCGATAGTAATGTCGATCTAGCCATGTCCGTCCGTCCGTCCGTCCGTCCGTCCGTCTGTAGCCAAAAATTAGGCCTTTAAACTGGACCTAGAGAGCTGAAATTTTAACCATATACTCTCTAGGGTCCCGAAATAATCAAGTTTACGAAGTTTTGAAATCCGCCCACAGACACGCCCACAAACTCAAAAAAACAAAATTTTGGAAAAAATCGAATTTTGAGCTAGAAAGCTGAAATTTTGTATATATGATCTATGACTCCTAAAACTACTCGGGATAAAAATTTTTCAAAATCCGCCCACTGACACGCCCACAAATAAATAAAACAATTTTTTTATACCCTATTCTAAGGGTATATTAATTTTTGAAAATCCAAAGTTTGAGCTAGGGAGCTGAAATTTATAATATATACTCTCTATGGGCCCTTTATGCTCATTTGTAAATATTTTTAAAATCCGCCCACTGACACGCCCACAATTTTTTTTTTTTTTTTTTTGAAAATTTAAAGTTTGAGCTAGGGAACTGAAATTTATAATATATACTCTCTAGGGGCCCTTTATTCTCATGTGTTATTTTTTTTTAAAATCCGCCTACTGACACGCCCACAATTAAATAAAACAATTTTATTGAAACACCTAAGTTTGAGCTAGGGAGCGTTTTTTTTGATAAAATCCTTTAAATGTTATATAACAAAATATGTAGACCGTTCTTAACAATTCAACCATACTTAGACTTTTGTCACGCCCACTTATGAGGGATAGGAATAAGAATAGGGTATCCAACAGTTCGCCCAAGCGGACTGTAGCCCGTCCCTATGTTTTTTTTTTTTTTTTATTAGTTTAGATCATTAGCATATACATATAGAATGGTTTTACTCTATTTTTATGTACTTTTAATTTGTTGTTATCGTAACTGATTTCGCAGTTTACCCCATCTTGGGATATCACCTTGTAAGGGCCGATGTAGATTGGGTCTAGTTTTTTTCCGGTTTTCATTCCTGAGCAAGACTAAACTACCTATGTCGAAATTTGTTTTTCCGTCCCTGTCATACCTATTTTTCCTATTGACCTTTTTTTCTATGAGGGTATTCCTGGCATCTCTATGAGCTATTTGCAACTTGTTTCTTAGAGCAATTACGTAGTCTTCATAGTTGTACACTGGGTCTACCTTTTTGGTGATGTTCGAAGGTAAAATGCACTGTCATCCGAACACAAGTTCGAAAGGGGTGAATCCTTTTTCCGAATGCACCGATGTGTTATAACAGAACACGTAATAAGGTAGCCATTTGTTCTAGTCTGAATGTTTGTCGGAAACGTTATTTCTCAAGTAAGCTCCTAGAATCTTGTGTGAATTTTCTAGGGCTCCTATGCTCTCGTGATGATATGCCGTGGATTGCAATTGATCTATCTTTAACAATTTGCATATCTCACGGAATACCATATTCAGGAATTCGGTGCCTTGGTCCGAAGCTATCGTCCCGGGGACTCCGTATTTGAGTATAAAAGACTCCACAAGTCCCTTGGCAACCGTTGTAGCCTCTTTATTTGGGAGTGGGATTGCTTCGATAAATTTCGTGAGTTCGTCTTGTAAGGTAAGAATGTACTTCGATCCATCTTCTGCTTCATCTAGAGGCCCTACTAAATCCAAGAAAATTTTCTCGAACGATGATTCTGCTGTTGTTGTTATAGTCACTGGTTGTTTTTTGGTTTTGGATCCTTTGCTGTTAGATGTCATCGGTTCCCCAGTTTTAGGCACGTCCCTCGACAACATTTGGTCAAATGATGCCGATCGGGCTGTAGTGCTTATTTTGGACCGGTTTAAGATCAAACAATTTCTTGTTGGAACGTATCCTAGAACAAAGTTTGGACCTAATATTTTTTCGGTACCATCAAATTTTGCAAAATCTTCTTCTTCATCGTTGAAACTACTTATTATTTTTAGTTCGACTATTTTCAGTCCACCTTCTGGTGGTGTTAATAACTCTGTTATTTTGTTCTTATATTTAGCTTTCTTCCTTGCTTAATATTTTCGTGCGCTTATCCTGATTTTGTTTTCGGGCTTGAGCTCGTGTTGTTATGCATACGTATAGTTCTTCGGAAGTTATTTTAATTCGACTCAGAGCATCCGCGGTACTGTTATCTTTTCCTGGCGAATACTCTACATCGAAGTTGTATTCTTCGAGAAGTAGTCTGAATTTCGTTAATCTACTTGAAGGCTCCTTTAGTAAGAACAAGTACACGAGGGGTCTGTGGTCGGTTAGAATTTTGAACCGTCTTCCGAACAGGTATGGTCTGAAGTGCTTCACAGCCCAGACTATGGCAAGTAACTCTTTTTCGATAGTGCTGTAGTTTTTTTCTGCACTATTAAGGGTTTTGCTTCCATATGCAATGGGTCTGTCGTCGTAATTTGACAGGACTAAAGCAAATCCGGATGCATCTGTTCGTAGGATGAATTCCTTTTCAAAATTCGGAAATTGGAGGATTTTTGGGCTTATGAGGAAATTTTTAAGTGCATTGAAGGAAGTCATGCAGTCCTCATCAAAGCGAAATTCTACCTTTTTACGAAGTAACCGATTTAGCGGAATGGCTAGCGTGGCGAAATTCGGTATGTATTTGCGGTAATAATTGGCAAACGCCACGAACTTTCGGACTTCATCCGCGTCTCGTGGTACTGGGAAGTTTTTCATAACCTCGGATTTGGATGGATCAGGTAATATTCCCTTTTCTGAGATTATGTGTCCCAAATATAGGACCTCTTTCCTAAGAAAAGAACATTTTCCGGGATGAATTTTTAGATTAACTTCTCTGAGTCTTTGAAATACTTCAATTAGGTTTTAATTGTGTTGTTCAAGATTTCTTTCGAACACAATTAAGTCATCAAGATATACGAAACAACGTGAATAGGTTAGACCTGATATACGAGCTCGTAGCTACCGACATCATTCTCGAAAATGTGCTGGGTGATATTTTTAAACCCATTGGCAGGCGTTTTAGTTGGTAGTGCCCGCTTTCGGTTGAAAATGCTCTGTAGGGTCGGCTGTCTTTCGCTAGTTCTATTTGGTAGTACCCTTGGCTAAGATCTATGCAGGAGAAGTAAGTTGCTCCTCCTACCATATCAAAAATGTCAGTTATGTTTGGCAGCGGGAATTTATCGTCCTCGATTACCTCGTTTACCCTCCGGTAATCGATCACCAATCTGAACTTCTGAAGACCCGTGATGGGATCTTTCTTTTTTGGTACAATCAGGATAGGTGAGTTCCATGCGGAAATCGATGGTTCGATAATATCGTCTGCCAACATTTTCTGTACTTCTATTTGTTTGTCACTCTTTTGTGAATGGGTGAAATAGTCTATAGGGTTTGGTATACTTAGCGGTAGTTCCATCCTTGAGCGCTATGTGGGCCTGACCTATATGAGTGTATGACAATTTGTCGTTTTTAAGATGAAAAATGTCTTGGTATTTGGTGCATATGAGCTCAAGTTCTGAACGCTCTTCTTTGCTCAGTGTGTCAAAGTTTAGATTAGCAAGTAAAATTTTTTTTCGGTTGGAGGTTAATTCCTCGGTGGTGTTATTTCTTAACACGTAGTATTCAGTTAATGGTGTAGACTGTGGCTCTATACAGTATAATTTTACCACAGATTCACGGGTGGCAAAATGCCAATCAAATTTTGCCTTGTTTGGCCTGTGAGATCGAGCTGGCCATAAGCACTCCATCACATAATTGCTGTGAATGGAATACTCGTGCTTCTGAGTGTTGGCTGTCGAGCCAATATGTTGACTCGGATCGAGGTGAAAGCAATATCGATGCCGTTTGGGATTGGTTAACTATGGGAAGGAATGAAATGTAGGCATTGGGTGTGTTTAGTTTTAAAGTGTAATATTCTAAATCGATAATGGCTAGAAAATCCTTCAGAAAATTAGCTCCAAGGATGCCGTCTACTGGTACCGGGAAATAGTCGGGTACTACGTGGAAGGTGTAGGTTGTCTGTAATTTTCCCAGCAATAGGGTATTAGTACATGTCCCTACTGTCTTGAGGTTACCCGAGATTCCCATTATTGTGGTTATATTTCGGCTGTACTGTAGTTCCCTGAGATAGCACATCTTGTCTAATTGTGCAGATGGATGCACCTGTGTCGATTAGGAAAGTGATAGTTTTATTATTGATATCGTTGATATGAACATACAGGCCGTTTTTTATTCCCCCTGCACATATTGCTATTGGTGGCGGTGGGTTTACTGACTGCCCCCCGAATGGTCCTTCCTTTCGGTGGGTATTTCGTTTTCCTGGTTCACTACGAAAGCGGTTTCTCTTGAGTTACCTTGATTATGGCGGGGAAGGGAATTATTCATTCGGTTTTGCCTGTTATTTCGGGTGTTTCTATTTGTGAGGATTGCAGTTATTGGCAATCGGTTGTTGTCTATTATTAAAATGACTATGATTGAAATTAGTTCTGTTCCTATTTTTGCTTTGGAGGGTGGGGTAATTGTTAGGTGGATTAGGGGTATTATTGGCTTGAGGGTAATGATTAGCAGGTGGTTGGTTAAAGTACATCGGTTGATTATGTCTAGGAACGTAAGTTGGAATATTTGGATAGCCAAGATTGGGATAGTAGTTTGGGAAATGGGTAGTACGTTGGGTATTTGTAGTGCTAGCAAAGTTTGTATTGCGATTATGGAAGCCTTGTTGTATCCTTTCTCGGAAATGTGGTGGATTTCGTCGTTGCTGAAATCTTGTGTGGGTATTAGCATAACGTACAATTTCCGTTGTGGGATCGGTTTCTATCTCCAGTAGGTGGTCGATAGCGTCTTGTAGTTTCTTATGACGGGCGCTGTCCAGAACGATCTTGTATCGCTCGTTGACGCCTTGCTTGAGAAATGCTAGTCCCCTACGTTCATTGGCGGTTGTAAGCGTCTCTCTGGCAGATTCTCCTATCATGCTGGTTTCTAGTTCGGTTATTTTCATTATAAGGCATTCGACCTCTGACACAAACTCCCACATTGGCCGATTCCTCTGTCGAAGCTTGTCGAATTCATCAGGATAGTCTGGAAGAAGAAGTTCTATCAATTGCTAAGTTGGAGAAAAGGAAATTCTAAATTCTAGAACAGATCGCCTACTAAAGGAACTGCGGATGCCTAAAGTCTATATAAAGTCACGAAAATATCTCGACCCAATCTGATTATATAAAAAAAAAATGTCGGTAAAGGAAAACCATTTTATTATTATGCTATTGGCTTTTAGTGTGGTGGAATAGAGGAAACCCATATTATCATTATGCTAATTTCTTATATGGCTACGATATATATTTCTAGGTATTTATTATATATATATATATTTTTTTTTGTAGGTATTGTTGTTGAAAAACAAAATATTGACTTATATTTATAGGATGTCTATACCGTTGCTGGTCGTTTTTCCAATTTGTCGATGACGTCCTCTATTACTTTCTTTCAGAAATGCTGCAGTCAGAGGTAGGCTAAACCGATTAGGACGGCGGTTAAGAACATTAGGCCTAGTACAGCAGCGGTACGGTTCTCGGTGGGTTTGAAGTTGGCAGCTGTCAGCACTTGGGGGCCCGTATGGATGATCTATTTACTCTCTTGGGAGCCCCTTCTTGGCTCGTTCTACGACGGAGTCAAAGAGTTCGTGGAACTGGCGGTTCAGGAAAGGTGTCTTCTCCGTTTGTTGGTTTTGCCGGTGACGGATCTCCCGAATCTGTCGCAAAAAGCCGTTTTTCTTAGCGGTGCTCTGGCCGGGGATATTGGCGAGTCGGCACAGTTCTCGGATTTATTGTCGTCTTTTTACTCTTTGCCCTCCTCTAGTTTGCGGGGGAGTAGGTACTGAAACGGGGGTTGGTTCCATCTTTTGCCCGGCGTTCCTTCGGCGGTATTCTTCAATGGATAGGGGCCTTGGACCCGGTGCTGGTGCAGCTGGTGTGTAGGTGTCCCGCAATATCTCTTCGGCGGCTAGGTTTAATGCAGCCTGGCGCTCTGTCATTCCCTTGGTAATCTCGTTTGCCCTCCTGGCAGGATCGCCATGTAATGTCCTGCGACGCTGTGCCGCCAGACTGGGTTCAGTCGGGCAAGTTGGATCTGGAAATGGAAAGAAAGACCTTGGAGAAGGATTGCCCTTGCTTCGGCTATTGCACTAGTCAGCAGATTCCCGGCAGCAGTGACCTGCTACGTACGAGAGGGAATTTTCGATGAAGCGAACCTAGTAGGCGCTGCGAATAGCAACAATAAAACTATGGTGATCGTTTCAAGAACTCTGGGATAAGAGTCCACTTTATTCATTACAATTAGGGGTTTATATACACGGGTTTATATACACGTTTAATTTTTTTTTTTTTTTTAAGGAAATCCAAATCCCAGAGCACTCAGACTCGGTAACGGTCCATTGTACTACCAGGCAGAAATCCTTCTTTTGGTGTAGAGGTATGTGAATGGGTGGCATATGTTGTTGTTCCCCGTGGGGATTGAACCTGCACCGCACGGGTCACAAGCCAACACACTAACCTCTACACCGTCGCCACCTACTACACGTTTAATTGCTGCATATGCTAAAAATATCGAACTCATCATCGAATATAAGTTTTTAATATTATTTTTAAATGCTGGCTATTACCTTGGCACAAAGTCTCATGACCCCTTCACACAGTCACCCAGAATTGCGTACCCAGCACATGATGTTTTATCCAGCGCTTGATAGTACATCATGTGCGCCGCGCGCACCTGTATAATGGCTTGTATGAAGTTGTAACCTGAGCGTGAAAGATCTCTCCCTCGGTTTGCTTTGTGCCGAACGTCCGCAGTAGATATCGGTGAGCAGGCGAGGTATTTTAATTAATTATTATTTCTACTCTGTGCTACCCGATATCTTAATGGGTTGTGGCTTGCATTCAAGTGGAAGGCAATAGCCGCGTGTCTTCCGGGTTCGATGTTCCAGCATATGAGAACTGGGTAAGCAATTAGTTAGGTGGCCACTGGTGTGGTCCCTTCACAGCGGAAGGAAACAGTCTGCTCATTTTGCCTTATAAAACCGCCTTCCTGGGAGTGTTAAGAGTAAATAACTGCGTTGGGCTTGATCTCTTCTAATGTCAGAACCAATCCATTTTTCTCTTTTCCCCAGGGCATCCGGAAACCTAAAATGCACGGAAACTGGACATGGATATAACACCTTGACGAAGACTTGATGCCTTTACCACAATCACGTTTCGGCGCGTGGGTTGCTTTCATTATGTCCAAAGGCTTTACGTGTACTTTGACCTTTGACTCAAACCAAAATATCAAAAAAATACCGAAGACTCGTATCCTATACCAAGAAAAAGCTTAATAGTTCATACTTTTCCCTACTTTGCCTGTGACTCACAGCGTTTTGCAGCAACACAGCTTTGTGACAGCTTTGATTGATTTCCTATGGATAAACTGGACAGGTTTGTCAACGCGAAGCTCCGAAGCACGATTGTATTCCAAGCATAATACCTAAACCACAATCACACTCTCTACTGATGGATTCAGTGTCAATATTTCGCGATAGCGTGCTTAGCGAGTTCTTATGGATTTCAGGGCCCAAGATTCATTCATCTCATATCCGTGTCTTGCTAGTTCATCCGCTTTCTCGTTACCCGAGATGTCCTTGTGCAGTAGTATCCAGCATAGGCTACAGTATTGACGGTTGATAACTCCCCAAGGTGTTTTTTTTTTGCATTTTAACGCTGGCCTTGACTTGATTAATACTGACTCCATGGCTTTTATAGCCTCTTGGCTGTCAGAGTATATGGTTATATGTTTGTCGGCTAGTTTTCGCATCTTCACTTCCTTGGCAGCCCGATGCACTCCGTCGTGTCTCCAAGGAGGCATGTCCTTATGGTTTAAAAGACCACAGTCCCAATTCTCTAAGTCTGATGGCCGTTTTAACAGCCTTTCTGCAGCAGTATACATATGTCCAGGGGTGTCAGATTGAGTAGTACCCTCATAGCTGTAGTGAGTGTAATCCTCAAGGACCCCGTTATCCCGATGCAAGCTGTCCTTTGGATTTTGGTGAGGCTGAGAGATAACACTTATTTTCGGTAGCCTTCCACCATACCGGTGAGCAATATGTCAGAATGAGCCTCGCCACCTCTGTGTACTGCCAATGTACCACTTATAGTTTGAGTCAATATGTATTGCCAACAAACATTCGCCTTCATGCATAGAATGCCACATATGCTTTTTAGCACGATCCTCTATATTTTCCTACCAGACGAGTCTGTGGTCTAGTGTGACACCCAGGTACCGTGCTGTCTTGGATATTTGCAGGTCCACTCCATTCACTCTTGGTGGTTTAAAGACTGGTATTGCACTTCTTCTTGTGAACAGCAGCATTTCTGCCCTTCTCCTACTTACTTTCCGTTCAATGCACATGTCTCCTAGGTACGACTTAATCCGTTGTGTGCCTAACATGAGACCAATCCAGTCACAAAGACTGTCATTGAGATGGGTCCTGCTTAAGCTGCGCAGAATCGCGTCAGCTTCGATGTTGTTAAAGGCTCCTTCTATGTTTTGAAACACTGAGTGCTCCAGTGTAGAAAACCTCGCACCCCAAAAAAACAATTTAGCATGTTCCTCAATCGCCGTAAAAGCCTCTAATAATGCACGCTGGGAACGGCCGATGATGTCGATATTGTCCGCATACTCCAGTAGCTGGACGGATCTATTGAAGATAGCGCCTTCTGTGTTAACTCCTGCCCTTCGCAATGTTTTCTCCAGAACAAGATTGAATAATTCACATGATAGCGCATCTCCTAGCCGAAATCCGGTGCAAGTTTGGAATAATTCGGAAAAGCTGCTTCCAAACTGCATATTACACCGCGTGTTTTCAAGTGTCACGCAACAAAACTGGATCGGCTTTGCCGGGATCCATTCGGCCATCACCAGGTAGAGCTCCTGCCGATGAATGCTTTCATATGCGGTCGATGAAAAGGTGGTGCGGCTCAACTTGAAATTCATTCGTTTTTTCCAGGATTTGCCTTAGAGTGAAGATTTGGTCTATTGGAGTAACAAAGATTGATCGAATAAGAAGTTCCAAGATCCGAGGAAGCCTTCTTTCACCCATATTTGGTTGACGATTTGGTGCATATGCGCCCTTCCAAAACATCACCTTTATATTTGAATATCTCCGCGGCCTTATTATTCTTTAGCTTTCTTCCAAGCTAAGTCAACCACTTCTGTAGTGGGTGGTGAAATCTGTTCTTCGTTGACAGGACACGGGTTTTCATCATGCCCTATCATTCTTTCTATTGATGCATATTTAGCAGCTGTTGGAACGGCTGCCTAAATACTTTTAATGTTTCCTGCGCTTCGGCGACTATAGGTTTCCGTCGCAGTTGCAGTTGCTAAAAATCTGCGTTCCGGTCTTAAAGCCCGCAGCCAGTTGCTTCGCTTTCTTGTAAAACCTTGAGCTCTGAGACTGAGTTCGCCCTCTTCTTTTTACATTGGTTCTTCTTCTCCTTCCATCTCTTGACTCGATACTCTTTCCTCGCTGCCCTAATTTTGCCCTGCAGCGTTTTTAAATGTGCATCTTTTGTCACCTTCTTCCGGTAAACGCATACATCATCATACCATGGACTTTTTCTCTGGGGTGGCTGGTAGCCTACGGTGGTCTCGGCTACCTCCTTGATAATGTTGCGATATCGGTTCCACATGTTGCTAGCGCTTGTGGATGGTGAGTGCACAGAGCCAGAGGAGAGTCTTTCGCTCATCCGCTCTCTGTAGACTCTGGCTACTCCAGGTCTGCTAAGGCGCCCAACTTCGAATTTCTTCTTTTGAGCAGTTGGCACCTTCTTCTCGTTGGTAAGTCGAGCTCTTAATTTAGCCGCAACAAGAAAATGGTCAGAGTCGACGTTTGTCTCTCGGAACGTGTGCATGTTTAAGATGTTTTATGCGTGCCTCGCATCGATTTGCACGTGGTCGATTTTGTTGGCGGTTCGACCATCTGGAGAGCCCCAGGTTGCTGTGTGGATCCTAAGGCTTGGAAACCTAGTGCTTCTTATCACTGTATTACGAGCTGCTGCAAAATCGATTAGTCGGTAGCCGTTATGTGTTGTATATTCGACATACGAGTAAAATAAAATTTTACTTGTTGGAATTGGAATTGAATTTCACTTGTCACAAGACTTGTTGTACTGTGATACAGACCACAGGACATGCACAGAGAAGGTAGATAATTAGCTCTCCTCTTCATCCAAGCAGCTTCTGCAGAAATTGTTTGAGTCTTGTTGAATGCTTGCCTATGAGACAGTGCCCACTGATGACACCAATTACAATCTGTTTAAAGAGATCTAACAGATTCAGCTTAGCCCATTTCTATTTTGTCGCTCGACAAGTTGCACTTGTCCACATTACGTTAGATTTCACGATGGTATCCAGCTTAAACATGAGTTAATATGTAGCAAAAGGATACTTAGGTAAAATAATAATTTTAGTTACCCGCCTGTCCAGTTCATCAGCCCTACAGTGGTGCCCATTGAAACATAATAATATGAATATGGCCTTTGCCAACTTATAAAAAATATATTGATATTCGAAAAAGGTCGCTTGAACAAAAATAACGTCGCTTGGTCGCTATTCCAAAAAAAAGGTGGCAAATATCAACTTTGGTCTTTCAGCGGTAACGCCCCAGTCGTGCCATCCCACTGATTTGCATGCACAGGGATCACCTGAATGTGAATTGGTTCTTCCTTAGTTGCTTTTGTTGGGAGGCGCTGGCGTGATAACTTATCCCGTCTTTCCATGGCAGTACTTACCTGTTTATGTTTTTAGTAATCGATTTCGCGAAAAGAGTATCACAGAGTATTTTGTAGGTACCACATTTGCAGAATATCTCTTTTTACAAGAAAGCATTAAATTGATTCGCAACAAATTAATTAGTGAGCTAACTGCAATTGTGTGCAAACAAACGCTAACTATTTTTTTAAAATTGCCTGAGATTTCGTTGCTAAAACATTAGACTGACTACATATTACCGAAAAGATTTTTAAGAACAGTATAAAAACATACAAACTGAGAAGGTTAAATATGTGAACAATATTTATTAATAACGCTTATACGTTTGAAATTACAAACCGAATGGAAGAGAATCTGCTTATATTTGTTCCGAATTCGAATGAATTTCCGACGGCTTTGTCACGTCCCAGTGCATCCGTTGGTGTTTGCTCCAATGCCGAATACAATCAATCTACAAAATAAACTGAAAAATGCAACAATCCACCTGTTGACTTTTAGAGCTTTTCTGCAGAACACCTGCCGATGAATGGTGGCGGCGGCATGTCTGGTCTGAGCAAAACCCTCTGTTGGAAATTATTAACATTTGGCTGTGAAATATTGGATGGGCTTTATTTGCACTAACACTCGATAATTTAATTAAAAATGTACGCACTCGATGTAGTATACATCTAATAGCAGGAAGTGTGTCAATTTTAAGCGGAAAGTTGAGGTGGAGTTGGTATAATTTAATTAGATTGACTTATAGGTATATAACTGTATTTATGAGCAGTGGTTCTTTGTTGATAAATATACATATAAAATAGGGGATATCGTTATTTAAATGTTTACTCGAACAAATAACGGCTTATTTTGCGGCGGTAGAATGAAAAGAGTGATAGGAGAGCATAAAGGACAAGGATTGATATAATTGGCTAACCCGAATGAACCCAAATAAATGAATCATTTATTATTATTTTGTCAACGAAATACAGAGATTTTCATAGACACAAGCATACAACTTAATTTCATTTACAAAATATTATTAAGAACTAGACATATATAGAGCCAACGATTATGATCGAATACCATCTAGTAGTTTTCTTTTTATAGTGGTTATCGATGTGTTAAAATCTATAAAATCGATATCATCATTGTAGCTTCTCAGTAAACCCGTAATTTAGGAGGACCGGCCATATTTATATATAAAAAAATAGGTTACTTTGTAAATTGAGACTCGGGATATAAATGTAAAAGTCTTATTGTCTCCGGAGATTCAATGCCACCAATAAGAAACCTATGTACAAAAATAACTCTTGCCACTATTCTCCTATTCTCAAGCGATTCTAGGGTAATCAGTTGCAGCCTTGATTGATAGGAGGGTAAGTAACTTAAGTCAACCCAAGGAAGTCCTCTTAGGGCAAACCAGAGAAATCTTTCTTGGATAGATTCAAGTCTTAAAATATGAACACTATCAAAGGGTCACCAAACAATGGATCCATATTCCAAAACATATTTAACAAATGATAGATGCATTTAGAAGACAGCTCTATTCGTCAGCTCAGCTTTATCAATATGACAAAAATTGACAATGGTCAACAAAATCGACAAATCGGTATTATCGTTATCAATTATCAATATTTTTGATCAAATGTGCATTTAATGCGGATTTTTTGATCTATTGAACACTTCTATTGATAAATTGGGTATTATCGTTGTCAAAAATGTTGATAGCTATAAAATTTTCATTAAATCACAAATTAATCATTGACAAATACATATTGAGGATTCATTCGCTTTTTTTATTTGTAAAACAACATTTTCAAAGCGAAATGTAGTTAGTGGAATTGTTTTATGAGCAAAATGTATTGAATAAATACAATCACTGGAACTTCACTTTCATAAAAGTCGTGAGCAACATCAGCGGTGGATACTGACTTGTTCCTGTAAAGCTGGTAACGGATGCCTTATTCGGATAAACAAATATGATATTTGCTTGGTTTATTTAATATACCTACAATTAACACAAAGTTATTTCGGCAACCAAATCTTCAAAAGCTAAGCACTACAGAGCTGACGCAAAAGTGGGAAAAAGAAGGGAAAAAATCAGTGAACAATATTTATTGCGGTTGGAGATATGGAGTAATGACACGTACACACAAGAGAATAATTATAAAAAATGATGGCACAGAAAAAAAGAATGACATCTTTCTTCTTTTCGATATGAATTACAACGAGGAACGCCACAATGCTGAGCTCCAATTCCTTTCTGCATTTTCTACTCAAAGAAAACTTGGTATTTATTCACTTTTATATCAACACTTATTGCACTACTTAAAAGACAGTATGTATTTATTTTTTAATAAAATCTGTTTATATTTTAAACTTAATAAATACTTTGGGTTCAATAACCAATTTATAGTAATAGATTCTTCGTTTTTTATATAAATACGGACCAGATGTCAAAATCTATAACAACCTACCGGTGCGAAAATTTGCCAGTAAGCCTTCGTTCGTGAATTACGGTTAGCGAATTGAACGTTCGACTTAATCCAATCGACCTATCAAGATTGGCGTACTTCTTCATTTGACTTTGAAACCAATGCTACGAGTACCACAATTAAAATGTCGAATGCAAAATGTTAAATGTATATTGTCAACAAAAAAACTGTGCAAATTCATAAATTTATGTCATAGCGAAATTCGCTAATTTATTGACATTTGTCAAAATTTTGTTTGAAAGTCATCGCAATCTTTGAAAACCATTACAAGGGTGAGAAAAACACTTTGTTTATTGTACGTCAAAAGGTAAATTTAGGCTTAACTAAATTTCCTAAGTGCTCGAGGAATGAAAATAAATAAATATGAGGCATTAACCGCCCATACAGGGCCTAAAAGCCGAATCCGAACTGCAAATTTGAGAAGCTTATCATGATATTTAATACTCTTGGATGTTTGCCAGATGTTCGCTCGAGGTGGTGCAGTGGAAAAACTCTAGATGTTATTTGGGCCCGGCGGGATTTGAACCGGGGACTTTTCGATTAGTAGTCTGAAATACTAGCCAGTAAGCCACTACGCCCGATGTATTAAATTGGCTCGAGGAATGAAATTCGTGTGTAATTGGGAGCTAATGGCCCTCCCATTGTTAACCCTGATGTTAATATTTCTTTATCTTTAAAATACTAAAAACAATGTTTGTGCTTTAACAAATAACACTAAGTCATTGGGATAGTCACGCCGCCCTCAAAGCGATTCAATTTTGTGTCCAGATCCGCAATATTCTTGTATTGTTGCACAAATATTAAGGCATTATGCAAACAGCTTCGTGTTATGTTGTGTCACTGCGACACAGAAGGTAATGAATTCGCGGGGAGAAATGTGTCTGCAAAGCGCTGGGGTCGACATTAATCCTCTCCTGTGTGTAGTCAAAGGGAAGTTATCGGAAGCGGCCACAAGAATGGCTAGCCAAAGATGGAGTCCCATTGTTAGGCTCAAGGTATCCAAGGCACATTATCGCGTATCTATGGCAGTAATGTCATTGCCCGTATAACCTACTCAAGTCGTAACATGCATTCCTATTATATTCCGACTTTATTTATTTTTTTGATCGCTATTATATAATTAATTAGTAACGTCGTGCATTAAGCCAAAATCTTTATTATTTGACTCATTGTTGCTACATAAAATTTGTCTGCATCAATCTGCCCATAATCCTCCTAAATTCAGCATATTGAGACTTTTAATGCCTCATTCAGCAGACAGTGTTATATTCGTACTCACAGTCTAATAAAAGGCAGCCGCACACGATAACGCCAACAGCAATAAATCTAATAAAAAAAAGCGTTGCGATAGCACGCATGATTAAAACATTGCCCTTTCATAAAAGTTATTTAATTAACATTTCCATATAGAAGGCACAGCGAGTGCGATTCAATGCCCTGAATGGACTATCAGTGATTCAATTTTGGGTACCATAAAATTAAATCGAAACTCATCACACGGCAATTACAATTTTAATATGCGTCACATCCGCCTATGATGTATGCCAAGCCGCCTCATACGATATTCCATCTGACCAATAGGATAAATGCGTTTCATAGTACCATGCCAATGAAAGCACTTCCTTCGTGTCAGTCACATGAAATGTGGGTGATGTCTATCTTATAATCATGTAGGCGATAAAAAGCTTTGACTATCTTACCCGACACACACCTCCAGTACTCAACCCAAATACACATACAGGTGTCTTTTCGTCACATCAAGTAGTCCTTACTGGAGTGCGTTATGGTTTTATACCAGTTTAAAATGCGATCCCTACGGCGAAGCAATTATAGAGATGCTTAAGCAAAAGGAACTTAAGAGCTTTCAATATTTAAAAAAAAAAACTATTTATTCCTCTTTTGTGACCTAAAAGTGCGAGCAGTAGTCCTCCTGCCGGCATGGAACTATGATGATGGTGTAGACAATTTAATGGTTGACTTTCTGCTGCTCCTCGTCAGCACATTAACATAACAAACTTGAGATTGGTATTATGTCGGAACTCGAAACTAACCGGGATAATACAGCTCCAGGCGATATGTGCATCCGGTATACACTCGCGATGTCAATAAAAATTATGGAAATCTTGTACGCCAGCTCAAATTTGCATATATATTATTATTAGCAAAATACGGATGATTTCTTTGAACTTTTCCGCACTTACTTACCGTAGCAAGTTGTTGTTTTAAAGCAGGATAATCGAAGGATATGCTTGAAGGTCAACTATGGCAGAAGGTAGAGTTGAACTTTTCAAAACCTTAATATTAATGTGGTTGTGCGATTCTAACGAGCTGTTCGCAATATTTGATGCCAAAAATAATTTAAGAGCTCAATCAGCGTCACTTAATATTTTCTTTCTTAACAGCGAAGATATGATCGGGATTAAAGGGGTTCGCCGGTTTGACATCAACAAACATTGGCAGTAATCGTGAAATAAGATTTCTCAAACACACTCGAAACCTTCAGCAAAAACCGAAACTTTCCTATGTTCCCAGATTTTAAAATCGTATGTTCTTGGAAGATTTTGATTAAATCTCCTCATAACCTACTTGCAATCGAACAATTGTTGAAGCAAACAAACCTTTAGATCACTCTTCACCCAGAGCCATATCTAGAACTTGGTGTAGGTGGGGTTTTCGAATTATGTCGTAATTGTAATCAACATTGTTTTGGGTTATATGGACTTTTCATTTATAGTTCCATTTTGTTATTATCATTATTATAACTTTATTTACAAAGAATAAATTACATTAGGCATTAATCTTAAATTTACGGCACTTGCTACCAGGGCTTTCGGCCGGTTAAATGAAATAAGTTGGACACCGTTGTGGAAAACTTATTTTAGCCGAAACCAACTTGGTCTATACATGTATAATTTTTTTTTTCGATGTTTTCACACCAAGGCAAGAAAGATGACTGAAAATAAGTCAAAACAAAATTATTAATGATTTCGTTATTTAGCTTTAAGTTTTCTATAATTTTAACAATAAAGTAATGATTAAAGGAAAAATAAATACGGGCAATGCTTATGCAAATAAAAGCATTTAGTTGACCACAAACAAATTCAGAGCAAGCGTGAAAGTGAAAGTGATTGAAACGTGCAAATTTCTTTCGGTTACCTCTCAGACCGACAAATTTACTTCGGGCTCTTAGACTAATAAGTTTGACTCACAGAACCATAATTTTGCAACCAAATTTCCAAAATTTGGTAACGTTGTTGAAGCGTGTTTGTCATGACGATGAAATTGCAAAGTCTACTGAATAAAAACTACGCTGACAATTTTCAATTGGTTTGATAATGAGGTATAACTGTCTGAAGCTAGTATTGGGTTAAGAAAACAGTCTATAGACTATAGATGAACTTCACGGCCGGGCCGAGCCCAGGAACACACCTGTTGCCTGAAAATGTTCCCTCTGAGCAAGTGAATCAACCTCTTATTCATCAGCGAAAGACACATGCTAAAAACATCTGATTCATTTTGCGTCAGTGTTCATAGTATTCTAAGGTCTCCTGCACACGAACGTCTTGTCGTCATTGACACCAATTAAATGTATGTACTGATGTATGCCTTCCTTGTATTAAAAAATGTCAGTAGATATGTATGAAAACAATATATGGATTATTAGGTTAATAAGTTCCAAGTTTGGTGAATATTAACCCACTCCACTCCGCCATCTCCTTAAAAGATGATCGACGGTCTAGGGCTCCTATAAAGATTAAGACACCACCACCCACCACACCCCGTCATTAATTTTTGATCCGCTCTTTGGTACTACCTTTCTTCAAACTGTCATCTCTCGACTTTGTGAGCAGAGCATCAATGCAGGTTTTTGACTCGCTCATCTAACAAATGCAAATATGACACTGCTTTGCTAAAGTGGACGACATTCTTGTATAGACGGCAGATATGTACTATATGTAACTAAGTCAGGAATGTAGGTTAGGTTAGGTTGGGGTGGCTGTCAGCCTAAGGCTAACACAGTTAGACCAATGTTAGGTCTATTGTGATACCACACGGATCTAGGGGTTTCTTTCACTACTCGTTAAACCATTTGGAGCTTCTTATGAAGCGCGAAAGACTTCTAACGTCAGCGTTAACCAAGTCATTTAGATCGTAAAGCAGGAAATCTCCCAGCTGGAGATTTCTTTTATGGGAGAGAGCAGGACATGTTCAAAGAAGGCGAATTGTAGTCTCCTCCTTCCTCCTTATCCATGCAGCTTCTGCAGAAGTCGTTGTTTGAATAAACGCCAAGCCTCGATGCATGCCTGCCTATCAGACAGTGCCCTGTAATGGCACCTATAGTGGAGCTAATATGCAGTCGGTTTAGTGGGATTAGACTCTTATAGCGTCGCCGGTCCAACTTTGACCAGATCGAGTCACTAGACATAGACATGTATTACTACGTGTTTTCTATCGATTGCGGATAGCTTGAATAAAAGTTTGCAAGTAGCGATTGGTATACCCAGTAAACTCTTTTGAGGTAAAAGAGGTAGTTTGGTTCGCTTTTTGGCGAGTTCATCTGCACTGCAGTTTCCTGGAATGTCTCTATGCTCCGGCACCCAACAGAGGTGAATGTTAAACTGATCCGCCATCTCCCTCAGAGATGAACGGCAGTCAAGGGCTGCTATAGAATGTAAAGAGACTGAGTCCAAGGACCTTATAGCGGTTTGACTGTCTGAGAAGATACGGATGTCCTTTGTGGATATCACATTTCTCTTCAGGGCTTCTTTTATCGCCATAACTTCCTCCTTCAATACGCTACAATGATTAGGAAGACGGAAAGAGAGTCTAAGATTTAGCCTTTCGGAGAAAACGCCTGCACCAACCCCATCAGAAGTTTTTTATCCATCGGTATAGAAGTGGACTTATCTTCCGCAAATACAGCGTCATTCCAGAATGATCTGGAAGGAATAGTGACTTGTAAGTTCTTTCCGAACTGTATTTGGGGTATGGTGTAGTCTTTGTTACCTATTAGGGACTCAAATGAATCCAGAATGATGGAGTGGCCAATTTTATTGTTAACCCACTGCTAGGTAACTTTTAGGCCGACAGCAAAACAGGCCACAGTTTGCCTGCTAAAAATGTCGAGGGGTAGCTGAATGTCTAGTGCTGCGGAGGGGGTTGTTTGGGGTGCTCCGCTTATTCACATACAAGCTGTGCGTTGAACTTTGCCCAGCTTATCACAATTTGTAGCTTTACCTAGGGCAGTCCACCAGACAGCAACCTCGTATGTAAGAGGTCTTACGACCGATACATATAGCCAATGAGTGATGCGGGGTTGTAGACCCTACTTGTTGCCAATGGCTTTTTCGCAAGAGAAAAGTGCTACTGTGGCTTTTTGTGACTCTTTCTTGTAAATTGGGTTTCCAGCTTAACTTCATATCGAAGATTAGACCCAAGAACTTAACTTCGTCGGAAAATATTAAGCTTATACCACAAATAAAAAGTGGGTCAATACGTGGGAATTTGTATTTCCTGGAAAAGCGGACAAGTTCGGTTATGTGGGCATCGGTACCTAAGCCACAACGATTAGCCCATCTCTTTAGCTTGTTGAGAGCGTTTTGCAGGAGTTCCTTTATAGTGTTGAGGTGTTTTCCAGAGACGGCAAGAGCAACGTCATCCGCATAGGCAATAACCCTGCAGCCCTCCCCTTCCAGGTATATCAGTAGTGCATTCACCACGAAGTTCCAGGCCGCCTGCCAAATATAACGCCCAGTTTTGAGTTGATAATCCGACTTGTGAGCAGTAGATTGATCAATTCACCAAGCGAACCATCCACATTCAGTTCTGTTAGTGCATTTGCGATTGTAGATGTGTTCACATTGTTAAAAGCGCCTTCTATATCTAGGAAAGCAACCTCAGTGTACTCCTTATGATGAAGGGAGTATTGAATAGTGCTTACCAGAGAGTGAAGGGCGGTTTCGACGACTATATTAATATTGGTACGGAGATGGATATCAATCAGTCGCTCCAGCGTTTTAAGGAGGAATGATGATAAGCTAATAGGTCTGAGGTCTTTTGGACTGGCATGGGAGTATTTTCCGGCTTTGGGTCAGGTATGTAAAACCTGCCAAATCTAAATAGCGTCAGTTAAGAAACCTATTGAAACATATTTTGTGCATTAAAAGGTCTGCAGAAAAGTTGATCTAGTATGTCTCTATAACTAGGATCCCAGAATAGCGTTAAATCGCTATTACATGCTATCTCAATATCATTAAAAGTTTTGCGACATGGCTGATAAGCTATCTGTCAATCTATTTGGATCAAAATAGCCTTCCACTCTGTGGTTCAAAAGACATGTTTCGGGAGAGGAGAAGAACCACAAATCCTGCCATTACTGAGTAGATTATTATTTTCCACCATATTTAGTCGTGACTTCTATATTTAAGTGGTGCTAAAATTGTTCTTTGTAATAATTGCTCGATTACCGGTTCCCAGCATACGAAAATATTCCATGTGCGGGTAAATGTGAATGGTTTCCAATGCAATGGTTGGGGTAGTCATCAAAGCACTGGTAGCACAAAACAAATCCACCATTTAAATTCAGTTTATCCAAAGATAATGTAGGAAAGAACAGTAAAATGGACAACAACTTCTAGGAACAGCAAATACTTTACTACCAGGATACATGCCTTAACCAGCATTGTGTACCATAATCATAAAAGTCAACGACGTGAATATTTAAGCCATTTCCAGTCATAATGCCGAGCCGAATTTAATACGAAAATGATACTCATACGCCCTACGGCAAACTGTACTTGCTATTTTAATGGTATAATAATTCAATCAACTTCATCCATATACGAGTAATTCTGATCTGCATCGACCGCATTCAACAGGTGTCCTGCGAATGAGAACGCAGCTTGCGAACAAATTTATTAGTTCCAAATACAATCTATCCTCTGAATGAAAAGCCCAACGATGAGTTATCTCATTTCTGCGCAGGACACGACTCATTCATATAGTCTTTTACTTACTCTATGGGGCTTCTGAGAACAAAGCACTTAAATAACAGTCAAGTGTTATCATCAAAAAAAAGTTTTCCCCAAACAGAACTGCAATCCATGGCATATTTAACTCCTGTTATTATTCTTCTAACAGTCAGTTGTTGCATTGTAACCGGCAAATAAACATCTCAAAATAAGAGAACACGGATATTAAGAATCAAACATAACTGTTGCACTAAATTCTTAAAAAAAATAACGGAAGTGATATAAATATTAATATAATACTGAATTTATTAAAATTGTGTTATATTTAGAAAAGTTTTTCTTTTTAAAAAATTAGCTCAAAATTTAAAAGTAGATACCTGCGCGTTTAGGAAACAGTGATTAAAAATAAAACATTTTTGAGTGTTAAATTTCGAAAGGTGAGCCCTTTTTACAAACTAATAGCAAACCCGTTTTGGGCTTAACTACTCGTAAGAAATACTTAACCAAATTGTTATTATTATTTTAAACTGAAATGTGACCAACTTGAAATTGATAATATATTTTATGGTAAAAAAAGAAACAATACTAAAAAACGCGATATTCATAGTTTGATTTTGATGATTGTTCTTTTATTTGCGACGAATATTTAAAAAAAAAATTTTTAAAAAATGTTCGCAAACGAAAAAAAAGGTTTTTCATTTTATGTACTGCTTTTCTACGTTACGATTACCGATTGAATAGTTTTTGCCCCTAATTCAAAATAAAAAGAATGCATTCAAAAATAAGTAACGAACAAAAATTAAGTTGTGATACAATTTGAAAATAAAATAATAGTAAAGAAAATAAATCTCTTTTTTTTATTACTTTACTCAAAAATGCATTGTTTTTTAAGAGTTTGAAATTTATGTTACATTAAAAAGAAAAAAAAACAATTCATGGCAAAACATTTTTAGTCCAATTTTAGCTTCGATTTTTGTGCGATATAATAAATTTCTATTAACAATTCCTTATTTTGCTTTGCAATGCGGCAATTGTTATTCATTTAAAAAGTTTTATAAAAGTATTGAAAATATTCCTGGATTAGCAGCATTAACCATTGATTTTGCAGATCTCAAAACAAACGATTAGCAAACATTCTGGGTCGTCTACTTTAGAAATTATTTTGTCTCAATCTCGATCCATTTCTTAAGAGTTGGTCATATTCTTTTTGAAATGTGCGGCCATTGGCAATAGCATTTCGAATGAATTAAAGCCCAATTTGGTCTACAGAAATAATAGAATAATCGCTTTTGGATTAGTAAATATTAATTAGATACTACAATAACTTATCGGGCTCTCGAACCTTGGAGAATCGCTGCTTCAGAAGATATTGATTAATTAACATCACAAATAAACAAGATTTTGTTCATAAAACAGAGGCCGGTTGAACTTGTTGGATTTTGTTAGTCTGGGCTTACAACAGTATGATTTTAATTAATGTTTCCCGTCTCCAGCGAAATTCAAATCGTTGCTCTTGGTTGGACTTTAAAATTTCACTTTTACCATTTCCAATGGCAACTGTTAAGTGCTTGCTGATCGAAAGATTATCCGTCAAAATGCCGACCAACGATATGAACGAACTCCCAACATAAGATAACCAAGTGGGGTGCGTATGCCCTATGAGGTCCACACAATGAACCTCCCAGCGTGATATCAATATAATTTGAATAATAAAAATTAGAAGCAAAGTGATGAATAGGTTTGAAAAAGAAAATATTAATGCATTTTTTTCAGCAGGTCTGCTGGCAAAAATATAAATAAAAGCTATTAAAGGAGAATAAGCGAAAACTCAATAAAATCAATATTATTCAATTTCAATTTTGACTCAAAGTTTGTAACATACGTTAATATTGCCCGTAGGCCCCTAAAAATTACTATATCAGCATCGATAGTAATGTCGATCTATCCATATGCGTTCGTCGGTGAAAATTAGGCCTTTTAATTGAAGCTAGAAAGCTGAAATTTTAAAGATATATTCTCCTGGGGCCCGAAATAATCAAGTTTAAGATTTTTTTTTTGAGCATATTCACAATCTCAAAAAACAAATTTATCGAAAAAATCCAATGTTGAGTTAACAAGCTGAACTTTATAATATATTGTCTTTAGGCCGCCAAAATTGTTGGGAGTTAAAATTTTCACATTTAAAAAAAAAAATCAGTTTAATCGAAAAGTCAAAGTTTGAACTAGAAAGCTGAAGGCTTCAGAGGCTTAATGTTCATTTTTAAATATTTTTAAAATCCGACGATTGAATTTATTATAATAAAACCGATTTATTGAAGAAATCATTGTGAATAAAAGTTCTATTCTTCACAAAGTAGTCGTTTTGAATAATTCCTTTGAATAATTCCTTTGAATAAAGTTATCTGACATGCTCACTGTTTTTTTTTTTACAAAAACTTTGTTGTTTCGATAGACTCCTTTAAATGTTGTATAACAAAATATGTAGAGTGTTATTAACAATTCACATATGCTTAGACTTTTGCCAAGCCCACTTTATGAAGGATAGGAATGGGAATAGGATTAGGGTATCCACAAGTTTGCCCAAACGGACCGTAGCCCTTCCTTATGTTTAATTATTAATATTGATTTTTTTGTGTAATATTTTGTTTACTATTTTATAATAAACTGAAGTTTCTCTCTGATAAAAACTCAATGAAAATATTTGATATTTCAAAGTATAGATTGCCACCAGAACAAATTAGATTGAATAAATCTTTCTCGGGAGATTCTACAACCCATTTTTTTAAGCCTTAGATCGCTAAGTATGCGCACCGCCACGTTACTTACAGTGGTTCAGTTTTCAGCATTCTGAAGCATGTGATTTACGACATTATCGGGAGTGGGTCACTCCCAAAATTGATCCCGTAGGGTGATCCTCTCGGTTTCGTATCGTGGGCAATGAAAGAACACATGTTCCGCGTTTTCCGAAGCTGTTTTACAATGTGGACAGTTTGGGATGGATTCATATCCGCGTTTAAAGAGATATTCTCTGTAACAGCCATGACCCGTCAAGAACTGAATCAGGTAGAAGTTTGTTTCGCCATGATTAATCCATGCGTCGATCACTGGTATAAGACGATATGTCCATCTTCCGTTTAAGGATTCGTTCCAACGTTCTTGCCAGATTGCGATACTGCGATTTCTTTCGAGTTTCCTTATTTCGCCATCTAACGGGCCATTTCGGACTCGCTCGGTTCTTAAAGTTTTTGTTTCTTCAGCAAGTATGTCGATAGGTAGCATTGAAGATACGACTAGTACAGCATCGTTCGAAACATTTCGAAATGCACAGGTGACTCTTAATGCGCTAAGGCGGTGGACGGATTTAATTCCCCGCACATAAGACTTAACTTTCACGGCATTCGACCATATTTCTACTGCGTACATGAGTATTGAGCCGGCAGCTCCTGCAAGAAGCATTCTTTATACGCGAGTGTACTGCAGTTAAAATGTAGGTATGTTATTAAGATGCTGGAAAGTAAACTTAGCAACCTACTTACTTACTGTCTTACTAACTTAATGGGCCCCGACAAGTGGACCACTGGAAGCCTCCACCTGAGCCTTTCAACCTACGGGATTAATCGCACGGTGCTTCTAGTTGTCCAGATCAAGCGATCTTCATTGCCCTCTCAAGCCTCGTGCTGGGAGTCAAAGATCCAATATTTTCAGTCGACATGTCTTTGTTTTTCGGACTATATCCACATCTTGGAGAAGCTTATAGAGTTTGCGTTTATTGGTCTTCCCTTCGTCCTCCTCAAACACAGGATCAGATATTCGACGGACTTAAACACACTTTTCCCTGCGATTATGTGGCTAGGTTTCCGTCGGGGTTGCGAAAAGCGTGTGTTCCGGTCTTAAGCACAGCAGGCAGTTACTTCGCTTTCTTATAAAATCTCTGGATGTTGTTTCGATCGCAAGACTCTTCAATCTCCTTGAGCTGTAAGACTGTATTTACTTACTTAACTTTAGACACTGCAGCCTTCCATCCTCCGCGATCAACGGAGGTTCAGTCTTCCTTATCGTCTTGAACCTGGGGGCTGGGAGTCGAAGATCCTCTTCACTGGAGCATTATTGTCCATTCGCTGGATGTGGGGGAGCCAATGTAGTCGACGTATTTTAATTTTCTGGACTACATTCACATCTTGGTACAGCTCATAGAGTTCGCGGCTATATCTTCTCCTCCATTCGCCATCCTCGCACACAGGGATAACTTAATATTAACTTCTGATTCTCCGTCGGGTCTCCACTAAGTTGTCATTTGTGGAGATGATATTTACTCCCAAACTACCGCGAAGTTATTGCGACGTTTTCTTCTAGTCGGTGGTCAGATGTTTGTTTGTTTGTTGACAGCACGCTGTAAGACTGTGGGCACCCTATTCTCTTGACACAGGATCTCCTTCTTCTCCCTTCTCCTAGTTCAATACTCTTCCCTCGATGTCCCTGTTCTGCGTTTTTAAATGCGCATCTTCTGTTACCTTCTTCCTATAAACGGATACATCATCATAACATGGGCTTTTTCTGGGGCGGCTGGTAGCCACCTCCTTCCTGACGTTGCGATATCGGCTCCAAATATTGTTGGCGTTGGTGAGTGGACAGAGAAAAGTATCGTTGGACAGTCGAGATCTAAATTTAGCCGCAACAACAAAGTGTGTGCATGTTTAAGAAATTGGATGATGATCGATTTGTCTGGATGTTCGGCCATCTGTTCAACAGAAGCAAAAATGCCTCGAAATGTTTAGCAACAAACTTCAAAGAGACAAATCTCTAATGTGTTGGTGTTTGTGCAAGTAAACGTATATATGACTTCAAAATCGAGCTTTGTCTTAATTCAAGATCAAACATACTCGTAGATTGATTTTTGGCGGCCAATAGAAAACGAAAATTGATCTGAGATCAAAGAAATTTTGATAATTGATTTTTTTGAAATATTGATTTTTTGCCCAATGTAATACGACATTAGATAAATAAAAAAAAAACGATATGTTCATACGAGAATGAATGGTTTTGGAATGGAACAATGTAATCGTTTTTACTGATGTGTTACATCATTGGAACATTTTTCTGGAAAGGTCTACCAAGTCTACCAAGTCGGAAAAGAATCTGTAAATCTACCAAATTGGTCAGAAAATTACCGAAACGGCGACTGGGAATAGGTCTTGTTCTGCAGCTCACTCAGTTGGGAATATTGCTGCTGTTGCCGAGAGTGTGCGCCTTCACCTGAAGACTTCAACTCGCAGATCTCAGCAGCAGGACATTAGCCGCAATTGCCTGAAGATACATTTATATACATATATATATTTTTGAAATGTTTCTAATGACTCCAGAATATGTTACAGGCTATTTTCTTTTTTTCAAACTTGCCCACATTTTAAAAAATGCCATTTAATCGAGTTAATGGAAACGTTCAATATCTGTGGGCGTTTTTAACAAAAATATAGATATTTTGATACAGATACATATCGTTACTTTAACATATCGACATATTGATATAAAATTTTACTTCAAATTGAAGTTTTAATTTTATGAAACAATTTGGACACGTTCAGGATATTTTGATTTATTGGCCTGAATGGATATTTTAGGAGAGGTCTTAAACTTTAAGGTACCGCAACTATATACATATCAAGTTGTAGAGAAGTAGCAACTATTAAGGTGTGTTTAGAGCGCTGAAGCTGATTTTAGCTAGGATAATATCGCGTGATCTTTTTCTTCTCTCCCTTGGGCACTTACCCTAGTCCTCGAACACTTTTCGTCCCATCTTCCTCTTCTTCTCAGCCTTCTATTCTTTTTTCTATTCTGATCAAGTTCTTGGCATGAATAAAAATGTTTGTTGAGCAGTAACTATAAATATGCCGTGAGGAGGCAAAAACAACGCCCGTCCAAGAGCTGATCCGAGCAACCACGAGCCTGCCGCGACCTGTACATTAGCCCTTCAGCACGACCCTGGTTAACAACAAACATTTTCATTCATTGGTGCTTTAAATTAATTAAATTTCCCAAAATATTCCCATATTTTTATTGCTCTTGTGAATAAAACAGTTACTTCATTAGAGAAAAACTGCCGACACATATAGAGTGACAGACAATACACATAATGAGGACGAAATCTGAAATGACTACGCAAGTTGAGATAGCCGGTATTGCTCTATACTTAGATATGCATATTTTAATTGATTTTCTGTGTGTAGAATGCTAAGTGAAGTGATATAATTTCAATATGATATTTTGTGATAACGCCTATGGGGTTTCTAGATTTTTATTGTTAAGAGGCAATTGAAGTGAAATATAGCTACTTAATTCAATAAATAGTTATTCGCCAAAACTAATCTCGGATGAAAAATTAAATAGGTATTTGTGTTGATCAGTATGATAACAAATTTTTAGATAGAGGTATTAGAGCACGTCCTTTAAAGTGCACAGTGAGGTTAGGTTAGGTTGTAGTGGCAGTCGGCAAAGGCCGACACACTTAGGCCAATGACAGGCCCATTGTGATACCACACGGATGTATCATCCTCCTACTCGTTGAACCAGTTGGAGCTTTTGATGAAGCTTGATAGACTTTTTATGTCAGTGTTAATGAGATCGTTAAGATCATTGTAAAAGAAGGATCCTTAATGGAGTTTACGTCTTTGAGAGAGAGCAGGGCACGTGCAGAGAAGGTGGAGAATTGTCTCCTCCTCTTCCTCGTCCATACAGCTTCTGCAGAAGTCATTTGTGTGGACGCCAAGCCTTGTTGCAAGTCTGCCTATGAGACAGTGTCCAGTGATCACACCAATTATAGCACCAATGTGAAATCTGTTTAGAGATATCAAACACTTAGAGCGTTTTAGATCCAGCTTTCGCCAAATCTGCTTTGTCGCTAGACAAGTGTTGCCACTTGTCCACCTAAGGTTACAATTCTCAATGGTCTGCCTCATAAACATGAGTTTGCATGTAGCGATTGGGATGCCTAATGAACCTTTATCAGGTAGAAGGGGTAGTGTGGTTCCTTTTTTGGCGAGTTCATCCGCCCTACAGTTCCCTGGAATGTCTGTATGTCCTGGCACCGCATAGGCACAGCATAGGTGGATGTTGAAATGCTTCGCCATCTCCACTAGAGATGATCGACAGTCACGGACTGCGATAGAGTTTGTGGACCCAGAATCCAGGGATTTTAATGCAGCTTGACTATCTGAGAAGATCCAGATATCCGTGAAAGTGCACAGTTGCAACTCCAAAAGAAAATGCGAAGGGAAAGAAAACACTTTCATGTTAAGGGTTAAAAATAAAATTATCTTTAACGAAGCAAATACCTAATCGGGTGCGGTTCTCACTCGGACTGTTGAAGTGGCTTCAATTTGTTAAGAGTTTTTTTTAAATAATGATGATACCTAGCGTAACGTATACAATTATTGACACAGCAGAATTTCGATACAATTATTGACACCCTCTTCAAACACAAGCACTCATTGGTTTAAATGTGAAGCAAATCTAGTAACTGCTTTTTTAAATCGTTTATTCTTTTTCTCTCTACAATCGTGCATTATTACGCTCTGAGACGCTGTCAGTGTAGTACAAAATTCCAGTAAGCTAACATCAGTGGTTCGTGGCTCTTAAATCGAGCGCAGAAAGCAGAGCAATTCGTTAAGGAACTGAAACAAGTTAATGACTTTGCATGATTTATTTTATACAATAATGATCAAATTTTTCATTTCTTGCAAAAGATCATGCTTTCACCTATCATCTTTTATGTTTAATTTGTTTTTTCTACTGCTATTTGATTAAATAAATGGGGTGTCAACTATTGTATTAGTATTCGCTCAATTCCTTTTATTGACACCATGGTGTCCATAATTGTCTTCTATGGGAATACAAAAGTTGACACCGTGTCTATAATTATGCTGTTGGAGGATGTCAATTACCGTAACCGATACAGTTATTGACACCCATAAGATTTTTTTTTCAAAACGCCGTAAAAAATTATTGACTGGAGTATTTTGAAAACTCTTGGGATTTCGAAATATGTTATATTATTAGAATTCATTTAGTTTTTATAAAAATTAAGAAAAATTGATAAAATAAAGTTTAATCACAATATTTCAAAGGGCTTATGAAATTGTATATTAATTGACACCCATGTACAATTGTTGACACCACGTAAAAGTACAATGGTTGACATTTATATACAGCTATTGACACCATGTAATGATATAGTTATTGACATATCTTTAAAAGATTTACACGGCAGGAATAAAAGAAAAAAAAATAATTAAGTACGAGTACCTTGATTCGTTTATCTAAGAGAAAATATACATTTTATAGCGATTCAAAATTAAAAAGTATAGAAACATTTTTCTTACATTTCAAGTTTATTAATATACATTAAAATCACACAAGAAAATGAAATCACATTCATTTGTTTATGTTTAACATAAAAAAAACTTAAAATATGTTAATACAGTTGACTAAATAAGTTAATACAAAACTAAAATAATCACTCAGCAACTTTTCTGTTCCAACCAATTTTTTAACGGCTTGAATGCAACATTCGCTGGCTGCAATATTCTCGTGGCATTTGGGTATAATGCAATTAAAATGATTCCTAGCTGAACATATAGTTTGCTGACAGGTAAGGTTTGATGTGTGCTATGACCATTAACAAAAAATATAACTGGAAATTTAGTTCCAATACTGACCAAATGTGGATGAAAAACTTTGGAGATATATTCATAGAATACTTCTTTGGTCATCCAACCATTATCGCTTATACCCAAGTTCCATCACTTAGGTAATGATTTTCGAATATCCTCTGGTATTCTCTTGTATGGATATATAACCATGGGTGGAACCAAGCTGCCCACTGATGAGAATGAGAACATAAGTGTGAGGTTAGATTTCGCCAGTCCTCTATCAATCTCGTATATATTACGAGCACCTTTTGCTGCCAATACGTTTTTGATTTTTGGACACAGGAAGAAATTGGTTTCATCACCATTAAAAATCCTGCTACCGTCTTCTAGAATGTCCCGCCACTCCTTCTACTTCAGGAAATCTTCAATTTTGACAAACCACGATTTTATGTCCGAGGATCCCACTGTTGCACTTGCCGATGTAACCAGGTCTGGTGTTGTTAGGGAAATGGAAGGGTGTCGACTTAAAAACGCCTTAAACCAACCATTTCCCGGCATTTTTTTGGGCCCACATGGATGGACCCGATTGTCTCCATCGAGAAACTCTTTAATGGCATTGAGCAAATCCTCTTTTCTTTTAGGAAAACCTTTTCGCTTTTTATCCATTCTTCCAAGGCTTCTTCTTCGATGGCAGTTAAAACTGTCCTAGGACCTGGCCTTGTTTTAACAAATTTTTCGCTTAATCGAAATATAAGCGTTGTTCGAGGGATCCCATAAAATTTGGCCGCTGCCTTTTTAGACATAGCTTGCATCCTGACAGCTTTAAGAGCTTTTTGGAGGTCATTTTCTCGGTATTTGTGGCCACATTTATGCATTTTTCCAGCTAAATATTTATTTAGAGAAAACTACTATAGCTAGGTTCATACAAACCAAACTTATAAGAATATTTTGCAAGATATGAAAGCGCAAGGAAAATATACTGAAGATTGTGAAGCGCCGTCTCCAGCTGCTGCTGGTACCTTTATTTGGATAATAATTGTATTGAGCCATATATGGATAATTTCGAAGGATAAATAAAAATAAATTTAATGCAAAGCTTATTTGTTGTCGCTTTCACTCCTATGCAAAAAGAAATTTCAATTAGTGGGTCCTAATTTAAACTACACATTAAATTCGTTATTGGTAAGGCCTATTTTATTTATACCCTAAATGTATCTGCCGGCTTTGCCCGTAACTAAGAACTGTAAATACTGCCCAATATGTTCGTGTAGAAGATATAATTATTGTCTATAGCAGACTCGCTCGGCTTCACGCAAAAAACAACAAAGCAGTTACTTAATTTGTCCAGTCAAATTTCGCTACGCAAATAATTGTCAATCAAAAAAGCAGTCAGTGGTACCCGCCTTATTCTAATGCCATAACTCTGGGATAAATAGGTAATTTTCTTTCCCGTGAGTTTGCCCTAGCGTATAGTAATTTTGTTTGTAGGCTGATCAAAGAATGTACCCTTTGCTAGGCCTTCGGAGAAGTTTACCACATTATTCTATCAACGACCAGTGAAAATAATGGCCCCAATCAAACTTTTGTGGAGCTTTCCAAATTGGTTCCATTACATACATTAAATAGTCACTCAATTGCACTGAAATAACTTTTTGACCCACCTTTAGTAAGAAAATTAAATACATAATCGGCACTCCGTTTGGATGAAATTGTCTCTGATTTTTACGAAATTGAAACAAAACAATTTTCGAGAGTTATACGGCAAATTTCTTCCGAAGCTCTCCGACAAGAAAATACAGTGGATTATTTTTAGTACTCGTAAAATAAACAATTGTTGTAAATTGCAAGTAATAAAACGAATAAATTTAATTTGTTGTTGTTAAGTTCAGTTATTTTCTATTTAAGAAAGAAAATACTCGTAACAACAAGTTTTTTTTTTACTTTTGAAATTTATTTTTATTAGTCTTAGCTTTTATCAGTTTCCTTACCCAACTAGTGGTCAAAATCCCTGGCAGTCATCAACGTGCACACGGCCCGCCGTGACCCGACTGAAAGCTTACAGCGTCAGAGTAACACTCCTTCCTGGGAGGACATGTTGACCTCTCCCCCTCAACATCGCAAATTCGACGAATTGCTTTTTCGCACGGAATTTATCCCTCTTCGCTATTGCGGTACTAAAACGGAGGAGCTCATGAGCATTGGCGACGTCCTTGCCGTGGATGAACCTTTTATCTCACGTGCCGCGGTAGCGGTGGTATAATACCGGGATACCGTCGTCTGGATAATATGGATAAATGATTCCGGTGGGATAAGGCCAGACCGGAGCGTACTATCTATGTGCCTTTCATTCGGGTAGTAAGCCCCAAACATCAGGCCATTGTCGCTGGCTATCGCCCTTGAAACGTGCCGTCGAGTCACCTGAATGAGGAAATTGTCAATCCTATTCAACTGAACTCTATCATATAGAACCTTGTTGGGATAATATTTAACCCGAGGCATGCTTTAAGACATTGTCTCTCCAAAATCTGAATCTTTTATATATAACTAGGAGCTATACATATATTTAACCACAATGGACAACCATATGATATGATCCGCCTTATAAGGGCCACGTTGCATATGACCTTCACTCTGGAGTCAAGTTGAACAGTCTTCTTGTCAGAGCATAAACCTTTTTGGCCCCAGCCAGACAATATATATCTATCGAAATACTGGTGAAGAATCTGGTCAAGCCAGATACCCAGATATCTAACTATGCTTCTTACCGCCGCCCATTTTTTCCAATAATTTCCCAGTTTTTTTCTGGTTTCCCTAGGGGCCTCAGCCATTATTGTTCTAGAGAAGACTGTTTCCGTCTTCTGAAAGTTGATTTTCAACTTCCAGTCGTCGCAATATCCCTTAATTTGATCGAACGCTGCAAAAGAATGTTAATGACCTTGATTTAAGAACCTGATCTGTATGCCACCAAATCGTCGGTATACGCTATAACATGAAGGAGTGAACCTACCAGATCACTAGTGTAAATGTTAAACAGGATCGGAGAATTCCCCGCTCCCTGTTGCAAGTCGTTTTTAATTTCAAAGACTCTGCTCGGAGTCACATTGCCACATTTGACAACGAATTTCTTTCCCATAAGCATATTATAAATTACATATAGCAAAGGTTTGTGCATCCAACTACTCTTCAGCTTGAAGAAAGCCTGAACTAGACAAGTACATTAGTTCTTGCATTTTTTCCACTGAATGTCGGAAACCAATTTCGACGCTGCATTCATGGTGCCATGCACCGCCATAAAAAAATATTTTTTTTTTAATTATATTCTTTATTTCAAGTTATTTTACAAGTTCTTCAATACGTAATTCAATTGAGCTTAATGCAAGTCGCATGCCATTTTCACAGTCCTTGCGATTTGGTTGTTTTCTTTTTATCAGCAACATGGCCGAAATACTTTGTTGACATTTTGTCTGAAACATTACTAAATGTTTAATTGCTTTGTTTCGAAGATTGAGATATGCCACAGAATCACAATTCGTCTCAAAAAATTCTTTGCGAACGCGATTATTTTCAAGTTCGATAAGCTGTTTTTGAATCTCATCGAGAATTTCACTTCACAATCAAGGGTTCCGAATCATTGGTTAAATTCCTGGAAATAATGTTCGAATGTGCTGAATGTAAAGTGCTGTTGAATGCTTGATGTAATATTTTCGTTGATGTTATGCAAACAATTTTCGAACGTTGGAATATATATGTAGTTTTATATTTCAATCGTTTCGACCTATGATTGAATTTTGCAGATGCACGCGATTCGTCTTCGAAAATGAAAATATTTGCCAAATCTTTTATTTTTAGTTGCCGGACCCTTGCAATTGCAAGTTTAGTTGATTTAAATGAGCAAAATTATCAACAAGGTAGGCCGGTTACTGATCGGTCCCATTATTATCTCTGTGGCGCCCCATGACGGCTTCGGGAACCACCTGGGCCCTGTAACACACTGCTACAAGTACATGTAATACAAGTGAATTCATACAAGTGTATCACATTTCTCTCAGCTCTACTAGTGAAAAGGGCCAATGCTACAAGTGGGACATTGTTGTATTATCCTCTTTCTGTACTCAGAGCTACAAGTGTGAAATAAAGGAAATCCCAGTTGTATTGCGAATCGCACTGCTTATCTCTGTTCAAATGAACACTTGTAAGCTGAGTCTACAATTCGAGGGAAATTTTTATTACAAGTGTAAAGATGTTGTCTGTGTTACAGAAATAATCTACAGTTGTCAACAAAATATAATCCTACAAGTGACTGCAGACTTGTACACTTGTAGCTTTGTTTTACAGGCCCTAGATCGGAGCCGTTGGCTTAGCGGATGGATGTAAGCTTTGGTGACGATTCTATTTGAAATTATTCATTGCTTATATTTTCAATGAATGTTGTATTGAGGCGTTTCATTCTCAAATTGTTTCGAACCTAACGAATGTTGAAATTTTTAGTTATTATATTTTATTCAGGACTCATATTTGTATATTTAAGTTTAACTGCAAATTGTAATCAAAAAGACCACTTGTGAAACTTCTCCTAAAGCCAAGAACCCAAATTAATATCCTCCCTTAACAGAACTAAATGTGACCTTCGTCCAATAGTAGGCGTTTTTCAAAGCTAACTTCTTCCAATTTTCTTTTGTTGATTCTCTCTTTTAAAGACCAATATAAGTTGCAGCCAAAATATCACAAGTAACTTTTCGATTTTCTTAAAGAGAAGATGTTATTTAGTTAATTAAGTATTATACGCCTTTTTACTCAATCTTAGTACACTTAGTTCCCCAATGGGAAATCGTTCTTGGTAAAAGAAGACGCTTTGCCTAATTCATGTTGTTTGCGCCGCCCGAGTGGAATTCAGTTTTTTGGTTTCATTACTTAGCGTTTGGGTGCCGGAGTTAACTGACAAATTTGAGAAATGTATTTTCAAGATAGAATCTTTTTTAAAACGAAGAGAAGCGGGCTTTTCTTTAAATTATTACATAAAGTTTCGCGTTCATTGCATTTCCTTAATTTGTCTTAGCAAAAAACACATTCACTTATTACACCACAAAATACACTTTTCTTCTTTTTCTTTGCTTTAACGAGGAGGTTATGATTTGGACTAAAAGGATCATAACCCTCCCACTTCACTGCAGACCGAGTGATTATTATGCTGTTGGGGACTATTGCTGATCGTGTCGTTCGAAGGAGAAATCGCATATATAAACAAATATTGTGTTATGTCCAAAGAAGGTAACGTCTGATGCCTGGTTTTAAAAGAGCTACAGAAATGGCATATCTTCGTACCTAAATATTTAAGAAACATTGTAACCTTATTAGAAAGACATCAGAAGACTTGCTGGCGTAATGCCTTATTTGATATGGCAAGGAATACAACAGATATTTCAGTGTCATTCAAAGAGTAAACAGCTTCAACTCAAAAATACGAATTGATTCGAAATGTTATGTTATGTACTCGTATTATGTTCAACGCAATCTTTCATCTTCCACGGCATCTATTGTATCACTTCAGTTTTTCTGAATTTACTTCCTATTTCACTTCGCTTTTCAAAAATTCAAGTCGCTGCACTGGTATAGGACCTACTGAGCCGGTCGCACTCCATTTTCTTTGAGATGGGTTCTGTAACGTGCAAACTTTTTCGAATCTTAAAAGTTCTTATTTGAAAAAGCTTTATTACTCTTGCTGCAATGCGAAGCATCTTACTATCTCATTTACCGATACTTTTTTACGCTGTGCAACAATGTGAACCGTATGTGAACGCCGGGCGTACAACTGTTGTGTAGTGATTTTCGGTCAAAGAAATTGGCTGCGCTTTTCCGCCGCTTTATCCACCCTACGCTTAAGCAATGATTTATGTCCTCATAACAGATTGCTCGCTGTTGATTCCAGATTTTCCGCACCAGGTAATCACACTTCCATTCATATATCTGGAATAGGGCGGAGTGGGTCAGAGAACGAGCAGCACAGGTATGCTGTCTTTTTCGGACTAATACGATACCCACTTCAATCCAAAACATCCATTTATACAACAGGATACGCCTGAAAACACGTCGACTACATTGGTTCGGCCAAATTAAGCGAATGGACAATAATGCCTCAGCGAACAGGATCTTCGACTTGCAGCCCTCAGGTTTGAGACAACAAGGAAGAACGTACCTACGTTAAAAAATGCAAGACATACCGGATGCCGAACGCTTGGTGTGGACAACTGGAGTCAGTGTTCCCTAAATCGTAAAAAGTGACTTGATACGAGTATTTCGAGAAAATCCCAAATCCATGTAAGAGTAAGTGATGGCTGCAATGATGGAATTACCTCTGGCTAAGTTAGAGGAGTAAAGGAATTATCTAGATATACAAAAACAAAAAAACAAAACTGTACAATATAAGTTTAAGGAGCAAAAGCATTGTCGACCAGGTACTATTATGGGATTTACGAGTCGAAGAGATGTTCAGAGTTTTAATTTTTGTGAGTTCAAGAGGTATCCAAAATGTTAAACCCACAAGCAGACCATCATTACTGACTACGAGAGCTCCGCGTGTGATAAAAGTTTAAGTGTACGGCACGAAAATTCCGCTAATACCACTGAAAGCAGCACATTGGTAACATTTCCAGCAAATTCAGAGCTAAACCATTTAAAGAAATACATCGGACCAAACCACATCACCTGAGAATACCCACATTTGACGTATTCCTAATCGCCTGCTGCGAATATCACGCATCAACAATGGGCTCACGACCGTATTATGCTTCGCTTTTTACCCACAAAGCGGGCCACCCAGGTACTATTATGGGATCTACGAGTCGAAGAGGTGTCCAGAGTTTTAATTTTTGTGGGTTCAAGAGGTGTCCAAAGTTTTAAACCTTTTTTACGCGAAGAGGGCCACCCAGGTACTATTATGGGATCTACGAGTCGAAGAGGTCTTCAGAGTCTTAACTTTTGTGAGTCGAAGAGGTGTCCAGAGTTTTAATTTTTATGAGTCGAAGAGGTGTCCAAAGTTTCAAACTCTTTTACCCGCGAAGTGGGCCACCCAGGTACTATTATGAGATCTACGAGTCCAAGAGATGTTCAGAGTTTTAATTTTTGTGAGTCCAAGAAGTGTCCAAAATGGTACTATTATGAGATCTACGAGTCAAAGAGGTGGTTTTTTAGAGAGTTTAAATTTTTGGGAGTCGAAGAGGTGTCCAAAGTTTACCCAGGTACTATTATGGGATCAGGAGAGTTTTTTTCCAGAGAAATTTGGATATTTTCCTGGGATATTTTATATTTTGACCGTGGATATTATAAGAAAGTATAAAAACAGAAGTAATCCTCTAGAGTCTAGACACTTCTTGGACTCACAAAAAAAACAGGATATATAAAAGTGGATATAAACAGAGGTAAACAAAAAAATGCCGAGGAAGAGTAGTAATTTTTGGCCTATTCACCACAAATTAAACACGTATGAAAATCAACTCGAGAAAGTACGAGTACAAATAAATTTTAACGAAATCATTCAAACTATTTTCAAGCATGAAACAAACTTGGAAAGCCTGTTTAAAGATCTCGACAAGGCGAAGAAACAGAAGGACTGCCCGAGATGGAAGCGATAACAACCTCTTGTTTTTGATGGCCAAACATCAAGGCCAATTTATCAGAAACTGTTTGCACTAACGCTCGCACTAACAGATATAGCTGCGGAGCTACTTCTAACCATACCAGAAGAAAAATATTTTACCTACTAGGCTTTGCTCACGGCTATCAAGATGCGCTTTGGTAATGGCCATATGCAGCAAGTATGCAGCGTCCAACTGCATAGTAGGGTTCAAAAGAGGGGAGAACCACTCCAGCAGTTGGAAACAGATATGGAATGGCTGTCGCATTCGTCCTGTTCTAAAAACGGGTTTGCAATATATAAAATATGTTACCTGAAATTAAAATTTAGAACAAAATTGCAAACCTAGATTTTGGATAAATTTGTATACCAGATCAGAATCGATAGTAATGTCGATCTAGCCATGTCCGTCCGTCGGCAAAAATTAGGCCTTTAAACTGGACCTAGAGAGCTGAAATTTTAACCATATACTCTCTAGGGTCCCGAAATAATCAAGCTTACGAATTTTTGAAATCCGCCCACAGACACGCCCACAAACTCAAAAGAAACAAAATTTTGGAAAAAATCGAATTTTGAGCTAGAAAGCTGAAATTTTTTTTATATACATATGATCTATGGCTGCTAAAACTGCTCGGGATAAAAAATTTGAGTTGATCCAAAGTTTGAGCTAGGGAGCTGAAATTTATAATATATACTCTCTATGGGCCCTTTATGCTCATGTGTTAATTTTTTTTAAATCCGCCTACTGACACGCCCACAATTAAAAAAAACAATTTTATTGAAACACCCAAGTTTGAGCTAGGGAGCGTTTTTTTTTATAAAATCCTTTAAATGTTATATAACAAAATATGTAGAGCGTTCTTAACAATTCAGACTTTTGTCACACATACTTATGAGGGATAGGAATAAGAATAGGGTATCCAACAGTTCGTCCAAGCGGACTGTAGCCCGTCCCTATGTTTTATAACTGTTTTCGTATACCTAACAGTTGCATACATTTTGAAAAACATCGCTTTTTCTTAAAAACGGCTCTAATGATTTTGATTTAGTTAGGATCTCATGAATAAAATGGCTGTGGAGTCATTTATCAAGCCATAGAGAGCAGGCTTCAAATTACTGTCAGAATGGCAATAAAAGCTGCTGATCAAGCAGCGCAGGGATTAATCTCGTGAGGGAAATACATTGAAAGCGCATGCCAAAGAGCAGACGTTGCTGTGTTCCCAGCGAATAAATCGGTTGCTAGTACTGCAACAATATAGGTTAACAACCAAACAAGACTGTTGCCTGCATTGCGTAACTAAAAGTTGGAACGAAGAGGTTTCTGGCATAGATAACGTCCACCCTGACATTTAAGTTTTAACATGGAACCTTCATCCCCAAGAGAACCCTTGAGGCAAGAATGAACCTATCGATGACCTAGCGCACTTTTAAAATAAATTTTAAGTGGACTCTTGGTCGAAAATGAGTATACCATTGCTCTTAGCTGAAAGAAACCTTTATTGTGCTAAAATATATAAACCCCTCGAAGTACAGAAACTCGATAAAAGAGGCAATCCAAATATTGTGTTAAAAAATCAAATAGCTATTGTTAAGTGTGAGAGTTTTCACACTTCTTCTGCTTATTCTGGTTATTTGATTACCTTTCAATAACGTATCGCTTGCTGCATGTAGTATAGAGAAACTGGTTGACTCTTCTGTTTTTAGTCCGTTCAACAAATAAAACCAATCGATTTCAAAAGACGTTATAAATTAATTTTATTTTAAAATTCTTGCACTTCAAGCCAATTTTTGTGCGACTGCACTTTTCAACGATTCAACTATATCTCCTCGTTCGGCCGGCTTCTTCGCCGTTCATTCTCTTTTTTATTTTCGGAAATATATCTTTCCTTTTCTACTTAAATTAGCTTTTAGCTATTGCATCCAATTCAAAATAGTAAACGAACATAATACTAAAATAATACTAAATAATACAAATAATTCAGAAAACTTAAACTAAGATTCATGCATGAACATGCTGCCCGCCTTGAAGTATCTATAAGATGTCTTCAAACTTCGATCGGTAACGGCGCCAGCCTATGAATTGCTCGTCGCAGGATCCCTTTTTTTTGTCTTAACGTCGACCACTCTGACCTTTCCATCAGAAGAATCGATCAATTTTACTATTCTTCCTAGCAACCACTGCTGTGGAGGAGTCTTGTCATCCCATATCAACACCACCGTATCGAGTTTTACATTTTTGGACGAAGTCTGCCATTTGTCTCGCCTTTGAAGCTCTAAAAGATACTCCTTGGACCAACGATTCCAAAAATGCTGCTTCAATTGTGAAAGCATGCTCCACCTATTTAATGACGTCATCTTACAGTTTGTCACCAATGGTTCCGCACTTGCATTCAGCGGTGACCCAATGAGAAAGTGGCCCGGTGTGAGGACCTGTTCGTCGCTCGGATCGCTGGATATTACACACATCGGTCGAGAGTTCAAGACGGCTTCTATTTCTGCCACCACTGTTGCTAGCTCCTCAAAGGTTAAACACGCCTCGCTAACCGTTTTGTAAAGATGCGTTTTTGCTGACTTCACGGCCGCCTCCCATAGGCCACCGAAGTGGGGTGCCCTAGGCGGTATGTGATGGAACTGAATTTGTTCCGCAGCACACCATTCAGCAATCTTGGCCTGGGTTTGTTGCTCCAGAAAGCGTTCCTTTAACATCTTCAGCTCATTTCGCGCACCAACAAAATTGGTTCCATTGTCGCAAAACAGATCTTGACACAAGCCTCGCCGTGCGACAAACCTTTTGAGAGCGGCTAGGAATCCTTCCGTGGTCAAGTCGGACACGACTTCTAGATGCACCGCCTTTACTTCGAAACACACGAAGACTGCTACGTATGACTTGCATGTACGCTGCCCTCTTCGCTTCAATGTGGTTTGGAACGGGCCACAAAAGTCCACGCCGGTTTTCAGAAATGGCCTCGCAGGTTGAACCCTATTTGCTGGTAGATTGCCCATGATCTGGCTCATCATCCTTGGCTTGTATTTGAAACAATGCAAGCAGCTGTCGACGACCTTCTTAGCGAGCCTTCGTGCATCAAGTACCCAGAAACGCTGCCTTACAATACCCAACAACGCTTGCGGTCCAGCGTGGTAGTTCTTTCTATGCAAATAAACAAAAAGAGAGTTAACGAATGGGTGGGATTTGGGAAGAAGGATAGGATATTTGACAAGATAAGGTATGTCTGCGTTCTGCAGACGCCCACCAACTCGGAGGAGTTTTAGAGAGTCACCGTCAAGGAAGGGATTCAGATTTCTGACGCAACTCGCTGGGCTGATCAGTTCATTCTTCCTTAATTGGTGAATTTCATCCTTGAAACTCCTTTGCTGGATATGCCAGATGATCCTTAGTAAGGCTTCTTCTAATTCCCTTGCCGTTAACCAGCTTCCTGTGGCTGTATCGTTCTCAATGATTACGTTTAGCTCCCTAACCTCGGCTTTTGGTTTACCGCTCCGCATTCCTCTAATAGCACGAAGTCCCCAAGCGTAGATACGAAGCGTTTTCTGCAGATCACTATGCTGGAGATAATGTCTATCCCAATCACAATCATCCTTGGTTGATATTAGTGCCACGTTGTTTTTTCGTCTACCAGGCGTGGCTTTCCCTATCAGCGAACAATCTTTTTTCGCAGGCCACCGCTCTTCGGGTAGGTAGATAAACTTTGGACCACCAAACCATATACTCTCTGCCAATTCTTTCCCAAAAGCGCCCCTAGATACAATGTCAGCAGGATTTTGTTTCGAGCTAACGTGATTCCAGACTGCTTGAGGCAGACTGGTTTGTATTTTTGAGACTCTGTTTGCAAGAAAAACTTCCCACGTCGATGGATGAGCCGAGAGCCAACAAAGGACGATTTCGGAATCGGTCCATAGATAAACATCATCAACTAAGTGTGCGAAGTTTGGAATTATTTTTGCTACCAATTTCGCTAACATTTCAGCCGCACAAAGTTCTAATCGAGGTAGACTCTGAGTTTTTATTGGGGCTACCGTCGATATTGCTGTCACTAAATGGCATCGAACTTGATCATTTTCGTCGATCGTTCTGACATAGATGCAACATCCATAAGCCTGTAAGGATGCGTCGGCAAAACCATGGATTTGAACCGACTTTGGCCTGCTAGCTAAAACATATCTCGGGATGTTTATGGATTCCAATTCCTTTAATCGCGATCGAAAGTTTTCCCACTCGCTATAAATCCTACTCTGAACGGACTCATCCCACTTGGTCTTGTTCACCCACAGGCTTTGCAACAAAATTTTACCCTTCACAATTGTAGGGTTGATTAGTCCTAATGGGTCAAACAACATTGACAATTCCGATAATATTATCCGTTTTGTAATTTTAGTTGTTACCGAAAACTCCGGTACAACATATTGAAGTTGATCCGTAGCAGGATTCCATTTTATACCGAGTGTTTTAATAATATCCGAATCATTTATTCTTAAGGGCTTTTCCCTATCAACTTCCGGTATTTGCTTTAGCAGAGAGTCTTCATTCGTCCACCATTTCCTTAAGTCAAAGCCTGCACTATGTAACAAGGTTCGAACTTCTTCGTAGATCGCTTGAATCTCTTCAGCTGAATCTCCTCCGCTGATTAAGTCATCAACATAGAAATCCTCTCTAAGGATCTGTGAGCTCAACGGAAACGTTGACAAGCTTTCGTCGGCCAACAGTTTTAGGCAACGAGTAGCTTGATATGGAGCCGAGGTAGTGCCATACGTTATCGTATTTAATTGGTACACCTTCACTGGCTCTTTCATATCTTTCCTCCAGAGGATACATTGGTATCTCCGATCTTCCTCATCTACGTATATCTGACGATACATTTTCGATATGTCCGCTGTCAATGCGAATTTGTAACACCGAAAGCGTAACACTATGTTATACAGGTCATCTTGTGTAACAGGGCCATTCAATAAAATGTCATTCAACGAGGTGCCCGACGAAGTTCGAGCACTGCAATCGAATACAACCCTCAACTTTGTGGATGACGAATCTGGACGGAGGACATACTGATGAGGGCAGAAATAATTTGGTTTCCCTACTTCTTCCAACTTTACTTCCTTCATGTGTCCGAGCCTTTCATACTCCTCCATGAACTCAACATATTGATCTCTAATCACAGAGTTTCTTCCTAGCCTCTTTTCGAGGGACATAAACCTTCTCTTGGCCATCTCAAATGAGTCTCCTAAGACAGATGGGCTTTCCTTGAACGGTAATTTGACTACAAACCTGCCGTTTTTAGTTTTCCGGACCGTTTTTACGAAGTGTTCCTCACACATTGCCTCTTCTGGTTTTAAGAATTTGACGGCCTCAACTCGTTCTACTTCCCAAAACCTTTCCACAAGCTCATGCATACGTGTGTCGTTTTGTAAATCTTGACTTCCAACTAAACATACTCCAGGTGCTAATGAATTGCTCGGCGCATACCTGCCAGACACAACCCATCCAAACAGTGTCTTCTGAAGTGTCGGTTTTCCCTCGAGTTTGATTTGCCCTATTACCAAAAGTTCAAAAAACTGGTCTGCGCCTATCAGCAAATCAATTTTTGATGGTTGGTTAAATTTGGGATCAGCTAGAACGATATTATTGGGAATTTGCCAGCTATCGATCTCAAAAGATTGGCTCGGTTGAGGATTGGTGATCCTCTTCATAACAAGAAGCTCTAACTCGGTTTCAAAAGCAGTTATCCTCGACTTGCAAACAGCCCTTGTTGTATGTCGAATCTTGGCCACCTCGTTTCCAATACCACTAACTTGTAAGTCAGTTTTGGTTTTAGCTAGCTTAAGCCTTTGCACCATGCTTTCGGTGATGAAATTGAGCTGAGAAGCCGAATCTAGCAGCGCTCGAGCTGGTTGGTATCTACCAAAAGTATCTCTTATTAAAATTTGGGCTGTAGCTAATATCACTTGATTATTGGTGCTCCCGATTAGCGCTGACGGATTCTCAGGTTCATCAGTAACGACTACAACGCTGGCTGATGTGCTATTTGCCGAAAATCTATGCAGCAGCTTGTGATGCGGCAACGAACAGATACTACATTTCGACTTTACACAACGACGAACAGAGTGCCCCTTTTCCAGACAATTTATGCAGAGGATCAATTTTTTTACTTCCTGAAACCTCCTGTCCACGGCTAAATTCTGAAACTCTTCGCATGAATCTACTTTGTGATTGTCCGCATGACAGTATTCACATTGCACTTGTTGTGCAGTTAACGAAGTACCCCTATCCGATTTATTCGGTTTACTTCGACCATTACGAAACCTGTGCTGTGAATCCGATTTGGAATTGTTCCTTGTACTACTTTCTATACTCAGCATTTTTGATTCCTTTGCTTCTAAATTTTTGCATCGCCGATCTAAGACTACAGTGAAATCTTCCCAATTCGGCAACTTGTTGTAATCAATTGAGTCCTGCCATTTTACTTGCGTTTCATCGTCTACGCGGTCAAGCGCAAGAGAAATCAAAATTGCATTGGTTATGTCTTTATAGTCCCCTATTGAGAGCATGGCAGTGAGATGGGTATTGAAACGATCTTCCAGATTTCTCAACGAAAAGGCGGAGGCCTTACTAATCTTTGGAATTTCGAGCAACAAATTTATATGCTCTTGAAATATTAGACTTTTATTGTCAAATCGCTTTTGTAATCTATCCAATGCCTTGCGATAATTAGCCCCTATCATATCAAATTCCTTCACTGCACTCAAAGCGGAACCCGAAAGACAACGCTTAAGATAGTTGAACTTCTGCAAGTTGTCAAGCGTCTCATCTTGGTCCACCAGGTTCGTAAACAAACCAATGAAGTTGGGATATTCAGAAAACTTCCCGGAAAACGTAGGCAGCTTTATCTGCTCCAATTTCGGCCGAGTAGGCGGTTGCTGGTGAAAGTATGTTGTATTAAAACCATCACTAGTTCCAGCAATATGGTGATTTCTAGCTTCACCCAACAAACTTAATATCAACGACTTTGAGCTAACATAAATATCCTCGACTTCATCTCGGAAATTATAATTTGCGGCCACATCACTAGCCACATTGAACTTTTCAATCGATGTTTGAACATTTAGAATTTGTTTGAAGTAGGATTCCAATATGCTCAATCGGCACTCCAGTTCAGTTGCCGACAATGACTCTCCTTTCTTAAGAATGTATGTTTTAATTCTACTTAAACTTTGCTTTGTAGTTCCTCTCAAAACTTTCAAATCAGTTAAAGTTTTTGTAGCAGCATTGCTACTTGACGGGTTATCATTTTGTGGATCCTCTCCTACCACGGGTTCTTCCTGTCCTTCTAACATTGCTTATTACTGACCTTCTTTGGTAATGGAGTTTTAATATAGGAAGCGAGAATGCTTAGTATTCAACGATAGCAAAATCAACAACAGCAACAACGAAAACTCCCTAACTTATCCCAGCAACAACTACGTTCGAAGATCAGTTCAGAGGCAACTCTAGCAACAACAACGAAATTTTTCTCTATACAAATTCAGCACCAATAATACCAATAATTATGTTTGACTATAAATGTATCCAGTAGCAACGATTGTGCAACATAAACAATGACAATGGCAACAAGAGTCTTAACCGCTTCAAATGCAATGTATGTATTCAATAATGATAATAAAAAGCTTACGTTTCATCCAAAATATGATCGATGTATTTCACCTTCAGCTTATTTTGAGGGTCACGGCAAATGATTTAAATTTTTCGATGGAAAAGCTCTTTTACATTGAATTTGCTCTCTAGCGGTCCACTGCGGCTCAGCGGCGATGTCGATGATGGCGATGAGAAAAGCTTTTTCTTCTTTTTTCACAGAATTTTTGTGTGGTAATTTGAATTTGTTCTTGCACTCTGCAAAAGTGAAATTACCAATTATGATTTGATGTTAAAAATTTACCATTCCATCCACAGCGGATATTCACTCTGCGTAATTCTGTTGAGTTGGTGGGAATTAAAATATATTCCCGGGTTTCGGCACCAATGTTAAGTGTGAGAGTTTTCACACTTCTTCTGCTTATTCTGGTTATTTGATTACCTTTCAATAACGTATCGCTTGCTGCATGTAGTATAGAGAAACTGGTTGACTCTTCTGTTTTTAGTCCGTTCAACAAATAAAACCAATCGATTTCAAAAGACGTTATAAATTAATTTTATTTTAAAATTCTTGCACTTCAAGCCAATTTTTGTGCGACTGCACTTTTCAACGATTCAACTATATCTCCTCGTTCGGCCGGCTTCTTCGCCGTTCATTCTCTTTTTTTATTTTCGGAAATATATCTTTCCTTTTCTACTTAAATTAGCTTTTAGCTATTGCATCCAATTCAAAATAGTAAACGAACATAATACTAAAATAATACTAAATAATACAAATAATTCAGAAAACTTAAACTAAGATTCATGCATGAACAGCTATAATATTGTATCAAACAATAAAAGACAAATGTGAAACTTAAGCATTTACTTCAAAAATATTGAACTTCAAATATTGATTTCGGAAATAGTGAGTTCTCCTGGAAATTAATGTTTCGAGCAGTTAATTCATTTGTGCGCTTAGCAATCGCTAAAGACTCACCATTGACCAAACTTGAATTGACTTGTAATTCATACTAACCCTAGTGATGTCGCGGAATATAGCGCTGTTTTAAAAGAAATTGTCAATACCACGCAATGGTCCACGAAAAATATCAACTAAAATAGACGATTTCAATTATGGGCCATATTAGAAACCCTAAATACTGTGACACATTTCCGTTAAAAAAAGAAATGCTGCCTTAATAGCTTGACCGGTCAAGGAACAACAAGTGGCTTCAGTGTTACATTTGCATTCTGTTATGCAAATTATTATTTTTCTACCTTCTATCAGCAGTCATTTTTTATTTAAATAAAAATAAAAACAGGGATGACTTTACCCTTAGCCACTGTTCTTACTCTGCTATGTATAACAAAAAATAAACGTTTACTTGTTCTATGTTATGCCACGAGCCATCATCCACCTTGTAGTAAACGTGCGATACTTGTTGATTGAATAAATTGGATACCTAAGCCAATAAGAAAACCATCTCTTTTTCCAGCATGCAAGAAGCATGAGTAGATGTAAATTAAATACTCGTACTTGGGATTCCACGACTCTTCAAAGGGTGCGTCTGGGACTGCCACTTCAATACAAAAAATATGGAACAAATGTAATCGAATTGATGTGCTGTTTGCGTGGATTCCAAAGTTATGTTGGTAATCAGATTCAACAATTAAATTTGTGACAGAAAAGAAAACAGAGAAAAATAGATTATCGCAGTCAGTTTTAAAAGAAATGTTTACACCGAAGTATGTCTGTACAAATCCTTGAGTCGTTAAATCGTTGCAAGCATTAAACTTTTGCCTTCCTTGCTCATTCACTCTCTAATAATCCCTGTATAATTTCTTTTAGACATTCAATTATATTGTATGGATTGGTAAAAGATGTAGCAGAATGCTTCGTTAAACTTTAATGCGAGTGGTCATGCTCGAAGAAGGTGTCTCTTAAATTCGGTTGTGCAGATGTCATGTTGTATTTCTTTCATCATTTCAAATGTCACTCAAGGGTTAATTTCACGATGACACTTTAATGTATATTATTTAAGCCCATAATCATGTATGACTATGACCAGGAAACGTGTAAATGAGAAAGCTAAAGACTTTTCCATGTTTTCCCAGATTTTTAGCACCCACATGGGAGTGACAGGAGACCTTCTCAAAAACTTTGCATTCTAATAGAGATTTTACTGATGAAACATTTATTCAAGGCAAATTTACACACAAGTCAATTTGAGAGTTACAAACAGTAAACACCTGGTAAGGAATTGAAGACGGTTAATAAATACAAATATTTAAGGTTCGAAATGTTAGTGACATGACATGAAGTGATAAAAGGACACATGTACGAGTATTTCGTGCTGAAAAATAATTAACCCCTTGAGATAGATACCCATAATTTTGAACTTTTCATCTAATCACCAACCTTGTAAACTTTTTCGTGTGGTTTAGGATACCCTGGCTTAATTATGTGTTCTAAATTAGTGGACGATCATATATTTATACATTACCCTTTTGGCTATGAATTGAATTGTTGATGGTTGGGTTAAACTTATTCAAAGGCTCATGCATTTTTTCATTAAAAGTAGAGCTTTGGGTGGTTGGTACCGATCGGCGTCAACCTTGGGTCAGATCCCGTGAAATGAAAACGATCCAGTCTCTGTCTTTCTCTGTAGATATAATAGAGACAGCTATGGTCGAAATGATATCGTGAAACGTCTTACGTTATCTGACCCCTGGCTATTGCCATATGACTATACATAAATTGTGATTATTTTACTTTCCCGCGGTAACCACCGGGTACCGTACATGTCGGTTAAGACTTGACTTACTCAGAATAAGCGCGAGTGTTAAGCAAGAAGAATATAGCAACGCTTAAATCCGTTGTCGGGAATGATGAGTCATAGACATTTTAAAGTAGCCTCTCAGAAAGTTGGAGCTGAGTTCAGTGAGGATTTTAAAAAGTGGTCATGGTGTCTGATAGGCTGTTTACAATCCAACGACAGCTGTCACATCCCAGAAATGGAAATGGGACATCCCTGTTACCCTAGAGTCAAAGCAAAGGCCTGACAACAGATGGGCTTTTTCAGATTTTTTTTTTTTTTTTTTTTTTTTATAATTTGCGCGCACTAAAGGGATTTTTTTAGTATCCTTATCATGTATTGGCTACACAGCGCGGGCGTTAGGGAAATTAGGATTAGAGGAAAGGGAGAGTTGCCGAAGCACGTTGGTTTTAAATGTTTGTAGGTTATAATGTAGAGGAAAAATATAGCGTGGAAGAGCAATCCACATTCGTGTTGTACGGCAGAGGAAAGATTCGTACTTCACTGTACGTCAGAATACAGGCTTGAGGGTGAACTGATGGGCATTCCTTGCATGGCGGGTATTACGGTTGAAATGTTCAAGGGGTGGAATGCAACTGGCTATTTCGTTAGAGCACTTATGATGGAAATAACGATAAAATAACGAAAGACAGGAGACATTGCGACGACGACTAAGAGAGTCAATCGATCTCGCTATGTCTCGGTCGCCAATGAGTTTTATCGCGCGCTTTTGGATCCTGTCAAGTAGCTCCAAATAAGTTATTGGTGCACCGGACCAGATATGAGCGTTGTACTCGAGTTTCGGGCGAATAAACGCCTTATAAATTGTAGCCAGATCAGAAGGGGTGAAATATTTCTTACATCGCTTAAGGAAGCCTAGACATTTCGCACCGTTCTTGGCGACATCGAATATGTGGTCATTCCAACGAAGGTTGCTATTGACGCACATACCGAGTATGGAAAGTCTTTCGGTTTCAGCGATGCAATTGCCATTCATGGATAATGGCAGTGTGTGTGGGTTTTGCATTAATGACAGGAGACAGCATTGTGTTTTGGAAGCATTAAATTCCACTCTATTGGTTGTACCCCAATGAGTTATGCTGTTAAGATCGGAATTTAATGAGCTTAACATACGTTGCCGTTCCAGTTCCACACCCGAAGAAGAGGGGCGTGACCCAAGAAACGAGTATGAAAAGCTGAGGGTACTGTCATCAGCAAAGGAATGGATTGAATTAGAAGTAACAGACAGTAGATCATTTATAAAAATGAGAAAGAGAGTCGGGGACAGAACGGAGTCTTGGGGAACACCAGCATTTATTTGGTGAGTTGCAGACTTGAAACCGTCCAAGACAACTTGTAGTGAACGGTCCGAAAGGTAATTTCTAATCCATTCAATAAGATTATCATCGAGAGAGCTTGATGTCAAACTCTGTCAAATGCCTTTGAAATATCAAGCGCAATGATCTTACTTTCACCACCTTGGTGAAGAGATTGGTTCCACTTTTCGGTTAGATATGTCATCAAATCACCGGTGGACCTGTTGCCCCGAAAACCATACTGTCGGTCATTGAGAAGTTTTCGAGATTCAAGATATTTCATTAGCTGACGGTTGATCAGCGTTTCCAGGACCTTAGAAAGAAGGGACGTAAGTGCAATTGGTCGGTAGGAGGAGAGAGAAGAAGACTCGCCTTTTTTTGGTACAGGCTGGACAAATGCTGTTTTCCATCTTCCCGAAAAGAGCCCTGAAGAATAGATTACGCAGTGGTTTTGCCGGCGTAGAAAAACACCTCTTCAGAACGATGGGGGAGATACCATCTGGACCAGCGGATTTGTGTATGTCAAGATCTCGAAGTACTCAGCCACTGTACGAGTGCGAAAGTGGATTGGCCCCATGGAGTATTCTACGCGCTCGAGTACAGGGGGAGATAAAGCACAATCTGGAAGCGTTGAGCTAGCTGCAAAGTGAGCACAAAGCAGATTGGCTTTATCCAAAGAGCTGACGGCTGGAATGTCGTTGTAAATGAGTGTCGGGATAGATGACGAGGCCGAATTCTTGAATCTTTGCTTTTAACACTTAAAAATAATTTGCTCTAAGTGCATTAAGAAAATGGCGGCGCTCATGAAAAAGGCTGTAACTGCAACTGTGTTCATTTATTTTCCTAGCTAAAACTGTAGTATTTATTTATTTGATCTACAAGGTACAAAAGCCTAAACAGATTTGAACATAATGTAATAATACAACATTATATACAAATAAAAATTTGATAAGGAAATAAAATTTATAGACAAATTACATAAATTTGGCTCTTAAGATATCAAGAGCACTTTACTTAAAACAATCGCGATTTGATTTTATATTTATGTGATGAAAAACAGAATTGAACAAATGGATGCTTCGTGTTACCGGGTTGGCGTGTAAAAAATAAACCTTTCAAAACTCTAACAGGCACGTAGAATAGCGTGTCCCGTCGTTGTATGAAGAAAAAAAATTGTTCGAATTTTTTTATCGAAAGGGACATCAAAAGTTGCGTATTAACGAGTAGATTCTGAATATGTACTTACTTTTTGATTTGGACATGACTTTTGGGGCTCTACCGAGGCTTAAAGAAAGTAACAAACTATATTTTTTTCCTTTTTTTTTATTTTATTTTATTATATTAATTTATTGATTTGATTTATTAAATTTAAGTTAAGGCTAAGTAGAACATATTTTAGTGTCCTTCAAAAAAATAATAAAAAGTTCATGAAAGGACCTAAAAATAATAATATATACTTACAATGCAAAAAGTTAAAAAAATTAAAAAAAAAAATATTTATATTGAAAATTGACCCTTGAAATTTAAAGAAGGCATTTTGCTCCGTGATTCTATTTTATTTCGTATATGTTCTTCCCTCGACTTTGCTCCGATAACACATTGGCTTGCTTCGGTCACAGAATTGATGTACTTTCGACACTGCGTGTGCCAAGGAAATTCCGGTATTTTCGGTTATTTTCTTTGCACCGGAAATGAAAGTTCATCATCAGTTAATTCAGCTAGGTGGTGGAGTAATTTGACATTCATTTCAAAAAATTATGTCCGTAGCGTTAAATTTAATGTTTGGCGGCTTAAATATCCGGTTTGATGTATGGGTTTGCCTCGCTTTTATAATTCGTTTTAGAGCAAGCTCTCTGACGTAGACCAAATGTTTTCAGGATGTGCGAAAACAGCGTTTCTCTCAATGGCAGGATCAACGATTGATTTTAAGTTGTATTGCAACCATTTGAAAAAGTGATGAGTTGAAAAACATATTGCGGGCCATCTATCAATAACGGTTTTATACACTTTCATTATATACTCCACAAGAATTTTATGGTTTTCAGATAGGTTACTTAAACTAATTTTTTTTTTTTTTAATTTTTTTTTTTTAAAAAAAAAGGAAATCCAAATCCCAGAGCACTCAGACTCGGTAACGTTCCATTGTACTACCAGGCAGAAATCCTCCTTTTGGTGTAGAGGCATGTGATTGGGTGGCGTATGTTGTTGTTCCCCATGGGGATTGAACCTGCACCGCACGGGTCACAAGCCAACACACTAACCTCTACACCGTCGCCACCCGGTTACTTAAACTAATGTGAAGTCTAAGTTATCAATTTGCCGTTGTGACCCATCTTGAATGTGCCATTTTCCAAGTATGTCGATTTGCTGGTCCGGGAGATCAGTAACTTGTTTTTATAGTTTGACACATTTCGAAAAGATATTTTTGTTCTGTACTCAATTGATCAACGATTTTTTGCTCGATTTCAGGTGCATTTCCGGTCACAGGTGAAAATTGAGAAACGTCAGTAAGTTCGCAACCAGTATTGGTTGCAGTGCCGTCACATCCAATGCAAAGAATTTTTATCAAATCAAATCCGTTGTTTTTGAAAAAATTAAGCATTGAGTTACTTATTTACTTTCCTGCACCAGATTTAAGAGTTATATGGCCTAAGAATATGGATTCTGGTTCTTCAAGAATGGAAATATGCTCTTCAAGTAGTATTGTATTGGATAGTATTGTCCATCTTTCTCTCCGGAAGTAAGAGTTTTATCTTTTCGCTCATCAAAATAAATATTGCGAATTACGACATTATCGCATTAGTTTGATAGGATGTCTCTTGATTTTGATAAAGCTCGATATATTTTATTTTTATCAATAAGTAGAGTCCTATTAGTGTTTTCAATTATTCCAACATCCTGGAGTACTGCTGAAGCAACTGCTGCAGCAGATCGTACGGGAAGCACATATCGATCAGAAACTCTTGCTACGGATGGTAGCTTTAGAATGTTTTGAGTTTCAACCTTGTCAATAGCACCGATCCCCATTTTTCTGTCATTTCTATGGTCAACTAAAAATGTTCTTTCATTTAAAGGCACTTTTTTATTCTTTACACAATGAAAGTCTTTAAAGGAATCGCAGTTACACGATGCAATGTCAAACAAATTTGTGTATCTTTTAAGTGTCATGTATTTACCAAAGTGGATTTTCATTATTTCTAGTATTCGACTATGACACACAATTGGAGTCGACGCATTCTTCCATATCTTTTCGATGTCTGTACTTACAATTACAAAAACTTCGGAATTAGATGGATTTCAGCCATTTTCTTTAGTTTTGAGATCACTTTGTATGAAAAATACATATTTGACTACATCTTTTACTGTTGGTAACTTATTTTCGTTTAGTTCACTAAAGGGGCCGAAAAAGGGAAGCATTTTTTCTTGTCGACAAGATCCAGAACTCATTTTACGTTTTAAATATTTTTCAGAGAAATACGATACCACATTTGGTTCTTTTCGACGAGGTCAACAACTTACTTTGATTTTACGATTTTAATATTTAAAAAAAAAAAAACCAAACAACGTAACACAAGAATAATACGATGCGACTATAAAAATAAAACAGTTTTTCTGGTAGGGGAGGCAAGGAATTAAAAAAAAGCTTTTTAACAAGTTTTTAAGAAACTAAAATGATAAAATATCTAGTCAAGTAGGCACCTGCAGAAATTGTTGATAGAATATCTATATTTTTTTATAAAAATCAGCGATCAATAGATATCTTTATAAAATAGGTAAAGTTTACATCTTCAATGTTCATAATTAATTCTTAAAAAAAATTAAAAATGTAAAAAAATAAGAAAAGAAATATTTTTTTTTAATAATTTCAGCGAGCGGTAGAGGCCCAAAAGTACACTCGGATTTTTATACCCTATTCTAGGGGTATATTAATTTTGACGCATAGTTTGTAACATACCTTAATATTGCCCGTAGACCCCTAAAAGTTACTATATTTATGATCAGCATCGATAGTAATGTCGATCTAGCCATGTCCGTCCGTCCGTCCGTCCATCCGTCCGTCGGCAAAAATTAGGCCTTTAAACTGGACCTAGAGAGCTGAAATTTTAACCATATACTCTCTAGGGTCCCGAAATAATCAAGTTTAAGAATTTTTGAAATCCGCCCACAGACACGCCCACAAACTCAAAAAAACAAAATTTTGGAAAAAATCGAATTTTGAGCTAGAGAGCTGAAATTTTTTATATATGATCTATGGCCCATAAAACTGATTGGGACATACAATTTTCAAAATCCGCCCACTGACACGCCCACAATTAAATAAAACAAATTTTGGGAAAAATTGAATTTTGAGCTAGAAAGCTGAAATTTTTTATATATGATCTTTGGCCCATAAAACTGCTTGGGACATAAAATTTTCAAAATCCGCCCACTGACACGCCCACAATTAAATAAAATATTTTTTTTGAAAAACCAAAATTTGAGCTAGGGAGCTGAAATTTTTAATATATACTCTCTAGGGGCCCTTTATGCTCATGTGTAAATATTTTCAAAATCCGCCTACTGACACGCCCACAATTATTTATTTTTTATTTTTGAAAGTCCAAAGTTTGAGCTAGGGAGCTGAAATTTATAGTATATACTCTCTAGGTGCCCTTTATGCTCATACTTAATTTTTTTTTAAATCCGCCTACTGACACGCCCACAATTAAATAAAACAATTTTATTGAAAAACCAAAGTTTGAGCTAGGGAGCGTTTTTATTTACAAAAGCTTAGTTTTTTCGATAAAATCCTTTAAATTTTTGTCACGCCCACTTATGAGATATAGGAATAAGAATAGGGTATCCAACAGTTCGCCCAAGCGGACTGTAGCCCGCCCCTATGTTTTTTTGTTTTTTTGTTCCGTTGAATGCTATTCAATACGCAACTTTTGCGGGGTCTTTCGTTAAGATACTCCAAAAAAAATTTGACGGGACAGCCTAACGTAGAATGGTAAAGAAAAAAGTAATTCCAATCGCTGTATTCTGTAAGAAACAATGTTCCTCCAAACCACCAATGACTGAATTTTCTTTCTGACAAAAAAAAAAAAAAAATTAACCCAAGCAATAAACAACAAGCTTTGTAGTGAGAAAGCTCAGAACATCTATTAAATCTGCGAAGTGCATAGCGCGTAAATAATCAGCAGTATTCAAATATACAAGGGGTTCTGAAAAGAAGCACGGCATATACATATGCAGATGACACTGCCATTGGCATAAGCCATAGGAAGAGAATCGCTACCGAATTCCCAGGTACTGGAACGAGTATGGTCGAATTAAGTAGGAGGTCGCAATTCCAACTGTGCTAAATGAGCTGCCAACCGAATTTCGCAACTTAAAGAAACCAGAATTTCTGAAGAAAGTTAAAGACATCTACCTTAATTTACAACAATAATTTATCTCTTTACATAAATTAACGTAAATAACTCAACTTTAGTTAATAAACAATTTAGTAACCAGTCTTCTGCAGACAAGCTCTTCGGGCTTCGCAGTTGCCACTAAATAAATTAAATTGTACCTATCTTTTTTCTCGAAATAAAATGAATTAAAAAAAATTTAAATTAAATTGAATTGGATTGATGTCCTTCGATCCCAGAAAAATGTCTTCAATCAAGAATTCATAACATCATATGGGCTGCAATACCGCAGCAAAAGGTTTCGAAAATAAATCGCAAATAGAAATTCAGGAAATACGTTCGCCAAAGTTGATCAACAATGCTGTATGGCTGCTTCTTGTGGATTTTTTTTTTATATAATTTGCGTGCGATAAAGGGATTTCTTTTTTCTGTAGTGGCACAGTACCCTTATAGTGGAAACCACAGCGCAGACATTTTTGTTTTGTTGCTGTAACTAGCTGCCAGCAAATTATCCATTGCCTATTTTTGGGTGCTACTTACTGTATGAAAGAATAGAAGGATAGGAAAGAAAGTTGGTGCGATGGGATTTTTTCTCCACAGGTGGCGCCTTAATTGCTTTAGGGAGATCTGTTTTTGTTGTGTGTATTCAATTTATAAAAATCATGGCCTTGGTCGGGATTCGAACGCACGACCCGCCAATCACTTAGTGAACACACTACCATCGCACCATTGCCACCTGCAAAAATACATGACAGGTGGCAACAGTATTGTGAAGGATTTCACAATGAACAATCCTCGGATATATTTTCTAAAAGACGTACCCGGCATTAATGGCGAAGTAGTAAGGAACGCGACTGAAGACTCCAAAAAACAAAAATCAGTCGGGTCGGACGAGATACCCTCTGAGTTCTGGAAAAAGATGGGAGACATCGGGTCCAAATGACTCATGATTCTCATCTCCAAACTGATGAGAGACGATTCAATCTCTAACCATTGTAAGGAAAGTTTTCTTCTTCATTTATGCAAACGCAAATGCATGCGCTTGTCGTAAAATGCGACTTAGGTGAGAAGTTACATATCGACAGTTTTGGGAGCATGCACGTGTCGAAATCATAAACAAAATAGCAGGCCTAAACACTCTTGAATCACACAAATGCGTAACTACCAGCATTTGATTGGCCTCAGTTATGGAGTGATCCGCAACCAGGAGGCCTGCCAATACTCATTATGGTCGAAACAGCGAACCCTACAGTAGGGATGCGGTAAAGTGGGAAAGCTACGATCCTTTCAATTCTGATCATATCTTCGCCGTGAAGGTAGAAGTCAGAAATTTCGAACCCAAGTGTTTAGCCAAACAGAAGTAGCAGCGTTTTCTTAATCGGATCTTCACTAGGGTGTCATTAGAGGAGTTGATCTTAATCCAACTCCTTAACTTCCTGGGAGAGCTGTTTGCAAACTGCATATTACACCATGTTTTTTTCGAGTGACACGCAACACAGCTTTATCACTTTGCCAAGATCCCTGATCTCCCGACAAGACTCGACTTGGAATTCGTTGGTCTTTTCCAGGATTTGTCTAAGTTTGAAAATTTGGTTGGAAGCCGCATTGTTAGGTGCCGATTCGTGGGTTGCAGAACGTCTTGAGACGTTCACTCGCAGTATGTTGGATAGGATCCCATATACAAAATTAAGGTGCCGTAAAGTAACTGCAAGCGAAATAAGGCAATATTTGGAGTAGCTGCAAGGGCAAATTGTTGAAAAAAGCACCAATGGAAAGTGAAATAATGCCAAATTGGCCTATTTCACATTTGCAAAATACGGTTTTTTTTCACTACTGCAAAGGGAAATAAGGTCATATTTATAAATATTTGAATATTTGAAAATATGGTATTATTTCCGGGCACCCAAAATCAAGCAAGAAATAACAATATACGCAACACATTAATCAGGAGAAACGAATAACTTTAGAATCTCCAACCTCTACACCTAAATAAGAACTTATGCCTGGTGGTTAAATGGAACATTTAGATTTCCTTTTCAGTTCCACAAAAAGTAGGGATATGCCTCAATAGTTCTTGCGAGACAAAGGATCGCTTTTCTTGTAGTCACTGTAACTGTCACCAGACATAGGTACACATTCTGTTTTTTTGACTGCTGTAAACACGGCTTCTTATAAGCACCGCGCACTCAAATCTATGGGCTCTATAAAATCAATATCTAGGCAACCTGAGATCACGACATAAATCATCAAGTAAGCGTACGGTGGATGAATTGGCATGAAAACTCATCTTCTGTGACCGACAAATGCCCCATAAGCTGAAAGGAAGGCTATACATAGCGCTCATATACGGTTCACAATGTTGGACAGTGTACAAAAAGTATGAGGACAAATCGAATAAGAAGCTCTATGATCAATGGAAGCCTTTACGTCAAAGACCGTATTTCAAAGAAATTGAGCGCCAGTGGTTTGTACTGTCCTGTTCAATAAAGTGATCCTTTGAGCCCGGTCAAAATGGCAATATCAATCAACGTATTTATACAAGCGCGAAAGAGAGGCAGGCAGCAACAACACCAGCATTTGCTTGATAATAAGCTCGTCGTAAAGAGAAAGAAGAGCTTTGAAATTCGCCGCGCAGCGTGCCTTCAGCACAGGCATATGAGGGCAAAGGCCGGCCGGCATAGGAGTCGATAAGATGTCCAGAGTTCTAAACCCTTTTACCAGCGAAGCGAGCCACCCAAAATCAGTTATCTGTCGAACTATTTCATACCTTATGAGCATGATCTATTAATTAAGAAAATATTTCTGAAAACGTTGTTTTGAGACCTTTTTCTCTGTGTTTGCTTTAAGCCTTTATAGCGAAAAAAACTAACAAAATGTTTGGAGTGCCCGGAAAGCAAAATCTTGCCCTTTGGGCCATTTTCCATACTTTCCCTATGATATTTAATATAGTAAAATTTCTTGGGAAACATAAAATATTTTTGGCGGAACGATCGGACTACAGAACCTTGTTGTTGCTTCCTTTATACATTTTTCAAGCCTTTTTATACCCTATTCTAAGGGTATATTAATTTTGACGCATAGTTTGTAACATACCTTAATATTGCCCGTAGACCCCTAAAAGTTCATTTTTTATTTTTTGTTCGTCTCCGGTTGTGTTTTTAATATAGAGTAAAAGATTTTTTATTTTTTAAAGTATATTCTTTTTAATTTTCACAACTATTTTATATTAAAATTAAGGTTCGCGACGCGTTTCGAAGCTACTGCTTCATCTTCGGGCGCTTTGAGTTTGTTACTGGGGCTGTTTATTGTTCTGGTGTGGGGCTATTGATGTTATTTATGTTTGTCTATTTTTTGTCTTGTGCTGTTGATTGCAGTGTCGAATAGTTGGTTTGTTTTTATTGTTAGTTTGTCGTTTAGCAGGTTATCTCGTTCTAATTTGTAGGCTTTATGTATTTCAAATTCTTCTTTTGAAATCCGAATTTATAATATATACTCTCTAGGGGCTCTTTATGCTCATGTGTAAATATTTTTAAAATCCGCCTACTGACACGCCCACAATTTAAATTTTTCTTTTTTTGAAAAGTCAAAGTTTGAGCTAGGGAGCTGAAATTTATAGTATATACTCTCTAGGGGCCCTTTATGCTCATGCTTAAATTTTTTTAAATCCGCCTTTTGACACGCCCACAATTAAATAAAACAATTTTATTGAAAAACCAAAGTTAGAGCTAGGGATTATTAACAAAAGCTTCGTTTTTTTTCGATAAAATCCTTTTAATGTTATACAACAAAATATGTAGAGCGTTTTTAACAATTCAACCAAACTAAGACTTTTGTCACGCCCACTTATGAGGGATAGGAATAAGATTAGGGTATCCAACAGTTCGCCCAGTCGGACTGTAGCCCGTCCCTATGCTTTAGTTTCCTGTCGGGTTGGTTACCCACCAGGCGCGTCCCCAGGTGGTGGATAGGGGGACCTCGGTACGATACGTTCGTGATCCGAGGTTTTAGAGTCATAGCGGCGTTTTATACACCGTCAAAGCTCTATCGCGAACCAAACCAAAAAACAAGTATGCAGGAACAACTTAATGATTCAAATACTCCAGGTGGTACTCGCATGGGCGAAAATCCACCCGTGGTCTTTTCGACCACGGTCGGGGCACGGATTCTGGAGGCCCCAACCGATATACATATACCCCCCGCCTGTACAGGCGTTGACCTTCGAGTTGCGAAAAGGTTTGCTTCCGAAGATTCCTGCAGCTCTATCTCCGACACGTTCGGTAGACTGGGCTGGAAACATGAAGAAAGTGGCGGAGAGGTTCAACCTGATACGCTTAATCTTCAGACCAATAGACAGACAGCCGATAGGTGTGATGCTGCCGACGAGGCCTGCGAAACCGAACAGGTGAAACGGGCCACAGAGGCGGCGTCCACTGGTCAGCGTCCATCTAAGAGCCAGCGAAAGAGAAAAAGGAGAAAGGCGGCTATCGTGCGGCGCGAAGAAACTGCACCGCCAGTTGAAGGCGCAAGCGCTGAGAACTGCCCTTCCCCGGCGGCGACGGAAAAGAGATGCAGGTCGGCAGAGGTTACCCCAACCGAAACCAGCCAGCTGACTGAAACCAACGCTGCCTCCCCTTCCAATAGCTCGAACAGGAACAAACGGAGGAAGAAGACCTCAAGCACTCCTGTCGGTGGAACTGCGCGCGCACCTTCTGCGTGCCCTTCCACTAGTATGACTGATGTATTTCCAATGATTGGATTTACTCAGATTAACCTTCAACACTCCAAGGCTGCTACTGCACTCATCAGTAAGAATCTTTCTGTGTTGAATACAAAAGCCCACATAATATCCATACAGGAGCCATGGGTGTGGAAAAATCGCATCTGTGGCCTTGGAGGTGTCCGTGGCACTACGATACTCTGTGACGAGCGGTCCGAGAGACCAAGGGCTTGTCTTGCTGTGTCGAACCTTTTCTCAGTGACTAAGCTTGGACAATTTTGTGGCCAAGATTTGGTTGCTGCAGCCATTAGCTACGAAACGAATGGAAATTGGAAGACCTTCATCGTGGCATCAGCTTATCTCCCCTATGATTCGGTAGTGCCTCCACCACCGAGGGCAATTGCTGAACTCATTGACTATTGCGACACCAGGAAGATGGGCCTAGTTATATGCTGTGATGCCAATGCTCAAAACACTGTTTGGGGCAGCAGCAAATGCAACATGCGAGGAAACCATCTCCTGGATTTCATTCTATCATCTGATCTTACTATTAACAATGTTGGCTCGCAACCAACTTTTGTGACGTCAAGAAGACAGGAAGTGATCGACCTAACTTTATCAAATAGATACTTTAAGGCGGTTACTAACTGGAGGGTCTCTTCGGAGGTGTCCCTCTCAGACCATAGATATATCGAATTCCAAATCGAATGCGAAGCCATAACTTTGTAGGAGAGGAGGAATCCGAGAAAAACCAACTGGATACGCTTCAGGGAGGAATTAGGGAAAACTCTCAAAACTCCAACCAAACTCAGGACGAGACAAAAGGTAGAGGAAGCTGTTCAAGACCTGAATAGTGCCATTACTGGCTGTTTTGAACTGACTTGCCCAGTAAGCAAACCCCCTGGCAGAACACCGGTTCCCTGGTGGAGCTCGGAACTGCAAAGAATTCGTAGAGAAGCTAGAAAGCTTCTAAATAGGTCACTCAAGACTGATTTGGAGACAGACTGGAATCTCTACCGATCGAAGCAGAAGCAATATAAGAGGCTAATTCGGGTATCGAAAAGTGCTTCTTATAAGAATTTCTGCGAAAAGATTGAAACACTGGGTGAAACTAGTAGGTTGGTTAAAGTTCTGAAAAAGGGCAAGCCAGCCAAACTGGACTCACTTAGAAAACTTGATGGCACCTTCACTGAGACGAAAGCGGAAGCTCTTAGTTATCTGCTGGAGTCTCACTTTCCGGGTAACCAGATTACAATTGGTTCACAACCAGCCCCGATTACCGAGACTATGAGTGAGCCAAGACAAACAACTCGGCGTAGCTGGTATATTGCGAAGGCCGTGGTGACGGACGAGGCCATTAAATACGCATTTGCGTCTTTTGACGGCTTCAAGTCGCCTGGTACGGACGGAATATACCCAGCCATGCTGCAACAATGTACAAACCAGCTGCTACCGACTATGAAGAAAATCTTCACCGCTGTCCTAGCACTGGCATACATTCCAACACCCTGGCGTACAGTTAGAGTGGCATTCATACCAAAAATTGGCAGAAGTGACTACTCGCTCGCCAAGAGCTTCAGACCAATCAGTCTGACTTCTTTCTTGCTGAAAAGCTTGGAAAGGCTGGTCGAGCTTCACGTTCGCAAAGGTGCTTTGCGATTGCACCCACTATCTCCGATGCAACATGCCTATCAACGCGGAAAATCCTGCGAGACTGCGCTCCAAAATCTAGTTGGTAGAATTGAAGGCGCGCTTGACAGAAAAGAATACGCGATGGGCATTTTCATCGATATTGAGGGTGCTTTTGACAATGCGACTTTTGATAGCATGTGCAGCTCCGCCAGACAACACGGAGTAGACGAACCATTGGTGTTGTGGATTAAAGCAATGCTAATGAATAGAACGTTGGTTGCGGATGCGGATTGTGGCCGCTATGTTATGGCGGGGGTAAACAGAGGCTGCCCGCAAGGCGGCGTCATGTCTCCACTGCTGTGGTGTATGCTGGTCGACTCTCTGTTGAACGCACTCAACAGTTCTAATATTTACGCTCAGGCGTACGCGGATGATGTTGCCGTGCTTTCTGTTGGATCATGCCTAGCGACTGTATGCGCCAAGGCGCAGGCGGCCCTTGACGTGATCGACGAATGGTGCACTAGGAATGGGCTCTCGGTCAATCCTCTTAAAACTGAGGTTGTTCTCTTTACGAGAAGGAGGAAGCTGGTCGGGTTGACTCAGCCAGTGCTAAAAGGCGTCACAATCCAACTCTCCAATGAAGCAAAGTATCTGGGAGTCATCCTGGATAGCAAACTTCTTTGGTCCAAACATGTTGAGCTGAAGACTGCCAAGGCGCTGTCTATTTTCTGGCAGTGCAAAGGCATTTTCGGCAAGACATGGGGCTTATCACCGAAAAGAGTCCTATGGATTTATACGGCTATGATAAGACCATTTATAGCATACGCATCGGTTGTTTGGTGGAATAAGCTTTCACGTAAATACGTCACTGCTGCTTTTGCCAAACTCCAAAGGCAGGTATGTCTCGGCTGCACGGGGGCCTTCCCCAGCACGCCTGGCTCCGGCCTAGATGCACTATTGAACCTTCCGCCCCTTGATGTTTACATCATGGGCTGTACAATCAAGGCTATCTCACGTCTTACAAGAGGTGGCTTTTGGTATAACTCGCACTGGAGTTTTGATGAGCTTGCGCAACGGTTGTCCTTCGACTCCTGTCTTATGGATATGCCGTCTGATGCGATGACACCGGAACTTCGGCTAAAGCGCAAATACGAGGTCGACTTTCCTCTCGTCCAGGACTGGCTCTGGCCGGACTCTGAACCTGGAAGGGAATGCAGTCGAATCTTTACGGATGGCTCCAAAACCGATCAAGGATCTGGTGCTGGTGTCTTCGTGGAGAGCGATAGCGTTAGACTTTTCTTTCCGTTAGGCAAACATGCGTCAGTCTTCCAAACAGAGACTTATGCTATCCTAATGGCCATGGACTATGTTACGAGGAACAGGTGGAGGGGGCGAAGTATCTGCGTCTGTAGCGACAGTCAGGCTGCGCTTAAGGCCTTACTCAAACCCTTAACTACCTCCAAAATAGTACGTGAATGCAAGATATCTCTGAATTCGGTCGGAAGGCTGAATTCACTTAAACTTGTCTGGGTCCCGGGTCATAAAGGGATCACGGGAAATGAGATCTCCGATGAACTTGCTAGACAAGGCTCAGAGGGGGACCTCTCAGGACCTGAACCAGCGATCTGTCTGCCTGCGTCCTCGGTCAGGGCTTCCATTGACGGTTGGGTTTCCTATGAACACAATCGCAGTTGGCATGACTCTCCAGGGTGCAGACAGACTAAGCAAATGCTCCCCGACGTCTGTGGGAAATCCGCGGCATTCTTGTTGTCTCTCAACAGAAAAGACTGCAGACAGACTACTGGCGTTCTTACGGGACACTACGCTTTTGCCAAACACCTTAAGGTGCTAGGCCTAAGCGACACCACCAACTGCGAAGCCTGTGGAGAAAGCGACGACACTGCGGAACATTTCGTCTGTGATTGTCCTGCTTTTGCTCGTATCAGGTGGCAGGTATTTGGTGCGGATATGGTGAGTGCTGTAAACCTAAGCTCCTTATCATTGAAGCGCCTTCTCGTTTTTCTTAGAAAAACGAGTAAATTCCCACAGTAAAATGTGGTGTGTCTGCCTGGCAGTACAATGGACCAGTATTGAGTCTGAGTGCTCCAGTGCAGAAAGTTTCACACATCCCGACAAAAAAAAAAAAAAAAAAAAAAATGCTTTAGTTTTTTTTTTTTTTGACATTCTGTATTGCGGCCTCTATTCATGCAGCCAGAATTTATGTAAAGGGTGTTCAAATTTGAGGTATCATTTTAAATTTTGAATGAAAGACATAAATTGTGTGAAATCTGTATTTATTTTACTTGGAAATTAATGTACATTGTTACCGGTTAATAATGAAAAAGAATGTCGTCCAAGTGACTTCTTCTGCCAGCTCGGCAGACTGTCAACCTTTTACCAAAATTTTGAATCACTTTTTTGCATAATGATCGTTCAATAAGAGAAATTCGCTCGATGATGTTGTCTTTGAGGTGTTGAACAGTTTGAGGATTAACGGCATAAACTTAACTCTTCAAGAAACCCAATAAGAAAAAAATTCAGTGGTGTTAAATCGCATAATCTTGGTGGCAAATTCACGTCTGTTCCTTGGGAAATTATGCGATTGTTCAACTTCTCTTTCAAAAGATCGATTGAGTTCGTTGCTTTGTGGCATGTCGCACCATCCTGTTGAAACCACATGTTCTGCACATCAATATCTTCCAATTGACTCCACAAATAGTTTATAATCATCGCATGATATTTGAGCTCCATCCACAGTAACTGCATTGCCATTTTCATCTGCGAAGACAAATGGACCAATTATGCCACCACACCAAAATCCACAAAACACTGTAACTTTTTTTGGTTTCTATGGCCTTTCAAACAATCCAGTTTTATTGATTGACATAACCGCCAATTTCAAAATAAGCCTCATCGGTGAGGATATTTTGCTTGAAAAAATTATCATTTAGTTGTTGCCTCTCTATGGCCCAATGAACGAATAGCCGACGGACTGCGTGGTCAGTTGGCTTTAATTCTTGTGTTAACTGTATTTTGTAAACATTTACATGAAGATCTTTGTGCAAAATGTTAAACACAGTTGCAGTTGGTGGTTTGAGGTTTAATTGCTGTGTAAGACGACGAATTGAGGTCCTTGGCTCTTTAGCAATACTTCTGCTAACAGCTGCAATATTTCTACTACTGAACGATAAGTTTAATAGCACGGTTTGACGGAGCATTTTCTCTACCGTATTTTGAACGAAATTTTCTTTCAACTTCTGCAAAACTTTCACCATATTTAAAATAAGTTTTAATAATAAAAACACGTTGCTCAATAGTGTACCGATCCATTTTAGCTAACGGGAATGTATTTACTTCATACCTGAAAAAACTTCGGTGTAATCTAATAGCTGTAAAGAAAGTGAAACGTCAAATTTGAACACCCTTTATACAAGTGAAAAGCTAGACTTGTAGCTTATTTTTCAGTAAATCACACATTGTGAATTCAATTTTCCTTAATTATGAAAATATGTTTCCAAAATCGAATAAAAATATTTGAGTTATTACTTATTCTTGTGAAATTGAAAACAAAAGTTGCAAAAATTGGCACAACAAAGATCAAATATTTACACAGCAAAAAACTTACATATGCTAGAGTGCACTTTACCTGCAGCACTCGTCATCACCCTTGATTGACCCCAGGCAGGGTCTGTTCTTAGAAATACGCACATTATGGCTTCAAAGAAAGGAAACACTGCTTGCGTGAAGGAAAAGAAAATAGCCCAGAACCCGAACATTTTCCACGCGAGATACATATGTTTGTATGTATGTATGTATGTATGTATATGTATCTACGAAAAACAAAAATTATAAACTCCTTTCGTACAAAGTTGATACGCCTAGAGTGATTCTAAAGACCTTTTTTCTATAAACGACACTTTTCTTGGATGCGAGAGATCAGAAATCATTTGAATTCCTAATCATGAATGGAGAATGGGTCATACATCTGCCAACCAGCATACATTACACATATGTGAATCAAAGTGATGAAAGTCTTCGAGAAAATGCCGTAGAAGAAGAATTCCAGTCTTGTCTCTAACAAAAGTCCTAAGTATACAACGAAGAAAAATAAAGATTGTTTTTGTTAAACTAATATGCTAATAAATAAAAGGTCAGCATCAACAGTGGAAGACAAAATACGAATTGGAAAAAGAGTTATAATATGTATAACCGTCCTCACCGCAATCGAAAATATCGCCTGAGGCGGGATACTTTGTTGCGCTCTTATTAACTTTGCATGTTTAACGTTTATGGATTTACTATTCCGTATGCGAGAGTAGATGCCCCACAAAGGCTAAGGGTGGCCCCATGATGATGACGATGAAAAGGATGGTGTTGAAAATTATGATGATATGAATAAGTACATGGGATATCAATGTGGTTTTGAATCAATTAAATGAATACCCATGTGGTGGGCGAAAGACAACAATTGACAACCGATTGTGTGGGTTAATCGGGGATTTTTTTTATAAGGTGATTTTTAGTACCCTTATTATGTAGTTTATAGTTACACAGTGAGGTCATTAAGGAAGTGGGGATAAGGATGACAGAGGAGAAACCGAAGCACGTTGGCTTTAAATGTTTGTAGATTTCACATTCGTGTTACACGACTAAGGAAGGATTCTTTATTTTTCACTTTACGACCGAAAATAGGCTTCAGGTTGAACTGTTGTGCATTCATGGCATGGGAGTATTACGGTTGAAATGGAGATATTGCGACGAATAGAGTCAATTTTGCGATGTCTCGATCGCCTTAACGTTTTATCACGGGTTTTTTAATGCTGGTCTAGTAGCTCCAAGTAGGTTATTTCTGCACCAAACCAGATATACGCATTGTACTCAAGTTTATTGCGATTAAATGGCTTTTAAATTTTAGTCAGATCAGAAGAAGTGAAGGGGTGTAGGGGCGGCCTAGAAAAAACAGCGCTTCTTTAGGAAGGCGAATAAGGGGAGAAATCACAACTAGGCAATTTGACCATCCAGGTGAGCCTAGCGACACATTTATAATATAAAAGCTGACCCGCAAGTGTGCATGCAAATCCATGTGTTGACACGACTGGAGATCACCGGTGTCATAAAAGACCGATCAAACAATAATCAATAATGGGAGCAGCCACGTGTCGAAATCGCAAAAATGAGGCAAGCCTTAAAAATCGTGGATCATCACAAAAATGCGTCAACGCCAGCATTAGATTGGCATCAGTGATGAAGTGATCCGAAACCAGGAAGCATGCGGATGTTTATTGAGGTCGAAAAGAAAAACCCCACAGGCAGACCAGTAGACCAGAGCAGTAAAGTGTAGCAGTAATTCTCTTATTCCTGGTCATAACTTCCTCGTTGTTAAGGGGGAAGAAGAGAAGGGGTGAACAATGTCTTGCATCGCTTGAGGAAGCCTAGGCATTTTCGCAGCGTTCTTAACACGCATACCGCAGATGGAAAGTCTTTGGTTTTTAGCGATGCAAGTGGCAATCATGAATAATGGCAGACTGTTAAGGTTCGCTTTAATGACAAAACCACTCAAATTGAACGGCCCGAAAAGTAGTTTCTAATCCATTGAAGAAGAGTGTGATCTATTTCAAATGCCTTTGAAATATCAAGCGCAACAATCTTACTCTCACCACCATGGCGAAGAGATTGGTTCCGCTTTTCGGTTTGGTTATATCTTCAAATTACCAGTGGACCTGTTGCTACGAAAACCATACTGCCGGTCATTAAGAAATTTTCGGGATCTAAGATATAACATAAGCTGCCGGTTAATCAGTAGGTAGGTAGGAGGAGGGAGAAGATTCACCTTTTTTGGGACAGACTGGACAAATGCTGTTTCCATCCTCTCCGGAAAGAACGCTGACGAATAGGACAGACTGAAAAGCTTACGCCGTCGTTTCGCCAGCGTAGAAGAACACCTCTTCAGAACGAAAGGGGAATTACAATCTGGACCAGCGGATTTGTGTATGTCAAGATCTCGAAGTACTTTAGCCACTGTACGAGTAAGAAAGTGAATTGGTCCCATGGAGTGTTCTTCTTGGCTTTTTTTTAAAGGCTGGAATATCAGTGTTAAACCTCTTAAAGAAACCGATTAGTTTTTTCCAATCGACTTTCTCGTATTGAAATACGGTTCTTTTGGGAGTTTTAGCTTTCTGGCTCAAATTTCGATTTGTTCATAAATATATTTTTGTTGAGATTGTGGGCGTATCAGTGGGCGGATTGTAAAAATTCTTACAATTGATAATCTCGGCCCCCTAGAGAGTATATTTTTTTTAAATTTTAGGATTCTAGCTCGAGTTTTAAGGCTACATCGACTTTTCTTTTAGGGTCTACGGGCAATATATGGGTTTGTTACAAAGTCAAAATTAGTCGCTAAGTTAACCTTAAAATAGGGTATAAAAAGAAACCTTAAAAAAATAGCATGTGTTCAGTCTATTCCTATTAATCTGGTCACATTAATATTTTGAATCCACATTTCAAGTATAAAGTCTTTCCAAGTTAAAGACTTAAACATCTAACAATACTTGCAATTCATATTTTGTTCGATTTTTATAAAACAAGAGTTAAACGTAGTCCACCCAGCCCTACTCGTTATCAATACCATTTCGCCGTTTGCTTACCACCTTCTTTTAAGTGTTAGTTTACGACAAACTCTTCATAACCGACCCTTTCTTTCATATGTGGAGTATGAGTGAGGTGGCATTCAATATGCCACAGTCCAACTGCAGCTCACCCGCTGATTGGTTGAAAAAGTTTTCCCCGTTAACCATCTTGATTTGCACACCATTTTCGTTTCGAGAGTTTACCACCTTGTTGTGATTTCCCGTACAAATTTTGACAGTTCATTTACCACGTTGTTAACTTTGGAAGTTTTCGACGTTAGCGAGGGTTTAACGACGTTGCATGAATACCCATAATAAGTCTTTATCGTTTAAAGGGAGTTTTATACAAGTTTTAACAACATATTTCCATATTGAAGAAAGGATTTAACGGTGAAAATTTTTAATCCATTGAGCTCTAATAACGAAAAATGTTCTTACCGGCATTTTGCCTGGCGATTGCAAAAAAAACTCGAAAATTTTAAATTTTAAGCGAATAATAATTATAAATTGACATTTGCAGGAAAAGAGAAAAATACAGATCCGCAAAGAACGGAAGGACGGGCTACAGTCCGCTTGGGCAAACTGTTGGATACCCTATTCTTATTCCTATCCCTTATGAGTGGGCGTGACAAAAGTCTAAGTATGGTTGTTATTATTATTTTGTTATATAACATTTAAAGGATTTTATCAAAAAAGACGAAGCTTTTGTAAAAAAAACGCTCCCTAGCTCAAACTTTGGTTTTTCAATAAAATTATTTGATTTGTGGGCGTGTCAGTAAGCGGATTAAAAAAAAATTAAGACATTAGCATAAAGGGCCCCTAGAGAGTATATATTATAAATTTCAGCTGCCTAGCTCAAACTTTGGATTTTCAAAAAAGTTTTTTTTTAAATTGTGGGCGTGTCAGTAGGCGGATTTTGAAAATATTTACACATGAGCTTAAAGGGCCCCTAGAGAGTATATATTATAAATTTCAGCTCCCTAGCACAAATTTTGGTTTTTCAATAAAATTGTTTTATTTAATTGTGGGCGTGTCTGTGGGCGGATTTTGAAAATTTTATCTCCCGAGCAGTTTTAGGAGTCATAGATCATATATAAAAAATTTCAGCTTCCTAGCTCAAAATTCGATTTTTTCCAAAATTTAGTTTTTTTTTGAGTTTGTGGGCGTGTCTGTGGGCGGATTTCAAAAATTCGTAAACTTGATTATTTCGGGACCCTAGAGAGTATATGGTTAAAATTTCAGCTCTCTAGGCCCAGTTTAAAGGCCTAATTTTTGCGGACGGACGGACGGACGGACATGGCTAGATCGACATTACTATCGATACTGATCATAAATATAGTAACTTTTAGTTCTCTACGGGCAATATTAAGGTATGTTACAAATTATGCGTCAAAATAATATACCCTTAGAATAGGGTATAAAAAGATCTGACCAAAAAAAATGAAACATGTTAATACCCTATTTTTTTTAAATCCGCCTACTGACACGCCCACAATTAAATAAAACAATTTTATTGAAACACCCAAGTTTGAGCTAGGGAGCGTTTTTTTTGATAAAATCCTTTAAATGTTATATAACAAAATATGTAGAGCGTTCTTAACAATTCAACCATACTTAGACTTTTGTCACGCCCACTTATGAGGGATAGGAATAAAAATAGGGTATCCAACAGTTCGCCCAAGCGGACTGTAGCCCGTCCCTATGTTCTCTTTTATAGAAAGATGATCCTAAATCAATCTGAAAATACAAAAAAAACATAGGGGCGGGCTACAGTCCGCTTGGGCGAACTGTTGGATACCCTATTCTTATTCCTATATCTCATAAGTGGGCGTGACAAAAATTTAAAGGATTTTATCGAAAAAACTAAGCTTTTGTAAATAAAAACGCTCCCTAGCTCAAACTTTGGTTTTTCAATAAAATTGTTTTATTTAATTGTGGGCGTGTCAGTAGGCGGATTTTAAAAAAATTTAAGTATGAGCATAAAGGGCACCTAGAGAGTATATACTATAAATTTCAGCTCCCTAGCTCAAACTTTGGACTTTCAAAAATAAAAAAAAAATAATTGTGGGCGTGTCAGTAGGCGGATTTTGAAAATATTTACACATGAGCATAAAGGGCCCCTAGAGAGTATATATTAAAAATTTCAGCTCCCTAGCTCAAATTTTGGTTTTTCAAAAAAAATATTTTATTTAATTGTGGGCGTGTCAGTGGGCGGATTTTGAAAATTTTATGTCCCAAGCAGTTTTATGGGCCAAAGATCATATATAAAAAATTTCAGCTTTCTAGCTCAAAATTCAATTTTTCCCAAAATTTGTTTTATTTAATTGTGGGCGTGTCAGTGGGCGGATTTTGAAAATTTTATGTCCCAATCAGTTTTATGGGCCATAGATCATATATAAAAAATTTCAGCTCTCTAGCTCAAAATTCGATTTTTTCCAAAATTTTGTTTTTTTGAGTTTGTGGGCGTGTCTGTGGGCGGATTTCAAAAATTCTTAAACTTGATTATTTCGGGACCCTAGAGAGTATATGGTTAAAATTTCAGCTCTCTAGGTCCAGTTTAAAGGCCTAATTTTTGCCGACGGACGGACGGACGGACGGACGGACGGACGGACGGACGGACATGGCTAGATCGACATTACTATCGATGCTGATCATAAATATAGTAACTTTTAGGGGTCTACGGGCAATATTAAGGTATGTTACAAACTATGCGTCAAAATTAATATACCCCTAGAATAGGGTATAAAAATAAGGTATTGTTACATCCAGGCTAGGATTCGAAAAGATAAAACGTAATTCTATTTAATTAATCTTTATTAGTTCTCTATCAATGTCTTTTACTTCTTGATTATTATTCTAATAATTCACTTATTTAATTCAACTATTCACTTTCACAATTAATCACTTTAAATACACAAACACTTTTCTCTTACTGGATACTTATACTTTTTCTCTATACTTTTCACTACTGTCATCTATCGTACTTCTTTATCGCGGTTCACAACTCGAATTTCTTGGGTGCTCCTGCGACATCTATTTATATCTCCTAGTGACACCTCTCGAAATTTCCAGATTCGTTGAGAAGGTTCGTTAAGTTCAGAAGGTTCGAGAACAACATACCAAGTTATGCCACAGCTACTCAAACTGCTATTCCAATGCTGCCAAAATCGGTAATATGGCCACTTTCTACTAGATGGCGTAGTTGACTAATTAATGACACAGTTCAAGCAAACATGCAACAGTATGTTACAAACTAGGTTAGGTGAGGTTAAGGTGGTTCTCAGCTGAACTCAATACACTTAGACCAATGTGAGGTCCATTGTGATACCACGTGAATCTAGGGAGTTTCTCACCTTACCCGCTAAACCATTTAGAGCTTCTTCTTGAACAGATGATACTGGACATGCTTGAAGGAGCAGAGACAAAATAGGGAGTCACCGAGGAGTTCCCAATCAAAGTCGGTTTACACCAGGAAGCATCGTGAGTGCCTCGATATTCATAACAGTCCTTGATTATCTTCTTGAAGGAGAGGTGACGAACTTCATCGCGTAAGCGCTGGGTGGATGGAGTGGTTGAAAAACTCAGCCATCTTGTGTGACTGAAAAACGTCCCTTAAGCTGAAAGGAATGCCTTACAACGCATTTACCTGGCGCTCTCATATCTATACGGTTCACAGTGTTGGACCGCGTACAAAAAGTATGAGGATAAGTTATTGGCAGACACGGATAACATTCTTCGTATGACTGGCTGAAGAAGAAGTTTTCGCATCAAAAAACATTTAGCAAGGAAAATGTAGAGCGATCGGCTTAGTTGGTACTGTTATGTTTAAAAGAGGGAACATACGCACCCCTTAAAAAGGCAAAATTAATCAACGTTCATATTCAAAACCGCATATCGCGAAGAGACGGGCATATTTTAAAACTCCTGGCTCACGGCAACAACATCAAGCTTTGATTGGGCTCTTTGACGAAATGATTCGTAACCGGGAGGCCTACCGATTTGAGGTAAAACCAGCGAACCCCACTAGCGGACCCTCTAGGCCAAATCATAACCCTTTTGTTTGGGGAAGAAGCAGAAGACAAACCTCAAGTGAAGCTTATATGTATGTAGAATATGTTTCCAATTATGCAGCTTCCGATTACTGATGAAATTATAAAAGGGTCTCTTATTTATTTGTTGATTCCAAGTTCTGCCTTATACCAACACTTATTCAAAAAACCTAATTAAATGTTTCAATCTTAAAATCAAACTATGTTTATGTGCATTTTCAGTTAAGCACAAATAAACATTTTCATTCCACTTTATAAATAGATACGTCATTTAAATGGCAAAAAACTGTCTATTGCTCGCAATCTTGTGCACTTCTCCCTTTCTCTTTACTTTGGGCGTAAATGGAGACCAAATTAACCATGCAGGGGACAATACTAACAATTTAGCAGTAAGTCGCCTAAAATATAAAACTTTAGACCTTGAATTAAATGCTTCTGTCAACTTTCAGTCAAAAAAGATGAAACGTTCAGCTGATTTGGACAGCACGAACTTCGCAAATCAAAATGATTTGAATCCCCATAGTTCAGCGGATATTAGTGAATCAAATGAACAAAATGAACCATTTAAAGATGACACTCCCGGGTAATTATTAAAATCTTGAAACAAATTTTTAACACTTGTCTTTTAACATGAAACATTTTCTATTTAAAGATCTCCTCATCCCCTTTCAATGGCCAAGAGAGCTCCCTCAGGGTTTACCGGGATGAGGGGTAAGAAGCAACAAAAATACAACGATCTCAGCCCCAGTGAGCTAGACTGGAACTTTGATGATGATTATGCGTACAATGATATTCGCAATAAAAAGACACCATTTGGCTTTAATGGAGTTAGAGGCAAAAAGACGGTCCCATATGTCTATGAGACAAGTTTATTGGGTCAACTGCTGCGCAGACTTTATGCGGACAATGAGCAAGAGAACTTTTATAGGTCTAGTGCACCGCTATATCCAATAAGCTATGACGATTGGGAAAATTCACTGCTAGCCAAACGAGCTCCAGTGGGGTTTACCGGTATGCGAGGGAAGCGACCCTTAGATCTTCCATTTGACGGCGGTAAACGCAACCCCAATTCGTTCTTTGGCGTTCGCGGAAAAAGGGACTTTAAACGATCCACTTTGGAACAGTTTGTGAGTGCAACCTTTTTTTGTTACAGCTTTTTTTCTGCTTTATCTAGCTTGACAGTTTTAATCGAACTTAGAATTCTCATTATTTCGGGATGCGCGGCAAGAAGCAGCCTAACGTTTTTGGTTTTCGAAATAAATTTGTTGGCGTCCGGGGAAAAAAGGATACAACCGCAGCGGAAATACATCGGCTGCAGTCGCAACTACTGGGAAGTCCGAAAAGCAATTATAAATCGTCAGAGAGATATTTAATTGAACCCGGCTTTTTGACTATGAAAGGAGCACCGAATGGATTTGTTGGAACGCGTGGCAAAATATCAGTGGATACAGGTGAGGCTGTCATTAATTTATGTTCGAATTTACTATGTCTACTAACGGAAAGCATAAAAATCCCTTGCTGTATGACTACACGGTATATACTTTCTACTGGTTGAAAAACCGTTTTGTAGTCGAGAGCTATCTACCCAAGCGTTCCTTCTTTTCTGATTTTTAACTTTCTCGTATACTTTTGTATACGAAAAAGAAAGATATTGCAATCGTGTTAAAATTTCGAACTGAAACTGAGTATGAGGTATGATACGAGGGCGGGTCAATAAGTCCGTGACTTTTTGAATTTCTGACCTCTTTACTGTAACGGCAACACTGCTCCTGTCAGTTGACTCCTGTCAAAATTTAAACTTGCTGCGTCAGTTAGTTTGTGTTTGACAGCTATTTTTATCAGACTACTCACTAATTTGAGGAGAAAATGGAAAAAAGTGAATTTCGTGTGCTTATTAAACATTATTTCTTGCGAAAAAAAACCATTACCGAGACCAAGGCTAAGCTTGAAAAATACTATGGGGACTCTGCACCATCGATTTCAATGGTAAAAAAGTGGTTTACTGAATTTCGTTGTGGCCGTACAAGCACTGAAGATGCCGAACGTCCTGGACGCCCAGTTGAGGTCTCTACACCCGAAACAATCGAAAAAATTCACGATATGGTGTTGGCTGACCGAAGATTGAAAGTGCGAGAGATTGTGGAAGCCGTAGGGATCTCGCATGGCTCAGTGGTTTCAATTTTGAATGATCACTTGGGCATGAGAAAACTTTCCGCAAGATGGTTGCCGCGTTTGCTCACAGTCGACCACAAACGCAATCGTGTAACAATTTCACAGGAAGGTTTGGCGTTGTTTAATCGCAATATGGAGGAGTTTTTGCGCCGTTTTGTAACCGTGGACGAAACATGGATCCATCACAACACACCAGAGACCAAACAACAGTCAAAACAGTGGGTTTCTAAGGGTGAATCGGCGCCAAAGAAGGCCAAGGTGGGTTTGTCAGCCAATAAAGTTATGGCGACTGTTTTTTGGGATGCACGCGGGATAACCCACATTGACTGCCTTCAAAAGGGAAGAACAATCAATGGGAAATATTATGCCAACTTATTGGACCGATTCAATGACGATTTGAAAAAAAACCGACCTCATTTGGCCAAGAAAAAAGTTCTTTTCCACCAAGGCAATGCAAGGGTGCACACATGTGCAGTTGCCATGGCAAAAAACCATGAATTGGGCTACGAATTGCTCCCTCATCCACCCTATTCTCAAGATTTGGCTCCGAGCAACTACTTCTTGTTCCCAAACCTGAAGAAATGGCTTGGTGGAAAAAGATTTGACTCCAATGATGAAGTCATCTCGCAAATAAAGGCCAATTTGAGGACCTCGACAAATCATTTTTTTTGGAAGGGATAAAAAAATTGGAGAAGCGTTGGACAAAGTTTATAGAGCTCAAGTGAGACTACGTTGAAAAATAAAAAAAAAATTTTATCAAAAAATCTGTGTTTTATTCCAAAAGTCACGGACTTATTGACCCGCCCTCGTATTACGACTGTAGAGATCGCCAAAAAAGTGTGTTTCGCATTTTCGTCCGTCGGTCCGTCTGGGCGTACGGATTTACTTCAAACTTCGTATTTGGGGTATGTACGCTGTTCTTTTTTTGTATTCTATCATTTCAAAAAACGGTAGCTACGAGTACCATACACATGGTTTCTTCAACACCGATTTTCTCAAAAATTGCTCTAACCATTTTGATCATTTTTGAAATTTAAAATATTTGAGGTGGCGTACTCAGTTTTTGCGAAAACAGTCGAATAGCGGTATTTTACAAAAATGCTTTTATCTCAAACACGGGTCAAGTTATTTCGAAGAAACTTATTTGAAAGGAATTTGTATTTTAAAATGTTTGAATTTTTTTTTAATAATTTTTTTTAATTCATATACAAAATTTTTGAATCTTCGAAAAACCGGCTCTAACGATTAAAGCTAACACTACTATTAACAACTGTGGCGTCGGTGTAGAGGTTAGTGTGTTGGCTTGTGACCCGTGCGGTGCAGGTTCAATCCCCATGGGGAACAACAACATACGCCACCCATTCACATGCCTCTACACCAAAAGGAGGATTTCTGCCTGGTAGTACAATGGACCGTTAACGAGTCTGAGTGCTCTGGGATTTGGATTTCCTTTTTTTTTATATAAAAAAAAAAAAAAAAAAAAAAAAACTATTTACAACTAATTAGCATACTCAGATTTTCGAAATATTTTTTCGTGAAGTCTTTACGACGTCTTTAACGATTTCGATCTGTGTTGGTATTTGAAATATTTAACAACAGTACTTTCAAAACACGGCCATATCCTAAAAACGGGTAATGTGATTTTAACGAAATTTTAGATTTGAGCTGACTCTAAGATTTAGAATAAATTTTCAATCAGAATGTGATATACATTTCTGGGTAGGGTGGGGCGCATTTTATTTTAACGATTACAGAAAGGCAGTTGATTTTTAAATAAAATCTTCGATAACAAATCATGCCGATCTCTTCTTGTAGATCGTGCACGAACTCCCACTGTCCTTCAACAGTTGAAGTGAGAGACTGGGTCTTCCTTGATTTTGTCTTTTTTGATTTTGTGTTATTTCGCATTCCTATGAAGTAAGTGATATTCAGCGGTTTCTAATTGGAATTATTTTTTTTGTCAGTGTCAAACCTTTGTGTTTATAATTCATTTAAGTTATATTTAACATTTAATTGAATTGTCTTTATAAGTTTTGTGAAAAATAATTTGTTTTCTAAAAATACATCATGGGACACTTTTGACGAAAGCACATGGGGCAGTGACAATTAAAGTATGTAAAATTTAAGGCTGATATAAGAAATTCGAAAGCATTTTCAGAATGGTTCGTTCGTATATAAAAATGTTAAAACACTACTAACAGGTATGATGTTAAAGAAACAACACTTAAAAAAGCTCTCGAACAACTCAGAAACTCCCCCTTCGCCATGTACTTGGTCTTATCTTCATTAACTTCAAGACCAAACAGTTTGGCCTGTTATTCAATCGCTTCGGCCTGTTATGCAATCCCTGCCGATGATGTCGATATCTTCCGCATAATCGGGCACAATCGTCTTTTTAAAAAGATTTGTAAATAACTGTTAGGGTACTGTAAGCTGTTCAGAAACTATGCATTTGTTTTTGCGCTAAAAATATCAAAGTTTCAATAAAAATAAAAGTCCGTTTTAATATTCTTTTGCAAAAAAGTTATTGCTCACCAACAGAAAAGTGTCGAACCTGCCTTACCCTATCCTATACTTTTTTTAGTTTTCCATGAAATTTTGTAATTTTATTTCCTTCAAATAGAAACATCAAAATCAAGTTTTTATGACAAATCAAAAACCCTTCATAAGATCACAATCACAAAGTCGATGTCCCTTGTGTCGGCTTCAAACGGATATTATCATCGCGCCTAAGATTGGTCACTTTAAAAATAAGACTTTGTCTTCACTTTAATCTTCTTCTTCTTCGTTAATGGCGGTGAGGCTATGACCATGAACCTTCTTACTTAACTCTCACTTAACTGCATCCCTACTGGTTAGCCTGTGGGATTCGCCGGTTCAAGCTCAGAAAAAATCGGCAAGACCATGCAGTCGACGTGATTTAGCTTTTTGGACTCTATCCACATCTTGGTACAGCTCATAAAGTTCGCGGTTGTGTCTTCTCCTCAATTTGCCCTCCTCGCGCACAGGACCAAATATCAGACGGAGTATTTTTCTTTCAAAAGAACCCAATATTAGCTCCCCTTTTGTAGTTATCGTCCAGCACTCGGCACCAAAGAAAGACCGGCAGAATTAAGGTTCGATAGAGCATGCATTTTGTCCTTCGAGTGAGGAGTTTTTACCACATTTGTTTCGCTAAACCGAAGTAACAGCGGTTTCCTAAGGTAATTCTCCGCCGGAACTCTGTCAGTCGTGGAGTTGATGTTTACTCCTAGGTAGGTGAACTCCTTAACTAACTCGAAGTTATTGCTATCCACAGTGACGTTTTGTCCTAGGCGGTGGACAGATGTTTGCTTGTTTGTTGATAGCATGTAGTTGGTCTTGTCCTTATTTACTTCAAGACCAACCAATTTTGTCTGTTCTACAATCGCCTCTAACACGGCACGCTGGGAAGGGCCAATGACGTCGATAACGCCCGCTTACCACAGTAGCTGGATGGATCTATTGAAGATAGTGCCTTCCGTGTTAACTCAAACTCTCCTTTATATATGTAAATAAAATATGAGAGTAACGCTGTGGTTTTCTTTTATTTAATATTAAACTTTCCTTGATATCCTTTATTTCGATGGCGTGGATAGAACCTCTTCAAGATTGGTTTTTAATATCTCTACCTTTAAATCATTTCATCTTTTATCTTTTACCGTTCGGGATTTTGGGAAGACATAAATGTCCAAATTCCGATTAAAATTTCACTGAATATGAATATGAATATGGCAGAAACTAGAAACAGATCAACACAGCAAACCGGATTTCGACTTTGACAGGAGCGGGACTTCAAAGTTTGAAGTCGAGTCAAAAAGGCAACTTCGAAAGCGGAACAAAAAATGTTAAAATGATCACAATAGGTCCGTTCAAGTCAGAAAACTGTCAAATCTCCAAAATCGAGAGAGAATCCTCTCATTTGAAAGAAAAGATGAAAAGCCTCAAAGTTTGAAGTATTCAAAACTAGATACATAGGACGGTTTTCACGTTGCATTAATTTTGGATATGCAATTACATATACCCTACGATTCAGGTCGGACACAAACGTATTCTTAAAATACCAGTTTTAAACACATTTAGGTATATATTATGTTAGGGACATATTTATATCTCATCAAGTGTCCTTTGTTGGGATCTATATAGATCTTTGTTGGGTTTCATTCCACCTTTGTTATTACCATTTCTTCAGCACAAATAACGGAATGGGACATATGTGTCCCGCACAAAAATGTGAATTATTTTTTCCATCGCCTTCCACCACCCACGATATATAATTTTCAATTTTGGAATGCAAATGGTTTTATATAATTTTTCTGGAAAGGGGGAACCTAAGAAATAAGTCATATTGATCTCCGTACACACCCGGATCGAAGGGGCAAATGAACTCTAAAGTGAGAGTGCAGATGAATTTGATTAGTTAGTTCCATAGGGCCAAGTAAACGAATATCCCAAATGTTTTGATTTGAGAAATATTTAAATATAAGCAGAAAGATTAAAAACATTGCGGTAAGGTTGGTAGGATTTGCACTTTAACTTCGATTTCAGGATTTTGGTCTAACGTTGAGCTTAAGTTCAGCTTAAGGCGCTAACGTGTTTCATCCCTATAAATTCCCCATTCGTTTTAAAATAGTCTACCCAAGAACTGAAAATCCACAACCTAAAAGAATTGCAAGCCCTCTCACTTAGCTGCATCCCTCTATGTATAAAACGGCCTTGGCGTTTGCCGTTAAGGAGTGGACTGTCAATGTGTCTACAATTACATGTTTAGTTGTTAGCAATCTGAAAACTCAACACCCGGAAGCACTCCGCTAGTTTTCTTCTTTTTTTTTGAGTTGTAAAATTACTGGCATTTCCGTTCGAAAAAATATACAAACCAATTCCGCATGGCTCATGACCTCTACATGAGTCATAACGCATCCCAAAGCTAGTCGAATAAGTAATTAACTGTCGCCATAACTTGGCAATTAAAAAAAAGGAAATACGTCGATTGAACAAGTCAAATGAATCTTATAAAGTCACAGGCAACATCTTTGCACTGCTGCTCCCTCACAAATAAATGTATGGTAAAATTGCGCCTGCAGCCTGTTTAAGAATGCAAAATATAAACAGTTCAGCCACTCCACTTATCTAAAAAAGGTTAACGAGCACTTCTCTGTCAAGTGTCATCTCGTAATCCTCGAAGCTTGAATATTTGCATGTGTCTCATTTAAACTATATACGAGTACATTCGGTTGCGACTAACCGTTCTAGCTTGGCAAGGATACGCATAACTACCGCGCCGCATGGCTTTTTTGTTTAGTCATGTGCCAGGACTTCAATAAATAAAAGAAATATTCACATGCATGTATCCCGTACCTTTGTTTTGAAAGTGTAAAACTGGGGAAGTAAAAGAGTTCAAAGCATTTAAAGTTGCACACATTTATAATAATGTATATACCTACAAGGATATACTGCTAGAAGAATCCTTTACATACGTAATGAGTACTAAAAGAGATCAGTTTATATGTGTAGGTAAACGTTTTATGAGATGTTAATTTTATGTGGCAATTTACAAGGTCAATTGCACCATAAATAAATAGGGCATCTTACCATCCATGTTGTTTTATGGCATCGTGTCGTCTTCCTTCTAAGCCTTGAGGAAGAATTCCTTATATTGGCATGTATCAACAAACAAAATGTTGAATGTAAATTTACATTAACCTTAATGGTTGGAGCGGGAGGTTCGAGGTTTGAAGCCTATACAATAACGCCTAAAATTGTACTCACTGCACCAATTCTAACAAACATCCAACAGTATAAACTGTCATAAGAAGCTTCTTTTATGTCTGAATGTCTGGGGAATTAGGCCATAGGTACTGTATGGACTGTTAATGACAGAATAGTTCTTCAGATGTGTAGAACCCTCCAATTTAAAAGTTGATAACGAAATCTCGCAGACCTTTTGTTTACCGGGCTCCCGACGCGTTAAGTTGCAATACCTGAGGTACTGCAGCCTTTCAAAAGCTTGCGCTACCAGGCACGCTGCTTTCAGTTATCAGGGTAACAGGCATCGAATCCATTTGTTTAATTATTTATCGAAATTATACTATTTGTGGAATCAATTTTTACTTTGAGGAAGGTCAACTCCATGACTGGATCAAAGTTGCTGCTATAGTGTCATTTTGATGTGGTGGGTGCGTTTCGCCTGCTCTTCAATCGCCGTGAAAGCCTCTGGCAACAGCCGATATGATGTCGATACCATAGGCATACCTTAGCAGGTGAATGAATCTGTTTGAGATAATGTCGTCCGTGTTTATATCTGCTCCAAGAGGAATAATACAATAATACAATAATCTAATTGCCGAAGTCTTTCTCATGTATAGAATAGTTCGGAAGATCTGAAACTGAAAATAGCACCGTGTGTTTTCCAGCATCGTGTACACAGTTGGATTAGTCCTGTCACAATTCCGAATTCTGCAATCGGCGCGTAGAGCTCCTGACGATGATATCATAAGGTTTTACACTGGTATGTACAGATTTGTGTATTGCAGCACAGCTTAAAAAGATGACTCAGTAGTATTGATAGGTTCTTATATTTTCATCTATGGCTCGATCATCTGGTGGGAGGCGGTTAACACCAAATCCTACCTCAAAAACTTCAACAAGGTATAAAGGATTGCATGTCTGCGGATAACTGGTTTTATAAAAGCCACTCCCCAACTATGTCTGGAAACAGTATTGAATCTACAACCCCTGGAGGTCTTCAAGAGGAACGACGCAGCCAAATGTGCTCTTAGATTGAGAGAGATCGCAATTTGGAAGCCGTACACCTTCGGACACTCCTGCGTGCTGGACACCTTTAATCAGCAGAAATCGTGCCTTTAACTAATTATATGAAACCCTTTTATGACTTTAATAAGAACTTCAAAGTCTATATACCCGCTCGACAAGACTGGAATTTACCCAGCACGGTCACCAAAGGTATTTCCATCTTTACAGATGGTTCAAAGACGGAGAAGGGAACAGGAGCAGGAGTCTTCTCAGGCACTTAGTATCAACCAGTCCTACCGACTGCCAGAATACTGCAGTGTTTTTCGAGCTGAAATCTCCGCGATTAAGAGAGTAGCGCAATGGAATTAACCATCTGCGTGGACAGTCAAGCAGCTCTTAAAGCGATCGACTCCAACCTCATAAACGCGAAATTACCACGATATCTAGAAAGCTATAATCCAGAAAGTAAAAATTTCGAAAGTAAAAATCTCGAAAACAAAAATCTAGAATTGAAAAAAAATCTCAACCTCGAATATATTAATTTTTGAAACAATGGTTACAGCTCTTTAACATCGACGATTGACTAGCAAACTGCCCATGCAACTGTAAAACATAGGGACGGGCTACAGTCCGCTTGGGCGAACTGTTGGATACCCTATTCTTATTCCTATCCCTCATAAGTGGGCGTGATAAAAGTCTATGTATGGTTGAATTGTTAAGAACGCTTTACATATTTTGCTATATAACATTTAAAGGATTTTATAAAAAAAAACGCTCCCTAGCTCAAACTTGGGTGTTTCAATAAAATTGTTTTATTTAATTGTGGGCGTGTCAGTAGGCGGATTTAAAAAAAAAATAACACATGAGAATAAAGGGCCCCTAGAGAGTATATATTATAAATTTCAGTTCCCTAGCTCAAACTTTGAATTTTCAAAAAAAAAAAAAAAAAAAAAATTGTGGGCGTGTCAGTGGGCGGATTTTAAAAATATTTACACATGAGCATAAAGGGCCCATAGAGAGTATATATTATAAATTTCAGCTCCCTAGCTCAAACTTTGGATTTTCAAAAATTAATATACCCTTAGAATAGGGTATAAAAAAATTGTTTTATTTATTTGTGGGCGTGTCAGTGGGCGGATTTTGAAAATTGTGTATCCCGAGCAGTTTTAGGAGTCATAGATCATATATACAAAATTTCAGCTTTCTAACTCAAAATTCGATTTTTTCCAAAATTTTGTTTTTTTGAGTTTGTGGGCGGATTTCAAAAATTTATAAACTTGATTATTTCGGGACCCTAGAGAGTATATGGTTAAAATTTCAGCTCTCTAGGTCCAGTTTAAAGGCCTAATTTTTGGCTACAGACGGACGGACGGACGGACGGACGGACATGGCTAGATCGGCATTACTATCGATGCTGATCATAAATAGAGTAACTTTTAGGGGTCTACGGGCAATATTAAGGTATGTTACAAACTATGCGTCAAAATTAATATACCCTTAGAATAGGGTATAAAAAGGTACTTGAAATTAGGGTTGTTTGGGATCGTGTGTTAACTACAACGTGAGTGCAAATAAAAACAAGTAAAAACATAGGGACGGGCTACAGTCCGCTTAGGCGAACTGTTGGATACCCTATTCTTATTCCTATCCCTCATAAACGGGTGTAAAAAGAGTCTTAGCATGGTTGAATTGTTAAGAACGCTCTACATGTTTTGTTATGTAACATTTAAAGGATTTTATTGAGAAAAACGAAGCTTTTGTAAATAAAAACGCTATCTAGCTCAAACTTTGGTTTTTCAATAAAATTGTTTGATTTAATTGTGGGCGTGTCAGTAAGCGGATTTAAACAAAATTTACACATGAGCATAAAGGGCCCCTAGAGAGTATCTATATATATAAAAGAAAGTGTCCGAAGCGATGTAACCGAATAACTCGAGATTGGCCGAACCGATTTTGATGATTTATACTTTGTTGGAAAGGTATTTTCTCAGCACGGGTTTTAGAAGAAAAAAAATCTAAATTTCAAAATGGCTTATTTTGACCACCCAGCGTGTTACGACAGGTTTTTTTCGATTTTTTTTTTTTTTTTCATTTTGTATTTATTTATTTTGGCAACAACCAAATAAAGAATCACATTTGAATGTAACGTATCGTATCACAATTGAACTGTCAGATAGACACGCAACGTAACGCCATCTATTATCGATCAATGGAGAAGCCAATTTTGTTTCATGTTTGGTGGCGCTGTCGGATTCGGGTTTCTTCATTGCGATTTTGTGAGTTTTTGTGAATTAATATTGATATGAGAATATATCTATATCTATTTATATATATATGTATATAAAAATCAATCCATATTTGCGTTTGTTGCCGGTCTTTGGCCAAACGCGTTAACCGATTCCAATGAAATTTTTTTTTAAAGAAAGGTGACGTCTATACGAAGGATGTTATGTATGTGCGATGTCTGTATCTGCATCGGTGTGCAAATTATGTGTTTCTTAAAAAAGAAAAAAAAATTGACAATGTATTTATACACTGTGTGTTTCATATGTAGGTATCATGTGCTTTGAAAAAAAAACAAATTTAAGTGAAATAATAAAAAGTTTTTTTGTGTAATATTTTCTATATATAAAAATCAATCCATATTTGTGTTTGTTGCCGGTGTTTGGCCAAACGCGTTAACCAATTCCAATGAAATTTTTTTCCATGAAAGGCGACGTATGCACGAAGGTTGTTATGTTTGGCTATATCTGCATCGGTGTGTGAGATATGGGCATTTGAGTGAGTACACATGCATATGTGCGTATGCGTGTAAATTACGACGCAGATACAGAGACCGTACAGACGTCACTTATTTTGTTATCCGAACAAGCATATGCAAGAGGGAGACCACACGAACGTTTCAAGCTTATTGTGGAATTTGTGCGCACTTTCATTCTTGAGATATCGTGTGTTCAATATTTTATTCAAATAACTCTTATTGAAATTTTTTGCATTTTTTTGTGAATCGGACATCGGAAAGTTGCTTTTCCAACATTGATAACAATCGGTGGGGAAGTGAATGAAAAGTGATTCAATCGAAGTTTTTTTATTTTCGCTTTGTTGTTTGATTCGCAGAAGTAAGGTGACATAGGCGCCTGCCAGACAACAAGCACCTACCCTAAACAGAACAACGAAGTTGTGTGAGCGGCCTAAGCCATGCGGAGAAAAACGTGCAGTCCCTTTCACCGGTTGAGCTCAAATCAGGCAATCTTCGGTATTGGCCTGAGAGTGTTTCTGTGAACTTTGGTCAAAATCGGTCTTCTTTTTTTAGGCGCAGCAACATACGCCGGATACCCGCTATAGACAATTATAAGGAAGTCTACTCGAACATATTGGCCAATAGAATTCTCGGGCACGGGCAAAGCCGGGCAGGTGCAGCTAGTATATTATAAATTTCAGCTCCCTAGCTCAAAATTTGGATTTCAATAAAATTGTTTTATTTAATTGTGGGCGTGTCAGTGGGCGGATTTTAAAAATTTTATCTCCTGAGCAGTTTTAGGAGTCATAGATCATATATAAAAAATTTCAGCTTTCTATCTCAAAATTCGATTTTTTCGAAAAATTAGTTTTTTTGAGTTTGTGGGCTCTGTAGGCGGATTTCAAAAATTCTTAAACTTGATTATTTCGGGACCCTAGAGAGTATATGGTTAAAATTTCAGCTCTCTACGTCCAGTATAAAGGCCTAATTTTTGCCGACAGACGGACGAACGGACGGACATGGCTAGATCGACAATACCATCGATGCTGATCATAAATATAGTAACTTTTAGGGGTCTACGGGCAATATTAAGGTATGTTGCAAACTATGCGTCAAAATTAACCCCTTAGAAAAGGGTATAATGAAAGTAAATGAAATCATTACAAACAAAGGTAATATTAAAATCGAAATCGATGGATTTATTTACCATTGAAACAAATGCGTAAAAAATAAGTTTTATTAAATGTGCAAGAGTGTTTTTTAAATTTTGATTTTTTGTTGTTAATTTAGCCAAAAAAAATAAATTGCTGAATAAACTAAATATGTCATGCGTTTTCTTTAAGTTAAAACTTGGAGCAAGAAAAAAATCTCTAATTAACTTTTTTTTCGAGATATCGTCTTTCGACATTTTTGTTCATTCGAGATTCTTGTGCGTTCGAGATTTTTGCATTCTAGAATAAAAAATTGTTTTTTCGAAATTTTTTGCATTCGAGATTTTTGTCATTCGAGATTACGTCATGATCCAGCGAAATTAGCTATCACTCGGTACTACTCTGCTGCATCCTCTACGCATGACCTTTTTCTATAGCCAGGCCTCAGTACTCTTCCCTTAATGCCTAGTTTTGCTCTGCACCGTTTACAGACGCTCACGTTATGCCATCATTTTCCTGTGATGGGATGGCTGGTAATAATAGGAAGTCGCCTAGAAGCGACATTTAGCATGGGCGCCTACTATGCAAAACTTATTATTGCACAAATGCTTACAAATAGTTTAAATTTCGTATAAAAGCTTATGGTGACTTCTATTGATTCTGTTTTGTGACTCAATTATTTAAATAAATATGTTCTGAAAAAACCGCCTTTATTTGCAATACCCGCTTTCTGGGAAGCCAAGTATTTTTTTGTTTCGGTTTGTTTAAAGAAAAAATGTTACAAAATGGGCAGACTATCAACCTAATGCCGCACATAATCTGTGACATCTGAATATAGATAGGGTAGGGTATCAGCCTTAAAATTTGTAAGATGCTTTAATTTTAATCGCAGACTCCTAAAAGTTACTACATATATCATCACAGGATCAGCATCTAAAAATATGTCAATCTAACCATGTCCGTCCATCCGTCATCACATGGCCGCCTTAAAATTCGAGCTTGGAAATTCGGAATAAATACTCTCTGGGGGCCAGAAATGGTCAAGTTTAGGGTCATCCAACAAAAGGTGTCGTTTTAAATAATCAAAAACCTAAATTTGTTTGTTAAAAGTGTTTTTGTTATCTAAATTAGATACAAACTTGAAGATTATTAGTGGAATAATATTATTTTTTTGATGAAATTTCATAACGTTTTCGTATGATTGCAGTTATATTTCTTTAATAACAGCTCTGATATTTTCTGTTAATGCATGAATCGTTGGTGGGACATTAGCGTAGAGTTTATCTTTAACATAGCTTCAAAGCAAAAGCCTAAAGGGTCCGGACCAGTAGGGATGTAGTTAAATGGGATAGCTATGATCCCTTTAATCCTGATCATAGCCTCGCCGACTCGCCGTAACTAAGGAAGAAGAAAAACAACAAGAAGAAGAAGAACAACAACAAGCTCAAGAAGAAGAAAGAAAATTTGGTAAAAACAAGCGTTTTGGTAATATCTTTTCCATTTTTTTTATTTTTTGTTCGTTCCTATTCAAAGGGTGTATTAATTTTGACTCACAGTTGGCAACATACCTTAATATTGCCCGTAGACTCCTTAAAGATACTTTATTCGTGATCAGCATCGATAGTAATGTCGATCTAGCCATGTCCGTCCGTGGAGCTAGGAAACTGAAATTTGAACCATATATTCTATAGGAGCCCGAAATAATCAAGTGTAAGAATTTTTAAAATCCCCACACAGACACGTCCACAATCTCAAAAAAACAAATTTATCAAAAAAATCGAATTTTGAGCTAGAAAAATGAAATTCAATTTAATATATGGTCTTAAGGGGCTGCTCGGGAGTAAACATTTTTAAAATCCGCACGTTGACACGCATACAATTAAATAAAACAGTTTTATCGAGAAGTCAAAGTTTGAGCTAGGAAGTTGAAATTTGGAATGCATCCTCTCTAGCCGCTCTTAATGCTCATGTGTAAATATTTTTTTAAAATCCGCTAACACGGCCTCTCTAAAAAAAACCGTTTCATTGAAGAATTCATTCGCAAAGTATGTAGTCAGGCATTTTGAACAATTCCTTTATATAAATTTTTCTGCCGTGCCTACTTTTCAGCGCCGTAAAATGTTGTATAACAACGTATGAAGATCCTCGTTAACTTCTCCCATATTTAGATTTTTGTCGCTGTCAGTTTAAAACGACGCAGCAACATATCAACCGATTATATGGGTTGGAGCCCCAATGGAGTAAAACCGCACGATCTCGGTGGCCAATTGCGAGAAATCATACATCAAGGAAATTTGTTATATGGCTGTGTATATATTTGCAATATAGCCATTGTTTGTGCAAGTGTGCTTTAATAACCTCCCAGCTTGTATTTATCAAAAGTCTTTGCAATGATAATTGATTGTTGACATTTCAACAATGTCCCAGAATTTATAATGATTATGACCCTACTATTTTATCGAAAAAATAAAATCGCGTTCTTCGTAATTTACGAGTATTATCTATTTTCAAAGTCTTTCCTAACAATTTGTTTATACAAAACCAAAAATTACCGCACCCACTTTTTGTGGGGCGTTTCTCACGAAGTCTTTAGTTTTCCAGAAATTCCTTAAGAATCGTAAAAATACAAAAATAAAAAAAATATTAAGAAAATGAAAAACATGTCGCCCAATCAAGGTTTTTTGGCATGCTTAAATAAATGAACCGACAAATTGAAGCCTCTTAAAATAGGCTCCAGGAAATAACTCCCCAATGAAATAACCCCCCAAATGAAAAATTAAATAACTCCCCAACATTTTTATGGGAGTGGGGATTTATTTCATATTAAATAATCCCCCAAAATTGGGGACTTATTTCATTGGTTTTTGAGGACTTATTTCATACTTTAAATTGGGGGGTTATATCATAGTGAAATAAGTCCTCAAATTCAAATATGAAATTAGTTCCCCCAATTTTGCAATAAGGCCAAGTGCTAAAATGAAACCTCGCACCTACTCCAAATCAAACAGTGAAGCAGGGGGGTTGGAGGGCGGGGGGGCAGCACGCCGCGCCCATATGAATTGCACTGTTTATGGGATTAGTTGCGAAATCGCAAGTTTATGACTTATTTCATACCATTTTGGGGACTTATTTCATCTTCGATTTGGGGAAATTATTTCATTTTTCATTTGGGGGGTTTTTTCGTTGGGGGGTTATTTCATGGAGCCCTTAAAATAATGTCGCAACGTTGCATTTTCGTGTGATAGACTGTTCTTCGTAATGTAGACAAAGTCTTTCCTAACAATTTGTTTATACAAAACACTTTTTGTGGGACGTTTTTGACGAAATCTTAAGTTTTCCACAAATTCCTTAAGAATCGTAAAAAACCATAATAAAAACATAAATTTAGAAAATAAAAAAACATGCCGCCCAATCAAGGTTTTTTTGGCATGCTTAATAAAATGAACCGACAAATGGAAGACTTAAAATAGTGCCGCGACGTTGCATTTTGTTGATCCAATACTATTTTGGCCTGCCTATTATTTTACAATTTTTACAGGAGCATGCTCCCATTATTGATAATTGTTTGATGACTACGGCATGTATGGAGAAAAGAAATGCACAGCAACCAATTTAATTGGTTAAATATCTCACTAAATTTAAATTTTATTCTCCATTTCAGATGCTCCGGATAATGGATTGTAAATGCTTAAATTGTTATTCAACAAATTCATCTTTAAATTAAATAATATTTTTGTTTTGTTATTTTTAAATTCATTGCTACGAGTATTTTAATTCACAAAAGGCAACATTGAATATTAAAAACCAAATAATCCATGGCTGGAAGATTATTTGTTCTTTAATATTCGATAAGTATGTATTTATTTTGTTATTTTAAAATCAAGTATATTGTAACAATTGTTGTCAATGAGTACAATTAAACTATTAAGTTTGTAAAATAAATAAAACAATCTGTAATATAAACAAATATGTACATATGTGCTTGTACTTCTACATATCTATAAAATATGAAATCTTTTCCTAACCGTACTTTGCTGTTGCGAGTCTTACTTATATAAATAAAACAAAACAAATACAAAATAGCTTAGAGAAAGATATATAAATAAATAAAATAAAATAAGACACGTGCATTATGTCATTACAACAATCAAACACAAGCAAGAAAATATTATTAAATGATGAAATATAAAACACAAACTAGATTATTTCGTGTTTTATTGCATTTTACTTGAAAAACTTGAATGGAAAATAAGGTTAGTATTTTATTTTAGGTTGTTTGCGTGTAAAGGTGATTTTTTGACCGGATGTCAATGTGAAATATTAACAAAAAAAAAGGGAAGGAGTGAATTTAACCAAAATACAAAAAAAAAATAATATATAACAAAATTGACGAAGTGCAAGATCTTATTCAATTTATGATACTCAAACTAATACTCGCCCCATTTTCATACTGATCTGAAGCCGCATATGACTCCCATTTTACAGGTTGGCTGGTTAAACGGAGTTTCGTGCAGTATTGTGGCATGTATGATCAAATTGTTCCCTCTGGGTGCAAGATAGACAATACCCCAATTCAGGCTTATATTCAACTTTTTTCATTACATAAATATTTTCTGTCATTGACTTTAATAATAATAATTTAATACTTTGCTGGATAATAATTTAATGGATTCCGGCAGTATATGAGGCGTCCACCCAATACAATAGTTCAAAGTTTAATACGGATATAATAAAACATTTTGCATGCTTGGGGATGCTTTTTCTGTCATTCTGTTGATCAACTTTATTGGATCAAAGCGAATAAAACCATCACTTATACGTAAACGTAATGCAAAATGTTATGCTTCCATACGACGATGACGAAATGCACAAAAATGGGTCTTTCAGCAGGATAACGACCCCAAACAAACTAGATACGAGTACTAGAGAATAGCTTAAAAGCGGTTTCGGGCAATAAGATTCAGTTCATGGAGTGACATCGATATCTTGATCTCAATACTATTAAAAATCTATTGGTCCGGGTATTATGTTTTTTAAATATCACTTTTTGATTTATTTTTTATTTTTGGTTAATTCCATTTCCTTGGGTACTGCTATTTTTTTAATCGCAGCTGTTGCAATTCGCAGCGCAGCAAGTTCACTTAAGCTTTAAGTCTCTGAAATTCTCTAATTTAACATTAATTGTGCTGCCAAAACTAGCCTTCAAAATACTTTATGGTTGAACAAGCGGTTCTTCAAAGAGGAACTCAATAGAGATAATGTCTTAGAACGTCCCAGTTCTATGACAGGTCAAACGAGCCATTCAGCTCTTTAACAAAAATGCCAATTGATGTCTAAATCTAAGCAGACATGATATCAAAAAACCAGGTAGGTTGATCTTACAGATCACCGCGGGTTACTACAGGTACTACAGATCGCCGGCTATGTATTAAAGAAGACGATTCAAAACCAGCTTCGTTTAGAGCAATTAGGTACAGAAGACATAAAGAAATTAACTGCTCGTAGCATTGTCAACTTTAAAAAACAGTCGCCTAAAAAAGGTTTTTTGCCACACCCATTTTTAATGGCGTTTTAAAAATCTTCAAATTTTATCATTTTGTCCGAAACAAAAAATATTCCAAAATGCGTAACAACTCCCTTCCCAATACTACGCCCACCACAGGGCATATAAATATGGATAGGGTAATCCAAAAGTGTAGTATTTCCTTATATCTTTATTTTAACCACTACACGGGAGAGGGAGAAACTGTTACCAACAATTTCGGACTTTTTCGTATTTATTAACATTTGTGAAAGGATAGACAAGTTTCAGCCACGATTAGACATATTTACTATGGACTGCGAACCTTGAGATTTTCCTCGAACTTATTATCAACAAATATGAACAATTATGCCGTACTTCATTTTCAACTGTTCAGTATACCCAATTTTGGATTGTGAATGCATGCGCAAACTAAATGTTGCTCTAAATGATTGTATTCGGTTTATATACTGTATTCCGAGGTATTCCAGTGTATCACATCTACAACATACTCTCTTTGGTATTAAACTGGATGAGTTACTTCTGAAGCTGCATGATGTCATCAACAAAAGATGTCCTAATTATCTCAGTGTTCCTACATTTTGCACGCTCACAGAGGTTTGAAATTAATATTACCGCGTCACTCACGCAATAATTATAGCAGAACGCTCATTTTATGTATCTGCGATTCGTTTGTGAAATTTACTTCCTAATGAATTGCAAAGAATTTCTGCACCATCAGCCTTAAAGAGGAAACTATTTATGCACTTCTCTAATTAAAACTTTTTTTTCTCTTTTTCTATATGATTCTAATATTATAATACTCGTAATATATTCTCTAATAATTCCATTTTTTTTGTCAGGAAAATTATGTAAATTAAATTCTAGATACTATAAAAGATTCAAATCTTGATGTGTTATTGTAAATCCAATATTTCTCGAAATAAATGAAAATAAATGAAAAATGAAGTTCTACTTTTTTTGGTTGAAAACCGGTGCACCGATGCACCAAAAAGCATCAACATTGTTCCATTTTCATTTTACGTATGGGTATAAGTAGGGCCTCAAACCGAACTCTTTGTTCAAGTAATGCAATGTCTATTTCGTTTTCACTTTATACCGCTCGCCACGGAACCCACGTGAACTTTTATTTTCATTGGGTGCCATTTCAGTTTCAATCATTCCTGGAATAAGATGTGTTCTCGAACATTAAGTTGTCGCCATATTGCATAACGTAGCGTGTAAAGAGAAAACAGTCAGATATACTCGATGTACACACGAAAAGAAGTATCGTAGAAACAGCCACTATGGAGAGTTCTGACGCATGATGTTGACTGCACTGCCCCCCAACGCATAATGAATACAAAATGACAGATCGGCAACTGCGAGATGACGAGCACAAAGTAAAATGTCCAAAATCACACCGAAAAAAGTGGGAGCTAGTGAAGTCAAAACTTAGGGTTAGGCTACAGTCTGCTTGGGCGAACTGTTGGATACTCTATCCATATTAATATTCCCCAAAGTGGGTGTGTGATTGGGTTAACAGTCATTGTCCATTTTAAAGCATTTTTGTTTCTAACAAAATTAATTTTTTTTTTAAAGTAGGCGTGGCAAAAAACTTCATTTTGGCGGGTTTTTAAGAAGGGCGTGGTCTACATATTTTGCTTTTACAGCTGGTTTCGTTTTTAAGCAAGTATTCGAAAAAAAGTTTTTGTCAAAAAGGCCTTCAAAAAGGGCTTACTTGCTACTTAGGTGGCGCTAAAGTCCGGAGTGGACCTGGGCCTCCACCAATACGCCTCTCCAGTTAGCACGATCTTTGGCTAACCGCCTCCAGTTGCGCACTCCAAGTTGGTTGAGGTCCCCTTCCACTTGCGCGCGCCACCAAAGGCGATGTTAGTCGACTAGCCATGTAAGTCGCCTGATACGTACTTTTTTGACCAGGTCGATGTCGCTGTACAGCACGTAAAGTTCGCTGTTAAATCTCCTCCTCCAAAGCCCGTCAACGCAAACGGGACCGAAAATCACTCGAAGAATTTTGCGTACGAAACGACCAAGAAGATCTTTATCCGCTTTTGCTAATGCTCCAAAAAGTTCGCGTGCGAAAAATATTTGTATGGGCGAATTTTTAAAAAAGACTTTATCTACAAACCTTGAGAAGAACACTGCCTTCATTTCTATAGAAATCTTTGATAAAGCGGTTTGTTTTCAATAGTGAGCGTGTCAGTGGGCGGGTTTTAAAAATCAATTATTTCAAGGCCCCTAGAGAGTATCAGCCGTATTTATTAGATTCTCTTAACCCTTATCCCAGGTGTTTAGTTAAGCTTGCTTTAATATTTAAATTTCCTTAAGCCAACGTTGCATTCATTCTTATTTATAAACAATTTTCTTACTAAGCAAGGTTTGTGTCTTCATAAGTAAAAAACTAAACACTCGTGTACAAAAAACATACGAGTCTACTACATTCTATTCAAGTCAATTTCTTTTGCAAAAACGACATTTTTGTTAGTTGAGAGTTTTCACACACTCATACATTGGTATAAAACCAAAGATTTGAACCCCCTATCCTCTCCTTAGATGACAAATTTGTCAAAATCCCTGTCTAATCCAGCGTTTTGAGCATTTTCAAGAACAGACAGGATTTTTAGTTTTTAAATCTAATGGCTTAAGCTGCCTGTTATTATTCAATTTGTTTTGACTTGTTTTTATAGAGCCAGATATGTTTACATTATAATTTGCAGCATGTACCTATATACTCGTATGTAGGTATATTATTGCGTGCTTTCGCATTACAAGTAGGTCCTAAAATCGAGGTCATTAATATCCTTTTGCAGCGTGACTTCGATCAAATTAAGCGATATTGCGACGACTGGAAGTTGAAAATCAACTTTCAGAAGACGGAAACAATCTTGTTCAGAACTCCATTGGCTGGGGCCTCTAGGGATACCAGAAAAAACTGGAAAAAATTGGCCATTATTGGACAAAATGGGCAGCCATTGGCGGTGAGAAGCGCAGTTAGATATCTAGGTATCTGGCTTGACCAGTATCTGTATTTCGATAGACATATAGTTGCTTGTCTTGCTGGGGCCAAGAAGGCTTATGCTCTAACAAGGAGACTGTTTCATAGCAGTCAACTTGACTCCCGAGTGAAGGTCATTTGCTACGTGGCCCTTATAAGGCCGATCATCGCTTATGGTTGTCCATTATGGTTTAATATAGCGCCTAGCTATATGGAAAAGATTCGGGTTTTGGAGAGACAATGTCTTAGGACCTGTCTCCGGTTGTTCCGAACGCCTGAATCCAACTATATAAAATACTATCCTAACAAGGTCCTATACGATGGGGCTCAGTTGAATAGGATTGACAATTTCCTCATTAAGGTGACTCGAAGGCACGTTGCAAGGGCGATGGCCAGCGACAATAGTCTGATATTTGGGGCTTACTACCCCAATGAAATGTACATAGAGAGTACGCTCCGGTCTGGCTTTATCCCGCCAGAGGCATTTATCCATATTGATTCAAAAGGGCTGGTACAGACGAGGGATGGTATCCCGGTCTTATACCATCGCTACCGCAGCGCGAGAGATAAGCGGCTCCTCCATGACGGGGACGTCGCCAATGCTCATGAGCTCCTCCGTTTTAGTACCGCAATATCGGAGAGGGATAGATTCGACACGGAAAAGCAATTCGCCGAATTTTGGTGGCTTGTTGAGGGGGGAGGGGTCAACATGCCCTCCCAGGACGGTGCGTTACTCTAGGTAACATCCTCTTAGCTTATAAGTTAGATTAAGTCAGCTAGGGCGTTTTTGGGAGAGGCCGGGCTCGCCAACGTGTGGTGGTGCTTCCGGGAGTTGACTGACGCTGTAAGGCTTCAGTCGCCTCACGGCGGCGCGTGTGCACGTTGACGACTGCCAGGCGCTCGGAAAGCAATTGGGATTTTGACCACTTATTGCGCCAGGCAACGAGTGCTCAGAATCCTAATTATAGTTAGAATACGTTAAGTAGTTTAAGTAAGTAGAATAGGTAGTTTGTAATTTGTTTTATATAAAATCTCAATAATGATACCGAGTTTTAGTAAATTTTCTCGAGGAATATATATGTAAGATTAGTTCGTAAAATAGTTCGTAGGCCGAAAGGCAATAATTCTAAGATATAGTTAAGTTTAGAGCGTTCGCATAAGGACCAATAAATAAGAATAAGTATCCTGTTAATTTTAAGTTAGGTTTAATCATTTTTGTCTAGTATGTAAGTAGATATTTATCAATGAATAAAAAAATGAATTTCAAAGTCAAAAGTCGCATTACAAGTGTTATGAGAGGAGCTCCCATTGCAGATATAGAAGTTCTGCTTTGTTCAATTGCTTCATATTTATTTTTTAAAAGTGAGGCAAGTAAATCTCTGCACCACATAACGCATGTATTGGTACTTGGACAGCAGTCAAATAGGCGCTAAGTACATAGCTGTTTTTGACAGCATAACTTGGCTATCGGGAGAAAGCACTTGACTCAAAACAGGGTTTTGATCGCCGTTTTCAAGCTTTCCTTCCATATCGACTAAAATGGAACAGCGTGGGTTGGAATGGCCTTGGGCCGGGTAATATCATCACTTACACAGATGGGTCCCACATGGATCGGACTACTCTTAAACCTGTCGGATAAGACTAATCTGCAGTTTTGATGTATTTTTCAGAAAAAATCTTTGCGATTGCCACTGCTGCTTATATCATTTTAAGAAAAAGTGTAAAATTCGCTACCTTATACATCTGTTTAGTAAACCAACAGCAAACCATTATCAAGCCTGCTCAACTTGATCATCATCTCCAAAATTGTTAAGGAGGGCATCGCTAAGATGAGTAGGTTGAGAAGGTTTAACAGTGCAATACTGATCTGGGTTCCTGGGCACACAGAAATTCAGGGTAAAAAAAAGCGGCCAAGTGCGAGTCGGACTCGCCCATGAAGGGTTCCGTGCGAATTATAATTATTATTTACCTAGACACCTATTACAGATTTATTATTATAGAAAATAATGGTTCGTGGTTTACGCATAAGGTTTATGTTATGAAATAAAATGTTTTTTTTTATATTTCAGTTGATTGAATGAAAGGTAAATTGCGGTTTTCGATTTATGACGTATTAAAAAAAACTACTTACTAGATCTCGTTCAAACCAATTTTCGGTGCAAGTTTGCATGGTATTGTGCATCATATATTTTTTTTAGTTTTATCATTCCCTTATTTTAGAAGTTAAAGGGGAGGGGGGCACATTTTAAAACTTTGGAAGTGTCTCTCGCGCAAACTATTCAGTTTAGAAAAATTGATATTAAAAACAGTGACGGACTAACCAGGGGGCGGAAGGGGCGGCCCGCCCCGGGCCTCCGGTCTTGGGGCGGGCCGCCCAAATCCTTCAATTTATAATAAAATGAGAATTCAGTGAATAGTTACCGTGTGGGTATATCGCTCATACTTCAATACTTCTTGACCATTTGCATCTCGGTTGCATCATGCGAGAACAGTTTTTCGAAATTTAAACTAATTAAAAATTATCTTCGATCTACAATGGATCAAGAGCGACTGGTTAATCTAGCCGAGCTTTCAATAGAAAGAAAAATTTAAAAAGAAATCGAATTCACTGAAGTTATGGAGGAGATCAGTAAATTGAAGGCACGGAAACATAATATAATAGGTACGATACAATAAATAAAAAAAAAACTATCTTTGATTTATTTTACATAATTTTTATACCCTATTCTAGGGGTATATTAATTTTGACGCATAGTTTGTAACATACCTTAATATTGCCCGTAGACCCCTAAAAGTTACTATATTTATGATCAGCATCGATAGTAATGTCGATCTAGCCATGTCCGTCCGTCCGTCCGTCCGTCCGTCGGCAAAAATTAGGCCCTTAAACTGGACCTAGAGAGCTGAAATTTTAACCATATACTCTCTAGGGTCCCGAAATAATCAAGTTTAAGCATTTTTGAAATCCGCCCACAGACACGCCCACAAACTCAAAAAAACAAAATTTTGGAAAAAATCGAATTTTGAGCTAGAGAGCTGAAATTGTTTATATATGATCTATGGCCCATAAAACTGATTGGGACATAAAATTTTCAAAATCCGCCCACTGACACGCCCACAATTAAATAAAACAAATTTTGGGAAAAATTGAATTTTGAGCTAGAAAGCTGAAATTTTTTATATATGATCTTTGGCCCATAAAACTGCTTGGGACATAAAATTTTCAAAATCCGCCCACTGACACGCCCACAATTAAATAAAATATTTTTTTTGAAAAACCAAAATTTGAGCTAGGGAGCTGAAATTTTTAATATATACTCTCTAGGGGCCCTTTATGCTCATGTGTAAATATTTTCAAAATCCGCCTACTGACACGCCCACAATTATTTATTTTTTATTTTTGAAAGTCCAAAGTTTGAGCTAGGGAGCTGAAATTTGTAGTATATACTCTCTAGGTGCCCTTTATGCTCATACTTAAATTTTTTTTAAATCCGCCTACTGACACGCCCACAATTAAATAAAACAATTTTATTGAAAAACCAAAGTTTGAGCTAGGGAGCGTTTTTATTTACAAAAGCTTAGTTTTTTCGATAAAATCCTTTAAATTTTTGTCACGCCCACTTATGAGATATAGGAATAAGAATAGGGTATCCAACAGTTCGCCCAAGCGGACTGTAGCCCGCCCCTATGTTTTTTTGTCGATCGATTCGCATTTTACTTTCCTCACCCATATCCATTGCGTATTGTAGGTATGTACAGTCATCGCCACTTGAATAGGACATCCTGTTCATTTTTTTTGCAATTGCTCATAACTCGAAAGCGGAATGATAAAATAATGATATTATGTCCGTTATCTTTGTCCAACTCTTCTTCTTTCTCTGTGACAAAATTGCAAGTTCTGGAAAAGAGCCGTTACATGTTTGTTTCCACTTTATGTTAACATTCGTTGGAATTAAAGCAACATTTTTGCACCACTTGAATAGAACATGCATAAATGCATTTAGTTTGATCGTTATCTTTGGCACGCGAGCTCATATTCTTCGTTGATCGATTTTTTTTTTTAATTTCGTTTATTTAATTTAAAAAAAAAACCTAAAATGAGTCGAGGAAAAGCATTAACCGTGGCGGCATATTTTTAAGTAATGAGTATGAATATGGAAAAAACATGAAAGGCCGGACACACAGCGTGCTTACTAATGCGGAAAGGCGACTTATTTTAAGAAAAGCATCAAATTCTCACGACTCTTTGGCAAAAATCAGGGATAAATGTGGTGTCAAGGCAAGTCTTACAACTATGCGTCGTGTTATTTCGAAAGCTAAACATCTAAAAAGACTGAAAATCAAGAAGAAGCCACCTCTTAACCCTGGTTCGAAAAGAGCAACGCCTCAGTTTTTGTCTCCTACATGTGACCTGGACTTCGGAGTGGCATAGAGTAGTCTTCTCCGATGAAAAAAAAATAATTTGGAAGGCCCCGATGGCTATTGCTACTATTTCCTTGACCTCCGCAAAGAAACACATTATTTGAACCGGCTGCATAGCAGAGTTGGAGGTGTGGGGGACCATTTCCTATTATGGAACCTGCCAACTACAATTTATGTCAACCACAATGAATGCGTTGTCTTACAATGGCATATTGAAAAAGGCCTTTCCATACTTTCATACCCTTTTTGGACCTCCGCAGTGCATTTATCAACATAATAATGCGCCACTACATACAGCTCGGGTAGTTAAAACCTATATACAGAGTCAAAATGTGGAGCTATTAAGCTGGCCGCGTGCACTCAAACGACTTCTGCAGAAGCTGCATGGACGAGGAGGAGGAGGAGACTGTACTTCACCTTCTCTGCACATGCCCTGCACTCTCCCACAAAAGAAATCTCCATCTAGGGGACTTCTTGTTTAACGACACAAACGACTTAGCCAACACTGGCGTCAGAAGTCTTTCGCGCTTCATAAGAAGCTCTCATTGGTTCAACGAGCAGTGAGGGAATCCCCAGATCTGTGTGGTACCACAATGGACCTAATCCTGGTCTAAGTGTGTCGGCCTTGCTGACAGCCACGTCAACCTAACCTAACCTAACCTAAGCTGGCCGCCCTATTCTCTGGATTTTTAAATATCATTGAAAATGTATGGGATGGTTGACACGTCAAGAATACGGATCAGGACAACAATATTCGAGTATACGCGAACTAACCCAAGGCATCGAATAAGCTTGCAGCTCGATTTCACGGAATTATTTGGCTAATAATACATCCCTTCCAAACAGGATGTGTGAAGTTTTGCAACAGAAAGGTGGCTCAATACACTATTAAACATTTTTTTTTTTTTTAATGTAAAATACTCCAATTATCTTAAATTTAAGTTATTTTTGTAATAAAAAGAATCAGAAATCACTAAAATGTTTTTTTTATTAAAGTGTCCTATTCAAGTGGTGCAAATTTTCGAACCCGCATTTTGCCGGTTTTTGGTTGATAGTAGTTTGTCAAAACTTGAATCTTCCTTTTGATCAAACTACAGCAATTAAATTAACTTTGTTTACAAAAAAAAGTTAAGTCTCTAGCATGCTTGGTTTGGGAGCAATGAAGGATAGAAAACAGACGTAAGGGGTGTCATATTCAAGTGGCGAGGAGTATATGTTTATTTAGCCTAAATAATTTAATTCGAATTTAAATTTCACTTGCCAGATTTTAACGAAATAAACATAAACACTTATTTATACATACAAATGTGAACTGAGTAAAAAGCTAGTTAAATTACATTTTTTAAAAAAGCTTGGGGGCCTCATTCAGCTTTGACGCCCCGGGCCTCTGACGGGCTTAGTCCGCCACTGATTAAAAACCTCAATACCATTTTTGAAGACCTATCCATAGATACCACACACGTATGGGTTTGATGAAAAAAAAATTTGAGTTTCAGTTCTAAGTATGGGGAACCCACAAAATGTATTGTTTTTTTCTATTTTTATGTGAAAATCCTAATGCGGTTCACAGAATACATCTACTTACCAAGTTTCAACAGTATAGCTCTTATGGTTTCGGAAAAAAGTGGCTGTGACATTCCCGGACAGACAGACAGACAGACATGACGAATCTATAAGGGTTCCGTTTTTTGCCATTTGGCTACGGAACACTAAAAAAAAGAGCCTCATGTTCGAGACGACAAGGAAGACCGAACCTCCGTTTTAAAAACCAAGTCATCGCGGATGCCAGAGCACTTGGTCTGTCCAAATGGAAGCAGCGTGCCCAGGATCGCGGAGGATGGATGGCTGCACTGTCTCATGCGGAAACACTCCACCGGCCGAAGGGCCGTTAAGTAAGTAAGTAATACAATGTACATTACTCTAAGCTTATGCAAATGTTTAATACGACAAACTCTTTTGATCTTCCTGAAAACAAGGAAAAATGTAAGTATCTTATTAGAAAATAGGACTAAATCTAAATGAGACACTCTTATCCTTATCCAACACATGCTACGATTGATATTCATATTGCAGACCCTGTCTTTGTCAATATTGAGCAACATCAATTTCTGGCGCCTTTATTACCTAATCGAGGGATTCTTTGGATTCATTAACATTCATCTAAACATTCACAGGTGAATGACAAATATTGCCAAATAGAAACATATTATAGCCGTGAGCTGCAGCAATTCATATTTCCCGATTGATGTCAAAGGAAAAATGATGCCAACTGGAAGGAGAGGCCTGCAACGCTAACTTGATTGTGTATCGCATTTGTTTAATTTTTGCAGAAAAATAATTATTTGGGTGGGTTTTATAGCTTTAATCTCATTCTGTTGTAACAAAGAGGATTTTTATTTGGTAGATAAATAAAAATGCAGAGCGAGTGGAGTGCCCGGCATTTACAATTCAATCACGGGGGACACAACTGGCAAACACCAAATTGAGGTTGCGTTCAATTGAAAATGGTTTTGAATTTAATGAAACATATTCGCACCAAATGCGTATCGAATAACATTTAAATGGGCATATTCATTGTGGTGATTCACTGAATTTACTCGAAAATAAATGAGTAAGTACAATAATGGATTAATGAAAATCAATGCAAGACCATGGGTAATTGGCTGGCAAGGAGGCATTAATATAGAGTTGCATTCGGAATCAGGACATATTTGGTAGCGTTCTGCTTAACATGATTTTAATATTAATTTGCTGCCATCTGTTCTACAGCGTATGACTAGCACCACTAACTTATTAAAGACTTTGTTGCCAAAATACATTGTTCTTCAATTAGAATTTAGAACTCTATAATGCTTAAATAGCACGCCAAAGTGATTTCAACTAGGACAGGTACTGAATGATTTGTCTCTTAATTTTCTCTAAATAAATACAGGGTGCGCAACATAACTTTCGCTTAACTTAACGCATTCCAAAAAAAAGTGATGTTGCCGCACCCTGTATTTAATTAAATAAAGCACTAGGTATTCATTATGTTTAAGAATCCAATTTGCTGACGTCGCATCTTAAATTTAACCTCACATTGCAAACTACCAAGTTACCGTTCTATAAAAACCAAAACTTTAAGTAATTGAAACCAGCTTTAGTAAATCCTCTTGGCAAAAGTTATCTAATAAGATTATCGATTCTTTTTCGAAGCGCCAGAAACATGCTTCACACTACATTTATTTAATTATGAAGGACCGATTCCCATAGGGAAATTTTTGTAATCAGCCTACAGGACTTTCGTAAAAATATACACATGTTCACATACAAACAAAATAAAATGGAAAACTTGCCAAATTTCGGATAAATCGGAGCCCTATACAGCAAAATACAAATTGTCGTCGCCGTCGCTGCATATTGACTGTTGCCTCTTTCAGTTATAATCCTTTTAAATTTCGGATCACGTCCGGGACGGGAATAAATATTTAACAAAGTCAAAGTGTCTCTGTTAATACCGCAAAGTATTTGTGAATCTCATTCGATTTGCTGAGCAGCACTTCCTTGTTGTTGAGGTTTTTCGTTTACTTGGGGACGAATGCCCTACGAGTTCCGTATGTTTCTCTAAAGTAAACGAAACTGGTGGGATGAGTATAGGTCCCTGAATTCTATGACAATTGGTGGGGGCATTAATTCAATGTTGACTGTTAAGATATTGAGTCTTTTTGCAGTTGTAAATGAATGAAGACGATGAATGAAATCGAGTACCTATTAGATGAAATTTAATGGGGTTATAGGAATGCAAATAATTTTAGGATTGGATTTGGTTGAGTATTCATATGATAACTTCAAAGCAAATATTGAGGGCTTATAATGAGGTTTGTATTATTCATTGCAGATAATGTGCGTGATTTGGAAAAACATATGTGTTCAGTAAAGATGTTTCGGATATCAGGTTGATATCCTTTATCAGACTATCTTTCTTTCATTCTTTTCGGTTTGAATATAGGTACATAATATTCATATAAACCTAACAGAACACACATATTTGTCCCCCTATTAAAAGTAATCAAATCAATTACAGAATAAATTGACTTGATGGAAAATTAGGGTGAATAAAAACTAGTTTTTTCAGCATATAGGTAGGTACACATAGTATAAAAGGCAGTCCGCAAAATGTGTCTGGCTTCGCTAATCGCGAGAAGCAATGAACGGATTTAGATGCGGTTTTCCAAATATGATCTGAATTTATTAGGAAAGCTTCACGTGTATTAAACATTGCTGTAACACTTAAGGAGAAAATAAAATTGTATACTGATTACACATCTGTTAGAGTGTGTTCGAGTGGTTAAAGGGAGACACACATACAATCCGCTTCAACTGAATAAGCACAAACATTTTCTAAGCTACGTTGTCCATTTTTTCAAAACCTTGTGCCGTAATATAACATTTGATGATGCAAACTGTTTGCAAATGATGTTGACAAAATAAATCGGAAAGAATATTTCAAAAAGTACCGTTTTTTTTCATATGGAAAAATGCAGTTTTATTTTGCGTCAACTGAATAGACACAAAGTCATTATTTTCGCTGGTTATGAGTTTTCTGTGGAGATTGACACATAAGATCAACAGTTGAAGTACTTTTAGTGAATTTTGTTTGATTAATTGTATTTCAAAGAAAAATGGGTAGATCAAAATCTCTAAATAGTGTTGAAAGAGCTCAAATCGATTTACTAAAAGACCAAGGACCAACCGGGCCTTCTATCGCTGACAAAATTGGACGAAGTTCTAGTGTGGTCTATTCTTATTTAAGGAGCAAAGATTCGCACGGAAAAAACATGAAAGGAGGCCAAAAAACGGCAACAACAGCGGTTGATCGAAGAGCAATTTTAAGATGTGCTTCCAATTCCTGCGACTCTGCGGCAAAAATAAAGCAGAAAGCCGGTGTTACTGCAAGCGTTTCAACAGTGCGAAGGGTTATCAATAGTACCAAACATCTGAAATGGTTAAAAATTCAAAAGAAACCACCATTTAACGAGAAACGGTCCAATATATATAAATATCTTTCTTATTTAATAAAAAGCATTCGTTTTAAATTCAAGTTTAGTGTATTATTTCAAAGTTAAATAATCGCCCTTACATTCTTTTTCTAAATCAGCGTGCTTTCTCAAGTTTGTTGTTGTGCGTGAGAGATTTACATATGTATATTTTGTCGCCGCCATTGTTTGCCACGCAGTCAACAACAAAGGCCTTATTGCAACAGTTACTCAGAGGCGTCAGTATAGATTCCTGTCTGAATAGAAATCAGTGAGGAACGGGATTTATGGAAAAGGAGAGCGGAAGTGCATATAATTTGAGAAGTACGGTGACAATCGCTGACGCAGAATCGGGTTCCGAGAGTGAAGAATCGCTTTTGGACAAAACATTTATTGAAGTTACACAAACCGTCATGGACTCAGAACAAATTGCCTTAATTGTAGCCAGCATAAATGCGCTTAAGTCGTCTGTGGAAGCACTCAGAACCAGCACAGCGGATAGTCAAAAGGACATCGAAAGACTAAGTATTCAACTCCAGACGAATCAAAATGTCGATAGCGGGCAGATGACATCAGTCCTCATCACAAATGATTCGACAGTTCGAGGTGGAACGAATCAACCTTTGATAGCCGGCGTAAGTGATTCAACAACTAAACGTTATGATTTGCCGAACTTTTCAGGCAACGCCGAGGATTGACCTTTGTTTGTAGCCAATTTCAGAGATACGACCACTGCCTTCAAGTACACAGACCGACAGAATCTTATGCGTCTGCAAAAGTGCTTAGCAGGACCAGCCAAGGAAGCAGTTGCGTCTATGCTCATCTACTCACAAGATGTTTCGAATGCCATCGAGGAACTAGAATTTCGATTTGGAAAACCGGATCTGCTAGTTCGCCAACAGCTCAACAAGATTCAACAATTTCCAGTCATTGCCGAAAACAGGATTGACCAGGTTCTTTCGTTTTCTACAAAAGTGCGTAACGTCGTAGCATTTCTGACATCAGCCAACTGTCAGCAACATCTATCAAACACAGCACTGTTAGAGCAGTTGATGAGCAAGTTGCCACCCAACAAGCAGTACGAGTGGGTGACGCACGCAATAAACATAAAGCCATTTCCTACAGTTGCCGATTTCTCGAAGTGGCTTAGTGAGCTGGTCAGAGTCGTGTGTTTAATGCCGCCTCCATCGACTTTGTTGAAAAATAGTTCACTAGCGCAGTCGCAACAGCCTCGACGTGTCATGCATATCAACGACGAAGTTCACGCCCATCAACAGCAAGCCAGACAACAAACACTTAGTTGCTATGAATGTGGTGCAGCACATTCCATTTCAGATTGTGTCATCTTTAATCAGTCTCTTGTTACAAAAGCCCGTTGGCAAAAGGTGAAGGATCAACGTTTATGTTTCTCGTGCTTGCGCAAAGGTCATAACACTACGAACTGTCGCTCCAAAAAAGTATGTGGTATCCAGGGATGTCGTCGTTCTCATCATCCTAGTCTAGACGAGGAGCCGTCTATGGCTACATCATCAGAAGCTACTTCCCACGGAGTATATTTAAGTTGCCAAAGATCACCGCCAGTAAGCCTTTTATTCAAGGTTTTGCCAGTCACTTTGTTTGGGCCAAACGGAAAGTGCGACGTATTTGCCATGTTCGACGAAGGTTCAGCCATAACAATTTTGGAGGAAGACATAGCCAAGGAACTAGGACTTAAAGGTCAGTCACAGCCATTAACTCTACAATGGTACGGACAAAAGGTCACCACAGAGCCTTCGTCATTAGTAAGTTTGGAGATCAGAGGTCACGGAGAGTCAACCAACTTTGTCATAAGAAACGTAAGAACTATTAGCAACTTGAACTTGCCTGAACAATCATTTAAAAAGTCAGAATTCAAACATTTCGAGTATTTGCCACTCAAAGACTATGAAAGGGTTAAGGCAGTTATATTGCTCGGTCTAGACAATGTTCAGTTGGGAGTATCGTTGACAACCGTTCAGTCCAATAACAAGAGTCCAGTAGCTGTCAAAACTAAGCTAGGTTCGGTTGCCTACGGGCCATCCAGCCACTCAACAATATCAAGGCCCATTGTGCTCTATACACGAGAGAAGCAGCAGTTTGATGAGCTACATAATATGGTTGTGGAGTACTTTACAGCGAACAATTTCGGTTTAACAACTCGACAATGACACTGGAGTCCGAAGACAACAAGAGGGCTCGCCAGATCTTGAAGGAGACTACACATCGTATTGGGAACTGATTTGAGACCGGTCTACTTTGGAAATGTTTTACCCCTGTATTGCCGAACGCTTAAAGATGGCAGAGAAACGTCTCTCTGATATAGAAAAAAAGATGAGCCTCGATCCAGTTTTCGCCAGCAGGTATAAGAGGGAGATCTCCAACTACATACTCGTACTTGGAGAAATGATACGCCAAGAAGCGTCAAAGACTGATCATCCTGTATGGTTAAAGTGACCATACGTCCCGCTTTCGGTGGGACCGTCCCGCTTTTAAGCAGTCTGTCCTGCTGTCCCCAGCGCGTGCCAAAATGTCCCGCTTTAGCAAATAGAGCAAAATATGTTATTAGAGACGAACCTCGACTTACCTACATATTCCATCAAAGTCGGAATACGATGACTGGAATGGCCAAATTATAAGAAACTGACGCTGAGGTTGTTCAGGAAATAAAAACTGCTGCCGTAGAAAAACTAACAAAGAATACTTGGATCAGTGGAGCCAGTTTAATGGAGAACTAAACATTTTTGAGTGGGCGAATTTAAAAAAAAAAGTCCTTAAGTGGGAAGAAGAACAAAATGTTACCGATCTGCTGATTACACAAGGATTTCTCAGCATCGACCAAGACACGGATGTGTTTAATGAGTTTTAGCTTATTTCTAACTATGTGACAAATGCAAAAATATCAATCTGGAACACCGAGAATGTTGATACTGAAGACCGCTGGGTAGAGTTGCTAACACATTTCCGAGATCGCAATATCAACTGTGCGAATTTTCCAATAATTATGGAATACATTTTATGTCTGCCTGGAAGTAACGCACCTGCCGAAAGAGTTTTTCTCCTATGAATAAATTATGGACAAGTGATAAAACACAGCTAAGTGTCGCTGATTTGGATCAAACCACAATTTAAAGTTTTTTTTTTGTTTTTTATGTTTTAATTTTATTTTACAAGAGATACTTATTGTTTTCCCAAAGGTGTAGTGTTCTCTGCGTTCATGATCCAAAAAACCGAGAGCTTTTTTAATCGCCAAAGGCAGCTCTAAGAATTGGTCTCTTTCCCCAAATCACACTCTCATAGCTAATGCTTGTTGTTGGGGAAGCTATGCAAATGTGTTTGGCGAAAGAGACATTAGAACGGATGTAAACACAACACCTTGGGTCATTACAACGGCGACCAAAGATTAACATAATGAGTGATGTCAATCATACGAATAAACGTGAAAAGCAAATCAATATTTATGACGAAACAGATGCGTTTGAAACGCTTTTTACACTTTCCGAGCAAATCGGAGTCACAATTTTAATTAACATTATTGATATTAAAAGATGATTTGTTAAGTCCCAAACATCCAGGCCACCCTGGAACGAGTTTCAGGACACCGGTAGTAGAGCCAATTTTGTTATAGGGCGAACAAAGGTGCCTGCTGCTGTCTTCACGGTTACGACTCTTACATGTTGGTCAGCGCCAGTGCTCACAGATACAATTCTGCCAAGGATCCATTTCGTGGGTGGTAAATTCGGTTCTTTGACGACCACTAAGTCCCCGTTCTTGAAATTCGGTGTACTTCTTTGCCACTTTGGTCGCTCTTGAAGCGTGGTAAGATACTCCGTGTGCCATCTTTTCCAGAATCCCTGGACCATGTTTTGGATGTGATTCCAATGGGATAGGCGGTTGGTTGGGGTCTCTAAAAGGCTTGGCTCTGGAACGGCTGTCAGTGGTTCACCTACAAGAAAGTGAGCTGGAGTTAATGGATTCAAATCACAATCTGACATAGAACATAAAGGACGAGAATTGACAATTGCTTCTACTTGAGTTAGTACAGTACACAATTCTTCGAACGTTAAACTTGCGTTGCCTATAACACGACGTAAGTTGATGGAAGATCTCCCATGATCTGCTGGCTGGTGAGCTTGCTCTGCATAAAGCACCTTTTGCATGTATGGATGATTTTTCTAATGAGATTTCGGCTGCCCAAGATCCAAAACTCTTGTCTGATAAAGGCGAACGTTTCGGATACTCCAGCATGCATATAGCGTTGATGAAAATCTGTAATGATTAGGCTAGAAACAGGATTATTTTTCGGTAATATAATAGGGTGTTTTATATTAAAAGACACATAAGCATGTTTGATTCGTCCACCGATGCGAAGCAGTCCATCATTATCCAGAAATGCTGAGTACCTCAAGAGTGCCGATTTTGAAGGAAGCTGGTTTGTCGAACTCAGGTGGTGAATCTCATCTCCGAAAGACTTTCGCTGAACACATTTCAAGATAGCGATTTTCGCTTTCCGGATCTCAGTGTAGTTAAGCCCATTAGATGGCCGAAGGGGCGTTGATGGTTTTAAATTATGAACGTACTTCAGCACGTAAGCAGCAACTCTTTGCAAGCGAAACCACGACGAAATTTTTCCTATTAAGTCGTCGAAGACATGCCCATCAAACGACGTGACCAGTACATGCCTTGCGACCAACTTCTCCTCCCGTTTAACCGATTCCTGTTCGAATATATGCGAGGATAGGCTGGATTTAGGCCATTGTTCTTCAGCTTCAGAAATCCAACTTGGACCACTCCACCAAAGCGAGTGCGTAACAAGAGTTGAGGGAGGTATACCACGTGACGCACAATCAGCGGGATTCGCTTCTGAGGGAACAAAGCGCCACGCGTGCCTTGGCATAGTCTCCAAAATTGCAGCTGTTCGATTTGCCACGAAAGTTGTCCAGCGGCGAGGGGGTGACGAGAGCCAATGCAGGACGATTTCCGAATCGCACCACGCGAATTGTCTAACGATATTGGCATTAACCGACGATCGCACCAGAGCCATTAACCGAACTAATAACAAGGCACCACTGAGTTCAAGGCGGGGAATTGAGACTGGTTTAATAAGGGCCACTTTAGTTTTTGCCGCAACGATTGTTACATTAGTTTTACCGGTAGGGCTTTTCGAAAGGGCATAGATTACGGCGGAGTAAGCTAGGGACGAAGCATCCGAGAACCCGTGGAGTTCAATCATCTCTTCGGATGAAAATATATTTCGCGGAACTCGAATTCGTTCAAAGCATGGCAGCTGTTCACGGTAATTTGACCACTGTTCAGAGAGTTCAGAGGGAAGGGGATCATCCCAACCTAGTTTCAACTCAGAAGTCCAAAATTTTTGAAACATGATTTTAAAAAGGATAACCGACGGAGCAAGGAGTCCTAACGGGTCAAAAATTCGTGCTATTTCAGATAGTAAAGTTCGTCTCGTGAGTGAAGGACGGGGGTTAGGTAGGGTCAAACGATAGGAAAAGAAGTCGGCTGCAGGATTCCAATACATCCCTAGCACTTTAATTAGTGACTGCGAACGTTCCGTATCGACGAAGGAATATTCACAATCCTCGGGTTCTTGCTGAGCAAGAAGTGTCCAACAATTGGAACTCCATTTCCTTAGTTGTAGGCGGGCTTCAGAGAGTAACGCGATCAGTTCAGATTGCAGATTTAACAAACGTTCGATTGAGTTTGCTCCAGTCATAACGTCGTCTACATAGACATCGTTGAGCAAAATCCGAGCAGCGTTTGGATATTTTGATTTGTAATCATCCGCGATCTGTTGCAACACCCGAACCGATAAGAACGGAGCCGACGCAGTACCGTACGTTACAGTTTTTAACCGATAGTGTTGAATATCATGACTTGGAGATTGACGCCAAACGATGCGCTGATAGTCAGAGTCCTTACCGGATATCCATATTTGTCGAAACATTTTAACAATGTCGGCAGTAAAAACGAACCGATGCTGCCGAAAACGCAAACACATACCAATGAGATCGCGCTGTATTGGAGGCCCGATCAATAAATGGCTATTTAACGATTGTCCGTTTGTATCCTTCACCGAGCCATCGAACACAACGCGGAGTTTTGTCGTCGAGCTGTCTGGTTTGAGTACAGCGTGATGGGGAAGGTAAAACTGACGAGAATGGTCGTTATAAATTTCATCGCGGGGAATCAGTTCCATATGGCCGAGCTCGATATACTCATCCATAAAGTTCGAATATTTTTGTTGCAAATCTGAGTTACTTCGAAACCGACGCTCCATGGAATGCAATCGTGACACTGCTGACTGCAAAGTATCACCGAACCTTGGCTCCGGAGTTTTAAACGGGAGAGACACAACGTATTTTCCGTCCGAAGCGCGAGAGAATGTTTTTAGAAAATGTTCCTCCGCTGGATCGTTGAAAACATTACGGGATGATTGGGGAGGGACTTCTTCCAGCTCCCAAAATCGTTGTAACAGAACATCTACATCAACCGCCGAATGAAACGAAGACATCCCGCACTCCTGATCTGATCCAAATAACTCCCCGGATATGACCCAGCCGAACGAGGTATTTTGAGCTATTGGTCTTCCTTGAGGACCAAACACCTGCTCTCCTTTCAAAATGGGCCAGACCTTATTAGCTCCAAGGATAATGTCAACCGCACCCGAGAGATTGAATGTAGGATCAGCCAGATCCAACCTCCGAATATATTCCCAAGTCGAGGCGTCGAAAGAATTTGCAGGTAAATTCGACGTTAGTTTCCCCAGCACGAAAGCATCGACTGATAAATTGGAACGATTGTTACGAGACACAAGATTTAAGGATACACACCCCTTTGTGTATCCTGCTTCGGTCGAACATAATCCCATAACTGGGAGCCGAGCGTGTGCGCGTGGAAGTCCCAGTCTTTGAACACACGACTCCGAAATGAACGATGATTGAGACCCCGTGTCTAACAGAACACGAACATCAGCAAGCTGACCCCGATAATTTTGAAGTTGAGCAAGAATGGTTGGCAGAATAGTCTGCACACGAAGGCTTAACTTCAGCGAATGGTTGTTAACCAAAGGAGCAATAACAGGAGGGTTAGATGCAGAGTTCGAGGATGACGAAGCGGCCGATGGCGAAATTAAACTTGGAGGTGTTGGTGAAGTTCCAGGTACAGAACTACTGTTTGGGTCATCTTGGTGAACAAGGTGATGGTGGCGAGCCTTGCAAACGCGACAACGAAACGATGACATACATTTGTTTGACGAATGACCTGACCGCAGGCAACAAAAGCAGATGTTATTGCATTTCGTAAAGTCTCTACGTGAAGGAATATCCAATTCTAGAAACTGAGTGCACTGATACAATTGGTGAAAATCTTTACACATAGGGCAATGCGATTTGTTGTCTGGATTTTTTGCTAAAAGTGCTCTAATTTGCCCGGATTGCTTTCCACGCGATGTGGTCGGGCGGTTGAGGGACTGGCACGCCTCCAATGCATCGCACCGAACCTCAAGGAAATCAATTAGGTCCTGTATACAACTGTCTTCTCGTGAGCCAATTTGTTCCGCCCAAGCATGCTTGGTATCGTTATCGAGTTTATTAAGCAAAATGTATATTAGCCACGGGTCACGGCCGGTTTTATTTAACGCACTTAAACCACGAATCACTTCATCTGCACCGTCGGTGATGTTGCGAAGTGTTTGCGCATTTGAAACGCTTATCGATGGGAGCGACAGAAACATGTGTACAAACGATTGTACAATTAAATTGCCACGATCGAATCGCCTCTCGAGCCTATCCCAAGCTTCCGAATAGTTGGCGTCTGACACTTTGATGTGTTGAATAAGATCGGCAGCCGTTCCACTCAAGAAAGATTTAAGGTAGTGAAATTTATGGGTTGATGATAGATTCGGTTTATTGTCGACGGAACCCAAAAACGAATCGCGGAAGGATGGCCACTCCTTGTAGTCACCCGAAAAGTTAGGAATCACCATTGGAGGCAGGTTAATTTTGTCAGAAACTTTCGATGAAGAATCTAAGCCTTTAAGAAACTCGTTTTGCTGATTAGCCATGCGTTCTAAAAACAAATTATTGAGGTCAGATCTTGTGTTATCGCCCGATTGTTTATCTCGAATGGCTTTTTTTAAGCCCGCATGCGCTTCGAAGTATTTTTTTTCATATATACCGAAATCGTTATAAAATTCTTCAATTTCGTTTTCCTCCACGTCTTTCAGGCACTCGTAATGAAGCGAAGAAAATTCACCCCATGCTTCAACAACTCTGCTCAAGCGTATTTCGAGCATCTCAAGACTTGTTGCATCTTCTATGATGGATACGAATTCCACCGCACGTGTTAAACATGCTTTAGCATTACCGCGCTTCTGTTTTAGCACATTCATTTTGTACGCAAATCAAGCGCAAAAAGAAAAAAAAATGCTTTCACAAGGAAATAAAAAGTCCAAGAAAACCCCAGGAACTATGCTGACTTAAATGCAGCCAAATGTCTTTTACCAATTATAGTCTACGTGCTATAATGGAAAGAAGCTCTGCCACGAGAAATTGAAATTGAAAAACAATCAGTTTATTTCCGCCTAAGCACAGCACATTGATATTTCACACACGAGGTTTTTATTTTCCCAGAAAGTCACAAAAAAGGCACACAAACAATGCCAAAAGAATACGAATTTGTAAATTTTTAATAAGCTGGACTCAATAAAGAAATTCGGCTACAATCGAAGGACCATTATGATTTGGATCAAACCACAATTTAAAGTTTTTTTTATGTTTTTTATGTTTTAATTTTATTTTACAAGAGATACTTATTGTTTTCCCAAAGGTGTAGTGTTCTCTGCGTTCATGATCCAAAAAACCGAGAGCTTTTTTAATCGCCAAAGGCAGCTCTAAGAATTGGTCTCTTTCCCCAAATCACACTCTCATAGCTAATGCTTGTTGTTGGGGAAGCTATGCAAATGTGTTTGGCGAAAGAGACATTAGAACGGATGTAAACACAACACCTTGGGTCATTACAACGGCGACCAAAGATTAACATAATGAGTGTCAATCATACGAATAAACGTGAAAAGCAAATCAATATTTATGACGAAACAGATGCGTTTGAAACGCTTTTTACACTTTCCGAGCAAATCGGAGTCACAATTTTAATTAACATTATTGATATTAAAACATGATTTGTTAAGTCCCAAACAGTCGCAGTTCTGAAAGCCATTTTGATTACCAAGACTAACATCAACAAATCATGCGATGAGCTCCATTCTTACTTGAAAACTAAACCCAACATTTTGAAACGGATTTGCTACGCTGACAAATATAAGAAGTTTCCGTCGATTAGTTCCACCTGCATAATATAAACACGTCGTTTTTTTTTTAGTTAGTCGTTGAATAATATTGTTTTTCTTTTTGCTTAATTCCACAAGCGTCCCGCTTTGACATACAAAAAATATGGTCACGTTATGTATGGTATCTGCCACATTTTGGCATCCAGAGTCCACATAAACCCGAGAAGTTGAGGATAGTGTTTGACGCTGCAGCTACTGTGGATGGGATCTCTCCGAATTCAGCCCAGGTTAAAGGTCCAGAACAAGCCAAACCTCTGATGGGAATTCTTTTTAAGTTTCGGGAAGGTGTAATAGGAGTAGCTGCCGACATTCGTGAAATGTTTTCCCAAGTTCACATACGACCCCAGGATCAGAATGCTCAACGATTCCTGTGGAGAAACGGAAGCTCAATTGAATATTACTCCATGGTTTCCATGATTTTTGGAGCCATTTGTTCACCATGTAGTGCTGAATTTATAAAAAAAACCTGAACGCAGAAGAACTTCGAAGCCAATATCCCGATGCCGCTGCAGCAATAATTAACAAGCACTATGTTGATGATTTTGTAGCCAGCTTTCGGAGCGAATGAGAAGCCATACGAGTTTGTAGCAAAGTAGGGACAGTCAACGCCAGAGCCAGTTTCGACTTAAGAAACTTTGCATCGAATTCCAGCAATCTACAGTCAGCCATGAACAACAGTCTAGAAGCCGTAGTCAACACAGTCAGCATGAAACGTCAAGCCAACTCCGAAAAAGTGCTCGGAATGCCTTGGAACACCGCCAGCGATACTTTTGAATTCAAGACGAAGTTTCATCGTATTCCAAAAGAAGTCCTAGCAAGTCTACGAGCGCCAACAAAAAGGGAGTTGCTAGGAATTGCAATGGCGATCTTCGATCCTCATGGACTACTAGCTGACTACCTTCTCTACCTAAAAGTATTGGTTCAAGACACATGGAGAAGTAAAATCGGTTGGGACGACTCTATTACTCCAGATTTACAGAAGAAATGGGCTGCCTGGTGGAAGGAATTCAAGAAAATTGACAGTTTCAAGTTCCGGCGCTGCTACTCGCCACATTTTCACGATGCATACGATGTCCAAATGCACCTTTTTGTAGACGCTAGTCAAGTCGCCTTTGCTGCCGTCGGTTATTTCCGAATCATCCATTCCCAAGGAGTTGAGGTTATATTTGTTTATGGAAAGACCCGTGGCGCACCTCAAAAATTGTTGTCCATTCCCAGACTGGAACTTTAAGCTGCCGTTTTGGGTCCGCGTATCAGCAAGATCAGTCCGCAGACACGATGTAAAAATGTCCAACATAACATTCTGGACAGACTCAGGGACACTTTTATACTGGATTAATTCTGCCGAGCGAAAGTATAAGTCATTCGTTGGTCATCGCATCGCAGAAATACTCGCCACAACGCAGCCACCTCAATGGCGTTGGACCCCAACAGGAGAACACAGCGCTAATGTTGCCACCCGTGCAACTTGGCCTCCAAAACTAAAGGTCGAAAATATGTGGCTCTCTGGGCCAGCATTTTTAAAGCTGCCGGAAGAGCGTTGGCCCGCCGTAGTAATCGACCCGCTACCAGATTTGATAGAAGAAGTCAAGCCTTGTCTTATCCTGCAGTCGCAGGCAGGTAATCCATTAATTCAATATAATCAGTTTTCTTCTTATTTAAAGCTCAAACGATCCATTGCCGGGATGCTACGTTCTGTCAGCAAGTTCCTGTGCCTGGCGAAGGTGAGCACTCCGGCATCAGCATCCGAAATCAATGCCGCTGAAAGACTATTATGCCGGATGGTTCAACAAGAGTTGTATTCAAAGGAAATACCCGCTCTGAAATCTTCAAATCCAATAACGAAAACAAGTTCAATCTACACGCTGCGGCCTTACCTAGACGAGGTTGGCCTTTTGAGAATTGATGGTCGAATAAACGAAGCCGATTTCTTGCCACTAGATGTCCGACGTCCAATGCTGATGCCTCAAAACCATATCGTCTCGGATCTCATCCTGTGGCATTTCTATGAGAAATTTCACCATCAGAATACAGCCGTTATTCTTAATGAGGTACGTCAGAGGTTTTGGCTTCCACATGCTAGAACTCTTCTTAAAGCAATACAACGTAAATGCATGGAATGCAAAATCGAGAGAGCCAAGCCAGTACCGCCACTTATGGGACAGGTGCCACCTGACCGCGTAACTCCATATGTCCGCCCATTTACATATACTGGCGTGGATCTCTTCGGTCCGTTTAACGTTGCCATAGGCCGTCGTCGAGAGAAGAGATGGGCAGTCATCTTCACATGCCTCACGGTAAGAGCAGCGCATCTGGAATTAGCCGAAAACTTGTCAACCGACGCGTTCATTCTTTGTTTACGCAACTTCATTAATCGTCGAGGTACTCCAGTCAGGATTAGGAGCGACAACGGTACAAATTTTATTGATGCACAACGGGAGCTCAAGGAATGCGAGCGCTTGTTGGACGTCGACCGCATAAATGATGAAGCTACTAGTCGCCGCATCGAATGGACATTCAAGTGTCCTTCGAATCCTAGCTCAGGTGGTTGTTGGGAACGCCTCATTCGAATTGTTAAACGCTTGCTAAAAAAACCACTGTTTGAAGTGGCACCAAGAGTGGAAACTCTGCGGAGTGTTCTCATCGAAGCCGAGGATATTATAAATTCTAGACCACTTACAGACATTGCCTATCCAAAACTGATCCAAACAAAAGGTACAAATCGAGGCTAGATAAGAAGAGAAACGAGAATCGAGTATCGCTAAAATAAAAATCAGAAATGTTTGTTTATGTTTATTTTATTTCTTAAAAACAATACATTTTTCCATTTGGTATACCTGCTACCATTTCTCCTTCTCCTGCAAAATAAATGAATCAAATAAATGGGTATGTTATCTATACATTATGTATGTTACTTACTTTCAGCATGAATTTGTGCCGGTAGCATTAAAATCATCGAAATTTGGCCCGCGATTGGTAGGCTCGCCTTTATCGGTTGCTATTTTTTTTTTTTTTTTGATTTTGATAAATCTAAATTCAAACAAAGTACTCGTATCAAATAAAGCAAATAATTGTGTGCAATAATAAATTCAATTTTAGTTTACCTTTCAAAGAAAATTATATCTGCAGCTGCAGCCAGAGACAGTGTCGTGACAGATGAACAAATCCGCCATTACAAATAACTTGTAACGTAATACCCCCATACGACCGTACTCTACAGGTGCTGCCATCTTACGGCTGGACCTAGCCGAGCCGAGATGTCTGGGCGGATGGTTGAACCCATGCAATGACGTTTGCCCCACCTTGGCAGATACCTGTACCGACGTTCCCCTCCTTCCAGCAAAAAAAAAAAACCCACCACTGGATAACGATAATTCACGGAAGCCGGAAAAACGAAGAAAAAAAATATTTTCCCAACATTGAACGAAAGGCCAATCCACTAAACCTATCAACAGGCCCCCGCTTATAGGCGGCCAGGACGTTGTCGATCGGCCTGAATGGGAAGAGGGGCGGGGGTTGTCCGACCACTCGCAGCTAGGCATGACAGCATCCCGCGGTAGCTCGTCGGTGGGAGCGGGTACTTGCTACGAGCTCGGACTGGGGTTACATTATTTTTACATGCCTATGGTTGTACTTCCTCGCTTCTACCGGAGTTAGCCACTCGATGACGCGGGCTGGTAACCTCTACATTGCTCCGAAGAAGCCCAGTCTACCTTACGGTAGACCCCGGCCCGAAGAAGACCCGACCATGACTTTAGTACATGACTCTCTGGACCACCAGAGTATCCGAAAAGGATGAGAAACTCAACAGAACAATCAACCTAAGAACCTCGAGAGAGAGAGAGAGAGAGAGAGAGAGTGTGGGTGGGGGAGGTGAAGCTGTAGTTTCTCCCGCTGAGCTGGCCCACCCCGCCGCTAAAACCAAAAGAAAATTAGCGGACGCCATGGCCATCGCCTCGCTCCACTGGCGACGACCCCAAATCTGGAAAGGGACTCATGGTCCCTTTTAAGCCTTGCGGCTATATAATCCCTTCTCCTCCTTCCTCCTTCCTTCGACTCCTTGTCCTCCCTTACCCACGACTTAGCGAATCATTATACGGATTCTACGTCAATTCCGAAAAAAAATAAAAAAATAAAAAGTTTTCTTTCGATGAATAGGATTCATTTCCTTAATATTAACAATTTACTTTATTTCCCTATAATATACACGGATCTCGTCGACCTCTTCATCTCTACCACAACAAAAAAAAATGGAAAAGAGAAAGACAACCACGGTCGAACGGATCTGCTTACTTAAATTTAATTGATATCTTAAATACTCGTAGCTACCGCCCTCACTAAGTGTGAGTGAATTCAGAACTTGAAAATTATCATAAAAGTAAAAGACTATATTAATTTAAATGAGAAGACAAAATAAATCCGAAATACGCAAAGTTACGGCTAAGGGCGATGCTAAAAGCGGTACGGTAACTTGACGTCGTGACATTCCACAAAAGGTATGAACGACCCCTGGCATGTCGATGGTAAATCGCCACGGAAAACACTATAGATCTAAAGTGTCCCGGACTCGAGGGCACTTAAAATTCCTTGGGTGACGATCGAATACAAAAAAAAACGATACAAAACCCGAATCCCGATTTCGAGGATATGAATAAAACATTTTTATCAATATAGTGCATCTGGTACAGTAATATGCGCCTGTGCGCATATGAAGATCCATCCTGTACCTGTATGAAATTTGCTACAAATTATACGTACTCTACGAGAAGCTCTACCGTTTTATACGCCCCGTTTAGAAAGCGATCGGAATAGGCGGTGGTGTTTCGAATTAAAGGCAACTTTCTCACCCCTTTTTATACCCTATTCTAGGGGTATATTAATTTTGACGCATAGTTTGTAACATACCTTAATATTGCCCGTAGACCCCTAAAAGTTACTCTATTTATGATCAGCATCGATAGTAATGCCGATCTAGCCATGTCCGTCCGTCCGTCCGTCCGTCCGTCTGTAGCCAAAAATTAGGCCTTTAAACTGGACCTAGAGAGCTGAAATTTTAACCATATACTCTCTAGGGTCCCGAAATAATCAAGTTTAAGAATTTTTGAAATCCGCCCACAGACACGCCCACAAACTCAAAAAAACAAAATTTTGGAAAAAATCGAATTTTGAGCTAGAGAGCTGAAATTTTTTATATATGATCTATGGCCCATAAAACTGATTGGGACATACAATTTTCAAAATCCGCCCACTGACACGCCCACAATTAAATAAAACAAATTTTGGAAAAAATTGAACTTTGAACTAGAAAGCTGAAATTTTTTATATACGATCTATGGCCCATAAAACTGCTTGGGACATAAAATTTTCAAAATCCGCCCACTGACACGCCCACATAAAAACAATTTTATTGAAAAACCAAAATTTGAGGTAGGGAGCTGAAATTTATAATATATACTCTCTAGGGGCTCTTTATGCTCATGTGTAAATATTTTCAAAATCCGCCTACTGACACGCCCACAATTATTTTTATTTTTATTTTTGAAAGTTCAAAGTTTGAGCAAGGGAGCTGAAATATATACTCTCTAGATGCCCTTTATGCTCATGCTTGAATTTTTTTTTAAATTCGCCTACTGACACGCCCACAACTAAATAAAACAATTTTATTGAAAAACCAAAGTTTGAGCTAGGGAGCGTTTTTATTTACAAAAGCTTAGTTTTTTCGATAAAACCCTTTAAATTTTTGTCACGCCCACTTATTAGGGATAGGAATATGAATAGGGTATCCAACAGTTCGCCCAAGCGGACTGTAGCCCGCCCCTATGTTCTTTTTGAGGTCAATGACCTTTCCCCATGTGGGTAGGAGAAACCCTAGATCGCGAATTTACTACTCATATACTGAGATACACCAACTATATATATATTTTTTTTCTTTATATAATTCTTTGCCTTTTTCTTAACCGGGTTAAATTTATTTAACTTTATCTACTTTAATCGACCACTCCCGACCGCCGTGAAGTCGTGGCAACCAAAACGGAAATCCAATCCCAACCGAGTTGATTTTAGTGTATATCGAATACCCGCGTTGAATTTAGTTGGACCGACTACGAAGCCGCCCGACAGGAATACTAATCGTTTAGCGAATCACTTATTTAGCGACGAGGTGCAACAATGACAATGTACGCGGTATGCCGATGTGATTTTGTATCGAATCGATTTAATAAGGTTGAAAAAAAAACAAAAATGATTACACTACCATAAAGAAATACTTATTCAACTAATATTCACTACCCGGGACGGCTATTCCGCGCCCGGTCTACCACTACACGGTCTGCTGCTGGTGAATGTGCTGGTGTTGCGTGGAGCTGTCGCTTGTGATAGTCGCAGGTGACTTTCTTGACGCTGCTGCTCGATGACGACCGCTAACCCCGACCGCTGGAGGCTGAGGGGCGGATGTTGCTGCTGCTGCTGCCGCTGGGTAGTCTCTAGCCCGCTTGTCGTCGTCTCTGGGATTGTTGGTTGTTGCGCGTGGACTAATTACGCGGTCGCGTGACCGTCGCCTGTTGCTGCCACTGCCAAATTCCCCCGCCGTATCCGCCGGCCACGTGACTGCCGTCCGTCAGGGTACTTCAGGAGGAGTTGTCGCGGTTGCGCGAAGTAAAAATCCGCCGCCTGCTTCCTGGTCTGGAGGGCGTTGCCGTGAGATTTCCTCTTCGAAGAGTCCTCATTCTGCTCCTGCACGCTGGTCCGATGCCTTTCTCACCCACGTTTGCGACTTTTCGGAGAGTCTTGCCCCGGCGACTGGATGCACGTCCGTGGGACGTCAGCCAAATCGCCTCCGAGGAGTCAAATTCCTCCGCTGTGCAGAGGAACGTCTCGACCCGGGAAACGTGGTCGCACTATCCTTCGGACGTAGTCCTCGGACTGGCAACCCGTTTATCGAGGTTATAAAAAAGCCGACTCCGTCGGTTTTTCTTCCGAAATGGGAGGCACTGCCGCTGGGAACAGTCGTGGCGTGTCTTCTCCTGCCTGAGAGGAGGGTTAATTGTATCGCCTGTACACACGGCCGAGAGTGAGTGCGTTCAGTCTCGATTTTTCGTAGACCTCCGGGCGTGTTCGCCTGATAGCCGTTGTTGCATCCACGGACAGCGCATTTGCTGTCGTTGCCACTGTTCGTGAGTGCTTCCAGCAATGGGTGTCGCCTTTGATCGGCCGCGGCTCGTTACAAACTACACTCGACTCCCGCTCTTCTTCTTATAGGCAATGTAGTTACGCAGTCAATTTACAAATGTGTGCGCGGAACGCCTCATATATCGCGGATCCAAAAATGACGGGAAAAGTTGAGTCAGTGTTTTTGCTTGAAGGGTTGCCCTTCCTCAAAAGAAGGTGCAGAAAATGCTGTACTTAACTGAGCTGGACAGCGTCATGGAACACAAAGTGACAGAATGTAAAACATTTTGGGGCAAGACTTTTGCTCATAGAACACAAAATCCTGTACTTTTTTGATCTTTTCTGTAATTTTCTGCGCAGCTCAGGTTCATTAAACACAGCTATAGTCGAGTTAATTCCCAACTTAAGTGAGAACTAAGTCCACTTTGTTGAACTTCCCATTCAGGGTGGTTAAATTGCCATGTGGGGTTAATTCCCATGGACTTATTTCCATGCACCGTTGAAACCGTCTTCCACCTCTTTTTAAGTTAATCCAATTGAATCGCACAATAGAGCTGACATAGGCGCTAGTCAGACAACTAGCACTTACCCTTAGCGGAGCAAATAAGTTGCGTGGGCGGGCTCAACCATGCGAAGAAAAGGGTTAAATTCCTTTAAACCGCAAAGCTTTCACTTAGCGACATAAGGCCTTATGTCATATGGCCTTATGTCACGGCACTCCTATCTACCTTATTATACGCCAATATTTTGTCTGTATTGCGGGAACTTATTTCACTTTTTTTTTGTCCGCGGAAAATAATTCCATTGATTTTCGAGTGAAATTATTTCTCACGTTGGGTGGGAAAAGAGAAATTCTTCTTCTTCTTCTTCCTTCAATGGCTGTGAGGCTAGGATCAGGAATAAAGGGATCATAACCCTCCTACTTAACCCATTAGAGGCCAAAAAAAAAGTACTAAATTTTTTTTTAAATTATCTTTATTTTTATATTGAAATGAGCACAAGAAACCAAAAAATATAAGAAAACAGTCAAAAATTGTTGTTGTCATGAAATTATAGGGGTGTACTCAACTGAGTACACTGACCGCCTAGGTATGAAAAATTTCAAAACACGCCTTTTCGACGCATAGTGTTTTTAGGCACTTTTTGCACTGCCAGCGCACCCTTGAATGACAAAGGACACACCGCAGTTGTTTTTCCATTTGGCAGGGTAATGTCCAACTCCATCTTTAGGAAGGCCATCGACTATTGATGCAGCCTGACGCGATTTTCTTTGTTCAGTTTGACGCAAATAATATCGTGCGATATGTCGGCCGAACATGAGTTGATCCATAGGATTATCATTAGTCATCACATGTAAACGCCAGGCATTTGCAATTGCCACGTCTAACAAGTAAGTAAATAACACCCATTACCACTTTTTACCATGTACAGCAATCCTATATAATGAGACAGACTGATTCGAGTTCATCCACACCTCCCATATTTTTATTGCACGTTTGGAATAAACGAGGAATAGCTATCCTAGCTTCTCCTTTTTTATTGGACACCATCGTTTGACTGTCCCTAACTGTTCAATGGTGTCAAAGTTGGTTGCCATGGTACACACACTGTTATCTTTCCACCTTATGAACAAAAGTTCACCTTTCTTTGCAAACCTATGGTCACCAAAATGTTGATATAACGTCCAAGTACAAAGTTTTCAACGCGACAGTAAATGCATGCATGGCATATGGCGTCCAACCCGTCGGATACACACACTTCGAAGCTTTTGAAACTGTACAAAGGAACTTTTTTAAGAGGATATTTCGTTTGCCTAACTCAACACCCAACTACGCCATATATGTAGAGTCAGGAATAGTCCCTATATATATACAAAATTTGAAGGCAAATGCGAACTTCATTACTAGAGTGATGAAAAGAAGTGAAACTTGTCTTCACAAAATCATCTTAAGAAAATTACTTCGAGTGAATGCTTCCCCGTTTAAAAACTGGAACGAACTAGCTTTATCTTACGAAACAAGTTTAAACTTAACAGAAACTAATGTGACCGATTGGCAGGCTCAGTTTTCTGATGTGATTGCTAAGGTGGATCACAAAATGTTTCTGGATAACCTTTCCAGAGCATCTTCATCTACTTCAAGAGCTATTTATAGTCATTTAAACCATGAACTGCCCTCGGAAGTCTCTTACTTTAGTAATGAATTTTCAGCCTCGGTTATAGGTATTATTTTTAGAGCAAGAGTTGAAATTTTAAATTTGAACTTTATACCTCATCGATCAGACTTGCTCCAGCTATGTGATCTATGTAACGGAAGAGTGAATGAAGATATATACCATTTCGTTGCTGCTTGTCCTATTCTACAAGAAATTCGCCGGTTGCATTTTCGGGAAAGTTTTATATCTTTGGACAAACTTTTTGAAATTTTAAATGGAGCAATGGGCTGGCTCAGCCTCTTTAAATATTGCCAACATGCTCTTTCTTACCGTAACAGTTTCACATATTAAACTTAGTCGATTACCCACTTATTGCAGTTTTGACCAAATTTTATACCTAACTATTTATTGTTTTGTTGCTGATCATACTAAATTTGATAATATCTCTTTTGTGTTTCAAATCACGTTAAAATTGATAATATTGTATAAACAGCTATTTCTAACCAAATTGTGTATTATTTTGTGTTTCAAATCACGTTAAAATTGATAAAATTTTGTATAAACAGCTAATCAAATTAACCAAATTGTATAATATTTTGTGTTTCAAATCACGTTAAAATTGATAGCATTGTTTTATATAATAATATTTCTTCATATCTTTTGTTAAACATTTTTTCTTTTTTCCTTTTCTTTATATTTTAAAATTTTTGCTTTTTATTATTTCTTTTATTTTTAAATCATATTATGAAATGTCATCTCAGGCAGACGGCAGTATTGCCATGTCCTTATTCTTAAGTATACCAATTTGTAAACTTTATGATGAAAAAAATAAAGAATCTATCTATCTATCTATCTATGGTCATAAGTTGCACGTTCTTTCTTTTTCATTTCCTTTGTACTAGTCAGTGGACATTTCTTAGTCGTATTTTCTCGCACTGTTCCCGTAACACGGTAGCCTATGCTTTTCAATTCCAGTAAAAGATCGTAGCTTGTGAAAAAGTTATCAAAAAAAACTTCATGATTTGCTGGGATACAATTCAGTTTCTCCAATAAATTTTTGACTACGTGGGAACCCAAAGGATCGGAAGTCGGCGTTTGCGATTTTAAACAGTAAAAATCGAATGAGTAACAGTATCCTGTTTAACTGGCCGCTACCCAATTCATATATCCAAAACGAACCGGTTTTCCACGAATGAATTGTTTGGCGGGATGGTGGCCATAGTATTTCACCATTGATTCGTCGACAGAGATACTTTCATGAAAAACTCCCCACTGTAAAAACTTCTGCATAAGTTTATCTGTAAGTGGTCTTATTTTAAACATTTTGTCAGTCGACGTTGCTGCTAAGTCGTTGTCTACAAGATGAAGGTTTTTTTCATATCTCGAAACCTATGTCTCGGCATGGCTTTGCCTACCAATTCGACTCCTATATCTTCGTCTAGAGACCAGTACATTGGTTCTCGAGGTAGCTTATGGTACCCAGAAGGTATTAAAACTCCTAAGAACTTTGTTAAATCAAAGGAATCCAGTTGGAACTCATGAGTGGCTACATTTCCGCCTGTTTGGGTTCGGATTGGTTTGGCGGTTAGCATCTTGTCTTCTTCTTTTTGACTCCAGTGGTTCATCATCACTGTCGTCGAACTGACTGCTAGCACTATCCTCTCGGTTTATAAAAACCTCAATAGAACCAGGTATGCTTTCTTCTAAATGGATTCAATAGCTTCTTCAAGCCGCCTGTAGCTGTTTTGAGCTGTAAAATTATGTTTCTTCATTGAATTGTTCTGAGAAAAAAACAGTGTTTTTGTTTACGTATGTTGTCACTGTACTCAACCGAGTACAGTCATATTTATATGACCATAGTTTTATTTGAGTTATAAATAATTAACTATATTGTTCCTTATTACTTACTCTGACATGTATTTTATACTAATTAAATTAAAAAAACAACTTGGAAGTGGTAATTATTATAACAAATCTAAAATCACTCTGTTACTTTCACAGCATTTCGGTGACACAACTTCAACGGTCACTTTTTTTCAAAGAACGGCACACTACGCAAGTAAAATTTGTTGAAAAACTTGAAGTGTTTTCATGACGTAAACTAAGAAAGTAACCCAAGTGAACATTACGGGATCTTTAATTAATGCTTAAGAATATGGCTGTACTCACTTGAGTACAGTGACTTCTAATGGGTTAACTGCATCCGTACTGGCCCGCCTGTGGGGTTTGCCAGTTCGACCTCAGAAAATGGCGGCAGGCCTATCGATTTTGATTCACTTCGTCGCTGAGGCCAATCAAATGCTGGTGTTGCTTAATGTCGTCATCACAGCTTGCTTCGCTATTGATCATAGATCCCAGATATTTGAACTTTTTTTTGAGACTTTCTACACTGGAGCACTCAGACTCAATACTGGTCCATTGAACCACCAGGAAGTCACACCACTTTTACTGTGTAAATTTACTCGTTTTCCTAAGAAAGATGAGTAGGCGCTTCAATGATAAGGAGCTTAGGTTTACAGCACTCACCACATCAGCTACTATTTTACCTTTTCTCATTGATCGAATAACTCACGTGACCATCGTCTGGTAAGTGATAGACATTTAATTAGTAGTGAACTTGCAGTTGACTTGCAAATTGAATGCGCCAAATGGTTCATAGCTAGGTGTGTCCCCGATAGGTGGCGCCATAATACAACTTCTAAGTAGCGTTCGGTACAACACCGAACAAGCAGAAGTGGATCGGTGCTAGCAAAATGACGTTTGAGAATGATATTCTTTGTTTTGCAGGATTCTACTCTGAGAATATACCGACAAATAAGGCCACGAAGGCGGAATCGATATCCTCTTGTTAAACCTGTAAATACCGAATACGAGCAATTGGATATTGCTATGTCCATATGTGACATACAAGAAAATATAAGTAAGTGTTTCTTCAACTCTTATTATGTTGTGAATTGTATTCCCGTGGAAAGATGTCTCTCTAAAGCTAGTTCCCAAGTTCACAACTCACTTCCGCTTCCGACCAATGGAGAGTGCCTGCCTGAGACACTGCATTCTTCATCTTTTATTCTCCTCAATTTCGTGCACGCTACTTCGAGTTGTCCAGACCGGAGACTCGGTCTGCTTGTCATATCGAACCTGGGTCTGGAAGTCGAAGATTTGTTATCCATTCCATGAACCCAATATTAGCTCTCCTTTTCTGCTAACTACATACTGCCATTGAATCCCGCTTTAGTCAACAAAATTCAGCAGCTGTTCAATGCACGCTTAAATTATAAGTTATTTAGTTTTTTTTTAATATGTAGGCTTCCAAATGAAATTAAAGAAGAAACTGGTTTTGAATTCAAGAGAAAATTGTATAAAATATATGAAAGCAAATATGTACTTAACCTTCCGAAGGCAAGCGGGGTGACCCATCACCCCACTACTTGAGAAAAACCGTAATATCTTTTGTTTCTGTTATTGTTTCCTCCCCTCGTTCGATCTATTATCTAATTACATCGTAGGTAGTTAGTTGCTTGTATTAGCTTGTCGAGGTAAGTCATAATTTTTGTTCAATTTATTTTAATATTTTACTTGGGGTTACCAGTAACCCCCTTTGCTGTTTACGTGCATTTTTTTTGGCCACTTCGGTATTTCTACGGCATGATTGATCAAGCCGGAATAAACTCGATGGTGCTTTATGTTGATGCTAAACACTCGAATGCCCCGATAAACAAGTTTCGAAGTAATTATTTGAAGAATTTGGCATTACAACTGGCAGAGCCCCATATGAAACGTCGATTGACTACAAATTTGCCACGAGAATTACGATGCACTTTACGCGATATTCTAAATATGACGGAAGGACCTCCTGCAGATGAACCCCCGGTGAAATTACAGAAGCAGGCAAGGTGTGCACTGTGTCCAAGAAAACGGGACAAAAAAGTTAAAATTTCTTGCATAAAATGCCAAGTTCCCGCTTGCTCTGAACATCGCAGAGATATTTGCCTTAACTGCATATAATGTATAAAATTATGTACTTAGATTTTAAAAATCTCAAAAAAAGACTTCTCAGTTTCCTTTTAATGTAAACATTCGATCTCATAATAAATAAGAATTAATTTTCAATTAAAATATTGTTTTATTTACAATAAAAGGTGGTGGTGTGATGGACAACCCCACTTGCTGTTCACGTAGGTAAAAAAAGCCTTGCCTTCGGAAGGTTAAAAACGAATGAAATAAGACTGAATGTTTACAAAATGCATAGAAAATATTGTTGAAGTGTATTATTTACAGTAAAGTAGGTATTCGAAATGCTAACGAAGATACTACTACATAAAAAAAAGCATGCGCTTGTTTCTGCCACGCTCCTACTGACCTTAGTCATTCATCTGGCTCTGCCTGTTCCAAATACCGTAACCAAATTTGCATCCACTCCAATCATGTGTGGCTCATTCACGCAACGGGAAATGTCGCGGTAGCGTGGCCGAGCGGTCTAAGGCGCTGGTTTAAGGCACCAGTCTCCTCGGAGGCGTGGGTTCGAATCCCACCGCTGCCAATATTTTTATTTTTCGCAACCCTAAATCCCCGTCTACTTTAAATGATGGTAGAACATTAACTTGATTAACCCATTATCTTCATGCTTTAATATTTTGTTCTTCAAACACCATCTCACTGCAAACGAAAAATGCAATTAAATGAGTGCAAGATTATCCCATTTATAATCAAATCCCTTTTAATGTTTGTTGCGCATTGTGGCAGGTTGTATTCGTTAAAATAGAAAAAAGGAAACGAACATAATAAAACACATGACTATTTCTTAGAATTTTCCAACTTAAGTATCGGTAGTGCAGGAGCATCGGGAAGAAGATCCACTGACAAATCGAAATATTGCTTCAAGAGCTGCAGCACAGATGTTGGGACCGCTTTGGTGACGTTGTGATTCATTTGGAATGGATCCTGAACGTTCATGAAGGTCTTTTTAAACTTTGCATCTTTTGTCTTAATCTCGGTCTCTATATATTTAGCATAACTGCAAATATAAATGTACTGAGAATTAGTGCATCGTGGAGGTACAGGGCAGCTTGTCTTACCGTGGAATTAGTGGAGATGTATCCAAATCAGCAATAGCAATGTTATGCCCCAGATAGGGACAAATGACATTATGCTCAAAATCAAAGGAACTGTAGAACTTGAAGAACTTACATAGTTCTTTTTTGACGTTATCAATTGAGCAGGGCGCAAGTGGTATATTTAAATCGGACAACGATTTCTCAGCGAATGTTGCCAGCCAAGCTGCGAGGGAATAGATTTTTAAATGAAGATGATAATTTATTGAAGCAGAATGTTATACATTTGAATAGTTTTTGTTTAGGATATGTATATGATACTTTCGTACATCGAGGTCAACGTTGGTTTATTGACTCGCTGAAGAAAATATGTTGTGATGCTTTTACGCTTGTTCCAAAAAAGTTAATAGCACCGCACTCGCAATCAAGGCATAAACTAGTCTTATTCTTACTCACGAACGCTACATTCAGACCCATACTTACGTCCAATCTCCAGCGACTCGTCCAGATCATCTTGAAGCTCTTTTATTGTTGGAAGCAGTTTCTGCACTTGAAAATGGTAAACAATCAAAAGGACGATACTATATGTCGAAATAAATTCATTCATCTTGGTCGTCTCCAACCACCTCTTAAGGAATAAGCTCAAAGCCTTGCCTAAAAACAAAAAGCAATTGAGACATCATACAAAGTTACACGGTACAATTATATTTTACAAATTGGCTGCAAATCCAGGAGATGCCTTATAAGCTTGGTATTACAGAAGCCCACGCTGTTGGAGAAGCCTATGTCACAATTGGTGGACGTTGCCTTGTTAACAATCTTTAATATCGGCACCCGAGCATTTGGAATAGCTTGAATTAACAACCAATCCGGACTTTTACTCACTAATCCTTGAACAGTTTGAAGTTTTTGAATGGTTCCCGACGAGGCCGTATTCTCAAATGTGTTGAACACGTCTCCTAAAACAAAAAAATCCCGTTACTCGTCTAAACAAAATCAAAACCGGATAATGTATACCTATGTCGATAAATATATCTAAATCGGAGTAAATATTTCCAATACCAGATATACGAGATCCAAACAGATACAGCTTGATAGGCGTATCTGGAAATTTTGGGCGAATCAGTGTCAAGAGTGCGTTTTCAATCAAATCGTAGTCCGGAAGCGTTTTTAATTTTGCTGCGCGAGCAAGGGAGTCTGTGAAGAACGTCTGCAGGTCACCCAATATCAAACGTTTTGTCTCTGTAAATGGTCAACATAAATGAAATAGTAATTGTACCAATTTCATTTGAATTACTTTTGGGTAGAATTTTACTATCCAAAATCGCCTTTCTCGCGTCAGCTCCTGCGTTTCTTGGCCTTTCCTTTTTCGTATTTAAATGCTGCCGCGTTATCAAGTGAGCACGTGCATGTTCGAATGTCCTTCCACATTCAATCTAAATTTAAGCTCCCTGTTAAAAACAAGATAAATACTTGAATGAAGCTCACCTTGCATTGGTTGCAAATGAATGTATTTTGTATTCCGACTTTGGCCATATCAGTCACAGTTATTTGATCTTTTAGGGGCGCGGATACCTCTTTAGGTTCGCTATCGATGAATCTATCTATTTCGGATGCTATTCGCATCAAGTTGCCGCAAAGAGTTTTGTCAATGGTATTGGAATCCTTTCGGAATCGAGCAAAAGCCAAAAGAAACTGTTGCGCGTGGTAATTGATGGCTTCGATCTGTGAAAGGAATGATTAAATATAAATGTAAATAATGAGGAACATTCTTTAATATGTAATACATGTTTAACGGATTTATCCATAATTGGGTGATGTTCAAAACTATTTTAGTTTACTTTTGCAAAAAAAAGAACAATTTTTTCATGAAAACAAAACAAATCAAGTAGGCCAGGTAGGCTGGGTTGGAGGAATCAATGATGCCAAGTTGAGGTGTTCGCGATGAATGCGTCTAGCGAACGAATATTAAATTTATGTTTGTTTCTATTTTAGATGGACCCGATAGTATTAATTTGTCAAATACAATCATTTCATCTTGGATTTACGAATCGCTCTGAACGAAACTCTGAGACCTCGCTTTACAGACCCTGGCACACTTCGTAGACTTCTTAGCAACCTGTCCCATTTCCAATTAGACTTAAAGTACTATTCATATGAGATCACCCACACCCATTAACCGCGTCCAAACTATTATTCTCAAAGTTTGATACTTCATTCAGTGATTTGAGAATGCAACAGCCTAGCTTAGGATCGAAAGCTGATTGGTTGAAATGGCGGGAGCTTAGGCAAGAAATTGTACCTGCAATATTTTATTAAAATTATTTTATTTTATTAAATTGTATTACCTACTTTCTACGCCAGAAAAACAACACCCGTTCGTATTTTTAATTGTTCTTTGATTCCGCTTTCCCTTATTTTCCCTCCTTAAAGTCTGTTCAGGGCTGTGTTCAGTTTTCTCAGACTGCTAGTCAATTTAGGTCCGTTCGCGAACTAATATGCAAACGTAAATTTATATAAACTTTCGTGCAAAACTACACAAACGCGTTCGCGTACTGAGAAAATGGTAAAAAGATGAACGAAAGAAAAATGTACTTTCGTTCATTTTTCTTCACACAGAATTTCAGCTGGTAAGAAAATGAAAACTGTCAAATGATAAAATCCTATGAGTTTGCCAGCAAAAAAACAGCTGTTGCTTATTTTCAAGCCAAACTAAGACGTTTTTCACCTTTTTACACAAAAGCGTTCGCGTACTTTTCTTAGCAATGAGAGGATTCTCTCTCGATTTTGGAGATTTGACACTTTTCATTTTTCTACACATAAAGTACACGAACGGACCTTTTATTCTGAGGTCATAGATCGCTCGATCTGATCGACCACTGAATGAAAAAAAAAACAGTCTGAACGCTGTGATTTGGCAGGGCTAAAAAAGAAACTCAGGCTCTGCTCTGAACAAAAACGAAAAACGCCTACTGAAAGGCAATAGAGACCTGCCAAAAACATCCCTCATAATCAAGCGAACATTTTAAGACGTGGTTGAGCTTTTGTTTTGTTTTGTTTAAAAAATAAATATGCAGTTCACAATAACATACGAAAACTACGAATTTGAAGTGATTATGACTTTTGAAGTAAACGTCAAACCTAAAATAAATTAAATAAAAAAAAAAAAATTGTATCGTAACGCTAAATGAATTATTGAGTGAAAGCATGCTTAAAATTGCATCCCATTCACATAACACATTTTTTTGGTCGCTTAATAATCGGATTTCTAGGTTTAGTTCGAATGATTTTTTAAGTCGTCGGTAGGTGGAACGAGACGAAATGTTGTGGATTGTGACTAAACTTTGACAAATCGCGGCAATATATATAGTAGGGATATTCACGATCTGGTGCAATATGCATTTTTTCTAATCTGTAGCAACACTGAAGCACATATCAAAATCCATATCATATACCTACATTTTTATTTTCTGTCCATTTTTTGCTGGTTTTGTCCCTGTAAATCTAACTCTGTTGCAGTAGGCCTGAGGTAAACAAAAGTGCAAAACTGTTGCAACATTTAAGTCAGTATATTTTGTTGTTGTAGTGCGAGAACATGTTGTTTTACTAACCTATTTGCATCGGATCGTGAATCATAGTAAACTTTCAATGGTCAATTCACACACACACATAACGTTTACCAACCAAACAGAATCCAAGCTCGATATTTGCAGTCTCTTACACCCCTATTATGGTTAGCGAATCGAACGTTCGACTCGAATTAAATCAACATCCACAAGAAGGCAACACTTTTAACAATTGCAAATCAACTGAAATGTATCTCATACAACTCAACTTTGAAACAACTGAATACATTTTTCATATTATATGACACAACCTCTATCAGTTGTTATTGTTAAACGTATTGCTTGTTATTGTTAAACGTATTGCTGATTTTTAGATGTTAATTCGAGTCGAACGTTCGATTCGCTAACCGTAATAGGGGGGCTAAAAATTAATTTTTCCTTGAGCACGCCCTCTTATCCGATCTTATAACCTTAGTGATGAATGACTTAACTCGTTGAGTGATATTGAACAAGTTATTCGTTTATTGAATTGATTGACTTATATACTAACATATTGCTTACTTAGCTAAATGGACAAGAGAGTGCATTGCACTGAATTCATAACTAATTAAAATGTGCTGACTTAGGAGAATAACATAAATTGCACTGAATTTACAAACAATTAATTAAAATGTGCTGACTTAGAGAATAACATAAATTGCACTGAATTTACAAACAATTAATTAAAATGTGCTGACTTAGGAGAATAATGGGAAAGGTGAATGATTCTGGCTGTGTACGGGAAATGCAAGAGATAGATATGCTAAATCAGCATAATTATGAGTGGTGTTGGGTTGTGGGTATAGCAAATGGGAAAATTATGTGTGCGGGGTAATGACCACTTGAGGTAGGTCAGTGCTGTGTGTAGACATTCTCCCCGCCTTGAACTATTGTTCAAATGTGAACGGTGAAGGCTTCTTGGTGCGTACGAGGAGCTGGTATTGGTGGGTCTCTGAGACGAGAGTTGCGGCTTCTTATTGTTGTCCAGATAATGTATCCGAGAATAACATAAAAACTGTTTTTAAACTTTTACAAATCCTGAACCTAGAAAATAGTATATAAACACAAAACAAACTTAAGCTTAGTAGCCGTAAGCCCTAGCAGCTAGTGCCCTAACTCTAAGGCTGATATTGTAATTTTATTACATATTAATAAATTATAATAATAATAATAATAATGCAACAAAGAAGAAAGACGATTGTACTAGCGCAGATTTTCGACGTTTATGAAAACACCCTTTTTGTTTAGGATAATGTTGGAAATATGTTGTGATGCGTTTACGCTTGTTTTAAAAAAGTTAATAGCACCGCACTCGCACTCAAGGCATAAACTAGTCTTATTCTTACTCACGAACGCTACACTCAGACCCATACTTACGTCCAATCCCCGGCGACTCGTCCAGTTCATCTTGAAGCTCTTTTATTGTTGGAAGCAGTTTCTGCACTTGAAAATGGTAAACAATCAAAAGGACGATACTATACGTCGAAAAAAACTCATTCATCTTGGTCGTCTCCAACCACCTCTTAAGGAATAAGCTTAAAGACTTGCCTAAAAACAAAAAGCAATTGAGACATCGTACAAAGTTACACGGTACAATTATATTTTACCAATTGGCTGCAAATCTAGGAGATACCTTATCAGTTTGGTATTACAGAAGCCCATGCTTTTGGAGAAACCTATGTCACAATTGGTGGACGTTGCCTTGTTAAAGATCTTCAATATCGGCACCCGGGCACTTGGAATAGCTCTTATTAACTTCCAATCCCGACTTTTATTTACTAATTTTTCAACAGTTTTAAGTTTTTTAATGGTTTCCGACGAAGCCGTATTCTCAAATTTGTTGAACACGTCTCCTAAAACAAAAAATCCGGTTACTCGTCTAAACAAAGGCAAAACCGGTTTAGGTATACCTATGTTGATAAATATATCTAAATCAGAGTAAACATTTGCAATACCAGATATACGAGATCCAAACAGATACAGCTTGACAGGCGTATCTGGAAATGGTGGGCGAATCAGTGCCAAGAGTGCGTTTTCAATCAAATCGTAGTGCGGCAGCGTTTTTAATTTCGCTGCGCATGCAAGGGAGTCTGTGAAGAACCTCTGCAGGTCGCCCAATATCAAACGTGTTGTCTCTGTAAATGGTCAACATAAATGAAATAGTAATCGTACCAATTTCATTTGAATTACTTTTGGGTAGAATTTTATTATCCAAAAACGCCTTTCTCGCTTCAGCTCCTCCGTTTCTTGGCCTTGCTAAGTTCACATCAAAATTTAAATGCTTCTGCGCTAACAAGTGACTGCGTGCATGTTCGAATTTTCCAAATTCAATCTAAATGAGAACTCCCTGTTAATAACAAGATAAATACTGGAATGAAGCTCACCTTGCATTTGTTGCAAATGAATGTATTTCGTATTTCAGTCATAATTTTTTGATCTGTTAGGGGTGCGGAGATCTGTTTAGGTCCGCTATTGATGAATCTATTTATTTCGGATGTAATTTGCTTCAAGTTGCCGCAAAGAGTTTTGTCAATGGTATTGGTATCCTTTCGGAATCGAGCAAAAGCCGATAGAAACTGTTGCGCGTAGTAATTGATGGCTTCGATCTGTGAAAGGAATGATTAAATAGAAATGTAAATAGTGAGGAACATTCTTTAATGTGTAATACATGTTTAACGGATTTATCCATAATTGGGTGATGTGATGAAATAACAAAATTGTTTATGAAAACAAAACAGATCAAGTAGGCCAGGCAGGCTGGGTTAGGGGAATCAATGATGTCAAGTTAAGGTGTTCGCCATGAATGTGTCTATCGAAAGAATATTAAATTTATGTTTGTTTCTATTTTAGATGGACCCGAGAATCGCTCTGAGCGAAACGAACGAAAACCCTGGCACACTTACTAGCAGCTTGTCATTTCCAATGAGACTTAAAGGACCATTCATATGAGAGCAACCATTAACCGCGTCCGAACGATTATTCTCAAAGTTTGACACTTCATTCAGTGCTTTGAGTACGCAACAGCCTAGCTTAGGCTCAAAAGCTGATTGGTTGAAACTGGCTAAATTAAGGGCGATTTTTGATAATCGCGTAAAGGAGCTAAGGTAAGAAATTCTGCCTGTAATAGGCATTTTTCTTTTTAAGTTCAGAGCGTGAGGAAGTAGAGCACACTTGGCCGCTCGGATATCATTTCACCCATGTTCTGCATTTCGATCGAAATCGAATTCAATTCACTTTTCAATTTCACTCGGAATGAAATTTGGTGTTATGCATTTCGATCGTTTTAGATTTTTTCGAATTCACTTTCGAATTGTCATAGACCTAAACAAACATAATGTTTGCTTTTAAGTCATCATGGATCCAATAGTTTTAGCAATTTTCAATAAAAAAAAAGCTGGATTCGCACTTTAACCATTCGTAATATCTCCCTACAGATTTGCTCCAATTCACAATATTTATTTCGATCGGAATGCAGAACACACAATTTCACTTTCACCTTGCAAATTCACAAAAAGTGGAATGCAGAACATGGGCCTTTAAGTAGAAATCACTCAATTTATATATACAATTTTTTTTTTAAATTGTATTACTTTCTACGTCAGAAAAACAACCTCCGTCCGTATGCTGTGTTCAGTTTTTTACTCAGACTGCTTAGTCAATTTATTCTGAGCTCGTAGAGCGCGCCTGATCAACCTCTGAACGAAAAATAAATACATTATGAACGCTCTGAGGTGGCAGGGCTATAAAAGAAATACGAACCTTTTTTTCACAATTCAGGATCTGCTTTGAACGGGTATGGTCAGAACACTCTGCGGGTCTGGCGATGACTGCTGGATCGATCACGAAGGGCTTTATGATGAGGTTTTTGGCAGGTTCCCTTTGCTGCGGAATGATGTCGTGCTGCATGTTCCAAGGCATTCCCCACGGCGGCTGGTAGCCGCCATGCGCGTAGCCAGGCGGCTGATTGAAGTTCGGCGGATGCATACCTTGGTAGTACGGCAGAGGTTGCGAATACTGCTGCTGTTGTTGCGGTGGCATCATCTGTGGAAATTGTTGGTGATGGTGCAGCTGCTGCAGTTGATGTTGCTGAGTCCGCTGTTGGGGCGATTGCTGGTGCTGCGGTTGGTGTTGCAATGGAAGTGGATGCTGCAGATCTGGGGCAGCTTTGTCTCCCGTTTTTCTGGAATACTCGCGTGCGATTTTCTTCTGAATACTGTCCTCAGCGTTATTTTGCTGCTGTTGCATTTGCTGGTTTTTTGTGATCATTTCATCAATCTCTGACTGAGTTCTGGCCCTCGGGCTTGGTCCAAGTTGTTTCCCTGGTTATGGCGTGGTAGTAATACGACTTTGTCGCCACCACCCATAGTTCGATGGGTGGGCCGTTGAAGGTGTTGTTGTACGATTTGTTTGCGTCGTTGTTTCCCTGCCAACTAGGATCATGATTTGATCCATCAAACCGGCCACCTCCGTGGCAGCGAAAAAATGACTTTTCACCACCGCAAAGGTAGGCAGGTGGATACACACCATTGAATGGTTTGTTTCCAGGTGGCGACTGCCGACCCGGATTTCTACAATAATCTATTATTGCAGTTATATTCTAAAATGAGTTGCGAAAACCTACCGATCGTCATTCTCTCTATGCAAAACTTCAACGAGTTTTTCCAAGTTTGACTCGTTCCCGTTTTCTATAACATTCTGGTCAACAATTGATGTTTCCATAGTTGGACAGTTAATATATAACTACGTTCATGAAGTTTTAATTTAAAATTGATTTATCTTGATTTTTTTCCACAAAAAAATTAAATGCTTCAAAAATTACTTTGAAAATCTGTCAGCATGTAGAAGAAGAACGGTTCAAGCAACGGCTACGGCGGTGGCGGTGCGCCTGTTGACAGTGAATAGCAATTGTGAATGGATCGGAGAATTGGGTGTGCTCAGGGACCAAGTAATTTTTAGGGGACTGCAAATATCGAGATAACCAAATGAACTGGTTTGTTTCTCTTTATCGAATCATTCTGATATTAGGTCCGTTCGCGTACTTTATATGTAGAAAAATGAAAACTGTCAAATCTCCAAAAACGAGAGAGAATCCTCTCATTTCAAAGAATAGTACGCGAACGCTTTTGTGTAAAAAGATGAAAAACGTCTGTTTGGCTTGAAAAGAAGCAACCGCTGTTTTTTTTTGCTGGCAAACTCATAGGATTTCATCATTTGACAGTTTTCATTTTCTTACCAGCTGAAATTCTGTGTGAAGAAAAATGAACGAAAGTACTTTTATCTTTCGTTCATCTTTTTACCATTTTCTCAGTACGCGAACGCGTTTGTGTAGTTTTGTACGAAAGTTTATATAAATTTACGTTTGCATATCAGTTCGCGAACGGACCTATTATGTAAGTATTTATTTTTCTTTGTAAGAAGGAGCATGAGCAAGGAGATTTTTTGACGATTCGCATCGTCGCCTCGGCAGTAGCATGTATGATGAGAGAGGGATAATAGAGGGGACGAATAGTTTTGAAATGAAAAATTTAATAAAATCTGATTTCAGTCTTTTTCTTCAAATAGAAATTATGTCACTTTTTTGGCTATAGCCGTGTTTCTTTTCACGCGGATATAGGGATAATTTGAAATTTGCATGTAAAATACAACAACAACTTATCCTATATACGCTAACTTTAGCGGGGATAGCTATAGCCTCTAAGTCAGTTAGCGGGGATAAACAGTGCTTCCAAAACCCATTTTCTTCGTTTCTGATGAACTGATGCGATGAATTTTTCAGGAAATGTCAAAGTTTGACATCCCTCCGACCACTAACACATCCCGCCGAATATTTTGTTCGTGATTTTATTATTATTTTTTTCAAACTTCATTATAAAGGTAATTGAATTTAGAAAATATGTTAATGTGAAATTGTTTTTCATAATTTTAGAATATGCTGGGCATCAATTTCAATTGTCGGAAGTAAATATTTTCCAATTTCAGGATTTTCAGTACAAATTTCTTAACTACAATTTACAGCTGTGTCACGGTACATGTCATAGGTGCATGTGTGCTGCCAAGTTTTTTTTGATGAATTCTTAAGCGGCGATGGTCGTTTTCTGATGCCATCCCTATATCCGCGTGCAAAGAAACACGGCTTATATCTTGTCGAAAAATGTTTCGATTTGTATCATTTCTTTTTAATTGATTCAAAAATATTCAATCTAATTAATTAAGAAATAATACTGTAACTTTGTGTCAGTATTGCGCCATGCTGCACTACCACTCATTGATCAATAGATTCCTACCTATACGATTTATATTGATTTTATTCAAATTTTATTATTTATTTAAGTAGAAGTAATTATTCCTAATTTTTGTTCTTATTACATAAAGAAAGGAGTTGAAGTGGCCACCCACTAGTTCCGATTCCCTACCTACTACACATACCCATCAACGCAAACAACTTAGAGCCTTCTTCAATAGAATTCGCTTTAACATCTCTAAACGGTTGCATATCCACTTATGCAGTGCTTAAATATTGCTCCAGTCTTTATGCAAAAATCCGTATTCATAAAACAGTATCCAAAATATATAAGTTATGCAGAGTTTGTATCGTTAAAGTATCAAAAAGAATACATTAATCAATTACATTTAGCTGCCCAAACTGCCCAAATCAGTTGTTTGTGAGAAACCAAATGAAAAAAGTCTGCTAATATTTAATTGTGTAACATAATGTGTATGTATGTATGTATATGTTTATTTAGTTAATATAAACTATTAATTTACAATAGTAATTATAGAACTTACACTATTCAATAACAATTATATACAAAATTTATGAAATCTGATATCTAATGTGTTGAGTCAACAACATTTTAAACGTTCGAAAAACTCTTTCATTTTTTATTGTATTTGGGAGCTCATTAAATAATTTCAACCCCCGGTACATCAACATATTTTTTGTTCTTTAATCTCTGTAGAAGCGTAAACGAAAATTCGAATTTGATCTCAAACTGTAGGGTTGGACATCTTGAATAAACTACAAATTCGCTGATAGGTAGTTCGGTAATAAATTGTACTTCATTTTGAATACAAACACTATTGCATTAAAGTGTATTCGCTGACAGGATAACATCCATTCAATTGGCGTGTAAAAACTGCACCTCAAAATAATTCGCATAGCTCTGTTTTGCCGAACTTGGAGTCGTCTTATGTTTTCGACATTTCCTATAAACAAGATTGTGGAGCAGAACTCAAAGTGTGGTTTTATTAATGTATTATAGACATTTATTACACACATTGTAGTTATGTTCTTTCGTATTCGCTTTAGGAAACCGATTGTTTTCGAAATTTTTTTAGTTACATAATTAAAATGTTTTTTTTAAATTTGAGTTCACTATCCAATATTATGCCTAGATACTTAATTTCTTGGACTTGTTCAATAATTTCACCATAAACACTTAGATTCACGTTACAGTCACTGTTAAACACCATACATTACGTTTGATTAACATTTAGTTTAAGCTTGTTCATTTCAAGCCACTGCCGTAAATTATTTAAGAAAAGCGAAATCTTTTCTCTAAGCACATTTATGTCTTTATCACATACAAACATTAAGGCGTCGTCTGCAAATAAGTAGATCTTGCAATATTTCAATATTTTACAGATTTCATTTATGTATAGCAGGAACAACAAAGGGCCAAATATAGTACCCTGCGGTACTCCAAATGTCGTTTGTGCAGTTGATGATACAGCACTACCTATTTTTAATCTTTGAGTTCTATTGCTTAGATACGATTGAAACCATTTTAGTTCATTGTGTGTAACACCATATTTGAATAATTTTTTCACTAGAATATTGCGATCAATAGTTCCGAAAGCTCTTTGAAAATCGAGGAAAATTGATACAACTATATTACCTTTATGTCTTTGTTCCTTAAAATTCATGATAAGCCAATTTAACGATGTCTCACATGAATGACCAGGCCTAAAACCAGACTGATTTTCTATTAAAATGTTATGTTCCACTACGAAATTAAAGAACTGGTCATAAGCTGCCTTTTCAATAACTTTTTCCACAGTAGGCATCATGTTTATCGGCCTAAATTTAACACAGTTAATTGAATTGTTTTCTTTGGGTATCGGAATAACAATTGTTTCTTTAAAATTACGCGGAAATTCACCACGACAAAACGATTCATTGATAATTCTCAACATAATTGGGCCTATGATTTCAAAACAATCTAATAAAATTTTAATATTTAGGTTTGTATGATCTTTTTTGTTTTTAATTTTGTTTACAAATTTTATAAAGTTCATGGGCATTAATATCACAAAATTTAAAATGTCGGTAACTTTCTTGGAGAAAACTATAACCCATATTTATTGACGGAATCGAGTTACTAATACTGTTTATACTTTCAATAAAGTATGAATTAAATTTATTCGCGATTGCATTTTTATCGTTCTCTTTTTTATCATCAAACTGAATTTCATTTATCTCATATCTTTTTATTTTTAAAACTAAGTTTTTTATGGTTGCCCACTTTTCTTTCTGACTTGTACTATTTTCAATTTTATTGCAAATATATCTCCGTTTAGCTTCTTGGAGTTTATTTTTATAAACGTTTCTAAGCCTATACGATATTCGTACCAATCATCTGCTGAGTTAAAGATACTTGCTCGCTTGAATGCAACATTTGATTAACAAAATTTAGAAACTTAATAATTTCTTTAAAAACAGAAATTTTGTAACAAAGATAAGACAAATAAATGCCATTCTTTGTTAACAAAAACTGAAGTAGTTGCCCGGCGCGGCAACAGTCTACAGCCATTTTTTTTAGTTCAGTGTCTGATATGCCTATTAGTGTAATGTCATCGGCAAATTTAAAATTGTTTAGTTTTCCTCCATCAATGTTGATCCCCATCTCACTCCAGTTTAAGCGTTTGAAACATCCCTCCAATACAGCTGCGAATAGAGCAGGAGATAATGGGTGTCCCTGGGGGACTCTCCTCACCAATTGGAAAGGGCGACCGATCCTTTCGAGCCTTATTGTTGCTGTGTTGTTGCTATAAAGCTTTCTAATTATGTGAATGTATTTTGGATGTATGCCTTGTTCGTTAAGTGACTTGAAGATCATGGTGTGCTCTATAGTGTCGAATGCTTTCGTGAAATCGAAAAATCCCAGATATAATTTTTGCTGGTATTCGGAGCATTTTTCGATGAGTTGGTTCAGGACTTTTAAGTGGTCAGTTGTCGAGAATCCGGATCTAAAGCCTGCTTGCTCACGAGGCTGGTTATCTTCCATAGTATTATTGCTCCTTCTCAACAGACAAAACTTTGTATATTGTTGATATGATACTTATTGGTCTGTAGTTGTTAATGTTGTCTCTGTCGCCTTTCTTGTGAATTCCTATTATTATGGATTTTGTCCATTGTAGTGGCATCTCCTCAGTTAAAAGAACATCGTTGAATATTTCCCTCAGAATTGGTGTTATAGCTTGTTTCCCAGCCTTAGCATTTCTGCTTTAATTTCGTCATTTCCCGCACATTTTTAATTTTTTAACTCGTCTATAGATTTGTCGATTTCTTCATCTAGGAAGATTGGAATGTTGTCATAGTTATCAACAAGGCTATTTCATATTCAGTTGTTCTATTAGACTGTGAGGTTGTGTACAGCTCTTTGAAAAAGTTCGTTGCTGTTTCGATTATAGTTTTTTCTGTTTTGAATGTCTTTTCCTTCTCTCCTAATGGCAGTCATCCAATCTTTGCCATCAGCTAGACTTTGTTTCACTTTCTTTATAGATTTGGTATCTTCTATAATTTGCTTAACTAGTGCGTCATTATATTTCCTTAAGTCAGTACGAATCGAGTGCTTGGCTTCAATTTTCAGTTCCCTCCATTTTTTTGCTCTTTTGTTCAGTGTGCCTTTCGTTTGTAATTTATTCCTTTCCCTAATGATTTGTTTAGTTTCTTCCGAGAATTTGTCGGTTTTTTTTTCTAATTCAATGTAGAAGGAATGCGTTGGAAGCTTTAATTATAGATTCTGCTAACAAATTGTACTTTTCCTGCAATGTCCTTATCTTCCTTAATGTTTCAGCTTTGGAATTTTTAGTAATTTCGTTCATATATAAATAAAAAGATTCTTCATTATATATTTTGGGGATAAGTTTACTTTGTGGGTTGTTTCTGCCTAATGTGCTATGATTCAGTCTAATTTTTGCTTTGATCATTCTATGGTCGCTATTGAAGGAGAAGTTATTGCGGACAGATACATCTTGAATGGATTTTCTTTTGTTCGATAGGATGAAGTCGATTTCGTTCTTGACAATTCCATTTGGCGCTAACCAGGTCCATTTTCTGTTTACTGGTTTTTTGAACAAGGTATTTCATACAGAATGTCCATGTTGCCATAGCCACTGGATAAGTCGTTCGCCTCTTGCATTTCTACATCAATAGCCGAATTTACCCATGAATTATTCTTCGTTTTCCATAGGCATACCAATTTTTGCATTGAAGTTGCATGACGTACATTGTTTCTGCTGTGAAGTCTTCATATGCAGTGTCTAAATCGAGGTAGAATTTCTAAAGCTCTTCGTCCTCCGCTGTTTCCGTTTGAGCATAAACTTGAATTATTGACAACTTTGATGTAGCTGTTTTTAATTGTACTGCTATTATTCTTTCGTTGAATGGTTTGATTTTATTAATATTGTTTTTCCACTGTCTGTTGATAAGAAAGCCTATTCCATATTATCGTGTTGGAAAAAACAGAACCGGTCTCTCCAGAAATGTGATTTTGGCAATACTTTCACTAAGAAAAAAATAGCTAATCATGGATAACAAAACAAGACTAAAAGATCTCCAAACATTGAGCATCTATTTGGTCAACGTTCTACCAGAGAAATAGCTGAGAGAGACAAAAACCTTAGAAAAGCACTAGCAAATATCAAACAAAAAGACGTAACAGCAATTATAACAAATTAATAACAAATGGTATTGCATTGACAAACGAACAAATCAAAGTAATAATAACAGAAAATGAAATAAAAAGAAGGACTAGATCGGTAGACAAAGAAAAAAATACACTACCCCTGTCAAAACAGACGGGAAAGAAACCAAAAACCTTCATACACGAAGAACAAAAAATAGGAGACAAAACCCTGAAAAAGATAACCTCTTCAAACCAGCAATAACTACGTCAGTTGTCAAATTTTTCACACCAACTACTGCTTTAAGGAATACATCAGAAGCAGCATCGAGTAACAACACAGGGTGAAATTAAGTAGCAAAGATCGCACGCTGACCAAAAGAACACTTCTAATAAAGACCATGGCACGACCACGGATTTAACGAGCAGAAATATGAACCCAGAATTCTGCAACAAGAATAACTCTTCAACCCGGCTGGCCAACGTGAGGACTTTAGGCCTAAACTCCCCAGTTTCTGGAGAAAATATGAAAATGAACAAAAAGAAAAATAACAAAAACTGCGAAAAGACAACAAGTAACGATATCTTCGTTTATACTCTTTACGTCAGGACAATATCGAATAAAGAACGCAAGATCGAACTTAAAAACGCTCTCAAAGACATTAACTGGGACATAGTAGGACTAGCAGAAACACGAATATTGGGCGAAAAGATTATTGAACAAAACGACGGAAACATCTTTTGCTATAAAGGAGAGTGTAAGGGGAAATATAGGAAATCGATTTCGTCAATAGAAAATTCTACTAATAAGCGGTCGTTAATCAGTTTTAATATAGTGTTTCCTAATTCCTGTTTGTTATGCTCTTCTTCTGGAAGATTATGGATTATGATGTTATTTTTTCTTTTCTCGAAATCTTGTTTTGCTTGTTTTCTATAGTTCTAATTTCATCATAAATGTCTTCTTCCAGTTTCAACAACTTTTCATCGGTTTTGTGATTTGTTTGGGAAATTTTTTTATTTATTTCTTGGGACATGGTTCCAAGTTTTTCTTATATCGCTTCCATGTTTCTTAGCTTTCGCTTTGCTTAGTTGAGGGTAACCGAAGTATTGGAAGTGAACGATATTTAACAGATCTAAAAGTATGTTTAAAATATCTAAAATAATTTTAAAAGATCTAAAAGTATGCAATGATTATTGCTCGGAATTTCAAAAAGGTTGTTTTGGTTTTCAAATAAGGACTCCTAAAAGTATGCATTGATAATATTTAGTATTTTCAAAAATCTTGTTTTTGTTTCCAAAATTGTGACTTCGAAAGTTTTGGATTATGTATGATTTTGTTCCTCTAAATAAAATTCGGTCGTCTTTTTCATTTACTCGTGGAAGTTATGTATGACTTTTGTTCTGCCAATCTTGGTATAGAATATTCATAATTATTTACCTTCAGATAATCCGCAAATATTTAGTAAACTGATAAACCTTCAATATCCATAGATTATGGGGTGTAACTGTATCCGGTGGAATCCAAATAAAGCAATTTCGGTTCGATTAAACTATTATATTTGAAACAAATTACTAGAGCACTTTAGAAGTATGTTTTGACAATTGGACCAGCGTCGCCAGACTGCATTATCAATGGCAATATTGGTTACGTTTATTGCCCGAAGTTGAAAATATTGCAATACCTAGATGCTACTCAACATTAACGTCTAACAACAATACATTGATTCAACTGCATGTCTTTGTGGATGCAAACGAGAACGCCATGGCAGCCGTGGCTTATCTGCGAATTTCGAATGGTTCATTAGTTCACTGTGCTTTGGTAGGTGCAAAGACCAAGGTGGCGCCAGTATTACCGATATCGATTCCCAGGATGGAACTCCAAGCTGCTGTGATTGTTGCTAGGTTAGCGGATTTCATAATGGCAAATTATAAGCTTAAGATTGAGAAAAGAGTGCTTTGAACAGACTCGTGGACTGTGATGAGTTGGATTGCGGTCAGATGCTAAACGTTACAACCAGTTTGTTATGTTTCCGATTAGCGAAGTGCTGGAAAAGACAAAACTCGGCGAATGGAAATGGGTTCCAAAGGCGAATGTAGCTGATGAAGCGACGAAGTGGGCAAAAGCACCTTCATTTCAACCGGCAAGCAGATGGTTCATGGGACAAATGTTCTTGTATTTGGAATAGGAAGCGTGGCCAGAACAGCCTTGGGAACTTCAGGTAGAACAACGCCAGGAGATGAGGCCTCGGTTTTTGCTCCTGCATAATATAAGTGAGGATATTCTTATAGATTTCAACCATTTCTCTAAATCGGAGAGACTGATCCGTACCACAGCCTGGTTGTTGCGAAGTGTTAACAACTTTAAAGCCTTATGCCGAAGGACGTCTCTAGTCACAGGTACTCTAGCATCGGCAGAACTCCATCAAATGGAGGGGAGCTTAAGAATATGGATGGAATTGTTCGCCAATGGGATGCAATTTTAAGTATGCTTTCACTCAAGAATTCATTTTGCGGTGCGATACAAACATTCACATGGCACAATTTCTTGTTCGTGGACGGCAACGAATATCCTAATGTAATGATATTTGGATTTCTAGGTTTAGTTCGAATGATTTTTTAAGTCGTTGGTATGTGGAACGAGACGAAATATTGTGGATTGTGACTTAACTTTGTTACTAAACCCTGTTTTTTTTATATGTAGGGGTATTGACGATCTGGTGCAGCATGCATTTTTCTAATCTCTAGCAATACTGAAGCACATATCAAAATCAATATCATATAAATTTTATTTTCTGTCCATCTTTTGCTGGTTTTGTACCTTCCTTGGTGCTAAATTTACTTAGACTGTTTATTGGTCAATAATTTTTTTAATTGAAACCTTGTTATTGCTGTGAAAGCGCGTAAAGCAATATGACAATGACATTATGCTGATGCCGAGCTGTCAAAAACACAAGTGCAAATCTTACTCCGCTGCAGTATGCCTGGGGTAAAGCAAAAGTGCACAAATTTTGTAACATTTAAATCATTATATTTTCTTTTTTGTACTGCGAGAAAATGTTGCACATTTGTAATTATACTAACCCAGTTGCATAACATAACGTTTTCCAACTAAACCGAATCAGAGCTCGATATTTGCAGTCCCCTAAAAATTACTTGTTCCTGGAGCACACCCACTTCTCCGATCCATTCACAATTGCCATTCACTGTCACCATTTCGCACCGCCATTCTTCTTCTACATGTTGACAGATTTTCCAAAGAAATTTTTTTTTGAAGCATTTTATTTTTTGGTGGAAAAAATCAAGATAAATCAATTTAAAACTACGTGAACGTAGTTATCACTATCTAAATATGGAAACATCAATTGTTGACCAGAATGTTGTAGAAAACGGGAACGAGGCAAATTTGGAAAAACTCGTCGAAGCAAATCCTCCACCACCGACAGAGGAAAAGGAATCCATTGACGGGGTTGAGATCGATGAAAGGGCTGAAGAGACTTCAGCAAGCAATGAAGTTTTGCCTAGCGAGAATAATGACGACCGGTAAGTTTTCGTAACTCATTTTAGAATATAACTGCAATAATAGATTATTGTAGAAATCCGGGGCGGCAGTCGCCACCTGGAAAATTTTGGAACAAACCATTTAATGGTGGGCCTCCACCAGCCCACCATCGCGGTGGTGGAAATTCATTTTTCCGCGGCCGCGGCGGTGGTCGGTTTGGTGGATCAAATCATGATCCTAGTTGGCAGGGCAACAACGACGCAAACAAATCGTACAACACCTTCAACGGCCCACCCATCGAACTATGGGTGGAGACAAAGTCTGAGGATGCTAAGCCGTATTACTACCACGCCATAACCAGGGAAACAACTTGGACCAAGCCCGAGGGCCAGAACGTAAAGATCATGACTCAGTCAGAGATTGAAGAAATGAACACAAAGAACCAGCAAATGCAACAGCAACAGCAACAAAATAACGCTGAGAACAGTAGTCAGGAGAAAATCGCACGCGAGGATTCCAGAAAAACGGGAGACAACGCTGCCTTAGATCTGCAGCATCCACCTCCATTGCAACAGCAACCGCAGCACCAGCAGATCCAGCAACCGCCGCAACAGCAGACTCAGCAACATCCACCGCAGCAGCCGCACCATCACCAACAACCTCCACAGATGATGCCGCCGCAACAACAGCAGCAGCATTCGCAGCCGCCCCCGCAGCATCAGCAGCCTCCGCCGTACTACCAAGGTATGCATCCGCCGAACTTCAATCAGCCGCCGTTTGGAATGCCGCCGCCTGGCTATGGGCATGGCGGCTACCAGCCGCCCTGGGGAATGCCTTGGAACATGCAGCACCACAACATTCCGCAGCAAGAGAAACCTGCCAAGAACCTCATCATAAAGCCCGGCGTGATCGATCCAGCAGTCATCGCCAGAGCCGCAGAGTGGTCCGAGCATCGTGCTCCCGACGGGAGGCCGTACTACTATCACGCTGGTCGCGGGGAGAGTGTCTGGGAAAAACCACAGGCAATTCGAGACATGGAAGCAGCGCGAATGGCAGCACACTCTGGTGCCAGTCCACAAACAGTTGTGCCTCCGCCGATGAACCAGTCACACCACATTCTGCCGAACCCGCACATGCATATGGGTAGCCAAGCGCCAGCCCCGTTCGACCCTTCCGTAGCGTACAACAACGCTGCAAAGGCTGTAGCCGCCGACCAGACCATCAAAATGGCGGAGCTGAAGGAGTCTAAGGAAAAGGCAGCTGCCATAGCCGCTGACATAGAGCGAAAGAAAAAGGAGGAGGAGAAGAAAACCGCTGCCGCTGCCAACAAACCGGTGGACAAAAGCAGACCTATCTCGAGCACGCCGATCGCTGGCACACCTTGGTGCGTTGTGTGGACGGGCGATGGACGGGTGTTCTTCTATAACCCGTCAACGCGTACGTCAGTTTGGGAGCGTCCCGAAGACTTGCTGCAGCGCGAAGATGTTGACAAAGCTGTATCGAATCCGCCAGAGCAACTTAAGGGCATTGTGAAGCGCGAACTCACACCGCCTGAAATTAAACTGCAAATCAAGCCAACTCCTCCTCTGGACATAAGCAACAAGGACGGAGAGTCCATTAAAATTCGCACGGATTCCGAGTCGAGTGTCGAGGAAGTTCCAATCAAGAAGTCCAAGCTAGGCACAGGTATATCTTGAAGTTGACTTGAGGTTTGTTGGTCGATCTAAGCTCTTGAATTTATTTTAGATGCCAAAACTGTGAAGAAATCTCCAAATGAAGCTGCCAATGATGCTGCGATTGAAGCTGAAGTTCGTGCGGCAAAAGAACGTGCCCTGGTGCCGCTCGAAACTCGCGTCAAACAGTTCAAGGAGATGCTGCGGGAAAAGGATGTTAGTATTTTTATAAGTTAAGTCATGGCAAATTCACTCTAATATCCTTCCTTTTAGGTTTCCGCCTTCAGCACTTGGGAGAAAGAGCTTCATAAGATCGTCTTCGATCCACGCTATCTTCTGCTTACCTCCAAGGAGCGTAAGCAAGTTTTTGAGAAGTACGTAAAAGACCGCGCCGAAGAAGAACGCAAGGAAAAACGGAACAAAATGCGTCAGAAAAGAGATGAATTCCGCAAACTAATGGAGGATGCCCATCTCAACGGAAAGTAAATCTTAACAAACCAAACAAACGCATATGTAACTTGCTAATTCTTATATAATTTGTCAGATCGTCATTTAGTGAGTTCAGTCAGCGCTTCGGACGCGACGATCGCTACAAGGCCATCGAAAAGGTGCGCGAACGCGAAAGTCTATTCAACGAATACATCGTGGACGTGCGTCGCCAGGAGAAGGAGGACAAAATTCAGAAAAAGGAACAGGTATGTGCAAATCGTCTGCCACCCAGACTCGGCAGTCTGTTTCTTTCTGTAAATATTTATTCCGAAACCATAATATCCAAACAAAAAAATCACATTACAATCTTAAGATTTATACAAAAAAAAAAATTAACTATTTTATTTAACTTACACAAAATTGTATAGATTGTAATTTGTTTATAAATTTTCATGGATTTTTATTTTAATGATGTCGCATCACTATGCTGATGTCTTCTCATACTTCTACTACTTCCACATACAACATCAACTACCACTACTACCGCTAGACTCTGCTAGCTGTGGCAATCGGCAGGCCAGTACTACCACCATCTTGTTGGCGTGCGTCTTTGTTCTCTTGTGTTGTTCTATGTGCTTAGACCAATTAAAAAAAGCCTCTGAAGATGATAAAACATGCAAGCAGAGATGATAGACCCTCAATAATGGTGAGATGGTGTTTTTGAACAAAAAAAAAAAAAAAAAAAATAGAAACCGAGACGAGTGACCGACGGGAGAGTACTGGAGACGCTGAAACTGAATAAGCTGCTACTTGGCGAATCGTGAAAAGTTCCATCTGCCTGAGTGCCGGCCCGTTAGCGTGTCTGACTTGATGGTGTCGTCTCTCTAGGTGCCAGCGGAGCTCTACTACTACTGTATGCAAATCTGGTTGTACTTATACTTCATAGCATCTAAAACTGAATCGTAAAGAAATAATGGTACATTACGTTTTCGACAGAAAAAATATATTATATACAGAATAGCTGTTTATTTTGGTCAACACGATGCATTGCTTTCGATTTTATGAGTTAACTGTCAAATAAGCGGACCGCTGTAGTGCGGATGACTTCCTGTAGGCAGCCGAAATGCATTATTTTATTGGGTTCTTTGAAATAAATCTCTCTTAGCCAGCGATTGAAGTTAAAGGTTTATTGTATCATCTTGAGTACCATGCTTTAAGCGCGCTTTGTAAAGGATGAGAGTTGGATGGTGTGCCGTAAGTTTTGCTAAAATAGGAGAGGCCCACGGAATCCCATTAAGTTGTGCTTTCCTGTTCTGGGTGTGGCGCTTTTAAATTGTCAATAATGGAAGTGAGTTCTCTAAAAAAAAAACAGCGTGTGCATTCATGTACGCGCGTTATAAGCGTTACTTCTTTCGCGTGATATCTATGTAATTATGTATGTAGTTGTTGAAAATGTTTACTATTAGAATAATATGATGTACATAAATATACAGACGATACGCTAGACTGTGATGTCACACACTGTGAAGATCGTTGAGCGGGTATTAGATAGCCAAATGTGGAAAATAATACGGCTATTTGAAGACCAGTGCGGTTTGGTAAATCAAACATTGATAGAATAAAAAGTTGCAAGATTACCGGAAACCTTCACGTCAAAGAAAATGGAGTGCAACCGTCTCCGTTGGTACTGTTATGTTCAAAGGAGGGATCCTACGAACCCTGTCAAAAAGGCAATATCAATCAACTTCTACATACAAACGCCAAAGAGACGCAGGCCTTAAAACTTCTGGATCCCACAAATGCAGCGACCAGCATTTGATTGGCTTCAGTGACGAAGAGATTCAAAATAGGGATTCTTCGAGCCTATAACGCTAAGCTTGGTGTTGAATCTACTCTTAGTTGTAAATCATATTCCTTCTGAAAGTTATCTCTCGGAAGCGAGTTCCATATGCACCTTCAGTGGGTGAGTAATAGCGGCTAGAGGGATGAACGAATGACGCATTTCTTGGAAATATTTCGTTAAATTTGTTCACACATCTCTCATGCTAGTACTGTAGGACTTATGAACTCGCCAAAATGGTGTTGTGCCCCAGTTTCGGCACCAGCGCATGTCTCCGGTTGATCCACCTGCAAGTCGTTGCACTGAGTTAAAACAACATTGCTGTGCACAAATTAATTGCTGTTAATTGCAATAACATCGCTTCACTTACGCAGCAATAACATTGCTATTAATTGCAATGACATTACTCGCTTACGGAGCAATATTGTTAACTTTCGCAACGGCAGGTCAATCAACGCGGAATCGTTGATCTAGCTTCCCGAATAATACCCGAAGTTTCGACTAGAACGAGAGGTCAACGGCGAGTCGTATTTTGAACACGGAACAGTGCGGTTGTTTTATTTTCTCCGGTTTGTTTTTGATTTTTCAGATGTAGTCTTTTGTTCGCGATCTCAACAATGGCACTACTTGACCTTTGCTACCTGAAAAAGGATCCCTTGGTATCCCAATATTTTCAAACGACTTTTGCAGAAGCAACAACTTATGTACAAGTCCAGCTTTCTCTAAAAAAAAAAAGAACCACACCACTTGGGTGTTTTCTTCTACAACGATTTAACTAACACTGGCATTATAAGTCCCCTACGCTTTATTAGAAGCACCAACTGTTTTTACGAGTAGGGGTAAAACCATTCCCAGATCCACGTGGTTCCACAACGGACCTCATTTTGGTCTAAGTGAGCCGGCCTCGGCTGACAGCCACAATAGCCTAACCTAGTCACGGCAAAATCTATAAAATATATGGATGGCAGCCAGCTTGCCCGACATGCAGAAGGTGGAAGGCTGCATTGTCTCAGGTAGAGTCTCTTTACGGGTCGGAAGCCCGTTAAGTATGTAAAGTAAGTAATTTCAAATGTGAGAGCAATACTCAATCGCTTAGCTTACGAGCTTTTAAAAGAGGACGAGTTGCTTTTCGAAGTAAAGTGCCTCGTTGCTCTTAAAAGGGTAACTCAATTTTAATAACATAAGTGATTATGCCCGAATTCACTGAAACACATAAAATATGCATAGTCTCATTGAAACTGAGGAACGGTAAAAGGTATCAATTGAGTTTTCTTTGCATTAAATGCAACCCTACAGCACATGCGTATTTTATCCACATCTGTTCGCATCTTGACGATGGGCAGTGTATGCATTTATAGGCTTGTCATTCGACTGTTGTCGATTCGATTGCTGACCGATACTCGCAATAAGGGCCACAGTTATTGGTGAAGATCGATAAATAAGTCCTTGTTGCTCTACCACTCATAAAGCCATGTTGGAGCCCCTTATGAGCTGTTATTGTTATTATGTATAGGAAGTAATATAAATACTATGTACCTTAAGGTTGACATTAACTGAAAAAATATAAAAGATTGAAGAAACGATCTCAGTGGCTTTTGAAGTTGTTAAAATGAAGGACTAAGAATTCAGTCAATTTTGAGGTTTCTTAGCTTATAGCTTTCATTTTATTTTTTTTATAATTTGCAGAGAAAGATGGGTGGGTACAGTCGAACTCAGCTCGACTCCAGAACCATGGGCTGGTGACTGATACAATTGAACCCCAGACTGATCATAATTCACTGTGCGGCGGAGGTAAGAGCTTCATGGGGCGACTGTTTAATCTAATCCCAGTCTGCTTCCTGACTCACGGAAATGAGAGCCGTTTGAGATGACTTTTTAATCGAACTTCAAACTACTCTCTATTCTCTTGCACTTACAGCATTAAACAAATGTATTACTTTTTTACTTAACGGGCTTCCGACCCGTGGAGAATCTCGGCCTGAAACACTACAGCCCTCTGCGATCCCGGACACGCTGCTTCCAGTTGTCCAGACCAAGTGCTCTGGCATCCGCGATGGCTTGGTCTTTAAAACGTAGGTTTGGTCTTCCCTGTCGTCTCGAACTTGGGGGCTGGGAGTCGAAAATCCTCTTTGCTTTTGCTTTGCTTTGCTTTGCTGTAGCATTATTGTCCATTCGTTCAATGTGGCCGAGCCAATGTAGTCGACGTGTTTTAGCTTTTTGGACTACATCCATAACTTGGTACAGCTCATAGAGTTTGCGTTATATCTTCTCCTCCATTTGCCCTCCTCGCACGTAAAGGCCAAATATCCAACGGAGTATTTTTGTTTCGAAAGAACTTAAAATTAGCTCTCCTTTCCTGCTTATCTTGCAGCACTTGGCGCCGTAAAGCAGAACTGGCCGTATCGCTTTGCTTATCCGAAGTAGCAACGGTTTCCTAAGGTAAGTCACCGTCGGATTTCTACTAAGGTGTCATTTGTGGAGTTTATGTTTACTTCGAGGTAGGTGAACTCCCTTACTTAAACCTTACAAGTCGCTGCTATCAACAGTGACGTTTTGTCCTAGTCGGTGGACAGATGTTTGTTTGTTTGTTGAAAGCAAGTAACTTAATTTTGTCCTCGTTGATGTCAATATTGTCTGCATATCCCAGTAGTTGAATTGATCTGTTGAAGATAATTCCTTCCGTATTGACGCCTGCCCTGCGCACTATCTGCTCCAGAACAAGATTGAAGAAGCCACATGACAGCGCATCTCCTTGCCGGAATCCGGTACAGTTTTGGAATAGTTCAGGAAAGCTGTTTCCATACTGCACTGCACATTTCACCGCTTGTTTTCCAGCGTCATGCACAACTGGATCAGTTTTGCCGGGATCCCGAATTCGTCCATCGCCACGTAGAGCTGATGTCGATGAATGCTATCATATGCGGCCTTAAAGCTAATGACAAAATTGTATGTCTCGACTTAATATTCATTGGTCTTTTCCAGGATTTGTCTTAGTGTGAAGATTTGGTGTATTGTCGATCTGCCGGGCCGGAAGCCACACTGGTACGTGTCGATTAGTGTGTTGCAGAACGGCACAGTACGTTGCATACAAACAAATGTATTAATCCTTTAAAAGAGCACAGCTTGGCGATGAAAATGTGCTGTTCGTTTTGCGCGACATCTTCTGTTTATCGGTTGCAAAATTAGATCAAATTCAAGCATAAAACTGGGGCTTTGCAGTAATAATTCCTCTCAGAGGTTTAATCGCATTTCAATCCGATTTAAGGAAGTTCTTTCAGCGATCTGCCACCCCTACAACGCCTGCCAATTTGATTGTTAATTACATACACAAGAGCAATGTATTACCGCTGATGTTGACAGCAAAATAACAGCGATTTATGTGTATTAAACGAAAATAAATCATTTGACAATAATTAAATTATTAGATCTTCCGTCTGTCCGTCCGTTTCTTATAGAATCAAACCGAAACCAATGGGCCATTGAAGCCAGAACACGAATGGATTTTTTTTAATATATAAGCGTCGTCCTCCTTAACAAAATAAATTAATCATTCTTTTTCAGGTTTAATGAGCATTTCTTTTTCAGCTTTTATGCGTGTTTGTGTGTGCGAGTGAAGCATACAACGCATACAATTTTCTTATACTAGTTAGTCTAAGCTTATATTAGTTTTTAAGGATAAAATGACAACCATTGCCCGCGATAATACTGGTCCTTTTTTCTTCTCTAAATAACTTGTAGATTAGGAAAGAATTCATTGAATTGCTTCGTGATCGTTCAGATATAGATCGTCACTCACGATGGCAAGAGGTGAAGAAGAAATTAGAGTCAGAGTCTCGATTCCGTGCAGTGGAAAGTTCAATGCTGCGGGAGGACTATTTCCTGGACTACATGCGGATACTGAAGGATGAGAAGAAGCGCAAGGAGAAGGACCGCGAGAGGGAACGTGAACGCGATCGCAAGGATAAGAAGTCGGACAAGAAGGACAAGGATAGAACAAAGGACCGCAGCCGAGAGAGAAGTACACACGAGAAGAATGGCGATAAGAAGAAGGATGAACCAGAAAAGGTAAGTAGTGCATAGGAAAAGAGATTGTGTGTTTTTAAGGAAAATTATTCTTTCTAGGAAGAGGAGGACAAAACAAGCGACGATGAAACCGAACGGCTGCAGAAGGAACGCGATCGTCAGCAAAGAGCCGAACAAAGTATTCGTGAGCGTGAAAAAGAAGTTCAACGAACCTTGGCTGGACACTTGAGGGACAGGGACAAGGAGCGTGAACATCACTTGCGCGATGAAGCAATTCGTCATTTTAGCGCTTTGCTTGTCGATTTAGTTCGTAATCCAGATCTCACGTGGAAGGAGGTGAAGAAGCAACTTCGCAAAGATCATCGGTGGGACGCGGTAGAAAGTCTAGAACGGGAAGAGCGAGAGAAGTAAGTCATTGGAAATTTTGCACTAAAATTAACTGCAAATAAACATGTTAATGAACCTTTCAGGATTTTCAACGAACACATTGATGCGTTAATGAAGAAGAAACGCGAAAAATTCCGCGAGATGTTGAATGAAATCGGAACCTTGACGCTGATCAGTCCCTGGAAGGAGATCAAAAAGCAGATCAAAGAGGATCCGCGCTATTTAAAGTACAACAACTCGGAGAAGTGTGAACGCGAGTTCCGCGATTATCTGAAAGATAAAACGGTCAGTGCAAAAAGCTTCTTGCGTGAACTCTTGCAGGAGTGCAAGTTAATTTCGTACAAGACCATCGAGCTGGTAAATGAAAATCCAAATCATTTGAAGGAGATCGAGGATATTTTAAAGAATGACAAACGGTAAGATTTAAACTTTCATATTTTGATTTGAACTTGAATTTTAGCGTATCCTTTTCGCAGATACTTGGTGCTTGATCACTTACCACAGGATCGAACACAAATCATTATGACATATCTCGAGGACTTGCACAAACGAGGGCCGCCGCCGCCACCAACAGCCTGCGAATCAACTCGGCGTAATAAATAGTATAATTTCTTCAATTATAAATAAGTTTATTTTATACCCATCATTTCCTCTTTCCATTCAATTCACACGTGCACGCATGTCTTAGAGTGAACTTACTGTTAAGCAAAGTTGAATACAAAAAATAATAATAATTAGAAATTTTATTATCTTTGCCGTAGTTTGGCTGGGCAAATACAAAATTTCAAATTTGGGTTGGTTCTTTTTTTTAGATGTTTCCCTTCTGTAAGTTCAGACATGATATCGGCTTGATAAACAAGGTAAATTCGGAAAAGAATCACTGCACAGTTGATGCTCAATCAACCGTGCCACACGTTCATTGTCGCAAGGATTTTGCATCGGAAATGCATAATGTTAACGAGAAAAGCATCAAGAAAATTGCCGATGCTTTTGATGCATCAGCTGCAGCTGTGTTGCTCATCGGCATCGTAATGTGTGGAGCGATTCCCCTTTTTGTTGGCGTTTTCGAATTCACCCAAGACCAACTGTAGACAATTCGTGATAAAAAGTTGAAGAGGGGGATATATATGCTCAACAGTAAAATTCAGCGTCATCTACTTGAGACCTACACAACGATTCTTGAAAGCAGACGATTGTTTAACAATAGCTATAAAAGATTATACTAAAGTATGTATCCATGTACTTTCAAAAAGCACTCCCTTTGGAGCTCATTATATGTGTCCTCTATTTGTTGGAGTGGTTTCGCAGATTAATTTAATATGGAGATTGACAACTCACAATGACCACTTACTTATCATTATTTGGTACTTATATCGCAGAATCGCAAATATTGTTGCTCTGTGACTCTGTGTAATACCCGAACCGATGAGATAGTCTGGCACTTTCGATATCGCCATCTAGTCGAGAGATGTATATAACTATATTTGAAAGCATAAAGTTGTGTGGCGACCTCGAAATACTGTGGTTACGCGAGGAAGCATTCCGTGGAACCACACACTAATCATAGATGTCGCAACGAACAACAACGAGAATTCAAAACAGAACCAACGGTCGGGAGAGAGAAAACAATTGACAATTCGTGTTTGTTCTTGGAGTTAGTCGCTTCATTATTTTATAGTGTTTGTAATATTCAATAATTAAATGTACATATATTAAATAAACTAATTGTTTTACTGTGGATAAATATTTGTGCACACACTTGTGCCTACAGTGGTGACCCCGACGTGATCCACAACAATTAAAAATTTATTTAATTGGCAACAGCCGAACCAACTACGCATTTTATCTCTTGCACTTGTACATACATATATTTATAAGTATGCAAGGCGAACAAAACACAAGGACGAATGCAGGCGTTTCCTCAGGACCACCAACTCCATCCGATGCGGAGATCCAGGAAATCAATGCTCTCAAAAACCTGAGGATTCCTCCGTTCTGGAAAATTAATCCAGCGCTATGGTTTGTACAGGTGGAAGCGCAATTCCACAATAATCGGATCATCAGCGACAACAGCCGATTCAACGCCATCATCGCTGGACTGGACCCAGAAGTGCTGAATGAGGTATCAGACTTAGTGCAGAAACCACCGGACACAGATAAGTACATTGCTTTTAAAAAAAAAGTCATATCTAGATTCACCGAGTCTAAGGAGAGGCAACTGAACAGATTGATGACGACCCTTGAACTTGGCGACAGACGTCCATCAAGTCTCCTCAGGGAAATGCGAAGACTGGCTGGTTCAAATGTTCCAGACGACATGTTGTCCACTCTATGGATGGCACGAATGCCCAGTCATGTGCGTGGAATACTTTCTGCCAGTCACGGAATTGACCTCACTGCGTTGTCTGAAATCGCAGACAAAATCGTTGATAACACATCCGCCCACGCTGTTTTCTCCACTGATGTTCATGAAGATGACCCTATACCACAATCCACCAACGCTGAAAGTGATCTGAACAGAAGACTAAATTCCATCGAGCCCACTCTGTCAACTCTAATGACGGCTATGCAATCACTGAAAACCAGTCACAGCCATGGCAGGTCTCGACCACAGTCAAGGAATAACAGATCGCTCTCAAGAGCATCAACTCCTAACGGAATGTGTTTCTTCCATGAGAAATTCGGCAGCGATGCCCGGAAGTGTAAGAAACCATGCAGCTACAAAGCAAAAAACTAAGTGAGCTGTTGTCCTCAGAGGCGGACGGCAACAGTCAAAGATTCCACAAGGAACACCGCCTCTACATCTTCGACAAGGAGACAAACCAAAAGTTTTTGCTCGACTCTGGATCAACTATATGTGTCTTACCTCGTTCCAGGGACTGCAAAAATAACAGAGGGGAAATAACACTCCTGGCAGCGAATAACTCACCGATTCACACCTACGGCGAGAAGATCCTCACACTCAACCTTGGTCTCCGGCGAGCTATCACTTGGCCGTTCGTTATTGCAGATGTTAAAACAGCAATAATTGGCGCAGACTTGCTCGCACACTACGGACTTGTCATTGACTTGAAAGCCAGACGTGTCATAGACAAAACAACATCATTAACGGTACAAGGCGAGATTGATACCAGTGATTTGTCAAAACTTCTGACTATCAGTGGTCCTGAACCATACATAAATCTCGTCAACGAATTCGTTCTGGCCAACAACAACGCACCTGATCCAAAATCAGGAGTCAACATCGTGCAACACTGCATCGTAACCACGGGCCAACCAGTGTCCGAACGACCACGACGACTCTCCGGCGACAAGTTGAAACAGGCCAAGGCTGAATTCGAGGATTTTCAAAAGAAGGGTTACTGCCGTCTATCCAGCAGTCCTTGGGCTAGCCCCATTCATCTTGTTGAAAAAAAGACTGGCGGTTGGAGATGCTGCGGTGACTACCGTCGTCTGAATTCCATAACACAACCAGATAGCTACCCCATTCCTCACATCATGGACTTTACTGAACAGTTGAACAACAAAAACTGCTTCTCGATACTGGATCTAGACAAGGCATACTACCAGATCCCGATGACACCTGACGACATCCAAAAAACTGCGGTGACCACGCCTTTTGGTTTGTTTGAGTTTGTAGTCATGCCATTCGGACTCAAAAACGCAACTCAGACTTTCCAAAGGCACATGGATATGGTCCTACGTGGACTAGATTTCGTTTTTTGCTACGTTGACGACATCCTCATTGCCTCCGACTCAGAGGAAGAACATCGCCAACACGTCCGTATAGTTCTACAACGTCTCCACGAACATAGACTTATCATCAACATCAGGAAGTGCATTTTTGGGAAGTCTGAGGTTACGTACCTTGGACATACAATCAACCAAGCCGGATGCAGACCACCTGAAGCCAGAGTTGAGGCCATATCGAACTATCCAAAGCCATCCAACATCATGGAACTACGTCGTTTTCTTGGAGTCGTTAACTACTACCGACGATACATCCCTAATTGTGCCCATATTCAAGCACCGTTGAATGGACTCATCAGGGACTCCAAGAAAAACGACAAACGACCCGTTCCCTGGACTCCTTTGGCGGAAGAAGCTTTCGATGTATGCAAGGACAGTATCAAGCATGCTACACTACTCAACCACATCGATCCGAAGTCTACACTTGTCCTAACAACGGATGCTTCTGATATCGCAGTTGGTGCCAAATTGGAACAAAAACAAAATAACCAATATCAACCGATCGGACTGTTTTCATGCAAACTGTCACCTGCACAAAGTCGCTACAGCACATATGATCGCGAGTTGCTGGCAATATACCTAGCTATCCGATTCTTCCAACACATCTTGGACGGTCGACACTTTGTCGTGCAAACGGATCACAAGCCGCTCATATATGCGTTCCAGCAGAATTCGGACAAGGCCCCGCAACGTCGTCTAAGGCAATTAGACTACATATCGCAGTATACTACGGACATTTTTTACCTACCCGGCGACGACAACTCAGTAGCAGATGCATTATCGCGACTCAATTCGATAACCATGCCAATCCAATTTGATCTGAGAGAACTTCATTTATCTCAGCTACTCGATGTGGAACTTCAATCAATCCTGAAGCAACAAAATTCATCGCTCAAGTTAAAGAAACTCACTTTGGAACCTGAAATTAAAATTTACTGCGATGTTTCCGACAATATGATTCGACCATATCTACCAGCTTCCCTGCGACGGAAGGCCTTTGAATCCATCCATGGTCTTTCTCATCCAAGCGGAAGAACAACCAGTCGACAACTCAGAGAGAAGTACGTTTGGCCAAACATCAGGAAAGACGCATTGGAGTGGTCACGCACTTGCATCCAATGCCAACGATCCAAAGTTCATCGACATACGAGGCTTATCCCGGATTCAATTGCAGTTCCAGAGCACCGTTTCCAGCATGTCCACATAGACCTCATTGTGCTGCCACTCTGCAAAGGCAATAGGTATTGCCTAACTATGATCGATCGCTTCAGTAGATGGGTGGAAGCAGTACCTCTACAGGACATGTATGCGGACACAGTGGCCACGGCGTTTTATACGCACTGGGTTGCTCGTTTCGGTTCGCCAACAACATTAACCACCGACCAGGGAACTCAATTTGAGTCTGCACTGTTCAACGCACTGATCAACATGATTGGAACGGTGAGGATACGAACATCACCCTACCACCCAGCCTCAAATGGACTTGTTGAACGTTGGCATCGTTCACTGAAAGCCGCCCTGATGTGCCATGAAAAAACGAACTGGACTGATGCTCTTCCGACAGTGTTGTTGGGATTGCGAACGGCATACAAAGAGGACATCAAGGCCTCCGCAGCAGAGATGCTTTATGGAACATATCTCAGAGTTCCTGGTGAGTTCTTTACGAATAATAACTTTGTTCCAGATCCACAGATTTTCGTTGAGAAACACCGAGAAGCGATGCGCAAATTCCGTCCTACAGCAACTGCAAACCATGCAAAAGAAAGAATGTTTGTTTCACCAGATTTAAACAAATGTACACACGTGTTCCTACGCTGCGATGCTGTGAAGAAACCACTGCAACAACCATACACAGGTCCACATCCAATAATCCACCGAATCAGTAATCGACTCTTCACAATTAATGCAGATGGCAGAAAATTAAATGTTTCGGTAGACCGTTTGAAACCAGCTGAAAAACAAAAATCAATTGGATAAAAATAAAACAGCTGTAAAAAAAAAGGTAACATTTGAAAGTTCATCGTAACTTCGTCACTGGAGAGGGAGTCATGTGGCGACCTCGAAATACTGTGGTTACGCGAGGAAGCATTCCGTGGAACCACACACTAATCATAGATGTCGCAACGAACAACAACGAGAATTCAAAACAGAACCAACGGTCGGGAGAGAGAAAACAATTGACAATTCGTGTTTGTTCTTGGAGTTAGTCGCTTCATTATTTTATAGTGTTTGTAATATTCAATAATTAAATGTACATATATTAAATAAACTAATTGTTTTACTGTGGATAAATATTTGTGCACACACTTGTGCCTACAGTTGCTCAGTTTGAAAAGTATGTATAAAAATAGATACTGGATACTGGATTGGTTGTAATATTTGCTGCAAATCGTCAAAAAAAAAATTAAATGATAAATGAAAATCGTAAAAAAAGTATCAGAATCAACTTTTTTCATTCAAAAAAAGGCGAGATAAGATACTCTTTTTTTTAAGCAAAAAGTATTCCGGGATTTGGGAAGATAGAGAAATCAAATTTCTGGGGATATCAATAAATAGGTTTCGCAGACAGGCTAGTAGAATATATAATATTTTTTCTATACGACTTTAATCGTGCGAACAATATTGTCCTTAGTAAATTGAATTGAGTGTCGCAGGAGCCCCAAGACCAAGTATCAAACTCAATAGTTTGAACAGTGTGCCGTGCATTATTGCATTCTGGTCATTATATGTATGTCCTCTATTTGTTGCGGTGGTTTCGCAGATGAATTTACCACGAAGTTTGACAACAATGACCTCTATTTGTTACTTATATCGCAGTAGGTATCGCAGACGAACTGTACTAGGATGCGATGCAACTGGTCTGGTCTGGTGTCATTACGAAAGTGCCAAACTGCAACACAACAACAAAATATGCTGAAAAAATGTTGCATCGGTTTCGCACTTTCGCTATACCCCGAAAATATTGCAAAAGAAACATACAATAGAGTAAAATTTTAGGTTTTATTTTTGACAAGATTTCATTTTTTTTTCTAAAACTTGACCAAAATATAATAACCAGTAATATAATAAAACAAATGAAAGCAATATAAGTGTAAACTTAACTATATCTTATAATTATTGCCTTTCGGCCTAAAAACTATTTACAAACTAATCTTACATATGTATTCTTCGAGAAAATCAAATAAAACATGGTATCATTATTAAGATTTTATATTTTTTATATATAAAACAAACTACAAACTACCTATTCTACTTACATAAACTACTTAACGTATTCTAACTATAATTTGGGTTCTGAGCACTCTGAGCCTTGCGCAACAAGTGGTCAAAATCTTAATTGCTTTCCGGTGCCTGGCAGTCGTCAACGTGCACACGCGCCGCCGTGAGCCGACTGAAGCCTTACAGAGTCAGTCAACTCCCGGAAGCACCACCACACGTTGGCGAGCCCGGCCTCTCCCAAAAACGCCCTAGCTGACTTAATCTAACTTATAAGCTACCGAGAACCGATTAACTCGACGTGGTATGGTAGTCGGTTAAAAATGCTGAATAATAGATCGAGAACAAAGACACACAAGAAAACTTTTTAAGATTAATTAAACAGAATACAGTTTTATCTTTTCGAATCTTAGCCTAGATGGTACAATATTCATGCTTATTTTGACACGATTTCGATCGAAAGTTTGACGAATTCTAATAATTTGTATTTTGAGATTCGATCGAATAGAAAGTTTGAGCAGTAACGGTTTTATTCGAACGAATAGATAAATAAACATGATTTCATATCATAATTGTATATGTCTTCGTGGATATTTTATTATGGAAATCTTTTTGTTGGATAGAGAGCTTTGAATTAATACATTCAAATTACTAGTAATTTTCTGCAATTTCTCTCAAAAATGTTGTGCAATGTCTTTGTGGTTTTTTGTGTGATAATACACATGCAGTTAGACTTCCGTTTCGTCAATTCCCATAAATTTACATTAAATGGTTGAATGAACAATATTAACTTGTTGCTACCACGTGAAGTGGCGGCAACTTTGACACGGTGAAGAAATCGGGCGATCAAATGAAATAAGCAAAGAACTGAACGAGTACTAGAACAGAGTAGGTAGGTATTGTAATTCCTGCTGATATACTTTCTTTCTATATTCATATTGCAATAAACATTACCCATTTAACTTGTCGGATAAATGTCTGGATAAAGAAAGGCATGCCTTAACACGAATATTAAACAAGAAATAAAACACATTTTCAAACTTTCCAAATTACAAATCGTCGCCCCAAAATTGATTTGCAATATGCACCTTAATTTTCCGCTGCTGAGATATTCAGAATGGTTTTGACGTATAGCCATTAAAAGAATCAAGTTCACGTTTGATTTGCGTTAACGCCATACAATTTACCAATTTTTTTCTTAATAATTATTTTGATGTACGTGTTTTGCTGTGTCAATGAAAAAATATGAAAAAATTAAAGGATTTATTTTCTTTCGGTGTATGCACGGTCAAGTTAAGCACACTTTTTCATAATCGCCAAGCGCATGTCGTGATGTCGTGATTACCTCTAGAAAGTAGGATTTTCTTTTTTCGCGTGTCCTTCTTTGTACCTGGTTGCTCGTGATGGATGTTTTTAAGCACTTGGATTTGTTTTTTGTCTCGAGTTTATTGCACCGCTATCCACTCGTTGTTATTCTTCTGCAAGTATGGTTTATGGGTACCAGATTAAACGTTGGTTACTGGTTGTAAAATCGCTGCTCGTTTTGTTTACGTTTTAGATTGCTCTTGTTGTTATCGACAAATATAAAAATAAAAATATTAGGCATTGGGCCATAGAGTGCCTAAAACCTAGCTTGTAGCTTCTCCAACCATTTTTATGTGGGAAGTGGAAGGGACCTACAATTTTAAGTCGAATCCGAACGGCAAATTTGAGAAGCTTCTCATGACAATGGATACTCTTCGGTCTTGGATGTTTGTCGGACGTTTGCAAGAGGTGGGGCAGTGGAAAAAAAACTCAGGATGTTACTTCGCGCCGGCGGAAATTGAACCGGGAACCTTTCGATTAGTAGTTCGACACACTAACCACTAAGCCAATGCACCCGACAAATATGCAATATGCAATTTGTCGATTCTAGAGACTCCCCAACAAAAAATATTTCATTAGCTTGCTAAGTTATTTATTTTTGGTATATATATACTATGTTTTTGTTTTCTATGAGAAAACTTTAAAATGGGCTAATAAAATAAATATCTTCAAGAAAATATAAAATAAATATCTATTTTTCATCGAAATTTATATCTCTTATTAAAAACTAAGCACATACTCGTACTTTTTTTCTGGCAAAACTTTTCACTAGCTGGAAAGAAATTTCGCTTAAAATTTATAATTGAAATGTCGTATGTGCATGTTTTTTGACGTACGTTTATGAAGCAAATAAACTTGATGACTTTGATGGCGATTAAGGCAAACTCTTTTTTGACGTAAATTTATATATTTAAAACTAAAAAAATTGAAGAATTTTGATTACTATTATTAAAAGGTGTCAAAAAAGTAGGCAAAAGGGAGACGAAATATGCCAAACGAATACAAAAAGCCTGCTTCATCTTCGAACTTTTTCCAACGACGTTGCATTAAACATTTAAGCGAACAAACCCCTAACTGACATTTGCAGTCGCACAGAAATCTGTCAAAGTTTTCATTTACCATCCTCGCGCAGATTTCTTTCGTAATTACATAAATTAAAGCCATGTCCTGGTTGATTAAATCTCTGCTAAAAGCAACCACCCTTAAGCAACTATGGGCCCCGACATCCGCATTCACTCGACAACTCACCTACGCAGAGAAACAAGCACGTGGACCACTCGTCCGCCGTTACGGCTACAAGGAAAGAATGCACCAAAAGGGGATGTTACCGCATTGGGATAATAATCAAAAGCTGCCCATGCCAGACTATAAACCGACAAACGCCTGGGCTGAGAAACGTGCCCTATTCGGCCAAAACGACTACATAGACATCCTAGGCAATGACAACCTGCATCCAACTCGTGTTCTCTATTCAGTTCCATCATGGTTGCGCGGTGTCTCTGGCAATGAATACCAAGTTCTCCTGAGGAAACGCAAAATGATGACCAAAACTAAATACCCAATCGCTCGACCCACCAAGTGGAAGCAATTGCAGAAGAGAATCCTCTACCTGTACAAGACGTTGAACCGCAAAACAAAGACTGGCTTCTCCCCACGCTAAATCAGCAATGCATTAAACAAATAAAACCAAGTTCCACTTTCTGTTTATAATACAATATATTTTTGTTTTCCTTGCGTTATAATACTAAATACAAACTTCTTTACAAAACACCACAAGTATTTTTGTTTAAATTTATTTTTGCTTGGGCACACTATGTTCGAATGTTTTTAGCCGGCGGCGGAATTGTGTAGTCCTTCTCTGTTTATGATGTAGTGTTAAATTCATCTGGATTTAAGAATCGTAATATCGCTTAACAAATTCTAGAAAATATTTCTGGTTTTATTAATTATTTTTTTTTAAGAGACCAATAAATGAATAGAATACTCGTTACATTGATATATATATCTCTTTAATTTGTGTTTGTGTGTATTTGTTAATATATATATATATAAATATATTATTTAGCTTGGATAATAATAGTACATTTGTTTAAAATTAAACCTTTATTTTTAATTTTCTCAAATGATATATTTTTATATTTAATTCTTTATGGGAACTACTTTGAAGTGTTTTTGTAAACACAGAATAAAATTTATCTTTTGATAACCAACAACGTTAATGTGTGTGTGTGTTTTTGCATTTTTCGTTTCCTGAGGGCACTTTCCATATCTAATGAATCAGGGAAAAGGAGGGAGCCTTTTTCTGGGGGGAAATTGTTGTTTCTTTATTAAATTAGTTTCTCTAGAGTTTTTTTTTTAATTATTATTTGTCGTATTTCCTTAAGAATATACAAGATGTATGTTTTTTTGAAATAAAAATATGATTTACCATATTTAGCTTGTTTCAATTTATATTTATGTTTCCTATTAGTTTTATAATTTTCTTGTTTTTTTGTTTACTATGTATAATAATTATGGTTATTTTTGGTTAGGCACAAAGTACAATTTTTTTTTATATAATATATTTTTTGGTTTGTTTTTGATTGAAAAACTATTTAATTTAATTTTTTAACTTTTTAAAATCGTTTATACATTTTTGCTTTTCACGGACTACAGTTCGAATCGTTAGCCATTGCGTTATAATGAATTAATAATGTGGGATTGACTTTTACTTAGGAATAAAACAAATTACAAAGAATACAATTTTGGAGCTAACACTATAGAATATCCATCCGACTGCGAAGCGGATCATATTTTTTAAATATAAACAGAACCATTGAATTACCAGTGAAAAGCCAAACTGACTACACATTTAGATAGTCCTGTCGCGAGCGCGACTATCTTTTCCCGGGACTGTCACCTGCACAAAGTCGCTACAGCACATATGATCGCGAGTTGCTGGCAATATACCTAGCTATCCGATTCTTCCAACACATCTTGGACGGTCGACACTTTGTCGTGCAAACGGATCACAAGCCGCTCATATATGCGTTCCAGCAGAATTCGGACAAGGCCCCGCAACGTCGTCTAAGGCAATTAGACTACATATCGCAGTATACTACGGACATTTTTTACCTACCCGGCGACGACAACTCAGTAGCAGATGCATTATCGCGACTCAATTCGATAACCATGCCAATCCAATTTGATCTGAGAGAACTTCATTTATCTCAGCTACTCGATGTGGAACTTCAATCAATCCTGAAGCAACAAAATTCATCGCTCAAGTTAAAGAAACTCACTTTGGAACCTGAAATTAAAATTTACTGCGATGTTTCCGACAATATGATTCGACCATATCTACCAGCTTCCCTGCGACGGAAGGCCTTTGAATCCATCCATGGTCTTTCTCATCCAAGCGGAAGAACAACCAGTCGACAACTCAGAGAGAAGTACGTTTGGCCAAACATCAGGAAAGACGCATTGGAGTGGTCACGCACTTGCATCCAATGCCAACGATCCAAAGTTCATCGACATACGAGGCTTATCCCGGATTCAATTGCAGTTCCAGAGCACCGTTTCCAGCATGTCCACATAGACCTCATTGTGCTGCCACTCTGCAAAGGCAATAGGTATTGCCTAACTATGATCGATCGCTTCAGTAGATGGGTGGAAGCAGTACCTCTACAGGACATGTATGCGGACACAGTGGCCACGGCGTTTTATACGCACTGGGTTGCTCGTTTCGGTTCGCCAACAACATTAACCACCGACCAGGGAACTCAATTTGAGTCTGCACTGTTCAACGCACTGATCAACATGATTGGAACGGTGAGGATACGAACATCACCCTACCACCCAGCCTCAAATGGACTTGTTGAACGTTGGCATCGTTCACTGAAAGCCGCCCTGATGTGCCATGAAAAAACGAACTGGACTGATGCTCTTCCGACAGTGTTGTTGGGATTGCGAACGGCATACAAAGAGGACATCAAGGCCTCCGCAGCAGAGATGCTTTATGGAACATATCTCAGAGTTCCTGGTGAGTTCTTTACGAATAATAACTTTGTTCCAGATCCACAGATTTTCGTTGAGAAACACCGAGAAGCGATGCGCAAATTCCGTCCTACAGCAACTGCAAACCATGCAAAAGAAAGAATGTTTGTTTCACCAGATTTAAACAAATGTACACACGTGTTCCTACGCTGCGATGCTGTGAAGAAACCACTGCAACAACCATACACAGGTCCACATCCAATAATCCACCGAATCAGTAATCGACTCTTCACAATTAATGCAGATGGCAGAAAATTAAATGTTTCGGTAGACCGTTTGAAACCAGCTGAAAAACAAAAATCAATTGGATAAAAATAAAACAGCTGTAAAAAAAAAGGTAACATTTGAAAGTTCATCGTAACTTCGTCACTGGAGAGGGAGTCATGTGGCGACCTCGAAATACTGTGGTTACGCGAGGAAGCATTCCGTGGAACCACACACTAATCATAGATGTCGCAACGAACAACAACGAGAATTCAAAACAGAACCAACGGTCGGGAGAGAGAAAACAATTGACAATTCGTGTTTGTTCTTGGAGTTAGTCGCTTCATTATTTTATAGTGTTTGTAATATTCAATAATTAAATGTACATATATTAAATAAACTAATTGTTTTACTGTGGATAAATATTTGTGCACACACTTGTGCCTACAGTTGCTCAGTTTGAAAAGTATGTATAAAAATAGATACTGGATACTGGATTGGTTGTAATATTTGCTGCAAATCGTCAAAAAAAAAATTAAATGATAAATGAAAATCGTAAAAAAAGTATCAGAATCAACTTTTTTCATTCAAAAAAAGGCGAGATAAGATACTCTTTTTTTTAAGCAAAAAGTATTCCGGGATTTGGGAAGATAGAGAAATCAAATTTCTGGGGATATCAATAAATAGGTTTCGCAGACAGGCTAGTAGAATATATAATATTTTTTCTATACGACTTTAATCGTGCGAACAATATTGTCCTTAGTAAATTGAATTGAGTGTCGCAGGAGCCCCAAGACCAAGTATCAAACTCAATAGTTTGAACAGTGTGCCGTGCATTATTGCATTCTGGTCATTATATGTATGTCCTCTATTTGTTGCGGTGGTTTCGCAGATGAATTTACCACGAAGTTTGACAACAATGACCTCTATTTGTTACTTATATCGCAGTAGGTATCGCAGACGAACTGTACTAGGATGCGATGCAACTGGTCTGGTCTGGTGTCATTACGAAAGTGCCAAACTGCAACACAACAACAAAATATGCTGAAAAAATGTTGCATCGGTTTCGCACTTTCGCTATACCCCGAAAATATTGCAAAAGAAACATACAATAGAGTAAAATTTTAGGTTTTATTTTTGACAAGATTTCATTTTTTTTTCTAAAACTTGACCAAAATATAATAACCAGTAATATAATAAAACAAATGAAAGCAATATAAGTGTAAACTTAACTATATCTTATAATTATTGCCTTTCGGCCTAAAAACTATTTACAAACTAATCTTACATATGTATTCTTCGAGAAAATCAAATAAAACATGGTATCATTATTAAGATTTTATATTTTTTATATATAAAACAAACTACAAACTACCTATTCTACTTACATAAACTACTTAACGTATTCTAACTATAATTTGGGTTCTGAGCACTCTGAGCCTTGCGCAACAAGTGGTCAAAATCTTAATTGCTTTCCGGTGCCTGGCAGTCGTCAACGTGCACACGCGCCGCCGTGAGCCGACTGAAGCCTTACAGAGTCAGTCAACTCCCGGAAGCACCACCACACGTTGGCGAGCCCGGCCTCTCCCAAAAACGCCCTAGCTGACTTAATCTAACTTATAAGCTACCGAGAACCGATTAACTCGACGTGGTATGGTAGTCGGTTAAAAATGCTGAATAATAGATCGAGAACAAAGACACACAAGAAAACTTTTTAAGATTAATTAAACAGAATACAGTTTTATCTTTTCGAATCTTAGCCTAGATGGTACAATATTCATGCTTATTTTGACACGATTTCGATCGAAAGTTTGACGAATTCTAATAATTTGTATTTTGAGATTCGATCGAATAGAAAGTTTGAGCAGTAACGGTTTTATTCGAACGAATAGATAAATAAACATGATTTCATATCATAATTGTATATGTCTTCGTGGATATTTTATTATGGAAATCTTTTTGTTGGATAGAGAGCTTTGAATTAATACATTCAAATTACTAGTAATTTTCTGCAATTTCTCTCAAAAATGTTGTGCAATGTCTTTGTGGTTTTTTGTGTGATAATACACATGCAGTTAGACTTCCGTTTCGTCAATTCCCATAAATTTACATTAAATGGTTGAATGAACAATATTAACTTGTTGCTACCACGTGAAGTGGCGGCAACTTTGACACGGTGAAGAAATCGGGCGATCAAATGAAATAAGCAAAGAACTGAACGAGTACTAGAACAGAGTAGGTAGGTATTGTAATTCCTGCTGATATACTTTCTTTCTATATTCATATTGCAATAAACATTACCCATTTAACTTGTCGGATAAATGTCTGGATAAAGAAAGGCATGCCTTAACACGAATATTAAACAAGAAATAAAACACATTTTCAAACTTTCCAAATTACAAATCGTCGCCCCAAAATTGATTTGCAATATGCACCTTAATTTTCCGCTGCTGAGATATTCAGAATGGTTTTGACGTATAGCCATTAAAAGAATCAAGTTCACGTTTGATTTGCGTTAACGCCATACAATTTACCAATTTTTTTCTTAATAATTATTTTGATGTACGTGTTTTGCTGTGTCAATGAAAAAATATGAAAAAATTAAAGGATTTATTTTCTTTCGGTGTATGCACGGTCAAGTTAAGCACACTTTTTCATAATCGCCAAGCGCATGTCGTGATGTCGTGATTACCTCTAGAAAGTAGGATTTTCTTTTTTCGCGTGTCCTTCTTTGTACCTGGTTGCTCGTGATGGATGTTTTTAAGCACTTGGATTTGTTTTTTGTCTCGAGTTTATTGCACCGCTATCCACTCGTTGTTATTCTTCTGCAAGTATGGTTTATGGGTACCAGATTAAACGTTGGTTACTGGTTGTAAAATCGCTGCTCGTTTTGTTTACGTTTTAGATTGCTCTTGTTGTTATCGACAAATATAAAAATAAAAATATTAGGCATTGGGCCATAGAGTGCCTAAAACCTAGCTTGTAGCTTCTCCAACCATTTTTATGTGGGAAGTGGAAGGGACCTACAATTTTAAGTCGAATCCGAACGGCAAATTTGAGAAGCTTCTCATGACAATGGATACTCTTCGGTCTTGGATGTTTGTCGGACGTTTGCAAGAGGTGGGGCAGTGGAAAAAAAACTCAGGATGTTACTTCGCGCCGGCGGAAATTGAACCGGGAACCTTTCGATTAGTAGTTCGACACACTAACCACTAAGCCAATGCACCCGACAAATATGCAATATGCAATTTGTCGATTCTAGAGACTCCCCAACAAAAAATATTTCATTAGCTTGCTAAGTTATTTATTTTTGGTATATATATACTATGTTTTTGTTTTCTATGAGAAAACTTTAAAATGGGCTAATAAAATAAATATCTTCAAGAAAATATAAAATAAATATCTATTTTTCATCGAAATTTATATCTCTTATTAAAAACTAAGCACATACTCGTACTTTTTTTCTGGCAAAACTTTTCACTAGCTGGAAAGAAATTTCGCTTAAAATTTATAATTGAAATGTCGTATGTGCATGTTTTTTGACGTACGTTTATGAAGCAAATAAACTTGATGACTTTGATGGCGATTAAGGCAAACTCTTTTTTGACGTAAATTTATATATTTAAAACTAAAAAAATTGAAGAATTTTGATTACTATTATTAAAAGGTGTCAAAAAAGTAGGCAAAAGGGAGACGAAATATGCCAAACGAATACAAAAAGCCTGCTTCATCTTCGAACTTTTTCCAACGACGTTGCATTAAACATTTAAGCGAACAAACCCCTAACTGACATTTGCAGTCGCACAGAAATCTGTCAAAGTTTTCATTTACCATCCTCGCGCAGATTTCTTTCGTAATTACATAAATTAAAGCCATGTCCTGGTTGATTAAATCTCTGCTAAAAGCAACCACCCTTAAGCAACTATGGGCCCCGACATCCGCATTCACTCGACAACTCACCTACGCAGAGAAACAAGCACGTGGACCACTCGTCCGCCGTTACGGCTACAAGGAAAGAATGCACCAAAAGGGGATGTTACCGCATTGGGATAATAATCAAAAGCTGCCCATGCCAGACTATAAACCGACAAACGCCTGGGCTGAGAAACGTGCCCTATTCGGCCAAAACGACTACATAGACATCCTAGGCAATGACAACCTGCATCCAACTCGTGTTCTCTATTCAGTTCCATCATGGTTGCGCGGTGTCTCTGGCAATGAATACCAAGTTCTCCTGAGGAAACGCAAAATGATGACCAAAACTAAATACCCAATCGCTCGACCCACCAAGTGGAAGCAATTGCAGAAGAGAATCCTCTACCTGTACAAGACGTTGAACCGCAAAACAAAGACTGGCTTCTCCCCACGCTAAATCAGCAATGCATTAAACAAATAAAACCAAGTTCCACTTTCTGTTTATAATACAATATATTTTTGTTTTCCTTGCGTTATAATACTAAATACAAACTTCTTTACAAAACACCACAAGTATTTTTGTTTAAATTTATTTTTGCTTGGGCACACTATGTTCGAATGTTTTTAGCCGGCGGCGGAATTGTGTAGTCCTTCTCTGTTTATGATGTAGTGTTAAATTCATCTGGATTTAAGAATCGTAATATCGCTTAACAAATTCTAGAAAATATTTCTGGTTTTATTAATTATTTTTTTTTAAGAGACCAATAAATGAATAGAATACTCGTTACATTGATATATATATCTCTTTAATTTGTGTTTGTGTGTATTTGTTAATATATATATATATAAATATATTATTTAGCTTGGATAATAATAGTACATTTGTTTAAAATTAAACCTTTATTTTTAATTTTCTCAAATGATATATTTTTATATTTAATTCTTTATGGGAACTACTTTGAAGTGTTTTTGTAAACACAGAATAAAATTTATCTTTTGATAACCAACAACGTTAATGTGTGTGTGTGTTTTTGCATTTTTCGTTTCCTGAGGGCACTTTCCATATCTAATGAATCAGGGAAAAGGAGGGAGCCTTTTTCTGGGGGGAAATTGTTGTTTCTTTATTAAATTAGTTTCTCTAGAGTTTTTTTTTTAATTATTATTTGTCGTATTTCCTTAAGAATATACAAGATGTATGTTTTTTTGAAATAAAAATATGATTTACCATATTTAGCTTGTTTCAATTTATATTTATGTTTCCTATTAGTTTTATAATTTTCTTGTTTTTTTGTTTACTATGTATAATAATTATGGTTATTTTTGGTTAGGCACAAAGTACAATTTTTTTTTATATAATATATTTTTTGGTTTGTTTTTGATTGAAAAACTATTTAATTTAATTTTTTAACTTTTTAAAATCGTTTATACATTTTTGCTTTTCACGGACTACAGTTCGAATCGTTAGCCATTGCGTTATAATGAATTAATAATGTGGGATTGACTTTTACTTAGGAATAAAACAAATTACAAAGAATACAATTTTGGAGCTAACACTATAGAATATCCATCCGACTGCGAAGCGGATCATATTTTTTAAATATAAACAGAACCATTGAATTACCAGTGAAAAGCCAAACTGACTACACATTTAGATAGTCCTGTCGCGAGCGCGACTATCTTTTCCCGGGAACATTTCCCATTTTAGGAATCTGATTTAAATTACTGACAAGGGCAAAATTCCAGCCGGAATTTATTCCTGCAAAAGTTGTTGGTTCTTTCTGTCAAATGTTTTTGACCTGCATGCTCCCACTAGTGCGTCGTGATTCCTATTGTTTGATCCATCTACCTCTTTTGACAATAGCACACACTTATTCATTTCTGAAAACACAGTTTACATTTATTTGCCTTGGCTTTCCCGAAGAAGAGCCAACGACCATACCACGTCGAGTTAATCGGCAGATCACCGTAATTAAACGACGTTGGGCGCGGTTAGTACGTAGATGGGGGACCGTTTGAGAATAACAGCGTGTCGTTGGCCAGTCCCGTCTACAGAGTTGAGGTAGATAATTATACGTAGTATCACAATGGACCTAAATTGGTCTAAGTGTGTTGGCTTCTGCCGACAGCCACATAAACCTAACCTAACCTAACCCGAAGAAGAGAGAGGTGTTTAAATTTCCATTTTCGCAGTTTCAAGATTAAATAGTGGAACGTATTTGGCCACATTCGTGGGCATAAGCCTATATAAAAAGCTAGAGTGAATACCACAACTTGCGTTAGTTGTCGCATAAACCGCATCCCATCACCTTTCTCACCCAGGACTTAAGGTTTTAATCTTAAAATGATACACTGGTTGTATAGCATGCGTTGACTTATTATAACGTACGGCGGCCATCGTCTGGTGGCCGAAAGTTCTTGAACGGACAACGGCAGCTAAGCTCCAGCGAAATGCTAGTATCGGTATTACAGGTGCGCACTTGCCCAACTGCAGCAGCAGTGTTGCGCTCTCCCCCTTACAAATCTTCATTAGGAAAACAACTGCTACATGCGTAATTAAGCTGCAGCTTCAGTTAGGTCACCAGGTCACCTTGTGGGATAAATAAAAATACTTGGTTCAATCCAGAGAACGGACATCTTTTGTTCCATCCCGGACACTATGGTAAAAGAGTATTGTTTTTGAAGACTATTTGAGGTTGAAATATTGGACTACGTAACTGCTTGGATATTCTAAGCCCGTCCCTGCGCCATAATACAGATATTCTTGGATAGTGACTTTATGAGAGTTAAGTGTTGCTACGATGTGTCGTAATTCCTAGACGGATACAACAAATTTAAGCTTGTATGTGTGCCTGGCCACCGGGATTTGCAGGCAACGAATCTGCGGATAAGTCAGCTAGGGCGGGGTCAGAATTCACGTTCGTAGGACCAGAACCTTATTGCCGAGTCCAGGGCTGCAGATACTTTTTGAGGTCAAACCTTCAAACCCAACAGGCGGACTAGTAGGAATGCAGTGAAGTAAGAGGGATATGATCCCTTTAATCTAGATCATGACTACGTCGTTCATGCAAACAAGGACCATGCACTTGTCGAAATCAAAAATGAACATAATTCAAAACTCCTGCATCACACAAATAATGCACGAACACCAGCATTGGATTGACAACAGCAATCCGAAACCGGGAGGCCAATCGATATTTTTTGAGGTCGAACCTCACTCGTACCGGTATGGAAGCAAGAAAGTGAGAGGGCTATGATCTATTTAATCCAGATCATAACCTTGCCGTTAAAGCTGGATCAAGTAATGAAAGCCAACATTGTCGTTCATCCGCCTAAAATGAAGTGAGGAAAGCAATATTTTAACTCAAGTCCAACTGGATTGCTGGACCTGGATGTCTACCTACCGAGTTATTGAGAGCAACGGGAGATGACTTAGTAAAGAGCATACACACCAACTTACTTCCCAGATTTCGTCGGAGAAAAGTATGCCCACTGAATAGAATCATAGCATTGTGTGCTCGATCTACCCACTATGGATACAATTTTTGGAACAGTTTTCTACAAAGGCTTTGCAAATATGTACACATTGCTAACCAGCTCTCGATGAGGCCTACTGGTACCTTTCAAAGACTGCATATTGTTCGGCAGCTTTGGACAAGTTTGAATTTACCATTGACGATCCACGCAAAGAACCACATACACTTGTAATACTTTTTGACAGACCGAACACTATCAAACAACTGAAGAAGAAGTTAAGAAGGCTATAAGGCCAATATAAGCATCATCCAAGAAGTGGGTTGGGATAGGCCATGCAATGGATAGTGAATTCCTCTTCGATTATGATATGTCTTGGGAAGATCGAACTGATTTGCGCTCTCGCCCTAACATAAAATAAGGACAATGCCTCTTTTCAAGAAACGAAAAACATTTGGCCCATACGAGAGCCAGAAGATGGGAGACATCGGGTTCAGACGGTTATCTTCTTCCTTTGTACAGAGGAAAGGGTGATACCTGAAACTGGTATATTTACCATTCCCTTAAGCTTATGTCACACACCATGAAGAGCCTTCAGCGGGTTAAGAGGGCCGATTGCGGTTATCCTGATAAACAGTGCCACAGATGTAATCCAAAGTATAAGGATCATAATGAAGAAACATCATGATTCCTTTAAGGATTTGGTTGAATTTGAAAAAATCTTCGATCGAAAATCAAAATACTACCCAGATGATCATGAGTATGTATGAGGGAGCAAAAACAAGAGTAAGATGCCCCGAGGAGCTTATAATCAAAATCGGTGTACACCAGAGAAGCCTATATGTGTATCCTTTGAATGGGAATGGGTTTCGTATTATTCCGAAAAATACAGGATACCTGTCTCACAGTTTCCTGATCGACTTCGACCAATTCCAGACTTTTTTTTGACATTTACGAATTCAGCCTTTGAGGGCCAATAAATAGCAGCTGAGATGAAGATGCTCCGCTTAACAGCAGGAGTATTAAAGCTTGGCCGAACAAGAAGTTAAAAATTCGAGGAAGCCTTCGATGCGTGATCCGATCAAATAGTCAGCCCTATCGAGGCATCCGTTCGGAAGAAGAATTTCCATTCGAGGTATCCGTCGCAAATTCCGCAATACAATAAATGACGTTATGGAGGCTGCCTCAAAACCTCTAAGCAAATGGGCTGAAGGTTGTGGACTTAACGTCAATCCATCAAAAACGGAGTTAGTTCTTTTCATCAGAAAGTAAAAAAATACCATCTTTTAAAATGCAACTAATTGATTCGGTTGAACAGGTCCTATCAGACCGTGCTAAATACCTCGGCATTATTCTAGACAGGAAATTGAAGTGGAATTTCAATATCCAGACGAGAATCAAGAAAGCCTACAATGCACTCTTTACGCGCAAAAGAGCAGTAGGAAGAAAGGGTCCTTAAGAGAGAAATGATGTACTGGCTGTGATAGTGAAACTCATCCTATGGGGCTATTGTCTGGTGGCAAGCCACAAATAAGAAGAATATACAGGAGAAATTGGCAACGGTACAAAGAACGGCTAGTGTTGCTACCACGGGTGTCTTGCGTACAACGCCCACAGCGGCACTGAAAATGTTCCTTCACCTATTGCCTGTAGATATACAGGTGAAATACCAGGAAGGAAATAGTGTGATACGTCTTACCAATTTCGGCCTGTTCAAAAGCAGTCTAAGTGGACATTGCTCTATTTTGGAAACTTTCAATAAAGGCAATTTCGAAAGATCGGGTTATATCTCCTAAATATGATTTCGATATTCTCTTTATAGTGGTGCATCCCGATAGAGCGAAATGTCAGAATAAGGCAGTCATTAATAATTCATATGTCATTGCAGTATTCAGTGACCAACGATGGCTCGGGGTCCGGAATCTACTCTGCGGAAACAGAGCTAAGGTAAAATCTGCGGCTTCCAAACAGGTGCAGTGTCTTCCAGTCGGAGGTTCTGGCGGTACTTAAGGCTGCGGAACTACTGCTAATGAAGCGGATGTCCGACCGGGGTATCACCTTTTATATTAACTAACACTCAGGCAGCCCTCAAAGCGCTGGAATCATGTATCATCAGACCAGAAAAAGTGGGCAATGATATCGCAGATGAGCAAGCAAGAAGAGGAGAAATGCGTCTGCAAAGCACGGGATTGGACATAACATAAAGATAACTGGAAAGATTTTGAAACTAGGTAGATTTCAGCTGAATGGCAATCGAAAGCAGACTTGTGCAGATGGTGCAATGATATTTGCGTCACGGAAGACATTAGGCACACACCTACTCTGCGAATGCTAGGGTATAGCTCGACGTAGAAAAAGACGCTTGCGCAACAATTTCTGACTGACAAAGTAGTGAGATTTTGTAGGGAGATAAAAGTGTTCCCATGACAGCAATGACATAGCGCTGACTCACCAAACGTAACCTATCCGATTTGATTAATGTATCGATCAAATGCAACGCACATTTCTGCAATGCAATAAGTACGCGTTAAACAAAACAATTTTTGACACGGCAAATTTCTTCCGAAGCTCTCCGACAAAAAAGTGCTGCGGATTATTTTAATTGCAATAAAAAAGTATTAAAAACTGGAAGCAGTCAAATAATAAAATATAATTTGTTTTTGTTTAGTTCCGTTATTTATTATTTTAGAAAGATAACAACGACAAGTATTTATCACGAGGCGCGCTATCTATTACTTTCTTACTGTATTAAATCTATCACAAAGTTTTTCACACTGTAGTAGATTTAAAAGATCTGAATCTCTCTCAAATGAACGCGTTTGTATGCTTTATTTATCTTGGTCCAAAACGGATACCTCGACCCCAATATCAGTTAAGATTGGCTGTATTGGAGTATTGTTATGTCCAAAGGAGAGACCCTGCAAAATCCCATCAGGCTTAAAAAATCCTGAAAACATATACAAAACCAGCTTTTGATTGGCATCGGTTACGATATGATCCAAATCTGTAGGCCTATCGATACTTCTTTATGTTGAACAGGCGAATCCACAGACGGACCAGCAGGGATGCAGTAAAGTGGACGCGTAAATATCCCGTTAATGCAGATCATAACCTTGCCATTCCAGAAGAAGGAAGGGCACCCACGACCGGTGACTTGGTGTTCCAAAATACAGGACGCTCGACGTGTTGTGAATCGACTGTTCTGTGATAAACCAGTTCGGAGATCAAGCAATGACTTGCTCTGACAAATTGTGACTATTTAAGGGGCAAAATTCACAGGCAAGTAACAAAAATACGTTCCATTTTGACTTTTACAATACCAACCTCGGTTTCTAAGAGCTTAAAGCACATGCGATCTGTGGTCTTGCTTTTGTCAGTAAAGACTGGCAAAAAGGTTCAAATTCAACATCGAAAATAGCTAGGACATTCACAGTATCCAAACCCCAGTAAAGAGAATCCTTTAAGTTCTTGTTACAAGGAGCCAACGAATCTACTCTACTGATATGCACAGCTGGAATCAACTAGGTCAAGAAGAAAATAGCTTCAATATATATTTTTTAACTTAACAAATTCATTTTCTAATTATTAACCCCAACAAAAAATAATTTGAAAAAAAATCATAAATTTATCAACTGATATTGTGAATATATTTTTTGTTTATCTTTTTAAAAATAATATAAAAATATGCCTTTCTTAGAGGTTAGGTGTACAATTAGAATGCGGTACATAAATGAAATGTTTCCTTTTTGTTTTGTTTTTAAGGAATAATAAATGTTTTAAAATAATAATAATTAAGTTATGAGCTTAACAAACAAAAATAAAAAAAACTACATTATCGTCTCACTACCAGAAAGAAACAATCAAGAGAGTTACAAAAACAAAAAGAAATCCTTCTGCGATAATGTGAATCATTATTTAATTCGTTTTGTTTCACTTAAATTCAATAAATCTCTAACATCTAAAGTAAATATCTTTTAAATGTATATATGTATCCATATAATGCATATAAATATATTAAAGTCTCGAAATTGTCAAAATCAAAAAGGGATATACACGAGGAAACGCAGAGAGGGAGAACAGATAACAGACTTTTTTAAAAGCATTTTAAATGCGTTAATAGAATAAAATAGTTTTCAGTAATTGTAAAAATAAGAGTGAACGCGCGAGAGAGAGGGAGAGAATGGAACAAATAAATAATACGAAACCTTTCAATTGAAGTTGAACTTGCAAAAAGGAACCTAAAGCAAATTATTAAGCAAATCCGTGTTTGTGTTTTTGTTTGTTTTTAAACTAAGCATACATTTGCGGCGTTTTGTCGTTTCTGGTTTTTGTTTATCTTTTTTTGGCGAAAGAATAATACGTTTTAAAATGAAATAATTATAATAAACATTGCGTAATGCTATTTGATGTTGTAGTTTTTGTTCGACGAAATCTTGTATTTGATGTTGTAGTTTTTGTTCGACGAAATCTTATATTTAGTTTCCTTTGGCTGCTTCTTTCGCGGCCATAATTAAAGGCGTCAAACTTGCAAGTGGACGTGCCAATTTGAGGAAAGGATGCTGCAATAGAAATGAGAAAAATATATTTAATGTGTCATAGTGACCATGTGAGTTTAACTTACTTTTAATAGTTCCAACGCACTGGCTCGTCGATCGACCTCAACCTCTAAGCACTGATCGAGGAAGTCTTGAAAAATTTGCGATAGTTTGTCTTTTTCCTTGATTTCCGGTTTACCATTTGTGGCAATAAGGTACAATGCTTTGAGTGGGTTCTCATTTAAATAAGGCGGTTCACCCTCGACCATTTCGATTGCCATAATACCAAGCGACCACAAATCGACCTAAAAGAAAACGTATATGATGAATTATGGTAAAAGGAAATTAGTTCGGGGCTACTGAAAGAAACTGATAAGTGACGCAAGCGACAGAGTCTGTATTAAAACACTTCCTATGTAATTTGAGGCACAGATCACGGCGCTACTAGGTACAAACTCATTTGTAATCAGTTCCAGGTGACTCTGCCGTCGAGTCACTTTTTTCTTATTGACAATTCGTTTTCATGACAGACAGGCTGTTTGAGAGCAACGATCTGAGAACGACCCGAACCTAATATCCCTGATTCTGTGAGCTTAGGAATCGCTTAGGAGCCCACACAGGATATTGCCTTATTTAAGCAAGCTGGCAAACTAAGATGTACCGTAATTAATCAAAGAGATTATACAACTAAACCTTTCTCCTAACTCTTACCCCAACATAAACAAAAACTCTTTATCCATCCAACCAATATGTTCAACTCAAAAATAAAAATAAAATATACAAAACTCTATCGATCTCACTGCCAACCACTTGAAAACCTATCTAATTTATGTCATCCAGTTCAGAAAAGCCTATTGAAACCAAATAAACTTAACGCAGCAACAGATATCTTGAAAAATAAAAATGTCCCACTACAACCAGTTCAAAATTCCTTAACCAACAAAAATATAATCTCTCATTCACATCACCCTTCCTCTCTACAAACCAATCAAAAGTATGGTCTATACAGGGAAATTTGGCGGCGGTACAAAAAAACGCCCAGTGTACAACACCCACGACGGCGCTGACACCTTCTGACGAGGAAGAATATGAGGCAGGAAATAGTACCCTACGGGTCCCTAATTTCGATCTGTTCAAAAGCAGTGCAATTGATCTATTCCGAATGCTCTAAATTTCGGTAATCAAACAATATCGGATGATATCCCTTCAAGAGTAGATTTCGCTACACCATATACAGATATACTATAGAGGAATGTCCCTGCTAAGTGTCGCATATAAGATCCTATCCAAAGTCTGAAGCCGTTCCGCAGCACACTAATCGGCAAGTACCAGTGTGGCTCCCCGCCCAGCATATCGGCATTACACCAAACCATCACACTTAAGCAAATCCTGAAAAAAAGGTGTGAGCCACGCTGCACTCACGGTATTGTTGATGTGTAAACATGTAGGCTCGTCAGTGTTGCATGTGGAAATATCAGAGGTTGGCTTTTGATAAATAAGAGATTTGGGTATTGTATTGAAATAAAACCATGATATATATTTAATGTCAACGACAAAATTTATTTAATGTTTGACCGAACAAATAATTGGTTTGTGAAAGCTGAAGTAGGAGACGTACACCGTCGACTCAAGTGTGTCGATGTACCGGGAAAATATAGCATCGATTGTCGTTTAAGTGACATTCTTAAATCGGCCATCGGTTACCGAAGTACAAATCGATATTTTTCCTCTTACCTTCAACTGATGTACAACAAACTACAAGCTATACACCCTCGATTATTCAAAACAAATCTACTTCCACACAACTTTCCGGTGTTTCGTAAGGACATAATAATCTCTAAAATTGAACATACATAATTAATAAAAAAAAAAAACAACGACACGCGGTTGTTCTCAAACGGTCACCATCTACGTACTAACCGCGCCAAACGTCGTTTAATTGCGGTGATAATTGAACATACATAATTAATAAAAAAAAAACAACGACAAGCGGTTGTTCTCAAACGGTAACCCATCTACGTACTAACCGCGCCAAACGTCGTTTAATTGCGGTGATCTGTCGAGCAGCGATTAACTCACGTGGTAATGAAAATTAACGGGAAAATCTGACGATGACGGTGACGCTAGATATTTCCAACTAGCCCCTACCGAGAAAAAATATATTTACACATCAACGAGAGCAAAAATGTTTACACATTAAAAACAATAAATTTCAAGTCGAGAGCCACCATCTTTCCATCAACTTTAAAGCCGCATATGATAGCGTTCATCGTCAGGAGTTCTACGTCTCGATGGCAGAATTTGGGAACCCGGCAAAACCGAACCATTTGTGTCCGTGACGCTAGAAAACACGCGGAGCAATGTGCTGTATCCTGCATCGGATTCCGGCAAGGAGATGCGCTGTCATGTGATTTCTTCAGTCTAGTTCTGGAGCAGATAGTGCGCAGAGGACAGGTCAACACGGAGGGCACTATCTTCAACAGATCCGTCCAACTACTAGAATACGCGGACGATATGGACGTTAACGGCCGATCTCAGCGTGCCGTTTTAGAGCCTTTCATGTCGATTGAAGAACAGGCAAAATTGGTTGGCCTTGAAGTCAACGCGGATAGTAAGGGAGCTCACCTGCCTCAGAGCAAACATCAACTCCACGAATGACACCTTAGTGGAGATCCGACGAAGAATTACCCTAGAATACCGTTGCAACTTCGGTTTGGCAAAACAATTGGGTCAAAACTCCTAGCCCGGAAGACCAAGTGTAAGCTCTACAAAACACGATACTGCCAGGTTTGCTTTATGGCGACAAGTATTGGACGATGAGCAGAAAAGGCTAATTTTGGGAAAAAAAATACTCCGAATGGAGGAGAAGATACAACCGCGATTTCTTTGAAGAGCTTAAGGGCTACCTCGCTCGAAAAACTAAGGAAATTCGAAATAAAGTAGATCTCAAATCAGAACGACAATAGGCATCCTGCCTGAACACTGTCTTCTTAGGACGTTGACAAAATTTGCTTAGTGCTTAGTGTTTTATGACAGCAGCTGCCATAACCCTACTTAACCTAATCATCCTCACTTTATCATGGAAAACGCAGGGATGTGTTCATACAAAATGTAAAACTTCTCATATTAAGTCCAATTTCGATTCTGGGGCTGATATGTGTTATCTTCCCCAAACGCGTAGGGGAAGAATTCAGGTTCCTAATCAACTCGGCGCTGACTGGTTGCTTAAGACCCAAGTTCATGTCTGTTGCAGTCTTCAAGGCAAAAAAAATACATTAAGGGTATTCATGCAACGTAGTAAAACCATTGCAAACTTGCTGAACGTCGTAAGTTTACGACGTGGTAAATGAACTAGCAACATTTGAATGAGAAATATTTTACAACAAAGTTTTAAATTTACGACACGAATTTGATGTGTAAATCATGATGGTAAATGCGGTAAATCGTATCCAACAGCTGATGAGTTTACCATTAATTAAGTTCATGAAACGCGAGTCTTTAACTTACATTTTTACGAAAATGGTAAACTTACGACGTTGCATGAATACCTACTGAACAAATATAGAATACAAATCATAATCACTTTTGGTCCGTATTGCTTTCTCGTTACGACTTCTGGTGCCATCCAATATGGTGTGCCCACCATTGTTGTGCGTTTTGATTGTTCCGGAGAGATTTGTGCACAAAAACCAAAATCTGTTAGCTTCACACTGCCGTCGAGTCCCAACAGTATATTATCACTCTTAATGTCCCTATGTATCACCTGGTTGCTGTGCAGAAACTCCAGAGCCTGCAGTACCTCGCGGCAGACAGCTGCAATCTGGCCTTCGTCCATGCACGTTTCAGTGACGACGTCGGTCAGCGAGCCACCCGGTAGGTACTCCATTACCACCCACAGTTCTTCTGAAACCAGATAACTGTCAAGATAGTTGACGACATTCGGATGCTTGTTCTCTCGCATCACCAGAATCTCATTGATGATTAATTCTTTCTTTGGTTGTTGGCTCAAATTCATTTGCTTAATGGCCACCTCCATGCCGGTTGAGGATTCAATGGCCGTGTATACGGTGCCAGAGGCGCCTTGTCCAATCTTCTCCATTTTGGTGTACTTGCGATTGGGATCGCCCACGCTGACAATCGTTCGCAACTTCTCGAGAATCTCTTCATCCGACATTTTTTTCTTCTTGGCTGTCGTGGAACGTTGCTGATGTTGCGGTGTAGTCGCATTGGCATTGGTGGTTGTGGTAGTAACTGCTTGGGATGCAGGTTGGGTGTTGTTGATAGTGGCCGCTTCGGTTGTGGGCGAGAACGCGTCTAAAGTGGGCGTTGCCGGAGTCACAGTGGTTGTTGTCGTTATTGTCATCGCATTAGGCAACGCCGGTCCGGGTTGTGGTGATGTTGGAATAGCCGCAGCAGTCACCATGGGTACAAGGGAATCGATCACAGATAGAGATGCAAATGACGCCGGAATAATCGATTCGTTGATCGATGGGAACGAAGAAAATGAGGAAGTAGAAGAATCATGATTAGTCGTTGTTGAATTATCAATAAATTGCATTGTAATTGTTGATGCGCTACTATTGACAACATTATTAGTAGTAGATGGATCTGAAGAAGCATTGTTAGTAGTAGGAGAAGCTATTATGGTAGTGGTAGTACTAGTAGTAGTGGTAGAATCATAAAGGTTATTACTTGCGTTATTCTTATTCTTGTCAAGAGTGCTTGCTGGACTCTTAATTGCGGCTGCATTATGCTGCTGCGTCGCCGTCGATACTGTCGTTGCATTCGTCGATGGCTGATGATATTGTATTGGTACCACCGGAAGCGGCTGCTGTTGCTGTTGGACTGCATTAGTTAGAATTGGTATCGACTGTGGTTGGGCGCTCATATTATGGTGTGTGGGTGTTGCTGGAAGTGCACCATCTTCAACTGGTCTCGTGTAAATGGATTTTGTTCGTTCGGGTCGGCTAGCAATTGGTGGCGGTGGTGCTGGCAGTACAATATCATCCTCATTGGTCGAACTATGGGATGATGTTGCGAACGCATTATACGAATGTGATTGACTTAGGGGAACCGAATGAGTGCCTCCACTAACACCACCTATATTAAGGTTCGCCACCCCTATCAGGACACCGCTGTTCGAGCCATGTATTTCGGAATCGGTTGGTGTACTGCTTGGACTGCTACTGCTAACACGACTCAATGACGACCCTGTAAATGAAACAATTATATGAGGAAATCACATTAAAAAGTAGTTGTTGTGCGATAACAATTTTTTTCTTCTTGGCGATCGTTAACCAGTCTTATCTTGACTCCCGAAATAGGCTTGACGCTAAGTGGAAAACAGGTTTGCTTTGACTTAGCTAGGTAGAAAGGTAGGAGTGGCTGCCTGGTGCTATTAGTAAACCAGGACGCAATATGCGCAAAGGCGCCGTTTCGATGCCACCACTAAAGTGACTACTGGTGTCAATTTATTTTTCAAATCCAACCTGTGGAATTGAGATGATATTGCAGAGTTTTGAATTGCTTAATTCTGATAGATCGTCGAAGAATCTTTTTCCGGTTATGCCATGTCTAGTTCCAGCTAGGGCCGGACATTCGCAGAGGAAGTGGTAAATGGTTTCCTTGTCCACTGGATAAAGAATTACCAAAGAGACATTATCTGCCTCTGAAAATAAACTTGAACACCAAAATCTCTTTTTTAAATCTTTTAAATTAGACCAAAACCGAACCGAACCGAAGGATGGTATTTAGCACGATAATACCGTATGACATGCCAATAATAAGAATGTCTTCACCCGGAGAGATTCTGGTGCCGAAGCCCAGACCTCCATGGATAGTCTTCGTTGGACAACAGTGACTATCTTGCCAAAATTGTAAAAATGCCAGTACCCTCCATTCTTATTCTGAGTGGTCTAAGAGAATTTGTGGTAAAACAATGGTTTTTTATTTGGTCCAAGTGTCTCTGTTTGGGCACAACGTACCCTATTTGGTGGTCCTACCCATAATTAAAAAAAACTATAGAAACAAACTACGTACTTACATTAAATTAAAATAAAACTAAATGTGTACATTTTATAATGTAATCCTTACCTGAATGTGTTGTTGTCGCATTGGTCATGTACTTGGAGCTTGGCCGTTGTTTACTTGTATTGTCAAACCACTTTAAAACATCTAAAACAGCTTGGGGATTTTTCTTTTGCTCCTGTTTACTGATGTTCGAGTTCATCAGCAACCGAGCCCATGCTTCTGGCATTCCCTATAAAAAGTTGAGGAAAGAATAAAAAAAAAAACACATCAAAAACGGCAAATTAGAATTACATGAGTTAACGTTTGTTATATTTTTTTTTTCAAAAATTAAACATAAAAAATCATCTTTCTTTTCTAAAAGCTCTTCTTTTTCTATTTGATTTTTACTGCGCCTGCAATTTCGATGTAGTCTTCCAAAGAATTTCTGACACATAAAAAGCTACTCTTTGCATTCTGAACTCGAAAACAAAAAGAATAAGCCAAAAAAATGCGTGTGTGTGTATCTCTAGTTTGGCAAATAAAATTGACAAAAATTCTCTCAAAACGCAAATACCAAAAAAAAAAAAAACATCACCAAAAAACAAAACTCATAAGCAATACTTACTCGCATTGGCAGCTTGAAACAAAAGAAAAGAAATAATATACATGACAACACCCCGCTCGGTTAAGGAAACAATAAGTAAAGAAACTTATAAAAAACACACAATTGAAACAAGACCAAGTCAGTCAGTATATTTAGGAGTAATGATGCAACGCATAGAAGACGAACAACTTAAGGGGTGAACATAATATAAACGACTAGTTAAAAAGTGAAAAATACCACAACTTGCTATACGCGTATACGTTTTGTTATGAGGTTTGTCTTTTCTGTGTTTTGTTTCTTCGAAATGGATAAACATTCGTAGGCAAGCAGTTATATCTGTTTGTGTTCTGTCTGTGTAAATGTTCTTCCATTCCAAAAAGATTTAAAAAAAAAAACATTTTTTTAACAAATATGTATAACAAATTAAAGAAACGAGAGTGTTAGGAAAAAAGCCAGAGAACTTTAGAGCAAAGAACGCTACAAAATCAAGTATCTTCTGTTGTATCAATAGTAATGTAAAATTTACAAGTTAAACTGTTAGTTAGGCTCGACTTTTTGTACAACATACACCGACGATGGGGCGGCAACAAGTCTGCACTTACCGTAAACTCCCCAGTGACTGCGTCGAATCCCACATGCACGGTGTGCTCAAAATTTGTCGGATATGATATATTCGGCTTTGAGTCGGTGTGTGATGGTTTGGATCCTTTGATTTTGTTCTTCAGAGTCTTCTTCTTGCGATCCGGATCGTCGGGTTCTGGAAAAGAGAAATGAACTAAATATATGTGAAACTTGGAGTGAGTATGAAACAAAAATCAATGCAATTTAAATGATGGTAGTAATCTCTGGAATACGAAGTGGAATCAAAACCATCGAAGTGCTCAACAAATAACGATAGTTTGAATTTAAACGAGTCGGGTTTTGTCAAGATATAAATCAAAAACTGTTCAATACGAAAATATAAATATAAATATCCAAACTATTGCAAGTACACTTCCCCACCAAGGCAACATAATATATTTGCCATTTAACAGACATTGAACGAGCCACAATTCCTATACTTTGCCCAAGAAAAATTGTCAGTACAGGCAAGATAGGATGTTTGTCTCTCAGTCTGGTTGCAATGACTTACATAAATCGGTCCCTCTTTAAAGCTCTCACAGGGTTGACGTAGTGTGTATGATAATTCGCTATAACTCAGAGAGCAATTCTATTAGGGTTACCGTCTTCCAATTTAAAATAAAAATATTGCGGAACGAAATAAATTCCGTTTATCTTTTTCCTTTTCTGGTAAGATAATAATAGACGCGTTTTTTTTAAGGGTATCTCCAGTAGACCGACAAAATATATAAATTTCGTAACACAAAAAAAAATAAAACGAAAAATATATCACTGTAATCCAATTTATTCATTATAAATATTGTAAAACATAAAATACTAATTTCTAATATCACTACTCAACTAATCCGATGAGTAATTAAGTCTTTAGTAAGTCTCTTATTTCAGCCATTTTAAATGACTTGTTTTGGCTTGCTACAACCCCTTTCACTTGAGCCCAAACCAATTCTATTGGATTAAGGTCACAGTGATAAGGCGGCAAGCGAAGCACTTTATGTCCCGCATTTTGAGCCATTTCATCCACGACGTATGTTTCATACTTGGCTTTGTAATGTTTAACGATTTCAAGCAACTCTGCTGCAATCATATCATCCTCGAAACTTATCGCATTAGACCTCAACCACTTTTTTATTTCATCTTTTCTCGTGGAAGTGGATGGTGCTTTCTGGAATGATAGGAAGCATTGTCCAAAATTATGACGGAGTTGGGTTCCAGGCGTATTAAAATATCTTTAAACCATTTCCCGTACACATCAGCGTTCATGTCCTCGTGGTAGTCTCCGGTTTTTCCCGAAATGAGGCATAAAAGTCCTCCATCGACGAAACCTGTAGAACTTCCTCGTTGAGCCAGGTCTCATCAGTAAAAGAAAATTGTTCTTTTCTTTTCTCTAATTTTTTTTACTTCGCGTAAATATCTTCATCTCCAAGAAATAATGTCACTTCTTTCCAACAACAGATTCTTTCGCTGACGTTTGACGAATTTAAGTCCGAGATCTTTTTGTAATATTGTATGCAAAGTTGATCTGCTTATTTTTGTTATATTTGCATTTTTTCGTACTTCCAATAAAATCTTGTCTAGCGTTGGAAGGTCATTATCCATAAAAAAACTGATCGACTATCTGCCTAATGGCACATTTGGCAAAATCATCGACCTTGCTCTTGATACCGGATTTATCTTTCTTCTTTGGGGGTGAATTGTGGCCTTTGATTGCTTTTTCCCCTTAAAAGCCTGTACACAGTTCGCTCCGTAACAGAAAAAATATTAGCTGCATTTCCTACGGCTTCCGATTTACTTTTAAAAAGGCCATAGAATTTTGCAGTTGCATCAACAATTTGTTGTTTCTTTTCTACACTTAGATCCTTTGAAGACGTTGTAGCCATGTTTCTGTTTATTCATATAAACAATAAAGTAAACCAATTGCTTAGATGCACTATCAGCGATTTAGATAACACCCATTGTTTCAATCAGGCGATTAGAATACAAAATTATATAACCAAGACGCAATGTCATATACCTAAACAGATGGTAAAAAAAACTGCACTTGTGCAGCTGTACAATATAAATACAATCAAATTAAACCCGAATGGCAACATCCCACATAATAATTCGTTCTCAAAAGCACCAAAACCGAAAGTTCTTTGACAAAATCCATAGAAAAACCCTTAATGATATGCTTCATTGTAGAGATGGTAATACTCTTCTGATGTGCTTCAGTCACACACGCACTGCTGATTTTGGTGGATGATAATCAGCGATGCCGCGACGAAAAATAAATTGAGGGCCTTTTTGAGGGCCATTTCCAAAAAGTGCGGGCCACTACACTTCAGAGAAAATTAAAAAAAAATATTAAGAAAGGTATAGGGCAACATTCAATTTATTCATATACAGTGCTCTTCACTTGATTAGACGCACACATTTTTGTTTACATAAATTTAATTTTTTTGTTAGTTTGTGTAACAGTCATCAAAAAATTGCATTTATTAGAAAGGTTATTAACTTCTCAACAAAAAAACACAAACAAATGGTAGGTGAGTGGAAGTTAACGGATATTTTTTCTCTTTCTTGCCTATGCTGTAAGAAAAAGTGCAATTTTTTTTGTTCACAATATCACAAAGAACGAAATGGAACAATTCATCGGGATGGTGATATTCATGTCTTGTTGTCAACTTCCATCGTCCAGACATAACTGAAATAAGACGGTAGCACAACAAATGACATATGAAACAATGACGTGCAATAGGTGGGAAACTATCAAAAGGTCAATGCATTTCAACGATAATCAAAACTTCAAACCATTGGTAACAGAAGGACATGACAAACTCTTCAAAGTAAGACCCCTTTTGGAGAAAATAAGGGAACGTTTGCTGTTGATTCCAAAAGAAGAGTTCGTCGACGTAGACGAACTAATTATTCCGACGAAATGCCGCCATGAACTGAAGCAATATAACCCAGCTAAGCCACATAAATGGGGCTATAAAAATCAAGTCCTTAGTGGAATTTCGGGATTAAGTTAACGATTTTGATTTATTTAACGGACACCAAAGCAATAAGTATCCTGACGGAGCACCAGATCTGGGGGTCAGTGGTAACATTGTCACAAGGCTTACGTCAACAGTTCATGAAAATGCTAATCCCAAGATTTTCTTCGACAACTGGTATAATAGTCCAAATTTGCAGGTTTATTCGTTGAAAAGTGGACTTTTGAAACTAAACCAAACTCCAGAATTCCGAAGGAACAACTGATGAAGCAAGGACGTGGAAGTATGATGGAAAAAGTGGCAACTATCAGTGGAGTAAAATTGAGTTTGGTGTCCTAGTTTGACAACAAAATAGTAACGTAGTAAAAAAGTAAAAGAGAAATTGCTTTTCTAAATTTCATGGCGTATAAACATACAACTTTCAACCATTATTTTACTTTTTTATGATACAATGAATTGTTATGTTTTGTTTCATTTATTTATTTATTAAATGAATTGTTCTGTTGTGTTTATAAATATTTTTTTCTTTATATTTTGCTGCTTTTTTATATATTTTATTTACTTAAACTGAAATCAAAAATGTTCTAGTTTTACAACCGTTAATGCATACGAAGCCATATTTGGCCTGTATTCTTATTATTTAAACAAATGGTTTTTTCTTTGTTTTTTTTTTATAAAAGATATCTTAACCCTTTCGACCCGGCTGGTACATTTATGTACCACCAAAAGTATAAACAGTCCTGAAAGTCACAAATTTCATACTATTTGGTCGAAATCTGTACCACAACGTCTTTCAACGTTCTGTTGACGGTATCCAAATGTACATACAGCTGAAACAAGCTTATGCGTGTTTGCTTTTGCATGTTTTCGATGGCAGCTCAAGTAATAATGTAGTGGAGTGTTAACGTTTCGGTTAATTTTTTCAGTTTTTTTTAAAAGTTTTTGCGGTGAAACAAGCAGGATATTATAATAGAAAGTGAATACATGCAAATTTGTTTTATAACGGAAGTATTTGTTATTGTTATACTAAAAAATTCATGGTTTTTGGCGAGTGGTACAAATATGTACCATTCGTCCTTTTTAGTGGTACAAATGTGTACCAACAGTCATGTATACGCAGATATTATCCAGGAGTGTTACTTTGTTTTATTTAGATAATGTCGCATCGTTTGAATCAAAATGAAATTGAAGAGATTATTAACGACGGGTTTAGTGATAACGATGACACAGACGATTTTTCTTCAGGCAGCGGAGATGATTATGCACCAAATAATTCAAATACTGAAAATGAAGGATCTAATTCGGATGACGATTCTAGTCAAGAAAATGCCAGCTTAGGCGATTCTGAAGAAGAAAGTGTAGCTGATATTCAAGAAGGTAATATAGCTGATGTTCCGATAGATAACGGTTTAGTTTTATGATCGTCAGTTGGAAAAAAATGCATCCCTAAGAGAATGGTGAGCGATCCTTACCAATGCAATCTATGGTTAGAGTTGAACCGCAGCTTATCCATTATGGACATTTTCCAGAAATCTGTATAGGTATATTGCACAATGCACAAACGAACGCCTTGACATATTTAAGCAATAAAAAAAAAACGTCAAAAGATATCTAAAACAAAAACTGGTGAAAAGAAGTTATCGTTGGATGTATTTTTATCATGTGCTACAACTGATTACCATGTCAGAAGGATTATTGGTCTACTCATGACTCCTTAGGCAACAAGTCAGTTAGGTCGGCAATTAATAACTTCCAAAATGTATTTTTCTCCACCTGAAAAAACGACAATGGATGACAAAACAGATTATATAAAAGATTTGGTTGAATGCCTGAAACAAACATTGGCTGAGCTCCTGGTAGAAGAAGGTCTGAAATCGCATCCGGTTCGTAGGTCCTTGAGGCCTGGACGTAAGCCACGGGAGGTTAGTGGCATCAAGCATTTGCTAATAGAAGGAACTACTAGACGTCGGTGCGTAAGTTCCAGTCAAGCAAAAAAACAATCGCGCATGTAAAATAGGTTTCACTCCATATCATACATAAATATATGTTCACTTTCCTTATTTATTTTTTATTGCTTTTTTGCTAATGAAATTTCTTTTGCTCAATATTGTTTGTGTAATTTTTTATAGTTTCTGTTGAAATAAAAATGAACTTTCAAAATGTAGATCGTATTATTCAGTATAGCCTAAAGAATACGGTTGGTACAATATTGTACCACATAACATCCCGGATGGTACATTTTTGTACCAACGCCCACCGGCCACGCCCTCTAACCTACTGACATTTTTTTGTGCCGGATCATTTCTTCTGAAGGTTTTGATTAGATGTAAATCACAAAATTTGTCTGAAATTGGTTCCCCGAAAGCCGGGTCGAAAGGGTTAAAACAGCCCAAAGAAGCTATTTAAAAAGTATTTTTTTTTTTTCTTTAAGTATTCATGCAGTAGAGGGTTAAGCTACCTGAAAACAATCTTAAATCATTTTTACTTTTCTTTAAATAATTAGGATCAATAATTTGAAACGCTGCTAGTAAATTGTCACTTATGTTTAATCATTTTTTAATTTGTTGACAGATTTCAATATAGTAAGATTGAATGCACTTTAAAAAATGAATTTTTCATCAATAAGATGGGTGTGTTTCATAGACAATTTTGTTTAAGCAATACAAAAAAATAAGATATGCGGGCCATTTCGTATTGGCCCGGGCCAAGGGCCTAAATAAAAACAGAGGGCCAAATGGCCCATTTGGGAATATTATGGCAACGCTGATGATAATAGCAAGCGAACACAAGACGATCATGCTCATTCCCCATTCGGCTGTGTGGGAGACTGGTTGTGGTGGGTTACATGCGAATTTTAGGAAAATTACAACAACAATTCCTTGGTATGACAGTGGTTTGATTTTTATTTCAGTGGCAATTCTTGCGTTTAAGTGCCGTGAGTGTACCTACAGGCAGCACCCGTAGAAAAAAAACTCCTCCATAAGGCCTGTACTGACAATTTTTTTTGGATGAGGTATAGGAGCATGTGAAGAGATAATAAATTCCAACCGCGACTGGTACACATAGAGAAATAGCAAAAGAAGCTTTAAGGAGCTCACAGTATCATCCAAGGTTCCGCAACTCGACTTAGTAACAAATTTAGTGTCAAATTTAAATTTATAGTCCCTTTCACTCCTGTGCAATAGGATTTTAAAAAGAAGGTCATCACTAATTTAAGAGCTATCTTCAAATTTGTTACGGGTAAAGCTGCGTTTAATCGTAGAGCTGAGTGACGTGTGCGTACTCTGTGGGAAAGAAACTATAATTAACCCTAGGTTAGGTTGGTTTAGGTTAAGGTGTCAGACAGCAAAAACCGACACATTAAGGCCAGATTTATTCACTCTCAATTAAATTTTAATTCTCAATTAAGGATGGGAGTGTACTATTCATCCCCAAACCAGGCAACAAGCCGAGTGAACTACCTAAATCATACCGACACATTAGCTTGACATGGTTTGTTTGAAAATAAAGGAAAGGATTATCGACGTCCACATCAGAGAATGCTTTGCAAATAGCATGCATCTACACCCGTGTCAATTCGCATATCAGAAAGGTAAATCAACTGAATGCGCTCTGTTAAAACCAACAACAGAGGTCAAAATCGCTTACCGGTGAAAAGATATTGGACTATGCGCCTTTCTTGACATAGAGGCTGCTTTTGACAACACTGGATATGATTCCATATCCAATGCTCTGCATCACATAAATATAGAAAAACCAACTATAAAAGGAATCAAAGCGGTGCTTGAAAGTAGGAAAATAACTGCTTCATCAGGACCGACTTCAGTATCAGTATTAGCCGTAAGGGGCTGCCCATATTAAGGAGTGATATCACCCCTCCTGTAGTCATTGGTCATTGACGACCTGCTCCATAGATTGAGCAATTTAGGCTTCAATACAATTGGATATGCCGATGACTAAGTCATCATTATCATGGGTAAAGATGCAAACGAAGTAACAACACGTATGCAAATCGACCTAAAGACGGTCATAGACCGGTGCAACAGGGAAAATCTTTCCATCAATCCCAGCAAGGCTATCATAGTTCCTTTTAGCAAAAGAAGAGATTTAAACCTAGGTAAAATTTCGCGATCGTTGAGTATTCCGAAGAAGTCAAATATCCATTCTAGACAGACGGCTAACTTAGAACTCTCACATAAACAACAAAATTACAAAAACTACCACAGTTTTGTGGGCCAGACGTAGCATGTATGCAGAACGTGGGGTATCTCTCCAAAGATCACCCCTTAGATCTATACAATTTTGATCAAATCCATTAACATAAGCTCCTATAGTATAGTAAAGAAAAGCCAGACAAAAAATAGTAATCGCAAAGCTAGGGTATAACGGCTTGCATGCCTAGGTATCTCCGAAGCCATGCGAACCTGTCTCACAACTGCTATTGAACCAATAATAGGGCTAAAACCTCTACACATATCCTAACATAAAGTGGCGATTTGCAGTGCAAATACTTTAATACAGCTTAGTGACCACCCGGAACTAATAACCCTCTTCGCTGCAGTTCCGGAACTTGACAGGAATTGTGCGGTCGCAGACCGCCTTTATAAGACCCTATGCTTTAATAAACGGTTCTTAACAGAGATCCCAAGTAGATAAGCATGAATCAGCAATAACCCACCCAATAGCATCACTGCAATACTTACTTACTTACTTACTTAACGGGCTCCCGACCCGAAGAGTCTCTGCCTGAGACACTGCAGCCGTCCATCCTCTGCGATCCCGGGCACGCTGCTTCCAGTTGTCCAGACCAAGCGCTCTCGCGATGGCTTGGTTTTTAAAACGAAAGTTCAGTCTTCCTTGCCTTCTCGATCCAGGGGCTGGGATTCGAAATCCTCTCGGCTGGAGCATTATTTTCCATTCACGGTTATATCTTCTCCTCCATTCGCCCGCGCACACAGGAACAAATATTCGACGGAGTATTTTTCTTTCGAAAGAACCCAATATTAGCTCCCCTTTTCTACTTATCGTCCAGTACTCGTCCGTGTTGACACCTGCCCATCGCACTATTTTCTCCAGAACAAGATTGAAGAAGTCACATGATAGTGCATCTACTTGCCGAAATCCGGTACAAGTTTGGAATAATTTCGAAGAGCTGCTTCCAACTGGATCAGTTTTGCCGGGATCCCGAATTTGGACAAAGCCACGTAGAGGTCCTGACGATGAATAGCATTCATCGGCTTTAAAGTCGATGAAAAGGTGGTGGGTGTCGACTTGAAATTCATTGGTCTTTTCCAGGATTTGCCTTAGTAAGAAGATTTGGTCTATTGTCGATCTGCCGGGCCGAAAGCCACGCTGGTACGTGCCGATTAGTGTGTTGCAGAACGGCTTCAGACGTTTATACCGTACCTACGTTGGATAGGATCTTATATGCGACATTGAGCAGGTAGCATGCTTTCTTCCACCCATACTTGGTTAATGTTTTGGTGCATGCGCCCTACCAAAACATCACCTCCGTATTTGAATAGCTCCACTAATAAACCATCAGAGCCGGCGGCCTTATTTTTCTTTAGCTTTCTTATAGCTAAGGCAACCTCTTCTATACTGGGTGGTGAAATCTGTTCTTTATTGACAGGACGTGGGTTCTCTTCTTGCCCTATCACTCTCTCTACATGATGCCCATTTAGCAGCGTTGACAGATAGATAACAGAAAAAGCGCACTCAGATATGTTTGTATTATTACTCGTGTTTATGAATTACATTTGGTTATTGTCTTTTTATTAGTGAAATTGCATTTTGGGCCATTATCTCCAATATTTGTTGGATTTGAATGATGACGACGAAAATACACTTGTCATCGAACGAAAACAATACAAAATGGGAGAAAGAATAAACATGGAATATTGGGATGATGAAGATTTTATCTAACGATTTCGTTTGAAAAAACCTACAGTGGCTGAAGTACTTGCAGTTATTCGATCGGATTTGGAGTACTCTCTAGAAAGGTAAACGTTCACATGTATGGATATCTCTGTTCCTGATTTCACTGGGGTAAGCATTGCTTCCCGGATGGGCCCAAGTAACACATTGAAGTTGTATTTGCTTGATTTCCGGGAAAGAGTAGTAGTATTGATTGCACTCATCTTGCCGGCGAGGATGCAGACAATCATCGCAATCGAAAGGGTTGGTACTCTTTTAACGTAGAAGCAGTGTGTTCGGCCAACATACAAATCACAAACTTTGTGGCAGCCTGGCCTGGCGCATCACATGACCGTTATTTAGTGACTCTATTTATCAATTCTGATAGTGATTTGAAAAATCTGTACTACGATAGCCAGATTCGTACGCGTCATGACATTTGGCGTAATAAAACGAAGATTCCCAGTTTTATCTATGGGCTTTTAACCAACGACCATACCACGTCGAGTTAATCGGTTCTCGTCAGATCACCGTAATTAAAAACGACGTTGGGCGCGGTTAGTACGTAGATGGGGGACCGTTTGAGAACAACCGCGTGTCGTTGGCCAGTCCAATTTACAGATTTGAGGTAGATATTACATACGTAGTATCACAATGGACCTAAATTGGTCTAAGTGTGTCGGCTTCTGCCGACAGACACATAAACCTAACCTAACCTATCTATGAGCTTTAATTATTATATATTATAATTAATCTATGAACTTTAATTAACAACAATCAAATTAATCATCACGATTGCGTGCGCTGTGCTGTATAATAGTGCAATGGACGCAGGAAAATGTACCACCAACAGAGTTGAAAGGATTTGACGAAATAATGGCTGCAACAGAGATGCCAAATACAGAAATTGCTGATAGAACTGATAGAAATACTGCCCGTAATCCTCCTTTCTAAATTTGGCAATTTTCAAATTGCCCAACTCAATTTTAGGTTTCAAATCAGTCAAACGTACTTGGTGTTTGTCTGCTGTTATCACTAAACTGTCTGATTATGATCGTTTTACGACCTTAACCCTTTGTTAAGGTATAAAGAAACCCAATACCTAGAACAAAACATCTATGACATAGTGATAAATCTGTCTGGTGCCAGCAGGAACGCGATACTTGTAAGATTTGCAACTATTCAATTCAGGTTGCGGTTTTGTAAAAACACCCATCACATTGATTACCAACTTGTGGTCAATAAATATACAGCAGACGCTATCAAACCATCATTGCCTCACTCCACTTCTAATACGTCATCATGCCCACGCAACAACAGACTTAACTAACTTTAATGATCATCATGATCATTATCTTTAAAATACCGAAATATCAGACAACACCAAATGAGATGATATAAAAGAGCCGAAGAGAAGACAAATCGGTGATTGCTGTTTTTCACCGAAAGCTATTCAGCCGTATTTAGCAGTTCAACATTTATATTTGGCATATTCTCTTAACATACGATCATACCTACATACAATTGTTAAACTTTATTAAATAAATGAGTTATTGTTATAACCAGTATCGGAATAAAGTCTTTACATTCCTACATGTTTGGGTGCTCAACGGGGATTTCTGATTTAACCAGAAAAGATATTAAATTTCAATTTTATTTCCAGCAACGAAAGGCGTTTCTGTTCAGCTTGGACGATGATAGCCAAAACTTCCGTCCACCCGACCTACACGAAGTGAGGATAGCGATATCCAAACTTAAGACCAACAAAGCTGCTGGAGCGGATGACCTTCCGGCCGAGCTTTTCAAAGCAGCGGGAGATGGCTTGGTAAGGAGCATGCACCAAACTCATCTGTAAAATTTGGTCGGATGAAAGCATGTTCGACGAATGGAACCTCAGCATCGTGTGCCTAATCCACAAGAAAAGAGATAATCTGGACTGCGCCAACTACAGAGGAATAAGTCTCCTGAATGTCGCGTATAAGATATTGTCGGCTGTATTGTGTGAACGCCTAAAACCTTTCGCCAACAACCTGATCGGCCCATATCAGTGTGGTTTTAGGCTAGGAAAGTCAACCACCGAGGCAGGTTGGGGGGCTTGTTGGTTGAGGCCGTGGTTCACCCCGGACTGTAAGCGCGTTTAACGATCTCAAAGATGCTTTTAATTTTAGCTATTTACAGGCAGAATGAAAACACTGAAGTACACGCGGATGCGTACCAACAAGGAATAGGGACGATCCTGCTACACCAAGGCGATGAGAGAAATCTTCATCCAATCTATAATTGTGGACGCAAAAATAGCCCAGCTGAACAAAAGATACATAGCTATGTTTTGGAGGCCTTTGCTGTTTGTAAAGCACTGGACAAGTTTTGCGTTTACCTTCTCACGGATTGTATAGCATTCCGTCAGACAATTGGAAAAAGCGAACTGCCAAATGCTGTGAAGAGATGGATGATGTACCTTCCGAACTTTGACTTCACTGTTGAACATCGGACGGGATCGAGGATGGGTCATGTTGATACGCTGAGCAGGTACCATGTTGTGTATGGCCTGCAGCCGGAACTCCTAGTTCGTTTGAAGAAACTGCAAGAGGAAGACGAATTTATCTTGTCTATAAAGACGGTTTTTAAGCAGGGGAGTATGAGAGCTGTTTAATTTTTATGCAAATTTGTAAATGGTTTTGAACTATTGGTGGTTAAGCGCAGCATGGAAAAGGAAATAATAAAATTTAAACACAAGTAAGGACACTTTGGACTTCAAAAAACATTGAGTTCTATTATGCAAGACTTTTATATTCCTAAAGTTAAGGGAACAATTTAAATTTGTATAACTAACTGCATTGCATGCATTTAAGCTAATCGGAAGGGGTGAAAACAGGAAGAATATTTTGAGAAGCTCGACTTGGCGCCTTACATCTGGATCATAGGCCTTATCGATTTGACATAAAAACAATACAAGAATATACTAACGGTCGTGGATGGCTTTTTAAAGTACACTTGATATATCTGACGAAGATATTGAGTGCTGTCAAAGTCGTTCGACGTCTACAAGGACAGCAGCAATTATTTGGAAATCCTTGCCGAATTATAACTGATCGTGGTGGCGGTTTCATATTGGAAACACTTCGTAAGTTCGGTGGAGTAAAAAATATAAAGCATGTTCTCATCTCCACAGGAATGCCTATGGGGAACGGAAAACTCGAGAGAACAAACCGAGTGATAATCGATGTCTTGAGAAGACTATCAGCCAAATTACCAGAAAAATGGTTCAAATTTGTTCCAAATGTAAAGTTGGAAATCCACAGCACGATGCAGCAATCACTTAAGAGGACTCCCTTCGGCGTACTATTCGGCTTTCCAATTAGAAAAAAAAGATGACATGGAGGTGAACGATATGATAAGTCAGGAACTTTAAAAGAATTTGGACGAGGAAAGGGACGGGTTCGATTGGATGCTGGGCGTCAAATGTAGCAAGTTCAAGATGAAAACAAATCGTCTCTTAATAAAAAACGCAAACCAGGTCGGCAGTGCAATTTGTAATAGGTCCAAAACTTTCATCTCTCTTTTTAAGTCCGTATGAGATAGTCAGTAAAGGCAAAACTAATCGATACACAGTTCAAAATGCCGGTAATCTTCTGAGAGTCCCAATAAAACAACTACGAGCAGTCGAACGATCCACAGGATGGCTGAGTTTAGGATTCCATATCCTATCAAACCATCATTGCATCACGGCACTTCTATGTCATCATGTCACCAGAACAACAACAGGCTTAACTAACTCTCTACATCATCATCATTATCGTCATCTCTAAAATACCGAGATATCACACCACACCACATGAGACGATAAAAAAAGGCGAAAAGAAGACAAAACGGTGATTGTTTTTTTTCCGCCGACAGCTATTCCGCCGTATTTAGCAGTACAACATTTAGATTTGGCATATTCTCTTTACATACGATCATACCGACAAACCATTGTTAAACTTTATTGAATAAATGAAAAATAAAGTCTTTGCATTCCCACATACAAGTGGATAGGTACCAGACACCGAGCAACTACATACAAATATTAACCTTTTTTTAATTAAATCATGTAGGAGTAATGTAAACATGAAGGGTAATTTACGAATTTTAATTTCATTCATCTCTTCACATACCCTCGCAAGAACTTAAGGTTGTACGAAATTGCACATCTTGCAACTAGAAATTCCTATCCCCCATTGACATTGATTGATCGACCGTTCATGACACAGGTGATTTTCAGTTGTGTCAACCCACGGATGTAAATGTGTTGCTAGGCTCACCTGGGTGTTAAAATTGACAATATTTGATTTCGTGCCCCTCAGTTGAATTTTACGACAAGCGCTGTTTGGGGGGCAGTAATATTCTAAGCCCGCCCCTGCACGGGAATTAATCGAGTGAAGTTTATGACGAAAATAGCTAATTACGGATTTAGCTAAACCTGAACTATGCACTTTTTAATTAAGAGACAATAAATTGGGACTTAGGCCAATATGAGTTCCTTCGTGATACGACGTGAATCTAAGAGTTATTTTCCTAATCTCTGAGCCAGTTAGAACACCTTTTGAAGCTAAGAGATCTGTAATATTCGTGTTAGTTAAGTCGGTAATATTGTTTTAGAAGAAAACTCCCAAATGCAGAGAGCAGGGCAAGCGCAGAGGAGTTGGATATTAGTCTTCTCCTCCTCCATTTTTTTAATTTACGTGCACTAAAGAGATTTTTATGTATATAGTTACATACTGCGGGAATAAAATAAATAGAGATTACAATGAGGGCGAAGAAATCGATGAACGTTGGTGTTTAATGTTTGTAAATTATAATGGGTAGGAAAAACCCAAGCAACATCTACACAAATCGTTTGAATATACGCCAAGGCTTGTTTCATGTGTTTGGCGCTAATATGCAATCTGTTTACAGAGACCAAACTTTAATGCCGCTGATGCAGCTTTGGCCTGATCTGATTCGTCGCTAAACATGTGGTATCCCTTATCCACTTTTTTCAGGTTAATGAGGTAACGTCGTTTCGTGTTTGTCGAGTTCATCAGTCATACAGTTCACCGTAATGACTCTATGCCCCGGCACCAACAGATGTGAATGTTAAACTGCCTCGGCACTTCCTTAAAATACGATCATCGACAGCTCAGCTGTCGGAGAAAATGCAGATATCTCGCCTGGAGCTCGATAGTGATAGAGAAGACGGAAGGGGCGACTTAGTGTAGAGCAATAATATTCGGACAGGAATGTAGAGCGCCGTCCGAAACTAAGCGAATACAAAAATTTTGAATAGTGTGCCCATAATAACGGATTGCCGCGTTCGTACAGTTTCGTTTATTTCAGCGATCCCATTCGCACCTTACGTCCGTTAATGTGACAGTTGCTTTCGTTCACATACATACTTTTATTTTGGACTACTTAATTGATTGATCGAATAAGAAGTCCCAAGATCCGAGGAAGCGTTCACGTCAAAGAACCTATCTCGAAGAAAATGGAGCGCGACCGGCTCAGTTGATACTATCATGTCCAAAGGAGAGATCCTACGAACCCTATCAAAAATGTAATACCAATCAACGTTTTTACACAATCGCGAGAGAAAGGCAGTTCTAAAAACTTCCGGATCACACAAATGCAGCAACACTAGCATTTGGTTGGCCTCAGTGACGAGGTGATTCAAAATCGGGAGGCCTGCCGTTATTTTCTGAGGTCGAACTGGCGAATTATGGTCCCTTTAATCTTGTTTTGACTTAAAATGAAAGGCAAGCATTGAAAGCAAGAAAGTAAAAACATATCTTTCAAAATTCCGGCACTGCATAAAGTGGAAATAAGCGAACTGCATTATGGGAAAGAGGGATAAAAACCCTCCTACTTCACTATATCTCCACTGGTCCGCCAGTTTGACATCAAAAAGTATCGGAGGCCTACTATTTTTATATCACATCCTCTCTGAAGACAATCAAATGATGGTGTTGTACGGTTCAGGAGTTTTTATGGCTGCCTCTCTTTCGTTGTTGATTGCTTTTGCATGACCAACTGAGCCGGTCTCGCTTCACTTTCTATCACGTAGGTTCTTTGATATGAAGGCTTCCACGGATCTTATTCGATCAAGTGAAACAAAGAATTCCTACAAGTTTCAAAGCAAAAAAAAAACACAGTTTTTATTTTTGAGGCAAACTTTGACGTTTTTTTATTTATCTCTGCAAAAGCTTTTGCGTGCTTTTCTTTGGAATGAGAGCATTCTCTCTCGATTTTGGAGATGTGACAGTTTTCATTTTTCTTTACATAGTACGGCGTCTCCGTGACATATAATTTCAGGGAAGACTCAAGTCATGACATACATATGTCTCGCTTAGACATCACTTTTGTGGACTATTAAGTCAGACATTAGGTCCGTTCGCGTACTTTATGAGTAGAAAAATGAAAACTGTTAAATCTTCAAAATCGAGAGAGAATCCTCTCATTTCAAAGAAAAGTACGCGAACGCTTTTGTGTAAAAAGATGAAAAACGTCTCAGTTTAACTTGAAAAGAGACAACCGCTGTTTTTTTTTTTTGCTGGCAAACTCATAGGATTTCATCATTTGGCAGTTTTCATTTTTTTACCAGCTGAAATTCTGTGTGAAGAAAAATGAACGAAAGTACATTTTTCTTTCGTTCATCTTTTTACCATTTTCTCAGTACGCGAACCCACCTTCATTACCAAAAATCGACAAGAAGTCCTTGATATTACTCTTGTCTCCGATACCATCAACGACATGGTAACGGGTTGGAAAGTTTCGGCTGATCACTCGTTCTCCGATATCTTTTATTCGACCTTAACGTTGATCCTCCATGCCAACCTTCCTTCCGCAATCCTCGGAAAACCAACTGGCCTATATACAGAGAAACCCTACATAAACGTATTAACTCTGAGCTTTAAAACCCCCCTGTAACTCCAACGAGCTCGACAATAAAGTCGATGAGCTTACCCAGGCTTTTAACGAATCAATGTCTGATTCGTGTCCCCTCGTACAACCTAGGGGGGAAAAGAAGCCTCACTGGTGGACCCCTGAGCTGAGACCACTTAGAAAGGAGTGCAGGAGACTCTTCAACCTTGCTTAAAGCTCAAAAGCAATAAACGATTGGGACACCTACAAGGAATCCCTCAAATTATACAAAAAAGAATTAAGGAAAGCCAAAAGAACGTCATGGAGACTCTTCTGTGGCAAAATAGAAGAATCCTGTGAGGCACCAGGCTAAGAAAAATCCTTGCTTCAAATTCAACTATGCCTAGCTGCCTTAAGAAGGCAGACGGCTCTTGGACGACATCTAGCGAGGAATCGCTCAATCTGCTACTTGATATTCACTTTCCAGGTAGCTCCAATATTACCGGCAATTATAGCCTTAACAGGTCACATGCACAGGTAACTTACCCTCAGGGTCTGATAACTAGGGACAAGCTGACTTGGGCGCTACAAAGCTTCAAACCTTTCAAGTCCGCAGGACCAGACGGCATAATACTTGCCGAACTACAAATGTCAGCGGATATCATCCTGCCTGTGCTGGAGATGATCATGAAAAGCTGTCTAAATCTGGTTCATATCCCCCGGGCTTGGAGAGAAGTAAAAGTGGTTTTTATACCCAAGGCTGGCAAATATTCTCATGTCAGTCCAAAGGACCTCAGACCTATTAGTCTATCTTCATTCCTCCTCAAAACGCTGGAGCGATTGATTGATCCACCTTCGTATGTACATAAATCCGCAATTGCTGTCTGCAGCTGAGCATGCGTACTGTAAGGGAAAGTCGGTGGAAACCGCTCTTCATTCCTTAGTACGCACAATCGAATACTCTCTCCATCACAAGGAGTATACGAGTATACCATGGTTGCTTTCCTTGACATAGAAGGCGCCTTTAACAACGTTAACACATCTGCAATCGCAAATGCACTGAATGTGGATAGCTCGCTTGGTGAATTGATCAATCTACTGCTAACTAGTCGGATTATCAATTCAAAACTGGGCGTAGCATCTGCTAGAAGGTCTGTCAGTCGAGAGACGCCGCAAGGCGGTGTTCTTTCTCCCCTTCTTTGGAACTTGGTTGTGAACAAACTACTGATAAACCTGGAAGGGGAGGGCTGCAAGGTGATTGCCTATGCGGATGATGTTGCTATTGTCGTCTCTGGAAAACAAATCAACACCATAAAGAAACTCCTGCAAAACGCTCTTAACAAGCTAACGAGATGGGCTAATCGGTGCGGACTGGGCGTTAACCCCCACAAAACCGAGCTTGTCCTCTTCTCCAGGAAATATAAAATCCCATATATTGACCCTCCCTCTATTAGCGGCGCAAGCTTAACTTTCTCAGACGAAGCAAAATTTTTGGGTTTAATCTTCGATAGGAAGTTAAGCTGGAAACCCAATATACAGGAAAGAGTCAAGAAAGCTACAGTAGCATTTTACGCATTGGCTATATACATCGGTGGTAAGACCAATTTTTTGTCTGGTGGACAGCTCTAGAAAAAGCTACAAACCGCGATAAGCTGGGCAAAGTCCAGCGTTCAGGGTGTCTGTGCATTAGCGAAGCACTCCGTACTACCCCCTCCGCTGCACTGGACATTCTGCTACACCTGATACCCCTAGACATCTTTAGAATGCAAACAGCGGCCTGTTCCGCTGTCCGCTTAAAAGCTACCTCACAGTGGACCAATAAGAATATTGGCCACTCTATTATTCTAGACTCCTTTAAGTCTCTACCCAGAAACATAGACTACACCATACCCCGTTTGCAGTTCGGAAAAAGCTTCCAAATCACCACTCCTTCCAAATCATTCTGGGTTGATGATGCATTTGCGGAGGATAAATCGATCCAGTTCTTTACCGATGGATCAAAAACCAGCGATGGGGTAGGTGGTGGCGTTTTCTCAGAAAAGCTAAATCTTAGCATCTCTTTCCGTCTTCCTGATTACTGTAGCGTGTTCCAGGCGAAAATTTTGGCAATAAAAGAAGCCCTGACGTGGCTTAAGAGGAATGTGATATCCTCAAAGGATATCCGTATCTTCTCAGATAGTCAGGCCGCGATTAAATCCCTGGACTCAGTCTCTTCAAATTCCATCATAGCCCAAGATTGCCGCTCATCTCTTTCGGAGATGGCAGAGCAGTTCAACATTCACCTCTGTTGGGTGCCGGGACATAGGGCCATTCCAGGTAACTGTAGGGCAGACGATCTCGCCAAAAAAGGAACTACATTACCTCTTTTACCTGATAAAGGTTCCCTAGGTATACCAATCGCTACCTGGAAACTCTTGTTCAAGCTATCCGCAATCGAGAGAACAAACCTTAGGTGGACAAGTAGCAATACATGTCTAGCGACTAAGCGGATCTGGCCAAAACTGGATCTGCGACGCTCTAAGTGTCTAATCTAATTAAACCGACTGCATATTTGCTCCACTATAGGTGTTATCACAGGACACTGCTTAATAGGCAGGCACGCATCCAGACTTGGCGTGTACTCACACGACTTCTGCAGAAGCTGCATGGACGAGGAGGAGGAGGAGACTGTACTTCAACTTCTCTGCACGTGTCCTGCGCTCTCCCATTGAAGAAATCTCCATCTAGGGGACTTCTTGTTCAATGACACAAGCGACTTAGCCAACACTGGCGTTAGAAGTCTTACGCGCTTCATAAGAAGCTCCTAGTGAGGTAAGGTAAGCATTGATAGGCATCAACCCAGCGATTCATAATAGCCGCAACCGATACAACACATAAACTGTGCTTGTTTTACCTCAATGTGGTAACCACCGGGTACTGGTCATGGGTAACTAGACATGACTTGCTAAACTTATAAGCGCAAGTGTTGAACAAGAAGAAAATAGCAACACTATAATACTCTGTCGGAAAGGCTGGCTAATGAGTGTCAGGAGTCTTACATGAGCCCCTCAGAAAGAGGACGTGCGGCGGATGAATACTAGTCAGGGTGTTGAAAAAAAGATGGCGGCAGCTCTCAAATCCCTAAAGTGGGTTAGTGGCACCGGAATATCCGGCCCCCTGTCCTAGGGTTCAAACAAGGGCCTGGCTCTCGGGGTTGGGGGTTGAGCGTCGGAATAACTTAATGACCACGTCAAACAAGTCTAGTTATGAGAGAGACGTGTAAAGCCTCGGATAATGAATACCCTTTTATGGCCACCAGACACGGAACGTCAACGGACTACCATATGAGATTGTGCACCTGTAACGTGCGGACGCTCTACACCCCAGGTGCTACTCAAAAACTTGAGTCTGTCCTGGAGCAATACAATTACCGCGATCCAGGAGATACGATAGATACGATCAGGTATGATGAAAAGGAAAAATTGAGACATTTATTACAGCTGCCATAAAAGACTGCATATAGTAGGGTGCGGCTTCGTCGAACCGCCAACCAAATGGACCATGTGCTAATCGATGGGAGCCACGCATGCAACATCTTAAAAGTGCACACATTCCGAGCTCGTCTGTCCAACAAGAGAAGCTGCAATTGACCAATTCAGAGAGTGGACAAGTGAGCGACTCTCCTCTATGCACTCACCACCCATAAGCGGCAACAATATGTGGAACCTATTTCGCTATATCATCAAGGAGGTAGTCGAGACCATCGTAGGTTACCAGTTAACCCAGAGAAAAAGTCCGTGGTATGATGATGTATGCGTTTACCGGAAGAAGATGACAGAAGATGCACATTTAAAAACTTCTTAAGGGTAAAACAATGTAGCGAGGAAAGAGCATCAATCTAAGAGGTGAGGAGAAGAAGATCCTGCGTAGAAAGAAGAGGGTGTACGCAGTCTCCCAGCTCAAGGAAATCGAAGTCAAGTCTCGCGATCGAAACAATATTCGGAGATTTTACAAGAAAGTGAAGCAACTAGCTGCTGGCTTTAAAACCGGAACGCAGGCTCTTCGAAACAGCGGCGGAATTGCAGATGTACTTGCAGATGTACTTAAGCAGCATTTCCAACAGCTGCTAAATGGGGACCATGTAGAGAGAGTGATAGGGCAAGGAGAAACCCAGTATAGAAGAGGTCGGCTCCGCTATAAGAAATCTTAAGAACAGTAAGACCGCCGGCTCTGATGACTTACTAGCAGAGCTTTTCAAATACGGATGTGATGTTTTAGTTGGGTGCATGCACCAAATCGTCAACCAAGTATGGGTGGAAGAAAGCATGCCGCTGACTAGACAATCAGCTCCATACCCCCCTCTACAAGGAAGGCGATCCTATGTCTTGCGAGGCATATTGAAAATAGTGCGCAGTGCGCAGGGCAGATGTCAACACGGAAGGCACTAATTTCAATAGATCCGTCCAACTAGTGAGGTATGCGGACGATATCGACATCATCGGCTGTTCCCAGCGTGCTGTATTAGAGGTTTTTACGGCGATTGAAAAACCGGCTAGATAGGTTGGTCTTGAAGTAAATGAGGACAAGACCAAGTACATGCTATAAACAAACAAACAAACATCTGACCACCGCCTAGAACATAACGTCACTGTCGAGGTGGTTAAGTTCATCTACCTAGAAGTAAACATCAACTCCACGAATGACACCTTAGTAGAGATCCAACGGAGAACTAACTTAGGAAAATGCTGCTACTTCGGTTTTGTAAAACAAATGGGTTTAAAACTCCTCACTGGAAGGACAAAATGGATGCTTTATCAAACTTTAAATCACGTCAAATACATTGGCTCGTCCACAAACTTGGCGGGACATATCAATTCCTAAAATTGCAATTAGGCAATATGTTTTCAAGTGTCGCATAAAGCATTAGGTGATTTTTTGTAGTCACTCATTAAGAGTACAAGGTGACTTAGCTTCACAGAACATGACGTAAACGAATACAATGCGGAAACTAGAAACTCAGTCGGGTAATCAGCGGATTGCTGTATAAAAAAGGGCAGGCATTTCATTGAAATTTCCACCGTAATGTCGTTCGTAGGCGTAAACTGCCTTGAACCCTTTTTCAAGAGACCTTGCTGAAACAATAACAGCTATTTTAAAGCATCCCGCAATTCATTTTGCGCTCCTTTTTAGAAGTTGAGAAATAAAGAATATATCTGGAACATTTGAAGATAATTACATTTACAATTCTACAAAGAAAGATAATGAACTCATGCGTTTGACTTTATGTTGGAAAGTCTTAATAATGATATCACGTCACGATAACTCTTTTTTGTTTATAGGTCAAAACGGACAACGATGTGGGTCTGACTTAGCAAAACCAACAAGTGAGTTAAGTGTAGGTTTTAAAGCCTGAGACAAACAACATTTATAAGGGGTGATGGGAGTAATCACCTTTTTCGGACAAGATCGAATCTCCAACGAACACATTTACATGATCATTCCTTCGAAAAGGCTTAACTAAAACTAAGAACAATCCCAAATTGCGTCACATCAAATACAATGGAATTAAAGCAATCAATCTGAGTGGATCGTAATAAGGATGTATGAAGCGAAATGTTTGAAGATATCACGTGGAACAAGTGGGTTAAGCGATCAGTCACGTGTATGTCTTGTTTCCACAATTACTGAAGATTCCATTAAGTGATCTATAAACTGGACCAATATAACAAATAATCAACGAAACCAAACCCAAAATTACTATCTAAAGAAACAGACAATTTAAATATTCAAACACTCGATTTATAATGAAAGAGAGAAAGGAAAAAAAAACACTCCAAAGTATAACAAAATAAAATTTACCTTTTGGCAAGGGACGCATATCCACTGGTGGTCCATCACCGCCACTTCTATCACCGCGATTGCTGGTTAATCGGACTGGCGGTGCCGGAGGTTTATCTTCTTCGCTGGACATTGTTGTTGTTGTTGTTGAGTGTGAGACTTTCTAACTTTGCAGATAATAGCGCGCGACTGGATGTCAGCTCCGTTTTAAGTATATGAACTTATAACTTGTGAAACACTTTACCGTTGGTCAGAAATTCTAAAAGAAACGAGAAAACAATCAAAATCATAAAAAGGGGACAGTTAAAGTCAAATATGTATGTTTAATTCGTTTAGTGACCAAACAAGCTGTTGGAATTCACATTTGTACATTTAAACCTATTGAAGAGGGTGGCCTTGCAAAAGATATGTTTTGCTAGTCATTTATTTGAGAAACAGAAACGTCATAAAGGGTGATTTTTAAGCGCTTGGTTTTTAACCTTGGTTAACAAAAACACAGGAAAATTGCAATTTATCTGTCGTTTTGAAACGGTGAATTGCCCGGCTAGATCGTGCGGTTTGACAAATTTAGCCTACTTTTCATGGGGGATTCGTCAAATCACTCGTCTATGCCGATAAGCCAGCGTCAGTTGCGGCCTGTAAAGGCAACAATACACGTGTTTTAGCGAGATCAGCCAGTATGGGCGACTTAAAACCCAGTAAGGGTCAACATTTATTAAAAATATAAACAGTAAATTGCCGGAATTGATTTATCAACTCAAACAAATATTGTATACACTTTTGCAATTTTTCTGTATTTTTTGACCATTGAAAAACAAATGCTTAACAAATCACCCATTAGTAAATAAATATGACTAATGTTCTTGAAACCCGGCTTTACAAGCCATGCCGACAGGGAGTTGCGCTACGACTTCTTCAATCTTCTTGTACAGCAGATTGTTTGCAGGCATGGTGACAACGTGGAAGGTACCAGCTTCAACAAATCTGTGCAAGTACCGGGGTACGCGGACGATATCGACATAATCGACCGCACCCAATGTACCGTGGGAGAGCTAAAGCTAAATAAAGTATCAAATCAAATCAGAGCTTTCAAGGCGATTGATGAGCAGGTAAAAAAACATAAGTACATGCTATCAATAATTAAACAAGCATCTGTCCGCCGACTAGAACACAATTTCCCCTACGTATCACACCTGTGCGGAGATTCAAACAATTTGACCAAGAAAAAGTTGCTACGTCGGCTCGCCGAAATAAACTTAAACCTTACGACCAAACGCAAGCGCTACAAAACACTGATCCTGCCAGTTTTGCTTTATGGAATAATAGTATGGCTTCAGTAAAGTGGGATGGTTAAAAAATAAAAATTACGCATTAACTGCCCATACAGGGCCAAAAACCAGGCTTCCAACCATTTTTTGTGCGAAGTGACCTACAATTTTAAACCGAATCCGAACGGCAAATTTGAAAAGTTTCTCATGACAATTAATACTCTTGCATGTCTGTCAGACTTTTGCAAGAGGTATGGCAGTGGAAAAACTCTAAATATTACGTGCCCCCGACGGGACTTGAACCTGAGCCCTTTAGATTAGTAGTCCAACACACTTACCTCGGCACCCACAAAACAAGTGGAAGGGTTACGTTCTGTTTAATTCTAATCGCAATCTCGCCGTTAAGAAAAAAAAAAAGAAAAAAGGGTCTACAACCCATAGTAAGGTATGCCACAAGATAGGTAGGCAGGTACGTAGGTGTGGCGGTTTGATAAAGACAAACCCAATTAGCAACGAGTGCCGTTTTGTTACCACAAACTCACGTAAGCCTGGGTACATATTATCGTTTGGCGATAGAGACTAACACCCCTATTCTGCTATTCATCGGGGGGATTTTTCTTCAATTTTCACTGAACACTATTCTACTATTCATTCGAATTGAATCTGGATTCACCTCGTTAATGTCGGTAACATCGATAATACTGCCCGGTATTCTCTTATTCACGTCAACGCATTCGTTCTATACAATTCAAATCCGCATATAAAATGTTGCGGGTTTTTCATTTAATGGATCGTCTGTCTGGTTGGTGGTCAATAAAATGTAAACTTATTGCTTGATTATTTGTATAAATAAAGATTATTAACATTTTTAGAAGCAGAACAATAAACCGAGACCAATTTAAAACAATCAAAACAATCCACTGTTTAGAAGTGGAAAAAAAGTCCAATACTATTCATACCTGTTTGTTTATATTTTTAATTTTATTGAAAATAATTAATCAAAACAACATAATCCAACTTTCCAAAGATTTTCGTAAACAGAGATCAAATCGATTACATTAATTTCAATTTGCAAACAACGAACCTCGTATTATTTTCACATGAAAAACTGTTAACTTGAATGTCAAATTGGGTTGGATAATGTAGTTCACCCGATGGATAGCAGAATGGAAAGCCAGAGTGAAAGGGAATCGAATGGGTGGATCGAATCTACGATTCACGTGAATAGCAGAATAGGCCTGTAAATCAAACCTGTGGAGTTCAGGGAAGTTATCAGTTCCTTGATACTTTTCTCGGAGACTTCCTCAAGTGTATTGAAAAAAGGGCTTCCCAATGTTCGTAGTCTGATCCGGACAGGTGCATAAAAAGTGAATTACTGTTTTTTTTTTCAGTTGTCACTTTGCAACTGCGGCAGTGGGTATTGTGTGGGATGTCCGGCTTGGCCGCATGGTCACCTATACGCCAGTGTCCCGTGATGATCGCTGTTGTTCTTGCAATATATTTTCGGGTTCTACACAAAAGGTTGGTTGTTGTAGTTTGGCCACATTTTTTTGGATATGGTATGCCACAAACTAGGAGTCTGAATTAATATGCCTTTAGGATAGGGTTATGGTGTAAGAGGTCTATCGACGAATTAAAATGCACGCATTTTTGGCAAGGGCTTGATGGCGCTCTACCAAATGCCTTCGAAATATAAACAAAACAATTTTACTTTCACCACTATTCTGAAGAGATTGGTTCAACGAGTGGACCTGTGGCGAAAAATGGTAGGTACTGCCGGGCAATAAATTGTATAGTTGGGACATATTTCCCAAGGTGACGAATTCTCAACGTTTCCACGACCTTGGATGTAAGTGCAATTGGGTCAGTAGCTGGAGGCGGAGGTAGATTTGACATTTTTTTTTTGGGAAGATCTGGACAAAGTGTTTTATTTATCCTTAACGACGAGGCTATGACCAGATCTGTAGGGACCTCAACCCCATGCACACTTGCGAGGCAGTTATATGATAAAATTGCATAAATGTATGGGACTTTTTTACTTAGTTTTAACGACAAGGGCTGCTTATTTTTCGAGAGCGCTGCAGTGATATTCGCAGCCCGCCCCTGTACAGTCTGGACAAAGTTTATGCAACAATAATTTAAGTATCGGAAAAAAAAATGATGAGGCAAATGGGCGTTCAACCCTCAAAATATTAAGATTTTAAAGTCTTACTGACGAAGTGAAATACTTTGGTATTATGTTGGTTAAAAAAAACTTAAACTTAGCTGCAAACCACCAAACCAATGACCATACCACGTTGAGTTAATCGGTTCTCGTCAGATTACCGTAATTAAACGACGTTGGGCGCGGTTAGTACGTAGATGGGGGACCGTTTGAGAACAACCGCGTGTCGTTGGCCAGTTCCATCTACAGAGTTGAGGTAGATAATATACGTGGTATCACAATGGTCCTAAGTGTGTCGGCTTTTGCCGACAGCCACATAAACCTAACCTAACCTAGCTGCAAACCTAACATACAATAAAGAGTTTGGAAGTCTAGTGTAGCACTCCTTACTCCCAACAAAAAGTAGTTGGGGTCCTTCAACACCGTCGGTAGAAAGACCGGTGCTGTGTTTTGTGGACTGCGTTAGAAAAAACGATAAATCTTACTAAGTCCAACGATCAGCTTGTCTATGCTAAGGTTAGTACTTCAAACCAGTTGCTCTGCTACACTGGACATTCTGTTTCAGCCCTCAACATCTTTTGTAGATAAATGACTCAATTGCCTCAAAGCAAACTTCTAGTGCACCGAGAAAGAAATTAGATTTTTTTAAGAATTAACAAAATCCAGGTAATTTGAGTTTTTTTTTTAATCCATTCAATCTATACCGATGGATCGAAATCCATGAAAGGGTGGTGGATGTGCTTTCTCAGACATATGCTGAATATCAGTCTCTCATTCTGTCTTCCCAATTCCTGCAGTGTGTTCCACATGGAAGTTATGGCAATAGAATAGTGGTTGAAGGACAGCCGCATCTCCCAGATGGGTTAAACAGGGGTATGCAGTTCGCATACAGCACTAGGCGCCAGAAGGGTCCATCACGATCTCTATGGATCTCCCAGATAACCAAGCTGCTTTCAAATCCCCAAAATCAGTCTCTATATATTCGATAGTAACCCTAGACTGCCGTTCATGTTTGAAAGTTATGACGAAGCAGTTCAATATTCACCTGTGTTGGGTACCGGGGCATAGACATTCCAGGGAACTGTAGCGCCTTTTTTTACCTGAAAAAGATTCCTTAGGCAAAGCACAATGTCTGTTGATTGCCGAAGAGCAGGAAGACTATTATCCACCATCACATCATATGATCTGCTTTCTCTCAGACGAAAACTCCATTCGGTCGCTTTCTTTTATTACGATCTTATGCTTATCCTATCAATGCTGATATTAAGTGTGCAGTGCGCAGCAAGCAGAATGGCTGACAACTGGAGTGTCATTGAAAATGAGTGCTTAATAGATGACGAGGCGACCAGCTAAAACTTAGTTCAATTATTCTTATTTAGCTTTCTAGTTTTTTTTTTCCGAGTTAACTTTTCAACTTAGCTAAATAAAATTGTTCGGATTGGAAGATCAGCCGTATTGCGGGTTAACACGTGCAACAATTTGACAAAACTGTCAAACCATAAGATCAAGGCGTCAAGGTGCCGTGTCTAAACGGGATGAAACCTGTGACAACTTAGTGTGACACTGGAAGCTATAGCAGTGGCTGTTGAATGAGACTGGGAATGCAATGCCATCTTGCATAAGCAGAACGGCCACATTTCCCGGCAGTCCTGACCCAGCCACAGTATATTTTTCACCGGGATCACTCTCTGAGGTGGCCACTTTAAATCCGGCACTATAATATTGTCAGAATACCCCCTGGCTTCAATTTCAATCCTATCAAGGAGTGTGTCGTGTCAGACTTTGGTTTAGATATAATGTATACATATTTAGATCGCTCTCCCCATCAACCCTACTCGGGACCGGAGCAGGTAAGTAACAGCAGCTGCTGCTACTAAAGAAATTCACCTTAAACTTTTTTCATTTAATCCACTTGCGTTGGTATTAATGTTTTAATGGTGGAAGTCTCCACTCGAGTGTAAACTACTATGACAGCGCATATCCTCTGGGCAAAACAACCCCCACCGATTGAATAACGAATCTGACATAAGCGCACTCAAGTAATCCAAATATTTACAGACTCGCACCACTTTCCTCATGGAGCACCGCTTAGATAAGACAACAATCACAGAAACAAAAATAACCTTAATATCCGTTCCCCGTGCGACGCGATCCCCAACCCATTTCTACCGCACACCGTCACGATCCACGATCCACTTACGATCGTGTTTACAAATAATTCGAAAACAATTCCAGCCTCCCTCTGCAAAACTAGGTTCAGTCACTACTCCTGTACTACTACTCGCACGAATGGAATCATTTCTGACTTCCTCGAAACACACAATTTTTTCTGTTCATTTTCTCAACTATGATTCATGTTTGACGAAGAGAACGAAGAAAAAAAAAATGATACGGCTGAGGAAGAGAATACAATAAAAAAAAATTATTTTTGTACTTCGATGGGCGGAAATGGAAACACACATCACACACTGGCACTGGAAACACCTTTTAAGGCGAAAAAGGCAACCGTTTGCCCACTGAAAGCCCACGCAATGCCGTAAAAAGCCTTTTCCCAGTCTTAACGGATCAGCAGTTTACATTTCGTTTAGTTTTGGAACTTATCGGCCCGACAGGAAAAATCAATTTATCTATTAGTAACACTTTTGCACTGTTTCGCTTTTTATTTTGCAATGCGCTGCACCACCACCTCGGCCAAGGATTTTCTTCCCTTTTTTAAGTTTGGCGTAGGTGATTGAAATTAAATTTGTTTGGGGTAATTTTCAATGAAATTCAATTTTAATTGATACCGTTTTGGTGAAGGTGGATAAGTAAAAAAGAACTAAAAATAAAATAGAAATGAAAGGAAAAAAAGGAAAACCTTACAAAGTCGCACAAGACTCCGAGTCTCTCTCATCAGAAGTATCGCCGCAGCATTTTTTTCTTCGTTTCTTTTCTTGTTGGGACGACGTCGAAGGCTATGCGGAAAAAACACCGGCGATAACGTGCTGAAGCAAACGCCGAACGCTAGCACGTTGTGCAAACAAAAAAAGTAACTTTTTTGGAATATTTTTTCATATAAAGAGCGAATAATTTGAGGCGAGGTAGTTTAAATAAAAATTATCGGAAAATAGCCAGAAGAAATTTTGCCATTTGGTCTGCCTACTGGTTTTGCTGCTATTTCAGTTGGAGATCTGGTAGTTTCTTCTTTGGTAATGGAGTGTTCTCTTTTACACCGATGAAGTTTTTTGGTTGATGTTTGATTGGTGTAAGGGAGATGGATGAATTTGGTTGAGTGTAGAATTCAACCAGGTGGAGAGTTGCTTGGTTTGCTATGTTGGCTGCATTTTGCGAAGAGTGTCAAATATCTATAAGGGTGTGTTGTTGGGTTTTGGAATCTTTTTTTTTATTAAGAATATGAAGGTTAGCGACTGAAAAATGTCAGACTTCGGTCAGGATGGTGATGGCTATGTGATTTTCTTTGGCTGGGCAAAATATATTATGACATCCACATTTATTATGACATTTTGTCAACCAAGTCAAAACGATTCTTGCTTTAAAAGCGTTAAGTGAAAAACAAATAAAGAATCATCAAAAATAAAAGAACATCGATTCCGGGCGAAGCTTCAGCAGAACAATGAAAACAAATTAATTTTATTTTCAAAAGCAGCTCTTAGTCAGAAATTAAGTTCACAGAGACGTCAGGAATCATAGTCTAACTGAAATGTATGGACTTATGTTAAGTTCATAAAAGTGCGGTCTAAGGTAGATATATTTATTCATGGCTTGAGTCTTGACTAAAATTATGTCTCGTGGAACGCCGTGTTATCTCAAAATACATGATTTTTCAGGAAATGAAAAAACACGATGGACAAAAAATATATTCTTAAATAGCGAAATATGTTAGGACATGAACAAGGCAGGGGAAACTCTTTTTTTCGTTTTTCTTGAGAAATGTCTGAAATCCTATTGTTTGGGAAAAAGTAAAAATTAACTTTGTTACGTCGCGACGTATTCAGGTAGTTAACAAACGTAGACAATGCACTTGAATGATGTAGACGTAGCAGCAGATATAACTTCAAGTGTAGTTCACGGGTAATTTTAATGTCGCATCTGTTCACTGAAAATGTCCCCTTCGAGCAATTGAAAGAGGACGTTCAGTATAGCACAGCGTAACTAAAGGTCCGTTCGCGTACTTTACGTGTAGAAAAATGAAAAGTGTCAAATCTCCAAAATCGAGAGAGAATCCTCTCATTTCTAAGAAAAGTACGCGAACGCTTTTTTGTAAAAATGTGAAAAACGTCTTAGTTTGGTTTGAAAAGAAGCAACAGCTGTGTTTTTTTGCTGGCAAACTCATAGGATTTCATTATTTGACAGTTTTCATTTTCTTACCAACTGAAATTCTGTGTGAAGAAAAATGAACGAAAGTACATTTTTCTTTCGTTCATCTTTTTACCATTTTCTCAGTACGCGAACGCGTTTGTGTAGTTTTGCACGAAAGTTTATATAAATTTACGTTTGCATATTAGTTCGCGAACGGACCTTAAATCTCGACCGCTGATTGGTTGAAATGGCTAAAATTTAAGGACGATTTTTGACAAGTGCGTTAGAGAGCTTAGATATAACATTGCAATTTAAGGCACTCGAGAAATGTCAAAAACATCCGTCAAAAAACAAGCTAACATTTAACGCCATGGTTGTGCTTTTTCCGAGCTTGGTGTGGAGCTTAAAACATAACCTGGTTGTCTGCGTTTACTATCCTGGTGATTATGCCGAATCTAGCAGAGCCGAGAATGTTGATGTGCTTGTTCATAACGAATAAGTTTAAGAGAGGGATATTGTAGCATGCATGCTCAAACAGTGAAACTCAACACTATCTAGTCGAGAGCTATATAACGATATTTGAAAGCAGACGGTTGTTCAGTTTGAATAGCTATAAACAATTATCTCGAGCTAAGAACAATCATCGCTTCTCGAACTTTCTCTAACACACGAACCGTCGAGAATAGTCGGGCACTTTCGATAAAGTAGTCACTAGGATATACATGTCCGCAAGCAGGAAATTGTACTTTTGAGTGCGATTTCAAGCGATAGGATGACAGCTGTGAAAAGTATAGAGAAAAGAATAAGTGATTTGATTGTTGATTAATTGTGATGAAGTATAACGCGTTGCGTGAAATAAGTGAATTCAGAATAATGGAGACCAAAGATATTGAAAGAGAACTAATAAAGATTAATAAAATAGAATGCAGTTTTATCTTTTCGAATCCTAGCCTGGATGTAACAATATCAATATGTACGTCATGGATATACATAAGGGCTTCATAACATCGTTAAATAGATATAAGCAAAGTAAAACATGAAAACGAAAACTGTCTCTCACCATATAATCACCTTTTTATATAAACAGTACAAACATCTTTTTAGTACGCACTGAGTACTCTAAATTCAAAACGTGTCACCAACGAAATGTCAAACATGGACGTGTGCAGCGAGTCTAATGTACTAAAGTATACACTAGACAAATATAACACACTAACAGATTTATTACAATACAACTATCATACAAACATATAGAAAATCAAATTTGTGCAACGATCTCAAACAAAGATCGTTGAGACCTAATGGGTTAATCAATTGATTTAACCTCCCACGTAAGATCAAACACTTGAGTAGATTAACTAAGCTCCCACAAGTGAGTAAAAACTGTCAGATCAAGTCAAAACAGAAAAGTACAGCATCAAGTCTTATGTTCTCCTCTCAGCTGGGATATTTTAAAAAGATGATCATCAGTGTTTTCCCGTGAACTATTGTATTTGAATATTTGAACTTGTTGCATGTTATTCTTTTGATTTTTTTAATTGTATTGTAACATTAAACCTAGAAATACGATATCTCATGCCGAACAAATAAATCAGTTGATTTGACATCATTACAATTTGAATTTTAAAATTTGACACTTTTCACTCACTTGCCCTACCTCAAAGCTAGGTGCGGAAAATCGTGTGCTAAACTCATCTGCACAGCTTCATGGAACAGAAAGTGACAGAATGTAGTGACTATGCATAGTGATTGATCGAGACATGATAGCATTCATCGTCAGGAGCTCTACATGGCGATGGCCGAAATGCGGCTTGGAAGCAGCTCTTCCGAATTACTTCGAAACCCACTTCGGATTTCGGCAAGGAGATGCGCTGTCATGTGACTTCTTCAATCTTGGTCTTTAGAAAATAGTGCGCAGGCAGGTGTCAACACGGAAGGCGCTATTTTTAATAGATCCGTCCAATGTCTGGTGTATGCAGACGATATCGACATCATCGGCCATTCCCAGCATACTGTGTTAGAGGCTTTTACGGCGATTGAAGCATATACTAATATAATTTCGGGGTAGTTAAGGAGTTCGACTATACCTTTTAGTAAACATCAACTCCACAAATGCCAGCTTAGTGGAGATCCGACGGAGAATCGCCTTTGAAAACCGCTGCTACTTCGGTTTGGCCAAACACGTGTGTTCAAAACTCTTCACTTGAAGAACAAAATGCATGATGCTCTATCGAACCTTAATCCTGCCAGTCTTGTTTTACAGTGCCCTGTGCTGGACGATAAGGCAGGCATGTTTCAATTCTACACCTACACATGTAATGACATTGTGTTCGAATTTCATTGCCATCTATAAGGTTCTAGAACTAGGAAGAAGTAGAACGATAGGAAATATTGGTTTGTACATTGGATAGGTTCTTTTTTGCATGGGTTAGTTATCGATAGGTATATAAAGGGTGATTTTTTTAAGGTTAGGATTTTCATGCATTAGTATTTGACAGATCACGCGGGATTTCAGACATGGTGTCAAAGAGAAAGATGCTCAGTATGCTTTGACATTTCATCATGAATAGACTTACTAACGAGCAACGCTTGAATTTTCAGTGAATGGGCCCTAGAAAAGTTGGCAGAAAATCCGCTTTTTTATCGACAAATTTTGTTCAGCGATGAGGCTCATTTCTGGTTGAATGGCTACGTAAATAAGCACAATTGCCGCATTTGGAGTGAAGAGCAACCAGAAGCCGTTCAAGAACTGCCCATGCATCCCAAAAAATGCACTGTTTGGTGTGGTTTGTACGCTGGTGGAATCATTGGACCGTATTTTTTCAAAGATGCTGTTGGACGCAACGTTACGGTGAATGGCGATCGCTATCGTTCAATGCTAACAAACTTTTTGTTGCCAAAAATGGAAGAACTGAACTTGGTTGACATGTGGTTTCAACAAGATGGCGCTACATGCCACACAGCTCGCGATTCTATGGCCATTTTGAGGGAAAACTTCGGAGAACAATTCATCTCAAGGAATGGACCGGTAAGTTGGCCACCAAGATCATGCGATTTGACGCCTTTAGACTATTTTTTGTGGGGCTACGTCAACTCTAAAGTCTACACAAATAAGCCAGCAACTATTCCAGCTTTGGAAGACAACATTTCCGAAGAAATTCGGGCTATTCCGGCCGAAATGCTCGAAAAAGTTACCCAAAATTGGACTTTCCGAATGGACCACCTAAGACGCAGCCGCGGTCAACATTTAAATGAAATTATCTTTAAAAAGTAAATGTCATGGACCAATCTAACGTTTCAAATAAAGAATCGATGAGATTTTGCAAATTTTATGCGTTTTTTTTTTTAAAAAAGTTCTCAAGCTCTTAAAAAATCACCCTTTATATATAAAAATCAATGTACCTATGCATGCATGTATGTATGTATGCAAAAGCTATGGACTCCGAAACTACCGAACCGCTTGAGCTCAAATTTTCACCCAGTCTTCGGTGTTGACCCGAGAGTGTTGCTGTAAAATTTAGTCATATTCCGTAGGTTAACTGCGTTTTGAGTTTTTCGTTCTTTGTAATCTATATATTGAAATGGATGTTGGTAGGTATATCCGTTTGAGATTAATAGCCTTCGACACCGTTTGACGGATTACCATGAAAGTTGTCATATGATATAGGTACCTATATAGATTTTTTTGGGATAAACATTGTTGTAACTCGCCATTAGATGGCACTGCAGCGTATCAACGTCTATACTGTTCAATCCATTGATATATAATACTGTAAGCATAAGTGTGGCAATAATGCGTTCGCACATCGTTCGTGTGCTTGTTTTCTATGCTTTCGCGGATCGTTTATTTGATTGAGTTGAAACTTTGTACAGTTTTTGTTGGCACTTGGCTAACATTTTCTGACATAGCAGTATCAAAATGGGCTCAACCATGCTCAGAAAATGGAAAAATCTCTTTAACCCGAGAAGCGGTCCTCTAACACTGGTTGGTTTGAAGAAGTCCCTTTTTTGGAGTAGATTGAGGTGCTGCCTTTGATAGTGATGGGCTCGAAATTAACCAGTCTCCTTCTGGAAAAGACACTAGCACGGTCTTACAAAAATTGATGGAGAATTTTTCATTATTCAACAACTTAATTTTGTCCATAAAAACGTCGTTTCTATACCTCGCATGATTACGCAGGTTTTAAACAGTTTAACTTATGGCTTGTTCTATGCAAAACACGGGAAACTCGGTAAATTTTACTTAACACATCTCACAACACCTTTGCTGAGGACATCCAATTAAAGTCCAATAAAAGATTAACAAAATTCCAGACAAATTACTTACAAGTATAGACTCCATCGAAAAGTACCAATATTCTTATTGATCCACTGTGATGTAAATTTAAAGCGGACAGCGAAACAGGCAGCTGTTTGCCTGCTGAATATGTCAAGGGATGTCAGATGAAGTAGAATGTCTAGTGCTGCGGAGAGAGTTGTTTGGAGTGCTCCGCTAATGCACAGACAAGCTGTACGTTTGACTTTGCTCAACTTATCACGATTTAATGCTTTATTCAAGGCAGTCCACCAGGCAACCACCCCGTATATAAGAATTGGTCTTACGACCGCTATGTATAGCCAGTGAGTGATGAGGGGCTGTAAGCCCCACTTGTTGCCAATGGTTTTTTAGCTGCTTAACTTGGATTGTTCAGGAACATTAATTAATATTGCCTTTTTATGGGGTTTACAGGATCTCTCCTTTAAACATGGCAGCACCAACTGAGCCGGTCGCACTCCATTTTCTTTAAGATTGGTTCTTTGCCTAAAGGCTTCCTCGGATCTTGGATTTTCTTATTCGATCAAGCTTTGTTACTCCTGGTGTCATATTCTGCTTCTGTTTGCTTGACAATAATATCAAAGTCGCATTGACATGAGATGCCATTTGTCAAAATCTTCTGATAGGGTAAAGCCTTTTAGTAACTACCTTGGATATTCAATGCAGTCAGATAACAACGCGCATGAGAACTTACACCCCTAAGAAATTATCCGTTTTGTTAATCTCTGCAGCTATTAACAACAACTCATTAGTGCTATAATACTTCAATTGATTGAACTAGATTACCAACGTTTCCGGCAGCAGTATCAAATCAATTTCATCCACACACCTCATCTCCATCGACGCGATCATGTAACCTGCCCGCTTGGACATTAAGTCTCTCCAGGCGATGAATTCCATTAGAATTGACCTCCTTTTTCCCTTTTTATTCAAACTAAACCATAAAAAAGAAGTATTAGCATTCAATTTTGTCAATAAACGGAGTCAGAGCGCGTAACTCAAGACCAGAATGGCCCGGAGTAGACGTCACATGTCGAGTAAATAATAATAAAAAATAAAAAATCAAAGCCATTAATAAATACCTCACCTACGGAGTTATATGCGAAAATGTATTCTTTCATACAACTTCAAATAACAACACAATAAAGCATACAAAAGACGGTCGAGGAGGGGCAGCAGGAAGCCGCAGAGGAAGGCAATCAAAAAAGCCTCCACTGGAAAAGTGAGTTTCTCTGGTATAGGTGCCTTGCTATTGTACACAACCTTGTTCGTTGACCCAGTTTCCCAGCACCTATGTATTGGTTGAGCTAATGCCGGTTTGACTACGTATGTATTGGCCAGTCGTCGAAGCCCGCATACAGTTAGACGCTATAGCACCAGCAGCAGCAGCAGCTTACAGCCGCAGCAGCATAAATGATGTCGTTTACTCTATTTGGTAGATAAAACAGAAATCGAGCTCGAAGAACCCAAAGCAAACGTGTTTGTTCCCATCCATTGGTGTACTGTGGTGTACCGAGCCAGTGAGTTGGTATGCGAGATACGTTGTTCGTGCCCCCGCCAGATCTAGCCTCGACAAATGCCACCACCACCATGTACATACAAGAGGCAAAAAGGGCCATGACAGTGACTCCACCAGAGTCAAGACGAGGTTCGAGTTCGTTCATTCGCGCAAGCGAGTGAGCTCATTGAATCGAGGAACACTGCAGAGCGAGATGGATCCATCGTGACCGTTGGAAAACCTTGTTTCATGATCATTAACAAGGTCAGAGATGGTTGCTCGCTGTCTTTTGGAAGACTGATTTCCATACATGCAGTTATGATTCGGAGACGAAATTCATATTCCAATCATGTGACTTCGTGCATTCGAATTATGCTGCTGAAGGTTTCACCATTTCAGCAGACTAATCAGCTATTCAGCAAATATTTACCAAGTGCAACTATAATTGCAAAATATTTGCAAAAACCACCGCGTGGAATGGCTGAGCTATTGACTGAGTTATTGATCGGCGCTGGACGGAGAAGAAAACTTAGCAACAGTATGTTATGCAGTCTTGGTAATGGAGATATACTCTAGCGCGCGGCTTATGTTGAGTCGAGAGTCCAGTAAAAGACACAATGACCTTGGGTGAAAGTAGCTCTCCATTTGTTGTTTTTGCTTTCTTTTGGTTCATACAGTTATCTATATATATTTATTTGATGATAGACGTTGTTGTTTTTTGCAGCCTTCTTGTGCGCCTAGTATAGTCCATGACAGTGGTGAGGGGGATTGAGTTGGCTTTTTAAACATTCGGATGGGAAAAAGCTAATGTCGGCTTTACCAATTATGGGCTTGACCCAGCGATAAAGTTTGTTAATTTTAAATTAAACTTAAATATACATTATAGCGTGTGATAAATAGCTCAGCAAATAAGCTTTCAAGCTAAGCTGTAGTTTTTTTTTGTTTTAATTATGAACGTGACCGATATTTAGATACTTTCATTGAATAACAAATGTGACAATGTGAGCAAAGAATACATAAAAATACACTTTTCAAAGTAGCTCCTCTATTGAAAAACAAATTTGTGATCTACACAACGTGAACTGTCAATTGTCATGAAACCATAATTAGGTTAGGTTATGCTAAGAATGGGTGTGAGGGAGAAAAAAGAAACGAAACTAAACACTTTCTCTCGAAAAACGAACTGACTCTCCAGCAGAATTTGAGAATTATAAGGTATTGTATTTTAATTAGGGGCATCCGAAGACAATACGAAAACCTAATGGTCCATTGTACTTTACCAGAGCTGCCCGTACACCCCTTCATAGAGATACTTATAAGAGTCAAGATCAGAGAACCTAACAGTAGCCTGTTTGTAGGTAGGTAGGTAGGTAGGTTGGATACATGCAAAGTTGAATTGGGGGGACTTATTTCATCATGAAATAACCCCCGGTTTTAAATAACAAATAAGTCACCGAAAATCCTTTAAAATAATCCTCAATGTTGGCGGTTTATTTCATTTGAAAAAAATCTCCACCTCCATACAAAATTTGTGTTCTGCTTGCCGGCTTCCAGTGGACAGTCCGCACACGACACTTTTTCTACCGGCATAAAACCACTGTGGTAGTTCAAAAAACGCGTTTGAGAGTCGAGTGACTATATACATATTTCCAATTCTAAACTGCTGACAAGTAGTATTAGTTTTCCAACTTCTTCAACTGCTCGAATTCGGTAGTACATTTTCTACCGTTTCTTACCGCAGACCTCGGTAGCCTTGCTCACAAAACCGGTTTTATGATGGTAGAAACAGTTTCGCCCGCGATTGTTCTGCGACTTGAGTACAAACTGACCATCCAAACACTGCTTGTTTGAAGTCGTGTGAAAGCTTCAGGTCTACTTCATCCTCCGGTCGTCTTAGAAGCATACTTGTAGATTTCAATTTCATTTGGTCTTTTTACTATCATATCACCTTCATTGCTTTATAGATACGATATTTTTCTTACTTATAAATCTGCCGAGCCGAAAGTCAAACTGGTGTGAGCCGCGCCGATTTGTGTATTTGAAAGCCGCTTGCGGCGTTCATATAGTACGTTGGATAGAATCTGAAGTATATGCGACATTTAAAAGATATATGCCACGATACTTCTTACAAGATATAGGATTTTCTTGTCGATGGAGCATATTGAGCTGATAGTCCAGTCATGATTTTCAGTACCCATACTTGGTTCATGCTTTTGTTACATGTGCCTAAACATCTACTCTGTATTCGAACAGCTGGCAAACCATCAAAACCGGTCGGTGGCTTAAGTTGTTCTTAAGCTCAAAGGCTGTTCGTGCACTGGACGTGGGTTCTTCTCATGCCATTACTCTACCTCCATGATGACCATTTAGCAGATGCTATAAATACTGCCTTACTTAATCTACTATTCCCTGCGTTTCGGTGATTTGCATGGCTTTCTTGCACAACTCCTGAATGTTGTTTAAATCGCGAGACTTTTTGATATTCTTGAGCTGGGAGCCTGGGAGAACTTGGGGCTTAAGTCCGATAACAGACTAGCTGTATAGCATGATGGTCAGACGTATTATCACGAATGCGGACACCGTCCGGTAGCCGAAAGTTCTTAAACGGACAACTGCAACTAAGCTCTAGAGTACTGCCTGTTTCGTCATAACAGGTGCGATGCGCACTTGCCCAACGGCAGAACTAGAGGAAAATGTTGGGCTGTCAGATGCGCTATTAAGATGCAGCTAGAATACATATGTATAAGGCATGTGACCTCATGGGACAAATGAAAATATTTCAATCTCCAAAAAAGGGCCATCCCGGATACTATGGTTAGGGAGTATTGCCTTGAAAGATTATATTAAACGAGCTCCCGACCCGTGAATAGTCTCTGCCTGAGACACTGCAGACTTCAATCCTTTGCGATCCCGGGCACGCTGCTTTCAGTTCTCCAGACCAAGCGCTTTGGCATCCGCGATGCCTTGGTCTTTAAAACGGAGATTCGGTCTTCCTTACCTTCTCGAACCAGTGGGGTTGGAGTCTCTGCTGGAGCATTATTTTCCATATATATTTTGGAAGATATATATATGGGGCAGAAATATGGGATCGTCTAAACTGGGACGATGTTAGTCCGGGACAAGATCCTAGAAGTCTGCTCGGGTACACCAAGGGATGAATGTGAATTTGAAAAATAGAATCTGGAGATACAGCTGACTTTCTTTGCACCAAGTTATCGGTTCCTATGGGAATATGTCCTACTGTTCCGGCTAATTTCTATGCCATTGAGATCTGCGCCAGGATAAATCTGGAAAAGGATAATAGGCGCAATGATTTTTTTTTAAAAGGAAATCCAGATCCCAGAGCACTCAGAATTGGTAACTTTCCATTGTACTACCCGGGAGAAATCCTCTTTTTGGTGTAGACGTTGGAGAAACAAGGTGTTATTCGTTTCTTTCTTTATTGGGTGGCGTATGTTGTTGTTCCCCATAGGGGTTGAACCTGCACCGCATGGGTCACAAGCCAACACACTACCCTCTACACCATCGCCACCACAAAGGGCAATGATACACATCATCTCAGATAATCAAGCGGCACTTTACACATTGTCGCACAGTCCATTTAGCACTTGACTTTATTGCACTTTGGGTAAATGAATTCGTATGGCCTTATTTCACTTTCAGAAAGCGAAAAAGGCCTTAATATTGAAATATAGCTGTATTTGACTACTGCAAAATGAAATAAGGACATATTCTCAAATATGGCCTTATTTCGTTTGGCGTCATTTTACGGCACGGACTCTATAAGAGTCAAGCATTGCTACGATGCATTGCAAATTGTAGCCAGGCACTAGAAGGTTGAGTTCCTGCTGGGCATTGCTGGCCACGACCTGTGAATGAACTAGCTAGAGCTTGCCCAGAATTCGGTTCTTTCTACCAGAACCTTAGTTGTAGTGCCAATTGGACTACTGCTGAAAAACTGATTAATGACTGGGAAAAAATCGTTAATCCCATTACCTAGGAGCTCAGACTTTCCAAAGGGACTTTCTTCTGCCAAGAAATTCTTATAATAAATGAGACATGAATTAAAAATCTGCTGAGCTTTCTGTCAGGCCATTATCGCTTGAGGTAGGTAATGTTAGGTACGCAAGCTTCACCTGAACGCCAAAGAAGTACAATGTGATGAATGATACATATGGTTAGACATGTGGCTAACAAAACCATTTGGATCTGTTAATGAATCTTCTTAGTTGTGATAGGGGTATCCCCGCCACTTCGTCCAGGTTATCAAGTAGCGGCGTTCTCGGTCGGCTGGGCAGTGCCATAAGAAGTGTCCAAAACATTACATTTCCCCTTTGTTTGTGCAGCTTCTGCAGATAATTATTGGTAGAAATTCCTAGCCTTTTAGCCATGTTTCCGATGATGTAGTGTCCGGTTCGTTTCTATCAAATGATACTACGGGTTTGATCTTTTCATATCAATTTAAGGTTAGACTACAGGATACGGCTACTAATTTCGCTCCATTGTTCCTAATCCAGGTTTGTTGTTACCTGGTCGATGTTGAAGGCTAGTACCTCTCTATCAGCTGTAAGCATGTCCAACTCATCGCCGTATCTGGCCAGCTTATCCACTTATTTTGTTTCCTTCCACTCCAACGATTCCAGGAACGCAACAAAGTGTGATGGTGTATGACTCTCTATGAGTGCCAAAATGCTACACATTCTGCATTAACAAAACTGGAGTTGATCGCTTTAAGTGCTGCCTGTGACCGTATTTGCATAGCTTAAATGGTCTGAGTTGCTTCTTAACTGCGTAGATCTCAACTCGGAAAACACTGCAGTTGGCATGACCCGTAGCTACTCAGCGTTTCTTAAAAGACTCCTGCTTCGTGTTTGACCCATCCGTGAAAATCTGTATACCGTTGGTGATAGTGCTGGGGGTAAACCAAACCTGCCTGTCAGGTATGAGGACTTCAAAGTGGCTACGACCTCTCTGATTAAAGATGTTGGAGTGCCCGAGTGAGCAAGGCTTCCAAATTTGGTTTTCTCTGCTCTTAATCTAGAAGCACTTTATCTGCCAAGTTCTTCGTAAAGAGCTTAATGAACCATCTCAACAAATTAAATGTCAACTTGGAGACAGAAAGTAAGTTTTGTCTGGAGAAGGATGAATCATAAAAATACATGCCCCGTGGATGACCGGGAGTACAAGACAAGATTGGTTAAGAACACGTATTTTTCACAGAGAAATGCGTTAGCGAGCAGGGTTAAATAACTCCGCCACCAAGAAAGTACGCCTCATGGAATAAATAATCTTTTGGTACAAAAGATCTTTCGGGTCGCAGTGTTACGCATGTGGGCTACAAAAAAATAGTTTCTGTCAACGCTCGCATTACAAAAGAGTTGTCCAGAAAACTGTAAATTATTTAAACTTTTTCTTTGTAGAATTTGTCAAATTAATCGAACGAATCAATCAATATTTCCTACTGAAATTATATTTCTTTTTAGTTTGTCGTGTACTTGGGCAAATTCGCTAATCAACGACGATGCCACTGTTAGCAATCGAAATGAATTTACGACCAACTAGCGAACACATACAATGTCCCGATAAGAATCGGTTCACCAAATTTGACCCGCAAAAGTGGTAAAGTATCTGAATGTTGAGTGCGTAAATGAATGCAGCAGTGTTGACTTGTAATTTGTTGCCTATGCCTTGTGGCCCACGTTTGGGGCTCTAATAAATACCAGTCCCTTTCATTCGATGGAATCTTGTTGTGCCCAAGATATGGTTGTGAATACATATTTCCCACCGCCAGCTAACTATTGTTTATAATGCAGCATTTATTGTGCGCGTGAATATTCATTTCTCGAATATGTGTGCTCGTTTGCGTGAATCTAAAAGTGAAATTAAAATTCTTCCGTGTTCGTAGAGCTCAAACTGTAAGGTCTTGCCTTTATCAGTGTTTTCACCTATTTCATGTCTATCAATTATCCATGAACCAAAATCAGTTATCGACGCGCACAATAGGTTCCACTAGCATAGCGAATTGGCCATCACTACTGACTGCTATTTCGAATGCACTTTCAGTCTTAAAAGCCGAGGCGGCTACTACTGATGGCAACGAAAGGTATGCGTGTTCTAAATTTGTGTTTACAAACGTGCTTCCAATATCAAATAGTATTAGAATAATAATGTAGTTATGATGGTAAACTGCGTCAGTTCCGGTATTCAGCGTGAGCAATATTATAGTGTCAATATTTTTGCACTTGGTGCAAATGCGATACCTTCTCCTTTTCCTCTTATTCATGATCATCATGACCATAAATCTCGAATAAAAAAGAACGAAGATAATAACAATTATATCGATTTGTCCACAGTAATAAACCAAGTGCAGTTGTGATTGGAGTGAGTGCGCCATTAAAAAAATCACATTTACCTCGCTAGCTACAGACACTATCTACGTTTTGTTCGATATCTATCTTAAGATTTGTTTGGTAGATCATTTATAAAATGAAAGTTTTCTTCTTCGTCTCATTTTATTGTGTGTGCCTGTTCATCGAGTTCTTGTAAGGCGAATCATAACCTGAGTTTGTGTGTGTGTTTGTTGTTGTGCTGTTTGCTTTTTGTCAAGAATCCAATTTTGCACGTCTTTTGTTTGTCTTTGCGCTTATGTTTCGTTTTCTTCGCAACTTTTCTTACGTGCACTGATCCTCTTATTGTTGAAAAATTTTCTTTTCAATCCGATCGTCAACAGTTGATCAGGGATGCGCGGAGAGTACATTTTGTATATGGTAATTATCAATGCGGATTCTGGTATTCGAACCTAGTCCTGCTAGCCAACGAGTTATGGTAACCACTCTTGTTTCATTGAAGTCAACCGGACGGAATGGTGGTGATGATGATGACGACTAAAAAACCAGAAAATACTGCCATATTACTACTCGTTGGCTGAATCACGAAGACGGGCTGAGACCAAAACGCCAAAGACGAAGAGCGACACATTCGCTTTTTTTTTTTTGTTGTATTCGCTACGAATACATTTACGGAGTGTGTTTGTAGTGTTGTCGTCTTTTTTTAATATTGCTTTTTTTTACAGTTTCACGATTCTTATGGCGGCCTACATCTTTGGCTGCAGAAGTGGGTCACATTGGAATTGGGTCTCCCATGATAATAATTACCATTAGTTGCGGAGTTTTACCAGATTGTTATTATTAGTTTGTTTCTTTTTCGCTTGATCTTTTGTGTGTTCTGTTTGGGCTTATTCTTATTCGTTTTGTTAATACTTATTGTTGAGGAAGAAAAAGAAATCTCGTTTAAAGGTCTTATAAGAGTAATAACTTCTTTTTTTGCGTATAGAACTGGAATAATGAATTTTATTATTTTAGGCTAATTGTTGTAGTAGTTTTTTTTTTATTTAATTTGTTCGTTTTTATTTTTCGTTAGTTTGCGTATGAGTGAATGTTCTGTGGTTTCGTATTTCGTCGCCGCGAACAAGTTGATGGATTCTTTTTCTTTTTTGCTGTTCCGCTTTGAGATTGAATTATAAGTCATCTTATTACGAATTAATTGAAGCGAAGCAAAGTAGATCATTATGGGTTATGAATGAGGGAATATTATGGTAGTATTTTGTATTTGTTTTGGTTTTTTGTTTGCCTGCTATCGCGTTGGTATATAGACGGAGCTTAATTTTCGTAGATAATTATGGTACTTTTTTCGTATTCTAGGGAAAAGAAAGTAGAAATGGTTATAATGGCTGAAAGAAAATATATAAAAGAGTTTAGTAGCAAACTGTGTCGAAATGATTGAATATTTGTTCGAATGGTTTATGGTGCGTTGCAGATTGCATGTGCAAGTCTTTAATCATCGATAGGCCGAAAAATAAAAACGTTGATCATTTAACAAATAAATCGGAGCATTATACGCATGTGCTTCCAGTTGGCGCAGTGGCTCAGTGGTAGGTACGTTGAAATCCTGACTGGGGCCCCAAAGTTGAAATATTCCCAGTTTCAGCTTATGCTTTTGAATGCACCTCCTCTTACAAGGTCTGATAGATATCCAAGAATGCAAACTGTCAGGAGAAGTTGAAACGCGTATTAGGGAAACAAAAACATTTCATCAAAAAAGTTGATGGAAATGCAGGCCATGTCCTTCGCAAGGTAGGAAGACAAAGTCTTTCTTAACAATTCGTTAATGCAAAGTTTCTTATTACGCCTACTTTTTGGGCACGTTTTTTAGATTTTTTTTCATAAATTTCTTAAAAATTAAAAAAAAATCTGTAAGAACAAAATATAGGGACAGTGTCCTTTTAAACAATTCGCCAATACAATGATTTAAGTCACGAATACTTTTTGGGATAATTTTTTACAAAAACCTCCTTTTCTGATTAATTAATTGAAAATAAAGACTCCTTAAGAAATATGAAGACAGTAAGTGGTATTCAAAAAGCTCAGCTCAATCTAACTGACTAAGGGTGCTTCCACACTGCACAGAACAAAATTGATTGAAACAAAAGAAAATATTTTTTTTGATATTTAATTATAAGGTTTATTAGTTCCTTGCATTTTTTAACAAATTATTTTTACAATTTGTCTTTCGTTTTTATATGTTTTGACTCTGACAAATTTAATAAATTTCAAAAAGTAATAATTATTAAAGAATATAGCTCTTCAAAAAATCGTTGAGTTTTCTTTAAAAAAAAATAATCTTGTTTGCGTTTTAAACTCATTTGGTAGGTTGTTGAAGAAACGCAGTCGTGCATACATCAAACAGTTCCTGGTACTGCTTTTGTTGACCCGGAATGGTCAGAGGTTTTCATCATTTCTCAAGTTGAACGGCTGTATTTCAGAAACCATTTTATTGTTGTCATCCAAGTATGATGGCAGCATTTCGTTTTTTATTTTGAATGTAAATATCATCGCATTGTAGGTAAAATGTTGCTCAACATTCCATTTTAATGCTTCTAGCAGTTGTTGTACTGGGATGTATAGCCTGCACTTAAGGTTCGATCGCATCGCTTTGTTTTATAGGAGCTGAGTACGGCAAGAAATTGTACATCGTAATTGTATTTCCCGTAGCTAGAACAGGTCTAATACGTTTAAGAAAAAAACTATTTTTTTCGGAGATTTTTGCTCATTTTGCATGGTCTTTTAAGCCAAGATCGGTGTCTATTACAACCAATAAGTGTATCATATTCTCTATACATGCAATTTGGCAACCATTTATATACACAGCGATATTTTCTAGGACTGTATTTATTTTTGTACCGATGTCATTTACGTTTTTTTTTTCAATAAAAAGAAAAGAAAGAAAATCCAAATCAGACTTGGTAACGGTCCATTGAACTACCAGGTCATTTATGTCACTTCCAGTTATGTATATTACTTCCAGTATAATGTATTTTAAAGTGTCATCAGCAAAGAGGACAACTTTAGAGAACTTCAAAACACTTCTTACATCATTTATATGCAACAGGAACAAAACAACACTTGAGTTGCGGAACTCCCAACTCGACATCCACCGAGTCTTATATGTTATCACCGAACTTTGTTCCTTAATCTCTGCCATGCTAATAGAATTGATACCATTTAAACTTTGTGCCTTTGATACCAAAGAAATCTAATTTTGTTTGTAGTATTTGTCGATCTATAGTTTAGAACGCTCGCTGAAAGTCGCCTTTATCGATGTTTTTCCTCCATTCATAAATATTTTGTTTTACGTACTCCGTAAGTTGTTCACTATCGACGCGTTGTAACACTTTTTCAAAAATCGCCAACATATTTACTGGACGAAACTTTTTACCGTTAACAGTGCTTTTCACCTTTTCAACTGATATAACTGTTGATTCCTTCCAACCGTTCGGAAAAATTCCATGACATATCGTCTCCGTGTAGGGACGGGTTAGGAATATCACTTCAGTGCACCCCGATAAACAGCGCTTGTTGTAAAAGGCGACTAAGGGGGAAATCACATCTAGGCAATTGAAACATCCAAGTGAGTCTAGCGACACATTTAAGATCTTAAGGCTGTCCCACGACTGGATATCACCGGTGTCGTAAAAGAAAGATCAAACAGAAAATAATTGGAGCATGTACGTGTCGAACTCGTTTAAACTAAAGCACTATAGAAATGTACACTGATAGAAAACGCACTACCCCCCAAGGGTCAGAGCCATTCGGTTTTCGGGGGATAAGAAAGTAATGCTTAGGCTTAGGGGAAACCTAAGCGTCGAGAGTTGAACCGTTGGTAGTATGAGTGTTCGTAGCTACGAGCTCGACCTTCACGTCAAAGAACCTATCTCGAAAACAGTTGGTACTGTCGTGTTCAAATAAGAGATCATACGAACCCTGTCAAAAAGGTAATATCAATCAAAGTTCCAATACAGATGTGAAAGAGAGGCTGGCCTAAAAACTCCTGGGTAACGCAAATGCAGCAACACCAGAATTTGATTCGCCTCAGCGACGAAGTGATTCAAAATCAGGAGGCCTGCCGCTATTTTCTGAGGTCGGAACAGCGAACCCCACAGGCGGACTAGTAGGGATGCAGTTAAGTGGGAGGGTTATGATTCCCTTAATCCTGATCATAGCCTCACCACCATTAAAGGAAGAAGAAGAAGAAGAAGAAGCGATAAATTTATTATTTTCTTAAGCACTGGTCCTATAACATCTACTGAATTATAAATTATGTCTCTATTTATCCCATATGTGTCCTTTTTATACCCTATTCTAGGGGTATATTAATTTTGACGCATAGTTTGTAACATACCTTAATATTGCCCGTTGACCCCTAAAAGTTACTATATTTATGATCAGCATCGATAGTAATGTCGATCTAGCCATGTCCGTCCGTCCGTCCGTCCGTCCGTCGGCAAAAATTAGGCCTTTAAACTGGACCTAGAGAGCTGAAATTTTAACCATATACTCTCTAGGGTCCCGAAATAATCAAGTTTACGAATTTTTGAAATCCGCCCACAGACACGCCCACAAACTCAAAAAAACAAAATTTTGGAAAAAATCGAATTTTGAGCTAGGAAGCTGAAATTTTTTATATATGATCTATGACCCTAAAACTGCTCGGGATATAAAATTTTCGAAATCCGCCCACTGCCACGCCCACAAAAAAATAAAACAATTTTATTGAAAAACCAAAATTTGAGCTAGGGAGCTGAAATTTTTAATATATACTCTCTAGGGGCGCTTTAAGCTCATGTATAAATATTTTCAAAATCCGCCCACTGACACGCCCACAAATAAGTAAAACAATTTTTTTGAAAATCCAAAGTTTGAGCTAGGGAGCTGAAATTTATAATATATACTCTCTATGGGCCCTTTATGCTCATGTGTAAATATTTTCAAAATCCGCCCACTGGCACGCCCACAATTATTATTTTTTTTTTTTTTTAAATTCAAAGTGAGCTAGGGAGCTGAAATTTATAATATATACCCTCTAGGGGCCCTTTATGCTCATGTGTTAATTTTTTTTAAATCCGCCTACCGACACGCCCACAATTAAATAAAACAATTTTATTGAAACACCCAAGTTTGAGCTAGGGAGCGTTTCTTTTGATAAAATCCTTTAAATGTTGTATAACAAAATATGAAGAGCGTTCCTAACAATTCAACCATACTTAGACTTTTGTCACGCCCACCTATGAGGGATAGGAATAAGAATAGGGTATCCAACAGTTCGCCTAAGCGGACTGTAGCCCGTCCCTATGTTTATTATTAATTTTTTTTATAACATCACAGGGGGTTCGTTCATCACGGAATTTAAGCTTACATCTTGTAGCTACGCTTATAACAGAACGTTCGTGTTGCACAAAAGGAATAGATTGAGTTTTATCCCTGATACTTTCTACAAAGTTACTATTGAACTTATTAGCTATTTGTACTGGATCTCTGACTTTTTAGCATTTTCCAAATTTCAAATTGCTTTTGATCGTCTGTTTTGCTTTCAATTTGTTCACAAATGTATATTGTAATTTTTGCATAAAATTTTATATCTGGTCCACTTGCGTCCGTACGACTTAAAGTTGCAATCCTTAACGCTGTTGTTTTGCCCATTTTTAAACTTTCCAGCTCTGTTGTGAACCATTTACATTTTCCATAATTTTTTTATATTTCAACCGTCATTGCATCAATACAGCACTGAATTCTAGTATCAGATATTTCAAAAACTGTTTCACTATTATCAACAATAAAAAAGTTGGAGAATTCAACTTGTTCAAACAATCTGTCCAATGTTTCTATAAAGTATATAATTGTTCTGCACTTTTTTCTATGCGATTATCTTTTTTACGTTATTTAGTTCAATTTCAATTGTTTCATGATCTGATATTTTATTATCACAGTCGATTTTCACGTTAATTCTATTGCACAATTTTATTTCCGTTGGAAAATAATCGATAAGCGTTTTTGAATTTTAGTTATCCTTATTGCTTTTTTATTATTTGATAAGTGCCTTGATCCGTTATAGTATCTTCCATCTTTGATTTGATATTGTTTTTAATCAAATAGTCTATATCGAGATCTCCGGTGGTAATAACATTTCTATCGTTTTCAAAACATAGCGAGTGCGAATTTGAAAAAGCTTTCAAAAATTCATTGGCAGTGGAACTTGGTGACCTATGCACTACTTCCATTGACCAGTTTTCATTTTGTATTTTAACATTAACTTTTAAAAACCATCCAATATAATCAAGTTAACTTACGATCTTTACTGAGTATTTCTAATATACATACTCAATCTACCGGTGTGTCTTGAAATTGATGTACATATGATATGCGTATAGCCATTAATTTTTGTGTCACAGGCCTCTATATTTACTGTAATGCAAGTTTCAGAAAGTACTAAAATATCAAGGGTCACACTTATTTATTCATAAGTGCACTTCGCTTTTGTTAGCCAGTAGGCTGTGGACGTTTAAATAGAAAAAAGGGATTACTCCTCTTTTTCTTGCTCTAATTGCTGCCACTGTTTTTTGTAAACTTCCCAGTTACTGGGTTAGTTACTGTAATTGGTCCGAAAACGATTAAAAAACATATTGTGAACCTTTAAGTTTTAAAATATGTTATAAATCATGATTTTCATTTTCGGAACAATTGCAAAAACTTACACAGTTCCTGGAAAGTTAAAAAACATTTTTGTTTGCTTCAATCAGTTTTGTTCTAGCGAGAGTGAGACGTTGGTGTATATACCTCAAACTTTGTAATTGTCCGGTGGGCTCATCCAAATTAAAAACAAATCATTGTTTTTTCTCTTGATGACTCGAATCTTTTCACTATCGAAAGAAGCAGCATCTAAAGGCCCTTGGTATTAAATTCAGTGACGATTTTTCGCTATGACTAACAAGCGCTAAGTAAGCTTGTATCAGAGGTTCAGTGAAAGTACAGATTATTTTTTTCCCATGCAATTTACATTAGATACATTTCCTTGCTTGTGCCTTTTTTTGTCTTATTATGTCCTCCAAACAAAATAATTGTATTCTTTCATTCATATAATTTAGCATTTTTTAATGACACGTGGTTAATGCCTTCAAGATGTCATCGCTGCGGAATTCTCAATGCACGCGACCTTCACGGATTTATTTGCAATGCTTACGAGTGTACTTAACTTCTTGAATGGAGATCTTTTTATTTGCAAAATGTTGCGTTTGTCCTTCAAAGGACTTCTTTCCTCACATATTTTGTGTCATTTGTCAATTTCATTGTGTTATGTAATGGACATGCGGAATGGACAAATTGGAATGGTTTTATTCTAGAGACACATATGTGAGCGCAATGGTTGTTAGGCGCGTGGTCGTGCACTCGTATTTAATAGAAACAAAAATAGTACAAGGAAGGTACGATAAGTCAGTAACGTTGATGAAAGATGGCGCTCGAATCTCATGAGTAATATTTTTTCTGAAATATTTGCTTCTTTCAATGCATAATTTAAAAAATCAAATAGATTTGCCAAACATTGAGCTTTCACTGATTGAAACAACTTTTCTTTGTGTTATTTCAACATGTAAATTATGAAGATTCTGCTCCCTTCCATGAAATGGTGCACAAGTGGTTCACTGAATTTTATTGTAGTCATATGGAGCTCGAAAGAACCGGAGACTGGCCCTCAGATATTGTCTCTGCAAAACCCGAATCTTTTCAATATAACTAGGCGCTATATTGTACCACAATAGACAAACATAAGCGATGATCGGCTTTATAAGAACCACGTAGGATATGAATGCCACTCTGGAGTCAAGTTGACTCTATGAAACAGTCTCCTTGTCAAAACAAAAGACTTCCTGGCCCCAGCAAGACAAGACATATATGTCTATCGGAGTACTCCAAATGAAGTCGAAACGGAAAAAAATGGTCAACAAAATCCATGATATTGTTTGGACGACCGTCGAATCAAGGTTCGTGAGATAACTGAAATTATAGCCATTTCCAATGATAGCGATATTCGTATTATGTAAGACCATTTGGGCATGAACAAATTATCGGCGGGATTTGTGCAGCGTTTGCTGATAGTTGATCAAAAAATTTAAACAGTTTTCCGACACTCTTCAAGCTATACATAAACACAATACAATTGAAAACGCCAGAATTGAAGGAACAGTCGAATCAGTAGACTTCGTCAGACCAACATGCTTAAAAAAAATTCAAAAATGGTTCCGTCCGCCGGTTTTTTGGGATTCCCACGGCGTAATCTGCATTGACTACCCAGAAAAAGGAAAATTGATCACCGAACTGTCCTATGCTAATTTATTAGATAAATTTAATGCCGAATTGATGAAAAAGCGGACACATTTGAAGAAAAAAAAGTGTTCTTTCATCATCAGCCCATTCGTCTGCAGTGGCAACATCAACATTAGCTAAATTACGCTATGAATTGCTCCTTCATCTATCCTATCCTAGATTTAAATTCTTGTGATTTTTTTCCTGTATCCAAATATGAAGAAATGACTCGGCGGAAAAAGATTTTCATCAAAGGATGAAATTATCGATGCCAGCAATTGCATATTTTGCAGATTTTAAGAAATGGTTAAAGAAGTTCGAACCAGATTTTGAAAAGTGTTTCCGAATGAAAGACGACTATATAGAATAATAAATTCAATTTTGAGATGAAAAACAATTCTTTAATTTCAAACTGACTTATCGAATAGTCCTCGTACGAGTACGTATTTCGAATGCACAGAGAAGCTGATTCCCGCAACTGATAATTCGATTGATATATACCACTGCATTTAATAAATTATCTAACTTAAGAAACTAATATTTTAAAATGCTAGTTTCATGTTCTTCTTCCTGGAAATGTGAGTAACAACAAAAATGCCAAATAACCTTAAAGCAATTGACGCAGAGGAGTAAACGTGATTTATGACATTCTTCCACTGGATGTTTTTGTGTTTATTTTTCTGGCATTTCTTATCCAAATAAGAATGCGATGCCTTTAAAATGTTTACTGTCAATTGTATGTATGTGCCTTCACGATGACTAAATTACCTGTACACGAAAAGGTGCAGTTATGCAATTATTCCTAAAGGTACGCTAAGAAAAGGGTTCTTCTCACGAATTGTTGTTCATTTTATTTTAATTGCGTATCGTAAAGTTTACCAATAAACAAACTACAACCAAAAAAAGAATTCGTTGTTTTTGTTAATGCAATGACCTTCGAGGGGTGTGTTTTCTTTTTGCCAACTATTTTACTGTTGTTAAGGCAAAATTATAGGTACATAATTATTATTACATATAAAGGATGTTCAAATTTGAGGTACGAGTATCATTTTAAATTTTGAATGAAGGACATAAATTGTGTGAAATCTGTATTTATTTTTATTGGAAATTAATGTACATTGGTTCTGGTTAATAATGAAAATGAATGTCGTCCAAGTGATCTCCTAACGGACGAGAAAGCAGACCCGATAAAAAAATTTAGGAATCCCGGATTAACAAACTGGGATACATTCCTCAAAGAAGTAGAAAAGAATAGTAGGAAACTTCAACGACAAACACTGGTCACACCAGATGAAATCGACGTAGGTACAGAATACCTAAACAAAATTCTGACAAATGCGTACATTAAAGCCTGTCCTTTACGGACAATAAAGAACACAAAGTATCCACAAAGGACTTGTCTAAAATTAGGACAAAAACTAGAGCTCTATTTAATGCGGCGAAATCCTCCAATTCCCCAACGGACTGGGACCTGTACAAGGCCAGTCACAGGAAATTCAAGAGCTCCATAGTAAGTGCTAAACGCACGGCTTGGCATACATTCTGTAGTGACATCGAGAGCACAACGGAATCTTCCAGGCTTAGGAAAATACTGTCCAAACAACCCTGTGTTCCAGGTTTTATTAAGGACAGTTGCGGAAACTGGACACAGTCCTGCACAGAAACCCTCGAACTCTTATTACAGACTCACTTTCCAGGGTGCACCCCGAGTCTAGGTAATAACTTAGAGGCGGATATTACTCCTACAACTGTTTCAATGGTTCCAGAAGGAGTAATAACCGAAGAAAAGCTTAACTGGGCAATTGATACACTATCTCCCTTCAAATCACCTGGGAGAGATGGGATTTTTCCTATTATGCACCAGAAGACAAAGACCGTCATCATACCGGTTCTCAAACGACTTTTTATACGAAGTCTGGAGTGCGGCTACATTCCTAAAGCCTGGCGGGAAGTGAGGGTGGTATTCATTCCCAAGGCAGGAAAACCTAGTCACATCTCTGCCAAGGACTTCAGACCGATAAGTCTGACTTCTTTCATCCTAAAAACGTTTGAAAAGCTAATGAACATCCATATTCGCAGTCGACTCGACTATAGCGCGATCTCCACCGCCCAACACGCTTACATTAAAGGCAAAGGAGTGGAAACTGCGCTACACGACGTCGTCAGCACTATAGAAAAGTCTCTCAGAGGCAGAGAATACACACTTGCAGCGTTTTTAGACATTGAAGGAGCATTCAACAATGTGGAAACGCGAGCAGTGGAAAGAGCATTGCAGAACTCCAACGTCGATCAGTCTCTCACTAAGGTGATTATGAGCCTGCTCAATGGAAGCTACATCAATGTTACACTAGGCGATAATGACCTAAGAGTCGTGGCGTCCAGAGACACACCACAAGGTGGAGTCATATCCCCCTTACTCTGGGTCCTTGTTGTCAATGAAATACTCCTAAAGTTCAAAAACAGAGGGGTCAAAGCAATTGCATACGCGGATGACGTAGTATTGCTGGCGACAGGGAAATTCCTATCAACTCTGAGCGAACTGTTAGAAAACTCCTTGCGGACACTCACTACATGGACAAAAAAATGCGGTCTTGGGATCAATCCACAAAAGACTGAAATGGTGTTGTTCACTAATAAAAGAAGAATACCAGAATTCAAACCACCAGAAATTGAGGGAATACCCTTGAAGGTGGCGGAGAGTGCGAAATATCTAGGAATTATCCTCGATAGGAAGCTGAGTTGGAAGCCAAATGTCGATGACAGGGTTAGGAAAGCGGCCAACGCTTTCTACGCATGCAACCGTATCTTCGGAAAAAATGGGGTCCAAACCCTAAAATAATTCTGTGGATGTATACGGCAATTGTGCGACCAATACTCACATACGGCAGCTTAGTCTGGTGGCAAGCCACAGACAAGGCAACCAATCTCAAAGTGATGGCAAAAATACAAAGACTAGCATGTATAGGGACAACCAGTGCAATGAGAACAACCCCAACCGCTGGCTTGGAAGCCATTCCCAATCTGCCACCATTGGATCTATACATGCAGGAATCGGCTGCAAAAAGTGCCTTGAGGATCAGCCAAACAAACAGCTGGAACCCGAGTCAGTCTGGACATGCACTGATTCTGAACATGTACATAGGGAACAACGTCATATCTGACTACATGTCTCCTTACTTAGACTTCGAAAAACCATTCTCTTGTTCATTTCCGAGCAAGGAGGAATGGTACGCAAACGAACCCATGAAAAGGAAATCGATTTCCATCTTCACAGACGGATCAAAGATGGACTGTGGAACGGGTGCTGGACTATTCTCAGAGGAGCTACACATTAACAGAACGATTAGATTACCTGATCACTGTAGTGTATTCCAAGCAGAAGTCTTAGCAATCACTGAAGTCGCAAGCATGGTATCAATGATGGCGATACCACGTAATGATATTACCATTTTTATTGATAGTTAGGCGACCATTAAAGCATTGTCATCCACAGAAATAAAGTCCTTACTTGTTCGCCGTTGCCGCGAGGAGCTCAAAGCTCTTGGCGCGAAGCACAAAACGAGACTCTACTGGGTCCCTGGTCACAAGGACATATCCGGTAACGAGCAAGCTGACGAACTGGCAAGAAAGGGGTCTGCGATGGACCATGAACAGGCATTTCAGTAGGTTAAACCACCACTCTGCAACCTCAGAGAAAGGGTGGAATACAAAACACGAATGAAAGCCAACAACAGGTGGTGGTCACTAACCACTTGTGACATATCACGCAAGCTGTGGCCAAAATATGATTAGGGCCGAACCAACAAACTTTTACGTTACGACAGGACATCGCTGTCAAAGTTGATCGGTACTCTTACTGGCCACAACCTGCTAAGGAATCACACAATGAAACTAAATCTCAAGGATGACGACATTTGTAGAGGCTGCGGTGATGAGGAAACCCATGAGAACACACCTCACTTTCTCTGTCACTGTCCAAGCCTTTGCCACCTGAGGAACAGAACACTTGGAAGATACTTCTTCCAAGACATTCAAGAACTTTCTGATGTCTCACTATCAAATCTTTACAGGTTTATACGGACATCCAAATGTCTGGACAAACTGGAGTAAGAAGGAAACCAAGGACGAAGGACCAAGGCCAGAACAGCGAGGCCAACACTCCCAACAAAGGGTATCACAATGGGACCACATGGACCTAAGTGTGGTGTAGCAGATTCGCTCTGTTCCATCAGCCCGTTAACCTAACCTAACCTAAGTGATCCCCTCTGCTAGCTCGGCAGACTGTCAACCTTTTACCAACATTTTGAATCACTTTTTCGCATAATGATGGTTCAATAAGGGAAATTTGCTCGATGATGTTGCCTTTGAGGTGTTGAACAGTTTAAGGATTATCGGTATAAACTTTACTCTTCAAGAAACCCCATAAGAAAAAATCCAGTTGGTGGCAAATTCACGGCTGTTCTTTGTGAAATTATGTGATTGTTAAAATTCTATTTCAAAAGATCGATTGAGTTCGTTGCTTTGTGGCATCCTGTTGAAGCCACATATTCTGCACATCAATATCAGAAAAAGTTTCTAATCATCGCTTGATATCGAGCTCCATCCACAGTAACTGCATTGCCATTTTCATTCGACTTTGACTTTGAAATTCATTTTTTTTATTCATTGATAAATATCTACTTACATACTAGACAAAAATGATTAAACCTAACTTAAAATTAACAGGATACTTATTCTTATTTATTGGTCCTTATGCGAACGCTCTAAACTTAACTATATCTTAGAATTATTGCCTTTCGGCCTACGAACTATTTTACGAACTAATCTTACATATATATTCCTCGAGAAAATTTACTAAAACTCGGTATCATTATTGAGATTTTATATAAAACAAATTACAAACTACCTATTCTACTTACTTAAACTACTTAACGTATTCTAACTATAATTAGGATTCTGAGCACTCGTTGCCTTGCGCAACAAGTGGTCAAAATCCCAATTGCTTTCCGAGCGCCTGGCAGTCGTCAACGTGCACACGCGCCGCCGTGAGCCGACTGGAGCCTTACAGCGTCAGTCGACTCCCGGAAGCACCACCACACGTTGGCGAGCACGGCCTCTCCCAAAAACGCCCTAGCTGACTTAATCTAACTTATAAGCTAAGAGGAAGTTACCTAGAGTAACGCACCGTCCTGGGAGGGCATGTTGACCCCTCCCCCCTCAACAAGCCACCAAAATTCGGTGAATTGCTTTTCCGTGTCGAATCTATCCCTCTCCGATATTGCGGTACTAAAACGGAGGAGCTCATGAGCATTGGCGACGTCCCCGTCATGGAGGAGCCGCTTATCTCTCGCGCTGCGGTAACGATGGTATAAGACCGGAATACCATCCCTCGTCTGTACCAGCCCTTTTGCATCAATATGGATAAATGCCTCTGGCGGGATAAAGCCAGACCGGAGCGTACTCTCAATGTACATTTCATTGGGGTAGTAAGCCCCAAATATCAGACTATTGTCGCTGGCCATCGCCCTTGCAACGTGCCTTCGAGTGACCTTAATGAGGAAATTGTCAATCCTATTCAACTGAGCCCCATCGTATAGGACCTTGTTGGGATAGTATTTTATATAGTTGGATTCAGGCGTTCGGAACAATCGGAGACAGGTCCTAAGACATTGTCTCTCCAAAACCCGAATCTTTTCCATATAACTAGGCGCTATATTAAACCACAATGGACAACCATAAGCGATGATCGGCCTTATAAGGGCCACGTAGCAAATGACCTTCACTCTGGAGTCAAGTTGACTGCTATGAAACAGTCTCCTTGTCAGAGCATAAGCCCTCTTGGCCCCAGCAAGACAAGTAACTATATGTCTATCGAAATATAGATACTGGTCAAGCCAGATACCTAGATATCTAACTACGCTTCTCACCGCCAATGGCTGCCCATCCTGTCCAATAATGGCCAATTTCTTCCAGTTTTTTCTGGTATCCCTAGAGGCCCCAGCCAATGGAGTTCTGAACAAGATTGTTTCCGTCTTCTGAAAGTTGATTTTCAACTTCCAGTCGTCGCAATATCGCTTAATTTGATCGAAGTCACGCTGCAAAAGGATATTAATGACCTCGATTTTAGGACCTGATCTGTATGCCACCAAATCGTCGGCATACGCTATAGCATGGCTGAGTGAACCCACCAGATCACTCGTGTAAATGTTAAACAGGATCGGAGAATTGACCGCCCCCTGCTGTAAACCGTTTTTAATTTGAAAGACTCTGCTCGAAGTCACGTTGCCACATTTGACAACGAACTTCTTTCCCATAAGCATATTATAAATTACATATAGCAAAGGTTTGTGCATCCCCCACCTGGTCAACTTGTAGAAAAGTCCTTCTAACCATACGGTGTCGAAAGCCTTCTCAAAATCAACCAGACAAGCACCCGTGCATTGGTTCTTGCATTTATTCCACTGAATGTCGGAAACCAGTTTCGACGCGGCATGAATAGTGTCATGCCTCGCCCTGAAACCAAACTGGTTGTCCGGGATTATGTTATTGTCCTCGACCCACTTTAACAGGGCTCTATTGACAACCTTTTCAAAGACCTTGCTAATATTCGGAAGTAAGCTAATTGACCGGAGATTGGCAGGGTTCGTCCTATCTTTACATTTTTTCGGGATAGGGTGTACCACAGCTACCTTCCAATGCGCCGGATAATGTGCATTATTCAGCGCATTGTTAAACAGCGTGGTGAAAATATCTACAGCCTCCAAAGGCAGGTGTCTCAATACGACGTTTGGGACACCATCCATCCCCGCCGACTTTTTATTCTTTAGTGACTCGAAGATGCACAGAAGGTCATTCTTCGACACGAACAAGTGCGATGCATCTCGGCCATTGGCGACAACTGCATTAGCATGGTTTTCATCAGTGAACACGGTGAATCCGTTATTCTCAGATCGCCAATTCTCAAGTTCGGTGCGCAGATAGAAGTGGCTCACTAGAGCCCTATTCTCAATGCCGTGGTTACGGCGAACAGGATTGTTCACCGTATACACGGCCTCGAAACAAGCGCCCAGCAAATCCACCTTCTCCTGTGGGTCCTCGACCACGAAAAAATCGTCGTTTGAAGCGACACTTTCTGGACTTATTCCAGCAGTCAGTACTGTCTGTCTGTTCTCTGCTGTCTGGGAGATTCGAACACAAGGAATATCATTGTGATCTTTCCTCCTGAACAACTTATTTATCTATTGCCATTTTCATCTGCGAAGAAATATGGACCAATTACGCCACCACACCAAAATACACACCATAGAGTTACTGTTTTTGGTTTCATTGGCCTTCCAAACAATCCTCTAGGATTTTCTTCAGCCCAAATGCGACAGTTTTGTTTATTAACATAACCGCCAATTTCAAAATGAGCCTCATCGGTGAAGATAATTTGCTTGATAAAATTTTAATTTTGTCAGTTGACTTTAATTCTTGTGTTAACTGTACTTTGTAAGCCTTTACATGCAGATCTTTGTGCAAAATGTTAAACAAAGTTGTTTGTTTGAGGTTTAATTGCTGTGAACGACGACCAATTGACTTGGCTCTTCAGATCTTCAGAAACACTTTTGCTAACAGCTGCATTATTTCCACTCGAACGACCACTACGACGCTTTACTTCTATGATCTTGAACCGAACTTGAAATTTATGACCGATAAGTTTAATAGCACGGTTTGACGGAGCATTTTCTCTACCGTATTTTGAACGAAATTTTCTTTCAACTTCTGCGAAACTTTCAACATATTTAAAAAAAGTTTTAATAATAAAAACACGTTGCTCAATAGTGTACCGATCCATTTTAGCTAACGGGAATGTATTTACTTCATACCTGAAAAAACGTCGGTGTAATCAAATAGCTGTAAAAAAAGTGGCGGCCAATTTAAAATGATACCTTGAATTTGAATACCCTTTGTATTGTATCTACTAATAAATCAAATTACTTTGGAATTACATCTCCCGTTTATGAGATATTGTTGATTTGCTAAAGTATTTTTAATTGAGTCTTCTGGAAAAAACTGAGTAAGCCATAAGATCCTACATTTAATCAAAATCGTTAGAGCCATTTTCGAGAAAAGTGAGTTATTAGAATAAAAAAATAAACAACAAATATTTTGAACGTGTTATATACTCGTACATAAAATCCTTTCAAGTGGTAGTATTAGTCGCTGTGTAAAATTTATTCGAAATGACTTGACCCGTTTTTGAGATATGTATATTCATTTTTGTAAAATACCGTTATTCGATAATTTTCACAGAGGCTGAGTTATCAATTTTTTACGCTTAAAAGTGATCAAAATCGTCAAAGAAAATTGGTGAGGAAAAAACCTTTCACATGGTAGATTCCGTTATTTGAAATGATGAAAATGGACGCGTGATATAGTCCTACAAACCCAAATATGAAGTTTGAAGAAAATCCGCCCACCCATTGTGTCTGCACCTCGCTGACAGACGGACCGACGCACGAAAATTCGGAACACACTTTATTGAACTTCTCTATAGGCGTAATATCAACCTCATCCTCAGTTTGAGTTCGAAATTTTGCTTTAGTTTACTGTAAAGCGTATTTCATTAAGGACTTGACAACTTCTTTTTTAAATAAGACGCAAACTACTTGAGATATCTCAAAATTACTTAAATTACTATCAAAACATTTATAAATGGAATTCGACTTCGTTCATATGTCTACCACGGGAACGTATGCAGTCGATACGTTGAACCCATTTTTCAATGACTCGGCCGCACATTTCGACCGATACGGCCGCTATTTCTCGTTAAATATTGGCTCTTAGCTCCTCTAACGTTGCCGGATTATTGGTATAGACCAATGATTTCATATTGGTTTATTAAAAAAAGTCTAGAGGCGTTAAATCACACGATTTCGGCGGCCAATAGACGGATCCGTTTCTCGAGATAACACGTTCACCGAACTGAGAATTCAATAACTCGATTGTTGCCCCCGTTGTGTGGCTTGAGGCAGCGTCTTATTGGAATCACATATCAGTGATGTCCAATTCATGCAATTGCTCGAAGAAATAACCTTCCAAAATGTCTCTGTAACGAATACCATTTACCGTAACGGGCGGTGGTTTTCATCGACGAAAAAAAACGGCCCAATGACGCCACCGGTATGAAAACCACACCAAACAGTGACTTTTTGCGGATGAAGCGCTGTTTCATGAAGCACATGAGGGTTCTCATCTGTCCAGTAACACATATTTTGCTTATTGCGCAAGCCGTTTAGCCAAAATTCGCTTCATCGCTGAAGATGATTTTGCGATGAAATTCTTCATTTTCTTCCATCATGGCCAGAGCCCAATTCGAGAACGTATGTCGCTTCATATGATCAAAAGGATTTAGTTCTTGAGTGAGCTTGATCTTGTCAGGGTGTAGGCCAAGATCCTTACGCAAAATTCGCCATAATGTGGTCTGAGAGAGGCCCAATTCTTGTAATCGCCGTGAAATTGACTGGTTTGCGACGAAAGCCTCTACGGCAGCAATATTCTCCACACCTCTGGCAAAATGCAGTCTCACTGGCACGGCAACATCAAGCAGCGAATATTCTGACTCAAATTTGTTCACTACACTATAAATTGCTTGTCTACTGGGACGAGAATTGCGACCGAAAATTGTCTTTAACGCTCTTAAAGTTGCGACAAACAACTAGGAATTTCGGTAGTAAATTTTAATTATTTGTAGACGTTGTTCCTTCGTGTACTTCACCATGATGAAAATGTTGACTTTACTGAATATTTTGACATTGACAGTTCGGTAATCGGTTTAAGGCGTTCACACTGAAAGTGTGAAGTAGTCAAGTGAAAAGAAAATGTTATAAATTGTGAGTTTTTTCTAAAGTTTACCGAATTTTAAGAGTCGGCGTTATTTCCCGGCACCGGAAAAAATATAAATGGGCAGTACTCTACATAATGTACATAGTATCCACTATGGATGCATACAGCATAAGGAGTATACTTTGAGTGCGTTTCTTGACATAACGTAACTTCGAATAACTTTGAGGCTGAAGCAATCATAAGCAGTTTAAATAGAGCTCATCTAATAAGCAGTCTTTACGGCTGGATTCGACTCATGCTAAGTCTCCGCTTGATTGTTCCTATGGGTACAGTGGTTAGTGCGTACGGAGGGAGAGGTGCAAGGTTCAAACCGTAGCCAGGAACAACTAAAATGCATTTTTGCTCTTGCAAGTGTCTTCCAAACATCCAAGAGTATAATCTCATGAGAAGCTTCTCCAATTTTCCATTTGGAATCGGCGTTAGACAATAGGCATCTTTATATTGTGCCAAAAATATGACTTTGTACACATAAATGTCTGCAGAGCAGAATCGCTTTTCTGCAAGCTTTGTATGGGATGTATACGATTAAATGGTAAAGTTGACGAGCTGTTAAAGATACTGAATCAGAAGGGCTTCATTAGTGTAGAGTGCTTATACCGATGACTAACACCCTAGTCCCATTGAAATTCATCTCTGTCCTTAGGGAGTGGCTCATACTTTGCCTAACTTTGCTTAGGCTCTAAAAATGCTCCCGCCCTAAGTCTTAAAACCGAAAAACAAAACGAACTAATTCAACTGCTTACGTGCGGCATAAGATTGCCAGCAAAATGTAGGTTCCAGAAGAAGTAGCTTGGGTTTATTTGGCGTTTCCACGACTTTTATTGCGTCAAATTGAAAGCACATCAAGTGATAGCTTTATGAAGTGCAACACCTCCATTATAGCATGTTTCGTTGTCGAATCCACTACACTCAAGATGTTGTTAAGAACTCAATGCGTCACAGACGTAAACTTCATGTTTTAACTCAATCGTAGTAATTACTAACGCCAATCTCAATCAGTGACATATTCCAATATCATACATCCGTCAAATGGATCCTCTAAAATCTTCCTTTAAATACCAATTCGTTTCAAATTTGTATCGAATTCAACATTACGTGAACCGTAAATCTAAAATTAATTTCAAAATAATTTAAATCGGATAACTTATTGAAGAAGGATCAATTTCAAAAAGTAACAAGCTAACCCGTAATGAGTTCCCAATCGATCCGCAATTTTAGCATACCTTCATCAAATTGCCTTTATACAGACTGCGGAAGAAATTCGCAAAAGTCCCTACAAGTATTTGCAAATCTAATTACAAGTCATCCACTCATGACGGCATTTAAATGTTTATACTATGCCTAAGGCGCTTAATTTAGCTGCAGCAACAAGGAGCGTATTTACAGTAGTCCCAGGTTGGTACCATGAAACCGCCAATTGAGTAATTTACAGTAATTTATTTAAAAACCAGACCTACCACTTTTAACTACCTCCGGGTGTTGCTTTTTTCGGTCATTTGTCTGACGTTTGCAAATATTATTTTGCAAATATCGGCAACCTTTCGTGCTCGTCACAGAGCTAGACCACTTCTTGGGTCATAAATATAATTTTCTGCATAATACCACCAGATACGGGTACCTGTTGCGATTCTAAGATTGTCCGTTCTTTGCCGACGTAATATCTATTTGTTGTGTTGCGCTTCACGGAAGCTGCAATTCTGTTTCAATTCTTTTGTGATGGTCGCTGCGATTTGTCTTAATTTGAAGGTCCTGCTGTTCGAGTTGTCACCGACACGGCACGACAGGTTGCCAAAACATTCGAATTGTATTTTACTAAATAAATATGTCACGCCAGATGAGATTGGGAATATAAATTGCTGCATATGCAACAGGTAAATCAGTGATACGGCAGCATTTTGTACAAGCGAACATCAGAAGGGACACAGGAAAAAACCTTTGTCATGGTCAAAGGTAGGTTCTATTTTTTTTCTCAGTCAATTCGATTGAGTTACACTCGTCATAAAACTGTGCGGCTGTAGGGTGGGGTAACCACAACAAAGTCCACAGTCTATGTTAGGCACCTATTGCGAGTCCCACGTCCCGCATGAGAAATGCGTGCAAAAATATTCATATTTTATAAAACATCTGCGTGAGAGTATGTGTGCGTGTTGATCATAATTCGTATAAATAAAAACCGGAAGTAGGTCAACCAGAACCGGATCTAAGTACGGAGGAGCTACTGCTGCTGCTGCAGTTGCTCGCTACCCACCAGCAGTGAATAATATCGTAGCATGCGGAGCCATCGTCATCATGATCGTCGTCGTAGCAGTCGCACAGCATCTTGGAGATAAAAACACATATATTAGCAACAAAAACGTGATGGAGATACACACAGATACAATGGAATGGCTGATCTAAGACTAGGCAACTTGAACGAAAGCAGAACGACAAATACACTGTACTCTCGCGTACATTGCATAGTAATTCATTCAGCAGTCGCAACAGATATTAAATTCTGTCTGCCTCGTAAAGTATTCCACAGATGCAATTGTGTCTGAAATCCTGTCTCTGAAAGAGAGACAACTGTATGTAGATAGAAAAGGTAATATGCACTAATGACAGGTATACAGTGAGCGACGATTTTTTAAAGCACGTGCATAAGATTAAGATTTCGCCTGAAAAATCAGTTCGCTGCATAACTCTTTTGTATACTCGTACTTACTACTGTCACTTAATTTCAAGTTTGAGTTTTTAAAATGTTGGGTGGGTTTACATACAACAAGGCAGCCAAATGTGCTATCAGACTGAGAGAGATCAGAATTCGGAGGTCGTGCACATTCAGACACCTTTAATCAAAGAGGGCTCATGCAACTTACTGAATATGAGAAACACAGGTATGATTTTGATAAGAGCTTCAAATTCTGCATACCTGCTTCACAAGAGTGTTATTCAACATTCGCGGCCACCAACTGTATTTCTATCTTCACAGATGGCTCAAACACGAAGAAGGAAACAAGAGCAGTCCTTCAGGCTACCAGATCATTACAAAGTTTTTCAAGCTGAGGTCTACGCGATTAAGAAAGCAGCACAGACAGTCGTAATGATGAAACTTACAAAGAATTTACCATCTGACTGGACAGTCAGACAGCTCTTAGAGCCATCGACTCCAACCTAATAAGGGCGAAATGCGTCAAAGAACGCCTACTGGCACTTAAGACAATGGCTATCACTCGGTACTACTCTGTTAGGTTCCGAGACAGCGGATATACTCGCCAGATGCGGCTCTAATATGAACTCACATGAAGATGACGTGTGGGTACTGCCTGCCATAACAAAAAGAGATCTAAATCCCTATTGTCTTTTCACAGAAACAGAAACCAAACCCGTGTGCTCCTCGGGGTATTTACGGACAGTGTATAATTAGAAATACGACCAGAAGGCTAGGGGACCCTACAGTTACTTCTGCAGACATCGAGACGAGGAGGAACTAGAATCTGTGAAACATCTCCTGTGCCACTGCCCGGTACTCCAGAAACGGCAGAACATTATTTTAAGAGCGATCGCCACTGCGCCCCTCCACAAGCATCGATTTCCAGGGAACGTTCTAGAGACCAGATTAGCCGAATGCGTTAAAAATCCGTCGAGAAGAGACACCGCAAGCGGAGTAACTCACTCAATACTCAACTACTGAGGAAACAGATCTTTGTTTTTATTTTAAATTTTGCAAACCTTTTATTTGTAACATAGCCTACTAATTGGCAGCGACACGTACACGTATTTCATTTTAACACTTGTGGCAGGCCATCACCACTTGGTGTATCCGCTAACACGGACTAAACTCTCCCCGCTTACCGCCTACAATTCATTCTGGGACCGCTCTTTGCATTACATCAGGGTGGTGCCGCTTATAAGTCCGTAAACGGACGCATCTTGTGAGTCTTCTGTGGCCGAAGACGTCTGTGCCTACTGATGATTTCTGACCCTACTCCTCCGAACCACTGTTCCATTACTTCAGGGGGGCTAATGTGCATGCTTAAAAGAAGATGCATCAACTCAGAGTTTGGTGGTGAAATAATCAAGATTTCAGCATCTAGAGGAACTCCTCAAGGCGGAGTCCTATCACCCCTTCTATGGGCACTCGTTTTAAACGAGATTCTGATCGTACTTAGACTTAGTGGAGTCAAGGCAGTAGCCTACGCAGACGACTTAGCACTGCTAGCGACAGGGAAATTCCCATCCACTCTAAGCGAACAAATACAAAACGCCTTATCTATGGTTGGTACCTGGACAAAAAACTGCGGACTGGCGGTTAACCCACAGAAAACAGAACTGGTCCTCTTCACCAATAAAAGGATTATACCACAATTTAATAGGCCAACAATTGAAGGTACTCCACTACAAATATCAGAATCCGCGAAGTATCTGGGCGTGATTCTAGATAGAAAATTAAATTGGAGCCTCAACATAAAAGAAAGAGCTAAGAAGGCAATGATAGCCTTATACGCCTGCAGCAGAATTTTCGGCAAAACCTGGGGACCTAGTCCCAAAATTATCATGTGGTTGTATACGGCGGTAGTTAGACCTATACTCACATACGGTAATTTAGTCTGGTGGCAGGGGTTGTGCAAGGCCACCAACCTTAAGACCATGACCAGAGTCCAAAGAACTGCCTGCATTGGTACTACTGGGGCCATGAGAACCACCCCACAGCGGGGTTGGAGGTAATTCTCAATCTTAAACCTCTAGACCTTTTTGTACAAGAATCCGCAGCAAACAGTGCCTTGCCGCTAAGCCAAACGGAAAACTGGAAACCCAGCACAACAGGACATGCGCGGATTCTAAAGAAATTTACGGGTGATAATGTATGAACAGACTACATTACTCCCAAACTAGACTTTACAAGACCATTTACTGTCTCCCTGGCATGAGAATCAAGTACCAGTCCGTGCAACAACGATCCCCATCTACACAGATGGCTCCAAGATGGATACTGGCGTTGGCGCGGGTTTCTATTCCGAAACACTCGGAATATCTGGCTCGATCAGACTCCTCGACTATAGCAGCGTCTTCCAAGCTGAGGTTCTGGCGGTGGCAACAGCCGCTAAACAGGTTGCAATGACGGCAATACCACAAGCTGATATTACCTTCTTCATTGACAGCCAAGCGGCAATAAAATCGATTTCCGCCACAGAAATAAAATCGAAGCTTGTAGGTCGCTGTCGCGAAGAGCTGCGGGCTCTTGGCGCGCAGCACAGTGTAAGACTCTGCTGGGTCCCCGGACTCAGTGGTGTCCCGGGAAACGAAAGAGCCGATGAACTGGCAAGAAAAGGATCCTCCCTTGAATTAAGAGAGGCTGACACAACGGTAAAAACCCCACCCTGTTACCTTAAACAGGTGATTGGTGATAAAACGCTGATGACAGCTAACGAAAGATGGAGTGCCCTTGACTCCTGTGTCAATACCAGGAAAATGTGGCCACTATATGACAAGCGAAAGACCGAGAGAATCCTTCAAATGAACAAAAAGTCTTTGTCCTCTCTCACAGGTGTTATCACCGGACACAACATGCTGGGCTACCATGCAAATAAATTGAAACTCAGCACAGACGAGCTCTGCAGAGGTTGCGGGGACGAGGAGGGGAACGAGGATACCCCTCGTTTCCTCTGTCACTGTCCTGCACTCTGTCACATAAGAAACAATGTCCTTGGCAGATATTTCTTCCAGGACTTAGAAGAACTCTCCGGCAAGTCTGTAAACGACTTGCGCAAGTTCATCAGCGCATCGGGATGGTTTGTAAGCCCGCTAGGTTTTTCATAGGTCCCAAGTAAGGGAATCAACCTCCAGGGTATCACAAAGGGTCTACATAGACCTAAGTGTGACGGGAGCAGGACTCTCTTGCCCCGTCAACCCAGCAACCTAACCTAACCTAACCTACTTCAGGGGGGTTGTTATCATATGCTCTTCGGTTCACTCTTCTTCGGGACTCCTCTTTTTCTATTTTCTTTCTTCTTAGAATATGTTTGGCGTAGGTGCAGATTTGGGTCCGGCTCTCCTCACAGGCCAGCATCTTTTTGATTATGTTCTGATACTGTTATTTTTCTCCAGTTAGCCTCTTTCAGTTTCTCATCTGCTGCAGGCGAAGAAGGTATGGTGCATGAAGGTATGAAGACGACGCTTCTTGGGAGTCTCCATACTGGCAGGCTGGACTATTCCTTTTCCGCATCCTGTGGAGAAAGGCGTTGAAGTATCCATGAGTAACTGGGTGACGTAATAGTTCACCTCACCGTGTTTTCGGTCATTCCACTCAGCCACTTTTTAGATAAGCCTCCCTGGTCATCGCCCTCTACTTTCTTGCCAGTTTTGTTTCGTGAGCTTTGTGACCTCTTCCGTTGCCGTTTCCACTTCTGTCTTTTTGTTGTAGGCGTACTTCCCTTCTGCCGCAAGGAGATCTATTGGGGTCACTCCTGCGCCAACAATCGATAGGAGCTTGCCACACGTAGAGACACACGTAGAGCTCCGCGATTCTGCACAGCTGCCATCTGCTTTTTGTACTTTTCCTGTCGAAGCGCGTCTGCCCAAATCTCACATCCGTAGAGGAGGATGGCATGCGTTGTCGACATCAGGAGCCTTCGCTTGCTTGCCGTTGGACCGCTTAAATACGCCATCAGCCTACTTAGTGATGCGGTCACCTTCGACGGTCGTTCTTTATCTTGTGCCAGAAAGTAAGTAAGTAAAAAAGGTCCCGTGAATCGTCACCATCACCTCGACGTCATGGACTCACATTGTATTTATTTCTTGTATTATACGGACCAAGGGTCAAGTTCCCACACCCACCGACGAGCTAAGAACTTGCATGCCAGTAACGAGGCCAAGAATGGTCCAACAACAATACCTTAAATTGGAATTTTCGGCGGACATCTGGGGCTAGCCTGGTAAAGAACTCCTTTCTCCTCTATGAATGCAGGATTTGGGCAGATGCACTCTTAAAAGAGAATTAAAGGACGCATGAGGAGAAACTCAACGAGTCACTAGCACGTATCAAACGTTCTCCTATCGATCTCTCAGTGCCAAAGAAGAAATACATCCATGGCAAAATGGGGGAAATTGGTGTGGAAATAGTTATACAGGAGGCAAAAGAGCTTCTAAAACAGCAAAGGCAAGAGCGTGGGAAAGCAGAGGACGATCGACGGCAAGTGAAATGAGTGAAATGCACATAAGACCGGTGAAGTAGGCTTCTATTTCACCCAGTTTTCCACCTTACTGGTTACTTTAACGCTTTTCTCCACCAGATCTGCAAAACAGCCCAATCTGCAAGAACGGGGACACTCCAGCAGATGACGCAAACCACACCTTGTTCACCTTTAGTAGGCGGGGAATGATGCGACGGGATGTGGAAAGAAGCATCGGCGTCATCACTCCGGAAAACATCGCTAAGAGGATACTAGCATGCGACCAGAACTGACGACAAGACTGTTTTTTTTTAGAAAAAATTCTCCGGACAAAAAAGATGGAATGATACCGAAACAGAGTGAGAGATCATCACGGCTCAGAAGCATGTACACTATAGGCCACAGAAGAGTTGTCCTCTTATGAACATACAAAAATGGCTTCACACTGATGTAATGAGTGAGTCCAGTGCGATCGCGATGCAATAACTCTCTGGGCCTGCCACTTGATGATGGACAAAATACATGATACTGTAGCTTGGACGCGTAGAAAGTAGCATTTAGAGCCATCTATTAGAATGAGCTAATAGCAATACTTGAAAACAGAGCTGGGAACACTGTCGTATTTTGGAAATTGGAAAATACCCCACCTTCTTTCATACAAAAAACCCGGACAGGAACATTCAGGAACATTCTAAGAGATAGTTAATTTTTGAACAGCGACAGAGTAGTGAAGTTTGTAGTGAGTGATAAGCCACAGCAATAAGAGAATGGTAATAAGGTATAATGGTATAAATTGTTTTGATTAATAAGGATATTCAAAGTGAAATGAGTTATGAAATATGTCAATAAGTAGAATACTGGAAATCGCTGTATATATAGTTAAATAATAAAGATTCCTTAAACAGCATACAGTTTTATCATTTCGAATCCCAGCCTGGATGAATGAAGAAGCTGCTTCTTAAAGGGTACTGAACCTCACTTATCGAGCTACCGCACGTTTCTTGTACGCGGTATAACTTAACGTATTTCCTTTATCGCGTAATCGAAAGTCCAGGAAACGAGAAATAATTGAACGAAATCCGTTTTGTGCTTAAGACAAAGAACAAAAAGAAAATACATTAATTGTCAACAAAATGCGTTGAACGAAAGTAGAACCGATCGCTCCTTTTTGGTTAAGCTGCGAGCACAATGCATTTGAAATTATTAGAGCGACCAATATTTGTTAACTTTAAAGAAAACCCGCAGAAAGCAAATATTTGTTTATTAATTGATATGAGAAAGTGCCAGCTTTAATGTAAACATTGTACGTACACGTTTATTGACGTTAATTGATTGACCATCCAAGAGCCGCATTAGTGCTTCTGTGTGTGAATCGATTTAAAAATAAGTTGGTATCGGCTATACCCATCATGGTAGTTCGTTAAATGGGCCACCCAACAATTCATCAGACGCTCTCGCTTATTGAACAAATAATGGCCAAATAACCTATGAAAATTTCGCTTACTGTCCTCAATCGTTGAATACAAAATATCAGATTCAAATATCATGCTACTCCGAATTTGATACTACGCCACGACTGCTGCATTGCATTCATCTAACAACTCCCTGGTCCATTATCAAGAGCCAAGTTCAATGACAAAACAAGAACAACTGCCAACTGCAGCGAATGCGTTCAACGCCGTTGTGCGGTCCCCACTAACGATATGCATCTGTATATACATTTATTTATTTTTTTTTGTATCTCTGATGTATCTTTTGGCCAAAAGTATCTGTACCAAAAAAAAAGAAGACAAAACACGATCCATTGAGTCGGTTGTAGGTTAGCTGCTGCTGCTGCGGCGGCGAGCGGATGATGATGATGATGGTAGTGTTGTTGGTTTTCAAGCCCACGTTCCTCATGCAGACACAGCCATGGCACATCATCGAATCGCATGCTCGCGAGATTTGGGTGGGGGCCACAAAGCTGCTTTGTGTTACCTTTTCTCGCAGTAACGGACGGACCGGCCGGAATGGTATTGAATCGCATTATAACGGTTCAGCATTTTTACTGTCTTTTTCTGCTTTTTCACTTTTGTTTGAGGGTACGCGCACCTCTTATTTGATGTTTTTTTTTTCATGTAAACTGAAATTATCGTACAAAGAGAATAGAGAAGCATACCTACATGAAAAAAGAAATAAAAAAAAGACCGAATAAAGGGCCACGAATAAGATAAACTGTATTTAGTGAGTAGCGCTGCAATGCTGCTGCGGTAGTAGGTAGTGGCGGATGGACCCGTTGGGCGACACGTACATATATAACGTTTTTGGGAGTATCTATGCGATAAAAAGAAAAACTCTTTTGTGTACTTATGGCACCATCTATGGGGAACCAACGATCATGATCATGATGATGCATCTTTGACATTCATGTAGGCTTAGTAATGTATTCGGTTAAAGGTTCCGACACAGTTCAAACTACTGTTGGAATTACAGTTAATGGATAAAATGTGGTACATTGAATTTTTATCGATAAGTCAACGAAAATAATTACATCCATTTTGTGTGGAGGTGGAGCGGGTAGTGTTTAAATGGGCATTCGTCCCAAATTGACTACAAAAAAAAGGTGGATGGATCAATTTGTCTATTAAAATGGGAACACATAATTCTGGTCGGAAATCACTCGCATCTGGTTATTAAGTTGAACGATGGATTGATTGATCTGAACATCGAAGCAAATGCGAAGAATTTTTCCTCATAATCGGGGGGAAGAAAGTGTAAAACTCGATTTTTTATGTAAAAGAGGCTAAACCGTATTCAAGAATCTTAAGAAAAAAAAAAAAAAAAACAAAAACGAATAGCTACAAGATTATTAAAATTGAATGGCTTTTCACTTAAGGCCGCCCATTCGTGGTAATTGTAGTTTCAAGTTGATTTGGGTGTCTTTTAAACAGGCATGTCTACCGAGACGGCGTGGCGTTAATGGAGCTCGCGCTTAGGGGCGCTTGACCGTATGTTCTTAGCGTTTGCTGTCATCATTGATATTGCGGGTATGTGTTTGACAATTACACCTTATTCAGAATTGAGTCTGCCTTGAAATCGACCCCACATTAGTGAATTCCATCCAGGAGCTGTTTAAGAATAGAAAAGTTTGAGCTCCGTCCGAAATCTTCGGAACTGTTGAACCTTTTGGTCGATTTTGTGAGTTGAGGAATTGTTTCACTGAATATTCACATATAGTCGACAAAAGCTCACATCCTTAAAAGACATCTGTCTGTGCATTATTTTTAGGTGCTACTAGAAGAGAGTGAGCCCTACTGCCGCTATGGAAGTTCTTTGTTCAAATAGACTCCTGATAAGTTCAAGGAACTAGGGGTGCTGTGCTAGGTTCAGAGCCTTTACAGAAACATAGCATGCCTTTCCATCGGCAAGTAGGGTTTGAAACTTTGAGTTCAATACAAATTTTTGGGCACCACTTCGGTTTCTCCTTCTGGTTTGGAGAAGTTAAGGGTTTGATTGGCTTCAGGCTGGCTCTCATGAACGGTCTCTCTTTCATTTCAGCGAACCAGCCCTCATTGTTGCGTTAAAACCTAAGAAAGATATTCCAATGATGCTGAGATTTCGAACTCAAACTGGGTATGAGAATATGTCGACTTTAGAGAACTCCAAAAAGGTGTGTTCCGCAATTCCGACTATCGAAAATTGTGAAATTCTCAAACGAACTAAAGTTGATCCAGAAAATACTACAGAGTCCCACGGGTAGCAAACATGTTGATTGTTTGCTAGAAACATAGTGAACTCGGCCTCTTCATCTGCCCCGGCAATCATTTACAATGACACTCCAGCTGTCATCTCCTTAGATAAGGCCAATAAGTTTGCTGCTAATTTTGAAACTAGCTCAATGCTCCTAGATTGTGCTTTATTTCCCCTGTCGGTCTTTCGGCTTTTTCAGCAACAGTTTCCCTGGTGAGGTAATGACTTATTTAAATAAAAAGTGAAATAGATGATACTCTTTTTCAAGGATTAAAAATTACAGTTTGGACCGATCAATTCCAGTTGTTTTTGACGTAACTCATCAAATAAATGCTGGTGTTCCCCAAGGCTCTGTTTTGTCTGCGAATCTCTTTTTAATTTTTATAAATGTTCTATTGTCTCTTACTTCTTATCCAATCCGTTCCTTCGCTGATGGCAGTCACAGTACCCTCAGCTTATCAAATTCGTTTCAAGGCTCGCTTCCCCCACTCGGCTGGAGCACGGGCTTCAACTGGAACGGCAACGCATGTTAAGCGGTATGCACTTTAATTGCAACTTTTGATGTCGGGAAGAGTTTTGCTTAGTCATCGTCGCGATGTCTCCTGTGCATAAATGCTCAAACAAAATAACCAGTTATATCCTTTAAGCCTGTATTCGGGCGTACTGTGAATCAAAAAGAATCTTTTCTTAACCTTACCATACGAATGTGGAATGCTCTACCACGATCTATCTTTAATTCGAATTATGAAAGGTATACAAACAATAAAATCGCAGTTACCAATCTTTAAGGATATTAATGAGGAAGAGGGATGCATGGTCAACATCATAGCCGCATTTAAAACCCAATTTGATGAAAACATAAACGAAAAGAAATAAATAAAAAAATGTCATGTGTACTCATGTAGGTACCTACGTGCGGTATAATTTATACTTGTTTGACCACAGAAATACTGCGCGGTTTATAAAAACATTAAGGAAAAATATGCTTTTTTGGGGTTCCAATGACCTCTTGATGAAGTAATCTTGAACACAGAAACAGTGCGCGGTTTCTAAGGCCGTTTTGGAAAAATATATTTTTCGGGTTTTAAGTGGGTACCTACTTTTTGGGGTTAAAAGGACATTTTAGTTAAATAACTTTCAACACAGAAATACCTCGTGGTTTATAAAAACATTCTATATATCCTTTATTCTGGTTTTAAGGACCTTTTTTAGAATTCCATTGGCATCTTGGTTAAATAATCTTGAACACAGATTCACTAAATCGATGCAGCCGACGAAAATCATTACCAACTGCGCACCTCCGATTTTAGTAATCCATCCCCATCGTGATGGGTGTACGAGGGCGGGTCAATAAGTCCGTGACTTTTGGAATAAAACACAGATTTTTTGATAAAATTTTTTTTTTATTTTTCAACGTAGTCTCCCTTGAGCTCTATAAACTTTGTCCAAAAAATGATTTGTCGAGGTCCTCAAAATAGGCCTTTGTTTGCGAGATGACTTCATCATTGGAGTCAAATCTTTTTCCACCAAGCCATTTCTTCAGGTTTGGGAACAAGAAGTAGTCGCTCGGAGCCAAATCTTGCGAATTGGGTGGATGAGGGAGCAATTCATAGCCCAATTCATGGTTTTTTGCCATGGCAACTGCACATGTGTGCACCCTTGCATTGTCTTGGTGGAAAAGAACTTTTTTCTTGGCCAAATGAGGTCGGTTTTTTTTCAAATCGTCATTGAATCGGTCCAATAAGTTGGCATAATATTCCCCATTGATTGTTCTTCCCTTTTGAAGGTAGTCAATGTGGATTATCCCGCGTGCATCCCAAAAAACAGTCGCCATAACTTTATTGGCTGACAAACCCACCTTGGCCTTCTTTGGCGCCGATTCACCCTTAGAAACCCACTGTTTTGACTGTTGTTTGGTCTCTGGTGTGTTGTGATGGATCCATGTTTCGTCCACGGTTACAAAACGGTGCAAAAACTCCTCCATATTGCGATTAAACAATGCCAAACCTTCCTGTGAAGTTGTTACACGATTGCGTTTGTGGTCGACTGTGAGCAAACGCGGCACCCATCTTGCGGAAAGCTTTCTCATGCCCAAGTGATCATTCAAAATTGAAACCACTGCGCCATGCGAGATCCCTACGGCTTCCACAATCTCTCGCATTTTCAATCTTCGGTCGGCCAACACCATATCGTGAATTTTTTCGATTGTTTCGGGTGTAGAGACCTCAACTGGGCGTCCAGGACGTTCGGCATCTTCAGTGCTTGTACGGCCACAACGAAATTCAGTAAACCACTTTTTTACCATTGAAATCGATGGTGCAGAGTCCCCATAGTATTTTTCAAGCTTAGCCTTGGTCTCGGTAATGGTTTTTTTTCGCAAGAAATAATGCTTAATAAGCACACGAAATTCACTTTTTTCCATTTTCTCCTCAAATTAGTGAGTAGTCTGATAAAAATAGCTGTCAAACACAAACTAACTGACGCAGCAAGTTTAAATTTTGACAGGAGTCAACTGACAGATGCCTGTTGACAGGAGCAGTGTTGCCGTTTCAGTAAAGAGGTCAGAAATTCAAATAGTCACGGACTTATTGACCCGCCCTCGTATATAAACTGAGTAAGGGAAATACTATGCCTTACTACTTTTGAGATCAATCAAATGTTTTCTCATCTTTTTGCATATAAAAACCAGTTCTGTCTCACGTTGAGCTTTCACTTTGATATCGAGCGCACTATATGAGATTTTATTTGATCAGTGTATGTTTTTTTCATACCACCCAATATCTTTCTTAATAACTTGCTTTCCATTTTGTTAGAAAACCAAACAATTCTGTCATAGAATGAATAGAGATACCCAATCCCAACACATACCCGGCGCAGAAATCAGCCTGGCAATAGTGACTATTAGTTTTGAGACCAAAACCCAAACAGAAACAATGCCATCGACATTCTGTTGGCAAAAACTGAATCCGAAACCGAAACCTTTTTTAAGGTTGTAGCTCCTATCACACCCGTGATAAAGAAGACAGCATTTGATCAGTTGTATACGGGATCATGGTGGTATGTCGAACGAAAACAACTCGAGTGAGAAATTTCTTTTGAGATTTTTTTTGGAGATATCATTGTAGACCCGTTTTCTAAGACCCTTAAAAAAGCTAGTGACAAAAACACAATTTCCGTTTTCAATCCGTCGGTAACTCAGTTCAGACTTGGATGGCTCAGCACCGAAATGGGTCAATGGTGTTGCGGTGCTGAACCAGAATGCTCCAATATTTCTACCTCAAATAATCCCTATCCATCCGGTGTAGAATAAAACATGACATTTTTCAAATGGATCGAGTATTCTCAGGCAATAAATATAAGTCATTAGGCATAGGTTAGGTTAGGTTATATTGGCAGTCGGCAGAAACCGACACACTTAGACCAATAAAAAGGTCCATTGTGATACCACACGGATCTATCTTCTTCCTACTCGTTGAACCGATTGGAGCTTTTGATGGAGCTTGAAAGACTTTAAGTGCCGATGTTTATGAGATCGTTGAGATCATTGTAAAAGAAAGATCCTAAACGAAGTTTTCGCCTTTGAGAGAGAGCAGGGCAGGTGCAGAGAAGGTGGAGAATAGTCTCCTCTTCCTCCTCGTAAAAGCAGCTTCTGCAGAAGTCATTTGTAGACGCCAAGACTTGTTCCATGGTTGCCTATGAGACAGTGTCCGGTTATTACACCAATTGTAGCACCAATGTACAGTCTGTTCAGAGACATCAAACACTTGGAGCGTTTCAGATCCAGCTTTGTCCAAATCTGTTTTGTCGCTAGGCAAGTGTTGCCACTTGCCCACCTAAGGATAGTTCTCTCAATGGCCTCCCTCTTAAACATTAGATTGCATTTAGCAATTGGAATGCCTAAGGGACCTTTATCAGGTAGAAGGAGCAGTATGGTTCCTTTTCTGGCGAGTTCATCCGTACTACAATTCCCTGGAATGTCTCTGTGTCCTGGCACCCATCATAGGTGAATGTTGAATTGCTCCGAGATCTCCACGAGAGATGATCGGCATTCTAAGACTACGACGGAGTTTGTGGAGACAGAACCCAGAGATTTTAGCGCAGCTTAGCTATTTGGGAAGACTCGGATGTCCATAGCGGATATCACGTTCCTCTTCAGCCACGATAGGACTTCTTTAATCGCCATTATTTCCGCCTGGAACACGCTGCAGTGATTAGGGAGACGAAAGGAGAGGCTGAGGTTCAGCCTGTCAGAGAACACACCTCTACCAAACCCCTCGTCGGTTTTGGATCCATCGGTATAAAAGTGGATCGATTCATCTTCGACAAAGGGGTCTTTCTCCCAGAATTTTCTGGGGGGGATGTTGACTTTGAAGTTTTTGCCAAAACGTGTCTGAGGGGTGGTGTAATCTATGTTGCTAGGGAGGATTCTAATTTTTTTTAGAATATAGGCTTGGCCGATTTCAATCTCGGACCACTGAAACGTTGTTTTACGGCATTAGGCGTACTATACAGAATCTTAAACCTAGCTTATACTACCATTTGTGTGTGCAAGCTATAGTTTTGGCATAATTGGCAGGACCTACTATTTTACGCCGGCTCTGAACATCTGTTTTTTGAGAAGGTTATCATGATAGTCTCTCTTTGATATTTCCCATAATTTCGCAATAGATAGGGTAGTGAAAGGGACTTGAACCTGAAAACCTTTGCTCAGCAGTCCATCGCACTAGCCACTAAGCCACTAAGCCACTGCTACCCACGCTAGGGCGCTAAAGTTTTATAGAAAATCAACCAAGTGTATGAGTGAGAGCCCAATAGCAGATTATCAAGACTACTCATTATAATAGATTGAAGATACTACCTCAACGGACATATCTTATTAGGAATTTGGTGCACTTTTGAAGACACTAGAGCAGTAGGCATGTAGGTATGTTAATTTAAAAAATTGTAATGAAATTGACCTCCAATTTAACACCTAAACCGAAAAGCTGATTTTGAGAAACGTCTTATGACAATTGATACTCTTGGATGTTTGTCAAACTTTCGCAAGTGGTGGGTCAGTGGGAAAAATCTAAATTGTTCATGGGCCCCGGGATAATTTGAACCTAAGACCACTCGATCAGTAGCCCAACGCGGTTACCACTCAGCCACTGCACCCACGCAGGCGGCAGACATTCAAGAGGAAGGGCTATGATCCCTTTGATGCTGATCATAACCGCGCCGTGAAAGCAGAAGTAGAAAAGGTTGCACGCGAGGAGGTATAAGACTTTATACATGTCTTAACTAAAAATAATCGAAGTACCCCCTGACAAGCAAACTATAATGGTTCACAATGAAATATTTTTTAAAAAGCCTTCCCAGTTACTGTATCAAGTTCCCAACGAGCTTCTTGAGTAATTTTAAAATTCAGCCGATGATCTGAGCAATATCAATAACCACTAGTAAGCAGTTAAACAAAAACAAATTTAGTTGATAAATGTACTCACCCAAATCATAAATATGTCAATGAACAACGATTATAGCACGTAGCCAAAATACCTGAGGTACGAGTAATTCTTTACCCTTTATTAGGAAACTCGTCTCGGCAACATGTTCCGAAGAGAGTCTGGATCTGATGCATATGCAACATTCTTAAATAACAGGAATATGTTTTGTAGGTCAAGTTGCTTACGTACACTAGCACACAATCATAAGCTCCTGTGTAACTGTGTGCGAAGAAATACCAAAAAATAAGAAGAAAAATGTTGTGCGTTGTTCGCTACGCACCATCGATCGCCGGCACGCAACAAGTTGTTTCGTCTCAAACTTCTTGTACATTTAGAAGCAATCACCAGTTGCGGAGCTACCATCTACACATGGATTTTCGTTAGACGGTGTGTGTATTTTTGTAGTTCTCTTTGGCCTTACTTCTTTTGCTAGTAGGTACGTTGTTGCGGATGGCTGGTTGGTTGCAGTGGTCTGCTGATGATGAGGAATCATACCGTGGTCGAACCACGGTTAGACCTTAACACACATACATCGGCGGATTTCCTCTTCATTCAATGAAATGATCCATCCAATCCATCGCTCAGCCTTTGCGTGTATGCATACTCACACAGGCAGTGTTGCGCGACCTAGAGTGCCTAATTCCATAGGTGTTGTGTTGTTATTTGTCGGATGTATCTTCCTCGGTACGGACACGCGGCTATCCACGGTACAAGTGGTATCTCTTGCTGCATTAGAGCGCTCTTGGATGAGGAGTTTTTCATTTAAACACAGTTAGCTTTCTACCGTTGACGTTGTCGGATTTAGGGATTTTTCGTGCATGACGCGTCGGCTCACGGACCTCAAAAATCAATTAACGCGCATATTTCAACGGATAAACATATATATATATTTATTTTTGCGTTACTTTCGTGTGTGAATTCCGTTCAATGATTTCCGCAATAAAATAAAAACAAAAAAGTCGATTACCAAACAAACACGGATAACAAATAAGGAATAAACATCTACAATCAGCAGTCAACAATTGGATTACCCTACATTTTGTTCTCACTCTCAATGGATACTCCGTGAAATATTTTTGTTTTAAAAAATATTAAAAAATTATATAAATTAATCGAAAGAAATCAAAAATGTTTAAGTGAATGAAAAAAGGAAACAAAACAACAGTGAAGTGAAATTACAACAAATGAAAATCTCGTATAAAATATTTTTAAAAGAAAAAGGAAAAAACAACAAATGTTTAAACAATTTTCTTGTTCTCTATAAAAAAAAATCTGAAACAAAAAAAAAATATTTAGAAAAAGAAATAATCCTACCACAACCAAAGAAGAACTTTTGTAAATATATTCTTCAACACAAATTTTAAGTGAATAAGAAACAAATTTAACCACACTTTTGTAAATAAGACGTCATATTTCAAATCATTTGGCTTAAGTTGACTTATCCAACTATATTCCTACCTAAATATATCTCCATGATATGAAACTTTTAACACTTAATTTTAACTGTTATTTGTGAGTATTTCTTTTTAACTGTTTTATTTTATTTTTATTTTGTTAATCACATTTTTATTGAACTAACACAGTATTATTTTTGTGTTTATTTGTTCCTGGGATTGTGGGCTATTTCTTTATTCTATCCTTTCTTTCTTTGTGTTCTACTTTGGTTAGGTTGATTTATTGTTATTATTTTATGAACATATTTTATGGACGAACAAACCAAACAAATATCTATAAACACATATAACGCGGGAATTACAAAAATAAAAGACGACAGTGAATTTAACAGCAAAAGCGGAATATCTGATTCGAAATAAATAAAAGAAAAAGTGCGAGCAACTATTTAAAATAAAAAATGTCATTACGTTTCGGATTGGCCTGTATGCCAAAGGACTTTTTTTAAATAAAAGAAAATGCATAACTTTAAAGGTCTGGTGAGCATTTAATATGAAAAAAATATTTTCAACTAAAAACACTGAAATGGATTATGGAATTATATACAAACTAACAGCAAATGGTTAAAGGTGCACAATATTTTTAAATAACTGCTTGTACAGACAGTGCAGAATTGAATGACGTTTTGACTGACGCCATCTATGGTCCGGTAAAAGAAAAATTCTCTTCGTTGACACTTTTCTTAATGCAAGCTTTAGACGACTTTAACTGGGGGGGAAATAAGTTGTATTTAATGAAGTTATCAAGTTAGAGCCGCAAGGTTCAGCCTTGTGCTTTGTAATGTTTATAGTTTACCTCTTCCTAGTCATTGTAGTGTAAAGGTTTTGACTAATGCAGCAATGATCTAAATATGCACTTTTTCAATAGGTCCATTCACGTACCGTACTGTCAAATCTTCAAAATTGCGAGAGAATCCTCTCATTTTAAAGAAAATTATGCGAACGCTTTCTAGGAGAAAAATGAGAAACGTCAAAGTTTAGTTTGAAATGAAGCGACTGCTTTTTTTTATTGCCGCCAAACTCATAAGATTTTATCATTTGGCAGTTTCCTTTTCTTAAAAGCCAAAATTCTGTGTGAAATGAACGAAAGTACATTTTTAATGTTGTTCATCTTTTTACGTTTTTGACAGTACGCGAACCGGTTTGTGTAGTTTCGCACGAAAGTTTATATAAATTTACGTTTTCATTTTAGTACCCAAATTATTAATATGCGAATACTTACTACAGAAATTTAACAAACACGATATCTTTTGCCAAACAAACAAATAAGCTGCACTGGCATTTGAGATATCCCATTTGATACTATTCACGCACTTGATCTAATTCAAGAGTAAAAAGCTTCTCATGACAATTTGAAACTCTTGGATGATTGTTAGACGCTCGCAAGAGGTGCCAACAGCACGCGGTATTCCCAAGTGATCCCCCATCTAAGTACTCACTACGCCCTACGTCGTTTAATTACGGTGATCGAACGAGAACCGATTGATTCGACATGGCAAGGACGTGGCAAGGTCATTGGCTGCTTAACATACGCTGCCTATAATTTTGCTCCAATGTTTGTATGTCTACTTCGTATACGCTACCTACTTAACCGACCTTTTTGAAATTTTCACCACATAACTTAATACTGACATTTGAAGGATTCTTCTGGCAACACATTTTTTTAAATTCCGCCAACGTTTTAAAAATATCGTTTTATAGATGGGAATGTTATTTTCACAAAATATGAAGATACATAATTTCCTTTTTAACCATTCACTAATCAAATTTTCTTAACAAGCCCACTTGCGTCGTTTTTCAAATAAATATTAAATTGTTGATTTTACAAAATGAGCAAAGGTTGAAGCAAAGTCATCGAGTAATTGTCACACCCATTTTGGGTGATAGAAATATAAAACGGTGGTATGAAAACACCCAAGCGAAGTCGATCTGGTCTGCTAGACTTAAATAAAGTAATTCTTCCTATTTTTACATTCAAGTCTACGAAAAGAAAATATCCGTTGGCTATATAATACTTCGATCATCTTCTTTCCCCTTAAAGGCAAGGTTATGATATGGACTGAAAGGATGATAACCCTCCCACTTTACTGCATCCCTACTCTTCCACCTGTGGGGTTCGTCATAAAGCTATAGAATTCTTCGATACGCGCACTATTTCCCATAATCCGATCGAGCTTCACAAAATCCGTGAAGTTTACACATGTGGAGTAGGAGAATTGCTTTACGCTTTGGCTTGTACTACATGTAATTCTGGTGTTTGATCAGGGAAATGAATTACACCAGACGGCGACACCATCAGCATGTACATTGATGATGTTTGGTATGACATTTAAAAAAAAAAAATCAAAAAAAATTAAAAATAATAAAACAAAAATTATCAAATATTTCTGGGAAGAAATTTTATTCAGGGCTACCGTTAATTTCTCAGTTGGTAATCAGATTGCTGAATGAGAACAGTTTCCGGGAAAGTTTATTCGTGATAGGCCTGCGTTGTGAATTTATAACCGACAGAAATAAATTTTTACAGTGTGAAGCTGTTTCTCTCAATCCGGTAGCAGTTTTAATACTTTTTTTTGTATTTTCTCTGTGAACATTTAGTTTGAGGTTAGGATTTGCTGTCAGTAGAAAGAGTGAATTCCATTTTACATCTACTGGGAAGTATTAAAAAGTTATTGGGCCTTAATAATAACGAATTTAATATGGAATTTAAATTAGCGGTCCCGTTCATTTAAATTTTCTTTTGCAGAGGAGTGAAAGGGACTACAAATCCAGCTTCACACTACCTACATTTATTATTGGTACCGGCCATTGAGTTAGACTAAATGAACAGGCCTATTGTTGCAACGATGAATATCTTACATTACATTAGAGCAACATAATTGGCTGCCATAGAGCGGTCGATACTGATATATGTTGTCAACGTTTCTAAATGTTTCGTCTTTTGCTCCTGTCATGTTACGTTACTGCAACATAAGCTGTACTTTATTATCGCCTCTGATCTGATATAGGATAAGATAATAAAACAACTAGGATTATAATTTTTCGCAAACAAATTTAATTTTTTAAAGTTGCTGACACAGCTTGAAAAAGTCGTTCACAGCTTCTCATTTCTGAGCCTCATTTTCCTGAGCCACAAAAAACAGCTGTTGACCACCTGGTGGATGCCACGATAGTCTATATTTAAATAAAATTTAATTAGAGTACAGATTTACAGATCAACACAGCAACCTCGATTTTGATAGCCAAGGCGGTCATTGTAGAACCAGTGGTTTTCATGGGGACGGAATTTAAGCACCTTAGTCTTAGCTTTAACTTCAACGTTAGACCTACACACATATCGCAAATTCAACACAATACTGCGACGATTTTTTCCGTTTCCCCAACATTCAAATGACTATATTTTGAGGGAATTTTCTTTTTTGTGTGTGTTTTGAAGAATTTTTTTTCTTGTTTACATGCATTTTTTTTTAATTTGTTTGACTGGAAATCAAACGTTAAAGCCTTCGCTACTGTCAAAGTTGAAGTTGAAGTTGTAGTGTTTCATTGATGTTTCCAGTATTTAGCTTATCCGATTCCCATAACATGACCTTCTGCTTACCTGACCTAATTGTTGGATAACATTATTAGTTTTGTGTTTACATTTTTTTTATTATTTATGTACATCTAATGCAGTAATGCCAACCTTTACGATGGACATATTGTTGTGTATGAAGGTGTTCAGAAACTGCATCCGCAGGTTTAATACAGAAAAAAGTTATTGTTGTGGAATTGTGTATTTTCGAATGCAGATCCAACCCCGATCAGATTTGGGACAATAAAATTCACATTTTATGTTTGTATATACTTACATAAATATAGTTCAACTCGAAATCGTGCAGCGCCCCAAAAAAAACGCGCCATTAAAGACTAGTAAGGAAACAAATCACATCTAGGCAAATTTACATGTAGCGACATATTTTACATTTCCAAACTGTCGCACAAGTACGACACGACTGGAGATCACCAGTGTCGTATAGGAATATCAAACAATAATCAATAATACGAGCATTAATGTGTTGAAATCAAAAAAATAAGGGCAGACCTAACAACTATTGTACTCGTATCATACATAAGCAACACCACCATAATTTGTTTGGCCCCAGTTAGAAGTGATTCAAAACCGGGAGGTCTGCCAATATTTGTTGAAGTTGAACAAGCGAACCCTATAGGCGGACCAGTAGGGACGCACTTAAGTGAGAGGATTATGATCCATCGAAACCCTACGCCCAATTTCAAACCAACTCTGTTAAATCATTTTCGACTTTTGTTATTTCTGTGGTCGACTTTCCAAGGCCAAATACTTCTGGCGAACTTAAGCAGACTAGGCTATTGCTTCAAATATTAATACCCTTACCTACGTTGCGTTGTGTTTTCCAGCTCAATTTTGAACAAAACTGCAAAAACATATTGAATTTTTAAGGTTAGTTTGAGGGTGGGGCGCTTTGCTTCGACGCGCGGTCTTTTCATACAATGTTTGAGTAGCACCTGAACCCTATACCTTTGTGCAAATCTTTCTATCCTATTCAATAAACTAACAACTTTGAACCTTGCGTTTAACAAATTAGTCAACATTGAACGTTTTTCTAACTACTACTACTTAACGGTCTCCCGAGTCCTGAGCCGTGAAGAAACACGTTTTACCAAGGAACATATTTAAAACCGTCTGTAAAAATTTGTCTTATGAACCAATGTGTTAAATGTTTGTAAACCGAGAACAGAGACTTGTAGGGCATACCTTTTTCGTATTGTACGGCTAAGGTGAGCTGGTGTGCATTCGTGCATTCGAGTATTGTGGTCGAAATGTTCTTGGGGTGAAATGCAGCTGGGTTTTTCGTTTGAGCACTTTGAATCGCAAGCACACTCATCGCTATGAAGACTAATAGGGTAAAGGGGTTTCACGATGTCACAGCAGGAAAATTAGCTTTATCTCGAGTTTTTTTAAGACAGTCTATACTCAAGTTAGGGCGTATACACATCTTGTAAATTTTGACCAGTTCAGATGGGATGAAATGTTTTTGGCATCGCTTAAGAAAGCCTATGCAAAGTTATCGACTACATCGATCATTCCATATGAGGTTGCCAGCCACACACAATCCGTGGATGAGAAGTCATTCGGTTTCAGCGATGTTAGTGCAGTTAGTGGATAAGGGATTTTTTTTTGAATGAGGGAAGACAACATTAAATTCTACTAGCAATAAATTCCACTCTTTTCGTTATACCCCCAATAAGAAAGCAGAATCGGAACTTATAAGCTAAATATACATTGCCATTGTGTTTTCAAACCCAATGATGGGGCGTGAACCAGAAAAACAATATTGAGAAATGTATCCACGGTTGCTCATAAGAACGATTACAAGAATTATGGCCAGCAGTCACATATTTTTCTTTGCAACACAAATTATTGTATGTATTTGCAGCATGTAACAAGAGCAGCCCTGTTGTGAATGTTATGGACAGCTATCACCCTATTGTAATAAGCGAAGAAATGGATTGTATTAGAAGTAACAGACAAGAGATAATTTATAAAAATGTAAAAAAGTTCATTCAGTGAAGAAGAGAATCATCTATCTAACTAATTCAATTTTGGGCAAAGGTTGTCAATAACTGCATTCCATTGTTTTCCAAGCCCACTTTTATGTTTGCTCACTTTTAAAGTACTGCATTCGCGGCAAATAAAACTTGTCCTGGTTTTTCGTTGTGAAATTCATAAAATTGTTTCTTCTGAATTGGAGCAAGTCAGTCTTCTAAGACATTTGACCAAAAACCTTCTACATGTTTAAGAGACTAAACAAGTTTTTCCAAAAAAACAAACTTAGTCTTGGTTTTTAACGTGACAATGTTTTACAACTGAACGATTTGATGAACAACAAGAAATTGAAGATGTTTTTTTTTGGGTCCACCGCAATAGCTCTCCAAAATCAAAGAGTATGCCAAGTCTTTATATTCAATAAGAGGCTTTCTGTTTAATATACAAGTTTTTCAATATGACGGGAGCAATGCTGTGAACTTTCAATTTCGACAGATTTCGCAGCTATTTCTGAAGGATAATTAATTGAAATTGAAAACATAGGGGAAGGCTACAGTCCGCTTGGGCGAACGGTTGGATATCATATTCCTATTCCTATCCCTCATAAAGTGATCTACATATTTTGGTATACAACATTAAAAGGCTTATTTTGGAAAAAACAAAGTTTTTGTCAAAAAACTTCCCTTTAAATTGGGCTTGGTAGAAAATTTAAGATAAAGGAATTTTCAAAACGATTTATTTAGAATATAATTTTCATTTACAATGATTTCTACAATAAATGTTTTTTTTCTAAATAGTGGGCGTGTCAGTAGGCCGATTTTAAAAATATAGGGCTCTTAGAGAGCATATCTATGTTATGAATGTTATAAATTTCAGCTTCTTATCTCACATTTTTACTTTACGAAAAAAAAAATTATATTGTGTTCGTGTGCTTAATTTTGGAACATTTTGATCTTAAGGCAATATATTAAAAATTTCAGCTTTCTACCTTAAAATTCGATTTTTACGAAAAGTATGTTTTTTGAGATTGTGGGCGTGTCAGTGGGTGGATTTTAAAAATGCTTAAACTTGATTATGTCGGGCCCTAGAGTGTATGTGGTTTAAATTTCAGTTTTCTAGCTTTAGTTTTAAAAATATGAAAAGCTAACAATTAACTCAAAAATAAAACTTAAACACTAAAAGCCATATTTAGTAAATTTTCTTAAACCGTATCTCATATATTGCCTAAATATTTAAGTTGTTTTTAAAGAACGTTGCTTAAATTCTTATTCATCTTTATTTTTATAAATTGCGGTTTGTGTCTCGATAAGGACAAGACGCTAACTATTCTCCAAATTCAGTTTCTTTTAACAGCTAGAGAAAATAGGGACTTGCGCTGAATGCTTAATGATTCATATAACATTCTTTCAAAGAGCTTGGGTATATGAGAAAATTAAGCGTTGGGATGATAATTAGTTACCTATTTCTTTAGTCCTTTTTTTTATATCGGGGTCACGAAAGAAGTCTTCCAGATCTGAGAAAATTTTCTTGTGAAATGGATAATCCGAAGAGGAGGAGCACTTCTTAAGGAATATAAGGAATATGGCGGGAAGAATTCATCATTAACAGCCGTATTAATAAAAAATACGCCTTTGACACACATAGTAACAAAAATGTTGATTACAAGTTAATTCACGAATAAAAATTTCTTATTCAAAATCAATGTCCAAGCTAGAAATGTAGCTAGTAACAAATTGTATGGAAATCTATTACTGAATCAATTTCAATAAATTAGTAAAAACGATCGCATAATCCAATGCTAACACTGCAATTGGTCTAAAGATTCACTAAAAAATTTTGTCAGTTGTATTTAAACAGCATTACTCGTTAACTCACCGACTTCGGTGAATTAGTTAAATGCATGTTTATTAACGTCAATTTACTTCAAAAAATGTTTATTAATAAGATTTCTCATTTAACTCATTGATTCGATAATTCACCTTAAATTTGCGTTTCCTATTACGGCTGCAAGTGTTTGTAGTAGCTTTTTTTTATTGGTTCGAAGATGGATTGCGTGTCGGCCGGGTATCGTCTCAGCGGAACTGAATATATCAAAATCATGTAAACTCCCGGGCTCCTCTAGTTTATAAGGTGTAAGTACCAGTCTTACAAGGAAGTCTCGTAAAATACTCCTTCCACAGCCAAGAGAGACGTTGTATCTTCATAGGGAGCCGAGTAGCTTTCAAAGCTCTCGATTCACACACCATATCATCCAAACTAGCCGCACAGTGTTAAAACGAAATCACTTGGCGACCAATCAATATCACTGTCCTCTGGGTTCATGTCCATAATAACATAGATGGAAATGAACAAAAACAGACGCGTTAGCAAGGTGATCTACCCTTGACAGTTTCTTCACAGAGGTACTCATCCCCTATAGGGCTTGTCCAAGGAAACATTTTCCAGTACTTATTTTCAAGGGCGAACTCCAAATGGACCAACCCTAAGTAGATGTGTCATATTAAGGAAGATATAGCCCTCCTATAACTCAAATAGATCTCACGACGTAATAAACACCGGACATTGGCCCTTCGGTACCCACACTGTCAAGTTAAGCATTCCATTTAACTTACACGGGTGCAGTCCCAAGAACCCACTGGAGAAGGAAACCCTACTCTACTTCTGAACTATGATCTGAATAGTTCAGCAGATCAGTTTCGAATTGTATTTACTCCAGACGCCATCATTACTGATTGCTTACATGTAAATTGTTATTATTGGTGTTTTTTTTTTGTAACCAATATAGGCAACAAATAAGCCTGGATAAAATTCGTTAATCTGGATGTTTATCCAGGTTTATGAGTAAAATATGTGCTACCATACAAATTAATTCTGATTGTTATCGAAAATGTTAAAAATGAGAAGAGGTACGCCATTTGTAACAGTCACGGACACAAAAACATTTGTTTGAATGAGAAAATGAACCTGTGTCTCTGCATCTATCATTTTGATTTCATCTTTTATTAGGTCCGAATTACATAGTCAGAGGTATTTGTTATAGATTTGTGATAAAATATTTGATCTTTTTTTTGTTATTGACAAAACAAATAAAATAAACAAAAGCTCACAGATTACACTGTTATAATTGATTGTTGACAAATATTTGTTGTTGTGTAATAACGGCCGATCATTTATGCCGTTCACTTTAGACTCATGAGTGCCTATGTGGAAACTTTTTATGAACATAAAAATAATTAAATAAAGTAGGTAATGTTAAAGTGTGAAAACGTCAATTAACAAAGTGCTGCCAAATCACCGATGAGAATGAATTTGACATTTCGAAATTCCGAAAGTAAAATATTTTCAGCAAAAAATAATAATGTGAATTTATGACCGGCATCAACCAATCTGTGCGGTTCATCGGTTCGACCTCAAATATAATCGGAAGGCCTTTGTATTTGTATGATCCAGATCCAGGAGATTTAAGGAGTGCATTTTTGTTACGTCGGCTTTAGGTTGTTCAGCATGTGTTGGCAGCATTACATTGTATTTCACCATTAGAAAGAGATGTCAATTGATTTAAGCGATTAAGGATTATTAGGTACTCATAACTGGGGATTGTAAAGTGAACCCCCAATAAGAAAGGACGTTAAAAAAAGAGTTACTGAAAAGATATTGATTAGTTTTCATTAATTTGTATGTTAAACTTTGTCACGATTTCGACTAGCGCATGCTTATTTTACTGAATGTTGTTTGATCTTCCCTTTATGACACTGCAGACATTTTGCATGCACATATGCCGCAACTTTTGAATTTATATTCCGTTGCCGGCTAAAACACCTCATGAATTAATTCAACCGAAAAAAGCCTATAGCAAGTTGTTGCTATTTTATTTACCCCCGCAAAAAACAGTTCACTGACCCAAAAACTGTGTGTGTTTGTTTGTTTTTTTCCTGTGCATATTGTCATGCAAATTTACCGCACATTAAAAGCTCCCACAGACAGAGCTTTCTTCCCACCACTTTTTCCTAGAGCTCATTCATAACCTCTCAAATGACGGTCAGAGATAAATACCCGCACCCAGGGATAAAGAGTAGGTTGCGTCCGGCGGCGCATACACTGTGCACAATTGCGATAGCCTGTTGCACGTGTCCGCCAATAACAAGCTAGCTACCCCTTTGCATGCGGTTTGTACACCAAATAGTCTTCATCTTGCTGTGGTTTTTCATTCTGTGTCAGGCCAAACGAGTCGAAATGACGACACGACAGATATCGAACTTTTAATCATCTCATTTCTCTTTTTGTCCCCTCCCTTCCCCTCCCTTTACAAAGATCATCAGCATCAATCGTTGTATATTCTTTCTTCGTTACGGATGGGTATGCGGAAAAACGAAAAAAAAAATACAACAAAAAACAGAGTTCTCACTCGCATTATGTATCTACTGCAGACCCCAGGCTCAACGACGACGACTACGACGGCCACAAAAATCCCACAAATCTGTGCCAACCGACGGTCGCCTCCCCCTCCCTTCCCGAACCCACCAGTCGACGGCCCGCCTGCCCCCTGCTCCCCTGCTTCAAATCATCTTCAACATACTGAGCCAAACGGGTATACCTGTATAACTTACCTTTGGTATCTATATATCTATCCGTATATTCGTACACTGTTGATCGCGGAAGTATGTCAGCAGGTCTTTTGAATAACGGTACTATTTTTTATGTGTGATGGCTTTAATGATTATCGCTTTGATTCTTCTCCTCTCTTTTTCACACAGATGCACACCCATACGATACGCCATACCTGGGCACTAACACTTACGAAAGCGTTGTTTGGCTGCGGCTTGGCTGTGGAGCCCAAGACAAGTACATATAATGTGCTTGTAAACATCCATCGATCGCACACAAGTATGATTTAACTTGCTTAGACACAAAGTGGTATGACGCCAACACCGAACCTGTCGAAAGCGAAATTTATTTTGCTTTTTTTCCAGTACGGCGCATTGCACATCGCACTGATCGGAACTCAAGCCTCTTGGTCTACCTACATACATAGTGTGGAACTATTGGGAGACTTCTACGACTACGAGTAATTATACCAATCCGACCCATCTCGACCCAACCCCTTTTCAGGTTTAAAAAAAAAACAAGCACAAAACTCTTCTGACCTAAATTCAGAATTTCCAGTAAAGAACTTGTTGTTGTGGTTAAACTGATTTTTGAATCCAATTTTTAATCACTAATTAATGTGGGATATTTGGGAAGATTTTTAATCAGACATTAGATACCTAATTAGCATGTAGAAAAATAGTAGCGGTGTTTCGTTTTGTTGTTGTTGTTGCAATTCCTGTAAGGCATTAGTACCGATAATCGATTAATGTTCCATTTAAGCAGGTGGTTGGCTTTGATACATTAGCTTAGCCTAAAGGAGGCCATTTCATTGGTTATTTATCGCAGCACCTGGGGAAATATGCCAGTGTTTAGGTTACTTTTAGATAAATGTAAGTTAAGTGATTCACTGTGATTGGCTCGGGGTAAGGCGAATACAATAATTTTCAAAATGACAATTAGTATTTAATTATTTTGCGCTTCATAGAGGTTAGGCATTGAGTAAGTTCAGTTATCTGCTTAGGGGCTCGGTATTTCTATAAATTTAGGCCCTTTTTACTTTAAACACTGGTATTGGCTTAATTGTTTGTTAAAACGCATTCCGAAATAACTCAACAAGAAGTTTGAATGCATTTAAAATTAATGACAACATTTTTTTTACATTCACTTAAATTTTGGGAGTTCTTTGTAATAAGGACCAAGGGCAATTAGAAGCACCGAACACAGCTATGAGTTTGAATTAAGTTTTTTTCTTAGACTGTTTGTTCTCTTTTGGCAGGTTTAGTCAACATTTGTATGCCTATTCAATTTGTCAAAATGTCGGGCGCAGTGGCGTTTTTATTGTTAGTATGCGTATACGAGGTTTCTTTTTCTTCTACCTAAACGGCGGGGCTATGATCAGGTTTAAAGTGATCAAAACTCTCCCACTTTACTAGGGCTGCAGTTGGGTGCGCTGAGCGAGGGTTCTATTGCAGATAGAACGGATTGTCAAACACCATGTTAAGAACTGTGCCATTTCGGGGGACCGCCGGAACTGAATCTTGGCCGGCATAAAGGTCTGGCTTTTTAATTGAGTAGGTATGTATATGAACTCTGCCGTAAATGAAAGCCCACCAATAATTGAAACAATTTTGATTGGAACTTTTGCAAGAGATTTTTCGCTCATAGTAAATTTTCCGACAGTTGGATCAGATTATGGAGTCGTGGTGAAACTGTAGGTCACTTTTATATGTGCCAAAAATATAACATCGCATACACGAATATCTGAAGGAGTAATATATGCCATTTGTGCCAAAATATTAGGGCTATTCATGCTCTGTGCAGCAGGCCTAGCAAAATTGGATTTGTTTTTGATCGTGAGTGCCGTTTTTGTAATCTGTAGCAACACTGAAGCACATGTCAAAATCAATACAATATATTATTTTTTGCTTTTCTGTGCATTGTTTGCTGGTTTTTCCCTTCGCCAGCACTGGATTGTTTATTAACATTTGTATTTTGGTCAACGAAATTTTAAAAGCAACTGCAATCTTGTTATATATGCGATGACTCGTGGAGCAGCAATTTGGCGAGCTTTCAAAAACGCAAACACAGATTTTACACTATTGTATTTTTGTTGTTGCAATAGTGTTGGGGTATAGCTAAAGTGCAAGACTGTTGCAACTTTTAGTGCGAGAAAATGTTGCACTTTCGCACTTCCGCAATGACACTAGACCAGTTGATCGTATCGTGAATACGCCTATTATCATTAATGTTAGGCGATATAAATTTATATCTATAACAACAAGGTTTTGATCCGGGCTAAAGGGGATCATAAAACTCACACTTTACTGAATCGTTACTGGTTTGCGTGTGGGGTTCGCCATTTTGATCACAAAACGTATCGGCAGGTCTCCCGATTTGGTATCACGCAATCACTGACGCCAATGAAATGCTGGTGTTGTTGCATTTGTGTGATCCAGTAGCTTCTTGGCCTGTCTCATTGTACAATTGTACAGGAACGTTTATTCGTATTGCCTTTGATGTGTACATGACAATTTGGCCGGTCAAGCTCCATTTTTTTGAGTTTTTTTTTGACGTGGAGGCTTCTTCGGATCTTGGGACTTAATAATCGATCAAGCTTGGTTACTCCCGCTCTCAACTACCGCTAATTTATTTTCATACGTTTTGTAACCTCGGAAATCCTCCTTTTGGTGTAGAGGCATGGGAATGGGTGGCGTATGTTGTTGTTCCCCATGGGGATTGAACCTGCACCGCAAGGGTCACAAGCCAACACACTAACCTCTACACCGTCGCCACCCCTCACAATTGCGGTACAGAGCCTTCCTTCAGCTTAGAGGACATTTTTCGGTCACAGTAGATGGCTGACTTTATGTCACTGTTAATGCTATGGCGATAACAATTTATGCCACAAGGCATTCTCAGATAAGTTAGTCGACAAGTGTACCTTATTATAAGCGAGATCGATTGGCTTTTGGTATGTGCTGCCCAGTGCTCCTATTTCCAATCAACTCATATGATCTGAGTAGTTAAGCAGAGAAGTAACGAATTATAAAGGATGTCCCATTAAGACCGCCTGTCTAAAATTTGACAAAAAAAACGCAGTGTTTATATGAAACGTTCTGATGTTGTTTTTTTTAAAGAAGATAGTAGGCCTGGAGAATATAATATGGAACACAATATCCCGCATAAGGCCGCGGCGTGCCTGATGGCACACGTTGGTCCTTTTGACGAAATTTCGTTTTGAACAATTCCATTACTTCTCTCGCTGAAAATAAATGTCACCCACTTTCTAAGGATCAATTTTAAGCAAAAAACTGTCAGTCAACATCATGCGGTAAAGCAATCCGTTCACTGATATTCACAAATCTGGCCCAATCACACCGACAGCTCAAAAACTGTACCAAACTTGTTTTCGAGCCCCAGATGAGACAATTTTGTTTGTTCATATTTTTATACATTTTTCTCCCACTCACAATAACTAAGTAACAATGTTAGTCCACTTTTCCTATTCGATATAATTCACAGAAAAGTATACAACAAACTTAGTATTATGTATATACAATAGCATTAAAGCAGCCTTTATATCAACAAAAATATCCCGAACTTCATGTCTCATGAAAGGAGAATACACAATTGCATTTTTCAGTTTCCCCGAATAGTGTACTAGCAGATAAAAAATAGAGTTTAATAGTAACTATTTCTGACATTCAATCTATCAGAGCTGAATCAAATATTGAAACTGTCAGATTAGTTCTGTTCGCGTTCTTGAAAAATCTTAAAAAAAATTCACCAGCCTTTACAATTTTTCACAAAATCGTGTCTCTTATCTTAAAAATTTTAACAAGAGTATCATCGAGAGAGAAACACTTTCTCTTGTATTGAAAAGCTTACTACACAAATTTCTATGGCGTTAAGGCTTGCTGCACACTCTAGCAAAATGTGGTCAACAATTGAAACCGTTTTTGTTGATGGGGAAAATTAGGTGTGTCCACAACAAGCTTATCGTTTTTGGTACAGCTGTTTTAAGCTTGTGTGTCTAAAAAAAAGCAGGTTTGTTTCACTGGATTTGTTCGGGAAATGGCGAAAAATATAAATGGGTAGCATCTACAAATTTTATGTTCTGTTCATTTACATTTCTCCGTGTTAACCACTTCATATACAAGTTTATTAAATGAGACAACGTCGCTAGCCTTTAGTGTGTGTTAAACATGCTGGCCCCATTTCATTGTCGCTATGTGTGTAGCGTCATTTTTTCTCACATGTGCTTTTGAAATTGTTTACACGAGTGTTGTTGACGTTCAATTCCTTTCTTAACTTTGTGACAACTTGGGTGTCTTTGACCAAATGTTCTTTCTTTGACAGTTTTACACATGTTACTATAAAAAGTTTAATAGTATGTCCCCTAAAAATATTTTATGAAGATTTCCAATTTCCAGACTGTTATTTATAAATTTATAAATTATCACAAGTTACATTTTTGGGAAATATGTCCAAAAAATAATATATGATTCATTTGGAACGTGTAGAAGACAAAAAAAAACTTAACTGAGTGGGGATATTTCTTATAGTCATTTTGTGCGATTAGCTTGTAATTAATTATTTAGAAAAAAATAATCTTAATCGAAAAATTGTTCGCTTTGATTGAATGGTTTAATAAAACAATATGAACTTGCTACCACGGAAAGTGGAGCTGGAATAACAGTGCTTTTTCACGGGTTCCCAAAGCCGATCATCGCACTCTTTTCTTTTGTGTATCGGTCTATTTCTATCGCTGACTCTCGAAAAAGTTCAGCTCTTGTATGAATGGGGTCAGTGGCGGATCCAGGGGGGGGGGGGGGGGGGGGTTATCGGACCTGAATCTGAAATGCTGGTATTCTGTCCCCGAAAATTTGCATATTCTATTTTACAATCCAAAAAAGATTGTAATGTGCAAATAAATGATTTCTCGTATTTTGTCATGCATAATATTATTATTCAATTCATGTTACTACAACATATTAGCAATAGTGCGAAATCTAGAAAAAATCTCAATCGTTTTTAAAATTCGGCGGTTTTTTGAAGAATTCTTGCAGAATTTCGTCTTCCGTTAGTCCAATTTCAGGATGGATACTCAAAGAAGCGAGGCCATTCAGGCGCTCCCGTCCTATTGTACTTCTAAGATAGTTTTTTATTCTTCTTAGGGTCGAAAATGATAGTTCTGGAGCTGCTGTTGTTACGGGTAACACTGCCAATACTCGTAAGATCGTGTTCACGTTTTTGAAACATTTTTCATTGATAACCTAAAAATAGATAGTGCATCGAGCGCATTTTGAATATCTTGATCAAAGATCCGTTGCTTCCACATTCTGATCTCTGAGATAAAATTCCTTTCTGAACAGTCCAATATTTCGTCATAAAACTTGTAAAGATCTGCGCATTTTTCCTCATTAAATTCCTGCTTGGAAGGAAATAGTTGTCCGAAACTGTGGAAGATCGATTTGTGTTTTTCGAACCGACTTTGGAGATGAAAAATGTAAGTATCAAGGAATGGAGTGTAGAAGGCAATTCTGTAGTAATCTTCGACATTTTGTGTTTCAACGTTGCAACGGTTTTTCTGTTGACTGTAACGAGGAGGCAATTTCATATTAAGAACAGATTTCAGCTACATTGTCGTAAATGATACAAAAATTTGAATCAACGTTTTCCCGCTTTTCCTTGATATCATTCGTAGCATCATCAGATAACTTTGTGGCTTCTCCTAGATCTTGATTTTTCGTCTGCAATTTCCGACTCATAGGCAAGACGATAGAATTGATCGATTCCATTATATGACAGAAGATTTGAAATTCGATTGTCAAAATCGCGCTCAAAAGCTGAGAAGTATTTTGTGAAGTCTCTCGATCTTTCCACTTTTTTATTTCTTCCAAAGCTTCTATAACGGCCGGTTGAAGTTTGAGGTAAGTTGAAACTGCTTCATGAGATTGAGCCCATCTTGTAACAGCGAAAGAATTCAATTTTTCTTTTCTGCGGTCACTCTTTTTCGGCATTTTCAAAATGTCTTCCTTTAAAATGCTTTGTCTCTTCGGCCAATGGAAAAATGCTTCTATTGCTCCGATAGTTCCTAACGCATTTTTTATACCCGAAACTCCGCAAGCGGCATTGATGACCAAACTGAAGCCATGCGCATGAACGTAGATTGCAAGAGGAAAATGAAACCTGATATGGGCTTGTACTCCGTTTACTTCGCCACTCATAACTGGTGCATATATATATCTGTGTATCAAAAAATTATCGACACTGTGTCGCGAAGTAGATGTTCCGAATTAAAATTGTTCGCAGTGGTAACCGTGTGTCCACACAAGCGGCAATATCGTAGTTTCATGCAAAATGTATCAAAAGAATGAGAAAATGAGGTTAAGTTAGGTCATGGCAGCATAAATCTGCTTCTGCTGTCTATGGTTTTATACTAAGTGGACACGGCGTGTAACTTCACATTATTAAAGAGGGCGGCGCTCATTTCGAGGGTGCGTGAGCCTCTAATTTGATTTCCATCCAAAAACGTCTTACATCTGCTTTTTCGTTTGGGAGCAAATTGAGAGACTCTCTCGTTTAAGTAATCTGTGCTTTTAAAGCTGCAGACAGACTAGTTCATCTCGATGTCTGTAGGAAGTCCGTGACATTTTTGCAACCACTCTGCTTAATATGAATTTTCACAGGCCCCTTGTTTTAACATTGCACCTCAATATACCAGGGGTAAGCGTATCCTAGGAATGTGCTGCCGCTGCTCGGACCAGCCTGTAATGAAGATAATAATGTCAGCACAAGAGTGAATATACAGAGAGAAGATAAAGTTTTGGAATGTGTGGAATAAAATGACACCAAAGTGGGTATCTGAAGGTAAGCTAATATCTTCAATGTCTAAGCTAATGTGGGCGCAGTGGCGCAGAGGATAGAGTGTTCTAAAGGTTTCAGGTTGAAATCCCACCCGGGCCAAGCAACGCCCAAGTTTTTTCAACTGCTACACTTCTTGCGAACCTCTGACACACATCCAAGAGTATCAATTGTCACGAGAAGCTTTTCAAATTTGCCGTTCGGATTTGGCCTTAAATTGTAGGTCCTTTCCAAATGGTCTAGAAAGAACCGTAAACACTCATTCGCTCACAGGGGACAAATATTATTAAGGAAGATCGATATCGGAAGTACAAGTTATATTAGTCATATATAACTTTATAAAAATTAGAGAGTTGTGTTCGTGAATATACGCAAAAAAAACAATTTAATTTCACCGAAAATCAGATGTTTCACAAAGGAGTAAAAACAACGCCAAATATAGTTGAGCATTGTGTATTGCTCCACATGTTCCAAATTTGATATTTATTTTAAATGTGGATATTAAAGTGAATGTATCGTGTTACTGCAACTTTCGTTGCTGAGCTTGATATAAGTTCCCAATAAAATGCGCCTAGCTTAGAACTCCAACTCCCTTACTACTGAGCAACTGCGCCTAGAAAAGGAGTTACAAAGGAGCAAAAAGTAGAATGGACCGGCATCTGAGTCTGAGTACTCTGGAAAAAAATGGAATTGGCAAAAAGCATGGAGTATTTAAAATTAAAGCGTTGGTTTGATCAAAAACATAAAAACAAAATATTATATTGTTTGACCTTAAAATTAAAGCGGCTAAAAGTTAAGCAGAGGATCTTAAATCCAGAATTGCCGCTCATATGTCTGACAGAAACTCACAAGCTCCTAGCATGTGAGCAATTCTGTCAATTATGTCTTACTATATAATTGCTTTCGATTTTTTCGCGTGACATTTCAAAAAATAGTACGAAAATACATTGGCATTTACACACTTATCTTCTAACTTTTTATGTGTTCTTTTTCTCTGATTCCCTAAGCCGGGTGTTATGGAACAACAATGTACAATAACAGTTATTGACACTTGCAGTGATTTTACCTGATCAAAGTTTATCGAAATATTTTTACAATTTTTTTTCGTAATTAATTCAGACATGTCAAAGCATGCATATTTTATCCGCAATTGGAATGTATGCAACAAGAAACTGATAATCAATTTATTTTTGTAGGTCCAAACCCTGGATAAGTTTCCATAGGAATTTAAAAGCTAACTTAAAACACTTTCTCCACATCAAATAAAATTATATTTGGGTCTTCAAAAACCAACCCACATTGAAAGCTGCATATAGTTTAAATAATATTTATCTAATCTACGGGTAATATTCAGATTCAACATAACTCTGTTACATTTCCATAACGGAGAGCAAACGATTGTACTCCCACTTTCGCTGTCGAATCCCGTTGACTATTTATCTATGTGTGTATGTTTATGTATATGCCCGACATAATTAATTTATTCAAACATGGTCAACAAAATTATGGGTCAAGTGGAGAATACTTTTTGTGGAAATGCATTAATTATTTAAATGAATACGTATTGATCAGTGTGTGTTTACATATGCTGTCAGAATTTTTTTAAGAAATGAAAACGTTTTGCTATTGAGTTTATTTATGTTAAAATCCTTATTTTTATAAAGATAAATTCACCAAAAAAATCCCAAACAAATAATACTTATTCTCATTTAAAAAGCAAAAAATTAGTCACAAACCAAATGTGTCTTCGTAATTTGCTACTAGCATTTGGGTGCCGAAAGTTTTGTCTTTTAAATGTATTTGAAAATAAAACCATCTTTGCTCTTTCTAATCTTTCGGCCAAAAACCAGAAATCAATTATTATAGTTTCACTCACTTCAAGGGATAAAAACAATAGATACTGTGCCGGAGTAGTTTGTGGAAAAAGTAATTAAACTTTTTTAAAATGTACTCTAAAAGTGCCTTAAAGTCATTCCCATGAACATGGTGGCTACACACAAGTTTGATTTCCATAGCACACTAATTGCTGAGAGAAAATCGGTTTTAGAAGAAGAACGTTCATGCCCATGCCGAGAATCATTTATGAAAAAGGATTTTTTGTGGATTCTCGGTGCAATCAGCCCTTTTCTTTTCTACTCACTTTAAATCTACCTGTCTCGCTGGACATGGCTTTCATTCACATAAATGTGTGTCCAGGCATTAACAACGGGCCAAAACCCGAAAGGTAAACATGATTTAAACTTCCAGTAACTGCATCCTTTCCGGAGGAACCTCTTAAAATTTATTAATCCTCTTTTAAACTCTTAATTATGCAAGTAATTCAAATTGTTTATGATTCTTTTTTTCAGATAAAAACATGTGTCCCACTCAAGACGAGGAAAAAGAATCTAAAGCCTTTATTCGACAGCTAAAGGCACCGTAATCGTTCCAGCAACATCAGAAACAAAGAAAATAATACAAGCATAAAAGACTAAAAAAATATAAGAGACCTTTTTTTTAAATAAAAAGAAGTACCAACATACAAAGAAAAAATTAAAAGTTATTGGCACACGACACCAACTAGGTGTACAATGAAGTTTTGCAGAATGAACGGGCCAAGCGAATCAGAAGTTGAAAGCCTCCTTATGAGTCCATGTTGGGGGCAGACGCAAAACGGAAGTCAAGACCAGTACCTGCTCGACGGACATAAGCTACTCTTGGAGCATGATCTCGATTCACTGCCAAGTGACTCAGAACAAAAGGGTGGATCGCTCGATGTTCTCGACAACCTGCTTATGAACTCATCGTCCATTGGACTATCGGAACTAAAACCTCTGCCACCGTTCACAGGCTATACAGGCCACTTGTCGATAAATGGCATTTCGGGCCATCATTACCATGCAATTGCTCAACGGCTGCCAGATGAGAGTAACAACAATTACGCTCAGAGCGCCTACCAGACTTCCTCAAACCAATCTGCGAACACGAACAATAATAACGGCTCGTCGGCCGATCAGAATATTGTGTCCTCGTCAACGTGTCTGCCCGAGTCTGTGCTCAGTTCGGACGGAAATGATGCCTGCCTTTCCGATGTGAAACTCTTTGCCGATAGTCAATTAGAAAGTAAGCTTTACTCAGTGGCGGACAGTTGTGTGATGTCCGATCAAGGTCCAGACTCTGTTTCCGGCGTTTACGTGGACATGAACTCCATAGACGATATAGCAGCTATAATTGGATCTGCAATAGCCGATACGACCGTACCCAATCAGCTGGACAACGATGATGGTAATGACACACGAGATTCATGGATGGACATTGATGCATGGATAGGCGGCAATTGTATACAGCAAGATGGTAAACTAATAGTCTCGCAACAGGACAGTCTTAGTGAATTTATACTGCCGAATTCACCCGCCAATACGAGTAATTCCACGCTACAGAGCCTGCTCTCGCACGGCTACATGCCGCTCCTACAGAACCGTCTTCAAAACGGACCACCTCCGGGTGCCATCAAGAGTGAAGCACCAAGTTCTACCTCATACTGCAATGAATTAACATCCTCGACGTCAACCAGCCCGCCCGGCTCAGTCGTCTCAACGACAGACAACATGCTGATCAATGGCAGCAGTGGCAGTCGATATCTCAACTCAAATCCTCCTCAATACTCAGCAATTTCAATGTCCAGCAATGCGAATGCCATGAAGCCCGACGGCATCTGCAGTCCAGACATCCTAGGAAACTATCCCCATACAACAACCATCACACCCAGTACACCGAAAACGAAACGTTCTCGATCGCAAAAGAAGTCCTCAGCAAGCAGTCACCAGCAACATTCACCCGGCAACAGCCAGCAAATGCAGCAGAACTCAATGTCACCGACCTCAGTTAACTTCAATTCAAACGACCTCTCTGGTCTGTTAGGTAAAGAAAAGCCCGTCCATCGTTGTAGCATCTGCAATAGGGGGTTTTTAAATAAAAGCAATATTAAAGTACACTTGCGGACGCATACCGGCGAGAAACCTTTCCGCTGTGACGTTTGCGCTAAGGCGTTTCGACAAAAAGCTCATTTGCTCAAACATCAACAGATACATAAGAGAATTGGGCGTGATTGACACGATGATCCGACACACTTGTGTTGTCGTTTGTAAAAAAAAAAATTAACAAATGCAAAACAAGCCGAAAGAGACCGCTTCACATACACATATATATACAAACACATCCGCATATATACCGCATATGTAAAGAGATTGTCTTTCCTGCCATCCACCAATTCATGCGTAGTACAATTTACGTCACATAGATTTCCATCCTCCTGTGCGAATGAAGTTTTCATTGACTACTGTCAAAGTTACTTTGACAGTTTTCGAGAAAAAACTCCATTGACACAAGGGCGAGGTGTGACTGTTTGAATTGTATGGCATGATATTGTTATTCGTTGTTGTTGGTTGCTTTTGGTCTCTTTCCTTGTCTTAGGTGAGATTAAACCGTTTATTCTAGTCGTTAGTAGAAGATGAAATGTGTTCTTGACAAGAGGTCGTTTTTAGAATAAATTGTTAGGCTCTTTAGAGCAATCTATTTAATTGTTAGCTCTCTTTTTTTACATAGTAACTTTATTATTACTTTTTTTTTGTAAATTATTTATCAGACATTATTTATAATTCTACCTCCTTTTTACTGCAAACTCACCATTCATCTGTCAAAGTTAAACAACAACATTTACTAGAAAGTTTATTACGCACACTATAATTGGAGGACGCATATATACATATTACGCAGCCATTAAGAGTTGCTAGAATCTGTCAATTTGGGGACTGTATCAATTTAACTAAAGTTCCAAGTGACATTTTTTTTAAACATTGACTTCAACATACGAGTTTGCCAGCTCACATTTCCGAGATTTTACTTAACGCGATTTTAGTGAATGAATAACCTGAGATTAGGTCGGAAATACACAGTCAAACATCAAAAATATTTGTCAAAGATCTGTGATAACAAATTTGAACGAATTAAAGAAGAATTATCAAAGTTGTATTATACCGTTGAATTATATCGTCAAACTTCCTTGATGGACTATTTATTTGATAAATCATTGATAAAAGCGTAAAAGCGGTTTTATGCATATTTTAGTGTTTTAAATTTGTTTTGGAACTTATTAGATGACAGCTGGAAGAAGACTTCAGGCATTTAGCAGGAAAACGGTAGTTAAAAAAACTTTGACATTTCACTTTAATGCGAACAAATATTTTTAGCATTTATGAAACTTTTAAGTTTGTTATTTATTTTGAACGTTAAAGTTGTTAGTCGAAAGGTTTTTTGCAAAATCAAAGTTAGCACGCCATTTCCCAATTACCTAACCCCTGTGCAGATTTTAGTTTCCATTTGTTCTTATTTCAAAACGTTATAGTTCTTGTTTATAAATATGTAGGGCCTTTTCCTACCATTAAACCCAAATCTCACCAACAAACAGGAGAGCAAAAGCAATGTAAGAACAACGGGGCGTCCAATTGTCTTTTTGCAACTGTTGTTCAGTTTTGATGCAACTGTGCCTCTATTAAATGCTTATTGCTCTAAAAAAATGTACCTCAATCGCAAATTCTAAAACCTTGTTACAGTGAGCTGTTTATTGAAAAGAAACAAAATTTATACAAACATAATTTTAAACATAGTTTATTATAAAATAAAAAAAAACAAATCTTTAGTAAAATTGTAAAAACTAATTTAATTAAAAGTTAAAAATAAAAAAAAAAATATTTTCTGTACAAAATATAAATTTCTAAGATAGTTTTCTAAGCTCATGATATTAAATTATCTTCGTTTTTTTCATATATAAATATTTAAACCTACATATATAAATACATCAATGAAATTAAAGAAATTAAACAAATATCTTATATATAAAAAAGAAAATCACATAATGTATATCACATTGACGTTAAATTTTTAGATCTAAATTTTAAAAAAAACTGCAAGCATGTAATGTATGTATAAAAAAAATTATTAAATATTTATTTTAGGTTGTTATTTATTTAAGTAGTTTAAACAAACAAAAAAAACTTAATACGAACAAAAAGAGTCCTTAAATAAGTAATATTTCTATACCTATGTATTTTTTCTTCAAATTAAGCTGTATGTATTTTATTGATTTTCATCCTATTTAAAACATCTGTTTCTTTAATTTAAATTGTTTTTTGTTTTTATTTTTGTGCAATTAATTTATTTTATTTTTTTCTAAATGTACATATAAAAAAAAATTAAAATTGAATTATGAATTGATTCCAACATTTTAAAAAAATATATAAGTGTGCTTTGACTTTTTATTTTTTCTTAATTTTCAGAAGGAAGATTTGAAAAGAGCTTATGAAGTACATTAAGGGCCGTTTCATTCACTCGCAGTTTAACTCAACTTGAGGATTTTTATAATCAACTTGACAATTTGCTTTTATACAATCGACTTTCAGTATTCAAAAGTTGAGTTTCATATTCAAAGTTGGTCAACATTGGCAAACGTAAATGTAGCATTAAACAATAAATTTAAAATAAAAATTTAAATATTAGCTGAAGTCAATCCGTTTATCGACCCCGATCTCTTCGATAGAAATTGTTTGCACCTCCCCAGCAGATGTAGCTTTTTCCCGGCTGGTGTATTGCTGTGTTGACTTGTTGCACGACCCAAGAAAATGAGAACTGTGAAAATTACTGTGATGTCGGTGTTCCAATGGTAGCAAAATATCCAAATTCAGAACATGCTGAGAGTTTTCATGAGTTGAGTAGACATGTATTTAGGAATTTGAAGACGCAAAAAGAAATAAAATTGTAGATGCCTGACAGAGAGACGTGTTTTATTCAAACGAGCGAACCCGTGAAGAAAACAAATAATGGTCCTCAATGCTGGGAATGTGCGGCTTTGGGTAGCAGGTTAAGTTAAGCACCCCTTATGCAAGCCTACGATATGACTCTCTAGAGGATCGTTTCCTTTGTTGTGTTGTAAGGTTAACACTCTGCCTGAGACAATGCATACTTCCTTCAGTTTTCTATTCCATACAAGTTCTACGAATTCAAAGAGCAATTCGCAGACTTCAGAACGGAGATTCAGTCCTCCTCGAGTCCTCGCCAGCTCGGACGTTTGGTGTGTGATTTGTTGAACCTGTGTGAGGGAGCAACCACTATAATAATCTCTTTTTTAAACAACAAGGTCATGATCTGGACTAAAGCGATCATTACACCCCCACTTCACTGTATGCCTTATCTGCCTGTAAGCTCACCGTTTTGACCTAAAAAAGTATTGACACACCTCCCGATTTCGAATCACTTTGTCAATAAAAATGGAAATAATGCTTTTTGTTGTTTGTCCTCCATTCAAAATTGGGCCTGTGTCATTGTATTCAAACAGGACCAAATATTCGACAAAAAATAATATTCTTTCAATAGTTCTTTTTAATTTTTTTAAATGACGAAATTGCAGCGTGAAACTCTGATTTAAAGTTGCGATTGATATATTATGTACGAGGGCGGGTCAATAAGTCCGTGACTTTTGGAATAAAACACAGATTTTTTGATAAAAATTTTTTTTTATTTTTCAACGTAGTCTCCCTTGAGCTCTATAAACTTTGTCCAACGCTTCTCCAATTTTTTTATCCCTTCCAAAAAAAATGATTTGTCGAGGTCCTCAAAATAGGCCTTTATTTGCGAGATGACTTCATCATTGGAGTCAAATCTTTTTCCACCAAGCCATTTCTTCAGGTTTGGGAACAAGAAGTAGTCGCTCGGAGCCAAATCTGGAGAATAGGGTGGATGAGGGAGCAATTCATAGCCCAATTCATGATTTTTTGCCATGGCAACTGCACATGTGTGCACCCTTGCATTGTCTTGGTGGAAAAGAACTTTTTTCTTGGCCAAATGAGGTCGGTTTTTTTTCAAATCGTCATTGAATCGGTCCAATAAGTTGGCATAATATTCCCCATTGATTGTTCTTCCCTTTTGAAGGTAGTCAATGTGGATTATCCCGCGTGCATCCCAAAAAACAGTCGCCATAACTTTATTGGCTGACAAACCCACCTTGGCCTTCTTTGGCGCCGATTCACCCTTAGAAACCCACTGTTTTGACTGTTGTTTGGTCTCTGGTGTGTTGTGATGGATCCATGTTTCGTCCACGGTTACAAAACGGTGCAAAAACTCCTCCATATTGCGATTAAACAATGCCAAACCTTCCTGTGAAGTTGTTACACGATTGCGTTTGTGGTCGACTGTGAGCAAACGCGGCACCCATCTTGCGGAAAGCTTTCTCATGCCCAAGTGATCATTCAAAATTGAAACCACTGCGCCATGCGAGATCCCTACGGCTTCCACAATCTCTCGCATTTTCAATCTTCGGTCGGCCAACACCATATCGTGAATTTTTTCGATTGTTTCGGGTGTAGAGACCTCAACTGGGCGTCCAGGACGTTCGGCATCTTCAGTGCTTGTACGGCCACAACGAAAATCAGTAAACCACTTTTTTACCATTGAAATCGATGGTGCAGAGTCCCCATAGTATTTTTCAAGCTTAGCCTTGGTCTCGGTAATGGTTTTTTTTCGCAAGAAATAATGCTTAATAAGCACACGAAATTCACTTTTTTCCATTTTCTCCTCAAATTAGTGAGTAGTCTGATAAAAATAGCTGTCAAACACAAACTAACTGACGCAGCAAGTTTAAATTTTGACAGGAGTCAACTGACAGATGCCTGTTGACAGGAGCAGTGTTGCCGTTTCAGTAAAGAGGTCAGAAATTCAAAAAGTCACGGACTTATTGACCCGCCCTCGTATCTTGTATTACAAATATCCCAGGGATTTTTTTTAAAAACTCAAATAGGACAACTTGTGAAATTCAACTGCAGAGTTGAGATTTAAAGTAATGAATAAAAGCAAATTTCAACTTTCTGTTCGTCTTTTGATTTGAAATCTCTACTCCGAAGTTGATCAACTCTAGATTTTCCGACCAGTTGTACAAAAGTGAATAAAACAGCTCTTAATTCCAGCATTAGTATGTCAAATTTGAATTTATGGAAAAGCTCGACGAGCAAAATATTAATTAAGTCCAAGTTAAGATTCACCCTTAAACCCGATTTAAAGTAATGCTTCTTTGTTAAAAGCAGCTTACAGTATGAACTGATGTGAGCGGACACATTTCACAAGCTGAGAAATGTATGATTAATTTTGGTGGGGGCATACGCCCCCATTTATTTAGCTTAATACAAGCTTTAGGCCTTAAAAACTCATTTCAAAAAAAATAAATTATTTTCTTCTCACCCTAATTTCCTTAGTAGCTAATACATTATAAGGGTCCCAACAAATCCCTTTAGTGCGTGCTTATTATAAAAAAAAGAGGAGGTGGTTAGAATTGACCTTCTGCAACATACGGGCTCGTTCAAGCCGCACGAATTGCGACGTGTGGGAAGGTAGAAAAGGGGAGGGGATCTTAAATTGCGAGGGTTGGGTGTTAAAGACAATATAATTTAAAAGATAGCAACAATCAATGGATTAAATGAATTGCCACAAACAAAGCTGCTTCCTTAAATTCCAGCAATCCCTTGTGATCTACACTTTTTTTTTGACTTTTAAATTCATTTTTATTAATTATTAGCTTATATCAACTTACATACTAGACAAAAATGATTAAATCTAACTTAAAATTAACAGGATACTTATTCTAGATTATTGATCCTTATGCGGACGCCCTAAACTTAACTCTATCTTATAATTATTGCCTTTCGGCCTAAAAACTATTTTACGAACTAATCTTACATATTATGTTTTAATCGAGAAATTTTTTAAGAAAACTCGGCATCTTTATCAAATTTTATATTTTTATATAAAAAAACAAATTACAAACTACCTACTCTACTTACTTAAACTAATTAACATATTCTAACTATAATTAGGATTCTGAGCACTCGTTGCATTACGAAACAAGTGGTCAAAATCCCAATTGCTTTCCGAGCGCCTGGCAGTCGTCAACGTGCACAAGCGCCGCCGTGAGCTGACTGATGCCTTACAGAATCAATCACCTCCCGGAAGCACCGCCACAAGTTGGCGAGCCCGGCCCCTCCCAGAAACGCCCTAGCTAACTTAGTCTATCTTACAAACTAAGAGGATGTTACCTAGAGTAACGCACCGTCTTGGGAGGGCATGTTGAACCCTCCACCCTCAAAAAGCCACCAAAATTCGGCAAATTGCTTTTCTGTATCGAATTTATCCCTCTCCGCTATTGCGGTACTAAAACGGAGGAGCTCATGAGCATTATCGACGTCCTCGCCGCGTATGAGCCGCTTATCTCTCGCGCCGCGGTAGCGGTGGTATAATACCGGGATACCATCCCTCGTCTGTACCAGCCCTTTTGCATCAATATGGATAAATGCCTCCGGCGGGACAAAGCCAGACCGGAGCGTACTCTCTATGTACATTTCATTGGGGTAGTAAGCCCCAAAGATCAGACTATTGTCGCTGGCCATCGCCCTTGCAACGTGCCTTCGAGTGACCTTAATGAGGAAATTGTCAATCCTATTCAACTGAGCCCCATCGTATAGGACCTTGTTGGGATAGTATTTTATATAGTTGGATTCAGGCGTTCGGAACAACCGGAGACAGGTCCTAAGACATTGTCTCTCCAACACCCGAATCTTTTCCATATAGCTAGGCGCTATATTAAACCACAATGGACAACCATAAGCGATGATCGGCCTTATAAGGGCCACGTAGCAAATGACCTTCACTCTGGAGTCAAGTTGACTGCTATGAAACAGTCTCCTTGTCAGAGCATAAGCCTTCTTGGCCCCAGTAAGACAAGCAACTATATGTCTATCGAAATATAGATACTGGTCAAGCCAGATACCTAGATATCTAACTGCGCTTCTCACCGCCAATGTCTGCCCGTTCTGTCCAATAATGGCCAATTTTTTCCAGTTTTTTCTGGTATCCCTAGAGGCCCCAGCCAATGGAGTTCTGAACAAGATTGTTTCCGTCTTCTGAAAGTTGATTTTCAACTTCCAGTCGTCGCAATATCGCTTAATTTGATCGAAGTCACGCTGCAAAAGGATATTAATGACCTCGATTTTAGGACCTGATCTGTATGCCACCAAATCGTCGGCATACGCTATAGCATGTCTGAGTGAACCCACCAGATCACTCGTGTAAATGTTAACTAGGATCGGAGAATTGACCGCCCCCTGCTGTAAACCGTTGTTAATTTCAAAGACTCTGCTCGAAGTCACGTTGCCACATTTGACAACGAACTTCTTTCCCATAAGCATATTATAAATTACATATAGCAAAGGTTTGTGCATCCCCCGCCTGGTCAACTTGTAGAAAAGTCCCTCTAACCATACGGTGTCGAAAGCCTTCTCAAAATCAACCAGACAAGCACCCGTGCATTGGTTCTTGCATTTATTCCACTGAATGTCGGAAACCAGTTTCGACGCGGCATGAATAGTGTCATGCCTCGCCCTGAAACCAAACTGGTTGTCCGGAATTATGTTATTGTCCTCGACCCACTTTAACAGGGCTCTATTGACAACTTTTTCGAAGACCTTGCTAATATTCGGAAGCAAGCTAATTGACCGGAGATTGGCAGGGTTCGTCCTATCTTTACCTTTTTTCGGGATAGGGTGTACCACAGCTATCTTCCAATGTGCCGGGTAATATGCATTATTCAGCGCATTGTTAAACAGCGTGGTGAAAATATCTACAGCCTCCAGAGGCAGGTGTCTCAATACGACGTTTGGGACACCATCCATCCCCGCCGACTTTTTATTCTTTAGTGACTCGAAGATGCACAGAAGATCATCCTTCGACACGAACAAGTGCGATGCATCTCGGCCATTGGCGACAACTGCATTAGCATGGTTTTCATCAGTGAATACGGTGAATCCGTTATTCTCAGATCGCCAATTCTCAAGTTCGGCGCGTAGATAGAAGTGACTCACCAGAGCTCTATTCTCAATGTCGTGGTTACGGCGAACAGGATTGTTCACCGTATACACGGCCTCGAAACAAGCGCCCAGCAAATCCACTTTCTCCTGTGGGTCCTCGACCACGAAAAAATCGTCGTTTGAAGCGACACTTTCTGGACTTATTCCAGCAGTCAGTATTGTCTGTCTGTTCTCTGCTGTCTGGGAGATTCGAACACAAGGAATATCATTGTGATCTTTACTCCTGAACAACTTATTTATCTGTGGGAACATATTCGGACTACAGGTTTTAATAGCCCGAATTTTATTGCCCCAATACAGACTTACAGATTTTCTGTAATTTTCTTTTATCAGCTGTTTCAGGATTCGGATCTCTGACTTCAGCATCCTTACCTCCGGGTCGTTGCGATCAGCAAATTGCCTGTAGAGCCGTTTAAGCCTCGATTGTGATCTACACTCTACTGCCATTAGTGGACAAACAGCTGAAAATAGAATCAGACCGTTTCGCAGTCATGAACAATTTCGAAACTATATAAAAGCTAGATCCTCATAGTTGCTGAAACAAAAACATTCCGGAATATCCTCACAAAGTGTTTGAACCAGCTTATTTCGAAAAAAAATTCAGATGCTTCTCATAGGACTTGATATTATTTGATGTTTGTCAGACTTTCGCAAGAGTTGATGCAGTGGAAAGACTATTAATTGTTGCTGGGGTGATTTAAACCTGAGCTCTTTCAGTCAGCAGGCCAACGCCAATGCCCCCTGAGCCACTGTCCAAACTATTTACACATTTTTACCTTGACAATTTAACCTTGACTCCAAAAAGCAAATTTCGAAAAGCTTTTCGTGACAATTAAAGTTGTTGGATGTTTGTCTGACTTTCGCAAGAGGTGGGGCAGTTGGAAAAGCTTTAGGTGTTACTGGGCCCCAGAGTGATTTTAGCCAGATACCTTTCGGTCAGTAGTCCAACGCACTAATCAACTGAGCCCCTGCGCCCAATGTTAATACTGCTGAAACAAAATGTCCTCGTTGGGGGAATTCAGTACAAAAACGTAAGCTTGGCGTAACGTGTTAACCTGCCTTGATGCGTATATCACACGTTGTGCCTACCTACAAAGATGTCTTGAGAAAAACGTTGACACAACGCCCAGAGTAATTGCAATGTGCGAACACCCGGTACAATTTTGTTGAACGTGCTAAGGAACATGAAATACGCCACTTGCTCGCGATCGAGGCCTACTGATAACACCTCCAGTGCTCAGGAACACCATTTAGTTTCTTCGTCATCGGAACAACCACAGCCTCACGATACTAGGGAGCCTTCCTCAACGACAATGGCTGGTCCAGCCGAATGCCTCCCGTTTTACCAGAATAAAGCTTCCGGTCGAGCTTCGCAGCCGAAGTTACTAGCAGATAGACCCGTTCAAGACAAAGGCATGGCAACCTTATAATGTCGCATTATTGTTTGAGCATTGCCCTGCAACGTTTGGACAATATAATGACAATAATACCTTACTTTTGCAAGCAAGCATACACTTTGCTCCAGCAGCAGGAATATACCACTGAAACAAAATGCGCTTGCGGGGAATTAAGTACAGGAAGATATTGCGATATCTCGGGAGATTTATGATATTGATTTACCAGCTATGGTCTTTTTTGATAGGGCCTAAATCGCTGCTTTGTATATGTAGATCACGACAGTTCTGTCGTCCATCGGGCTCATTGACAGTAAGCATGCTGCCTCCTGGATGGCTATAACTTTCGCCTGAAATATGCTACAAGCGTATGGAAGTTGCAGGGTGGTATTGAGTACAGGATATTCTAATGATGCATGCACCCATAGCGACCGCTATCTAAAAACAATTAGTAGAAGACTAGCATAGTTCCAAAACAGCGGTCAGATTGGACCTAAAAGCCAATGCAAGCTGACATTTAAAATTGTTTTACAGCGTTGGATTTTTTTTTAAAACGCATACCACCATGCCATGAAACTGCATAGCAAAATAGGTTTAATGATCACCAAATGAATCCGAAGGCTTTCTTGCGGGTGAATGTACATATATGGCGATTATTGCCTTTCTTACTTCGTAAGTTTCGAATTGAGTTGGCTGTCGAGGTTTAATTCAAGCCAAATGGTTTTGAGAATTTGAGTTTCTCATTCGTTGTTAGCTTCTAAATCGTGATCGAGAACTTTGTACCTTAAACCTACATTTAAATTTAAGCTACATTCTCAAACACTGCTGATAGACGGACTCGCAAAACACACCGCTCTTTCAATGAAAACATGTCGTCGCCAAATGCAACAGCAGATGCAATTTATTCTTGCCTGCCTAGTACTCGTACAACGTCCAAATGAAGTATTTTCCGAACTATTTTATCATTCCAGTATCTGTTATCAGTGAGAAGGCAAGTGACAAGTCATCGAGATGCCAACGGTTGGAGATTGCATGCCAAACTTGGTCCATTTTTAATCGAACTGATAATCTCTTACGGACAATTGTGCTCCAGCGAAGAGGGTCGCCAATTCCCAGCTCCCACGTTCGAAACAACAATGAAGACCGAAACACCGTATTAAAGACAAAGCCAACGATGCACGAGTGCTTGGGCTAGACAAATAGAAGAAGCGTGCTCGGGATCGCGGATGGTAAAAGGGTCGAGAGTTCGTTAAGTAACTAAGCTAGTTTCTGATGCCGGTTGAGGATTTTAAGTGACCACAGGGTTTTCAAATACGATGCTTCCTTTTTATTTATCAACCAGCGGATGTTTTTTTAAATATGGTTTGACTTTTATTTTAATCGATTAAAATATGTTTGTATTTTATTTATAAATAATGAAAAACAATGTCGAGTTCTGGTGCACATTTAGGCTTTTTGGTGAAATTTCCCATCAGCATTTCACATTGACGGATTTTTTCACAAATTAAATTGATTGGGGAGCATTGGCATAAACTTTCTCGTCTCGCAGGATCTTCGCGGACAATTTTGATCGCCATTTCATAAAAATTCTTGGCCAGGAATCTCGCAAATAAGCAATCGTTTCGCTGCTTGTGTGGCACGTAGCGTGTTGTTGGATATCAGCATTGCCCATAACCGCTCCTTCTAAGTTTTACTTGTTATCTGTCAAAAAATATGCTGCCGGAAGTATTATTGATCATAGTTTGATAGTACAATCCATTGTCGTTAACAGCCGCACCTGCTTCATCGAGCTGCAAAACGAATATATTCAGTTGTCTCTGGACGACGGGTACGATTCCGATTCTTCACATCACAAACCTGCCCCAATAGCTGGAATTCCTGAACCAATTTATCAATTGCTGGCTGAGAACGTGCTACAGTCGTTTGACGGCTTAAAGCTTATTTCCATTAGATAGCTTTATATTTTACGTCTTAGAAATTATCAGAATTGGAGCTGATCGCCTTGAGTATGAATGACACATTAAAGGAATCGTTTTATCTGTATCTCGATCATCTGAAGTTTTTTTTTGAAAATCGTTGAATGACATCGCTTGCGAGCTTTGCGATAGTGTGGGACTTGAAACACCCACTAAAATCACCCAGGGAAGGCATGATGTTACCATCCTTCCAGTAATCGCACCTAGTCTGACTAATCAGCAATTTTGTTTTAATATTTGCTTATGTACTTATGTACTGTTTTTAGGAACTAACTTTGGTTTGTTACCTTTTGTTTATACCCTATTCTAAGGGTATATTAATTTTGACGCATAGTTTGTAACATACCTTAATATTGCCCGTAGACCCCTAAAAGTTACTATATTTATGATCAGTATCGATAGTAAAGTCGATCTAGCCATGTCCGTCCGTCCGTAGGCAAAAATTAGGCCTTTAAACTGGACCTAGAGAGCTGAAATTTTAACTATATACTCTCTAGGGTCCCGAAATAATCAAGTTTACGAATTTTTTAAATCCGCCCACGAGCCCACAAACTCAAAAAAAACAAATTTTGGAAAAAATCGAATTTTGAGCTAGAAAGCTGAAATTTTTTATATATGATCTATGACTCCTAAAACTGCTCGGGATAAAAAATTTTCAAAATCCGCCCACTGACACGCCCACAAATAAATAAAACAATTTTTTTGAAAATCCAAAGTTTGGGCTAGGGAGCTGAAATTTATAATATATACTCTCTATGGGCCCTTTATGCTCATGTGTATATATTTTCAAAATCCGCCCACTGACACGCCCACAATTAATTTTTTTTTTTTGAAAATTCAAAGTTTGAGCTAGGGAGCTGCAATTTATAATATATAGTCTCTAGGGGCCCTTTATGCTCATGTGTTAATTTTTTTTAAATCCGCCTACTGACACGCCCACAATTAAATAAAACAATTTTATTGAAAGTTTATGAATAAGTTTGAGCTAGGGAGCGTTTTTTCTGATAAAATCCTTTAAATGTTATATAACAAAATATGTAGAGCGTTCTTAACAATTCAACCATACTTAGACTTTTGTCACGCCCACTTATCAGGGATAGGAATAAGAATAGGGTATCCAACAGTTCGTCCAAGCGGATTGTAGCCCGTCCCTATGTTTTTTTATTTTTAATTCATTATCACTTTGTTCGTGTGATTATGTTTTAACACATATATTTCTTTTATTTTTACCTAGTTAACTAGTTCAAAAGGTTTAACTCTACGTAATATTCTAACTTAATTGTTGTTATTAAGTAGTTGAATTACTTCTAAATTAGCATGGTTGCGAAGCCTAACTTCATGTCTTCTTGCGACCTTCCGAACCTCGTCCTCTACCATTTCAATTTTTAGATCCCTATGTAGATCAGCATTACGTATGTACCACGGCGCATTAACAATATTGCGTATTACTTTGTTTTGAAAGCAATGTATGCTTTGAAGATTTGTCTTTCTTGTGCACCCCCATAACTGGAGGCCATATGTCCAAATTGGTTTTAATATTTGCTTGTAGAGAAGCAGTTTGTTGTAGATTGAGAGGCACGAATTCCTCCCTATGAGCCAATACATTTTATTGTATCGTATATTTAGTTCATCTGGTTTTTTTTGACATGTTTTTTCCAACGCAACTTTGCGTCCAAAGTCAAGCCTAAATACTTAGCTGAGTTCGAATGCAGAACTACTTTATTATTTATGTACACAGGTATGTGTTGTACGTTTTTATTCGTAAAGTTAATATGAACCGACTTCAGTTCATATAATCTTATTTGCCATTTTTTTGTCCATTTGGATATATCATTTTGTCCTTTGCAGTTTTTCTGTAACTTCCTGTGCGGTTTTTCCTACTGCGTACAGCAGTATCGTCTGCAAAAGTGGCAACAGTAATTTCGTCATTTTGTGGTAGGTCGTTCGTGTATAGGAGGAACAGTACTGGTCCCAACACACTACCTTGCGGTACTCCAGCTTTGATGTGTTTCAATTCGGAGTACTCATTCTCTTGCTTAATTCTAAATAATCGTTGCATCATATACGACTATAGTATTTCATGGTACTCTTTTGGAAGATACGAGTATTTTTGTAGCTTACGGATTAATCCTTTGTGCCAGACTTTATCAAAAGCGTGTGTTACATCGAGGAAGATGGCAGAGCCTATTTGTTTTTCTTCTCAAGCTTTTTCTATTATATCAGTAATTTTGTGGACCTGATCTATTGTTGAGTATTTATTTCTGAATCCAAACTGATGGTTTGGAATCAGTGTCTTTTCTGCTAGAATCGGATGTAGTCGTTTTAGGAGCATTTTTTTGAATAGCTTAGACAGGATTGGCAGCAATGATATCGGCCGATATGAAGTTACTTCACTGGGCAATTTTCCCGGCTTAGGTACCATTATAACTTCCGCAACCTTCCACATGCGCGGAACATACCTTAGTCTGAACGCAGCATTTATTATCTGTGCTATTTTTTTCATACCTTTCTTAGGCAGTTTTTTTCAGAATTTCACCCGGTATTAGATCAAATCCCGGAGCTTTTTTCGGGTCGATCTTTTCTTTTATTTCTATGGCTGTTTCCCTAGAGGTTACTGCTGGAATCGATCTCTCGTCTTCGCACATTTCTTCCGTTTGTTGGCAAATATCTGAAGTTAGCCACGTTTCCACTGCATTGAAAGCACATCAAAACCAGCCACTTTGCAATCAAGTCGCCGATACTATTTACTCTTGCCAGATGATGTGATGCCGATTGAGGATAATTCATCCTGGTAAAGTCTAAAACCCTGGACATTTACCCAAGTACATAACCAGTACAATTTTCGACGTCATTCTTGTTTGATATACTGTCATCTCGTCTAGTTAAGCCTTGCTTTCTAGATTAGACTCATCGAATATTATTGTTTGAAAATAAATGAAGCCAGTCTTAATTTGTTAATTTCAATTCTAAGCCATATCTTGACCGCACTGATTTGTTGACACCTATCACATTTAATTTTTGTTTTTCTCTTTCTTAAAGCCAGCCTTTGTTATTGACGAGCACCATACTCAAACGCGAACCTCCTATTCATCATCTCCGACGTCTCTCATGGCTTCAGAAAGAAAGCAATCTAACCACTCAAGCCAACCTCAGTAGTAGAATCATGACCAGATTTTTAAAAGAAAAAAAGGTTAGCTATACATCTACCAACACCTGCAAGGAATATTGAATAAACGAAAGACCAAGAAGCACGAAAACTGTGTCAACGACCTACTTTTGCATCTACAAAAAAAAAAAAACAAATACCCAAACGAATAGGAATAAGAAAGAACACAAAAACAATTGTGTATTTCTTTTTCTTTTACATTTCTCCGTCTCAGTGTAAGTGTGTGTGCGTGTGTGAGTGCTTAAGCCATTTCTTTAGCATTGACTTCGAACTTACAAGTGCCGAGATGAAGATGAGAATTGGCTAGAGGAATTCAAGACAATAGACAGATATATATGTTAATGGCTAAGATGGTGTTTTGGTTCTTCTCTTACATCGAGTCCCCTTCACCCAGCATCTTTTGTGCCATGCAAATGAATAGGCCAAGTTACTGCGAGTCTGAGTATTATTATACGAACTAAGAGAATGCTTGGTAGTCTCGTACCTAGTTAAGAGAGTAGGTAAAACTATTTTCAGGTTCCTCGTTGTTTATAGCCCATGAAAGGTCTGTTATTGATTTGGCCGGACTTAGTAGTTAGTTCCTGTTATAGTTTATTTTCTTTGATTAATTTAATTAACCTGTGCCCGAAGGCCCCGCAGTAAATTTGTGCTTTAGGCACACGAAACGAAGAAAAAATGAGCTCCAATTACGAAGCGCGGTTTCGTTTGTTCTATAGCAGTTCTTTTTAGTTTTTATATTTCCGTTTTTATGCACTAAAAACGGAATATTTCATAAGCTACCCGATTGGACGGGGTCTAGTTGTTCTCCGTTAATTGGTTGGTTTGATTTATTTTGTTCCATAAAACAGCTCGCACTTGCTCACAATTATAAACACGGATTATGCAAGTCGTAGTCGCTGAGAAGCTTTTTGTTTGCGCGTCGATTTGTTTATTTGTTGCACAGGCGCAAATTCCGAATCTCCTTGGCGATAGGAAGCCATGTGTAAAGATTGCTGCAATAGATACTGTTGGGGCTACTGTTGACTTTGCGCGCTGAACTGTGGCGAAAATAAATGCCTCCCAAATCACAGATCTGGTATCGATATCGATACTTCAAGCAATCAGAATGCGGAAGAAGAAAGGGAAAGAAAGCAACCAAAAGAGGAATGTTCGAAGACGGACATGGTAAGAAGCCAGTTCTTTATAAAGTCGGTCATGAAATCGCAAGTGACCCACTTGCTGAGGGCAGTCGCACACTCTACACGAACACTAAGCATAAATGAGGACGGCACATAATTGGCAAAACTAACAACACGCAAACAAACGATCGGGCGCGAGCATGCGTCCGCTCTGCTGCTGCTGTGAATAATACTCCGATGTGCGCCTCTAATCTGGGTTTCTAGAATCAGATATTCTTCTCTGTTGCTTGTATGTACGAGCATATGGAAGGGAACAAAAAACTTTAACAATTTTATAGTCAACGAGTTGGAAGTTGTTGGCTATCTTAATGCTTTCGAATTTGGATTCAGAAATGGAGTCACTGACGCATGGTGTACGAGTACGAGAGACATGATATCGAAGTTGGCTTGCGAGCGAAAGACGCACTACTGCGTGTCAACTTATTGAGTTGTTTTTAAGGTCTAACCTGAGGTTAAAGCGCGCAGGTAGGTATCTAGATCGAAATGGTTACTGCATTATGGGCAGATGGGTTAAATTTTATGTTCCGTGTGCGTTTTAAAAACAACATACATTTAACGGAATTTCTTCCAAAAATTTAATGAATTCATCCAGCTTGTGATCAGTTAATGAGAAGTAAATTATGAACGGGCTCGTGCGCATGCGATTCGAACAGGTGGCATTCTACATGCATAATTTGTATTTTGAATAATTGAAATTGGTGGGTGATAGCTGGAGCTCTGGGCCTGTTTAATGAATTTCTATTCAAAATATTAATTGTTATAGACTAAAAAATGTAGTCACTTCCACTAATTTGATATTAAAGTAATAAATGATTAATTAATATACCTAATACAATAAAAGGTAAAATTCAATGAAAAGTAAAAATTTATGTGGCGTTTTCTTCTCTAAGTTCTCCTCAAATTCATTGTACATAGGGGAGGACGGGGCAGAGAGGACCACTTAACGTTTGCCAATTTATTAAAATATATTGAACGAAGGAAAAAGGCTCAAATTTCCATACCACATCCTTTAGGTGTCAACATTAAATAAGTAAATAATTGCTATCACAACTTTATTACTTATGTTCTAAAAATTAAAAGTGCATAAAAAGTGAGTTCGGCCGCTGTGCCCCATTGTTGGGGCACATAGGACCCGTATGAAGCATCTTCTGCTCCAAAAGTAAAAGAACGGATAATCTTCAATGTATGTAGGTATTTATTCTATTCCTTTAAATCAATAAATAACTTAAACATTTTATTAACTTCAGTGGTAAAAATTAAACAAATTAAATAAATATAAATAATAAATGTTATGAATATTTTTTTAAGCTGAATTTAAACGCAATGTAAACACGTTATATAGTTGTCGTCGGCCTCTGCTCCGGCACAAGCATCATGTGCCCACTTTTTACAACCACAACACTGGACCCAGCCTTAATTTTCTTTTGATTTAAAAACATGTATCGGTGCAATAAATGCAACAAGTATTGGCGTCATTGTTGTCTTCCTAGGATGAGCTCGAGCTTCTGCGACTGGGATTGCCCTTAGTGATATTTTTTTTATTTTTTGAAATTTTTTATAGTTGTGTACCATCTGGAACAAAAACAATCAAAAATTAATCGAGTTTATTTTATATAGGAGACACAGAGGTCCGCCCTAGTCCGCTGTACCCCAATACGAATGCCTTTAAAAAAGTGCTATTGACTTGTTTGATTACGAATATTCAAAATTAAAATAGCACAAAGCACCACTAAACTCACTGTTTTCGACATAAAAACTTGAAATTTTTATTTGGATAGCCATTAAATTGTAAACACGCCCACTTTTATACATTTTTTTTTATAAACTTACCTTAAAAAGCAATACATTTTAATTTATTCCTCTGGAGAGCACTCGCGCGCACGATAGACAATAACCAACTGAGAAGCTAGATGGGCGCTTTTATTATTTCGTTTAACTTTTTGGCTAAGTCGCTTACTTAACGTTTTAAACAGAAAGTCCTATGTGCCCCGCTGGTCCTCTGTGCCCCGTCCTCCCCTATCTACTTAATCTATCCCCAAATAAAAATAAATAAATAAATATATGGCATTAACGGCCCATAAAACCCAGCTTCTCCGACCACTTTCTTGTCCTGGGACCTACAATTTTAAGCCGAATCCGAACAATAAATTCGAGAAGCTTCTCATGACAATTGATTCTCTTGGACGTTTGTCAGACGTTCGCAAGAGGTGGGGCAGTGGAAAAAAACCCCAAATAAGGGATAATAAATAATAAGTTGGTAATTACTGCTGCTTCTCAAACAGATATTTGTCCATGGTTAAACGAAAATAAGTGCATTTCTTTTGAAACATATAAATTCTGTGAGAATTGTGGTGAACTTATAAAGCTTAAGTAGTGTTAAGTGAAAAGAACGTCATTCAAAGCTTGACCTAAATGTCTCTCTTATAATGGAGATGAAAAAGCTTGTATTGAATTGGAATATAGACGTTGCAAAGGACACACGAAGAAGAAGTGCGCTCAAATTCAGGCCTGGATCGGGGATTGAAGCTCAAAGAAGGAAAAACGTTGAGGAAATTTTGTCACCAAAGCTCATTAAAAATGCTAGCTTCATATGGATGGCAAAAAAGATACTACACAGGTGGGTACAGTATTGTGAAGGATCACTAAATGAACCATTTCCCGGATAAACTTTCCGTTAGCCGTTTTTAACAATGAACAAATACCCGGCATTACAGTCGAAGAAGTTAGCAGGCGGTCAAAGACCCCAACAAATTAAAAGCCGTGAGTGAGTTCTGGAAAAAGATGGGGGACATCTGGTCCAGACGGCTTATGATTCTTATTCTCAACCGTATGAGAGATGATCTAATTTTTTGATGAACGCGCAATAAAAGGATTGGATTGGTATTCTTATAATGTAGATACGTTTACAGTTCCATTTTTTTTTTAAGCGTCTGACCCGCATAGGCGAAGGAATACGGTACGTCGACCTGGACAGATCTATTGTACCATAGGTCAGAGAAAATTTAGGCTAGTGCATTTTCCACTTTTGTAGAAAAGGTAATAATGCTTCTAGCAGGAGACCTCTTCAAATCATCGCTACTTAGGAGTTCTTTGAAGAAGTTCATATTTCTGATACCGCAAAGGGCTGGGTATTCACACAAAATGTGCTCAGTGGTTTCGTCGTCTTCGAGGCACAGCCTGCACTCTGGGGAGTCGGCTAGTTTCATTTTATTTAGGTGGTATCGTAAACCGTGGTGACCTGTGAAGTACCCTATTATATTCCAGTTACATAGTGCGGGCAACAAAGAAATGGGGGTAAGGATGACAGATGAGAAACCGATGCACATTGGTTTTAAATGTTTGTAATTTATAATGGGTAGGTAAAACAGAGCGGAGAATAGCATTCCACATGCGCGTTGTACGCTTAAGGAGAGATTCATGGTATTTTAATGTACGTTCGAAAACATGATTACGTGTAAACTAATGTGCATTCCTGGCATGGCGGGATTTCGGTTGAAATCTCCAAAGGGTGGAATGCAGCTGGCTATTTTGTTTGAGCACTTCTGGTGGAAAGAGATGACTAAGAGAGTCAAACGTTTTCGCGATATCTCGATCGCCAATAAGTTTAATTGCTCGTTTTTGTATTCTGTCGAGTAGCTCCAAATATGTGATTGGGGAACCGGCCCAGATATGAGTGCTGTACTCAAGTTTGGGGGCGAATAAACGTCTTATAAATTATAGCCAAATCAAAAGGGGGTAAACTATTTCTTGCACCTCCTAGACATTTCACAGCGTTCTTTGGCGACATCGACTATGCGATCACTCGAACAAAGGTTGTCATTAATACACATTACGAGAATAGAAAGTCTTTAGGTTAAGCGATGCAAGTACCATTCATGGATAATGGCAGAGTATAAGGATTTTGCTTTAGTGACAGAAGAAAGCATTGCGTTTCGGAAGCATTAAATTCGTTTTTATTGGTTGTACCCCACTGAGTTTTGCTGTCTCGCCCGGAATTTAACGATCTTAACATACGTTGCCGTTCCAGTTCCAAACCCGAAGATGAAGGGCCTGACCCAAGAAACAATAATGATAACCTAAGGGTATGCCATCAGCGAAGGAATGGATTGGATTAGAAGTAACAGGCTAGAGATCATTTATAAAAATGCAAAAGAGGGTCGGGAACAAAACGGAGCCTTGGGGAACAACAGTATAGATCATACGAATTCAAAAACATTTGATTGACCTCAGTAAGTCGCACCGGCCGGGGAAACAGGGAGAATACAGTTAAGTGGGAGGATGATGTCCCCTCTAAATCAGATCACAACTTCGCTGACAAAAACAGAAGAAGACTATATTTCCTCGAATAAATGTTATACAACGACGTCAACTTCGCTCTCTTGCATACAAATGCAAGCATCACATACTTGTGCATACAGACACAAAACTTGTTTGATTGGCCATAAGTCCACACGAAACCCTTGTGGACATCGACTGACAAAGATGGAATCAAACACTGTCCGGATAGAAAGTTGTATAACATTAGCATCGGCTAAAACATAACATTCCTTAAAAATAGATTGAACCGGCGAGAGGGACACTTGAAAAATTTGTTTTTGGAGATTGGATATGGGTTTACGGAACAGTTTACATACCTATATAATCTGCTGAAGCTATTGCAGTCTCTTATGTATGTATGTTTTGCCCGGACTCCACATAGATGGCATAACTCGGTGTATTAGCAGACAGTTTAAATGCGCATTGAAAGATCAATCTCCTCTATGTATCTATAACCATACACCTCATTTGCATAGCAGAAGCAGCATAGCAAAAGCAGCTTAAACTTCGAAGCAGGATTGACGTAACTTATTGCAAAATACTTAGACCAAAGGGTATTAATTGCCACTTTTGCTGCAGCAGTTTTTCCTTAATATTAATAATCAGATTATAAGAAGGTAGAAAACCAAGGTATTTAAATTCGTTAACTACTTACTTCGATTCCATTCAGGTTTCATGTACCCTCGCTCCTGCCCACTCGACGTTGTTTATTAAACACCATCATCTTATATTTTGTCGTATAAATCTAAAGATCCCATTTACCACCTTTACAATTACCAAATCATCAGCATGAAGTAGCACTTTAACTTCTACATCACCATAGCCAATACCACCTGGTAAACTCTGAAAAATGTCATCAATATAAAATGAAAAAGAACTGGGCTTAGTATGCAACCTTGCGGAACACCAGAACTTGTGACGAATATTTTTGATCTGTTATTGCCATTTTGTACAGATGCAATACACGTATTTGATAACTTTTTTTCGTAAATTCTTACATACCTTGTCGATAGACCTTTTGTTGATAGTCTAAATAACAGAGATCTACGATTTACAGAATCAAAGCCTTAAAATCTACAATAAAAGCAAACAACTTTTTTTTTGCTCTCGATAAAGTGATTTGCTGAGGTCAGGGTAAATATTTGATCAACGGTAGGCAAATTAGGAGGGAAACCAGCCTGAAAAATACATATTTTGTTATTGTTTTCAAACCGTCTGATAAAACGATAATATAAAGTTTGGGTGAATACTTTTCTCAGGGAATTTAGTACCGATATATCTCTACAATTCTCCCGGAGACAAGAATCACCATTTTGAAAGATAGTGCAAATGGAGGAAGCTGAAAAACTTTCACGTAATACCTCATCCGAAAAACTGCGGTCGAAAAAATTTAGTAAGTATACCAGCAATTCTGGAGTAGATTGCTTGTAGAACTCTAGAGGTATTCCATCTGGTCCAGATGCCTCATTTGGTTTAATTTTTTTGTGACATGCTGACACCTCCGACAATTCTATTGCTGAGTCGAGATCTGCAATACTGGTATCCAGAGGGAGCAAATCAAATACTTTTCTGATCGGCGACCTCAAATAAAAGCTCTTCAAAAAACGTAGGAACAGCTACAACACTAATCAACGAAGGTACATTATTTTTGCACTCACCTAAGATACGCACATTGGCCCAAAAAGACTGAGAGTCCTTACGTAACGATAACTTATTAGCGACGATTATGATATATATATATGTTGTATATCTTATTTGCATTGAGGTATAGCATTGCAAGCCCTTCGTTGATTGTTGTTCTAAAAAACTTCAAGAAATTGAAAGATTTGTCTTTAAATCCCCGACACTCGTCATCGTATCACCACATAGAAAAAGTTTGTAAATTATAATGGGTAGGAAAACAGAGCGGGGTGAGCATTACACATTCGTGTTGTACGGCTAAGGAAGGATTCTTTATATTTCACTGTACGTGCGAAAATAGGCTTAAGGGTAAACTGATGCGCATTCCTGGAATGCCGAGTATTTCGGTTGAATTTTCTTTGGAGCACTTGTGGTGGGAATATCAATAAAACAGGGAGATATTACGACGATGACTAAAACCGTCAAACGTTTCCGCGATATCTCGATTGCCAATAAAAAAAAATAAACAAACGTTTAAAATTCTTTTTATCTCGAACCTGATTGTCTCATAAAGGAGTGGTATATCGATTTCAATTATGTACAAGAAGAAAACTCATTAAGGCAATATATGACATATGATATTTTGCAAGCATTTGTCTTAACAATCACCTTTGGGTTGTTGCTGCTCTTGTTTGATATTATTAACCAATTACCCAAATTTATTAATTTACGCTTTCATCTGGCTATCAGAACATCAAAACGATTCACAATCCTGACATTCTTTATAACTGCATTTTAATTTTTAATCTTTTAAATATACATATTAATAATATCTCAGAATTTAAATTTGTCTCCGCCTGTACCAACGACTTCGTTTTAATTAATCAGGTCATTCCAACGGTCACACCAACTGGATCTAGTAATTTCTGGAGAAAGGATAATTATTATAAACCTTTTTTATCATGCATATTTATCTAATTTCATTCAAACATACATTTGTATGTGTCATACTTACCGTCAAGCCACAAATAATCCAGATTTTTATGACTATCATTACACTTTGATTGATGACGGTACCAATACCAATTCAATTGACGTCTCGCATTTCAAACTTTAAACCATTTTACAGTTATTTCAAACCCTATTGTTTGTCAAACGTCAAACATTCAATTGTACATTAGTCAGGGAGGTGTTAAATAAAAGAAATGTTCGATTCGTTGTTATTTAATTTAAAGATGAATCGAAAATGAAGACGAAAATTCACTTTTAGAATGATGTCACTCTGGTTTGCGTCCAAAACAAGACACGATGATGATTTAGCAAGTAAACGTAGTCGGCATCATTCACACACAGAAATGTAGGGCAATGCTTACATTAAATGTGAAAGTGAATCACACGGCATGGCCGGGCCAACTACAGTGGAATGCGAACCGTAAAAAGTTCATGCGAAGGCCTAAAAACAAAAAACCTCTCTTGAACAAATTATGTCACTTGATCAGCGAGGCCATGGTAACGGTTCTTTTCGCGAGCCCTATACCTACCATTTATTTCTCTTCGCCACCAAACCAACAAAATTGTGTGGTTTTCAATTGGTAGATATTTTTGATTTCTGGTTTTTGGCTTGTTCCACTCGAAGTTGGTATTTACTTTGGGTTCTGGTTCCAAAAAAAAAAAAACAAAACCATAAAGCTTAAGCAGTATGCCGACAGGTACATGTTAAGTGGTTAAGAATTATTTAGGTCATGTAACTCACGAAATTTGATGTTTTTTTTTCTGTCAGATGATTTTAGAGAATGGTGAAGCAAAAGATCGAAGCCTCTACTACCTATTGAGATTGGGATAAAAGATGAAATCGATGTTGGTTTACTTACAAACAAAATCTCTCATATTGATTTAACTACTTGAAATTTTTTGCCTAATAACGATCTAAATAGCATTTGAGTTTGTATTGGTATGATTTGTTTTGTTTTCTCTCTTTCAAGTATGTATGCTTTTACTAGTTGAAAACAACTCGAAAAGGACGGTGATTTGCAGCATTTGTTTTAGATTTTGAAGTCAAATCACATTTAAGAGAATAACAAGTGTACTAATTTGATCGTTTGTGCCGGAAGATTTTGTTGTGCACTTCGAGAAATGGTATTGTTGATGCCAACAGTGATGCTTACTTTGAGATTCAAATAATAGCCGATTCGTTAGAAAGTCTCTTAGTTCGTTCGCGTACTTATATGCAAGCGTAAATTTATATTAACTTTCATGGCGAACTACACAAACCCGGTACTGAGAAAATGCTAAAAATAGGAACGAAAATAATTCGTACTTTTGTTCATTATTCTTCACACAGAATTTCTACTGGCAAGAAAATGAACTGTCAAATGATGATGCTATGAACTTGCAAGCAAAACAAAAACTGATGCTTAATTGTAAGCCAAACTTTGACGTTTGCATTTTTCTATGAAAAAGTGTTGGCGTACTGTTCTTGGAAATGAGAGGTCGATTTTGAAGATTTGACAGTTTTCATTTTTCTTCACATAAATTATACGCATTCTATTCGTTCAAATAAACTTTGTGCATTTTGACATTCGAACGAATAATGTTCATTATGGAATGATATCATAAAATTAACTAACGAATATATCTTTCGAAATCAGCTGTTGGCCATTTCGACTTTACTTTTGTTGGCCATGTTTGGTTTTTTTTTTGGAAAAAACTTTTTTTAATCTCTAAGCTCTGATATCATTCTTTGAAAAAAAAAATGGCCAACACGTTTTGTTGTGTTGAAAACGAAAACCAATTGTTAAACATTTCCGTAAAAACAAGCTTAGTTGAAACAAATCTGGTCACACTTGTTTTACATATAAAGGGTGATTTTTTAAGAGCTTGAGAACTTTTTTTAAAAAAAAAACGCATAAAATTTGCAAAATCTCAACGATTGAAACGTTAGATTGGTCCATGACATTTACTTTTTGAAGATAATTTCATTTAAATGTTGACCGCGGCTGCGTCTTAGGTGGTCCATTCGGAAAGTCCAATTTTGGATAACTTTTTCGAGCATTTCGGCCGGAATAGCCCGAATTTCTTCGGAAATGTTGTCTTCCAAAGCTGGAATAGTTGCTGGCTTATTTGTGTAGACTTTAGACTTGACGTAGCCCCACAAAAAATAGTCTAAAGGCGTCAAATCGCATGATCTTGGTGGCCAACTTACCGGTCCATTCCTTGAGATGAATTGTTCTCCGAAGTTTTCCCTCAAAATGGCCATAGAATCGCGAGCTGTGTGGCATGTAGCGCCATCTTGTTGAAACCACATGTCAACCAAGTTCAGTTCTTCCATTTTTGGCAACAAAAAGTTTGTTAGCATTGAACGATAGCGATCGCCATTCACCGTAACGTTGCGTCCAACAGCATCTTTGAAAAAATACGGTCCAATGATTCCACCAGCGTACAAACCACACCAAACAGTGCATTTTTTGGGATGCATGGGCAGTTCTTGAACGGCTTCTGGTTGCTCTTCACTCCAAATGCGGCAATTGTGCTTATTTACGTAGCCATTCAACCAGAAATGAGCCTCATCGCTGAACAAAATTTGTCGATAAAAAAGCGGATTTTCTGCCAACTTTTCTAGGGCCCATTCACTGAAAATTCGACGTTGTGGCAGATCGTTCGGCTTCAGTTCTTGCACGAGCTGTATTTTATACGGTTTTACACCAAGATCTTTGCGTAAAATCTTCCATGTGGTCGAATAACACAAACCCAATTGCTGCGAAAGGCGACGAATCGACATTTCACGGTCTTCAGCAACACTCTCAGAAACAGACGCAATATTCTCTTCTGTACGCACTGTACGCATTCGTGTGGTTGGTTTAATGTCCAATAAAGTAAACTGAGTGCGAAACTTGGTCACAATCGCATTAATTGTTTGCTCACTTGGTCGATTATGTAGACCATAAATCGGACGTAAAGCGCGAAACACATTTCGAACCGAACACTGATTTTGGTAATAAAATTCTATGATTTGCAAGCGTTGCTCGTTAGTAAGTCTATTCATGATGAAATGTCAAAGCATACTGAGCATCTTTCTCTTTGACACCATGTCTGAAATCCCGCGTGATCTGTCAAATACTAATGCATGAAAATCCTAGCCTTAAAAAAATCACCCTTTATGAACTTATTGTCAAATCGAAGCGTTCTTATCAGATTTTCAGTGCATTTAAAATTGATTTAAAATTATTTGTAACGGAATCATTGTAGCGGAAGCAGTCGGATTTCGGAACCTACTTTGCAATTATCGAATTTCGGAACCCAATTCGTCACTATTTTCTGGATATTCGAATTTTCGTATTTCCGATGTAGCGATTTGTCGGATTTCGGAGCACGCCTGCTTCCGTTATCAAAATGAAATGAAAATTTGTGGTCAATTAACCGGGATTATAATATATAGAAATTGATAGAATAAAGTCCGCATTATATTGTTATACTTGCATTTTGTATACCCTATTCTAAGGGTATATTAATTTTGACGCATAGTTTGTAACATAAATTAATATTGCCCGGGGTCTACGGGCAATATTAATTTATGTTACAATATTTATGATCAGCATCGATAGTAATGTCGATCTAGCCATGTCCGTCCGTCCGTCGGCAAAAATTAGGCCTTTAAACTGGGCCTAGAGAGCTGAAATTTTAACCATATACTCTCTAGGGTCCCAAAATAATGAAAAAAAAAATTTTGCATAAAATCGAATTTTGAGGTAGAAAGCTGAAATTTGTTATATATGATCTATGACTCCTAAAACTGCTCGGGATATAAAATTTTCAAAATCCGCCCACTGACACGCCCACAAAAAAATAAAACAATTTTATTGAAAAACTAAAATTTGAGCTAGGGGCCCTTTAAGCTCATGTGTAAATATTTTTCAAAATCCGCCTACTGCCACGCCCACAATTTAAAAAAAAAACTTTTTTTGAAAATCCAAAGTTTGAGCTAGGGAGCTGAAATTTATAATATATACTCTCTAGGTATCCTCTATGCTCATGTGTTAATTTTTTTTTAAATCCGCTAACTGACACGCCCACAATTACATAAAATAATTTTATTGAAAAACCAAAGTTTGAGCTAGGGAAGGTTTTTTTTACAAAAGCTTCGTTTTTGTTTAATAAAATCTTTTAAATGTTATATAACAGAATATGTAGAGCGCTCTTAACAATTCAACCATGCTTAGACTTTTGTCACATCCAACAGTTCGCCCAAGCGGACTGTAGCCCGCCCCTATGTTTTTTTGTCAATGTGAATCGGAGCTAATTTTAATATGCAAAAAGATGAGAAAAACGATTGATTGCAAGAGATCGATCTCTTAAATAGTTGATCATGGTATTTCCCTTACTCAGTTCATATACAAAAGTCAAGATTTCCGAATTTCAGCTAAATTTCATTACAAATCGAAATTAAAGAAATAGGAAGTGTCCAGTTGGTGGAGACCTTCGTCGTTTGCATCGATTTAGTAAAGAGGATGCGAACTTATTAACTGACGAATTTTTGGGGCCGGCCCCAGAATTCGACTAATTCGACTAAATCCACGTTAGGTTAGGTTATAGTGCTAGTCGGCAGAAGCCGACACACTTAGACCAATAAAAAGGTCCATTGTGATATCACACGGATCTATCTTCTTAAATCCACACTCTCATCACTCTCAGAGTAAATGTTTGCTCCCTTGAATAAACTTGCCGTAAAGAAATTCTAATCACAACTAAATTGGACGATAGCTTAGAGATCGATCTCAAATCCATCGAGTCAGAGCCGTTGAGAACGAATTCATTTTTTCGCGTATGAACTGGTCCGAGTTCCGCTTTGCACAATCGATCTCACATGTGAGTTAAAGCGCGCAGTGGCTCAGTGGTTAGTACGTTGGACTTCAAATGTGGCATCGTGACTTCGAGCAGAGTCTGAGAAAATAAAAACGGTTAACAGGGGACGCTGAATTCTCCAAACCTGCTTAACATTTACACAAGTGATCTGGTAGGTTCACTCTTACATGCTATAGCGTATGCCGTTGATTTGGTGGCATACAGATCAGGTCCTAAAATTAAGGTCATTAACATTCTCTTGCAGCGTGACTTGGATCAAATTAAGGGATCTTGCGACGACTGGGAGTTGATTCAGAAGACGGAAACAAATTTGTTCAGAGCAACTTGGCTGGGGCCTCTAGGGATAACTGGATGAAATGGGCGGCGATTAGCGGTGAGAAGCGTTATTAGATATCTCGGTATCTGGCTTGACCAGTATCTGTATTAGGCATATAGCTGCTTGTCTTTCTGGGGCCAAGAAGGCTTATGATCTGACAAGTAGACTGGTCAGTTAACTTGGCTTCTGACAGAAGGTCATATGCTACATGTCCCTTATAAGGCCGATTATCACTAAGGTTGTCCATTGTGGTTCAATTTAGCGCCTAGTTATATGGAAAGGTTTCGGGTTTTGGAGAGACAACGCCTTAGGGCATACCTCGGATTGTTCCGAACGCCTGAATCCAACTATAAGTAATACTATCCCAACAAGGCCCTATACGACGGGACTCAGTTGAACAGGATTAACAAATTCCTCATTAAGGTGATTTAAAGGCACGTTGCAAGGGCGATGGCCAGCGACAATAGCCTGATCTTTTGGGCTTACTTCCCCGATGAAAAAGATATTGAGAGTACGCTCCGGCCTGGCGTTATCCACCCAGATGCATTTATCCACATTGATGAAAGCTCTTCCGTTTTAGTACAGCAATAGCGGAGAGGAATAAAGTCGATACGGAAAAGCAATTCGCCGAATTTTGGTGGCTTGTTGAGTGGGGAGTGGTCAACATGTTCCCCCGGGACGGTGCGTTACTTTAGGTAACATCCTCTTAGTTATTAAGTTAGATTAAGTTAGGGCGCCAACTTGTTGTGGTGCTTCCGGGGGGTGAATGACGCTGTAAGGCTTCAGTCGGCTCACGACGGCGCGTGTGTACATTGACAACTGTCAGGCGCTCACAAAGCAATTGTGATTTTGACCACTCGTTGCGTATGGCAATAAAAAAAATAATTTAAAAGTAAAAAAAAAGAAAGTTCATTGGACTACTGAGCGAGGGGTTCGAGGTATTCCAGGCTCGAATCCCATCCACGAACACCGTATATTTTCTTCACTGCGCCAAATCTTGTGAAAATCTGACAAACATTTAAGAGTCAAATTTTTTCCTTTCCCATTTCGATGACTAAAAGTATACAGATCGAATTTGTACATTACTGGTTCCGACTGCAATACAAGTTTGTATTCCTTTTGTATCAAGAAATATCTCTTTAAAGCCCAAAATGCGAGTATGAAAGAAGACTTTTTTCAACATTTCTACTTTTAAAGATCTGGGTGTTGGTCTATCCTTTATCTGTACAGGGAATTTTATTTGTTTACCGGATATAATTTTAAATTGCATAAAGAAATTTACGTGATTCGACAAAATAACAAATTCACAGATTAAATTAAAACACACGGTGATGCCAGATCTCGATTTACTCACACTTTTATCCATTTAATTAAAAGCTTACGATTCGTTTTTTTTGAGACTATTGAGTGGTCATTAGAAGCATGACGCAAGCAGCATGCTTAACTAAATAAAATAACTAAAGTACCTATATTTCGGATGAAAATCACTTCTTAATTAACAAAATAAAAACCTATTTAAACGCCGAATCTGGGTCATACGCAAATGTTCTTAAAATCGACCAACTAGCTGCTCTTCATACCATTCATAATAATATACAAAAAATAAAAATAACTTAATGAGGCACTACTGATTTCAGGTCAAATATATTTTTTTTAAAAAAGACTTGAGCCAATAAGTGGCACGGGTCAAGATTGTGTTCGACCATTATGTAAATCGGAACCTCATTCTCTCCAACTCTACTCGCACTGCCATATTCTTGTTTTCTGCCTTATGCATTACTGTATTTTTTTCAGAAAAAAAATGATTCATAACTTATTTCGGTTGAAGTTAATTAAATTCGTTTCATACAAATAATATATAAATACTCTGTCAGACAAAATAAAGTACAAAATGAACTTAGAACGTTTTCTCAGTTTTTAAAAAGCCTTTTTTAATAAAATTAAAATACAAAAATATATTGCAATGCTTAATGAATGCTTAAAAAAAATCTATTAGAACCAAAAGGACCTTAAGGCTAGTGGTTCCTCCGTTTATTTTGAATAACTGCGACAAGACGCTTGTATTGCTAGATACACGATTTTTTTCTATGTCCCCTGGAACCAAAAAGATGATAAGCTGCTACGCATATCGAACGGAAACCCTCTCATCCAAAGTGAACCCAAGGGGGTTAAGTTCTGGCGAATGCGGTGGCCTCTAAAATACATCAACATGATGTTAGGTAGAAACCTCCATTGCTGGTATGGTTAGGGTCGTGATTTTTTTCGCAGACAAAACTTCCCAAAGGCTTTCTAAAAGCAGAAGAATCTACATTTTTCCATAAAATTTTGACGAAAGATGGTATAGTCACTCGCCTGACCAAATAACGTTTTGCCAGAATCTTAGTGACTTTAATAAAACCTTTCTTGCGAAGAATAGGCGTTTGCTGATATTAATAGGGTAAAGCATAATCGCTTTTGTACTGTCCTTGGTGTAATATTCAACTGGAGTTCTTCTTTAATATTCCTAGTCAAAGAAAAAGTATTTTTCCTGGGCTCAATTAGATTTCTTCGTTCATCGGTTGTCGTTTCGCTTCCTTCCGCAAAAACTTTTAAAGCTTGCAACTGTTCCTCGTATTTCGAAGTTTTTGGCACGTCTTTCTTGCCCTAGAAATTGATATTCCGTATTGTTCTTCCAGTTTATGGAAAGTCAAACCACGTTAACGGGCCAAAACATGCATTTCTTTCACTTCAGGTGTAAGAGGCTTAATACAAAGCCTTAACCGAATAAAACCAAACTAAGCTTTGAATATTTTTGACGATATTACACGCACAAAATACAAAATGCAGTTTATTCTGTTGCGAATGCAGGATTGCCATAACCGATATCGTTTAGACAAAAGCAAATAACGGTTACTTTTAACAAAACTGTGAACACATGTATATATAACTTAAGCACAAAAATATTATACCATTAGTTCATTGTACTTTTATCTAACAGGATTTTGTAAATAAATTTTGTTAAATTTTGTCTGACATGCATTTTATTGTCAAACTGCACTTTGAACTGTCACAATGAGCTAGTATTAACCGATAGTCTTAACCAAAGATCTCAGTATATAGCATAGAGCATGCGTGGCTCAAAAAATTGTTCATTCAAGAGGGACCAGCTTTAGTTCGTTATGTTATGTTTCGCGGTTCGAATCCCACCCAGGAACAAACAAAAGCTTTGCATTCTCTCTTCTCTGGCGACCAACATTGACGAGTATAGTTGTCAGAAAGCCTCTCCAATTTGCCGAGCGGAATCGCTGTAAAACTATTGCTTTAGTGCAAACAAATTAGTTTACCTGGCCAACTTAACTGGGAAATGCACATTTAAAAAGTTGAGTAATTTCTCACAAAGAAGTGTCAGTGAGAGTTTACTTCACATTCGAAAAGTGGATTAATTTCCCACTAGAGGTGGAGTAAATTCCTATATGGAGTAAATTCCCCGGAAAGCATAGAGCCTTTGGCTGAGGCAGCCGTCCATCCTCCGTGATCATGACTACGCAGCTCCCAGTTGTCCAGACGAACCGCCTTGCATCCGTTATGACTTGTTCTTCAAAACGTAGATTTGGTGGTTCTTAGTATCTCGAACCTTGGAGCTGGGAATCGAGGCACCTTTAAGTTAAAGCATTATTGTCCATTCAATTGATATGGTTTACCCAAAATGTTTTTGGTGTAGATATATAATAAACACTTTTATGTCGACGGGGACGAACAGAACTAAACAAACAAAAGTGTCTGTGAGAATCTAATGATACAGTTTGGACAACGAGAAAGGCCAAGCATTTATTGCAAACATGGAAAATTATATCCATCACATCATCAATGAAGTTAAGGATGCAGGGTGCAAAGCACAAGATATTTGGAATTCCCTACAACGACCTGGCTTGGATAGATCCAAATCACTGTTAGGGGCTTCAAAAGGGCACTATCAACACGGGAAGGAAACATGATGGTAGACAGATGAAGCAAATCAGTGCTTAGGGACAAGAAAGCGGTATTTGAAGCTTGGTCAAAGTGCTCCACTAATAAAAAATGAAATACAAAAATAAACATTAGGCATTAACGGCCCATACAGGGCCTAAAACCTAGTTTCTCCAACCACTTTCTTTGCGAAGTAGAAGGGACCTACAATTTTAAGCCGAATCCGAACGGCAAATTTGAGAAGCTTCTCATGACAATTGATACCCTAGGATGTTTGTCAGACGTTCGCAAGAGGTGGAGCAGTGAAAAAAACTATAGATGTTGATTGGTCCCGTCGAGATTTGAACTGGGGACCTTTCGATTAACAGTCCGACACACTAAGCACTGGCGACGGTGTAGAGGTTAGTGTGTTGGCTTGTGACCCGTGCGGTGCAGGTTCAATCCCCATGGGGAACAACAACATACGCCACCCAATCAATGCCTCTACACCAAAAAGGAGGATTTCTGCCTGGTAGTACAATGGAACGTTACCGAGTCTGAGTGCTCTGGGATTTGGATTTCCTTTTTTTCAAAAAAAAAAAAAGCACTGACCCACTGCGTCCAACCACTAATAATGGATATGAAAACGCTTGCCTCGAAATGGAATACAGACTTTGCAAGAGGCTCGCGAAGAGAAAGTGCACTCAATTTCAAGCAAAGTATCGGGAGTTAGTAGAAATTTCTTCGTCAGTTGCTGATGGAAACCAGGATATACGCGAACTTCGACAAACGAGCTTGAACAGGAGCACAACCATTTTCAAAATAGCCGCTCAGAGAAGGAGAAATGCCCAGGAAATTTGTTCGTCAAACTTCATCAACAGGGCTGCATCTTGTGTATGAAGAAAAAATACTACACAGGTGACAACATTAATGTGAAGGACTTCTAAATGAACACTTTCCTCGGATATATTTACGAGAGCCGCTCCTAACATTGAAGAAGAGAACCACATTATTGTCAAAGAAGTTAAGAAGGCGCTCAAAGACTCAAAAAAACAAAAAGCTATTGGGCCGGACGAGATACCCTCTGAGTTCTGGAAAAAGATGGGAGACATCGGGTCCAAATGACTCATGATTCTCATACCAAATGTGGATGGAAAATTGTCTTCTTCCATTGTACAAAGGGAAAGGCGATACGCAAGACTGTGATAATTACCGTTCAATCAAGCTGATGTCACACACCATGAAGATTGTTGAGCGGGTATTAGGTAGCTGAATGCGGAAAATAATTCGCCTAATCTGACGACCGGTGCTGATTTGTCGCAGGTAAATCAACCATAGATGCAATCCAAAGTATAAAGATCACGATAGTGATTCCTGAAAGGATTTTTTATATGGTGTTGGTTGATTTCGAAAAGGCCTTTCATAGACCAAGGGATCTGTTGTCAAGCAAGCTATGATAATGACATTAGGCATCTTGCAGCCGTAGGGTGGTTGAAGTGGCGGTAAAACTCATTCATCTTCTGTAATTGAAAAACGCCGGAGTTAAAAAGATTAATCGAATAAGAAGTTCCAAGATTCAAGGTAGCCTTCATGTCAAAGAACCCATCTAAAAAAAATGGAACGTGACCGGCTCAGTGGTACTGTCATGTTCAAAAAAGGCAATATATATAAATATTTTGCTATGAAACATTTAAAGGATTTTACCGAAAAAAAGGTTTTTTTTTAAAACGCCCCTTAAAAGTGGGCATGGCACAAAACTTTATATGCAGGAATTGTTCAAAACGACTTTAGCTTAATACATTGTGAAGAATAGAACTTTCATTTACAATGATTTCTTCAATAAAACGGATTTTTTAATAGTAGTCAGTAGGCGGATTTTAAAAATATTTACACATGAGCATTAAGGGCCCCTAGAAAGCATATAATATAAATTTCAGCTTCCTAGCTCAAACTTTGACTTTTCTATGAAACTGTTTTTTTTTTTTTTTTTTTTTAAATGTTGGGCTTGGCAACGGTGCATTGGTAGCGTATTCGCTTAGTGAATGGAAGGTCGTTTAATCCCGGCCAAATCCATTACTTTATTTCAAATATATGTAAAACTTGATCTCCCTAAGCAACTTAGACAACACCCGTGGACAAAAAGCATACAACTGAACCAAAAAACCTATCTTTCTATTCTTCCTAAGGCGGTCCTAGAGCTGTTTATTAGACCACATTGTTCTTTTTCGATCCTTGATTCGTGAATGTTCTACTTAGTGCGGGGTTTGATTTGTATGAATACGCTCCATCCACCTTTTTGATTATCCAGGACAAACTGAAGTTTTTGAGTAGCATCTGGGTTTCTACACCGTCCGCACGTTTCAGGTGCATACTCACAAATCGTAGTTGTGATTGACAATCCGGGTTTGGTTGCCATTTGAGGATTTTCTTTACACGAGGCGCCTCGTGTCAAACTACAGTTGTTTGACATGGTGGGAAGGTCACTTCGGCGACATAACCACATTCCTGGAGGGCCAGGCACTTGTTTTGGCCATAGAGCAGCGGACTGGATTTTTCGTTACCAGTAACCCACTTTGGGGATGTTGGGAGTTGCTTTGGGCCCATAGAGAGTTCATTTCCTACCATCTCTTCTACAACAGGTTGTCCTTATTGACCTCAGCTTCAAATATATGTCTAAAGTAGCTTATGAAAGGAATCTTTTATCGACATTCAGGACCGTTAATTCAATCCAGTAATGAGTTTTCCGTACGCATCAGCCAATCTCTTCGACGGAGCATCATAGTGTTGTTTTCTTATGTTTAAGATTAAAATATTCTTGGGTGAAGAAAGAAATACAATTCTGACAGCTACACTCTCGGGCGCTTGTTTGTAAGGTTCCGCGTAGGTGGGTTAGGGAGAATAAACAAACGTATGATTTTTCTAAGATTTTTACCATCTCCAGTTGTTAGAACTTCCCTTACGTGGATTTGTCAACACATCTAATCGAGAAACCTTTCTAGCTTTTCTCATAAGCACTCGGGTCTATCTCTATTCAGCGAATACTTTGTAGAATGAAAGCATAAAAGTCAATTCCTATCCAAACTGATGACTGACTGACTGATATGATGATAAGCCATAAATAAAGCTTTTTATTGCTAATCGCAAACCGCAGTACATGTGCTGCGAATATGGCAATAATAAAGAGCTATTTCGAAAAGCCCACCACAACCCCAAAGCGCTCTCAACAAAAACTTTATTCAAAGCTCCTCATTCAGATTTCGTCATCGTCGTTCCAAAGTACATAATGTGAATGAATGTGAATGTGCTCAACCGTTTTGGGTTGTTTAGATTTTTTTATAGGCAGTTGCCTTCTACACTTGCGTCGCGCTACTCGTTTCATATATTTATTTTTTATTAGAATTTGTTTTGCTCGAAAATAGAGCCAAAAGTGTGTGCCTAAAATTATAACAACCTGTTTCGTTTGCCATCAATCATAACGAACGCCATTGATTAATTCACTTTTTTAACACTAAAAATGTGTTAAACAATTTATAACATATTTTGACGCAGCAAGTGTTTAGTGTGTTTCTTCGGTTTAAAGAAAGTTACACACACCAAATTGATTAGCATAATTTGTTTGGAAACATAAATAATAAACAACAACAAATACCGGCCTGAAATAAGGTTACCCGCTGCCCAGCATGAACAGAATTTTACGAGGTATTCTACTCTACCGAAATACCGACCGTTTACAGATGGTTAAGGAATTCGAACAAGTTCGCGATCACCCTGAGGTGAGTAAGCACCAAAGTTAAATCGTTTTGATAGTCAATGAGGGAGTGAAGTTAGAGCTTGTGTTCGTGTTTCAATTCAAGTTCCAACCTCCAAATGAGAGGCAACAGTGATTTATTTATTCGTGTTAATCAAAATTCTTTAAACTTTGAACTGTTTACATCGTGCGATACTTTCGCAAACACATGCTTTTGCTAGCTCGCGTCGTGCTTGTTTGTATGTTTCAATATATACGGCATTGTTATGTGAGAAAGTGTCAACATTGCGGGTTGAAAGGATATGTTGTGCGGGGAAACCACCATTGATACATTATGGCAGTGCGTTATGGTGGCGAATTTAATGGATTTTTATTAATAAATAGTAAAGTGTCCCTTCAAGATTATAGTGTCAATTATTTTGGCTAAAGGCCAGAATATGACATATTTGTCGGTTATCGTCCACTCTCTATCGCAGATATGTTTACCACGCGCTTTTAATTGAACCTTGGGTTTGTTGTTAATTAATTTTGCATTTTTTTATAGCCAAAAGCTGTATTCTTCACGTGTATGGACAGTCGAATGATACCGACAAGATTTACGGAGACGCATGTTGGTGACATGTTCGTGGGTAAGCACAATCATACTTACATGCACACATATAAACCCATGTTTATGATTTTCTCTAAGAGATAAATCCCGTATTATTAGTCTAATTAAAGGGTTGAATGAAAAATGCAAAGGAGGCATTCTCGACATGGTTGGTCTCCGAGCACTCATCATCAATCAATTTATGAGTCTTTTGAAACGCATCGAATTGAGTGTTAATTAAATAAGCCAAAGTGTTTTTGAGTTGCGCGAATTAATTAACTTTCAAACTATATATATTCATAACGTTAAAAATAGACAAGAATACCTACACAACAAAATGCGTCGGTTAAATATGTTATCAGGCAATAGTTGCGCAGTAAGATATGGTTCTAGCTTTAATAGAAGAGATCGTTAAACATAATCAGTTACGATAATCATCGGTTCGTAAAGTCATTGACTTACTTCGACTTTTACTTTCATGACGCCTCGGGTTAAAGACTACAAAGTAATCCTAGGAGAGGCTCCTGACAGACATTTTTACGGCGGCGGGCACGAACAAACAAATAAAAGTATCTGCGAGAATCAAATGGTTCAATCTGGGCAAAGAGATAAGGGAAACATTCATTGCAAATATGCAAAATTATCCCCATGACATGATCAACGAAGTTAAGGTTGCAGGATGCACAAGATATGTGGAATTCTCTACAACGACTTTGCTTGGATAGATCCAACTCACTATTAGGGGCTTCAAAAGAAACTATCAACACGGCAAGCTAAAGCAGTGCCAAGTGATAAGAAAGAGCCATGAAGGATCCCTTAATCATTTTTCATTTGGGGGGTTATTTCCTGGAGCCTGTTTTACCATTATCCGATGTCCGGAAGCGAAGATCTAAGCTGATATCTAAGATAAGTTGTAACTCTCGAATCCCTTCGAGCTCCTAGCTTTGGAATGACTCATCCAAATGAAATAGGATTTTTTTTATAATAAAGTTCAATTATGTACAAAGATTTTTAGACATAAATCATCTTTGTAGGTTATCCTGAAGATGAACAATAGGCATTACCCCCTATTACGGTTAGCGAGTCGAACGGTCGACTCGAATTGAATTAACATTAAAAGGTAGGTAACACTTTTAATAATTGCAAATCAACTAAAATATACTCGTATCTCATACAGATCAACTTTGAAACAACTCAACACCTTTTTTTATACCCTATTCTAAAGGTATATTAATTTTGACGCATAGTTTGTAACATACCTTAATATTGCCCGTAGACCCCAAAAAGTTACTATATTTATGATCAGCATCGATAGTAATGTCGATCGAGCCATGTCCGTCCGTCCGTCCATCGGCAAAAATTAGGCCTTTAAACTGGACCTAGAGAGCTGAAATTTTAACCATATACACTCTAGGGTCCCAAAATAATAAAGTTTACGAATTTTTGAAATCCGCCTACAGACACGCCCACAAACTCAAAAAAAAAAAAATTTTGGAAAAAATCGAATTTTGAGCTAGAAAGCTGAAATTTTTTATATATATTCTATGACTCCTAAAACGGCTCGGGATACAAAAAATTCAAAATCCGCCCACTGACACGCCCACAAATAAATAAAACAATTTTTTTGAAAATCCAAAGTTTGAGCTAGGGAGCTGAAGTTTATAATATATACTCTCTAGGGGCCCTTTATTCTCATGTGTTATTTTTTTTTTAAATCCGCCTACTGACACGCCCACAATTAAATAAAACAATTTTATTGAAACACCCAAGTTTGAGCTAGGGAGCGTTTTCTTTTGATAAAATCCTTTAAATGTTATATAACAAAATATGTAGAGCGTTCTTAACAATTCAACCATACTTAGACTTTTCTCACGATCACTTATGAGGGATAGGAATAAGAATAGGGTATCCAACAGTTCGCCCAAGCGGACTGTAGCCCGTCCCTATGTTTTCTTATGTATATGAGACAACCTTTCTTATATGTTATTGTTAAACGTATTGCCTACTTTTAGATGTTTATTTAATTCGAGTCGAACTTTCGATTCGCTAACCGTAATAGGGCGGTTAATCTATAAATTTTATACAATTCAAAAAAGTAAAATGTTCGATTGAAGCAATACTTTATCCAACAAAAATTGTCAGTACAGGCAAGTTAGGATGTTTGTCTCTCAGTCTGGTTGCAATGACTTACATAAATCGGTCCCTCTTTAAAGCTCTCACAGGGTTGCCGTAGTGTGTATGATAATTCGCCATAACTCAGAGAGCAATTCTATTAGGGTTACCATCTTCCAATTTAAAATAAAAATATTGCGGAATGAAATAAATTCCGTTTATCTTTTCCCTTTTCTGGTAAGATAATAATAGGCGCGTTTTTTTAAGGGTATCTCCAGTAGACCAACAAAATATATTAATTTCGTAACACAAAAAAAAAATCAAAACGAAAAATATATCACTGTAATAAATTGGATTAGGTACAGTGATATATTTTTCGTATAAATATAAATATATATATAAATATTGTAAAACATAAAATATTAATTTCTAATATCACTACTCAACTAATCCGATGAGTAATTACTGCTACTTAAGTCTATTATTAACCTTTCAACTGCTTCCTCGGCAAAAACGTCCATTTCCAACATATTTGGCTCAACAACCTGTTCAAAGTGTTGGACACATCGATGCCATTTTTCCTTGTCAACCCTTGTAAGTGCTGTCGTTAGTAAGTCTCTTATTTCAGCCATTTTAAATGACTTGTTTTTGCTTGCTACAAACCCTTTCACTTGAGCCCAAACCAATTCTATTGGATTAAGGTCACAGTGATAAGGCGGCAAGCGAAGCACTTTATGTCCCGCATTTTGAGCCATTTCATCCACGACGTATGTTTCATACTTGGCTTTGTAACGATTAACGATTTTAAGCAACCCCTTGTATGATTGCATCCCTACCTAACTTGAGGTATTCCTTTTGGGAATTGCCGTATTCATTGGCAAAACAGGTGTTATTCATCGGAAAAACAAAGACATCATACAAACAGATACATAATGATTTATTTGTGATGTATTTATGTTTTTTTTTTTATTTAAACAGTTTGCGACATAAACTCAATCAGCAAGATTTTCTAAAAACATTTCCCAGTCCTTTCCGCTATATCTATATTGTGAAAGGTAGACACAATCAGGCAATTAGAATACAAAATTATATAACCACGACGCAATGTCATATACCTAAACAGATGGTAAAAAAAACTGCACTTGTGCAGCTGTACAATACAAATAAAATAAAATTAAAACCGAATGGCAGCACCGCACGTAATAATTCGTTCTCAAAAGCACCAAAACCGAAAGTTTTTTGACAAAATCCATAGAAAACCCCTTAATGATATTCTTCATTGTAGAGATGGTAATACTCTTCTGATGTGCTTCAGTCACACACACTGCTTATTTTGGTGGATAATAATAACAAGCGAACACAAGACGATCATGCTCATTCCCATTTGGCTGTGTGGAGACTGGTTGTGGTGGGTTGTATGCGAATTTTAGGAAAATTACAACAACAATTCCTTGGTATGACAGTGGTTTGGTTTTTATTTCAGTTTCAATTCTTGCGTTTGAGTGCCGTGAGAGTATCTAAAGGCACTACTGGTAGAAAAAAAGCTCCTCCATAAGGCCTGTACCTACTGACATTTTTTGTTGGATTTAGTATAGATCATTGGATTTTCACTGCGTTCAGTGGAGGAAAATTTGTGTGTGAGTGCGGCACAAATCTGTTTCTCTCTCTGTACCTTTTGTGCTGTGTGCTTTTTCTTTCGTTTTGTATGCACCTTTTGTAGTTTGTGTTTGGGTTGTTTTTTTTGTGGCTCATGGGATTGAGAAAGATAGCGTATGAAATGTAATTGAGATTGAGAGGGAGTCACACTCAGAGTATATCCATATAACGAGTACTCCACTCCCGAGTTTCGACGTTTTCTTTATCAGTTCTTATCAGCAAGAATTTTGTTTTAAATTTGAGAAGTGGCAGACTGGCGAAGCAACGCGAGCACGGGACAGCTAGTATATTTAAAAACTTATAATAATAATAATAGTAATCTGAGCGAATAGATTTTAAAGATAGCTCTTTTGGTACGATAAAGATTTGCTACCAATTCTGTAGTTCAAAGGTTAATGTTTCATGCTCTTATTCCATTAACTGGTTTTCGTAAGCATTGTTAAAATGTCAAACTAAACTCTCGTTCTTTCTTTCAGTACGTAATCCTGGTAATGTAATTCCTCACGCCCACCACTTCGAAGATGAATACTTTAGCTGTGAACCAGCTGCCCTAGAGCTCGGCTGTGTGGTTAATAATGTTCGGCATATAATCGTTTGTGGTCACAGCGACTGCAAAGCAATGAATCTCCTTTATCAATTAAAAGATCCAAATTTTAGCTCACAGGTAAGTAACGCCATAACATTTTTTCGCAGGCAATACAATTTTTATTATTTTATAGACAAATCGTCGTCTATCACCACTGCGTTCATGGATGTGCACACACGCTGCTTCCAGTCTTAAAATGTTCACCGAATGGAAGAATACAGGAATGAAGGATCCCTTAATCTTCTCCTCAGAGACACCTACTAGAAAATTTGTTGCCTACATCGATCCGGAAAATAAATTTGCGCTAGAGGACAAACTTTCACAGATCCACGTATTAAATCAAGTTTCCAATGTCGCATCGTATGGTTTCCTTCATGAACGGCTGAAAAAACACGACCTACATATCCATGCACTTTGGTTTGACATATACACAGGAGACATTTACTTTTTTAGTCGAGGGGCTAAGCGGTTTGTGCCTGTCGACGAGGAGAATTTCCAGAAACTTTCCGAAGAAGTTCGCAAATACTATTCCTAGTCGAAGAATAAATTCATCTCAGTTGATGCGTAGAGGATGTGATAATTATTTCTAGCTTAGCGTAGAATAAAACCGGTGTTATTCCCCACTTATGATGATGACGATTTAATATATGTAGTCCCATTTAAATTCCTTTTTTTGTATATTAGGCTTAAAATAAAGCGTCCTTGCAAGTTTTATTTCAAAAAGTTTCTCCTTGTAGTCAAGAAAAGTAGTGTATGTAAATTGAAATTGGCAGGATATTAACCTATCAAGCTCACTTTGTACAGCTGATGAATTCGTCACTGATTTGGGCGATGCCAAGACAAGAATCACAAAGAACATATTCTCCAGTTCTTCATGGAACTATTTTTCACAATTCAACTTTCAGATAATTTAAGTATTACAACGAACCCATGCGTTGACATTAATGACACTTTGCTCTAACCCAATGAGTTCGTTAAAAACGAATGTTCAGTTTTTATAATTTTATTTATATGGCGATTATTGTATTAAAAAACAAAAACAAAAAGTAGTAGCTAAACGCGACTAACTACGAAATTAAACTATCGACTATCAGTGGTACTGGTGACTAACTGCGTTACTGCTGGGATTCTCAAGTTCTTCAAAGTATTTGCGGGCATTGCGAATGTTTACTAGAGTTGCCTCAGATGGCATGCTGGGGTCAGACATTACAACCATTATGTATGTGTTGCTCGTAAAGGTGTCTATAAATGCGGCAAAAACACTGTTCCTAACCTCCATCGACTGAAACTTGGCACCCAACTTTGAGCAGCTCAGTTTGAATTGTTTGATTATGTTGGAGACTTTTTCGAAGCGATGAGAGTCCCGGTATTGCCTACTCTGACAGTGGGATATCACAAGGAAGGTGGCCTTTTCAAATAGAAGGACTTCATCAGCATCGATGACATTGGCGAAGTGTTCAAGGGAATTTTCCAGTGCTTCTACATTAGGAATGAGCATTGTTACGATGTTAGACCAGGCCCTAAGAAAGAACAAGCACAGAGATAAAAATAAAAAGTCTTCGAAATGGATAATCTACCTGTAAAGGGTTTCGTCCCAAATGCTGGTTCGGAAGCAAGTGATGTTGCCCGGTTTAGAAAGACGAATGAGATCCTCTTCACGTCCTTTGAAAAGACTTTCACGTTGTTCTTCTGCAACCAGATCCATTTTGTGAATGAGACAGAATATCTTCGCATTCGGCGAGTTCTGAAAAGGACAAATTTTTAAGTTGGTCGAGGAGGAGAGTTTGATGAAAGTTGTGTTAAAGTACTGCAACGATGTTGTTTTGATGCAACACTTTTCAAATGAATATCTACACACTTCCAATTTGATGCTGCTGATAATACGATCTCATTGCAATGCAACACAATCAATACGTACATGTAGTAGTGCCTCCAGGCACGACTGATAATAGTGAATGTCGCGTTCCAATTCTCTGCTCTCCACATCAAATACATAAATCAAAACTTCAACATTGCGAAAGATATTATCGCGCTGTGATGCAAAATATTGCTGCATAAATGATTCCTGTCCACCACAATCCCATAGATTAAGCACAAGATTACCCAGAAATCTGACATGCGAATGTTCGACATCGACTGGAAATTATTAAATATATATAAATATATGTAAATGTGTTATAAACAATTAAGCAAAGATGTGTTTGGTACTTGTTGCTCCTAATCGAGTGGTGTCTCTGGCGATATAGTTGGCAAAGATAATAGATCTCATACTGGTCTTTCCAGATCCACTTTTGCCCATTAAAAGGACCTTATTGAGGAAGTTTATTTCTTATTCGTATTTGTTAGCTTCTGTTTTGACAAGAAATTACCTTTTTCTTCATTTTGGAAAGAGTTTTTAATAGAAAAATTGGAAAATTTTATTTATTTCAATACTTTTGCGACTTCGCTTTATAATGAAATGTCAAATATATGCCAGATGTCAAAACAATTTGGTGGTGAAGTTGAGTACTATTCTTGTCGGGAAGGTAGTTTATGTTGGGTTCAGAGATGAAATACGAAAGCATCCGTTATATTTAGCAGTTCTTTAAAGTTTCGATATGCGTTCTCACGACCGAACAAGCCATTAAACACCTACTTAAAAAACAAATATCAGAAGGTAAGGCTACAGTCGAAACGTTAAAAAAGATATTGTTCACCTGTTTTGTTATGCACAATAGGTAAACTCGTTTGAATACGTTTTTAGGATTTGTATCGAAAAACAATGTTTTTGAAAAACAAATAACGGCCCTAAAAAGTGGGATGGCAAACAGCTTTCTAAGGACGAATTGTCTTGAACGACTTTGCCTACATACTTTGCGAAGAAAAGCACTTTCATTCCCATTGATGGGTGAGTGGATTTCCAAAAACTCTTCACACTTGATTATTTTAGGCCCGTCATTAGGCGTTTTTCTTTTATAGCCCCAAGCGGGGAACAGAGCGGGGCCCGAGCGATCAGAGCTCGCTCCGAACTGAAAGTAACCTGAGCGCTCCGAGCTAATTAAGAAACAGAATTGAGCACTGAACTGTCATTAGATAATTTTTTTTTTATTAATTTTCAAAATAGTCAGGTTTGCTTCTGAAATTGGTGTTTGTCAAGGATTGTTCTATTTAAATTATAATTTCTAGTAAATAAACTATGGAAAAAGCACAAATAATGAATGAAGTCAGCCGCGCTCAGCTTTTCGCTCGATGTGCTCGGTCATTTTTAATCGAGCTCATCGAACGAGCCCTGAGCTAGCTCAGAGATAAAAAAGAAATACAAATTTTGTGCTCAGAGCGCTCCGAGCCAAAAAAGTAACACAGTCCTTTTTTTGACAGCTCAGTGCCCCGCTCGGAGCTAAAAAAGAAAAACGCCTATTGATTGTGAATATAGTTTTTTTCCTTAATTTGTTTTCTTCCTTTCAGAACTGTCACTCCTTTGACAATTAAAGAAAAACCTAGTAAGCTGCAGGTTAAAAGTCGTCACATGGAGCCGAATTACGCATCAGTGAAGGAGCGATTGACTTCCATATATTTATTGAAAAAATTAATATGCACATTGGGAATTGGGATGATGTGTTATGGCTGAAACAGATGTGCAGCAAGACTCGTGCAGTAAGATGACTTTGTATGTAAAATGACACATTGCTACTGCATGGCAATTCTCTCTGCACGATGTCTCTTTTTCAATTTCACTGCACCAATAGTAGTAGAACAACACAATTTGGTACAATTTTTCCGGTTTGACGTTTCTTGCTGTGAAATTCTACGACATGACCTAGCATTTTAGTCTGCTTGGACGTTGAATCATATTTAGGTCAGGCAAAAAGTTTACTGAATGATGGCAATTTCTAGCTGCACATGTGTTTTATGTGCATTACTGCATGCATTACTGTTTGCGTCCGCGCTGCACATCTGTTTCAGGCATACAAAGCACCGCGTATATAATACAACTTTCAATGGTACTAAAATAATTTTATTACATTTTGCAGTTGGATTGTTATTGTTAATGTGTTAGAAGAAAGTCGGGCTCAGTGGTTAGTGTGTCGGACTTACTACTCGAAAGGTCCCCGGTTCGATTTCCCCCGGGGGCAAATTGCATCTAGAGTTTTTTTTTTGCACTGCTTGCGAACATCTGACAAACATCCAAGAGTATCAATTGTCATGAGAAGCTTCTCAAATTTGCCGGCCGGATTCGGCTTAAAATTGTAGGTCCGTTCCACTTCGCAAAGAAAATGCTTGGAGAAGCTAGGTTTAAGGCCCTGTATGGGCCGCTATTGCCTAATATTTATTTATTAATTTTTTGTTAGAAGAAAAACCGTCGTTCTTCGTGGTTCAATCGGACTCATTTGTAAGCCAGTAGTTCCAATCAACTAAAAGCGTAAAATTTTGTTTTTGCTATTTTATATATATTTTATATACCATCGGATAAAAAAAACACGATCATCACTAACAAGAAAATGCCAAGCAATCGAGCTCGGTACTCGAAATCATGCTCGATATGTTAAGCTGTAATGCCAAACTCATATAATTCAGTGACGCATTGCTCGCTAACTGATGTGGTCATTCGACACCTGCGTATGTTCTATCTCCTTCAGTAGTGAACCGTTTGTGATCACTGCGCAGTACACAAATTTATTTTCACCTTAGGTGGCATCTTCGATTACAAAAGATTTATGAGTTTAGCCGCCACTTCATCCACCCTACATTTACGCGATGATTAATGTGTCTTCATCACAAATGCTGAAATAACCTGACCGGTTGATCGTCTTTTGGGGAACGTTAAAAACAGCATACATATTTAGTAAATCCTTGCACAACGATCCTTTACCATATGTCGTGAGCATCTGTTGCGATTGGCTTTTCTCTTACTTACTTACTTAGGTGGGGAGGACCTGGGCCTCAACCCATACGCCTCTCCAGTTAGCACGATCTTTGGCTAACTGCCTCCAGTTGCAATTGCGCACTCCAAGTTGGTTGAGATCCCCTCCTAATTAAGCGCCACCTAAGGTGAGGTCTTCCTCTACTGTGTTGTCCCTCCGGGTTGGAATCGATGACTCTTCAGGCCGGAACGTCGGTGTCCATTCGCTCTACATGTCTTAGCCATCTTAGTCGACTGATACGCACTTTTTTGACCAGGTCGATGTCGCTGTACAGCTCGTAGAGTTCGCTGTTAAATCTCCTTCAAAGCCCGTCAACGCAAACGGGATCGAAAATCCCTCGAAGAATTTTGCGTTCGAAACGACCAAGAAGATCTTCATCCGCTTTTGCTAATGTCCACTCTTCTGCGCCGTAGAGCAGGACTGGCGTGATGAGGGTCTTATATAGAGTCTCCTTTGTTTTTTCTTGACAAGGCCTTACTGATCAATTGCCGTTTTAAGCCAAAAAACAGTGGTTGGCAAGTGTAACTCTTCGTTTGATTTCAGCTGTGGTGTCATTATCAGATTTATAGCGGAACCGAGGTAGACAAAGTTCCTAACTACCTCAAAATTATAGCTGTCTATCGTGACGTTCTGTCCGATTCGTCGATGTTGTGTATCCCTTTTTGTTGACAGCATATATTTTGTTTGATTGACTCTTCTCTAATACAAGCTTAATCAGTTCGAGCGCACATGCAAAGGCCACCCTGAATCGCAAACGAATGTGTAATTCATGGACGTGATAAGATATTTCGAATCTTTTAACAAGTTCACTTCGGTTTCGGCACTTTCACTCAAAAAGTAACGAGATCTCATATGGGAACGAGGAAGCGTCTATTTCTCCTTTTGGAATTCGAACACTTTCATTTTCAGATCACTTCCAGCCTCTAAATGAAAGTTTTAAAAAAATGTGAGTTAGACTTAACACATCATGATAATGGATGCGACGGTTTCGTTAATATTATAATGGCCAAATTTATAATAAATGCGCCTGAAAATGAAAGTGTTGTTTTAGAGTTGGTAGGCCAAGCAGACCTGGTTCGATATAAATGATATCAGAACTCCCGATGCAATTCGTTTCTTCTTCATCATATTATGTAATGTGGTTGTATTTCAAAAAGAGTTACAACATTTGTTGTCGAAATGTTAAGTATACATTTTAACTAGAGATTTTTTTTTGTATATATTTGCGTGCGCTAAATGGATTTTTTTTCTGTAGTATACAGCACCCTTATAGTGGAAACCACATCGCAGGTATTTTGTTTGTTGCTGTAAGTAGCTCCCAGCAAATGATTCATTGCCTATTTTTGGATGCTAATTACTGTATGAAAGAATGGAAGGATAGGAAAGAAGTTTGGTGCCATGGGACGTAACGGATATCCAGTTAATATCCGTTATTCGGCTATCCAGTAGCAAGAGCCAGTATTCCACGAAAACCGGATAAGTAAAATAAAATTTAAAAACAAGAAGTCCATCGAAAAAGTATTTTTCTTTATTCGCAGTACTTATAATTTATTAATGGTAGGTTGTGATGAATAAATACAAGTTTTTCGGCATTAACCGGTAAAAGAGGATTTGCAAATTTTGCTAACATTGGATACTGATGATGATTAGCTGACCACCAAGCCCAAGGGGCGCTATTCCGGTCAGTCCTAACTGTTTTTAAAACTATTTCCAGCTTTCGTCGCAGTATCATGTTTTTCGGAAACCTCATATCCATCTTTCGCCACTTCATCAAAACATTCCCAAAATGATGTATGCGTATCGCCAGTAATATTACTTTCGCTTTAATTTTTTTTTCTTGCTTGGTGGAGAATCCCCTCCTGCAACTGAATTTTCTGGCGGGCTCTATCAATTTGAATCGCTCCTAAGAAACTTGCCTTGAATCTCGGGTCGAGAAAAGTGGCTACAAGGTAGGTACTTTAGATTTTCATCAAGGTCGAAACGATGCTTTAATTCAGTAGTTAATAAAATCCTTATGCTCAATAGATTAGGTGTTCTTCATACCGTTTCTTCTTTTTGTATGTACCTAATTAATGTGATATCATGTGGTATAACTTCCGAGATACATGAAAGTCCAGAAAGTCTTATACACTGTTCCATTATCTTTTATTTTCTGCTTTAACAATCGCAAATAAAAGATTGAATTCCAACGTGTACGACTAGTTGATGTTGTAGTACATTAAATTCCTTTTGCATCGTCGTCAGGTTTTCTTGAGCCACACTCGAATGGTTAAAGTGTGCGACAAATCGTCTTGCAGCAGATATCATCTCCAATGCTTCAGGGTGAGACTTCAACTTTTCGTTCACTGCCAGTTTGCAATATTTTCCCCTGTGTTAGATCTTGCAAAGGGTTTCTTTGCCAGCACGTCCCAGCATGTTCTAACTTAAATTCAGGAGACAACCAATGAGCTAAGAAACTCAAGAAACTGTTATTTCTGTGCAAACAGGTCCACATGTCTGCTGTCAGCCAAATAGCGGTAGCTTTTAAGTATGGGCTTCAATTTTAGCATGTATTCGATCAGGAACAATTCGTCGCCCTAGTGACACAAGAACGTAACTACATTTTTTTACGATTTTGGACTGGGTATGTCACCTTTCTTCATATATCATTCTATATATTGTGGCAAAAAATTGTACCTCTAAGTGAAGTAGTTTAGAAGTTAGCACTTGCTGTATCAACATTTTTTTCGAAAAACCGTAGGGAAAATAGTAAAAAAATCACAAAATCGTCTCTCCTGAAAACTAGCAAATATTGACATACGTTTTTGTATCACTAAGGCGACGAATTGTGTTAGCTATTGTAGGGCGCAAACGGACGAACGAGTAAAACAAAGAGACCAGTGAGATTCACTTTACGACGGTTTATTAAAAACTGAACTACAGCAGCAATCGAAAGCTGTATTTAACGTCAAGTACAATACGTGATATTATATACTAGCAGGAGGATCATTCGATCATGAGGCCACTCTTTCAACTAGTTTGAAAGATATCGGGTTCTATTTACATTAGAGTTACAGGGTGTTACAAAAATAACGTAACTGTTCTTTAAAATTCCTACACAATATAATTTCGACAACTAATCTTCTTCACAAGTCTCCTAAAACTAACTCATTCTACAATAGATAGCGGTTCATTGTCCAAAGCAATCATTTCCGCGATCAAATAATGGTATTGTCGCGATTTTGAATCGTTAATGTCCCAAAGCATTTTTTTCCTAAAGTTTCTGTCAGTTTTAATTGTTTCTGCTTCTTTTTTTGTAACATTTCCCACGAGAAATCTTCGACTTGCACTGCAAACATATTAACAATCTTAGTTTCATTCTCACAGATTTCAAAATGTTTCCAAATTGGAGATCTTTTGCTCAACGATTCCATTTCACTTTGTTTGCTACAGGAAAGTTTAATAAGTATGTTCCTATCGTAATATTTATTCATTATTAATAATTTACGAAATAAACAAAGATTTATTCCCAATATTTCGCAACCGTTTTAAGTTCTAACAAGTAATTTATGCCAACCGTGTGTGCTACTGAGTTTCAGTAGCATTCCCCACATACCACACGAGCATGCAGACAAATAACGTTACCACAACCAATCAAGTTACAACTTGTATACGTGACGTGTCTGAACTAGAATGCATCGCGACGTATTCTGCTCTCGAATCCGCCAAGGAATATACAGAATATCCGATATTTGGTCAAATCATTATCCGTTACATCTCTAATTTTATTAATATGTATATCCTAAATTTTAACGGTCTTAATCTCAATTAAAAAATATAAGGCATTAGCCGTGTTTTTTTTGCACGCGGATATAGGATTGACACAAAAAAACGACCATCGCCGCTTAAGAATTCATCAAAAAAAACTTGGCAGCACACATGCACCTATGACATGAACCGTGACACAGCTGTAAGTTGTAGCTAAGAATCTTGTATTGAAAATCCTGAAATTAAAAAATATATATGTACTTCCGCCAATTGAAATTGATGCCAAGCACATTGTAAAATTATAAAAAAACAATTTCACATTAACAAATTTGCTAAATTCAATTACCCTTATAATGAAGTTGGAAAAATAATAATAATAAAATCACGAATTCGGGGGGATGTCAATATTTGACTTTTCCTGAAAAATTCATCGTAACAATTCATCAGAAACGAAGAAAATGCATTTTGGAAGCACTGTTTATCCCCGTTAAAGGACTTAGCGGTTAAAGTTAGAGTATATAGGATAAGTTGATGTCGTATTTTACATACAAATTTCAAATTATCCCTATATCCGCGTGCAAAAAAATACGGCTATTAACGATCTACAAAGGGCTTAACACCAAGCTTCTCCAACGTCCTGTATGTGGAATGATATATTTTTGTCACAAATGGAAAGGAACTACAATTTAACTGAATTGTTTGGCATTTGTTGTTAACAGCTTGTTTAATTGCATCCCCTTAGGCACAAACGTTTTTGTAGCTTTTTGGTTCTCCATGGGTTAAGAAGAAAATCGAGGTACATTATTTTTTAGTTACCCTTTTTAAATTAAAAATCAGGGGAACATTTTTTGTTTACTCCATTTACATTTTTTGAAAATCTATGCCTTCTCTCCTGCAAATTTATAGCCGAGGCTTTGATCTGGATATTAACCGTTCCACTTTGCTGCATACATACTGATCCACATGCGGTTATTTATTTTATTTATTTATTTATTTGTGAATACTTAAAAACAGTAAGATACAATATCGTCTAAGTTTGCCCTAAGCTAATTTTAAAATTATACAATCTAGAGGTGAGAATGAAGACTCAAACATACAATTTTTTTTTTGTTGGGAATTCGCAGGAAGTAAAAAATCATCGAAAGACATTGCAGAGCTAGTATGCGAGAGATACTTCTGCAATAGTGATAGACTTTAACTCATAAAAAACTCCCGGGGGACTGACATTCGCCATCCCGAATGAGATTGCACCTAGTCGACGACTAATCGGCAATTTGTTTTTGAACTACGTATGTATTTGTTGAATTTAACAACATTTGTCGGATTTCTAAACTTTTTAGGGTTCCGTAGCCAAATGGCAAAATATGGAACCCTTATAGATTCGTCATGTCTGTCTGTCTGTCTGTCTGTCTGTCTGTCTGTCTGTCTGTCCGGAAATGTGTCAGCCACTTTTTTCCGAAACTATAAGAGCTATACTGTTGAAACTTGGTAAGTAGATGTATTCTGTGAACCGCATTAAGATGTTCACATAAAAATAGAAAAAAAAACAATAAATTTTGGGGGTTCCCCATACTTAGAACTGAAACTCAAAAAAAAAATTTTCATCAAACCCATAAGTGTTGGGTATCTATGGATAGGTTTTCTTGATATCGAGGTTTCTAATATCATTTTTTTCTAAACTGAATAGTATGCGCGAGAGACACTTCCAAAGTGGTAAAATGTTGGCTCTCCCCCCCCTCTAACTTCTAAAATAAGGGAATGATAAAACTAAAAAAATATATGATGTACATTACCATGCAAACTTCCAACGAAAATTGGTTAGAACGAGATCCAGCAAGTACTTTTTTTTTAATACGTCATAAATCGCAATTTACCTTTCATTAAATCAACTCAAATATAAAAAAAAAAAACATTTAATTTCATAAACATAAACCTTATGCGTAAACCGTGAACCATTATTTTCTAATAATAAAACTGTAATAGGTGCCTAAGTAAATAATAATTCTAATTCGCGCGGAACCCTTCATGAGCGAGTCCGACTCGCACTTGGCCGCTTTTTTTTTGTTTGAAATCAATACCTGATTTCTTAGCCCTAGCTATCTCTTATAGATCAAGAGGTTTTACCCGTCTCAATCTCCTGATTGCATTGTCATTATTTAATAGTTCTGTTATTTCTTTGTTTACGTAGTTGAGAAGCCTACTTCTATGCCTTTGAGCAACTTTCTTAACTTCATCTTCAACCATTTCAACATTTAGATATTTATGCAGATCGGCATTGCGTATGTACCAAGGTTGAAGGTGCATTAACTATGTTCCTTAGTACTTTATTTTGGAAAACCTGAATTGTTTGTATGCAAATGGTATCTTCAGTTTTAGATTCAAAAAATTTTAGTATGCATATTTACATATTTACTGAAAAATGATCCTATAATACATTTTTCATTCTTGCTGTATTCCGAGTTTCTTTAATGTAACGCGGTAGAGAATTCCATAGACGGGTAGCATTTACAAAAATTTGGCGGTTTGATGTTAAACATGCAAATGAGGATGAATGAATTGACGAGACATACGCAAGGATACCATTCTAATTCTTTCTAAACAGTATTGAGGTTGCTGTGTTAGCAAAATATTGGATAATAATGTCACAGTGCGAAGTTAAACATAATTTTTAAAAAGGAAAACCGAGCAAACGATTAGCAAAACCAGAAACTTTATCATAAGTAGGCCAAAGACATATCGTACAGTGCTGTTAAACACATCATTCAATTTTCTTTTACTTACATAGCTGCAATTACAAAAAAATTTCACACACGTAAATTAATACAGGTATTATCAAGGTCTTAGCAAGTAATAAACGCGTTTTAACGATCGTAAAAGATTGAGTTACCCATAAGGTGCGCAGTGCACCATATACTTTTCCGAAGAGTATATTTATATGGTTATCTCAAGTTAAATGCCGATTAAATTCTAATTTTTTGCAGTTTTAACATAATCAATCGGAGCGTTGTTTAAAACAATTGAAGGAAAGTAGGAAAGATCCAAGATGTTTCGAGATATTACCAAACATTTCGGCTTTTTGGGGTTTAAATTAAGACCATTTATTTTGGACCAGTGCATAATTTTCTCTAAGTCTTCCTTGACACAAGAAACGAAATGCCCGATAAGTCCGAAAGGGCAGCTTAGATATAGTTGAACGTCATCTGCATACATGTGTGATGAGCAGTTCTTGACAATAGATGGGAGCTCATTAACGTACATGGAAAACAAAAGAGGACCAAGAACCTTGAGGGACTCGGGTAATATTCTGGAGAAAACCTGATAAGCTATCACCACCTTGAATTGCTTGCTTTCTATTGGTTAAACAGGAATAAAGTAATTTGGCAGCTACAGCTGAAAAGTTAAATTGCCGCATAAGCTTTTTACAAAGGTTAACATGGTTAACTCTGTCAAACGCCTTTGAGAAGTCAAGCAACACCAAAAAAGTTACCTCATCCCTATCCAATGCCAATCTTAAATCGTCAGCAACGCTTAGCAAGACAGTGATGCAGCTGTGCTTATCACGAAATCCGGATTGTTTCGGAGTAAGCATATTATTTGACGTCAGATAAGCGCTAATTTGTTTTTGTAGAACCCTTTCAAACACTTTTCACAAAAAGGGCAAGATAGAATTAAATTCATCACCTTTTGCATTTTTGGGAAGTGGGACAATCTTTGCCAACTTCCATTGATCTGGGCACTCGCCGGTTGTTAAAATTGTATTAAACATAAAGGTAATATGTGGCAACACAATCGGCAATACCATTTTTAAAAATGTGGTGTGAATTTCATCCGGCCCAACACAATTTGACTTTATAGAAAGCATACATACATTCTATAACATCAGCACTATTCACCGCCAAAAATCCGAAGCCAGGATCATCCGAATGAACCACACATGAGAATGAAGCCTCAGTGGTAATCGAGTGAGGCAGAGATGGTAAACATACCAATTGTTGGTTTAAAGTATTGCTATCAATATCTACAGCGCCTCTAAACTTACCAATTCTCAACTTCTGTAAATTATTCCACAACTGACGCCCACTCAAAGAAGTACTTAGCCGGTTTGAGTATATTTAAGATTTAACCTTACGTATTTCCATTACTACTTAATTGCGCAGTGAACAATACATTCGCTTGAACTCATTTAACCTGTGACGTTTCCAGCAATTATAAGCATCATCTCGTTGCTGCATTAACAAACGCACGTTGCGGATAAACCGTGGTGTATTGCACAATATTATAACCTTTGTTTTTAAGGACACATGCGTATTATGCAGGGTGGTAATGGTTTTAGTTATGAACTGCAACTGCTCATTTGACGATTGTAAATAATACGTGTTATCCCAGTTCGTTAGCCTGTTCTACCTCAGGAAAGTATCGCCTTTAATGCCAAGCGCTGTTTATCGGGAGCGCTGCAGAGATATTCTAAACCCGTCTCTGCATGGAAAGTAGATCTACATAATATTTATAGAGTAAAATTATTTCCTAAACAGCACCAGCATTTAGCTTATTATATATACTGTCAAGTTTGTTTCTAAGGTGCCAGCGGCTTAAAATAAAGTTTCGTTAATTAGATTTTCAAAAACCTAAAAACTCATCTTTTAATAACTGAAAATAAAACGAAAAAAACTTAACAGTTTTGCGAAGATATGAAGAATTTTAATCACCACTTTCGATACAAAAAAAGGGTAACCTGTTGTAAATAAAAAAAAACCTGTATGATACACATAAACGGTTAAATATTTAAGTGCAATCGCAACAACTCGAAAGTTGTAATGCAACTTTAAAGTTCATACGTACCATAATAAATAATGCGTGCATAAGACACTCGTATGTCGTATGTATATAAATATAGTTACGGAACGTTTTGAATTGTTCCCATTCCAGTAGTCAGTTTCCTTTCTGTGCCACTGCACCTTAATCGCAATGAGTAAGAGTAGGTTCATGAAGAAAATAAAATGAATAAAATTTAAAACGAAAAAAAAGAATTTCCTTCACAAGAAGGACCCGTCACGGAGGCAATGTTTTTTCGATAAGTATCACAATTTAAATTTATAAATAAAATCAAATGGTCGAGATAAATTTTCAATAATTGTTGGCACAGGGTGTTATAAATTTGGAAGCATAATTGAATAATAATGATCTTGATTTATTTAATTAAAAAAAAAATGATTTCTGAATGCGATAAATAAATTAACACGGTAGGTGACCTTGACCCGCCCAGAGATGAGCTAAGGATATCTCTGCAGTGCTCCTTGAAAACAGCGCTTGTCGTTAAGGCGACTTAGGAAGAAACATCACGTCTAGGTAATTCTAACATTCAGGTGAGCCTAGCGACACATTTAACATCTTGAAGCTGTCCCGCAATCCGTCTCGGTAAGAGCCCTGAAGAATAGGATGATAGAAAAGCTTCCACTGTGGTTTTGCCTACGTGAAGGAACACCTCCTCAGATAGGGGAAATACCATCTGGACCAGCGGACTTCGTCAAGATCTGGAAGCAATTTTGCCACTGTACTATATGCTCAAGAACCGAGGGAGATATAGCACAATCTATGAGTGTTGAGCTAGGTGCGAATGGAGCAGTAAGTAGATACCATGCCCACTAAACGACTACTATTTTGTGGGTAAATAACTCATACACGGCCTAAAGTCCAGCTCCCTTAGACATTCATGTTAGCGAAGCTATATTTCCGAAGCGAAAGAAACGCTTAATGACAAACTATAATATTGAATGTTTGTCTGACTTTTGCAACAGGTGGGAACTCTTAATGGGAAATTACGCATACCTAACAGGTAAACTTGCTTCCCCCCATTTACTACGTTAAACTACGTCTACTAATTACAAGGAAATTTTAAATTATTTGAAACAAAATGGTTGGAAAATTAGTTTAATTTTTATGTTATGAAAAATACAAGAATATGTTTAAAAAATGTAACAAGCAACTAAATTGACCCAATTTTTGGATGCTGTTCGGACAGTCTGAGCGCGAAAACAAAATTATAACTACGTCGTACATAATACACAGGGTGTTTCCGATTTGATATTAAATAATTTGAAAAACGATTTTTGGATAAGAAAATCGTCCCACATTAAGGGTTTGAAACACATTTATGTATACTAAATTTGATAATGCATCGCTTGATACAATTTTTTGGGGTGAATTTTTGAGTTACATATTTGTTACTATCGTCAGCAGAATCACATTCGAAACCATGCATCCATGTGTGACAATTGATGGTCAATTAGCGTGACAGAGATTATCACGCGCAAACTAATTTATTGAGTGACGTATATGACTGTGGATGCCCCACATTGAAACGTTAACAGCCTTTTTCATAAACGTATATTGAAGAGCAAACACAGTTACGCAGGTTCTATTATGCCTCTGAACAAAAAACCCTTTTTCATAAAACTTTTTTTTTTTTTTTTTTTTTTTTTTGTCGGGATGTGTGAAACTTTCTGCACTGGAGCACTCAGACTCAATACTGGTCCATTGTACTGCCAGGCAGACACACCACATTTTACTGTGGGAATTTACTCGTTTTTCTAAGAAAAACGAGAAGGCGCTTCAATGATAAGGAGCTTAGGTTTACAGCACTCACCATATCCGCACCAAATACCTGCCACCTGATACGAGCAAAAGCAGGACAATCACAGAGGAAATGATCCGCAGTGTCGTCGCTTTCTCTACAGGCTTCGCAGTTGGTGGTGTCGCTTAGGCCTAGCACCTTAAGGTGTTTGGCAAAAGCGTAGTGTCCCGTTAGAACGCCAGTAGTCTGTCTGCAGTCTTTTCTGTTGAGAGACAACAAGAATGCCGCGAATTTCCCACAGACGTCGGGGAGCATTTGCTTAGTCTGTCTGCACCCTGGAGAGTCATGCCAACGGCGATTGTGTTCATAGGAAACCCAACCGTCAATGGAAGCCCTGACCGAGGACGCAGGCAGACAGATCGCTGGTTCAGGTCCTGAGAGGTCCCCCTCTGAGCCTTGTCTAGCAAGTTCATCGGAGATCTCGTTTCCCGTGATCCCGTTATGACCCGGGACCCAGACAAGTTTAAGTGAATTCAGCCTTCCGACCGAATTCAGAGATATCTTGCATTCACGTACTATTTTGGAGGTAGTTAAGGGTTTGAGTAAGGCCTTAAGCGCAGCCTGACTGTCGCTACAGACGCAGATACTTCGCCCCCTCCACCTGTTCCTCGTAACATAGTCCATTTCCATTAGGATAGCATAAGTCTCTGTTTGGAAGACTGACGCATGTTTGCCTAACGGAAAGAAAAGTCTAACGCTATCGCTCTCCACGAAGACACCAGCACCAGATCCTTGATCGGTTTTGGAGCCATCCGTAAAGATTCGACTGCATTCCCTTCCAGGTTCAGAGTCCGGCCAGAGCCAGTCCTGGACGCGAGGAAAGTCGACCTCGTATTTGCGCTTTAGCCGAAGTTCCGGTGTCATCGCATCAGACGGCATATCCATAAGACAGGAGTCGAAGGACAACCGTTGCGCAAGTTCATCAAAACTCCAGTGCGAGTTATACCAAAAGCCACCTCTTGTAAGACGTGAGATAGCCTTGATTGTACAGCCCATGATGTAAACATCAAGGGGCGGAAGGTTCAATAGTGCATCTAGGCCGGAGCCAGGCGTGCTGGGGAAGGCCCCCGTGCAGCCGAGACATACCTGCCTTTGGAGTTTGGCAAAAGCAGCAGTGACGTATTTACGTGAAAGCTTATTCCACCAAACAACCGATGCGTATGCTATAAATGGTCTTATCATAGCCGTATAAATCCATAGGACTCTTTTCGGTGATAAGCCCCATGTCTTGCCGAAAATGCCTTTGCACTGACAGAAAATAGACAGCGCCTTGGCAGTCTTCAGCTCAACATGTTTGGACCAAAGAAGTTTGCTATCCAGGATGACTCCCAGATACTTTGCTTCATTGGAGAGTTGGATTGTGACGCCTTTTAGCACTGGCTGAGTCAACCCGACCAGCTTCCTCCTTCTCGTAAAGAGAACAACCTCAGTTTTAAGAGGATTGACCGAGAGCACATTCCTAGTGCACCATTCGTCGATCACGTCAAGGGCGGCCTGCGCCTTGGCGCATACAGTCGCTAGGCATGATCCAACAGAAAGCACGGCAACATCATCCGCGTACGCCTGAGCGTAAATATTAGAACTGTTGAGTGCGTTCAACAGAGAGTCGACCAGCATACACCACAGCAGTGGAGACATGACGCCGCCTTGCGGGCAGCCTCTGTTTACCCCCGCCATAACATAGCGGCCACAATCCGCATCCGCAACCAACGTTCTATTCATTAGCATTGCTTTAATCCACAACACCAATGGTTCGTCTACTCCGTGTTGTCTGCCGGAGCTGCACATGCTATCAAAAGTCGCATTGTCAAAAGCACCCTCAATATCGATGAAAATGCCCATCGCGTATTCTTTTCTGTCAAGCGCGCCTTCAATTCTACCAACTTGATTTTGGAGCGCAGTCTCGCAGGATTTTCCGCGTTGATAGGCATGTTGCATCGGAGATAGTGGGTGCAATCGCAAAGCACCTTTGCGCACGTGAAGCTCGACCAGCCTTTCCAAGCTTTTCAGCAAGAAAGAAGTCAGACTGATTGGTCTGAAGCTCTTGGCGAGCGAGTAGTCACTTCTGCCAATTTTTGGTATGAATGCCACTCTAACTGTACGCCAGGGTGTTGGAATGTATGCCAGTGCTAGGACAGCGGTGAAGATTTTCTTCATAGTCGGTAGCAGCTGGTTTGTACATTGTTGCAGCATGGCTGGGTATATTCCGTCCGTACCAGGCGACTTGAAGCCGTCAAAAGACGCAAATGCGTATTTAATGGCCTCGTCCGTCACCACGGCCTTCGCAATATACCAGCTACGCCGAGTTGTTTGTCTTGGCTCACTCATAGTCTCGGTAATCGGGGCTGGTTGTGAACCAATTGTAATCTGGTTACCTGGAAAGTGAGACTCCAGCAGATAACTAAGAGTTTCCGCTTTCGTCTCAGTGAAGGTGCCATCAAGTTTTCTAAGTGAGTCCAGTTTGGCTGGTTTGCCCTTTTTCAGAACTTTAACCAACCTACTAGTTTCACCCAGCTTTTCAATCTTTTCGCAGAAATTCTTATAAGAAGCACTTTTCGATACCCGAATTAGCCTCTTATATTCCTTCTGCTTCGATCGGTAGAGATTCCAGTCTGTCTCCAAATCAGTCTTGAGTGACCTATTTAGAAGCTTTCTAGCTTCTCTACGAATTCTTTGCAGTTCCGAGCTCCACCAGGGAACCGGTGTTCTGCCAGGGGGTTTGCTTACTGGGCACGTCAGTTCAAAACAGCTAGTAATGGCACTATTCAGGTCTTGAACAGCTTCCTCTACCTTTTGTCTCGTCCTGAGTTTGGTTGGAGTTTTGAGAGTTTTCCCTAATTCCTCCCTGAAGCGTATCCAGTTGGTTTTTCTCGGATTCCTCCTCTCCTGCAAAGTGATGGCTTCGCATCCGATTTGGAATTCGATATATCTATGGTCTGAGAGGGACACCTCCGAAGAGACCCTCCAGTTAGTAACCGCCTTAAAGTATCTATTTGATAAAGTTAGGTCGATCACTTCCTGTCTTCTTGACGTCACAAAAGTTGGTTGCGAGCCAACATTGTTGATAGTAAGATCAGATGATAGAATGAAATCCAGGAGATGGTTTCCTCGCATGTTGCATTTGCTGCTGCCCCAAACAGTGTTTTGAGCATTGGCATCACAGCATATAACTAGGCCCATCTTCCTGGTGTCGCAATAGTCAATGAGTTCAGCAATTGCCCTCGGTGGTGGAGGCACTACCGAATCATAGGGGAGATAAGCTGACGCCACGATGAAGGTCTTCCAACTTCCATTCGTTTCGTAGCTAATGGCTGCAGCAACCAAATCTTGGCCACAAAATTGTCCAAGCTTAGTCGCTGAGAAAAGGTTCGACACAGCAAGACAAGCCCGTGGTCTCTCGGACCGCTCGTCACAGAGTATCGTAGTGCCACGAACACCTCCAAGGCCACAGATGCGATTTTTCCACACCCATGGCTCCTGTATGGATGTTATGTGGGCTTTTGTATTCAACACAGAAAGCTTCTTACCGATGAGTGCAGTAGCAGCCTTGGAGTGTTGAAGGTTAATCTGAGTAAATCCAATCATTGGAAATACATCAGCAGGAAGTGTTCTAGTGGAAGGGCACGCAGAAGGTGCGCGCGCAGTTCCACCGACAGGAGTGTTTGAGGTCTTCTTCCTCCGTTTTTTCCTGTTCGAGCTATTGGAAGGGGAGGCAGCGTTGGTTTCTGTCAGCTGGCTGGTTTCGGTTGGGGTAACCTCTGCCGACCTGCATCTCTTTGCCGTCGCCGCCGGGGAAGGGCAGTTCTCAGCGCTTGCGCCTTCAACTGGCGGTGCAGTTTCTTTGCGCCGCACGATAGCCGCCTTTCTCCTTTTCCTCTTTCGCTGGCTCTTAGATGGACGCTGACCAGTGGACGCCGCCTCTGTGGCCCGTTTCACCTGTTCGGTTTCGCAGGCCTCGTCGGCAGCATCACACCTATCGGCTGTCTGTCTATTGGTCTGAAGATTAAGCGTATCAGGTTGAACCTCTCCGCCACTTTCTTCATGTTTCCAGCCCAGTCTACCGAACGTGTCGGAGATAGAGCTGCAGGAATCTTCGGAAGCAAACCTTTTCGCAACTCGAAGGTCAACGCCTGTACAGGCGGGGGGTATATGTATGTCGGTTGGGGCCTCCAGAATCCGTGCCCCGACCGTGGTCGAAAAGACCACGGGTGGATTTTCGCCCATGCGAGTACCACCTGGAGTATTTGAATCATTAAGTTGTTCCTGCATACTTGTTTTTTGGTTTGGTTCGCGATAGAGCTTTGACGGTGTATAAAACGCCGCTATGACTCTAAAACCTCGGATCACGAACGTATCGTACCGAGGTCCCCCTATCCACCACCTGGGGACGCGCCTGGTGGGTAACCAACCCGACAGGTTCATAAAACTTACTCAACGTTGATTAGAGGCTGCATAAGCTGAACGCATCTCCAGGTTGATTAGTGCCTGAATAAGGATGCTTTTATATTGAAATGCCATTTTTTCCTTCTTTCTTTTGCTCTGAGAAGTCAAAATTATTTTGTATTTTGATTCAATAAGAGAAAGGAAAATTGTAAATAGTGGCAGAACCAAGTAATAGTAACAGCTGTAATAATATTGTGGTAGGCAATGGTGCGATGCTGATTGGCAGGTCTTGCGTTCGAATCCCGACCAGGGCCATGTTTTTTAAATTGAATGCATACAAGAAAACAGATCTCCCTAAAGCAATTTAGACGCCACCTGTGGATAAAAAAATCTTATCGCACCAAACTTCTTTGCTATCCTTATATTCTTTCATGCAGTAAGTAGCACATTAAAACAGGCAATGAATCATTAGCTGGGTGCTGCTTCAGCAACATGCAAAAATGCCTGCACTGTGGTTGCATTATAAGGGAACTGTATCAATTACAGAAAAAATAAATCCCTTTAGCGCACGCTAATTATAAAAAAAAATATATATGCTGTGGGGTGTTGGTGAACAATTGAAATTTAATTATTTTTCCATTAAAGAACAGAAGCGTTATGGTATTAAAAACTCCAAATATCAGCAGAATATTTTCATTTGATTTTTCCCAAACAGCTGATTTGTGCAGTTTGGGCAGCTAGATGAAATATATTTCTTCTTTTTTGTATTTTATCTGACAAAAACTCTTTGTAACTAATATGGGCCAGTGCCTAAAATAGATGTGCAGCTCAGACGCACGCAGTAATGCATGCAGTAACGTACATGAAACACATTAAAATTGCCTAACCGAAATATCCCTTAACGACTAAAGGGCTAGGTATTGTCGTCGAATTTTACATCCCGAAACGTCAAACCGGAAAATTTTGTACCAAATTGTGTTGTTCTACTACTATTGGTGCAGTAAAACTAGAAACAGAGACAACATACTGTAAAAATGAACAATGTGTCATTTTATATACAAAATCATCTTACTGCACTCCTGCACATCTGTTTCAGCCATTATGAATAAGTTTTTTTGCAACGGTGTATAAAGGCTGCGTTAGCACTTACACACTGCGTAACTACTCAACCGTTCAGAGGGGCATTAGCGAGTTCTAATGAATAAGGCCTTAGATCCTCCAAAAGCTTATTTTTACCATCCAAATAGCTTCTTAGTAAAAATGATCACCTCATTGTTTGTAAATAAATATTTACTCCTATAGAATTCAAAGCTTCATGCCAAAAAAACAACACATGTATCCATTCCACTTCCAATGCCACCCTGTGTAAACTGCTAAAGACTTTCTAAAATTGTTTAAAGCTACGTAAACAGACCTCGGGTTAAATGTGTCACTCCTAATTCAGAACTGTCGCACAAAGAGAGACCAATAACAGTTTTATAAGTTACAATAAATCAATGGGCAATGTTTCTGGCTAAAAGTGGTAGTTGCTATTGCTAAGCTATGCAGCACGTTGGTAGTATCGGCCGGTAGTTTATATCGTTCGGAACAGAACTAACGAAGTTCCGAAGAATCAATTTCTTAAGTATTTATTTTCATATTTAAATTGATCATGTTATCGGTTAAAATAATTCTTGTTGTAATTGCAAGTGGAATTATGCAATTCACATGTGATGCGGCCAATAATGGCGAGAAGAAGGTAGGCCTATAAATTCAAGCAACAATCAATAAATGTGTTTGTAATTTGTTAGTTACAAAATCGATGACAACGTATAATACTTGTATGCAAAAAGCTATTATTTAAGAATTATGTGGATGTAATAATGAATGGAACCATGGTATATCTTTCAAGAACTTCATTCAAATTCAAATGTTGTGATCGGTGATAAGAGTAAACTGTGAGTGCGTGCTTAAATAAACAATGGGAGTCACAGTTTCGAATTCAAGAGTCGATGTGGCTTAGAGGCTGTGTATATGCCTTCAAATTTGAATAAAAATTCAAATAATGAGGATGTTGCTGTTATTTTTTGTTGTATTTACTCTCGCATGAGTACTTCCAATTTATAAGCGAAATTAACAGCATTAAATTCTGAAATACAATTAAATAATTCTCTCAGTCTGTCAAGTGGAACGGTGACTTGTTTTAAATTAAATTCTTTTTATCCAACTGCATACAGGAGCAGTGGCAATTTACTTATTCTATAGAGACAAGGTTGTGATCTATGGAAATAGGAGACACTTCGTCACTGAAGCCAATCAAATGCTTCTGTTGCATTTGTTCGACGGTGTTTGCAGGATCTTTCCTTTGAATATGCCAGTGCCAACTGAACCGCGGTCGATTTTGATTATTTTGTAGATAGATTTTTTACATAAAGTCTTCCTCGGATCTTTGAATTAGTTATCTGATCAAGCTTTGTTACTCCTGTCGCCATGCGAAGCATCTTCATCGCAGTTGCCTTTAATTTGCCCGCTTACTTGTTTTATGTTGTCCGATATCGTGAACCGTTCGTGTGCCCCGGACGCACAACTGCGAAGTAGACTGTAAACCGTTCTTTTGAGTGAAATGCGGCTTTTCACAAGCAACAGAAACAGAAACAGAATCCAGTATGCTAAGGGACAGATCATACGAGTATGTGAAACCACAATCACGTTTTAGCGCTTGCGTAACTTTTGTTACTTGTTGTTGCTTTGCGCACGCTTTGACCTTTGACTCAAACCAGAAATTCAAATATTACCAAAGGCACGAACCCTTTTTTTCAAGAGATGATTTGACAGTCTATGCTATTCTCTACCTTCGAGCTGACAAGTGAATGACTGAAACACAGTCACGATTTGAAGCTTCGCGTTGACAAACGCAAATGTTTACTGGTTGAAGGAAACCAGTATCAGCTCTCTCTTCTTGCTTAATGCCCAGCACTTCACGCCACAGAGCAGAACTACGCATAATTAAGCCAAGGTTATTTGTCCTTCGAAACATACAAAAAGCAATAATATTCGATAGGTCCGCTTGTTTCCAGAAAGAACACAATTCATACAAATCGTCCAGCTTCATCGGTGCTAAATTATGGAGACTTTGCATACACTTGTTTTGTACAAAACATTATATAGGTACTACAAAACTGCGCAGCGGCTCGTTTTCAATCGCCTCCTCACGTCTCTTTTCCGATCCCATGCATTTTATGCCTTTAATGAAGTACTTTTTTTACAGCTAAGCGTTTTGGTACTGTACGAGTCGCTATGCCCAGATAGTAAAGACTTTATGCAATATCAACTAAGCCCGAACTACGATGCGCTAAAAGATGCCATCGATATCACTTTGGTGCCATTTGGAAAATCGGAGGTATGATACATTATTTCGTTTTAATTTCGTCAGCTTTACCAATCGGTCCTTTATTTTAAGAGCGCTAACAATGGAGCACAGTTTTTCTGCCAACATGGTCCCGCCGAATGTAAAATCAATCGCTTGCAGTCATGTGCCTTGCATCAAACAACTGATCAAAAGACTCAAGTAGACTTTGCAATCTGCCAAATGGCTGGTTACTACGAGCATTCTTCTTCATACTGTGCCGAATCTGTTGGTCTTTTAGGAGGTATTGAGGAGTGCATAAAGTCTGAAATAGGCACCGCATTACAATTGGAGGCAGAGAAAATTACACAACGATATGCCCCAACTTTTGTGCCGACTATTATTTACGATGGGGTAAGTTGAACGAGTGCGGCAATATTTTATTCAATAAAAATTAACATTAATTTTTATAGGAATTCAATCAGCAACTGCAGGATGATTCTCTTAACAATTTTAAAGGCGTTGTTTGCAGTCTCCTTCAGAAACGTGGTAGTCTTTCATTTCATTCGGTTTGTCAATAAAATGCCTTGTACTGTTTATATGGATTAGAGAAAGCAATAAATGTGCATGCGAAAATTATTTTTCTTAACCTTATTTCTATAAGAAGTTTATTGACAGATAATAATTAGAAAATAAAATAAGAAATCAATAGAAAACTAAAAACGGAACTATTGCTTAATTTTGTTTGTTGTAATATTTTTACGCTAAAGGGGTTTTACCGTAATTGTTACAGTATCCATATATGCTATGAAACAGCGCAAGCATTTGTGAACAGGAAGTAGCACCTAGCAATGGCATATTTCATTGCATGCTTTTCGGTGCCACTTGCTTTAGAATGTATAGAGAGATAGGAAAGAAGCGTTTTGGTGCAGTTGTATAGTTTTTCTCCACGGGTGTTGTCTAAGTTGCTTACGGAGAGCAAGTTTTACAAATATTCGAAATAAAGTATTGGATTTAGCCGGGATTGACCGCACGACCTTCCAATCACTAAGCGAATACACTAAAACTGCACCGTTGCCAAGCGCAACGGTGGGTGACATTATGTCTTGCTTACAAACAGACATAATGTACAATCTGAAACGAACATATGTCCGGATCAAAGTCTAAATGGACTTAATGTCCGTTTGAAGAGGACATAATGTCTACTTTGAACTTCTGGCTCGCCGAAGCGTTTTAAAGGGAGGGGGGCACTTTTTGTGCTAAAATCTCTACTTACTTAAAATGTGTGAATGTAGTAGAGTATCACAGGTTAATCCCAAAAACAGTGCTCCTCCACGTCCAAGCAGGTTCTGCAGAAGTCATTTGTATAGACGCCAAGCCTTGTTGCGTGCTTGCTTATGAGACATCAGTGTCCGGTGATTACGCCAATTGTAGCATTAGACAAGTGTTGCCACTTGTCAACCTAAGGTTAGTTCTCTCAATAGCCTCCCTCATAAAGATGAGTTTGCATGTAGGAATGGGAATGCCTAAGCGACCTTTATCAGGTAGAAGGGATAGTATGGTTCCTTTTCTGGCGACGTCATCCGCCATGATTTCCCCCTGGAACACGCTGTAGTGATTAGGAAGACGAAAGGAGAGGCTGAGGTTCGGTCTTATTACCGAGATGTATAGCCAGTTGGTGATGCGGGGTTGAAGCCCCCATTTATTACCGAAGGCTTTTTTGCAAGAGAAGAGTAGGTACCTACTACCGTAGCTTTACGAACTATTTCTTGTATGTTAGGCTACCAGCTGAGCTTTTTATCCAGAATGAGACCCAAATATTTAGATTCATCAGAGAAGACTAAGCTTGTGCCCCTGATTGAGGGGGGATCAATGTGTGAAATTTTATATTTCCTAGTGAATAGAACAAGTTCGGTTTTGTGGGGGATAACACCAAACCCACAACGATCTGCCCATGTCGTTAGCTTGTTAATAGAGTTTTGGAGAAGTTCTTTCAGGGTGTTTAGGTTCTTCCCTGAAGCGGCAATTCCAACGTCGTCTACATAGGAAATCACTCTGCAGCCCTCCCTTTCCAGGCACATCAGCAGCAGTAGTGAACGTACTAAGTTCCAGAGGAGGGGGATAGGACTCCGCCTTGTGGGGTTCCTCTAGTGACAGATCTTCTGGCAGATGTCACACCCAGTTTTGAGTTTATAACCCGAATTGTGAGTAGTAGATTAATAAGCTCACCAAGTGTTCGGTGCCATCCACCAATTTTCAATACCACTTCTTATCGTATGATTCGTTTTCATTCGATTCATTCGCCCAACCATTAGTCCGTTTGCGTATTGATTTGCAAGCGTAAATTTATATAAAAATTTCATGTGAAGCTACAACCCTAGAAACCATTATAAAGCTAATTTAAAAAAAAAAATCAAAAGAGGGAATTGTTATTAATAAAACTTGAAACAGTAAACGGCACATCGGCGCTCTGAGTGCAGGTGCCGGAAGCCGTCTTTTAAACAGCAAAGTGGTCCGGCCAAACACTATTATAATATCTTCTTTCTCCCCTTCCTTTAGAACCATCGGCAGGATTTCTGGTTTCGGGTCACTTCATCACAATGCTGCTGTTGTTACGTTTGTGTGATGATCCAGGAGATTTTAGGCCTACCTCTTATTTACAAGTTGGACACTGAATGCTCGCTTTTTTATTATTGTTCGATAGTCCTTTTACGACACCGGTGATCTCCAGTCAAGCTTTTAGATGTTACATGTGTCGCTAGGCCGCCTAGATGTTAAAACGGCCTATAGATGTGATTTCTCCGCTTAGTCGCCTTTTACGACAAGCGCTGATTTTTTTGGGGCGCTGCACCTCGAATCCAGTATGGTACTGGAAAATCCAGTATAGTTTCAGTCATTAGGTTTGACGTATGAGTATGCCAACAAATATATTAAGGGTAGTTCTCCGATGTCGTAAAACTGTCGGAAACGACGTGGTAAATGAACTGTCAAAATTTGTATGGGAAATCTTTTACAACAAGGTGGTAAACTTACGACACGAATTTGCTATGTAACTCAAGATGGTAAATGGGATACACTTCTTATCTTCGTCACACTTTATAGATAAAACAAAGGCGCGTATCCACCAAATGATTGGTTTGTCATCATTTACACAAGAAGTTTTAATGGTTGTTCATGAAATGTGTGTTCATAAAATGTGTGCTCGACGCTTATCCAAATTTCAAAACTCCAAAATATACCTGTCGGTATTCTTGTTTAAAATGTCTTGCAAGTAAAAGATGTAAAAATTTTGATTTTGGATTTATGTGAAGGCAGATATTTTTAAACTGACCAAAACTAGGCAAGGTTTGGCGTAGTGGCTCATAGGTAAGTGTGTTGGACTACTTATCTAAGGGTCTCAGGTTCAAATCACCCCGGGCCAAATAACACCGAAAAGTTTTTTTTTCCACTGTCCCACTTCTTGCGAACGTCGGACCAACGCCAAGAGTATCAATTGTCATCAGAACCTTCTCAAATCAATCGGTAGGATTCGGCCTAATATTTATTTCTTTTTAAAATAAGTGACATAAGATTCTAAACCAAATTTCCGGTTAAAGCAGACAAAAAGACCATTGAGTTTATGATTGTGAATTTGTCATTATGGTTTTATTCGAGTAAATACCTACCCAGATTTTTTTGAGTCATAGTGTTAGAGCTATAACATTTCAAACTTCTTTGAAATCAACTTAACGATTTATGAAATATTGCGGTGTTTCAAAAGTCCAGGTACGTATTGAAGTCTTTTGTTAAAACATATAAGCATTTTGGAAATTACCGTTATACGACGATTTTGAGAAAAACTGAGTAGGAACGCCATATTCTAACGCTCACCTAAATAATTAAAAACGTTCAAAATCATTAAAATCCGTTTTTGAAAAAATCTGTCTTGCAAAAACCAACTATTTGTTAGGTACCGGTATTTAAAATGATAAAAAACATGTCCGAATTGCCCCAAATACGAAGGTTTAAGAAAATCCGTTCAAACACTTTGTTCTGGTGCCTCGGTCACGGACGGAAAGTCGAACCGACGGACGGAAATGTGGTACATACTTTTTCGGACTTCTCTTAGTATTCGAAATTTCAGCACGATTGCAATATCTTTCTCTTTAGAATACTAAAGTAAAAGCTTGCTTTGAAATTTAAAAAAAAAAAAAAACACAAAATAATCGACAGTTTTTAAAGTTGAACAGTTCGGCTAATTGATGATACAGAATTGACATCCAATCTCCAACTATGGCTTTTACTAAGACCTATCGCTGACCTTTGCTTATTCTAAGGATGCTACCATTGGAAATTAAATGGTATACATACATCTGACACCAAAAAGTGAATTTTTGCCCCTTTTGAGAGGCGTCTGGCAAGCGGAATGCGACACTTAAATCATCTGGGACCCAACAATTCTTAATTAGTGCATAATTCTCTATAACTTGTATATACGAGTATATAAAAGAAGTTGACACAAAAATACGAAAAATCAACGTTTTCAAACCACCACCCTCAGCCCTGTCGAAAAAAAACCCTGCCTTCTGATTGATTCTAATACCTTGACATGGAAGTTAATGAATTTTGCTTATACCTCCAGTTCCAAAATATGGTATCGGCTCTTGGTCTAAGTGCAATACCTTGAGGTGGCTAAGAAGTGTATCTACATTTAAGTAAGCATCAACAACAAGATTGATATACATTAGTAAACCCAACGCAGGAATACCTTAGCAAACCGCTGCTTCTCGGTATGGCAAAACAAATACGTTCAAAACTCCTGACGCCAGTTACAAAATTTATGCTCAATCGAACCTTAATCCAACCAGTTGTGCTTTATGGTACTGATTGCTGCACGAAAAGTAGAAAAGGCGAGCTATTAGGTTCTTTCGAAAGAAAAATACTCTGTCGGATACTTGGTCCTATGTGCGAGGAGGGCGAATGAAGAGAAGTGGATGTAGTCCAAAAATTGGCAAATCGAGCGAATAGACAATAATGCTCCAGCAAAGAGGATCCTTGACTCCCAGCGCCCAGGTTCGAGAAGGCAAGGAAGACCAAACCTCTGGTTTAAAAACCAAGAGATGCCAGAGCACTTGGTATGGACAACTGAAAACAGCATTCACGATATTGCATAAATTAGAAAGCTACAGTGTCACAGTAAGAGACCACAAACGGGTCGGGAGCCCGTTAAGTAAAAGTAAGTTACTAGGGTTATTAAAACTGGAACCCTTCGGTCAGTACTCTAACGTACTAAAGACTGAGGCGCTGCGCATGTTCTGGAAGAATAAAATTTGCAAAAGGAGCAAGTAAATATTTTGGGCGCATAGCATCGCTTAGGTCGATCTAACAACTATCAATAATGGAAGCATGCATGTGTCGAAATTGTAAAGAAGGGGCAGGTCACTCCTGGGTCACACAAATGCAATAACACAAGTATTTGTGTCTCAGTGATGAAATGATCCGAGACCACGAAGTCTGCTAATTTTTATTGAAGTCAAATTGGAGAACCCCACCGGCCATAACGAATGCAGTAAAGTGTGAGGGTTATGATACCCTTAATCCCGATCTCAGGCAGAGACGGGTCGGGAGCCCGTTAAGTAAGTAAGTAATCCTGATCATAACCTCGTCGTAAAGGAAGAAGAAGAAAAAGAGGATAGCTTAGTGTTATAGGTTCGCCTTTCCTGAGAAAAGATTTAAAAACAAAATAAAGAAGAATCTTATGAATTCAAGACTTGCAAAATGGATTCATTATGCGCTAGTTCCGCATACAGATCCCTCTCAGTCGCAATTTTTTTGTTAAATGGAACAACATTCTGCCAGTTCGCACACATATTTTCTTTTGTTTTCTCTTCCTGCCACAAGAAACAAAAGAAATCGCTTTTCCTGTCTCAGAAACACCAAATAGCATGCAACAATACAGTTTACTCTTACATGTGAGCATAGAAAGTGGTTGAACAAAGCTAGTGAGGAAGGAGTGAATCCTTCAAAAAATTGTCTCAGGAAAATGGAAAAACTCTCTGGTTCCTCAGGTGAGAATGCGAATTCGTGTTCAACTGACGAATCTTGTTAGTTCGTCTATCACTAGTAAAATTAAGCTCAAGCTTACTCAATACAGTTGGATTAACAAAGTTACATTTTAAAACAGGATTAACTTATAACAAAAATAGGTATTCAAATTACTACATATTTGTTTGAACAAATTGGAAACATTAAATAGAGGTGTGCAATCGTGACGAGGGGAGCACGGTACAGTGTACATGAGAGAGGAGTAGAAATACTCACTTAGTACTCGCCTCGGCAGCCCAAGTCTGGCAGTGTTTCTAGCTGATTGTGGTTGTTGGTTATTTCAGGGTTATGCAATGCGTAAGTAGTATCGGCCAGTAGTTGAAACTATTCGGAACAGAATTGAGAAAACATCCGAGGAATACATTTTTGGACATTTTATTTTTGACTACAATTTGAACATGTTATCGGTAAAAGTTATTCTTGTTGTGATTGCCTTTGGAATTGTGCAAGTCACCTGTAGTATGCTCCATTACGAGAAGAAGGTAAGCCCATAAACTTAATCCTAAGCTAACACACAATTTTTATAATCTATGTTCGATTACTAATAAAATCGAAGATATCGTATGCGGAAGGCTATTTTTATCGGATTATGGCGTGATAAATATTGGCGAGTGCGTGATAAAACAATTGGGGGCAATGTTTAAAGGTCAGGGGTCAATTGATGAAGGTCTAAAGGCCATTTTAATTATATACAGCTGTGTTCCCAAATTTTGTCCACATACCCGTAGCGATCGTCCTTATGCTTTGTTTGGGTCATTGTAAAGGCGAATCCCACCGGAAACTTCAAACGTTTAAAGTACCTACATCGTCTCCTTTGAATTTTCGATTTCAAAATTATGTTTCGATCTACCAATCGCTCGTCGTTTGGGAGGCTTAATTGCACAGAAAATGCGTTGAAATTGAACGGAATATAAATTTCGCAATCAGCCCTACTGGCTGTTTATGACCTACTCTAAGGGTATATTAATTTTGACTCATAGTTCGTAACAAACCTTAATATTGCCCGTAGACAACTAAAAGTTACTTTATTTGTGATCACATCGATTTAATCACGCAAACTTTATGAGGGATCGGAATCGAAACAGTGTATCCAACAGTTCGCCCAAACGGACTGTAGACTTCCCTATGCTTTTTTATTTGCCTTTTCGAACCTACGCATTACGTCGCGTGTTTTCAAGTGTCCAATTAACCAATCACGCCCTTTGGTGGAATGGTCCGCCTTGCTTAATATGCCATCCGTAGTCATGGCCGGCACAACAGATTTATACAACCATTCTGGATAAGAGCTCTGAATCAATCAATACAACAAGTACACCATATGCGTTGCCTCCAATTTGGGATCTCATCTACCGATACTTGGGTCTGAGGATGAGGCGTGTTTCAACTCCAGGCCTCTCTGTTCGATCTCCTCGGATGTTAACGACCTCCTTACTCTGACCACAGCGCATTTCTTGATCGGGCAGCCATTGAAAGCCGTTCCAAAACCTAACATTAAAGACTTAACGGGCAATTTGGTAAAGAGCTGGCAATCGATATCAAGTTTGAGACAACATTTTTGGAGAAGGTGGAGCACGGAGTACCTGTGCAACCGCAATAGAGCTCGTCCCAGCTCTTCAGGATGGGAGATTTGGTTGTGCTTCGTGATGAGCGGCTACCACCCAGTAAGTGGAAACTAGGTAGAACCGATTAACTCGACGTGATATGGTCGTTAGTTGAACAGATAGTAAGGTAAGTGTGATTACACTGAAGACAGCTGATTTAATTTCAACCCGACCTATCGTCAAGATATTGCCACTATTTCTGTTCACGAATTCACGATAGTGAATAGCTTAGTTGACTTTTTACAACTTTAAACAAATTTTGCAATTCGTTTCAATGTGGGCGGAATATTGATGCAAATATAATATGTACATATATCAAACTTCAGTCTATATCACAGACTACCTATCGTATTAATAATGCGATACACTCAAACACGTACATACAATTTTATAAGAAATTCTTTGCTTTGCTTTTTACATCAAAACTAACCAAATTCATTTTTTAATATATTATACATTTTCATTTCAATATTATTACAAAAGTACAAATTGGGAAAATGAAAAATAAATTGCTGCTCCAGGCTCTCTATCGCATCTAAAGACTTTTAACAAGGGCGTGTTAAATACGCACCCTCATATTCTTTGAAATCTGTGAATATGGAGTAAACACTAGGTTTCTGACTTAATTTCCGCTCACACTTGTGTTTTTGGCGTTTTTTTTTAAACGTAGCCTGCAAAATAATAAAACGCATTTTCGCCACCGAAATCAACAGTTTTATAGTCAGATTCGGTTTTGAAAATGTTTTTCACATCTGTCCTTCTTTTTGGGTGATTGTAACTGCATTTCAACGTCGGGAAGCTCTAAATTCACAGTTGGCTCGCAGTTTCCATGGGTTATATCCTCCATGTACTTTTCTGAAAATGATCTTTTAAATGAACAAATGAATTGAAATGGAGTCAGTAACTTGGTATTGCCTCCTCGGTTGCATACAACCGCAAAGGTATTTTCCAGACAATCTTGATTGAGGTTTCTCGTTAAAAGGAACTGAATACCATCTGCCCTTAAATCACTTAAAATGCCAATGGGAGCATTTATATTCTGCTGTAATCCTTTTAAAAACCGCCTCTTTTTAGTTACATTGGCAGAGACTGATCAAAAACGTAATATTTTCAAAAAATGGCCTTCTGGATTTTTTGGGGTCTTTAAACTTAGACGAATTAAATATATCGTATAACCTGTCTAATCTTTCGATCATTTCAACAGTATTGATAGATATATTACAATATTATTAAATTAAAAAAGCAGCTGACCCTGATCTTTTAAAAAACACGTACCTACGGTCTTATTTGTTTGCTCTGAGAACTAACACGCGTCACCCTGTATTGTGTTTTCTTCGCACGACTGAAAAGAATTCAAGTCAATACGCCTTTGAAAATACATTATGTAAAAACGTAAGCACCGCCGACCCAACCTTATTGCAAAACCAGTGTGACCAACCACCATAAAAACCAGCAAATAAAGAGTGAAATCATTTTTATTGTAACTAGGCCGAATACCGGATTGCATTATTTTTAGCGAAATCAAAGCAAAGAAATTTTCATATTTTCGACTAAAGGGTAATTTTAGAGGTTCATATTTAGGTGAAATCAGTAAAAAAAAAATAACCAGAAAAATAGCCATAAACAATTTTAAAAAAAGCAAAGCAGGTAACACCGCACAAAATGAAAAGATACACACAACGAGGATCAAGTCGGTACGCGTTTAAAAAAGCATTATGAAAAAACCCGCAATCATTCGTCTTACGAAGCAGGCCGCATGTAGTGCAAATTAGGAAAATTCATATGTAGAGAGAGTGTCCCTACTCATTATACTCTGGTGCTGAGTTACCAATGTCTAAACCAGTTGCATTCCACTCCATGAACAGTTTAACCGCAATACCCGCCATGTCAGGAATGCGCATCAGTTCACCCTTGGCCTACTTTTGGACATATGTGTTGTGAAATACAAAGAATCGTTCCTTAGCCGTACAACACGAATGTGAAATGCTCTATCACCATCAGTTTTTACTACACAATATGATTTGCGAACATTCAACGTGCATCGGTTTCGAGAAGGCAAGGAAGACCGAACCTCCGTTTTAAAGATGAAGCTATCGCGGATGTCAGAACACTGGCTCTAGACAACTGGTAGCAGCTTGCCCGAAATCACAGAGGATGGAAGGCAGAGACACGATTCGGGAGCCCGTTAAGTAAAAAGGTCCGTTCGCGTACTTTATGTGTAGAAAAATGAAAAGTGTCAAATCTCCAACATCGAGAGAGAATCCTCTCATTTCTAAGAAAAGTACGCGAACGCTTTTGTGGGAAAAACTTCTTAGTTTGGCTTGAAAAGAAGCAACAGCTGTTTTTTTTTGCTGGCAAACTCATAGGATTTCATCCTTTGACAGTTTTCATTTTCTTACCAGCTGAAATTCTGTGTGAAGAAAAATGAACGAAAGTACATTTTTCTTTCGTTCATCTTTTTACCATTTTCTCAGTACGCGAACGCGTTTGTGTAGTTTTGCACGAAAGTTTATATAAAATTACGTGTGCATGTGCATATTAGTTCGCGAACGGACCTAAAGTAATGGCATTTCATTTCTCATTCTCATTTACATTAGAAGGGTGCTAAAAATGTCGTTTGCAAGCGCAAATTACACAAAAAAAACAATTAAATTGATTTCCATTTCTCTAGGCAGTGCAATAAATACTTAACTAAAGCTCCAGTTATAACCATACGTAAAATGAAAACGTTAAAATTTTGATTTGCTTTTTTAGTCCCAGTTAAAATGAATTCGTTTTTTACGTTTCCATTTTACGTATGGTTATAACTGGGGTCTCAGCCAAAAGAAACTACAATAAGGAAATAACCATAAAATCGCCAGCTGAATTAAGAAACAGCCATATTTCGATTAATCCAAATTGGCAGTAAAAAGCCTGACATGGCAACCGTGGTATAATAACTACAGGTTAAGGAACATTATTAATTTGAGCTACTGAAGAAAGGAAGAGGAACAGAATTCTGAAATAAAATGCTGATATGAAATGCCTCAACAACAAATGCATCGCTCACAGCAGCAAGTATAGGGTTTTTTTTTATAGCTGTATCAGAGTCCATCATGTTAATGCTGAAAACAGTTCAACCTATACATTTTCAGATTATATATGGACTACGCTCTGAATGCCTTTTGCACACCCAATACAAAGGTTGCCATAAAAAGCAGCTGCATGAGGAATACAATCTATGATTTACTTAACGGGCTTTCGACCCGTGAATAGTCTCTGCTTGAGAAACTGCAGTGTTCCAGCCTTTGCGATCCCGGTTACGCTACTTCGAGTTGTCCAGAACTAACGCCCTGACATCCACGACGGCTCCGTTTTGAAAACAGAGGTTTGGTTTTCCTCGTTGTATACACTTGGGGGTGGGAATTCAAGATCCTATTGGCCGGGCTATTGATGCCCATTTGCTCGATGTGGCCGATCTAATGTGTTTTAGCTTTTTGGACTGCGTTTTTGTCGTCCAGCACCTGACACATATAGTGCAGAACTGGCAAGATTAGGCTTAAGGATATTTTTTCCTTCGAAATGAAAAAAATGCAATATAAATTTACGTTTTTCCGCTTGTTGTAAGAAAGAGCGTAAGTCATACCAATTGTTCAGCTTTGTCGGTGCTTAATTATTTAGAATTATTCTGCCAAGAAATAATGGTGGTTGACCTCAACCACCTCCTCACGTCGTCACGTCCTTAATCTGATCCCATTCCAGCCCTTAACGAATAACTTTATTTACAGCTACACGTTTCAGTACTATACGAGTCGCTATGTCCTGACAGTAGAAACTTCATGCATAATCAACTAAGGCCGCACTATAAAGCACTTAAGGATGCCATCAATATCACTTTAGTGCCATTTGGAAAAGCAGAGGTATAACCCCTTAATTTGTATTAAAATCTTCACCTTTGCCAACTGCGTATTTCTTTAAAGAGCACTAACAATGGAGAACAATTTTTCTGCCAACATGGCCCCGATGAATGCAAAATCAATCGCTTGCAGTCATGTGTCTTAAATCAAACACTTAATCAATGGACTCAAGTGAACTTTGCAATTTGCCAAATGACTATTCGCTACACGGTGTATTCTGCATACTGTGCTAAATTAGTTGGTCTATCAGGAAATAATGACAAGTGTATGGAGTCAGAATTGGGTACCACATTACAATTGGAAGCAGAGAAGATAACGCAGCGATATGCCCCAGCTTTTGTGCCGACTATTATTTACGATGAGGTTAGTTAAACGAGTGTTACAATGTTTGATTTAATAAAACATAACCTTCATTTTTACAGGAATTCAATCAGCAACTGCAGGATGATTCTTTGACCGATTTTAAAGGCGTTGTTTGCAGTCTTCTTCTGAAACGTGGTGGTGTTCTTTATTCTTTGGCGTGTAAATAAAGCAATAAATTGATAAAAAATAAATAAAAAATACATTATGCAATAACGCCCAATGGCCAAAAACCTAGCTTCTTCAACCATTTTTGTGCGCTAAGTTATATTTTTGCACGAATGAAAGGAATCTACAGTTCACGCCGGCTTCGACTAGCAAAGTTGAGAAGCTTCTAATGACAATTATTGATACGCTTGGATGTTTGTCAGACCGTGCATTGGCTGTTGCTTTCCACCAGACTACGCTGCCATATGTGGGTATTGGTCGAACAATTGCCGTATATACATCCACAGAATTAATCTAGGGTTTGGTCCCCGCTTTTTGCGGAACATTGGGTTGCGTGGCGTAGAATGCGTTTGCCTTTACTCTTTCATTGACATTTGGATTCCAGCAGAGATTCCTATCGAGGATTACTCCCAGATACTTCAGGTATCCCCTAAATTGCCGGCAACTTCAATAGCATACCATATTTGTGGTATGCTGCTTCTATTTTTGAACATCACAAGTTCAGTCTTCTGGGGACTACCCCAAGACCGCATTCTTTTGTCCAAGCACTAAGTGTCTTTAGCGAGCTTCCTAACAATTCGCTTAAGGTTGGTAAAAATTTGTCTGTACCGAGCAATACTACATCGTCTGCGTAGGCCACAACTTTCACCCCTTTGTTTTTGATTTTTTTTAAATAATTCGTTTATTACGAGGACCCAAAGTAAGGCGGGCATAACTCCTCCTCGTGGTTGGCCTCTATAGGTAGCTACACTTAGGCCAATTTCACCTAGTCTTGCAATGATGTTCCGTTCATTGGCAAGTTCATAATCAAAGCTTGGTCAACGTTGAAACTCTCCAATATTCTCCTCACCACTCAGATTTTGACATTGTTGAGTGCTCGTTTAATGTCAAGAAAAGCGGCCGGTGCCCTTGTCTTTAAGTGACGTCTCTATAGTGCTTAAGACATCATGCAAAACAGTTTCCACTCCTTTGCCCTTACTGTAAGGATGTCGTGCCTGGAAAGCATATTATTGCCAATCCGATTGCGAATATAGATGTTCGTTAATTTTTCAAAGGTTTTCAGTATAAAAGATGTCCAAGATGTGCAAATGCACAGGGCGCATTGCTAGGAGTACAAAAAAATAATTTTACCTTGCGCGGATACTGCCATTTGCATTTAAAACAAAAAACTTGTTCAAATAAGCCTAAAATAACAACATCCATCACACCGGTGCTGAATTTTTGCGCAATAACTCACATCACTTGCAATATTGCAACTTTAAGGAGAATCTAACTCAAAATAGGGCGCTTTCTGTAAATCTTGCACAGGGCGCTTGTTTGGCTGGAGCCGGCCCTGGATGTTAGACTTATAGGTCTGAAATCCTTTGCAGTTGTCACTTAACCTTTAAATTTTCTCTGGCTTGCCTCATATGAATCCCAATCTGTTTGGAACTTGGTGGCCTCTGGCAAATTAAAAAGTGCATAGTTTATCTACTGATCTCCATGAGATCTTAATTCCATAATGGTGGAGACTTCTTATTCTTAATTGTCCGTAAAGGACAGGCTCTATCATGCGTTTTTGTATGTTTTTGTGCTGGCGACAATTTCCACTTGTAAGCGAATTGTCTGTTGTCGCAGTTTCCGGATAGTTTTTTCTTATTTCTGTTAGGAATGTTTCCCAGTTTGGAAGAAACTTTCCATTCACGCACAGTAATAGTTTGTGAGTTGGTAAAAAGTGTAATATCTAAAACCTATTTCTTGTGATGAATGTTGGTTCACTGCCGATATTGGCAATCAGCAGATTGTTTTTAATAATAAATTCAAACAGGGACTTACCTCGGACTTTTGTGGCGGTGTTCCCCCATTGAGCATGATGTGATTTGGCATCGCAGCACAAGAGCAAGTCTCATTTCTCACGGTCTGCATTTTTTCTAAGCGAACTAGTTAGAACTAGTTAGCTCAGTTGACGGGTTTTTCGCCACGGGTGGTGTCTAAGTTGCTTAGGGAGATTACGATTTCATGTATTCGATATAAAGTAATGGACTTGGCCGGGATTCGAACGCACGCCCTTCCATTCTGTAGTTAGGTTAAAGAAAAATGTTTATCTATTTCCTAGCGACGTCCTTGAGAATTACGACCAGTAATGGCACCGACCAGATTAGACAGTGATTGTCTGGAGTGCCATAGGAGTTGGTTGCTGCTGCTCTTATCAAACTTTGGCCATAGGTTCCGCGAAACGTCACAGCTGTTTTGTGATTTCCACCAGCTGCTGGCTTTCATCCGGATCTCGTATTCCACTAGTTTTCTGAGGTTGCAGAATGGCGGCTTAATCGACTTGATCCACTGGTTCACATGGTTCTCTTTACTTCTTGAGAGATTGATTATATAATAGCTTATAAAAGCTATTAAAAAACTTGCCTAGAAGCCTTCACGTCAAAAAACCTATCTCTAAGAAAATGTAGCGTGAACGGCTCAGTTGGTACTGTCATGTTCAAAGGAAAGATCTTACGAACCCTGTCAAAAAGGCAATATCAATCAACGTTACCATGCAATCGCGAAAGAGAGGCAGGTCTAAAAACTCCTGGATCACACAATGCAGTAACAACGGCATTTGATTGGCCTCAGTGACGAAGTTATTCAAAATCAGGGGGCCTGCGTTATTTATTGAGGTCGAATTGGCCAACCGCACTGGCGTAAGTGGTAAGTGGAAGGGTTATGACCCCTTTAGTCCAGATCCGTTGAAAAAACAGAAGAGGTTTGCCGGAGGGGGGGGGGGTAGGTCACCTACCAGGCGCATCACTTGGTTGGTGGAATAAGGAATGCATCGGTTCGATGTAGTGAAAGTTGCACGTCGTTTCGTGATCCGAAATAATGAGGTCACAGCAGGGAAGAAGTCAAGAAACCGACTGTGGAATCCTATCGTGTGTGTTAGTGAAGCCTATGAGGGCCTTAAGATTAAAGTCATCCCTGCTAAGGGAATCCCCAGGACACCTAAGGCGCACATCTGGCTTCCCCGGACGGCTAAATACAGCGAAAATATCGTACAATGCCTAAAGCAGCCAAACCCTAACATTAATAAAGATAGAACACCAGGTACGCAAAGCATGTTCCGTTTTCTACGTCTGCAGCAGAACTTTTGGGGACCCCAGCCCAAGATGGTGCTGTGGATGTACACAGCCGTGGGACGTCCCATCCTCACACACGTGTCACTAGTATGGTGGAAGAAAACCCTGCAACATCACTAAACTAAAATCGAATTCAGAGCTCGGCTGGTATTGATGCGACCGGGGGCCTGTTCCAACCGAGCCCTTAAGGTACTCTCTAGCCACATTCCTAAAAACCTTCACATCTGATTTAGTTTACCTTGCAGCGCACTATGGCTCAGAGTATCCGGGTTCTGATCCTCAAAACGGTATGGTCGTAGTAAGTTCCGACTGCAACCGTCTATTTCCCATCCAGGATGAAATGGAAAAATAGATCGTTCCCAATGAACCAGGCAGCGGTTTTTACCGAAGTACGGTTCGAAGATGGAATGCGGAGTCGACGAGCGTATCTTCTCAGCAGAGCTGAATATATGCAAACCCTTTCGTCTTCCGTGCTGCTCTACCTTATTGCAGGCGGAAGTCTAAGGTATAAAGACGCAATCACTTTTCTAAGCGACCACTTCAGTATCACTCTCTTCTGGTTTCCCCGCCATAGTAACATAGAAGGTTTCTACCCTTGACAGCCTTGCAAAAACAGTCTCCCCTCCCATAGAACTTGTCGAAGGAAAAATATAATATGACCCTGCTTCAACGAAAATAGCACTCACGTTCTAACAAATAGAACCTGACATTAGATGGTACTCATGCTGCCAATTTAGACATATCATTTAACCCTCAACGCCGCAATAAAGACCAACGGAAAAGGAAACCATTAACTATTTCCTCTTTGAAGGTATGACTCTAGCCAGAACCACACAACACCAACTCGGCAAAGCCTTAATTGACGTCCTATCAGAATTAAGGAATATAAAATTCTGCAACACCATTAAATTTCTCAACTCCACAGGATGGGTTTGAAACACACAGTCACACCCTTGGTCTATTGAGTGGGGGTATCACAACTGCGGTAATTGTGTCTTGTTGCAGCCAGTTTCAGGTAGTTGCTAGGAAATATTGTTTTTACTCCTTTCGCGATAGGATTTATTCCGATTTAAACTAACAACGCGACGTCTTGAAAGGTTAAATGACAGATAATATCTTATTCCTATGGTGTGAGCGTCGTCGTGGAAAAAACGCGGGCAATGTGCAATTTTTTAGGAACTCTTTTGAATACTCCAAATTTACATCGGATTTTGGAAGGAGTTGCGCTACCATGTGGCTTCTTCAATCTTGTTCTGGAGTTAATACTGGACAAGTATCAACACGGACCGCACTATCTTCAATGGATCCGTCCAGCTACTGGGGTATCCAAGTATATTTGTTATTTTGTGCGTGGAGGGCGATTGGAAGAGAAGATACAACCGCTAACAATATGAGCTGGTTCAAGATGTGGATGTATGCAACCCAAAAAGTTTAACACAAACAAACAAAAACTTCATTAACTCGGTCACATCGAGCAAATAATCAATAGTGCTCCAGCCAACAAAATCTTTGACTCCCCTCCCCAGCCCTAAGGTTGGAGGCGCCAAGGAAGACCGAACCTCACAAAGCCCAACCCTTCGCGGATGCAAGAGCCCTTGGACCGGTCAACAGCGGCTGCAAGGTGCCCGGGATCAAATGGCTTGAATGTTTACAGAGGCAGACTCTTTACGGGTCGCGTTAAGTAAAAAATTTAAGTAGTAGTACCTGCAGATCAAGTCGCCTGATCATAAGTTGCAGCATTTTAGGTGTCTTTAATCGAGATTCCGGCAAACTCAATTACACCTGCAAGTCGGTCCATTTGTTCGTCAACTAATGACAAAAATATGTGAACTCAGGGGGCATCCGTGTTTAACTCCCACTGCTGTTCCGAACCAAACTAGCATATTGAGAAACTTCTCGTTTATAGATTGGGAATATATTCGCTTCCTTGAATTAATTCGGTAAGTTTCTTCATAAAGTTCGTTGTTCCACCTTTAAGGAACCCAACAGTGGTTCTATCTGCTTCTGATTTTCCATCTTTGAACTTTTTTGTTGACAAACGTATGTACTTCTAATACAGTAAGACGAATCCAGAAAAGTATTAGGAAACGAACAACACCATCACAACACCTCTCTTACGTGCACATTCTAAGCACAGAAAGTAAGTATGCAGTGTGTTGCATGTTGCACTCAAAAAAGGTTGGATCTTGTTCAGAATTACAAAGTTTTGGAATAGTAGACAACGACATCAGTCAGCGCGGAGATGTTAAAGATCAATTGTGAATTTCTCGAGTTTCTTAAGCTTTGGTGCTCACATGGTTCGGTACAAGTGCGAGCGGAAACGGTAGTTGTTCTTAGCCCCCGGTATTTTTGGTTAACGTTAGGCGCCTCTTTATTTCTTTCCATTCCTCTCCGAAAACAGCTCTGCAGTTTGAATGCAGCTTCAACAAAGTAAAACAAATAAAACTGTCACCATGACACATTAATTTAAAAAATCTTAGTTTCATATTTTCAATAATTTTTTGTTAAAATAAATTTCACAAATATATAATAAAAAAAATAAAACAATGTAGGTACAATACAACAAAATAAAACATTTCACACTTATTTTAATAATTATTTTCTCTAAACTCTAATAAATCATATAACATTGTTATTTTTTTTAATCTTAGAATTAGGTAGAGCGGGACAGCATAAAAAGAAGCAATAGACATTACACAAGAAAATAATACAACTAGCTAGCTAAATACATATACATAATTATCATCGTTAAACAAACAAAAATTTGTGCTCAAAATAAATATAATAAAAGTTTGCTTTGCTGTCCGATATTAAATTAAGAAAAGAACTGAATTTATACCGCGGTACTCGTGCTCGCCTGCTGACTACTGCTGTTGCTGGTTGGTTTCACCTCCTGATACTCGACATAGCCGGATTCGTCGCTGCATTCGGAATCAGAACCATCACCGTCTGTTGGCTTCTTGCAGTGGCTACTGCCCTTAAACGGGGAGTTTGGTGATGGATGCTTTCGCGGCATGGAATTCCTACGACAGAAGCGCACCTCGCTTGAATTTCTTTGGCAATTTTCCTTATTCGTTGTTGATGTCGCTGACTTTTCATGTCCCTCGATTGCTGGCTGGCCTACGGTTTGTTTCCTTTGACGAAACGTCAAAGACATATCGTCCACATTTGCTGTAACAGTGCTGGCAGTTTCACAGCCACTGGATATTGAACCCTCATCGCTGTCTATAGAAAGGTGTTTGCGATTCGATGGCTGGTGATTTTCATTCGTCCCTTGGTTCTCTAATGAACTCTCCCCGCTACTCATCGAGAGATTGGTCATCTTTCGCATGGAATTCCTGTGAAGTATGTTCAGAATGCTGGCTTGTCTAAAAAACAGGTCATCTGCCAGAAGCTCTTCCTCATCGTCGTCATCGCTGCACAGCCTGCCGATAGTGAGGTCACAGGGACTCTCTACCACTGCCACATGCCCAGCAGAGGGTTCGAAATTTGGATTTTCTTCGACCACGTCTTCCTCCTCTTCGTTGTCGTGGTCATTACAATGATCTGTCAAATCAGTCAAACTGTTGGTCTTTTTGTGCATTTGCAAGTCAAAATATGGTAGCAACTCGCCAGCAAGAGGAGAGTCTGTATTGTAATTGTTGAATATAAGTAGCTTCTCGAAATCATCCTCATCCGAGCCGCAATCCGTTAACTTCTTACTATCTTCTTCGCCTCCGTCTGGTACTTTTTTTGTTTCGTCTTTAATACATTCTTTGGTATTGCAGCATCCACCGCTGCTGGTATTGGTAAATGTTTCACAAAAATTCGGTCTAGCTTTTCCAGTCCGCCGTATCGAGTGACCACGTCTGCATCTTCGTCTGCCAAGCGTCATTGCCGGATACAGGGAATCTTTTTGACAACAAGCTCTCATTTCAGGTTCATTGGTTTCTTCCACTTCTTCTCCATCTTCCTCGCCAATAGCTTCTTCGATGGCCATAAGCTTTGGTGCTGACTTAGATCGCTCTAAGGGCGGTCGGTAATTGTTCCCGCCTACCGATAGAAGAATTTTCCTCCTCGGCAGACTGGGGTTATCGTAGGCGGCATTCGCTAAACTCAATCTTGCGTTCTGTTTGAGAATTTTCTCCCTTTTAAATTCTCGAAGAGCCCGATCTAGATTCTCCTGGAAAATAAAAACACGGTTAATGTTGGACGCCTTTTTTTTCATTAACAACAACTCACCTTCAAAGTACTGCAAATCTCCTGGACAACCTTTTCCTTGCTACATAAAATCGCATGGCACCGCAATTCGTGCTTAAGTTTCCTGCCCTCGTGTCTGTAGATCCAGCAGAACACTCGTGGAAAATTTTTCGGGGCACAGCAGTGCGTTATCCGATTTGCCCAGTACTCGGTCAAGCCGTGTTGTCGTGTGGTCGCCTTTAATCCGGAGGCGCAGACTTTAACTCGCATTATCATGTCGGGTTTATTGTTCTGTGAGTAGTTGCGCCAGAGTGTATTCAGTTGCTTTTCAACGCAACCATCTCCTAGAATCAAAGGAAAAGGGATAGTTAAATTAATTTCTAGAGCAATGGCAAACTCTGTTAGTGTTTTTACTATTTAAGGGCGCTAGGGGGTGGTTTTAGATTACTCTTTTTTTATAAATACCCCCGCCGACATGGCTGACACTGCGACCTAAAAGATCTATTGTATTTAAAGAGTTTACTATTGGGAGAGACGTACCACCTCCCTCAAGAAGGTCAGCACGCGCAGCAGAGTTTCTCAGCTCAGGTCCGCCAACGTATTTCTCTGTGGAACATACGTCTACTTAACCAATGTAGGGCCGGGCATTCACAAAGAATGTGTTCAGAGGATTCATCCTCCTCCAGACCAAAACTACATTCCGTCTCATTCAATTTATTTTCATTCATTAAGCCACAATGGCCTGAGTCCCGGAACATTTTGCCAATGGGCTAGACGAAGTTCGTGTTTCCAATTATGAATCAGTCCTAGCGCGGTAGTCCAGTTGACTCTGCAATAAGGTTCTGGTCCTACGAACGCGGATTTTGAGCCAGCCCTAGCCAGCTCATCCGCAGGTTCGTTGCCTGCAATTCCTCAGCGGCCATGTACCCAACCAAGTTGGACCTTGTTGTGTCTGGCGAGGTATTGCAGCGCATCGTAGCAGCACTTGGCTGATACAGAGTCCATTGAATTGGACGACAGTGCTTGAAAAACAGCTTGATTATTCGAGGATATGTGTGTTCTGGCGCCCGTTATACCCTTTTCAAGGTTTGTTCTGCCGCATATCTCAATGGCATGAATTTTTGCCTTGAACACAGTGGGGCATATTATTTTAGGTCCGGGATAGAGCAAAACATGTCCGTTTTTGGAATTGAATCAAGTATTTTCAGGTGTCCCACGAGGTCACCAGGTTTGACCTTGTATTCTACATGCAGCTTAATAGCGCATCTAGCAGCCGTCTAATGAAAATTTGTAAGGGTGAACGCCCAAGAATAGCCTCTAGTGCAGACGATTGGCAGGTGCGCATCGCACCTGTAATGCCGGGACGGGCAATCGCTGTAGCTTTTTGAGTTTAGTTGCCGTTGTCCCTCCAAGAACTTTAGGCCACCATTTTTTTTTATAAAAAGGAAATCCTAACCCCAGAGCACTCAGACTCGGTACCGGTCCATTGTGCTACCAGGCAGAAATCCTCTTTTTGGTGTAGAGGTCGGAAAAAAAAGACCCTAAGTTCTGCTATACAGACGACTAATGGCCCACATGGCTCTAGTGGCACGCTCTGTGGCAGACTTTATGTGCGCGTTCCAGTTGAGTCTTTTATCGAGAACGACGCCGAGTTATTTGACCTCACTGGATTAGCTTAATGTGGTTTAATATCTCTTACAGTGAGAGTGTTTAAAAAACTAAAACTCAATCAATCTTTCTCCTAAAATTCTTCAAGTAGCATGTTTCCGCAGTCAACAGGGCGCCAAAACAGCTGTATTTTTGCTGCGAAGAATGTTTACAAAAACTTACTACACAATTAGAAAATAATAATTATAGAAAACGTAGCAAAACAAGTCGTTGAGACACGCGTGGAATTAAAAAAGTAATTAATTGTCTAACATTCGGATTGCGTCAATAACTTAAACTCGTTAATAGTTATACTCAAGCCTCCAATACTAGTCACACTTGGATCGTTTCTCAAATGGTAATTTTTTAATTGGGTAATATATTCTAATATCTGAAGCCTTTATTGCCAGAAAGAGGGGAAGTATATGTTAGCAAATCGTACGAAGGAGGACTCTGCGACAGAAATGTATGTTCATTACCTTCGTCGCCCACTCAATTACGTGAGGTACACGCCTGCCTGTAAAAGGCTTAATTTCAGATTAAATGAAATACTATACTTACTTACGAAAGATTGTGGCAAAGGGCGATTCAAGACCTTTGATATCTGAAGAAAAAGAACTAATGATTAAGGTAAGTGACTTCGAACCTGGTTCAGTTTACGATATCGCGACAAGAGTTCAGTAGGTTTCTCTATCATCATTTTTAATAGGTTTACGACTTTTCATACATAAGTCTACCTATTTTATTCATAATAACCATATTAACCTGAAGTGGTTATTTGTTTACTATTCTGACATTGAAACCTTACCAACTTAATGTATTTTGTTTGACCTTGCTAATTGTTGTCAAAAATAATTCGCACGTCTTCAACCATATAAACGACCCTTGGATCCCGAACTTTGTTCCGCCGAACTTTGCGTGATATAACATTCAACCCCTTTTTTCCAGATAGATTTCTGATGTTATCAAAGACAACTCATCCGAAATTCAACGAAAATTATACATATTTTCAGTTTGCGGTCTAGAACCTATCCAGCAGATTAACAAACTTCGAATTATGCTGTTCTGATTATAATTTCCAGTTTTTTTCGGATCGATAGAGCTCTATGACAAACTGTTGTGGGTCTACATATAGACCGTGAATGAAGAATCTTGCGCATCAGGTTTTCAAATACAATACAAGTTTCAAAGAATGAATATTTTATTATTTAAATGAAATTAAATTAATTATCTTTTGATGTTTTAAACGGAAATCGCGTAATTTTAATTTTAAAGTGAGTCAAAATAAGCTAGGAATCCTAACTAACTATTATAATCTCCTAAATTATAGTAAAGGTTATTAGGTAGATGAGATGGATGCCCTAGTGACGGCTTGCTTCAACTTACATAAACAGTTTGGGTCCAAATAAAACATAGGGAAGTGTATTAAAAACCTATTTGAAAAGGCTGTTTAAAACTGAAGCGGAAACTTGTTTTGCCACCCAGATCTATATCCAAGGTACTTTGTATACGTTGTAATTTAGCATATCAAGCCATTCAACAACACATTAATCGGCCCGTCAAAGTGTGACTTCCGGCCCGGTAGATCAATAGGCCGAAATTTCACCTGAGGCAAATCCACGCGGCGATAGCAGAATTTTGGGATTCAAAACTTATACAGATTTGTCATGTGATACTAGAAAACATCCAGTGTAATATGCAATGTGGAATAGCTCTTTATTACTTATTCCAAACTTGCACCGGATTTCGGCAAGGACCTGCGCCACCATGTGACTTCTTCAATCATGTTTACATTTTCCGGGAGAACTCTTCCCGTTCAGAAATCTGATTAACACTCCCGTCAAGGGGAAACATTCCGCCGGATAAATCATTCAAAATTGACCTGAATATCTTCAACGGATCTGTCCAGCTATTGGAGTCCAAGGACGACATAGACATCGTCGGCCGTTCCCAGAGGCTTTTGTGGCGATTGGAGAACAGGTAAAGCTGGTTAGATTTAAAGTTAACGAGGTACCAAAGTTCATGCTATTTACAAACAAACACCTGTCCATCGCCTAGGACAAACATGTAACTGTTGATAGCCAATACTTCGAGGTGGTTAATGAGTTCATCTACCTCGCAGTAAACATCAACTTCACGAATGACACCCTCGTTAATGAGAAACATACGATTTCGACCACGAGCAATCCAAAGCTATCCAATAACTGGATTTAAAAATGCATTCGTAGCGGACGGAATTCCTGTCAAAGTGTTTAAAACTGTGCACTAGAACAAGCAAGTATTTTATGCAAGTATTTAATATTAGGTCGTACTCCCAGAAGATTTTCCTTTTTGCTGGAAAATCGCCTATATTCAACCGGTTCCCAAAAATGAACCAAACGTCCATAAAATAATTTCCCAATAGCCTTACAGTCCTTCTTCTTTTCTTTAACGACGAGGTTCTGATCTAGACTAAATGGATCACAACCCTCCCACTTCACTGCACCCCTACTGGTCCGCCTGTGGGGTTCGCCGGGTTCACCTCGAAAAGTATCGGCAGGCCTCCCGATTTCGAAACACTTCTTGACTGGGGCCAATCAAATGTTGGTGTTTTTGCATTTGTGTGATCCAGTACTTTTTTTTGGCCAACCACTCTCGCAATTGTAAAGGAACGTTGATTGATATTGCCTTTTTGGAGGGTTAGTATATGGTAACCATCAAAACCAAGGGCAGGTAAAAGAGAAGAATCTGATTTTGGACGAAAATGCCTGAAAAACAAACTTGCTTTAATTTATCAAAGCGCCAGAACGGACAGTAGCGTTTTATTAAAATTTGGCATACAACGGGCACATTCAATTGGCGAGGCAACTTCGAGTCCCTACTAGTTTACCCTCTGTCATTGGATTTATAGTTCACGTAAATAGCTGTTCACTAATTCGTTAGTGAATTAAAAAATAAATAAAAAAAATATTAGACATTAACGGCCCATACAGGGCCTTAAGCCTAGCTTCTCCAACCATTTGTTTGTGCGAAGTTTAAGGTACCTTCAATTTAAAGTCGAATCCGAACGGCAAGTTTGAGAAACTTCTCAAAACCATTGATACTCTTGAATGTTTGTCAGACGTTGGCAAGAGGTGGAACAGTTGAAAAAACTTTTAGATGCTACTTGGCCCCGGCGGTATTTGAACTTGAGAGTTTAGAATTAGTCCAACACACATTTTTTTACTTTTAAATTCATTTTGTATTTTGTATTACTAATATCAACTTACGTACTAGCTTTGTATATACATTCCTATAGTAGCGCCAAGAAATCGAATAATAATGTTGTACATGTATCCCGCAGAAGCTTTGGCGCTTCAATCGATCAATAATGAAAACTGGTTTGTGTCCTTAATTAATTTAGATGGAGCTTTAAGTTCTTATGAAAGTTTTCGTCAAAACGAAAGCTATATTAAACGAAAGTAATTGAAGTGATGAACAAAACAAAAGTAAAATTTTTCCGACCAGCACCGTTATATTTGAAGATTTTCATAAGTGTGTAGTTTGTCGTTTGTTTATTGAATTTTTTTTATACTTCTCATGATGGGGATATGATGTGTGGGTGAGAGGGGCGGTATATGGTTTATAAATTATTTGTTGTTTTCAATGGAAGTTTGGGGTAGGTTATGGCATATTGCAAGGAGGCCGTAGCATTCATCAAAGAAAAGGGGTATAGTATTCATTCATAATCGATATCACAAATCATAATATTATGTACATATTGCGATTGCATTTTGTTACACAATTAAATCTCCGAATATAAGCAGAATTTGTTCATTCGGTTTTTCACAAACAACTGGTTTGGGACTTTAATCGACACAGAGATTGCATAACTTACATGTTTTGGATATCTACTGAATATGGATTTTTGCATAAAGGCTGGGAAAATATTTAAACATTGCATAAGAAGGTATGCAATCATTTGGAGATGTTAAAGCGAATTCTATTGAAGAATGCTCTAAGTTGTTTGCTTTGATGTGTGTGTGGAGTAGGTAGGGAACCGGCACTAGCGGTTGGACACTTCAAATCCAAAAATTAGTAATAATTACTGTAGTTTATATTCTTTTTTATAATATCCACGGTTGAAATATCCAACCTTCAGAATATCCTTTTTTGTGAGTCGAAGACGTGTCCAGAGTTTTAATTTTTGTGAGTCTATCCCAGGAAAATATCATCCCTCAAAACACCGGACACGCTTTCAAGATATTCTAATACGGGACTTTTGTTTGTTGGCGGAGATTTGAACGGTACGGTCGGTTAGTCAAACGAAGAGTATGAAAGCTGCCATGGAGGACTGGGATACGGCACCAGGAACTCTCCGGGTAAAGATATCCTGAGAATGTGCAAGTCATAAGGTCTTATCGTTCTCAAACAAAGCCGTCACCTGGTCACTTCAGCAGTGGCGGAAACGAATCCCAGATTGATTGCCATAATGGTAGCACGTTTCATGAAGCCTCGGGTTAAAGATAGCAAAGTGATCCTGGAAGAGGCAATCGCCCAACAAAACCGCCTCCTCCTGACAGGAAAGTGTTTGTGAGAATCAAATGGTACAACCTGGACAAAAAAAGTCATGCATTTATTGCAAATATGCAAAATTATCGCCATCGCATCATCAACAAAGTTGTCAATACGGCAAAGAAACATGGTGGTGGGCAGATGAAGCTAAAGCTGTGATTAGTGACAAAAAGGTGTCAGAAGGCTGTCCACGAACTCCAACAAAGCAGCTTGAACAGAAAAACAACTATTTTCAAAATTTGCCGCTGAGAGAAGGAGGAATGCCCAGGAAATCCGTTCGCCAAAGTTCATCAACAATGCTCAAGGGCTGCTTCTTGTGGATGACGAAAAACTACTAATTAACCAATTTCATGGGATATATTTTCCGAGAGCCGTTTCTAACACTGAAGAAATACACGACATTGCTGTTGAAGAAGTTATGAATGCGGTCAAAGACCTTAAAAATCGAAAAGCAGTTTTGCCGGACAAGAAACCCTCTGAGTTCTGGAAAAATATGGCAGACATCGGGTCCAAATGGCTCATGATTCTCATCTGCAAACTGATGAGCGGCGATCCAATGCCTAACCCGTGGAGGGAGAGTTTTCTTCTTATTTTGTACAAAGAAAAAGGCGATATGCGAGACTGATAAATACCGTTCAATCAAGCTGATGTCACACACCACGAAGATCGTTCAGGGGTTATTAAATAGCCGAATCCGTAAAATAGTACGGCTATCTGAAGACCAGTGCGGGTTTGTCGCAGGTAAATCAACCACAGATGCAATCCAAAGTATAATGATCATGATGGAAAAACATAGTGATTCTTTGAAGGATTTGCATATGGTGTTGGTTGATTTTGGATAGTCCTGTAATAAACAACCAACGGATCTGTTATGGGTAGCGCTAAGACAACGAGGAGTTCCAGAAATCTACGTCGGATGGTCATGGACATGTATGAGCGAGTAAATACAACAGTAAGATGTATAGTTGGCGTCACCGAGGATTTCGCAATCAAAGAGGTGTACACCAGGGAAGCGTCCTAAGTCTAATCATATTGCCCTTGATTATCTGCTTGAAGAAAAAGTGACAGACCCTAATTGGTATCAGTTATTCTTTGCTGGCGATGGGTTAGCGAGGTTCAATCGTCCCTGACCAAGATGTTAAATGTGTCGCTGGGCTCATCTCATCTGGATGTTTAAATTGCATAGATGTGATTTCCCCACTTAATACCTATACTTTTACGACAAACGCTGGTTGGAGGGCGCTGTAGTGATTTTCTAAGCTGGTCCCTACATAGGCAGATGTAGGTACTTTCCCGCCTACTTCTGGCATTTCTATTCTGTCAGAAGAAACTCCCATTTCTTGTTCTTCATTCAACGTGCTATTAGGCTTCGAGATATTTCATCTTCAAATTCTTTAGGAATGGCAGACGTTCGACCAGTTCCAAGATATAGTAACAGTCTAAAAAGCGATCAACTCATAATTTCTTATTTGAGGAAAAAGACTGAAATTTGATTTTATTAAATTTTTCATTTCAAAACTTTTCGTCCCTTTCATCATCCCCCTCTCATCATACCTGCTACTTGAAGAGGCGACGATGCAATGTTAGACAATACATATATTCAACATTTCAGCTTTCTAGCTCACAAATTTGTTCTTTTAAAATTGTGGGCGTGTCAATGGGCGGATTTTAAAAATTCTTAAAAATTATTATTTCGGGCCCCTAGAGATAACATTGCTAAAATTTCAGCTTTCTAGCTCCAGTGTAAAGGCATTCATTTGTGCCGACGGGTGGGCGGACGGACATAGTAGATACACATTACTATCGATGCTGACCACGAATATATTACAAAAAACTGCAAAACGACAGGTGACCTGCCTCAATATTAATGTAGGTCATCAATTAGATAAATACATCTATCCAACAACTATTTCCTTGAATAACGGCTGATACAACACAAATTGAATATTTCCGAATCAAATACTGAAGAAATGATATAAATCGGTACATTTTTGGACGAGATACAGCGAAAATAGTTAAAGTCTAAAAATCCATTAATTCATAATTCAAATACCTACCGAAATCAGCTTTTATTCAATTTTTCTTTTCAAACGAATCGCCTCTTCCATCATACATTCTACTCGCAGACGACAAAGCCAGATTTCTAATTTTTCCATGATCTCCCTCTATCCATCCTACATACTATTTGCCGAAGCGACGCACAACGCAAATCTTCAAAAAGTATTTGGCTTTTACAAAGAAAAATAAATACTTACATAATATCAGACTGATTCGATAATGAGAGACAAAGCAGTTTATTTCTTCGTTTCTTTCTTCTTTCTTTCTCTTTGCTCTTCGACGAACGACGAACTATAATATTGAATGATTGAACGAACAAAAATCTCAACGAATGCTTTTTTATTATTAATAAAATTATCAAAGGCACAAAAGCTCTCAGCCAACTAATTCTCGATTTGGTATGAGTAGCGACACCTATAAGGATACTGGTACTACTGGATTGGCGCTACTATAGGAATGCATATATAAAGGTACTAGACAAAAATGATTAAATTTAGCCTAAAACTAACAGAATACTTTTGCTAAATTTATGGTCCTTATGCGAACGCTCTAAATTTAACTATGTATGTATAACCTTACAATTATTGGCTTGCGGCCTTAAAACTATTTTATGAACTAATCTGTATGTATTCATCGAAAAAGTTTTTAAAACTCGGCATTATTATTAAAATTTTATGTTTTATATAAAGTAAATTTTAAACCTCTACTATAATTAGGATTCTGAGCACTCATTGCCTTACACAACAAGTGGTCAAAATCCCAATTGTTTGCCGAGCGCCTGGCAGTAGTCAACGTATGCACTCGCCGCCGGGAACCGAGTGAAGCCTTAAAGCGTCAGTCAGCCAGTCCTATTCCAGAAACTCCCTAGCTAAATTAACCTAACTTTAAAACTAAGAGGATGTTACCTAAGGTAACGCACTGTCCTGGGAGGGCATGTTGACCGGCTCCCCCTATACAAGCCATCAAATACGGCGAATTGATTCTCACGTTGCCCACATTGTGAACCGTATGTGAGCGTATGAGGTGAAGAGCCTTCTTTTCAGCTATGGAGCATTATTCGGTCAAAGGAATTGGCTGAGTTTTCCCGCCACTTCATCCACCCTATGCTTACGCGAGGCTTAATGTCGGCATCACAGGTTGCTTCGCTATTGAACATAGATGGTTAGGTTAGGTTAGGTTAAAGTGGCTGTCAGCGTAAGGCCAACACACTTAGACCAAAGTTAGGTTCATTGTGATACCACGAATCGAGGGGTTAGTTAAACCATTTAGAGCTTCTTATGAAACGCGATAGACTTCTAAAGTCAGCGTTAGCCAAGTCATTAAGATCGTTAAGCAAGAAATCTCACAGATAAAGATTTCTTTTATGGGAGAGAACAGGACATGTGCAGAGAAGATGATGTACAATCTCGTCCTCCTCCTCCTCGCCCAAGCAACTTCTGCAGGAATCGTTTGAGTGCACGCCAAGCCTTGATGCGTGCTTGCCTATCAGACAGTGCCCTGTAATGGCACCTATAGTGGAACTAATATGCAATCGGTTTAGTGAGATCAGACTCTTAGAGCGTCGCAGATCCAACTTTGGCCAGATGTGCTTAGTCGCTAGACACATATTACTACTTGTCCACCTAAGGTTTGTTCTCTCGATTGCAGATAGATTGACCAAAAGTTTGCAGGTAGAGATTGGTATACCCAGAGAACCCTTTTCAGATAAAAGAGGTAGCTTGGTTCCGTTTTTTTCGAGTTTAACATAGATCCCATTGATGAACTTTTTGCAATTGGAAATCACTCTCCCTTTCATATAAAAATGTCTGGAAAAGTTCGGAGGCGATCAGAGAACGGGCATCACAAGTATTCAACCTTTTTTTCTCGGACCAATACTGTACCCTCTTTACCTCTTCCAGGGACGTTTAATCCTCGCTTATGATGGCTCCATCGTCCACAAAGAATAACAGATACACTTTGGAGTCCGTCACTTTTCTTTCAAGCAGATAATCAATTACTGTTATAAATATCAGGGGACTTAAGACACTTTCCTGGTGCACCTGCACACCAACTTTGACTGCGAACTCCCCGGTTTCTCCAGTGGCGCATCTTACTCTTGTCTTTACTCCCTCATGCATGTCCATTATCATCTGTGCCTAGATTTCTGGAACTTCTCTTTTTTTAGAGCCACCCGTAACCAATCTCTTGGTTGGTTGGTTGGATGGTTGAAACCGGCCGTCGATAAAGATGCATTTAGACCAGAAATAGGTCCATTGCGCCGCCGTTGTATAAGGCGGGTGGGTAACCCTCTTACTCAGGGAACCATTGGCGCCTCTGAATGAAGGAGCTAATCTTTGCCGTGCAGGCGTTGTTGAGATCATTCAGATCATTGAAAAGGTATTCACCCAGTGTAGCCTTCCTAATATTGGTGACTCATAGTATCTTCTTCCTCTTCGTCCCTACAGCTTCTACAGAAGTCATTGTAGGGAATGCCCAGTCTTTGCGCTAATTTCTTGGTTGTCCAGCCTAGCAAACTGCGACGAACCCGCACTGATGATCACTATAAACACTAAGCAGGGTATCGAAGCTATTGAACATCGCTGAGAAAAATGTATCGAGCTTAAAGGAGACATTGTAGAGAAATAGCGATATTTTTCCCATTTTTTTTAGGTCGGGTATTATTTCTGAACTATACTATACAGAAGTTTAAACTATTAATTTGTCCCTCTATTCAATTATTATTACTTAACAAAACACAATCGTCAAAAAATCTTGTTGCTTTGTACTTCCACAAACATGGTATCATTTTTGAAAGCTCGACGTTTAATCCTATTCTTTCACATACTCAAGTTGTGCTTCAAAACACGTTTTCAATTTTAAGACAAAAAATAAAACTTCAAACTCACCTTTCGCCCATCCAGTCAGCACATTGCCCAAATATGAAACCTTATACTCCGGATCTGGGTTGCTTATATCTACGCTGTGCGTCCTTTTCCACCACAATTTGCCCAGCCCGCGGGAAATTGTTCGAAAAGCTTTCGCACTTAAGTCCTTATTACTGTCGTGGAAATTCTCCAAATCGAGCGCTGACAAATTCTTACTATCGACATTGAGACTGGCGCCAGTGCCAATGCAACCACTTCCAATATCATGTAGGTCCTCATCTTCCTTGCAGCACTTCTTAAATCTCTCCACATATGGTCCGTTCGCTCTTCGCCTACCGCCAGAAAATGTGTTGAATTTAGTCTTCATATCACCACCACCAGCAGCGGCTGCAGCTAGTTCTTTTTCAAATTTCTTCGTATTATAAGTGTTGCCGAGTAGCCGAGCTATTGAGGCACCTTTAACTAACTTTTGACCCCCACCGCCACCGCCACCGATATTTTGTGTATCTTTTGGCATAGTACCTATAAGTGACATTTGTAATTTGGTATCACTCGTTGAATTGATGCCGTTACTTGTGACATCAAATGTCGGACTGGTTTTACTGTTTATTTTCTTACTAAACGCAAACAATGACAACTTGTCCAATGTGTTCAGAGACGGTTTTCCATTCGATCTCACTTCATTGTTATTATTGTTATTGATTGTAACGGTATTTGAATTGATCATATTTGGTAGCACTGTTTTCTTGACTCCATTTTGTATTTCACTCTTTTTCTGAACTTGCGAGTCGACGACAACCGTTTCATCTTTTCTACATAAATCATGAATGACTGCCGCCTCTGGCCGAAGAACAAAATCAACTTCATCTTTGGATTGGGTTTCGTGATTGGTCATACTATTGCTGATAATGCAATTGTTATTATTTGTACTGGAATTTATGTTATTCGAACAATGATTAATATTAAGCATCTTTCTATTATTTCACATTTCATCGAAGGCGTTTATGCGTGCGTTTGTGGTATATCTGCAATGAAAAGAAAACAACAGTTAGTTATGAATGGAACTAATTTCCACCTAAGAGGGTAAAGCAGCGTGCCTAAGGTCATATAAAAAAAATATCACAGATTATAACTAAATGAAAGCAAACAAAATCGTTCGATAAACGTGGAAACAAAATTAAAAAAAAACCAAACGACCAACAAATTTCTTCGGCATGAAGGAGAAGATGAAGTGTTAAGTGAGACTAATCCAATCGTTGACAATTTACACGATGACAATTTTGTTCCTTTAGTTCTTAATTGGGTATTTTCCGTAACGATAACCACAATTTACTTAAAAATTAGTACGTCAATGCGGTGTGCCAGAATGAGATGGGGAAATGGCTGGAATTGATTGGATTTAATTGGGGAAATTTACCAGAAGAATCAAAGGTGGTCATTAAGCATTGGATTGTGTGCTGGAATTATGGCAACATTTTCATGACATTGACCTAGGCCGATAAATTCTTGTAGATTAACGTGTTTAACATAAAAAACGTGATTTTGCTGATTGCACTGGCGCCAAGTATGAGGATGCTAATTGGAGAGAAGAGCGAATCATCGGTTTAAAGATGAAAGACAGTATGAGATGTGCTAATAGAGGAGCGCAGTGGTTTATAGGTAAGTGCGTGGGACTACTGACCGATAGGTCCCTGGAAATGCCCCCATTAACACCGAACGTATTTTTACTGCCCAGCCTCTTGCGGAAGTCTGACTGTCATTTGACCGCCTACACAGGATCAGACATTGTCACCGTTAGAGGTGTTGCCATACCGCCTGACCAAATGTAGTTGTCAGCTGTAGCTGATCAATATATTAATACGCGGACTTTTATTTACTTAGATACTAATGGTATTCATCACAACATACGCCACCCATTCACATGCTCACATGCCTCTATACCAAAAGGAGGATTTCTGCCTGGTAGTACAATGGACCGTTACCGAGTCTGAGTGCTCTGGGATTTGGATTTCCTTTTTTTCTAATAAAAAAAAAAAAAAAAAAAAATGGTATTCATCAGAACGGTACGAATTGCCAAGCAAAACATGCAACATTAGTGTTTCGTGTGTGGGAAATAAGGAATTTAGCTTACCATCTGTCACTTTTCACAGAAAGAAATAAATATAGAATACCAACAAATGTCCGGTGGGAATTTCATAGCTTACTATTTCAATGGTGGAAATGTCGCAGAGTTAAGCTTCATAGAAATGACAGCTTATAGAATACTATCCATAGAATATTATGAACTGAAAACTGAAAAATATTTTCACTTCATCATTTCGGTTCCTTAAGAACACATATTCTTAATTTCCAGCTATTTAGCGTCAGCGGAACGTGGTCCGAGCTTTCGACCCTGATCAGACTACAAATAAAATAAATTTGAGGGGCCTACGATTAAAGCAGACTATGAGTCAAAATGAATATAGGTACCTTTTGAATAGGGTCTTAAAACCAGGACCAACAACGTCATAAGTTACGAACGAAGTAAAATCAATGCAGAAACTGGAGTTGAAGCTAGTAGATCAACTGTTTATCGATGATTTGAGGAAGGATGAAATAACCTTGGATAGAAGACACAGCAAGGGAGGTGGAGTGATGGTATGGGGAGCAGTAAGCTTTTACAGAACCGCAAACTTTGACTTTCAAAGCTCAAGAATCACCGCCATCCCCTACAAATCTATACGGAAAGAGCTTTCCCTCATTTTTCCGAACTGTTTGGCGGACAACGATGGATTTTTCAACGGGACAATGCCCCGATACATACCGCAAGAATAACCAAAACTTGGATTCAGAGTCGAAATGTAGACCTACTGGCATGCCCGCCATATTCACAGGACCTGAACATCATACAAAACGTGTGGGGATGGCTTTCACAAAAGGTCTACGACGGAGGAAAGCAATACTCCAACCGAGAAGAAATAATTGAAGCCATAAAACAAGCCTGGTCCTAAATTTCACTAAGTTACTGGGAAGAACTGTAAAAATCTCTTCATAGCAGGCTTGAGCGATCAGGACTTAGTACACATTATTAAAAACTATTGTTATTATCTTAATAAAAACTAAATTATTTGTTTCAAAAAAAAAAATTGACCTTTTAAGTATCTAACAGTTAGAATTAGTTACTGTTCGTAAACAGGTGGAACGGAAAAGAACTAACTTACTGACCTTATTGGAAAAAGCATCATAAAAATTAAATTTATCTACCTAATAACATTTTTTTTTAAAAATCAGGGTATTTTGTTTCGGTTAACCCGTTTTTTCTCGGTTAAAATTTGTGTTTTTCTTATAACCCAATAACCGAGTGAAAAAAACCGGTTGTTTTGTCAGTTTCACAACAGCAAAAAAGTGCACTCGACACTGAAAACTCCATCGTATGAAAATAGTCGTTCTCTCACACGACCTTCTCGCTCGCTTCACGTTATTCGCATTGTTTTCGGCCGCGTCCACCTTTGCTGTAAACCTAATAAGTCGTTAGCAAGTTAGTGTAGTGCCAACAAGGTGCAATCGTTTAAGAAAACACACACATCTCCTTAAATTTCGTTCCTTTCAGGAAGTCGAATACGCACACTTGCTTCAAAAAGGTTGCTTTTGGAAAAGCTCATCTTTTACATTTGTTCACTAATTGCCTTCTCGTTCATGGTTACTTTTCTTTCTATTGTTTTTTTTGACTATGTTAAAATTAGTATTCGAACTATGGCACACCTGCAATCATCAGTGTGTAAATAATTGACAAAGTTCAGTGGAAACGAGGTGCAGTGCTCAATTTGATAAAAAAAACTTGAATCTTTTTTTTATAAAGGGTCCTTCATTAAGGACTTGACAAATTCTTTTTTAAATAAAATGCAAACTACTTGAGATATCTCAAAAAAATGATTGGCTTGAATTACTATCACAGCATTTATGAATGGAACTCGACTTCGTTCATATGTTCACCACGGGAACGTATGCAGCGGTCGATACGTTGAACCCAATTTTCGATGACTGCCGCACATTTCGGTCGATACGGCCGCTATTTCGTTCAATGTTGGCTCTGAGCTTCTCTAACGTCGGCGGATTGTTGGCATAGACCAATGATTTAATTTAGCCACATAAAAAAAGTCTAGAGGCGTTAAATCACACGATCTCGGCGGCCAACAGACGGGTCCGTTTCTTGAGATAACACGTTCACCGAACTGAGACTTCAACAACTCGATTGTTGCACCCGCTGTGTGGCTTGTGGCACCATCTTGTTGGAACCACAAATCACTGATGTCCAATTCATACAATTGCTCAAAGAAATATAGTCCCAACATGTCTATGTAGCGAATACCATTTACCGTAACAGTCATTTTCATCAACGAAAAAAAAGCCAACGGCATGAAAACCACACCGAAGACCGAACAGTGACTTTTTGCCGATTAAGTGCTGTTTCATGAAGCACATGAGGGTTCTCACCTGTCCAGTAACGCATATTTTGCTTATTGACGAAGCCGTTTAACCAAAAATGCGCTTCATCGCTGAAGATGCGATGATTTTGAATGCTTCATCGCTGATTTAGCGATGAAATTCTTCATTTTCTTCCATCATGTCCAGAGCCCAATTCGAGAACGTACGACGCTTCATATCATCAAGTAACACCGCCAGGTTAAACCGGTGGTAAAAAAAAAGAAGTAAAACCGAAACCAGTATTTTCGCAAAAAACATCCCGTATAACCATCAGAAAATCTAAACGTCCTTTGATTTGTTGACTCGAGAAGGCCATTGATAAGAAAGTGAAATAATGCTGGACAAAGTATGAATGCCTGAGGCACTCCTCTTTGTAAGGCACGAGTGCAATTTAATTGATGGCATGTCATCGATTAAATTGTAAATTGTGCAGGACCAATTTTACAAGCAATCAAACATAGAAGGGATAAAGGTTAACACTTTCCCATTAGTAACAAATACTAAACGTCATCAACGCAGCAATTCAATAAAAAAAACATTTGCCATTTCAAAATCTCCGATGAATTCAATAAAATTCCAACAAATAACATCCGCAGTTTGAAAGTAGAACTTGAAACTAGAAATAGAAATCAGCGAATTCTGGTTATTTTGACAGCAAAAAAAATTGTTCCACAATTTAAGCACACATAAGTCAAGCTTAACAATTATTATACACCACAATACAAAAGCCTGTTAAACGTCACACCTGTTTTGAAGTTTTCTTTTCGTTGACCTCGAAAGCATAACTCATTCAGTGCTAAATTTTGTGTTCCACATTTCATGTTACGTGAACCATGTCAGTACTTGAAGGGGACAACTTTGTGAATGCATTTGGATACCATTTATTGGCACCAATAAAAGAAAATATTGTCACATTATAAAAAGAAATATGTATGACTACATAAAGGTAGTATTGTTAATTTATTCGATAGTATTTATGAACTTTCTCTGCGTATGGTTTGGAGAATGAAAGCAAATGATCTTATATTTGTCAAAATTGAAGTTTGATTTGATTATGTGTAGTGAATGCTTTCAATGGATGACTTCTAGCGAATCGAAATATATTCTTATCACCAATCAGATGGCCCAATATAAAGCACTAAATAACCAACAAAATTATCTTGTTATAGATAACTGTTGCAGTTTTTAAATGAAAATTGCAATGTTATGTTTTACATTAAAACTTTAAAGAACAAATTTAATCTGACAGCTGTTTTGATGGACATGCCATATATCATCAATCGGTAATCGGTTAAAATCACTTTAAAAGCTAAAAATATCTACAGTTGAAACCGGCACGTATCACCTTATCGTTGACAATTTGCAGCCCAGTGAACTTAACTGAATCTTATGATTGGTAATATTATTTTTAGCGTTTTGCCAAATGTTTGCAATCATTGTGATACCGAATATCATGTCGTGATGGCACTTTTTTCATATTATGAGTTAAAGAAAATAAATACAATTGGCATTAGGAAATGCTATCATGCTGGTTTTCGAAGAAATGATTAGAATGGACAGTTTTTAAATAGATTTTTCAAAACCAATGACAGTCGCATACGCATTAAAGATAATTACTGATAATATATGGTTTAAAATAAGAACGCGTGACCAGTTGTCAAATCACCGACATCTAACTCATGGTTGTCAAAGTATAGAAAAACCCAATTATCTTGACATCGTTCTTATCGTGCTACTGCTGGGCGCACACATATTTTACACACATTTATTCCATTATATATAATTAAAGTATTAAGTATATTTCATTTAATTAATAAATATTATTATGTTCTCAATGGTTCGCGATTGATATACATATACTAACTTATATCTTCCTTCAGTGTTTTTTTTTTTTTAAGTTTAAAGCAGTGGGGTAAGTATCGGCATTTTTTTTTTTCTTTTTTCAAAAAAGTGATCCTTTAGCTCAACGCGTTTTGTCTTTCAATTTTTCAAACACGATCAAGTTTAAAGGGATCATTACTCTCCCATTTGCCTGTATCCCTACGCATAAGCTTGACTTATGCGTGTTTACTCCGTCTGTGAGGTTTACGGGTTCGACCTCAATTAATATCGGCAGGCTCCCCGGTTTCGGATCAGTTCATTACTGAGTCCAGTCACATGCTGGTGTTGTTGCGTTTGCATAATCCAGGAGTTTTTAGGCTCCGCACTCTTTCGTGATTGTTTACGAAATAGCCTTTTTGATGGAGTTCGTAGGATTTATCCTTTTTACCCAGCTGAGCTGATCGCGCTCCGTTTTCTCTACGATAGAATCATTGACGTGAAGGCTTCCGCGGATCTTTTAACTATTTGTATGCCGTCATGCGAAGCAACTTTATCCCCCCCGCGAATTAATTCGCCATTATACTTTTTGTTCGCTGTCAAACATTCTTATTAGAGTCTTCCTTTAAGCTTTGGGGAATTTTTCGGTCAAAGAAAACGGCTGAGTTTTCACGTCACTACTTCATCCACCCTACGCTCAGGCTATGGTTGATATCACAACAGGTTGCTTCGCTTTTGATCATAGATCCAAGATATTTGAACTTTTTACACTTGCGAATAACTTTTCCATTTATATTAATGTATAGTACATGTATTCTGACTTTTTTGGACAAATAGGGTACCCATTTCCTTCGAAATCATCCGCCCATACATCAAGTGCTAGTTGCAGGGACGTTTGATCCTCGTTTATGATAGCTCCATAGTCAGAAAAGTGATGCACTTTGGAGTTCGTCACTTTCCTTCAAGAAGATAATTAAAGATTGTAAATGTCAAGCGACTAAGACGCCTTCTTGGTGTACATCGACAATGGGTGATTCCTCGGTGACTTTGGTCCCATATACATGACCATGATATGAACGTAGGTTTCTGAAACTCCTCGTTGTCTTAGCGCTCCTACTGTTGCGACCTGTGTAGTATTTTGTCGTCATTACAAGAAGCTGCCCTACAGCATTGTTAATAAACTTTAGCGAACGGATTTATTGATTATTTTTTCCTTCTCTGAGGGGCTATTTTGAATATGATTGTGCCCCTGTTCAATCTGATTTGTTGCAGTTTGTGGATAGCCTGTTTTGTAACAGCAACCAAAGAAGTAATTTCTTCCAACTCCCGATACAGGCCCTCCACACACTTTGTTTGAATTTGGTCGCACTTTTTCTTCGAGAAGACTGTATTCCAATTTTAGGCAAGACTTTTCATCACCATTGTTAGAGAGGCACTTTAACCAACATCTGAAAGCGGTTTTTTTCACTTATCACTACTTTATCTTCATCTGTCCACCACGCATATTTCTTTGATATACTGATAGTGGTATTTTGAACTACCGAGCACTGATTTGGCTCTGTCCAATTAAGTTCGTTGTAATGAATTCCACATCTCTGCACTTCGTCGATGATTGTGATGGAGTTAATTGTTCATATTGGCAATAAATACTTCGCCTTTCTCTTGGATTATAGCGTCTCATGTTGTGATTTATAATAAATCTCAGACTTGTGACCGATTCAAGTTTAATGTTTCAGAGTTAAAGACCAGAACTCAAGAGATGTATTTGATTATCGGATGATCTTAAACTTGTATTTATTCAAAAGTTAGCAACCGATCAGTGATAAAATAGTAAAAAGTCATAGCTTAGTCGAGAAGCCAGTTCATTTATTTTATTTACAGGAAGAGACATGTAAACCTTAACATCATTGCCACACAAAGATTTTTATTTATTTTATTTACAGGACGAGACACGTAAACTTTAACATCATTGCCATACAAAGATGCAATGATAAATGTTCACAGATAGATGGCAGGTCATTTATAAACATTCAGAACATAATAGCCGCCAAAATTGATGTCTGTGGTACGCCTTATTTGACGAACTTAAAAATCGAGCAGCTGTAGACAGCAACTACACGCTGCAGTCAACCAGACAAATAGCTAAGAAGCAATTTAATAGCTCTTTCGTTGAGGCCAAGCGTGTTTTTGAGCTTGCAGCAGTCATGATTAACCTTGTCAAAGGCTTAAGATAAACCAAACGGACAAAGAAACTGTACACATGCTTTACCAAACTCGTACCTGCTCACAATATTGCTGTAAGGCCGTTGTTGTTATCTCTAAACCCGATTGATAATAAATTAGCAGTTGATGAAATTTTTTGTTTACTTGCTTAGCTATGAGTTTTCGAAAGCCTTTTCCAGACTTGGCTGGATTGGCCTTTTTTGCAATGAGAAGAAAATCTTCTAAGACAATGGAAAGATTGACGTACTCATGGAAGGGTTTATGACATAAGTCTAAGGGTAGAATTAATTTAAAAAAAAAACGATTTGGTACCTAACCTGTATGATTCAACTTGATTTCTGCTACGTTTTAAATGATATCATCTTCCGTAATCAACTCGCCTTAGAACTGCGAACTCGGAGCTTTTAATAAAGGGAGAATACAACAACACTACCAACATGTTCGCTTAGTTGTCAGGATTAAGGTGACACATCGAATCACTTATAAGACCAATGCTTTCCGTTAATTTAAAATTCCCCTTTTCTGGCGATAATTTATATTCCTTTACTTATATCTTCTTTCCTTTTGCCATTTAAACTACAGTTTCCACTATATTGCACACAACTTCCGTCATGTAAGCATACCAATAAAACTGCATAATTATTTGACGTTACAAAAAAGGAGCACATCCACTGGAAAATAATACAAAAATCCTACTACAGCCTTGTGTGAGATATGAGGTAGATACCTCCAATTTACAAACGCAAAAGTCACATTAAAAATACATTTCACTGAATACAAATTAAATTTAAGAACAACTATCCATATAAAAGAAGATAAATGTTGGCGCTAATGGATTAAGGTTATTCTTTAATCTCACACATGACCGCTAGTTCAAATGAAGTTAAACAAAAAAAAATCTAAAGATAAATACATACATTTTATATTGTGCTCTGAAGAAAAAAAATATTTCAATGAATTTTGATTTAAGAGAACACTAATACAATTAACTGCGCCGACCTTTAAAAGAAACAGATCACAATTCAAGCGGATTAAGTAATTTCGATGTATATTAAAGGCGCACTTAAAGTCAGAACTGTTCTTAATGCCAGCGGCATACAATAGACATGATCTTTAATGCGAAATTGAGTTGATGACTAATTGCAATGAAATGAAAAAGGAGTAGGAATTTATGGATTTGTTAATTACAAAGGAAAGTGCGAATAAAATACTCAAACAAAAAGAATCAAGAAGGAATGTGACATTTCTATTTGACAGATTGATGGGAAATGTGATGAAATTTCAAATTGAGTGCATACATTTTTTTGTTTAGAAAAAGTGGTAAATTACACAAAGTCGTTCATTCGCCACTTACAAAAAACTGTAATTAATAGACGGAACATCAAATGTCAAAAATTACATGATTATTAAAAATATTTGAACTTATGACCTAGAAGTTAGAACAGACCTTATGCTTTTACCATAAAATTATTGTAACTTCAAATTTGAAAGCGGAGGCTAAATGAAAGCCTTTAATTTATAATTTTTGAGATGAGAAAGGTTAGGTTAGGTAAGGTTAGTCAGCGCTATGAAATGACTGCTATAGAAAAACTCGGAAGGCTCCATCGCGATCCCTGTCAGTTGTCAACCTGATCATTTTCTTCCAAAGATTTTATTCTCCTACAAAACTTCCATAATTTGTTGCAGTTGACGCTACCCCTTCCGGACTATCAAAGGAATAGTTTCCCAGGTGTCTTTTTATTCAAGTTGGGCTACAGCGCTTTGGAAACCTTGTGCACCGCTATGTGACTCCATCTTTGACAAGCCATTTTTCTGAACGCTTCCGATAACCTCCCCTTGACCACACACAGGTGGGTTTTATAGCGCCTTCCGCGCTTTGCAGTCGCATTTCTCCTCCCTTTCTTGCCAGTTCTTCTCGAGCTCATTGTCTCCTATTTCACAGTGCCCTATTTTTCAGTGCCCCAACCAAAGTCTAACACGAATGCCTTAATAATTGTGCGACAATACGTGAAAGGTGATACCCCGGTCGGATATCAACTTCATTAGCAGTAATTCTGCAGCCTTGAATACTGCAATTGTTTGGAAATCGCAGAAGTTCCCTCAAATCTGTTTTATCGCAGAAGTCGATGTAAATGATAAATAAAGGTCGTATCCCAACGTATGTGGACAAAAACTTTATCAACAATTCGCCAACAGTTCTTTGCCACGCCAACCTTTTATGGGCTTTTTTGACATAAACATCGTTTTTTGCTCGAAAAAATCCTTAAAAACGAAGTCGTTACAAAATGTTTAGACAATATCCTTTTATTAAATTCGCTAGGTAGGTAGGTAGGTAGGTGTGGCGGTTTGATAAGACAAACGCAATTAGCACCGAGTGCCGTTTTGTTACCACAAACTCACGTAAACCTGGGTATTATCGATTGGTGGGGGAGGCTAAATCCAACCTGCGGAGTTCAGGAAAGTTATCAGTTCCTTGATACTTTTCTCGGAGACTTCCTCAAGTGTATTGAAGAAAGGGCTTCCCAATGTACGTAGTCTGGTCCTAGCTAAAGCCGGACAGGTACATAAAAAGTGAATTAGGGTTTCTTTTTCAGTTGTCACTTTGCAACTGCGGCAGTGTGTATTGTATGTACTTCGCTAACACAAAGTTGTTTGCCACACCCACTTTTTGGAGGCGGTTTTGACATAAACGTTGCTTTTTCAATCAATTGTTAAAAAACGAAAGTAACATTATATAGAAAATATCCTTCTTAAAACATCGCCTCAAAAAAAAATTGCCACGCCCACTTTTGGTGGCATTTAAACCAAATTTTCAAATGTTATTTTGTAAGAAACAAAAAAGTTTTCAGAAATAGAAAAGAACTCTCCTCCCAATGCCAAGCCGATAGGAATATAGATAGGGTATCTAACAGTTCGCCCAAGCGGACTGTAGCCTTTCATATGGTTTTTTTTTTCTTTTTCATATTATCCGATCACAAAAAAAAAACAAATTAAACCGTTGTACCATGCTTAACTTTTTTGTTATTGTTGATAATTAATTTCGAATGAAAGTAAATTCACTCGTTAAAAATAAAGAACGCAAAACAATTGCCCAATCAAAAAACAATGCTACCTGTCATCGATTGTATCGGCAAATGAATTTTTGTTTTTTGGTTTTAGTCTTTTCTAAATTTAAAGTGATTATTGAGCAAAATTTGTATCTAATAATCATTAACTTGTCATATGAAATTCACTCAGCCCCACTGACAGTTACTGCAAGCTATGATGGCAAATTGATAAAATATCAATAATAAAAAAAACACGTGTAACAAATATCATGTTTATGAGAAATGGATTTGCAACGAGCGGGTCATTTGGTGATATAATGAAGCCTGAGTCTCGACATGTCTCGACGTCGTGGCGCATGGGTCAATTATTGTGAAGCCTTTTCAAGTGTAGTTTTTATTAATAATATAAGCTGATAACATGAGTATACTCGTTTCTACTGATGGATAATTATGATAATTGACAGGAGAGCAATCGCATGTCAAATTATTCAGCGTTGCGTTGTGAACGAGTTGGCGAGTTGGTTGTTTTATAATGCTTCGGAATGCCACCGGCGCGCACAATTGTTTAGTCACAAAATCATTTACATCGCCAAGAAATAATTCGCATATATTGTTCATACAGGTGTATGTAATGTACATATGTATGTACTGCGTAGTTGAAGAGAAATTTCGTTTCCAATTGCAGCCAGTGAAATGCAATCATTTACCATGTTTCAGGAATGATGGATGACGTGCTGAAAGACAGGAGGAAAATGGTTAATATATTACACACTTTAGTGAATTTAAGTGAAAAGTTGAGATTTTTCTTTGACAGCTGTCAAAAATCGATTAAAACATTGTGTTGGCATATTCAGAGTTATTGTGAATAATTTTCGACCATAATTGTTCCCTTGTTAGCAATATAAATTAGATTGCTGAATGGAAATAGTTCAACCCGGGAAGATTTATTCACGATGGTCCCGTCCCGATGCTCTAGTCTGCGACAAAATCTACATCCATCAGTACGTAAAAAACCGGCTGGAACTGATAGAAAGAGAATGAAAGTGATTTTCTTAACCCGTCCGTTAAGGTGTCCCTTGTTTTCAAAATTTGAATTTTACAACGCATAGGCTATTGTTTAAACACTGAAAAATAATTTCTTTCATATTCGGAACAGTGCAACAGTGTGCCGGCTTGTGTAAACATGTACATACAAGTTGCGTCACAGGAGCGGCGCGTGCTCGCTGTTATTGTCACTTAGTCGGGTATTTAGCACGGATTGTTTTATATTTCGAAGATGTCAGCGAAACTAAGAAGAAATAGAAAAAAGGAATTTCTTGTTTGGTGAATTAAATCACCAAATAAAAGATGCAAAATTACCGTCTAATCGTCAAGTTCTCGCAGTTCTATTTTTCAATATAAGTTAAGTTGACTGTTGCCGAAAGTGCAAATCTTGTCATTCGGGAGTTCATTATATTCTGCGAAAAGGCGTGAATACCTACCAGAGATGTTCCTCATTGTGTTAAGAATTGTCTTAAGGATCTATATCATCTGGCGAGAGCTGCAACAAAATGGCAAGAAGACTCATGATTTTTCATAGGCGCCGCGAGGATAACTTTGAACTTGAATTGGGTAATTTATTCGGTATCTTACACGCTGATGCTCTTGAAAGAATAAAAATCGAAGACGATAAAATATTTTTGATAAATCAAAGAAAGCCGGGATGCTTAGCGGGTGTTGACAACAAGTTGGCTGAAATTGAAGAAAGGACAAGGCTGAGAAAATTAGCAGAAGAGAAACAAACTTAAGCAAATGCCTTTCGGAAGCTTATTGGCATCCGCTACTTTGCACAGCTTTGATACACACGAAGAAATACAGGAACAATCCACAAGCTCTGCCATCCAAATCTCAATCTGTAAGTTCTTTAGCTACGTCGACAAGAAGAGGGAGAAAAGATTCGTTCACACCTAAATACGTTGCAACTTTGACAGATGTCAACTAAGCATCGAAGATTCTGTTTATATAATTTAGTCTGTAGTAAAAGCACTTGGTATTAGTTGTGACGATTACTCAATCAACAAATCTTCTATTCAACGTATTCGAACATAAATGAGAAAAGATAGAGCGGAATCCATTAAATCCGATTTTCAGAATAACGTAGTAACTGTTCATTGGGATAGAAAATTGTTACCTGGTCTGGACGTAAGAAGTTCTAAAGAAGAACGCCTGCCAATTATTATTTCGTATGACGAAAAAGAACAACTTTTGCAGTGCCAAAGTTAGACCCGCTTGCAGTTTTACGGATTCCTCTTCCTGCAAAGATCAAGCGAAAGCAGTATCAAACGCGCTTCAAACCTTAGAAAAGAGTTATTACTCTTTGCTTGCCGCCATCATGTTTACGAACTGGTGCTCAAAAGTGTCTTTGAATAAAAGATCCAAAAAGTCACTAGCAGTCCTGATATTCCACTCTTCAAAAAGTTTAGAGACAACTGGAAGAATATTAATCCTAGTGCTATCGAACCATGCCCTGATTTTGTCCAACAACATCTCCTGTGAGGCAAATACTAACGAACTGGTAATGTTTTTTAACAATGAGCTGGCAAAATCGATTGTACGAGATGATTATCGAGAACTTATTGAGCTTTGCTATTATTTTTCTGGGTGAAGACCTCCTGGAGCAATGCATCAAGCACGATGTAGGTTTGCTGCAATCTTAGTTCAAAATGAGCGCTAAGGACAAACAAGCCTTACGAATTGTTTGGTTATTTACTGTGGCAATTTATATAAAACCCTGGCTGTAGTTGGCGGTAAAAGCGCTGAATCAAGATGTGTTTTTTAAAGACCTTAAAAGATAACGCAAGAGTTGACAAGTTGATTTCCAAAGCGGATTTAAACAAGTTCAGTAAATATTTGTGGAAATATCAGAGGAAATAGCCGTCTTTTCAATTTTTGAGCAGATCAACAGGGACATTGTAGAAAACTTACAAAAAGAAAGCTTTGGTGATTTTGGAAAGAGATTATGTTCCATCGACAAACAGATGTTTATCTGGCTATATACTCGTAGTAGTAAGTATTGTTTAATATATTATTTGATTTAGCCCTTTTTTGTTTTATTTATACTAAAGGGTGTTCAAATTTGACGTATCATTATAAAATTGACCGCCACTTTTTTTACAGCTATTAGATTACAGCTACGTTTTTTCAGGTATGAAGTAAATACATTCCCGTTAGCTAAAATGAATCAGTACACTATTGAGCAACGTGTTTTTATTATTAAAACTTATTTTAAATAAGGTGAAAGTTTTGCAGAAGTTGAAAGAAAATTTCGTTCAAAATACTGTTACATCCAGGCTAGGATTCGAAAAGATAAAACGTAATTCTATTTAATTACTCTTTATTAGTTCTCTATCAATGTCTTTTACTTCTTGATTATTATTCTAATAATTCACTTATTTAATTCAACTATTCACTTTCACAATTAATCACTTTAAATACACAAACACTTTTCCCTTACTGGATACTTATACTTATTCTCTATACTTTTCACTACTGTCATCTATCGTACTTCTTTATCGCGGTTCACAACTAGAATGTCTTGGGTGCTCCTGCGACATCTATTTATATCTCCTAGTGACACCTCTCGAAATTTCCAGATTCGTTGAGAAGGTTCGTTAAGTTCAGAAGGTTCGAGAACAACATACCAAGTTATACCACAGCTACTCAAACTGCTATTCCAATGCTGCCAAAATCGGTAATATGGCCACTTTCTACTAGATGGCGTAGTTGACTAATTAATGACACAGTTCAAGCAAACATGCAACAATATCCCCCCCCTTAAACTTGTTCGTCCCGAACAAGCACGTCAATATTTTCCCCATGGTAGCGATGGAGACGATCCACATGGACAACTTTTAGCTTGCCTCTTCCTCGCTGGATCCGGTAGACAACATCGTTGATGCGCTTCACTATGTTATAGGGTCCTTCCCAATCCTGCTGTAGTTTAGGTGACATACCTTTTCGGCGATGAGGGTTGTATAGCCATACCAGATCTCCTTCCTGGAATCCTGTGGTGGTTGCTTTTGTGTCGTACCTCGTCTTCATGCGGTCGCTGGATATCGGATGATTATTTCGGTGGATTTCAGTACCCGGTACACCCTTTCCAACCACCTCACCTTGCTTCAATTTGACGCTTTTGTGTTCCGGGTTAAGAACTCGTACGGGAACAATATTGTTCTTCGGCTCGACAAGCACTTTTCCAACCACGCAGTTTCGGTAGTGGTTGTCTTTTGGATCGACTAGAGAGAATCGGTGGCTCATAGGATCACCTTCCAGCTTTGTCCGAATCAGTGTCTCTGAAGAAGGTGGTAGGACCTCGTCCTCACTAATGACTGTCCTCAGGGATGCGGCTTTCTCGTTCCCGTACATCATCGGAATCTCTACGTTTCGATACTTGAGTACTTGCATACCAAAGTCCAATACGACATCATTCGCCTTCATGAAATCGATTCCAATGATGCATTCGTCACATATATCAGCTACTAAGAAAGCGTGGGAGAATGCTAATCCTGCCAAATTTATTGTTAGCATGATATCTCCGTACACTTTCGCTGTCGCTCCTGTTGCTGTTTTCAGACAGTAACTGCTGGTGTTGTGCAACCAAGACTGACGGACGATGTCCCTCCTTATAATGGAAGCGGTGGCACCGGTGTCGATGGCTGCCACGCACTTATTTTGACCGATATAGGCTTCCACTGTTAAACTCTGGTTTCCTTGTTTGGTTTGGGAGACTTGAATTGTGGTCCTGGAGTCGTCGATTCCGGAAACCCACTTCTGCTCCGAGAAGCTGCCCCTTACACTTTTCCCGATTGCTGGTTCTGCGAAGCTATATCTGCCAGATGCTTCTTCGTTGCGCCTCCTAGGCCCGCAATGTGGACAACTGCCTTGTCTGGGTGGAGCTCTGCACTGTCTCTGTAGGTGCCCTATTTTGTTGCAGTTCCAGCAGCGCATTTGACCTCTGTTATCTCTGCTCCGGTCTACGATGTCTGCTCTTTGACATGAGCATTCAACAGCTGTAATTTCCCTTACGCGGCGGAACACATTCGATGCCTGATCAGCAGCTTGCATTGTCAAGGCAAATGCTAGGGCCTCAGCGAGAGTCCTCTTTCCAGCCATTCTTACGGCCATTTGCAGTTGTCTATCTTCAATGGCTTGGATAAACGCCTCCACAGCCATTTCATTGATGAGAATCTCACCAGCTTTAGGATATGACAAATGTGCCAGACGTTCGATATCTGCTTGCAGCTGTTGAAGTGTTTCTCCCCTCTTCTGTACTCTACTGCGTAGCTGAACCCTGTACACTTGCTGCATATGCTCATCACCGAAGCGCATCTCTATAGCCTTGACCAGGGCGTCGTAGTTGTGTTGCTTCTCTTCTGAGACGGTTTGGAGTAACTCTGCAGCTGTACCTCTTAGTGCGAGCGTTAGCGCAATCGACTTTTCCTCGTTGTCCCAGCTGTTCGCCACTGCAGCTGCTTCAAACTGTTTCTTATAAATTGGCCATGATGTTTGACCATCGAAAACAGGAGGCTGCATCTCTTTCCTTCTCGGGCAATCCGCAGAATTTTCTCGAGCCTTCTGCTTCTTCACTTTCTCGAGCTTTTTAGCCAAGTTCTCGATGTTTGTATCGATTTCGTCGAATTTGGTTTCAACCTTCTCGAACTTTTGGTCAATTTCTCCGAGTTTTCCTTCGAGAACATTTTTAAAATCTTCCACAGCGCTCTTTTGGGCGGCAACTATGGAATTCTTTTGTTCTTCGAATTTAGTGTCCATTGCTTGCAATTTGGAATCTAGAGAATTGTTCTGTTGTTCTAGAGAATTCTTTTGTTCATCAAATTTAGAGTCCATTGATTGCAATTTGGAATCTAGAGAATTCTTTTGTTCATCAAATTTAGAGTCCATTGAATGCAATTTGGAATCTAGAGAATTCTTCTGTTGTTCTAGAGAATTCTGTTCTTCCTTGAACTGAGAGCCCATAGAATTCTTCTGTTCATTGAACTGAGAGTCCATAGAATTCTTCTGTTCATCTAACTTGGCCAGAAGTAATTCCATCATAGCAGTCATATCAACGCTTGTACTTACTTGTTCTTCTGCTACGTCGAACAAAACGGACTTGGGGTTTTCTCCTTTGTTTTCAACAGATTCCTGCAGTCGAAGCACAAGATCACTTTTTCCTCCAGCTGTGGAGAGATTCCGCTTTTCCAATTCAGCTTTTAACTGCGGAATACTGAGCTGTAGTAATTTTAATGTGCGGCCCATTTTTTTTTTTAATTCACTTCACTTTAATTTCACACTGAATACGTTTTATCCCACTTCTGACACCAATGTTACATCCAGGCTAGGATTCGAAAAGATAAAACGTAATTCTATTTAATTACTCTTTATTAGTTCTCTATCAATGTCTTTTACTTCTTGATTATTATTCTAATAATTCACTTATTTAATTCAACTATTCACTTTCACAATTAATCACTTTAAATACACAAACACTTTTCCCTTACTGGATACTTATACTTATTCTCTATACTTTTCACTACTGTCATCTATCGTACTTCTTTATCGCGGTTCACAACTAGAATGTCTTGGGTGCTCCTGCGACATCTATTTATATCTCCTAGTGACACCTCTCGAAATTTCCAGATTCGTTGAGAAGGTTCGTTAAGTTCAGAAAGTTCGAGAACAACATACGAAGTTATACCACAGCTACTCAAACTGCTATTCCAATGCTGCCAAAATCGGTAATATGGCCACTTTCTACTAGATGGCGTAGTTGACTAATTAATGACACAGTTCAAGCAAACATGCAACAATACGATGGGGAAAATGCTCCGTCAAACCGTGCTATTATAACCTTATCGTTCATAAATTTGAAGAAACTGGTTCGGTTCAAGATCAGAGAATCAAAGCCTATCATCGTAGTTCGATTGGAAATATTGCAGCTGTTAGCAAAAGTGTTGCTGAAGAGCCAGGCACGTCAATTCGTCGTCGTTCACAGCAATTAAACCTCAACCCAACAACTTTGTTTTGCACAAAATCTGCATGTAAAGGCTTACAAAGTACAGTTAACACAAGAATTAAATCCAACTGACCACGCCGTGCGTCGGCAATGCGTTAATTAAACCATAGAGAAGCAAAAACAAAATGACAATTTTTTCAAGCAAATTATCTTCACCGATGAGGCTCATTTTTAAATTGCAGGTTATGTCAATAAATAATACTGTCGCATTTGGGCTAGAGTAAATCCTAGAGGATTGTTTGAAAGGCCAATGAAACCAAAAAAAAATTACTGTATGGTGTGGATTTTGGGGTGGCGTAATTGGTCCATTTTTCTTCGAAGCAATGCAGTTACTGTGGATGGAGCTCGATATCAAGCGATGATTGGAAACTTTTTATGGAGTCAATTGGAAGATATTGATGTGCAGAATATGTGGTTTCAACAGGATGGTGCAACATGCCACACAGCAACGAACTCAATCGAGAGAAGAGAAGTTTAACAATCGCATAATTTCCCGAAGAACAGACAGGAATTGGCCACCAAAATCATGCAATTTAACACCACAGGATTTTTTCTTATGGGATTTCTTGAAAAGCAAAGTTTATGACGATAATCCTCAAACTGTTCAACGCCTCAAAGACAACATAATCGAGAAAATATCACCTGTTGAACCATCATTATGCGAAAAAGTGGTTCAAAATGTTGGTAAAAGTTTGACAGTTTGCCGAACTAGCAGAGGAGGTCACTTGGACGACATTCTTTTTCATTATTAACCGAAACCATGTATATTAATTTCCAATAAAAATTAATACAGATTTCACACAATTTATGTCTTTCATTCAAAATTTAAAACGATACCTCGAATTTTAACACCCTTTGCGAGGATTTTTTATCTTGTTTTAGGGAAGTCCTTGAGTCGTTTCGTTATTGTCAAGAGCAAGGGTTTATTTTCACGACTGGAACTTGACAATAGTTTCCTTCAAGAAAATATAAATGTAACAAGAAAGACGTTTTATCAAATTGTGTTTTCATCAATATTTATCTAACATAAGGGATTTTAGTGAACATCTATAGCTACATTTAAAACATACTTTAAGCAGCTGTTTCCTAACACTTTGAGGCCCCGTCGGCACGTTATTAAATTAACCTAGAAAGTTGAAATTCTGTATTTGGGTAACTAGTAAACTAATAAGCACAATAAGAGGGTATGGGTTTCGATAACTGAAAATTTTTTGTTGTGTTCACCTTTTAAGGGACGAAAAGAACCGAATCCAGCCATTTGAAAATTAATTCGTTCGTTGATGAGAGGTATCCGTTAATGAGAGATTTCAATGTAGTAATAATAATTGACGTTTCGAGAAATTTGGAATGTTTGCATTATACAGGAATGAACTTTTTTTTCAGACGAGATGGATTTATACGGAGCTTTTACAGATTGGACCAACCTTTTGCAAAAACCATTCTGTGTAGGTACATTCTTGTTTTCAATTTGAGAAGCCAAAGTAAATATAGAAAGATAATTTATTTAATTTAGCAAATTACCTTAGGTGAATCCGGTCCAAAACATTTATAAGAAATAATTAATAATTATTTTATCATAATAGTTTTAGCTGACTAAACGTGTTTTATTTTAATTGAAAACTTACTCGACCCTCTTGAGAACAGCGAAAAAAAACCTTCAAGTCACAAAATCAGTAGCGATCCGTCAAAATAAACAATAACATTTTACCAAAGTATCTAACAAAAAGCATGTTTGATGGTCACGAGATGTTTGATCGAAATCTTAATTATGCGGCGAAATAAATCAGAAACATTTTATTTATATCTGCTTCAACATTCTTTGATTGCAGAAGACCGTAAGGAGTTTCATGCAGCTTCTCTGAAGACCTTGTGTTCCAGCTTTCAGGAAGTGTTGCTTAATGCTGTACTCTTCGTTATGCGTCTTCTTAATATCTCGAGATTTAACCATGAAATTTTGAATCTAATAAAACAAAGTGTGAAAAAAACTGAAATTTTCACACTTTAAGACTTTAAGACTATACAATAACTTTCAAATGACAGATTGGGATAGAGAGCAATTTGACAGAAAATATCAAATTTAATCCTTTTCTTCCTTCTGCGAAATACTGTTATCCCTAATTTCTATCCCATAAATTCGGTTCATATTTTGAGTAGAAATGTTTATCTAATGTACTGCGCAACGCTTCACAAGAGCACTCATACCCTCTAGATACGCGAACACTTTACAAAAGTTTGCTAATTCCTCGATACAATTTTTACATCGTCTCGTGAAATTGTATAACCGCAGGTCAAGATGTAAATGAAGACTAAATCGCATAACTTGTAAACAATTTTTTTTTTAATGTATTCATCTAAAAAGATGAAGGCGATCACCGTGCCACAGAGTTGTGTGTTTCATATATCTGCCTTGTAGATTTATTAATGTACTAATTTATCAAAGATTAGATTTGATCTCCTATAATAAAATTTTGTCTGATTTACTGCACTACATAAATAGAATCAATTTAGAAATAAAAACAAGAGCGAAGGGACAGATCTAGCTTTATGCCGTTTGTTTTTCCCCAGAATGATGAGGAAATTTATAATGTTTACGATTGAAAGGAGGTCTGATCATTACAGAATAAGATATTAAAATCAGTTCTCTTTTCCTTTTTTATTTCGAAGAAATCCCATAACACAAAGTCTTTTGAAATGAAATATGATTGTAGAGGGTGGGCCAAATAATCAGTTAATAATCATTTGTTTAAATTAGGTCCATAGTTTGCCTAGCAGTGTGCGCAATCGCTCCATCTTGTTGGAACCACAAATAAGGTTCCTGCTTTCAAATTTTGTCGATCATTGTTCTGTAAGAAAATCCCGGAAATCGTTTATGGCCGCACCAAACATTGCATCTGGATGGGTGGGCAGTTGTTTGTTTGTTTGTTGATAGCATCTATTTAGTCTTGACCCCATTAACTTCAAGATCAACCAATTGCGGCTGTTCTACAATCGCCGAAAAAGCCTCTAACTCGGCACTTTGGAAACGGCCGATGATTTCGATATCGTCCACATACCCAGTAGTTGCACGGATCTATTGAAACTAGTGCCTTCCGCTATGACACCTGCCCTGCGCACCACTTTCTCTAGAACAAGATTGAAGAAGTCACATGATACCGCATCTCCTTGTCGAAATCCCAAACAAGTTTGGAATAATTCGGAAGAGCTGCTTCCAAATTGCACATTACACCGTGTGTTTTCGATTAAAAATAAATCAAGAATGTCATTTATAAATAAAGGGAAAAGCAACGGACCGAGATGACTACCCTGCGGTACTCCTTTTTTATAATTTACTTACGCTAAAGGTTTTTTCTGTAAATCTTACAGTTTCCTTATTGTGCTAGGAACACAGTGCATGCACTTTGTTGTTTAACAGCAAGCAGCACCTAGCAATGGCTGCATGCTTGGAGGTGCTACTTACTATTAGAACGAAAAGATAGATAGGATAGAAGTGATTTGGTGCAGTTGTAGAGTTTATCTCCACGGGTGGTACCTTAGTTGCTTAGGGAGATTAAGGTTTCACGTATTCGATATAAAGTAATGGACTTGGCCGGGATTCAAACGCACGATCTTTCATCAGTAAGCGAATATACTACTACTGCTCCGTTGTCACTCGCAAGATACATAGATAGGTGCCGAAATAATGTCGTTAATGTGGACATACTGAATATTCTTCTCTATATACGAGCTTATCCATTTGAGGAAGTTAGAGGTAAATCCAAACTAAGTTATATAAATATTTATAAAAAAACAATCGAAGAATCTGGCATTTTACAAAGAATAATTGAAGCCGGGCAACCATTTTCAAACAACTACCAACATTTTAATAAATGGGAGCATGCACGTGTCTTAATCGTAAAATAGTAGGCAGACCTAAAAATGCCTGAATCACCCAAATGCAATATTAACACCATTTGATTGGCCTCAGTTATGCAGTGATCCGAAACCGGAGGCCTGCCATATGTTTATTGATTTCAAACCGGCGAACCCCACAGGCATAACAGTAGGAAAGCAGTAAATTGGGAGGGTTTTGTGCTCTTAATCATAACTTCGAAGAAGAAGAAGAAGAAGCTCAACTTGTGTAGTGTTTTACCTCAATTCCAAATTCTACTGTTCTTTTTTTTTGCTTCTCCATACCTTCGGCTAGATTTTATAATACCGGAACAAATTCAAAAAAAATTGATTGTATTGGAAGTTATTAAGGACCATAAATTAAAAACAAAATTGCGCCTTTTTTTAGTGAGTTTTGGAGCATTTTTCAAATTCCATTTTTGGAGGGAAAAAATACTTTGCGATGTCACTGTGCAAGCTGTTTTTATACCCGCACACCCCAACGAAATCCGTCTGATTTTTCAATTAACATTTATTTGTACAAATGTGTTTACTATCCTCTACTTGAGTTGCAGGAATGCTCAATGAAACATAGGGACGGGCTACAGTCCGCTTAGGCGAACTGTTGGATACCCTATTCTTATTCCTATCCCTCATAAGTGGGCGTGACAAAAGTCTAAGTATGGTTGAATTGTTAAGAACGCTCTACATATTTTGTTATACAACATTTAAAGGATTTTATCAAAAAAAACGCTCCCTAGCTCAAACTTGGGTGTTTCAATAAAATTGTTTTATTTAATTGTGGGCGTGTCGGTAGGCGGATTTTGAAAATATTTACACATGAGCATAGAGAGCATATATTATAAATTTCAGCTCCCTAGCTCAAACTTTGGATTTTCAAAAAAATTGTTTTATTTATTTGTGGGCGTGTCAGTGGGCGGATTTTGAAAATATTTATACATGAGCTTAAAGCGCCCCTAGAGAGTATATATTAAAAATTTCAGCTCCCTAGCTCAAATTTTGGTTTTTCAATAAAATTGTTTTATTTTTTTGTGGGCGTGGCAGTGGGCGGATTTTGAAAATTTTATATCCCGAGCAGTTTTAGGGGTCATAGATCATATATAAAAAATGTCAGCTTCCTAGCTCAAAATTCGATGTTTTCCAAAAAAAAAAATTTTCAGTTTGTGGGCGTGTCTGTGGGCGGATTTCAAAAATTCGTAAACTTGATTATTTCGGGACCCTAGAGAGTATATGGTTAAAATTTCAGCTCTCTAGGTCCAGTTTAAAGGCCTAATTTTTGCCGACGGACGGACGGACGGACGGACGGACGGACATGGCTAGATCGACATTACTATCGATGCTGATCATAAATATAGTAACTTTTAGGGGTCTACGGGCAATATTAAGGTATGTTACAAACTATGCGTCAAAATTAATATACCCTTAGAATAGGGTATAAAAACAGGGCAGCATTGCACCTAAAAATACATGTTTTAGTTTACCTACCTTTCGGTTTTGAAATTTGATGCCGGTCACTGTTTTTGTTCAATATTAGTAGATTCAGCAAGCGTGTTATTATTATTGCTTTAAAAAAAAAACTAATAATTAATGCTAGAATTCTAATGCATATAAACGCTTGGTGTGACTCGAGTTGCAAAGAGGCTATCAGGTTAAAAGAGATAAGCTTTCGGGTCTATAAGGCCAACCCAACTGAGGAAAACCGAAAAAAGTTAAAAAACGAGCCAGAAATGACTGCAATACTCTTGTTACTCGTGTCAAATTCTCCACCGACTAAAAGCTGAGACAAAAACTACTACAAAGTGCCACGGGTATAGTAAAAACTTATGGTCGTTTGTTTAAAACGACCTGTTAAAAAACGATTCTTTAACTTTTCGAATGAAGGACTATATTTCATCTCTAGGGCTAAATATAGTAAATACAACTTCCCCAACACGTTTTGCTCGTAATCGATTACCCAGTCTTTAAATCTTTTTATTGTCTCTGATCCGTTACTAGTTCTTCTGTTCGATCAACTATCGTTTGATTTTGTTTCTGACCATGATCTCCTGTTCTGCACCTACAATATCAATTTGACTAAGTCTGCTGTCTCTGAGAGGATTTCAGTTTAAGGATTTCAGTTCTATAGATTTAAATTCGCTTCATGTACAAGTGGCATCTGCTCCCTGGGAAGAATGTCGGTTAATTTTTAACCCGAACGCTAAATTGAACTATTTTCAAGCTACGAGTACATATATTATCTTCGTTGTTTGACAAATGTGTTCCGAACAAAAGGGTACGTATACGAAATAAAATCTGTCCTTGGTTTACGTCGGATGTGGTGGGTGCAATTAAAAACCGCAATAAGTTATACAGCAAATTGAAGCACATATCCACTGATATTAACTGGAATGCATACAAGGTGGATCGAAATTTCGCAACTTCAATACTGCGCACGTCGAAGAAAAATTATTATGCTTCAAAACTCAACATTTCCCTACCTGCAAAAAAGCTCTGGATCAACCTGCGTAAAATCGGTGTTTCCAGTAGGAATAATAGTTCCAAATGCTGTCTAGAGCCTGACGAATTAAATAACTTTTTTCTTGGGACCGATTCAATTAAAAGTGGTTTTGATTTTGATCAATCTGTAAACTCATCACATCTCAATGTTAGGCTAGAAGATTTTGAGGTGGCCACAGAAAATGATGTAGTTGAGTGTATAGCTCCCATTAAGTCTGACTCCATTGGAGAGGACGGTGTGCCAATACGTTTTGTCAAACTTATCTTACCCGCAATCATAACTCACCTCACCCAGGTTATCAACTGGTGAGGTGATAACTCAACTTTTCCAGACTGTTGGAAAATTGCACGAGTTTTGACTATTGCAAAATCCCCTGCTGATTACAGACCGATTAGCATCCTGTCCTGTTTGTCAAAGGTTTTCGAAAGGCTAATATCAAAGCAGTTAACAAAATAAATTTTAAACAATAATTTGCTAAGTTCTCGACAGTCTGGCTTTAGAACTAACCACAGCTGTTCCACTGCTATGGTTAACTTACTGGAAGAAATTAGGCAAGATTTTGACAGAAACAATATTACGCTTCTCTGTTTATTAGATAGAAGGCTTTTGATAAAGTAAACCATGAAATTCTACTTTGGAAACTTAAACATTTATGCGGGCTCAGTGACGGTTCACTCATGAAAACTATTCTCAGTTAAAAGCAATCACACATGGAGTACCACAGGGATCAATTTTGGGGCCGATCTTATTTTGTGTTTTTATAAACGACCTTCCATGTGTCTGTAAACACACATCAGTTCACCTATATGCAGATGATGTTCAACTTCATGCCGCAAGATTGTTTGCTAACCTCGCCGAACTCGCTGTCCTTGTCAACGAAGACCTAGAGCGGATACACAAGTGGTCTGTAGAAAATACCGGATATATGGCTAAATGATACAAAACTTAAAGCAGTTGAATCTGTCACCAGTCTAGGCTTTGTAATAAGCCGTAGCCTATCCAGTTACAATCACATCAGTATGGTCATTGGTCGAATATACGGATGTCTACGTAAATTATGGCTTTCCGCGGACTTTACTCCAATTGAAACTCGGCGGAATCTTATAATAACCCTTGTACTACCTCTCATTACGTATGCTGATGTTTTCTACAGCACTCTCGACTCATTATCGCAACGTAAACTACAAGTTGCCTTTAATAATGCGGTGCGATATGTTCATGGCCTTCGTAGAAGCGACCACATATCCGTGTATTCTCGGAGGCTTCTTGGTTGCGCTCTGCAAGATTACAAACTGTTTATTTCAATAGAAATAAATAAATAAATTGAAAATTGAAATTGAAATTGAACATCAAGAATTCGGCCTCGTCATCTATCCCAACACTAATTTACAATAACATTCCAGCTGTCAGCTCTCAAGACAAAGCCAATCTGCTTGCTGCTCACTTTGCAGCTAGCTCCACGCTCCCCGCTTGTGATTTAACTCAGCAAGTGTTTTAGGACATTTAACATGATACGCGAAAATATCATATTCAAACGTAACGCAATGAACGATTCGTCGCTTTCGAAGCATGTTAAGACCAAATATGGCGCAACTAAAAATTTAGTAAAAGAACTTTTTGGACACCATACATCGGTTCTCATACCCATACAATTGATGAATATTCCAAAATTGGAAAAACAAAAGATATACAAACAGATTTCACAGCAAAGGGGTTAGAGAAATCCTTACAGTTCCTTTTAAGAAATCCAAGTAATGAGTTGACATTGTTTACAATGTAATCTATATGGAACGAAAAAATACATTTTTCGTCAAAAATAACTTCAAGATCTCTAACTTCAAATTTTCTACTTAAATTTACACCAGAAATGGTATACGTAAATAAAGTAGGTGTTAACATACGATAGGCAGACATGAAGTGACGTTCACCAATATTTAGTGACAACAAATTATTATTGCACCATTTTGCAATATTGTTCAAGTCCTTTGAATATAAATACAATCATTGAAATTGATTACCCTCGTAAGTCATCTGCAAGCATTTAACATTTTACAAAATAAGCTACCGATGAAATATCATTAATAAAAACATTAAATAGCAAGGGACCAATATGACTGCTTTGTGGAACACCAGACAGAACATCAATAGGGTTGAACATCACAAATTTTAACTATTTCCTTCCTATTAGTTAAAAAAATTAGTATTAGGCATTAACGGCCCATAGAGGGCCTAAAACCTAGCTTCTCCAACCACTTTCTTTGCGAAGTGGAAGGGACCTACAATTTTACGCCGAATCCGAACGGCAAATTTGAGAAGCTTCTCATGACAATTTATACTCTTGGATGTTTGTCAGACGTTCGCAAGTGGTGGGGCAGTGGAAAAAAGTGGGAAAAAATATTAGTTAAGTAACTGGAAATCCGCATTGAAGAAGTGAAGAGTGGAAACAAAATCTTAAAGCTTACGTAGTAATACCTTATGGCTAACGGTATCAGAAGCTTTAACAAAGTCAGTGTTAATGGCATCAACTTGAAATGCTGATTCCAAGGAATTCAAAACATAACTTGTAAAGAACGCAAGATTGATTGTTGTTGATTTACCAGTGATAAACCCATGTTGACATGGGGATACAAGTTCCGTTATATGAAAATATAGTTATTGTTTAACTATTTTTTCAAATAACTTCGGAGTAGCTAATATCTTCGATACTTTTTTTTTGATTTACGAATAGCACTTATGATCTTCCAATCATCAAAAAAAAACACCTGACGATAGCAATAAATTGAAAATTAGCTGAAGCGGAAGCAACAACGATTCATTGCAATGCTTAAGTGCGGACCAGTGTTGAAATTGTCTTTAAAATTAGTTGAAAATTTAAACTCCAAGATACTGCTCAGATTAAAAATCTAATTATACCACCGTGTAGGGCAAGAAAATTACACCTTAAAAGTATAAAGTTCACCTCTACAGGACAAGTACCCTTATGGTGCTAAGAACACAGTGCAAGCATTTTTGTTTAACAGCAGCACCTGGCAATATCGTATTTGATTGCATGCTTTTCGGTGCTACTTACTATTAGAAAGAGTAGAGAGATAGGAAAGAAGTTTTTGGGTACAGTTGTAAGATTTAGGGGGATCTAGTTTTTCATGTATTCGACGAAAAGTAATGAACTTGGCCGGGATTTGAACGCGCGACCTTTCAATCAGTAAGCGAATATACTACTACTACCGCAAGTAAAATTCGGGGGTATGTGTCAGTTTAGTAGGTGAGAAACGTCAACGTTTTGACATTCGATAACAAAAGCTATCGGAAACCTAAAAAACGTAATTTGAAACCACTGTTCTATATCCGCTTAAGGTTAGTTATCCCCGCTAAAATAAGCGTGTAAAGGCTAAGATGTTTTTGTATTTAACATGCAAATGTGAATAAGCGTAGATATAAGCTTGCGAAAAAAACAGGCCTAACAATCACATTCCCTTATTATCAGACTCCTGATGAACAATGGCATTCACTTCTTCATAAAAGCAATTCACATGTTTCGCCTATTTTCGACTTGCAAATTTGCAATTCAAATTTTTCCTCAAATTTCATCCACGTTCGTCCGGTTGAAACCTAAATTTCGATGTCCCCAGAACACACATTTTAAATGTATAAAATGAATTTATCTTATATTTAACTGAACGCACCAGAAGCCCACTTAAATATTTGATCGTAATTATTTGAGCAATCAGATTGTGGTTCTAAAAATTTGCACCCACCAGAGATTCCTGACGCGGCCATTAGATGAGCAAAAAAAAATGTCTAAAAATAATCCTGTCAATTAAATCTAAAGTCTAAATTTAAACGTGTGAATTTGATGAATTTGTTATTTTATAAGTAAATAATTCAGGGTATTTATTTTCACTTAGATACCAAATATACTTGTGTTCCTATATCAGAGTTTAAAATTTCTATTTTTTTGCGATAAAATCTGACGGAGTCAACAATATGGTCGGGGCGTATCAGATAGCTGTACAATAAGCCTTTCTCGGCTTTCAATATCGTAATCCGTGCCTTGAATACTGTAGCCCATCAAAAATATATATAAAAATATTTTTTTTCTGTCAGTGTAATGACTCTATGGCATAATTTTAAGTGCGCGACGATACGGCGACGACGCTTGGTGTTTCCCATACAATTGTGTTTGTATATGTGTGTGAACGAAAAATTGTTAACTTTCATATTATTATCACTACTAAAGCGTTGCAATTAGTATTTTCTTGGCTCGCTTGCCAATGCAAATACGTACGTAAAATTGTTAACTAGTTCGCCTGGGAAACGCGACAGATATACTATACCAAACCAAATATTTGATACTATATGAACAAAATAGCGTGAATGTCGAATATCGTATCTAAATAGCGACCGACACGTACATATACTTAATGCGCCTTCGCACCCCGCGCCGCGAGTCGGACGGTGTCGTTAGTCGTGCTGTCGCGCATGCTTATGGTAGCCATTGTTGGGGAACTTGAGTATTTTTCTCACGTAAGCATTTTGTTTTCCAAATTGAACTGAAATTCTAAATACCAGTCTCATGGTATAAATAAATACATGTGCCTGCTTGTAAGCCCCCGCGCCAAATGATCATTTTCAAGCTGATTGACAGCGGCGAACTGCTTCAATTGAAGCTCGTCGTCGATGTTGCTTAAGAAAAACAAAAAAAAAAACAAAGTAACTAACTTTAGACCAGTTTTAGTGCAACCAGCACTAGCACATAAAAGTTGTGCCCATTTGGTGTGCATTCCAAGACTCATTTTATGGCAGTCATGCCATGGCAGTAGTTTCAGAGGAATTGGTGTGGTTAAGACCCTAAAATTACACCGCGAATTTTATGCAGATATACAGTTTGTAATCCAGTGCGTTGAATTTAAATTACAGGTTGATTATGCCATTGTAGTTGCGGACAAGTTGTTCTGTTTCAAGTGTGCGTGCAAGAAAGCTACCCATCAGTTTGTTGGCAGTGCCACAGCTTTTTAGTCATTTGTTATTCTTTTTTAATTGTTCAATTAACCTGCATAACATAGTATTTAGCGGATAAGGGAGCGTAGTTTGAGTATTCAACTTTGTTAGGCACATTGTGGACATGGACTGTGGTGCAAAAGGCTTAAAACCAGCATGTTATGGCGAAAAACCTAATAGATATAAGCTGCTGCCTATGGAAGTTTTCTTCATCATGTCTACCTTGAAAGTGAGTGACAATGTAACATGAATGTTGTGTTGGGTAAGAATACGCAATGCAGTATTCTGCAACACCGCACAAGTGACACCATTGTTGAGATTGGTGGCAATTAAAATGTAACTATCATTCGCTGGATTAAGTCTATATCTCAAACTGTTTATGACCATTTATCGAGTGATTTTGATGGTTTCAAGAAAATTCAAGTTAAAAAATAAAGTAACATTTTTGGTTTAATTGTGTCAAGAGAATTAAAATTAATATCGCGGAATTCGATGATTTTTTGATACATAGTTTTACAAAATTTTGTTATTAATTGAAAAAAAAACTCGCCAAGCATCCACAAAAAAAAAACTAATAGATACCATCAAGTATTCAGCTGAAGGTCAACCGATTCTACTTTACTCCGTTGCCTGTCAATATTGTGCAATATCCGCAAAACGAAACGAAAGATGCTACAGTTACCAAACCAAATTTATCTGATTTTAATCAAGTTCCCTAAATAGACCTATTTAATCACTGCTATAAGCAACGCAACGATAACTATTTGGAGACCTTCAAAGTCGATAATTATAGCCATAACTACCACTTAATGCCAAACTCTCTCAACAACTATAGCAAACCAACAACAAGACATAATGGAAAGGCTAGCTAGAAAGGAAGTGCATTCCACATGCGTATTGTATTTCACTGCACGGTATTACTGGCATTGCGGTTGATTTATTCAAAGTGATGAATGCAACTGACTATATCGCATTAATGGTGGAAACACCTATACAACAACGACAGGCACTAGAAATTGCGAAGATGACTTAGTTTAGGTTAGGTTTCCGGGTTGATGGAACAGAGCGACTCTGCTACACCACAGTCGTTGTAGACCCATCGGTGGGAGTTTTGGCCCCGTTGTTCTGAATTTTGTCCTACATCCTTGGTCTTATTTTTCTTACTCCACGTTGTCCTTATAAACCAAAGAACACATCAGAGAGATATTGAATGTCTTGGAAGAAGTATCTTCCAAGTGTTCTGTTTCCCCAAGTGACAGAGGCTTGGTCAGTGACAGAGAAATTGAGGTGTATCCTCATGGATGTCCTCATCACGAGGCAATGGCGCGATTGTAGTGTATTCACTAACTGATTGGCAGGTCGTGCGTTCGAGTCCCGGCCAGGGCCATGGTTTTTAATTGAATACTCAAATAGAAACAGATCTCCCTAAGCAATTTAGGTGCCACCCGTGGAGAAAAAACCCTACAAAAGCACCAAATGACTTTCCTATCCTCCTATTCTTTCAAATAGTAAGTAGCGCCTAACATCATGCAATGGAATACTTCGTTGCAGGTGCTGCTTACTGTTCAACAAAAAATGCTAGCGCTGCTTTCCAACACTATAAGGGTACTGTATATATAGCGTAAGCAAAATTATAAAAAAAAAGATGTCGCCATTACTTTGTAAACGGAATGAATACATCAACAGCATTCGCAATTCAAATGACATAGTCAGCGATTCACAAGGCGAAAAAAATCTCGAATTGGTAGATGGATGGGACTGCAAAGTCCTAAATGGTTGCTGTGATGAAGATTTACAAGGGAAATGCACTTTTCTACGTGCAACAGAAAAAATTCAGATATTGATTATTGCTTCCTATTAGGAAACTGAATATCACAGCTTACCAAACTCCGACAATATTTTCGGCGCTCGAAGTAAAGAGAGTGTATCACCGTTAGAACTCCTGCCAAAGTTAATATGGAAAGATGCCTATCGTGAATCTTATGTCCATATCCTTAACATTTAACTCAGGAAACTATGATATGCGACTACTGCACCCTGTATTGAGGACCTGACGGTGATAATTAAAAAAAAACGCCTCCACTAAACCTGCCATTAAACCCGAAACATAAAATTAGTAAGCAGAAGTGGTTTGATAGAGAGCAAGCTTCAATCGCATTTCAATAATTATAGCGGATAAAATATTGCAACTTATTTAAAGTCCTATATGCAGAAGCAAATAATAAACTCAAGGAACTTTGTTACGTTTAAAAGTTAAATTTTAATTAGCGAAATGTAGCTTTGATAAATGGATCAAAAAGTCGTCAGCGGAATTTTGGAAAGCGGTTAAGCCAACAAACTCAACCTCTTTTGGATTAATAGTGGAGCACTTAAGAGACCATTTTCCTAACGCAACACAAATTTCGCCATCCTCTGTATATGCAGCCCCTAAGAAGTGGATGAATTCCTGGATTTGCCATTTTCTGTTCTGGAAGTAAATGTTGCCATTCTGAAGTCAAGAATAATTAAGCACCCGGAAATGACCGTATTCAATTTGAATCCTACAAAAATTGTTCATCGGAAATTTTAGTAATCTAACAAACGAATTCAATAGAACAACCGCCGATGTGGCCAAATATATCCGCTGCATAAGAACGGTGACTACGAAGATCCCGCAAACTATCGTTCTTAAGCACATCCGCCAAGTTGTTTATTTATTGTTTAACTGAATCACGGAATGGAAAAAAATAAAAAAAAAATCTTCAAGAATATCAAGCTGGTTTTAGAAGAAACTATTCTATCATCATCATGTGCGAGAGTGATAGCGCAAGAAGAGAACTCACACCCTGTCAATGATGAACAGACGTTCGGAAGAGGTGTGGTAGTGGAAAAAACACTAGACGTTACTTGGCCCCGGCAAGATTTGAACTGGGGTCTTTTAGATTAGTAGTCCAACACACTAACAACTGAACCAACTTTGCTTTAAACACTTTTTTATAATTCTTTTGGTTGGGTGTTGTACGACTTGGATAAGCACTGATCGGCATCTCTCTGGCGATGTCTAGTGCCGTAGCTTGGACTACACATCAATTGCGCTTATTTTACCTTCCCTTGGTAACCAACGGGTACTGGTCATGCTTCCCAGACTTGGCGTACTAAACTTACAAGCGCGAGTAGTGAATAAGAAGAAAATAGCTACACTATAACGCTTCGTTAAAAGTTGTAGGCTGATGGATCTCATAAGCCTTACATGAGCTTTCAGAAGCAGGACGTATGGCGGATAATTACACGCGATTGTTTCAACAGCAAGCATGGCAGATATCTTACATGAGTTTCCCCGCCTTTGCAGCTGAGGTGATTAAGGTGCAAGGTAATCCCGCATGGGGACACCAATATACGCCACCCAATAATTTAGAAAAACGAATGACACCTTGTTTCTGTAATCTCTACACCAAAAAGAGGATTTCCGCCTGGTAGTACAATGGACGTTAAGGAGCCTGAGTGTTCTGCGATTTGTATTTATTTTACTGTGAGTATTAGTCCTTATTTATTCGGCAACGATCACATTGCTGAAGCGGTTTACTGGCATGCTTTCCAGAATAAATTTTGGAACTGGACCTCCAGGTTGTGACGTCGGGGTAAAATCCCTACAACGTTAAAAACAAAGCAGTTATGAGAGTGACACCAGCCTCAGATATAGATACCACTCATTTCAGACCATGACCCGAAACGTCAACGGACTATGAATTGAGAGTTGGCACCTGTTACGTATGTATGTACACTGTACACTCATGGTGCAACTCAAAAGATTGAAACTGTCCTCGCAGATGGGTAGGATCAGGTATGCAAAAACCACTACAGTTCGACATTAATAACAGCTGTCACAAAAGGATGCACATGTTAGGATGCAGATTCATCGTGGGTGTAATCCGAATCAACTGCACCTTTCAAATATCGGTCTTGTATCTGCACACGCCCCCCAGGACGAAGCAGAAGACCCTATCAAGGAAGAGTTCTATGACCTCCTGGACGGATCGTGCTTAATCACGAAAATCGGTAAGAAAAACACCTTTGACGGATTAGTTTGAAGCACAGCCTCTACGACACGCAACTGACAACGCTTGTCGACCATATCCCGCAACACGGTGATAAGTGGTGCAATAAAATGGGAGGATTATGCTCCTTCTAATGCAGATCATAACCTCGTTTTTAAAGAAGAAACTAAAAGTGAACTAGATTATTATTTTTCAAACTTTAAACTTTAAAATTGTCGACAAAGTTTCACTTATCTAATGCTCTCATTTAACTTATTGCATTCTGTTGTAAATTATTTATGCTCTTCACTGTACCACTCGCAATCTGTTGAAATCGAGTTTGTTTTTTGGTTATTGATTGGGTGCTACAGCTTTATATGACTAATCGATAATTGGCAAGATGTGCGTGTGATTGCTACTTCAAAGTTTAAGCAATAAAAATTATCAAATTTTAAGATTACAAATTATTACATACATAAATGTAGCTCCATATAAATGTGCACTTCACTGGTGATCGCAAGTGGCAGTAAAAATTCAAAATACTTTATTTATAAAAACTTACGCAGCCCCAATAAAATAACGTCAATATAATTAAGTTACCAAGTGCGGTGCACCAGTTTGTTATGAGATCAATTTTGGTTGTTTATTTGATGTTTGTAGTTTTTGTGGATAACAAAAATGATGTGGTGTAAAATTTAACACGGAATGTGTTAATTCAATTCGCCCACGTAATTGTTGTTGTAAAGTTAAAAATATTTTAAATATCAACGCAAATAATGAAGTTACACGCGCCTCTTCATTACTCATTAATTGCTCGTGTATGTCTAATAAAATCGGGACAGGGGAAGTATTTACCTGCTCTTTGTTTGGGATTAAAACGTTGTGGGGTGTAAAATAAATATTTGCTAAAATGTCGAAATACCGGTACCGGTACTTAGCCAAATATGACTGCTGGGGATAAATATGTACACGAGATTTTTTTTATGTTTTTCTTCTTTTAAGTACGCAATACGCATTGTCATTAAAGAAAGGAGTGTTCTTTACCGATTAACATTTTTTCTGAATGATTTTGCGATCTTCTGATTGCTATGACTATTGGCATAGGTACAAAAAACACTTGACATCGTTTGCCTTAGCTACACCAGCCACATTTTCGCCATCCACTAATATACGGGCCTTTAATAGGGGTGATTGCTTTTTTTTTTATTTTTTCCGGTTTCTGATATATTTTTGTTTACTTCGGGTTTCAAAATATCTAGAATAGTTTTTAGTTTTTTTATTTGAAAATATATGCAAAGCTTTAGCTGAGTTGTAGGTGTCCAACGATTGTTGAACATGGTACGCTTGATTTGTATAATTTTGGCAATCGGATTGTTACACGATGAGGATTTGTTGGATAATTTTCTTTGGAGTTACATTAAAGCAAAAGTTTATGCCGAAAATTAAAAAACTTTGCATCATTTGAAAGGCAACATTTTGTCGTCATACAGCCGCAAATGTTGGAGAGGGTGATCAAAAATGTGAGCGATCGAGGAAAACCTCAGTGTTAAAAGAGCCGTAGTGGACATTTGAACGATATATTCTTCCGAACGAAATTGCATTGTCCAAGCTTCATAGAAATGTTAAAACTAAATTGATATATAAATCCATTGCACAGTTGTAAAGCTCTCGAACAAAGGCGTTCATAATTACTTACTCACTGAAAAACAACTAATTAATACATGAGGAAAGGCTACAGTCGCTTGGGCAAACAACTTTGTATTAACGGGAACACGTATTTCTGTTTTTTTTTTTTTGACAGCTAAGAATAGGCCTAAAACAACGTTTGCGCGTGTATTTACTGCTGAAAGAAAAAAATGTTTCAAACCCATCACTTTTGACATCAATCTGTCAACAAAAAAATCCTTTGAGGTCACGTTTAGAAAATAGCATCATTCAGTGGTATTAATTGTGAGTTCATGCATTTATGTACTAGTCAATGTTTTTGGGAGCGTATGCTCCTCCTGCATGCCCTGTTCACTGTTGGATTTGGAATAGATACGAGGTCGGGTTGAAGTTTCTTGAAATCCATGCAAAACATGATTATATTTTGTACAATAAACAAAAGAATATTTTCGTGTTCAAGCAGACGCTTCCATGGTTCGTGTCCAAATGCGCTTACTATATGCACCCACCCATTCAGCCATTTTGACATTTTCCAGAGATTAATTAAAGGAATTTGTATAGAAAATTGGTAAATATATATTGGTGCGAATTTAAATTGGTGCCAAACATATTCTAAAAAAAAATAACAAACATTTCCACGTCATTAGATTTTCAATTTTCGTGTTCTTGTTAAGGAAATTTTAGCCTAAGGAATTAATTATTAAGAATAAATGTGTCTACATACTTTTTAGAAGAAATGCCCAGGAAATCCTTTGCCCAAAGTTCATCAACAGTGCTCAAGGACTGTTTCTTGTGGATGACGAGAAAATACTACACAGGTGGCAAGAGTATTGTGAAGGACTTCCTCGGATATATTTTCCGAGAGCCGTTCCTAACAATGAAGATGTACCCGACATTACCGTCGAAGAAGTTAGGAAGGCGGTCAAAGACTCCGAAAAACGAAAGGCAGTTGGGCCGGACGAGATATGTACCCTCTAAATTCTGGAAAAAGACATCGGGTCCAATTGGCTCATGATTTTCATCTCCAAACTGATGAGAGGAGATCCAATGCATAACCAGTGGAGGAAAAGTTTACTTCCTCCTTTGTACAAATGTGCGCAAAATAATAAGGCTATCTGAAGACCAGTGCGCGTTTGTCGCACCAATGCAATCTAAAGTATAAGGATCATATTGAAAAAACATAGTGATTCCTTAAAGGATTTGCACATGGTGTTGGTTGATTTTGAAAAAGCCTTTGATAGACAACAAAGGGATCTGTTATGGGTGGCGCTGAGATAACGAGGAGTTTCAAAAACCTAGATACAGATGATCATGGAAATGTATGATTTAAATTGGTACCAAACATATCACAGCAATCAAATTCGGTGTACACCAGGGAAGCGTCTTAAATCCCTTGATATTTATCACAGTCCTTGATTATCTGCTTGAAGGAAAAATGACGGACTCTTAAGTGCATCAGTTATTCTTTGCTGACGATAGAGCCATCATAAGCGAGGACCAATTGTCCCTGAGCACATGATGTATGAGTGGAAGGTTTGGAGGGGAATTGGTATCGTATTAGTCTGAAGAAAACAGAATTATTGTACTGCCCGCTCTCTGATCCACTCCGACCTATTCCAGACATTTATATCAATGGAAGAGTGATTCCCAGGGAGAAAAAGTTCAAATATCTGGGATTTATGATCAATAGCGAGGCGAAAAATCGCGTAAGCATAGGGTGGATGAAGTGGCGGGTCAACTCAGTCATCTTCTGTGATGGAAAAATGCCCCCTAGGCTGAATGGAAAGCTCCACACCGTAGTTGTGCGCCCGGCGCTCATATACGGTTCACAATGTTGGACAGCGTACAAAAAGTATGAGGGCAAATTAACGGCAGTTGAGATGAAGATGCTTCGCGAGTAACAAAGATTAATCGTATAAGAAGTTACAAGATCCGAGGAAGCCTTCACGTCAAAGAACTTATCTCGAAAATGGAGCGCGACCGGCTGAGTTCGAACTGTCATGTTCAAAGGAGAGATCCTACGAATCCCGTCACAAAGACAGTTTCAATCAACGTTCCAATACAAACGCGTAAGAGAGGCAGGCCTAAAAACTCCTGGATCACACAAATGCAGCGATACCAGCATTTGAGTGGCCTCAGGTACGAAGGCCTGCTGTTACTTTGTGAGGTCAAACCGGCGAGCCCCACAGGCGAACCAGTAGGGATGCGGTTAAGTGGGAGGGTTATGATCCCTTTAATCCTGATCACAGCCTCACCGTCATTAAAAGGAAGAAGACTATATCTTCATACTTCACGAAGAATAGTACTTTCCTTTTCATTGACAATAAAACGATTTTTCAAATAGTAGGCGGATTTTAAAAATATTTAAAATTGAGCATTTGGGGCCCGAAGAGAGTATATATTTCAAATTTCAGCTCCAATTTTGACAACGGACATGGCTAGATCGACATAGCTACCAAATAAACTTTTAGGGGTCTTCGAGCAATATTATGGTATGTTACTAACTACGGGACAAAATTAGTATACCCCTTGAATGTCCAAGTGCCGAATTAGTCTGCATGTGAAACGGATTTATTGACAAAAGATTGTAGAACTTGTAACGTTCTTTCGTTCATCTTGAAAGGCAAATAAAGTGCTAATATAAGATATTATACTGTTGTCAATGGCAAATAAATAATCAGATGACAAGGAATGAGCATCAATATTGGAAGTTAATCGAAACAAAGAGAGTTAAACCTTCGGGCAGTTTAAACTGTTGAATAGTTTAAACAGCCCCGAATGTAGAGTTAAACTCGCTTTGCCTGATTATTAACAACTATTGCTCTTATGAAATAATCGAATATAGATGATGATAGTCACGAGGTCGTCATAGGAATTTCTAAATATGACAAGTGTAAGTATTTAATGATTACTAATTAGAAAAAAATTCCCGTCGCAAGACAATAATTGTAACTCTTTTTGATAAAAGTAAAAGCCGCTCCCGATCTTATCGTACTCCATTCACCATTCATCTAAGAAAAAAAAAGTACAAAGCTCGTATTACCTATAGGAATTTTTGAGAATAGAGCCAAAAGTCACTACATACGAAAAAAAAAAACACGAATTATTTATGAATGATACTTTCTCTGCTTTCTGAGTTTCATTTTTTACTACTGATTTCACATAAAACGTCTAGATGTAGGGCATCGTGTTTCACGCATGATCACGTAACAGTCGTAAAATTCATAAACTTACTGGAGGCATAAAATACAAATGCAACACTTGGACGATAAGTTAAAAATGATTGAGCTGATTTTTAATGTTAAAAGTTCTAAGTATCAGGGATACATTAAATGGAGGAGCCAATACAACTGAGTGTTTTTATACCCTATTCTAAGGGTATATTAATTTTGACGCATAGTTTGTAACATACCTTAATATTGCCCGTAGACCCCTAAAAGTTACTATATTTATGATCAGCATCGATAGTAATGTCGATCTAGCCATGTCCGTCCGTCCGTCTGTCGGCAAAAATTAGGCCTTTAAACTGGACCTAGAGAGCTGAAATTTTAACCATATACTCTCTAGGGTCCCGAGATAATCAAGTTTACGAATTTTTGAAAGAAACAGACACGCCCACAAACTCAAAAAAACAAAATTTTGGAAAAAATCGAATTTTGAGCTAGAAAGCTGAAATTTTTTATATATGATCTATGACTCCTAAAACTGCTCGGGATAAAAAAATTTCAAAATCCGCCCACTGACACGCCCACAAATAAATAAAATAATTTTTTTATACCCTATTCTAAGGGTATATTAATTTTTGAAAATCCAAAGTTTGAGTTAGGGAGCTGAAATTTATAATATATACTCTCTATGGGCCCTTTATGCTCATGTGTAAATATTTTCAAAATCCGCCCACTGACACGCCCACAATTATTTTTTTTTTTTTTTTTTTGAAAATTCAAAATTTGAGCTAGGGAGCTGAAATTTATAATATATACTCTCTAGGGGCCCTTTATTCTCATGTGCCATTTTTAAATCCGCCTACTGACACGGACACAATTAAATAAAACAATTTTATTCAAACACCCAAGTTTGAGCTAGGGAGCGTTTTTTTTTTATAAAATCCTTTAAATGTTATATAACAAAATATGTAGAGCGTTCTTAACAATTCAACCATACTTAGACTTTTGTCACGCCCACTTATGAGGGATAGGAATAAGAATAGGGTATCCAAAAGTTCGCCCAAGCGGACTGTAGCCCGTCCCTATGTTTTTTTATTCGTATTGTTTACTTAAACTCGTCCCGATGTAGTGGTCATCGGGGCGTCGAACCTGTGGAAACTTATTGATCACACTGCAGCCTGAATGTAGTTGAAAGAAAAAAACCTGGGAGTAGTAAAACAAACCGAACAACCACGTAAGTTATTTATGTTGAATTGTATGACTGGGCTGGGCATCCTGACACGATAAAATAAGAACACAACACCTTGACATATGAACAAAGCTTGGAAAAGTGTCATTCAATAAATTCAAAAAGACTGATGTTGTTCAGCTTGAGGTGTTGCATTTGACAATTTATAAGGCACGTAGCCAATCACGAAAGTAATTTTGTCACGCAGTAGATACTCGTAGTTAAAAGTTCGTATGCAAGTTCAAGAATCTCAAAGTCAGATGGTAGAACAGGTGAATAGAGTTTGGTGTTGACAAATATTCGGGTGTGTCAGGTTACAATTTAGTTTTTTTTTTTAATATAGACCTTCTTTTTACCGTAGCGTCCGTTTAAACACAAAAATCTAAGTAAACAAAAGAAAGGGTGTATAAAGTGTGTATCAGCAAAATAAAGATGTATTAGTCGTCAAATTCAGAAATACCACCTGTGAGAAGTCTTAAATCATAACTGAAGTGGATATACATTTCTATTATAAATGAGTTCAATGTTAAAAAAAACAGTTGGATTTGATAATATATGAAATATTTATATAAAAGAAAACTACCCAAAGCAATGGTACGATTTCTAGCCTTTGCAATAAACGCTTGTCCTAAAATTCAATAATTTCCTGCTACCTACTTCAAAAACAGAAAATGTTCTAGATAGTCCAAATACCAATCTTCGTCTTCGTCTTCTTTAACGGCGAGGTTATGATTAGGCTAAAATGGATCATAACCATTTCACTTTACTGCCACTCTACTGGTCCGCATATGAGGTTCGCCGCGCCGCGCCGGTGAAAAAACATCGGTAGGTCTTCGTCTTCATGAAACCAAACCGAGAAGAAGGAAAATCAACGGGAATGATTTAAATTGATATCAAAACGGCATTGTGACCCAGTATACAAAATGATTACATAAAATTATACAACGTTTTACGTCAAATCGCTGTTTTAAAGTCTATATGTCTAAAGACTGTTTCCTCTTTAATTAGTTTTAACCCAATTGTACCACAAGGCTCAGTATTTTGGCCAATATTTTTTCATTGAAACACCTCATATTGCAATTAAAATACATGCCTCATATTACTGATAGAAGTGATGAATGTACACTGTGCAACCATCGATAAAGAGAAGAAGGCCTTCATTTTAATGGCGCATGACCTATACTGAGCGCAATCAGAAGATCCATTCGCGTTTTAAAGGGTGAAAATTGGAATAAACTTTTTAAGTAGTATGTATATAAAATCAGTTCTAAAATACCAACTTTAAATTACGAGGGCGGGTCAATAAGTCCGTGACTTTCGGAATAAAACATAGATTTTTTGATAATTTTTTTTTTTTTTTTTCAACGTAGTCTCCCTTGAGCTCTATAAACTTTGTCCAACGCTTCTCCAATTTTTTTATCCCTTCCAAAAAAAATGATTTGTCGAGGTCCTCAAAATAGGCCTTTATTTGCGAGATGACTTCATCATTGGAGTCAAATCTTTTTCCGCCAAGCCATTTCTTCAAGTTTGGGAACAAGAAGTAGTCGCTCGGAGCCAAATCTGGAGAATAGGGTGGATGAGGGAGCAATTCATAGCCCAATTCATGGTTTTTTGCCATGGCAACTGCACATGTGTGCACCCTTGCATTGTCTTGGTGGAAAAGAACTTTTTTCTTGGCCAAATGAGGTCGGTTTTTTTTCATATCGTCGTTGAATCGGTCCAATAAGTTGGCATAATATTCCCCATTGATTGTTCTTCCCTTTTGAATGTAGTCAATGTGGATTATCCCGCGTGCATCCCAAAAAACAGTCGCCATAACTTTATTGGCTGACAAACCCACCTTGGCCTTCTTTGGCGCCGATTCACCCTTAGAAACCCACTGTTTTGACTGTTGTTTGGTCTCTGGTGTGTTGTGATGGATCCATGTTTCGTCCACGGTTACAAAACGGGGCAAAAACTCCTCCATATTGCGATTAAACAACGCCAAACCTTCCTGTGAAGTTGTTACACGATTGCTTTTGTGGTCGACTGTGAGCAAACGCGGCACCCATCTTGCGGAAAGCTTTCTCATGCCCAAGTGATCATTCAAAATTGAAACCACTGAGCCATGCGAGATCCCTACGGCTTCCACAATCTCTCGCACTTTCAATCTTCGGTCGGCCAACACCATATCGTGAATTTTTTCGATTGTTTCGGGTGTAGAGACCTCAACTGGGCGTCCAGGACGTTCGGCATCTTCAGTGCTTGTACGGCCACAACGAAATTCAGTAAACCACTTTTTTACCATTGAAATCGATGGTGCAGAGTCCCCATAGTATTTTTCAAGCTTAGCCTTGGTCTCGGTAATGGTTTTTTTTCGCAAGAAATAATGCTTAATAAGTACACGAAATTCACTTTTTTCCATTTTCTCCTCAAATTAGTGAGTAGTCTGATAAAAATAGCTGTCAAACACAAACTAACTGACGCAGCAAGTTTAAATTTTGACAGGAGTCAACTGACAGATGCCTGTTGACAGGAGCAGTGTTGCCGTTTCAGTAAAGAGGTCAGCAATTCAAAAAGTCACGGACTTATTGACCCGCCCTCGTATATATCAAGCTTTGTATTAAAAAAAGTGAATTCCATAAATTTCAAAACTATCTTTTCTCGGCTGACGGCAAAAGTCAACGCTTGTTATTGTAAATTTATAACTACCTACTGAATTGTTTGCATTAATAAAATAACTACTCAAAAGTTACTACACCTCAGATATCCCAAGTTTACCACAAAATTTTAAAAATAAAATAATTAAATATTAGGCCTTTACGGCCGATACAGGGCCTTAAACCCAGCTATTGATGGCTATTTTGAGGAGGTCGCCGATTCGCGCTATAAACAGGGAATCGAAGCTTTCGAACACCACTGGGGAAAATGAATACCGTATAAGGAGACTATGTAGAGAAAAAAATATAATTTTTCCCAAGTTTGTTGTGTTTTCTTTGTCAGTTCGGGTACTTCTGCGACTACCATCGTAGATGCGGGAAAAAAATAAACCACATTTACACACTCGATAAAAGGAATCTTGTTTAACTCCTGCTAATCAATTATCGGTGAGTGGTCATCAAATATTTTGGGAGTAGTCCATAAAATATGTGGGTCTTCAAATTAACCTTTCAGGAACATACAGTGCGGTTCAATTGAATAGTTGCATCTGAGTTATGTTTTAGAACTTTTTTGTTGTATTATTTGCACCAATGGGAAAAAAACGCATTCAGCAGAAAGGCAGATTCATACTGAAAAAAGCAAATACATACAATACAATACAATGGAACAAAATACAAAGGAAGAGATCGCAAAAGTTCGCCACAAGAAAACAAATCAAAGACTTTCTTCTTATTCCGCTTAATCCACAAACAAAATAAAGGAACTTGCTTTCGTTTCTTATAGCAAATTCACTGTACCTCGTCTTATTGTGAGTGCTCCACACTTAAGGCAAAAGGAGTAGTCATGGTATTGGGCGCAATTTCATACTATTTCCAACAAAATGACTGGTACAAAGTTCTTTTGGAATTAGCTTTTCCCGAAATAAAAGAGCTTTTTGGACCCATTTCGTGTATATTCCAGTAAGATAATGCGACTATACACAATTCACGCGTTGTTAAAGATTGGATTAGTGGCGAAAACATTAAAATATTGCCCTGGCAGACATATTCGCCTGATCTTAGGTTAGGTTAGGTTTATGTGGCTGTCGGCAGAAGCCGACACACTTAGACGAATTTAGGTCCATTGTGATACCACGTATATTATCTACCTCAACTCTGTAGATGGGACTGGCCAACGACACGCGGTTGTTCTCAAACGGTCCCCCATCTACGTACTAACCGCGCCCAACGTCGTTTAATTTCGGTGATCTAACGAGAACCGATTACTTTTTGACTTTGAAATTCATTTTTTTATTCATTGATAAATATCTACTTACATACTAGACAAAAATGATTAAACCTAACTTAAAATTAACAGGATACTTATTCTTATTTATTGGTCCTTATGCGAACGCTCTAAACTTAACTATATCTTAGAATTATTGCCTTTCGGCTTACGAACTATTTTACGAACTAATCTTACATATATATTCCTCGAGAAAATTTACTAAAACTCGGTTTCATTATTGAGATTTTATATAAAACAAATTACAAACTACCTATTCTACTTACTTAAACTACTTAACGTATTCTAACTATAATTAGGATTCTGAGCACTCGTTGCCTTGCGCAACAAGTGGTCAAAATCCCAATTGCTTTCCGAGCGCCTGGCAGTCGTCAACGTGCACACGCGCCGCCGTGAGCCGACTGAAGCCTTACAGCGTCAGTCAACTCCCAGAAGCACCACCACACGTTGGCGAGCCCGGCCTCTCCCAAAAACGCCCTAGCTGACTTAATCTAACTTATAAGCTAAGAGGAAGTTACCTAGAGTAACGCACCGTCCTGGGAGGGCATGTTGACCCCTCCCCCCTCAACAAGCCACCAAAATTCGGCGAATTGCTTTTCCGTGTCGAATCTATCCCTCTCCGATATTGCGGTACTAAAACGGAGGAGCTCATGAGCATTGGCGAAGTCCCCGTCATGGAGGAGCCGCTTATCTCTCGCGCTGCGGTAGCGATGGTATAAGACCGGAATACCATCCCTCGTCTGTACCAGCCCTTTTGCATCAATATGGATAAATGCCTCTGGCGGGATAAAGCCAGACCGGAGTGTACTCTCAATGTACATTTCATTGGGGTAGTAAGCCCCAAATATCAGACTATTGTCGCTGGCCATCGCCCTTGCAACGTGCCTTCGAGTGACCTTAATGAGGAAATTGTCAATCCTATTCAACTGAGCCCCATCGTATAGGACCTTGTTGGGATAGTATTTTATATAGTTGGATTCAGGCGTTCGGAACAACCGGAGACAGGTCCTAAGACATTGTCTCTCCAACACCCGAATCTTTTCCATATAGCTAGGCGCTATATTAAACCACAATGGACAACCATAAGCGATGATCGGCCTTATAAGGGCCACGTAGCAAATGACCTTCACTCTGGAGTCAAGTTGACTGCTATGAAACAGTCTCCTTGTCAGAGCATAAGCCCTCTTGGCCCCAGCAAGACAAGCAACTATATGTCTATCGAAATATAGATACTGGTCAAGCCAGATACCTAGATATCTAACTACGTTTCTCACCGCCAATGGCTGCCCATCCTGTCCAATAATGGCCAATTTCTTCCAGTTTTTTCTGGTATCCCTAGAGGCCCCAGCCAATGGAGTTCTGAACAAGATTGTTTCCGTCTTCTGAAAGTTGATTTTCAACTTCCAGTCGTCGCAATATCGCTTAATTTGATCGAAGTCACGCTGCAAAAGGATATTAATGACCTCGATTTTAGAACCTGATCTGTATGCCACCAAATCGTCGGCATACGCTATAGCATGTCTGAGTGAACCCACCAGATCACTCGTGTAAATGTTAAACAGGATCGGAGAATTGACCGCCCCCTGCTGTAAACCGTTTTTAATTTGAAAGACTCTGCTCGAAGTCACGTTGCCACATTTGACTACGAACTTCTTTCCCATAAGCATATTATAAATTACATATAGCAAAGGTTTGTGCATCCCCCGCCTGGTCAACTTGTAGAAAAGTCCCTCTAACCATACGGTGTCGAAAGCCTTCTCAAAATCAACCAGACAAGCACCCGTGCATTGGTTCTTGCATTTATTCCACTGAATGTCGGAAACCAGTTTCGACGCGGCATGAATAGTGTCATGCCTCGCCCTGAAACCAAACTGGTTGTCCGGGATTATGTTATTGTCCTCGACCCACTTTAACAAGGCTCTATTGACAACCTTTTCAAAGACCTTGCTAATATTCGGAAGTAAGCTAATTGACCGGAGATTGGCAGGGTTCGTCCTATCTTTACATTTTTTCGGGATAGGGTGTACCACAGCTACCTTCCAATGCGCCGGATAATGTGCATTATTCAGCGCATTGTTAAACAGCGTGGTGAAAATATCTACAGCCTCCAAAGGCAGGTGTCTCAATACGACGTTTGGGACACCATCCATCCCCGCCGACTTTTTATTCTTTAGTGACTCGAAGATGCACAGAAGATCATTCTTCGACACGAACAAGTGCGATGCATCTCGGCCATTGGCGACAACTGCATTAGCATGGTTTTCATCAGTGAACACGGTGAAACCGTTATTTTCAGATCGCCAATTCTCAAGTTCGGTGCGCAGATAGAAATGGCTCACAAGAGCCCTATTCTCAATGTCGTGGTTACGGCGAACAGGATTGTTCACCGTATACACGGCCTCGAAACAAGCGCCCAGCAAATCCACTTTCTCCTGTGGGTCCTCGACCACGAAAAAATCGTCGTTTGAAGCGACACTTTCTGGACTTATTCCAGCAGTCAGTACTGTCTGTCTGTTCTCTGCTGTCTGGGAGATTCGAACACAAGGAATATCATTGTGATCTTTCCTCCTGAACAACTTATTTATCTGTACGAGAACCGATTAACTCGACGTGGTATGGTCGTTGGTTTTCGCCTGATCTTAATATTATGGAGAATGTTTGGGGGTGGCTAGTGCGTAAAATTTATAGATGAGACAAGCAGTATCAAGACAATCCAAAGCTGATTACAGCAATGAAGGCTTATTGATCCAACATTTCTTTGAATTGGGTTGGGTACCCTATCCTCAAAACCAAAATCCTCAAACTAAAATCCCCAAACCAAAATCCCTAAAACCAAAATCTCCAAACACAACACAGTTTCCCCATATTTCGAGTACATCTAAGAAATTATGTTTGTTTCGCAACTAATCCTATAAACAGTAGCTAGGTACAGGCGAAAGCACAAAGTGCAAAACGTTTGGGGATTTTGTACTTGGGGATAGTCAATTCGGGTATTTTTCAAAAGGTGGGTATTTTGGGATTTTTGGTTATTTTGCACTTGTATGTTATGTAGGTATCCCCTTTGAATTACCTTAAAAGTTTATAGGTGGAGGCAGCACACATTATTAAATAGACAAAAAATGGATGGAAATAAATAAAAAAAAATTTTTAAAAAATATATGGTGCTTTGCTGTTTATCGACTTTTTTGCAGGTGCGACTATTCAAATGAACCGAAAAAATGCATACATTATAGCATGGTATAGGAAAAGGAGAGTGAAACTTCCGTTATGGGCCATTTATCATATTGAAGTTTCGCCTATTTTATTCAGTAATAATGTACCTTTCTGCTGAATGCGATTTCTTTTCCAATTGGTGCAAATAATACAACAACAAAATTAGTTCTAAAACATAACTCAGGTGCGACTGTTCAATTAAACCGCACTGTAATATACAACATGAACTTCGACAACATAAATATAGCTATCAAAATGCTCGGTGTATCCATTTATAAGTCGGAAATCTTTATTATCAATGGAAAATTTAGATCCGATCTCTTACTTACGAATATGAACGAAGAGCACCAAGAGCTCATCAAGGAGTTCCCAATTGCCAGCATTTAGGATCCTTTCGATCGAGATCATTGGGATACCTGGAATGTAATCACTGCAGCCCACCCCCATCCAGATTGTGGGGGACGACTTGACAATCACCGACCCCAAAGGTATTGCTGTTGATCATCCACCGAGCCCGTCAAGGCTCATTTATTCGCTTAAAGCAACGTTTGGGCACCATGGTGTCGAAAAGCTCTAGCGAAACCGAGATCAAATTCATAGCTGATTTAGTTGTTGGTCTGAGCACCGGACAAAAAAAAGACTAAAGCTCCATACCATTTTAAGCGTTTGGCCAAGTAAACCCAAATCCTATCAAGCTCGGAACTGGTGCCAAATGCGCTGGCAAATCTTTCCGCAAGCCACAGTATGGGAGTATGTCTTAAATCACACCAACACAATGTATCTCTCTTTAAGTTTTATTAATTAAATCTATTCACGTATATCTGTATTGTCATTCCATCAATTGGTACATGCGCCGCAATTCAATGTTAAAAACAATCAGCATGCCGGAAACATTCGCTTTGGAAATAAATTTTGTTCATCGTTGTTGCTGTTAGACATAAGCCTTTGAATCCACAAAATCCACAAAATTGACGCATTTGGTTCGTGTGCATCGAGACGATGCATAGCAAAAATAATAGTTTGAAGTTCGTTTAAAGTCTATGATACATTCGGCATGACAAAACACGACTGCTTATTTTACTCCCAGTAAATCTTTAAATTCCGATATTAAGAACCAATCTCAAGAAGGATTTTTATTTTAAACAAAAAAGTATAAGTACACACATACATATAGAAACAACTACGCCCGCCAGTTGTGACTTTGTTTTACTTAACTTGATTAGGGCATTAAAGAAATCTTCCGTACTACCTGAGATGCTTCCAGATCATTATAACAGGCTTTCCACGACTGCCGCCGGCCGTCATCTTCTGATTGAACACCAAAACCTCATTGACTTTCGATTTGCTAAATATTTTTGGAAATGTTAACGACGAACAGCACTCAGCGCAGATGATTGGTTGGTTGGTTGGTTAGTTGGTTAGAAATGGCCCTCGATGAGGTACACTTAGACCAGAGTAGGTCCATTGTGATACCATTGGGAATGGTCAGGTGGTTCACGCTGCTCGCTCCTAGAACCATCTACTTTTCTTTGTAAAATTGTTAATATCAGCCGTGCATGCATTGTTGAGATCATCCAGATCGTGGAAGAGGTATTGACCTAAACTAGCCATCCTTTTGTTGGCGAGTGCGGAGCATGTGGGCAGGAAGTGCAGGACTGTCTCCTCCTCTTCCTCGTCTCTACAACTTCTGCAGAAGTCTTTCTAGAGGATGCCCAATATCTGAGCATGTCGTCCCATTGCACAGTGTCTAGTGATTATATTTGTGAGGGTAGAGAGGGTTCCTTTTTTATGTCTTAGAAGTCCGTTGGATCTTCTCTGGTCCAGCTGTGGCCATAATTGTCTAGCGGTGCTACACTGGCTAGAATAGATTAGATTAGATTAGATTATATTTTTGGAGGGAGGTGGTATATTGTATCCAGATCACTGATCACAGGGGTAAGGGAACGCCCTTTATTTCTATAAAAGTTGTTCTCTCTGTTAGAAAACGCATTTGACAGTGTTTTCAATTCCTACTTAAAAACGCATGGGAACGATCAACGGTTGATCTCAGATTTGGGTAAATCGTTTTTTTTCGTCACCTTTTCTTGCCCGGTTTCTTCGTTGACTAACCTTGAAGTCTTAAATTCCATTGAAATAACGAACTTTAGTTCAGTGAAAACGTACTATTAGAGTAGTTGAATTGTAATCATGGTTGAAACTGCTTGAAGGCCAGTGAAGTTACACTCTCAATGATTGACAAACAATCAAATGTATCAATCGATTGAGATTTTGGTTTTCTAAGCGCTAACCCTTGCGGAAATGAACTACATATATCTAAACGGAGCTATTATTTCAACACAATTCAATATTTATTTCACAAAATACACGCAACGGAAAAACAAAAAAAAACATAGGGACGGGGTACAGTCCGCTTGGATACCCTATTCTTATTCCTATCCCTCATAAGTGGGCGTGACAAAAGTCTAAGTATGGTTGAATTTTTAATAACGCTCTACATATTTTGTTATATAACATTTAAAGCATTTTATCAAAAAAAAAACGCTCCCTAGCTCAAACTTGGGTGTTGCAATAAAATTGTTTTATTTAATTGTGGGCGTGTCAGTAGGCGGATTAAAAAAAAATTAACACATGAGAATAAAGGGCCCCTAGAGAGTATATATTATAAATTTCAGCTCCCTAGCTCAAACTTTGGATTTTCAAAAAAATTGTTTTATTTATTTGTGGGCGTGTCTGTGGGCGGATTTTGAAAATTTGTTTATCCCGAGCAGTTTTAGGAGCCATAGATCATATATAAAAAATTTCAGCTTTCTAGCTCAAAATTCGATTTTTTTCCAAAATTTAGTTTTTTTGAGTTTGTGGGCGTGTCTGTGGGCGGATTTCAAAAATTCGTAAACTTGATTATTCCGGGACCCTAGAGAGTATATGGTTAAAATTTCAGCTCTCTAGGTCCAGTTTAAAGGCCTAATTTTTGCCGACAGACGGACGGACGGACGGACATGGCTAGATCGACATTACTATCGATGCTGATCATAAATATAATAACTTTTAGGGTTCTACGGGCAATATTAAGGTATGTTACAAACGATGCGTCAAAATTAATATACCCTTAGAATAGGGTATAAATAGAATCCCGCATTCTAAGCCATTTGCATTGGCCCATATTCCACGATGTATTTATTTCGCTTGTCAAATTTGCTCCCGCTGTTTCGTATTTCGCCTGGGCTGAGGAGTTTCAGTCAGCTTTCCGATTAACGTCCAACATTTTGACATCTTCTCTCAGAAACGTTTCAACTGTATTACTTTATCTCATTTCAAAATGTGAATCTTTATGGGAAATGATGTAACTTTTAATTGGCATTTGGAAATGTGCAACGAAATGAACTAATTTCCCCTAATGAAAACATAGTATTAGAATATCACTGCGCGCTTGTCGTAAAAGGCGACTAGACTAAGGAGGGGAATCACATCTAGGCAATTTTAACATACAGGAGAGTCTTAAAATAAAAGCGACACATTTAACATGTTAAAGCTGTCACGCAATAGTGCATGCAAGTCCGTGGGTTACGAAGCAGTAGGGATACAGTAAAGTGCAAGGGTTATTATTATTATTATTATAAGCTTTATTTAATCTTAGAAAAATTTAAAATTCTTACAATAATTCATAGTTAGTTTACAATATTTTGGTTGTTCAAGTATTAAAGTTAACATATTCATTATTTATATCATAAACAGAATATTTAATTTATTTGATTCAGATTTTAATATTTGAAACTTAGAAATTTATTATAAACGGGCATAAGCCTCCCCCAGGTGTCGCCATTGTTGTTTATTATGTGCTACATGTCTCCAATTGCTAAGGTAATTTTGAATGTCGTACCGCCATCTTAATTGTGGTCTACCAACTTTTCTATGTCCTTCATATGGTGTCCAATTAGTTGTTCTTATTGTCCATTTGTTGTCGTTCATTCTAATGACATGTCCTGCCCAACTCCATTTAAGTTCGTTTGCTCTTTTTATTACGTCAGTCCACTTTGTTTGTTCCCTAATGTTTGCGTTCGTAATCCTTTGTAGTCTCTAGATTTTTAGTGTCGACCTTTCCATTGCTCTTTGACATACTTGCAGTTTTTTAGCCGCTCTTGTGTTTAGGATCCATGTTTGTGCGTCGTATGTCATGACTGGAAGTATTGCAGCATCGAACAAATATTTTTTAGAATCCGGCGTTATAAAGGGTTTTTCAATAAGAGCGCTACAAAAGTTTTTTTTAAATAAAACAAAAACGGTTTTGGATATCAATGAAATTCTTTATTCCTGTGAAAGTACGTTCGATGCCATTAGTATGGAACTCGATTTCTTTTGCATGGCCACCACGGGCACGCTTGCAGAAGTCCAGACGCTGAACCCAATTTTCGACGGTTTTCAAGCATAAATCGGCCGATACTGCTGCAATTTCACAGGAATAAAGAATTTCATTGATATCCAAAACCGTTTTTGTTTTATTTAAAAAAAAACTTTTGTAGCGCTCTTATTGAAAAACCCTTTATAACGCCGGATTCTAAAAAATATTTGTTCGATGCTGCAATACTTCCAGTCATGACATACGGCGCACAAACATGGATCCTAAACACAAGAGCGGCTAAAAAACTGCAAGTATGTCAAAGAGCAATGGAAAGGTCGACACTAAAAATCTTTATTAGAATTGAGAATCAGTTTCAGATTCCAATATTGTTTCCAACTATTCGTTATTCTTCTTTCAATTTCTTTATCGGTTCGTTGAGTAAAAGATATTATTTGACCTAAGTATACAAATTCGTCTACATATTCAAGGTTCTCAGTTTGAAGTTGAATTTGAAATGGTTGTGCGTTAGTCATTAGTTTCGTCTTTTCTTTGTTGATATGTAGTCCAACCTTTGAGCACTCTTGGCTAAGTTCTTCAACCATTGTTTTTAGTTCAGTGTCTGATGTGCCTATTAGTGTAATGTCATCGGCAAATTTTAAATTGTTTAGTTTTTCTCCATCAATGTTGATCCCCATCTCACTCCAGTTTAGGCGTTTGAAGCATCCCTCCAATACAGCTGCGAATAGAGCAGGAGAAAGTGGGTCTCCCTGGCGGACTCCCCTCATCAATTGGAAAGGGCGACCGATCCTTTCGAGCCGTATTGTTGCAATGTTGTTGTTATACAGCTTTTTAATTATGTGAATGTATTTTGGATGTATGCCTTGTTCGTTAAGTGACTTGAAGATCATGGTGTGCTCTATGGTGTCAAAAGCTTTCGTGAAATCGACAAATCCCAGATATAGTTTTTGCTGGTATTCCGAGCATTTTCCGATGAGTTGGTTCAGGACTTGTAAGTGGTCAGCTGTCGAGAATCCGGATCTAAAGCGGGGCTGTTTATCTTCCATAATATTATTGATTCTTCTCAAAAGACATTTTGCAAAAACTTTGTATATTGTTGATATGATACTTATTGGTCTGTAGTTGTTAATGTTGTCTCTGTCGCCTTTCTTGTGAATAAGTATTATTGTCGATTTTGTCCATTGTAGTGGCATCTCCTCAGTTAAAAGAACTTCGTTGAATATTTCCCTCAGTATAGGTGTTATAGCTTGATTTCCAATCTTTAGCATTTCTGGTTTAATTTCGTCATTTCCCGCGCATTTTTCATTTTTTAACTCGTCTATATAGATTTTTCGATTTCTTCATCTAGGAAGATTGGAATGTTGTCATAGTTATCAACAAGTGCTATTTCGTATTCAGTTGTTCTATTAGACTCTGAGGTTGTGTACAGCTCTTTGAAAAAGTTCGTTGCTGTTTCGATTATAGTTTTTCTGTTTCGAATATCTTTTCCTTTTATCCTATTGGCAGTCATCCAATCTTTGCAATCCGCTAGACTTTGTTTCACTTTCTTTATAGATTTCGTATCTTCTATAATTTGTTTAACTAGTGCGTCATTATATTTCTTTAAGTCAGTACGAATCGAGTGCTTGGCTTCAATTTTCAGTTCCTTCCATTTTTGTTTTTCTCTTTCGTTAAGTGTGCCTTTCATTTGTAATTTATTCCTTTCCCTAATGATTTGTTTAGTTTCTTCCGAGAGTTTGTCGTTTTTTTTTTCTAATTCTATGTAGAAGGAATGCGTTGGAAGCTTTAATTATAGGTTCTTCTAACAAAAGTGCAAGGGTTATGATCCCCTAATCCTGGTCATAACCTCGTCGTTAAGGAAGAAGAATTCAAGCTTTATTCATCCATTCTTTCATTCATTCATCGACGATTGAATGAATCTACAAAATGTGGGCGCGGTGTATGGACGTATGTTATGTAAAAGGATTTGGTCACTTGGAGATTGGTAAACTGTTAAGACCACCGTATATGTAGATACAGTACAAACTCGACTTACGCAACTAATAGAAATTGAGGCAGTTGCAATAACCGAGGCTGTTGCACTTACCGGTTTTTTTAAATAAAAAATGATGACATATCCATTTTACTGTGTTTCTGTAGGGATAGTGACATGTTAGTTAGTTAGTTAGTTAGTTAGTTATATTTTATTTAACTGGATTCAGTTACTACATCAAATTTACAAATGTTTTTCGTAATATATTATAAAAATAGTTTTCTTTGGACATATATTCAAAAATTTGTTTTGATATGGGTAATAATAGATTTTTTAAATTGTTTATAATTTTCAAGCATTTTTATATTACTCGGTAATTTGTTATACATATCTAGACCTCTATAGTATAAGCAATTTTGTCCGAATACCGTTCTACATCTTACGATATGAAAGTTATTATTATTTCTTAAATTGTAATTTTGATAATGTCTTATATATTGCAAATTTTTACAAAGGTATTCTGGTAGTAAATTGTATTTCATCCTAAATACGAAAAGATATACATTTAGCATTAATCTTTGTTTCACGCTTAGCCATTTAAGTGTATCCAGCATAACTTTGATTGATGAGTATCGGCTGCATCTTAAGACACATCTCATAGCTTTGTTTTGGAGCTTTTGTAGACGATCCAACGCGTAACCATTGCACATAAATAAAATTGTCATTGCATATTCAAAGTGTGGTTTTATAATGACATTGTATATATTCACTGCGTTCAACATATTCAGCCTTTTCCGAGTTTTATAAAGTACACCTATTTTTTTGCTTATTTTTTTACAAACATGATCAATATGTGAATTAAAATTTAATTTCTGATCAATAATAACACCTAAATATTTCATTTCTGTCACCATTTCGATTTGTTGGCCATCTATATTTATTGATCCGTTGTAGTTGCCATTTAAAATCATGGATTTTGTTTTGTTTGTATTTAATTTCAATTTGTTCATATTAAGCCACTTTGTTATATTAATAAGATCTTTATTTAAATAGTTCATGCACTGGACCATATCATTGCTCGAAACATATATTAATGCGTCATCCGCAAACAAACACAATTTACACGATTCCACTACATTAATTAAGTCATTTATGTACAACGAGAAAAGGGTTGCACTCAATACTGAGCCTTGAGGCACACCTATTAAATTTTCCATTGGCTCCGAATACACGCCATTAATCACTGTTTTTTGAGATCTGTGAGTCATAAATGATTTAAACCATTTAAGCTCATTGCCCTTAACACCATATAGGTCTAGCTTATGAAATAACACTTCACGATCGATTGTCTCAAACGCACGCTTAAGGTCTAAAAATATTGCACTTATTTTATGTTTATTGTCTATTGCACATTTCCATTCATTTATTACCCAGTTTAAGGCTGTTTCACATGAGTGCTTTTCTCGAAAACCTGATTGCACTTCTGTGATTATATTATACTTGTCTAAATATTCACATAGCTGTTTTTTAACGACTTTTTCTAGACATTTTTCAAATATATTTAACATGTTGATTGGCCGGAAGTCGCAACATTTTATGGATCCAACCACTTTTTTAATGGGTCTGATAACAGATTCCTTCCAACTGTGCGGGAAAATTCCATTCATTAGAGATTTGTTAATCAGATTGACTAGAACTGGGCCAATTATATAAAAGGAGTCTTTAAGACTTTTCACACTGACAAGATTATGGTCACATTTATTTTTCATTTTGTCAAGCACACTCTTAAGGTCATTCATATTTATACACTTAAATTTAAATACACAACACTGAGCTTCTATTACACTGGAACTATATTGCACATGCGGGATTGCTTGATTTATTACTTCGATACTACTAATGAAATAATTGTTGAGTTCTTTAGCAATGTCTTCGTTTCGGGATATCAGTCTATCGTGGATTTCAACTTCAGTGATATCTTCCACATTTTTATTAAACACATACTTTTTTAGTGATTTCCACATTGAGGATTGGGTTTTCGCACTCTCTATTTGTTTTCTTAGATACCTATTCTTGGTGGTTTGGATAAGTCCTTTGTATTTGTTACGCACATATCTATAAATATTCCAATCACTATCACAATTTGAGATTATTGCTAATTTGTATTTATCGTTCCTGACTTGTCTAAGACGTCTTAGTTCTGTGTTATACCACTTAATATCGACATTATCACATATGGTCCTGTATTGTATAAATTCACTATTAATTTCTGACATTAGATTAGTGAAATTTTTCGCCATATTATCCACGTCACTTATGGTAAATAATTGATTTATTTCAGCACTCTTCCTCCTTAAACTATTTATGAACTTAACTTTATTGTAATTTAGCGTGGGAATTGTTTTTGTTTTGTGTTGCCTGTGTGTAAGGTTTGTAGTTCTATATTGCACTTTAATTGTTTCATGGTCAGATATTTTACTATTTTCCTCTATATGGGCGTATGTATTATTGTTATTAGTAACGACATAATCAATTATGGTCTTTGAATTTTGTGTTATTCGTGTCGCGTCGTTTATAATCATTTTGCAGTTGTTGTCAATAAATATTTGTTTTAATTTGTTGGTGTATGTATCACATATTTTCCAGTCTATATTAAAATCACCCATTAGCAGAATGCTATGACGCATTGCAAATTCGTCCAATAAGTCAGCTATATAATTGCAAAAGTTAAGTTTAGTACAAAATGACGGGGATCTATAAACAACACACAATACGATTTCACTATTATTAATCACTAACTTGAGGACGAGACATGATATTTCAACACCAACACTAACATTTTTTATCGTCTTGAATTTTAAACCAGAGTTAACGTACACTGCCACACCACCTGTATGCGTTGAATTACTATCACAGCTTATTATTTTGTACCCTTTCAGTATCACATCATTTTTATCACAGTTCGTTGTTAAATGGGTTTCGGTTAGGCATATTATGTCATACTTAGGTTCTAATATTGCACTCTCTAACACATCAAAGTTATTTGTCAGTCCTTGTATATTGCACATCATAATATTAATTTCATTTAGTTGCTAATAATCAGTTTTCTGTCTCGCCATTTGGATCTTTCTTCTATAAACCTCACAATCAGGATCCTTTGCCACATGGTTGCAATCCAGTTTCAAATTCAAACGCTCATTATATTTAAAACAGTTCACACATTTTATTGTTTCATTGTCACAATTTTTAATATTATGTTCTCCCCCACATTTTTCACAAGCTTCTTTATTATTGCACTTAGCTGCTTTATGGTTAAATCCACAGCATTTGTAACATCTGGTCACACTGTTGCATTCATACACTATACATCTGTCCCACTCTATAAATATATTTTTCTTTTCTAGTAGTTTTTTGAATGTTTCTTTATCTACCTCAATTTTTGCGGAATATGTTTGGTTTTTCTTATTATTATATACATGAACGCATTTCATATATTTTGACTCCTCTATCTCATTTTGCCTCTTTATTGTTTCAACGAGTTTGTCTTTGTCACTCATCGCACTCCTTATTCCTACCACTAACACCTTTGGCAAATTCAGTTGCGGAACATTTACTATGTATTCCTCTCCAATTTTATCTTTAAGTTCACTTTCTATTATTTTTTGGGATTTTTCATTTTCACAATTTATGATAATTGCACCTTTTTGCATGTTTTTTATGCTACTAATTTTTAATGCTTTTTCCTTAGGATCCAGCTGTTGTTGCACTTCACTTCTCGTTATACCCTATTCTAGGGGTATATTAATTTTGACGCATAGTTTGTAACATACCTTAATATTGCCCGTAGACCCCTAAAAGTTACTATATTTATGATCAGCATCGATAGTAATGTCGATCTAGCCATGTCCGTCCGTCCGTCCGTCCGTCCGTCCGTCCGTCCGTCCGTCCGTCCGTCCGTCCGTCCGTCCGTCCGTCCGTCCGTCCGTCCGTCGGCAAAAATTAGGCCTTTAAACTGGACCTAGAGAGCTGAAATTTTAACCATATACTCTCTAGGGTCCCGAAATAATCAAGTTTAAGAATTTTTGAAATCCGCCCACAGACACGCCCACAAACTCAAAAAAACAAAATTTTGGAAAAAATCGAATTTTGAGCTAGAGAGCTGAAATTTTTTATATATGATCTATGGCCCATAAAACTGATTGGGACATAAAATTTTCAAAATCCGCCCACTGACACGCCCACAATTAAATAAAACAAATTTTGGGAAAAATTGAATTTTGAGCTAGAAAGCTGAAATTTTTTATATATGATCTATGGCCCATAAAACAGATTGGGACATAAAATTTTCAAAATCCGCCCACTGACACGCCCACAATTAAATAAAATATTTTTTTTGAAAAACCAAAATTTGAGCTAGGGAGCTGAAATTTTAAATATATACTCTCTAGGGGCCCTTTATGCTAATGTGGAAATATTTTCAAAATCCGCCTACTGGCACGCCCACAATTATTTTTTTTTTATTTTTGAAAGTCCAAAGTTTGAGCTAGTGAGCTGAAATTTATAGTATATACTCTCTAGGTGCCCTTTATGCTCATACTTAAATTTTTTTTAAATCCGCCTACTGACACGCCCACAATTAAATAAAACAATTTTATTGAAAAACCAAAGTTTGAGCTAGGGAGCGTTTTTATTTACAAAAGCTTAGTTTTTTCGATAAAATCCTTTAAATTTTTGTCACGCCCACTTATGAGATATAGGAATAAGAATAGGGTATCCAACAGTTCGCCCAAGCGGACTGTAGCCCGCCCCTATGTTTATTTCATTATTTTGTTGTTTTTTTGGCTTGATACATACTTGTTTATTTTTTGTTACCTCGGCATATGATGCACTTTTTTGTTTATTTATTTCCGTTCTATCCGCGACTTGTTTTACTATTTTGTTAATTTTTTCATCTTGATTTTTTATTATATTGTTTGTGTTGGTTATAATTTTTTCAATACCGTTTAATTTGTCGATCATGTTCTTTATGTTAACTTGACAGTCGGAACACATAAATATTAACATCGACTTGGAATTCAATGATTTTACTTCGTATTCCGTAATATCTACACATTTCATATGAAATAATCCTCCACAAATTCCTTGGCATATAAGCGGATTATCTCCTCTAATTTTTTTGTCACAGCACTTATAATCACCCGCCATATTGCTTATACTAGCAATTGTTTTTTTTTCACTACAGAGTCACTATCTCCTTCAGAGTCAATATCTCTTTACAATCACTTTAATCACTTTAAACTAAATTGATTTTTGTATCACTATTGTTATTACTGCCTATTATAATCAAATTTATGACTTAAAACCTTATATTTTCATAATATTTTACAAAATTACAGGAGGTATAAATTTGATCAACTGATCACTTTGACAGTTCATATATACATGGATGTAGTAGGCGGCGCAAAAGTCATTAGCCCATCTAAAATTTAAGACATCAATAAACAGAATCCAAAAGCAGAACCGAAGTTTTTCATTAAAAAACATAGGGACATAGGTCCGCTTGGGCGAACTGTTGGATACCCTATTCTTATTCCTATCCCTCATAAGTTGGGGTGACAAAAGTCTAAGTATGGTTGAATTGTTAAGAACGCTCTACATATTTTGTTATATAACATTTAAAGGATTTTATCAAAAAAAACACGAAGCTTTTGCAAAAAAAAAACGCTCCCTAGCTCAAATTTTGGTTTTTCAACAAAATTGTTTTATTTAATTGTGGGCGTATCAGTAGGCGGATTTAAAAAAAATTAACACATGAGCATAAAGGGCCCCTAGAGAGTATATATTATAAATTTCAGCTCCCTAGCTCAAATTTTGGTTTTTCAATAAAATTGTTTTATTTATTTGTGGGCGTGTCAGTGGGCGGATTTTGAAAATTTTATATCCCGAGCAGTTTTAGGAGTCATAGATCATATATACAAAATTTCAGCTTTCTAGCTCAAAATTCGATTTTTTTCGAAAAATTTGTTTTTTTGAGTTTCTGGGCCTGTGGGCGGATTTCAAAAATTCGTAAACTTGATTATTTCGGGACCCTAGAGAGTATATGGTTAAAATTTCAGCTCTCTAGGCCCAGTTTTAAGGCCTAATTTTTGCCGACAGACTGACGGACGGATGCCTTAATCGAGGTAAATGTGTTGAAAAGTTGGACTTATAGAGTCAAGAAGTGCGACGACTCTATAGTGTTACGAAAATCGAGGGTTGAGTTAACCGAGTTCGTACTGAATTATACTCAATTCGGTGAGGAAATTTATTTTTTACAGTAGGTTCCGCTTAATCGGCACATAATGCGAATTAAGTAAAATGACAACGCAGATTAGTAACCCAAGCGTTTGTCTAAATTTGTCCCAGTTTAACAACGCATGCGCCCAATAAAACGGAATCCCTTGACAATTATACAAAATACATACTTAAAGGACCTTACTTTATAAAGGTATAGTGCCAATTTTGTATGCGGGTGATGAGGGTGTAATTTTTGCTTGTTGAGTGCAAGTTCCCATCTGAAACAATCCCAAATGTATAAACCGAATCCCCGCAGAACTTGTTATCTTAAACCTGGAAATCCAGTCTTACTTTAGGGGTAGGTCTTCAAAACAAAATATATGAAAAAATCTTCCGACGCCTGTTCGTAAATCAATTCACACGCAGATAATAAACAATTCACAGAGAGGATTATTTCTGAGCATCAATTATATTTACGTTCAGAAAATGAGTAGACACTTTCTGATTTCAACCGACAATTGACACTCCTTTGTTGATTGATGATGTATTAAATTATTTACTTCTGCCTCAAGCACGAGGCCGCCTAATAGGTACGTCATTTAGTACTTCAAATAAAAATGTAAATACTAAAACTTGAATGGCTCTAATTAAGGTGAATTTCCGGGGAATTTCCATGCACAAAACAAAACTCTTCTACCAATTAAAACCCATCTTCAAAGAATATATATAAATAGATGAATATTTTCCCATCCAAAGCCAGACATATACAATGTATATATGAAAAAAAAACATGCATATCTGTCTCACAATGAATGCGTATGTGGTATTTCGTTTTTGGTTTCAGATTAATCATGCTTTCTTTCCGTCACTTCTGTGGCTTCCTCAAGGCATGACTCTGTGTTTTAATTGACTGCGACTTCTCCTTGATCTTGGCGGCGATATGATACCCCAAGCACGGAGTCTAACATATATTTTTTCTACGTTATGACTATGATCTTATGTTATGATCTTGTCCCCACTCGGATCAAATAACCCAACGCTAGTCGCTGTATGTGAGCGCATTCTAAGCTATTTTGGGTGAGTAAAGAAACCACCACCTGTCAGTTTGTGTTCGTTTGTTTGTTTGGTGAGCCATTGGAGTACAGGGAAGATATAAATAGTAAAAAAGAAATGTTTACAGGCACAGCGGGAGCAGTCGTTCCATTTGATTCAATTTAGTTAAAAATGCAGACACATTTTCCATAGATCCAGCTAATTAGGGAGAAAATCCACTTAAAATCCACAAAAGAAAAAATGAGAAACCCCTGGAGATTGAGAAACTGAACAGCCATAATACATTTTCTTTGCTTTGAATTTTCCTTTTGTAAATTGCAACCGTGGTTATAGATAAAAATATCTCTCTTGGCATTTGACATATTATTCGCTTTCATTAGGTAGGCTAATTGAATGTTATCATATCGCACCATGGAAATACACACATATGTCTAATTTAGTGCAATACAGACACACATTATAATATTGCATTCGGAACTGTTTGGTCAATTAAATTTGTGGAAATGTCATGAGACAGAAATGCAAATGAATGTCTAAGTATAGAATAAAAACATATGTGCAACTAAATTGAAGCCAAAATGTCATCACTTGTGTCGGAGGTACACTAAGGTTAATATTTTAATGCTAATTAATAGTTAGGTTGTAGTACTCGTGGGGGTTATCAAAAATGGCAGGAAGGCGTGTTGGTTGATTGTAGTTAACAAGATGTTTTAATTACTGCGCAGCCAATTGACGCGGCAGATGGTCTATTATCTTTCGATTTTAGATAGTGGAATTGTTCAAAATGAATGTTTGAATTTATGAACATATATGTATGTGCCTAGGTGATATCTTCAGAATCTCGATTGAATTGACTTATCAAATAAGTGTGCTACCTAACACTTGTGTTTTATTTTTGATTTTCACTGCAAGATGTCATTAGCATTTATCAAACGGTGGCTTAATTTTTTGTTGGTGTTGATGGTCATGGTGCGATATACATTATGTTTTTGTCTTGACAATAACCCTGTTTTCCGGATAAAATATTTAATTTCTATTCGAAAACAAAATGGATTTTACTCACTTTTGCGCATTTGTGTCTTTCCTTGGAAATGAATTTATGTAGAATCACATTTACACAGCAAATGCGTTTTTAAAAGCCGCATCAATAATTTATTCTTAGCCCGTCCCGCGCAGGTAGATCAAATCATAAATGGCAGCATGTACGTGTCGAAATCGTAAAAAAAAACAGGCGGGCTTAAAAACTCCAGGATCACAGTTGATTACGAAAGTCTGACACATTCAACAGAATCAACTGTCCTGGAAATTTCCGAATCTGCCGCTAGCAGTCGGAGTAAAATTGTAGGTTCCACCCACTTCTCACACCCATGTGGTTTAAGAAGCTACTTTAAAGGCCCATGGGACGTTCATGCTTATAAGAAGAATCATCGCCGTTCAACATTAAAAACTATCGGAAGGCCTCAACTTTTCGGATCACTTCGTCACAGAGCCAATTAAATGATGGTGTTGTTGTATTTGTGTGATCCAGGAGTTTTAAGGCTTGCTTCTTTTTTTAAGGATTTCGTCACATGAATGCTCCTTTTTTTGATTGTTGAATTTATCTTCCTTTTATGAAAACGGTTTTGTTTACTTGAAAGATATATTGTATCTATAAAGGGTTTATTATTCCAAGAGACGTAGTAATAACAATTTTTCAACTGTGTGGAAGATCCGTCTTCTTTACCAATGTAGTGGCTGGTATTCAAATAGAATTTGTTCGGAGGAATCAACCTCCATCCGACCAAACTTACACAATTTTCATAGGTTTAATACGTTAAGATGATACCTCAAGTCACAGTGGCCTGCAAGAGATCAAACCAGCTTCTTAAACTTGGCTTATCCAGTTTTATAATTTCCTAAAATGAGTAAGGTCTGATGATCTTTTGCACTGAAACAATTTTCCAATGGCCAAAAGATGTTGATCTTCCCAATATTTAATCAGTCGTCGAGCAGAAGGTAGTCCAGTTGACCCTGCAATAATGTTCTGGTCCTAATATCCTGGGGCCTGATCACGTTATACCATGATCAACCTCCTTCCGACCAAACCTACATAATGTTCATATGTTTGATTGGTTAGGATGGTACCTCAAGCCACAATGGCCTTACAGATAGCAGTTTAATAATTTCCTTAAATGAGTAAGGCCTGATTGATCGTTTGCACTGCAACATTTTCCCAATCGGTCAAAAGAAGTCCATCTTCCCAATAATTATTCAATCCTCGGGCAGAAGATAGTCCAGTTGACTCTGCAATAATGTTCTGGTCCTAAGAACCTGAGGCCAGATCACGTAAGACCATGATCATTTGACGATATCGTTTTGATGATGTGGTTCGATCGTTTTTGGCAATTTTTCCTTTTTAAGGCTTTATTTCCCCTTAGAAAAATGTTACTTCTTGGTGCGGACGTTATTGCCTGTCATGTATATAAACCGAAACACGAAATAACACTCAAAATGTGAAAAGAAACTACGAGAAGAGATTGATCGGTGCTTTTATTTTTTGGGCATTATTTCCAAATCGAGTGAGATTACAATTAAACAAAGATTAGATAGGAAACAACATAAAGTACTTTTCGGAGAAGTATAACTCATTGAATTTCATTTAAACTTGCGAATATGTCTTAAAAGTTATCTAACGGATAAAATACAGTAGGTTAAAATTGGTTCCAACAAATCTTCAATATTTCTGATGTGCCTCAAGGCAGCCATCTTGGTCCTTTTCTGTTTCTCATCTTATCAAACGATCTTCTTGATGGCATTTTGTTTTCATCATGCCTACTTTGTGCTGGCGATTTGAAACTATGCCGAAGAAGAAGAAGATGACTTATTTAAATAGTTTAATAAAGTTTTTGTAGCTAAAGATTGAAACAAATATATATAATAAAAATTAAATGCTGTCCGTTGGTAACCGCATCAGTTGAGAACGGCTCGACCGATTTGGTTATTTTTTTAATGTTCGTAATACTCCGTTCGTAATATAAGACTTTTACGAAAAGAAAATTGGAAAACTTGCCAGGAAGAATCGATATATTGTTATTTTGTATGGAGAATGATTAGAATGTCGTAGCAATGATTTAGATGGCGTTGCGAGATCAAATATCAACAGCTGCGACATTTGATAGTTTATTACTCATTAAATTTTTTCTGCGGTTGCATCTTTTTTTTACGAATCAAACATAGGAAAGCTGTAATTTTGATAATTACAACTTGTGTGAAAGTGAATAAAAAGTGATTCAACGAAGTTTCTTTCTTTTGTGCTGCTGTTTGATTCCAAAAAGTTAGCTGACATAGGCGCCTGAGGCCCAGCAACGCACGCCGGGTACATGCTACAGACAATAGTTATGTATAGTTTACTCAAACATATTGGCCATTATAATTCATGGGCACGGGCAAATCGGGACTGGTACAACTAGTAAATAAATAATTTCGATGTTTCAGGGAAAGAAAACGTATTAATACATTTATTAACGGCTTATACAGGACCAAGGTTCGTGTGCGTCGTCTTCAAATGGCAAATTTGATACTGACAATTGATACTCTAAAGTGTTTGTCAGACTTTCGCAAGAGATGGGGCAGTGGATTGATTGGAACCCCACGATTAGTAGTGCAACGCACCCTACTGAGCCTACAATTTTTTGGAGTATGACAGTGCTACCAAATTTTAATCTTCTTTTGTGTAACTTTAATAATAACGAACTTGTTATGCTCACTTTTGAAAACCGTGTTAATCTTACAGACTTTCTGTTTTGTTTTTGTTTTGTGAATAAAATGAAAAGTGAGTTATCAGTAACTAACCAACGTAAGTTGTTTTGAATACGAGTATTTAAATACTTAGAACCATTCTAAAATAAAACTATCGATTTCCTTATCTATTGCCAGCTATCTGTACGGTCACCTGACTAATTAGTGGTGTTCCTTGTTTGCTGGCAAACTTAGCCTTAGTAAGAATTGGAAAGTCATCAATACCAATGTTATCAACAATGACAAATACTTAATAGATAATACAAAAGCAATCAAAATGCAATCTACACTTCAATCTGAAGATTTCACTTTTTTATTTATCGTTTGATATAGTTATAACCACCTAACTCGAGTTAAGACAAAATTGAGTTATTGGCACCATCGCATCGTGGAAAGCATGCTCAGATCTACAACCACTATTTTTCTCTATTTTGAGCATAATTATCAAAAATTTATGCTTGATACCTACCAAAGAAGCAATTGCTGGCTTGTAGCACGAAATTGTATTTTAAAATTGTTCTCCTGAGAAGGAAGAAAAATCGACTTAGGTGGTTATGGCTACCGGCCACAGAGAATGTCACATTAAGTTATTTGTTAGAAGACAAAAAAAACAAGTCAAACATCGTTCATATTTTGACGGTCATTCAACTAAAACTTCAAATTATCATTCGAAAACCGTTCCCATTGACGATCATACGAATCACAACTTCAACATTCGATATAAATAAACTATTGCAAACAAAAAATAAACAAAACCAGGAACCTCGATTAATATTTCCTGCTATACGAACGTACGTTACATACAAAACAATAAGTGTGTTCCTACACCTTACGTCGTCGTCCCTACAAGTTGAAAGAATCAAAGACGTCGTAGTTGATTTTTTTTATTTTTACACATCTATCCCACCACCCCCATCCGAACGTTGACGATTTTCTCTGTCAAGTTTTTCTTTCTTTTTTCCCAGACAATTCACATAACAGAAATACATTCTATATGTACATATGATGTGCTCATCATCATCAGTCATCGCCACAGCCAATTAAAACTCACACAAATGTGCGATATGGACGTCAGTCCCGACGAGTTTTCAATCAAAAATAAAGGTCTCGGGGTCTCGTTTCTAGTTAATAGAAAATAATGGCTTCTGCCGCTGATCCCCAGGCCCTGTCATTTAGAACCCCGAACGTTCTCCAGCCAGAGTTTATACTCATTCATGGACAACTTATATGACGACCGGCTTATGTGTAAGGGATTTCTATTTTACTGTCTAATTAAATCGAAATCAATGTCAACGATGAAAAAATTTACTTAATTTTGTAATTTGGAATTAAATTAACCCGAAGCAAAAGGTTTGTTTGTTTACAAGTTAATCGATGTGAGGTGTTAACCTTGGTAGGTGCTAGCTGTTAAGAAACAACAAATGCCTGCGCTGTCTTCCTTACACGAGAAGGGTACTATTCACAGAGAAACCTCTTTATCGTACACCAAATTATAAATAAAAAAAAAGGTGATAAAGTTATTTTGAATGACAGGTTATTGATTTTATAGTGTCGGGAGCGGGATTTGGTTCGGTTTTGGTATGTAACAACTGGCAATTTCCTGCTAATGATATTATGTGATCAAAAAAAAGTTCGTGTTTCCTTTTTAGCTCAGAAACATCAGAGCGTTAAAATTATATTTCTTTTTCCTTTCAGAGCGCGCTCTATGAGCTCAGAATAAATTGACTGAGCAGTCTGAGTAAAAAAAAACTTAGCCAAATACAGACTAAGAGGAGGGAAAAAAAAGAAAAAAAAAAGAAGGAAAGGCTACAATCCGCTTTGGCGAACTGTTGAAAACGCTATTCCTATCCCCAACCCCAATCAAATAGCAAACAACTTAGTATGGGTGAATTGAACAGAAGGATATTGTCTGCATATTTCGCTAATTGTTTTTTTTTTCATTTTTAAGAATTTCATGAAAAATTTTTTTTTTTAAAAAATAACGTCAAAAAGTGGACGTGACAAAGAAATTTGTATGGGCAAATTGTTAAAAATGACGTCTACATAGAAACTTTGCGAAGAAAAGGGTTATTATTCCATTGATTTCCTCGATCTAAGCAATATTAAGGTATGTTACAAGCTATGAGCCAAATTAAAAGACCCTTAAGGGCCAACCTTAATGAACAAATGGGAGCTTAGGTTACTGTCAAAACCGAACGATAAGTGCCCATAATTGCTTCTGACAACAAACAGCTGTAAAAGCGCTAACCAATTCACTTGGCAATTCTTCTGCGCAGGTCTCTTAAAATTTCTCTGCGCATCTCATCCATTTTGAAAAACACAAAAAAAATACGAACATTGCTGAAAAAAGATGAGCTTCGATGTGACTGAGGGCGGGACTCGTTTTGTTTCAATGGAAGCAAGAAAGTGGGATATCGTAGAAAGAGATCGACATTCGACACTTCAACTTCGACTTAGACTTCAACTTTGACAACCACGCCGCACGTTTTAGAACCAATGCTGTTTAATGGGATGGATCACATTAGCACCTCAACCTCAACTTCGACTTCAACGTTAGACCTAAATCCTAAATTCAAAGTTGAAGTGCAAATTCCACTAACCTTGCGGCGATATTTTCCTTTCATTTTGAGCAAATTTTCTCTCGCTTGTATTTTGACATAATTTTCTTTTTTTGTTTACAAGTTTTTTTGGTTCGCTTTCAAAGTTGCATTTTTCAATGTGTTTGACTCGACTTCAAACACTGGAGTTCTCGCTCCTGTCAAAGTCGAAGTCGAAATTAAAGTGTTGATCTGTTTCTACCATTACACACAAACTGTCAGAATTGAATGAGCCATTTCAATTTCGCTCACTTAAGTTCGTGAAAGTGAACGAAACTGAACGAAACGGAGCATAGTGACTATTATGGGCATAAGTATACAGTATTAGGTCCATTCGCGTAATGTGTAGAAAATTGAAAACTGTCAAATCTCCAAAATCAAGAGAGAATCCTCTCATTTCAAAGAAAATTACGCGAACGCTTTTGTGTAAAAAAATGAAAAACGTCTAAGTTTGGCTTGAAAAGAAGCAACCGCTGTTTTTTTTTTTGCTGGCAAACTCATAGGATTTCATCATTTGACAGTTTTCATTTTTTTACAAGCTGAAATTCTGTGTGAAGAAAAATGAACGAAAGTACATTTTTCTTTCGTTCATCTTTTTACCATTTTCTCAGTACGCGAAAGCGTTTGTGTAGATTTGCACAAAAGTTTATATAAATTTAGAATAGGGTATTAAAAAAAATCCAAAACAGATAAGAAAACGCTCGGGGTTTTTTATTCTGGCTTAGAAAATACTACAACTTTATGAAATAATTTTTATTTAAAAAATAAACATGATTGCTAAACCTAGTAAGTTTCATAAACAATTCAGAACGCTCCAAGCACGCTGGTGTCATAGCATCATCTATATGCTCACACTCTATTCAGAACTTTAAAAGAAAACCCCCTTTCTATAGTTTCTAGATATAGACCAAAAAGCTTACCTATATCATCGGTGGGATTGCAAGACTGGCTGTGTGTCAGTTTGATCCAAATCTACCTTTCTATGGCAACTACAGCTGATTCGATCGATTATCTCCTGAAATGAGAATAATTAAAAATTAGTTTTTTTTTTAACTTTATGTCTGTCTTTTAATTCGTTTTTATTTGAGCCCACTTGTTAAAAATGAAACACTTTTTCAACAAGAATAAAAAAAGATTATTTCTTATCACGACAAATTGAATCAATTGGTACTACCCACCAATGAACTGAATTTTAAATGAATTTTGTTTGACATAGAATATACATGGTTTCTCACGAATGTCGGACATTTATGCACGGTATTCATTACTCCCCGTCTACATTTTGCCAGACCATTCGTTGCCTCTTTTCCTACACGGATGGCTCCAAGATGGATGTGTGTGTTCGTCGACGCGGGTTTTTTGTCCTGTATTTCGGAATATCCGTTTCAATAAGAGACTACGGCAGAGTTTTCTAAGCTGGTTCTTATTATGGATGTCTTTCTTATTGCCTTAACTCTAAGTACTATAAAAGATATTTATCCTAATGTACCTTAATTTTGTATAATAAAATTGAATTGAAATTGAATTGATGTATCAACTCGGTTAAGCAAACCGAGTTAAGCATAACCCAAGTTGAACTGGTTTATATTTTTCCCAACCGAGTTAGCTTGCCCCCAGACCAAAAGACAACTCGGGTCGGTTTGCAGAGTAAATGCCTTCGGTGTGGTATCTGTACTTCGGTTTCGTACCGAATGGCACAAGGGATGGATAACATCGGTTTGGTTTGCTTATTCACTCGGGTAAGTATTGACATTTATTATTTGTGTAGGTATTTGATTTATGTCGATTTTTGCAATATGTATTTGATTTTCATCAAACTGTATAGAACATACTTTAGGTTGGTGCAAACAAATGCATTCAAAGAACTATTCAATTTCGTTTTTCTTCTGTTTCTATCGTGCCTTCGCAGAAAACATATACAAAGGTTGTGTAATTGGGTAGGTAAATCGAGATTTTTTCATTGGTCATAGATCTTGGATGGTTAGATAACTCGGTTTGCAACTCGACTTGCTTTTCAACTCGGTTTAATTCGGTTTGAGAAATATTCGGTGATGTATCAATACACTAGTTTTGATTGTGATAACAGCTGCTAAGGATGTTGGAAGATGGCAATACCATGAGCTGATATTACCTTTTTCATTTACAGTCAAGCAAAAATACTTCTTACATTGAAATGAAATTGATGCTCGGACTGCAAGTCACTTTCGGGAAGAGATACGGGTTCTTGTCCGCAGCACAACGTAAGACTCTACTGTATTCCCGGATACAGTGGTATGCCAACAAACGAAAGAGCTGATGAACTACCCAGCAAGTGGTTATCCCTTGAACTAACCCAGGCAGTCACAGAAACCATAGTAAAAATCAACTGGCGATAAGGAAAAAAAATACTGAAAGCTGCAAATGAATGATGGAATGCGCTCGATTTCTGTGTTAAAACCAAGTAAATGTGGCAATTCAATGGCAAACAAAAAACCGCGGAAATCCTACAAGTGAACATTAAACGCTGTTCTTTCTTGTGGGTGTTATCAACGGACACAATATGCTGGCTTATGCAAGGAAATTTAAACTCAGATAACGTATGCAGAGATACGGTAAATAAGAAGTGCACGAAGACATTCCACACTTCCTCTGTCACGGCCCAGACCTCTGACACATTAGAAATAAAATCCTCCGAAGACATTTCTTACAGGATTTAAAAGAACTTTCTGGCAAGCCTTTAAATCGCTTGAAGAAGCTCATAAACGCATCGATGTGACTGAAAACTCTTAAGTCTGTTTTCCTCATAGGTTCTGCAGTATGGAAAACATAAGCTCTAGGGTATGACAATGAGTCTACGTTGAAGTCAGTGTTACAGGTGCAAGATTCTCTTGTCCCATCAAACCAGTAACCTTAACTTACCTACCATAGGACATTGAGTTTGAGTCGTCTGTTATTAGCACTCGCTCAAACTCACCTCTCTGTTTCGACATTGTCTGTTATCAAAAACTCAATTATTGGGTCAATCTCACTTTCTTTTTGCATGCAAACACGAGCGGAAGCTAGTAAGCTTTGTACCCCATCCTAAAGGGGCTCATTTTTGACCAAACCAAAATATAACTTTAGACGCATTTTATTAGTGTGTATAGTCAGCGCAGCAAAATTTTACACGATAAACAACAACAAACCACAAGTAAGAGTGAATAGGTCAGCTCAATAGTGAACATAAAAAATGAAGATAAAGGTTTGGAATGTCTGCAACGAAAAGACAATAAGACTTACAAGTCGGAAATTAAAAAACATTTACTAGCCCGCAACCATCAACAATCATCCCTCAGAGTGCATGAATAGTATAAAGGCAACATAATTTGAAGAGAGAGGTTGCTACGTAAGTAGAGCACCGTCTTGGGAGATAGTTATTACCCATTCCGTCGTGATATAATACCGGGATATCATCCCTCGTCTGAACCAGCCCTTTGCCTCAATATGGATAAATACGAGTACCTCTGGCGGGATAAAGCCAAAATGGAACGGAGCGTGCTCTCCAGGTACCTTTCATTCGGGTAATTAGCCACAAAGATCAGGCTATTGTCGCTGGCCATCGTTAAAGATGCAGTGAAGTGGGAGGGTTATGATCCCTTTAGTCCAAATCATAACCTCGTCGTTTAAGAAAGAAAGAAAAGGACAGTTTGACTCTCTAGCTGCTAGGAGTTGTAAGCTGTTTGACAAAACATGTCGAAACTAACCCGTTTTTCTTTAAAATACATAAATCACTAATCTCTTTACATTAAAGTTGGTTTCGTTTTTGGTGAAAACGTAACGTGACATAACTATCCTACCAATTTGATTTGTTTGTAAAAGAAGCTTCCGTAAATAGCGCCCTGAGGCTTCGCCAGACTAGCAACTAGAAAAGCAGCCTGAGAGGACACGTGCAGATCCTTAAAGAATTTACAGCGAATAATATTTGCACAGATTACACAGTCGTCCGCCATGAATTTGCAAGATCTTTTACCACTGACACACCGACCACCCATACCAGCTATCAGATCCAATGCCCATCTACACTGATGGCTCGAAGATGGACGTGGGCGTTGGTATGGGATTCTATTCTGAAATTCTGGGAATATCCAGGTCAATCAGACTTCCCGACTACAGCAGCGTTTTCCAAGCCCAGGTCCTGGCAGTGACTATAGTTGCTAAACATCAACAGCCAACAGGCAATAAAAGCGACTTCTGACGTAGAGACCCGCGTACAGGCCGCTGTCGCGAAGAGCTACGGCTTCTTGGCGCGCAGCACAATGTAAAGCTGGCCAGACAAGGTTCAGACATCGAACCAAACCAGGCCGACATAACAGGGAAGATTCTCGTCTGTAACCTTAAACAGTTGATTAAAAACAAAACACTAGTGGCGGGTAGTGAAAGATGGAGCGGACTTCAGTCCTGCGCCCCAACCATGAAAACGTTGCCGCTCTACAACAAACGTCAAACCGAGAGTTTACTACAAATGGACAAAAAAGCTTTGTCCTCTATCGTGGGTGTCATCACCGCCCATTAAATGCTGAAGAAGCATGCCAGACGAATGAAAATTAGCACAGATCACTTATGCAGAGGTTGTGGCGATGAAGAAGTGCAGGAAGATACTCCTCACTTTTTCTAACACTGCCCAGCACTCTCCCACATCAGAAATAAATTCCTCGGAGAATACCTTTTCCAGGACTTATAAGAACTTCGCGGCAAGACCGTTTTGACTAACTTAAGTTTGTAAATGCCTCTAGGATGGCTTGCTCATCCATAGGATTTCGTAGGATTTCTAGTGTGGGAGTTGAAGGGCATCACAAGGGATCTACACTGATCTAAGTGTGACGGTTGCAGGTTTCTCCTGCCTCGTCAACCCATTTACCTAACCTCAATTCCCTATCATATTAATTACAAGGCAAGGTAGATGTGTTACCAAATATATAAACAACGCCTGCGACATTATGATTCCAGTACACCCGCTTTGATGTAAAACAAACAGCTCTATTTTAATTTAAAAAACATGAACTCCTAATGTAAAACCACTCTGATGCGAGTGATTTGTTCATCGTCAAATTGACGTGGTGACATTAACAATTGAAGAAAATAATTCATTACCCGCACTTAGAATGAACGACTCATCTTAAGAGGGTTATGTCTTACGTGGTCGACTCTGAACCGATTGTCCAGTCAAGGTTACACTCTATATAGAGATCTGCTTCAATGATGAAGGCGTTGAACTCTCTGACTGTGCCTCTGCACTGTATGTGTTTATAATTCTCCGTTTAAAATTTGATCACAGACTTCTGTTAAGGCGAACAACGCCATGGAGCAAAAACTTTAAGCTAAAGAAGCCTAAGATGGACAAGAAGACATGAACTTGAAAATTTAAATATATAAAGCTATTATTGATCGTTTGACGATATCGAAGGGATCCATATGTGGAACGAGATCCCTCACCTGCAAACAAACTCTGAAAGATCGTTATTCGCTATTCAGCGAGCAATCCTTTCTACGTCAAATTTTCAATTTTATCAAAATACTGGTATAGTTATTTTATCTGTCAAAACTGCTTGGAGTTTCGAAAGATGTATTTTTATTGTATTTATTTTATCAATAAAAACTCAATGTAAGATTAGATTGTGATCTAAAATATATGACCACATCAGTACAAATGACAATTTCACTTGAAATTTATTGCACTATATAGGGCTGTTGGACCCATTTCACCAAAATGATCGAATATGCTCTACTGGGCCATGGACCACATGAAGAGCTGTCCATAACTTTTTGATGATCGCATTTGTATGCAAGAAAACGCACAAATTGTTTGACAATCATCCACAATGGACGAATTATAGAGGGGACATCCCGGTATTGTTTTATTTTAGATATTTCTAGCTCTCTTAAATAGTTGGGATAGCTAATAAAGAAAGGTGGGATATTTTTGTTAGGCGATAACTCTCTTCGTTAAATATTTGATACTAATGATGCACCAAACCGACTCGATAATTAAGCAAACCGGGTTGCAAACGGGTTTTGGCTACCAATTTTAAAGATGCTTGCCGTTTCTACAGGTCTAGCCTAAACATTTCTTTGATCAGGAAAAAACCACAAGCCCTACTTTCATGAAGGGGGCTCCGGCTACCAAATAAAAAAAAGAAGGGTTTTTTGATTTATAACTTACTATAACGATTCTCTTTCTTAAGAATCATGCTATACGTCATTTCAAAGATACTTGCCAGGGCTACAGACTTATTCTTATTTCATCGGGAACACCGTGTGTCCGCTATAAGCAAAAAACACACAAGCCTTAAATATGGTAGGGGTTTCGGTTAACAATTGAAAAAAAAAGGTTTTCTGATCATACCTAACTCCTAAATTTATGTATTTAAAAAATCATACCTCACTGTCTTGTAAAGGTGCTTGCCTGGGCTACATGCATGTAAATGGCTCTTGGAATGGACGCCCTGCTTGGCCGATAGATGCAAAACGGCACTTGAATGAGAATATCCTGAGATTATGTATGTTTGAACCTTTCCCGTACAGCGACGGGCTAACAATTTCACAACCCAAAAACCTGCTCTTGCTGTAAAATGCGACTAAGGAAACACATCACATCTAGGCGATTTTATAATCCAGGTGAGTCTACCGTCGCACAGTGCGGCATTTGAATAAAAGTTTGGACAAAAATCGTTACTTTGAAATTCATTTTTTTATTCATTGTTAAATATCTACTTTCATACTAGACAAAAATGATTAAACCTAATTTAAAATTAACAGGATACTTATTCTTATTTATTGGTCCTTATGCGGACGCTCTAAACTTAACTATAACCTTATAATTATTGCCCTTCGGCCTAAAAACTATTTTACGAACTAATCTTACATATATATTCCTCGAGAAAATTTACTAAAACTCGATCATTATTGAGATTTTATATAAAACAAATTACAAACTACCTATTCTACTTACTTAAACTACTTAACGTATTCTAACTATAATTAGGATTGCCTTGCGCAACAAGTGGTCAAAATCCCAATTGCTTTCCGAGCGCCTGGCAGTCGTCAACGTGCACACGCGCCGCCGTGAGCCGACTGAAGCCTTACAGCGTCAGTCAACTCCCGGAAGCACCACCACACGTTGGCGAGCCCGGCCTCTCCCAAAAACGCCCTAGCTGACTTAATCTAACTTATAAGCTAAGAGGATGTTACCTAGAGTAACGCACCGTCCTGGGAGGGCATGTTGACCCCTCCCCCCTCAACGAGCCACCAAAATTCGGTGAATTGCTTTTCCGTGTCGAATCTATCCCTCTCCGATATTGCGGTACTAAAACGGAGGAGCTCATGAGCATTGGCGACGTCCCCGTCATGGAGGAGCCGCTTATCTCTCGCGCTGCGGTAGCGATGGTATAAGACCGGAATACCATCCCTCGTCTGTACCTTTTGCATCAATATGGATAAATGCCTCTGGCGGGATAAAGCCAGACCGGAGCGTACTCTCTATGTACATTTCATTGGGGTAGTAAGCCCCAAATATCAGACTATTGTCGCTGGCCATCGCCCTTGCAACGTGCCTTCGAGTGACCTTAATGAGGAAATTGTCAATCCTATTCAACTGAGCCCCATCGTATAGGACCTTGTTGGGATAGTATTTTATACTCACTCACTCTAGAGTCAAGTTGACTGCTATGAAACAGTCTCCTTGTCAGAGCATAAGCCTTCTTGGCCCCAGCAAGACAAGTAACTATATGTCTATCGAAATACAGATACTGGTCAAGCCAGATACCTAGATACGAGTATCTAACTACGCTTCTCAATGCCAATGGCTGCCCATTTTGTCCAATAATGGCCAATTTCTTCCAGTTTTTTCTGGTATCCCTAGAGGCCCCAGCCAATGGAGTTCTGAACAAGATTGTTTCTGTCTTCTGAAAGTTGATTTTCAACTTCCAGTCGTCGCAATATCGCTTAATTTGATCGAAGTCACGCTGCAAAAGGATATTAATGACCTCGATTTTAGGACCTGATCTGTATGCCACCAAATCGTCGGCATACGCTATAGCATGTCTGATTGTCCGGGGACAAACATCGTTAGTTCAAATTCAAGTGTACATACAGTTTATTATTTCTGTTTAGATTATTGCAATATACATAATTTTTCGTAAATATAACATAAAAAATTGAGAAAACAATTGAGTTAAACTTTTTATTCAGATATTATACTACTGTCATCGCTTTCTTCAAACTCTGTATCTGTATCACCTAAATCAAAATCATGAAAAGAGGAACCGTACACTTTTTGGGAATCTCTTGATAATTCTTCTGTTTGCAAGTGCATTTTTTTTTTTTTTTTTTTTTGTCGGGGTGTGAGACTTTCTGCACTTATTTCTGAAATATTTTTGTTTCAGAAGAAATAGATATTTCTGTGAGTCGAAATTAAAGGATCAGAAGTAAGTAATAAAACGTTTATAAGATCTGTGTTTGTCTATTCCCTACTCATCCTACGCGTGTGATTTAATCGATTGTTTCTTATTTCCTTATATCGAGCCTCTAACGCTTCTTCCAATAGAAGACCTATAGGCAAATTGAAAAAATCAATAAAGCTTAGATATAAATCGTGTGTGTGAAATTCTAAACTGCCCAACATTTATTTTTATACCTGCCGATAAAACTCTCAAAATAATGTAAAATTGTTTAATTAAGTTTCCATTCCTGTGATTTCTGAACTGATTTCACAATTGCTAAAGAACCGTTCCGCAGTATTGCCATCATTTGTGGAACCATAACCCGGTTTTGGCTTGTCCACTAAGAGGACCATACGAGTTTTAAAAAGGCTCTTGAATTTTTTTTTTATTTTGTGCAAACATCTCTTTATTTTTCGGACCCCATATTTGCCACAGTTTGTCTTCACTGAAGCTTCTTCAAAACTCACTAAAGGTCTCCCGCGACGCGTTTCTTCGTGGAGATTTTCAGTGGATCTCGACGGTATTGCTTCTACATCATTAGTTTCTTCATTCGATATCAACACTTCTTTTTGTAACCAATTTGAGTGTCGCTTGTATAAATAGTTACGGCTTCTAGACCAATCTTTCCACTTTTTGCTCAGAGCTAAACAATAGACTTCACCTATGTGTCTTAATTTAACGTTAAAGTACTCAGTACACTCATTTAAATTCAAAACCGATTTAAGTTTATGAATGACTTTATCTAGTTTTTCTGAATTTGGATTTGAAATCCATTAGTCGAGCAAATCACCATTTCGAATCGTTGAATATTGCACAAGAAAAAAAATTCACTGTTATTAGGGTAGCAATTTGTAGCAAAAAAAATTTACACAGGCACAAGGTCTGATATAAATTGTGCAAAACAATTAAATTTACAGGATATTTTGTGCCGAAATTTTTAAAAGCTCACTTAAAGCGAAATTTTTAATATTTTTTTATTTTTTTTTTTAACAATGCACATTTAAATTTTGAAACAAAAATTATTTCTAATGGTAGCACTACACACCTTGTTCAAAATCAGATATGATTCTAGTTTCAGAATTTACACGCAGTTAATCAGAAAATTACTTAATCTTAGCAAACTAAATTGCAACTAAACAGACTGCAGTACTAAAGCTCAACTCAGTGGAGTGATATCGCAAACGCCGTTAAGTCTTAAGAGAAAACTTATCTTGTTTTGTGTGATTGGGTCATTTTCCTACAATAATAAGCCGTTAACGGATTAAAAGCGATCATTAACTTTTTTGATTTTTGTCCATGGGCTGCCGCACTGTGCGTCGCGTCGCTCAAACATCTTGAAATCCTACCGCAAGTACGAATGCAAATCCGTGGGTTGGCACGACTGGAGATCACGAGTGTCGTAAAGTGACGATCAAACAAAAATCAAAGGCAGGGTGTAAGGAAGTGATGCAAAACCGGGAAGTGGGAGGCATACGATCCCTTCAATTCTAATCGTGAATTCGTCATTTGAGATGTGCGGATCAGACTGTACCATGGCTAACAAAAGCATTGTAGAGTTTTCTCTCAAATGTGATTTGGTTTTACATTAACAGACAAATTATTGGACCGCGGAGAGTGTTTGACATCATCCTCACGTCGGAAAAACAGCGACTTCTGCCGTAGAGACCCGCTTACAGGCCGCTGTAGCGAAGAGCTACGGCTTCTTGGCGCGCAGCACAATGTAAAGCTGGCCAGACAGGGTTCAGACATCGAACCAAACCAGGCCGCCCAGAATTCTCTGTTTAAAAAGCTGGAAGTCAAGTTAATTCATCAAAACTTTGAGATTTATTTCAAAAAATATTAAAATAAATGAATATTAGGCATACAATTCATCCTTATTTTGTATGCTTCACGGTATCACTCCCTTAAATTATATCTTCCACTTTGCTTATCTTATAAGCTTCACCTAAAATCTATCTTCTCCAACCATTTGCGTTTACCCCAATCGGAACGGCTAATTTGAGAAGCTTCTCATGAAAATTGATGCTCTAGTCTAGGATGTTTGTCAGACAGTGAAAACAAAAATGTTTGGTGTTTTTGGGTGCCCGCCGTTATTTGATTTTAATATCCCACAATTTAGTCCAAAACACTAACCACTGAGCAAAAAATATTATGCAGATGAAAACATTTCCACCGGTTTGAATCTTAAAAACTCCTGGATCACACAAATGGAACAACACCAGCGAATACCACAGGGGATGCAGTGAAGTTGCCACTCTACAACAAACGTCAAACCGAGACTTTAATACAGTGACAGTTTGCTACAGACAGTGAAAAAAAACGTTTGGTGTTACTCAACTGGGACCCGCCGTTATTTGATTTTAAAAACCACAATGTAGTCTAAAGCACTAACCACTGAGTCCAAAAAATTATGCAGATAAAAACATGGCAACTCCACCGGTTTGAATCAAAAATTAACAAATAAGTTCCAATATCGCGACCGGCTTAGTTGGTATCGTCATGTCATATACAATCGCGAAAGAGTGGCAGTCCAAAAAAACTCCTGGATCACACAAATTCAACAACACCAGCGAACCCCACATGCGATAAAGTGAAGTGGGAGGATTATGATTCCTCCATGATCCAGAGCATATTCTCGTCGTTAAGGGAAACGGAGATTCCAAAAACACAAATTAACTGAAACGTCAAAATCTTAAACATGAATCACAAGGCAACATTTTAATTAGTATCTTAAGTCGGCAATATTCTTTCCAAGAATTCTGGACTTCTATGGCGCGTGTAAGCACAATTAATAAGCACTTCTAATCCAATATTAAAAAGCATAAAACATGAAAATATATAATTATATTCTATTTAAATTGCGAGCAAAACAAACAATTATTCCTTCAAAAAAAAAAACAAATAAAAAAAATTACCTCAGATGACGAATTTTATGGGATTGCTCAATGGTTTTTCTCTGCTCGACTGTTCTTGTGCTACTTATCCTCGCCATATACATAGATTAAAAATATAGTTTATCTTGCGCTTCTTTGCGTCTTATCTCCACTGTAGAATCATTTGTCTGACCGTATCGTCTGAATGAAACTTACTGACTCATAAACCTAGAGCTCCGCTCACATAGTTTCGCTTTCGAACGCAAAACAAAAAAAAAAAAAAAACAACAACCACAACTGGGTACAAATAATTATTAATTTTCTATCAATCTTTTAATTTGCGGTTTAGATAGCGTAAAATCCGTTCTGAACGCATACAATTCTAATTCATATGGCACCTTAAATACAAGTAGGTAATTGTTAATCAAAATCAAAGCCTTGATCGATATAAGTATTTGATAACTTGAAGTTAATTGTTTTAAATAAAATTATTAATATATGACGCAAACGTGACAGCTGTAGTTGTACTTAGTCGAATATGAATGGGAAGTCATGCAGCAAGAAATTTATTAGCGCAGTACCGACATTGTTCGCATTTGACATGTAGTTTTTTAGTTTTATATTCGCGTTTTTTGTTGCTGTTGTTTTTTGTTTGTTTTTTTTTTTCGTTGTATTAAATGACAAATTCAGTTGTTGATTATTCAATCATATGCAATGCTTATAACAATGATGATGATGTTATATGGCGAGGATGACGGAGAACGCTGAATTATAGTGAATTCGTGTCGAATAGTTATTCGAATGTGACTTGCTTAGGTAACGAAATGTATTATCGTAATTTTCGTCTCCTTTTTTTGAGGTTTTTTTTATATTGAACACCAAGTAATTGAATTCGTGTACTTTAAAATTTAATAAGTGTCGTGTGTTAAATGTTAAATCTCTGATTAAATAAATTAATCGCCTTTTTTGTTTCCTTTGTTATGTTGCCAAAACAGGAAATATAAATCGGATCGTTCTGAGTAATAATCTTTTGATTACTATCATTACTATTGCTTGTTTGATGCAAGTGTGGAACGAGCGAGTTTGACATTACTCAACCTTCTTTTAGTCGGCAACGATGGGAGCTGATGTCTATTATAATGTGGAGGAAAGAAAGAGCCTACTTCGACGCTTATTTTAAAGGAACTCATAATTTCTAAATAATGAAATTTGATCGCTGCCAATTTCGTCCAATTCTTATTTTAAAAAGATCGCTTTCGGCCCTATACTATAGCCGAGAATACAATGTCTTTTCGTTCTAAGAAACTCGTCTATTAGATTTCTTTTTTCTTTTGCGGAATTTATGATATTTTTGGTGATTTATTCCATTTCATAAACAAATTTTTAAGACGTATTGAAGACTTGCCACTAGTGAGTTAACAAATTTTATCATTTATATCAAGTTTTGTTTTATTCAAGCGAAGTTCATATTGGATTGCTTGACTGTAGCTTTGTCAAAATCGTGCACTGTCGAATGTAGCAACCCTTGAGGTAGAAGTAAATACAAGTTTACTTACTTTTCGCCAAATTCGCCAACATCAGCCATAAATGCAAGTGTTTCTCTACATGCTCTTCGATAAAACAATTTTAAATTGTGTCCTAAGTACGACGCTTAAATCGTCCTATGCGGTCTCTAGAAACTGTCCATCAAATTGATCATCAAAGTTATTCACTCCTTCAGTATTATACATAGATGTCGAAACATTTCGAAAGGCCAAAATTGACTCAGACCACTAACTGGTTGCAGCTAAGGTACGTCTACGAATGTCTCAGACCTCACAAAAACGCAGAAATACTGGGGAGATTGGCAGTTGACAGAATTCCGAAAATATAAAATACCGAGACAAACAATTAGGAAAACTCAACAATTTTGTCGGTCCCCTCGGGTTCATTACAAGCGGATACTACTAGTGTATATTGTATTGGTAAACTCTAAGGCTGGCGCGTAAGACCAATTTTATAACAGGTCGATAAGAACGATGTAAATCTGTGTTTGGATATGGTTCTGCGCGCATTGCCGATATGCCAACTGGTCATGCGCGTAAATATACATTATATCGTCGCTGTTTCTTCCCGATCGGCAGATCCCAAAATCGGTTTTGAACGCGTAGCTTTAGGAAAACCTGAACCTCTGCTTGTCGATAGGTGTTGCCTTAGCTGTGTACTGATTTGTTGTATTATAATTAAACGAAGCGACGCTTAGTAAAACCAACAAACCAGTGAGGACGGTGAAGATGGACTACATAAAAGGAGCTGAACACATTTTCAAATTCAATTCCTTATGTTTCAAAGGAGTAAACCTCCTGAAAAATAGGTACCTAATTTAAAGGTTAAACAGCAAACGCTAAAGTATGCATGGCTAAGAGGGTGCAAGGTGTTAGCTTGCAAACTTCGGATACCAGGCGACCCACACAGGGGCCAAATGCATGCATTTTTGGCAGAAATTGAAAAAAAAATGGGGGGAATCAGACAAAATATCTGTGTTGTACAGTTAAATACCCAAGCTGTACAAATACGTGATAATTTTAATAATACTGTGTGCATGTTGAACACGTCATTCGTTTGAACTTGCGCATTGTGAGAAGTGATTCTAGCAGCTGTGATTAAATCTCAAAAACGAACAAGTGTTCAAGTATAATATTTAGCAGTGCTTTAATTTTTATATTTTTATTTTTGAAATGGATTTAGCCCCCATAGGTTTGGTAATGATTTATATGTACAATTATAGTTAGGTGTGATTAAATAAAATGTTGGTGAATATTTAAGAGTTGGATGTAGTTTTAGAAAAAAAAATGTTTTTATCTCAAGTTCTACTAAGTAGTCTTATGAACATGTCTTCAAATCATGTTTATTTGTTAGTGTATCATGTGTTCTTGTATTAACATGAATAAAAATCTGCGCCAATTTACGCTTTTTAAAACTTTCGCTTTTCAAATGGGTTAGGGCCTTGACTTAGAAAAATATGTTGCCTTTTTGGGAGCGGGTCGAAATTCTGCTTTACAAAATTCTGACTTTTAACACAAAAATTCTGCTTTTCAAAATTCTGCTTTTTTTCTGTTCTGTCTTATAAAATTCTGCTTTTCAGAATTCTGATTTTTTATAAATTCTGACAGGCAATATTTTAAACAAATAAGTTCTGCTAATTCTGTTTTCTTTCCAATTTTTTTTATTCGGTTTGCACATGCCCAATTATATTTTTTTTAATTTAATTTTTTACAACAACACATATAGGTATCCATCCACACACAACTTATCTTTTCCTTTATTGGATTTAATTACAGATATACTCATTTTCACTCTAGAAGCACACGTTCACTCACAAGGGTATACTAACAGAATATTTGTCTAAACCAAGAGAGCAATCTTAAAACCAATAAAAAAGCTACTTTTACTTCTTCCTCTATAACAAGTGACTAGGTAGGTAGAATGTTTTACAAAATTCTGCAAATAATAAAAAAAGGTAAACATTTTCCAAACCTTTTTTTATTATTTGCAGAATTTTGTAAAGCAGAATTTTGAAAGCAGAAATTTGTAAAACAGAATTTTGAAAGCAGAATTTTGAAAAAAGAATTTTAACCTCGCCAGAATTTTGACCCCAACTCTTTCTTTTTTTTAAATATCTGTTTCTAAATTTCTCTTTGTAGGTTCAAGTATATTTTTATTAGGAGGCGAACATTATTTGAGTATATGAGTCAATCAAGCAATGTCATGTCCACAACTCAATCTTTCGATTTGAATGAATTTGTTGAAAATCGTACTAAGTGTCCAACCTACGTTGCAAAAGTTGATTTTATTTCTATGTCCGATTTCAAAAAAAAGATGATAAAAGTGCTATAGAAAAGAGGATAGGTTTCTTATTTAAAATAATTCTTGGCTGGATTCTGCAATCAAGAATTTCAAGAATTATTCCGGGACTGATAAAAAATGTGGTCGTCCTAGAAAAAGTTTTGATTAAGCTTAGGGAAGGACCAAACGCCAAAAGACTGAGGATTTGAGACAGAAACACTCATCTGAAGAACTAATTTTTGCTGCTCAAATGAGTTTATGGTCAAGTGGAAGCATCTAAAGTTGTGAGGGAAGTGACCACAAATTAACCCAAAAGAACTGCCAAATACAGGTTGGCATACAAGAAACGTGCTAAAAAAACTACTTTCTGGGAGATAAGCTCAGTCGATGTTCGTTGAAGCCAAACTAACCAGGCACCAATACAATAAAATAAGATTGAACGATAAGTCCAAGTTTCCATGTTATATAAAATCCAACTTGACAAAAAGGAGTGTTACCCACCGAAAGAACATATTACTGTTACGGATAGTGTTGCTGAGATTAAATTGCAGGATTTACTTAATCACACAGTCAATCGGGTAGTCGATGCTCAAAATGAAGTTTTGGAAGCCCAGCTAACGGATACTTTAAATAATTTGAAGCTAATATGTAAGTGGGGCTTGGCTGGTTCGGCACAGTCAGAATACAATTAACATTTTTTTGACCCAAATGCTAAAGACTCAAGTATCTTTATTGTATCCCTTATACCTACACGATTATAGAAAAATAATTCAAAACATACAGGGACAATTTCTCTCAAAAGATACCGTGTGTCAAAACCAAGGAAGATATTTTGAACTCTCTCTTCATTTCTTCGGACCCATTAATAAGCACCACCTCCAGACAAATCCTAGTTAATTTTACCAAAATACGAAATTTAGACCATTGAGTATGAATTTCGCTTAACGACACGATCGTAGAGTATTCCGATCAAATCAAATATCTTGAAGTAATCCTAGACAAAAATTGGAACTCTCACAATAAGGCTCAAAATATATGGGCGTAGAATTAGAACAAAATGTTTCCTTGACCTACGGATGTACGAAGCAACCTAAACGAAACCGTGAAGCGAAGATCTGCACAGTTTTCCAAAACAAATTACCGCAGGTGTTATGCCCATAAAATAACTAATTTTCGTCCACCAACTAAATCAATGGTAACACGACGCGCTATCGACCAGATTCAAAACAAGTGCACGCACAAACATACGACACTTGTTATAGTCAAGCAAAGCAGCAAACAAACAGGATTGGGACAGGAGGGATTGCAATTACACTTTGCACTTTTTTTACTTTGCACTTGCACATCTTTGTTTGCTTTTCGTTTTGGTTTCGTTTTTTTCCATTTATTACACCATCTTAAAAAAATTAAAATAATCGACTCTCCAGAGTGCTGGCTAGGAGGAAGATCTTCCTTAGGAAACAACTGAGTACCGGTGACATAACAAATCCTTTTCCTTACGACAAAATAGATCTTATAGGTCGAAGTGCTAGCAAATGTATTACTTGAATCCAGAACGTCTGAACTAAAGAGGAATTTTGGCACATTTTGCCCTTATGGTAATGGTTTTGATTTGCCTCCAAAATTAAAAAAAAAACACACCAGACTGACTCGTTATACATCGAGCAAAAAGTGCGTGTGAATTGCATGTGTTTGTGGTAAGTCCACACTAATGATCCCACACCACCACAGCTGGTTGAAACGTCAATGAAATATTAGGTCACTTAAGTTATCACCCAATAGACTGGCTGCTGAAAATTGTTACTACAAATTCTCTAAAAAATACTTGACGGTATTCAACGGCATGCAGTGCATCTATAACACTGCGTAACACAATTTTAAAAAATGGTTGTTTATGTAAACGAATGCAGTGTTTACGCTTGAAACATGTAAACATATTTGAAAAATACAGAAAGTTCTTCCTTATGGTTAGCTTTTGCTTCAGAATTTGATCAAAAATTTCTCAGTTTTAAGCATTTATGCACGTTTGTAAATAAAAAATAAAACGAAAACGAAAATGCATTTAAAATCCAATTCAATTTTTAACAACGTATCATTTTTACCCTAACAAAAAAAAAGACACTTCTTTAATATGTATTCAGAAGTGAAGAGATTGTTCTATTGTTAACTTCGGAATTGTCTCTTAGAAGTCCCCACACGTAGTCGCTTATTTTATTTGCATCCCATTTGCTCTGGTAACCGCCTTTCCTTTGTAGCACTAAGGAAATCTAACTGAAAGTGAAGAACATAGTTTTAGAGACATCCTGCATCTTTATATTTAAAACTTCCGTAAAGCTTAGTAAAGCTAACAATTCGAACAAATTAATACTCAAACTGTGCTTGACTTATTATAGAAAAGAAAAAACGTACAACAAATTAACATAAACAAACTTTTTTTACAAAGTGTAATTGATGACCCAGAATTGTTGTCAAATCTCCAATCACTGGCTCAACGAAGACCATATGACGGCGCACTTGCCAACTGTCAAGTACCAAAAAACATTGTTATATAGAACAAGCAAAGTTCGAAACTCTAGCGAAGCTTTATATGTTTGCCTTTAAAAAAAAAAAAAAAAAATGTACTTAAAATAAACCTTAACAATTCGGTCTTTAATGGGGTTTTGTTTATTCAACAGCACGATTTTCTTTTTGCATATCAAATATTAGCACTTCCATTATGAGTTTTAAGTCAGACGTCAATGCGTTTGAATTCAAACTATTTGAAATTCAAAACCCAAAAGACGTATTCAATTTAGATATCTATATTAATTTATCAACAGCTGTTTGATAGTAAACATCAATTGAGAACTGTTTGTTCAAAAGTGGCTCTTTTTGGGTCGTTTACGATTTTCCAGAAATAGCTGGAAATATGTGTCTTCCAAGACAGTTGCTTTTTTTAGCAAATTCATAAATAACTGTTTAGTTAAATATGATTGAGAAGAATCCATATTTGTATTTGAATTAGGGTCATTCGAAGACAGCAAGCACTTTATTGTCCATTGTATTTTAGCAGTGGCACTGGTAAGTGCGTTGGGCTACTGCCCCAGCCAGGAAATACCATAAAGTTTTTGCACTGCCCCACCTCTTTGAAAGTCTAACGAACATTCAAGAGTATAAATTGTCATTGGCAGCTTCGTAATTTTGCCTTTCTGAATCGGTATCAAATTGTAGGTCCCTTCCATTGGTGCACACACAAAGGGTTGGAGAAGCTGGAGGATTTAAATGGGCCGAAAATACCTTATATTATATTTTACTCCAGCACTGCTGCCCGTTTACCAGTGTCTAGTGATTAATATCAGAGTCCCGATCATGGCCTAAGCAAAGCAAAGGAGACGACCCAAAATTTCAGGGAGGAAACCTTCACTCCAAATGGAATGAAAAGTCGCTTAAAATATTAGTTGAAGAAAACAACGGTTAAGGCAGATTGTCAAAGGAAATACAAAAAAAATAAGTTTAGTTTTTGGGCGTTGCGAGTATAATCTTGATCTAGGACCTAGCTTACTCGTATACTCGTACATTCTTTTCAATTTGGGCGATTGAGTGCGGCCAGTCCATATAGTTAATTATGTAGTTTATACGAGTATTTGTCTTTAAAATACGTCCTGTTTCCGAACCTTATAATTTGCAAACGGACACTTCTGTTCGGTTTGAAGAAAAAGTTCCAGTTTTTGGCTATAAATACGAATCGATATAATATTATTGGACCGCTTTTAATTCCAATATGTACAATTATGACTGTTGTTTCGGTGCAAGCGCCTTAATTAAATAATGCGTTTTGTACAACGATGGTTCTCGATTTTTCACTTCGTAAATTAGCTTCTTCCACGAAACTCAGCACACAAAGCAACACAACTCCTTTAAAATTCGAAAGAAGTAACATAAAAAATACATTATATAGAAATCACCTAGAAAATGCGTAGATATGAATAAGTTTTTGCGAATTCGTACGAGTAAAATTCGGCAAAAATTAATACACCCTTATATGTAAGAGGATATAGAAAAGAAACTTGCATTTGCTTCGAGACTTGATCCTATAACATCGCGGTTAAGAGCTACTCACCTTCCTTCACCTTTCGGCCAACTTAGCTATCCCCAGACTTCTCAATTGAATCGTGGCAGAGTTTAAGTTTAAGTTTATTTATAACAAGAGTGGTGCGTACTGTAAGATAACATCTTTTATAGTATGTACTTAGATATTAAGATATAAATACATGATTACAATGGTATAAGGAAGGGAGCAGAAAAGGGAAAAGGATTGGGAGAGGATTAGGGCTGAATTGAGAGGGACGAAAAGTGGAGAAAGATTGCATGTTTGAACTGTTTGTAATTAACAATTAATTTGATTTGAGACGGGCGCGAGTTCCAGAATCTAAGTAATTACTGAGGTGAGGAGTAATATTAATACTTCTGGCAGAAGTTTGAAAGAAACAAAATTATTTTATTTTTAAAATTGCAAATAGGTAGTTAACCGATCAAGATATACGTAATTCCAATGCTGGCCCGTACGACTTCAAATTATTATGATACCTCACTAAGACAAGAAGATGAAACGAGAAAACTTTGAACATTAAAACAACAAAATTAGTATGCGGTTTATACAGGGTGATTTTATAGAGCTATAACACTTCTAATAGGGTAACTGTCAAACTAGCTGCCATACTAATAAAGTGTGTTTGACTTTTTTTTAGTATACTTTGCAAATCACCATGAAAAGGCTTACACAAAATAACGTTTACCAATCGTGGAAATTTATTTGCAAAATTCGCGCTCTGTTCGCCAAACTTATAACCCATTTCGTCAAGTTAACGGTACGCATAATCGTCCATCTGAGCAGCTGATGCGCAATACTATAAATCGATTCATGACCACATTTACTCTTTGTGATAATATTCATCCAAATCGAGCCCGTACCGTGCGCACAGAATCGTCGCTGTAGACGTGAGTGTGAGAGAGGACCCGAAATTTTATTTAATTTATCCGACGCCGTTCTCAGCAACTCGGGCTCTGCCGGTCTACTACTTTGAAAATTTTGAGGAAATATCTTGGCCTACATCCATATAAGATCCAACTGGTGCAAGAATTAAAGCCAATTGCGTCGTGTGTTCTGTGATTAGGCTGAGAATCAACTGGAAGTTGAGCCAGATTTTTATCGTCAAATCATCTTCAACGATGAGGCTCATTCCTGGATTCACGGGTTTGTAAACAAGCAGCATTGTCGTTTTTGGAGTTAGCACAATCCTCATGAGACTCTTGAGACTCCATTATATCCCGAAAAAATCAATGTTCGGTTTGGTTTACATGCCGAAGGCGTCATCGGCCCATTTGTCTTTACATCCGAAAACGGTGCCAACATTACTGTGAATGGCGAACGCTACAGGCAAATGATTCGTGATTTTTTTATTCCTCATACATACGAGAACATTCATATTAGGCCTTAACGGCTAATGCAGCGGCTAGAACCTAGCTTCTCCAATCACTTTCATGCAAAGTGGAGGGGACCTACACTTTTACGCCGAATCCGAACGGAAAATTTGAGAAGCTTCTCATGACAATTTGATACTCTTGGATGTTTGTCAGACGTTCGCAAGAGGTGCCAACAACACGCGGTATTCCCAAGTAGTCCCCCATCTAAGTACTAACCACGACCTACGTCGTTTAATTTCGGTGATCGAACGAGAACCGATTGATTCGACGTGGCAATTATTTGGAAGAGAAATGGTTCCAACAAGACGGCGCAACATGCCATATAGCGCGTGCAACTTTGTTGAGTCAAACGTTTGGTGACCGAATCATTTCAAGAAATGGGACCTGTGAGTTGGCCCCCTCGTTCGTGTGATTTGACACCTTTGAACTACTTTTTGTGGGGGTACGTCAAACCTCTGGTTTATGCTGATTAACCAGCAGCGATTGATTACTTAGAAGCCAACATTCGACGCACCATTTATGAAATAAGACCTGGTATGCTCGAAAAAGTGGTGCAAAATTGGAACGACAGGATGGCGTTTATAAGGCGCAGTTGCTTAGGGCATATGCCAAATAAACATTAATCGCCATGAAATTTGTGAGGTAATAAAGTTAAAATTTGGTCATTGCAATAAATTTGTTGTTTTATTTTTAAAAAAAAGTTTATGCCTCTATTAAAAAAAACACCCTGTACATACCAATACCAAATAGACACAACATTTGGTTCTGATAGCATAAAAACCGAACGCACTCTGACAAGGCATCATTATTTCATCGCTAAATTTTTCAATGACGGAATTACTTTATGAAATTCCAATTTTGTTTGTCCCACGAAATCATTACCTTTTTACTTAACACCGCATAATTATTTTCGAGGAAAAAACGCGATTATATTATAGAAGGCAAATAAGTGACGCCGACCGGAGGATAACTTTAGATATAAAATTAGAGGTCAAAGCAGAGTTAAATTGCTGATAAAGGAACAACGTATTCTCTGAAGGCAACAATAATAATATTTCTGTATGCCAATCGTGAGTCATATTCTGCATAAATGATGAATATTTCTGCATTTCCATCACTGTTGTTCGGTAGGTGTTACAATGTTAATGGGTCTGTTCTTTGGCTGATGCGATCACCTCCGATCAATATTGGAAATGCTTTGCTTTGTTCCTTGAGTGTTGACTTTCATATAAACAGTGAGAGTGTTCCTTGTTTGCTAAGTTTTTTGCACCCTTTGAACAAATATTTCGCCAAGGATGAAATCAGAGTGCCAAGTGCAAGCCTTTCTTTGGAAAACATTGCGTCGAATAATCACAAACGGCCGCTTAGTGTGGTGGCAAACAACGCACAAAGTCACCAATCGTAAGGTGATTAAAATACAAAGACTAGCATGTATAGGGATAACTAGTGAAATGAGAACGACACCAACCGCTGCACAGAGGGGTATTGGCCTCGAAAAAACGCTCAAAAATCAATTTTTCAAAATGTAGAAACGTACGCAGAAAGTGACAAAATGTAGAACACTTTGGAGCAAGATTTGTACTCATAGAACACCGAATCCTGTACTTTTTTGATCTTTTCCGTGCAGGTCAGATTCAATTAACACACCCAGCGCTTATCAATGACTGACAATGAATTTATTTGACAAGTGGAAATAGATGAGTTGTCAAACAAAATGTTGCTATGTCTTTTATTGACGGTGACAATGGATTGACATCGTGTTCAATTGTTTGTCAATAGACACATTTTAACGCACAAGGAATGTAAATCAATTTTATCTCAAACCGGAGAAATCAAGCAGATAAAATGGGTTGGGTCAAAATCAGAATCCCAAAATCCAAAATCCGACAATCCAAAAATTTCGGAATTGGTCTAGCGGACCTGGTTCGTTAGATTTTACGCCCTTGAATTATGCGGTCTTATTAAATTAGCTTCGGACTTCAATGCTTGTGGTGGGGTAAGATGGCGGAACTCCTTTTAAAATTATTTAAATAAAATTTGTGAGAGCTTCCAGAACATTTTTTCCACCTCCGGGTTCATTTCAAAGGGAGCATATAATTGCTGCCGTGGTGAGTTGGGAAGTTGTCCTCGAGCTCTACAGCGAGATCGACCTGGTCAGAAAAGTAGGCATCAGTCGTGTAAAATGGCTATTGCATGTAGAGCGAATGGACACTAACGCTCCGACATGAAGAGTCTTCGATTCCAACCCTTCCAAGACCTCGCCTTAGGTGGCGCGCATAAGTGAAAGGACACCTCAACCAACTTGGAGTGCGCAACTGGAGGCGGTTAGCCAAAGATTGTGCCAAATGGAGAGGAGGCCCAGGTCCACCATGGACTGTAGCGCCACCTAAAGAAAGACAACTATTTCCCATGAGGTAAAATACAACACATACTTTGCCAAGACGATGAATGCATGTACAGTACATCATCCATGCATACACTCTTTCTGAGACAAAGTCAATTTTTCCCGAGTGTGAAACCTGATTTCGACACTAAATTTCGGAAAGCGAGCACATTTCGGCCGCAATCGAAACTTTTTTTAAGTGAATAATATAATGCAAACTGGTTTGTTTATTTAGGTCGCTGTTTCCTCACCCAATGATAATGAAAGAATATTGTTTTTATTAGATTTTCTACGACTCAAAGAGCCGTTAGTGACAAAAAGGTTTGGTGGGTTCCTTACCCGCAAATATAGAGACTGACGAGTTGGTTATCATTGCAAGTCTCCGAACCACATTTTTAATTTTTAATTTTTAATTTTTAATTTTTATCTTGTTCAAACGATCCTTTCTCACCTTAATTTCACAAGTCAAACGACTGCAACCACAATATGAGCCGCTGTATACTGCTGTATAGAATGGGCGCAGGGGGTCAGGAGTTACTCTGTTGGACTACTAATGCAGCCGATAGTCTCTGCTGCTAGTGCTCTCAAATAAATGTTATCAGTAGTTAATTTTTAATTTGTTATTGATAAAAATAAATAAATAAATAATAATACTAATCTAAAGGTCTCAACTTCAAATCTAGCCGAGGCCAAGAACGTCTGACAAACATCCAAGAGTATCAGTTGTCATAAGAAGCTTCTCAGATTTGCCGTTCGGATTCGGCTAAAAATTGTAGGTCCCTTCGCACAAGCAAATGGTTGGAGAAGCTAGGTTTCTTTAAAAACAGTGACGGTGCGCAACAGAAATAGTCCATGGTTCACATCTGAAGTACATAATGCCATAAAAGTTCGTAGAAAACTGTATTCGAAATGGAAGCAAAGTCCAGCTGATCTGAATTGGGAAACTTTCTGCCAAGCACGTAATCTCTCAACTTCCATTACTATATCATCCAAGAAAAGATATTTCTTATCTAAGCTGGGAGCAGACCAAAACGCCTAAAAGCTCTGCAGCAACTTACGATCAGTTGGTGTTTGTGGTAAAAAAGATGTTGTAGAAGTTATACCTGATCTTGATGATCTTAATAATGTTTTTTTATCCAACTCAAGAGATTACACTCCCTCTCTACCATACGATCAACATTCTCTTGAACCACTTGCAGTTTTTGAATTCGAAGTTGTCTCAGAAGCTGATGTTGTCAGTAATATTCGGTCTCTCAAGTCCGATGCCGTTGCTGAAGATGTAATTCCTATACGATTTGTAAAAATGATTTTAACCCACATTATTAGTGTAATTACGCATGTAATTAATTTTTGCATAACGTGTTCGCCTTTCCCGTCTAGTTGGAAGCTGGCTAAAGTTATTCCTGTCGCGAAAAAACCCCAACCTTCTTTGGCCGCAGACTTTCGCCCCATAAGTATTTTGCCTTGCCTATCAAAAGTTTTGGAAAGAATTCTCGCAAAGCAGATTTCGAGTCACCTTGATCAACATAACCTTCTTGCTTCGGTCCAGTCTGGCTTTCGAGCCAACCACAGTTGTTCTACGGCTATGGTTAAAATCCTGGATGACATAAGGATCAACTATGACCTAGACTTCATCACAGTACTCTGCCTCCTTGACTTTTCCAAAGCTTTTGATACAGTCTATCACTCAATTCTTACGGAGAAACTACGAAGGTTTTTCGGTTTCAGTGAAAGTTCGTTGAGCCTCATCAGTAATTACTTGAGCAATCGCTGTCAAAGGGTTGTGGTTGGTGATAAATGCTCTTGTGTGAGGGATATACTTGCAGGGGTACCTCAGGGTTCAATTTTGGGTCCTATTTTGTTCGGCATGTTCATCAATGACCTTCCCAAAGTTTGCTCAAATGCTAGCCTTCATTTCTATGCGGATGATGCGCAAACATACTTATCTAGACCTACAGGTCTAGTAGAGGATCTGGTTAGCAGACTGAACGATGGTCTATCCGCAATTAACCAATGGTCGCTTCGCAATTGCCTGACCATCAACCCAGCAAAATCCCAGCTAATTTTAATATCTAAGAAGCTCCACAACGTTGAACTTGTGCCGCCAATTTACCTTAACGATACACAACTGCAGTTTGCAGATACTGTTACCAATTTAAGTTTTAAGATTAACCGCTCTCTATCCCCAGTAAGTCACATTAACTACACTGTGGGACGTATTTACGGTGGTCTACATAAACTTTTGTTGTTCTCAAGTTTTACTCCCGTAAATACGAGGCTGAGACTAGTTAAAACCTTAGTTTCCTACATTGATTATGCATCAGCTGTGTACTGCTAACTGGACTCCTTATCTCAGCTTAAATTAACTGTTGCATTCAATGATATGGTTAGATATGTGTACGGGCTTCGTCGACACGACCACATATCCAATTACCACAATAATGTCCTTGGCTGTTTACTTCAGCAGTTTTTAAATGTAAGGTGCTGTGTCTTCTTGCACAAAATTATACACAAAAGGTCGCCACCATACCTCTTTGAAAAACTTGAATTTGCTCGTTCGGCAAGGACGTTTAGTCTTATAACTCCTTCCTCGAACTATTTGAACTCCTCACGTCATTTCTTCGTATTTGCCACCAGACTCTGGAACTTCCTGCCTACAGCAGTAAAACAAATAATCGGAGCGACACAATTCAAAAATGCCGCTTTAGAGTATTTCTCATGAAAATCTAACAACTTCTTATTTCTTTCTTTCTTCTAACATTCTATTCCTCTTTCTCATACTTTTCTCCTCCCTTCCTATCCACTCCTCGTTTACCGCTACAATGTATTTGTATTATTCAGTTATTGCTTATTGTAGGTTATCTACTAAATAAAATCAATCCTTCAATTATCCTAAATTTAAGTACTATAAAAGACTAAGTCTTATTTGTGCACACCAGATTAAATAAATAAACTGAAACTGAAACTGTTCAAGTCAAAAAACGAAGAGTTTGCACCCCCGTTACCTCCACTTAGAGGACGAATTTTTCAAAATCATACTATCTTCTTGAGCATATAAAGAACCACCATTCTGAATTTTGAGTGCTTAACCAATTGACAAAATCTCAAAGCTCCAAAGTACATAATTAATTCGAAGAAGTTTTTCAGTCTTAATTGTTAACCGTGACAAGAACCAGCAAATTAAACAACATCGCTACCAAAAGCTTTCTTTATCAACTTAAACACGGCAACAAGGCAATTTAAATTGCAATATGACATTTATTTTTGATTTTAATAATATAATGATAAAGATTTAAAAAAAAAATGGAATTTACCAACATGAATAAAATAGCGTAACAGACCCTTGCTGAACTAATGGTTTTGCTACGCCAATTTAGTATAATTTTTATGTTCTTAATGGAATTTAAAACAAAAATAAAAAGTCAAATTGCTTTGATTTCCGCCGCACATTAAGCATTAACCACATGTCAGTGCAAATGTATATAATGAGAGATTGAGAATAAGAGTATTGAAAACCGGTGTGAAGGTCAAATCCTAAACTGAACTGTTTTTTTTTTTGTTTTTGCCATTTATTTATGTTTAACTTCGGTGTGATGGAAAGAAGTCGCATCTTAGACAGTTTAGTTCTATAAGCCTTCTGTCTGAAATTTATTCTTGCTTCTAATAGTCATAATAAGAATTCAACATTCAATGTGGGTCACGTTATCTAATACGAATGAGTTATTGAAGAATGCTTGATGATTGATCACTGTTCAAGGCCTTTCGAAGATATATTTAGACAGGTGAACGAGATTCGTGAACTGGATTATGAAACGATCCACTGTTTTGCAGCAGAAGGTTGAAATAAAATGAATGTTCTTTAAATCTAATATACAGAGACTCATCCCTTTATCTGTTCAGCGGGACGATAACAAACCACGGGTGATGGTATCAATCGAACCTAGGTATCCTGTTTAACCCTTGGAATGGAGTGCTGATTGATTTAACTGCTTCAATCCAAGCTCAATCAGACCGAGCTGGACCCGACTACAGAACCATGGGGATCAGGGTGTAGGGACTGATACAATTCACTGCGATGCGGCGGGAGGGCTTCATGAGGTAACTGTTACAATCGAACCCTTTCTGCTTCCTGATTCCTTGGAAAGGAGTAATAATACGAATCTCCTTTCTTTTGCAGATAGTTCCGAGTAGGGTGACTGAAATAATCGAACATCGGCCGCACAGTCGAATAATTGGTAATCTCTGAACATGAAAGGGAAGATGAAAGGGAAAATGTTTTTTACTTGTAAAAGAAAAGAAAAATCGTTTGTCGTCACAAAACTGCCAGAGCCGGCGGCCTTGTTGTTCTTTAGCTTTCTTATAGCTCAGCCAACCTCTTCTATACGGGGTGGTGAAACCTGTTCTTCATTGACAGGACGTGTGTCCTCTTCTTGACCTATCACTCTCTCTCTACATGATGTCCATTTAGCAGCTGTTGCAAATGCTGCAGGAAAGCAGTGGCCTCTAAAAAATGTATGAGCACAATTTCAACACTCTTGCTGCAGTCGGGCAATTTTTACATTCGAAAAGCAGAAGCCCCTGAAATATAAAATAAATAAAAACTAGGCAATAACGGCCCATACAGGGACTCAAACCTGCCATCTCCAAGCATTTACTTGTGCGAAGTGGAAGGGAATGAAAACCGAATCCGAGCGGCAAATTTGAGAAGATTTTCATGACAATTGATACTCTTGTATGTTTGTCAGAAGTTCGCAAGAGGGGCAAGTGTGGCAGTGGAAAAAACTCTACATGTTACTTGACCCGAGCGAAATTTGAGCCAGAGACCTTTCGATTAGTAATCCAACTAACTAACCACTGACCTTCTGCTCGAACATACATTCCCGAAAATATATATGTGCTAAATTTTAAAGTTCTTGCTTAATTGAGAAATAAATTAGCGCTAAAAGCCATTAAGAGGCAGTGCAGTCGGTCGCTTTTACATTCGAAAAGCAAAGGCCTCGGAAATATATTTATATGTGCAAAAATTCAAAGTTCTAGCTCAATAAGGAACAAAGTTAAAGTTTAAAGCAATGAAAGGGCTGCAGTCGACAGATTTTTACATCCGTAAACCAGGAACCCTTGAAAAGAATATTTGTACAACATTTCAAAGTTTTAGCTTAATTAAGAAAGAAAAAGAAAACATTTACAGGGCGGGCGATGCAGTCGGTTGATCTTTACCTATGAAGAGCAGAAGCCATTGAAAAATAAAGGGGCTTTCAGTAGCGACTTAACAACTTCAAACTTTCATTTTGAACGCGCCCTTAAACCGATTACCGAACTGTCAATGTCAAAATATTCAATTTTCATCATGGTGAAGTACACGAAGGAATAACGTTTATATATAATTAAAACTTGCTACCGAAATTCCGAGTCGGTGGTCGCAACTTTAAGAGCGTTAACGCCAATTTTCGGCCGTAATTCTCGTCCCAGTAGACAAGCAATTCAGTCTAGTGAAAAAATTTGAGTCAGAATATTCCCTGCTTGATGTTGCCAGTTAGACTACGTTTTGCTCGAAGTGTGGAGAATATTGCTGCCGTAGAGGCGTCCGTTGCAAACCAGCCAAATCAGTCAAATTCAAGGCGTTCTCAAGAATTGGGCATCTCCCATACCACATTATGGCGAATTTTGCATAAGAATCCTGGCCTACACCCTGACAAGGTCAAGCTGACTCAACAACTAAATCCTTTTGATCATATGAAGCGACGTACGTTCTCTACTTGGGCTCTGGACTTATGGAAGAAAATGAAGAATTTCATCGCAAAATCATATTCAGCGATGAAGCGCATTTTTGGTCAAACGGCTTCGTCAAAAAGCAAAATATGCGTTACTGGACCGGTAAGAGCCCTCATGTACTTCATGAAACAGCATTTCATCCGCAAAAAGTCACTGTTTGGTGCGGTTTTCATGCCGTTTTTATGGTGGCGTCATTGGGCCATTTTTTTTTCGTCGATGAAAATGACCGTCACGTTACTGTAACTGGTATTCGCTACAGAGACATGTTGAAACGTTATTTCTTTGAGCAATTGCATGAATTGGAACCCAGTGATATATGGTTCCAACCAGACGGTGCCACAAGCCACACTGCGGGTGCAACAATCGAGTTATTGAAATCTCAGTTCGGTGAACGTGTTATCGAGAAACGGACCCGTATTGGCCGCCGAGATCGTGTATTTAACGTCTCTATTGGGCTACATTAAATCATTGGTCTACGGTCTACGCCACCAAGCCGGCAACGTTAGAGTAGCTCTGAGCCAATATTGAACGAGAAATAGCGGCTGTATCGGTCGAAATGTGCGGCCGAGTCATCGAAAATTGGGTTCAACGTATCGACCGCTACATACGTTTCCGTGGTGGACATATGAACTAAGTCAAATTCCATTCATAAATGTTTTGATAGTAATTCAAGCCAATAAAATATATCTGAGATATCTCAAGTACATACTTTGCATTTTATTTAAAAAACAAGTTGTCAAATCCTTAATGAAAGACCCTTTATATATGTAGGAAATTTATGTAGAAAATTTCAAAGTTCCAGCTTATTTAGGTGCACGTTGTGAGCGCTGCAGTCGGTCGATTCGACCACTCTATAAACAGAAGTTCTTGAAAAATATTTGCACTAAATTTCAAAGTTCTAACTTAATTTCGAAGGTAGTAAAGAGCCACCAAAAAATAACAAAAAAGAGATATCACAATAAGCGTGTTCGTAGGCAAAACAAAAATGAATTCTGCACTGGCCAATTTGTTTAAGTTTCTTTATGCCTCATACCAATTAAACCACACAAAATTGTCACCTTGAGTCTTAAGTGATCCAAAATGCCATGGAAATTGTAATTTTTTAATGTGTGACACTGGCAATTGATGTTATTTTTAAATAATTATGTCACCGAACGCGTTTATTTCCTTTATTATCTACTACTATTTTTGCAATTTTCAATACATTTAGGATAGGCGCGCAAGGCCGATTTAACGCTACGGCTACGATATTAAAATATGTAATATGACTGACAACTCAGTCGATTTGAAAATCTGTATCGAAACAAAGATTCAATATGTCTTGCACGCCTAGCCTTAGAGGAGCAATAAATGCCCACAATCTCATCTAAATGAAAAAAAAATGTTTAGCATGTGTTCTTTTTCACATTTTTTTAATTTCAAACACCGCTGTTCCTCGTAAATAAACCTTACTTTTTAAGATCAATCTAGACACACAACAAAGAATACACTCAAAAAATTTCATCAAAATCCGTGAGGTTTTAAAGGACATACACATATGACAAGTCATTTTTAGATACACTTCGCTTCAACTGAATATTTTTATTTTTTTTTTTTTAATTTCTGGCTCGCCAAGGCGATTTATAAGGGGGGGTACTTCGACCTAAAAGATCTTTTGTACCGTATGGGCCAGAAAAGTTTAAACTAGTAGAATTTCCACTTTCCGTGTAAAGCGGACAATTTTACCAGTAGAAGAATTCTTTATGTCCTCGGGGCTCATTTGCGAAAAAGATCTTCTTTCTAATTCCATTAAGGGCTGGACATTCACATAAAATGTGTTCAGCTGACTCGTCCTCTTCAAGACAGAGTCGGCACTCAGGAGAGTCTGATATTCTCATTTTGTGTAGATGATATCTTAAACCATGGTGACCAGTAAGGTAACCTACTAGGTTTTTGATATCGTGCCTGCTTAGTTTTAGACATTTGCTGGCATTTTTATTGAAGGGCCGAATGGTTCGTTTGGCCTGTCTTAGACCTGGGATGCTTTCCCAAAGATAGATATACATTTTCTATGTTCCCAGCTTTTAATTGCTGCCGTTGCTGCTGATCTAGGAGTGCAGCAGAAAGGTTCGGGACCTATGAAAGGTGTTTCTGAATATTTTCTGGCCAGTTCGTCAGCCATTTCGTTACCTTCTACCCCGACATGACCCGGAACCCACCATAATTTGGTCTTGTTTCTTATTCCGAGTGTTTGTAGGGTATTGAAGCAGTGCATGACTGATTTGGAGTCAATGGTAGGCTTATTGTCACCTTTCCTTCGTACGACACCCTGTTGAGGGAGACCACTTTGTCTACCTCTCGGACTTTTGTTTTTGTGTCCGTCTTGCGCCCATGCCTTCTTACGATCCATACCTAGTTTAGGCCTGAACCGTTGTTGGCTTTCTTTGGCGGTGCTGTGCGCACTATTGGCCTTTTCGGCTGCGCTTGGTCTTGCGCTTGTGGCTTCTCTTTCTAGCACTGGTGTTGCCGTGCTAGAAGCTGCTGCCTTCGCGGCAGTGCTGGTACTGGTCCCAATTGGATCAGTTACGGTGCTGCCGTGAGCTTTGGTGATGTGCTTTTGAGAATCTTTCAGGCCCTGTTTGGCCGTCTTATCAGCACTTTTTAATATGAATTTGGTCTGTCCAAATCGGAACGAGACCATCCCCTTTAGCTCCACAAGTCTCCTCATGGAGCTGTCATTGATTGCAAAGACCATATGAGCGATGTCTCTCTCATCCGATCTTTGCAGAACTCTCCACGTTCTCGTGTTTAGTTCTCTGTTTTGGCCATCTAATAAAGCCAGGATCCTTTCGCTAGCTACCCCGGTACTCTGCTGGAAGAACCCTCTGATGACATGTGGTTTTAGAAAATTTTCCTCTCCCACAAGCATCACCTCTAACCCGCATTTCTCCTTAAGCTTCGCGAAGTTTGTCTCCATCCACTTTGCAGTAATGGCGTCCGCACATACTATCATAAGCCATCCGGCTTTGAAAGTAGTACCGCGGAATGCTGGTTTGACCTCCTCGTCACGTTTTTCAATGTGATGTCCATAATCCTCTCTTGTATCAAACCCATTTGTTCGTTGGAGAGAGGATTACGATCGATGTCCACTGGTACAACCCCCAGTCTGACATAGCTCGTTATATTGCTATACGAGACTTTGTCGACGGTTGTCTTCCCAGTGCGACTTCGCTTCGCTTCGGATTGAGGCGTGGTATTATCCTCGGATCGCGTTCGCTTCACCTCGGGACCCTTGTTGACCATCGTTTGTTTCGCATAGATTCGGGCCTGCTCAATGGTGCTCCCCTTCTTCTGCGCGCGCCTAAATCTGCGCGGTTCCGATGGTGTGAATCTGACGTACTCAGACTCAGTCCGTGCCACATTGCCGACTGTCTTAGTTACGTCCTCTGTATCGGGATGTCTTTCATCCGATAATATGCTGTTGCATATGGTGCTAGATTCTGAAATAGAGTCACTGAGTTGAGACAAGTTCTCTTCAGGTTCCCCCATTTCAGAGTCGATGATTACAGACTCTATCCCATTGACAGATGTCGTGTCGTCATCGACAGGGTGTTCTAAAACATCCCTAGTTGATGATGCAATCTTAGAGGCATCATTCTCTATTTGGTTTTTTTGTTTTGGATCAATTTTGATTCCCACGAGTATTCGGGATATTGTGTCGCCCGTGGTCTACCCGTCTAACCACAGGAAGGCTATCTTAAAATCGGAGGTCGCCTGGTATCCGAAGTTTGCAAACTAACGACTAAGCACCCTCTTAGCCATGCATCTCTCGGCGCTTGCTACCTTTAGATTAGGGGTTTGTTGGGGAAGTAGGACTTAGGGATTTGAGGGAGGGGATAGGGGGTAATTGGGGAGAAAGAGAAAGCGGAGAAGGGGGGAAGGGGGGGGGGGGGGGCGGACGTGGAGTCCTGGTCAGTTCTTAGTTGACGCTCATCAGACGGCCTGTCCCTTACCAGAATAGCCCGATGACTCTTTACGCCGTAAGCCTCCGCACCGGCACCATCGAATTTGCGTTCCATGATGGTGCACACGTCAAGGTGACTGACCCCGCAAGGAGGTCAACTGAATAAGCACAAACATTTGTTAACATTCGTTGTCCACTTTTTCAAAAACTTGTGCAGTAATATATCATTTGATGATGCTAACTGTTTGCTTATGATGTTGAGAAAATAAATCAGAAAGAATAATTCAAAAAGTACCGCTATTTTTTCTCTGGCTCTCTTGCAAAGCATTCAATATGGAAAAATGCAGTTTTATTTTGCGTCACGTCAACTGAATAGACACAAGGTCATTATTTTCGCTGCTTTTGAGTATTCTGTGGAGATTGACACATTAGATCAACAGTTGAAGTGCTTTAAGTGAATTTTATTTAATTAATTGTATTTCAAAGAAAAATGGGTAGATCCAAATCTGTAAATAGTGTTGAAAGAGCTAAAATCGATTTACCAAAAGAACAAGGACTAACCGGGCGTTCTATAGCTTACAAAATTGAACGAAGTTTTAGTGCCGTCTATTTTTATTTAAGAACCAAACATTCGTACGGAAAAAACATGAAAGGATGTCAAAAAACGGCAACAACAGCAGTTGAGCGAAGAGCAATTTCAAGATGTGCTTCCAATTCCTGCGACTCTGCGGCAAAAATAAAGCAGAAAGCCGGTGTTACTGCAAGCGTTTCAATAGTGCGAAGGGTTATCAATAGTGCCAAACATCTAAAACGGTTGAAAATTCAAAGGAAACCACGACTTAACGAGAAACGAAAGTGTATGTGCTTAGAATTCTCTAGACTCTAAATAAGTTGGAAAAATGAATGGCGTCACGTAGTTTTTTCGGATACGAAGAAGTTTAATTCTGATGGCCCTCATGGGTTTAGTTATTACTTCCACGATGTGAGAAAAGAAGAACGATTTTTAGCGCGGCATCATAGTCGAGAAGGTGGTGTTATGGTATGGAGAGCAGTTAGCTACTATGGCACTGTTGAGCTTGAGTTCCAAACCCCAAAAATGACTGCATTAAGTTATAAAAGCATTTTGGAAAGAAATTTTCCTAAATTTTCAGGCATTTTTGGACCCATTAATTTCAGCCCTGCTGAAAGGGCTTTTCAGCAGGGCAACGCTCCAATTGACACGGCGCGCATAGTCAAAAATTGGATAGAGGAGCAGAATGTGGAATTGCTTCGTTGGCCGCCGTACTCACCGGACCTAAGCCTTATAGAAAACGTTTGGGGATGGTTAGTACGAATAGTTTATGAGTCTGGCCATCAGTTTGAGGACAGAGAATCCCTTATTGCAGCCATTAAATTAGCCTGGAGGGAAATTTCGCTAAACTACATAGGGCTGTACGATTCCATGCAGTACCCACTACTAAAATTAACCAATAAAAAACTATTTTTAGAAAAACTTGTTTCATTTAATCCCAATAACTTTTATTTCCAATTTCAATATTTGTGTCTATTCAGTTGACGCAAAATAAAACTGCATTTTTCCATATTGAAAGCTTTGCAAGAGAACCAGGGAAAAAATAGCGGTACTTTTTGAGTTATTCTTTCTGATTTATTTTCTTAACATCATAAGCAAACAGTAAGCATCATCAAATGATATACAGTGCTGATATAGTGGGGGCGTTTTTAGTTTTTTTTTTTAATTTTAGATGTTCTGCACTCAAAATAGCTCGCTGAGCTTTTTCCTTTATTTTGCTCGTGGAGACAGCTGAATTTGACGCTATTCTTATGATTTTTCTTTTGTCCTGAGGTGTTAAAGCGGTTTTTGTCCTTCCCTTGTAATTTTTACTGTATGAAGCACTGTTTTTTATGTAATTTCTCAGAACGTGGTCACTTCAGCCTATTTTCTTGGCAATGCTTCTCATTGAAAACCCTTTAGAATGCAAGGCGTCAATTTTGCTGATTTCTTCCGCGGTTAAAACATTTTTTTCCCCATTTTTAATGAAAATTAATAAAAAATACTCCTTGTTCTTAGACTTTGTAGCTAACTAAAATCTACGTAACAGATCACATCCAACTAACTAATTTAATGGGTGTGTCTTATCATGTGAACAAAAAAAAACTGCACTTTTTCTTACAGCATAGGCGTGAAACAGAAAAAATATCCGTTAGCTTCCACTCACCTACCATTTGTTTGTGTTTTTTTGTTGAGAACTTAATAAGTAATAACCTTTCTAATAAATGCAATTTTTTGATAATTGTTTTACGGACTAACAAAAAAAACTAAATTTATGAAAAAAAAAAATGTGTGCGTCTAATCAAGTGAAGAGGACTGTATTACGGCACAAGATTTTGAAAAAATGGACAACGTAGCTTAGAAAATGTTTGTGCTTATTCAGTTGAAGCAAAGTGTATACAGAATAGAAGATGGATTGAATTCGATCTTTGTTTTTAATGCAATCATTGCTTAATAAACATTATTCAAATTAATTGGATTGGATTGGATTGGATGGATTGGTAAAAATGGATCGATTCATATACCAGGAATACATCACCCTCCCAGAATGCCCTGGAGGTGATATTGACTTTTAAACTATTTTCAAACTTTTACTGTGGTTTGGTGTAGTCTACGATTCTTGGGAGGTCGTGAATGTATTCGAGATGGTGGCTTGGCACACCTAAAAATCCCGAATTCTCGTGCACGACAAGGAATCGAAAAATCGGCTATCGGACATTCTAGCCATAGTTCATCCTGTTTGTTTTCTAGCCCTTTTAGTCTCTTACGCTTGACAAGATATTGTCATTGCTATTCGAATTAAAAGTCTCAGCCCAACTACAGGAGTAAGTATATGGTTTCACTACTTTCTGACCTCCAACTTCCTTTAGTGGATGTAGATCAGCCCACTCGCATGATATGCATAGGCCAACACACAAGACGAGGTTCATGACTATAAGTGCATTTGCGTTTGTCAGTTGACAGAAGCCTTAATCATATTCCAATCGAGCAATCAACCAACACCAACTGTAATCTTATATTTAAAACGTAATGGATATCCACTTCCTATCGTTGGACAAGGAAGAAGGAAAACGTTACGCCTCGTTCCTGGCTATCGAACCCAAATTGCCACTTTCCCCATTTTAAGACAGCGAGAAGTGCAGTGGAAAAACACTTCTCGTCATTAGCCAATCCCCAAGTCATCTTACTTTGGCAGGCGACTACACTCGAGACACCTGTGTGTTCCGGATCCACTCCCAGTGTTTTGCTTTGGTAGTGTTACTCAACACGAATCAATTTATTTATTAATTCACAAGCGAAGAGATTAATCGGAAGTCATATGATAATGCGAATCTTTTACCGAATTCGTATGTTACTTTTCTCTTTTTAGTGTATATTACTTCGTTTGGTTTTGTTCGTTTTATTCGTCTTTTTAATTGAAACTCCGATGCCTATGCATATTTCAAGAAAACAAAAAACATCTTTAAATTTGAATAATAATAAAAGTCAGTGGAACCCGAAAAAAATCCACATACAAACTTATGGGAGGGGAGAGTAGACACAAGCAGCAGCTAACTTAAACTAAGGTGCGTCCCTGTGAGGTGATAAAAAATAAAAACAAAGTTATTCAGTCTGCAGCTGGATGCATGCCGTGAGATTATGCGGAATTATTCGCATATCAAACAGGGAGTTGACGCTTTTTCATCGAATTCCTCACGTTTATACAGTACAGGTGACAGTTACACATCTCCGTTGAAAGCGTAGCTTAATTTAAGTCTCAAAAATGGTTGATGGCTGCTCTGTTTGATTATTTGCACATAATTTTAGCCGGGCCAAATGCGAATGAATATATTTAGAGAGTCCATATGCTGGCTTAAAACGTAACGTGCGTCGTATAAATGTAAAACAAAAGAAATAACTCGCAGTTTCCTTACCTATCAAACATTTATCAAGTTTATAACATTTGATAGAAAATTTCGAAATTTGTTGTCCGTTGCGGCTGTGGCTACCGCTGCTGAAGTAGTGTAATTTATCATAATTACCGAGGAAGTTGAATGAGGACAAACAAAGAAGGAGAAGATTGAGGGTATAGCTAAGTTTACACTAAATAGATCCGAGTGTATAATGCACGCAAATGGCAATAAAAAAAAAACAAAACATTAGCAATCGCTGTTACTCAATTTGAAATGGTTTTGTTTGTTTCTTTGTTTTTTTTTAGTTTGAAATGCAATCTGATAGTTTTTGTTGATATGCAACTGTTGTTAGAAAGAGGAAATATTACACTTGGTTCCTGGTACCGTTTGTCGTGATGTAATAATAATGTCTGACCGATAGCGAGCAGTCAAGATGCCATGTAAATTGATTTAAAATTTATCAACTTTGTGCTTACATTGTAAACAAGGAGGAGTGCAATAGACATAAATAAAATATAATAATACTTAACTGGATTTGGTAATACTGCGTTTTCTTTTTAATAGTACCTTCCTACCCAGCTATCATGTTTATGGCCATTTCAAGTTTATGGGGTCGACTGATTATATACAGGTCAAACAACTTGTTGATGATTACCCAAGTACCTATAATTAATATTGATAAACGAATGCATTAAAAAAAACGACTTGATGCATTGTTATAAAAGAAACGCTTTGAAAAAATAAAAATGTTGTATCAATTTTGGGGTAATGTGCCCGATTTTTGAATCTTTATTGTTGCGCTTTATTAGTCCTTTTGAAGTCAGCGATGTCAAATAATTCAATAGATGTATCGACGGAATACGAGTATTGTCGTTGGAATTTTTTGCGTTGACAGCTGATAGTAGCGATAGCGAGTAAACGGATTTGTTTGTGTTTACATTTAAGTTTGGCTTGAAAATATCGTTCCTGAATAACGTGTGAACATTTTTTTTGCACAGTTTAGGAACTTTTTTCTTAGGGTCTAAGCTCATAAGTTCTGTGGAATTCACAGGTGGGGACAATGCACACCAGGCAATTTCTTGAGTTGAACAATTAAATTCAGTTGGGTAGGTGACGCGATGAGCGCGATATAGACACGTTCTCGACTTACAATCTGGAATGAGTACCTGTGTCCAACGGGGCTATCTTTTTAATTGAGTTATATAACTAATAAAGTGCATGAAAAGGTCGTACGAAACTTTCTTGCATTTATAAGAATTGATTTCGAATCACATTTTCTCATTACCCATTTTATATACTCTTTAAATCAGGAAATGTACAGAGATATGACTTTTCTTTCTCAGCTAGCACACTGTAGGAGGTTAATAGCTTAGTTTTGTGGCAGGGCCCCCACCCTGCCCCCCCCCCCCCCCAGGCTATTCTCACCCCATTTCAAGTTATAGCCCTTCAAAGTGGGTAACCTCTAATTTGGATGTGTAACCACTTTTAACGCTATAACTTCTAAACTATTTCAGGTTCAAGAGGTATTTTGCATATTTTGGAAAGACAATTTAGTAGCGCATACAAGTCCTTAACATTTTGCGTACTTCTATGCAGCTACAAAAAAGTTAATGCTCCTTAAACTCAAAATGTGTTGTTCCATTTTTTTTTTTTCAAAATTTTTATTTCATATTTTTTTTATAAAATTTTTATCTTCAAAAAAATGTCTAGAAATTATGTTAAATCGCTTTTTTACGTACGGTCAACAGAAGTTGTAGTAAAAGCTTTTTTTTGTCAGACAAAAATGGTTAAAAAGAAGTGTACCTATAATCTATACAACAAAAATTGTCAGTACAGGGAAGATAGGATATTTGTCTCTCAGTCTGGTTGCAATGACTTACATAAATCGGTCCCTCTTTAAAGCTCTCACAGGGTTGCCGTAGTGTGTATGATAATTCGCCATAACTCAGAGAGCAATTCTATTAGGGTTACCATCTTCCAATTTAAAATAAAAATATTGCGGAACGAAATAAATTCCGTTTATCTTTTTCCTTTTCTGGTAAGATAATAATAGGCACGTTTTTTTTAAGGGTATCTCCAGTAGACCAACAAAATATATAAATTTCGTAACACAAAAAAAATCAAAACAAAAAATATATCACTGTAATCCAAATTATTCATTATAAATATTGTAAAACATAAAATACTAATTTCTAATATCACTACTCAACTAATCCGATGAGTAATTACTGCTACTGCTCTCTTTATTTAGGTCTATTATTAACCTTTCAACTGCTTCCTCGGCAAAAACGTCCATTTCCCACATATTTGGCTCAACAACCTGTTCAACGTGTTGGACACATCGATGCCATTTTTCCTTGTCAACCCTTGTAAGTGCTGTCGTTAGTAATTCTCTTATTTCAGCCATTTTAAGTGACTTGTTTTGGCTTGCTACAAACCCTTTCACTTGAGCCCAAACCAATTCTATTGGATTAAGGTCACAGTGATAAGGCGGCAAGCGAAGCACTTTATGTCCCGCATTTTGAGCCATTTCATCCACGACGTATGTTTCATACTGGGCTTTGTAACGTTTAACGATTTTAAGCAACCCATTGTATGATTGCATCCCTACCTAACTTGAGGTATTCCTTTTGGGAATTTCCGTATTCATTGGCAAAACAGGTGTTATTCATCGGAAAAACAAAGACATCATACAAACAGGTACATAATGATTTATTTGTGATGTATTTATGTTTTTTTTTATTTAAACAGTTTGGGACATAAACTCAATCAGCAAGATTTTCTAAAAACATTTCCCAGTCCTTTCCGCTATATCTATATTGTGAAAGGTAGACACAATCAGGCAATTAGAATACAAAATTATATAACCACGACGCAATGTCATATATCTAAACAGGTGGTAAAAAAAAATGCACTTGTGCAGCTGTACAATATAAATACAATCAAATTAAAACCGAATGGCAACACCCCACGTAATAATTCTTTCTCCAAAACAACCAAACCGAAAGTTCTTTGACAAAATCCATAGAAAAACCCTTAATGATATGCTTCATTGTAGAGATGGTAATACTCTTCTGATGTGCTTCAGTCACACTTCACACACACTGCTTATTTTGGTGGATGATAATAGCAAGCGAACACAGGACGATCATGCTCATTCCCAATCGGCTGAGTGGGAGACTTGTTGTGGTGGGTTGTATGCAAATTTTAGGAAAATTACAACAACAATTCCTTGTTATGACAGTGGTTTGGTTTTTATTTCAGTGGCAATTCTTGCGTTTGAGTGCCGTGAGAGTATCTAAAGGCACCACTGGTAGAAAAAAAGCACCTCCATAAGGCCTGTACTGACAATTTTTGTTGGATAGAGTATAGTGAATAACTCTAGAAATCCCCAAATCGTAGAACACGATGTAGCCGGCTATTCGCTGATTCGTATCAGCGCCTTGTTGATACCGGGTCAGTTGCATCAAATAAAAAGGAACAACGTTCAGACGCAGCGATGGCAGAAGTCGAGGGTGGGATTCTGCGTGCTGTGCAAGTTCAACCTTCAGACAGCGTCCACAGACTAGCTGTGCAGTTTTAACTTCTTCAAAATGTGTAGCGTAAATGTTTGGGCTGTATTAACAGGAAACACGTTCTTCTACATGCAGTTAATTCCCATTACAACCTGGAGCTTGAAGATGTTCCTCTTGTTCAGAGAAGGGCGATGTTCTTTTAACAAGATGGAGAACCTTGTCACAGTAACAGCGGGGTTACTTTGTCCCTCAACCAAAATTTTCACGAACGGTGGATTGGTCGATTTGACCACAATCCTTGGCCACCCAGATGTCCTGACCTAACACCCATGGATTTTTCTTCTTTATTTTAGAGAAATGTCAAGTCTCGAAGAGCTACAAGAAAAAATTAGTGCCGTTTCAGAAGAGATGAGAAGAAGTTTGCTGCTTGTTAATCTGCCATCCGAAATGCTCCAACGCTTCAAACAATTCCTATAAACCATAAGAAACCATAACTTTTTTGTAGTGGCACAGATGTAAATATACAAAATACCTATTGTACCTATAATAGTTTAAAAGCTATAGCGTTCAAAGTGGCTACATCTGCAAATTATTGCTCACCCACTTTGATGGGCTATAACTTGGAATGGGGTGAGAATAGACCCCCCCCCCCTGCCACACAATTTTTTGGTTGGCGGAACTCTAGGAATCTCCCGTTAAAGGATTATACTGCTTAACTGGGACACCCTGTATATAGACATAATAACATACCCGGTATAATTAGAAATATGCTTCACTCATAATCCTCGCTGCTTTCTTAAAAGGCGAATGATTTTTGTTTTTCCTGTCAAAAAACAGTTTACTGAAAAGCCCTTTTTATTGTGGCGACGTTTTTTTGGATTTTCGTGAGTTTTTAGAAGTTTGAACCCTAGGAAATCAGGGAAACCATCACAAAGATGCGTTGTACTTCAATTTCAAAATGGCGTTCGTAAAACCAGAACGTAATGTTTCGTAACGTTGCTGTAAAGCGCTGTGTATCAACGCAAAGGTAGGGAAAAATATGGACTGTCAACTTATTTCTCGGCTTAGGTTTTGTGTCTTTAATAATACTTAAATTTTTGGTTTAGCCAAAGGTCAAAGCGCAAACAAAGCCTTTGGACGCAAAAGGGGCAAAACGTTAAAGCGTGATTGTGGTTTGAGAATAAAGAGTCGCGTTGACAGCCTTTGGACGTAACAAGGGCAATGCGTCAAAGCGTGATTGTGGTTTGGGAATAAAGAGTCGGGTTGACAGACGTGCCGTAACTTAAAGCCATGTGCCATAAGGTCATATTCGCTTGCGCCATAGGGCCGTATTTCAAAATACTATGTTGTCAATAACAAAAATATATTTTGACCGTTAACATATTCATGCTGATTTTGACATTCGAATTCGAACGAAAGTATGTCGAATTAGAAGAATTTGTATTTTGAGATTCGATCGAATTGAAAATTTATTTGAGGAAAACCGATATAATTCGAACGAAAATAGACATTCGAACGACTTGACTATTCATTCGAAAATAAGCATGATTGGTATGTAATATTCGTTGGTAATTAGAAGAAATATATTTGCGCGCTTTTCATTCTTAACATCGGTTTTTTAAAGAACATACAACGTGGTGTCCGGTGTGCATAATGGGAAATTCATTAATTTTATTTTTAATTTTGAGTTTTGTAAAGGAAAGGAAGTAATTTTCTTTATATCCCCGATACTAAATATCTGTAAGTAAGGAGAACGAGTGGAGTAAATTCTCGCAGTAAAATGTGGTGTGTCTGCCTGTTAGTACAATGGACCAGTATTGAGTCTGAGTGCTCCAGTGTAGAAAGTCTCGCACCCCGACAAAAAAAAAAGAAAAGCTGATTACATAATTAACATACAAAACGCGCAATGCCAGACAACACGTTTTAGTTATTAAATACACTGCTAATTGCCTTCAATTATTGAAATATAGTTAAAACCAATAAAGTTGGAGACAGCATTCACGATTTGCACTCGTTAAATTTTTAATCATCTAAAGTAAACCATATAAATAGGGTCAAAAATGTTCTTAGGACATCAAAATCGCTTCTGCTTAACAATGGGATCGTTTTCTATTTTTTCGGTAGTCATTGTGGCAACATTAGGTGAGAATATTACAATTTTGTGATTACTAAAATAAACTTATTATTATAACTTCCTTTAAGTTTTCCTCCAATGTGGAAAGGAAAGTAAGGCTCAAGGAACGCCTTATAATCCGTATTGGGCTATGTACTACCAACAATATTCTTATGCGCAACCACAGCAGTCATACTATATGCAACCACAACAGTCATATAGTGTACCACAACAGCAGTCATACAGTGTACCACAACTGCAGACATACAATGTACAACCACAGTATTCATACAATGTGCACCCACAGCAGTCATCCTATTCCTATACACCTTCAGTGCAGCCAATCTATATGACACAACCGCAACCTGCAACGTATCCATCGCAATCACAAAATTTTGATGGAGGTGAGTTTTTCTATAAGGAACTTGAAATTTCATAAATATATTTTGTATTCCAGTCAATGATGAGATAAGTATTAATGGAGACCAAAACGAAGTATATCAAGTTCTTACTGCTTTAAACAATAATAATATTGAAAAAGTTTCTGTAATTTAATGGCTCACTATAGGTGGTCAATGAATTTTTGAGCATATGGTAAAATAATAATAAAAAAACGCGTTATTTGTAATAAATTATTATTTCTTAGACAAAATAAAAACGCTCAAAATAAATAGGAAGTATTTAGCATAAAAAAAACCTTATAACAATTATCGTTGCGAGAATTGTCAAAATTCGAACACCTTCACTCCAAGAATCCATTCTTTCTTGCAAGGAGAACATGTTTAATCCCGCCACGCTTTTCCTTTAGATTTTCACATTAGCCGAGTTTCGTTGAGAAATGTATCCACGGTAGCTCATAAGAACAGTTGTAAAAATTATGGCCAGCAGCCAATGGGTGGTGTGAATAAAAATTAAGTTCGAGTGTTTCCTCTGGTTTTTTAGACAAACACTCCATTTGGTGTGAATAATAATTGCAGGTGGCAATGGTGCGATGGTAGTGTATTCACTAAGTGATTGGCAGGTCCTGCGTTCGAATCCCGACCAGGGCCATGATTTTTATAAATTGAATACACACAACAAAAACAGATCTCCATAAAGCAATTTAGGCGCCAACTATTGAGAAAAAAAATCCCATCGCACCAAACTTCTTTCCTATCCTTCTATTCTTTCATACCGTAAGTAGCACCCAGAAATAGGCAATGAATCATTTGCTGGGAGCTACTTACAGCAACAAACAAAATGCCTGCGCTGTGGTTTCCACTATAAGGGTACTGTGTTCTACAGAAAAAAGAAATCCCTTTAGCGCACGCAAATTATATAAAAAAAAATAGCTTCAAGTTTAACGAAACCCCTTCACTCGCACATTTTGACGCTTGAGCGTTATCTCCATTTTGGTGTGAATAAAGTTGTAATTGATTTAGTGTTTATTCCAAGAAGTTGAGTGTGGATAGGAGGTCTCTCAGAAATTTAAAATGGATAACAATTTTTCCGACGAAGAGTACTTGGACGAAATTGTACAGACACCAGCAAAAAGAAAAAGATTTGGGATGGATGATGATGATTTTATAAAAAATCATTCAACTGCATCTATGTTTGATGGAGAAAAGCCAGACTCCTCTAATGACAATTAAAAAGCAGGATGCTTTACAAGCTGTGGAAGAGGAAATTAAAAAAATTCATGATGTGGACTTAAACAGCTCACAAATAAAAAAAAAATTGGAAAATATGAAAGCGCGCGTCAAAGCAAAAGGCGATAAAAAAAACAGGCAATATTTCAATCGTGCTGAAATCGCTGCTGGATCTTATGGATTATAAAATTAATCCAATTTTAAATAAAATACCAGGTAGGTATGTACATATATTTGTACATTAAAAAGAAATATACAATTTTATAATTATTAAAATATTAAATTGAATTTTAGGTGCAGAGCATGGCGGGGTGCCGTGTACAAAAACAGATTTGCCTAAAATTGTGAACGTCATGTTTCAAGAGGATGAACTGCCAGGAACATCAAGCAGCATTCCACAATTGCCACACGTTCGACCAGCAACTGAAAAAAAACATATTTAAAAATATTCCTAGCCCAGTATTGGTGCTCCAGAGAGAAGTGCTGATGGAGCAAAAGGAAATAAACTTTCAGCAAAAAGAACTGAATGTTGAACAAAAAGAATTGAATAGTCTAAAAAGGAAAATATTTGCCTTACAAAAAGAAAAGTTGGTACTAGATATTGAATTTCTAATAAGAAAACTAAATTAAAAATTAACGTATATAAATAATCTATATTTTTAAGAGAATAAAGTATTAACTTGAAGTAAATTAATTTATAAAGAACAAAACAGAAATATGAACTAAAATAAATAAGAATAATTTATAAAGAACAAAAAAGAAATGAATGAAATAAAATAAATTAAAGAACAAAAATTATATATGTAGGTACATATTAAAGAAACAAAAACCTTGTATTATTGAGTTTATTTCGTTTCTTCTGGATTTTCCACGCTTGTTCTCTTGAGATGGTTCCGGTATAGGCGCTTCCTGGAATGTTATGATATCAGTCGCTGGGAAGTCTTCATCATTCAGATATTTTGCTATATTATGCAAAACAAAACAAGCTATAATGATTTTGGGGACTCTTTCCGTAGCAAGTCACTCTGGAAGCTTATATAGGGAATCTTCGTTTTACTTGTCCAAACATGCGTTCGATAATTACTCTTTCACGCGTATGCAATTTATTGTATTTCTTTTAGGCTTCCGTGTTTGCATTTTTAAAAGGCGTCATAATCCATGGTGTTAAATCATATCCTTCATCTGCAAGAATAATAGCTCCGGCTGAATTATGATCAACAATATTAAAAACAGCTGAATTTCGCCAAATCCTTGAATCATGTACTGATCCTGGCCACTGGACATCAACGCTTGTACAGCATTTAGTGAAAAATATCCCTTACGATTCAGGTTCTCATCGCCATGCAAATGAGGCTTTAATATTTGTATATGAATGCAATCTAGGGCGCCAATTCCACTTGGAAAACAGTATTTTTTTTTTTTAGTTTTAAATCTGATTTTATTAATTTTTTTCATTTCATTAGCTTAATCTAACATAATATTATTTTCAATAATATAAAAATATGAATAAAATTTTTTTAGATGTCGCTCTTCAATTTAAGGGACTAAGTCCTAAATTAGTTTTAAACGACAGATAAAGTAAATTAATGAAATCTAAAGTTCTGATGTGGGGTGACAATCAGTAACTAAACTAACAAAATAAAATAAGATTATTTCAATCTATTTGCTCTAACAATCAAAATTCCATGAAGAGACATAAAGTTAAGTAAGAGAAAGAAATAAATAACGCAAAAAGAGGGTTACTATGCAGCCTTTTTAAGATAAGATTCTAAATAAGGATTCAATGCTAGTATGATCAATAGTTTGTAACCAGTGCTTAATTTTTCGTGCAAAAACGTTATGGTTGTGAATCATTCGATTGGAATATGGTAATTTATCAAATAGCAAAGAGGCTTTAACTTTATAAAAATTAGCAAAATGAGTTGTACGTGCAATTGGTATATATTGACAAAAGCCATAACATTTATTCGTAAATTGTAAGATTGATTGCTTCTACTTGGAATATTACCACTTTGTCTGAAAAATTTCCTGAGCACCTTAAAAACATACAAATGTCTTATTGGTAGTATGTGAAGTTTTTTAAACAAGGGCCAACTATGAGAGCGACGATTACACCTACAGATAATACGGACTATATGTTTCTGAGCAATCAAAACAGGTCTAAGAACACTAAAATACGATCCTCCCCAACTGGTAATTCCATAATATTATTGCAACTTCGACTGCGCCAGAGCATAATAATATATTAATAATACTTTATTGGAGCAATAAGGCTTGATGAGATACAGCTTACGAACAACTAAATTCAGATTCGATTTAATAGTTTGAATATGATCCTTCCAGTTTAAATTATTGTCTATTAAGACTCCAAGATATTTGAAGTTCTTAACTGACTCAATTTTAAAACAATTATCAGAGCATGAGATGGTACTGTAAAAATGAATTTTACCACACGTATGAGGTGGTAGACTAAATTGTTTACAGTCATGCCCATTAAAAAAAGATTATAATCAAATAAAACATTATTAGATATTTTAAAGTTTACTAATTTGGTTTTTTCACTAATAATTAATTTATGTGCTGCAAACCACGACCTCAATTTTTCTAGGTCCCCTGCAATTCTTGCAATACATTCAAAATCGCTCTGAAATGAGTACGTGAAAGTTATGTCATCAGCAAAAGCAGTTACTAAACCATTTAATTGCTGACTAAAAAGCGAGTTTACATATATCAAAAATAAAAGCGGTCCCAGAACAGAACCTTGAGAGACTTCATTTTTCAAAACACGAGGTTCACTAAAGATTCCATGGACTTTAACTTTTTGTTGCCTATTAGTTAAATATGTTTTAAACCAACTGTAAGTAGTTCCCCTGAATCCAGCATTATACAGCTTATTTAGTAAAATCTGGTGATCAACCATATCAAATGCCTTAGTCATATCAATGAACAAAGCCATTGTGGATTGATTATTGTTTAAACCTTTATATAACTGAGTGCACACCCTTTAGATTGCCATTCTCGTTTAGCTTCTCTCATTTCCTCAACCGATGCTGGAAATTTCATCCACAAATTTGTTTTTGCACATATAGCACAACGCACCTGCCAGACTGTCTTCGATACGGTGGATCTATGAATCCCAATATCCTCACCAACTCCAACTTGGAATCCCGGGTCTCCAATATATCTTAGGAATATTTTCATCTTCACAGTTTTGGTATTGCACCACCACGGGTTTCCTCAGCAACATCGGAAAGGAAATAATTGCTTAACCATTCCACGTTATGGAACTCAAATCGAAAAATTTTTTGGAAATTATCACCCGTATTACCATAACGTCGTGAACTATAATTTTTTATTTTTCGCGTTTGAACATTTATAAACATTTTAAATATTTTTTTCTATTTGCGGGTTAATCAAAAAGACACATGAATTTGACAGTTATCCACTCAAATAACCTGAGGGTACAAACCTACTTGAGTAAAATTGTTATTCACACCGAATTGACTGTTCACTCTTCAGAAAATACTTCCCTCAACAGATTTTACTCGGAGTGTTCCCTCAATTTTTATTCACACCACCCAATGAATGAATTATACATAAGTATATAAGTATATAGGTAACATACGCCTTCATCCGGTATGGCATTATCAATTCTTATTAGCCGTGAGCAATAGAAAATTACATTCTCTGCGTCTTCTGATTCGTTGGGCCAATGGACAAAGTGGTGACGTGGCGTGTCCAAAACTGTGCAGGTGCTTCCTGAATCCACCAGTGCGAAATTGATATTGCACTCCTTAAATTTTTCGAAACATGGAAAGAGTCTGTGATAACCCCCTATTCAGAAAACTAAAAATCCGTCAAGTGTGATATAGTCTTCACACTTAACGGATTATAGCTGCCAGTTAATGCATTAATGCAAATAATGGTTTACGAAAAAGTTCCGAAAAAAATTCTGGAATGAAAAGAAAACATTCGTGTGAATCAGCCTTGAATAATGTTATAATAATTCGGAAAGAAGAACTTGCGAAAAAAAAACAATGTAATCGTAGTTTTCCTTGATCTGAAACGAGCCTTTCACACGACCGATAAAAATGTCCTAATCCTGAAGTTACACAAATATGGCATTAGGAATAACGAATAAAAATGGTTTCAGTCATTTCGCAGTGGAAATTCACAGAAAACCAAAGTAAATGGAGTATTGTCGAATAGTATTTAAACATTATCTGGTGTTCCGCAAGGATCAGTTTTGGGTGCACTGCTTTTCATCATTCATTAACATCAACGATATAAAGAATGTGATAAATCACTGTCGACTCTCCCTATTCCCTCATTTGTATAGGCGGGAAGTACATCTATGACTGCGAACAAAAACTCGAAGAGGTTGTGTTGATAACACAGTAATTGAACACAAAAAAAAAAGTTCTAGAAATTAAATACTTGGGTGTTATAAAAGATAATAGATTAAACTTTATGCCTGCGAAAATTTAAAAAAAAAGTTCTATATTTTTAAGGAGATTACGAATTAAAATATGAGTATTATGTGCAATATATATATATAATGTGATGATTAAGCCTTCTTTTGAGCTCTGTTCTAGTGTTATATTTATGTAGCGATTGAATGTTATATAAGTTACAAAGACTGCAAATCAAAGCTATGAAAATTTTAAAGTGCAATAGATTTACGTCGATATCGTTAGTGTTAAATAGGTTAAAGTGGTTTAGTATTTAACAAAAAAAAATGTATTAAATGTTTTGTGTTTTACGTTCAAAATTAAATACGATCTTAGACATGTCTGCGAAACAGAGCCATACATATTGTTAATTAAGTCAAAATAGTATTAGCTTGTTAATGAACAAAAAATATATCAGAACAGAACGGAACAGCACAAGTGAGTGAAAACTGTCAGATCAAATGAGAACAGAAAAGTAGGTACACCTTCGAGTCATTTGTTCTCCTCTGAGCTGTGAAACTTAAAACAACTTCGGATTGTTCCATGTTATTCTTTTGATTTTGATTTTTTATAAATATGTATGCGACTATTTGTTACATTTAACTAAAAAATATGAAATCTCATGACAGACAAATTAGTACCTACTATTCGAATTTTCAAATTCGACACATTTCAATCACTTGCCCTACCTCAAAACTAGGTGCAGAAAATCTTGTGCTAAACTGATCTGCACAGTTTCATGAAACACAAAGTGACAGAATGTAGAACACTTTGGGGCAAGATTTTTACTCATGGAACACGAAATCCGGTACTTTTCTGTACTTTTCTGTTCATCTCGGGTTTATTAAACACGTACATTGTATATAAAGGTAGCAGCTAAAAGGTAATGATGCGAATATATGAGAGCATAGGCGTTCTCACGATAGCCTCTCACTACCAACTCCTACTCCTGGATGGTGGCTGCTGGTACCTCGGTTAGAGACTGCGTAACCAACCCCTTTGGAGGGTCGTTTGTGGCAGCGGACGAGAGAGGGGGAAGGAGTGCTTTTCACACTGAGACATTTCCTCATGCTACAGACGGCAACGGACGAATTTCCTAGATGAGATCAACAGTGGCGTGTACCAGTTCCAGTCAGGGTGAACTATCAGTGTTATGCCTATATGAGCTGCTTCGCCTTATTTCAATCCCAGGTCTTTTTTAATATCCAATGCTGAGCCAGGGTATTGGAAAAGAGTTGGTGGCGGATGGGACCTAAATGGGCCAACGGCAGCGCTCATATCCCCGAAGTGGGTTACTGACTCCGGAAAGCCCGGCCCTTCATCGTAGGGGTAACAAATGGAACTGGCCCTCCAGGTTGGGGGTTGTGACGTCGGGGTAACTTCCCGACCACGTAAAAAATGAATAGTTTTTCAATCTTGTTCTGGAGAAAATAGTGCGAAGGGCAGGTGTCAACACGGAAGGCTTCAATAGAAATGTCCAGCTACTGGGGTATGCGGACGATATCGACATCATCGGTAGTTAGGATCAGAGGTAGTTAAGGAGTTCATCTACCTAGGAGTAAACATCAACTTCACGAATGACACCTTAGTGCAGATCCGGCGGAGAATTACGGTAGGCAACCGCTGCTACTTCGGTTTAGCAAAACAAATGGGTTCAAACTTCTCACTCGAAGGACAAAATGCATGCGCTATAGAACCATAATCCTACCAGTCCTGCTTTATGGTGCCGAGTGCTGGACAATGGACATAGGTAGAAAAGAAGAGCTAATATTGGGCTCTTTTGAAAGAAAAATACTAGATCGGATATTTGGCCCTGTGTGCGAGGAGGACGAATGGAGGAGAAGATGCAACCGCGAACTCTATGAGCTGTACCAAGATGTGGATGTAGTCCAAAAAGCTAAATCGCGTCGACTACATTGGCTCGGCTACATTGAGAGAATGTAAAATAATGCTCCAGCCAAGAGGATCTTCGCCTCCCAGCCCCCTGATGGTTCGAGAAGGCAAGGAAGACCAAACCTCCGTTTTAAACACCAAGCCATCGCGGATGCCGGAGCGCTTGGTCTAGTGAACTGGAAGCAGCGGGGATCGCAGAGGATGGAAGGCTGCAGTGTTTCAAGCAGAGATTCTTCACGGGTTGGGAGCTTGTTAAGTAAGTAAGTATTGTACATATAGGGTGTCAGCATATTAATTTTAGATAAACTTTCGTGCGAAACTACACAAACCCACTTGCGTACTGAAAACATTGTAAAAAGATGAACAAAAGAAAAATTAACTTTCGTTTATTTTTTTTACAAAGAATTTCGGCTGGTAAAAATATTAAAAGAATTGTCAAATCAAAACATTTGTGATATTCATTGATTTTGCCCTGTGGAACTAACTTATCAAATTCATCCCCAATTTCACTTAAGAGTTCATTTAAAATGATATCATCTAAATCGTTTTGACACATTTTTAGGTAAAATGAATTGCAAATTCGAGATTGGAGAAACGTGAATATTTCAGTTTGACGTTTAAATCAAAATACTTCAAACTTTGACGTTGTTCATCTTTATACGCCAAAATAGGTCCGTTCGCGAACTAATATGCAAACGTAAATTGATATAAACTTTCGTGCAAAACTACACAAACGCGTTCGCGAAGTACTTTCGTTCATTTTTCTTCACACAGAATTTCATCTGGTAAGAAAATGAAAACTGTCAAATGATGAAATGCTATGAGTTTGCAAGCAAAAAAAAACAGCTGTTGCTTCTTTTCAAGCCAAACTACGAGTAAGACGTTTTTCACCTTTTTACACAAAAGCGTTCGCGTACTACTTTTCTTAGAAATGAGAGGATTCTCTCTCGATTTTGGAGATTTGACACTTTTCATTTTTCTACACATAAAGTACGCGAACGGACCTAATGTTTGCGTACTTTTCTTGATTTTAGAGAATTGACAGTTTTCATTTGTCTACACATAAAAGTACGCGAACGGAATTTTAATTAGATTTAAAATAACAATAGGTATTGAATTAAAAAAAAAAAAAAAAAACAGATTTTCTTACAATAGTCTAACACTATAAATCCAAATTTGTATTATGTACTATGTATTTAATTTTAATTTTTGTAAATAAATTAAGAATAGCAGTCTGCTTAATAAATAAATACATGCATACATACATACATACATACAAATAAGTATGGAATTACAAAACATAAAGTATGTTGTCTTATTATAAAACGTCATTCTTATTTTTAAGAAATAATAAAATCTCCGTGATGGAATGTGGCCCCAACTTTTTGCAAATGGCCATAAAAGGGCCTTCGGAATTTTTTCGCGGCAACAATGCTGTCAAATGCTTAAATAACTTATCTTAGTCAAATGTCAAAGCGCACGCAGCGCAGCTGAAGTTAACGAAGGCAACGCACTCCACAAGAATGGTTTTGCTTCAAGGCATATAATTGCTTGTGAAAATTTGAAATTTCGCCTGTTTTGTTTAGCAGCTGGTGTTGCTGTTTTTTCGCTGTCGATTTAAAGAACACAGGAAAATTTTGTTTCGCATCAGCAGCTTTATGAAAGTAAACTTTGAAAAAAAATATTATACTACATAATGTAGGTACCGATACATACAAATATGTATCTCATATCTTTCAGAAGGTACCTGCATAACTATCTGCGAACACAGTTTTAACTTCAGTCTCTGACAGGGATGGCCCCTACAAGTCGCTACTTAATTTATTCCAAAATATAAATCAAGATTTATCTATTATCCATCTCTGGTGAGTGTAGGTACACATTTCCGTTGTAGGTAGAGGCCTTCAGCTGTGTGTCCAGAGACATTATATTTGATGTAGTTTATTTTTGTAATGACAGAAAAGGGTTGGCATACCTACCTACTTAAGAAACGTTTATTCAAAAATAAGACTTAATTATTTATGTACCTATACCCTCCGCGGTGGGCGCAATGGCGCGGAGGTTAGTGTGTTGGACTACTAATCAAAAGGTCTCAGGTTAAAATCGCGCCGGGGCCAAGCAACATCTAAATAACTTTTTCCACTTTTGCGAAAGTCTGAGAAACATACAAGAGTATCAATTTTCATGAGAATCTTCCGAAATTAAAATTGTAGGTTCCTTCATTTCGCACAAGCAAATGGTTGGAGAAGCTAGGTCTTAGGCCATGTATGGCCTGTTAATTTCTTTTTTGTATACTACCCGCGAGAAAATAGGTGCAGGAATTGAGATTCGAGTGCAATTAGAAAATGTTAAAGGTTTTTTTTCATGTCTGCCAAAGTCTGATAAACACCCAAGAGATTAATTTCCATGAGAGGCTCCTCCAAATGTGCCATTCGGAATCGGAGTAAAATTGTGGGTCCCTTCGAAACAAAACTTCGAAAACAAGAATTCATCCCGAATATGACTGCAAAAAAAGAACACGTTTTTAACTATCAATTTGACAACCACCGTAAACTTGTCAAATTATACAACAAAACAGTTGAAAGTCATATTGCCAAGGTACTATAACTGTTCTATTTCAACGCAACTAATGATTTATGCAACACACACCATATACCCATGTAAGTACCAATAAACTGTTATAAATCTAGCAGTAACATCATTCTTGCCTTTTACTTGTTGGTTAATACTCGTAGGCATATTTTTTGCTAGCCAAAGCCAGATGTCAAGATATTCCGTTTTCATTCGCCATGCATAATAGTTAGCCGCCAAGAGTTTAGATGATTGGTTTACGCGGTGGTGTCCATCACTCTCGCATGGTGGAACTCACCTCTGATTGAGGCATTTAATTTGTTCTTACCACTACCACAACTAAACTACATTATAACCATATTCTTCTATCCGTTCAAATCCAAAAAAAAACTTAATAATATGGTGCGTGCGCAGGCGGGGGAAGGTGCCTACTGCACTTACAATCACGGTCAAAACAGTGCACCTGTTGCCTATTGAAAGTCAAAAGAATTCAGTGCATGAATGATTACATATGCAATTGGCTTTTACCACTCCATTTAAAGAGCCTGTATTTCTTATTGTGAAATATACATAAATTATTTAAAAGCGCAAGACTCACCTTAGTTAAAATTCCAATTAGGTATCCAAAATGGCTAAAATTGCATGCAAGTTCTTTGGGAGTTTGTAGTGTTTATTTATTTGTTGGTTCAATCTGCGATTGAATGTTTTATGGTTGTGGAGTTACGTATCGCGGATTATCTGAAGCTAAATAGAAAATCGATTTTAGTTCTTATTTTTGCTGGCCACAAAACTTTAAGGGAGAAATTAAATTACACTATGCAGCGGCTTCAAATAAACAAAAAATGACAACAAAACCACCGAACAATAGGAATAGCGCGCAGTGCAAACGGGAATTATGTATTATTATTTTTTATGAAAGCTGCCATGCCTGTTGGCCTGTTGCTGCTACGGAATCGGATTCGGATCTCTTGATAGGTAGGGTATGGTATGTTGAGTTCTTGCTGTTGGTATTTGATGTCTGCTGAGTGGTTGGTATGTTAAGAAAGCAACCGGTTTTCAATTTTTCTTCAAAGCCATATAAACACCATTTGAGCGTGTATTTTGTTTAATTTTGTTCTGTTGTATGTACCAAATTCCAATGAAGCTATTAAAGCATAATTTGTTGTGCAGTACTTTGTTTAGTTATTTATTTTTTTTATAAAATTCGCAAATTAAAAACTACAATTTAACCGACCATTTTGTTGAACAACAATTTATAATCAAAGGAAAAACGGTGGTCAATTGCAATTGAACGACACAAAACAAAAAACATTTCCACCGTGAAGTAGAACAATGAAAGAAACAAAAAGCACGAAAGGAGAAAATAACAACAAAAACATTAATTCAGTCACAGGTAATTAGAATGTAAATCAAAAAGAAACAATAATTCAAAACAATTCGCCGGAAGAACCACCTACCGAAACAAAGTCTGATGGATGACTATTATTGCAGTGGTGGAGAAGATATTCAACAGACGTCCATTAAATGTTTTGAAATTCCACAATCAATTCAGCGAATGCGGCGGAAATGAGAAACCGACATCTTGGAATTGGAACAGAAGTGGTGCAGTAAGTTTGTTGTTATTGAATAAACGACTGTTACATGAACATGTGTGTGTCAAATATTATCGTTCTTTGGTGGAATGCAAGGTGAATTTTGTTTGTTGGAGAGCGAGCAACTGTGAACGTGAAGTGCTAGAATACCAGTTATTTATTATTTGGATTGCTTTCTGTGATGGGTCGTGTTCGTGTGCGTGGAAGTGTGCACTCGTGGGAAACGAAATTATCCACCTGTTAGGTAATTCGGAAAACTCAGGGATCTGAAAGAGTGCTGACACTGTATGTGAATTTTTGGTTGTGATTTGTGAAGCTCTTCGATTTTTTTAAATTATTAATTAAAAAATGTATTACATAAAATAATTTTTTTTTAGGACGTAACGCAGCAGGCCAATACCCAATTCACAATTTCGCATTGGGCGGTTGCGCTTCGGCACGTTATGGCACACTTTGTAGAGACTTCACTATATTTTATGCGCTGGCAGCAAATTTGTAAAACGAAACGTCGTGTCGGGCATTGAGAGGTTTAAATGCAACAGAAAAAGTTTCGTCTGCTTTAGTCTCTTCAGGTAAAATCGACCAATTTTGTGGCAAAGGGGGTTGTTAATGAGGTAAAACAAAATCGAACATTCTTACTTCTTCCTTGATGATGAGGTTATGATCAGGGGGATCATCACGTAAGGCTGTCGATATCGTTTTCGATATCTATAACGATAGCTATGCTTCACGTAAGCAAAAAAATCTCTGTCATCTGAAAGATATCGACTTGACGGTTTGTTTTTCGCTTCACATAAGATGGAAGGCTGTCAAATACGATCGTCTCGTTGCCAGTGATTGCACAATAGCTAAGTATCTATCGACCCAGAGAAAATTTCTGTTTTTGCAAATATTTGTGCTGCTTTGCATAATATTTGCATTCTTCGAAATGATGCAAAATGATTTTCCAGCAATTGAAATATGGGATAACAATGAAATGGACACAAATAGAACTCCCGAAACTATCATCCCGAATAGTCGATTAAAACAACTGGCGCAGAGAAAAGGGGTGATATAAAAAATTCATTGTTCATTTAATATTTTATAATAGAATCAAAGACAGAATTTCTCTTTTCAAAACAAAGAATTATATATTGCATTTATCTTAAAACTACAAAGACAAGGTATTCAGTATACTTAAAACTTAAAACTACAAGAACTAAAAGAAGTAAGAATATACTTCTAACTTTAAATCTTCCAGCGATTCTACTTTTTCTTCTTTGATATATTGAGCCCCGTAGCAATTTAAATAACTACTCTCAGCCACTGCAGCACGGAGCGAGGTCATTTCATTCCATAAATTCAACCAAAATCTGCAGTTGCGATGGCGTTACAGACCTAAAGTTTTGTTTCACTATTATATTTGTTATTGTTCATTAAGAGTTTACTTACATTTTAATGAAGTAAGAATATTAATAAATATTTTTGAGAAAAAAAAAACAGCAGCTATAAACAAATCTCAGACTGACTGACGTTTCTGACAATTAGATGTTGTTTTCAGTGTTTCTCAAACTGTAGCAAACGAGAGCGATGGACGACACGAGAAGGATTGTGTTTCGTGAACTAAACTATTGACGACAGCGTTAAGTGCAATCGCATGAACGACAATCGTCCGCAAAGTTACGTGATGAGGGCCCAGGATTAAAGGGATCTAAATAGCCCATCTAGCAGCCGTCTTAATAATGAAGGTTTGTAAAGTTAAGGGCGAAATAATGACTTCAATTGCCATTGTTCGGGATACCGAGACAGGCAATACGCTGAAGATTCTGGAGTGTATTTGCGGTTGTCCTTTCAAGTATCATTCTGAGGCTAAAACCTCAAGTTCTGCAGTACAGGCCCCTACTGGTCCACATGGCTCTAGTGGTATGCTCCATGGCGGAATTGAGGTGCGTATTCCAGTTAAGTTTCTTATCTGGGATGATTCCAAGATATTTGACTTCATTAAAATATTGTTACATCCAGGCTAGAATTCGAAAAGATAAAACGTAATTCTATTTAATTAACCTTTATTAGTTCTCTATCAATGTCTTTTACTTCTTGATTATTATTCTAATAATTCACTTATTTAATTCAACAATTCACTTTCACAATTAATCACTTTAAATACACAAACACTTTTCTCTTACTGGATACTTATACTTTTTCTCTATACTTTTCACTACTGTCATCTATCGTACTTCTTTATCGCGGTTCACAACTAGAATGTCTTGGGTGCTCCTGCGACATCTATTTATATCTCCTAGTGACACCTCTCGAAATTTCCAGATTCGTTGAGAAGATTCGTTAAGTTCAGAAGGTTCGAGAACAACATACCAAGTTATACCACAGCTACTCAAACTGCTATTCCAATGCTGCCAAAATCGGTAATATGGCTACTTTTACTCTCTACTAGATGGCGCAGTTGACTAATTAATACTGAATGACACAGTTCAAGCAAACATGCAACAATATATAAACAATTATGTAAGATGTATTTAAGGAGCATTTCCAATAGCTGCTTAATGTGCATCAAGTAGAAAGAGTGATAGGGCATGACGAAAACCCACGTCCTGTCAATGGAGAACAGATTTCACCACCCAGTACAGAGGAGGTTGACTGAACTAAAGAACATTAATGCCGCTGGCTCTGATGGTTTTCTAGCGTAGCTATTCAAATGCGGAGGTGATGTTTTGGTAGGGCACATATACCAAATCAAATACCAAGTATGGTTGGAAGAAAGCATCGCTCGATGACTGGACTATTAGCTGTATATGCCCCATCCCATCTACAAGAAAGGAGATCCTTATCTTGCAAGAATTATCGAGGCATATCCCTGCTTAATGTCGCATATTCGATCTTATCCAACGTATCGTGTGAACATCTTAAGCCGTTTTGCAACTCATTAATCCGCACGTACCAACATGGCTTCCGGCGCGGCAGATAGACAATCGAACAAATCTTCTCACTAAGGCAAATCCTAATGAATTTCAAGTCGAGACGCACCACCTTTTCATCAACTTTAAAGCCACATATGCGACAGGAGCTCTACGTGGCGATAGATGAATTCGGGATTCCAGCAAAAGTGATCCATTTGTGTCGCGTGACACTTGAAAGCACGCGGTATAATGTGCAGTTTGGAAACTGATCGACATCATCGCCCGATCTCAGCGTGCCATGTTTGAGGCTTTTACGGCGATTGAATAATAGGCAAAATGGGTTGGTCTTAAAGTAAATTAGGACAAGATCAAGTACATACATGCTATTAACAAACAAACAAACATCTGTCCACCGGCTAGGACTTAACGTCACTGTTGAGAGCAATGACTTCGAAGTTGTTAAGGAGTTCATCTACCTAGGAGTAAACATCAAATCCACAAATGAATGGGAGCTAATATTGGGTTCTTTTGAAAGAAAAATACTCTGTCGGATATCAAGTCCTGTGTACGAAGAGGGCGAATGGAGGAGAAGATACAACCACGAACTCTATGAGCTGTACCAAGATGTAGATGAAGTCCAAAAAGCGAAATCACGTCGACTACATTGGCTCGGGCACATTAAGCGAATTGACAATAATGCTCCAGCCAAGTGAATCTTCGACTCCCAGCTCCCAGGTTGGCGAAGGCAAGGAAGACCGAACCTCCGTTTTAAAGATTAAGCCATAGCGGAACTAGAAGCAGCGTGCCCGGGATCGCAGAGGATGGAAGCTGCGGTGTCTCAAGTATTTACGTTGTTATACGCCATATCCTAATAAGATACGTGCGTGTGATTTTTGTGCGTTTGGCAGAAACGCAACAAGGACAAAATACAATAGGCTTTGGTTTTAGAATTTCAGAATCTACCTACGAGTATAAATCCACAAATACGAACCGATTGAAAGGCGATAGATTACCATTTTTTGTCAACAATTTGTTAGGTCTTATAACCTTGGTTTTACATATTTATTCCACAGTATGTACGTTTTTAGTTTGCACTTCCACTGTGATTAAAAATTCGGACGTCAATAGGGGCAAAATCAAACAATTCGAAATTTAAAGCAGAGCGTGCCTTTTCAATTTGGATATCAACAGCTCTTTGTTTGATCGTAAATTTCAAACACAAAGGCACGCACGGATTTAATTTGTTCCTAGTTACACGTCTCAATACGACGTTTGAGACACCATCCACCCCCGCCGACTTTTTATTCTTTAGTGACTCGAATATGCACAGAAGATCAGCATTTGACACAAACAAGTGCGATGCATCTCGGCCATTGGCGACAACTGCATTAGCATGGTTTTCATCATTGAATACGGTGAATCCGTTATTCTCAAGTTCGGTGCGCAGATAGAAGTGGCTCACCAGAGCCCTATTCTCAATGTCGTGATTACGGCGAATTGTTCACCGTATACACGGCCGCGAAACAAGCGCCTAGCAAATTCACTTCCTCCTGTCTGTCCTCGACCATGAAAAATACGTCGTCGTTTGAAGCTACACTTTCCGGACTTATTACAGCAGTCAATACTATCTGTCTGTTTTCTGTTGTCGTGGAGATTCGATCACAGGGAGTATCATTGTGATCCTTCCTCCTGAACAACTTATTTATCTGTGGGTTATCGTAGAGTTTAAGGCGCCGCAACCAAAACGCCGATTTTTTTTTTTTTTTTTTTTTTTTATAGAGTTTCTAATATTACTCCCAAGCCATAGTAATATTATCGTTACTCTCAGCAAGCTGAGAGTTACCTATCCTGGTTAAAAGCACGAGACTTGGAACCAGAACTAGGCTCGGACGAATAATAGGGGTAGGTGGAAAATCGTACATGCGACTCTTTCTCACTTAAGATAAGAAAACAAAAACCACCTCCCTTCGAAACCTGCATACTACAACTAGGTTATTCCTATCTAGTAGTTTTATTTAAACTGTAAATTACGCGTTTGGCAGGCAGCTTCCCAGTGGAGGCACCTGCTAATACCGCCATAAGCACGCGGTTACATCTTATTGCGCTAATTCAAATGGTTTTATCCTTTGTAATCGGCGCACTAGGTTAGTATCGTCTCGAATTTGTAGCATGGTGATATTGCAATGACCGTGAAGGCGTGTCTGTTGTTTGCAGGCAAAATGTTTTATTTCATCTTCGACGGTAGCCATAGTTAGGTCTCTGTGGATATCAGTGTTTCTGATAAACCATGGTGCATTTACTATTTTTCTTAGCACTTTGTTTTGAAAAGTTTGTAAAATTTTGATATTACTGGATTTGGTACAACCCCAAAGTTGTATACCGTATGTCCAAACCGGTTTTAGTACTTGCTTGTATAAAAGCAGCTTGTTCTGCATGCTGAGTTGGGAAAATCTACCAAGCAGCCAGTGCATTTGTTTACATCGAATGGCGAGCTCTTCGCGTTTCTTCTTGACGTGCGGTTTCCATTTTAATTTCGCATCGAGTGTCATACCCAAATATTTTGCCTCGTTTGCGTACGGAATTCGTACCGAATCAATGAAAATGGGTAAGTTGTCTACCTTTTTATAAGTAAAATTCACGTGCGTTGATTTGGCCTCGTTGAGAGCAATACGCCAAGTCTTTGTCCAATCACAAATTTTGTCAATAGAACGTTGGAGTTTATTAGTTGCTGATTCAACGGTATTACTGACCGCTAATATAGCTGTATCGTCTGCAAATGTGGCTACTGTTGTGCCTTCTTCTTGAGGAATATCACTAGTGTATATTAGAAATAGGATCGGTCCAAGAACGCTTCCTTGGGGAACTCCTGCCGCGATTTCTTTAAATTCAGAGTAATCATTTCCGTGTTTTACACGAAAGAGTCTGTCTGATAAGTAACAACTAAGGATATCAGATAACTGTTTCGGAAAAGCTTGTCTTAGCTTATGTTTCAACCCTGTATGCCATACTTTATCAAAGGCCTGAGAGACGTCGAGAAAAACACTAGAACATATTTTTTTCTCCTCCAGGGCTTTTTCAATTACATTGGTTATTCTGTAAACCTGGTCGATTGTAGAGTGCTTAATCCTGAATCCGAATTGGTGGTCAGGTATTAATCGACGTTCTTCGATAATCGGATGTAGGCGCTTTAACAAAAGTTTTTCGAATACCTTCGACATTATCGGTAAGAGAGATATTGGCCTATATGATTTTTTGTCATTCAGTGGTTTACCGGGCTTTGGAACCATTATAACTTCAGCTACCTTCCATTGTCGTGGAACGTACAATAACCTGAACGATGCATTTATAAGATATGCAAACTTTATTAAAGCTTTACTAGGTAACTCTTTAAGGACCTGTCCTGTGATTAAGTCATATCCAGGAGCTTTGTTTAATTTTAGTTTCTCTATTTCGAAGCGTAGTTCGGCTAGCGATACACTTTTTATTCTATAATTGTCAGGTGCCACGGTTAGGACAGGAAATTCGAGCAACGCTTGACCATCAAATGGTTTAAATGTTTCTTCCAAATGTTCTGCAAATATTTCGGCTTTTTCCTTGTCACTCTTCGCCCATTCTCCATTGATTTTCCTGATGGGTGGCGCTTGCGTTTTTGGTTTTTTAATGCCTTTCATGGCTTTCCAGAGCGAGTAATTTGTACTTTTATCCGCAGTTAGGCTTCCAAGATATGTAGAAATTTGACGATTTTTAAAGTCTCGAATTTCTCTCTTAAGTTTACTACAAAGGTAGTTAAGAGTGGTTTTATCCTGTGGAGCGCGAGATTGTTGCCATCTTTTGCGCGCTCCCCTTTTCTTCTTTAACAATTGCGTGATTTCCAAGGGATATGTTATTTCGCAATTTGTGGTTATTTTCCCTTTATGGGGAGTATTTTTCCAGGCTGAGCATTGTATGACGTTAATAAATTGATCGACTTCGTCTTCAAGTTCGTGGGGTGTTCGAAGAGACACTTTGAGATCGATTTTACTTTCACAGTATTTTTTAAAGGATTCCCAGTTTGTTTTCATGTTAGTTAGTCTGGGCGGACCTTCTTTTTTTCGTAGACAGCCGTTAATTGTCAAAATGACCGGTGAATGATCAGAAGAAAGATCGAAGCATTCCTCAACTACAATAGAGTTTCCCGACAAACCTTTCGTGATGAAGAAATCGATGAGGTCTGGTGTTTTTGCCGTATCCGAGGGCCAGTATGTCGGTTTACCTGAGGAATGAAAGTCTACCCCCAATTCCATACCGGCTTCGTAAAGAACTCTACCTTTTACTGAAATGCATCTCGATCCCCAGAAGGTATGTTTTGCGTTAAAGTCACCTCCGATGACGAAATTTCGTCCAAGTGAGTCAAAGATACTTATAAAATCGCTTCTTTCCATCGTTGCACGATTGATCCCCGATTAACGCGGGTTTAAAGCTTGGCAGCAACATTTAAACCCAATTAAAATTGATTTTATGTATTTTTTACATAATTTTGTATTGCGTAAACCAATTAATATAAGTTCAAATTGAAAATTGCCTACAGATAAAATTTATTACTTTTCTGCAAAGTATATTTTGTAAGAAGATAATTTGCAGTAACTGAAATTGTTTGCAAAGAAAGCAACTATAACTTGATACTACTAGAATAATTTTTAAGACTACTACTACTACTACTAGAATAAATTGGTATAATCCATATATATATATATATATATCACATATAACTTCTTTGCAAAGTGTTGAAAACACAAAAGCAAAAAGCTGTACACGAAAGGCAACCTGGATGCTGCGGATTAGGTATATAAATTTTTGGCAGTGGATTAATATGCTATAGTGAAGTCGAAATTCGAAAGTAAAACTTAAATACATCTTTTCGGGTTAAGATTACTTTCTGTTTGAAAGTACCTACATAACTTAGAGTAAAGTAAAGTAAAATAGGTTCAATTCAATTCATTTCAAATTTATTTAATTTAATCGGAGTATAAGTAAAACTTAATATGATAGTACAGATAAAACGTTAAAATAAACATTCTTAACATGAGAAGATTTTTGTTTAAGGCTAAATAAAACGTTTATTGTCATAAAGTGAATTTTGTTTAGTATGGAACGCGTATTAATTGAGTTAAGTGGATGAGGAGATGAGATTGGAAGAGGGCAAAGTAATGTGATAAGTCAACGAGGAGAAAATGGGAGCAAAGAGGCCACCGAGGCGGGTATGGTGACCAGGTAGAGTGGGTTTAGGCAGATTTTCTCGCAGGTGACTAGCAACCGTTCGCCAAGCCAAGACATAATTTTTGTGACATGCTGGGTCAAGACCCAATACTCCAGGACCGTACTTTACGTGCCAGAAAACTGTCAAAAATGCTCAAACAAATCTTTGATCATTTCACTTTGTTTTTGAGCTTTTTGTGGCATTTGTCATTAAACGTGAGGTGAATGCGGTTTAAAATGATGAAAGATTGCGCTTTGTTTGCATTTAGCATAGCAACTTTTTCATTTCGTTGTTTTCGTTATTCGTAATATCGGGCATAGGTATCGTTACCGCAAAATCGTTCGTCGTGACTCTCGTGTCGTTATTTTTTTGTAATCAGGGTACAGGGCACAGTGTTTTATAAAAGTAGAGATTTCACAGTCTCAGTTTACACATATTTTAGTTGGTTATAAACACCAAGAAAGTAGCAGTAGCAGCAAAACAAAGTTACTAGAAAACCGAACTTTTGGATTGAAGTTTCACGATAAACATAATCAAAATCAGGCAGTGTGACGAAGTTAAAAAATAAATTCACACAGTGGCATTGCCGGTGTCATGGCCAAAAAAAAGCCACAGCGTTGGTTATTCCATCGTACTCCATCGCTGCTGCTTTTCCTGGCTATTACAGGTGCCGTACTTCACGGTTCTGCTTAGGTAGTGTTAGCTTCGGAGTTTGTGTTTTACATTAATGTTTGTCTTTTATAATGTGTAAGAATTCTGTAGTGGATGTGAGCAACATCTGTGGTGTTGAGGAACAATTTGTTTTCATTGTACACCAAAGTTTTCCACAACAAAACTTTGCCACTAAGTGAAACACAGGCTAGCGTTGGCTCCGATTTAGTGGAATTTAGTCTACTGGGCTACCATTTAGTGTCATTATAGCGAGTGGCCACGGTGCAATATTACTGCATTCGCTTACTGAATGGAAGGTCTTGCGTTCGAATCCCGGCCCAAGTCCATTACTTTATATCGAATATATTAAACTTTAATCTCCCTAAGCAACTTAGACACAATCCGTGGAGACAAACCCTACAACTGCACCAATTCCCTTCTATCCTATCTCTCTATTCTTTCTAATAGTAAGTAACACCTAAAAGGATACAATGAAATACTCCATTACTAGGTGCTGCTTGCTTTTAAACAACAAAAAGTGCTTGCGGAGTGTTCCTACCTAGCACAATAAGGGAACTGTAACATTTACAGAAAAACCCCTTTAGCGTAAGTAAATTATAAAAAAAAGAATTTCCCATCGCGGTCTTGCCATTTATACACGTAGTGTCGCAGCCTACCAACTTCAGCCTCAATATGGTCAATGTTTCCCGTTCCGAAATTCAATTTCATTTGGCTTAGGTTTTATGTCCGTATGCAATTAATCCAATACTAATTTATTAAGAGAAGCCCAAATTTGGACAGACATTCAATTTCTAATGAGTTTGATGCCATCACAGGAATTGTGACCCTTCATCCTCATACTGAAATCGTCGTTGCGGTCGATTTCAATGTACACAATTCAAGTTGGCTTCGATATTCTGGTCAGACAACACCAGAAGGAAGGTACGTTGATATCTTTGCTGACGTTAATAATCTGACTCAGCTTTTAAATGTGCCGAAACGAATAATACACATTAGCAGTCTAACCGCCAACACACTGGACTTGTTTCTGACCTCTCACCCGGAAAGGTTAGGTTAGGTTAAAACAGGGGTATGCAGTTCGCATTCAGCACTAGGCACCAGAAGGGCATATCGCGATCCCTAGGGAACCGATTGAAATCAAAAAACTACCCGGAAAAGTACGCTTTAAACGTATTACCACTTCTAGGTTCGTCAGACCATTGTGTCATATCAGCGAATTTTTCGTACTTTAACCACATAGTTAAAGAAGAAACTTCTAAAATACGAAATAACCAATTAGGAAAAAATAAACGGATTCTTTAAGAGTGGATGCTGCTGCTAATATGGAAACAAATAGAATTCGCCGTGGCATAAAATCTTTCATCCTAACAGGATAAATCGTATCAAATGCATGGTAAACGCGTGATGGAAACACTAATCGTGTTGTTTTTTTCTTTCGACCAAAAGTTGAGGCAAAAAATACCACAAAGTCCCACGGATAGTAACATCTTTTCGTGGTTTGATTGAAACATGAAGATCGGCGATCTAGCCCGGCACTCATTTACAATGACATTCTAGCTTGTCAGTTCTGTAGATTGCTGCTCACTTTGCAGCTAGCTCAACGCTCCCAGATTGCGTTTAATCTCTCCCTATACTCGAGCGCGTAGAATACTCCATGGGACCAATGCACTTCCGCACTCGTACAGTTGATAGAGTACTTCAAGTTCTTGACGTTCACAAATCCGGTGGTACAAATGGTATTTCCCCTATCGTTCTGAAAAAGCCAGGAATGCGCAATCAATTCACCTTTAAGCTTGTATTCGTTCGTACAGTGAAATCTTTTCTTAGCCGTACAACACAAATCCTCGCTCCATTTTTCCCTTTACGATATAATCTGCAAACAATCAAAACCAACGTACATCTTCTAATCCTAATTTCCTTAACGGCCGCGATGTGTAGCTATTAAAAGGGCACTAAAAAATCCGCTTAGTGCGTGCACATCATAAAATAAAATAAAAACACAAGCTCCAGCACAAACAATTCTTCAAATGAACTTTCACGTTACCTACAGAGGTGGTATGGATATAGCCCTCCATGGAAAAAAACGATATCGCAGCAAAAACAAATCCACGTGATGGTTAAATATGCAGTCGCAAGAAACAACAACATTCCAGACCACTACAACCCAATAAAGACACTGTTATCTGTTCATATTTTAGTTAAAGTTTTATTTATAAAATTTGAAGTTGTAACACAACAATCATCTAGATCCTGGAGGGGTACAGCATCTGCAAGGAAACACAAATATTAAAAACAGTTTCCGATTTCAAGGAGGGCAAATTAAACTTACAATGCGAATGCGGTGTCCCATAGCGTGACCGGGCAAATTTCTATTGAAACGAGCACGTACACTTCCAGTGTTTCCATGCAATCGGGTCACCTTGCCCCAGATGGCGCGCAGCCTAGTCTTCCTTTCTGGATGCTGTGGCACACACTTCCTGGTCTGTGCTTTGTAAACATAAACACAACGTTTGCCAATATAGAATTTGCCGTGTTCTTTCCTGCGGCAACCGTCAATCTGCAATTGAAAGGTAAGATGTAAACAAATAAATTGGCTTTTCCTACTACCCTGCAAACGATTGACTCACTTTGAGGATGGTCTGGTTTTCGTGCTGATTCCTCAGACCACGTTTGTATCCAGTGAAAACGGCCTTTGCGAATAGACGTCCATGTCGCTTCAGTGGACGAACATGTTTTTCGTTCTTATCGACGACCTTCTCAGCCTTGGCGGCCTTTGGAGCCTTAGCGGGAGCAGCTGCTGGTTTAACTGATGTGTCAACCATTGTTACCTGAAACAACAGATTGGTTGGAGTTTAATTCACATGGCGTGGTGGTAAGATGTCAAATATAGTCGACAATGACTTTTTTCAAAGCAATAGAAAGATATTTTTCACTCAAACACAGGTAAATTTGTATCCGAAAACATCGAGAACGATTTCAGTGAAAAGCACTAGCCAACTATATCAGTGGACGCAAAAATATTTCGACTCTTGAATTTTATGTTTATTTTCATTTGAATTCATTAAAATTAGGATAAATTAAAAAAAAATATTTTCGTGTACCTAAGTTCGCGTACGTACCGGAAACTTGACAAATGGCGAAAGAGAGAAGGCAGTATACAAATGTCATATTGTCGTTGAATTCGAATTAAGGCGACATCTACGTGGTCAAGTTAAAATGAAAATTTTTGCAAGACAAAAAACAGGAGTGTTATTGCGATCGTAAGTTTTTTAAAGGGTGCAAATAGTTATAAAATATTTTATGTTTAATCAAATTATGAGTTTACATGAGTGATTTAATCCGAATTGAATTCCATGTAAACGTAGATTAAAGGATTCACTTAATCCGGTCACACAATTTTCAGCGATTGGATTGGATTGAATTGAAAGATCGAGATGGACAAGTGAGATAGTGTACGTGTGCCCTCTTTGTTTTTATTTGTTGTGTTCATTTGACTTTGATGTATGTCACCACTACGCACTAACACAAGGATATAAATAACACTACATATAACGTACTATATGTCAATCGACCATAAGATTAACATGGCCATGCAAATTTGTCACACGAGAACGAGATAAGTGAGATGCTTATACTAAAAAGCCGACTGTCGGTAAGGGACAGCTCAACCTAACAATAAAAATGTGTGACCCTTGTTTAGTCGGCAATATTGTTTTACGGGATAGAATTTATATAACATAATGTATAAGCTTTTTCACATTTTCATACCGGTGGTCCACGAAATTTAGTGTTCCTATAAAATAAAATTGCTACATTCAGGCTCTGATTGCAGATGATAAAAAAATGTCTGTTTAAATAATTCCTATTATTTCACTGTGCTTCAAGGTCTCGACGCTGCAGAGGTTAGTGTGTTGGACTGTGACACGTGCGGTGCAGCTTGTATGGGAACATCAACATACGCCACCCATTAACGGAGTGAAACGAATGACACCATGTTTCTCCAATCTCTACACCAAAAAGAGGATTTCTGACTGGTACTCTTACTAAATCCGAGGGCGGTATTCAAAGACAAATTTTAAACTATGAGCTTCGTAAACCAAGAATTATAAGTGCAGATTTAAGAGGGCTCCTAAGACTTATGAGCGGTCCACACCCACTCTTAAGTTCACAGCAAAGCCCCAAACGGATATCCAAATGGTCGATAAAAAAAAAAAAAAAAATAGGCACAGCCCTGTTAGTGGTCGGTGAATACGTAGCAAACATTTAAATCTTATAGCTTCTTAGTTTTATAATCGATTAATGAGTGGTCAGTGAATACCAGCCTGAGTGTTCTGGTATTTGAATTTCCTTAAAAAAAGCTTAAATTTTGATTGTTGTAATAATTTACTTATTTCTTAGTAATTTAAGGACGATTTTAGTATTGCTTTACAATATGTTTGATATGTATGTATGTATGATAGTATTAAAAAGGAAATTACTGAATCGGTGATAAAGTTTTAAAAGATATTGAGTTTTTATGAATTGTTTGAATTAATAAGGATACTGATAGTGAATTTTGTTACGAAATAAGTGAATTGCGGTAGTAGTACCTATATATTGAAGCATAGTTAAAGTGAAATATTAAAAATAATTCAATCAGAATACAGAAAGTTACAATACATACTGTAACATGGGTGCAATACTTAGAAACCAAAATGCAAACCCCTGCCAATGTTTTGACAGTTCATTAAGAATTGAATGGAGGAGAACCAAACCACTCAACCTAAATCAAAACTTCCGAAAGCCAATGGAATTGCCATACCGATTGACTTAAAATTATTTAAACAGAATACACTTTTATCTTTTCGAATTCTAGCCTAAATGTATCAATATATTGCGATTCACAGAAGCGGGTCCAGGAACGAGCTATGTGTGACTCCTCCAGTGACTGCGTACTCCTACGCACTCTCACGTCATCTCTCTGTCATTGATGTGGGTTCTTTGCCAGACGAAATTCGTGACTACTTCAAAACATTGGGCGCTGAGTGGGCCTTTCAACCTTCCGTCGCCTCCAGCCTGTTGCAGATTTGATCTAATATTGTTTCTATGGTATGAAGACGGTGTAGAGGTGAGTGTGTTGGCTTGTGAGGTGACCCGTGCGGTGCAGGTTCAATCCCCATGGGGAACAACAACATACGCCACCCATTCACATGCCTCTACACCAAAAGGAGGATTTCTGCCTGGTGGTACAATGGACCGGTACCGAGTCTGAGTGCTCTGGGATTTGGATTTCCTTTTTTAAAAACACTAAAAAAAAAAAAAAAAAAAATCGTGAGGAATTTGTTTGCGGCAGTTATTCAGTGGTAAATAATAAATAAATATTAGTCATTAACAGTCCAAATAGGGCCTTAAACCTAGCTTCTCCAACCATTTGTTTGTGCAAACTGGAAGAGACCTACAATTTAAAGCCGATTCCGAACGGGAAATTTGAGAAGCTTGTCATCACAATTGATATTCATGGATGTTTGTCAGACGTTCGCAACATTTGGGGCAGTGAGAAAAACTTTTAGGTGTTACTTGGTTCGGCGGGATTCGAACCTGAGACCTTTAGATTAGTAGTCTAACACTCTTACATCTGCGCCCTTAGAGGTTAATGAATGTGGTGGACTACGAAGCGAAGGTCGAATCTCACCCAATTTTTTCATTGCCCCACATCTTGCGAAAGTCTGACAAACATCAAAGTATTATAAACTGTAATGTGTTCGTTCTCAAAAGTTGCCTATCGGAAGCGGCGTTAAGTTGAAGTTCTCTTCCTTTCGTGTCAAAAATATGGTTGTAGATGCTATGTGAAAGACCATACCCGTTTTTTTTTACAAAGTAGTCTACTTTTTTTTAGGGTGGCGACGGTGTAGAGGTTAGTGTGTTGGCTTGGGACCCATGCGGTGCAGGTTGAATCCCCGTGGAGAACAACAACATACGCCACCCATTCTCCAGCCTCTACACCAAAAGGAGGATTTCTGCCTGGTAGTGCAATGGACCGTTACCGAGTCTGAGGTTTGGATTTCCTTTTTACAAAAAAAAGTCTACTTTTTTCATAGATCTGGAAACACCACCTCTTATCCAGATTGAAACCTCGCCGTTTATAACAAAGCAACTTATTTTTAGTCTATATGTGAGTGAAAACCATTTGGGACTAATGACTAAGAAGGACCAAAGCAGTTAAAATCATAATTGTGAGCATGCAGACGAGAAAAGGCATGTATATGCCGTCGGATGGCCCATATAGACCTACTTTTTTCACAATCACTCCTCTAACTCCGTTTGTCTGTCAAGTTCGATCACTTCTTCCCACAAAACAAACATCGCCAAAATTAGTAACAAATTTGTTTCATGATTTTATTACCGCTATATTTATATGACGTAATTACCCTAACTATTTACATAAAGATTTATTTTCACTGTTTTTTTATTTTTTTTATCATTTGTGCGCGGTTATAATCGCGCACCGCATATATATGATAAATCAGCTTAGTATAGAAAAGGAAAGAAAAAATAAATACACCCAACATTCGAAATAGCCAGACAAAAGTTAAAGCCTGGGATTGGATTTTGCGCAGCTGAAATGCGGGCGTGTGTCGTCGTCGTCGTCGGCTGTGTTTGGTTTTCATTTTTGACTAACAAAAAATAAATTCAATTTTGATGTGTGAAATGCATTCAGAGTTGATTGCGGGTTTCATTTCGCTGCCCAGTGGTCTGATTGGTGGCAAAGTATTTTAAGGAGTTGCTCAATTGAAGTGGAACTTGAATTGGAAGGGCGAACCGTGCTGGAAGTGTGAGAACGGGCTACCGCCACCACGCTGACCGCCCTCGGGATCGAGAGGATCCTCGCCGTTGTCGAATTGACGTCGCTTTTCGGGATCGGTGAGCACTTCTTTTGCGGCGGCAATATCGATGAACTTCTTTTCAGCGATTTTCTTTTCCTCATCCCGGAAATTGTCCGGATGCCACTTTTGTGCGGCTTTGCGGTAGGCTTTGGTGATCTCTTGCTTATTGGCGTTCCGCTTTACATCCAGGATCTTGTAGTAATCCCTGCGCTCCGCCTGCTTCTGTAACCGTTTGGTTTTCTCGATACCATCCTTGGCACGCTGAAGGTTCTCGTCCATTTCCAGCGCAGCCTGAAAGTCGTGTATGGCATCGTCGTACATTTCGGCTCCTATGTACGCCTCTGCGCGATCGCACAGGATCTGAGCGTCACGCATGATGTCCAGAGCCTCTTTGCAGCGCGATATCGCCTTAGAATATTGCTCGTCGTGGGCTAGGCAGCCGCACAGCAGTCTTTTTGCCTCAAAAATGATCATGTTTTCTTCTTTCTCTTGGTTTAGCACCGACTCGGCTGATGTGACGCAGTCGGTGTATTGTTTCTCCTCGCGAGATGTCTCAGCGTTATTAAGGGCTTTCTCTACGCGACGCAATTTCTTGTAGAAGGGGAAACAGTCTTTGTGCTCGGGATCTAGCTTCAGACATTCTCGGATCTCTTTAAGCGATGACGTGGCGTGTCCGATTCTGTAGAGCAGCTCAGCCAGTCGGAAGTATCCGTCTGTACTATCTTGAGTAAGTTTGTTTACGGATCTGAGATCGGATATGGCTGCAAGGTAGTCATTTTGCGCGATGTATGCGTCAGCTCTTGTCTGGCGGAACAACGTCGACCAGGGCGAGATCTCCAAAAGTTGGGAAAGCAGTGCAATTGATGTACGATAATCACCACGATGCATGACTTCCTGCACCATCGACCATTGCTCCTTGGCTGGCTCGATTCGGGCGTAGCTGTCTTGAGCCACCACGTTGTAGGGCTCTTCCTGTAACTGTACATACAAAAAATTACATCAGATGCATGTGGAGCAGCCTTGTTCCACTTACCACTCGCTCAAAGTCATCTGCAGCCAGTTGGTACTCCCCTGATTTCATGTGCACGGTTCCTCTTTGCAGCCGAGCTGCTGTAAAATCAGGCTTTAGTTCAAGCACCCTCGCAAAGTCCTGTATGGCAAATCGAGTTTTACCCAGAGCAAGGTAAACGGTACCCCTCTTAAATAGAGTTAAATAGTTCCTTGGATCTCCCTCTGAGGATAGCACATTGTCAATAAGGACTCTTGCAACATTTCGAAAAGTTTAACTCACCCACAGCCGCATGATAATGAGTTAGAGCGTCCGCAAGTTGCCCCCGAGCTAGGAACTCCCTTCCCAATTCCAGGTGGTTTTCAATATCGGCGCTCTTTGTAGCCCTGGCTCCTACGCACCAGAAACAGAGTTAAGTAACATTTAAATATTGTGACATCATGTCACCGGAAAACGGAAAAAAGCTCACCATCCAAAAATAATTCCAAAAGCAGGAGTATCGCACACGCCACTAATTTTCTCTCTCCTATCACGGAAATATCACTCATAAAGGCGCTCATCTTTGTTTTGATTTGAACTTTTTGACTTTTGTTTGATAATGGCTGGTAGATGGTTTGTTTTAGAACATTTTTTGGCCAAACGCAGTTTGATTTGGCTTATTTTCAATGCTTCAAACTTGTGTTTTCGTTGGACTGCAATTTGTGAATTAAGTTTTTCCAGCCGCTTTTGGTCAGAGTTATTTTGACACACGTCCGAAATTTGTAACATCAGTGATTATATATGGAAGGAGCGTTGGTGTGAGGGAGATAACTCACTTGTACTTGTGGCAGACCGAGAATAATATAAATGTGGGTCACGCTGATTGGTGGACTAGTTATCGGCTATCTGACACTTTAGGGTGGAGGCACACGATGTATGCTGCAGGGTAGTTAAGGGTGCTTACACTGCATGATAATTTTGGGAATTGTTTTCTTTTTACCTAGCATAGGTAAAGTATAGGAATGCGTATTACGCTTTTGATTCTATAATGAGTTCCCATATTTTTTATTTGGATTCCAGTCAATGGGCGCGTTTAATTTGCAAGGCAACTGCTAGTTCCAACATCTTTACCCTTCCTCATTGATAGAAAAACTCACGTGACCATCGTTTGGCAAGTATTTTTATATTTTGTATTTTATTTTATTTAATAATAGCCTTGAGATGGGCATCTCATTTATGGCGATTAAAATTTACAATATTTCATTGTATGTAGGTATATATTTATGTACATGTCAAATTCAAAAGGAGTATCTTAACATACAAGCATATTCAAAATAATTCTAATGTTATTTATAAGATAATATTTTAAACTGTAAAAGGGAAAAAAGAAAAAGAAAATAACAATAAAAATTAGTTAACAAAAATTGAGTGAAAACGCATAGCTACAACAGGGTTCTGAATGCATGCAAGTGATAGTGGTTAAACTACTACGGACCTCGCAGTTGTCTTGAAAATTGAACGCGCCCAGTCTCATATACACAATCAATTAAGTTTGTCACGAACAAAATTGGCTGTTGTTATACTGTTTGTTGGAGTAGTTAAATCTCCTCATTAAAAGGCCATACGTATGCCACAACGACTTTCATATATCTATTATGCCCTTTCGTTTCATTTATTTACTTAACTGCTTGCTGGGCTTCTAACCCGTGAAGAGTATATGCCTGAGACACTGCAGCCTTCCATCCTTCCCGTTTCTGTGGATGCTGTTTCCAGTTATCTAGACTGGTATCTGCTATAGCTTTGTTTTTTTTAATTCAATATTCCTTGTCTTCTCAAACTTTTAGCTAACGTGGTAGAAGTAAATACTCTCCTTTAAGAGTATCAACTAACTTATCTTTTTCAGTCTACTGCCTGTTTTCAAAATTGGTCAGTGAGATTGGTAAATTTGAATGACAGGGGATGAGTTTTGCGCGAATATTTCTAAGAAGTCTATAATAAAGCAAATTATAACAAAAAAGTTCCAGAATTTAGAGGGAGTATCCAAACAATTTTCTATAAATAAATTTTGTACTTCTAAATGCAAAAGATTAAAAACAATTTATTAATATCAAAATAATTATACAAAAGAGCTGCACAAGCCGTTCAAATTAAGCTCTGGTCAACATGTCCACTGTTTTTATTGTTTTTTTCCCCCTTTAACATACTTTCTCAGTTTTTTTTGTCTATATTTTAGTGGTTTTACTCTTCAGTAGCAGTTGTTTTCACTTAAATATACACTTTATTAACAATCACAAGGATTTTTCCATATGTTTTCTGCCAATTACTGAAATTGTATCCATCAAATATTTTTGATTGTTTAAGAAGGAAATTCTGCCCTTCTGAAAGAGAAAGCTTCCCAATTGAAAAATCTTGATTGAATCCAATCGAAATTAAGCCCAAACTCAACTATTGATAGGCGGGGCTTTTACCACGCTTTTGGGAAACAGCTGATTTTCGATGAAACTAAAATGTAGTTTTAGACGTACATATGTATTTATATTCACGAAAGCAAGTTTCAATTTTATTATTCCCGTAGAATTCTTTTAAGTTTTATTTTCCAAATCAATTTTCCCTTTTACGATTACCACTTGTATGAATGAAATAAAATATGTTTACTGCCCGAACCGTTTTTAATATCTTAGCTAACCTACTGACGACATAAGTGGATACAATAATTTTTTTGACATTTCTAAATTGCGAGGGGAATAGCAAATAATAAATTGCGTTGAAACCATTTGGTAGCATTCTAAAGGAAAAGATATATTTCTGAAAACGTACACTGCCGGTTAAATTTGAATGTCCGTTTCCCAATCATTTATCTGAAATAATATGGTTGCTACTTATTGCTGACAATACTTAAAGAAAAAAATGTAGGCCATTACTTGGCCCCTGCGGGATTTGAACCTGAGACCTTTAGATAAGTAGTTCATCACTTTAACCTTTGCGCCCACAACATGTCGTGTCACAAATAACAAAGATATATACAAAAATAGCTTTAATATTTTTTAAAGAGAAACAAACGAAACAATTCAGTCATTGACAGAAGAAAACAAAAAATCTACTTTACAATGATATTTTGCCGCAGCAGAAACAAGTATTCTTGACTGTTCTGTTATATTTTTCTTTATTTCGATTTTGTCACCAAATTATGCTGCTGAAAAAATCATTCTGAATCTCTGTATTTGTGTCAAACAAACTAAATTCTTTTTCTGTGTCTGCTTCGTTGTTGCGACTGACAAACCGCCTTTACCGGCAGTCATAAATATTAACTGTTGAAAATGCATGTACACTACTGCCTAGCCGGCAGTTTCCCTAGAAAAAAAACATGCTTGGCACACCAGGCCACCATCTGTCACAATGGGCGCGTTCAATTTACAAGTCAACTACTAGTGACTACTTTTTTACCTTTTCTCATTTGGCGCGTTCAAATTGCAAGTCAACTGCAAGTTCACTACTAATTAAATATCTATCACTTGCCAAACGATGGTCACGTGAGTTATTTGATCAATGAGAAAAGGTAAAATAGTAGTCACTAGTAGTTGACTTGTAAATTGAACGCGCCCATTGATCAAATAACTCACGTGACCATCGTTTGGCAAGTGATAGAAATTTAATTAGTAGTGAACTTGCAGTTAACTTGCAAATTGAACGCGCCAAATGTCACATTTCGAATTAACAAAATTGCGGTAGATGATAGAAATTTTTCAGGATGGCTGTTCGAAGTTTATCCGTTTTAAATTTAATAAAAACAAATAAAATTGCACTCCTCAACAACATTAGCAACTCGGCATTTAAAACAAATGTGGCAAGTATTCATTTGTTACGAATGTCATCTCAATTTTTCCTGTTACTAGTGAATTATTCTAACCTAAAAGTCCCCGATTATTACTTAAACAAATTATTAAACAAATAATTCGCGTACATAGATTTTTTATAGTTCGGAAATCACAGTTAATGCCGCTCCATTGGCTATTAAGACCCAAAAAGTCAGCAAAGCCATGAGAGCCTATCTGCAACGGGCTCAGGAACACGATCAATTTATGAAGACTCAACACATCGAGTATCAAATTGGAAAGAGACATCTGGCCAACATGATGGGTGAAGATCCTGAAACGTTCTCTCAAGACGATGTCGATGTAAGTACTACAAAAGTCAATAAAATTACATAAGCCTAACATTTCCCTGAACAGAATGCCATTTCCTACCTGTTTCCGTCAGGAATTTACGACAAATTAGCCAGACCAGCTATGAAAAGCCCAGATGAAGTATTTCCAGTGAGGAAGGCAGCTGAATTTGATGAAACCGGACGACCATTCCACAGTATGTTCTACACGGGAAGACCTAACTTTTTCAAGTTGCTTTTTGTTAGTAAAACAATTACAGCCAGCAGATAAACTTAAGATTTTATGTAGGTTTTTTTTATGTTTTCCAGGATATTGTTGAGGAGATCAACAAATTGAGCGACATGGAAGAAAGACTGCTGCGACGAGGCACAAAGGCAGACACTGATCAGAAAGTGTATAATTTTACTTATTTTTAATTGGTTGATTGAATACATACAATTTTCGTTTTCAGCGATCTAACTGGTTTCCAGTGGGTGCCTAAGGAAGAGTTAGAGAAACAACTTGTCGAAATGATTGCTGACATCGAGTACACCAATTTTATCAATGCAATGGAACGTTTGGTCGCCCATCCATATTCGTATAAGCGAAAGGATTTTATTTACAAGTACACCAAGCCGCTGCTGGATCAAAGTATGCAGCCGGATATTCCAAAGCCACAAATCGACGAGCAGGGCAGGCAGTTTATTACAACTTATGGTAAGCGGATTTGGCTTTGGGTAGAATTTCGTTTATTTAAACTTTTTCTTAGAGTGCTTGAGGAAGAGAGCACGTGCCGATGTTACCCTGAGATTCCCTGGAACCGGAAAATTTCAAATAAATGGCGAGGATATCACGTACTTTGAGCACGCCCAATCTAGGGAACAGGTGAGTCCTAAAATAGAGAGTTTCCCATTGTCATAGGTATGAAATTTACTGAAACTGAGTTGACCAAAACTCCAGAGCTTCTGAAAGCGTTGCTATAAACCTATGAACATGAAATGCGATAGGGCTTAGTTTAGAATCGTCTTAGTTAGTCGATGTAAGTTATGGGCGAAGTCTTTTCATTATCTTAAGATTGCCTTTTCGACAGTAATTCTGAAAATATCGAATGGAAAACCGTTTTCCACAAACTATTAGGGCCATTAAATTTCCTACCTAAGGTTTGTGCGGGTAGCTTAAACATAAGTCTAGGATGTCTCTATGCCCCAGCACCCAATAGAGGTGAATATTGAACTGCTCTGCCATGTCTTCAAGAGATGAACGGCAGTCTATGGCTACGATGGAGTTTGAAGAGACTGAGTCCAGGGACTTTAGCGCGGCTTGACTATACGAGAATATACGGATGTCCTTAGCGGACATCACATTTCTCTTCAGCCACGCCAAGACTTCCTTAATCGCCATGATTTCCGCCTGGAACACGCTACAATGATCAGATCAGGAAGACGGAAAGAGAGACTTATATTTAGTCTTTCTGAGAAAACACCCATACCTACCCCATCACTAGTTTTTGATCCGTCGGTGTAGAAGTGGATCGATTTATCCTCGCTGAATGCATCCCAGAATGATCTGGTGGGATGATGCATTCATACGACATAGTTTTATCAATTTTGTCGGAATTTCCTATTCGGTCATCGTCATGTTCATCTCCTGACGATGAATGCTATCATATGCGGCTTTAAAGTCGATGAAAAGATGGCGAGTCTCGAACTGAAATGCGCTGGTCTTTTCCAGGATTTGCCTCAGTGTGAGATTTGTGTCTACTGTCGATCGGCCGGGTCGGAAGGCACGCTGGTACGTGCCGATTCATATGTTTCGGAACAGCTTGAGACGTTCACACATCCAATGTTATGCAACATTAAGCAGGGATACACTTCGATAGTACTTACAAGACGTAGAATCGATTTTCTTGAAGATGGAGCATATGAAGCTGAAAGTCCAGTCATCGGGCATGCTTTCTTTCACCCAAACTTGGTTGATGATTTCCAAATTTGATAGCTCCACTGGTAAGCCATTAATGCCGGCAGGCTATTTGTTCTTTAGCTTTTTTATAGCTAAGCCAGCCTTTCCTAAACTGGGTGGTGACATCCATTCTTTATTGTCAGGTCGTGAATTTTCTTGTTTTCACTCTCTCTACATGTTGCTCTTTTCGCAGCATAAATACATCTTCTATTCCCTGTTTCGTTGACAAGGTGTCCAACGCTGTGTCTCGCTCTGGGGTGTCTGTTAACCCACGGTGGTCTCGGCTTCTTCTTTCAAGATGTTGTTGTTGAAATCAACGTTCTTCAAAACATCAGTTTTATAAGCACCGTGTCGGGCGCAGTGGCTCAATGGTTCTAATCGAAAGGTCCCGGGTTCAATTCCCGCCGGGGCCAAGTAACATATTGAGTTTTTTTCCACTGCCCCACCTCTTGCGAACGTCTGACAAACATCCAAGAGTATCAATTGGCATGAGAAACTTCTCAAATTTGCTGTTTGGATTCGGCGTAAAATTGTAGGTCCCTTCCACTTCGCAAAGAAAGTGGTAGGAGAAGTTAGGTTTTAGGCACTCTATAGGCCGTTAATGCCTAATATTTATTTATTTTTATAAGCACTGAGGAGTTTTGAAAGCATTTATGCTACCAACCCGTGGGAGAAGTAGCTCAGTGGTTATTGCGTTGGTTGAAATCACCCCAGTAACAGCTAAAGATTTTTGCTTTTGTAATTTATTGTTCAGAGTTGTCGCAAAATTGTATGACAATGCCATTCGTGCTAAATCGTAGAACTTCACAAATAAAAATGGTTAAAGAAGCTATGTTTTAATCCATGTATGGACCATTCATTTTGCTACCAAACCAAGGTAGACGACAGTGAGGGAAACAATTACAGAAATATCGTCTACGGAGACATCATCCTTGCGAAACTGTGCAATAGATTAATAGGTGCTTAATCTATTCTACCTCCTCTTCGACATCGCAACTCCTGCTAATATCTTTCAGCTCCAGATTTTAATTTTTAAAGCAGGGTAGTGCTGCTGATAATTCCGGAGAGAATGCGAACTAAGGCTGTCTTAATTCAGTAGGCTCTCTATTTCCATCAAACTTAACTCCAGCAATGCTGTGCTTTAGTTTGTTATGCATTATTTTTATTATGCTTTGCTTTAGAATTTTCCAATCATGTTCATGGTTGATATGACTTTTCGATGGCTTCTATAGTTGTATGTGTGACAGAGTTTGGTATTGTAGTTTTTGAAGTAGTAATCTCTATTGATTTCAAGGCGACTTTAAAGTATTCAAAAATAGTTATTTTCGCGAAGATGATTACTCTGTTGTTAGAAATGTTTGCTATTGCGACAGTTGTAGTTTCTGACTGAAAAACACTGCGCATATAAGGAAATCAGGAGGAGTATTACCACATTAGAGGTCTACTCTCATACTTACTTGCGACTCGTACAACAACCGTAAGGGGTAGCAAGTGAAGAGTCACTTAGACTTCTGCACCTCTAACAGCTCAAGTGGTGCCAAGTGTCGCTGGATTGAGTTACTTGATTATATTAACCGTAAGCAGTCATATCAAAGTATTTTTCCAGGGTCTTCTTTAAAATCCGTCCGTATAGAACTGGGTCCACTGAAACGGTTTATGGTTCCGCATCCAGGTTTTATAAGAAAGTAATCCAAGTGATTTGCGACAGCGACGGAAACCTTATCACCGAAGCGCAAGGAATTGACAGCATGGGCATCATATTTCATGTAAAAAGAGTGATAAGGTAAGAAGGGACACGGTTCTAGAGATAGTCAACGAAGACCTTGGTCTTCCAATACCTAGTATTAAAGCTTTGCTCACATACAAACAAAAGCTTAGGAAAAACCAGGCTGCCACATGGTACCAGTGGAACTTTTCAAATAAGAATCTGATGTGAGGGGTAAGAAATCAAAATGCACCGTATATTGTTTTTTAAGAGTTTTGGAAACAAATCGATTGTCCAACACACTAAGCAAAAAAGTCACTGGTGCGTGCGGTGACTGACTGTTTTGCTTAGTGTGTTGGACAATGTACATTTGAGCAGGCGCTTTGAAGGGAAATGCTAACCTGCCAATCACACAATCTAAATTTATATACTCGTAAACAACTCAAATACTTACAAACGATAATTTGTTTTCCCGCTGTTCGCAAATCCTTATTCCCATTATAGCCAAACTCGTAAGCATTCATACTCATTATTAAGCTCGTTCGATTTTTGCTTAGATTCACGGTTCATCAAACTCTAAAACAGAAACTATCCATGAGTATGCAGTGGTGCATAGGTAAGGGTTTTTTTCTTTATTAAAGGAAAATTCAAATCCCAGAGCGCTCAGGACTCGGTAACGGTCCATTGTACTACCAGGCAGAAATCCTCTTTTTGGTTTAGAGGTTGGAGAAACAAGGTGTTATTCGTTTCTCTCCTTTAGTGGTTGGCGTATGTTGTTGTTCCCCATGGGTGATTGAACCTGTACCGCACAGGTCACAAGCCAACACACATCCTCTACACCATCGCCACCACATAGGTAAAGTAAGTTTAGGTTAATGGGTTGAGGGGAAGGATAAACCTTTACCCGTCACACTTAAGTCAATGTAAACCCATAGACCCATTGTGATGCCCTGGGGGTTATGACTCCCTTATTGTGGAACCTTTGAACCTATGGATTTCTTAGCCATCCTGATATTGTTATGAATTTGTGCAAGTCATTCAGGGACTTGGCAGACAGTCCTTTAAAATCTTGGAAAAAGTGCCTTCCGAAGATGTTATTTCTTAAGTGAGAGTGAGGGACAGTGACAGAGGAAGTTTTGGGTGTCCTCATGCTCATCTTCGTCTCCACAACCTCTGCGCAGGTCATCGGTGCTAAGTTTCATTTTCTTTGCGTGGTAGCTTAGCATATGGTGTTCAGTGACGGCACTCATTAGAGAGGACAACGATTTTTTGTTCAGTTGTAGAATTCTTCATTCAAATTGTTTCTTGCTGTTAAGTGACCACATTTTCCTGGTTATAGTGGTTGAGCTCACTCCACCTTGTTTGCTGCTTTCAGTATTTTGTTCCCGATTGCCTGTTTAAGATTGCAGAATAGGGTCTTTACTGAAGTGTCTGCCTCGTTTAATTCAAGGGATGGTCCCCTTCTTGTCAGTTCACCAGCTCTCTCGTTTCCCGGCACACTACTGTGTCAGGGGACCCAGCATAATTTTACGTAGTGCTGCGTACCAAGAACCCATAGCTCTTCGCGCAGATTGGCTTAACAGAATGTCTGTCGAATTATTGACTGCCCCACACATTCTGATTATTTTAGTGTTTAATAGTTTTCTAGGTGTCTGTCGAAAGGTCATACATATAATACTTGCCATCGCTTCGCAAGACAAGATCACGTGCTAAAAAAGTTCTGTTGCTTGTTATCATTTTTTTCTGATGGTTGTATGCATGTTGGAACGATTGCTTGGAATATATGGAAAAGCGTATGTCAGCAATCATTTCGCAGACGCAATTCATTCTGATGTCCGCTTAGCGTTTGTCGTGCTTTTCAGAGAGGAAACTTCCAAAGAGGCAAACTGTGATGGGGATTGGTGTAAGTGAAGTGGAAGGGGCCTACAATTTTAAGCCGAATCCGGCCGAAACAGCAAATTTGAGAAGATTCTAATAACAATTGATATTCTAGGATGTTTGCCAAACGTTCGCAAGAGGCGGGGCAGTGGAAACAAATTTAGATGTTACTTGGCCGGCGTGATTAAAACCGGAGATCCTTAGATTAGTAGTCCAACACAGTGGTTGGTGTTTTGTATAAACGAAATTCGTTTCTTTCCTTGTCTAGCCATTTTACCTAGAGTAGCTCTAAATGGGATCGAATGATCTCTTTATCTGAGTCAAAAGGATTTTTTAAAGTAGGTCTACAAGAAAGACCAATTCTTCCATCGAAGAGTTGCAGTCGGTACATACTTTGACGTACAATTATTGCAAGGAATTGCCAGTAACTCACTTTGCGGTCATTTGCGTTCTAAGTTCAAGTGCAGTGGAAGTATATTTCGGGAGAATTAGAGCACGTCGTAAGTTATATTCAGCCCTACCATGATATACGTTCGGAAGAATTTACGATCGCTAAAAAAATACGAAAGATCGGAAAATCAGCTAACAAAAATACCTCCATGCACCGCATTTATTCTTAGTGCGTTGCTCCTATTTTGATATTTTAACGAACGCCATACATTTTTTCGGAGATTTTATTCCTTCGCTTCTTTTCTGAGCTACGTTGGCCTTGGTCAACCTCCTTTTCTGCCCTACTGTGTGACTGGATTCCATTGCATGTCTTAGTTTGGAATGAATTTCTCTTCGCACTATAAGACGTGTCCAATCTACTACCATTTCCTTCATTACTTTTGTTATTGCCTATTGTTACCTAGCCCTTTCTCGCATAGGTTTGTTCGTTCAAGAAAAGCAAACGGTGTATGTAGTAAATCTTCCATGATACATTTGCCGACCTCTGGTATCCGAACAAAAATTTTTAAATAAATTATACTTACCGATCTCAAGTTATCACTCTCTATTCCACTTTGACATTGTCTACAGCTTTCGATTACTCATTTTCTAACACACAGCCATTATGCCACTTTTATTACTTTAAAAAGGAAACAACCATAACAAGGATGAATTTAATTATATAATGTGCTTACGCTACCTAGATCTTCTACTATTCTCTATGATACTGATATTTTGCTTACAGCTACGGTATATGGTATACATTACGTATTACATGTCGTCTGACCTAAAACACACGACCCAATCACGATCCAATGTGCGTCCTCCTGTCGTCGGTTAGTTTCTTAAATTATTTTTCTGTTGGTTTGATATCACGAGTAGCAACTTGTCTATCACCTTGCTAGCCTGCTGGTGTTGCTGAATGAGCACCTGTTTGAGTTCTTGGATTTCTTGGGTGAGGAATTCGATGCGGTCGCCATTATCTTCTACTTTCTCCGTGAGGGCTGTGAGGGCCGAAGAATTCTCCATGTCGCCGCCGTAGTCTGGTGATTGAGTCCCACCATTGCTATTGTACTTGTTCTTGTAGGACAAGTAGGTAGCGGCAGAGTTCTTCGCCGATATCGTGTGGTCAAAGTGCTTTCGTTGTTTGCCCACCTCGTAAGCCTGCATGAGAATGTCACGGGGGAGGCGTTTTTCGCTGGGGTTTAAGGGTTTCACACATAGCACAACCCGATAAGCCTGCGGTGAGACTAACGCTGTGTAGTGGAGTAGATTGCGCAACCAGGTCGGCAGATATCCATTAAACAGGGCCGATTCGATGTAGGAAATCAGTTTTGTTTGACGAACGAGCTTTGAGAGCCCAGCGGTCTTCTTTAGTCCTTGAATATCATGCACAGCTATACCGACGAGGAGATTCATGAGAATTATAGTGACAAACAGGAGGAACAGAACAAATGTGATCTGGGCACTGATCTCGAGAAGAAACGGTGGATCTTTCCCGTCTGGATCGTTGATGAGCAGGGATAGATCCTGCTCACCGATCATCATCACAAGGACAGAAATGAATCCCATAAATGGATTAGCAAATGAAGACGAGGAGGGAAAAATCACGCAGAAACTTATAGTGAATCCCACCAGCATGCAAGAGTAGGCCATGAAAAGTTTGGCGAATTCACCCTGCACCCGCGTGTACATTGCCACATAGACATCGAACACGGGCAGCTGACCTATCATCAACATAAGATTTGTCCACCCCAGGAGGACTGCGAAGGCCCCGATGTGATTCTGAAAGGTGTAGGTCTGTTTGGTGTATATGTAAGATATGGCGAAGACGCTCGTGATGACAAACCACTCCATGATGTTCTCTACTTGCATCACGTAGTGTTTGAACGACGAGTACCCTGTTATCCCGTAAAGCTTTCGAAAGATTTCCACTATGGTGATCGCCACCAGCACCCACCATTGCATTTCCATGACGAAGGGGTTGTTTCTTAGCATATCGCCGAGGATGGATTGTTTCTGGCAAAGCTCCTGCGCTTGAATTGTTGTGTTGTCGTCCTTGCTGCCGTTGTAACAATTGTGTGCCAGTGCCGTGAGTACGTAAAGGGTTAGGAAAAGAACAAACGTGAAGCAGAATATAAGTCGCCCTATGTAGTACTTTCTGATCTTGCCCCACTTGATGTAGAGAAATGCGGAGCAAAGTGGATGCTCTAGGATTTCCTTCTGACCCTCGTCCACGAATGTGTTCAGATAACTGATCTCTCTCGGATGACAATGCTGCAAAAGTTGCCGGAAGTCCAGCTCTAGTTCGACCTCTCGATTTACCGGATCCTGTGAGTGATGCAAGGTGATAGCTGCGTCCAACTTCTGCCTTATCATTGCCACGGAGGAGGGAGTTTTTCGAGTGATCACATTCAAGGCTGATGTCCCCTTTTTTGATTTCGTGGTCACGTCAGCGCCGTGGAATATTAACATCTCGACGCACTGTACCAATCCATCGAGAGCGGCCAGGTGGAGAGCGGTAAACCCATAGATGTCCTTGTGATTGACATTGGCTGCCCATGAAATAAGCGTCTCTAGAATATCAAAAGCGTTTTCTGACTTCCCAACCGCAGCGTGCAGGGGTGTCCGATGGTCAAAGTCCTCTGCATTAGGATCAGCATTCCCATTACGCAAGAGCGATTCTACGCACTCCAAACTGGATGTCCTTGCAGCTAGATGCAAAGCAGTGAATCCACGATGGTTTTTTAACTTTGCATCAGCGCCCTTAGCCAACAGCAGATCGACGCATTCGACATTTCCTTCGTCGGCAGCTAGATGCAAGGCCGTCGATTCCTTCTCTCGTATGCAAATCCGCACATTGGGATCAGCTTTTGGCGCATTCAGAAGAGCTTCCAGGCATTGCGCATTCCCTAAATCAGCAGCCAGATGAATGGGATTCGTTCCGTTTGGTTTCAGCGAGTTTACATCGGCCCCCTCGGCAATGAAGAGATGAACGCATTCCAAGGCATTAGCCCGTACTGAACAATGCAACAGGGATTCCTCGCAATTCGGCTTGTTGGTGTCAATGGTGATGATTGCTCCATTGCTGATGAGCATCTTTGCAGCTTCCTTGGCATTACCAAACGCTGCACAGTGCAGCGGAGTATAACACTTGACCTGTTGATTCACATTCAATCCCTTGTCGATAAGGAAGCTTAACGACGATAAACACCCACTGAAAGCGGCCAGATGGAGAGCAGAGATTCCATTAGCATCGCAGTAGTTCAAATCAGCTCCGGCTGCCACCAGACCTTCGAGCAAATCCCAACGCTTAAGAAATGCAGCCCAAAGAAAACAGAAATTCTTTTCAGTCTTTGTGGCGTTTTCAAAGTGTGCAGCCGTATTCTCGGCAATCACATTGCCTTGCTCTATCTCTTCAAAGAAGCGTACTCGACCCGAACCGCTTTTCATCTGATCAATCAAACTGATGCGCAGCGTATCGTTGCAGATCTGAACGCTCAGCTCGCTGGCTGGCTCCTCAAAGCTGTCATACATGCTGGGCGCACTCTCAGCCGGTGGTGAAGGACCACATTCCATGTACTCGAATTCGCCAGGTGTCGGATATTGAGCCTCTAGCATTGCTTCGGGGTTATTGCGCCATCTAACCATCAAGTTGGGGTGAACCGTTTTAAATCTGAAAAGAAGAGAAGAGGTAAGGCATCTTTAGAAGTCGTAAGAACATAAAAATGTATCTGTTCTAGGAAAAGGGAGGAGAAGTTGTGATCCATAAAAATAATATAATCGAACAGAAATGGGAACCTTGAGAAACAACTTTAACGGCGAGATTATGATCTGAATAAGAAGGATCATAACCCTCCCACTTTACTGCATCTCTACTTTTTGACACGATCTTATGACTCAAACACATGTGCAGCAAGTGCAGTGCAGCAAGATTATTTGGATGCAAAATGGCACATTGCTTACTGCATGCCAATTCTTGGTGCAAGTTGTCTCTATTTCTAATTTTGATGCTCCGATTGTAGTAGAATAGCACAATTCGGTACTACTTTTCCGGTTTGACGTTTAGTGCTGTAAAATTCTATGACACATTAGTCTGTTTGGTAGTTCAGTGATATTTAGTGTCAGGAAAAAAACATACTGAATGAAGGCAATTTCTTACTGAACATGTGTTTCATGTGCTTTGATGCATGCACCACTGCGTGCGTCACTGCTGCACATGTATTTTCCCTTATTTGTGTAATTTGCCCAGAAAAAGAACAGTATATGAGCACCGGACTCGCAAATGCGGTGTAGAGCCTTCTTAAGCGTGAATTTTTTCCCCGAAGAAGATGTTTTTTTTTGTATCCATCAAATAAATGTCTAGAATAGGTCGGAGTGAATCAGGAACCAGGATTGAAAATATCAAGTTTTATATTTTTTTTAATACTTTTTAAACTGCCGTTCGGATACGGATAAACTGTTTAATTTCTAGGTCCCTTTCATTACTGACAAAAATATAACCTTGCATGGGAAAGCTTTGTCTATGTGCTTCAATTAAAAGTTCGTTGAAGAAACAAGATGGGAATTGCAGAAAACTTTTATGGTTTTATTTATACGTATTTCAAATACTTGCAGGCTTTGAATACAAAGAGGCTTTGTATGCTTCTTTGTCTCCAATAAAATTGGTAGGTGCAAGCTAAATACCTGCGCTGTGTCTTACGCCATAATGACGAAATAAAAGAATTCACGATGCACACTTGCCCCAAGTAAACGTGGTATTGAGATGGGAGTCGCTGTTTCATTTACTATTTGGATCAAAGCGCAACCAAAAAGTGGACATGGAAATCAAACTTTGTATGAGTGAAATGTCAGGGACGTCATTGTGAGGATTGTGATGTGAACCCAATCACATTTTGTGAAGAGCACAACCTACACTATTTTTTGTTCTCGATTAAACGTATTTTTTTCAAATATTTTCTGTGGATTTTAAAAATCTTCACACCTGTACTTTTCGGGTTTCAAGAGATAACCTCCATCCAATCACCATATGCACCACGCCACATGTTTAAGCGAGATGCAATCGATAGAAAAAACCGTAGGTGGGAAAGTGGTAGCGACAAAACAGATCTTGCAAACCTGGACCTTTGCCGCTCTGGATATTTGATCTCTCTAAACAGACCCCGTATGAGCACCACAATAGGTGCCATCACTGCGCACTGTCTCGTAAGACAAATTCCCAACAAGACGTAATTATTTTTGAAGAAGCTTCATCGAAGAGGAGGAGGTGTAGACTTTTATCCCCCTTTTCAACGTGACCTGCATCCTCTCAGAAACGACAACTCCATTTGGGTGCTTCTACAACGACCTTAACGATCTAGCTAACACTGACATCAGAAGTCTCCCCCAAGAAAATTATTCCCAGATCCACGTGGTAGCATAACAAATTTAGTACATATAAGTATTATTTGACATTATTTCTCAACATACAATTAAGTCTAACTTTGCCTGATCATTTAAATATCAACTGTACGCATTGTTTTGTTAATCACTGTGCTTAGTTGTAAAGAGAGTATCAAAAGTAAAGAGAGTACTTGGAGTCGTTCGATGTAAACTAGCTAACATGCCACCTTGCTTATTGTCTAACTTTAGTGCTGTAAATTACGTTGGTTATAGAACAAATTCTCTTTATGGCTTGTCAAAGCCAGCTGGATACGTTTGTCATTATTTTTATTAATCGTGAGGTGCAGGTTCAATTCTCAAAGGGAACAACAATGGAGAGAAACGAATGACACCTTGTTTTCTATAGAGGATTTCTTCCTGGTAGTACAATTAACCGATACCGAGTCTGAGTGTTCTGGGAATTGGATATCCATATTTTTTGCTTTTCCCTGTTAAGGACTCAGTTATAGCAATACGTAAAAAGTGGAAAAGTAAACACATTGGAACGAACACAACATAGGAACGATTTGTATCATTTCTGTCAATTGACTGAGAAGTTGAACAGAAAAAGTTCTCCATACGCAAAAATTTAAGAAAAAAATATTTTGTAGCTAATTTTCTGTTGAATTTCTAAATTTTTTGTGACATTAGTTTAATAATTAATAAGCAACATTTTAAGACAAAGATCGTATCGAACTACTACCCGTGCAGAGACCGGCTAAGAATATCACTGCAGTGCCCCCCGAAAAACATCGCTGGTCGTAAAAGGAGACTAAGGGGTGGAATAACATCTAGGCAATTCAAACATCCAGGTCAGGATAGAAAAACATTTAACATCTTAAAACTGTCTCGCAAGTGTGGACATCACCGGTGTCCTGGAAGTCCGATCAAACAATAATCAAGAATGGAAGCATGCACCTGTCGAAATCGTAAAAATAGAGGCAGGCCTGGATCAGACAAGTACAATAACACCAGCATATGATTGGCCTCCGTGATGAAGTGATCCGAATCCGAGAGGCCCGCCGATGTTCATTGACACAGCGTCGCCGAGAGCAATATTTTATAGAATGCAGAAAAACATTCTTCGTGGATACTAAAAATAGTATTCTGTGAATACTACATAGCAATCAATGGATGGTATTCTATGGGCAGTTATTTTTATGAAGTGCTTCACTCTGCGACATTTGCATCATTGAAATAGTAAGCTATAAAATGCCCACCTAACATTTTATGGTATTCTATTATTCTTTCTTTCTATGAAAAGTGACAGATGGTAAGCTATGAAATATTGCTCACTGAGACGCGGTGTGAGGTCAATTCGGCGAACCCCCAGGCTGACCAGGAGGGGTGCGGTAAAGTGGGAGTGTTATGATCCTCTTTTTTGTCGGGGTGCGAGACTTTCTACACTGGAGCAGTCAAACTCAATACTGGTCCATTGAACTACCAGGAAGACACACCACATTTTACTGTGAGAGTTTACTCGTTTTCCTAAGAAAAACGAGAAGGCGCTTCAATGATAAGGGGCTTAGGCTTACATCACTCACCATATCAGCACCAAATACCTGCCACCTGAAACTAGCAAAAGCAGGACAACCACAGATTAAATGTTCCGCAGTGTCGTCTCCACAGGCTTCGCAGTTGGTGGTATCGCTTAGGCCTAACACCTTAGGCCTGATCCCCTTAATCTTGATCATAACCTCGCCGAAAAGGAAGAAGAAGTTTGTCTGGAATTACTTATTTTAACTGGACCACAAAAAGCAAATCAACATTTTTGAGTTCCTATTTTACGTATCTGGGGCCTAACTTCAGGCAGTCTATCGTCTGATTTCAATCGTGTTAGATCTCTTGCTCTTAAAAAACAATGTAACTTCATTTGGAAGTTCTTTCGTTTGATCTTTACTTAATAATTTTTAGCGGTGCAGTCTTACTCGAATATTCGATCTAAAATATATTAGATCGACAAACAAATATCTGTAACTACCGATAGCGATAAATGTTATTAAGTGGTATTCCCAAACTAAATATACACGACTTTCATTGTTAAAATTATCGGTAATTACCGATATTAATTTTGCCCTCGCTAATTCTAACGAATTTATCATTAAGCAATTTAATTGTACATTTTTTCATGTCGTGGGTATGTTAGCCAACAAAAGCTGTACAAAAATAGCACTGGGAGTAATTCCTTTGTTGTCTAATTGGAACAATCTAGGTATGTGCTCAGCATTCATTTATCATAGGTAGGGTTGGAGAAAGCCTAATTTTATACTTTTCAACGTTTTGGTAAAAAAGTGGAGTTCCAATCATTATTTTGTTAACGTTTATTGAAACGAACACGCTGCTGAACTGGCCAGGCAAGGCTCGGGCCACCACTGTTCACTTGCGCCACCAATGCATGTTTCTCTGGTAAGAAAAGGGTCAGCAAAATATGTTTGTTATCATTTTGAATTTTAAATTTTGAAATTGAATTTCGATTCTCATATTTGTGTGCTTTACGTAAAAACGGATTGCAGAGCGAATGAGTGCCAAGGATAAAAACAACAAAGGACTATCTGAACTACAGCATTGTTGGGAGAGAATGCTGAATTCGTGCAGAATAACGAATAACGTATGCAGTGTTTAACACAGTGAAGTCGAATTTTGTCTAATTCGGTCGCTTAAATGCGGATTTTTAATAAACGAATTGTGCTGCTTAAATGCAAAGAAATTTGGTAAAATTTGGTAGCTGGAATGCAAATTTAACGAACGAATTGTTTTGCTTAAATTAGAGAAAACTGTATGGTTCGGTCGAGACACTTACGGGAGAATTGAATTTTGTTAAGGATCTGATTCAAAAACGAAAGTGGTAAATCGCGTATGCAGTTTTGCACTCGAATAAAGAGGATGAGAGTTTTGAAAAAAACCGAACTTCTTCCTTAAACCAGAATTAAAGGGATCATAACTCTCTCATTTAACTGCATCCATACTGGTCCGCCTGTGGGGTTCGCGGGTTCGAGCTGAGTAAATAACGACAGGCCTCCCATTTTGAATCACTTCGTCGCTGAGGACAATCAAATGCTGGTGTTGCTGCACTTGTGTATTCCAGGAGATTTTAGACCTGCTTTCTTTCGCGTTTGTATTGTAACGTTGATTGATATTGCCTTTTTAACAGGGGATCGTAGGATCTCTCCTTTGAACATGTTAGTACCAACTGAGTCGGTCGCGCTCCCTTTTTTTCGAGATAGGTTCTTTGACGTAAAAGCTTCTTCCGATATTGGAACTTCATATTCGATCAATCTTTGTTACTCCTGCTGTCATACAGGAAGAAGCATCTTCATCTCAGCTGCCATTAATTTGCCATCATAATTTCTGTACGCTGTCCAACATTGTGAGCCGTACGTGAGCGCCGGGCGCACAACTGCGCTTTTTTTCAGCTTAGGGCACTTTTCGATCACAGAAGACGCGATGCTTATTGTCGTCATCACAGCTTGCTTCGCTATTGATCATAGATCCCAGATATTTGAACTTTTCGCACTTGTGAATCACTCCTCCATTCATATAAATGTCTGTTTTGTTCGGACTAATACGATACCCATTCCCTTTCAAAACTTCCACCCATTTATCAAATGCTCGTTACAGAGAAATTTGATCCTCGCTTATGAGTGCTTTTTGGTCAACAAAAAATAACTGGTGCAATTCGTGGTCCGTCACTTTACCTTCAAGCAGATGATCAAGAACTGCAATAAATATCAAGGGACTTAAGATTTTTTTTTTTTTTTTTTTTTTTTTTTATAATTAGCGCGCACTAAAGGGATTTGTTGGGACCCTTATAATGTATTAGCTACACAGCGCGGGCGTTAAGGAAATTAGGGTGAGAGGAAAAGGAGAGATGCCGATGCACGTTGGTTTTGAATGTCTGTAGGTTATAATGTGTAGGAAAAATGGAGCGGGGAAGAGCATTCCACATTCGTGTTGTACGGCTGAGGAAAGATTCTTTGAACTTCGCTGTACGTCCGAACACAGGCTTGAGGGTGAACTGATGAGCATTCCCTGCATGGCGGGTATTGCGGTTGAAATGTTCAAGGGGAGGAATGCAACTGGCTATTTCGTTTGAGCACTTATGGTGGAAATAACGATAAAATAACGACAGGCAGGAGACATTACGACGATGACTAAGAGAGTCAATCGATCTCGCGATGTCTCGGTCGCCAATGAGTTATCGCGCGTTTTTGGATCCTGTCAAGTAGCTCCAAATAAGTTATTGGTGCACCGGACCAGATATGAGCGTTGTACTCGAGTTTCGGGCGAATAAACGCCTTATAAATTGTAGCCAGATCAGAAGGGGTGAAATATTTCTTACAACGCTTAAGGAAGCCTAGACATTTCGCGGCGTTCTTGGCGACATCGAATATGTGGTCATTCCAACGAAGGTTGTCATTAACACACATACCGAGAATGGAAAGTCTTTCGGTTTCAGCGATGTAAGTGCCATTCATAGATAATGGCAGAGTGTGTGGGTTTTGCTTTAATGACAGGAGACAGCATTGAGTTTTGGAAGCATTAAATTCCACTCTATTGGTTTTACCCCACTGAGTTATGCTGTTAAGATCGGAATTTAATGAGCTTAACATACGTTGCCGTTCCAGTTCCACACCCGAAGCTGAGGGGCGTGACCCAAGAAACGAATATGAGAAGCTGAGGGTACTGTCATCAGCAAAGGAATGGATTGGATTAGAAGTAACAGACAGTAGATCATTTATAAAAATGAGAAAGAGAGTCGGGGACAGAACAGAGCCTTGGGGGACACCAGCATTTATTTGGTGAGTTGCAGACTTGAAGCCGTCCAAAACAACTTGAATTGAACGGTCCGAAAGGTAATTTCTAATCCATTGAAGAAGAGTATCATCGATTCCAAATGCACGCATTTTCGACAAGAGAGCTTGGTGCCAAACTCTGTCAAATGCTTTTGAAATATCAAGCGCAACGATCTTACTTTCACCACCTTGGTGAAGAGATTGGTTCCACTTTTCGGTTAGATATGTCATCAAATCACCAGTGGACCTGTTGCTGCGAAAACCATACTGCCGGTCATTAAGAAGTTTTCGCGATTCAAGATATTTCATTAGCTGACGGTTTATCAGCGTTTCCATGACCTTAGAAAGAAGGGACGTAAGTGCAATTGGTCGGTAGGAGGAGGGAGAAGAAGATTCGCCTTTTTTTGGTACAGGCTGGACAGGCTGGACAGATGCTTCCCTGGTGTACACCGACTTTGATTGCCAACTCCTCGGTGACGCCAACGGGTAATCTTACTCTTGTCTTTACTCCCTCATACATGTCCATGATGATCTGTACGTAATTATCTGGAACTCCTCATTGTCTTAGCGCTACCTATAACGGAAATAATGTAACGAATCACGATGTCTTTACATCATAATCTTTATGCTTTGGATTGCATCGGTGGTTGATTTACCTGCGACAAACCCATACTGGTCTTCAGATAGCCGTATTATATATTCGGCTTCGATCGTACACCCGCTCAACGATCTTCATGGTGTGGGACATCAGCTTCATTGAACGATAATTGTTACAGTCTCTGCTTTTCCTTTGTACAAGGGAAGAAAAAAACTTTCCCTCTTCTACCTTCAACGAAACAATACTTAATTTTAAGGAAATCAGAAACTTCTCCGTCGTCATGAACTTCGTCTGGTCCTTATTAACTTCCAGATCGATGATGTCGATATCTTCTACATACCCCTGTAGAAAAAAAATCACATCGAAAGTGCCCCACCCAGATGATCGCCTTCTTGATTTTTTTTGAAACTGTTAGGGTTGATACTGTAAAATATTCAGAAACTATGCACTACAAATATTAATTAAAAGCAAAATACTTTTCAACATTCTTTTGGAAAAAAATTATTCCGAATCTGCCGAAAAAGTGTCAAATCTGCCCCACCCTACCCTACAAAAATACTAAAAAAAAAATATTAGGCATTATTAAATTAGAGGGCGTAAAACCTAGCTTCTCCAACCACTTTCCTTGCGAAGTGGAAGGGACCTACAATTTTACGCCGAATCCGAACGGCAAATTTGAGAAGCTTTTCATGACAATTGATACTCTTGGATGTTTGTCAGACGTTCGCAAGAGGTGGGGCAGTGGAAAAAAAACTCAAGATGTTACTTGGCCCGGGCGGGAATTGAACCGGGGACCTTTCGATTAGTAATCCGACACACTAACTATTGAGCCACTGCGACCGACATAAATACTAACGGGTCCGCCAAATAACTTTTTTTTTTTGAAAATGCTATAAAAAAAAAACTACTGAATATTTTCTGAAATTTCTTTTTTTATTTGAAAGTACAATCCTTCGGGTAATAATGGAAAATAATTTCATTCAAATGGCTGCCTCGGCTGGCCATGCAGTAGCCTATAGTAGCGTCATACCAAGGTCTTTATGCAAAAATCGTCTCAATGATGTCTCCGAAATGTTCAATTGTTGAGAACGACGGTGAATTGATGTTGATGGCGTTTCACGCACACTTTCTGCCACAGCAGCAATATTCTCGGGTGTACGCACTGTTTTTGACTTTTCACGCTTTGGTTTATCGATGAGGATGCCAGTTTCTTTCACTTTTTTCACAAGATAACGAACATACGGAGCTGACGGTGCTTCTCTTCTTCTAAAATCCATACGCAATTTTCGCACACATTCTGCAACATTACCATGATTTTCAAAGTAATGTCGCAATATTTCCCAGCGTTGTTCAAGCGTATACACAACCATATTCGTTCAGCGGAAGGATAAAACTAATTATCTGTCAAATCAGACATGAGCTAAGTGTTACCATTCACGAAATAAGCACTAGTTGAAAAAAAAAACGTTAGATGGCGGACCCTCTACTTCGCTAAAAAAAAATTCTTTTAAAACTTATGTATTCCAAAAATCCCTTTTTCAGGTAAGTCAAACCTACTCCAGGTTATTTTACCAAAATATCTGCTACTTTTTTGCTGCCCAAACTGCTATTAACCATATACGAGTAGTTTGTAGATATTTTAAAAACGACCCTTTTTAAGTAAAGCCAAACAAAATAAGACCATTGCTTTTTACTCTCACACACAGGATCTGACACACACCCGTCACATTTTACTTAATTGTTGCTGACGGATAACAAACACCGACCAACAGAGCCTTAAGGTTTTGAAGGCAGGAACGCTACCATCAGAAATGTAAAAGTTGAAACAGGTAGTTCGTATTTCATGGTTTGGTTTTGAATTGTCTGCCTCTGTTTTCTGTGGTCGTCGTTGAAGGAGAAAGCAGTTTTCAATTTTAGTTTATTTTATAAATTACGATATTTTTAATACTTAAAGTATTTATAGCATCTTTGTATTTCTTTCTATTTCGCTTATGCGAAAGGATTGAATAAATGACATATATGTACTTGAAATTGTGTTTTGTGGCCAGCAGCTACAACCGTCATCGGCGATGGAACTATTCAAAAAAGCATTATTCTTGTTAAACAAATTGTCTTTTCAATTAGAATTTTTTTTTCTTTCGTCTAGCGCAAACATTAGGCAAAATCCTTGGTTCGTTGTGCAAGTTTAACAAATTTAACCAATCTTGCGACGATGTTTTCAGTGTTCCCATCCCAACATTCAAACGCCTATATTTAGAGCGGATTTATCTCTTCTTTTCATTTTGAGAGAATTTATGTCTGTTGCGCCTTGCACCGTGTGCTGTTGTTTTCAAGATCTTGTGCCTGAGTATCTTGTTTTTACCCGTATGACCGTATGCGACGTTATTTTATTAAAAAAAAAATGGCCGCCTTCGGCTACATCCTTACGTCTTCACTACGTCTCACTTAAAGTCCTTACTATGTCTCAACTTAAAAGCTTATTCAGAGCCGAGTCAGCGAACTTCATGATGCATTAAATGATCGTTCGGATTAAGCTATTTATTAAAATAAACTTTTATACGGGTGAAGGTCTTGTTGCAAAATTCAACCAATAAAATGCTGTGAAAACCCAGTTTTTATGTTCGATGAGAAACTGATAAGACTGCCTCACACTTCTTGAACAACAAAAGTTATGTTTGGGAGAACTCAAGGCACCAACCTTATGTTAAAAAAATAATATCTTTACCGACTTGTCTTCACCAAACCATCAGAATTTCTCGTAGACTTCTTTAATTTGCCATAAACCCAAAAGAACAGCCCATGCGTAATCTTCCACATTATCTGAACGATGTTTTGTGCAAACATTTTCACTCCAAGAGATAAGGAGACCGATCTTGTGTTACTATTTCTACGTATTTGTTCCCTTCGCGTATGCCTTCGGGCTATACTCTTATGAATTGTCATTTTGACTATTGGAACGTAATAAGATATCGAATTTAAATCACTTGATAAAACAAACGCGAATATAAATGCATTTTGAAATATTGAATCGATAACTGATGCCTGTTCAAAGAGACGACTGTTATAGTCATTGCCTAACAAATTCCGCAACAAAAAAACTGTTAAACATGTTGTACGTCTATGATTTGGTTGAACGCGAGTTAATTTTCAACGAACACTGCTCTAGTTCTTAGAAGACACGTCCCATTACAACAAAATTAGACGTATCGATGCTTACACACGGTGACGCTGTTACATACATATAAGCTATCACTAAGCATTCCATTAACTATGAAAAAGGCACGTACCTAGTCTCGTTTGTATTAATCCAAAATCATCGAAACTCACCTGTTGTTTTCGGACAAGGGCTGTTCGGCTTCATTCTTTGACACAACACTGACTGCTCGCGATATCCGCCTCGGCTTCGTAGAGCCCTCTTTGTATCCCAAGTTTTCCATGTCGTCGCTTATAAATAAATCTGTATAATTGTCGTATTTTGAAGATCATTTAAACATGAGTTTGAAATGCTACTTCTTTCCGTCGTTATTCCCTTCGTCGACGTTGTTTAGATTCTTTTATGGTTCATGTCATTTTGAATCTAATGAAAAAAAAAACAAGTTATGTCAATAGAGTTCAAGCTTGGAAAATGTTCATAATGTCGATCGCCTTTATCAGTTTGTGTCTGTAAGTAACAATACATTCGAGAACCGTTTTTCCCGTCATGAATTTATATAACAAGTACCAGCAGCTTACTTTACTTGTAATTACCACCACCAATCACTACTAATGCCAAAATTACTATGAAGTTTAAAAACATAGCTAAGACGAGAGTTATCTACAAGGTTTGGACCAAGTTCTTAGATACTCTTTCTCCGAGATAAGCGCACTGGAATGTGTCATTTTTCACAGGAAAAAAGATCTATTGAGCTGCTTCTGAATTTTAAGATCATCACACGCCATAAAATTATCTTATTTACTTACGTCAGCCATTAGTTGTTATTATCATGAGTTAATGACAAGTGTGTGTTTAACGAAAACATTGCAGATATTTACCTTAAGATAGAACAATACTGAAGATGACGTCCAATTGACACATTGTTGACTACAGTCACATATATGTACACTATAGTGTAATGAACTTAAATGTCATTATCATTGGGCTTCCAGTTTCCAGTATCAGGTGTAGGTAAATAGGTTTTTTTTGGTAAAACGTGAAAATTAAGTTGTTGACTTATGCTTTGCATTTAAATGAGCATTTGCGCAGTGTCGATCGGCAATGCCGAGCAAAGATTCAAGAAATCTTGCAGAGGCTAATGTTGTGCAAAATACTTTGAATATTGATTAAATGCAACAAACTGTCTGCACGGCCCGCGCCTTTTGTGTAAATCTGCTGCAGTTGAATATATATTTGTCATTCTGATGATGACCAAATGTATGCTCATTGATATGCTGATTGTGACCGATGATCGCAATCAAAGTACGGCTTGTGGCCTAGAGTGAACGTGCCATCAGCAGATGACATTCGGTAATGGTCTTCCAAAGTATTCGTTTGTAGGGCACGATCTTGACCAGTGATGGCCCTTGGTGTTAAAAGCGTGATTCTACAATGTCTCTTTGGGAATATATTTTCAAAAGAATTCGATTGATGAATATTTAAGAGTAGGCATTTAGAGGTGCTATTAGAAGCAATATAGAGTTGGTTTTTCTTAACAAAGTATAAAGTGTATTAAGTTTAAATATAACACTAACAACAAATGATGCAAATGCTGCGGAATGTAACGACATCATTCTCTCCTCCTTCAAAAGTAGTTGCGAGGTAAAGCGTAAAGGTGTGTACTATGGTGGAACGAAAACCCAGAGACTATCCGGAAGAGAGTAAGAAGCTTTTTAACAAAGCCAAACGCTTCGGCGCTAGGGATACAAATCCCTGCTGCCCATATGAAACCTAGAGTCGTGTAGATCTTTAAGGGCATCCTGGCGTGAAAAGTGCGGGAAGCTCGAAGAACTTCCTGCAGTGGCACGCATTTAAAGGGCTCTTTCAAAGGATCAAAAAAAAGCCACAGCTTTGGGTATTCCATCATATCCCATCCCTCTCTTCGCTGCTGCCTTAGCTTGACTATTGCAGGTGGCGTACGGTTTTCGTGTGTGCCATGTAATGGTTGGGTAGAGGCAGAATCTGCCGGATAGCGGGTCGTGTGCTGTTGATTTTGTTGGTGGACCAAAACAAGTTTACCGTACGGGCGTAACACCTGCGGCATTTTTTTTGGAAATCTGACGCACATCTTCAATTCACGGCTTTTGCTTAGGTAGCTTTGGAGTTTGTGTTCATTCATGTTTGTCTCTTATAATGTGCAGGAATTTTGTAATGAATGTCAATAACATTCGTGTGTTGAGGAAACCTTTTTTCATTGTACGCCCATGCTTTCCACAATAAACCAGCTGTTTTGGGACTTAAGTAGACCCAGACTACCCTTGGCTCTGATTAAACAGAGTTAAGTCTACTTGGTAACAACTTAGTAACATTATTCTTTCCCTATCGCAGTCACGCTGCTTATATACGTAGTGACGTAGCCTACCGACTTCACCCCAAATATGCTCAATGTTCCAATCCAGAATTTAATTTCTTTTGGCTCAAATTTCATGACCGTAGGCAATTAATCCAATACTGTTTTATGTACAGAATCCTCAATTTGGACAGACATTCAACTTAAAATAAGTTAATGCGCTTTTTTGATTTCATCACAAGAATTGTGGCCAATTCATATTATCTTCGACCTTCTGGACAGACAACACCCGAAGGAAGGTATGTAGGGGTTTTTGCCGAGTTAAACAATCTGACTCAGCTTTAAAAGAGCCGACACGCGTATTACCGCTTCTAGGTTTGTCAGACCATTGTGTCATATCAGCAAATTTCTCGTACTCCAACCGCATAGCTAAAGAAGAAACTCCTAAAAGAACCGTATGGCAATACGTGAAATCCAATTCGGAAAAACTAAACGGTCTCTAAGAGTTTTACCTAGTCGCTGTGCTTCTTCGACAGCGACGTGGATGCTGCATCTGATATGATAACAAACATAATTTAAAACAAAATTAAATATTAGGCAGTAACGGCCCATACAGGGCCTAAACCTAGCTCACCAACCATTTGATTGTGCAAAGTGGATAAGGGACCTACAATTCAAAGCCGAATCCGAACGCCAAATTTGAGAAGCTTCTCATGGCAATTGACAATTTGTCAGACTTTCGCAAGAGAGGGGAGTGGAAAAAAACTTTAAACTGTTACTTAGGCCCGGCAGGATTTAAACCTAAGACCTTTAGATTAGTAGTCGATAACATAATTTTACTGGGTATGAAATGCTTTATCCCTAACGGGATAAAAAGTATCAAACCCAAGGTAAACGCGTGGTGTGACTCGAGCTGCAGAGGCTATCAGGTTAAAAGAGTTAGGCTTTCGGGCATGTAAGGCCAATATCTGAGGAAAACCGAATAAAGTTTAGACCAGCCAGAAATGACTGCAATGCTTTTATCAATGGTGTTAAATTCTCCTACGAGCAAAAGCTGAGGCAAAAAATACTACAAGTCCCATGGGTAGTAAAAGCTTTTGGTCGTTTGTTAAAAACATCAAGAATTCTACCTCTTCATCTGTTCCGATACTCATTTACAATCACATTCCAGCTGTCTAGATAAAGTCAATCTGCTTGCTGCTCACTTTGCCGCTCCCAGATTGTGCTTTATCTCCCCCGTCCTACTCGAGCGCGTAGAATACTCCATGGGACCAATCCACTTTCCCAGATGTTTTTTTCCCTATCGTTCTGAAGAGGTGCTCTTCTACGCCGGCAAAACCACTGCGTAAGCTTTTCTATCTGTCCTATTCTTCATGGCTCCTACCGAAAAGATGGAAAACAGCGTTTGTCCAGCCTGTTCCAAAAAGGCGAATCTTCTTCTCCCTCTTTCTACCGACCAATTGCACCTACGTCCCTTGTTTCCAAGGTCATGGAAACGCTGATTAGCCGTCAGTTTACGAAATATATTGAATCCCGGAACCTTCTTAATGACCGGAAGTATGGTTTTCGCAGCAACCAGGATGTTTGTTGAGGTCCCACTTCAAAAAATGGTCTTAAGTTTGAAAATCTAGGTCAATTGAATATTTCGGGACGATAAAGGTGTAGTTTTTTATGCCACAATCTCTTGCCTTTTAATACTTTAAACTTAATAAATATCGGCAGGTTTCCAGGTTTGGGATCACTGAGGCTAATCAAATGTTAGTATAATTACATTTTGTTTTCCAAGAGTTTTCAGGCCTGCCTCTTTTTCAGATTTTGATGCTGCGGTTACTGATTACTGTTTGATCGTCCTTTTATGACAGCGCTGACCTCCAGTCGGGTTTGCATGCACTATAGTGGAAGTTTCAAGATGTTAAGTGTGTCGCTAAGCTGAGCTGAATTTTAAAATTGCCTACAAACGAGTCTCTCCTTATTCGCCTTTTACGACAAGCGCTGTTATCTGAGGGGCGCTACCACGTTCAAATATCAAATATTTCAAAATCTGATTCCATCAGACTTAGTACATTTTCAGGACATAGACGTTTTTTTTATCCTAAAGCATGTGTTCATTAAGAAAGCACAAGTTAGGCTAGTGATTAAGCATTGCTCCCTCATCTGGAGTTCCGAACTTTAGTTTTTCAGAGCAAAGAGATGTTTTACCCCGAAACAACTCTTCTTAAAGCTCAAGTTTCTCGACAGTATTCAGAGGCGTCGAGTTCGTCCAATTGATTACCCAGAATAACATAACATCTCCAACCATTGGCTCAACGAAAACTTGTCGCTGATCTTTGTCGGTTTTATAGATAAACTACCATTGGAGATGTTCTTGGAAACCAATCGAAATCATTCCTAGAAACACATAATTAATTCGTCCAACTTGGCAGGATGCTCATGCTTACCATCTGACGGTACATTTGTCAACTGCCATAATAATACATTTTTATTTCGAACAAAAAAAAACTTTGGAACTCGCTTCCGAGTGATATAATTCAAGAAAAATACAATTTACAGCAATTTTAGGTTAGAAACAACCCTTATCTGAAAGCATCTCGGGCGATAGCTTAGCTTTATAGGTTGGCCTTCTCTAAGAGAAGAATAAAACAGGAAAGCTTTAAATTTAAAACCTCACGGTGTTCATAGAGTACATACCCGCTTTTTAATTAAGTTATTAATCCCTTACTTTCCTTTAAAAGTTGTGCATTTTGCACATCGTCTGTACAAAATTCGAGTCCACACACAAATTGTCATTAGGTATGGTCCATTGGAACCAAAAGGATTTGGTATTGTGCAGAATCTTTGATAGTTACAAACCTTTGACAATTTTGAACCCGAATTCAGTTCGCAAAACACTCGAATTGAAATGTGTCCCACTTTTAACTTTGACGATTGCAGAAAGGCGGTTCATTTTTAAACGAAGTCTTCGATAACAAATCATGTCGTCATCCTCTTGTAGATCGTACACGAACTTCCACAGCTCCCCTTCAACAGTTGTGGTGGTGAAACCGGTTTTTAATTTTGCCTTTGATTTTGTGTTAGGTATTCAGCGGTTTCTAACTGGAATTGTTTTCTTGTCAGTGTTAAACCTTTGCGTTTATAAATTATTTAAGCTATATATTAAATTAAATTGAATTGTCCTTATAAGTTTTGTGAAAAATAATTTGTTTACCAAAAACGCATCATGGGGAACTTTCGACGAAAGCACATGGGGCAGTTATGACACAAGTCGAAAATGTCCCATGTTCAATTTTAGTATGTAATAACTTAAAGCTAAAATAAGATATCTGAAAACGCTTTCAGAATGGTTCGTTTCTATAAAAAAAAATAAGGAAAAAACTACTTACAGGTATGATATCAACGAAACAATACTTAAAAAAGCTGTCGAAGACATTTCAAGTAAACCAGCAACTCCGCCGTTGGCATGTACTTGGCCTTGTCCTCATGAACTTCAAGACAACCAATTTCGTCTGTTCTTAAATCGCCGCAAAAGCTTCTACCACGACTACGGCAAGCTGGAAACTGTCGATGATGTCGATATCTTCCGCATACCACAGTAAAAAAAGTCTGATCGAAAGTGCCACACCTAGATGACGTCTTTTTGGACAGATTTTGTAAAAACTTTTTTGAAACTGTTAGGGTACTGTAAACTATGCAAAAACTATGCATTTCTGTAGTACAAGTATAAAAGTTTCAAATAAAAAAAACAATTCTTTTCAATATTCTTTTGCATAAGAGTTATTCCGAATCTACAAAAAAAGTGTCGAGCTTGCCCACCCTATCCTACATATAAACTTTTACGTTGAAATACTTGTTGAACCTGTATGAGTCGGCGCATTATTTTGTTTATTTTAATATCCCAGTTCAGAACTAACCAGCACATACCCAATTGAGCAGAAGACGATTTTCGATGTTCCATTGGAATCCAAGAGTGAATTATTGAGTGGGATAAATGGAAAACGATACAAACCGACTTTTTCTTGGCACAATTTGATTGTTTATTCGATGATTAACAATTTGTAGTGAATTCTAGCAACCGTATTTATTAGATTTCCTTTAAACACTTTTTATAAGTAGCTTAGTTAAACATCGCATTTACAATTTTCCTTCGTGTGTTTACTAAGCGACGTTTGTGTCTCGATGAGAAACACTCACCATTCTTGTACCAAGAGCATAAGTTTTTATAAAGTCAGTTGCGTTTGACAGATTGTTTTTGAAACAACTACTTTTTTGTGCATTGATAATTTTCGAACGTTCACGCATGGCAAAATGTTCGAAAAATGAAGCAAACTCATTGGTGAAAAAGTTGACAGAATAAGAGAAAACTGCCATCGGCCATCAATTGCCAGCGCAAATATTGGCCGTAAGGTTACGCAAGTCTTAAGCAACTTTGCTTTGGTTTTGTAAATTGTATAAAAATCATATTTTCCTGCGTAAGGACGGCTCTAAAATATGTTTAGAAAGAAGGTCGCAGCACGGCGGGAACTTGCTGCGACAAAAAAGTACTCGAACGCCGAAACAATAAAAAACATAGGGGCGGGCTACAGTCCGCTGGGCGAACTGTTGGATACCCTATTCTTATTCCTATATCTCACAAGTGGGCGTGGCAAAAATTTAAAGGATTTTATCGAAAAAACTAAGCTTTTGTAAATAAAAACGCTCCCTAGCTCAAACTTTGGTTTTTCAATAAAATTGTTTTATTTAATTGTGGGCGTGTCAGTAGGCGGATTTAAAAAAAATTTAAGTATGAGCATAAAGGGCACCTAGAGGGTATATACTATAAATTTCAGCTCCCTAGCTCAAACTTTGGACTTTTAAAAATAAAAATAAAATAATTGTGGGCGTGTCAGTAGGCGGATTTTGAAAATATTTACACATGAGCATAAAGGGCCCCTAGAGAGTATATATTAAAAATTTCAGCTCCCTAGCTCAAATTTTAGTTTTTCAAAAAAAATATTTTATTTAATTGTGGGCGTGTCAGTGGGCGGATTTTGAAAATTTTATGTCCCAAGCAGTTTTATGGGCCAAAGATCATATATAAAAAATTTCAGCTTTCTAGCTCAAAATTCAATTTTTCCCAAAATTTGTTTTATTTAATTGTGGGCGTGTCAGTGGGCGGATTTTGAAAATTGTATGTCCCAATCAGTTTTATGGGCCATAGATCATATATAAAAAATTTCAGCTCTCTAGCTCAAAATTCGATTTTTTCCAAAATTTTGTTTTTTTGAGTTTGTGGGCGTGTCTGTGGGCGGATTTCAAAAATTCTTAAACTTGATTATTTTGGGACCCTAGAGAGTATATGGTTAAAATTTCAGCTCTCTAGGTCCAGTTTAAAGGCCTAATTTTTGCCGACGGACGGACGGACGGACGGACGGACGGACATGGCTAGATCGACATTACTATCGATGCTGATCATAAATATAGTAACTTTTAGGGGTCTACGGGCAATATTAAGGTATGTTACAAACTATGCGTCAAAATTAATATACCCCTAGAATAGGGTATAAAAACCTATTTGCATACGTCAACAATATAATACAGAAAGAAACAAATATAATCAAAAACTCATGCCAACAACACACACCAAAGTAACTTAAAGGCATTTAACAGGATTTATAATTCAGCTCAAAGAAATTTCTTGGGCTTAAATTCGCAGCATCTCTCGTTCGCACTGTCTTCGAAGGAAAATATTACGAAAAATCACTGTTTTGGGTTGAGTACACGAATACAACTTTTATAAACGAAAAGTGTCGTCATAAAAAGATATCACAGTATACAACTGCAAAAAAAAAAATTCTTCAATTTTTCCCGAGTACATTTGAGCACGTGCATTTGCCAAGATCTTGAAATTGAAAGAATCATCAGTTTTAAATATTTGTTCCTAGAATTCCGTTCTTATCTTAAGCAAATCAAAGCAGAGGTGTATAAAATAAATAAAGAAATTAACATTTTATAACACTCCTACCTTCTGCAGCTACAATGTTTAGGGGACTATCAAAACGAATCAAATTACGATTGTTTGCCCGACTTTGCGGTACGATGATTGTCATAATAATAATCGCTTTATGATGGTCACTTGTTTTGGATAATAAAGGTAATTCATAAGTTAATTGAACATAAGTGGTTCATAAACGTGAAATATAAAATTGTTGGTAGTAATTTCTGGATTTTTTTATTGAACGCGAACCGAGTGCTATGTGCTGCATAAAAATGTTTGTTTTCGTTTGCCATATGAATTTTTAAATTGCAGAAAATCATAGAATTATAATACATAGAATTTAAAACCTATTCCGTCCGAAATATTATTATCTTTGTGTTAACTAAATATCAAGGTTCGCAGAACGATAAAATATGATTCGTTCTCTCATGAAAAGTTCGCAAAGGAATTTGATTTCTGATTCGATCGCGAACCTTATTTTTCGGTTCGTTTACAAATGAAATTCGTTTTCACGATCGAATCATCTGTTGCGATCTGTAAAATATAGTTCATCCGCGAATTTATCACGTGCGAACTATTGGAGATCAGTTCGCGAATGGTTCTCATAAGAAAAAAAAAGTCATTTTACATGAAAATTATATTACATATTTTAATATTGAAAGAACTTAAGTGAAAAGTATTTTTATTACATATTAAGATTTTGGAATAAATGTGCATTCAGTTTAACTAACAAAACATTATTTATTGTTTCTTTGGATAATTTGATTCTTTTTTTTGTCAAAAAAAAAAACAGGTAGAGCGCTAAAAGCCCGTTCAACAGGGACTTGAGTTGATGGCACTGCCAGTACTACTTGTGTAAGTTTTCCCAGAAGAACCTCTTTGCTACTCAATGTTTTCCAATGCTCAATTTTCTCTTACAAAGTAAGCAAGTTGATTCGTCAGCTTCTTCATTATAAGAAACATATTAATTTCACTCAAATGTCTTTATTTTCCATATTTCAACCAAAATAATAACTATTGAGAATATAAATCGCGAATCGAGAATGATTTGTTTTATGGATCTTTACGGACCATATTCTACCTGAATTTCTTTTTTCCGATCTCTCACGAACGAGAGATACAGAAAATAAAGGATGCAGTTCGTTTGTGAGAGAACTATACATTTTTAAAGATCGAACATTTTATCGTTCGCGAACTTTATTTTTTATGGTTCGTGAGAAGATCGATAAAGAACGATAAAGATTCTTATTTTATCGTTCGCGAGCGATATTTTACGAACCCTGCTAAATATTCTATAACGTATTTGGAGGGAGATTTGTTGTGTAGATTATTCCTGAAATAAGAGATGCGTCAATCCTGATTTTTTCGATCTTTGTTACCCGCTAACAAAAAATGATTAATGATTGCGATGAACAACCACAAGGCAATCTATTACAAAATCATTTCGTTTATTCGGTTATTCGGTTAGCCAGTTTTTTTTACATTTTTAGCTACCCTTGACAATAAGGCTGACACTGCGACTTGATAGATCTTCTTCTCGTTCAACAAGAAGAACGATCTATTGCATCGAACAGGGTTTACTAACCCACGAGATGCATTACCTCCCTTATAAAGGTCAAAACATATATCCCTCTTAGCATAATTTCTCAACTCTGCTGACGTTTGTATTTCTTTGTGGAAAATACGTCTTAACCCAATATACTGTCGGATATTCACAGAGAATGTGATATTTGAATATTTGAATATTTTTTGAATATTTTATTTATTACTTTCTTTATCAATTTCTAACATAAAACAGATAAGACTAGGTATAAACACAATGATTAATAATTAAATAAATAAAGAATCTGCATTCTATAGTTCATACGGAGCTAGAGGCGAAAGCAGGTTTATAATAACATGAAGTGGGGCTACGACAAGACTTTAAAATTAATAATAACAATATTATTTTTTATAAATTATATTTAATTAAATATGATAATAGACCTTGGGTGCAATAAAACAAGGCATTTTATAATGTACGCGCACTAAAGGGATTTGTTAGTACCCTTATCATGTAGTAGCTACACAGCGCGATTATTGTACGGATGAAAAGGAGAGATGCCGATGCACGTTGGTTTTGAATGTTTGTAGGTTATAATTTGAAGGAAAAATAAATCGTGGAAAAGTATTCCACATTCGTGTTGTACGACTGAGGAAAGATTCTTTCAACTTCACTGTACTTCCGAATACAGGCTTGAGGGTGAACTGATGAGCATTCCTTGCATGGCGGGTATTACGGTTGAAATGTTCAAGAAATAACGATAAAATAAAGAAAGACAGGAGACATTACGACGATGACTAAGAGAGCGGTTAACACCAAATCCTACCTCAAAAACTTGAATAAGGTACAAATGATTGCTTGTCTAGGAATAACTGCTTCTATAAAATACGGATAAGGTAACAGGCGCATCTTCTCAGCGGCACTTAGTATCAACCAGTGTTTCCGACCGCCAGACTACTGCAGTGTTTTTTCAGGCTGAAATCTACGCAATTAATTATAGAGTCAACAGATCTCGCCATGTCTCGGTCGCCAATGAGTTTTCTCGGGCGTTTTTGGATCCTGTCAAGTAGCTCCAAATAAATTATTGGTGTACCAGACCAGACATGAGCGTTGTACTCGATTTCCGGGTTGATAAACGCCTTATAAATTGTAGCCCGATCAAAAGGGGTGAAATATTTCTTACATTGGTTAAGGAAGCCTAGACATTTCGCAGCGTTCTTGGCGACATCGAATATGTGGTCATTCCAACGGAGGTTGTCATTGAAAAACATACCGAGAATACAAAGTCTTTCAGTTCAGAGATGCAAGTGTCATTCATGGATAATGACATTGTGTGGGTTTTGCTTTAATGACAGAAGACAGAATTGCGTTTTAGAAGCATTAAATACCACACTGACTTATGCTCTTAATATCGGAATTTAATGAGCTAAACATACGTTGCCGTTCCATTTCCACAACCGAAGAAGAGGGGCGTGACCCAAGAAACGAATATGAGAAGCTGAGCGTACTATCATCAGCGAATGAATGTATTGGATTAGAAGTAATAAACAGGAAATCATTTATAAAATTGAGAAAGAGAGTCGGCGACAGAACAGAGCCTTGGGGGACACCAGCATTAATTGGGTGAGTTGCAGACTTGAAACCGTCCAAAACACCTTGAATTGAACGGTCCGAAAGGTAATTTCTAATCCATTGAAGAAGAGTATCATCGATTTCAAATTCACGTATTTTAGACAAGAGAGCTTTATGTCAAACTCAGCCAAATGCCCTTAAAAATATCAAGCGCAACGATCTTACTTTCATTACCATGGTGAAGAGATTGGTTCCACTTTTCGGTTAGATATGTCATCAAATCACCGGTGGACCTGTTTGCGCGAAAACCGTACTGGCGGCAAATTTTTTTTTTATATAATTTGCGTGCGCTAGATTTCTTTTTTTTCTGTAGTGACACAGTACCCTTATAGTGGAAACCACAGCGGAGGCATTTTTGTTTTGTTGCTGTAAGTATCTCCCAGCAAATGATTCATTGCCTATTTTTGGGTGCTACTTACTGTATAAAAGAATAGAAGGATAAGAAAGAAGTTTGGTGCGATGGGATTGTTGTGTGTATTCAATTTATAAAACTCATGGCCCTGTTCGGGATTCGAACACACGAACTGCCAATAACTTAGTGAATACACTACCATCGCACCATTGCCACCTGCCATTGAGAAGTTTTCGGGATTAAAGATATTTCATTAGCTGACGGTTGATCAGCGTTTCCATGGCCTTAGAAAGAAGGGACGTAAGTGCAATTGTTCGGTAGGAAGAGGGAGAAGAAGACTCTCCTTTTTTTGGTGCAGGCTGGACAAATGCTGTTTTCCATCTCCTCAGAAAAGCTTACGCAATGGTTTTGCCAGCTAGGAAGAACACCTCTTCAGAACGATAGGGGAAATACCACCTGGACCAGCGGATTTGTGTATGTCAAGATCTCGAAATACTCTAGCCACTGTACGAGTGCGAAAGTGGATTGCTTCCATAGATTATTCTACGCGCTCGAGTACAGGGGAGATAAAGCATAATCTAGCTGCAAAGTGAGCAGCAAGCAGATTCGCTTTATACGGAGAGCTATCTTATTTCACTTTGCACTGGTGATATAAAGCCGTATTTCAACGTATGGCTTTATTTCGCTTTGACCATACGCATTGCACTGTTTATGAAATGAGTGGCAAAATCGCAAGTGGATCCCATAAACAGTTCAACGTATATGGAGCATGCTGCCCCCTGCAACCCCCCTGCTTCGGGTCACTGATTGATTTGGAGTAGGTGATAGCATTTGACCTTATTACACTTTAGGTAAGTGAATTCGCTTAAATTTGCCCTTATTTCGCTTTGTGAAAGTATTTTCAAATACGGCCTTATTTCGTTTGACGTTATTTCACGGCACTTAGAACTGGAGGTCAATTCTGATTCTGCGAAAAAGTCAATCGAATAAATAGTTTTCACATTGCAATCATTTCTTCGACTCGGTTTGGTAAGTGAAACTGTTGTGGCGAATTCAATTCGTACAACGTGTTCAGTTTCTTTGTCTCTATTGAATTTTCCATTCAGAGTCCGTTTTCATCCTTTCCTTTTGCCGGCACGAACAAATTATTCATATAAGAGTTTTCGACGCCTGGTTTCTTTTAAAACGAGAATAAAAATTGCGGGAAAATATATTGGTTTTATTTTTTAACAGAACCAGAATTGGTAGCCAGTGTATCATTTTGGGACTTGGATCACAAGTTCTGTCATGGAGACGTCTACTGGCCCACATGGCTCTACTGGCAGACTTTTTTGATTTCTAAGCAATTACGGAATTAGAGACTATCAGGGAAAAGATACTCAGAGAGCACCCTTAAACGATTTTGCAGCAGTAAAATGTTGTCAATATACATAGGGCAGGCATCTTATTCCTCAGCTTGTTATTGTTTGCTATATGTTTGAAAAATGAAAAGGTTCCTTGTAATAGGTATAGCCCCGAACAGTTATCATCGCCCATTCACATTGTGTTTTTTTCTAATATAAACCACACGCTTTTATTTACTATTTATTCATGATAGGCATCGGTCAAGCCCCTAACTATGATGACAAGTCTATTTATTAATCACGCATCATTGCTCACCTTGGAAAGGTTAATGAACGGCAAAAAATTGTCATCTATATAAAGTACCATAAAGTAGCTCTTCGCCTTAAATGAAGGTATGAGGCTTTTTTATCCTATTCAGAACATGTTCAGCCTGATAATAAAGTTTGCACTGTACCATCAGCAGACGTCAAAATCATGATCTACACCGAACCGACTTACCGACATGATAAACAATATTTAACTTTTTGCTTACAGTTGCCAACCAGTGATAAAGTGATAAATTAAAAAAAAAATGTGCGGACCTTGCAGCAGACCTTGTCATAACACTGCCCAGCGCTTGCCTTGCTAATGGCATTTTTGTTTTGTTGCTATATAAATTGATTAATTCGCAAATCTTTACTTAAATGCAAATTTTTGACAAGCTTAAAATAGCGTTTAAAAAAACCCCACCGAGTATTATCTAGAATTCCTTAGAACAGTTCGATCCGTATTTGTTTAAAAATGATTTTTTTCCCTTTCAACAAATAACAACAATATTTTATTTAATCAATTAATCATTAATACGAATAAAAATTGCTTAACATAAAATAATCGTTAGACAAGAACAGCAAATATGTATTCTTTCAAATGATGAACCATCGAAAATGTCCGCCCACAATTACTGAACCCAATTTGTACCTCTTTTTTTTTATATTTAAATAAAGATAAATCTGTATCTGTATAAATTATATAAAGAAGTTAAATTAGAAACATCTAATTTGTGAAGCCGCATTGAGATTTAATCGTTAGTGTACAGCGCACATCGGATGAATAGCAGATTGTATGTGAACATACAAAAAAAAGCGAGATACTATTCTAGGTTTTGATTGTGAAATCCTAACAACAATAGAGCTCTCGCTACGTCAGCGTGATGGTTGTGTGTTGTATTTTTCAAATTCGATTAAGCGAAGCTCCACGAGTCGTTTAGGTTATAAACGACCACTGAATAGGCATCAAAGGAGCAACATTCCTCTGAAAGCAAACAAAAAAGAAAAAAACCCACTGACACTGACACCCCATATCAAATTGAATGTATGACCAACTGACTGAAAATGCAGTACAAAGCATTTCAATCGGCCGACATAATAGTGTAAGAAAATGTATAATGGACGTCAAAGATGCATTCTAAAGATGCAGATGCAGATACAGTATCTACTGGTGGATGATCGCGATTGTGATCGTGATGGATGTTGAATGCGCGGTGATTGGTAAAGACAATTTTTAGCCCGACCGGAAGACCTAATATTCGATATAGATACAAAACTTTATTTTATTTTCCCTCCTTCTTCTTTGCAATTGCAATTTAGATCAATTGTGACCGAGGTTGCCCTTGAACTTGAGGAAACATTCCATACACATTGTAAGATAAATTAGAGTCCGTTAGAAAGGGCGGACGACTAGTGATAATGATGATCTGGCGGTGGTAATTATCCAATAAAAATTGTATCCAAAATGAAATCACTATCAAGACAAGACAAGACACAAACAAATCACACGATCACTAATCACACCAGATTAAGAAAACAAAAAATTTATAACGTATTTATCTTAACTAAAATTCGTACATCTTATCAAAAAAGTTAAAAACCATTCGGAGAGGAAAATGATAACAAAAATGAATGCTATTTTACGGAATGATCGACGCGAAACGATCGGCGATTTAAACTCGACGGCGAATGTATCTAAACTAAACTAACTATTCGGAGTTTTTTGATGCAAATTGTTTTTTTTTTCTACTACAAATCTGCTACCGACAACGACAACGACAACGACACGGAGAATACACGACGATAGATGGTAGCAGAGCTGTAAAAATACAATTTTATAAGCAAAACACCGCTACAGCTGTATCTTTTTTGATTATCACTAGAGATCAGGTTACATTTCTTCCCGAAAGCTTTTCCATGACAGCCTCCAAGAGTACGAATATTTGTCTATACACAACGAACAACGTTATGCGACGGCGATGATCATAACAAGAAGAAAAAGAAAAAAGAAAAAAACGCTACTCCGACTACGCCACCAAGTCGGCGCAATGTGTTTAGGTTTCTTTTAGCTGAAATTAGGCAGGAAAATATACTTTAAGTTGAGTGGCAACTTTAATTGAAGAAATATAGAGAAAATCGAGAGAAGCTATGCGTGTGGGGGTCTCTTGGCCCGGAGGGGATTCAAATTCGAATGATTGATATGATATTATGGGGTTTACCTGGTGTCGTCGTACTTATGATGGCGTTTGCTACCTCTAGGTTTATTTACATTCATTTTTATTTTGTTGTAGAGTGTGCTACATAATTTAAGCGGGAAGTATAATTGGCTTAACAACGTTTTCTTTTGGGGGGTTTTTTCCCCCTAATTTTATGTACGAGTATATCTCACAAAACTTGCGCACTTGAACTTTGAGATTATAATTTGGACAAAACCGTGTTGTAAATTAGGAGATAGTGAGCTCTGAAATCCCTATTTCAGTGTAAATATTAGCTGTGTTTTTTTTTTGTTGAAGAAAAGAAGATCTACGGATTATGCGATCTTATACCTGCTTCGGTGTCATCAGCAAAACAACACAAATTTTTCCATAACATTTTATAGAGAAATAGATTTTTTGTTTACTTTAAAAGAGATCTAATCAAGCCTAACGGGTAAAAAAAAAACAAAACACATGTCATAATCTGGGGGTTTTTTTTGTGCTGCCGAATTAGTGTCCAATCCGAAACCGAAACTACAGAGGTCTTCAAATACCATAATCAAATACTCAGACTTTATTTTACGGCCTACTGACCCGAAGAGAGTCTCTGCCTGAGACACTACTGATTTCCATCATCTGCGATCCGGGTCAGCGTTACCGGTCGCCCGTGCCAAAAAATGCGTCCCATAAAGAAAAAATCAACAAAATGTATACATGTTTTTTTTATATTGTTTTCATTGTATTAAAAAAAATTAAACATATGTAGGTAAGGTTATAATTTAACATAAACAAAGCAATTCATAAAAAGAAATCACAATTAAATTTTTTGGTTAAATCAACTTCAGGTAAAAGGAACAGTTCATTTCTCTAATGAGAGAAACATAAATTTACAGTGCAAGTTACTTCAAGGTATGTACTAGCAAAGACCTTAAAAACAGTTTATTTTCTTATTAAAAGAAACTTTAACAAAATAGGTAGTACAAGAATAACAAATTTAATTTCATTTTCTTAACCACAAAACTTAAAGTTATAGTGGCAAAATATAACTAAAAAAAAAGTTCATGTATTCAATTTTAGTTGAAAATGCGTCCAATTGTGGCCCGTTTTTGAGAAAAGGGTACAAAAAGCACTTATTTTGAAATGTCGTCTCCATGAGTCCCGAGAGCAGAAATGTCGCCCATCGGTAACCCTGAACCCGGGCACTCTGCTTCGCTGTCGACCTTTTTAAACTTCATCAAAAACTCGGTTCAGCTCATAGAGTTTGCGGTTGTTTCTTATCCTCTATTCGCCCGCCTCACACAGGATCAAAGAATGCCAGACTTTCGAAGTAGTATGCGCGGCATATGAACGCTGCACTATCTTCAACAGATCCGTGCAACTACTGGCGTACGGGTTTTATTTGTATAATGTACGGGCACTACAGGAGACCGTTGCTATTTCGTTTTGCCAACTCAAATGGAATCAAAGTTCCTAGCCTAGCCCGAAAGACAATGTGCAAGTTCTATAAAATACTAATCCTGCGAGTTCTGCTTTATGGCGCAGTGAGCTGAAAAATAACCAGGATAAGAGAGTTAAGACTGGGATCTTTGGTGCTATGTCTTCAGTTACACAATTCAAGTTTTGGGGGTCCCTTTTAACTTGTTATCGTTATCTGAGACATTGTCCATTCGCTCGATATGGCCGAGCTAATATATTCGACGTTCTAGCTTTTTAGAATACATGCACATCTTGGTACAATTCCATAGAGTGCACGGTTGTATTCTTTGCTCCATTTGCACACCTCGCAAACAGGACCAAATATCCGAAGAATGTTTCGGCACCATAATGCAGAACTGGCATGATCAGTGTTTTTACAGCTTGCACTTGGTCTTACGGGTTGGAAGTTTTGAGCGCATTTTTTTTGTTGACCAACCGAAGTAGCAGTAGTTTGTTTTGGTAATTCTCCTTCGGATCTCCACTAAGGTACCACTCGTGAAGTTAATCACCCCTATGGGGAATTCCGAGGGCAAAATGTTTCCAGCGAATATTTTTTGTTCCCGGGAACTAAATTTACCTATCATGAATTTCCATCGGAAAGTTTTTTCCCCGGGAATCAGAAAAGTACTTTCGAAAATATGTTCGAATGTTTTGACAACATCAAGTAGACAAGATACGGGAATGTCATTTGTTGAAAACAATTAAAAATAATAGTTTAATATGTTTAGAAGTGCGCATTTTTTATTATCGATGGAAGAGCATGAGGAAGTGGAGAGGACTCGACAAAGATCCATAAGAAGAAGCTTATGGGATAAATCTAATCGTTTAGATCTGACACAGGCATTGTAGGTAGGAACTAAAAACTTTTCTTAACTTTTCATCCTGTACTTTTAACTAATATTCTTAGATTCTATAAATACTACCGAGTGAATAAGCTAATGTTTAAGTACTTGTTGGAGTTACTCATAGATTCTTTGCCGCAAACGAAAAAATCATTTGCAGTTTCCCCATTAAATAAGCTAAGCGCATGCGCTTTTTTGCAGAAGGCGGCTACCAGGTTGGAGTGGGAAACGACCACGAAGTGGGATTAGGCCAATCATCTTTTTCCGAGGTGCTTTCAAGTGTGCTTAACATATTTATTAGATTCTCGGACATTTTCTTTCTGATGTATTTTTTTTTGTCACTCCAAACCTAAATAATTTGGAATTAAAAATTAAACGTAGGTACGTATTAAATATGAAACTTACCTTTTTCCACTCAAATACAGACTTCACGGGTGGCCCTACAATGTAAATCCATTTGCTATATCCGGATATTTTTCCATATGACTTATAATAACCTGCATCTGTTTTGTATTTGTTGCGTTTGACCTTCATCAAAACTGACTGCATTATTTTTCTAAATATTTGACAGAAAAAAACTTACATTGTTGCTATTTAGCTAAAGTTCCCAAACGAAATGCCAGCGGAATATTTCGGGAAAATTACGGCAATATTTCCATCGAATATTCATTCTCGATAGCTATTTTTCCGACGGAATTTTTGTTTGATTTCGAAATCATTCACTATGCCTATTTTGTGAAAAAGGGAAACATTTCGGGGAAAATATTATTCCCGATATGGGTGAATATGTATTTACTACGAGGAAGGTGAACTCTCTATGTAGCTATATCAAAGTTGATGCTATGAGCAGTGACGTTTTATCCAAATTGGTGGACAGATGTCAGTTTATTTGTTGTGAGCATGTATAGCTTGTACGAGTACTTGGTCTTCGTTGACATTAGGACCAACTTATTTTAATGATGACGATATCGTGCGCGTACCCGAGTAGTTGAACAGATCTGTTGAAATTGAAAACGCCTTCCATGTTGGCAACTGCCCTGAGCACTTTCTGCTCCAAAGTAAGATTGAAAGAGCTCCGGTCGATGAATGTTATCATATAAGGCCTTCAAATCGATGACTAGGAAGTCGTTGGTCTTTTTCTGGATTTGAACGTGGGAATGCAGAACTGTTTGAGAAGTTCCTAAAGTATTTGGGATGAGATTGTTTGCATGTATATGCGACATTAAGCAGGGATATGCCTCGATCTTTCTCGCAAGCCTTGTTAATGTTAAATGTTAACGGGGGCAAAAGCCCTCCATTATGACACTGATGAACTCGAGGCGTGCTTCATAGCATGCTCTAATTATCGCCCCTGGAGAACATTATAGCACATAGGTTGCGACTTGCCATTGATAGTCACCCTAGTTCCCGTTGGCATTTTTCGTAAACGACGTTTGGCGTTTTCTGTTTCGTGTCGCTTTAGGCTCGTTTGATGATACAACTCACAAATGACTTAAGTTCCACATACACTGAACTCCCCACATACGTGGTCTCAGCATACGCGGTTTCGCTTATACGCGATTTAGATTTTCCGAAATTCCCTCTAGATACACGGTGCCTATACGCAATTCAAAACAAAATTGGTGTTGTGGATATTTGCCAGTAGGATTTGCATTTACACATGTATTTTCGAATTATTATGCGCATTAGATTTCGAATACCAATTCATTTTCCTAATTCTACTGTTCTTTCTTGTTGTTGTGCGATTCTATGTGTTACCATATCAGAAATGTTATTAGATTCTCATGCATTCTAGTTCCACGTAATTTTTGAAATCGGAAGTCGCAATTCCAGCATATTAAGATGTCCACATCAAAGCGATCATAACAACTTTCCCAACAAGCATTAAAAAAAAGGTCGTATTGAATCCGAAACTAAATTGGAAATTATCAAACGATTAGAAAAGGGCGAAGGACCCTCTACTGTTGGGCGTTTTTTCAATATATGTAAATAAGTCTACGGTTCGTACTATCAGAGCTAATCAAGATTCGATAAAGTCATCTAAAAAAATGCTGCACCTTTATGAGCTTTGTATGAAAGAATAGAAGGATAGGAAAGAGGTTTGGTGCTATGGGATTTTTTTCTCAACAGGTGGCGCCTAAATTGCTCTAGGGAGATCTGTTTTTGTTGTGTGTATTCAATTTATAAAAATCATGGCCCTGGTCGGGATTCGAACGCACGACCTGCCAATCACTTAGTGAATACACCACCATCGCATTATTGCTAAAAAAAAAATAAAACAAAGTAGGGATCCAATAATGGAAAAGATGGACACTTTGCTAATCTCTTGGATTGAGGACAACAACAAGAAAAAAATTGGAGTCGACTCTGTTACAATTTCAAAAAAAGCCAAGAATATTTTTGATCATCTTCAGCGAGGAAGGCGTGATCCAGGAGCAGAACAAACGAATTTTGTAGCAAGCAAGGGATGGTTTGATAAATTCCGAAAGCGTCACAATCTCCACAACATAAAATTTACGGGCTTTAATGGAAGCGTATGCCTAGACGAACTAATATATTCAAGGAAGGAAAAATAATATCAGGGTTCAAGGCAGCAAAAGATAGGTTCACCCTCTTACTTTGTGGAAATGCTAAGTGTGATTTCAAGTGCAAACCATATCTTATCTATCAATCTGAAAACCCGAGAGTTTTGAAAAATGTAACAAAGGCCGAACTTATTGTGCATTGAAGAGCAAACAAAAAAGCTTAGATGAATTCATCACTATTCACTGACTGGTTTAGTAAATGCTTTTGCCCAGAAGTTGGGCTCTTCTGCAGGAAACAGAACTTAGACTTCAAAGTGCTGATAATTCTGGACAATGCGCCAAGTCATCATCAGATCATTTGCAATTTCAACCCAAATGTAAAAGTTGTATTTATGCCCCAAAACACTACACCAATAATACAGCCAATAGACCAAGGAATTATTGCAACATTTAAGAAGATGTATCTACGGCAAACTTTTCGGAAGAGGTTAGAAGACATAAATGAACTTCTTAAGTTCACTATTCGCGAGTTTTGGTGAAACAACAACATTGCTGATGCAATAGCAAATATTAAGACATCTTCGCGTGACATAAAAAATACCACGATTAATGCAGTTTGGAGAACGTTATGGCCATAGTGTGTTGAAGATGATGTTGGGGATGGTTCTGATTGCAATGTGGAAAATTAGCTGTGCTTTGGAAGACAGATTGGAGAAGAAGGCTTTAAAGACCTGGAGCTAAGGGACATTAATGTCCTCTTGGAGGTGCGTAATGCTGAGCTTTCAGTTCAAGAATTGATGAGCACCAAGATGAGACTTTTTTTCTATTTTTTGTTATGAATTGTTTTTGGTCTTAGCTTTTGTTTTGTTATTAAATTTCAACATTGCATTTATTCTTCCTATGTAGAATTGTTTCTTACGTATCTTCATACAGTTTCTAGTCTCAACATACGCAAATTCGACATACGCGGTGTTTTTTTTGGAACGCATCCCTCGCGTATGTGGGGGGATTGGTGTACGTTGGTTCAAAGTAAGCCGAACTTATTCGTTTAAGTGGAGCTTAAATATTTTTGATTTGGTCGGCAAACAAGACTTAATCACGTAGAATTCACTTATAATTTTGTTAAAATTATGCTCACAAGTGAAGAAGAATGAAAAAATTTAAATTAATTAGCATTTTGTTTGACTGTTTCTGCATGGTTGCATATTTTTTTTCTCTTTAAACCTCGGGGCAGTGTTCCCAAAACGGAAAAGTTTTAAACTGCTGTTTCTTATGCCGCTTTGCTTATGAATCTGAGACTACGTTTGACAAATAAGTGAGAGAAAAGAAAAAAAAAAATCGTCAAAATATAATAAATCTGCGTTTAAGTCCGTAATAACTTAAGAATTTTTTTCTCTGCGACCTTGGGTACTTTTAGCTCTTGGTGTTATTGTTACTTCTTAAAGTTTTTACTCTTCAATTCGATTTTATTCCTCTTTACGAGTAGGTGAAGTTGAACTGGCCCTGAGGCTGAATGTGATTTACATCAAATACATACGTAGGTATACGTGTCGTTCACGAATGGAAGTGATTGGATTTGTAGCACTCATGACGTTTAATCTTGGGATGAGTAAATCGACAAATATAAAAGCATATTTGCAACGATGTCTTTTAAATTGTTGATCTGTTCCTAAAGGGCCTTTTTATTATTTTCGTCTTTTAAACTAAGTACTTTTTCTAAATTTTAAAAGGCATTCGAATTACGAGTACTTTATCAATTCAGAACAATGCAATTTAATTAATGCAGTAATTCTTTTTATCAAACTATTCAATCAAAAATTCATTTAAAGCGATTGTATATACCTGTCGTTCACCATTGCTAATTTTTTGGTCGTTACACGCCTATAGAATAAGGGCGAAATTCATCACATGATACTTGCAGTAATTAAATAGGATCTACAGTGCAGGCCAGTAGGCCGCCAGTGCTCGTAGGAAACAAAATCTAAAATCGAAAAAATCTGTAGTAGAATAATATTGAAATAAAATGAGCAGGGAACATTATGTTTATTAAACCAGAGTCTGAAGAAAAATATTTTCATTTTGTTCTTATTATAAGGGATCTCATTAAAAAGAAAAAGGAATTACTTAAACCGATTTATTATCGAAAAAGTCGAGCTTACATTCGATTAATTTTTTTTCGATTCTTGAGAATTAAGCTATTAGTTTTTTTTTTAAAAAAAAACTACCTTTTATTTATTGCTCCAGTTAAACAATAGTATGTTCCACAACTCAGATTCTGTTGATTGGCATTGATCGTGGAACCTTCTTTTTAGCTCCCCCCACGACAGATCTATAACGTTAAAATCTGGTAATCTCGGCGGCCATATCATGATTTGTAAGATTTCTTCATCTTCACTCTGTTTCAGGAAGTCTTGACAAATTCCGGACGTGTGTTAGGGGTCGTTGTCCTGTTGAGATACGAATCATTCACCAATTAATCTTAGTCCAGAGGTCGCAGCCTTTCCAATATTTTTATACCCGATTCTAAGGGTATATTAATTTTGACGCATAGTTTGTAACATACCTTAATATTGCCCGTAGACCCCTAAAAGTTACTATATTTATGATCAGCATCGATAGTAATGTCGATCTAGCCATGTCTGTCCGTCCGTCCGTCCGTCCGTCTGTCGGCGAAAATTAGGCCTTTAAACTGGGCCTAGAGAGCTGAAATTTTAGCCATATACTCTCTAGGGTCCCGAAACAATCAAGTATACGAATTGTTGAAATCCGCCTACAGACAAACACAAACTCAAAAAAACTAAATTTTGGAAAAAATCGAATTTTGAGCTAGAAAGCTGAAATTGTTTATATATGATCTATGACTCCTAAAACTGCTCGGGAGATAACAATTTTCAAAATCCGCCCACTACACGCCCACAATTAAATAAAACAATTTTATTGAAAAACCAAAACTTGAGCTAGATAGCTGACATTTATAATATATACTCCCTTTAAGCTCATGTGTAAATATTTTCAAAATCCGACTACTGACACGCCCACATTTTTTTTTTGAAAATTAAAAGTTTGAGCTAGGGAGCTGAGATTTATTATATATATACTCTCTAGGGGCCCTTTATGCTCATGTGGTTATTTTTTTTAAATCCGCCTACTGACACGCCCACAATTAAATAAAACAATTTTATTGAAAAACCAAAGTTTGAGCTACGGAGCGTTTTTTTTACAAAAGCTTTCTTTTTTTTTTTGATAAAATCCTTTAAATGTTATATAACAAAATATGTAGAGCGTTCTTAACAATTCAACCATACTAAGACTTTTGTCACACCCACTTATGAGGGATAGGAATAAGAATAGGGTATCCAACAGTTCGCCCAAGCGGACTGTAGCCCGTACCTATGTTTTTTTATTCAAATCTCTCGAGCCAGATCTCCGGCTCCACTTGAAGAGAAACACCCCAGACCATAAACTTCAATTTGGCTTAGGCGCGTGCGTTTTTTTCGTCACGTCCAAGGGATTTTTGTGCATGTAGACCCTTGACTGAAACCAAAAAAATCTAATATTACCGAAGACTCATATCGTATTCCATGAAAAAGCTTGACAGTCCATACTGTTTCCTACCATAGCGTTGACACACGTAAATCTTCTTCTTAGGGTTTTCGAGCAGCAGCTCGCCCCAATAAATATTAGGCATTAACGGCCCAAACAAGGCCTAAAACCCAGCTTCTCCAACCATTTGCTTGTGCGAATTGGAAGGGACCTCCAATTTTAAGCCGAATCCGATAGGCAAATTTGAGAAGCTTCTCATGGCTGTTGATACTCTTAGATGTTTGTTAGACGTTCGCAAGAGGTGGGACAGCTAAAAAACTCGAGTTGTTACATGGCCCCGGCGGGATTTGAAGCCGAGACCTTTAGATTGGTAGTCCAGCACACTAACCTCCACAAATAGTTAAGGATGTCACAAGCTTCGTTTGACCGTTGTCAAGGACAACGAAAAAAGGAAAAAATGAGAAACTGTCAAAAACAAAGTAAGAAAGGTTTTCCCGGATTTTCTTACGTTTTCTCAAAATTTTTTTCATTTTCATGACTGTTGTGTACACTCTAAATGCATTCAAAATGAGGAAAAAAATTGAAAAAATGTACATAATAGCATTAATTATATTTTCAAAATCGTTCGAGCTATAAATGGACGCGTTCAATTTGCAAGGCAACTTCGAGTGCCCCACTAGTTAAACCTCCATCAGTTGCTAAACGATGGTCTCGTGAGTTATTCGATCAATGAGTAAGGGTAAAATAATAGGAACGCGCTCAATGTGAATTTTGTATAAAAAAACTCTCAATTATGATACGTCATGTTAACTGAAAATGCATGTATTGTTATGATTAAAAAAGGAAAGAAAAACATGACCAAGGTAAACTAAATATAAACAAATTAAAATTCAAAGAAAGAGAAAACCCATTCTAGGTGCGCTAGCGGTATTCCGCTTGTCTTTTTACACCGTAGCGGTATATTTAGGCGGTATTCGCATTGGTTCACATCTTTATTTTTTTGGTTGAAATTTTCAGCTCATTCTGTTCATATGATAAATTTTATTTCCGTATTTAAATATTTACATCGGGTGAGTTTAACTTAACAATATCGAATGTTTTATTCATCATCAATTAGTCTTTCCACATAAATTTTGAAATGCGGTCAACTATGCGTGCTGCGGTACAAAATTGTATCGCTACAATCCAGTATCGCTCCACCAGTGTGTGCGTCTGTATTTACTGCAAATTTTCGGATTTGAGCATCCCTGAACACTCAAACATTCTGTTGATGTAAGCAGTCATAAACAGGTGATGCATCAACTACCAGAAGTTATAAAATGTAATAATTAATAATTGTTTTCATATTTGTAACAGTTGGCAAAACGTGGGTGTGAAATCCGTCTTTTTTTATCCGACTGCGTTGTGTATATTGTTCAGGTAGAAAATATAGGTAAAAAAAACCTAATGTTAAGCATAGTACGCAGCTCGAGCTAAAATTTAGCTCTCATACAAAATTCTCTCCAAAATTTAGCACAGCATTTTAGCTGATTGGTACGCAGCTCCAGCTAAAATTGCAAACTTTTGTTTCGCAGTGTACATTATTTAACTGTCAAAATTTAGCGGACCGATAAATTGCTCGGAACATTTATTTCGAGCTTAATTTTGCAGACAGCTGTTCATTTCGTCTCAAATTGTTTTTATTTTGTGTAAAGCATAGTACGCAGCTCGAGCTAAAATTTAGCTCCCATACAAAATTCTCTCCAAAATTTAGCCAAGCTAAAATTTAGCAAAGCATTTTAGCTGATTGGTACGCAGCTCCAGCTAGCTAAAATTTCAAACTTTTGTTTCGCAGTGTACATTATTTAACTGTCAAAATTTAGCGGACCGATAAATTGCTCGGCACATTTATTTTGAGCTTAATTTTGACAGACAGCTGTATTTTGACAGACAGCTGTTGATTTCGTCTCAAATTGTTTTTATTTTGTGGAAAAATGGATTCCGACGAGTTGCAAAGCGCCCTTTTGATTTTCTTTCTTGTAGGTAGGGACACACTCGGATAGAGAGAAGATTTTTTTTCTAGAGACAGCTATTGCAGCGATTTGCACAGCTGCACAGATAACAATATCTTCTTCCAAATTATACATATTTTTTTGTAAAATTCACTTATTTTTTTATTTGACATCGGTTGTTAGAGAACAGCTGTTGTAAGTGGCATTTTCTACACAACTCTCTTCTGTCAAAATTTAGCTGGAGTCTTTAGCTCGTGTTTGGAGAGAAGAATGTGAACTAAATTTTAGCTCGATCTGCGTACTACGCTTAAAAATGGATTCCGACGAGTTGTCGTCTTACTATGTTGAGGAAAGTCTACACAACTCTCTTTCAAAATTTAGCTGGAGTTTTTAGCTCGTGTTTGGAGAGAAGAATATGAACTAAATTTTAGCTCCATCTGCGTACTACGCTTAATTCATAAAATTCAAACTCTGTGCATGAATGAATTCAGTTGCCTAGGTAGGCCTCAAACTACATCACGTACCACAAAAAAATGGCGATAAACGAGTGCATAGTTTTCAAAATGGTCTAGATATGGAATAACAGATTAAGATCGGGTATTATGGAATGCCTTTCTTGTTTAGAGTTCAAATTGTTTGGCTAGATTTTACTTTACCGGCACAAATTCAAAAAATAATAATTTTGTATTGCAAGTTTGGCCCTCTTTTTTTGTGTGTTTTGATCATTTAAAAAAAAATTCCAGCGATGGCATTATTTTCAGGGTTCATAAAATATCGCTCGCGAACGATAAGATAAGAATCTTTATCGTTCTTTATCGATCTTCTTACGAACCATAAAAAATAAAGTTCGCGAACGATAAAATGTTCGATCTTTAAAAATGTATAGTTCTCTCACGAACGAACTGTATCCTTTTTGTTCTGTATCTCTCGTTCGTGAGAGATCGGAAAAAAGAAATTCATTTAGAAAACGGTTCGCTCGCGGTAAGGATCCGTAAAGATCCATAAAACAAAATTATTCTCGATTCGCGATTTATATTCTCATTAGTTATTATTTTGGTTGAAATGGGGAAAATAAAGACAGTTGAGTTAAATTAATATGTTTATTATAATGAAGAAGCTGACGAATAAACTTGCTTACTTTGTGAGAGAAAATTGAGCATTGAGCAGCAAAGAGGTTCTTCTAGGAAAACTTGCACAAGTAGTGCTGGCAGTGCCATCAACTCAAGTCCCTGTTGAACGGGCCTTTAGCGCTCTACCAGTTTTTTTTTTTTTTTTGACAAAAAACAGAAACAAATTATCCAAAGAAACAATAAATAATGTTTTGTTAGTTAAACTGAATGTAAATTTATTCCAAAATCTTAATATGTAATTAAAATACTTTTCACTTAAGTTCTTTCAATACTTTCTTTTTTCTTATGAGAACCGTTCGCGAACGGATCTTCAATAGTTCGCACGTGATAAATTCGCGAACGAACTATATTTTACAGATCGCAATAGATTTGATTTGATCGTGAAAAAAATTTATTTTTAAACGAATCGAAAAATAAGGTTTGCGATCGAATCAGATATCAAATTCCTTTGCGAACTTTTCATGAGAGAACGAATCATATTTTATCATTCTGCGAACCTTGTTATTTTCTCTTTTTTTTTGTTATATGCTTTTCGTACTCGAATTGGTTGACTTTCATGGAATTTAACCATTTTGGAATTTTGTTTTATCACGGTATATATTTCGCTGCATGCCACGTAGTGGCGCCTTGCTTTGATAATATGGGAAAAACCAAATGCAATATGAAAGCAGGCTGTATTATGTTTATGTCGTAAAAAAAATGGGATTAAGTAGATAAAGTCAATTTCTATGATGCTTTTCCTAATAGGGTCATCAAATTAGTCCTTTTTTTCGTCCCACGTGGTTACGAACAGTAACTAAATCTACTTGTTATCATATTCTAAATCAAATACAAATGCATGAACAGTACCAGGGACCTTAGTTCAAAACATAATTTCATAGAAAAAACAACTAAGGGTAAACAAAATCCATTAACTAAGGACGAAATATGCCAAATTCGAGCTTACCGAAACAATGCAAATCTATCTATTTTATAGCCCGTAAGATTGGAAGAGGACCAAGTGTTGTCTATAGCTATCTTAGGGATCCTGGGAACTATGGAAAAAAGGGTAAGCAAAGCAACAACAAGTCTGAATCGACGGGTGATACTGCTTCATGCTTCAAATACAAGACTGCGCAAGCAAACTCAAGGCAAAAACTGAAGTTGAAGCTAATAGAACAACTGTACATCACGTGATACAGCAGGCCAACCATATTTAACACCAACAAATTAAAAAGAAAGAATCATTGAACGCAGCACGCAATTGGGGTCCGCATGACCAGACCAATAGTTTGATGTTCCTAGTGCAATGTAATTGCTCTTTGTATTTATTCATCGTTATCATCGTTACTAAAAACGCGAGATATGAAATAAATGCTCTGCTTTTTGTTTTCTTCTTCAAATATTTCGAGTGCTATGGACGCTGGATCTGAGAGAGTTACGAGACAGTGAACAAATGCCAATGTCTTCTTTATGGGACTCGAACCTGGAATCTTTCGGTTACTAGTGTGAATCACTAACCCTGTTTCACTGACTCACATATAGCTACCCAAACATTAGATTGGTATTGGAAGTACAGCCCTTTTTATTTAAGCTCCAATTGTCCATAACCATAGATGTGTCTGGTTCGCCCTTCAGTTACCAACATGGAATTAACGTTGTATTGCTCATTTAAACCACACAAAAATTGCCCATAAACTTATCAGTGTTCGTGCATCCCGCATACAATATCAACTCAAGTTCAAAAAACGTTTTTTTTTTCATTTAATTGGCATCAGTGGCAAACATAAAGACAAACATTTAACTCTCATGTCTAAATATAAATTTAATTTTAGTTTAAAGCTGTCAATTTAATTAATTTTCCACTTTGCTTTGCTGGTCACACGAAAATCTCTCTAAAATGCCAACGAACGGAAAGGGGATTTATATGGCATAATACATTCCCATTGGAAATGAAAATCCCAGTACCAGACGGAGGTGCTCCTCTTTTGTTTTCTGAATGAAAAGCGCATCAACCATAAAATAAGTATCGATGCGGTAACGCGCGTTAGTTAATTGAACCTCTGTCCGGCTTCTATCTGCCTGGGAAGATCATTTGTTGCGCGTCGTCATTCATCAATTAATGAATTTTTTTCACAATTTTCCACAACCCACCGGCTTCTAATTACCCGTTAGATACATAGCTCGACGATTTTTATTTGTACTTCTGTGAAATTGTGCAGTTTGTCTCAGATGTGGCAGCAGCACTTAATATCCATTGCAGCGATAATAGTGTCTCTCTATAGCTGAGGCAGAGATTTATAAAGATTTATACATTAATTGCTATTTCGCTACGCCCGACTATCTAGGCTTAGGCTTATGCACTCTAAGCACCGAGAAAAGGAATTCAAGTCAAGGCTGTTCGTAGCCAACTAATTAGCGAGTTTGTTGCCACTGCATGTCTACTACCATCAGGTGCGTAGCAGGAGATTTTCCTAAAAAAAATGTTCATACTGTATCTGCGAAGCGAAATCGTCGTCGTAAACAGAAAACTATTTAACCAATGAAGCTCGCGTTCAAATAGATTTTCAAGGTGGCAAGTTCAATTACTCGTCTTACTTTAGAAAACTGCTGATACGCAAACTGCGAGTGGCCAATGTACTCGTACAAGTACCTAAAAGTGAGCTTGATACGAATTATTCTGTGGAAACTTAAAGGCCCTTCTCCGATTGTGCTTAATTTAACTGCATTGATGTAAATAATCCGATAAGAAAAGAAATGTGCCCGCCTGCTAGTTGTTCGTAGTTCGTCTGGTCGACGGCGCAGTATCGCGCAAAGCTTGCGTTGAAGTTTGTTATTTTTTAGTATTCTATTAAGAGATACTGATAAGCGGAAGAATACAGTGACACATACAGCTACTACAATGGTCGTGCTTTTTATCGTATAGTTTTGTATAACGCGTCAAGTGTATGGCATCGTAAAAGGTTCAACGAAATTGCCAATTTGTTGCACTTACAGCGACTGCGATCTTGGGCTGGTTATTTTGTTTGTATCTCAATTGTGTGCTTTGGATATTCAGATATTAAAATTCTTTGTTTACTTTTACTAAGAAAACGAATTAAAATATTTGTAAAGTATTGATTTATGGCTCATAGTTGGGCGGCTAGGTTTTTTTGAATTGCAAGCTCGTTAAATCACCGTAATACAGGAAAAATTGGCAACGGTACAAAGAACGGCTGGTGTTGCTATGACGGGTGCCTTGCGTACAACGCCCACAGCGGCACTGGAAATGTTTCTGCACCACTGCCTGTAGATATACAGGTGAAATACCAAGCAGGAAATAATGCAATACGTCTCACGAATTTCGGCCTGTGCACAATCCGTCCAATAAGAAATTTAGAAAAATCATAAGATATCCGCTCTTACCTTGATTTCGAGATACCCTATACAGTGGTGCATCCCCATGGAGCGGAGTAGCAGAATAATGTAGTTATTAATTCATTTAACATTGCAGTATTCACGGATGGCTCCAAAACCGACGATGGCACGTGGTCCGGAATTTACTCTGCGGAAACAGAGCTGAGGGAATATCTGCGGCTTCCAAACAGTTGCATCGTCTTGCAGTCGGATGTTCTGGCAGTACTTAGGGCTGCGGAATTACTGCTTATGAAGCCGATATCTGACCGGGGTAAAAATAAATATTAGGCATTAACGGCCCATACTTACTTACTTACTTAGGGTGGCGTCCGGGGTGGACCTGGGCCTCAACCAACAAGCGTCTCCAGCCAGCACGATCTTTGACCAGCTGTCTCCAGTTTCGCACGCTTCCCCTTCCACTTGCGTGCGCCACCTGAGTCGCGGTCTTCCTCTACTGCGCCCTCCCTCGGGTGTGGATTCGAAGATCTTCCGGGCCGGAGCATTCACGTCCATTCGCTCTACATGACCCAGCCACCTCAGTCGTTGGACCTTCACTCTTCTGGCTAAGTCGATGCCGCTGTACAGTAGGGTGGAGCGTCAATGTATGGAGAAAAACAAAAATTGATGTATCAGTTTCGAATATCTCCATTTCGTTGCATTTTAATGAGTAGAATAATTTGACATTAAATTTTTTTTTTTGGATAAAGTCTTTAGCCCTTGAATACATGCTTTGGGCCATTTTTAAATGAATTGTCTTTTTTAATACTGAACCAAACTGGACCATACACTTTTAATATATATTTAGCAGGTATTGTCAAGTTATCGATTCGATGTGGCTACATAAAGCCTCAATATGCTATTGGCAGTTGTTAACCTTCTCGAGTTCGCCATTTTTCCCGGTTTTCTGTTGGAGAGATCTATAGGACAGGAACCTTTGCTTATAGCGTCACACATTTAGAACAAATATTTTTGATCCATACTTAAGGAATCTTGAATAGTTTTGGATAAAGTAGGTAAGTTACCTGGGATTGGTGAAAACTCAACAACGGGAAGGTCAGCACAATTTTCCAACGCATATCCAATGGGTCCCGAATAGAGTTGAGGTCCTAATGTAGCTCCATCCAATTTAATAAATAAATGAAGTAGTGGCAATTCGTTGGCATGTAGTTGACATATGAACCATTGCAACGGTCTCCGCAAGCTCAACTCCATAAGACGGAAAACCCCACTTCTCCATCCAGTGTTTGTAGCTGTACCATCGCAACCAGTAACAGATAATTTGCTCAAGTCGAGGTGTATGTCCGAAAGAAAGGAGTTTATCGAGTCCGCTATAGTTTTTCCTGTTGGAGAAGGTGTGCTTATAGTTACATGTCCTAGGTAGTATGAACAAGGCTCGGTGAGTAGTGAAATATGTTCCTTTACTTTGATCACTCTGTGAGCTCGTCGCCGTTTTCTGGCCCTACGAACTTAACTTCGATCTATTACGTTTTCCATATTCTCTGCGGTTACCAAGCCAACATCTTGTAATCTTGTATTTTTTTTTCTAAATATTTGCATTAAAAAAATTATTTTAAGTGGTGTCCTTATGGCGCCTTTTAATAAGTATCTCGAGAACGGCTTATCGTACATAAAAGTTTTTCATATCTTTTTTATAGGAAATTGAATTATCTTTCTCTTTTGTTTAGAATATTTTTTTTTTGGAATTATACTTTCAAAGTTAAAGAGACGAAAACAAAAATTAAGACTTTTTTGCCAATTTTGCAAAACTTTGAGTTCTGGTAGAGGGCTAAAAAAGTGAAATTTATTTTTTTTAATATTTTTTACGGTTAGTTTACGTAATTATGCAACTTGTTAACGCTATTCGAAAATGAAAATCGAAAAAAAAATTGTACGCTCACCCTACTGTAATCTCCTCCTCCATTCACCATCTATGCAGACCTTCTTTCAAGAACGATGTTGAAGAAGTCACATGACAGCGCATCGCCTTGTCTAAATCCTTTTTTGACATCGAAGGTCTCGGTGAGTTCTTTACCGACCTTGATGGAGCAGCGTGCATTCTCCATCGTCATCCTGCACAAACGGACGAGTTTGGCAGGGATGCCAAAACTAGACATTGCTCTGTATAGCTCGTCTCTATAAATGCTGTCATAGGCGGCCTTAAAATCGATGAAAAGGTGGTGGGTATCGATTTGGACTTCCTGGGTTTTCTCCAAAATCTGCCGCAGTGTGAATATTTGGTCGATGGTAGACTTTCCTGGCCTGAAGCCACACTGATAGGGACCAATCAGGTTGTTGACGAAAGGCTTCAGGCGTTCACACAGCACGGCAGATAAGATCTTGTAGGCGATGTTAAGAAGACCAATACCTCTGTAGTTGGCGCAGTTCAGAGGGTCTCCTTTCTTGAGGATTGGGCAAACAATGCTGAGGTTCCACTCATCGGGCATACTTTCCTCCGACCATATTTTATATTAACGGCCCAAACAGGGCCTAAAACCTAGCTTCTCCAACCACGTATGAAGTGGAAGGCACCTACAAGTTTAAGCCGAATCCGAACGGCAAATTTGGGAAGCTTCTCAGGACAACTGACACTCTTGGAGACGTTCGCAAGAGGTAGGGCAGTGGAAAAAACTGTAGATGTTACTTGGTCCCGGAGGGAATTGAACCGGGGACCTTTCGATTAGTAGTTCGATACACTAACCACTGAGCCACTGCTCCCACCGGGGTATCACCTTTTAAATTGACAGTCGGGCGCCCTCAAGGCGATCCGAAATAGTCTGGTGTTGTCGCACAATGATGAAAGCAGTACGCAAACAGCACCGTGTTAGACTTAGACTGGTTGGCAATAAGCTCGCAGATGAGCTAGCAAGAAATTGGGAGAAATGCGTCTGATGAACAAGGGACATAAAAACCCCCCTGTGTGTAGTAAAAGGTTGTCGGAAGCGGCCACAGGAATGGCTAGTCAAAGATGGAGTCGCATGGTGGGCACAAGTTATCCAAGGCCCTGTGGCCCAACTTGAACAAAAGGAAAACTGGTACGATTTCGAAACTAAGTAGATGTCAGCTGAGAATGACAATCGGCATCCTTTCCTGACGGAAGCACGCCAAAAGATTGGGGCTGTCGGAAACAGACGCGTGCGGATACTGCAATGTTATTTGCGTCACGGAAGACATTAGGCACTTACTTTGTGAATGCGAGGGTAGCTCGACATAGAATAGGTATAGTCGATTGAATTCAACAAACTAGTGCGATTTTGTAGGGAAATGAATTGCTTTGAAGAAGAGGTTTAGGATGATGACTGACGTTCCCCCAGGGATCGCGATGGGCCCATTATGGTGCAGAGTGTTTGTATGGCAGTAATGTTATAGCAGACGGAAACAAACTGGTTCCGAACAACATTGGCTGCGGCCTCTAAGGATAAAGAAAAAACTTAAACAAATTGACCATATTGGAAAAAGTGGCAGTCATTGCCGGTGAGAAGAGTAGTTACATGTATTTCGATAGACATAAGATGCTTGTCTTGCTGCGCTAAAAAAAGGCTTATGCTCTGACAAGGATACTGTTCCACAACAACAGATTGAAGGTCGTATTCTATACGCGGCCCTTAAGAGGCCAATCAAATTCAAGGATTCAAATTCCGGTGTTGTTTCATTTTCGTGATAGTGAAGCTTTTAGGACTGCCTCTCTTTCGCGATTGTATAGGCACGTTGGTTGGTTATTTTATTGTTATTTGACGGAATTCACAGCAGCTCTCCTTTGAAAATCTCAATGGCTTGGATTTCGGCCTGGAACACAATTTGACACATTGCCGTAGGTACCGAGACTATGCTGTTGGGTCCAAAGATACCAGATTTCATTTTTGATCCGTCGGTGAATCAGACCAGGCTTCTAAGGTCCCTAATATCATTCGCCCAGTTTGCGCGGTTCAATATTTCAACCTCAAATAGTCTTCCAAAACAATACTCCCTAACCATAGTGTAGGGGATGGAACAAAATATGTCCGTTTTGAAATTGAGTCAAGTATGTTCAGGTGTCCCACGGGTCACCTGGTTTAAATTTGTATTCTAGCAGCTTAGATAGGAACTTATGAAGATTAGCAAGAGTGAGAGCTCAACAATAGCCTGCTGCCATTGGGCAGCAGCTCATCGCACATGTATCGCCGAGACAGGGGACTCTCTGTAGCTCCTTGTTGCCGTTGTCCGTTAAAAAACTTTCGGCCACAAGACGATGTGATAATATGCCTGGCCATCATGATATGCAAAATACAACCAGTGTATCATTTTGGCACTCCGATCCCAAGTTCTGCCATACAGACCCTACTGGCCCACATGGCGTTAGTGGTAGACTTATTGTGTGCGTTACAGTCTTTTATCAAGGATGACGCCAAGATTTTTTATCTCACTGAGATATCTGAATGATAGGTTAAAACTAAAATAGTCTCCTCCTTTTAAAGGGCACTAGAACGGTTTTACAAGGACTGATGGAAAGTCTATCATTATTACACCATTCTAAAACGTGTAGTAAGCCATTCTGCCTGACCCCACGTCGTGCTATCCCTAACACTTCTAATTATCGCCAGGTCATCTGCATAATGGCGCTTAAGTCAAGTGTCGGAAGACTAACTAAGACTGCCGATGACTGGTGATGACTCCCTCATACATGTCCATGATCACTGCTACAAAACCAGCCCCACAGGTAGACCATTAGGGATGCATTAGAGTGGGCGGGTTATGATCCCCTAAATCCTGATTCCAACCCTAGGGAAAGGAAGAAGAAGCTTTTGCTCGTGGCTTCCTGTTCCGTTTAAATGTGCTGTTTTATACTGTGACGAGGGATGGCGATTTGATCACAATCGCATTTTTTTTTTATTTTTTGGATCGTATTAAGGTAAATAAAGTTTAAGTTAGGAAACCATTGAAACTAGCAAAATCCGCGTGATTTAAAACACGAAAAAATAAACTGCGCTCACAGAGAGCAGAGAGCGCATAGATATGCAGAGAAGGGACAAGGGTTCATTCAACAAGCGGGTTCCCAAAAAAACTGAACGCTTTCTGGGCATGTCATGGAAATATGTACATACATGTTTAGATTCGTGTGATCACCACGCGATCGAGTGGCGGCAGTCAGGTACGGACGAATATGAAGACGGTAATGTTAATAAGCTTGCATCCGCGCAAAATTTGCCGGGTCTGAACTGGCCCTTAATAAGGTCGTCTTTTTTAAACCGTCCATCCATAAAATCATTGCGCAAATAAGGTGTGCCAACAGGTATGCCCATAGGATAATTCTGCAATTCTGCACGGTGACAGACATAATTTCGACCCAACCAACATTTGTATGATTTGTAACACGCATGAAGCTGACACTATTGAGCACTTCCTTCTAAGATGCCCAATTTTTAATGCAGTAAGAAACCATTGCCTCTTTTCTAATGGATTGACAAAAACATTGCAACTAATATTTTCAAATATGTCATCAACTCGCTTAAACTAAGAGCTTTTATACTAAATGAATGATCCAGGTTTCTTAATAAGTCTCTTAATAAGTACTGAACATATATTGTTAATGTTTCTGGAAACTAATTATCAATCTTTTGTGTAAAATATTATGCCTTATATTAACTCTATTTTATATTAAAAAAAAATCATTACCCATTTTGTGAAATTATGTACATTATTGTCAATCAATTTGTAAAAGCAAAGCTTATAGCAAATAAATATATCTATCTATCTATCTAGGTCGTCTTTTTTCTTCAATGGCGAGGTTATGATTTATATGAGATTGATCATAACCCTCCCACTTCACTGCATCCCATCTGTGGGGTTCTGCTTTCAATATGACAGTATCAATTGAAACGTTTGCGCTTTAGATAGGTTCTTTGCGTGAATTCTTTCATGGATCTTAGCACTTCATATTTGATCAAGCTTTGTTTCTTTCACGTAAAACATCTTTATCTCAGCTGCCTTTAATATACCCTTCTCTTACTTCTTTCCAACATTGTGAACCGTATGTGACCGCCCAACACAACACAATGATTATATTATAAACAAAAATTAAGCTTAATATACCTATTGACTTTTGTACCACAACCCAGAAATAATTATAAAAAAATCGTCTAACAAAACATTTGGAAGTTGATTGAAACCCCCTTTTATTTACCGAAAAAAAGTAATAATAATAAAGGAACACACGCTTTGTGCAATTACAAATTTAAATTTATTTATACTCGATATGTGAAGTTGATTATGTAATAAAGGAGCTAATCTTTGCTCATTTATGACACATTCAATACTTATGTAAATACCTAGCGCATATGTACCTACGCCTATTTATTTGTTTGATTAACATTCATTGATTGTTTATATGAAAAAAACAAACACTTGTCTATCTCAGAAGATGCTTCAGATGAAGTGATGATTGCTGGCTTTTTTTTGTGTGTATTTCTTAGAACTTTACTTAAACAAGTTTACTTGCAACACTTATAATCCGTCAAATAACGACTTTATTAAAATTCATTCCAATTAAGATATTGTTTGCATGTGTGTAGGGCGGTTTGGAGGATTTAAGTTTAAGGATAGGTTACTGATCTTCATTATCGTCTCTTTCTCAATCATTAGATATCAGAACCACATCTTAAAGATACGATACACCTATGTTATGGTGATATGAAACTAAATCGTCTCTACCTATACTTCTTTTCAGCTCCTCTTCCCTTTGATTTTCTCCCGAATGCTGGGAAAGATCGACATTGAAGCTAATGTGGCTGGTGGAGGACCATCCGGGCAGGCTGGTGCCATTCGTTGGGGTATTGCAATGAGTCTCAGAAGTTTTGTCGATCAGGATATGATTGAAGAAATGCGACTAGGTAAGGCAACAGATTATATACTGGTTAATAGAGCTTATAGCAGTTTTATTTAACAGCTGGTTTGCTCACTCGTGACTATCGTCGTCGGGAAAGGAAGAAGTTCGGTCAAGAAGGTGCCCGCAGAAAGTATACATGGAAGAAACGATAAAGTGCCCAAATTGCATCTACATATGTGCATTCTGTATTTGTAATGTAATGTTATCCAAAATAATAAAGTTGTCATTTATACTTACTTACTTACTGTAGTTGTACATTTATATCATACCAAAAAACTGTTTTAAACATTTTTATGTTCTCAATGTGTACATTCCATTGTATTTTCTTTTTTCTTTGTAGTCTGAACTTTGGACCATATTTTTGAAATGTCTTTTCTCTGTCTTACTTCTAGGCGACTTCAATCTGCTACATATTGGATGCGTGCCTTCCGAGGATGATTCTCATTTCATTCCATCCATTGACTCTGCCAAACAAGAGCACGTTTTCCTAGATAATATTTTATTTTTGACTTACGTACAGCAAACCATATTAAAAAAAACTGCAACAATCGATTTCTCGATCTGGTTTTTTCCTCTGACTCTGTTTTAGAATCGCACTCCAGTATAACTAACATAGATAAAAAGCATCCACCCTTGGTTGTATATATTGACTTTGCGCACATTTGTGCAAAAAGAGTAAGTCGTATGACCGTTCGGAAGCGTTTGACTTTCGGAAAGCCAATTTTCAGAGGCTTTCTGATAAAATAAACAATTTTAATTTAAATCTTATGGGTTCAGCTAATATTGATGATACAGTAGATTCTTTTTACTATTTTATGGTACCAATATTTAAATAACTGTTCCCCAATAAGCTTTAGTAACTTTTCAATCGATTTGGAAACAGTTTGGAAATTGATTTCTCTTCTTAGGAACGATTATTCAACAGGTCCGGATGGTATTGCACTAATTAAATTGCCTATTATTTACTTACTTAACGGGCTCCCGACCCGTGAAGTCTCTGGGTGAGACACTGCAGCCTTTCATCATCTGCGATACCGTGCACGTGGCTTCCAGTTGTCCAGACCGAGCGCTCTGGCATACGCGATGACTTGGTCTTTAAAACGTAGGTTGGGTCTTCCCTGTCCACAGCCTGGGGGTTGGGAGTCGAAGATCTGCTTGGCTGGAGCATGATTGTCCATTCGCTCAATGTGGGCGAGCCAATTTAGTCGACGTGATTTAGCTTTTTGGACTACATCCACATATTGGTACTTATTCTTCGCGTGAGGAGTTTTGAATCCATTTGTTTGACTAAACCGAAGTAATAGCGGTTTCCTAATGTAATTCTCCAATGTAATTCTCCACTAAGGTGTCATTTGTTTAGTTGATGTTTACTCCCAGGTAGGTGAACTCTGTAACTACTTCGAAGTTGTTGCTAACAACAGTGACGTTTTGTCCTGGACGGTGGACAGATGTTTGTTTGTTTATATCATGTATTTAGTCTTGTCCTCATTAACTTCAAGACCGACCAATTTCGCCTGTACTTCAATCGCCGTAAAAGCCTCTGGCACGGCACGCTGGGAACGGCCGATGATGTCGATATCGTCCGCATACCTCAGTAGTTGGACGGATCTATTGAAAATAGTGCCTTCCGTGTAGACACCTGCCCTGCGCACTATTTTCTCCAGAACAAGATTGAAGAAGTCACATGATAGCGCATCTTCTTGCTGAAATCAGCTGCAAGTTTGGAATAATTCGGAAGAGCTCTTCCAAACTCCACATTACACCGTGTGTTTTCAAGTGTCACGCGATACAACTGGATCAGTTTTGCCGGGGTCCCATATTCTGCAATCGCCATGCTTCTCTGCTCCCGACGATGAATGATTTCATATGCTACTTTAAAGTCAATGAAAAGATGGTGAGTCTCGACTTGAAATTCGTTGGTCTTTTCCAGGATTAGCCTCAGTGTGAAAATTTGGTCTATTGTCGAAGCCATACTGGTACGTGCCGATTAGTTAATTGTAGAACGGCTTAAAATGTTCAAACAGTACATTGGATAAAATCTTATATGCGACATTTATCAGGGATACGCTTCGATAGTTCTTGCAAGACATAGGATCGCCTTTCTTGTAAATGGATCTGATAGTCATGCTTTGGACATGCTTTCTTCCACCCATACTTGGTTGATGATTTGGTGCATGCGCTCAACCAAAACATCACCTCAGTGTTTGAAAAGCTCTTCTAGTAAGCCATCAGATCCGGCTGCCTTATTGTTCTTAAGCTTTCTTATAGCTAAGCCAACCTCTTCGATACTGGAAAGCGAATTCTGTTCTCCAAGTGACAAGACGTGGGTTCACTTCTTGCCATATCACTCTCTCTACATGATGCCCATTTAGCAACATTTTCTATTAGTACGGGAAAATTCCATCACCTTTAGGAAAGGATCTTTATCGCACAAGTATTTGAAAAAGGCGAACGCGAATATATCACTAATTATAGACCTATTTCAAAAGTTTCATGTATTCCAAAGTCTTTGAGCAAATTGTCTGTAAGAGGTTTATACTTCTATGTCGCACTGGCACTTATCTGTTATGTTTCTTGCATTAATGCTCGTCTAATGGACGAAATTGACTGCATTGGATTGCACTTCTCTAATGCTTTCGACTAACTGTCTCATGAGATAATCGAATTTAAGCTGAGGGCTTGTGGTTTCCCACCAGGTTTCATAAAATCCGTTGATTCATACCTTGCATCAAGTCAAATTTAGAGGATCGCTATCAGAATCTTTCACAGCTCAGTCTGGAGTTCCTCAAGAAAGTCACTTAGGACCAATTCTATTTATAGTAGCCATTAAAAATATGTTTAGGCATGTATAAATCACAGCAATATGTTATAATATGCATATAAATCTGTCACTAATCAGCAAGACGGAATTTTTCTTCAAACCGACATTCATAGCTTCGCCACTTGTTGTGTTAAAAGCGGTATATTCCTGAACGCTACTAAATGTCAAGAAATGACATTCTCTCGAAAGAATATCCCTCTTACTTTCCAATATTCATTGTCTCAACATACTCTTTGTCATTTTGATAGGTTTAAGGATCTTCGGGTTTATGTCGATCCCAAACTGGATTTTACAAAGCGGGTGGCAATGGTGCGATGGTAGCGTATTCACTAAGTGATTGGCAGGTTCTGCGTTCAAATCCCGACCAGGGTCGATATTTTTAAGATTGAATACACACTTTCATGCAGTAAGTAGTACCTAAAAACAGGCAATGAATCATTTGTTGGATGCTACTTACAGCAACAAACAAAAATGACTGAGCTATGCTTAATAAGGGTACTGTATCACTACAGAAAAAAGTAATCCCTTTAGCGCACGCTAATTATAAAAAAAATAAAATTTTTATTGTTAATAAGTCGAATTCTGTGTTGGGTTTCGTAAAAAGGAGGCCTTAATAATTTAATGACCGCTGCGTTTCTATGTCATTGCACTATTGTTTTGTTTTTTTCGTCCAAATCTAGAATATTGTTGCATGTTTGCTCAAACTGTGTCATTGAGCAGCAATTAGTCAAGTTGCGCCATCTAGTAGAAAGTAGCCATATTACCGATTTTGGCAGCATTTGAATATTAGTTTGAGTAGCTGTGGAATAACTAGTACATACATAATTAGATTGATCTCGAACCTTCTAATCTAAACGAACCTTCTCTGCGAATCTGGAAATTTCGAGAGGTGTCACTAGGAGATATAAATAGATGTCGCAGGAGCACCCAAGACATTCAAGTTGTGAACCGCGATAAAGAAGGGCGATAGATGACAGTAGTGAAAAGTTTAGAGAATATTGAATAAGAGAAAAGTGATTGTTTAAAGTGATTAATTGTGAAAGTGAATTGTTGAATTAAATCAAGAAGTAAAAGACATTGAAAGAGAACTAATAAAGATCAATTAAATAGAATTACGTTTTATCTTTTCGAATCCTAGCCTGGATGTAACAATATGTTTCACATGTTTAGACACCATTCTACAACATTCATTCAAACAAAATAGAGGCCACGTAAATTTATTTGATTTGCCCTAAGAAGACCTCCATGGGATGACCCATTTAACCTTCCTCTTGATAATTCCTACTTAATAGCGATATACATTTCTTACAGCAGCTTATATCCGGTTATATAGACGAGCCTGATTTACTGTCTTCTATTGGCTTTGATTTCTTTGGTGCCGGCGCCCAATAATTTACGTAGTGTTGACTTATTGTTCAGCCCTCATTACAGAACGAATTATGGGAGGCATGAGTGTATTAGTCGCATGAGTCGAATCTATAGTTTAAATGATTTATTTAATTGACTTACATGTTAATAAAATGAAGCTTAAATATAATGCCTTAGCGTCTTAAATTCTTTGCATTATTTGTGCCTTTGTTAGTATTGTAAAGGAACATAATTATTATTATATTTGTTTTTCTATGTTTCATTATGTGTGTGTCCTTACTAACAACTACACTAAATGATGAGGCTGTGAGAGCATTTTAGGGGCCGGTCAATTTCTGTTGCTTCCTTTAAGCACTCCACGACACATATCTAATATTGTATTTTTAAAAAAGCGGCATTCCTTCTTCCCTTGAAAAAAAAATCGCTAACACCTTTTGCGATTCGAAAAAGAAATAAAATATGTAAAATCCTAAGGTCGACTGTAGGTCAATATATTCAAGTTTTCCATTAGCGGTGGCAAATCACTGTCAAGCTGACAAATCAACATTATATTTTACATTTTAGTCAACGGCTTCAGGCCCAGTATCTTCATTCCACATCCTAAAACTTCAAGTGCTGCGCAGAATAACAGCATCCGATTAGCTTGAACATCCGGCGAAGATTCGCCCTTGACTTTAAGACGTTTCAGAGCTCGACTAGCTGCATTGCTAGTAAAAATAAATTACATTATACAACTAAACCGTTTTAGTCACCGGCTACACTTACCACAAAGAAAACAGATACGTCACCAGTACGCATGCCTCTAGGCTCTCAGTAGCCTTAAGAATCGACTGATGGAAACGCGCTATTTCCACAATAAGTTCAAATGCCTCGGGTTCTTGTAGAAGGTTAGCATTAGGCTGTGTAACGGACCGAATATGTGACATGTTCTCAAGTAAATTCGATAGTCGGCAGTGCGTGTACTGCAATTTGATGCCCGTGTCACCGTTCATTTGTAAAGCATTGTTCCAGTCGAAATCATAGTCACGCTGCCGTCGTTGCTTGAGGTCGTTAATTATCACAGCTGACACACCAAGAACATCGGCGACCGTCGAGTCCAGAGACGAAATGCTAATTTTAGTTGCTGAAAATGAAAAATTACAATCAATATAAATATGTATGTACATACTTATACATATGAAGGGTACAAATGGCAAGACGTCAAAATTCATCAATCAAAATCATCGTGTGTGAGTGGAACTTTTTCAGATGCTATTTGGAATTTTAAAAAGACGTTCCGTAAAGAACAGATATAACAAGTGACGTTAATAGGCTACCAAAGAAGCTTGTTTATGTTAAGATTTAAAAGTTTGTGACGAACGGATGCAAATATTAAACAAGTTTAGGCGGCGGGAAATCGGCCGTGAACAAATGTCAAAAGAATATCTGCCTAGAAGTCTGCTCCTTCGTTTACAACAGTAAATTATTGAGTACCAGAAGCTAGGCAGTTTGAGCTGCCAAGACAAACATCGCAGCGTTCGATCAAATGAGGTGACTACCCGAGAAATGGAAAACAAAATTCACAAAATTGTGTTGGATGACCGTCGACTGAAAATGTATGAGCTTAGCAGGCATGGTATGCATTTCAAAAAGTGCTGCCTGAACTGAAAATTTGGTCATGAGGAAGCAGGGCGCAAGATGGGTGCCGCGATTACTCACAAAGGAATAAAAACAGCGTCTAAAGGATTTTTCAATCGAGTGTTTGGCGAAGTTTCAAAGCAATAGATCCGAATTTTTGCGTCGATTCATAAAAATAGATGAATATTACTTCACACCCGAAACAAAGGAACATTCAAAACATTGGATTGAAAGAGGAGAATCGACTCCAAAGTAGGCGAAGACAGTTCCATCTGCAGACAAGGTCATGGCGTCAGTTTTTTATTGGGATGCCAGTGAGACAATTTTCATTGATTGTCCTTAGAAGAAAATACAATCCACGGCGGGTAGTATGTAAACTTATTGCAGCGTTTGCGTAATCAAGAAAAAACGGCCGCATTTAGCGAAAAGAAAAGTTTTGTCTTATCAAGCTCACAAATCCGTCATCGCGATGGGCCAAAATGGAATGCCTCCTCCTGACTTTTTTGTGACCGGAGAATGCCCCTTAGCTGATAAGAAGGTGTTGAAATAATTGAAAAAGTTTACAACAAAAGTAATTTTTATTAAGCGTGAAATTTACGCACGTGACAAGTTCGTTTTAACAAAAGATTTGAATTCAAGAAAAAGACAGATACATGAGAGATAGATGCATGTGTGTTTTAAAGTTGAAACAGAAATGAGAATGGATGCGTTCCATTGGATGCGTTCAGCAATGTTTATTCAACACCTTCCCTCATTGTGAACACATCTAATGTTGTTTAATTCCAATAGAAGATCGAAGTTTAGAAAAAGTTGGAGCAGGCAATGCTTTCGTGAGAACGTCTGCTTTCTGCTCCTTTGTAGATATGTATTTGATGTCTATGTGATTTTCGTTTTGCAGCTGGCGTATGAAGTGATGCTTGATGGAAATGTGTTTAGTTCTTTTGTGGAACTCGGGATTCTGAACTAATTTGATGCTACTCATGTTGTCGCAAAATATTGTTGTTGCACCGCTATTTTGCTTGAGAATACCAAGCTCCCTCAGAAAAGTTCGCAACCACATCGCTTCCTTCGCTGCAGAACAAGCTGATATGTATTCAGCCTCAGTGGATGATAATGAGACGGTTTTCTGCTTTTCACTGCTCCAGGTTATACATGACCCATTCAACATGAACAGATGTCCAGTCCGAGATCGGCGAGTGTCCACATCACCGGCGAAGTCAGAATCACAATATCCAGTTAACTCGGTAAAGTCTGCAACTTTGGAGTATTCGATTCCATAATCCATAGTCCCTTTGAGATATTTGAAGATTCTTTTGACGCCTGTTACGTGTGCAGCAGATGGCTTGTCTAGATATTGGCTGAGAACATTAACGGCATAGGCAATATCTGGTCTAGTGGCGACAGCGAGGTACATTAGACTTCCAATGGCCTCTCGAAATGGAAATGTTGATATGTGGTCTTCTTTTGTGGCTTCAAACTTGACGTTCGGATCGGCTGGTGTACTTACTGGTGATGAAGAGTCCATGTCGAAATTTTTTAAGACTCGTTCGCAGTATTGTCTCTGGTTAATGATGAGTTTTGATTCCGTAGAGACGATATGTAGTCCGAGAAAATATGAGGCTTCAAATTCTTTAACTTTGTAATCAATTTTTAGATGTTGCATCAGACTATCCAAAATGACTTTGCTCGATGAGAATACAAGACCGTCATCAACGTAGAGCGCAAGGATCAAAATGTCGTTACTATTCATCAAATAGACACATGAGTCCGCTTGGCATTGTTGAAGATTAAACTTGTTGAGAGTTTCATTGAATTTTGCGTTCCAAACTCGCGGAGCCTGTTTTAGCCCATACAAACTCTTTTTCAACTTCCAGATTTGATTGTGGTGTTCTATATCTGGCGGTGGATTCACGTAAATTTGTTCTTGTAATTCACCATACAAGAAAGCAGTTTGTATATCAAATTGGCGCATGTGAAGTTGCTTATGAGCTGCAATTGAGAATAAAACTCGTAAAGAATCAAATCTTACCACTGGTGCGAATGTTTCCTTGTAGTCGATTCCTGGTTTCTGTGAGCATCCTTGTACAACAAGTCTAGCCTTGTAACGACTTGGCAAACCATCAGCATCAATCTTCCGTCTGAGAATCCATTTACTTTGGATTGGCTTCATCCAGGTCTCACGTTCAAGTACTTCGTATGTGTCAGATTCTCGGAGTGACTCTAACTCTACAGTCATAGCGCTTAGCCATTGAGATTTTTCGCTACCTGATATGGCTTCATCATAAGTTGGGCTTCCTTCTGCTGCAGCTATAGCACACATATTGGTTGTGATTCTATTCCTCAGTGGATAACGTTCTTCTGAAGTGCAGTCTTTGTCTTCGCTTGTAGTGGCAACATCTGTAGGGGTAACTTCTAGAGGATCATCCATCGGAAATGTAAGTGGAGTATCACACTGTTTCGCTTGGTCTTCGATAAGTTGGTTCTCTTGAGGGCTTTGCACAGATTGAAATTCAAAAATGCTGAACGGCAGTACGCACAAATTTGATGATTCATTTAAGTTGGTATTTGCAGATGCAAAAAATGATTCGTCTTCGTTGAACCGTACGTCTCGGGCTATTACAATTTTCGATCCATTATACAGTCTGTAGCCTTTGGTTTCGTGACTGTAACCTACGAAAGCAGCATGCTTACTCTTTGCATCCAATCCTTTACGATGTTGTTTTGGAATATGATAGAACGCACTGCATCCAAAAGTGTAAAGAGTTTTGTAACTGGGAGGTGCATTCTTCCATAACTCAAAAGGCGATTTCCAGTTGTTTGATCGAACGGGGCAAATATTTCGAACCTGTACCGCCGTATTGACAGCTTCTGCCCAAAGCAACTGTGGAGCACCACAATCATAAATCATCGAGAGAGCGGTCTCCTTTACTGTACGGTTTTGCCGTTCAATGAAACCATTCTGTTCCGGAGTATATGGTGTTGAAGTCTCATGATGAACACAATGCTTTGCCAAAATATCTTTGAACGCCGTGCACAGAAACTCTGAACCATTGTCTGTTCTAACCGCTTTCACAGTGATCGAGCTAGCGCGTGCTTTGGTCAGGAACTCGTCGAACTTGGATGCAGTATCAGATTTATCTTGCAAGAAATAGACTTGTGTGTAATTTGAAAAATCATCTTTGATGAGGAGAAAATACTTGGAACCTCCTAGGGAAGGAATCTGCATTGGTCCACAGAGATCGGCATGGACTAACTCGCCTGGTTCCTTCTTTCTTGATTTTTCATCCTTCACGAAACTCTGTCGATGCGATTTTCCCAAAGCGCATCCCTTGCAGAAGAATTTTTCAGATTCACGCATGGAGAGTTGTTTGTTTAGATCTGATTGCTTGATTGTGTCGACGCTCAGGTGTCCAAGGCGCTTGTGCCATGTTTCAATGCTGCTACTGAGCGAAACATTTGCAAAATCTGGTTGAACAATGCTCAGACAAAGTTTATACAGCCGAGAAGCTTCACACCGTTGTCCAACTAGAAGAGTCTGTCCGTTTCTTTTAACTTCCGCACGCCCACTCTTGAAACTTGTAGTGGCACCATGCTTGTCAGCTGAGCTGACGCTGAATAAATTGAATCCAATGCTGGGAACGAAAAGTACATCCTCAAGTGTGTGGAACTGCACCTTACCAGAAACATCTGATTTGATTTTCACATCGCCGACTCCTTGCGCATACACCGTTTTCATATTTCCTAAGCAAACTGGATATTGACGTTCACCAACAGGTCGGAAACTACTGAACGCACTTCTTTGAAAACACATGTGGCTCGATGCTCCAGAGTCCGTGTACCAGGACTCACTCTTTCTGTCTGGGAAGTGAGCCATTAACGCCGACGATGTAGCTTCTTTGTTGTCTTTTTGTTGTGCCAGTCGGGTGCGGCATTCTTTCCACCAATGCCCTCGCTTCTTGCAAAAACCACATGTTGAATTCTTCTTTTTATCTGCAACGGACATCTTTTTCTTGCTGTGATGAAACAATGCCTGGTCTGTAGGAGAATCAGCTGGTTTATCCATCAGAAGCATCTCCTCTTTCATCAAGCGCTGGGTTAAATTTTGAAGTGTTTGTTCCGATTGGGCCACGGAATCCCATGCTGATCGAAAATGCTTGAATTGTGATGGAAGACTGCAGATGATTTTTGTAATTATTGCTGATTCTGCCATCGGAGCACCCAGTTCCTCGAGCTGTTTGGCCATTTGTTCAATGGCTGATATGTGGCTGGCCATGTTGTCGTCTTCCGGCTTTCGGTATTCATAAAACTTTTGTTGCAGTGCACTGAGTGAGACTCCAGATCTCTACTCATAGATGGAAGAAAGTTTTGTCCACATTTTGGCAGCAGAATCACTTGTCACTAAAAACTTCAGCAGGTTAAAGTCCATCGACGAAGTGATTATTAGTTGTGCCTTCTTGTCTTTCTGAATCCAAGCAGCAAGGGCCAACTCTTCTGTTGGCTTTTTGGATTCATCTAGAACGCCTTCCAAATCATGTGCGCGTAGATAAATTAGTACCTGGAACTTCCAAAGCGAATAATCTTTTCCATTAAATTTCTGCAAAGTTATACTTTTGTCCATCGTGGTGAAGTAAAGCCTTTTCAGCAGTGTTTGCAACAATTAATTCGTGCTGATAACGTGTTGAAATAATTGAAAAAGTTTACAACAAAAGTAATTTTTATTAAGCGTGAAATTTACGCACGTGACAAGTTCGTTTTAACAAAAGATTTGAATTCAAGAAAAAGACAGATACATGAGAGATAGATGCATGTGTGTTTTAAAGTTGAAACAGAAATGAGAATGGATGCGTTCCATTGGATGCGTTCAGCAATGTTTATTCAACAGAAGGCTCAAACACCGTGCCCAAGCAAAAAGTATGAAGGCAAATTAACGGCAGCTGAGTTGAAGATGCCTTACATGACACCTTGATCGAATAAGGTCGAGCAAGCATTCACGACTGCAGATCTTCGGCGTTGTAAAAGGATGATCAAAAAAAAATCAATAACAGGAACATGTACGTTTCGAAATTGCAAGCCAGATTCGTCCTCTTATTCTTCCTTAACGGCGAGGCTGGGATCGGGATTAAATGGGTCATAACCCTCCCGCTATACTGCATTCCTACTGGTCGGCCTGTGGTTTACAACAGACAGGCAGTGATCGGTTGTGGCCTATTTTACAAACTTACAAAATTTGTTTCCGCAGGCAGAGCAGTAGGAATGCAGTAAAGGGAGGGTTTTGGTCCATTAAATGCGGTTTCTAGCTTTGCCTTAAAGGAAGAAGCTGAAGTCGTTTCACCAAACTCTGGGTACTTCAAATTTGTGGTTGTAATTTGTAGTTTGGTGAAATAGTCTTTGAAATCACGTTTTATAACATCAGTCTAATATGTGCCCACTTCTCTCCCGAGGAATCAAAAAGGATTTTTGGTCTTTAACGCCAACATACATACATACATATTAGGCCTTAACGGCCCATGTAGGGCCTAGAGCCTAGCTTCTCCAACCACTTTCATGCGAAGTGGAGGGAACCTACAGTCTTACGCCGAATCCGAACGGAAAATTTGAGAGCCTCATGACATTTTGATACTCGTGGATGTTTGTCAGACGTTCGCAAGAGGTGCCAACAACACGCGGTATTTCCAAGTAGTCCCCCATCTAAGTACTAACCACGCCCTACGTCGTTTAATTGCGGTGATCGAACGAGAACTGATTGATTCGACGTGGAAAGGTCGTTGGCAACATCGGTAAGAAAAGTATCTTGGTGAGTTAGGTGATAAGCACAACCAAAACTACCACTTGTTAATCGACGCGAGGCGGGCTTCCAACATTCTGAATGTAAAAAGATTGAGAGAGGGTCGAATCTACGTTTTCTGTCTACTGCAGCTAATTTCACCGCTCGACTGTCCAATGAGAAGAAGCTGCAAAACGCCCAGAAAAGTAAATTCAAGTAAAATCAAAATTCGCACTCACCTCCCACATATGCTAACAATATGTTAAATCGGTATCGCAACATCTTCAGTGAGGTTGCAGAGTGCCTTTGGTATGTGATGCGTCTGCTCAAGGAAAATGGTGACAGAACGTGCATACGTATCAGGAGCAGGGCAGGTATCAACACTGGAGGCACTTTCATCAACAGATCCGTTAAACTTCTAGGGTACAAGGACGGTATTAATATCATCGGCCGATCCACGCGTAGTAGAGGCGTTCACGACGATTGAAACCACAATTAAACGACGTAGGGCGCGGTTAGTACGTAGATGGGAGACCGTTTGAGAACAAGCTCGTGTCGTTGGCCTGTCCCATCTACAGAGTTGAGGTAGATAATACATACGTGGTCTTACAATGGACCTAAAGTGGTCTAAGTGTGTCGGCTTCTGCCGACAGCCACCTAAACCTTACCTAACCTAACGGCAATTGACGAGCCTTTCACAGCGATTGACGAGGCTTTCACGGATCTGTTGGTCTTGAAGTCAACGAGGACAAAATCAAGCACATGCTGTCAACAAACGAATAAAAATCTGTCCACAAACTAGGACAAAACGCCAATATTGAAAGAAGTAGTTTTGAGATAATTGAAGGAGCTCATCTACCCCGCAATACATACTCTCGAGACTCGAGGAAGTATTAACTTGGAAAACTACAATTTCCTCGGTATGGAGAAGCAAATGGGTAAAAAACTCCTGACTTTGTGCATGCTCTACGAACTTTAATCCAGTCAGTTTTGTTTTATGGTGTCGAGTGCTGCACCATAAGCAGGAAGATACTGGTACTGAGCTCCTTCGAAAGAAAAATTCTTCATTAGATCGGGTAAAGAGACAACAATTCTCCAGTTAAGAAGATTTTCAATTTCCATTCCTCAGGTTTGAGATGACAATTACAATTGCACCAAACACATTTCCATTTTTCACATTTTTCCAATGTCGGTGGTGATCTTGAAAGGCCATAGTTTAGCTGGCTCACACACTTAAACCACATTTATTTATATTAACCATAACCATCCGGAGGGTATAAGTTTTCAAAAACAAACTGTAAAAAGTTTCTCTAACTTATAAAAGGTCTGTTCGCGAACTAATATGCAAACGTAAATTTATATAAACTTTCGTGCAAAACTACACAAACGCGTTCGCGAACTGAGAAAATGGTAAAAAGATGAACGAAAGAAAAATGTACTTTCGTAAGGTAAGAAAATGAAAACTGTCAAATGATGAAATCCTAAGAGTTTGCCAGCAAAAAAAAAGCCAAACTAAGACGTTTTTCACCTTTTTACACAAAAGCGTTCGCGCACTTTTCTTAGAAATGAGAGAATTCTCTCTCGATTTTGGAGATTTGACACATTTCATTTTTCTACACATAAAGTACGCGAACGGACCTAAAGTTAGCAAGCAATGTTTGTTTACGATGTCTAACAAAAGTTATACTTACTTGGACTCTGCATTTGTTTCTCTAGCATCCTGTCCCTAGCTTCATCCAACAATTCCTTCAAAAACACTACATTTCCACTTCGAGTACTCATTCCACGAATGCGTCCGAATTTAACGTGTTTCGCTTTTGATCCAATATCCTCACTAATTCCCGTTGTAACCTTGAAGCAGGCATCAAAGTGGTCTGTCTGAGAATTGTCAACAACGTAAAATATCTTATCAAACTTAAACCGTTCGAACCGATCAATCAATGCGGCAATATCTCGCACTAGGTACAGCGTGGAACCGTCGCTTTTAATCACTGGAACGCGCCTGTCACCAACATGCACCACTCTACGACCATCGCCTCCATCGTGAATAAGATTCTTTGCCTCCATCATCTTTAAGACGGAACCAATAAATTTCTGACTGTATTGCGACTCCCAGTGGTATTCATCGAATGTCACCCCTAGCCGCTGGTAGACGCCTTCCAATTCGCTAACAGTATACTTCCTGTACTTATTCCATTGATCCTGGATTTCGGGACACGCATCATTTTCCAGTTCTTTGAAATATCTCCTCGCTTTGACCGCAATGCTCGGATCAGTCTTCGCTTCTGCATTCGCCCGGACATAGGATTTGTAGAGGTTTTCAATTGGATTCCTCTGCATTTGTTCATCAGTGAGCTGCTCCAATTCAACACCAACCTGCAGCATACCGAATTGTGTCCCCCAATCGCCGAGGTAGTTCAGTTTCACGACATTGTACCCCAAATGCTTGTGAAGATTGCCAAGAACATTACCAATGATTGACGATCGCAAGTGGCCGACGTGAAATGGTTTCGCTATGTTTGGAGAGCTGAAATCAAGGACCACACCTCCAGAACAATGTGTCGCTGGAGCAGCGGCAAACGTCAAGCTCAATACATCACTGACAAAGGCGGAATGATTGAGTTTGAAAGCTAGCCCTGGCTTAGAACGTTCAGTAGCCGCGGTTTGTGATACATTTTCTACGATTGCCTTGTCAAGAGCAGTACTGGACAGAGTTTGCAGTAAAGTTGCTGCATCCTGTCCGAGAATAGAAGAAATGTCAGCAGCTGATAAATGCAATTCTAGTAGCCGACCTGATTTTAAAGATTTTGCCAACTTTAGGCGTGCTGCAATTCGTTCGGCGGCATCGTTTCTATTTATTATTTGAGAGATCTGAAAATATAGTTTATCAAAATGTTGTTTGCTGTTAATGCCAATTGCAGTTTTATTTATAATTTTGCATAAATAAAACCTTTTCCCCAATCGTTCTTCGAATTCCTGCCGACATCACTCACACGCAAGTTGTTTATTAGAGCTGTCAGTGGGTGGTTGACGTTAGTTTGTTGTTCAATATAATTCAATTGGCGAGTGGGATTTTAAATTGAGTGGAGGAGTGTTCACTATGTCAGCGGTGATTCAAAGCAACGGTCGTTCATTCTACGAAAACTGGAAAAAATCAAAATGATTTGCTGGCTCTATTAAGCAACTACTTTACAACTTAAATGATTACGCAACGTCTCAGCAAGCGTTTCATAAATTTTCATTAATCATTTTATTAAAATTACCCAACATGAACTATTTGGATGGAACTTTAAATGGAATTCAAAATACTCGCTTTCTCAATATTTACCATGGCTTGATCAAGCAAATGCTGAAGCAATCGCAATTCTCTGAAATAGAATTGAATTGCATTTTGATGATTTATCATAAATTTGTCTTGTCCAATGGCCCAAGAGCGAAAGCAATGACCAAGAAACAATTCTTTCAACTATTCGAAGTTCTGTTTAAAATATTCGACTTGCAGATTATTGAAAGGATCATGATGTTGATTGCGAAGGACTTGAAGAAGCACATCGATCCGATTGCCTGGGTAAAGTTGTTTTCGGTTTTTATGTCCGATTCATTGGATGAGAAGATGAAGTTTGTTTTTAGTGTAGGCTTATTTCATTCATCAAGCAAGAAATGGCATCATTTGTCCTTTTTTCAGATTTACAACTTGTATGAAACCAACTTTTTGAATCGTGAAATACTTACGAAATTTGTGGAGAATTTTTTCACTGGCGAAGATGAAGATGAAGTTGCGGAATTAACAGCGGTTTGCTTTGATATAATTGTTCTGTTAAGTAAATAATTTGTCCTGCTTTTCAAAGGATATGGTGGATTTGTTGCTCAAAAAGTTTGATGTCGATAGAGATGGTTTGATATCGTATGAAGATTATTCGGCCGTCGTACAAAAGACGCCGATGCTTTTAGAGTTCTTAGGCCCATGTTTGCCTTCTCGAGATGGATTGACAGTAATTGCATATTGCTCAAATATTTTGTCAAAAATGGGTCAAATGGGATTGCGGGAGGAGGAAGCAAAATAAATGTATATAGGTTAAAGATTTAACAAATTTACTTTTATATAGCGAAGCAACCTGTAGCACATAAGTGTAGGTTAAATAAAGTGGCGGAAAATTCAGTCATCTTCTGCGACCGAAACATTTGATTTAAAACTAAAGGGGTCATTGTGGGACACAGGTCTGCTCGTGAGGTTTGCGGGTTTGATTTCAAAAAGTCATTCAATTTTGAATCACTACGTCGCTTAAACCAATCATTTGCTGGTGTTGTTGCATCCGTGTGATCCAGCATTTGTTTAGGCCTGTCTCTCTTCAGATTGTATTGAAACGTTGATTATTGCCTTTTTGACCGGGTTCATAGGGTCTGTTCTTTGAACGTTTTAGTACCAACTGAGATTTTGAGATTCGAGTAAATAGTCAATTCAAGGCAACATTTATGTTAAGCCAGAGGCAAGATATGGACAGATCGCTATCATCGTATCGAAGTTGTCGATCATTTCCATTTAACGTGGCTTGGCCACACTAAAAAGGTTTCGTAGCGAAGGTTTTTAAAAATACGGTCTTATTGATTCTCCTCATCACCCTGTTTGAAATTCTTATCTCAATAACCGCTTTCAATACCATTCAATCAAATTGAACTGTAATCATAATTGAACCGTTTTTCCCCATGCCGTCAAAACGAAACCATCGAGTCTCGTTTCACATTCCACAGTGCAACTACACTGCCGTGGTGCCCTGTGTCTTTTCGTCTTCGTCCAAGTTGGCTTTTTGTGATTCTCCCTGCCAGGCGCAAACGTAGTAAAAGAGAAGAAAAAAAAGAACACGAACCCCAGTCAAGTTACTTTTGCAATTAATTTCATTAAAAACTTCACAAAACGTTTTAATTTTTTTTCTTCTGCCAACAATCTTAATCGCCCAACTGTCATCGTCAAAACCAAAGAAAAAAAAACTCGATAAAAACTTGCAATTTCCTCGCACGCGATTATACATTGGACCTACATAGTTGATGGTGGAGCACCATCATTGTCATCGATTTAGAGAAAAAAAGGGGCGGTGCGGTTCACCAAGAAAAGTACAATTTTCGCCTTGACTATGACTGCGTACAACGACAAAAACTAAAGAAAGGTTTTAGAAAATCGCCACCAACACGCCCTTTCCACTAGGGCAAAATCTCAAATAAAACCTTCCCGTGTGTGTGCAAATATCCCAATAAGACATTAACATCTCCCATCCAGCAGCAGTGGTATCAGCCGCCGCACCAGGACCACCTCTCACCTCGCCAAGTTGGGCAAAAAAGTGAATTGATTTTAATAATTTCTTTTCGGTGTCAGGCGAGTTTGACAGTGTCTTACATTCGATTAATTTCCAATTGAAGGCAACACTACACGATAGCGCCGAGTGTTTTTCAAATAAAAAATTAAGCAAACACATCCAGCAGAGCCCGGAGCACTATCCATCGTCATAATGGCTGGTCAAACGATAAATGACAGATTTTTGGCTGCTAGGCACAGTTTGGCCGGTCAAGGCCTAGCCAAATCTGTTTGTAAGGCGACTACAGAGGAATTGATTGGACCGAAGAAAAAGCATTTGGACTGTGAGTATATTTACTTTTGTTGAATTCAATTTGAATCTCTTCGGAATGGTTTATTATTTTTGCGTGTCGTGTTTTTTTGTAGTGATTTTTTTGTTTTTTTTTTGTTAGTTTTTGTTGTTTATCGGCAACAGTTAATGAACAGATAAGTGTGTTGTTTGCTTGCTGATTAAATTATGGAAGACACCCCTTTTTTCGGCCCACAATCGCGCGAATCTGTGAACTAATATTTGACTCATTTCGTTATGCAGTTTTCAAATTTTCAAGACATATGTACGTCGCTGGGAATAGTCAAATGTGATAATGTTGTCAATTCTGCTGCTGACAGCGGGTTGTCTGGTACGTGCGGAAGCATCCTAATTTTGATCATGTAATCAACAAATCTATTGATTTGCGGGGATGTGGAATTCAGTTTTAGAAAATCAGTCGGATTGTTAGCGACTAGTTTGTAGATCGCTTTAGTTAGTATTCGATAGTTATAGATTTTGTTGACAAGTGATTCTGATGAAATCAATGTTTGGCCTGAAACTGCTTTGACAAAGTATATAATGTAAGGTTGTGACTGCCAAAATCTTCGTACAATTGAAGTGTCTCTGTTTTGCTTTATCAGTTTTTATAATTCCAATGAACCATAACGATGATTATTTTTTTTTTCTTTGTATTTCGCTGACACTGCGACCTGAAAGGTCTATTGCACCGAAATCGGTTTACTAATCCAAGAGACGTGCCATCTCCCCTACGAAGGTCAGCATATTCCTGGTAGCCGAGTTCTCCAGCATGACTTACCAGTTGTGTTTGTGCTATGATTACCACTTATAATTACCGCCAGATCATCTGCATATGTAATCAACGGCGCTTTAGTCTAGTCTTTGAAGACTGTCCACAAGAGGCGTACTCTTCTTTGTGTGTATCCTTTGGATGCCATTCGACTTTGAAGCATGTCTCTGATCCAGTGGAATTTTCGATAAATTTACAACTGATTGTCCTTGCAATCGAGTCGTATCCGGTATTTTCGAAAGCACTTTCAATGTCTTGGAAGGCACATAGAACAATGTCCTTAAATTAAAGTGTTCCTCTATCTATCTTTCAAACAAGACAGTGGATTTTTCCTTTCTGTACGCGTATTGACGTGAGGGATAGTTGTTTCTATCCGACCTCCAACATGGATACAAAAAGTCTTTCTATGGTTTCAAGAACAAACCACTTTCTAGGCTAGACCTACATTTACTTGTCTCCTGGTCAATGGTACGTATCCCCAGTTGTAACTTGCTCTAAACAAATCAACAACTGCCGGCAGGATAACGTCTGTTACCCTTTGATTACTTACTTACTTAGGGTGGCGCTACAGTCCGGGGTGAACCTCGGCCTCAACCAACAAGCGTCTCCAGCCAGCATGATCTTTGGCCAGCTGTCTCCAGTTTCGAACGTTAAGTCGGTTAAGCTCCCCTTCCAGTTGCGTGCGCCACCTGAGTCGCGTTCTTCCTCTACTGCGCCGTCCCTCGGGTGTTGATTCCAAATCCTCCGGGCCGGACCATTCACGTCCATTCGCTCTACATGACCCAGCCACCACAGTCGTTGGACCTTCACTCTTCTGGCTAAGTCGATGTCGCTGTACAGCCCGTACAGTTCGTCGTTGTATCTCCTCCTCCATTCACCGTCTATGCAGACGGGACCAAAAATCACCCGAAGAATTTTCCTCTCAAAACGACCAAGAGTGATCTCATCCGCTTTTGCTAGAGTCTATGCCTCTGCACCATAGAGAAGAACTGGGATTATTAAGGTCTTATAAAGGGTCACTTTAGTTGTTCGAGAGAGGGCTTTGCTACTCAATTGCTTTCTTAGCCGAAAGAAACAGCGATTGGCGAGAGTTATTCTTCGTTTAATCTCAGCGCTGGTGTCATTGCCTGAGTTCATTGCGGAGCCTAGGTAGACAAAGTCCTGAACCACCTCAAAGTAATATCTCTCTATAGTGACATTTTGTCCGAGACGTCGGTGTTGGGTGTCCTTTCTGGACGACAGCATATACTTTGTCTTGCCCTCATTGATCGCCAAACCCATCTTCCCCGCCTTCGTCTCAATATTCACGAATGCGCCAGTGACATCCCGCTGTGTTCTGCCGATTATGTCGATGTCGTCGGCGTAGGCGAGTAGATGGACGGACTTTTGAAAGATTGTGCCTCTGGTGTTAGCATTTGAGTTTTGCATTATTCTTTCAAGAACGATGTTGAAGAAGTCACATGACAGCGCATCGCCTTGTTTAAATCCTTTTTTGTCTTTTTGGTCTCGGTGAGCTCTTTACCGACCTTGATGGAGCAGCGTGCATTCTCCATCGTCATCCTGCACAAACGGACGGGTTTGGCAGGGATACCAAAACTGGACATTGCTCTGTATATCTCGTCTCTATAAAGGTTGTCATAGGCGGCCTTAAAATCGATGGAATGGTGATGGGTATCGATTTGGACTTCCTAGGTTTGCTCCAAGATCTGCCGCAGTGTGAATATTTGGTCGATGGTAGACTTTCCATTACTTACTTACCCTTTGATTAAGAACCAGAAATAAACCGTCTTTGCGGGGGCTATAAATGGTTTCAAAGAGCTTACAGAAAACATTAATTTGGCGTTCTCTTTGTTTCTGGGAACGAATATCGGCAGTTTGCTAGAGGGCACTTTTTTATATCTTTTCACTACAGCACCCTAAAAAACCAACGCTTGTTGTAGAAGGCGACTGACTGGGGGAAATAATTACATTTAAGCAATTTTAACATCCTCGGTGAGCCTAAAGACATCTTAAAGCTGTCCTGCAATTGTGCATGAAAATCCGTGGGCACGCACGTATCGATATCGTAAAAAGAAGGCAGGCCTTAAAACTTCTGGATCATCAGACAAATGCAACAAAATCAGTATTTTATTGGCCTCAGTAATGAAGTGATCCGAAACCGGGAGGCCGGCCAATATTCATTGAGGTCGAACCGGCGAACCCCACAGACGGACCAGAAGGAATGCACTAAAATGGAAAGGTTAATAGTATTGGTTCCTGTTTTATTGCGACTATGTACCCACCTCCCTTTTTCAGTCACAAAAAAACGGTTGTACATTTCTACGAGTAAAATATATAACAAATATTTTTGATTAAAATTAAAAAGCTCCTGATTTGAAAAGTGCAAATCAAATAATTTGTATATGAATAATAATATGGAGAGTTGCTTTCTTTAATATACGTCTAAAATGAATTTTAAGTGATAACAGCGCCCTCCGTTTATGAGCATTATGTAAGAATGAAAGAACGAATGTCGTATTGACTTTGTTGGTCAATCTGCAACAAAGTAGGAAAATGCCCTCTTCATAAGTTGCTATGTTAACTAATAAACACTGCTTAACTTGTGCAGTAATCTGATTTGTTTTTGCTCTACGGGTAAATAAAACAACGCAATAAAACAGGCCTAGTTTTAAGGAACAACATACATTTCATTTCAAATGAGGAGTACGTTAGGTTAGGTTGAGGTGGTGGTTGTCAGCTACAATCAACACACTTAGACCAATGTGAAGTCCATTGTGATATCCAGTGGATCTAGAAAGTGTCTGCCTCTATCCGTTAAACCATTTAGAGCTTCTAATAAAGCGTCATAGACTTCTAACGTCAGTGTTGGCCAAGTCGCTTAGATCATTAAGCAAGAAGGCTCCTAGATACAGATCTCTTTTTATGTGAGAGAGCATAACATGTACAAAGAAGGTGAAGTGCAGTCTCCTCCTCTTCATCATTGCCGAGCCAATTTCTTCGACGGGATTTAGATTTTTGGACTACAAACACATCTGGGCATAGCTCATAGAGTTCGCGGTTTTGAATCTTCTCTTCCATTCGCCGTCCTCGCACACAGAACCAAATATCCGACGGAGTATTTTTCTTTCAAAAGAACCCAATATTAGCTCCCCTTTTTTGCTTATCGTCCAGCACTTGGCACCATAAAGCAGGCCTGGCGGGATTAAGGTTCGATAGCGCATTCATTTTGTCCTTCAAATGAGGAGTTTTGAACCCATTCGTTTTGCTAAACCGAAGTAGCAGCGATTTCCTTAGGTTATTCTCCGCCGGATCTTCACTAAGGTGTCATTCGTGGAGTTGATGTGCACTCCTAGGAAGATGAACTCCTTAACTACCTCAAAGTTATTGCTATCAACAGTGACGTTTTGTCCGTGGCGGTGGACAGATGTTTGTTTGTGTGTTGATAGCATTTTCTTGGTATTGTCCTCATTTATTTCAAGGCCAAAAAATGTTGCCTGTTCTTTAATCGCCGTTTTTTTTAATCAACGACAATACCACGTCGAGTTAATCGGTTCTTGCCAGATCACCGTAATTAAACGACGTTGGGCGCGGTTAGTACGTAGATGGGGGACTGTTTGAGAACAACCGCGTGTCGTTGGCCAGTCCCATCTACAGAGTTGAGGTAGATAATACATACGTTGTATCACAATGGACCTAAATTGGTCTAAGTGTGTCGGCTTCTGCCGACAGCCACCTAAACCTAACCTAACCTAACGTTAATCGCCGTAAAAGCCTCTAACACGTGACGCTGGGAACGGCCGATGATATCGATATCGTCCGCATACCCCAGAAGTAGGACGGATCTATAAAAAAGTGCGTTCCGGGTTCACACCTACCCTACGCACTATTTTTTCTAGAACAAGCTTGAATATGTCACATAATAGCGCATCTCCTTGCCGAAATCCTGCGCAAGTTTGGGATAATTCAGAAGAGCGGCTCGTAAACTGCACATTACACAGCGTGTTTTCAAGTTTCACGTGTCACAACTGAATCAGGGTTGCCGGGATCCCATATTCCGTAATCGGCATGTAGAGCTCCTGACGATGAATGCTATCATATGCGGTGTAAAGTCAATGAAAAGTGGTGAATCTCGACGTGAAATTCGTTGCTCTTTTCCAGGATTTGTCTCAGTGTGAAATGTTGTTCTATTGTCGACCTGCCGGCTGGAAGGCATACTGGTACGTGCCGATTAGTGTATTGCACAACGTCTTATAATAGAAACACATCAACACTTCAACTTCGACTTTAACTTTGACAACCTTGCGGCACGTTTTGGAACCAATGCTTTTTAATTGGATAGGACACATTAGCACCTGAACCTTCACTTCGGCTTTAACGTAGACCTTAATCCTAAATTCAAAGTCGAAGTGCTCAACCAACCTCTTCTATATTGGGTGGTGAAATCTGTTCTTCATTGACAGGACGTGGGTTCTCTTCTTGACCTATCACTCTCTCTACATGATGGCCATTAAGCAGCTGTTGGAAATGCTGCTTAAATACATCTACAATTCCCTGCGCTTAAGTGACTAGGCTTTCGGTAAACGCATATATCATACCACGGACTTTTTCTCTGATGTGGCTGGCAGCCTACGGTGGTATGCTGCCTCCTTGATGATGTGGCGATATCGGGTCAACATAATGTTGGGGATTGTGGGTGGTGAGTGCAGAGAGGAGAGTTTCTAGCTCATCCGCTCTCTGTAGGCTCTGGCTACTCCAGGTGTGCTAAGGCATCCAACGTCGAATTTCTTCTTTTGGGCAGTTCGCAGCTTCTTCTCCTTGGCCAGTCGAGCTCAAAATTTAGCCGCAACAAGAAAATGGTAACAGTCAATGTTTTCCCCTCTAAATCTAGGCACGTTTAAGATGTTGGATGCATGCCTCGCATCGGTTGGCACATGGTCGATTTGGTTGGCGGTTCGACCATCTAGAGAGCGCCAGTTTGCTGTGTGGATCCTGAGCCTTGGAGACCTAGTGCTACTTATCACCGTATTGCTGAAGCTGCTGCAAAATCGATTAGTTGGTAGCCATTATCTATTGTCGTGTTGTGGAGGCTGTGTTTACCAACTAATCTGCCGAAGATGTTTTCCTTACCGACTTGGCATTAAAATCCCCGAGCACAACTATGATATCGTACTGCTGACGTAAAACTCCTCCTTGTTCAGCTTCATCAGCCCCTACTGATGTGTCCACATATTAGCCTTATGTTTTGAAATATAGCTTTAATGCGGATCACAGCCAGGCGATCACTTATCGTATTGATGCCTATGACTTTTATTTCCCACGACGTTTCCGCACCCTAACATATGCAATCTTTTATTGCATCTGTAATAAATATCGCGATTTATCCTTTTCATCATGTTGAGGTCGCGAACAGAAGACTGCACCTTAGAAAAAACAAAAACAAAGCGGAGAAAATAAAACTACCGCACTATTCCGTGTTCAAAATACGACTCGCCGTTGACCTCTCTTCTAGTCGGAAGCTAGATCAGCGATTGCGAAAGTAAACGATATTGCTGCGTAAGCGAAGCAATGTTATTGCAATTAACAGCAATAAATTTGCGCACAGCAATGTTGTTTTAACTCAGTGCAACGACTTGCAGATTGATCAACCGGAGACATGCGTTGGTGCCGAAACTGGGGCACTACAATCATACCTGATCCTATCCATCTTATCTCCTGGATCGCGGTAATATCTGCCTGTAGCGGTCGAGTACAGACTCAAGTTCTTGAATAGCACGTTTTCCGAGGCTTCTCGTGTCTCTCTCATAACTAAAGTTGTTTGACGTGGTCGCTAAGTTACGCCGACGTCAAAATCCCCAACCTGGAAAGCCAGGGTTGTTTACACCCTAGGGCAGCGGCCCGGATATTCCGGTGCCAGTAATCCACTTCGGGTCACCCAGGGTGACCCACCCACCTTACACATGGGCAGCACAATGGACCTATTTTTGGTCCAAGTGCATCATCATCGAGGGCCAGTTCCGACCAAACAACCCACTTCGGGGATGTGAGAGCTGCCGTTGGCGCATAGAGGGTTCATTCGCACACCAACCCTTTTTCAACACCCTGACTAGTCTTTCAAAATTCCTTACTGACCTCATGTCCAAATAAGTCGAAGAAGCTCATATAATGTATCTGTCATCCTGACTGTCGACTTCACCGTTGATTCATTCTATTGAATTCATCTATCGTGCGTCCTCTTTTTGAGGGGCTCATGTAAGACTTCTGAGAGTCATCAGCCAGTCTTTCCGACAAAGCATTATAGTGTTGCTATTTTCTTCTTGTTCAACACTCGCGCTTATAAGTTTAGCTAGTGATGTCTGGATAGGCATGGCCAGTACCCGTTGTTTATCCCTTGAATGTAAATGAATATGAATGAATACGCACAGTTGATGTGTAGTCCTAGTTAAGGCTATTGTGCATCGCCAGGTTTATTTGTTATATTATCAATGCTTGCTTACCCTAATTCGAAAATACCCAACCAGTGGTTATATATGTTCCAACTATTCAGTTGCTGTTGACGAAAAGAAAGATGTATATGATTAAGCACATCTGATTTACTGAAGACCTCAAATGCATAGACTGGTGCTTTGTTGGGGAATGATCCTTTGTCACGAGTTTTTATCAAAAGGTTCCTTATTTCGGACAGAAGTGAAGTTTCGTTGTTAGGGTTTTGTGTAGATTTTAGTATCGATGGACTACCTGTGCGTATTTATATATTTTAGAAGCTGCCCTAGCGGCTGCTAAAATGTAATATTCTGTTTATTTTTGGGCTGCACGAGGCCTACTCAGATTTTGAAAGCGTATTGGGGCGAAGTGAGCCAGTATAGGTCCACCTTTCCTGAGAGGTGGATACAAAAAGCGTACAGATCCGAAATTCGCCATCGTCTGTTTTCTTTTTACAGGAAAAATTGTTATTTCAGGCTGTTGGTCGCATCGTACTTTAGATCGTTGAGAGGAAATGTGGACTGAGTATTAAAAAGTTCGACTAAATACAAATGTGGCGACTTCGTATCCCACTTGGAAAGAAATCCTCCGTCGATTCGGGTATCAAGAGCCATTGCGAGAATTCAGCTCTTCCGCTTGGCGCATTCTACCTTGGGGGATCTTTTGTTGAAATTTATTTTAAACGAGTCTCTCTGCAGCCACAAATGATAAGTAGAACCAACCACAGAAATTCATATGTCTATATCTCAAAAAAAAAATTGATAAATGCCAATTTGTTGTGAATTTATTAGCTCGACAACTCACTAGATCTATTTCAAGGGCAGCTAGAAACCCTTCCTCCAATAATATATTTTGTCCTACCTTTTTTTTTTACAGCCATTTGGCACATTGCCAAGCAGTTTATTGTAAATCCTTTTGAAGTATCCATTCAAATGTTACTACGAATACTGTCTCCTGTAAAACTGTATATGACATAATTCCATCGTCAGGATTGGTAGAAACCTTCATGTGTTTGGGTGGATTGTCGTTTCAATTGTCCTACCAACTCCTACCATTGGCAACAACAAAAATCAATACAGACGATAAGATTAAGCCTCATAAATTAATTTCTCCTGCGTTGCTTGCTAATCTCTTCTTTTAAGCTTTTACCAAAGCAATAAATATATTCCAAATGAAATCCAATCAGTCGAGTCTCGGGTGGTTAAGGAGTTTGAGATACTCCCCTTAATTCGTTGGGTGTTTCGTTTGCCTTACGGATGCTCGTCACTTGCTATCGAAGAAAATGCCCTCACAAATGTAAACTTTGATACGAACTTGACCGATAAGAAGCACTCATTGTCCCCATCAACAAGCAGCTATCGCGTTCAGGGATGATTGCCCGTTAATGATTCGTTAAAAATAAATATAAACTATCTCAAGGTGTTTTCTTTTTTTCTTTTATTGCAGATTTGGTTCATTGTACCAACGAACCAAATGTTTCAATTCCACATTTGGCAAATTTACTTATCGAGCGATCACAAAACGCCAGCTGGGTGGTTGTATATAAAGCTCTGATAACGGCTCATCATCTCTTGGCCTATGGAAATGAGGTAAGTTTTAAGTTTTTTACTTTTTGTTTGTTAATTGATTATTATTATTGTTATTGTGTGTGTGTGTTTATTTGTTTAATTTTCCAGAGATTCATGCAGTACTTGGCGTCGAGTAATTCGACTTTCAACTTGAATAGCTTTTTGGATAAGGGCGGCGTGCAGGGTAAGAGCGAATTTGCGTATTTTTTTTTTGTTATAAATCTTTTTTTTTTGTTTTGTTTTGTTGTTGTAAACAAAATCATTTCAAGTGTTTGAGAAAACATTTAATCGAGTGTAGATAACTTCTGTATTTTATGTTGGTATGTATCGTTGAGGTTTGTCGCGGAGTTAACTGTACTAACAGCTGCCTGTTGTAGGTGTATGGAAGTCTTTCTTTGCTTATGAAACATCGGCAATACGCCGGTTCTGTGGTTTAATGAAAATGTTTAAGTTGAGCTATGGTCTGGGGTTTCCAAAAGGTGGTATTTTGGACGGAAGTCATGGAAATGTGTGTGTCGTTATTAGTCTGCCGTCCCTAGCATATGAGGGAGTCAGCATCTAGGAAAGTCTTCCAAGAAATGCCGTATTTAGACTTCTTGGGACTCCATCTAACTTCTGAGCTAAGATAAGCATCAACAGCGCAAGTCCAATTCAAATGATTCTCACTTTCGAAGGTTGACTTTGATTGTATGTCACAAGTATTGATTTTGTATTAGGCAATTCTTTCCTGAACGCGGCTTGGTATTATTTGAGCGGTTTTATATACAAATAAATAATTATTTTAGATATCGCTCGTAGAGTTTGCTGCCAGTAATGTCCCTCGGTCTATACCACAGATTAACTACATATATCTGTGAGAAAAAAAAATAAAGTAAGGAACATTTTTGTTCGTATAATCATAACACCATAATATAATGGATCTAGGCAGTATGTTAGGCCTCCACTCAGGTGAATTAAGTATCATGGTTTGATCATGTTTTTCCTACAAATATGTTGGTTCAATAAATTGGTTTAAAATCATTAATGAAGTAGCACTCTTAATTTGCAATCCAACGTATAAGGATCATGATGGGAAAACATCGCGATTCCTTAAAGGATTTGCACATGGGGTTTGTTGATGTTGAAAAGGCCTTTGATAGACAACCAAAGGATCTGCTATGGGTGACTCTAAGACAACGACGAGTTCCAGAAACCTACGTATAGATGATCATGAACATATTTGAGGGAATAAGGACAAGAGCGAGATGCCCCGCTGGCATCACCGAGGAGTTCGCAATCTAAGTCGGTGTACCCCAGGGAAGCGTCTTAAGTCCCTTGATATTTATTACAGTGCTTGATCATCTGCTTGAAGGAAAAGTGACGGACACAAAGTGCATCAGTTTTGCTGACTATGGAGCCATTATTAGGGAAGATCAAACCAGTTGGGTGCAGTTGTAAGGTTTTTCTCCACGGGTGATGTCTAAGTTGCTCTCCCTAAGTAACTTACCCCCCCTTGGTGAATATATTCGTAGCATGGCTGCCAATGGAGCCCTCCACCTCAAGGAGGCAAACATCTGGAGACACAGCTCCTATGGACACAGCTCCATAATTCACAATTATTTGGGTATCGATCTATCCAGAAAAACGAACTACATAATCCCCAAACGAAACTTCGAGAAAAACTACTCTACAGACATACCTTAAAGAGAGAACTGGAACACGCACGCCATCGTACAAGAAATCCATATCCATATCTAAAAAATATATATAATGTCAAAAATGAATGACATAAAGGACTCGTACAGACTCCCCAATGAATGCAGCGTCTTTCAAGCTGAGATAGTCGTCATCGACAAGGCAGCAAAAACAATCTCCGCGAAGAATCTGAGTCCTTCCAAAATTACAATCTTCGTAGACAGTCAGGCGGCGATCAAAGCAACTAGACAGCGAAACCATACAGTCAGGAACTGCTAAAAATCCCGTCACGAAAAAGGCGACCGACACAGGATCACTCTCTGCTGGGACCCCGGTCATAGCGACATTGTTAATGAAAAGGCAGACGAGCTAGCAAGAATCGGGTTAGAACTGGAATGGAATTTAACAGAATGGACCCCATTACGTCAATAGACATCCCAATTAGTGCAGCAAAAAGAAACATTGACCAAAAACAGTGGGAACAAACTAACACTACCTGGTCCCAAAGTCACGACTGTGTTATATCTCGCAGTCTATGGACAAGAATCAACGAAAAAAGAACAATCTGGAACATTCTGGAAATGAAGAAGCAAGAAATACGTATCTTAACCGGCGTACTGCACCATAGGTGTAATGGCTAACAGTCTGGGCATCAGATCACCAGACTACTGCAGGAGCTGTCAAGATATAGAAGAAACCGATACCATCAAACACCTGCTCTGCGAGTGTCCAAACCTCCAGACATCTCAACTTCGCTATCTGGGCAACAGATTCTTCGAAGACCTAGCGGACGTAGCGCAGGTACCACTGACGGACACAGGTTTGTCAAGAACACAGGTTGGTTCCAATAGGCCAACCAGCAAGAATAACTTAAACTGAGTATGGTAAGTGTAGTTTTTACCACGTAAAACAACAAGGGATCACAATGGACCAATGGGCCTCCGTGCAAGCACAGCATAGCCGTGCTGTGCACTTCCCTTCTAACCTAACCTAACCTAACTTCGTCAAATAGGCAATATCAATCGACGTTCCTTTACAAACGGAAAAGAGAGGCAGGCCTTAAAACTCCTGTATCACACAAATACAACAACACCAGCATTTGATTGGCCTCAGCGACGAAGTGATTCATGCCGCTATTTTCTGAGGTCGAGCCGGCGAACACCACAGGCCAATGGGGATGCAGTTCGGTGGGAGGGTTTTGATCCCTTTAATAGTGATCATAGCCTCACCTTCATTAAGGAAGAAGAAGAATAGGAATGAAGCAGAACTCTTACAAAGCCGTAATGCAAAAGGTCAAACATCCCTATGCCGGAGACAAAACGCCACTAAAATGTGTCTTCCAGCAGGATAACGAACCCAAACAAACTAGAAGAATAGCTAAGTGTTGTTTCGGGGCAATCCTATTGAAAATCACTATTTGATTAGACCCTGTTATTTTTTTTTTTACTCAGAACTGTATATACAAATCAATGTACCTGCATGTCGATACTTTGCGGGAAGAATGTATAAAGCGACACTTTTTTCCGAAATTTACTGTTTGATGTGACTTTATATCTGTCGGGCGCAATGGTTTGTGTGTTGGATAATCAAAAGGTCAGCGGGTCAAATTCCGCCGGGATCAAGTAACATTTAGAGTTTTTTTTTCCACTGCCCCACCTCTTGCGAACGTCTGACAAACAAACAAGAGTATCAATTGTCATGGGAAGCTGCTCAAATTTGTCGTTCGGATTTGGCTTAAAATTGTAGGCCCCTTCCACTTCGCAGAAGCAAATGGTTGGAGAAGTTGTGTTTTAGGCTCTGTATGGGCCGTTAATGCATAATACTTTTTTATTCTGGGCTTAGCGCCACCTTTTGGTCTGCGTTTGAGTTTCTAGCAGGTATACAAATAAAACCAGAGACAAATAAAATTGTGGTAGCTGACAAGTTTGCTCAGTAGAATATATTAACCGCATGCAACGAAATGTTTTTCGGACACTGGGCTAACCTGGAATTTAATTATTTTAGTTCGCTTTAAATATTCTTGTCCGACATAATTTCTTTGTTTTGAAATATTTGTATGAAGAAGCCTGCTGTTTTCTTGCGATTTCTCTCGTCAGTTGTTTGCGCGTTTGTTTATGCAATAAGCTGGTAATTTTGTTCGTTAGGTAAAACGTATTTTTTTGTCAGTTGTCCCGTGATGTTTGTTTTTATTTGAATTTTTATTATTTGTATTTTACGCTTCCATGCTGGCGTGGTATTTAAAACGGAGGTTCAGCCATTTTATGGATGTATGCAATAAGCTAATAAGTTTTCGGTCAGGTGCGAAGATGTGTGGCGTTAGCTAGGAAACGAATGTGATAAGCTGAGGATTCTTTCGCCCATGAAGGTATAGGATGAACTAGAAATAACAGAGGGGATATCATTTATAAATAACAAACTAGTCCAGACTCTTGTCGGTTTGATTGATCTTTCAGGTGTTGTCTGTCCAAAATGTTAGATTGTCTCCGTTGACGATTTCAGTACGAGGATAAAGGGTCAAAAGTTGAGTGTCTATCCAGAAAAGGGCTTTTGTATATAAAATAGTAGGGATTCATTGCCTACGAAGACTGAATTAAATAAATCTATGGCTACTGTGTCAAGTTAAAAAAAGTATTTGCAACGTGCGCATTGTTCAAAATATTCGTTTTGTATACTTTTGTTTCTAATATTCCTCTACCTGATGCAATAAATGCCCGGAAATGGGGACAGTTTTTCCATAGGGTTGCTATTTTTGAAGACTTCAAACATATATATAACTTCATACCTCACACAGTACATACCAACATCAACCTGAAGTAGCGTTTATGCTTTGCCATATCCATAAGTTCTAACTATGCCCTAGTGTGCTCCTGTGAGGCACCAACTTGTTATTCCGGACCATCATCCTTCTCACCACTAACAATATTTTCCTTTGTAAAACTTTTTGACTAACAAACACTCTTGAGTGAGCGACTATTTGACAGAAATATGCAATAATAAAAAACAAACGTAACCAGTGATGATTAATTAATATTAACACTTATTTATTGCTTTTCTCTCTTTTCTTTTGGCTTTTGTTTTAACTCAAAAAAATATTCAATCTATACCATAAACCATTCCCATCATTAAAGAAGGCATAGGAGCCGTTGGGGCCAGAATGGGTGAGTACATTGCCACTTCAACTGTAACTATAACTACAACTACTACTCTTGCTGCCAAAATTTCCGTGCTATTACCAGAAGTTCTACTTGTAGAGTGGCTTAGCGTCTTGTTTTTCATACTAAAATGTCCGTTTCTTTGTTTATGTTTCCCCATTAGGATACGATATGTCGCCATTTATCCGAAGGTATGCTAAATACTTGAATGAGAAGGCTCTCTCCTACCGGACAGTCGCATTTGACTTTTGCAAAATAAAGCGAGGGTAAGTAGTTCGATGAAAGACACCCAAGTGGTTACCTATCTAAATGTATGCTTACAGCAAGGAGGAAGGATCATTGCGAACAATGAATGCTGATAAATTGCTCAAAACATTGCCAGTGTTGCAGGCTCAATTGGATGGACTACTCGAGTTCGATTGTCAAGCAAATGATCTTACGAATGGTAAGTGATGGTTACTATTATAGAACACTGCTTCTGCACATATGTAGATTCTTCTCCTCACACGACTTGTAGGTGTCATCAACATGAGCTTTATGCTGCTATTCCGCGATCTTATACGTTTATTTGCGTGCTACAATGACGGCATAATTAATTTACTTGAGAAGTATTTTGACATGAACAAGAAACAATGTCGCGATGCACTGGATTTGTACAAAAAGTTTTTGGTTCGAATGGATCGTGTCGGAGAGTTCTTAAAAGTTGCTGAGGTATGACAATTGTTTGTGTGCTGTTGAACCTGGATTAATTGAAGTATTTGTGTTTCCTTTTTCAGAATGTCGGCATTGACAAAGGCGACATACCCGATCTGACAAAGGCTCCAAGTTCATTGCTTGAGGCATTGGAACAGCATTTAGCAACGTTGGAGGGTAGGAAGGGTTCTACTGCGAATACTCCTACCCAATCGGCAAGGTATGTGGTGTTTATTGTTGAATCGAAAAAGAAAAAGTTAACAACCGTGGTTTTCAGCTGATTGTTGTATTTGTTTTAAGCTTTCATTTTTTTGTGCTTGAAAGGATTGCAGGCAATTGTTTTGAGGTCTTGTCAAAGCATACGTTTTGTTAGTAAGAAATTAGATAGGGCATTGTCCTTAATTTGAAAGTAATATTTTTCAATTTCGGTTTACTTATTTATCGAGCCCGACCCATGAGGAGTCTCTGCCTGAGACACTGCAGTCTTCCATCCTCTGCCACCCGGTAGGTCAGTTGTCCAACCAAAGCGCTCTCACATCCGGGATGGCTTGGTCGTTAAACTGGAGGTTCGGTCTTCATTGTCTTCTCTAACCAACCTGTGGGTTAAGAGTTGAAGATTCCCTTTACTGCAGCGTTATTGTCCATTCGCTTGATGTAACCGAGCCAATGTAGTAAACGTGATTCAGTTTTTTAGATTACATCACCATCTTGTTATAGCTCATAGAGTTCGCGGATGTATCTTCTCAATTCGCCTTCCTCGCACATAGGGCCAAGTATCGACGAAGTATTTATATGTCTTTCGAAAGAACCCAATATTAGCTCGCCCATCCACCAATCGTCTAACATTCGGCACAATAAATCAGAGCTAGCAGGATTAAGCTTCGATAGGTCATGCATTTTGTCCTTCGGGTTAGGAGTTTTGAATCCATTTGTTTTACCAAACCAAAGTTACAGCCGAAAGGCCTCTTCTTCGGCACGCTGGAAATGGCCGATGATGGCGATATCACCCGCATACCCCAGTAGCTGGATGGATTATTGGCGATAGTACCTTCTGTGTAGACATCTAACCTGCGCACTATTTTCTCCAGAATAAGATTGAAGAAGTCACATTGCCCTTTCCGAAATACGGTGCGAATTTGGAATTATTCGGAAGAGCAGCTTCCAAACTGAGCATTACACCACATGTTTTCAAGTGCCACTCGACACAGGTAGTTCCGTTTGGCCGAGATTCCATATAAGGCCATCGACATGTAGATTGTAGAGCTCCTGACGATAATTGCTATCATGTCCGACCTTAAAATAGATGTTATGATGATAAGTCTAGTCTTGAAATTCGTTGGTGTTTTCCAGGATTTTTCTCAGTGTGACGATTTGGTCAAGCCACACTGGTACGTTACGATTAGAGTGTTGCCGAACGACTTGAGTGTTTCGCACAGTACTTTGGATAGGATCTTATATGCGAAATTAAGCTAGGAAAGCTTCGATAGAAGACACGAGATCACCTTCTTGTTAGATGGGGGATATGGAGCTGATAGTCTATTCATCGGGTATCCTAATGGTCCCATCTACCCTGTATTGTACATGATAATCCTGTATTTTGAAGGCAAATACTGTAAAAAAATCCGATCATGTAATTTTGTTCAAAAGCCTGCATTTATGTTGAATTTATCCTGTGTTTGGCACACAAAATTTTTAAGGGGAAATTCAAATTTTTCGTTTGAAGATAATTATCAAATTTCCGATCGTAATCCCATTATGAGGTTCGCGTACTTTATGTGTAGAAAAATTAAAACACGCAAATCTCCAAAATCGAGAGAGAATCCTCTCATTTCAAAGAAAATTACGTGAACGCTTTTGTGTAAAAAGATGAAAAACGTCAAAGTTTGGCTTGAAAAGAAGCAACCGTTTTTTTTTGCTGGCAGACTCATAGGATTTTATCATTTGACAGTTTTCATTTTTTTACCAGCTGAAATTCTGTGTGAAGAAAAATGAACGAAAGTACATTTTTCTTTCGTTCATCTTTTTACCATTTTCTCAGTACGCGAACGCGTTTGTGTACTTTTGCACGAAAGTTTATATAAATTTACGTTTGCATATTAATTCGCGAACAGACCTATGGTCTTGCTATACTATCTGCATGTAGTTGGATATTTCCTTAAGCTGGCGTAAGCTAAGCAAAGTTCATTATGGTTGCCCTTTAGTTTTCTGGTTTTGATTTATTGTGTTTCATCCTTTTTTGAGAGTACAATACAAAGAATGGAGGGATGAAAACGTTTAAGTCCCGAAACTTTTGTTCGAAATATTTACTCATTTCGAGACCGAAAATTGCGACTACAAGGAAATCGCAAAAATGGAATACGTTCTTTGCCTGCACAGTTCTACTGGAGAAAAATATAATGAACCCATCGGCAAAAGGATCGAACATTGATGAATAACGACTCAAATGATGACGCTCATAATTTTGACCTCGACAGTGCACTCGTATGATAATCGTTTAACTCGACAGTTTACATTCATTAATGTATCCATATCGAATGTATTGTAAATTTGAATTCTTTATTCATTAAATAAATTAACATTATAGGCGGAATCCTGTTTCTTTACGAAAAAAAAATTTGTTGAATCCCAGAATTGTGGCTATAACTGGGGCCTAAGCCAACCTCTTCGACACTGGGTGGTTGAATCGGTACTTTATGGACGGGACTTGGATTCCCACTTAGCAGCTTTTTGCACGTTGGTTTAACACACCTACTATTCAGTGCGCATCGTGGACTATCTTGCCTTCGCTGTTTCGAAGAGCCTGCGTTCCGGTCTTAAAGCCAGCAGAGAGCTGTTTCACTTTCTTGTGAAATTTCCGGATGTTATTTCGATCGCGAGACTCCGATTTCCTGGAGATGGGAGTGTGTGTACGCCCTCCTCTTTCTACGCAGAATCTTCTTCTCCTCCCTTCTCTTGGCTCGATCCTCTTCCTTCTTCTGTCGTTAATTTGGTTCTATACTTCTTGTACGTTGTGCAAACATATGTGAGCACCGGACACAGAACTGGGGCGTATATCCCTCATTTCAGCTGAGGGAGCAATTTTGAAACATAGAAGATGGGTTAGTTTTCCCACCGCTTTATCCAACCTAAGCTAACGCGATGATTGATATCGTCATCGTTATTTCGCTCATTATGCACGATGAATTTGGTGCCGCTGGAAAAACTTCGCCTAACTTCGTAATTCTATTCATATGATCACAATTCCCATTTCTGAGATTGGTTTGGTGGGACTTTGTTGCATTTGCCCGCTCGTTGGTGTTACGAAGCATTTCGCTGTCGTCAAACTGGCTTAGCAGTTTTAAAAATGCTCCTTCCTATTTTCATCTTGGTTTTCATCTAAAGTCACAACGTTTTCCTCTTATTCATTGACTGTTTTTTTTTTTAAAAAACTCCGACCACCCGAAACTCTACGGCCACAGTATTATTCTAGCTTCTCTTCCGCTTTCAACAGGCTATATTATTCCCAGAATGTCTTTCATAAAGCATTTCGTCGTTCAAATCCCCACTAGATCAGAACGGCAAAATGGACAAGTGACAACGGATTTCGATCAAACAATCTACACCGACGACGGTTCAAAAATTGACTGCAACGTGGGTGCGGGAGTTTTTTCGGAATCCTTAAACATGACAAAATCGTACAGACTTCCGGATACTGCAAGCGTCTTCCAGGCGGAACTACTGGCTATCCGTGAAGCCTGTCGCCAGATCAAGCTTCACTCAAACATAACACCGAGGCAAAAGATCGCTATATTTATTGCCAGCCATTTGCTGCTATTAAAGCGATCGCTTCAGTCACTATATTCTCTAAGTTAGTACCAGAATGCCGTATTGAGCTGGCCCTGCTTGATAAGTTCAAGGTTACCCTGATCTGGATTCCAAGGCACAGTAACGTTTATGGAAACGAACATGCCGACGAACTGGCCAGGCAAGGCTCAGCTCTCCACTACTCATTGGCGGAACTAGTCTACATTCCGCTCGGAGCAGTTAAGGCAAATATCACCGAAGAATCACCTCACCTCACCTCACCTCAAGAAAGCCAACCTCAGGCTGGCTACATGCGTCATATCCAGGAAAATGTGGCCAAACTACAACAAGGCAAAAACAACCGACCTTCTATGTAGGACCCAAAAAGATATTGCAAGAACAACAGCGATCATCACGGGACACTATCGTATAGGAGACCATGCGCCCAAGCTGGACATCCTATACAATACTCACTGCGGCAGTTGCAAAGTGACAGCTGAAAAAGAAACCATAATTCACTTTTTATGGACCTGTCCGGCTTTAGCTAGGACCAGACTACGAATATTGGGAAGCCCTTTTTTCAATACACTTGAGGAAGTCATCGAGAAAAGTATCAAGGAACTGATAACTTTCCTGAACTCCACAGGTTGGATTTAGTCTCCTCCACCAAACGATAATACCCAGGTTTACGTGAGTTTGTGGTAACAAAACGGCGCTCGGTGCTAATTGGGTTTGTCTTTTGTTTCTCAAACCGGCACACCTACCTACCTACCTACCTACCGACCACCCGAAAACTGCTTCGTGCTGTCAAATGGCCTGTAGTCACTCTATAGCCCTAGAATCAATTAGTGGCGCTTCACAAAGGCCCTATAAACTATGAGTATATTGGGTTGCTAGTCGTTGCCGTCTTAATTACTATCACTTGCTGGTTTGTTTTGGTAAAAAAGTGAAATGTATTGTCCTTCCGTTTCATGTATTTAGTTACACGCACATTCTTATTACGGAGCCATAAGCTCCATCCAACATTTTGCTCCCTTGATATTTTTTTGTTACTCCGCATAGTATACTTAGCTGAATATATATTTTGTTTTTTTGGATTTCTCTTTATACGCTGTACGGTACAGCTTTCCTCGATTTATTGTAGCTCGAATAACCTTTTGAATTAAGTAGTTATAGTAGATTATGATTATGTAGTAGATTGTTGCATATTTATTTGTAGAACAATTTAGTAATCTATAATATTTTCTTTCGTCTTTTTTTCTTCCCTCATATATCACTTCTTTCTAACCACTCTTTCCCTGTTTTGCTAATTAATTAATTACTCCCACTGTCAAATTTTATTTTCCAAACAACATTTACATTCTCTGTCCTATTCCTTTTTTTAATTTTCATTCTGTGATTTTGGTTGCATTATGCTTTTAATTTCAAAAAAATACTTTTGTTAAAATTTTAATTTGGTTTCTGTAAAAAAAAATCAAACAAATCACTCGCACAATCGTTACCACGGAAATTTGCAAACAAAAATTGATAAATTGTTAAAAAAAACATTGAAACTAACAAAAGTAGCAACCAAAAGAACGTAAAGAGTGCTGTGTCTGCCCTATCTTCTACTAGCTCTTCGTTCGGTACTGCAGCTGCATCAAGTAAATTCGACAACACCAATGGCATCGATGACAATATTAAAGCTCAAGCTTTAGCCGAAGAGGAAGCCGCAATGAACCAGTATAAAGTAAGGGAGTAAACGCTGTCGGAATTTATTCATTAAGCAACTTTCTGCATTTTTTTATAGTCAAAAGTTTCATCGCCCAGCGGGAGTGGAGGTGCTGCAGCTAATGCTCTGACAAATCCGTTCTTGTCATCTCCACCAGCTTCACAAGGTAATGCGCCGATTGTCGATCTCTTTGGAGTATCGAGTGGACCGAGTGCACCAGCGACGAGTGGCACAAAAGCTTCCGATGACCTCTTGCAGTTGGGAAATCCATTCGCTGATATGTTTGATACATCAGCCGCTCCAGCTCCGGCTGCAGCAGGAGGACCAGGTGCTAATAATATATGGCTGAATAATGGTAGTTATTGATTTTTGATTTTTGTTTTGTTTCTGTTACATTTTATTCTCACTAATGTATGCCTCTATTGATATATATTTTGCTTCGATCATCGAGTGGAACAGGAAGTGTACAAAATATGAGTCGACTTTTACCATTCGGTGTGAATCTGGACGCATACAAAAAAGGAAAGGCTTCTTAGCAGCACAAAAAGTTATATTCTCTTTCCACTTTTGCGCACTGTACACAGGAGCAAAGGTTTCCTCAATTGCCATTGGTTTGGTATTCATTCAATCTATTTATTTAGATTTATTTCAAAAAGTTAATGCTGGGAATGCCCATGCAGGGACGGGCTTATAATATACAGTATAATCTCGATAATTCATACCCCGTTAATTCGTAAACCCCTCTTATTCGAAATAAACTGCAGGTCCCTTGAAAAAACCCCGGTTATTCGTAAAAGAAACAGTGCATTTCGGTCCCCTCGGTAGTTCGCAATAATTTCCACATGCAAAGTCATATAAAACGTCTAATAATTCGTAAGTCTCTGTTGATAACCCCTTTTATTCGAAGAAGAAGTCTCATTCCTCATCTTCAATACTCTGAATCACGTTTGTTACAATATGTTCATGTTTAATCACAAAGACAGGACTTGGTGTAACATCCGGGGGCGAAAGGGGATTTTCTCACTCTTGCAAATGCGTGCAGCCGCAGGTAATGGCAGCTATTTCCGTTTCAATGTAAGCACGTGCATTCACAGACTTTCTGGCAAAAACGGTTACCGTTATGCTGACGTAAATTTCCTATGATATTGCAGACTTCTAACCGTATACATAAGTGTCTGTCCATTTGTGAAAATTTTTTTTTATTTTTTTTTTGTACACATTCATATTATGTAAGTACCTATGTAGAAAAATTGGTTTTTGTGCATAATATATTCAATATATTGTGCTAAATATTGAGTTTGAATTTAAAACATAAAATCCCTTTAAATCGTATTTTTATTTTTTAAACCTTCAATAATTCGTAATCTCGCTAATTCGAAAACCCCTATAATTCGCAATAAACTCTAGGTCCCTTCACACTACGATTTATCGGGATTATACTGATATGCAGCTTCCCCCAAAGCGCTTGTCGTATAAGGCGACTAAGGGGACAAATCACATCTATATACCAACTTTTTTACACAGACGGATCCAAAATCAACGACGCGACGAGTTAGTTGGAGGTATTTTCCCAGACAGGCTGAATGTCGGCCACTCATTCCAACACTCATAATCAGTATATGTAAATTCCATAACAGCGCTAGGACTGCCGATCTTCTCTTGCGGAGATGGCGGAGCAGTTGAACATTCACATCCGGGCATTCCAGGGAATTGTAAGGCTGATGAACTCGTCAAACATGAAACTACACTGCACCTTCTCCTTGACAAAGGTTCATTAGGCATTCTCGTCGCTACATGCAAACTGATGTTAAAGCTGGGTACTATCGAGAAAATTAACCTTAAGTGGACAAGTGGTACTTGTCTAGCGACATATATAATTTGCTTACGCTAAAGGGGTTTTTCTGTAAATATTATAGTACCCTTATAGTGCTAAGATCGCAGCGCCAGCGTTTGTGTTAAACGGCAAGCAGCACCTGGCAATATCGTATTTCATTGCATGCTTTTCGGTGCTACTTACTATTAGAAAGAATAGAAAGATAGGAAAGAAGTGTTTGGGTGCAGTTATAGGGTTTTTCTCCACGAGTGGTGTCTAAATTGCTTAGGGGGATCTAGATTTGATGTATTAGACTAAAAGTAATGAACTTAGCCGGAATTTGAACGCACGACCTTTCAATCAGTAAGCGAATACACTACTACTGCACCGTTGCCCAATCGCAACTGCCACTTCAACCTATCCTAACCTAACCTTATATGAATGCGTTATCCAGCAGTTCGCCCAAGCGGACTATAGCCTTTTATTTTATTTTTATTTTATTTTAGTTTTATTTATTTGTCTGTTTTATAATTTTTTGATTTTATGATTTTTTTTGTTGTTTTTTCTTTGTTCTTTTTTCTTCAAAAAATGTCTAGGATACTCAACGTCATCTCTTTTTACAAATCAATCAGGTTTCAATGGCTCAGCAACTGGTCAGGGTTCAGTTGGAAATGCATTTGTCTCGGACAGTAACTTCTCATCTGTATTCGGGAACACGGAACCAACAGGTGAGTTTGCTAAATATTTCGCTTTAATAATAAAAACAGAAAAACAAATCATTTTTTTGATTAGCTGAATGTTATAAATGTTAAATGAACGCTAAACAAAATTATTAATTTAACAAAGTATTCAACTTAACCAAAGAAAAAAATGGGATGCGCATAAATTGAACCAAAATAACAAACTATATCAAATATATTTAAGCGCATGCTTCCCAGTGTTTCTAGCCCTGTATCTATATAATATACTTAACCAACGAATAACTAACAACAATATTATTATTATGTATGTTTTTAATTCAATTAAACATAATTTCCATTTAATTTCTGTGTGTCTGCGTATATTATAATTTGCTAACATATGAACCTTGAACAAAAGTGCATAACCTTTGTCTTAGTAACAGAACAAAAAAAAATGTAAATACTCGTATAACCCACGAACATAAGAAACCTCCGCATTCAAAAGACACAAAATAATTCCTGTAATTTCAACATCACATTACATGGGTTAAAATGTAACATGAATTTTTCTATTTTTTTAATTTTACTCTGTGAACATATTTACAAGCTGCCGCCGCCAACAGTTCAATGGATCTCTCAGCCAGACAATCTGCAATATTGCCAAATCCATTCTTTGATGCAGCGGACGATATGCATTCCATATCGCAGGAATATGCAAGTTTTCAACCTCAACAACAGCCGCAGCAACAACATTATCAGCAACAGCAGCCACAATATTATGCACCACCAGGTGATGAGGCAAAGCTTTCAAATACACTCAAGAGCTGCACCACTGTGGAAGAGGTGAAGTATTCGTCTGTTGTTTTGGGTTCCACTTCCGCTAAGCAAATTGATGTTGTTGTGCCTGGTAAAAGAGAATCACCTCTTCCACAGCTGCAATCACAACCCTTAATAGCAATCGAGGATGTGTCAGTCGCCGTCGTCGCCGCCGCTGATGTTGGTGTTGTTTCTAACGCAAGCTATGCTGGTTGTGCACCAAAGTCGCAAAATTTTGTTGGCATGGATCATGGAGGTCATAATTCCAATGTTTGCCAAGCTTGATTTTTATTTGATTTTCATTATCGTTGTTTTTTGTTTGTCTTTGTTTTTTGTTATGTTCGTTTCAAAATCAAGACAAAATTTGTTGGTATTTTGTATAGATGGTTAAAAGGGTGTTCGATCATTTTATATAAGCTCTTAGTGATATCGTAAGAACGATCGAGGGTGTCGCCATTTGTAGCTTCCGCTTTGAAATAATGCTCGCTATTAAATTTCTTTTAGAAACTGGGGAAACATGATCGCGCCCGCAGCCATAAAGCAGACCTGGCAGCATATGTGTTTTGTAGAGCTTACACTTGGTCTTCCGAGTTAGGAGTTTTGAGTCCATTTGTTTTGCCAAACCGAAGTAACAACGGTATCCTATGGTTGTTCTTCGTCGGATCTCCAATAAGGAGCCATTCGTGGAGTTGTATTTACTTCGCCATCTAGCATCTATCACTGCACCCTGAGATCTACCCATGATGTCGATTCTAGTCGTTTGACGGATCTGTTGAAGATAATGCCTTTCATGTTGGTAACTGGCCTGCGCGCTATCTGCTCCAGAGAAAGATCGAAGAAGTCACTTGATAGCGCATTTCCTTGTGGGAATCCCGTGCGGGTTTGGAATAATTGGAAGAGCTGTTTACATAATGCACATTGCACAGCACGTTTTGCAGCGTCACGCGACACAACTGCATCAGTTTTTCCGGGATCACGAATTTGGCCATCGCCACGTAGAGCTCCAGATGATGAATGCAATCATATGCAGTCTTAGGGTCTCATTGTCTCTCAATATAATTGAATTCCTTAATTCCACGGGCTGTATTTGAAACAAATTGACGCCCTGGGTCACTTGAGTGGTGGTATCAAAACGGGGCCCTCGTGCTGATTGCGTCCTCCTGTACTGATGTAAAATGCTGTCTATTGCCGATCTGCTGGGCCGGAAGCCACATTGGTGCGTGCCGAATAGTGTGTTGCAGAACGTCTTCACGACGTTCACACAGTACGTTGGATAGGATCTTATATGCGACATTTAGCAGGGATATGCCTCGATAGTTCTTGCAAGACATCGGAATGCCTTTCGTGTTATGGATCGGATATTCCAGCTATTAGCCATACTTGGTTAATGATTTGGTGCTTAAACCAGTAGCCAGTTGCTTTGCATTTTAATAAATCCTCCGGATGTGATTTTGATAGCGAGAATCTTCGATCTCATTGAGCTGGAAAACTGCGTATGCCCTCTTCTTTCTACGCAGGATCCTCTTGTCGTCTCTTCTCCTGGCTCGATACTCTTTTCTTGCCCTATTTTTGCGTTTGCAGATGTTCACATTCTGTCAGCATTTTCCGGTGAGCCATCATCATACCACAGGCACGTATCGGCTATCCCGTTGTACCTTCCCGGAAGATAAAACGCGGATAATGTTTTGTTGAGGAAGTTGAAGTTGAGGAAGGAAGAAGTTGATACGACAAGCTAAGCAAGTTTATCGATCTTGCACCTCCCTCCTTGCTTAAGTAAGCAATCAACGTTTGATTGTCCGACTGATATGCGCACCTTTCAACCGAGGCGACTGATTGTTTCTGGCCATATAAACGGCATACATTTCTTTTACATTGGAGTGCCATACTGTCTGACCCCTCGACCACTGGCCTAAAATAGATGCTTCGTTCAACTGGGCACCCCAGCCTGTGTCTGCAGCATCCGTTGCTAGAAAATGTGATAATTATTTTTTGTGTATTCTCACGACTTTTGGGAAGGCTCCGTTCCACCAATCGATCTCCTCTAAAGTCCTTCGAGGGATGCTGAGCCTCTATCTCTGTCGCCTGTTGTACTGTCTTGAAAAAAAGTGAAGGTATCGGCAGTGGCTTAAAAGTACAAAACCAGCAAAATGCAACTGATCCAAAATTTGTTGCAGCCGAAGAAGAGTACCTGACCTCTGCTGTGACATCACTTGAAGGGTAAATCTAATCTTTTCCACTTTCTTGCCTGAAAATGACATAACATTTTCGAAAGTACATATCACATTCCAAACCAAGGTACTACAGCTTTTGAGTTGAAATGAAGACTGACTTTTTGTAATTTACAATCCATCCTAAATTCTCCAGAATTCAGACGGCTTCCGCTGCTTGCTTTTTTTATTTGGAGGGGTCCTGATTCAGCAATAGGTAATCGTCCAGATATACCACAATTCGCATGCCGTTTCCACGCAGAATCTCCGCGATCCAACATGTAAGAGCGAAAGCAGCGTACGAGCTGAAGTCACACCGAATGGCTTCTTTGTAAACTATTCTTAAGAAATGTCGATGGCTCTCTGCTATTGATTCGCACATATGCTTGCAAAATGTCCATACTTACCATCCAGTCTTTTGGCTGCAAGAAATCAGTAATCGTGGAGTGAGAAATCAGTCTGAATGACAGTCACGTATGTGTTAAGGGTCCTTAAGTCGAAGATGAGACGAATTCCCCCACCCGACTTTCTTTCTAGAAACATCTTTGATAAAAAAAACTTGGGCCAACACTCAAAGGGGGTTCTAGAACTTTTAATTTATTCAATTTCATAATTTACTAATTCATTTTATCTGAGCGTGGTGTTGCACATTTCACCTCAGCTGCTGCCGATGGAAACATTAAATGGGGGTTTCTGTGAAAGGGAATTTCGTTCCTGAAATAATTCTTAAAATTAATGAGTTTGCACCTAAGCTTTCCCACCTCGCTCTAAAATTTTGCAACTGACCCTGAACGTAATATTTGAGTCAGTACTTGTCTCTGACACTCTCAATCGAACGAAAGGAAAAAATATTTTGTTTACTTTGACTCCTGTTTGCATTATTATCTTTTTTAATATATTTTTAATGCTTTCAAAAACTGTTTCTGTTATCAACCGCGTTCCTTAAGACCCTGGCTATGAAATAATTTTGGTGTCTGAAAAGTAGTTTCCTCCCTAGCCTGAGCCGGAGCACCAAGCCAAGATTGAACTCCTCTTTACGACTGTATTAACGAAGACAACGCTTGCCTGCCAAAGAGATACTCCGCTCTCGGGTATACATTTCTAAAAGCTGTCTGGACGTTCTTGTCTGGTATTGCTTTGAATAACCTCTCTCGTCGCACTTCTATGCATTCTGCACTCTTACCGCAGACCATTTGAAGTTCCAAATCAGAGAAAGCCTTTATTAAGAGTGCACAACTCCAGCCTTCGAATACCTTACACTTTTGCTTATTGGAAACCCAAAGTGTTGCAACTGCATCAACTCGTTAAGATGCTCCGTCAAAGTGTGCATCGCATTTCGTATGCACTTGGCCCAAAGGTCTCGCGAACTTCCTGGGTTATGCAAAAAAGGATGAAGTACTCTGGTCACTTGCAGAGTTAGTAATTTCTTGTGGTAAAAGCATACCCACGTATTGCTATAAATGACAAACCTAATTTGTTAGATCGTCTATTCGCTGTTCCATTGATGAAACCTGTCCAGACGTGTTTTTATTAGTCTTATTTGGGGGAGGTGATGCGACGACCTCATTCTCAAAAGACGACGATGATACTGATTAATAGAAACTCCTTCTTGTCTGCATGTCGTCATTGTGACTATTCTTCTGATCCTTATGTTGAGGCTCACTCATGCTTATCTGATTCTTTTATGAATTATTAATCAAATAGGTTATGTAAAACTAGCTGAAAATTATTTCTTTCTCAATAACACAACCGTTCTGTGACGAAGTACACAACGCTACCCAAAACTACTTCAAGCAAGAGACTCCGGAGACATATGCACGACTCCTCACACGGCTCCGCAAAACGAAGTTTTTCGGCTCCAATTGGCATGGAAATTAAAATAGCCGCGGAGTCATATGTGTATGTATTGTCAGAGTGAGCTCACTGCTCAGCACAAAACTAATTCAAAATTGATCCAAAAAAGGTACAAATCGAGGATAGATGAGAATCGAGTATCGCTTCGAAGCAAAATATCAAAAATTTTTTCTTCATGTTTCTTTTATTTCTTGAAACTACATATTTACATTAGGTATACCTACTACCATTTCCCCAACAAATTCTCCTGTGGAAAAAGGATAACAAGCAAATAAATGTGTACGTTATCTGTACCAATGTATGTTGCCTACTTTCGGCATGAATTTGTGCTGGCAGGAAGAAAATTCTTGAATTCCGGTTCACGATTGGTTGTTTCGCCTTCATCGGTTTGCATAGTTTTGTGATTTTGATATATGTATTTAAATTCAAAAAAAAGTTAAATTAAGCAATGAATTTTGTGGAATAATAAATATAATTGTAGTTTATCTTTCAAAGGAAAACTATACCTACAGCCAGAGACAATGACAGATGATGAACTAATCCACCATTACAAATAAATGCTCTCGATTCTCGCTATTCTTCCTAGTCGTAAAGTAGTAACAGTATGCGTGAAACGCCTCATATAGCACGGATCCAAAAGGACGGAAAAGGTTGGGTCAGCGTTTTTGCTTGAAGGGTATGAACAAACAACCGCCAAAGGGTCGGCTGGTAAGTTTTGAAAGATACAACAACTCCACCTATTCGTGGGAATTAAAACAGGATTGGAAAGAAATTAGGGAGATTTAAAGCGAGTATGCAGTATGAAACGATGCTGTGTGTTTTCAGTAGGTAAATAATAAGAACAATTTATGGAGGCAATGTCCTTTTTAACAACTCGCTCCACGCCCAATTTTGGGGGCATTTCGACCAAACAGATGATAGACTTTTCTTATGTTTTTTTAGTAAATTTAAAACTGTTGTTATGGCAGTTTTAAAAGGGATTTTGACTTCGGATAGAGGTTGATGCTTAAACAGAAGGTCTCCAGGTTTGTCTTTTTGTTTTCCTGATATCCAACTTGGAGCAGGTCAATACTGAGCGTAGGTATCATATTTCTATATACATTCCTATAGTAGCGCCAATCCAGTAGTACCAGTATCCTAATAGGTGTCGCTACTCATACCAAATGGAGAATTAGTTGGTTGAGAGCTTTTGTGCCTTTGATAATTTTATTCCTAATAAAAAAGCATTCGTTGAGATTTTTGTTCGTTCATTCCTTCAATATTATAGTTCGTCGTTCGTCGAAGAGAAAAGAGAAAGAAAGAAGAAAGAAACGAAGAAATAAACTGCTTTGTCTCTCATTATCGAATCAGTCTGATATTATGTAAGTATTTATTTTTCTTTGTAAAAGCCAAATACTTTTTGAAGATTTGCGTTGTTGCGTCGCTTCGGCAAATAGTATGTAGGATGGATCGAGGGAGATCATGGAAAGAAATTTAGCTTTGTCGTCTGCGAGTAGAATGTATGATGGAAGAGGCGATTCGTTTGAAAGGAAAAATTGAATAAAAGCTGATTTCGGTAGGTACTCGTATTTGAATTATGAATTTATGAATTTTGGACTTTAGCTATTTTCGCTGTAACTCGTCCAAAAATGTACCGATTTATATCATTTCTTCAGTATTTGATTCGGAAATATTCAATTTGTGTTGTATCAGCCGTTATTCAAGGAAATAAATGTTGAATAGGTGTATTTATCTATAAGCGAACCGATGACCTACATTGAGGCAGGACACCTGTCGTTTTGCAGTTTTTTGTAATATATTCGTGGTCAGCATCGATAGTAATGTGTAGGTATCTACTATGTCCGTCCACCCGTAGGCAAAAATTAATGCCTTTACACTGGAGCTAGAAAGCTGAAATTTTAACAATGTTATCTCTAGGGGCACGAAATAATAAATTTTAAGAATTTTGAAAATCCGCTCACTGACACACCCGCAATTTCAAAAGAACAAATTTGTGAGCTAGAAAGCTGAAATGTTGAATATATTGTCTTAAGGCGCCCAAAATGCTGTGGGAGTTAACTAACATTGCATCGTCGCCTCGGCAAGTAGCATGTATGATGAGAGGGGGATGATGGAAGGGGCGAAAAGTTTTGAAAAATTTAATAAAATCAAATTTCAAATAAGAAATTATGAGTTTATCGCTTTTTAGAATGTTACTATTTTGGCTATATCTTGTCGAAAAATGTTCCGATTTGTATTATTTCTTTTGTAATTGATACAGAAATATTCAATCTAATTTATAAAGAAATGGCATGTTACTTTGTGTCAGTATTGCGCCATGCTGCACCACCACTTATGGGTTAATAGTTAATAGGTTTCTACCTATACGATCAATATTTATTTTATTCAAATTTTATTATTTATTTATTTTCTTCTTAAGACAATTGGAGCTGGGCGAATGTCTGCCGTTTCTAAAGAATTTGAAGATGAAATAGCTCGAAGCCTAATAGCACGTTGAATGAAGAACAAGAAATGGGAGTTCCTTCTGACAGAATAGAAATGCCAGAAATAGGCGGGGGAGTACATCTGCCCATGCAGGGACCAGCTTAGAAAATCACTACAGCGCCCTCCAAACAGCGTTTGTCGTAAAAGTATAGGTACTAAGGGGGAAAATCACATCTATGCAATTTAAACATCCAGAAGAGCCCAGCGACACATTAAACATCTTGCTCATTGCAGGGACGTTTGAACCTCGCTAATCTATCGCCAGCAAAGAATAACTGATGCCAATTAGGGTCCGTCACTTTTTCTTCAAGCAGATAATCAAGGGCAATATGATTAGACTTAGGACGCTTCCCTGGTGTACACGTCTTTGATTGCGAAATCCTCGGTGACGCCAACTATACATCTTACTCTTGTCTTTACTCGCTCATATCCGTACGTAGATTTCTGGAACTCCTCGTTGTCTTAGCGCTACCCATAACAGATCCGTTGGTTGTTTATTACAGGACTTTCCAAAATCAACCAACACCATATGCAAATCCTTCAAAGAATCACGATGTTTTTCCATCACGATCATTATACTTTGGATTGCATCTGTGGTTGATTTACCTACGACAAACCCGCACTGGTCTTCAGATACCCGTACTATTTTACGGATTCGGCTATTTAATAACCCCTGAACGATCTTCGTGGTGTGTGACATCAGCTTGATTGAACGTTATTTATCAGTCTCGCGTATCGCCTTTTTCTTTGTACAAAATAAGAAGAAAACTCTTCCTCCACGGGTTAGGCATTGGATCGCCACTCATCAGTTTGGAGATGAGAATCATGAGCCATTTGGACCCGATGTCTGCCATCTTTTTCCAGAACTCAGAGGGTTTCTTGTCCGGCCCAACTGCTTTTCGATTTTTGAAGTCTTTGACCGCATTCCTAACTTCTTCAACAGTAATGTCGTGTACTTCTTCAGTGTTAGAAACGGCTCTCGGAAAATATATCCGATGAAATTGGTTAATTAGTAGTTTTTCGTCATCCACAAGAAGCAGCCCTTGAGCATTGCTGATGAACTTTGGCGAGCGGATTTCCTGGGCATTCCTCCTTCTCTCAGCGGCAAATTTTGAAAATAGTTGTTTTTCTGTTCAAGCTGCTTTTTTGGAGTTCGTGGACAGCCTTCTGACACTTTTTTGTCACTAATCACTGCTTTAGCTTCATCTACCCACCACCATGTTTCTTTGCCGTATTGACAACTTTGTTGATGATGCGACGGAGATAATTTTGCATATTTGCAATAAATGCATGACTTTTTTTGTTCAGGTTATATACGAGTACCATTTGATTCTCACAAACACTTTTCTGTCAGGAGGAGGCGGTTTTGTTGGGCGATTGCCTCTTTCAGGATCGCTTTTCTATCTTTAACCCGAGGCTTCATGAAACGTGCTACCATATGGCAATCAATCTGGGATTCGTTCCGCCACTGCTGTAAGTGACCAGGTGACGGCTTTGTTTGAGAACGATAAGACCTCATGACTTGTACATGCTCAGGATATCTTTACCCGGAGAGTTCCTGGTGACGTATCCCAGTCCTTCATGGCAGTTCTCATAGTCTTCGTTTGACTAACCGACAGTACCGTTCAAATCTCCGCCAACAAACAAAAGTCCCGTATTAGAATATCTTGAAAGCTTTTGTGCTAACGTCCGAGAAACGAGCCCGATTTCTGGTGTTTTGCGGGATGATATTTTCCTGGGATAGACTCACAAAAATTAAAACTCTGGACACGTATTCGACTCACAAAAAAGAATATTCTGAAGGTGGGATATTTCAACCGTGGATATTATAAAAAAGAATATAAACTACAGTAATTATTACTAATTTTTGGAGTGAAAGTGGCCAACCGCTAGTGCCGGTTCCCTACCTACTCCACACACACATCAACGCAAAGAAGTTAGAGCATTCTTCAATCGAATTCGCTTTAACATCTCGAAATGATTGCATACCTTCTTATGCAATGTTTAAATATTTTCCCAGCCTTTATGCAAAAATCCGTATTCAGTAGATATCCAAAACATGTAAGTTATGCAATCTCTGTGGCGATTAAAATCCCAAACCAATTGAAAAAAATCTGCTTATATTCGGAGATTTAATTGTGTAACAAAATGCAATCGCAATATGTACATAATATGATTTGTGATAACGATTATGAATGAATTTTTTCGGGGTGTGTGAGACTTTCTGCACTGGAGCACTCAGACTCAATACTGGTCCATTGTACTACCAGGCAGACACACCACATTTTACTGTGGGAATTTACGCGTTTTTCTAAGAAATCCGAGAAGGCGCTTCAATGATAAGGAGCTTAGGTTTACAGCACTCACCATATCCGCACCAAATACCTGCCACCTGATACGAGCAAAAGCAGGACAATCACAGAGGAAATGTTCCGCAGTGTCGTCGCTTTCTCCACAGGCTTCGCAGTTGGTGGTGTCGCTTAGGCATAGCACCTTAAGGTGTTTGGCAAAAGCGTAGTGTCCCGTAAGAACGCCAGTAGTCTGTCTGCAGTCTTTTCTGTTGAGAGACAACAAGAATGCCGCGGATTTCCCACAGACGTCGGGGAGCATTTGCTTAGTCTGTCTGCACCCTGGAGAGTCATGCCAACGGCGATTGTGTTCATAGGAAACCCAACCGTCAATGGAAGCCCTGACCGAGGACGCAGGCAGACAGATCGCTGGTTCAGGTCCTGAGAGGTCCCCCTCTGAGCCTTGTCTAGCAAGTTCATCGGAGATCTCATTTCCCGTGATCCCGTTATGACCCGGGACCCAGACAAGTTTAAGTGAATTCAGCCTTCCGACCGCATTCAGAGATATCTTCCGTTCACGTACTATTTTGGAGGTAGTTAAGGGTTTGAGTAAGGCCTTAAGCGCAGCCTGACTGTCGCTACAGACGCAGATACTTCGCCCCCTCCACCTGTTCCTCGTAACATAGTCCATGGCCATTACGATGGCATAAGTCTCTGTTTGGAAGACTGACGCATATTTCCCTAACGGAAAGAAAAGTCTAACGTTATCGCTCTCCACGAAGACACCAGCACCAGATCCTTGATCGGTTTTGGAGCCATCCGTGAAGATTCGACTGCATTCCCTTCCAGGTTCAGAGTCCGGCCAGAGCCAGTCCTGGACGCGAGGAAAGTCGACCTCGTATTTGCGCTTTAGCCGAAGTTCCGGTGTCATCGCATCAGACGGCATATCCATGACAGGAGTCGAAGGACAACCGTTGCGCAAGTTCATCAAAACTCCAGTGCGAGTTATACCAAAAGCCACCTCTTGTAAGACGTGAGATAGCCTTGATTGTACAGCCCATGATGTAAACATCAAGGGGCATCTAGGCCGGAGCCAGGCGTGCTGGGGAAGGCCCCCGTGCAGCCGAGACATACCTGCCTTTGGAGTTTGGCAAAAGCAGCAGTGACGTATTTACGTGAAAGCTTATTCCACCAAACAACCGATGCGTATGCTATAAATGGTCTTATCATAGCCGTATAAATCCATAGGACTCTTTTCGGTGATAAGCCCCATGTCTTGTCGAAAATGCCTTTGCACTGCCAGAAAACAGACAGCGCCTTGGCAGTCTTCAGCTCAACATGTTTGGACCAAAGAAGTTTGCTATCCAGGATGACTCCCAGATACTTTGCTTCATTGGAGAGTTGGATTCTGACGCCTTTTAGCACTGACTGAGTCAACCCGACCAGCTTCCTCCTTCTCGTAAAGAGAACAACCTCGGTTTTAAGAGGATTGACCGAGAGCCCATTCCTAGTGCACCATTCGTCGATCACGTCAAGGGCCGCCTGCGCCTTGGCGCATACAGTCGCTAGGCATGATCCAACAGAAAGTACGGCAACATCATCCGCGTACGCCTGAGCGTAAATATTAGAGCTGTTGAGTGCGTTCAACAGAGAGTCGACCAGCATACACCACAGCAGTGGAGACAGGACGCCGCCTTGCGGGCAGACTCTGTTTACCCCCGCCATAACATAGCGGCCACAATCCGCATCCGCAACCAACGTTCTATTTATTAGCATTGCTTTAATCCACAACACCAATGGTTCGTCTACGCCGTTGATTATGAATGAATACTATACCCCTTTTCTTTGATGAATGCTACGGCCTCCTTGCAATATGCCATAACCTACCCCAAACTTCCATTGAAATCAAGAAATAATTTATAAACCATATACCGCACCCCTCTCACCCACACATCATATCCCCATCATGAGAAGTAAAAAAAAAAAATTCAATAAACAAACGACAAACTACACACTTATGAAAATCTTCAAATATAACGGCACTGGTCGGAAAAATGTTACTTTTGTTTTGTTCATCACATCAATTACTTTCGTTTAATATAGTTTTCGTCAATGACGAAAACTTTCATAAAAACTTAAAGCTCCATCTAAATTAATTAAGGACACAAACCAACTTTTCATTATTGATCGATTGAAGCGCCAAAGCTTCTGCGGGATACTGGTACAACATTATTATTCGATTTCTTGGCGCTACTATAGGAATGTATATACAAAGGTATCACCAAGGGACGAACCTACTAATCGATTTTGACTGAGGGATTCAAATCTACTTTTTGAAAATTGACAAGCTACGAATTTTGGTAAAAAATTAACGGAAATCGACCTAATGATTTTGAGAAAGAAAGTTTAGGCTTAACAATCGATCATCTTTATACAGTTATGTATTATCATTGCCGTTGCCATCGCATCGAACTTTCATTTGCTTTAATTAACGCTTCAAATCATTCATTAAATCTACCATTCAAAAGGTTAGACAAGAACATCTCTATGCAGGATACCAGCTGAATGAATATGAAATTTTTTAAATGTTTGTATATGTTACTTTTTGTTTTTGTTTTTGCAAATTTGAAGACACGTAGTTGAATGTATATTATGTACTTGTTGCCAGGAATCAAAAGCCGCTTCTTTGAATGTATTCTGCATAAATAGAGTTATTGAGGCACTTGTCAAGTTGTATTCGTATATTCGTATTCTGTATTTAATAATTGTTTTTGAACATATTGACTAACTTTTGCATCTGGTAGTTGGTAATAAGAAAAGAAATGCACTTATATGGGCCTCCCAAAAGCTTTAACTCTAACAATCTCTCTTTAAAGTTAGCGCACACTTTTGCTAACGCCTTGAATGTAACAACGTTAACGTATAGTGCGTATACTTGTACAGTAATCTTGTGCTTGCGAAACATATGGTTTAGGTCCACTAACCCACATTATTCGCTCTCTCTCTCTTTCTTCCTCACGGTAACTAATATGGAATTTTGTTTATCTTTTCCATTCCTCTATATCTAATGATATTTAAAAAAAAAAAAAAAACGCGTGGTGGTGAAATGCACACATAACAACTGAATCACACAAACTCATCATCTTCTGATCCTTGTGATGCCACTCTGGATAACATCGTCATTCATAATCAAAAACCCAAAACCAACAACTAAAACCTTGTTCTGTTGTGATTTGACTAACTTTTTTTACAATCTGGGGCGCGCTCACTTGATGTAAATACGCGTAAAAATCGGTAAATAAAATATTAAAATACACACAAACACACGAATTTGATGTATGTAAGGCTTCGATGCATTGGGTGATGTATTGAAGCCCGGCAATACTGCGGGCAGTAGCACACTAGTCATGTCCGCTGTTCCAAATCAATCTGATGTTGTTGCTACAGGTGCAGGCGGTTTCCAGCAACAGCAGCAGCAGTTACAATCTGGACAAGGTGCAACGCAACCAGCTGCAACTGGAAAAATTCTCACTGGTGATCTGGACAGTTCGCTTATGTCGCTGGTAGATAATTTAAATATAAATAAATCGGGAAGCGCAAAGTGAGTAGTCAAAAACAAAACAACAAAAGAGTTTTTTTTTTTTAGAAAATGTGCTTCTGATACTGATATCTGATTCTCCCCTCCTCGTGCTATTGCAGACCCGTGCAGTGGAATTCGCCAAAAAACACAGCGAAGCCAGGTGCTAATTGGACACCACAACCCATGGCGGCAACAACTGGTGCAGGTTATCGCCCAATGGTGAGTTGTGTAGTGTAAACAAAAAACATTGTTAATTCTCTTCCAAATCGATTAAAAAAAAAAACTTTTTTCGTAATATTATTAATTCTTGCTCGTCGAGTAATGGTAAAGAAAAGTGCGATAGGTGTTCGAATATAAACGAAATTTTGTTGTTCCTGTTTTAAGCACTATTGTAATTGTCAATATTTGCTAAAATTAAATAAACGCTATTTGCTGAAATTATTATTATTGCTTATTAGTGTTGCTTTGGTAGAATAGACTAATACAACTTTTGACGTACGTTGAGTCGGTTAGTTGTAGTAATATAGGAAGTGTTTCCAGGCAGGTTTCTTTTAAAGTCACCTTGGCGCAGTTTACTGGAATCTGTTTTCTGTCTTTTACTTACAGTCATGTTGCCCCTTTAAAATACTTTTTTTATTTTTATTTGAGCCAAGTCGAAGCATCCTTCTTATTTTTACGAGCAAAGAGATTAAAGAGTACACCGTTTATCAATCATCAAGAAGGATGCTTTCTCGATCGCTGTATGAACTCAAAGGCGGGTACTCTAATTTGGCCCCTGATCCTTAATTTGTATGGATTAATGCTAAGTGCATTAATTATTTCTCGCATTTTAAATAAGAGGTGCTTGTCTACTTCTTAGATCCACGTTGTTGAGCCGAGTCCAAGTATCTACCCTCGACTTCAGGGACACATAGGACTTTCATTGGCCTCACACAGCTTTTCGGTAAACATGTGTCTCTTTTTTTTTTCTTAACTTTGGTTGGAAACATGTGGAATTTAGGAATTGCATTGGTCACAAAATACCTGTGAAGCGTTGAGGCCCAAAGTTTGTAATTTTTGGGAAACTTTTTTTTTCGTTGCGAAAACAGCTGTTATCAAAGTTTGTTCCCTTGTAGCTTTAAGGATACATGTATCGACTACGAAAAAATTAACGCCCGTATTTTGAAATTCTCTCGCTTTCGACCCGTTTCCAGCAAAATTATCCTTAAAACTTACAAAAATTACTGTCAGACAACGTAGAATGTTGTTGGAACTTTTTGAACTTAAAGCGTTTTTCATTGAAAATCGAAGGAATCGCTTGCAAAATCTAGAATTGCTCTTTTCAATGAAACATATTTTGGTTCTGATCAGTTGTACAGTATTTGTCCTAACTGAAATTATTTCACAATAAATCAAAACCACATTTTCCTAACATTGCCGTTTGAATCAGGGCTATTTGTATGTATTGGTAAATTACGAGTATAGAGCAAATTTGTCAAAAATTTGAGATTGCATCTTTCGTGTAGGTACGGGGCAAATTCAGAATTGTTCTTTTCTTGCTCTTTAGTAAAACATGCAAAACCGAACAATTTTGCTCTTTAGAACAATAGAGCAAGTCTTTGTTTGAACGAAAAATGCTACGAGTATTATACTCTCTAAGACACCGTACAAAAAGTATGAGAACAAATTGACGGCAGCTGAGATGGAGATACTTTGCATGACAGCAGGAGATACAAAGACTGATCGAATAAGAAGTTCCAAGATCCGAGGAAGCCTTCACGTCAAAGAACCTATCTACTACTGTCATGTTCAAAGGAACAAAACGAACCCCGTCAAATAGGCAACATCAATCAACGTACCTATACAATCACGAACGAGAGGCAGACCTTAAAACTATTTGATCACACAAATGAAACAACACCAGCATTTGATTCGCCTCAGTGGCGAAGTTATTCAAAATCGGGAAGCCTGCCGTTATTTTCTGTGGTCGACCAGTAGACATGCCGTTAAGTTGGGGTTATGATCCCTTTAATCCTCATCGCTTAGGTGGGGCGAATTTAGACAAACTTTTTGGTTATTTAGCTGCTTTGTTACAGTACATAAATTGGTACCAAACTATCAAACCCACTCATGTATCCCCATTAAGTGGAATCAACTGTATGTAGACAATATCCTTTTTAACAACTCGTCCATATAAAAAGTTCGTATGATGTCCTACTGCGAAAGTCTGACAAACGTCCTAAATGATGAACTGTCCTGAGAGGCTTCTCAAATTCACCATTTGAAATTTTCGTTAAATTGTAGGTAACTTTCATTTGTGCCAAAAACGTATCGCATACACATATAGTCCTGCGTGGGCGTTAATGTCCGATATTTATTTAGTCCGTAAAATGGGTTTTCCCTGGCAGCTATGTAATGCCTAAGCACGTTCAAAGGCCTTGCGTTCGCTTTGACCGCTGAATGAAACCAAAAATTCAAAAGACAAGAATCCTAAGCATAGAAATAGCTTGACAGTTCGTTTTTGTCTCTACTTTTTTCGACAAACAGAGCTTTTTGGAAACGTAACGAAACATTACACTATGGTTTACGAACGCCATTTTGCTATGGTTCACTTGATGCGTCTGTCAACGCGACGCTTTAAAGCGTGACGTTGTTTGTCACATAAGTCAGAGATTGCTAAATGGAAGAAGTTTCGGGGTGAAATTTATTGGCCACGTACTATAAATCTCCAGCAGACATCAGAAGCAGAAGAAAAAAACAAGCAGACCAGCTGTCAAATTTTGTTTCTTGCACATTTCATCGCATACATGGTTCGTTTGAGCGAGAGAGAATGGCAATGATTTTCATAGAGAGCATCACTGCACTAACAGCAAGGAACATCCCCTCTCTTTTGTTTTTCGCATGCTATAGAGTATGCGAGCACAGCATGCTTTCTCTAGCAAACCATCGAAATATAGTTGCGAAAATGGTGTCCACATGAGATAATGGCAGCATGATTAGTGTATGCTGTCAATTTATAGCACGTGGAGATCGCGTAATAGGCTTGAAAATCTATAAGATAAAAAAATGGGCTTAATGCAGTACTACAACAGTATACGTTGCATACAAATTTTAATTAAGCCTGACATAAAATTTGAGTAAGTTAAGATTTGGCTGTTATTATTTTCGTGTACCAAATTTTACAGAGTTAAAATAGGTCATTATTTCAAAAATCATACATATGATTTTTCAGTACTGACTCTCGTTTATAATTGATCACCATTCGACGCGACAAGAAAACATAAATAACTTGCACTTAAAATTTATTCAACCGCACAATTTATTTCACAATTAATTGTAACCCTCGCTTTGTAGCTTTTGATCTCGATGTTATGCTTTATATTTCGTATAACAAGTAAAGGTAAATAGTTTTTCTAAGCGTAAAACTTTTTTTTACAAAGAATTTTATAGCAAATGAATGCTGCAAAACGACTTTTAATAAAAATAATTTTACTCAGCGAAGTCAAATGTTCTATTATTAATCTATAATACCTGCGAGTTTTTTTTTACGAAAGCAGCCAAAAATATTAGCTCGGTTGCATCGATTGGAATTTTTAAAAAGTAAACCTGTTTGCTTTACGAAAACGTTTAAAAATTCCAATCAATAGCGGAATCATTCATGAGTATTGGTTGTAAATGTGTACAGCATTTATTTAGTCTTCCATATTGGCACATTTATTTCAAGCCCTTTTGCGCAACTAAGAACTATCCATAATGGGGTTAGCAGTTGCTTGAAGGTCAGACGTTTATAAGCTCATCGACAAAAATTTTATCGGTTTTCACAGAAAAACCTTTTTCCGATTCAAACTTATTTAGGTAGGACACCTATCTATAAACTGATATTTTCTTAACATACATTGCCGTTCCAGTTGCACACACGAACATAACTTTAAATATTCCTTGCCATCTTAGACCTGGGCGCTATAAAATTAACTTCCTCATGGCTGGAATATTATTTTACATTCGCTCGATGTGCCCCAGCCAATTTTGTCGAAATGTTCTAGCTTTTTGCATTATATCACATCTTGGTACAGCTTTCAGAGTTCGCGGTTTTCCCTTCTCCATTTGACCTCCTGAAATGCAAAACCAAATATCCGAGGAATGATTTTTCTTTCGAAGGAACCCAATATCAATTCTCTCTCTCATTTTATCATCCCACACTCTACGACTTAAACAGAACTGGCAGGATTAAGGTACGGTAGAGCATGCATTTCATCCCTCGACTCAGGAGTTTCGAACCCATTTGTTTTGCCAAACCAAAGAAGCGGCCGTAGAAGCTTCTACCACGACACGCTCGCACGATGATGTCGATATCGTTCGCATACCCCAGTTGTAGCTCCACGGATGTGTTAACGAAAGTGCGTTCGGTGTTGCTTCTTGCCCAACACACTATCTTCTTACCAAAACCTGGTGCAAGTTTGGAATTATTCGGAAGATCTGCTTTCAAACTGCAAGTGTCGCGTCTTCATCACGTTTTCCAGGATTTGCCTCAGTATGACAATTGGTTCTATTGCCGATCTGCCGAAACAAAAACTCCACTGGTACATTCCGATAAGTGTGTTGCAGGGCGGATTGAGGCGTTTGCACAGTACGTTGGATGGATCTTGTATGCATCATTAAGCAGGAGTATGCGTCGATGTGGAGCTGATAGTTCACTTATCGGGCATGCGTTCCTTCATCTATACTTGGTTTATGAATTGGTGCATGCGCCCTACCAAAATATCACATCTGGGGCGATGGTCTTGTTGTTCTTAAGCTTTTTTATACATAGCAAAGCAACATTGACACGACGTTGGTTCTCTGCCTGCCATATATCTCTCTCAATATGGGGCCGATTTAGCAGTTTTATGGAATGCTGCTAAGACACATCTACTATTGCCTACGCTTCGGTGACAAAGTCTCCGTCGCTGTTTTAAAAGGGCCTGCGTTCCTTAAATCTAGCAGCCACTAAACTTCCTGATGTTGGGAGACTACCTACGCTCTCTTCTTTCTACGCAACATCTTCTTCTCATCCTTTCTCTTATATCATCATCCCAGGACACTTTCGCTTTTGTGGCTGGTAACCTACGGTGGTATCGGCTACCTCTTAAATGATGTCGAGGCGTACAGCGAAGAGTCAATCGCTCAGGCGCTCCCTTTAGACTTCCCTTCAACTAAAATGCATACGTATATTTGCCTTAAAATTGCATTCTAACACTACCCTATTATTCTTAAATGAAATAATATTTAATGGCTGCCAAGTCAGGGCTATAGCAATCGTTTAGATAAACAGCCTTCGAAATAATTGCTGGTATTAAAAAAACATTTTCGCTTGTAGCCTACTAATAAAATCTATTCAAAATCCCACAAAGTTTTAGCCGATTTCTTAGGGGGTTATATTGGCCACGATATTTTCGACGATATACACGTTGAGTTAACGTAACTGAACGACTATTTTCTACACAGCGCGGGCGTTAAGGAAATTAGGGTGAGAAAAAAAAGAGAGATGCCGATGCACGTTGGTTTTAAATGTTTGTAGGTTGTAATGTGCAGGAAATATGGAGCGGGGAAGAACATTCCACATTCGTGTTGTACGGCTGAGGAAAGATTCTTTGAACTTCACTGTTCGGCCGAACACAGGCTTGAGGGTGAACTGATGAGCATTCCTTGCATGGCCGTTATTGCGGTTGAAATGTTCAAGGGGAGGAATGAAACTGGCTATGCTCCAGAACAGAAGTCACGTGATATCGCATCTTCCTTACGGAATCTGGTGCAAGTTTGGAATGGTTTAAAAGAGCTGATTCCATACTGCACATTGCATCGTGTGTATTGCAGCGTCACACAACACAACTGGATCATTTTTTGTTATTTTTATTTTTTTATAATTTGCGTACGCTGAGGTGCCTTTTCTGTGATTGTTACAGTACCACCAAGCATGAGAAGCTTCTTAAATCTGCTAAAAATTCTTTATCCTTTTTGATTCTGCTTGGCACAAGCATGCGAATGGAGAAACTAAGTTTTATTCCCTGTCTGGGCCGTTAATGCCTAATATTTATTTATTTTGCATAATACACATTAGCAATAAAAAAAAACAAATACTTTTTGTGTCGAAATTGACATTCTCTAAGTATTAAACCATATAGGCATGTAATTTGACAAAATCTCACATCGAAAATAAACAAAGGTTGAGTTCATAATTGCCACTTTGTTGCACATGCAATGCATAATATATTTATGCAATCCATTTATGAACAGAAAAACTGCTGCAAGTATGCATGATGAAGATCCTATTTGTATCAAATTGTGGAATATTATTGTGCATTCGCTCGATGTGGCTGAGCCAATGCAGTCGTTGTGTTTTAGCTTTTTGGACGACATTCACATCATACGAGTTCGCGGTTGTATCTTCTGCATTTCGGAATATTTCTTTTCTTTCGAAAGAACACAATATTAGCTCTCCTTTCTTACTTATGGTCCAGCACTCGGCGCCATAAAACTGAGCTGGCAGTATCCTTGTTTTTTTTAGAGCGTATTTTTGGTCTTCTGTGTTAGGAATTTTGAACTCATTTATTTTGCCAAACCGACGTAGTAACGGCTTCCTGGGGTAATTCTTCGCCGGATATCCACTAAGGTGTCATGCGTGGAGTTGATATTTACTCCAAGGTAGATCAACTCCTTAACTACGTCGAAGTTATTACTATCAACAATTTCCTAGTTGGTGGACAGATGTCTGTTTGTTGGTTGAAAGCAAGTACTTCACATTGTCTTCGTTGACTTCTAGAGCAACCAATTTTGGCTGTTCTTTAATCGCCATTAAAGCCTCTGTCACGGCACGTTGATATGTCGTTATCATCCGCCTATGCTTGTTGTTTGACGGATCTGAATTTAGTGCCTCCGTATTGACACCTGCCCTGCGCATTATATGATCCAGAACAGAAGTCACATGATATCGCTTCTCCCTTACGGAATCTGGTACAAGTTTGGAATGGTTTAAAAGAGCTGATTCCATACTGCACATTGCATCGTGTGCTTTGCAGCGTCACACAACACAACTGGATCATTTTTTGTTATTTTTATTTTTTATAATTTGCGTACCCCAAGCAGCACCAGCAAATGGTTCATTGCCTGTTTTTAGGTGCTACTTACTACATGTTTGAAACAATAGGAGGATAGGATAGAAGGTGGTTTTGTAGAGTTTTGCTCCACGGGTGGCGCCTCAATTACTTTAGGGAGATCTGTATTCGTGTGTATTCAATTTTAAAGGGGCATGGCCCTGGGTGGGATTTGAAGGCGCCCAATCATTTAGTGAATACATTACCATTGCCACCCAGCAGGGCGGGATCCAGAATTTGGCCATCGCCACATAGAGCACGATGAATGATATCATATGCTTCTTAAAGTCGGTGGTCCCATCTTGAAATTCATTGATGTTTTCTAGGGGTTACCTACAGTGCGAAGATTGGGTCCATTGTAGATCTATCTAACTGGAACGTTCCGATAAGTGTGTTGCATAACGGCTTCAGACACTCTTGTATCGTTTGATATTCTTAGAGATAGTGTTGAAATAACTCTCTCTCTGAACATATAAATTGTAGTAAACTTGAGATATGTCAAATATAGACACAGTGGGCCTTACCAATAACATCCCTTATTTTAAATTTCATGAAATTGATTACGTATTTACAATACACAAAAATTGTTATTGGTACAGGGCCTTTTAGGACTCGAAGTAAGTATGTACTGAAAGAACACATTATCCGATTACTTTCGTCAGTCGTTACATTCACTCAAGGTACCTGGTTACTTTTGCTTCTTGAAATATGCAGCTCAGAATTTATCTTGAAATTTGTCTTTTGCTTAAAAAGAAAAAGAATATTCTATTTTAATTTATTGTTAATATTTATTTTTTACTTATCGCTTTATTTTATTTTTTACGTTAAGAATTTTCGTTTTTTTATTTTTACACAACATACATATAGGCTCATGGCATGACAGTAAGTCCTGCGCCAGTCACAATTAATCATCCGTTTATTCACCCTACTTATCCCGTGTTACCTAACTACATGCAGGTAAGCTAGTTGCTAGATTGTTACATTAATTTTTTAATAAAATTTACAAAAATTCACCTAAAGCTAGATATGAGTGTATTTAATATTTTTCTTTTATTCAACAAAATAAATATTATCCACGTATTCGTAAATAAAAACATCCACAATATCCTCTCGCATTTTCTCATTACAGCACGGAATGCCTGTTATGGGAGCGCCAATGATGGCACCGGGCAACATGCCACCTATGACTGGAGCACAACCAGTAATGCCGACCATGATGGCAATGCAGCCAACAGCGGCGCAACCTCAGCCGCACAGCAGTCCCGCCCAACAGAATGGCAATAAGAACATTCAATTAGATCCATTTGGAGCGTTATAAATGATGTAATCATTGCTTGACATCCGTATCCACTAAAATACTATTAATAACTAAACGTCGTCATTCATACATATGAAAACAGTTAAATAAAAACAAAAATCTAAAATATATAATATTATTACTTATAATTGCAATTATTGCTATTGAAAAACAAAGAATAACTATTGATTGTGCTATACATAAATTAAAAATAAAAGCTCCCCTCTATAAGTAAAATATACAAAAAAAAAACACTACGTACATGGAAACATATTATAAATATAAACAGATATATATATGAATATATATTAAAAAAATTGTTCTTCGAAATCTAAATCCTATAAAAGTTCATTCTGTACAACCCAAATAACCCTTTCTTCACGACGAAATACGCGCCACATACCTATTATATTTTTTACTTTTGCTTCTTTTCATTTTAATTGTAAAACATGAACAAAATGTATAGTCTGAGTGTATTTTTGTTGGAGCTTAAAATATTTTTACTGTACATTTGGATTTCTTATTTTTGCGTTATTCAATATTTTTTTATAGCAATTTAGTTAAAAGGAAAAACTAAATATTATATTATTTTTGTATTATCATTCCAATTTATTGATTTAAGTATTTTTTTTTTATTATATTATTATATTAATGATTTTAATTTTTGTAAATAAACGTTATTGTTTTATGGTAGGCAAATTTGCTTGAAATTTAGTAAAAAAAAGTATAAAAAATATGAGGTGAAGACAGATTTATAATTATAAACTGAATGAATATACATTATGAAAGTGAAAAAAAACATGTTGATTATAAAAATTATAACTGCGCTGTTAAACAAATTAAAATATATATATATATATGTATGTATACAAAATAAATTATATATTTAGATACTACTTTGAAAAGTACCTACCTAAAGAGAAACGTAAAAAATAGAAAGAGATAATAATACAGAAATACTATCAATTATGCGCTTGCTCAAATAAATCTATCTCTCTGTCTGGCTCTCGCTCTCTATGTCATGTAGTTGTAATTATTTCAGCGATGGTATAGCAAAAGGTTGCAATTAGGTAGTTAATTTTCTTTATTTGATATGTTAATAAAAGGAACCGTATGAAAAATGTTCACATAAGAGAAAGTTGTTAACATCACATATACGCAGCGGTGCCATGAGTACTCTTATATAAGAGATTAAACACCAACTGGGTCAAACACCCGTGAATAATAATAGAATAAATTTGAAATTGGGCGCAGTGGCTTAGTGGTAAGTGTTCAAGTCCAGCCGGGCCAAGTAATACCTTAAGTGTTTTTCCACTCCCCACCTCTTGCGAACGTTTGACTTACATCCAGGGGTATCAATTGTGATGAGAAGCTTCTTAAATCCGCAGTTCGGCTTAAAATTGTAAGTCACTTCCACTTCGCACAAGCAAATGGTTGGTTTTAAGCCCTGTATTCACATAAGGCCTTAAATGCTCTGTTATAGGTGCAGGGTTATAAGTTCACTGGCCATAAGTAAACAAATGCATTGTGATTGTGACCTTTTAACCTACCCACCTGGGTCATAATTTCATAATTTTTCTTGCCAAAGTTCCACAATTTCAACAAGGACGTATGCTTATGTACTGTGTTAGACCACATACACCAGCGTGGACGAGGACAAGGGTGAGTACTTAGTCCACACGCTTTTTGCTTTGACTTTGAGACGACCAGTGGAAAATCGATGCTAAAATCTTCAAATCCAGTCGAACGTTCGATTCGCTGCTAATGTGAGCCTAAGATCACTAATGAGAAAGCTTTCAAACTAATGAGAAAGCTTTTCGTGTTTGAGAAAGAGCAGGGCATGCGCCGAGATAGCCTATGCCTCCACATGATCCAATGCAGATTTTGCAGAAATCATTTGAGTGAACGCCAAGCCTTGTTTCATGCTTGCCTATGAGACAGTGCCCAGTGATGACAGCTTGACGATCCGAGAAGATGCGGATGTCTTTAGCAGATATTACGTTTCTCTTCAGCCACGATAGGACTTCTTTTATCGCCATAATTTCCATCTGAAACACACAATCTTTTTTCAAATTGTCAAAGTACCTACGTATTGTTTGCGAACATTTCGCGCAACCTTTTATCGTATCCGAGTTAAGTTTTTGGCATAATTAGCCCTATCGAGGTATCCGAAACGTAAGCAAATTCAATCGCAAATCAGATTGCGCTCCAGATATCCGCCTAGGAACAAGATAAACAAAGCATACAAACGCGGTCATTTACTGCTTAAATCCATTACAGTGTGAAAGACTTTGTGACAAATTTAATACAATTTAAAAGTAATGGACGGCTTGTGGTGTGTTTCCACACAACCGCGAAAGAGAGGCAGACCTAAAAACTCCTGGATCACACAAATGCAGCAACACCAGCATTTGATTGACGTCAGTGGTTATGACCACTTTAATCCTGATCGTAGCCTCACTACCACTAACGAAGAAGAAGGATGGCTCGTGTTGAAGACTTGTCGTTAATTTCTTTCTATATACAAAATAACTAAACTAAACAATAAAAAACTATGTTTTTTTTATTACTTTCAACTTTTAACACTTCCTTTTACTTGAAATAATCCGCAGAATTTTCTTGTCGGGGAACTTCCGAAATAATGTGCCGTGTACCTATGAGAAATCGTTTTGTTTAACGCGTCATGGTACACTGCGGAAATGTGCGAATAATTCGAATACCTCAATAGGACAGAATATGTCAGATCGTAAAATCGAACTTAGTGACTCATCTTTTACACTCCGTTTTAAACTTGTTTAGTTGTTTGCACTTTTTCGTTCTCGAAGTATGTAGGGTACAAGGATTGCGTTAACACATAACCTGCTCTAATAAGTCCTGTGAACCACCGCTAGTGGCAAGCTACCATATTACATACAAGGTCAAAAGTCATCACCCAGTGGCGTTCACCAATCCGACTGAAAACTACATAGGATAGATGTCAAACATCGTGGATCATTTAGAACATTGGCACACAGAATTGCCTAAGGCATACTCAAGGCTGAAAACCCTATCGGAAGATGCTATAATTTTTGCAAATAGCGGCAAATGTCAATTTTACTTTGACATTTGTGCAAGAGGTGCCAACAACACACGGTATTCCCAAGTGGTCCTCCATTTAAGTACTTACCACGCCCAACGTCGTTTAATTGTGGTGATCTAACGAGAACCGATTGATTCGACGTGGCAAGGCCGTTGGTTACCATATTACGTAATCAAATATCGGCATACAAAAGAAGCATTTTTATGTTTTAGGATCCTTTAAGAGTAGGTTAATTAGTTTCAGCCAAATACATTTGTTTCTTGAGAAGTAAGCATTATTGGGCTTTCCGATGTTAGTACCACTAAATCTTCATAATTTTTTTTTCTACTCTGAGATCGCAATTTCGCTTTGGCATATACAAAAAAGTATGCAAGTAAAAAGCCTGCAAGATACGAGATAGGAAGCTGCCAGTGTTCTTAAGTATCGAAATTGGCAGTAGAATAGTTCTGGCATTCTCACAGCTATAATTTACATAAGGCGGTTCACCCAAGTCAATATGGGTTTTCATTAGAAATATCTCTTCGGCAAGATTTCTTTATGAGCAGCGCTACGGCCTGGAAGGCATTCATTTGCAACGGTTGGCCGTAGAATTTTCATAGACTCGTTCGATTTTCTTTGATGTGGCGTAGAACCCAAGTCATTGTATGAATTGTAATTTTCATACAACGGCTAATTTTGTTATGACTGAATCTGATGGAAGACGAAGTACCTAGTTAAATCTGTTTGACAATAGGTTTGTCGGACGGACAAACACCGGTGTGTGATAACCATTAATGTATGCATGGTATTAAAAAATTACGAGATCGGGCTATATCGTTAACAAAACGAGAAGCAAGTAAAGTATGAGATACAATCGTGTAAGACCACATGTACAGTTTTATAATCATATTAACGAGGATATTATTGTCTGCATTAAGTGGTTGTACAAAAAAAGTCTATCAGGATAACTCCTTTTCTCCTGGCAACCTAAATTCCTTACTTTATATTTTCAATGCTTGTATATGTATGTATACGATTAAACCATTACTATTCCTATTCTCTGGGATGGATACAAATATTATTGATGTTTCTTTTCTATCGACTGCTTCGTTTCATAGATTGTTCCTTAGAAATGTTGTCCTATAAATTACCGCCCAACACAATATTAATGGTTGGGAGTCTTAAGACGTACCTACAACAAAATTATAATTTTTTGTTCTGTAATAAAAAAAACAATTAAAGTTTCCTTGTAAAGTTGTAGTTCTATTAACGTTGAGTTCTTTATCTATTGTTGATGATAATTATTAAGAAAACAAATACTTATGCATATATGTAAAGTACACTGTAAAAAGAGAGTAAATAATTATTTGGCAAGTTAATTAAGATAATAATATTGAAAATAAAAATCATTTTACAACCCAAGAATAAATTATTGTATAACGAAATGAACAAAAAACAAATATACACAAAATAAATTAATTTAAAACAAAGAAAAACTTATACATAATATGTAAATGACAATATTTATTGATGATGCAAAAATCCACCACGTATCTCAGAAAGGATACAGAACAAAGTCTGTATGTATATTTAACAAGATACATATACATGAATTAAAAAAAAACAAGAAATAAAAACGGAATTAGTCAAGACGAATTTTAGAGAGTTCTTCATTTTCGAAAAGTGCACCGTTTATTGTATTCAAAAAAAAACTATTTAGCTTAATTATTGATATTTGCAATTATTTAATTGTTTACGAAACAAGAGACTTACTGTCTTTAAAAACAAAAATTGTATATGCGCGAAAGCCGACAGTTATATTCTATGTATACACCAAGAACAAAAAAAAGTAATAGCAGAGAATATATAAATAAATGTCTAGAAATATGTACATCTATTAAAAAAAGCATTGTTTTTAATTTTTTAGACTCTATTTACTTACTTATCGGGCTTCCAACCCATTGTATTGTCGTCTTTTTCTCTAATGGCGATGAGGCTACGATCAGGATTAAAGGGATCATAACCCTCCCACTTTACTATATTTCCGTTTCAACCTCAACGAATACTTATAATCAGGCCTCCCGATCTCCGATAACTTCATCACTTGAGCCAATAAAATGCTGGTGTTGCTGCATTTGTGTGAGGAGCTTTTAGGCCCGCCTCTTTTTTTTTAAATTTCGACACGTGCATACTCCAGGTAATGATTATTGTTAGATGGACCTTTTACGACACCGGTGATCGCCAGTCGTGTCAACCCACGGAATTGCGTCCACACTTGCCTTAAGGAACAGTTTCAAGATGTTAAACGTGTCGGTAGGCTCACGTAAACGGTAAAATTGCCTAGATTTGATTTCTCCCCATAAGTTGACTTTTACGACAAACTGATTTTTGGGGAGTTCTGTACTGTAGTGATATTCTTAGCCCGTCCCTGTACGAGGGCTCAACCCATTGTATTGTGTTTTATTGTAATGTATTTATTTGAACTGAGGTCAACGAAAGACAACAAGCACTTAGACAGTCAAGAAGGCGTATAGTGTGTAAACACTGTGTAAAATGGAACCTGCTGAATGATCTCGTAGTTTCTTGTCACATACAGTCCTATTCTTCTATCCGCCGAGGGAATTTTCTCAGTATGTTAACTTATTGGTATTCTGTTGTCATTCGAATGAAATCTGATGCACGTCGGGGATGTCGGTAAAACTGTGTGGTATTCTACTCTTTCCATATTTTTGTGATCCGCAAGTCAAATACTGCGGATTTGTTGTTTTGTTTGGGTGAGAACAAATTGTTGTGTGGTTTAAAGAGAGAGTACAAGTCAATTTTTTATAAATTTGGCCATATTTCTTTGTAAATAATGATAAATTAAAATATAATCGGCCGAGCAACAAATAAGGAACAATTTTCCAAAAAACAAGCATTGCTTTGCACTTACCAGCATTGTATTTAGGCTGTGACAGCCTCATAAATGAGAGATGTGAATTTTGGAAGTGAAAAAAATGTCCACTAAACCAATAACTTCACAAAATGTTCACATTTAAATGAATAGTTGTTGACGTAAATGTCAAATCGAGATGTGATAATGCAGTTCATCAGGCGGTTAGCAGAATGAAGGGGTTCAGTGAAGGGGAATAAAATAGGTGAATCGGATCCCCGATTCACGCGGCTAGCAGAATAGGGCTGATGGTTTCCTTTTAAAATATGTAGCGGTAAGCTTAAATTTATCTTTGTATAACAAAAGGAAAAATCCTTTCATTTTCTTATGTTTAAACAATCTCAGAATAATAAATATTTAATAATACCACGGAACTGAGAACTGAGGAGTTTGTGTGTATTTATTTGAAGGAACAACATCGCAATATGGACCTAATGGTCCATTTTACTTCAGCACAGCTGCTCGTTCGTAACTTGCTAGCGATAAGCGTTAGAGTCAGTTTCAGAGAACCTGCCGTTAGCCTTAGCAAAGCTAAGAAGACTACCTTGATCTCACTTTAATCTATTTATGGAACAAAGTGTTTATCTAAGATATCTTGGCTATTCAATCCGAGCAGATACTTTGCTATGATGGTTTTGGAACCGTGTGTCGACTAGATTCTCCGAATGCAAGCGTGAGGTTAGATCATGACAATATTCGGTATGATGTCATATCACGTTTATGAATAGACCTACAGCTTTTTATGGATGGTTTTGGCCCAATGAATGCTGACGATGGGCCTATTTCTGGCTAGAGCATTATCTTTGAATTGCCTAAAAAACAGTTGTGTATACACTTAAAGCTACAGATAGTCTCTAGAGCGGACTACTAAGAGACCGTCCATGAAAGACACATCCGTGTAAATAATAACATCACATTTCCTGATGCCATTGCAGTGTTAGTTTCTTTGAGCTTCTAGACTCTATATATGTTCTGTAAAGATACGATTGGGTCTTGGATAATTCGCAGATACTTAACCTTGCTTGAGGTATCCTTCTTCTAGTTTTGAACAATATTATCTCAGTCTTAGTGGGGCTGACAGACAGATCCTGCTAATAGTACCAGTTCTCAACAATATAAAGCTCAAACCATGAAGATTCTCTGAATGAGGCACGACCGTTTTCCAACCTCTTCCAGCCCGACCAAACTACGGCATGGCAGAATTAAGGTAAGCATGGATTTATTTCTTTAATAGCATTTTCTATTGGTATTTCGTCTCTTCGAAAACGTTTGCAGACGAAATTGGCAAAGGTATCGAAATCCTATATTCTTCGCGTGAAAACTCAGCCACCTTCTGTGAACGAAAAAAATGCCCACTAAGCTAAAGACACGTACTGAAAGTATGAGGGAAAATTAACGGCAACTGAGATGAAGATGCTTCGCATGACAGCAGAAGTAACAAAGACTAAAATTCCAAAATCCGTGGAAGCCTTCACGTCAAAGAAGCTATCTCGGAAAAAAATGGAGTGCGAACTAGAGATCCTATTAACCCTGTCAAAAAGGCAATATCAATCAACGTTTCCACATCAACGCAAAAGAGAGGCAGGCCTAAAAACTGCTGGATCACACAAATGCATCAACACCAGTATTTGATTGGCCTGAGTGACGAAGTGATTCAAAATAGGGAGGCCTGCTATTATTTACTGAGGTGAACCCGTCGAACCCCACTGGTGGACCAGTAGATTCGCTGTTAAGTAGGAGGGTTATGATCCCTTTAATCCTGATCATAGCTTCACCACCAATAAGGAAGGAAAAGATAGGTACAAAGTCCGGTGCTACAGTAGATTATCTACATCGTCGGGTGCAGTGGCTCACTGATTTGTGTATCGGGCTACTAATCGTAAGGTATCCGGTTCTAACCCCGCCGGACCAATTAATATCTAGAGTTTTTTTCACTGCCCCACCTCTTGCGAACGTCTGACAAACATCCAAGAGTATCAATTGTCATTAGAAGCTTCTCAAAATTGGCGTTCGGATTCAGCTTAAAATTGTAGGTCCCTTCCACTTCGTACAAGCAAGCGGTTGGAGAAGCTAGGTTAATGCCTAATATTTTTTTGTATCTACAAAGCGTTATCGGGAAAGTTGGTGTGGCTGCAAATGTGGCTTTTGGCTTGCGATTCGTTTAAATACAAATTTTAAGTTGACCTATCTATTCAGAGCCTCCACACTTTCTTTTACCACCAGCCTATATCAACGTGTACATTTGAAAGCATGCTTCATATCCCTTCTTTAAACGAACATACTTGACTCAGATAATGGAGCGTATTATCATTGAGCTCCAAGCCCATCGCGTAGCTAGTTTGTAGTTCGCCGTATCCAAACTCATGACAAGATTGCTTAACCCAAACTAGAGTTTGTTGTGTAATGACGCAATGAATAATTCAATCCCTCCCCATTCAAGTCTTATCGCATCCGCATTACTCTAAAACGCGTCTTAGACGAAATTCACCGATACTCCAGCTAATCTTGATTTGGATAGCGAAATTCCACAGAATTTTAATACGAATACTGACTCAGGCTCATCAAAGAAATATCTAATAACCTCTCGCATTAGTCATTGCAACAATACCATCAGTTAAGGCCGTCCAATGCAATCTAAAAGAAGATTGGACTCATTTGCCACTTCAAAGCGTCGCATTGAATAGGAATAGCACAGCTTCGAGTCTCCCGTTTCAATTGTCGACCCCCTTTTAGCCCATCCCACGGTATCGCACTTTCCGAACAAGCATTGTCGTGTCCAAAAATTGTACAACCAAATTCCCTTCGACAAAAAATAAAAACAAAACGAAGATGAGGAACACAACCAGCGGGATGTGCCTGTCGCGATCTTCCACTTGATGATCGTTATCAAATTTGCATACCCCGATTACAGGTACACAGTCACCTCGTCCATCTCTCTTTCGCTGTGAGTTGTAATAAAAGAATCTCCTAGATACTCGTATCTTCAGATTTTCCAATTTTCTTCCGACCGATCATTGATCCGTTAGCAGTTCCACGTAATAATGGTCGGTCTCTCTGCCTTGTAATGTAATATGAACGTCCCCGTTTCGAATCGCTACAACAATGGCACACGGTTTGGTGTATTAGTGATGCGCAATCATCGTCCAAATCCAAACAGAGCCGGGCATCAGTTATGAAACTCATCTTCGAGATTTTGCGATTTTCCCGCGACCATACGACGACGAAGTAGAGAATCTCCCGATTCATTTTTTTAGGCTACAGTAGGGATGAAGAAGGAAGTTAATTACCTGTGTGGCATCTTCACAACTGTGCACTTCCATATTATTTCGGTCAATTATCCAATTTGGATGAAAATCGCTGCAGAGTTGGGATTTCAATACATATTCAAAGTTTGTTGTTATTTGTCGCTACCACCCTAAGGGGAAACATGACGATGTGGTGCGAATCAGTACAAGGGTCATTGACGGGTTCAAGCCATGTGATAATAATTTGCTTACTCAAGCAGGTAAGGTGTTTTTTTTTTTTTTTTTAAATTGATCACCGTTGGCACAGAGTAAATTGTTATTTCGAAATCGATTTGTTATTGTTGAAGACGTTTTTTTTGTAGTTCCAGTTAGATTTTGAAATGGCTTTAAGGACGAAGAATAAACCAGTGCAGCCGACTGCTCCCAGTAATCATGGCTTCTTCGGAGCACATTTTTTTAAAGCACATCTAATGATGGATAAACGATGGGATCCGAATTGTTTGACAAACCAGTACAAGTGCATGGCAAATGTGATGGGTATGTACACAATTATTTCGAAAATGCAGTTCCAATAGACATTCTAGTACTTTCTGAAGTTGCTTTGAAGTTTGTCGTACAAATCCTCCTCTTAGAGGATTATGTATAATCTCCGTCTAATCTCATTCCCATGTTTTACACTTCGGCCATCGTTAACTTGAGCAAATCTGATAGACCACTAAAACTCGTGAAAGGGGTTACTTTTGGACATTTACTTCTTAGGTGTGGTAAGGCAAATTAAAGGCATATGGGTAAGATTCATTGCATGATGTTATCCCCTTTTCCACCAGAGTCGCAGATGCTTTTATGTTTCAAAACTTTGGTCAACCATCTGTATAATTGTAATGGCCCTGGATTCGGTAGCAGAATTTCTTCATCAGTGATACCCAGAATGCTTGGGACTTTGTGTAAATATTTGATAAAATAATTCGGTTGATATATAGACTGAAAAGTCACGCTATCAAAGATGCTGTCTAAGATACATTTTCTCTCATAATCTATTCGGTGAGGCCGAGCTTCTCTTCTCTTAACATTCGTGAGTGCAGGGTCGGTTTGAGTAAAATGTGTACCCTGTGCGATTCAATAGTTAATCTCCTCACTATTCCAGAGACAGAGGTATGCCTTGCACATGCTTAGGATATCTTCACCCGGAGAATTCCTGTCGCCGTTTGCCAGTCCTCCATGGCAGTCTTCAGAGTATTCGTTCGACTTAAGTGTTATTAGTGTAATGAATGAATTAAGTGTGTACTTACTTATGTCTGCTTTTTTAACAGTTTTTACGAGGCGCCCTTCGATATCAGCGCCCTGTGCATTTGCAAATACGGCTTGTTTGGCTCAGCATAATATATGCTCCATTATAAAGCCCTCGGTAAGTCATTTTCTCCGGAACGCATATCCAGCCGGAGACCCAATTGACGTTCATGGTATCCGTTTTGCGAATGTGTATAAACGTTCCGCGACGAATAGTTGTCAGAGACAATTGGAGAGAAATTGACAGTCGGCTGCCAAAAACAGACGCAAAAATCGCATATGATGACATATCAAGCCAACTCCTCCAAATCGTGCAAAATCGGAGAATTTTCCTTTCGGAACGATTCGGCCGATATTTTGTTGGTACGATTGGAAGGGACCTGTAGTTTTATGTCGATTCTGAAATGCAAGCTTGCGAAGCTATAGGGGCACCATAAAAGTTACACTTTTGGATCATTGCCAGATGTGCATGAGAGGTGGGAATAATGCTACTTTAAGTGTTGAACTTTCTCGCACATTTTTGACAGCAACTGCAAATGCGCCTATCAACAGTCATAGATATACTGTAAATATTCTTATCGAATTCTAGGCAAGTATCACAACTTGCAACCTTTGTGGATATTTTAAAACGCATTCGTATATATATATATTATTGGAATTTGATTTGAACTAACAACACGAATTTAAAGGTCCGTTCCTTATGATTTTGCATACAAATTGGTAGCTTTTTTAATCTCAAAGAGTGGTATAAAATGTCCATGAGAGAAAACTAAAACTACGAAAATTCAAAGGCTCGGGTTGAATCACAAAATGTTTCCCACATTTAAAATTGTCACAAAAGTATGTAAAATACGCACCGACAAACAACCAAATCCACCAGCCAAAAACAGGCAAAAAAAAGGTGCGTTGCTCACACCTTGCTTGGGTACCAGGAAAAAAATAGCGGTACTTTTTGAATTATTCTTACCGATTTATTTTCTCAACGTCATAAGCAAACAGTTAGTATCATCAAATGATATATTACAGCACAAGGTTTTGAAAAAATGGACAACGTAGCTTAGAAAATGTTTGTGCTTATTCAGTTGAAGGGAAGTGTACATCCGTTAATTTTTCTTTAGCCTAGCTTACCATAAAGGGTGTTTTTTAAGAGCTGTAGGATTTGAAATTGAAATGAAATACACACAAATTGAGCAAATGAACCAACGCTTTTTTATTCGTTACATAGTTTTAAACCGCATCTCACGAATGGTGCCCTCCATGTTAGTTTCAAAGGCTGGAATAGTTCTACAGGAAATAGTGTAGCGGCCTCAAAACACACGATCTTGGAGGCTGTTCCACAGATTTAGTGCTGGAGAAAATGTTGTCATCGAACACTTCCTGCAGTAACTCGATGATTAGAGTATGGATGTGACACAATCCTTTTTAAACCAAATGTCCTGCAGACTATGTTAAAGAACGTTTGGATAAAAAAAATCGTTGATCATGGCTGCGTAGCAGGCGCCTTTAACGGAGATATTTCCATTTTGCTCACTTTTGAAGAAGTACGGTCCGATGATGCCGTCAGTCCTAAACCTCACCAAAGAATATTTTTCGGGGTGCAGCGGTAACTGATGGGCATCCATTTTATTTGCTTCTTTCAAACATTTTTAATGAACACTTATTTTGAAAATAAACTTCCACAATTTGTAACAGCCTATATAGAAAGTCGGGTCCTCATAGTCTAAGAGCCGACAGCATATTTTGGGAGTGGAGGTATAACCAAAATTCATTTACTTGTTTGTAAAGGTACTAGCATGGTGATATCAAATGCAGTCGTCTGGCAGGGTTTTTTTTCGCCGGGGCTGAGGGCGGGGGTTTGAAAACGCTGATTTTTCGGATTTTTGTGTCAAGGGTATAACCATTTTTAAATATACACAAATTATGGAGAACTATGTACTAATAAAGAATTTTTGGGTCCCAGACGTTTTAAGTGTCGCATTCGCCCAAAAGGGGCAAAAAACCACTTTTTGGTGTCAGAGGTATAACCAAAAAAAAATTACATCAAAAAATCAGGAAAAATCCCCTCATTACAAAAAAGTAGGTGCCAGACGTTTTAAGTGTCGCATTCGCCCCGCCAAACGCCCCCAAAAAGGGGCAACAAATCATTTTTTGTTGTCGAGGTATAGCCAAAAAAAAATTACATCAAAAAATCAGGAAAAATACCCTCATTACAAAAAAGTAACTCCCAGACGTTTAAATTGTCGACATCACCCCGCCAGATGCCCACGAAAGGGGCAAAAAAACGTTAATGAAATGTTTTACGGATTGGGACCTTCACTTTGTGCTGCCTTACCTGCCTTTCACAGCTTCACTGGTTGCGACTATACCCCAAGCTTTTTTCAGTGCGTCTAGCTGGGTCGGGCGACACTTAAAACGTCTGGCACTTACTTTTTTGCAATGAGGGGATTTTTCCTGATTTTTTGATGTAATTTTTTTTTGGTTAGGTATACCTCGACACCAAAAAATGATTTTTTGCCCCTTTTTGGGGGGCGTCTGGCGGGGCGAATGCGACACTTAAAACGTCTGGCACCTACTTTTTTGTAATGAGGGGATTTTTCCTGATTTTTTGATGTAAATTTTTTTGGTTATACCTCTGACACCAAAAAGTGGTTTTTTGCCCCTTTTGGGGGGCGTCTGGCGGGGCGAATGCGACACTTAAAACGTCTGGGACCCAAAAATTCTTAATTAGTGCATAGTTCTCCATAATTTGTGTATATTTAAAAATGGTTATACCCTTGACACAAAAATCCGAAAAATCAGCGTTTTCAAACCCCCGCCCTCAGCCCCGGCGAAAAAAAACACCTGCCAGACGACTGCATTTGATATCACGATGCTAGTACTTTTACAAACAAGTAAATGAATTTTGGTTATACCTCCACTCCCAAAATATGCTATCGGCTCTTGGTCTATCAAGTTTGGACATTTGATCCAAATTATTTATTCGCTTATATATCCTTTCAAATGCAAGAGACTAGGAGCATTTAGACCAGCCATTTTACTCCTGTTCTTGTATGTATTTTAAATCAACTTACGTTACAGAAAAGCACTTCCAATTCAAGCGAAATGAAAACTCCGCTTTCAAAAAGCGTTACTTACGAGAAAATCGAAGCTTAAAACTTCAGTGTCGAGATGGAAGAGTAAAACTGCAAATGGCATTGCATGCAACCAATTCAAAAAAAATTCGAAATTACTTGCTAAACTACAAAGATATGCAGAGGTTGTATAAATCGATGCCAATTCACCTAGTCGTAGATAATATCAATCAAAGGACGTTTGTGTTACGAAAAGAACGAGATCGATTAAAATACCGACTGCATCAGCTTGTGGTAGTTTACGAGGAGAATTTGGTAAGAAATAAATTTACGAAAAATGAAATCACCAGAGAAATATATTCGTAATTTATATTTAGAAAGAAAAAGCAGCTCTAGAGAACCGCATCAAGTATGAAAATGAGTTCGTACTCGACGAGGAGATCGATTCGAAGCAAATTCGAAACAAGATTGAATGCTCCAATGTCCGTCTGAATGCAATCAAGACGGTTAACGATGCATACAAAAAGATCATTCAACTGCTGCTGCATGATGAAATCTACTACGAGCCTGTCTTGAGATCACTTCAAAAGGACATCGATGATCAAACCCATTTCACGAATTACATCATCGAACTTGGTCTGCCAGCAATAACTCGCTTGAAAGAGATAACTGAACAGCATCGGGTGAGAAACTGTTTTAATTGTTGGCTTAAGAAATTTTCATCCATATGTCTGTGCGCAGAGACTGGAGGACAAAGCCCGTCGGAATATTGCAGCCAAATTGCAATGGGTACAGAATTACAAGAAACGAGCTCAACAGCGACAGGTTGATCTGCGGAAATTGCAAGCCAAGGAAGAGGTGTGATATCTTAGGGTCTTAAGTGCTCTATAATTATCTTATGTACAAATTTGAATTATTTGTTGCGCATTTTGATTAAGGGAACCATCAATTACTTTAAACGATATGTGCGGGAGACTCCCAGTATGCTGGAGTTGAAGTGGGAATTGGAGGCGATTGAAACTACAATAAAGAAGGTAAAATTCGCTACACAATGCTCCAAGGCCACAGCAGTCTATCCAAGGCAAGATTAGAGATTATGTAATTTCGTTTACGAGTCTCATTACTAGTATTTGTTTTTTTTTAAGAATAAAGAAACAGATTGATGACAATCATCGCTTGCGGAAGGTTCTTGATGGGGATATGGTGACGCATCAGTATACGAAAAAGAAACTGCTGCAAGCTGACGTGATGAGAGGTCTTCTGGAACACAATCTGACAAAAGATGAATTGGAGTAATGAACGAATCTGGAAAAAATGAAATTTCGTTTAATTTTTAATTATTTGTAGCCGATTACAAAAGATCAGAGATTTGAGGGAAGAAATCAGACGGGAAAAGATCGTTCAGCACAATACTGCGGAATACCTCAGAGATAAGGCTAAAATATTTTTGTTGTTGAGGTAAGTATATAGAACATGCATGCAACCTTGAGCTAGCAGCTCTATTTTCTATATGTCCTGTCCTAAAGTAATTTTTGGTTGGTCGGTTGTTCGAGAGAGAGGTGAGATAGTGGGAGCAGGTGAAACCATGCGTAATATTTAAGAAGTAGTGCTTTTCAATGCAACAGAAAGCATTGATCCCACAGCGACAGCAACTTAAGAAAAAGTCCTAAATTCGCTATTGCTCTGCAGATTCTACCAATCTTGCGATGATGTTTTAAGTTTTCCAAAAATTCAGGTGAAAATATTTTGAGCGGATTTTCTTTGAAATTTGAGGTATTTGGCACCACCTGGTTATGCGTTAGTTATTTGTTTACATATGCCTCTGTTTGTGTTGAAGCATCCATTTTTAACTTTCTCGTACACTTTGTTATTCTTGAAAGAAAGGTATTAGAATCGCAGAGAAATTTCGAACCCAAACGGAGTATGGGGTATGATACAACGACTGTATAGAGAATCAAAAAAAGTGTGTTCCGAATTTTACTGAGGAGCACGCAGTTTTTCGTTGTAGGCGATTCGTAGGATGGAGAATGAATTTGCCCAGTCCACCGTTCCTCATTAGAACATTTTTTTTTTGTTTTTATAATTAGCTTACGCTAAAGCCCCTTTATTGTTTCTGTATATGTACAGTACCCTTATAGTGTTAAACACAGCGCATGCATTTTTTGTTGAACAGTAAGCTGCAACATAGCAATGTAGTATTGTATTGCATGATTTTAGGTGCTACTTACTATTCGAAAGAATAGGAGGATAGGAAAGAAGTTTTTGGTGTTTTAGTATTTGTTTTTCTCCACGGGTGGCGCCTAAATTGCTTAGGGAGATCTCTCCGGCCCTGGCCGGGACTCGAACGCACGACCTGCCAATCAGTTAGTGAATACACTACCATCGCACCAATGCCACCCGCATTGAAAACCTGATGCTATTATCATGTTGCAGTCGGAGGACAATTGGATGGCAGTTTGTTATCTGGTAACAACTATCCAAAATGAACTGCGGACCAATTGCAATTACGTCGCTTCTTTCCAAGGTCATGGAAACGATTTTAAGAAAGACATTGTCTACATACATTTATGAAGCTGAGGAGCTTAATTTTCATGGACTTCATCGATTAAACAGGTTTTTTTTTAAACAGTGGGCGTGTCAGTGGGCGGATATGTTCCAATTTTAAGCTTTCTAACTCGAATTTTAGGGGATCCAAATATTGGTGACGAAGGAATAAGGCTACGTTGACATAACTTTCGATGCTGATCACAAATTTAGCAACTTTTAGGATTATGCACCCAATATTGAGGCACGATCAATGATCAATGAGAGTTTTCTCTCATTATACACTACCTATATCTCAAAAAAAAAAAACAAATTTATTGTAAAAACCGTAATTCGCTGAAATTTGAAATATATACTCTCTACAGGCCAGTGCAAACGTACTTAATCCGTCCGAATAATTGAAAAAATCATTGGTAATGGAAGTTTTCTGCCATGCCTAATTTTTAGGGGCGGAAACTTTATTTTTTTACAAAATCCTTTAAAAAACGTACAAAACAGTTAGGATTAACAAAATATGTAGACCATAGTATCCTTCTTAACAATTCACCCATACTTAAATTTTTGCCACGCCTATTTTATGGGGGATAGGAGATCCAACACCTTTCCATACTTCAATGACAGAAATGTGTGAATGTATAAAGACTTTAACGAACAGAAAAGTAGAAAGGAAACCTACTTTTCCATCCACGTTCTTATATCCGTTGGTTATAGGATGCGTATATTCTATCTAGCTATCTAATGAAAATGACACAGCAACTGAAAAACTGACCAATTCTTTAACACGAACAAGTCTTAACATGTTACTAAGCATTTTGTATTTATTTTCTATTCAAACATTTTAGATACGTCTTGTGGAGTTTTAATGAAATTTTAAGGCACGTGTTGCGCTCACACAGAACAGCACAAAGGCGTTATCCAACGCTTGACTTGAAACTTCCACTTTTGAAATTTGAAAATTTAACTTTGAAGGCATATCCTCCGGAAGCGTACGAAGAAAACGGTGAGACTAATAAATATTTGTTGGCATTTAAATTCAATCAGCTGATATTTTTTTTATTGATGGTCTTTCAGATTCGTCTGATAACCATAGTAGTCACCCTCGGCTTCTCTTACATTTTTTTCCACCCTCAGTGGTGCCTTTCGGTTAGCTTGGGCTAGTGCTATGGTTCTTAATATCGCTGCAGTGCGCCTTTTTATTTTTTATAACATTTCTATCTTATTTTAGTTCATCAGTTTATTTTCCAGCATCTTGGTGCTTCTTAAAAAAGGTCCTTTTACACGCCGCGCCCTTGGCAGCTCATCAAGTGGGATATCCTCTGGATTGACCTCTCTTATTATGCTGCATAAAGTAGTTAGTCTTTAGATAAAAGATGCTCCACTATGGACCTCATCATTTCGGGGCTTATTATAGGGGTTTTGGTGCATAGCAAGCTGTAGTAACGGCACCTCTAAGAGTGTCTGCTGTTTCACTCAGAGTTACAGCCCCGCTCATAATTCTTCGAATGTATCATTATCTTAAGATCTGTGGTTCCATTTTGGACTTAGGCTGGGTTCTTGTTCTTGTTCCTGACTTCCATAATTATCACCTGGTGGTCGTCTTGTGCGTATTTTGCACTGACCCTCCACTGAATGTTTTTCAGGATGGAGTTGCTCTATAGGGTGATTTCGATGATTGAGCGAACTTCAGCCTTCCGATAGGTATTTGCCCGGCCCTTATTAGCAACGCTTATCGCTGGGGGTGAAAATGTTTCTAGTTACGCCTGTCCTTTGGTGTTTTTGACTCTGCCTAATTCTGTTGCCAATGCATGGAAATCGCCTCCTATAACAACTGGGGCTCTCTGGAGCGCGTCATCCGTTTAATTGTCCAGCATTAGTTGGTATTCGCTGATCGTCAGGCTGGGTCTTGCATAGCAGCATAGAAATGAATCCCGTTTATTTTTGCTAGGACTAAGCCTCTTGTTTGTTCATTCGTGTCTTCGAAGCCATGGCGTCCGTATATCCATATTGCCGTTTGTTTTTTCTCATCACAGATTCAGTTATTATTCTGTTCGGGACATTTATAGGGCTCACTAATTATGATTGCATCCGCTTTTTTTTTCCTATCCATTTGTGCTAGGATGTTCTGGGCTCTTCTACAGTGATTGAGATTTGTTTGTAATATCTTCATGGTCTTTTGCTTTTGATAGCCCTCCTGAAAACTGGGCATCTGTTACTACAAGCTATGTTCTTCTCGTGTCAACGGATCAAGAAAAAGGCATGGGATTGTTAATTAAATCAGATGGTTCAATCACACGCGACCGGGAAGAAACGCTGAAAACTTTGCTTCAGGCTCACTTCCCAGGTTCTCACACGATGGTCATTACAGACGACCATACAGCGGAGGTCTCAATTCCAAGAAACCTCAGCAGAATTCATAGTTTATCCGGAACACTTTTTACTCCGGATAAGGTTAAATGGGCAATTAACTCATTTAAACCATTCAAGGCATCAGGTACAGACGGTATTTTTCCAGCCCTCATTCAAAATGGAATAGAATTTTTACTACCATCCATGATTGCCTTATTTAGGTTCAGCTTCAACTGGGGGTATATACCAGTTACCTGGAGGGAGGTAAACGTAGTATTTATACCTAAACCGGGAAACAAGCCGAGAGAATTACCTAAATCATATCGTCCGATAAGCCTGACATCGTTTTTTCTGAAAACAATGGAAAGGATTATTGACATTCACATTAGAGAATGCATATCAAAAAGCATGCCTCTGCACCCTCACCAATATGCGTACCAAAAGGGCAAATCCACGGAAGGCGCTCTGTTAAGACTAACTACAGAGATAAAAAACGCCTACCGTTGCAAAGAGATCGCACTTTGTGCCTTTCTGGACATAGAGGGTGCTTTCGACAACACTGGATATGAATCCATATCAAATGCTTTGTACCATAGAAATATAGATAAACCAACTATTAAATGGATCAAAGCGATGCTGGAAAGTCGCAAAATAACTTCCTCGTCAGGAACGACCTCAGTATCAGTAACAGCCGTAAGGGGCTGCCCACAAGGGGGAGTACTCTCACCCCTTCTGTGGTCATTGGTCATCGATGACCTGCTACACAAGATGAACAGTTTGGGCTACACCACAATTGGGTACGCCGATGATATTGTCATCATAGTTAGGGGCAAAGACTCAATAGGAGTCACATCAAAAATGAAAAATGCTCTAAAGACAGCCATAGACTGGTGCATTAAGGAAAATCTTTCCATAAATCCCAGTAAAGCCGTCATCGTTCCTTTCACTAAAAGAAGGAAATTAGACCTAGGCCTAATCACAATAAACGACACGGTCGTAGAGTATTCCGACGAAGTCAAGTATCTTGGAGTAATCCTGGACAAGAGACTTAACTGGAACTCTCACATAAACAACAAAATCAGTAAAGCTAATATAGCTTTATGGGCCTGTCGTCGCACATATGGTAGAACCTGGGGAATCTCTCCAAAGATCGTCCACTGGATCTACACAGTGATGATAAGACCCATCATAACATACGCCTCCATAGTATGGTGGACAAAATCCACGCAAAAGGTCGCAATAGAGAAGCTCAAAAAGGTACAACGGCTTGCGTGCCTTGGTATCTCCGGAGCCATGCGTACCTGTCCAACAGCTGCCATAGAGGCAATAACAGGAATTATACCCCTCCACATATACGTCCAAAAAGTGGCGATCCGCAGTGCAATAAGTCTAATACAGCTAAACGAGATAAGTCTTAATGATCATCCGGAACTTAAGACCCTTCTCGATGAGCTGCCAGAACTTAACATGAACTGCGCGGTCACAGACCGCATTCAAAAAACACTATGCTTCAACAAACCGTTCTCCACGGAGATACCCAAAAGAGAAGCATGGGTTAGCAATAACCCACCAAACAGCCATAACGGCATAAAGTGGTATACGGATGGTTCTAAAATGGAAACGGGGGTAGGAGCGGGAATATACGGACCACACAAACGCTTTACGATACCCATGGGAAAAAGTCCCAGCGTATTTCAAGCGGAGCTCCACGCCATTCAAGAATGCGCCAGCCACATTATCTTATCTGGCATAAAAGGTGCAACCATCCATATTTTCACGGACAGTCAAGCAGCTATAAACGCCCTTAGCTCGTATACCATTGACTCCAAATCAGTTATGTACTGCTTCAATACCCTACAATTACTCGGAGCAAGAAACAAGACCAAATTATGGTGGGTTCCGGGTCATGTCGGGGTAGAAGGTAACGAAAAGGCCGACGAACTGGCCAGAAAAGGTTCAGAAACACCTTTCATAGGTCCCGAACCTTTCTGCTGCACCCCTAGATCAGCAGCAATGGCAGCAATTAAAAGCTGGGAACATAGAAAATGTATCTATCATTGGGATAACATCCCAGGTCTAAGGCAGGCCAAACGAGCCATTCGGCCCTTCAATCATAATGCCAGCAAATGTCTAAACCTAAGCAGGCATGATATCAAAAACCTAGTAGGTTACCTTACTGGTCACCACGGTTTAAGATATCATCTACACAAAATGAGAATAGCAGATTCTCCTGAGTGCCGACTCTGTCTTGAAGAGGACGAGTCAGCTGAACACATTTTATGTGAATGCCCAGCCCTTAATGGAATTAGAAAGAAGATCTTTCTCAGGGAACAATTGAGCCCCGAGGACATAAAGAATTCTTCTACTGGTAAAATTGTCCGCTTTACACGGAAAGTGGAAATTTTACTAGTTTAAAATTTTCCTGGCCCATACGGTACAAAAGATCTTTTAGGTCGAAGTACCCCCCCTTTTATAAATCGCCTTGGCGAGCCAGAATTTAAAAAAAAAAAAAAAAAAAAAAAAAAAACATATTGCTTACTTGGCTAAAATGGAAAAGTGCATTGTACTGAATTAAGTTGGGCTGAGTAGGAAAATAACATACATTGCACTTAATTTACAACCAAAAATGTGCTGACTTAGGAGAATAATGGGAAAAGTGAATGATTCTGGCTGGGTACGGGAAATGCAAGAGATAGATATGCTAAATCAGCATAATTATGAGTGGTGTTGGGTTGTGGGTATAGCAAATGGGAAAATTATGTGTGCGGGGTAAGTAGGTCAGTGCTGTGTGTAGACAGTACCTATGTGTATAAACTTAACTTTACTGGTACCTATACGTTTAGGTGAATCCAGTCTTCGCTTTCCCTGTAGCCAACTTTTGATAGATGGGGAGCACGTACATATGACCCCTACAGCAGCCCAAGCTGAGCCCTGTGAGGAGATGTGAGTGTGGACTAACGTAATCTTTTGTTTTATGCCTTGCAACAGCCGTTCATCAGACCCCATTTTTTGTGGTGCCGGAATAATTCATTCATTATTCTCGAAAATCCTTAATCCCCCATGGGACTCGAACCTAGAACAGCGTCTCCTCAGGCAAGCATACTACGCAGTCCGCCATCGAAGCCACAAGTTCAGCTTGCCTGAATGGGGTTTGATTGCTTATCGATTTTATTATTATGAGGCATCCCACTCACTGTCCTGTCCGACACTAGCTAGGACAAGACAAGGAGCATTAGGAAAATACCTTCCCTGATTCATTGAAACTAATACCTTTCTTCAATTCCACAGGCCGAATCAAGAGTCTCCTCATCAAAAAACTCTTGAACCCAGTCAGTAAGTGGCTCAATGGGCTTTAAAAAAATCCGCAACACCCACCCTATTTTCATTCAACAATCTGAAGAATACTTGCAAAAGCGTGCCCAATTGTCTAAAAATTGGTTTGAACTACAATTTATACAAGTTCCTACTTCAGCGCATTAGCCATCCATGAGCCTTCTAATAAGTGACTCTTAAAATAATAAAGAAAAACAAATTCACTTAACATCCGGCTCATACTACGATGTAAAGACCAGTTTACTTTGTAATTAGGTTAAACTAACAATAATTATATAAAAAATCTTATTTATTTCACTTCATTGTTCGTGTATATATCCGCATCGTATTACATATCAATTCTGTAAAACGAAAAAGAAACATTATATTACTTTTTAAATTTTACACCTAAACACACAATTTTGCAAAGACAATGTTGATGGTGAAATGCGTGTTTAAATCTGTTATTCCCTCATTTATCATTGTTAACCATAATAGACATCATTATCACAATGAAATCCCTATCGATGTTATTATATTCATTTATTACACAATATATCTCTGTTTTCAGTTGAAGTGCTGCTTCAAATTTTTAAGAAAAAAGTCACCGCTCTTATGACCGTCTACAAAGATCGTATGGCCAAGGAAGATGCAGAAAAATTGGAGAAAGACTATCACGAAGCATTCCTCAGTCGACTTGATGTCAATGACGATTGGTCAGAAAAGGAATCAGGTACGTGCCACTTTTATGTAACTTATTTCATTGGAGTGCTGGTAAGCCGTGACTATATATAGGCTATTCTGAAATATGCAGCTAATAATAACACTGGTTTTGATCGGCAAAATCACAATCACGTTTTGTTTTGTTTGGGAAATCTATCCATAGTGAATTAGGAATTTATAGAAAAACCAACCACAGCAGCCTGTTTTTTATACCCTATTCCAAGGGTATATCAATTTTGACTCCTAGTTTGTAACATACCTTAATATTGTCCGTAGTACTTTTAAAGTCACTATACTCGTGATCTGCATCGATAGCAATTTTGATCTAGCCATGTCCGTCTGTCCGTCCGTCGGCAAAAATTAGGCATTTCAACTAGAGCTAGAAAGCTGAAATTTTGACTATTTACTCTCTAGGGGCCTGAAATAATCAAGTCTAAACATTTTTAAAATCCGCATACTGGCACGCCCACAATCTAAAAAAAAAACTACCGAATAAACATATTTTGAGGTAGAAAGCTGAAATTTGTAATATTTTGTTTTTAGATTTCCAAAATGCTCGGGAGATAAATTTCTTGAAATCCGCCCACTGACAATATATACATTCTAGGGACCCTTTATGCTCATGTTTAAAGATTTTTAAAATCCTGTTACTGGCACGCGCACTATTTGGAAAAAAACATTTTATTGAAGCAATCATAAATGAAAATCCTTTCTTTACAAAGTATTTAGATAAAGTCGTTTTGAACAATTAATTTATATAAAGTTTTCCAGCACTCCCACTTTTAAGGGTATTTTCGATAAAATCCTTTAAATATTGTATAGCAAAAAAAACGTTCTCAATGATTCACCCATAATTAGACTTTTGCGACGCCCACTTTATGAGGGATGGGAATGGGAATAGGTTATCCAACAGTTTGCCCAAGCGGACTGTAGCCCTTCCCTATGTTTATATTTGAAACTCGGTACTCTTTCTACGGGGACAGCCTAGAGCTGTCAAAATAATTTACAGACAAAAACAACAAATGGAACACATAGATCCGTGCCAAGCCAAAAGGAGCAAGAATTTGTAATAATAAACAAAATCTAACATTTTCATTCAACTAGAATGGATTTTTTGGATAGTTTTGCCATTTTTAGGAAATGAGATCACATGACATAAATAAAAACACCAAAGTGAAGTTTATTTATTCGTAGAGTATGTTCAAAAAAGATACTCGTTGTTGTCCAAACTAAGTTTTGGGTTTGTTGAGCAGTTTGAAGTTTTGCAGAGATTCTTCTTTAAGCGCATTTTTAGGTTACCAACGTCAACAATTACGCTTTCGATGTTGAATCAGGAACTCCAAAATCTTAACTAAAAATTTTTAAAGCAAATGCAGACTACATCAACAAAGTAATGTTAATTCCTGACCACAATTTGCAAAAAAAGATATTGAACTATTCATTTCGATATAGGCTCTAGAAATGAAAATGAAGACACTTACCACTTCTAAGCTTTGTGCCCGATTCAGCAAGAACTGCGAAGACTATACTTTGCAAAGAGGGGTGTTTTTGTTTTAGACACAACGGGTATATTGAATAGAAGGTATGGTTAAAAAGTTCTATTTAGTTTTTGCGATCATGCGCTCAGATATCGAAATAGTTTTGTGCCTTAAGTAAATCTTTTTGTTAATATAAATTAAATTAGTTAAACCTGTTAAACTTTGGAACTATCCTTGCTAAGTCTTACCTAAATTAATATGAAATTTTATTTTTGTATTCTAATCTTCTAAATTTAATTCATCTCTCTTTTAGAATTTTTAACTTCAATTGCGTGCTCACATTATTATATAAACATTTTTTTATCATTATTATACTCGTATGTCAAGTTTATTTTGACAGTCGCTTTTTAATGTCATGTTCTATACTCTACTGCAGACATCCGTTGAAACTCTTTCTTATAATATCTTAAAAAAGAATCTTTAATAATAATAATAATAATAATAGATACTCGTCGTATAATCGACCATGGTAGGTGTTGAAGGTGCACGGAGTTGAAATCGGTTTCGTACAGTTCGTCGGTACAATGAACAATCATAAGACCAAAATTTCAAAAACTTTGTTGTTTATATCATAAATTGCCAATCGTTTCAGTGTAAGAATTACATGTTATTGTGCAGTAGTTTTCTTTCAGTGCCCAATTACGCGTAGTTAACACGATACAACACGCGCATGTCCAATCCACACGACAACCATAATAGCTGCATCAGCAGTTTCCCACGATATGCAGTAGATCCAATGGCAATGACTGGATACCCGATACGAGCGGATGCACGCGCAACGAATGAACCTGGCGACTCAGCAGATTGGACAGTGCAAGGCGAGGCTACCTGCGATAGCTTTTTGGATGAGGTATTTAATGTTAATTCGGATGTGAATGAATATAGTCGCAAATATACAATTTATTATAACGTGGTAAAATAGTCTTTCTTTGAATATACGAACTTGTTGGACCAGCCGAAGGTTGGTGTTCGATTTTTTTTGTAGTCCTCGGAAAGGACATCTTTAACTGGCGCCCGAGCAGGGACCGGCATTAAAACTGTGTCCTTTTTGCCTGTGGATCTGTGCAAGTCAAATACGCTCTATCGAGTGAACGTCACTGTTAACATGGGAACACAGATGACCATTTTTGACAGTAAGCACAAACAGTCTGCATTCACATGGGAACATGCGGACATCCTAGAAGGCTAAAGGATACGGTGGTGATGGTTGATCGTGCCATTAGTAGGTTGCCTGCAACTAAACGGGACTAACACGACACCTCCCGAAAATGCCGGTTCCTAACGAGTAATTCGTGTGATAATCGATTTTTAATAGTAATTTCATTCTCTTTTCGACAGTAATAAAAAAAAAAAAAATATGAAGATAATCTTTCTGAAGTGAGTGTGCTTAATTCAAAGTGTTGAATAAAAAACCGAGCGTTGATTAAAAAACTATCACGTACTAACTTAAATAAATAAAGACAACCCAAGCTTCTTAAATTCTGTGCCAAAGTCAAGATAAAACAGTGATTGAGTGCAAAAAATATACATACATGCATAGCACAAATAAATTAATCGCTCGTGCATAAAGAATATATCCATTTGAAAAGCCTAACCACAATAGTGCACAAACCAACTTAAAAACGGTTGCTAAATCTAAAAGATTAGTGTGCGTGAAGTAAATTAAATACTGAGATTATTAAAGAACCAGCTGCGATCGGAGAACCGCGAATTTAGTATACTGTTCCACGTGTTGAGAAATCTTTGCTGAAGGAAAAAAGTTCGATTGTTAGATACCTAAGCTAAAATAAAAAAAAAAAAAAAAATTTTATAAATTAAAAATATAAAACCTAAAGATACGTGTGCTGTGCAGGAGGTTAACCAAGGAGATAAAAGTTCAGATAAGTACCACTTCCTTTTTTCTATATTCATTTAAATAAATCATACATCGTGATATGGATGCGATCAGCAGATCTTTGACCGAGTTAACGGGTGCGGTGAACTCTATCCTCGCCCAACTCAAAGCGTTTGAGTCTCGCGTAAAAACGCTCGAAGATGGGCAACCCCAACAACAGCCTCTCTTTGAACAGGCAGAACTTTGTGGTCCTCGAAACGAGTCTGACCTGAGGGAGATAAGTCGGCTCCCTGACTGTGTCAAAGAACTCCAAACCTTTGAGGGTGACCCGACTCGATATATATCATGGGTTCATGTGGTCGAAACCATTTTGAGGGATTTTGAGATCGTGAGATCGAAACCTCTTTATCGTGCTATACTCCAGCACATTAGGCAAAAGATAAGGGGCAGCGCCGACGCAGCCCTAATCTCTTATAATATTTTCGCCGATGATTGGCCAACGATCAAACAGTGTCTTTCGCTGCATTACGCAGACAAAAGGGATATGAGAACCTTGGAGCATCAGCTCAACCAACTCTTACAAAAAGGCACCAAGCTTGACGAGTTTTTTGCCGCAGTTAATCACCAACTGTCGCTCATGATTAATAAAATCAAAACGGAAACGTTTAGCCAAGAAACCGTTACGGCCCTCGTGGAAACATACCGCAACAGGGCATTAGACGTGTTCATTCGAGGTTTGAACGGCGAAATCTCCAAAATGCTCGTCATTCAAAAGCCTAAAACTCTCCCAGAGGCGTACTCGGCATGCTTGGAGATGCAAAATTTAAATTTTCGCAACCATTCAATACACGTTCCTTCAACTTCGGACTCAAACACGATATCCTCGCCGATAGACCAAACCTTTAAACAGGACTCAAAGCCTGCTTTGCCACGAAGGAATTTCCCTCGGTATAGCTTTAATAGGTCAAATCGACAGTCGTATTCTACTCCCAACCGCGAAACTGAAACCCCTCCAAGGCCGAGTGGCCCTAAGCCACACGAAAGGATGGAGGTGGATCAATCAACTCAGTCACGTAATGTTAATTACATGAATCGACCACAGGATGCTAGACAGTTTAAAAGGCGAGCATGGTCGGACAACTACCCTCGGAAACAGCAGAGGATGTTTAACCTGCAAACTTCCAGAGAAGATTTGCCTGAATTCACGAATGAAGAAGATAGATATGCCGAGGCAGCGAACGCAAATCTGGAAAACGAGCCAAATTTTATGTCAGGCGGACATCCAGCGTACCATATATAGGGTACTGCATGAGGGACGGAACCACGCTGAAATTCCTTGTCGACACGGGGGCAAACAAGAATTTCATTGGTCCGTCCGTCTCCGAAAAAACCACCCGCCTACAAAAACCATTTCTAGTACATTCAGCAGCTGGGAAAATTCAAATTAATGAGTGCGTTACCGGAAGATTCTTCGAGCAAGCCGGCAACAACACTGTCTTAACATTCTACGTCTTACCGGGTCTGCTCTCTTTTGACGGTATCATCGGAGATGATACGTTAAAAGAACTAGAGGCGGTAATCGACAGGAAAACGAATGTTTTAAGATTGTTCCCTGATATAGTTATTCCCCTCGGGGAAGAACTATCTAAGGAAGTTAACATTGTCCTTGACGAGAATCTATCAAATGAAACCCAGTCCAAGTTGCGTTGTATTATCAAAAAACATAATTCCCTTTTTAGCCCCATCACCAACCATGAAACAGTTCAGACCACAGTTCTTGCTGAAATTAAAACAACACCAATGAACCAATATATACGAAAAGCTACCCCTATCCAGCGCCCCTCAGAAAGGAAGTGGATAGGGAGATCGCTGAACTTCTGAAGGAGGGAATCGTTAGACCTTCAAAGAGCCCATACAACTCTCCCATATGGGTGGTACCCAAGAAACCCAAGCCTTCAGGCGAGAAACAGTACCGTATGGTAATCGATTATAAACGGTTGAACGCCGTAACCATATCCGATGCCTACCCTATACCTGATATCAATTCGACGATAGCGAGCCTTGGCAAGGCCAAATACTTCACTACTCTAGACCTTACCTCCGGGTTTCATCAAATTTCGATGAAGCCATCGGACATCCATAAGACAGCTTTTTCCACCATGAATGGGAAATACGAATTCCTCAGACTACCCTTTGGTTTAAAGAACGCACCCGCGATATTCCAGCGTATGATCGATGACGTCTTAAAGGAATTCATAGGCAAAATCTGCTATGTATATATAGATGACATCATCATCTTTGGGGATAGCGAGGAAAGTCACCTAAGAAATATCGAAACCATCTTGACCAGACTGGGGGAGGCAAATCTTAAGGTAAATCTAGAGAAAACGCATTTTATGAAAACACAAGTCGACTTCCTTGGCTACATAATAACTCCGGAAGGCATCCGGCCAGATGGTAAAAAAGTCTCAGCTATCCAAAATCTTCTACCCCCCACAAATCTCAAGGAACTAAAATCGTTTTTAGGCCTTACGTCCTATTACAGGAAATTTATCCACGACTACGCTAATGTGGCCAAACCCCTAACCAATCTCACCAGAGGGGCAAACTCCCAAGTCAAAGCCAACCAGTCCAAAAATATTCCTATAACCCTGAATGAAAAGGAAGCAAGAGCTTTTAACGACCTTAAGACCTTGTTGACTTCTTCAGAGGTCCTGGCTTTCCCTGATTTCACTAAGCCCTTTAGCCTCACAACCGACGCCTCGGACTATGCTATAGGAGCAGTTTTATCCCAGGGTGAACCTGGTAACGACAGGCCAATCTCCTATATATCTCGTTCTCTAAGCCAAACCGAGGAGAACTATGCCACGAATGAGAAGGAGATGCTGGCAATTGTCTGGGCCCTTGACAATTTACGGTCGTACCTTTACGGTGCGAAAAGAATCAAAATCTACACCGACCATCAACCCTTGACGTACGCCCTAGGAAACCGCAATTACAACGCGAAGCTGAAGCGCTGGAAGGCGCGCATCGAGGAGTACAACTGCGAGTTGGTTTACAAACCAGGTAAATCGAATCTCGTGGCAGACGCTCTCTCGAGACTCAAAACACATGTAAATCACTTGTCTGACACAGCTAGACCTGTGACAGCACCAAGTTCAAACAATGTGGAGCATGGCTCTGCGACCGATACGGCCAGCGAAAATAACTCACTCGTGGGAGCTGTCGCAGACGGCGCGAAGTCGCAGTCCTCAACGGAATCAGCCATGGAATCGGAAGGTTCAACGGACTCAGCCAGCGAAACCATGCACAGTGCGGAACAAGACGGTTCGGATCTAATCCCACACGTCGAAGCGCCTCTCAATGTCTTCCGAAACCAAATAATTGTAAGGGCAGATAAGGGCCTTGACATATATGAGGAGCCCCATCCCGGCTACTCTCGACATTACGTCGCCGAACCGAATTTAGATGAACCCAAGTTGACACGAATACTTAAGGCAAAGCTAAGGCCGAACTTGGTCAACGGCATCAGAATACCAGAAGCGCACATAGCCATGTTGCAGAGAGTCTATCTAAATAATTTCGTTAACTATAAAATCCGTATTACCCAGAGAATAGTGGAGGACGTCAAGAAAGAGGAAAGGGTATGGCAACTGATTAGCAAGGAGCATAGAAGGGCACATAGAAACGCTAGGGAAAACAAGCTTCAACTTCTAGAACGATATTACTTCCCTAGGATGAACAGTTTAATTACAAAGTATACTAGGACATGTGAAGTCTGCTTGGCGAACAAATACGATAGACACCCCAATAACCCCGAGCTGCAGCCAACTCCCATACCATCATATCCATGCGAAATACTTCATATGGATATTGTAGAAATTCAGAACGAGAAGTTCATCAGCTGCATAGACAAATTTTCAAAATTCGCCAAGCTCTTCCACATTAAGAACAAATCTTCGCTATACCTACGAGACAAGATTACGAAAATTTTACATTATTTTACGGTTCCCAGGGTATTAGTAACTGATAACGAACGAAGCTTTCTCAGCCCAATCATACTCAACTTCATTCGTATGCTAGGTATTAAACTATATCAAACACCAGTTAACCGCAGCGAAGTGAATGGGCAAGTGGAACGACTACACTCCACGATCTTGGAAATTTTCCGATGTCTGAAAGCAGAGTATAAGGGTCTGAGAACGAAGGAGGTAATTCACATTGCTGTGGATAGGTACAATAACACCGTGCACTCGGTCACCAAGAGGAAACCATCCGATGTATTTTTTAATAGAACCGCGAGAATCAATTTTCAAAACTTGGTTAACTTTCGTGCTAAGGTAAATCACGAATTAAGGGGAGAAATTGAGAAAAAACAGAAGTCAAACAATAGGTGGCGTAACACCAAAAAGCTATCTCCCAAAAAATATAAAAAAGGCGATATTATATATACTGCTTATAAGAAAGTACAAGGAAAAAATAAACCTTTATACCGCAAGGAAATTGTGGCAAGGAACAACAAAGTGTCCGTTGTCACTTCCACCGGACGGAAAGTCCACAAAAGTCATATAAAAAATGCGGAATAAAAAAAAAAAAAAAAGAAAAAAGGGGGAAGGGAAGAGTTAACATACATTTTTAATTTTATCATTGTAACTTCCACCCCATTAAAGATTTAAAAAACTGATACCATACGTAATGTATGAAAATATACCATACACATGTATGATGATGTACCATGCACATGCATGATGAAATGCCATACACATGTATGATGATATACCATACAAACGTATGATAAAAAAAAAAAATATAAACGTAGACATTAGATACAATTTATTCATTCTTATAACATAGGCTTAAGTCAAATAAAATTAATTCATACACAAGTATGACGGAAAAACATTACGTGTTGAATATGATTTCGTAATTATTGTAACTAATTAACCTTTACATCCATAGCATAAGGATTTGCTTGCTTGCATTGACCGTCCAGAGTTTTCAAATCTACGACTACAAGGCACCAATAGTCTCCATAAAGGATGGAAAGGCGTGGATAATCGACGGGTATTTCAAGCTCGTTCACGTCATCGATCTGGAGAAATTCGAGAACGTGCTGAACCTAATTACAGATGCAACGGCGAACCTCTCCGCTGGAGGGGAGAACAAATCGATCATTCAACTTCATCTGCGGAAGTCAAAGGAGCGCATCGACCTACTGAAAGCCAGATCCCCTAGGAAGGCAAGGTCCATCGATTGGATTGGCTCCGCCTGGAAATGGGTAGCAGGTAACCCTGATGCAACCGACTGGAACAACATTCTTCGAAGTCAGGAAAATATAATAGAGAGAAACAACCACCAATATAAAATTAACGATGAACTATTCAGAAGCATGGATAACTTCACCCAGAAAATCAACCAGGTGATCGATCGGGTCAACATGGGGATTAGAGACAAAATCGAGGGCCATTACGAACAGGGCTTATTAAACGAGGTTTTGATCCTGAAAGAAGAAATAAACGAAATTGTACGAGCTTGCCAAATGGCAAAAAATGGAATGGTCAATACGAACATTCTAGATGGAGAAGAAATAAGTAGAATAATTAGCGAACTCGAAACTCTACCCTACGAGAATGAAGTCGAAGCCATAGAGCACGGAACACCATCGATCTACACCAATAATTCAATCTTGTTATACGTTCTTTCAATCCCCAAGGTAAGAAACGAAGACTACAATGTGTTGCTGACTAGGTCATCGATTATTGAGGGGAAACAAGTCAACTTAGAATTTGACAGGATGCTTATTAACCATAAGGAAACGTACGGCTTAGTTGGCAAGTGCTTATCCATAGGTAACTCGACGGTGTGCAGAGAAGAGGCACTAAGGAGAATCCCAGAAGACGACTGCGTATCTAGGCTCCTAAAAGGTGGAGAGGCGGGATGTACCTTTCATTCAAACAGCAACGAGGTCATCGAACTCGTTAAAGATGACACAATCTACCTGACGAACTTCAATGGCACTTTACTCTCTAATAAAATTTCAAGGTCTTTATCAGGTACTTACATCATCCAGCTGAGCAACGAAACAATCCAGCTCAAAGACAGGACGTTTACAAGCTCTATATTGAGCCATCTTCAAGCTCTCCCTCCAGCGATGTCGAATATCACCACCAAAGGACATACGATTGATCTGGGATATGTGCATAGCCTGAGCGTCAAAAATATCGAATGGCTAGGTAATTTAACCCATAAAGCGAACATTTCTTTAATTACAGACTCGACTTTATTCCTCCTGATTCTAATCCTTGCCTGGTGGGCATTACGAAGTTTCAATGCTGGGTCAAAGATCCCAAGACTAGACCTTCACCTACAAGGACCGCTTCCGGTTGGCAACCAACACCCGGCCACTGACCTTGCATAACTTACCAGATCTACGGGACGTAGATTTTCGAAGAGGGAGGAGTTAACACGATACAACACGCGCATGTCCAATCCACACGACAACCATAATAGCTGCATCAGCAGTTTCCCACGATATGCAGTAGATCCAATGGCAATGACTGGATACCCGATACGAGCGGATGCACGCGCAACGAATGAACCTGGCGACTCAGCAGATTGGACAGTGCAAGGCGAGGCTACCTGCGATAGCTTTTTGGATGAGGTATTTAATGTTAATTCGGATGTGAATGAATATAGTCGCAAATATACAATTTATTATAACGTGGTAAAATAGTCTTTCTTTGAATATACGAACTTGTTGGACCAGCCGAAGGTTGGTGTTCGATTTTTTTTGTAGTCCTCGGAAAGGACATCTTTAACTCGCGTATATGCCATTTTTGTTTTTGTTTTTTTTTTTTGTAGAGTAGATTTTTTATCCCATACCGATTCATCGATCATAACCCTCCCACTTATCTGCATCCCTACTGGTCCGCCTGTCGGGTTCGCCGGTTCGACCTCAAAAAATTACGACGGCCTCCCGATTTTGAATCACTTCGTCACTGAGACCAATCAAATGCTGGTGTTGCTGCATTGTGTGTGGAATTTAATGCTTCCAAAATACAATGCTGTCTCCTGTCATTAAAGCAAAACCCACACACACTGCCATTATCTATGAATGGCACTTGCATCGCTGAAACCGAAAGACTTTCCATTCTCGGTATGTGTGTTAATGACAACCTTCGTTGGAATGACCACATATTCGGTGTCGCCAAGAATGCCGCGAAATGTCTAGGCTTCCTTAAGCGTTGTAAGACATATTTCACCCCTTCTGATCTGGCTACAATTTATAAGGCGTTTATTCGCCCGAAACTCGAGTACAACGCTCATATTTGGTCCGGTGCACCAATAACTTATTTGGAGTTACTTGACAGCATCCAACAACGCGCGATAAAACTCATTGGCGACCGTGACATCGCGAGATCGATTGACTCTCTTAGTCATCGTCGTAATGTCTCCTGCCTTTCGTTGTTTTATCGTTATTTCCACCATAAGTGCTCAAACGAAATCGCCAGTTGCATTCCTCCTCCCCTTAAACATTTCAACCGCAATACCCGTCATGCAAGGAATGCTCATCAGTTCACCCTCAAGCCTGTGTTCGGACGTACAGCGAAGTTCAAAGAATCTTTACTCAGCCGTACAACACGAATGTGGAATGCTCTTTCCCGCTCCATTTTTCCTACACATTATAACCTACAAGCATTCAAAACCAACGTGCTTCGGCATCTCTCCTTTTCGTCTCACCCTAATTTCCTTAACGCCCGCGCTGTATAGCTAATACATTATAAGGGTCCCAACAAATCCCTTTAGTGCGCGCTTATTATAAAAAAAAAAAAAAAAATTGCGTGATTCAGGAGTTTTGAGGTCCCTCTTCCGCGTTTGTATGAAAACGTAGATTAATATTGCCTTTTGACAGGGTTCGTAGGATCTCTCGTTTGAACATGATAAAACCAACCGAGCCAGTCGCGCTACATTGAAAATCACTCTTCTATAAATATAAATGTTTTGAACATGTCGGAGTGGCAGCACAAGTATCAAGGGCATTGAGACGCTTCACTGGTGTATATTTGGCTATCTAATATCCGCTCAAAGTTCGTCATGGTGTGTGACATCAGCTTGATAATTGTCACAGTCTCGCGTATCGCATTTTCTATTATACAAAGGAAGAAGAAAGCTTTTACTCATCTGGTTAGGCATTGGATCGCCTCTCATCAGTTTGGAGAAGAGAATCATTTGGACCCGATGTCTCCCATCTTTTTAAAGAGCACTGAGGGTATCTCGTCCGGCTAAACTGCTTTTCGTTTTTTGGAGGCTTTGACCGCCTTCCCAACTTCTTCGAGAGTAATGTCGGGTACTTCTTCATTACTAGGAACGGCTCACGGACAATATATGCGGGGAAATTTTTCATTTAGAAGTCCTTCACAATACTGTTTCCACCTGTGTAGTATTTTTTCCTCAACCACATGAAGCAGGCCCCGAGCATTGTTGATGAACTTTGGCGAACGGATTTCCTAGACATTACTCCTTCTCTGAGCGGCTATTTGGAAAATGGTTGTACCCCTGTTGAAGCTGGTTTGTCGGAGTTCTTGGATAGCCTGGCTTCTATTAGCAGTTGAAAAAGGAATTTCTTCAAACTCCCGATGCAGGCCCTCCAAACACTTTGCTTGAATTTGAGCTCACTTTCTCTTCGCGAGCCTTTTCTATCATTTCATCTTAATCCATCTTAACTCATGAGTCGAAAACCTGCATCAAGATTTCAACGCTACCTCCTCTCCTAACGATGCATAAAATGTATCAATTGTATTATCTGAACGAACCATCCAAAAGTTCATATTATACTCGAAAATCACGATTTCTCTTCTACTTCTATCGGTAGTGGTTTGCAGTAGGATGTTGCATTTGTAATCCGCGTAAAATCCTTCTTCACTACGGTTAGCTTTCGCAACAAACGGGGGCATTTCTGCTTTTTCTTCTTCTTTTTCTTCTTCGTTTTCTTCTTCTTCTATTTATTCTTCTTCTTCTTCTACTTATTCTTCTTCTTCTTCTCCTTTTTCTTCTCCTTTTTCTTCTTCTTCTTCTTCTTCTTCTTCTTCTTCTTCTTCTTCTTCTTCTTCTTCTTCTTCTTCTTCTTCTTTTTCTTCTTCTTCTTCTTCACCTTCACAGAAATCGAACGCCTGACACTCGACGTCCTCTATTTTCAGATGTGCGTTAATGCCATTCCTAACTTTGTGGCCTGTTTGTGTATGTCCTAGAGAAATTTCCCTGATTTCTTAGATGATTTGACAGGTTCTACACATTTAACTACAAAAACAAAGAGAAAGGATATAGTTCCTCACAAAAAAGAGTTTCAAATGTCGATCGAGCACATGAAACATTATAAGAAAACATTATGTATGTTAGCTCTATATATATATTTTGTCTGTATGTCTCCAAAAATAAAATTCTCCATAAAGACACCTTTCCTTCTACCCCCCAAAACACACATCTCACTCAATTCTTACGAAATGTTTTTTTCATTTTCATTTCTCTCCAAACAGAAGAACAAGATGAAGACGAATCGGAGGAACGTAAAATAAATCAATATGTCCCAACTCGCAAGCAACTCAAACAAATCAGCGCCAAGATGGTCGTAGAGCTCTCCAAGAAGGACGATTAGTCATCTTCGTGTACATCTGTCCTGCACTGTTACATCATTCGGTGAATCATGCACAAAACCATCACATTTCGAAATTAAAAAGATTTCCGCTTTGACCAGCACCGATGACGTATAGAATCGTATAAATTATTTTTGTCAATACAAAACGTCATCTTCTTGTTTATAAGTTTTTAGATTTTGATAATGATAACGAAAGCCACTCTCGTCTTTCCTTACATCGTCCAATTAGTTTTTGGTTTCGGTTGGAAGATCAAAATTGTATAGTAAAACGTCAGTTCACGGTATTTGTTCATTCATAGCGATTATATTGAATCTTGGATGGTGCCCAACAATTTAGCTTTGGAAACAATCAATCAGTGCAGAAGGGGGTGGCGGCGGCAAAGGGCCGGACAGTTGCTTTCGGTCTCGGAACCCAAATGAGATTATACTGTTGCTGGAGATTAATTTCGAGAGGAAGAGGTCTTACTATGGGTCAATTTTGTTGGAAACTGCACTTAAATTGTTATGGGCCCGGGATGGTGTGTGGTAGTTTACTGTGGCGGGGCTAATTGCCACTGTACCACATCAGAGTGGTAAGAGGGAACCCAATGAGCATGTAACTCTGGTTGGTAGTAACAATCACGATTTATTAATTTTTTTTATTATTATTTAACTCTCCAATGTGTTTATCGTGCTCTTTTAGGAAAACAAACAGACTTAGTTTTGCGGTGGTGGTTTATGGGGCAGTTGGTGGAGTGGCAAATGAAACAGATCGGTCTTGATGTATCCAGGAACATTCTATTATGACAGTCATACAGTGGCGGGACACAGTAGTAAACAAGTTGCCCTATTAGTTTCGGTATGAGAGGGTCAACTAATTGGGTTTGCTGGTCAAAGAGCTTCCCCCTGTGTACTGTGGCGTATACGTAACTAATTGGCGAATTTCGCAAGGATTTGTATTAAGACATTTTGCAATGTAATGCGATATTTATTTTTGGATTTATGGTTAGTTTGTTTGCTGTTACATTGTATGATATCAAAAGTTGAATTGAAAGTAATAGAAACTGTAGCAGAGTGGACAAATTATATTATGAAAGAGGAAATTATTTTAAAATATCTTTTCATCAAATTTCGTTTAATTTAAATAGTAAGTTTCTAGAGGGAGTTTCAAACAAGTTTCTTGAGTGTTGTCTTAAGTCTTCAAGCAGGTGCCAATTACAAGAACCAATCGTCTAAGTAATACCAAAGTAGTTTCCGAGGAGCTTGATTGCACTTAAAGCGAAAGAATAAGGAACTTTCTATTAGAAAAAAGAGCTTCTCACTCGATGCTAGGTGACAAATCGTAAATATGTTATCGTTTAATCTTTTCACAACCCGAGGGGTTAAGCCTAAAATCTGACAACTGTGGGTGTTTTGTAGTGTGACTATTCATAAGTGATGGAAAAAATGTTGTAGGCCGAATAGAAGGGTTCGTCACACCCGAGGAGTAAAGCGTTAAACCCGACAAGATGTGACTGTTTTGTAGTCCAGTTTTCAGATATGATGGGCAAGACTTCGAAGCTGTTATCTTTTTTAAAAGCGGGGATTTGTTTTCAATACGATTGTTTTCAAAGCGTATCGTCTTAATAAGCAAACTCCTCTCTGATTGGTTGGTTTGATGAACAACAACAACTTGTGATTGCTACCACGTAAAGTGGAGGCTGGAGTTGCCGCGCTGTTTCAAAGCTTGCCACAGCTGAACATCAGAATACTCTTGATTGTTTATCGATTTTAATGAACAGACAAATATTTGAAGAAGTTTAAACTCCACTTTTGGTTTAAACTTCAGTTCAGCAATTTATTCGGTTTCACAGTTTCGTTTAAACCTTAAACTGAGTTCAATTTGCAGTTTAAGTTAAACGACTGTATTCTACCATTTAAACCGTTTAAATTTGGTAACACTTTATTAGGAGGATCAAATGGTGAAATATTTCGAAACCGAAAAGGGTATTTTTCTTTAAACGTGCAGACCATGTGTGATCCAAAGCTCAAAATAATGGACATAGTTGCAAGGTGGCCTGGATCAAGTCATGATTCCACAATTTTCAACAATTCAAGAATCTGTTCTAGGTTTGAAAATGAAGAATTTGGAAATCATGTTATAGTGGCGGACAGTGGCTACCAATGCAGACGCTATTTGATGACTTCTTTACGTAGTTGCAACAATCCACAAGAAACATTGTACAATGAATCTCAAATTTGTACCGAGTCGGTGCGGTGGAAAGGTGGCTATTGGGGGGGCTAACCCACTCAGCGATGGTACAAACATGAGAATTAGCACGACGATATATGGAAGCATTGACGGTTAAAGATTTTAACTAGTTGATGGGATGAACATGATGACCCACATTATTTCTTTTTGGAGAGTCTTATCAACCAATGACGTTTTCCCAGCAGGATCAAAGTGCAGTCCAAATGAAAGTGGGAAAAATACGTGACTTAAATACAAATCGCATGAATCTGGCTTCTGTCGCTTCGGCCTTCACTTGAATATATTGGATTAAATGATATGTAAATGAGACAAATAGGGTCGATACATTTAATTCGATGAAAAGCACTGTAACACTACACTTCAATAACGATATTTTGTCTTCAACGATTATAGCCTAGCTTCGCGGGACCTACCATCCTTGGGATTATATTTTGTTGGTGGTTTTCTTTTCAGACTTTCAAAAGACGTGGGGCAGTGGAAATCCTTAAGCGTTACGAGTGGGATATATGTGTGTCGTCCATTAGCTCAATGCCTAACTGGTTTTTCAATTGCATATCGTTGTTCTGTGTCCACACAAAACAAGCAGTAATGTCAAAACGAGAATAAAAAATACATAACGTCACATTACGTAATAAGAACGAAAAATGCTGCCAGCTTCGATTCATAAAATCAAGTTAAACGAAGTTCCACTGAAATGTAGTTCAGATTTCACTGTGAAACCAACCGGACGAGTTAAACCAAAAATTTGAACTCAGTTTAAGGTTCAGTTGAACTCAAGTTTAAACCTTCACTGTGAAACTGGCCATAAGCGTTCTAAGCGTATAATGTAGTTCAATCGGGTTCTTTCTATTTCTCGATAGGATCACCTCAAGACCTCTCATCGACACAACTGTTGCGGACTTTCGCCTCTGCCTGATTTAAAATTTTACCATGGTTGTTTTGGTACACTCAAAATTTGAATCTAAGAAAAAGGGACATAAACATCATATTTCGGCGACGGGAGCATTTAGTATTTGGCGAAGCTCGAATAGAGGTACCATCTATTACAGACGTCGCATGCTGCCATGTCGTCAAAGGCATCTGATCTTGTGAAACATTTTCATTTTCCTGAAGTTTGTTGACAGTAAGAAAATTTATTCGACACTGTAGATGACTTATTAACTTACGTCACGGTTCTTAACGTGCCAAGTTTGCATCCCTGGTTCTTTGACCATTTTCACTGCTGCCTTCTGCCCACCTCGATTACTAGACTAATAGAACAAGTGATGCCAAAAAACAGTTCTGTCATGTTTGGTAACATAGGCAGTTCTTGAACATTTATTTCCAACTAAGTTGGAATGCTCACGATATTGCAACACTGACAACAGGCGTCATAAATTTCAACAAATACAAAAACTAACTGATGAGTGAAAAGTACAAACCTAAAATGGCGCGTGGGATGAGTCATAAGTCAAAAGAAGGAAAATAACAAAATAAAACATCCGAACTTTATATTTTATAAGTACCTGCTATTTAAGGGAATACCACAGTATCTAAACCTCTTAGAATACTTTCCGTAAAGGAAGACTGAGAAAAACAGTTACCAGTTAATACTTAGTCCGTAGTAGTCAAATGATTTGCTCACAGGTGTCAGTTTTTACTTCATTCGTCATTTCATTGTTGTCGTTAAGGAAAGATTAAACTAGAACTTATCACTATGTGGTTATTATTACTATTATTAGCTATATCCTTTTTCCCGTGAGGTAAGACAAATAATATTGTAGTCTTTTTTTTTCAACGTTAGAACAATTTTTCAACCTACATTTCGACATGCGGTACTTGGTTAGGGCAAGAAGAGAACCCACGTCCTGTCAATGAAAAACAGATTTCACCACCCAGTATAGGAGGTTGGCTTAGCTATAAGAAAGCTAAAGAACAATAAGCCCTCCGGCTCTGATGGTCTGCCAGCGGAGCTTTCAAATATGGAGGTGATGTTTTGGTAGGGCGCATGCACCAAATCATCAACCAAGTATGGGTGGAAGAAAGCATGGCCGATGCTGGACTATCAGCTCCATATGCCCCATCATCAAAAAAGGCGATCCTATGTATTGCAAGAACTATCGAGGCATATCCCTGCTTAATGTCGCAGATATGAATGTAACCAACGACCATACCACGTGACTGCTGACAGTCACCTAAACCTAACCTAATGTCGCATGAACGTCTGAACCTATTCTGCAATACACTAATCAGCAACGTACCAGTGTGGCTTCCGGCCCAGCAGATCGACAATAGACCAAATCTTCACACTAAAGTAAATCCTGGAAAAGACCAATGCAATTCAAGTCGAGACCCACCACCTTTTCATCGGCTTTAAAACCGCATATGATAGCATTCATGGTCAGAAGCTCTGCGTTGCGATGGCCCAATTCGGGATCCCGCCAAACTGATCCAGTTGTGTCGCGTTACATTTGAAAACACGCGGTTTAATGTGCAGTTTGCAAGCAGCTCTTCCGAATTATTCCAAACTTGTACCGGATTTCGGCAAAAAGATGCGCTATAATGTGACTTATTCAATCTTGTTCTGGAGAAAATAGTGCGAAGGGCAGGTATCAACACGAAAGGCACTATCTTCAATAGATCCGTCCAGCTACTGGGGTATGCGGACGATATCGAGATAATCGGCCGTTTAAGCTTTTTGGACTATATCTACATGTTGGCATAGCTCACATATTGTATCTTCTTCTTTGAAAAATAACTTATAAGAATAACATTTTATATTATTAATTGCATTCATTAAACAATTATTCGTCATCTTTAGAAAGAATATAAAAAAATAACAAACAAATAAACAAGTCATCATCATTAAAGTGTCTGTGTTTTGTTTGAGTTTAAGTTTAAACAGGGTTGTGCAGTCTACCAACTCAACAGATCGCGGAAGGGAATTTACACAGCTGAATCGTATAAATTTGGAGAATTGACCCTCCTATACTAAAAAAGTGTAGCGTATTGTTATCTACGAGGTCACAGCTTCTAGGAAAACGCGGGAGATTAATCTTATTAAAGAGGTAAGCAGGTTGATGCTTGCATTACATCATGAAACAAGGTTAATTTGCTTATTTTAAAGAGGTTTTAGAGACATTATTATTGATTGGGAGAAATTGGAAGTATGGTTATACCTTCTTTGAAAATAGATATATGTAGTTCACTATTATAAACTGCACTAAGTTTATGTTTGAACTCATAATAGCCGTTTGAAAACAACAACAATAGCATATAATATATGAAATTGGAATGAATAAGCTTTTGACATGTTTGCATGGGGGTAATTTATTGTTTAGTTCAAAGCATACAAAGACCCCCATATAATCTACCATTTGTCTACCTGAAGTAGTTATTCAAGTTAGCATTTTGTTAAAGATTAAGTCAAAGTTTTTTTTGCGGAATATAAATACATACTTGATGCTTGCAAAGTAAGCAAATGGGCTAAAAAATGGGGTATTGAAGTCAACTCAAAAACTGAACTGATGCTTTTCACCACCAAAACAGAAATACCCGACTTCACACCTCCTCGCCTAAATGCTAAATATACTAAACATAGAACAACAGGTAAAGAAAGTGCGTTAGCAAAAAGTGGGGTCTGCCACCGAAAATAAACCTGTTGATGTACACAGCCGTGGTACGACCAATCCTTGGATAAGGCTCTACAGAAATTCTGCAATGTAACTAAGTTAAACAAGTTTCAAGCAACGGCATGTTCTACGGTCAACACCTTCAGAATCCAGATACCAGAGCACTCGGACTCGGTAACGGTTCATTGTAACGGTTCATTGTACTACCAGGCAGAAATCCTCTTTTTGGTGTAGAGGTTGGAGAAAACGATGGGTCATTCTCTCTCCATTAATGGGTGGCGTATGTTGTTGTTCCTATGGGGATTTAACATACACCGCTTCGGACACAAGCCAACACGATAACCTCCACACCGTCACCACCCCTCCCCTAAATTGAATCGATACTAGTAATATGAATAAAAGAAAAAAACCCTGAGAAATATATCTCTGGAGTGATGTCTGTCGCATGTGTTATGGATAAAGTTGTTGATCATTGAGAGTAAACGTGAGTAAGCTCGGCCCCATTGATAACAGAAACGTTGATTGACTACGTCCTCCTTTTTATACCCTATTCTACGAGTAGATTGCATTACAACTGTTTTTTTTTATTCTTCTCCATTTACTCCCAATCTAAAAAATAACCTTTAGTTCTGGGAGTGAACCATTATTCTGTACTGCTTTTTTTTAAGTGTGACAAAAATGAATGCATGTTTTTGGGACACCCGATTAGGGCTTCTACGCTTTAGTATTAATTTTTGCGTATAAGCAGTCGTATTTGGCTTTTTAAAGCTATTATTAGTTTAATTTGACCAATTTTCAATTGAATTGAGTAAATATGGATAAATCAAAAGCGTTAAACAAGTACGAAAAGCGCTTACTAAACGCTTATAGTGAGTTTGGCCAAGCAGCCCTAAAGTTATTTCCTCATTCTTACGCAATGAGTATAACAATGGAAAGAATATGAAGGGCCGGCTATCTTCTGTGAGCAGCGGACAAGCGAATTATTTTGAGGCACTCGACTCTGCCGCCAAAATTAAAAAAGAAAAAACCGGTGTAAAAGCATGTGTGCAGACTGCAGAGAGAATTATTTTTAACGCTGAACATTTAAAACGTCTAAGAAAAAAAACCAACTTCAAAAGAAGCATTGGGTCAATTTCTGCAGAGCGAATATGACCTGGGCCAAGGAGTGGCAGCGTGTAGTCTTTTCAGACGAATGTCCTGATGGCTATACTTACTACTTTCATGAGGCTTGTAAAGTCTTGGATTAAGCGCCAAAAAGTGCCGTTACTGACCTGGTCGCCATACTAGCCGATCTTAATATCATGTTTGGGGATGGTTAGCACGCAAAGTTTACGAGTCTGGGAGGTAATTCCCAACTGAATTGTAACTCATTGAAGGAATTAAAAGTGCCTGGGAGACTATTTCACATAATCTTTATATATTAGACCATGCAGAGGAGGTTTATATATTAGTACGATTTTTGAAAGAAGGCGCAACCGCCTTAAAAGTTTGTATGGGGAAATGCACTTTGAAAAAAAATAAACTGGGTAGAAATCGAGTAGTGACACTTCAAATACAAAAAAAAAATTTTAAAATTTTAAAAGCAATTGTTGTTGTCAATTATTTTAATTATTTGCCAAGCAAATTGTTGTTGTGAATAATTTTGATTTTTTTTTTTTTAAATATATCTAATAAGTTTGTTTATGTTTATTATGTTACACAAAGTAACTTTTTGAAACGGAGTCGATACTTTGATTTGTTGGATGGTGTTTGAATCCTTCATGGAATGCGTCATCGAAGAAGTTCCAGCGGCGGAAACAAGGTGACGTAGTTCCCGGATTCCGAGGTGTTTATGCAAGTGATGCACTTGGTAGAATATACACAGTTCACCCGAAAACGACTGTTGACGGTGTGTTGTGTGCTACATATCGAGAAGCCTGCCAACGCAGGCAATTGCTTGAAAACGTCAATCATTGGGACATGACGCTGGCCGATGCCACTATCACTGCGCCTGCGAATCAACTCAGGACACTCTTCGCAATCATAGTTTCGACATGTTTTCCATGAAATCCTAAAGATTTGTGGAATAAATATAAGGATGATATGGCCGATGATATTTTGCATCGAATTCGCACTGTGACATCAGATAATGAACTGGAGATGTCAGATGAAATGCGCAACAAAGCTTTGATTTTGATCGAGGATATGTGTCTGCTCATGAGTGGCAATTTGTTGTGAAAATTGGGGATGCCACAGCCAAATCGCGCAATGCAAGACGCATTTAATCGAGAATTGGGGCGAGAAATGGATTTCGATCGAATCGCATTGAGTCAAGCTGTTCGAACAAATGTGCCAATGTTGAATCAAGAACAAAAGAAAGTGTACGATGAATTAATGCAAGCAGTCGATAACGAAAATGGCGGAATATTCTTCCTTGATGCGCCCGGTGGAACTGGGAAAACATTCCTGATTTCACTGATTTTAGCTACGATTCGTTCGAGATCTGCGATTGCCTTGGCACTCGCCTCTTCTGGGATAGGGGCTACTTTGTTAGAAGGCGGTCGAACAGCTCATTCTGCATTGAAATTGCCACTGAATCTGCAAGTGGATGAAGAACCTACATGCAACATTTCAAAGAACACTGCGATGGCGAAAGTACTGCAGCAATGTAAGATTATCATATGGGACGAATGCACAATGCATTGAAGGCCCTGAATCGTACTTTGAAAGATTTACGTAATGTAATAATTTTGTTGCGCAACCTAAATGCACCAAAACTTTGCAACGGTACGCGTTTGATTGTGAAGAATCTAAAATCAAATATTATTCAAGCAACGATTTTGATTGGAAAATTTAAAGGCGAAGATGTTCATATTCGTTCGTTATTAGCGTCTTCAATTTCCCGTACGTCTCGCTTTTGCTATGACAATTAATAAGTCGCAAGGATAATAGCTGGATGTGTGTGGCATAAATCCTGAATTTCCATGTTTCTCACATGGTCAATTGTATGAGGCGTGCTCACGTGTCGGCAAACCTCGCGCTTTGTACGTGTTCGCTCCCGATAATGGAATGAAAAATGTTGTATACCATAAAGCACTTCAGTGAAAAAGCGGTAGGTTAGCCGACAAGTAAATCGCTACGGTTTTTGGAATTGTATATAATTTTAATATAACTTTTGAATAAAGAATTTTAATTGACCGGATTACATGAAGCGAAAGCTCGGAATTATTAATTTCATTACCTACCTACATTAACGAATTTGGGCGGAACGAAGTTCGCCGGGTCAGCTAGTTATATATAGAAAATAATATGACTCCTTACCTAACAGGATGTATGAGGTCGCAGTCAGCCGTGGTGGCACTACACATTTTAAATTCTTTTATAAATAAATTATTAATTTATGGGATACAAATAGAATCATAGGGACGGGCTACAGTCCGCTTGGGCGAACTGTTGGATACCCTATATTTATTCCTATCCCTCATAAGTTAAGAACGCTCTACATATTTTGTTATATAAAATTTAAAGGATTTTATCGAAAAAAAACGAAGCTTTTGTAAGAAAAAACGCTCGCTAGCTCAAAATTGGGTTTTTCAATAAAATTGTTTTATTTGATTGTGGGCGTGTCAGTGGGCGGATTTTAAAAATTGTATCTCCCGAACAGTTTTATGAGTCATAGATCATATATGAAAAAATTCCGCTTTCTAGCTGAAAATTCGATTAGTTGGAATTTTTTTTTTTTTTAGTTTGTGGACGTGTCTGTGGGCAGATTTCAAAAATTCGTAAACTTGATTACGAGTATTCCGGGACCCTAGAGAGTATATGGTTAAAATTTCAGCGCTCTAGGCGCAGTCTAAAGGCCTAATTTTTGCCGACAGATGGACGGACGGACGGACATGGCTAGATCGACATTACTATCGATGCTGATCATAAATATAGTAACTTTTAGGGGTCTACGGGCAACATTAAGGTATGTTACAATTACAAACTATGTATATGGGAGTTATGAGCCCATTTTCTTATGTTAGTCGACATTTTCAAGTGGGGGTTCTAATTAAATGTCCGAAAAAAATTGCAGTAACTACCGTAACTGTCATTCCTTGGCGTATAATGTTATAAATTTTTATTGGGTAATAATTTATTTCGAATGTTTTGTTTGATTGGCTGATATAAAGCTCCCAAGACAAGAAGTATATGGGGCACTAATCGGTTGTCGGGCAGTGTATATTGATTCTGACTCATAATTTGTAACATACCTTAATATTGCTCCTGACCCCCAAAAGTTACTATATTCGTCCGTCACCAATTTTGAGGTCATAAATACAATGGAAATGAAAGTCCTGTCCTTCGCAAAGTGTATATACAATGTCGATCTTTACAACCATGACATTCAAAACCTTGGACATTGAGAAAAAGTCCTGCCTAGCAACCATAACACGCCCACTACCTTACATTTAATGAATAATGAAGAACAATCATTTCATCGAATATCATCAGCTGCTACGGCTAAGACATGGTCGACCTTAAGCCACGGTGAAACATTTTAAATCCAGAGTTCATTATAAAGATGTCATGTGCCATGTTAAAAAAGCCCGAGCAATACCGAAAATTCCAGCTTGTTTCAAAGTAAAATGTATGGCATTGACGGACATTTGTGTCATAATAATCTACACTCTCTCAAACCTCCGTTAGTCGGGAAATAAAATAAATAGATGACAGCACTATAGCTTCGCTCTCGGATGCTGTGTCTGTTAACTCAAGTATTGCTCATCGTCAAAGAAGCGATCGGATTCCATTCCGGACACAATACGGATGTGTGGAGTAAAGCAAACATGGTTGCATTTAATTCGATAATAAAGCAAACTTTTTCGAGGAAATATTTCGAATCTTCCACAGATTTAAATAAATGACCAGTCTGTCAACCTTAATGAGACCATGAATCTTTTTGCTGTCACATTGACCTCGGGCGCAACATGGAATAACCAATTAACAAATATCGCGAAATTTGCTTTCTTCTTCATACCAGAGCACATTTATTCGCTATTTAACAATTCACACGCATAATGCATTTTATGCGGCGCAATAGAAGACAGATTGGGTACATCCTGAAAAGAAGACACGATAGAACGAACCCTGCTAATCGTCGGTCAATTAATTTGATTCCGAACGTTAGCAAGGTCTATGTGAACGTTAAATGAGGCAAAACGTTGGATTTTTTTTTTGCAGATAAATACCAAGTTATGGCAGGCAATGTGCTTTGAGTTTTAAACTTAACTTAATTCTTATTAAAAAACTAATCAATTGATTTAAATTAAAATTCAAGTGGTTTTTATATGCAGTAAGGCTGCCAAGCTTCCGTCAATTAAAATTTATTCATTATTCTCGAAAAACACCGAACTGGGACTGGGACTGGAAGCAAATCAATCGGTTTCTTTTGAGCGCCTAGAAAATTTTTGATTTGTTCATTAAAATTGATTGAAAATCAAACCCCATTCAGGCAGAGCTGAACTTGTGGCTTCGATGATAGTGTGCGCATTATTCTTGCAGGAGAAGATGTTGGCATTTATAGGTTCAAATCCCAGTGCAGGAAAGTGATTAAGGCTGCCCAAATCGCTCAACAGGGAAACAAGCATTTAAAAAGAACTTATTGCTGGCATTTCCAGACAAATGAAACGCCTTTAACTAATCCACGTGGGGAGCTATGCTGAAAGTTACGGACCCATGGCCCGTAAGAGACGACTTTTAATGTCCATAATCAAAGTCAGTCTGCCACAAGATTGGGTCTGATACTATTCAACTGACTCACCCCTCCCCCTGTCGCCAAAAAAAAATGCCAGCATCCAAAGACGTTGTCAATTGTTTTTTTTACAACAGATGCAAACTTTTGAATTTGCTCGCGAGAACCGAAAGACTCAGTGCATATTACGGAAACATTCAATTTATAAGAATTTCAGAGCTATCTCATATTAAGCCGCGGCAGTTGCATTTCTAATAGAAGCATATACATATAGGGTCTTTCAATAGAGAATCTAAGACACAATGAATTTTTTCGTTGTTAAAATACCAACAAAGTTATATAGTAAGCAACAACAACGTTTGATGCGAATTGGGGTGAATTTTCATTGTTTTAGGACCTTCTTTCATTAATAATTTACATTTCATCACAATTTTTCCTCAGAAAATGGATTATTAGCGGAACAACGAAGTTGCGTTGCCTAAGCCATGCGGAGACAAGGGTTAAATCCCTTTTACCCGCTAATCCGCCCACCCAAACACTGTTTGATTCGAAATAATATTCATTTCCTGGTGAAATAAATATATTGTGTTTGACATTTTTAGATTCTAATTTTTTTATTTTGGGAGTTTTCACTTAGTTTGGGGTAATATTTGGATTTTGAAACTGGGCCATTTTTCATTATGAAAAAACCGCCACATTTTGGGACACTTTTTAGGTTTTATGTTTGGCAATTTTCATTGGCTTACTGATTTTTTTTTTCGATGCAAGGTGTCAACATATTCAGTAAAGTTTTCAGTTTTTTCATGCAGCGTTTGACGCTTCCCGACATTAAGAATTTTTTAAAAAATGTTAACAAAGTTTGAGCTCATGTGGGTGCTCAACATTTGTAACCAGAGAATTGGGTCGACCTCACCGGTACTCTGCGCAATTGGGCTATCTAACGACGAAGATTTGTGAATTGACTGCAGCCGATCATGCGATTTAAAACCCTAGATTATTTTCTTTAGGAGCTACATCAAAGCACAAACCGACAATCCACGGACTTAAGATCGTTTGAAAGCCAACACTCATGAAGTTATCGCGTGTGTATGATGCTTGAAAGCTCGTTGGTTCTTAAATCGGAAGGGATACAATATACAAATATTTAATTTATTTATTTTCTTTTTTTTCATAAGAAAAACACACATGATTTATTGTTTAATAGTTCTCATTTTCCACAGAAGCAAGCAAACACAGACATATCTTATTTTTGATTAATTTTATTTTCCACAGAAGCAAGCAAATATGTATGTAGTTTAAATGCAGACTTTTTTATCCCACAGCAGCAAGCAAAAACACAAAAAATAAAGTGCATGACTGGGCCGTACGATAACTTTATCGCTTTTATAAGAATTGGTTTCAAGCTATATTTGTCTCAATTGCATTTGTAAATAAGTAAGTTAAACAATATCTTGAAATTTAATTGTGTACCTTTCAGTGGAGGCTGAAAATGGGTAATAAAAGCACTGTCGCATTTTATAAAGGGTATGACGTATGAGTATGCACAACGTGCATTGTGATGTTTAATATAATATGTAAATATTGCTATGAAAGATAAGTGTTCGACGCTTGTCCAAATCTTATGATGGATCTAAATTTCAAAATGTTTGCACATTATGGATATCACACTTTAAATTTTCAATTTTGTAACTGACTAAAATAAGGCGGATTCATAAACCTGATTTCCTATTGAAGCGCACATAATGGTAACTGACAACGTGATTGTGATCTTATCAACGAATTTTGATTTGTCATAATGAATTTGAGTATGCAAATTCTTCCTTAATCTTTAGGTCAGTCGAAATCTCAAACGTCTTTAAAATCTCTTTGCCCGTGTTTAAGATTATTCCGTGCTACGAAAGTACCGTTGTTTTAGTCTTTGGGCATGAACCGAGTATGACATTTTCTTACCTTCATTCTAAGTATTTCAAACACCAACACAGATCAATATCGTTAAAGACGTTTTTGAGAAAAGTGACATTTTTAAAACTTTAAGAAAATGTTATATGAATTAATACACACATGTGTGAATCTTAGTATGTACATATCTTCAAAATAAAAGAAAGAGCTTGAGTATCCAAATGTTTTGATGATATCCGGTAGAGATTTTTGGATATACACATAGTCCAATAAGTCTCCGTACAGCAGTATACTTTTTGTTTATTTTGCGATAAACTTTTAAAATATTTTATTATTATAATGCCCCATACCATAACATTGCCGCCGCCGTGCTTCACAGTAGTTGTCAAGTGAAACACGTGGACAAAGAAAATTCGTTCTGGGATGAGGTTTTATTTACTGATCAAAGTAAATTTAACATCTTTGGATCAGACGGACGTCGTATGGTGGGGAGAAAGCCAAACACTGATTTGAACCCCAAAAACTTGACAACTACTGTGAAGCACGGCGGCGGCAATGTTATGGTATGGGGCATTATGGCTTCTTCCGGCGTCGGAAACCTCGTATTCATAGACTGCACCATGGATAAATATGGATACTTGAGCATCCTTAAAGAAAATCTCCGTTCAAGTGCTCAAAAACTGGGTCTCGGCAACTCTTTTATATTCCAACAGGACAACGACCCCAAGCACACGTCGATTCTCGAAAGATAATGGTTGCTGTATAATGTGCGGACGCAAATAAAACATCCTGCTCAGTCTCCAGATCTCAACCCAATTGAACATCTGTGGGATCACTTGAAAAAAAATCGTGAGCACACAATATCCAGCAAAAATGACCTCAAAGCTTTTACTTGAGGAATGGAACAAGATATCCCCCGACACGACTTCGAAACTAGTCCATTCGATGAAAAACAGACTGCAGGAAGTAATAAAAAACAGAGGAGGTCCTACTAGTTATTAAGTTTTGTGATTTTTTAATTACGTTAAATTTTTTACTCTTTTTTTAAAGAAAATAACTAAAAAAATGTTGGTGTACGGAGACTTTGTAGTTCCTTTTTTTACTTTTTGAGCTATGAATTTGTCTAAATTTTAAGTTTTTTCCAATAAAATGTTATTTTTTTCGTTGAAAAAATTTAAGGTGTTTTTATTACTTTAATTCCTGGTAGTATTTTTTTTTAATAAAATATTTTAAAAGTTTATCACAAAATAAACAAAAAGTATACTGTTGTACGGAGACTTATTGGACTATGTGTAGAAATGTATCTAATGCTCTGGTACTAAAAACTCCAAAAACCATAAAAATCATTAGACCCGTTTTTTAGAAAAGTGATATTTTCCAAAATTTTAGCAACAATTTTGAAAAAAAAATTATAAAGAAAATAATAAAAAAAAATAAAAAATCTGAATAAGTTGATTTCTTCTACATATTTGTATCTAATTGTTTATCAAATTTCTTTGAAATTACGTTACCCGTTTTTGAAATATTGTTGGTTTCCTTATGTACCGTTAATCGCGTGTTTTGAACAAAACTGAGTAATCCATCTTTTGACCCTGAACTTCAAGGCATCAAATTTGATCAAAATCGTTAGAGCAGTTTTTGGGAAAAGTAACATTTTCAAAAATTCATAAAACTATATAATGGATATCATATTTCAAACATTTTTATATACAAATTCAATCGAAATATTAGTATCAACTGGGGTGCCCATTTGATAAACATAACCCGTTTTTGAGATATATGCATTTTTATAAAAACCCGTTTTGCTCAAAACTGGGTACGCAATTTTCTCACGCTTACTTCTTATATTATAAATATTTCAAAAACGATCAAAATCTTGTATGCCCATTTAGACTATCATATCAGTTTCAGTTTCAGTTGAGCTGTCAGTTTAGCTGATGTGTAGATTAGTTTCACTTCAGTAATCTTTTCCAAACGCAGTTGCTGGTGACTCAAAGCTTTGAGCTCCTGTATCTTTCTTTTTTTTATACACTATCAGCTCTGTGTCGTGGAGTGCTTAAAGCAAGCAACTATCACGAGCAGAAATTGCCGGCACAAAAAGTGCTCTCACAGGCTCATCATTTAGTGCAGGTGTTAGTAAGGACAAATCAATTAAAAATACAATAATTATGTACCTACAAAATACTAACACAGACACAAAATAATGCAAACAATTTAAGACATTAAAGCATTATTACGCAAAATTTTTTAGCTTAATTTTACTAACATGCAAGTCAATCACATGATCATTTAGATTATAGATTCTACTCATGCGACTAATAGGCTCATGCTTCCCATAATTCGTTCTATGATGGGGGCTAAACAATAATTCAGCACTGCGCAAATTATGGGCACCACCACGAAAATTAAAGCCAATAGACGACAGCAAGTCAGGTGCATCTATTTGACCGGATATAAGCTGCTGTAAAAAAATGATATCGCTATTAACCCTTCGTTGAGAAAGGGGTAACATTTGAAGAAGCTTAATACGCTGACTGTAAGGAGGAAGGTTAAAAGGATCATCCCATGGAAGTCCTCTAAGTGCAAATCGAATAAATTTACGTTGAATGGCTTCTATTCGATTGGAATGAATGTTGTAGAACGGCGTCCAAACTTGTGAAGCATACTCTAGAATTGGACGGACAAAACAATTGTACAATGACATAGTAACGTATGGGTCATTAAATTCTTTCGCCCACCTTTTTACGAAGCCCAGCATAGAATTAGATTTATTAACAATAACAATAAAATTGATCTTTGTTTTGTTCTTTCAATACTGGTTAAAATCTGCAATAAGACTAACTTTATTCATTCTGTGATGTACATTTATACTTTTTTAAATTTTATGTCACGAGTAAAATGAAAACTCAACTGAATACCGAAATGTCGCTGAATTCACTGCATTTTTAACTGAACTCATAACTAATCATTTTCGTTTTATTTATTGAGCATCATGTGAAAATAAGACTTAGTCTTTTATAGTACTTTAACAATAGAAGATAACATTGTAATAATAATGAAAACCATATTTCAGGAAAGAAGAAAGGGGAAAAAGTAGTAGAAGGAAAAGAGTAGACGAAATTTAAAGAAATTTGAGAGTTGTTATTGCTTTTTTAAGAAAAGTACTCCAACGCAGACTTTTTGAATGGAGTAGCTCCAGTTATTTGTTTTGTTGCATTGGGCAAAGAGTTCCAAAGTCTAGTGGCATGAACGAAGAAATGACGAGACGTGATTAAATCATCTAGGTGTAAAAAATCATCTGGTTGTAAAAAAAATGTTATATATGGGTACCGTTATTTAAAATAATACGCATTGTGGCCGGAGCCTTGCTGACAGATGGACAGACGGACCGACGGAACGAAATTCGGGACACACATTTTTGGACTTCTCTATACATCATACCTCATACTTTATTTGAGTTCTTAAGTATACTTAAGTATGCGAGAAAGTTAAAAAGCTGAGATACACATATATTATTGTTGAACAAATTATCTTTTCTAAAGAAGCAAACAGAAAGACTGTATTTTATTGTTTATCACTTTCTTTTTAACAGAGGCAAATTAATATGAAATCAAATGCCCAGTGTTTTAGTGACAATGTCGATTTGGAATCGAGATTTGTAAAAATTCCCCAAATCTAAACAAAGATTTTTTTTGTCTGCCCAATAAAAAGCAAAAATTGATCTTTAGAGCACAAAATACTCTATGCTATGTAAACAAATCTGTGGTGGGTATTTCGAAAAGATATTTTCTTTTAACTGCATTGTCCAAGCATCAACATAAAGCAAAATTTAAATTCATATGTCAAACCGTTTTGTTGGTAATCACCATCACTTTTAATGGAAAACCCTAAGCATGTGTGTATACTCGTATTATTTATATAGCAGCTAATGAGGAGGAATTATTGAGGGCAAATTAAAGCATTTTCAAACGTTTTTGTTATAATTCCCCTTTAACAATATGAATAAGCTCAATTTGGGTAAGACACAAGACAGCCATGATTTTACCAACGTTTCAGTTCCGCTCTTCATTGGCATTGGTTAGATGAAAAATGCATTTTTTGAAATAATGATCATACATGAAAGATCTATTAATCGGGCTGTGAAATATGTTGCCACGCTATGGATTATTTTATTAGCAGCATTTCTCGGCCAACATTCAAAAAATGTTGGCAATTAATAAGTAACTTTTTCGATCACTTAATTAGTAGTGCCGAAAAGCAATCACTTATTGCCATATAGCACATTAACTTTTCCCGGTAATACCTGAAAGCCATAGTTCTACGTCAGTAATTTTTGTAGCTTACCCTTGACTCATAATTGAAATTCTGCAAAAATTCAAACGACAATAATTATAGAATCAAGAACCTAGAATTATTTCCATTCTTTTTAGAAATTTTGTAGGCAATCTTTTGTTTAGCACTCCAATTTATTAAAGAATTAGCAATTATTTTAAACTTGTTTCGTTTAAAGATTAAAAGTAACCATCATCAATTTGGCAATCAAAATAGAATTATCAAAATAGCGATGATTATAACGTGTTTTGCTAATCATCTCCTTTGCATAATTTCACACATTGTCTTTGTGTCAATAAACTTTTAAACCTCCATTATATTCAAAACGAATAATAGAAATATCTGATCACTTAGATCATCATCATAAACATATACTTCATACATAGTTAGGTCATGCACAAAATAATTATATGAAAGTGAGAAGGAAAACACTTCAAAAGGACTAACAGGTATACCGTATGATTCGTGATGAGTTGCTGTAATATAATCTGCAAAGCTGACTCTTTGCAGACAAACTACCCATACCATCTACGATCATTGCAAGCGAAAACCCGAGTACCTTGAAGACTCTTCAAGTTACCAGCTACTAATTTAACCAATCAACTGGTCGCCTCTTCAAGAGATTTATTCAACAAGTTGTTAAGAGATCTTTTCCAACAACAAAAATTTTGTTTACCGGCCGTTTATCAGTCTGTCTGTCTTGGTTTTCTTTGAAAAAAAAAAAAAGAAAAACAACTTTTTTCTTAAACACACTCATCTGTGTGTAGGGTTTGTCGGCGCGCCGACGACATACTAAAGATTGTTTGGTTACATCTCAACGGAGGCATTCAAATGTTGGTAACGATAGTGAAAAGACGTGCCTCTCCTTCAGCGATTTTATGGTGAATAAATATTTTTGTTTTTTGGATAAATTACAGAAGAAGTCCTTTTATTGGAAAATTACCTTTCGGAGCAAGGACATTTTTGATTTGTTTGAAATCGTTTAAAGTCGGTTTTTTTCTCTTCTTTTTCTTTTATTGGTGAGTGGTGTGTTTGGTGTTTCGACCAGATTTATTGGTCTAAATGTGGTACAAGCAGCAACCCTCTACCTTTTATCATCTTGAAAGTTCGCATAAAATTTTAAATTGGACAGAATATAACCGTGTGTGTGCATTTTAACTAAAGACAGACGGCTGTAAATAAAAAAAATGATATAAACACGTTTAGTGTGGTGAATGTAAAATAAGTAAATGTCTTCTTCTTTTTTTCTGCAGTTAACGAATTTAAAAATTTAATAGAAAATATCCACACCGCTTTTAGAATTATAAAACAATTCGCAGTCCAAAAGAAAGGAATCTGATATTTGGCAATAAAAAAGATTATACATATGATCCAGTTTGCGGGTAAGTTTAACCTTTAACAAAAAGAAAAATACAGCAAATAACAGTTATAAATGTCACTCAGTGTCTTAAGATTCATTCAAATGCATCGTCTTCTTCCCCTGCTGTATGCATGGAGAGTTGCATCATAGAGTAAAGTGAATGAACACAAAAAAGCTAACATTGGAACATAGTTAGGTTCTAACAAAACAAACACGCGTTAATAAATGGCATAACTCATGGATAATTTGTTCGTTTTTCTATTATTAGTACCCGTAGCCTCCGTTCTTCATCACGTATTTTATTATGTATTTTTTTGTTCTTTCTTGTATACGGGACTCCACTGTTAAGAATCATTTATCACCAATGTTTTGTTTTATTTTTGCTTCGCATTGGTTTTGGCTAATTTTTGTCGGAGTTTTTTTTTCTATTTTTGTTTTCCCTTTCATCTCTTGGATTTCGTTTCGTTTTCGTTTTTTTTATGACTCAAATTTTCGTTGGAAATGTTTGCCCATCGTGCATTTTTTTGGGGCATCTTGGAATCTGCATGATGGGGCTCGTTTTTTTTTATATGTATTTTTGTTATTTTCTTATCTGTTTTTGTGAGAACTTCTTCCTTAGATACTTGGGCTATGTAATGTGCGGTATGTGCAGTGTTGTGTGAAGCTCTAGGGCATTCTTTTTGGTCCGTTTAATTTTTGTGTCTCTACCATGCTTTTTTTTGGCTTGGGTGGGGATTTGGAGTATTTTATGTCTTCTTTTACATAATTCTGGCGATTTAAAGGCTGTCTACATTCAAGTTTAGTTCTAATTGCTTCCGAAGAAATAGATTCGGAGATGGTTTAGTGGATGACATCATGTTGTGGCTGTGAGGAAGCTGACTAAATGTTCATTGTTGGCATTTATCTTTTGCTAATGGCGAAGATGTTCGTAATTAATTGCTTTTTAAGTATCTTTAATTATTAATGGCTAAATGGATATTGTTTCAGGGTAGTTTTATGGGTCGTCTTATGATGAATATCATTTCCAAACTAAAAGGATTCGTCCGATAGATAAAATGTTAATCGTAATCGATAGGTGAATGTACGATGTTTTACTTGTTATTTCAGTCTTTGGATCACCTTGAAATTGTTGAAAATCGAGTCAAGTGGCATTTCCAATTATTTTGTCAAACAAAAGAGTTGATATCAAAACTGGACAATTCATACCCCCAAATTATTTTAAGGTAAAGGCCTTTTGGATCCTAACGTGAAATTGAATGAATTTGATTACATTTTTTCATAATTCTTTTATGCTCTTATATACTTTTGCCATGAGATGGGTCCTTCTGTAATGAAAACGGAAAACAGACATATCTTGAAGTCAAGCAATCGGATTTGCTGATGAAGGGTCTTTCATTAAGGACTTGACAACTTCTTTTTTAAATAAAATGCAAACTATTTGAGATATCTCAAACAAGATTTCATTGGCTTTAATTACTATTAAAACATTCATGACTTCATTCATATGTCCACCACGGGAACGTATGCAGCGGTAGATACGTTGAACCCAATTTTCGATGACTCGGCCGCACATTTCGACCAATATGGCCGCTATTTCTTGTTCAATATTGGCTCTGAGCTTCTCTAACTTCGCCGGCTTATTGGCACAGACCAATGATTTAATGTAGCCCATAAAAAAAAGTCTAGAGGCGTTTAATCACACGATCTCAGCGGCCAATGGACGGGTCCGTTTCTCGAGATAACAGGTTCACCGATGTGAGACTTCAATAACTCGATTGTTGTACCCGCTGGTGTAGCGAATACTATTTACCGTAACGTGACGGTCATTTTCATAGACGAAAAAAAACAGCCCAATGACGCCACCGGCATGAAATCCTCACCAAAAAGTGACTTTTTGCGAATGAAACTCTGCCTATATCCATTTGTATGGTAGAATCGATCAAGAATCGCTCTCTCTCTTTTTCCAAATTATTCGTGTTAAGAAATAGAATAGTCGAAATTCCGTAAAATTTGGTAAGATTTCCTAAAGGTTTCTTAGAAAAGGGGAAAATATCACGACAATTTTTTGGAATATTCTTTTTCCTTACGGCGAGGTTATGATCAAAACTACTCGTAAAAGGATCGTTACACCTCCACAGTGTAGCATTCCGCCTGGTTCACCGAAAGAAAACTTTTTTAACAACTGTCTTAATAACTAGAAAGATGGGAAGAAATATCTTTCATTTTTCATAGAGGTTAGGCCTGTTCGCGATAGTACAGCAACGTAAATTGATTTGCATTTTTGACGAGTTTCATAGAATCGATTGGACATGGCAATACAAACTAAGCCGTTCGCTCGATTTTTTCTGAGATTGGTTCTTTGACGTGAAAGCTTCCTCGGATCTTTGAACGATCAAGGCCTTGTAACATCTGATGTCATGTGATGCATCCTCCTCTCCGCTGCCATTAATAAGTTCTCATATCTTTTGTGCACTAAACAGTATGTGACAGCCGGGAGCACAACTGCTTGTGGACCTTATTTTCAGCTTAGGGATTAGGAATTTTTCGGTCAAAGAAGATGGCTGCTTTTCCCCACCATCTTACACGCCTACGCGATAATTGATGTCATCATCACAGGTTACTTCGCTATATTGATCATAGATCCCAGATATTAGAACTTTTTGCAAAGTCTTTATGCATGCTTGACCGTGAGACAGTACCCAGTAATAACACCTATTGAGCGCTAATATGCAGTCTTTTATAGGAGATCAGATTCTTAGAGCGTCGCAAAACCAGCGTTGGGCAAATCTAATTTGTCGTAAGACATTTTGTACCACGTACCACCTAACTTTGTTCTTTCGATTATTTTAAACTTAAACAAGAGTTTCCATGGAGCGAATGTTAAAGCTAGGGAACCTATCCCATATTTGCCGAGTAAATTTACATTACATTTCTTTGGAATGTTTCTATTCCCCGAAACCAATCATAGGGGAATATTAGCCTACTCCAGCATCTCTGCAAAAAGCGACAGGCAGTCTAGGGCTATTGTGGATTTTATTAAGTCTGAGAAGGTGAGGGTATCTTTAACGAACTTTTTTAGTTGCCATAATCTCTGCCTGGAACGCTCTACAGTGATTGGGACGACGGCAAGAGGACTAATAATTAGGCTGTTTCGGAAAACACCTTCACTTAGCCCATCATTAATTTTTAATCCGTCGTCGGCGTAAAAGTAGATCTCATCCTCCAAAGATGCATCATCCTCCAGGAATGACCTGGCAGATGGAGACTTGGAAGTTATCTACAAACTGTAGTTGGAATTTGGTGTTATATAAGTTTTTTGGAAGGGTCCTGAATGAATTCAGAATAGTGGCGTTTCCAATTTACTCATTGATTCACAGTAAAGTAGCTTTAAGGCAAACCACTATTTATGTTTTGAAATTTCGAGAGGTGCCAAATGAAAAAGAATGTGCAGTGTTTCCATAATGCACAAATAAGCCGCACAATCGACTTTGCTTCGACAATCACACCCCTCTTATTTCCAATCGCCTTTTCGCAAGAAGAAAGTGGTACTGTAGCTTTTTAACTTGTAAGCTGGAAACCTTACTTTCAATATATTATTAAAAAAAAAACCGAAGTATGTTGCTCCGTTGAGATTTTGTTGTTTAAGGGAACCTTTTTTTGGAAATTTAAAGCTCCTTCATTACGAAATTATTTAGACACCAAGGGCCATAGTAAGTGTTCCGATAGTTATTGAAAGAAAGGAACGATTTGATAGAAAGACGTTAATTAAACAATAAAATAAAAATCACCATCTCAGCATTGGTAAATATTACTTCAGAAATAAAGATACCTCTTTCGGTTCTCATACTCAACCAGTCTTAACAAATAATCTATCAAAACAAAGAAAATTTCCTGGAGCGCACATAAATCGTAAGATTACTTTCTCGCTTTAATAAGAAATTGTTTCGAATCATATTTTTTCGTTAGCCATTTTCCATATTCGTAAAATCAGGAAAAAAGAATCGTAACCATGAAGTTTACATTCATAGGCTATACACATTTGATTTGTGTTAATTGCATTTTTTAATGGGTAAGTTAAAAAACATCTTGAAATTTAGTTTCAGGAGAGGCCGGAATGGGTAATAAAAGTCGTATTTTTTAGGGGTATGACGTATGAGGATGCAATGCATCATGATTTTTAATACGAGTATAATGGAAATATTTTTAGAAAGATATTCACTCGACAATGATCCAAATATTATGACTGTAAAACAAACCTGATGGTATTCTTGTTTTAAATTGTTTGCACGTAAGAGATTGTCGTATTTTTAATTTTGTAACGTGACGGAATAGATTTTTTTCTTAAACTGACTAAAATAAGGCGCATTCACAGACCTAATTTCCGGTTGAAGCATACATAACGGTAATTGACTTTGTGATCTTATGAAAGGTTTTTGATTTATCATAATAGCTCTCGATCTTAGTGTGTCTATTTAAAGCAAATAAAATTATGAAATTTAATGGAAAATGAAAATACTATTAAGATTTATTTCAAAAATTACAGTTTCAATTTATTGAGTACAAGTAAAGAGTTGTTTTTTTGCTGTTTGGTTTTTCAGTGTTCTATATTTGACAACTCACGCGTGATTCATGACATGTGTCAAAGTCAAACATGTTCAGTAAACGTTGCCATTTCATTATGGAAAGACTTACACCCGAACATCGCTTACAAATTATTGAATTTTATTATCAAAATTCGTGATCTGTCACATAATTGACCTACTCACCTATTGAGCAACCTGTTTTACACCGTTTGGGCTATTTTTCATGGGGATACGTGAAATCACTCGTCTATGGCGATCAGCGTCGACTACACCATTGGAAGACAACAACACGTGTTGTTAGCGAGATATCAGCCAATATGCTCGAAAAAGTGACTCAAAATCAGACTCTTCGTATGGACAACTTAAAACGTAGTCGTGGTCAACATTAACATGAAATAATCTTGAAAAAGTAAATGGCAAGCATTGATTTATCAACTCAAATAATATTTTTGGCAATTAAAAACCGAACGCTTAAAAAATCACACATGACAATTGAGACTTATATCGTTTTTCATTGATTTTTCGGTTTTTTCAATTCAATTCAAATTTTTAATCTAAAAAGTTAGCGGGCTGTAAAAGGAGACTTAGGTCTCTCTTAGTACTTATAACTTATGGTACAATATATTCATTTAAAATTAACTTACAATATTATTAACAAAACCTTAAAACTAGAAACTTGAAATGTTCCCTCCTTGGTAAGCTTTTAATGTATACAGGCTGTGAATTTCATAGCCTAATTGCATTAATGTAAAACAATCGGGAAGAATTTAAGTAGCGAAAAATGTTATATTTAAATTTTTTTTGAGAATCTTGCTATGCACATTTGTTCAAAATAATAGTATAAACTTGGTTGTTGTATTTTTTTTAATATATAGGCATTTTTCTAATATGCCATTATTCAAGTCATTTGCTGATATCTGAGTACGCCATTTTTAACATTTACTTAAATCGTGTAAAAATTTGGCTTCTTGTTCACGATGAAAGTAAAGTTTTGGTGCCTTATGTTGTCTAAATATGTACATCACTTTATTCTATTGGTATTCTATGAACCAACATTTATTTATATGCTTTTTCTTTACATTTTATTTTTCTTTTATTGTTGCTTTATTGCAAAATTGAGTAAACATAATTGCATTAACCCCACACTCAATTTTTGTTTTATGAAGTTACATTAGGACTATTTATTTATCTATTATATAAATACTAATGTTAATACCTATACTTACTTAGCTTCAATATTATTATGATAGATTAAGTCAATTCAAAACTTGGTAAATAAATAATAATTTACTAAAAAAATTATTAATAACCAAGAATCATCAAAATCAATAGCCGTTTTTAAGAAAAATTATGTGTTTATACTCTATTCTAAGGGTATATTAATTTTGACTAATAGTTTGTAACATACCTTAATATAAAGTTAAAAGTTACTATATTCGTGATCAGCATCGATAGGAATGTTGATCTAGCCATCTCCGTCCGTCCGTCGGCAAAAATAAGGCCTTTAAACTGGATCTAGAAAGCTAAACCATATACTCTCTAGGGGCCCGAAATAATCACCTACCCCATCATTAGTTTTTGATCCATCGGGGTAGAAGTGGATCAATTTATCTTCCGTAGCCCAAATTAGTTCAGTATGATGGAGTGGGCAATATTCTTATTGATCCACTGTAAGGTAGCTTTTAAGTGGACAGCGAAACAGGCAGCTGTGAATGTTGAATATGTCGAGGGGTGTCAGATGAAGTAGAATATCTAGTGCAGCGGAGGGAGTTGTACGGAGTGCTCTGCTAACGCACAGACAAGCTGTACGTTGGACCTTACCCAGCTTATCACGATTTATCGCTTTGTCCAATGCAGTTTAGCAGACAACCACCCCATATGCTAGAAGACTGGTCTTACGACCGATACATGTTACCAGTGAGTTATGCGGGTTTGTAAGCCCCACTTGTTGCCAATGGCTTTTTGCAAGTGAAAAGTGATACTGTAGCTTTTCTGACTCTTTCTTGTATGTTGGGTTTTCAGCTTAACTTCCTATCGAAGATTAGACCCAAGAATTTGGCTACGTTGGAAAAAGTTGGGTGGGTCAATATGTGGAATTATGTATTTCCTGGAAAAGGAAACAAGTTCGGTTTAAGTGGGGGTTTACACCCAGGCCACCAGGATTTGCCCATCTCGTTAGCTTGTTAAGAGCGTTGTGTAGGAGTTCCGTTAAAGTGTAGAGATATTTTCCAGAGACTGCAATAGCAACGTCATCCGCATAGGCAATCAACATGCAGGCCTCCCCTTCTAGGCATTTTAATAGTTCATTCACCCCGAAATTGCAGAGAAGGGGGAAAAGACGCCACCTTGCGGCGTACCTCTACTGACAGACATGTTTCATCCAGTTTTGAATTGATAATCCGACTTGTGACCAGTAGATTGATTAATTCGCAATATATATCACAAACGTTTTAAATCGTCAAATTCAAATGATTCTTGTGAATTGTGTGCTACTTTTTCTAAGTCGGTATATTGCAGATGTTCAAATATAGTGATTCCATCTTTATCTGAAAACAAGGTCGACATTGGTGCTTGGACATTGCGTTTTGTTGATGTTGTCAGGCAATCAAATGCTTAAGAACATCCACTAGTGTTGGCCATGATGCCACACCGCCCATCGTTTTGCGGCAATGTTATAGTGCATTGCAAATCCGTTGGTTATTATTTCTAATAATTCAGTGAAAAATGGGAACTGGCCTCGTACCTAGTTCCAATTTTTAAATCCGGTTTAAGAAACAAAGTCGTGAACTATAGAGGGATTTTTAAATTATCTGCGATTCCTCAAGTATTTGAAGGCATCGTTAGAGAAAAGCTACTGATTCTTGTCACAGATCATATAAGTGATGAACAACACGGTTTTATTCCGGGGAAGTCGATTGTATCAAACGTTGTCACATTTACTTCAGTTGCTCTTAATGCAATTTAACATGGTTCCCAAGTTGATGTGATCTACACGGATTTCTAGCCTTCTTATGTGGTTGAAGTCATCTTCGGTACATAGAGTTCAAATTGTCAAAGTAAATAAACTTCTGTCCAAGCCAAAATTTTTACTGATCCCCACTCTCTTATGTCATTGTTTGTTTGCCTTATACGTTCCGTTCTCAGGTACTGTGATATTGTTTGGAATCCTTGTCATAAGGTTTACTCTAAACGACTGGAGAGAGCCAACAAAATTTTCACTAGATATGTCATTGCACTTTGACTTTATGCCTGCCTATAAATCTAAATGTTGTCTTATTGGCTTCTCTCTACTTGAAAGATGCATGAAGTCGTCTTTATTAGAGATGTATTGCGCTATCACATTCAATGCCCACACTTCTTCGCCAAAATAAGGTCATATGCTCCTGAAAGAAATGGACCTAAGCCTTACTCGGGATCAATTCAAAAGACTGCTAGCTCACATAACTTAACCTCACTGTAAAAAGATTCCTAATTTTATTTACTTTTGCCACACAATTTTCGACCGAGTATTTTGAATGTTTCAATGTGATACATATCAATCATGTTTATTATTTTATATATATTTTAATTGTAATTTATTATTAGTTAAGTAATATCTGTAAAGTCATGTAGACAAGTAGATAAATAAATAATTACATAATGTTGAAACTTAACGTTTCCATGTGTCCTTTTGATTACAAAGAAAAGTTTTAAGCCGACTGATAAACGTTTATCAGTCGGCTTAAAACGACTCAAAACGAATAATAAACTTTAAATGTCAGGACAAAAAACAGGTCTTATCCGTTCAAACAAATCGTAACTCAATCTTTACGAACGTTATTATCCACAAACGCAGCAGCGGTAAGGTTAAAAATAAAATAAATATGGATTAGGTCAACAAATAGCCTGTAATATGGATTACCCATTACTTTCGTCACTTGAGTTTGATTTTTCTTCCACTGACCTCTAAAAACAATTCACCCAAGAGTCGATAAATAAAAAATTTATGATTGTTACAAAAGTTTCACTCTTTTGTGAGCTCTCTCACAGGCGCACATAATATGGTAATCCTGCATTACGTTATTTAAATATATATTTTAAGGCGATGATGTCGAAGCATGGTAGTGCAATATGTATCTACCCAAGGTTTGTTTACTTGGTTTATTTGAACAAAATTATCCATTGGATGTATTCCTTATAAATTTGCCAAACATAATACAAACAAATTAAGACTTTCTTTGATTTCTTATTATGAGTGCGGATTTGGGTTCAATGAAATCATGATTAGAGATAATTTGTAGCTAATCACTTCATCTGATTCATCATCATTACGAATTCGAAAATAAAGCAATAATTTTAAATCATATTTATAAGAATTGCAATCCCTCGAGGTATTTCAATCACCATTATTACATGTAGCTGCCAAAGAAGTGTGTACGCCGCAGGTGAAATTGATCGGCCCTTAAGCCATACAGCGGGCAGAGGATTTTTTTGAGATCTACCATTATCGAACAATAATCTGTTGTTGTTTTTTTAAAAAGCTTAAATTGAATGAAATTTTTAATAAGTGTGAGAATGTGGGGTTTTAGATCACTATACACGCAGCTTGTGGTAAATAATAACTTAATTGTTATGAAAAGTATTCCTGATGTAGGTATCTACACCTTTGTTTGGTTAAATTTATTGAACAATCAATTTTTTTTTTAATTTTGAATGAATAGATTTCCGCTTTCTCTGGTCGATAAATGAAAAGGTAGTAGCTGTGCTCGGAGTAACAGACTGAGTTTCTAAGGTGGAAGCTCTTACCTTTGACACCAGAAACAACAACAAAACAGAGCATTTCCTAATAAAATGGTGTTTTTGTATATCTAAGCACGTAACCTGTACGTACAATACAAAAGTGTTAACAATTCTTAAGGATTCAGTGACTCACCCCGACATATTCCAGACATGAATGGAAGAGTGATTCCACACCTCTGACAAAAGTCTAATAATCGTCGAAGAGTTATGTAATGAGAAGCTTCTTAAATTTGCTCGTTTGAAGAATGTAGTTCCGCTTACACAGATGGTTGGAGAAACTAGGTTTTGGTGCTTTTATGAGCCGTTAATGCCTAATATTCAGTTTTGTTTTTGGTCTAATGAAATATTTAAATACGTAGACATCTATCTGCAAATGTCTCATTTACTGTATTCGCATGCAACTTATCAATAATATCTGGTTGTTGGTCCCTTTTCGTTTTCAAATACCATAAATACTCACAATGCTTAAGTCGCTAGGTACTTTGCAAGCCTGCCTTCATTTATTTCAATGACACTCACTGTACGGGAAGATCGTCTTAGCTGCTTAAGGTCTCATGCATTAATATCTTTTCAGTTATGGAGTCGTCTGTTTATGTAAGTTTTACTTTGCTGGGTTGCTGGTGCGAGCAAGCTTATTTGAGGTGAACATGAATTGGAGCAAATGTCAGTTGAGTCTTTCTGACAAAACAGTTTTGCTTTGCTAGCCTTGCAACATTAGGCGTATCTATGACTTTCATAAAAGTGGTATCTCTGTTAACTCGAAAAATTAAAAATGCAGATTCATCTTTTTCAGAGTAAATGAATAATGTATGAAAAGGCTTCAGTCCCCTTTGTGTGAAACAATTGCTGTCTTATCCATATTTCTATCCCCCAAAGTGGGCGTGGTATTTGGTTGAGAGAATTTGTCCATTTTAAAACAATATTTTTCGGTTTTTAACGAAATTTGAAAATTTCATCAAAAACGCCTTCAAAAAGTTGTGAAGAAGGACATTGTCTTGATTAGCAATCTCTTTGTTTTTCTTTTATTTTTTAAAGAATTTATACTTGCGTAAAAAAATACTCAAACAGTGAGCATGGCAAAAAACGTTGTATGGACGAATAGTAAAGAAAGACATTGTTACTTAGTTGAATCTTTTATTTTTCAAACTTAATAAATAATATACATGAAGATATATAACTTGGATATAGAACAGTAAATTACCGGCTTGATAGACACACCTATTGAACACCTAGATTTTCTAGTAGGGGCATTAACATACTTTTCAATAGGGACGTTTGCTCATTCGGTGTTATAAGTAGATCAATGCCAAATGCTCCTCCATTACACTGACTATCGTTAGTCCGTTGGACAATAGTAATTACCCGAGAAGTCTCAGGTACAAATCACGCCAGGGGCCAGCAACGCCTACAGTTTTTGTTACCCTGCCCACCTCTTGCGAAAGTCTGACAAATATCCAAAAATATGAATTGTTATGAGAAGCTGCTCAAATTGGTCGTTCGTAGTCGGCCGTAAACTGTAGGTCCCTTCCACTTTAGTGTACACGCAAATGGTTGCAGAAGCTCGATCTTAGACCCTGCCTGGGCCGTTAATGGATATTATTTTTTTTCAATAATATATTTTCAATAATATATAAAATATTAACGGCCCCGTAGGCGGAATCCAAAATGTCATGCTTCCATTATGCCGAAGACAAAATGCCACAAAAAACAACAAAGCTAAACAAACTATATATAAGAATATCTAAGCAGTTATTTCGGGGCAAAAGGAATGAGGTCGTGGAGTGCCTGCTCAATGTCCTGCTGTCTTTTTTTTTGAAAATATATTTGCCGAGGTTTAAATATTTTTGTAAATCAAATTCTAAACGGTCTTTCATTAGCGACTTGACAACTTTTTCAATCAAAATCACAAAGGAATAACGTTTACAAATAATTAAAATTTACTACCAAAATTCCGAGTCGGTGGTCGCAACTTTAAGACCGTTAACGCCAATTTTCGGCCGTAATTCTCGTCCCGGTAGACAAGCAATTTATACTCTAAAGAAAAAAATTGAGTCAGAATATTCGCTTCTTGATGTTGCCATGCCAGTGAGACAACTTTTTGCCCGAAGTGTGGAGAATATTGCTCCCGTAGAGGCGCCTGTCGCAAACCAGCCAAATCAGCCAATTTCACGGCGTTCTCAAGAATCGGGCCTCTCCCAGACCACATTATGGCGAATTTTGCGTTAGGATCTTGGCCAACACCCTAACAAGATCAAGCTGACTCAAGAACTAAGGCCAGTTGATCGTATGAAACGACGTACGTTTTCGAATTGGGCTCTGGACATGATGGAAGAAAATAAAGAATTTTACCGCAAAATCATCGGCAGCGATGAAGCGCATACGGCTTTCGTCAATAAGAAAAATATGCGTTACTGGACAGTTGAGAACCCCCACGTGGTTCATGAAATAGCACTTCATCCGCAAAAAGTCATTGTTTGGTGCGGATTTCATGTCGGTGGCGTCATTGGGCCGTTTTTTTTTTCGTGGATGAAAATGATCGTCACGTTACGGTAAATGGTATTCGCTACAGAGACATGTTGGAACGTTATTTCTTTGAGCAATTGCATGAATTGGACATCAGTGATATGTGGTTCCAACAAGACGGTGCCACAAGCAACACAGCGGGTGCAACAATCGAGTTGTTGAAGTCTCGGATCAGTGAACGTGTTATCTCGAGAAACGGGCCCGTCTATTGGCTGCTGAGATCGTATGGTTTAACGCCTCTAGACTTTTTTTATGGGGCTACATTAAATCATTGGTCTATGCCAACAAGCCGGCGACGTTAAAGGAGCTCTGAGCCAATAATGAAAGAGAAATAGCGGCCGTATCGGTCGAAATATGCGGGCGAGTCATCGAAAATTTGGTTCAACGTATTCACCACTGCATACGTTCCCGTGTTAGACATATGAACGAAATAATTCCATTCATAAATGGTTTGATAGTAATTCAAGCCAATACATTTTTTTTTAGATGTCTCAAGTAGTTTGCATTTTATTTAAAAAAGAAGTTGTTAAGTGCTTAATGAAGATCCTGTATATCTTAAAATACTCTATTTTTTACACGCCGCTGTACATAAAGGCAGCATAAAACGTATTTTTCTGCTTTACAGGAGAAAATGATGCATACAGTGCTTGTGATTTGGATGTGTGCACCGAACTGCAAAGGTTGTTAGATAATTCAGTAACTTTGAAAAAAAAATAAAAATATTTTCTGTCTCAAAATTGAATTTATCTTCCACTCCTTTCGGTTCGATACACATTTCACACCGATCTTTCAACTTACTTAACCCTTCCAAAAACCATGATTTCTCAAACTGTGCAAAATATGCATTTCTTGCATCGAATGTTTTCCCTTATAAAAACGGCCATCTTTACGGTGCTCACAAATGTTTTTCTACAATCTTTGTTCTTGAGATTTTTAAACGCTGCCAGGAAAGTGTCGGCACCGCTATTTAACGTTACGTTCACATCCAACGCTGTCTATGAAACCAACGCCTTCTAATTTGTATAGAAAGCGTTTAAGTGACGTCATTCGCTATACGAAGACCGCTTTCTTAGGAAAAGATAGTTTTCCTCTGTCGTGGTCTTATATCTTTGACAAGAAACAACGCAGTTTTTACGTACACGAAAATTTGTTGTTTTGCAAGAAGGTTAGACCACCCCTTAGAGGAGTATGTGCCCGAAAGCGACAGTCAATATTTTAATGAACAAAAAAACTATTTGTCAGATCTTCGTTAGCGAGCAAACGGGGGCTTCTAAAAAATAATGCCAGAAGAAATTACACTAGCATTTTTTTTTGAAAATACGTCAGAAAATTGTCCATAGAAAATCTAGCCTCTTTTCCTAGAAAACAAGGCCCGATTTTTTCTGCCAATATTTCCGTAATTTTCCCAAACAAGTTTCTGGCGCTTTTAACGTTTTAAGAATTAAAAAACAAGATGCTAGAACAAACAAAACTTCGTACTTTTTCGAATCAAAAATCAAGGGATTTCAGGCTTTTCTCCACATGGTTTATAATTAAAAATTTTTGATTGATTGATTGATTTATTTAGCAGAACTCTGCTATTTAACTTCAAAGTTTTACAATTTGTTAACTTAACTTAAGGTACATCAGTATATAATAATAGTAATATCCAACTCTTAATCCATTTTAATTATGTGGGTAATGACTTCTTATAAATACAGTTATATTTTGCTTAAATATACGTAAATTCGTTTCATTTTTAATGTTTCTTGGTAGTGAGTTAAATAGGTGACAACCTTTATAAACTATACTATTTTGGGTTACATTATCAATATAATTTGGTAATCTAAAATCTGCACGGTTTCTTAATTGATAAGGTTGAGAATCTCCTACATATCTCAGGTACTTCTGCAAATATTTAGGTAACATACAATATTTAATTTTAAATACAAAACACAGCACGTTTACAAGAATTCTTTGCTTTACATTTAACCACAAAAGTATCTCTAACATTAATTTGACAGCAGTATAACGATTGCACTTAATAATTATTCTCATGGCTCTGTTCTGTAGGCGCTGTAACTTAAGCAACGACGTATCACTACATAAATACAATATAGACGAGCAGTATTCAAAATGTGGTTTAATCATTATATTACATATGTTTATTGCACATAATACCGATAGTTTGTTTCTTATTCTTTGGAAAAAACCGATTTTTTTAGCTACTTTTTTAATGATGTAGTCTAAATGGAAGTTGAATGATAATTTATAATCAATAGCCCGCTCACGCAACTTCGTTGCATTGATAAGAGCAGCTGCTAGTTGTCTGGCAGGCGCCCATGTCAGCTTACCTTTTCGAATCAAGCAGTGTTGTGGGTGGCCTAGTTGTTTGGCAGACTCTATGTTAGATCTGTTTTCAACAAGGCAACGAATAATAGATTAGATGCCCGCCTCATGCGAAGGTCCGATGTGCGCCCACTTTGCTTATATAGCTCAGGCCCGTTATAGTTATAGCTCAGGTACGGTATATATCATTTTTTTTCAAACCACCTGGCCAAATATGTATGTGTATTCATAGTTAAAACGCGTTTGCGGAAATTCGTCACAAGGAGTCGCTGTTGATCACACAAGGAGAGAGTGTGTGGCAATGCGGTGTTGTTTCGGTAAGATGTTCGTAAACACCATTTGAAAATGGCTCTCATGCCGTGCAGAAATTAAACAACTAAAAAATAAAAGTCTCTTCACCCGCCATAAGTCAGGCTCACAAAATGAAATTTGCAAATATTATGCTCGAATGAGTTGTGTCATGTATTGACTGTCATTTGCATAAACAAACTATTACTTTTTGTTGTTAAGTAAATAAATCGTTTACTAAAATCATTCAAGTTTGAATCTTGTTTTTTTTTTAATATACGTTGGTCGCCATAGAAACTTCATTCATATTTGAAATGAATTGTCCTTTCACGTGCTATGCAGTTTGTTTTGGGAATTTGAATTCAATGTTATCCTTAATAATCAGGTAACCTGATGATGAGTCCTTTAAGTTGAAATAAATACCGCATTTTCATCAGGTAACTCATCTTTTAAATAGTTATTAAGGATAATATTGAATTCAGATTCCTAAAACAAACTGCATAGCACGTAATAATATAAGAAAAGACAATTCATTTCAAATTCGATAGTCAAATTGAACCGTAGTCAACTTTCGTGGGGTTGATCCATATTTAACCCCTCTCAATGATTCAAAAAAAGGTTGATATCCCCAGGCGCATATGAAAGTATGAGAAAAAAATAAAAATTCAAAACAATTTAACTATAAATGATTCGAAACTCAATTGGTATAGTGTTTACCGTACCCTACAACACAGGGTGGTCACATTCAAACCAGAAAAAAAAACTGTTGACTCTGTGCCATTAATACCACTCTCTGCACACCAAAATGATTTGTAATGAGTGTGGAAATGTACAAGCGGATTTTCTCCACTTCATTAATCAAGCCATTCAACAAGAGTAGGTACCTTAGGTTTCCATGATGTACATTTGAGACAATTGCGTAGAAACGAAAAGCACTGCTGAAGGCAGAGACTGCAGATACTTACGAGTAAATCTACTTCTTTGCACTTTCCTTACTTTTTTTTCGTAACGTGCGCTGTCCGATTTGTATGGCCATCGACACCTATAGGAGTTTAAATCACAATCATCGAAATTATTTCGATATCCGTACCACATCGCTCATAGACAGCAACAGCACGCGGATTCCATTGTGCCGACGAAATACATAATTGGAAGGGGGCGGGCCATAGGTTCTCCCGATCTTTGTATATCACCGATCTGACAAAGAAAGCACTACATAGATAGTTGATTTCCCGAGAAAGGTCAAACGGCGTCTGGTGCTGGACACCTTAAGGCCAGCTTAGCTATTTGTAAATTTGCCAAACTTAAATGTATCCATTTGAAAGAGACGTGCATGCGATGTAGTGCAAAATTGCATAAGTTACCCAACGCTTGATCTCGATTAGGGTCCTTCTTTTGATTGAAGGCGATCGTGTGGGTAAAGTTTAAAAGAATAATAAATACTTTCACCACTCTAAGGCATTTTTGATTGCAGATTCATGCTGCGGATGCGGGCGCGCGCAGATTAGCAAACATTTGTCATGAAATTCAGATGTGGACCGCAGAAATGAGCATTTGATCTTGCGGGCAGATGATACCATTTCACATAACCACTTAGAGCACATCACTTGCGACCTGTGAGACTTGCACTATAATATTTTAATTGTTTGCCTTGTGCGACTCTTCAACAATGTGGTACCGGCGCTGAGCTTGAGCGTACCTAGTTTGCCTCCAAGTGGATTTCTATGCAAATTTTGGTAATTATTTTTTTCTTTTTATAGGAGCAGAGAACATACAAAATTTCTTGTGGCTTTTATTTGGGTTTTTTTCATTCCGTTCATGCATTATTATTGCGGAGTTTGTGTTGGAATAAACAATTTCGAGCTTTTTTCTCATAGATAAATTAAAATTATGCAAGTTTTTCACAAACTAAATAATGACTTGAATCACTCACTCTGCTCATTGCTCAATAGCGGCAGTGGCAAACTGAAACCGACTCCCTATAGCAGTGGCATAGGGCGCGGATGATAGTGTGATGATGACAGCTTTGTTGGTGGTGTAAGCTATTAATTATCTTCGACATTGTCGAAGAACCACAGCTATGTGGGGGGTTGTCAGTGGGTCTGTCAAAGGGTGGCATGAATATAATTGATCTTTTGGAATTCACAGATGGAAAACAAAACAAACATGCACTCGAAATTGTATTCTTAAGACTGCGAAGCAAGTGTCCATATAATTAAAATAATGAACATTAAAAACAGTTTTAATTAGCTATGACTTTACGATGAAAAAATAATCAAACGACGAAGAACAGAGCGAAAATTCAAAAGTTTGTTTTTTATAGCAACAGCCGAAGAACACTTTAAGAACAACTTGTCATGCTATTGCCTTAAACAATCGGTATTGATTCCCAGGATATTTATAATTTTTATTTTTAAAACAGAATGTACAATTTGTAAATATTTATAGTTATGATTGTTTTGGAAAGAAAAACAATCCACCCAAAGGCTACAAACAAAAAACTGCCTACCTCTGTTGTATTTCCGGTTTGTTCGCTTTGGCAACATTTTAATGTCTCGGCTTATGCTCATAATTTATGATAACTGCTAACAGCGCGCGATTGTCAAATTGTTTGTATACGCATGAAACAACAGATGCGGCGATGAGCTTGTGACTATAATATATTGTCATTGACTAATTATAACAATTTTGATTTTTGAATAAGGAATTAAGTTGTTTTTAGGAGTGTATGCGAAGCCGCGACAGTAAAATTAACGCTTTTTGAAATATGGTCTCACTGCTTAGCAATGCTTGGCAGCATGGAATGCGAGTTAATATTTTGGTTCGGTTGTGCAGCGAAGAGAGATGATAAATACATGCATCCAATGAATCTTATATTATGTAAATTGCAGATAAAGATCGAGAAAGAGATGGGATAACCGCATGGGCAGTACCTATTATACCATGGCCTTCAATATATCTATCCAGTAGCAGGGTTGCGTAATTGTCACAATATTTGAGATTTATTCACCTTGGCGTATAAAAATGTTTGAAATTGTATATTAGTGCATAAAATAGCGTACGCAATGTGAAATTTTATACGCGTTCATTCACTTTTTTAACATTAATATTTTTTTGACTCATATCAACAACTGTAACAATTTTTTTGTATCAATAATATTACATTTTTGAGGGAGAGATGTTTTCTTTTGAAAGTGAAGACAGTAGCTACAAATCGTTGAACGACTTATAACAGATCAATTGAGCACAAAATAAATTCAAACCTAGTTTTGAGGTATATAAGTGAGTGAAAGTGTTAAATTTGAAAACAAAAATTGTGTGCATACTTTACAGGAGTGTTCAGTTTACATCAGAACTGAACACTCCTGTAAAGTATGCTCCGGCGTCCCAGTAAAAATAGTCGCGTTAGAATTTAATTTTAATCAACCACTTATGAAAGTAGTTACCCAAAACTATTAATAATACATATTGTGTGCATTTTAGTTAAATAACAAATATAACAAATATTTATAATGAAATAGCAATTTACTTTTAATAAGATTTTTATTAATAAAATTCTTTTCTCCGAGCTTTCTGTTCCGCAAAAGTATATATAACATCATCAAAGTTTAAAGATCGGGCCATAGAATTTTCAATAGACAGAATAGCCAAGTTAAGTAGCCTGTCTTGTGCCATAGAGTTTCTTAAATAGGTTTTTATTAATTTTAGTTTCAAAAATTATCGTTCAGCACTAGCTCACAGGAATTGTAACAAATAATATTAATGCAGTACATATTTCAGGAAAGCTGCACGACATAAAATGATTCTTTATTATTAAGAAATCAGCAAGTTCTCTAATACACTAAGACTTTATTATTTCATCTCTGAAAGTGGAACGAAAACTTAGAATTTCCCTCACAATTGATTCAGATATATCTTTTATATATATATTAACAAATTGTAGAGCTTATTTTAATAAATCAGTGTCATTTAAAATTTGCAAAGTGGAAGGTTGCAAAACACAGAAATTGGATACAATTTCATTCATTAGAAGGAAACGCGATTTCAGTTGATTAATAATGATGTCTAATAGTCGATAAAATACGTTCACTTTAAACGAACTTTCTGGATCTTGAAGATCTTGAAGTTCGTCAAAATGGTGTTTTATCTTCCTCTGACGAGTTTTAGAAAATTCAGGGTTGATGGACCATTTTTCTGCTACAGTATTTGCTCCCATTTTTAAATTTACAAACTCATGTCGATACCTTTCCAATTCTTCTAGGCGAATTTTCAAAAGTTTCAAGGCATTTGAAAGATCGGTGGCTTTAGACTGAAGTGCTTTAGAGGATTTATCGATAGTTTGTAGAATTTTGCAATGGAAAACCAATAACGTAATAAAATTATAATTCTCTAACTTCTTCTTCAGTGAAATAGCTTCATTTCTTTCATCTGATTTGCAATTTAACAGAATTGTTTTAACGCTTTTTGGATTTCAACAAACCGAACGGGACTTTCAGTGCCATCGGCTCTTAGCCTATTTGGTTAACAAAATGAGGGAATTCCCCGACCATCAGTAGCTTGCTCGTCATTAGGAATGCGTTCTGAAAATTGACTTCTTTTTGTTTTGAATGTGTCGAAATTTTAATGATTAGTTTGAATTTGTAGATGGCCTTTAAGGACTCGCCCATGAAGGGTTCCGTGCGAATTATAATTATTATTTACTTAGGCACCTATTACAGATGTATTATTAGAAAATAATGGTTCACGGTTTACGCATAAGGTATTTGAATTGAATGAAAGGTAAATTGCGGTTTACGATTTATAACGTCTTAAAAAAAAACTACTTACTAGATCTCGTTCAAACCAATTTTCGGTGGAAGTTTGCATGGTAATGTACATCATACCTTTTTTCAGTTTTATCATTCCCTTATTTTAGAAGTTAGAGGGGGGGGGGACACATTTTACCACTTTGGAAGTGTCTCTCGCGCAAACTATTCGGTTTAGAAAAAAAATGACATTAGAAACCTCAATATCATTTTTGAAAACCTATCCATAGATATGGGTTTGATGAAACAAAATATTTTGAGTTTCAGTTCTAAGTAAGGGGAACCCCCAAAATTTATTGTTTTTTTTTCTATTTTTGTGTGAAAATCTTAATGCGGTTTTCACAGAATACATCTACTTACCAAGTTTTAACAGTATAGCTCTAATAGTTTCGGAGAAAAATGGCTGTGACATTCCCGGACAGACAGATAGACATACAGTCTGTCGACGATGATGACGAATCTATAACGGTTCCGTTTTTTGCCATTTGGCTACGGAACCCTAAAAAGGACGAACAAAAGTTCGAACGCGTAAAACAACAAAAAGTTATCCAATTTCTATGAATCAAAAATATATAAAAGGTAGACAGAGAAGAAATATAACCAAAGAAACTTTCCAACAATACGCAGGAAAGCAACGTACAGCCATTGACAGATTTCATAAATCAGGCTTAAAATAAGCAATTGCTTACTCTTCTAATCACACCTCTTCGATAAAAAAAAAATATTTTAAAGAACGCGAACAGGATTTCCTACAAATTCGTTGTTTTTGGACGGTGCGAGCGTTGGTGCGTTGGTGAGCACACCTATAATGCCATTAATAGATCTTTGATGTAAACTATTTATCATTTAAGACATAGCGCTTTAGCTACTAAGATATTGCAATTTGGACAACGGTGTATCCAGAACTGTGACATCATTGTATTGAGGATGAATTACCTATGAAGAACTATTGAGAACGTTGTTCCTCTTCACAAATTTGAGCGGATTATGAATGTAACGGCTCTATAAAATTAGAACCCGACGCAAAATGGCCGCAAAAAAATGAAAACATGCCTCAAAAATTTATAAATTTGTTTAGTCCGGTTGGGGTGATTTAATATTACTTCCGAATACCATTTTGGGCAGAGTACGATAACTCAGGCGACAAAGTTTAACGACAGATTTGTGTTGAACAGTTATTTACCAGCTTTTTTACTATGGGGAGGGGCGGTCTATCTTGCCCCGTTTGGGCGGGAGAGGTGATTTTCTAAAAAAAAAAAACACTTCAAATGGGGAAAAAATATTTAAAAATAACGGTAATACTTACAATTAAGTATTGCACATTTTTTAAAAGATAAAAGTAGGTTCTATCATCTTGTTTTTAAATCAAGTGATTTCCATGAATAGTTTTTGAAACTAGATGGTTTTGAGTCTACTAGTTTTCGAGAAAATTGAAAATTACCAAACCTAAAATCCATAAGACGTGTTGCAGTCCTTTAAGATAACGATTAAACTACTATTAAATCGATTAATGACAAAATGCTGTAACACAAAACCTGGCAGAGAACAATACATAATTGTTATGTTTCTAGCTTCACCAATGTATCACATTTTCCAAGCATATTAAAATCTTGCTTGAATTGCATAAAATTTATACTGACAGGCAATATAAGACTTAATTTCCAAATGATCTCTGAACAATCATTTGAACAAAACCAAACTTATCAAATGTCATCACGCCAAAAAAAAATCGCCCATTTTTCACAAGAATGCAACTTGATCATATCCTTCAAACCGTCATTTAACAATACACCAGGCGAGTACAAAACAAATTGCACGGAAACTATAAATGCACATGCAGTGCACATTCGACTCAATTTCAATTCAAATTTCAAAAGCCTTTCATCCCAATTTTGGTTATACGTTATCCCGTCGAACAATAGCCACTAAAGAAAGGAGATTTGTCTGCGAGCAATCAAACAAAATGCTCGGAATATATTATGCTTCTTGGCATAACATTATTTCACAACAATATGCCTATTTAGTGTTTAGTGGGTGGGACTCCTAAGACCCCTTAAGCTTCTCCAAATAACCCATGAAGTTTCTGTTCACATTTCAGTCGTATTTCGTAGCCATTTACCTTTCTTTTTTTTGATCGCAACCAAACAAAATAAAAGCAACACTTTCGTATTATCGCATTCTCCGAATACACTTTTTCTATTGTGTTGAGGTGTACAATTAAAATTTAATTATGATTGTATGTGTGTCGAATTCGCGCTCGATTAAAAACTCCTTTCAATGAAGTGCATTTACCTGAGAGTAGTGCACATAGTGAATTTACATTTATATAAGTAGATGGCAGCTTGGGTCGGTAGGAACTGGGCTAATTGAAAAGTACTTTATATATATATTTGCTGTTGCGGAATAACAATCTTTTATCTGTTGATGGTGATTTAATTGAGAAGATGCAGCAACAAAGTGAATGGGGAATGTTTTCTCAAAATGTTATTTGTGCAACCGAAAAATCAATCATTTCAACAAACACACTTTCACACAATTGGACCAGTTGCATTGCAGAGAAATAGAAATTGGCACCTTGACTTGGTTGGCATTGAATTTTGTTTATACGAACAATTTGTGTTAAGCTGCCTAAGTCGCAAGTTTGGTAACAGTTTTAATATAATAATAAATTATTTTATTTTACGATCAAAAGAAAGGCAGATTATCTGAGTTGCAGTAAATACAAACATGGTAATTCCTCGTAAAATTTGAGAATCTTACTTACTTAACGGGCTACCAACCCGTAAGGAGTCCCTGCCTGAGACATTGCAGACTTCCATCCTCTACGATCCCAGGCACGCTACTTCTAGTTCTCCAGACAAAGTGCTCTGGCATCCACGATGGCTTGGTCTTTAAAACGTAGGTTCGGTCTTCCTTGCATTTTCGAGCCGGGGGTCGAAGATCATCTTGGCTGGAGCATTATTGTCCATTCGCTCAATGTGGCCGCGCCAATGTAGTCGACGTGATTTAGCTTGTTGGACTACATCCACATCTTAGTACAGCTCATAGAGTTCGCGGTTGTACTTTGAAATTTACTTTGAAATTCATTTTTTATTCATTGTTAAATATCTACTTACATACTAGACAAAAATGATTAAATTTAACTTAAAATTAACAGGATACATATTCTTGTTTATTGTTCCTTATGCGGACGCTCTAAACTTAACTATAACCTTATAATTATTGCCTTTCGGCCTAAAAAAACTATTTTACGAACTAATCTTACATATATATTCCTCGAGAAAATTTAATAAAACTCTGTATCATTATTGATATTTTATATTTTTATATAAAACAAATTAAAAACTACCTATTCTACTTACTTAAACTACTTAACATATTCTAACTATAATTAGGATTCTGAGCACTCGTTGCCTTGCGCAACAAGTGGTCAAAATCCCAATTGCTTTCCGAGCGCTTGGCAGTCGTCAACGTGCACACGCGCTGCCCTGAGTTAACTGTAGCCTTACAGCGTCAATCTCTCCCGGAATCACTACCACAAGTTAACGAGCCCGGCCTCTAATAGAAACGCCCTAGCTAACTTAATCTAACTTATAAACTAAGAGGATGTTACCTAGAGTAACGCACCGTCTTGGGAGGGCATGTTGTCCCCACCCCCCTCAAAAAGCCGCCAAAATTAGGCAAATTGTTTTTCCGTATCGAATGTATCCCTCTCCGCTGTTGCGGTACTAAAACGGAGGAGCTCATGAGCATTGACGACGTCCTCGCCGCGGATGAGTCGCGTATCTCTCGCGCTGCGGTTGCGGTGGTATAATACCGGGATACCATCCCTCGTCTGTACCAGCCCTTTTGCATCAATATGGATAAATGCCTCCGGCGGGATAAAACCAGGCCGGAGCGTACTCTCTATGTACATTTCATTGGTGTAGTAAGCCCCAAAGGGTTCGCGGTTGTATCTTCTCCTCCATTCACCCTTTTTCTTTCAAAACAACCCTATATTGGCTTCCCTTTTCTACTTATTATCCTGCACTCGGCACAATAAAGCATTACTGGCAGGATTAAAGTTCGATAGAGCATGCATTTTGTCCTTCGAGTGAGGAAGTAGCAGCTGTTTCCTAAAGTAATTCTCCGCCGGATCTCCACTAAGATGTCATTCATGGAGTTAATGTTTACTCCTAGGTGGATGAACTTAAGTACCTCGAAGTAATTGCTATCAACAGTGACGTTTTGGCCAAATATGTTTCTTTGTTTGTTGATAGCATGTACATGGTCTTGTCCTCATTTACTTCATAACGAATAAACAAGGAGATAAAAGATACAAAAAGATCGTGAAGCCAATAGTAAATGATTGTATTACAATTATGATCAACTGTATCATTAGCCAGTAGTTTCTACACCATTGCGGATCAAATAAAACTCTATATTTTATCATCGTATATTGATAGTTATACTAGCTTGCTTGTGAATCAGCTTTAGTGGAAAATAAATACTTGCGCGATCTATAGAGCAATAGAGCTCTTTGCTTTAGGAGCAAAATATGCGAGGCGGGCAATTTTTTTTCATTTGAAACTTCATTTCGGTTCGCATTCGAAATTTTCAGATAACCACATCACTTGGGGAGGATTTGTATAATTTCCTTAACACTTGTGAATCTCTTTCGGAACTGTCGGTCATTATCCATTTATTCAACAGTCCGCCAAGATCAATTCATTCTCTATTAGACCTACTAGCAACATAGGTCTTATTGTTTAATAATTTTTGGAGCTAAATCATTTTCAGCCGCGACTTCGACCTTAAATTTCGAGCAACTCCTGCTTTTGCAACAATTCTGGTACTTGGATTGTTGAGTTAACAGAGATGTCTGACCTTAAATCTATCGAAGGCGCTCGTTGAGTAACAAAGTCTACTCTTTCTGGTATTGGATTTTCAGCTCACAGTTTCTTATGCTACGTTTCCACCAAACAACAAACAGAAATTAATGGCAAAAGATTGACTCTCAAATTGCGAGCCTAAATGACATCAAACAAAAATGGTGGTACAACTCTGTTCTGGAGGATAGTGTGCATTGAATTTGTCAGCTCCCAAAATAACATTAAAAATAGTTGCAATTTATTTTCCCAAAATGTTCAAATAAGCGAATCGAACAAAATATATTCTATGCTTAGGTTTAATAATGAATTAAAATAATAACTATGTCATCATTAATTTGTTTTGCAAAATTATTTAGAAACGAAAAGAGTAAGAGTTCCTGATTGAAACAAATAAAAAACACGGTCGTATGGTTTGAAATAATAGCTGTTCCTTTATTTGAAACTGAATTGTAAATCCATATTATAATAACAATTATTCCTCTTTGATTTAATCGTGTTAACGTTTCTGCAAAAATAGGAATTTCCCCTAATCCCCGCTAAATCCTCCAAAAAAAAAGCTTCTTTGTTTTTTTTTCTTCAATGTTTGACATCTCGAGACTCAAGCTGTTTATACTGGAAAGACTTGTAGAGTGCGTTTTAAAACATTTACATGCGACCGTAGCTTGTTTCCGAGGTTTGTAGCCCAAAATTGATTCTGGTGATGATTATTTGTAGTTCTCAAAATCGGACCTGCAGTTTTAATATTTTTTAATTTTGTTTTTAGGGTTCCGTAGCCAAATGGCAAAAAACGGAACCCTTATAGATTCGTCATGGCTATCTGTATGTCTGTCTATCTGTCCGGGAATGTCACAGCCACTTTTTTCCGAAACTATAAGACCTATACTGTTGAAACTTGGTAAGCAGATGTATTCTGTGAACGGCATTAAGATTTTCACACAAAAAGAGAAAAAAAAACAACAAATTTTGGGGGTTCCGCATACTTAGAACTGAAACTCAATTTTTTTTTTCATCAAACCCATACGTTTGGGGTATCTATGGATCGGTCTTCAAAAATGATATTGAGGTTTCTAATATCATTTTTTTCTAAACCGAATAGTTTGCGCGAGAGACACTTCCAAAGTGGTAAAATGAGTGTCCCCCCTCCCTGTAACTTCTAAAATAAGGGAATGATAAAACTAAAAAAAATATATGATGTACATTATCATGCAAACTTCCACCGAAATTTGGTTTGAACGAGATCTAGTAAGTAGTTTTTTTTATACGTCATAAATCGAAAACCGCAATTTACCTTTCATTCAATCAACTCAAATATAAAAAAAAAACATTTAATTTCATAAACATAAACCTTATGCTTAAACCGTGAACCATTATTTTCTAATAATAAATCTGTAATAGGTGCCTAAGTAAATAATAATTATAATTCGCGCCGAACCCTTCATGGGCGAGTCGCACTTGGCTGCTTTTTTTTTAGTTTATTTATATAGTTTTTAGGCGCATTCGTCGTGAGAACAATTTCTGACCAAAGCTCCCAGACTTTGATAAATAAAACCTTTTCACTGCCAACCAGCGTTGGGCTTTTGTGGCTTACGATTTCTGGGCTCAACTTCTTGGATCCCTGTGTAGTTCGCAAACTTTTCCGATCAAGTAGAAAGGGTCGTGTTGAGGGAGGTGTAGCAATATACATTAAAACGAGTGTTAAATATAGACTTAAATGTTCATCAGGCGCTCTCAGTAGTATCGAGTATTTGTTTGTTGAAATTGTTGGCAGATAGGGTGGTCTGCTTTAAGTTCAATATATCGGCCAAATAGGGTCATAGATCTTTCACCTTACGCACTTTTAGAGGATATCTCACTGGTTTCCTCTAATATTGTCCTTTAAGGCGATTTTAACTGTAAGATTTTGATCTGAAATGTTTTTATTCACAACATGCAATCATTTAATTTGAGACCATTGAATACAAGCACTCCAACACATTTTTCTCGAACTGCTGCAAAATTATTGGACTTGTTTTTTGTATGTTACACTAGTGACGACGCTATCAAGCTCACTGTCGCGTTTTATAGTGCAGTGCGTTATCTGTATGGCCTACGAAGATTCGACAGACTGGTTGGTCTTGATATACGGTTGCTCGATATGACTTTTAAAAATCATTTTAAGTTCCGCCAATATACTGTTGACACACCACCACAATACTGTTTCGACAAAATTAGAATTGATGTTTATTCTTAACATTTGAGCGTTAATTTTTTGTAAACTCGGAACGTCCTTACCTCGCCGCCGTATTAAGAAAATACAAAACGCAACAAGAGTAAGAACAGATTTAAGAAAAATATTATTCGGGAAGTTTGTTAATTACATTTATTTGATTGATTGTTTTTGAAGTATTAACATGGTTTTTCTATATATGAATTATTTTAATATCTTATGATACATTGTTTGATCTTCTTGAAAAAAAGGCTTACAACGAGATTGTAAGATATTGTATCTTGCTATTATAAAGCAATCACGAAATAAAGAAATCAATAAATGGAATTAATAAATCTGTTTGCACAAAATAACGCGTAAAAATCCGAAAAAAGTAAGAAGACGTTCAGAAAATAGCAGCAGTTAGAGCATTTTATTGTGGGTTCATGTATTAACTATTCTATGAGAGATTGAGAAATCACAAGTAGATCCCCCTAAACAGTACAATGTGTTTGGGGCTACATGCTGCCCTAGTGCAACCCCCTGCTAGGCTTCACTGTTAGATTTGGGGTAGGTGCGAGGTTGGGTATATGCAAAGTTTGTAAAAATCCAAACGAAACGAGAACACTTTCGTGTTCAAGTGTGGACGCTTCCACTCAAATAGTTCGTTAGCTATTTCACCAATCATATACACCCAACCATTCAGCCATTTTGGCATTTGTCAGTGATTAACTAAATAAATTTGTATGGAAAACCTTAAATTTGCAAATGTTAATTTTCTTAAGTAAGAATTAATGCAGAACATATTCTATAATTATAATAAACAATTCCACATCAACAGTTTTGTCAAGTTTGTGTTCCAAGTTGGCAAACCATAGCCTTAACGGTCCATACAGGGCCTAAAACCTATATTCTCCAACCATTTTCTTGTGCGAAGTGGAAGTGACCAACAACTTGTAAGCTGAATCCGAACGGCAAATTTGACAACCTTCTCATCAAAATGGAAAAAACTCTAGATGTTAGTTTGCCCCTGCCGGTATTTGAACCGGGAACCTATCGATTATTACACCAACATACGAGTAGTAACCACTGAGTCGCTACCCCCACAGCCGCTATCTGATTGTTTCACTTAAATAATTCGAGAATGTATATTGGAGACAGAGACGGCTCATTCGTTTTCGGATGGCAGTTGGGATACTTTTTAGTCTTCAGCCAATTTCTACCTTCTGGCAGCTTTTATTGTCTATGTTGCATTTGAGGCGCTGGCAACTCGACGTTGCCGACTTGAATTTATTAAGAATCGCTGACTTTTTCCGACATGATAATATAGACGATAGCTGATGTGCAAAGACACTCACTCACTAAATGTCTACAAAATATTCCCACAATTCCCACGGTTCTACATCCCAAGTAAGGTCGACAATTATTTGTTAACCTTATCTAACATTCAATCGGACTTGCCAAGAACTGTTTGCTCTACATTTTCCGTTTATTTGTCTGAGTGTTATTCACTGCATTATCTAATTTATGTTCAAGTTCAAATCCATTCCCAGAAATTAAGAAAAAAAAAACCGTAAGTGCAAAAAAAGCGATTCAAAACAGGTTAATTGTCATCAGCATCACCAATGTCTCACAATTTATGTGAAATTAAGATTTCACAAAACCAGTACATAAATCTCTTGCACTTTGACACCTCTTGGAAACGATTAATATCCGATAACGTGTCCACACATGGGTAAAATTTGTTAGAAAATGTTGTCCATACTCAATCATTGCCGGAGTGACCTGTCAAAATAGAAATGTTCAAAGCAAACAAAATGTCGGCATATCACAACTATTTGTTCAAAAATCAATCATAACTGAACAAAAGCAATGCAATTATAGTATTTGAAAACGGATCTCGTTGTAACTCGTATATACGTACGTAGGTACATACATATCCATACGAATGATAAATTGCTAACTTAGTCCATTTTGGTTTCACAATAATTTTCTTAATTTTCATACGTAGCCCCAACAATAGAAATAAGAGTCCCGCACACTCGCACAACAAAACGAGACGGACTTCCGACTGTACTCGTATACCGCCGCCAAATCAGCCGGCAACCATCATTTTCTAATGGTGTGGCTGAAGCCTACCCCACCGTACGTCGCGCCCTCTACTTAACCCCAACGTCTAAATTCATATTGAGGATGAACATAACTTTTTGTGCACGGACAACGCCACGATGATGATGGCAAAAAGGAAGTAGCTAGCTATGCTTTTGAGTTCGTGATTTCTTTGCATCTTTTCACAGTTTTTCTTCACGCTGATGTTGAATCTTTTGATCGTAAAACGAAATTTTTGAGGTCAATTGCAAATTCTGTTGTTGCCGGTTATTGCTAGTAGCGGCAGCAGCAAAGCAATTGTTTTGTTAGGCGCTTACCACACGCGCGTTAATATGCTACTGAGCAAAATTTTACTGATCGATAGCGGGTTCATATGACAGATAAATCATTACCTTCGCCCGAGCAATAAACCAATCGTAAATAAATTTTAAATTCCAAACTCAAAAATTATGACTACCATTAAATTAAATAACAATATGATGGCATTTATCCTATAATCGCGGGGCTCATAGCAGTTTTATGGGTATTCTGCCTCAAATTAATTATTATGTCGGCGCTTCTGTGATTTTGACAAGATCAATAATTGCGCGTGGGAAGGTGGTAAAGTTCAAAGTTATTTTAAACACGAAGGCCAATTTTTTTTTTAATTGTTGTTTAAATAATTTCCCATGTACCGCTGTTGTTGTGGTCATACTCTTCTTCAAGTTCGAATTGAAAGTCATGTCACCTCTAAAATCGATTTCATGATGGTGATTATGATGATGATGATGATGTGATGATGATGATGATGATGATGATGATGATGATGATGATGATGATGATGATGATGATGATGATGATGATGATGATGATGATGATGATGATGATGATGATGATGATGATGATGATGATGATGATGATGATGATGATGATGATGATGATGATGATGATGATGATGATGATGATGATGGTGATGATGATGATGATGATGATGATGATGATGATGATGATGATGATGATGATGATGATGATGATGATGATGATGATGATGATGATGATGATGATGATGATGATGATGATGATGATGATGATGATGATGATGATGATGATGATGATGATGGTGATGATGATGAGGACTATGATGATGACGTATGATGATAAAGAAGATAAGATCAAATTGAGATACAATCTCGACCGCGAATCGTGATCAAGTTATTTTTTTCCGATTGATATTCACTTCCCTTGATAGGAGAGAAAAAGTTATAATGTGGGTGAAATTTCGTATCGGCAGTGTGACGAGATGTTATTCAAATGCAATTGTAAAAGTCGTGTATTTATGATTGGCTTCGATGATCCGCGTAAACTTTTTAGATCACATAACCCAGGTCAGGTGGATGAACAGGAAAAGAAAAGGAGTGGAAAACAAGTGATTTATTGTATTCAATTTCAGAGAAAGAAATGAAATACATAAGTTTGTTTTTATAGTTAAGTGCTTTGAATAGAGAGCGAACATAATGGTTTGATAGTCCGCATGTAACGGAAATTAATTGACTTACCAAATTTCCTACAATTGGCTCGGAGAAAGCTGGGTCTTTCTAGGAATATGCATAATATATTTCGTTAAAAAAGCCAATACATTCTACATTATGAACATCGTGTAGCCAAAAGGTTAACAAACCTCCGGCTTTAACTATATTTTATTTATATTTATATATTGTTTGATAAAGAGGCAGATAATAATTAATGCCATGAATTATGCAACAAATTCAATATCCAACTATTTTATTGTTATTCTTCGCAAGTATGTGTAAATTGACTTTTCATTTATATTTAAATGAAATGTGAAACTAAACATTGGCAGTTGATGCAAGCGTACAAAATTTAAGTCATCTACCTATGGCCCTACGTTACGGGTCGCTTTTTTCTCGAAATGACATTGGCACTAAGCAATTCGCATGTTGAATATAACAACTAATTGTATTTGGGCTTAGAGCTTATACCTAATTGACATAACTTAAGCCTTAGCCTCTTTAAAAATGGGGTACCCTAACAGGATCAAATTTTGTTGAAGGCCTGTACTTCGACTTAGCTAAAAGTGGTGTACTTTTGCACGCGTTAACCGGAACAAAAAGTAGTTTTTATATGAAATACAACAACGCGATACCCAAACTTGGAAACGTTAGCGAGGATATATATTTTTGTCATCGAAAACGCAGATATACAGTGCAGTACAGTGCTTCCAAATACCATTTTTGGGGCCTTTGCTCTCAGCAAATATCACGAAATTCATCCATTTAGCAGAACCATAAACGCCAAATACAGCTGATACATATATAAATTTTCATATTATACTTATTAACATCGCAAATTCACAAATTAGCTTTTAATCCTTCCAACGGCGACTACTTGAACCATCCATAAATGAATTTCGTGTCGTTAATTTATATATGTACATATTTAATAAACTTTTTTGTTTTGTTAATTTATTTACAAATTTGTTTATATATTTGTTTATTTTACTTCAATATTAATTTATTTACTTTTTTTTTTTGTTAATTTATACACAAATTTAGTAATTAATTTGTAAGTTCACTTTAATGTTAATTTATTTATTTTTCTTTGTTAACCTATCTACATATTCGGATATTTATTAAATTCACTTTAATTTTAATTTATTTATTTAGCAAGTAAGTTAGTATAAAAATTATTTATTAATTTAATCAGATGATATTTTTAATATTTTTTTTTTTTCTAAATGAAGGGTTTTTTCGTTATTTCCCTTTAAAAATTAAATTAAATTATTGAGCTTATATTATTTAGAATATTTAAGACTTTTTTCAGTTGAAAGATATAAATACCCTATATCATATCTCCGTACTTTAAATTGTGTGATGGCTTCTATTTGTAATTTGATGACGAAATAAAAATCTATCTATCTATCTAGTGTTTAAGACAATAAACCTTTTTTGTATTGGAATAAACTGCATATATGCATTTTTTCAAGTCACTTCTTTTTTAACTTTTAAATTTATTTTTTTATTCAATATTAGATATCAACATACATACTAGACAAAAATGATTAAATATAACTTAAAATTAACAGGGTACTTAATTCTTCTTCTTAATTAATTGTCCTTATGCAGGAGGTTCTAAACTTAACTATAATCTTATAATCATTGCCTTTCGGTCTAAAAACTATTTTACGAACTTATTTAACATATTATTTTCATCGAGAAAATTTTAAAAAACTCGGCATCATTATTAAAATCTTATATCTATACTAATATTATAAAGAGGAAAGATTTGATTGTTTGTTTGTTTGTTTGTTTGTTTGTTTGTTTCGAATAGCTCCGAAACTACTGGACCGATTTGAAAAATTGTTTTACCATTGGAAGCCGACATTATCGCTGATGAACATAGGCTACTTTTTACCGCGGGAAAATGCTTCATCCGCTGTCCAGAAGCGGAGATCTAAGCTGATACCTAAGAAAAGTTATAACTGTCGAATGCTTTCTAGCTCCTAGCTTTGGAATGACGATAATATAAAGTTCAATTATGTACAAAGATTTTAAGATATAAATCATCTTTGTAGGTTATCCTGAAGTTGAACGATAAGCATTAAACTATAAATTTTATACAATTCAAAAAAAGTAAAATGTTCGATTGAAGCTAGATCGTTGAATTTTCCAAGCGTTGAGTGGAGGAACATGTGTTTGTGGCGCATGGGATTGAGAAAGATAGGGTATGTAATGTAATTGAGATTAAGAGGGAGTCACACTGAGAGTATATCCATATAATGAGAAGGGACACTCTCGACGTTTTCTTTATCAGTTCTTATCAGCAAGAATTTTGTGTTAAATTTGAGAAGTGGCAGACTGGCGAAGCAAGGCGAGCATGGTCAGCTAGTTCTATATAATAGCAAACTACCTACTCTACTTACTTAAACTACTAAACGTATTCTAACTATAATTGGAAATCTGAGCACTCGTTGCCTAACGCAACAGATGGTCAAAACCCCAATTGCTTTCTGAGCGCCTGGCAGTCGTCAACTCGCAAACGCGACGCCGTGAGCCGACTGAAGCCTTACAGCGTCAATTTCCTCCCGGGAGAACCACCAAGAGTAGGCGAGCCAGGCTGCTCCCACAAACGCCCTAGCTAACTTAATCTAACTTATAAACTAAGAGGATGTTACTTAGAGTAACGCACCGTCCTGGGAGGGCATCTTTACCCCTCCCCCTCAATAAGCCACCAAAATTCGGAGAATTGCTTTTCTGTTTCGAATTTCAAGTAACTTCAATCTACTTAAAGTGGGCCAGTTAAGAAACATATTCTTTATGGAGAATGTCATGTCAGTTTTCAACTCCAGGGGTTCAACAGACAGAATGAAAGAAGCTGGAATACAGTTATTTGCATACGGCGAGAGAAATGGTCCTGCTCTCTAAATGAATGAAGATAAAGGCTTTTTCAAACGTCTTTGAAAAAACAAATGCCAACTTCGAATCCCTTAAACCTAGGTCAGACAGTGCAACTGCTTGCATCGTATGCATTTGACTTGCAGGATTTGAGTAGAATTTGAGTAAAATCCCAATAGGGAATTTACTTATAACGAATTATTTGTGGCTGCCCGCGGTATTACATCAGTACACCACGATGCAATTAGCGCAAAGGCGGCGTTTCGATGCCACTACTCAAGTGACCCAGGGTGTCAATTTGTGTTTTAAGTTCAGCCTGCGGAATTGAGGAATTTAATTGTAAGAGAATTTTATATTACATAATTCTGATACATCGTCGAAGAATATTTTGCCGAATGTGCGATTGCAGGACATTCGCAAAGGAAATGGTGAAGGGTTTCCTTTTCCACTGGATCTTTGCAACTGCGGCAGTGTGGGTTGAATGCGACCAACTTGGCAGCGTGAGTGCCGACAGGCCAATGTCCAGTGCTGACTCCCACAATTCTGGTGGTTATGTTTTTGTTAGGTCGTGAGTTATTTTTGCTTTGAAGCAGGGCCATATCTTCCTGGATATGGCACAGCTATTTATTATGCTCCACCTGGAGTTTGCCCGTAAAAGGTAGTACTGGGATATTTTTCCTTTGACAGTTCCTATGAGATGACAAACTATCTCGACAAGGGAGCTGTCAAGGCAAGAGCCGTGCCTTGCTGGCGCATCAGCGTGTCTCCTCTATGTAACTATAGCTGGTAACCCAGAATAGAATGATGTTAAAGTGGCCGCTGATTGCGTCTTTAAGGCCCTTTTAGACGATTAGTTATCAGTTCAGTTTTCAGTTCAGTTGTCAGTTCAGTTAAAAAAGATTTAGACGTCAGTCCAGTGTTCAGTTGAGCTTTCATTTTTCTTATCAGCAGTCAAAAGTCAGAAGAAATACATTGCGTAATGGACGATGAAAGTCGATAAATTTTAATGAAATCGACTCCGTTTCGACACATTGAAAAAAAAAAACAGGAAATCTAAAATGTTGATTCACCGCCAACTGCAATAAATTGAAATGACGATTAAACTGACAAGCTTTAATTTTTGCATTTAGACATCAGTTTAACTGAAATCTTAACTGATAGCTCAACTGAAACTGAAACTGAAATGATCGTCTAAATGGGCCTTTACACTGTGCGAATAATTTGTATGCTATGAAGTGAGTCGATAGCTTTTGTAGCTGCTTGACTATCGATAAAGATAGCACATCTTTCTTGGTTATGAGATAAAAGGAGAGTATCATATTAGTCTTCCTGATCGCTAGTATTTCCGCCTGGAATACACTAGAGGAATCCGGAAGTCGGAATGATTTGGATATGTTCAGTTCCGCTGAGCCATACCTCTTGCCTGATTTAAACACGGTGATGTCTTAGGAAGCAAGCGTTGCTATCTCGGTTCCTTTAGCAGGCCTTCTCTCATGGGTTACCAGGAAGATGTATATTGTGGCCTTACTGTCCCCATTACAGGGAAGCGAAGTTTTAATGCCATCGACGTTCATGTTTCAAAAGTGGTTGAAATTTCAAAAGATATGCCATTACCAACACGCTTCCTTAGCATTTTTTTTTTCTTTGTAATAAGCGCTCACTAAAGGGATTTGTTGTGACCCTTATAATGTATTAGCTACACAGCGCGGGCGTTAAGGAAATTAGGGTGAGAAGAAAAGGAGAGATGCCGATGCACGTTGGTTTTGAATGTTTGTAGGTTATAATGTGCAGGAAAAATGGAGCATTCCACATTCGTGTTGTACGGCTGAGGAAAGATTCTTTGAACTTCACTGTACGTCCGAACACAGGCTTGAGGGTGAACTGATGAGCATTCCTTGCATGGCGGGTATTGCTTTTGAAATGTTCAAGGGGAGGAATGCAACTGGCTATTTCGTTTGAGCACTTATGGTGGAAATAACGATAAAATAACGAAAGGCAGGAGACATTACGACGATGACTATAAGAGGCAATCGATCTTGCGATGTCTCGGTCGCCAATGAGTTTTATCGCGCGTTTTTGGATCCTGTCAAGTAGCTCCAAATAAGTTATTGGTGCACCGGACCAGATATGAGTGTTGTACTCGAGTTTCGGGCAAATAAACGCCTTATCAATTGTAGCCAGATCAGAAGGGGTGAAATATTTCTTACAACGCTTAAGGAAGCCTAGACATTTCGCGGCGTTCTTGGCGACATCGAATATGTGGTCATTCCAACGAAGGTTGTCATTAACACACATACCGAGAATGGAAAGTCTTTCGGTTTCAGCGATGCAAGTGCCATTCATAGATAATGGCAGTGTGTGTGGGTTTTGCTTTAATGACAGAAGACAGCATTGTGTTTTGGAAGCATTAAATTCCACTCTATTGGTTTTACCCCAATGAGTTATGCTGTTAAGATCGGAATTTAATGAGCTTAACATACGTTGCCGTTCCACTTCCACACCCGAGGATGAGGGGCGTGACCCAAGAAACGAATATGAGAAGCTGAGGGCACTGTCATCAGCAGAGGAATGGATTGGATTAGAAGTAACAGACAGGAGATCATTTATAAAACTTTAGCAATACCTAAACGCAGGCCTGAAAAAGGTCATTCCCTTAAAAGTGACGTGGTAGGAGTAGTTCGAATTTTGAAACAAGAGCCATTACCAACTCGCTTCCTAGACATGATTTTGGGATTTAAATTGGTGAAGTAAGTGGTGATTTGGCAAGACCTTGCATAATTGCCAAAAATTCCCAGCTGGGATATAGCCAGTGTTAGTCTCCTATATATTCTAGTCTCCCGCTTTCCCGTCAGTTGTGGCTTTGTTTCAAACTTTTTCTATGGTATTTATATGGCATAGCTTTTGTTCTCCTTGGATTATGCGTCAAAAAAAATACTCATACCTAATTAATTTTTATTTTTTAACCCATATTTTGCCTTTCCCTTTAACTTCTTTTTTTTTCAACGTATAAATCCATATCAGTTTCTTCTGATTCACTTGATGAACAATTAATAACGATGATAAGTTCAGCATTTTTCCTTTGATAATTTTCAATTAAATATTTTCTATTTAGGTACGAGTATCTCGGATTCATATTTTTTTTTAATTTCTATTTTGATATTTCTACTGTCATGCAGTTTGCTTCCTACATAATTTAAAGGATTTCTTTTACTTTTTCATAATATCCTTAATCTCTGAGAGAATTAAACCCCACTTCTCGAAATTAAGGAATTTTATTGAAGTTGCTTAAGAAAGGGAACAGACCTACTACATTCCTCAAATGAGGCTTTTTGTGAGGCATTCTTAATCGCTTTTAATTTATTAATTTTTTTTTAAACTAAAATTGAATTTAATTTAAAAACAACTTTCAGATAATTAATAGATATATCGGTACTGCCAAGGTTTTTGATGAATTTCCTTCGCGGCCATAAGCGTTACTTCTCTCCAAGAAATTAAATAAATATTTATTTTATTTTATTTCGCAGCGCCGACAAGCGAAGGAACAACATTATTCAGGATGCATATTTGATTGATCTATGCCCGTTGCTTTTGTATATGGGGCAACTTTGTAAAAATTCAGGTATTCTAGAGGTCAATCTCATTGATTTGTGTCATGCAATGATGGTTATTTAGAAAGGACGTTTAGGCGATGTTTCAAAAAATTCTAATGTATGGATCCATTGGCACAATAAGTCGCGGTTATTTATTGCAAGGGATGAAGAAGCTAAAAAAATTTTCAAGAATAAAATTCATTAGTTTGATTCTATTAAATTTTTTTTTACGAATAAGACAGAGAACAGTTACTTGTAAAAGAGATTGCTAGTGGAATACAAATACATGTACTAATAAGGCTTGATTTATACTTTAGTGGCCCAATACTTAGTTTGGCCGAACCTACAAGGACCCCATAAAACGTTTGGTCAAAATATCAGTCCGTACGCATTGCTGTCAAGTTTCTGTGATGACTGTTTATGCCCCAATACAATTTTGTTAGCCCAATCGCATATAGTATTGGAAAAAAAAATCACTGCTGCAATCACTGACGAAAAAATTCCAAACAATCGGATTCGATACTTGATACCCGCGTGATTATTATGCATTGATGCTAAACCGACATAATTCAATGACATTTTGCTCGCTAACTGATGCTGTAATTTGGGCCCGGGGCTATTCGTACGTATTTCGTAAACAGATAAGTCAAGCGAAATGGGATGAAAGCTTAGCATTGTTTTTGTATTTTATTATTATTTTATTATTTGTGGAGTGACATCTAGATTTTTTGTCTCTAAAAAATAAATTAAATTTTTGATATAATGTTCCATGGAGGTTAGGATAACAAGATAAGTCTCATCACTAACTTGTTTCTAATTAAAATAAGGCATCGTTTTCTACCTACGGCAATAGTAATCCTCAAACCTGCCAGAAACTTAAAATGTGAAAAAGATATTACGCCATCAAGATATGGTATAAAATTGTAAATATTTTATTTATGTCTAATCGTGAACCCAGTAGCTATACAAGTATAAACGAGCAGGTAGATATCTATGCATTATTTTGATGTATTATAAATCGAGCTTTATAAGTTTAAGTTTACTTTATTCGTGAACAATAAGTAATAAATTTAGCTTGAAAGTTAATTAACAACAATCAATCTTAAATATGTCGTTGTCATCTTTTGTGATTGTTATCATCGGATACTAACACATCATGCTGTGGTGGCGATGGTCTAGAGGGTAGTTTGTTGCCTTGTGACCAATGCGGTGCAGGTTCAATCCCCATGGGGAACAACAACATATGCCGCCCATTAAAGGGGAGCAACGAATAACATCTTGTTTCTCCAACCACTACATCAAAAAGAGGATTTCTGCCTGGTAGTACAATGGACCATTACCGAGTTTGAGTGCTCTGGGACTTGGATTTCCTTTAAAAAAAAAAACTAATTATTATTATTATTATAACACATCTTGCTAAAATATCATTCAGAGAAAACGAAAGTCAACACAAATGGTCTACTAACGGGGATTCTTTGGTACTGCACAGCACTCTGCCATATAAATTGAATATATGTAATTGAATTCTCGGGAGGAATTTCTTCCAGGTTTTAAAAGAACTCCTTGGTCAATTACAGACTTTAATAACTTGCTCAAATGTGTACACGAACCGCGATAACCTGCAACTTTATGGGGCGTCACAATAGATCTACACAAAACCTAACCTTATCCAAATGTGGCTTAACACAATGGAGAGTCAGCCTCAGCCTCCGCATTAAATATTCTACATAGTTGTTTTTACCCACTATTTTGTTCAGCCTCGTCCTCGGAATGCTTTCATTAAATGTCAAAAGGCCACATACCAAAAGTTTAAAGTTGGCTAGCTTTTAAAGCTGCGGCTGTGTTTTGTGTTCAGCCGGTAATGCCTTGGAAAAGGGATCTTCCTTTTTTGACAGATGGCACTTTACTGATGCCGACACCTAGTTCATTTTACTAGCCATTCAAAAATAGTTGTCTATGTCTTTTTATGAAAATTGAATAATTTTTAATTACATACATTGTTTTAAAGCATATTAACAATATGTTACCCTGCTTACATAACTGATTCCCTACCCATCAAAAGTATCTTCCTGCGACACCACAGCCTTCTAACTACTGCGATCCCGGGCACAGTGGGCTCGCTGCTTCAATTATCTTAAACTAAGCGCAAATGGAAGTTCGGCCATTATTGTCCTTTCGCTCGATCTTGGCGAACCAATTTAGTCCATATCTTTTAGCTTTTAAGATCATGGGTATGGTTCATAGAGTTCACGGTTGTATCGTCTTCTCGATTCGCATATCTTTGCACCCAGGACCAAATACCCGATGAAGAATTTTTCTTTCGAACGAGACCAGTATCACCTCTCCTTCTCCTTCCATAACTCGTCGCCATTAAGTAGACTTCAGTGTTTTAGGCGTACGTTAAATAACCGGGAGCAAAAGGCATTACATTCAACTGACCGCATGAGGTCCTCAAAAACGCTTACTTTCGCAATCATCCTGTAAAACACCGCTGAGGGCACTTGCCATTAAAAAGCTTCTAAATTCTACCGTTTGGATTTGACATATAAAAGGTATTGTCTCCATTGATATGCTTAATGCTCGAACATGGTAGAAGAACCTAGACCGAATACCAAATGTACGATTTTTCCTTTAAATATGAATTTGTCCATTTGTTGAAGTTAAGAAGCAAAATCCAGTCAGTCATACATTCTGATTCTGAGGTCACCAAGTATAATAACTTCTGTCTTATTTCTATGCAGCCAACCGAGTCATATAAATCATAAAATAATCTGTCACGCTAATCACTATTCAAAGAGGTGTTTTTTAGCACATAAGCTTTAATTTAAAGATTCATAATTTCAATGATTTAACGTTTGATGGGTCATTTAATTGTTTATTTTTAGTATTTCAAAATGATATAATCGGTATTTTTACAATTCACCAGCCCATACACAATACAGGCGCTTCTTCTCTTTTTTAAATACCAAAAGTTCAAAACGTGAGTGTTCACTTATCCACACTGCAAGCAAAAGAAGTTTGTCAAGTTCGAATTTTGGCTTCATCAAATAATTCACCAGGTGGACAGCAAAAATGTTACCTAGTTTATGGTGAGAAAAATAGTACTTGGTGATGAACACTTCATTCAGCGACGACGTCGCTGAGATATATACTATTTCTGCACCAATAAACGGTAAGTGGAAAAACCAGATTCTGTTCAAGTGATTTGTTGCAATTCGCAGACATAATGTAGAAGTTTATTTTGTGTCTGTCAGATTAATTGCTGCCATTTTCAACTGATTTGACAGATCAACCGGTGAGCAGCTGAAATGGTTCCTGATAAGTTGCCTGAAAATGGGCGCGTTCAATTTACAAGTCAACTACTAGTGACTACTATTTTACCTTTTCTCATTGATCAAATAACTCACGTGACCATCGTTTGGCGAGTTGTAGAAATTTAATTAGTAGTGAACTTGCAGTTAATCTGCAAATCGAACGCGCCAAATGTTTCAAGGACTTTAACAACGAGATGACAGTAACATTTTAAACAGTTCGAGAACTACATGACATAAAAATTTAGTTTTCAACCTGGAACTGAAAAAGTTTGAAAATAAAACGAAATACAGTTGATAATTGGAAACGTGACTCAATTGGCATTGAAATGGAAATTTAACAGTCCAACGACTGCGAAGAAAGATGAGAGTGCTTTATACGGAAGAGTGACCGCGTAAATAATATCTAAAGTGTATTAGGGACGCTGTTTGAAGCCACAAAACAATAAGTTTTAGGCTTATAATGGCGAAATAAGGAGTAAGTCACCGATTCCTAACGATAGAATAGATAGCGATTTCATATCATCTAATGGTATAAAAATTTGACTCATAGCTTGAATCATTTCTTAAGAAGCTCACACACCAGAGCCCTAAGCGCTACCGGTAGCGGTACAGCGGTGTGTAGGCCTATTGCAATGCTTCTACCGGTACCTGTACCATTACCGCGTACCGCTCTGGTGTGTGTGAAAACCTTTAAACTTATGTGTAGACCCTAAAAGTTACTAAATTTGTGAACAGCATCGAAAATTATGTTGATCCAGCCGTGTCCGTCCGTCATCGCATATTTATATTGGAAATACTAAACAAATCCAAACATATTTAAGTAATTTTCAGTTAAGTTGTAACAATGATATTTGAATTTTGTCTCCTGCCATTTAACTGCAATTGGGCAACAAACACATGTCGACCCCATGTTGACCGTCGATTTACTTTTGTATGTAAACACAAGTATTGCCTAACTCATGCAACAATAATGCTGTTGTCCTGCAATTATGAACGCAAAATTTGCAGGACAGCAGTTTTTTACAAAGTAAGCAATGTCTTTTTCAACAATTCGTGTATACAAGGTTTTTGGGCACGCCTACTTGTTTGACAACAATGTTGTTTTTTGGGATTAATTCCTTCAAAAAACGAAAAAAGAAATTAGTAACAAAATATGTCAACAATGTCCTTCTTCTCAATACGCTCAATCAAAGTTTTTATCAATCCCTCCATCATCAAGGAGGTAGCCAGTACCACAGAAGATTACGCAGTGCAGTGTGTAACTTGAAATTTAGCTTTTCTGAACTCTTCCACACCTGCGCCAAATTTCGGCAAGCATATTCGATATCATATTTGACTTACCAGTATTCAGTTTTGTTCTGGGGAGAAGAAATGTCAACACGGAAGACACTGTCGTCAATAGATCTGTCCAACTACTGGCTGACGCGGACTACGTCGACATCAGCAGCGGCTCCCAGCGTGTCGTGATAGAGGCTTTCACTACCGTTTGAACTAATAGGTTATTCCTTGAAATCAACGAAGACAAAACGAAACCGAGGACAAAACGTGACTGTTGAGGTACCACGCGTCAACTCCAAGACACCTTAGTTGATATCCGATGAACCATATGACACCGTTGCTACTTCAGTTTGGTAAAACAAATAGGTTCAAAGAACTTAACACTGAAGTTCAACAAAACACTGATGCTAGTCCTCGGCGAGTAGAGAACACAATACAAACTGTGAACTTTATTAGCTGAACCAAGATGTGAACGAAGTCCAAAAAGCTAAGACACGTCGACATCATTGGTTCGTCCACATCATGCAAATGGACAACAATGTTCCAGATGATAAGATCTTCGATTGCCAGCTCACAGATATGAGTCGATAAACGAGACCGAACCTCCATTGCTTACAAACAGACATAATGTTCATGGGCATGGCGTGCTTCAAAGCTCAAAAGATATGAAGTAGCTCAACAGATAACAGTACCTGGGTGGCACGCTTCGCGGGGAAAAGGGTTTAAGACTCTGTATACCTCTTTAACTTATACACCGCTTGGCCTTGGCGTGACATGCAGGTGCTCAGGGTGCAGCTATGCGTCGTATTTCAAAGCTGATAAGGTATAAAATGGTTCAACGGATAAGAGTACACCAGTTGTTCGGGCCATTTTGCATTTGGGCCTAACTTCATTCCTCCGTTTTAAGTAAGTGGACATTATGTCTTTTTCAAACGTACATTAAGTAGTTAGGTAGGTAGAAGTGGCTGCCAGGTACATCAGTACACCAGGACGCAATACGCACGTATGCGCCGTTTTGATGCCACCACTCAAGTGACCTAGAGTGTTAATCTGTGTTTTGAAATCCAGCCTGTGGAATCCTATGGATGAGAAACTGTCTCTGCAAGGGAGCTATCACGGGTATAACCGACCCTTACTAGCGCATCCTACTTTTCAGTCCTCTCTATGTTACTATGGCCGGGAGCTCAGAGGAGAGTGATGGTGAAGTGGTCGCTTCGGCGTCTTAGCACTGTTGAAATAATTTGAATGATATGCAGTGTGAGTCGAGAGCTTTTATAGCTGCTTGGCTATTAGTAAGGATTGCAAAATCTATTTTGGTTATGGGGAAAAGGGTGAGTTTCAATTCTCCCTGATCGCTGGTATTTCCACCTGGAATATACTAGAGGAATCCGGGAGTCGGAATGATTTGAATACGTTCAGTTTCACTGAGAAGACATCCGAGTCGACTCCGCATTATATTTTCGAACGTTGGTAAAAATCGCTACTTGGTGGTTCGTTGGAAACACTTCATTTTTCCATTACTTTCTGGATAGGCAATAGACTTGGGCGGCATTGTTAAGGTTGTGTCTGGGCGTTGTAGCAGCAAGGTCTCCAGGTAGCACGTCAAGCTCCTTACTCTGACCGTAGGGAATAGATGAACAGAACCCAGATTCCCGTAGTCTTACTGCCGGTCAGACTAGACCGAACAGCCCCGGTTGCACCAATACCAGCCGACCTCTGGACTCGATTGAGTTTAGTAATGTTGTTGCCTTTATTTAGGGCCGTAGGAGCGCATAGGATGAATTACGGCTGTGCTCATCCACAGCACTATCCTACGCCGGGGTCCCCACCTACAGTCGTAGAAAGCGACACGTGCTTTGCGTATCCGATGTTCTATGTTTTGCTTCCAGCTTAGCTTTGCATGTTACATAATTCCCAGATATTTAGCTTCAGAAGATAAGCTTATTTAGTTTAGGGAGGTTAAAGGTCGGTATCTTGTACTTGGTGTTAAACAGCGTACGCGACTGTATAATTCCAACTCTGTTGAAATCTGTCTAAATTTTATCAGTGACTAAGACTCATCCATAGTAGAGGCGAAATGACCCCGCTTGAGGCGTTTCTCTTTCTGAGTATTGGCTATAATATTGCTGCCCATCTGGGCCTGAATTATTCTGGTTTTGAGCATGGGTATAATCCATCTGCTAACAAAACCCTCTACACTACAAACGGACATTAAGTCCAATTAGAGTATCCATGGACATTATCACCCCTATCGTGGAATCCGTCGGATCTGAGATTCACTTCACTTATTCGATTCACGTGAACAGAAAACTGCTATCGTGGGATCCGAAATTCAATTGTGGCAGCTCATTTCAAACACATTTGTTTTTCTAAAAATTAAATTCATTTTCATTCACATTACCGACATGTGAATGGTTTACGTCTGCGGATTACACGATGCAAATTGTTCACTATTAGCGGATTGTTCCCCCCGACGGATTCCACGATAGGGGTGTATGCCTTTTTGTAAGCAACCCATAATGTCCATGGACTGTATGCCCGTTTCACACGGACATTATGTCATCTCACTTTTGTTATTGATACGCGCCATAGTCTAGTTTTCTCGCAACTAATAGAATGTATTTGTTGGTCAATAAAATATCATTTTTCTCATGCCACATCATTTAAGAAACAAACGGATTTCACGCCAGATCCTTGCAACATCTCAATAGTGTCATCCCTACTTATCTATAACTACATATTATGTAGGTACTAGGTAGCGAACTTTAGTTTGTGTTTTGTCAATTCTAATGGCCGGAATCATGAGGCTCGATTATACATGTATTTGATGAGACTCACTAATTAATTCCTAAAGCTTACAATTTTTATTCCCTTGGAGGTGGCAAATGATGAATTACTTCTTAAAGGTCTTCCACTCTTCAAAACCTTGACACCACATTGTTCATTTTGTTAACTCCACCAAAGATTAATTAGATAACGGTCTTGGAGGAGGATCAATTTCCAAATCTAGTTAAATTAAAATGACTTTCGCAATATATGTAACTAAGTAGTAAGCTCTTGTTAATAATGACACTTAAAACGGTTATATCTTCTATGTTTCTCCATATTGGTGGCAATCTCCGTTGCAACAATAATAAATTTCAAGCAAACCTCAAAAATCTGCCATTAAATGTGGGAATTGTTTTCGGATCCAATTGCTGTATGGTAATCAACTCCCACTGTCCTTACCTTCTGCCACTGAATGGGGTCATAAATCCACCCAAAACTGCCATACTAAATGGAAAATTCCCATGGAGAACGAGCTAGAAAATAATAAAATTAATATCCATAAGCGGAAAACTGAAAACAGATTTTTGCATAACAAATGATAATTGTTTTGCATAATAATTTTTACTCGCCCATTTCAATTGTATTACCCCGGGCCTCAGTCTGGTCGCATCGCTATGTGCTAGGAGAGAGGAAGCAAGCGCATCTCTCTGCTCTGATGATATGGTTTTCGGGGGAAAATGTATTTCAAATGCAAATTCGTTGTAGTTAACGGATTTTTCATACTTTTATCAGTGTTTGGAGAAAATTCAGAAAATGGAATACAAGTCCACCACTGTTATGCACCCAACAAAAAGAGGAGATCGGTGTAATTAAATGTTCCATCTGCTTTCTGAAAAAGAAAATACCTTGCTTTTCGTAATTTATTATGCAAATCAATAGAAGTCACCAGCGGATCGCTTGTTATAGCACCAGTGACTTCTTGGCCCAAAATAAAGTACTGCAATCTGAACTGTTGCAATTCTAAGATGGCGCTCCTGATGCTACTGATGATGCTTGGCATTTGCATAAGATGATTAATAGCCGTGTCGTGAAATAGTGTGCGATTTTGTTTTCAAACAACAAACAAAAAAAGTATCTAAAGTAATTATTTCCCAATTGTATCAACGAACTAAAAAACTGCAATCAAAAAAGAGACAGTAGGTACCTATTACTGGGGAAGAGGGAAGTTGGTTTTTGTTGACTTTATTCGTTCACACATGGGAGTAGGTAAACCTCTATTAATGTATAAATAAGTAGGGCAGTGGAACAGTTATAAAGTGTGAAGTAATTGCATCTGTCAATATGCGGATGCATCAGCGGTGGTAATATGATTAATCTGCAATGGTTAAGAAAGATGATTGATTGACTGGAGACGAATTGATGTGTACTCAGTGTCAGTATTGTTTCTGTTTACAGGTTGTTTGGTCTTAATTAGATATAAACCGATTGGAAAAATTACTGGCAGATACCTAATTACATGTTTTTTTTCGAAATCAATTTCAGTTTGTTTTAGTTTGAGGCTATTAATCAAAAGCATGGCGCTATTGTGACCTAGACATAACTTTTGTGTTTTTTTGTTAAGTGCAAACATCTCAAGGTTTCATTGTGAGCGCCAGTAGCTCTAACGACTTAAGGTTTTGATTTATTGCTGCGAGGAAATATTGGCTTTAAAGGACAGACTGGGATTCTATAAAAGGTATGTGATATCATTGACATCACTGCGAACCCCACAGGCGGACCAGCAAGGATACAGTGAAATGGCAGGGTTATGATCCCCTTCGTCTAGATCATAACCTCGACGTTAAAGAAAAGACGATGTATGTGATGTCATCGACTAAGCAGATTCCACTGATGAGTGATATACGACTACAATTAGGTTATCTCATCTATAGCTTTCGGGTAAGGTTGGATTTTCGGCAAACAAAAATCGATATTTATTTTTTTATTTATTAATCAACCTGGGGCCAGGTTACGGAAAATAAAAACGATCGAATGACATTGTTTCGATCATAGGAATCTACCTCTATAGATATAGGAGAGATAGTTATCGTCGAAACGATGTTGTTCGACCATTTTCCTGTAACGTCCTCTGTATTTGTTTTATTGTTGGCAGGTTAGTCTAATGCACTAACCACTTAGTGTGTTCAAAATCCCACCACCAAGACACATCTGAGGCCGTACACTGTCAGTTAGATCACGGAAGCACAGGCTTTTCTAATAAAACGGATTTAAGGATGGATAAAGATGATTTAAACTAGCTAAATCATAATTTTGTCAAAACACAATCGACAAGCCCTGATTCATTTCAATTAATCTCACCAAATGAAAATTTAAGAAATTAATAACTGGATCGGTTTTGCCGGGATCCCGAATTCAGCCAACGCCACGTAGAGCTCCTGACGATGAATGCTATCATATTTCGCTTTTAAGTCGATGAAAAACGGGTTGGGCTGAACATGAAAATCAGCGGTTTTTTCCAGTTATTGCCTAAGTGTAAAGATTTGGTCGGTACTGGGACGAATCGCCCAAAACCGAATCGAACATAACCAAATCACCATAACCAAACATAATTTCGTAGGCGTTTTGACACGATGCCCACATTTTCTTGGGCGTTTTTACTGGTTTAAATTAATAAAAGTAAAGTTAATAAGATAGTCATTCAAGCTGAACGGAATCTAGATGAGAACAAAACAGAACAAGTGAGTAAAAGCTGTCAGATCAAGTAAGAACAGAAAAGTATAGGGTAAATTCAAAAACGCATCACTGCACCGTTGATGCTCAATCAAGCCAGCCACCATGGCCGGCCAACCATATGGGCAAGATGTGCAAATGCACAGGGCGCCAAATTGCGGGGCGCATTGCTAGGAGTAAGAAAAAAATATTTTATTTTGCGCGGATACTGCCATTTGCATTTAAAACAAAAACTTGTTCAAATAAGCCCCAAATAGCAACATCCATTGCACATTAACTCACATCACATTCAATATTGCTACTTCAAGGAGAATCTACATAACTCAAAATAGGGAGCTTTCTGTAAATCTTGCACAGGGCGCTTGTTTGGCTGGAGCCGGCTCTGCCTCTCGTTTTCGAGTTCACCCACAGCTTTGAGTCTTATGTTGTCCTAGCAACTGTAAAATGTCCCCAATGTTTTCTTCTGCGCTTCCGGATTTTTAGTGAGCATTGCTCCATCAATATTTGATCCGATGCGATTTGATCAAAATTTAAAGTTCTTCAATGTTATTCTCTTGAATTTTGTCTATAAATATGCGACTATTTTTTATATAAAGCTAAGAAATGCAATATCTCATGCTAAAACAAATCAATCAGTTGACATCAGCAGAATTTCAATTTTCAAATATGACATTTTCAAATATGACATTTCTACCACAAACTTGGTTCAGAAAAGCTTGTGCCAAACTCATCTAAACAGACTTATGAATACGGATAGTCAGAGAATATAAAACACTTTTAGGCAAGATTTAACTCATGAATCACCAAATTCTGTACTTGTGATATTTATCGTACTTTTCTGTGCAGCTCAAGTTCATTAAACCCACGAAACATTTGACAGATATTGGCAAGGGAATTCCAAGTTTTACATATCTTTAAAATAAGTCATTTCTTTAATTGATATACTCCAACAAATTTGCATTCCGAAAAGTATGCGATTGACCCATAGATTTAACTATATTGATGACTAAACCCATACAAGCACCATGTTAGCATAATGTAATATGTAAGAGCATAATAAAATTATAGTAACATCAACATTAATTTTCAAAAATCCCACTCATATCGTAATCAACCCATAACAACAAGTTTCTATACATCATATATTTGGATAAATCATAATAAAAAAAAAGAAATAAATAATCCAACGAATCATCAACTTTCTTCTTTATTGATCTTCGAATACCACTTTTTCACCTCTGCAATATCAATCATTGGAAATGTTATTTCACAAAGTTATTATCATTGGGTGATTTCATTAACTTCAAGTTTGCTTATTATTATAATGTCAAATTCATCAAACAAAATTATGCAAATTGACGGCATCTTCATCGAATCGATGACTTTTATTAGACACAATGTACTAAAAATATGATATTTCTCGTAATGTCAGAATTTGACAAGTTGCATTTTTTTTAAGCAAATGAGGCCACATCCCTGAAAGCATGAAACCAAATTTTTCAGTTTCTTGCATCAACGAAAAATATATGTATCACATTCATTAAAAATGAAATCTGCAATCAAAAACAGTAGCTAATGTCAGTTTAATGCAACCAGTATAATGAATATTTATAAATGATAATAAATTGAGATTTACTCCAATAAAACTAGAGTTTCGCATATTCCAATTGTGGTGCTAGAATTGCATACATTCGCAATGACATTACTGATAGTAAAAGAAACTAAAACTGTCATATGAAATTTGTATTTGACAATAAATAAGACGATGAGCTAGCGACTATAAATATAATTTACTTTATTGTGTTTACTCATACTTAATGTTGAATTAAAATCAATCGCAGCTGTGGTACCTACCTGTTTGTTAATTTTTCACGTTTAATAAAATATGTAAGACCGATGGTCCTACCTATATAATTTGTCGGCAAACTGTTGGCAGCCATTAGTCAGCCGATGCGGAAGAATTTGGCAATTCCTGGACAAGTCACATGACAAATGTAGAGAGTCTACCAACTTTTAGGAACGGGAAGAAGTACCCTCATCATCACTTTGTTCCATGATATCTACAACCAAACAAGGTAGCGCTATGGATAGTTTCGCTTCTTGTTATGTTGCATCATATACCTCATCGGCCCAGAGCAGCATGTCAAACGCATATGATCTTTCGAAATTGTTTTGAATTTCGTTGCGTTGAAAAGCGTTTTTGATTGCGGTATCATGTTTAGATGTATCATGACTTTGTTCCATAAATATCCTTGGACATAATAAACGTCTCAACCATACTGACTAGAAAAACTGGGATACCACCATTATATCTCAACACCTTCCAACAAAGATGACTTGAAATTACAATTCTAAATTATCTAACCCAACTTTGCTGGAAAAAAAGTTAAAACCAAAATGTAATCATTGATTGCTTATGCAACACTTCATTTTGCACACAAAATGTGTATAAGAAAGTCTGTAGGTTGCTCTGACTGATGAACTACGCTGCGTGTTGCACGAACGAACCCACAGCAAATTTAAGTTCACGCAATATATTTTTATTCAAGACAAAGACAACACCCATATATCAGTCACAGAATACCAGAAATCTGTTATGACATCTCTGCAACTTGTACGACCTTCTTAATCAATTGCCCCGAGATTGTTTGACTTATCTCAAGTGCTCACTGACCTGGTAAAGCTGACTGCTCATAAGCTGCAGCAAAGAATCCCTAACTTTGAACTCATCAAAATGTCAAGTTTTAGCATTGAATTAGCAACTAACCAACCATAAAGCCGAAGAAAACTCACCAAATGTCCGAGCATAAATCACAACCTTACATTGCCGATACCCAAAGAGGATATACCAAGTCATATGAGAAGATAGGTGCACGAAGCACGACTTGTCCATTAAGCTTTACGTGCCACGCCGCCATCTGACCGGACAACAGTATACATTATTTTGGCACTTCCCAAATAACCCATAATGCCCACCATTGCATTGGCACAAACTCGACAAGAGACGAAAGACGAGACAGTGTTCATTAATTTTCAAGTCTATGCCAAAGTTGCTACACGATTTCCGGAAACTGACAAAGCACTGATGCTGGTTGTAGATAACTGGATGGAGCATCCATGCGATTTATGTCATCTTTGTGTGTTTTATAACAAGAGGCTTATTTCCAGTGTTACTGGCGGGCCTCTATTGTTGTTATCTGCATATGCTTAGTTCTAAGCAAAGAAAAAATCAACCCACACACCGTTCAAAAGGTTACAGAGTCGGCACAAAAAGGTTACGCGAAAGACATGCGAATGTGTTGCGATGTTTTTATCTGCTGCCTTCCTATGCAGCGTTGGTGGCGATGACATTAGGAGCATCTTTAACTTGTTCAGAAACACCTGTTGACGAGCATTTTGCACTTCCTCATTGGGTACTATCTGATGCGGTTGCAATTCTGATTCGTAGCGGAAAAGCAGCCGTGCGCTGTGCCTGCGCGCATATATTAAACTGTGTGATGAAGTAAAACCTCGCATCGGAACTGAAAAGTCGAAGAAAGTCTAACATGGCCATGGGAATGGAAAAAATGGTGTGTTTGTCTGCGCGTTCGGAATACTCGTACACTGCTCATCACGACCTGAGCAGAGCGGCAGGCGGCTTGATCTTCACTTAACTGGGGATATACTCGTGTACCATTCAGCAGGCATGCCCACCGCCACAGCGGATAACAATTACCAACTCAGTCGAGAGTTCACCAAGTGGTCATGCAGGCGACGAACGGCGATGAGTGTGACGACGACGACGACGCTTGGTTTTGGTTTCGGGTCGCAAGTTTGTTTTGGGTACGGTGGCAGATCACATAGATCAACTTTCGTTGAACCGTGCTAAGAAGTCATTGACGCCGTAACGGCGTCACCATATTTTCATCTGCCGCAGCTTAACCATCATCATCTGGTTTCCGTCTTTTCGGTGATAAATTAATAATTTTTTTCAATATTTCATTACGCAACGAGATGTTGTCGGTCGCGTTGTCGCAAAAAGCAATACCAAATCGGAGAAATGCTTTAAATACTAATTTGTTTATTCACGCAAAGGTTATGAATATTAATTTGTTGACTTGAATTTACTGATTAACACAATACGCTACGGATGATGATGGCATAGACCACTGGTAGATGAAGCGTAATTGGGAACTAAATCCGGCGATGACAGACTAGTTAACCATATCGACGCAAGTTACGGGGTACTATGTGACAATTAGCTAAATTAAATTCCTTTATTCATATAATTAGGATTATTATTAAAGCAATGAAGTCATAATTGTAATAGAGATGGTAGATACAGCTGAAGATTAAGTGCATCTTTAACCGACACAAATGGGGAAACTTAAGTCATCCATTTAAACAGGTTTTACTTTTTGCGTGGAGAGATACTCGTACATATACAAAGTGATAGGCTTGAGGTTATTTGATGTCTCTTTGTGCCGCGACCAGTTAATTTACAAAGTTTTGTCAGCTAATCAATAGGATCGATGAGTACGCAGTTGAGTGGATTTTTATTAAAATGCATGTTGGGGGCTTTGGTTTTCGAAAGCCGTTTATACCACGTGCTTTTAAGATTTATTTTGTTATGTAATATTCCTTTAATTTTTCAACAACACTTACTTTTGAACTTTCAAATGTTGCAGAGTAGACAAATATAAAATATAGTAATCCGTCGCCCTAATATTGTGTTGCCATATACGCCATTTTTTTGTTTTTAGGAAATCGCATTTAAAGGTTTGTCAGTCTACTGCACAAAAACCAATCGCTGGTATTTTTTTATTATATGTATCAGGGAATTCTCTTTTTATAACAGTAATCAGATATCCTCAAATGCTTTTGGTTTTTTGAAATATTTAAATATTCGTCATAAGTGAGTTATGCCGTATAGGTATACTCCATCAAAATCAAAAGTTTCTTTTCTTCATGCACGTCAACAAATATGCACATACGGCATTGTTATTATAAATTATTAAAAGAAATTTCTTTCCTTTAATAGTGAACAGTTTTGCCAGGAAAAAAGTGATATACACCCATGTTCTGCAATTCGATCGAAATCGAATTGAATTCACTTTTCAATTTCACTTGGAATAAAATTTGGTGTTATGCATTTCGATCGTACTAAATTTCGTCGAATTCACTTTCGAACTGTCAAAATTCTAAGCAAACACAATGTCTGCTTTTAAGTCAACATGGATGCAATAGTTTTAGCAATTTTCAATGCAAAAATGCTGAATTCGCACTTGAACCATTCGTAATAACTCCCTACAGATTTGCTCCAATTCACAATATTCAATTTGATCGAAATGCAGAGCACACAAATTCACTTTCACCTTACAAATTCACAAAAAGTGAAATGCAGAACATGGGCCATTGTTTTCGACAAAAAATAAATTTCTATTTCATATTTTTTGAAGTTATTTATTTTATCAGTCCATTTTAAAGTTTTCTCATAGAAAACAAATACTAAGTAAATGTACAAAAAATACATAGGTTGGCCCAAGTTTTAGCCATCCGTAAAATGAAAACGTTTAAGTTTTGATTTGCTGTCTTAGTCCAGTTAAAATGAATAGATCAACACAATCTTTGTCTTAAAATGTTGCTAATGAATTATTAAACTAATTTGTCACAAAAAATTAAGAATTTAAACATAAAATACGTACGGAAAACTTTGTCTGTTCACTTTATTCACAGAAATGATAGAAATCGCTCGTTATAGCAATACGTAGAAAATGAAACAGTAAACAAATTGAAATGAGCACATTGTGTGTATGTTTCTTTACTTTTTCCGGATAAGAAATATAAAAGACAACATTTTTAAATTTTGTATCCGGAATATCCAGGATTCGAATGAGTACTGAAACAAAACAGGACTGAATAGAATGGCAATCATTTGTCTCATGACTAGCGTTGCCACTTAAATCGAAAGCAGATGTAGTACATTATGTAGTAGTTACCTACAATAAATATTTATTTTCTATTTATTGAACTCACATGTAATACTCGCTAAGCATTAACAAAAAAATAAATATAAAAAATAACATTACGAAAATGTAATTTTAGTTCAACAAAACAATTATATATTTTTTTTTAAAGGTGGTAATTTTTAAAGACGAAACTGAGCCATACTCAGTAACAGTAAGGGATTTTAACCCACTAACCCCTTGTTCCTTCTTCACAATTGCCCTGCGGTACCGCCGTCTTGGCATTTCATCGCGTGGAGGGTAGGACCCAGCCTTCCAATTATTGCACATAGTCATTAGACCAATCAGCAATTTGTCTTTCATGCCTTATATGTTTTGTATTGTTAAATACAACTAGGTATTCGACTTATCAATTAGTTTTCGTCTCACAAAATAAGAAAGTTTTGCAGTTATTTTCCCTAGACGTTCCAGCCAACTCCGCAGTTTAGACGCGTTTACTTATCGCGCTTAGTCTAAAGGTTTAGTTCTTTGTACGGGGCGCAGTAAATTTCTTTCATCCCAAACTTGGAGGACTGTAATATTTACGTGACTTTCTAGTCGACTTTTATGGTTTTTCGCGTAATTTTTGATTTTGTTTTCGATTGTTTTAATGCCGAGATCTATGTGATCGCTATTTCTGATATACCAAGGCACGCTTACAATACCTCTTAGCACTTTGTTTTCAAAAATGTGTGAAATATTAATGTTACTTAATTTGGTACAGTCCCAGATTTGTATACCATATGTTTTTAGCACTTGCTTATGAAAGAAGGTTTTTCTCTATATTTATAATATTAGAACATGTTCCGAGCAACTCTATATATTTAAAAACTTACATCAACAGCTTTGGCTGCTATTCACCAAACCTTAGTCCATTCATTTACTCTATCCAAAGCTTCTTATAGGTTTTCTGTAGTCTCTTCGACCGTTTTACCTTATCCCAAGATAGCAACATCGCGTGCATCGTCGGCAAATGCAGCTAGCTCACTGCCATCTTCGAGTGGTATATCACGAGTGTATAATAAGTATAAAACTAGACCAAGGACGCCTAATTGCGGCACCCCAGCCATTATTTCCTTATAATCTAAATAGCTAATTCCCCCAAATATTATATAGGTGCTCCGGCAGAACTTGTCGTAATTTAAACTCTAAGCCTTCACGCCGGACCTCCTCAAGGGCTTGAGAGACGTCAAGGAATACGTTTAAACAAATCAAGTGTAGAATTCTTGCTTCTGAAACCGAATCTATGATCTGGAATCTGGAATCAACATTCTCTCGAACACTTTGGATATATTTTAAAGAAGCGAAATCACAAAAAAACAATAATATTAAATGCTGTTGCTTTTGTGGAATGATATAATGTCAGACTGCAATCCTCGTTAGCCAAATATGCGTCGATCTCCCAAGCGTAGATCTATGCTATCTTAATGGCTATGCCTTTTATAGAAACAAACAGCTGGAGGGGTATCTGCGTCTGAAGTGATAGCCAGTCTACACTTAAAGCCTTATTCAATCCCTTAACCACCTCAAGAACTCCTTTGATTCGGTCGTTGTACTGGAATCAGATCATAGCTCGGGAAAGTCTTCCTAAGACCTCAACCTTTGTTGGGCATGCCGGTATGTTATCTAAAGGCGGTATTTTGACTTTGACTAAGGAGTAAGAGCTGTAGGCGCCTAGTGGGTCTGCTTAAGTCAAACGACTATCTTTTAGGCTTTGGAAGAGTGCAATCTAACTAAAGGAGCCTCTCTGGTTTCCTAAAAAATGGCATAAATTCTTATAGAAGTATCTGTTTTGCAAGTACGGACTAGTTTCTGAGTCTGAGTCTGAGAGTACAAAACTTTTGAAAAAAAAACCTTGTGTTGCGTTAGTGTGCTTATGCTTATGCTAACGAAGAAAGATAATTGCTTTCTACATACATACTTTAAAACAGATTAAAATGGATTTATCACTGAAAGGTAAATCGAACACGGTTGAGGAGTTATACCGTAACCTATTCTTGAACATGTAACCTAATCTCAAAGCCAAAAACTGCAATTTTAATCTATGTCTTCTTTTTCTTTCTCAATGGCGGTGGGGCTATGATCAGGATTAAAAGGATCATAATCTCCTAGATAGTGCAATAGGTAGTGCAATTTTAATCTATGGAAGTATCCAAAAGTTGGTGCCCATAAAAACAGGAAGGAAACGAGTTGAACGTAGGTTAGGTTAGGTTATAGTGGAAGTCGGCAGAGGCCGACACACTTAGACCAATGAAAGGTCCATTGTGTTACCACACGGATATATCATCCTCCTACTCGTTGAACCAATTGGAGCTTTTGATGAAGCTTGACAGACTTTTGATGTCGGTGTTGATGAGATCGCTAAGACCATTTTAAAAGAAAGATCCTAAATAGAGTTTACGTCTTTGAGAGAGAGCAGGGCATGTGCAGAGAAGGTGGAGAATTGTCTCCTCCTCCTCCTCGTCCGCTTCTGCAGAAGTCATTTGTGTGGACGCCAAGCCTTGTTGCATGCCTGCCTATGAGACAGTGTCCGGTGATCACACCAATTATAGCACCAATATGCAGTCTTTTCAGAGATATCAAACACTTATAGCGTTTCAGATCCAGCTTTGGCCAAATCTGTTTAGTTGCTAGACAAGTGTTGGCACTTGTTCACCTATGGTTAAATTTCTCAATGGTCTCCCTCATAAACAAGAGTTTGCATGTAGCAATTGGGATGCCTATTGGACGTTTATTAGGTAGAAGGACAGTATGGTTCCTTTCCTGGCGAGTTCATCCGCCCTACAGTTCCCTGGAATGTCTTTATGTCCTGGCACCCAGCACAGGTGAATGCTAAAATGCTCAGCCCTCTCCACTAGAGATGATCAACAGTGACGGACTTCGATAGAGTTTAGACAGAATCCAGGGATTTTAGGATCAAGTGTTGAACGTAGGAAGCTGTTTTTATTTTTGTGGAGGAGAGAATAGATAATGCACCTTCAAGTGGTTCGCGATCGACCCTTAGTGTACGACACTTGGAGACTTAACTATACCCGATGAGGACCTGGAGTACACTCCTTACATTAAATCAGAACCACTCTTTACATTAAATCAGTGCAAAATCCTGTTTAGTCTTAACAGTACGCTGCGTATTGACAGGTTCAAGGCTCTCCGAGCAGTCCTCCAAGATTTGCATCCATAAATGTAAATAAACTGCATACATGACTGCAGTTGACAACTGCGTTCATAAAAGCAAAATGACAGTTAAAATGCGATCAAGTTTGCAGTGGTTTTTGTGTTGTTGCCGCGTTTCAGGAAGATGGCATTTATGCTTGCATTTATGAACCCTTTTTTGGCGGTGTAAAGCTAAAGCATACTTGCAGTATTATTTCTGTTGATAAATGCATTGAATATATATTTTATGCAACAATGTTGCAATTATGAACTCAACCCACATCACTTCACCTGACTGAAGCATTTGGCACGTATATATATTGACCAGTGGTTTTCCTGTTGGGCGGTTTGAGCGTGGTACTACGTTTCTGTACCAATAGCATCTCCACTACAAAAGATTTTACAAATATCAACACAAGTCTGATGAGTAACATCCGAAATTTGTTGATTAAAACTTCCAAGTTCACAAAGTAAAAGTAAAAAATAAAAAAAAACTACTCTCTACATTCGAGTTTACTGACGGGAACACCAGTCCACAAAAACCAAAAAACATTCCGGAAGTCAATATTATTAACTTTATTCAACTACGGTTGCACTTTAGCCGCTCACCTCCAAGGAAACCTCCACTTACCTGCGCTACCTGCCGCACCGTTATAAATCGTCAGCACCTGCTTTAATACTATTACCGAGTAAGATCATTCATCAACAATATAAGGCGAGGTGAAGACGTTATCGAAATATAAAAAAAGCCCACTCAACCACAACATCGAACGAATTAATACGTTTTTAATGTAGACAGGCATTCTTCTATAATAATGGCTGTCTTTGTTAATTAAGGGACTTTGCCGCTACTACTAGCGCGTTAAATTAATTATTAGCTTGTATCGAGTTGTATAATAACTGTTGGAAAAATATGTATCTTAGTCGTAGGTTGAGTAATTTATTTAAAAAAAAAATTGCAACATTGTTATACTATTCAGCGGGGTTTTGGGCGAAGTGGGTTCATGATTAGTGCATGGACCGCTGACCGAGGAATTCCAAATATTATTTATTAAAACTTAAAATTGTTTTCTGTGTCGAAGCTTCTCAAAAAGTTGACTCTAATATTTATGCCTAATGTTTGAATGATATTTGTTTTTTTGTTTTTTTTTTTCAAAGTAGGCTTGCAGGGGGCAGATCTAAAAAAAAAATTAAAGTTGGTCTTTTCAAGTATCTCGAGATACATAAAAAAGAATATATAAGGCATTAAAAGCCCATACAGGACCTAGGACCTAGCTGCTCCAACCATTTGCTTGTGCGAAGTGGAAATGACCTACAATTTTAAACCGAGTTCGAACGGCAAATTTGAGAAGCTTCTCATGATAATTGATATTCTTAGATGTTTGTCAGACGTTCGCAAGAGTTGGGCCTGGAGCAGTGGAATAAACTTGTGGATGCTACTTGGCGTGATTTTAACATGAAACCAGTAGATTAGTAGTCTAACACACGAACCACACTGAGGCAGCGCGCCCACCTATACACGGGAACATACGTATGTACTACGAATTTGTATTTCATTGCTTAAATTCAAAGGCCTTTGCTGAAGGCAAGACTAAGGAATACAAACTAGGAATATGAGCTTCCATATTAGTAAAAACGGTAAAAAGCTCGCAGATGTGTGCAGCCTGTGCCTAGAATATCAAAAAAATGTGGAACACATCCTGTGTTAATACCAGAAGAGCAAAAAAGTATATTGAAATACTTCAATCGACAACAGCAATCTTAAGGTTCCTTTGAGACCTGGATTTTATAAAACCTTGGAACTTCTTATTCGATCAAGCTTAGGTAAATCTGCTATCATAGGAAGCATCTTCTTGATATTGCCCTCATACGGTGTTAAGACTTCCTTCCAACTAGGGGTCACTTTTCGTTCATAGAAGATTCCTGAGTTTGCCCCCACTTCATCCACCCACCGCTTAAGCAATGATCCCATACATAAAACCCTCATTGCAGGGACCTCTGCTCCTCACTTATGATGGCTCCATCGTCAGCATGGAATAGTTTATGAACTTTGGATTCCGTGACTTTTCCTTCAAGCAGATAATTCAAGACTGCAAATAACATCAATTGACTTATACTGGTGTTCTGTACACCACCATTTATTGGGAAGACCTCGGTGCCTCCAGTAAGGCACCTCACTCTTTCAAAATCATCACTTACTAAAAAGGACAGAAACAAAATAATAAGCATAAAATTCGCTAAAACCCTACAGCAATTAACTAATTCAAATTAGATTCAAAAGTTTCGTTTGATTTGTCTTTGAAAGTCGCTCATGTCTGTAGACCTCCTCATATGAACCGGAAGCGAATTCCAAAGTCTTACGGCGTATACAAAAAATTATTTTTGTGTAACATTATAGTTATATGCTGGCGGAACAAAACTTCTACTTCTTACCGAAGAAGATGCAAATTGTAACTTTTCGAAAAGATATTCTGGTTCCTGTTTTCTCTAGGTGTGAATAGGAAAATCAATATTTTCGAGATATTATTGTAAGTTCATTCCAAGAAAATTTCTTACATGACCAGCAGAAGTGACTTAACCAACATCGCTTTGATCCTAAACGGCAGATCTTTTCCTACTTGATACAGAGTGCGGAGGGAGCCATAAGCTTTAGAGACGGCATTTATTACATGATTCTCCCAAGTGAGATTTTGGTTAAACGTTACACCGAGCTTTTCTTACGCTGGTGACGTTTGATAACTCTGATCCATGAACAAAAAGTTGAGGTAAGCGTTTTTGCATCGATACTTAAACGGCTGATTGCAATTGCTTGACTTTTGCTGGAACTAAGTCTAAGCTGTTTAGGGAAAGTGTTTAGGTTTTTCGCCTTTTGAACTTTTGGTCTTCAATCGGTTCCCTAGGGATCGTGATGGGCCCTTCTGGTGCCTAGTGCTGTATGCAAACTGCATACCCCTTTTAACCTAACCTAACCTAAGCCTAAATTCAGGTCTTCATTCAGTTGCTGAGCGGCATCCTCAACTAGACCCAATGCATAGCTTAAGTGCAGCCGGACGTCATCGGCATATTCGGAATAGTTATGACAAAAGGACTTTAGCTCCATTCGAAAACGCTCAGTGAAGCCTGCCCTTCGAACATGCCTTGGAAAGGAATTCCATAAACGGATGGAACTTACAAAAAATTGACGCTGCAACGTAAGACAAGAGGACCGATGATAGCGATGGCTTCTTCAACGTTTTTAGAGATGAACATTGCAGTCGCACAGGCTTCGATAGCGGCGTGTCTATCTGAGCCGACGTGTGATGTACTGTTCTCCGTAGCAGGTTTTGGTGGCAATGGTAATCGCGAAGATGTCTGCCTGAAAAACATTCGTTTTTCTACCAAGGCTGCAGATAGTCTCATCCGACAGTCTCTAGACACTTACTCCGGAAATACCGTCCACAAAGAACTCATCCATGTTAATAATCACATCACTTGGCCTAATGCCATTTAATTAAGTTCATCAAGTGCAATACGTACGCATTGCGCAAACCTTTACACTTTTGTAAAGTATTGAAACATGTGTAAGTGGCTGTGCATTATTTTTCGTTAAGAGTCATAGAATTCACGAAGGCGGCTATTAGTGGTATTACGAGTACTACACGAATAAGAATTAGGTACAAAATCTGGATACAGTTGTCAATTATATGAGGGGCATTCCCAATTCTTAGACGTTGTTAATGAATCAAGTAAAATTTCACAAACCGCTGAATTGCAATTTATAAAGTGACTCGAAATAACAAGGGAATTCGAAGAAACAAAATACATAATAAATTATTGTGTCTAAATTTAAGGAAATTGCAGACCATGAGTTGACAGATGCTATCTAGTCCCCATCTCAAGGTCAGATACATTTGTTTGTGTCATCAAATTCATTTTGAATTGCAGGAAGGAATTTCGAACATTTTAAGCAATTCAATGAATTTTTTATAAGCATCTTCACAACTTAATTTACATGGCTGAAACTGAGTGACAATACAATGTGCAATAAACTTTTATTACTTTTTGCAATGATGATGTAAATGTTAAATCTATGTTTACTTTTTCTCCTTTCAGATTTCGGAGTCAACGGCAAAATGAATGCACGCTCTGGGAAATTGATGATTCAAGGTAAGTTTCACTGCGAATGACACTCTACAAGACAAAACGAACGAGATGATATTCTTCGCGCTGATGGTAAATCATTCGGTGTCCTGCGCTTTCATCACGATTGAACATGTACAATATTATTAAAGATTTATTGAACTCGAAAACTGGTTCCATCCTTGCAGATGCATATGCATGTGTGGTAGTGTATACCTTGACCCTCATTTCGGAGGGTATTGAGTCCCTTTGATTTTGATTGGATTTGCTACCAGCATATGTATATGTGCCTTGTTCCAAAGTGAATGGCGGGACCTTGAAATGACTGAAGTTCTTAAAACACAGCACATGGATTGGTTACCAAGGAACTCCTGAAATTACCTGCGCTATACCACCGCAAAACTGCATGTAATCTCTTATTTCATTATAAAGGTTTAATTACGCCTGCTAGTGCCTACCTAGGTACCTATATGAATCTTTGATTTATTTATTAGAAAAACGCAAACGTGATTTCATCGACGCCTAATGAGCGTGTGAATTTGTTAATTTTAATTTTTGCGATTCGTTGAGGTGTGAACAGCACATTTTACTCTTTTGGTAGGTAGGTACTTATGATATTTTGTTAGCTTTGGAAGTGCGGTACTTAAATCAAATAAGTTTTTAAATGAATGGTCGATTATTAGTTGTTGTTTTTTTAACAATACATATTATCTACCTGGAAATTAATTTCTAACTCGAAGTGGGAAGATTTTTGGCATTAGGAATATAATTTTTTGTTTGCAGTGCAATCAGGAAATTTTGTTTCCGGTTTGGGAAGGAAGCTGTGAGACCTTTCTTTTGTATTTATTTAGTCAATAGTGGCATGCTCATTGGAACAAGTTTAAACCATGACAGTTCGAACTTTTATGGCGTGGGAGGCACAAGTTTTGTGTACAATTACTTTGAAGGATTTCGATAATTTAAAATGAACACTGCTTGAAGAAGACCCAGCCAGTTTTGTAGCGTCTTCAGAGAGAAGTTTTCTTGTGAAAGGCTGAACATTATATGTGTGCATGCATTCAAAAGATAAGTAGTGTGCCTATCGAGTTCGAGCTTTTGTATAAATAACTCATATAGCGGAAGTGTTAAACGATTTCAGAGGTTACTCTGTAAAAAAATAAGAAAAAAATATGAGATTTCCGAAAGTGGAATCCCATTGTAGTGAATTCGGGTATTTTCCAAATGACTTGTAGTAAGCTGAATACTGGTGGGTGGCGACGGTGTAGAGGTTAGTGTGTTGGCTTGTGACCCGAGCGGTGCAGGTTCAATCCCCATGGGGAACAACAACATACGGCACCCATTCTCAAGCCTCTACACCAAAAGGAGGATTTCTGCCTGGTAGTACAATGGACCGTTACCGAGTCTGAGTGCTCTGGGATTTGGATTTCCTTTTTTTTTAAAAAAAAAAGAAAAAAGAAAAGCTGAATACTGACTTGGGGCGCAAGTAGGGTAGATCGGGGCTAGTTAGCCAAATAAATATAAATCTATTCAAGATACAAATATAAAAGCGGATTTAATGGACGTCGTACTTTTTATTAATGCTTGAAATAACTGAAAATATGCAGTCACAGATGAATAATTTTGCCTTAAATGAAGCAAGGTCAAGTGGGCCGAATGCGTGTTCAAATTTGACGTATCATTTTAAATTTGCCCCCACTTTTTTTACAGCTATTAGATTACACTGTCGTTTTTTCAGGTATGAAGTAAATACATTGCCGTTAGCTAAAATGGATCGGTACAATATTGAGCAACGTATTTTTATTAATAGAACTTTTTTTAAATATGGTGAACGTTTTGCAGAAATTGAAAGAAAATTTCGTTCAAAATACGGTAGAGAAAGTGCTCCGTCAAACCGTGCTATTAAACTTATCATTCATAAATTCGAAGAAACTGGTTCGGCTCAAGATCAGAATAAACACGTAAAGCCTATCATCGTAGTGGCCGTAATGATGTACAGAATATGTGGTTTTAACAGGATGGTGCAACATGCCACACAGCAACGAACTCAATCGATCTTTTGAAAGAGAAGTTTAACAATCACATAATTTCCCGAAGAACAGACGTAAATTGTCCACCAAAATCATGCGATTTAACACCACTGGATTTGTATACCCTATTCTAAGGGTATATTAATTTTGACGCATAGTTTGTAACATTCCTTAATATTGCCCGTAGACCCGTAAAAGTTACTATATTTATGATCAGCATCGATAGTAATGTCGATTTAGGCATGTCCGTCCGTTCGTCTGCCCGTCCGTCTGTCGGCAAAAATTAGGCCTTTAAACTGGGCCTAGAGAGCTGAAATTTCAACCATATACTCCCTAGGGTCCCGAAATAATCAAGTTTATGAATTTTTGAAATCCGCCCGCAGACACGCCCACAAACTCAAAAAACAAAATTTTGGAAAAAATCGAATTTTGAGCTAGAAAGCTGAATTTTTTTAAATATGATCTATGGCTCCTAAAACTGCTCGGGAGATAAAATTTTCAAAATCCGCCCACTGACACGCCCACAATTAAATAAAACAAATTTATTGAAAAACCAAATTTGAGCTAGGGAGCTGAAATTTATAATATATACTCTCTAGGGGCTCTATAAGCTTATTTATAAATATTTTCAAAATCCGCCTACTGACACACCCACAATCTAAAAAAAAACTTTATTTTAAAATTCAAAGTTTGAGCTAGGGAGCTGAAATTTATAATATATACTCTCTAGGGGGCCCTTTATGCTGATGTGTAAAAATTTTCAAAATGCGCCTACTGACGCGCCCACAATTTAAAAAAAAAACCTTTTTTTTGAAAATCCAAAATTTGAGCTAGGGCGCTGAAATTTATAATTACTCTCTAGGGGCCCTTTATGCTCATGTGTTAATTTTTTTTTAAATCCGCTTACTGACACGCACACAATTGAATAAAATAATTTTATTGAAAAACTAAACTTGGAGCTAGGGAGCGTTTTTTTTACAAAAGCTTCGTTTTTTTCGATAAAATCGCTTAAGTGTTATATAAGAAAATATGTAGAGCGTTCTAAACAATTCAGCCATACTTGGACTTTTGTCACGCCCAGTTATGAGGGATAGGAATAAGAATAGGGTATCCAACAGTTCGCCCAAGCGGACTGTAGCCCGTCCCTATGTTTTCTTATGGGTTATCAGTCGCGGTTTCTCTGAACTTAGTGACCCATGTTAGAATTGGGCGTGTTCAATTTGCAGGGCAACTAAAAGTCCCTACTATTACACCCTTTCTCATTGATCGAATAACTCACGTGACTATCATTTGGCAAGTGATGGAGGGTTTACTAGTAGGGAACTCGCAGTTACTTACTTACTTAGGTGGCGCTACAGTCTGGGGTGGACCTGGGCCTCAACCAATACGCCTCTCCAGTTTGCACGATCTTTGGCTAACTGCCTCCAGTTGCGCACTCCAAGTTGGTTGGGATCCCTGTCCACTTGCGTGCGCCACCTAAGGCGAGGTCTTCCTCTACTGCGTTGTCCCTCCGGGTTGGAATGGAAGACTCTTCGCGCCGGAGCGTTGGTGTCCATTCGCTCAACATGTCCTAGCCATCTTAGTCGACTGATTCGCACTTTTTTGACCAGGTCGATGTCGCTGTACAGCTCGTAGAGTTCGCTCTTAAATTTCGAACTCGCAGTTGCCTTGCAAATTTACCGTGCTAATTGATTTCCGATTCGGGACACTTCGCAACGGGGCTACATTGAAGCGATTTCGGAAGACGCGGTAGGTTGCGATCACAGAACATCCGCTGACAGGCCTTGACAGCAAAAGCACGCTCCTCACTGTTCCAACGCATGATGGTGAGCGACCTTGAAAGAAGCAAAACTTTAGAACCCTGCCTTTCGAATGAGACCTCTTCCGCTCCGTTACTAACCCTACATCCTGAGTGACGCGCATTTCAAAAAATTAAGTTATTGTTACATCCCGGCTAGAATCGTTAATAGTTCTCTTTAAATATCTTCGTTCTCTATTATTCTGGTAATTCACTTATTTCAATCAACAATTCATTTTTAAATCAACACGTTTAATAAACAATCAAAACGTTTATTTAATATTGCCATCGTTAAACAATCGAATCTCTTATTTAGATTTTCCTTCGTTACTCTATTATTTTTATTTGCCACTACTGTCATCAATCGCTTAAAATAGCACTACTTCGTCGCTTTTCAAAAGCACAATGTCTTGGGTGCTCCTACGACACCTATTTATATGCCGGGCTAACATTTTACACGGAAAACAACAACAAACCCAAAGTGAAGATGAATAGGTCAGCGCAAGGGTGAACATAAAAAGCGAAGAAAACGTATTGGAATGTCTGTAATGAAATGACACCCAAGTGGGTGTCCGAACCTTGGCTCAGATTTTCAAGGGAATACATTTTAATTTCACCGAAAATCAGATGTTTCATAAAATAGTAGAAACAATACCACCTCTAGTTGAGCATTGTGTATGATTCCATTTGTATTCCGAATTTGACAATTAAATTAAAGCTGGATACAAAAGTGAACATATCGTTTAATTCTAACTCCAATTGATACAAGTTTCCAATAAGACGCTTGTTATGTATCCGAGTAACTGCTCTTCGTGTATTAGAAGGTTCGAGAATGGGGAATGGTATAATTGTTTATAGCACTAAGCAACCGTCTGCTTTCAAATATCGTTATATAGCGTTCGACTAGATAGCGCTTAATTTCACTGTTCGAGCATGCATGCCACATTATGTTGCCGCACCCTGTATTTGCAGCTTGTATCCAAACTAGTCCTTAGCTGTGGTTTTTATCGGCAGTGGCTGTCTATAGAATGTTGTTTTTGTCTGTCTTGTAAGCTCGAATATCATGTGGATATATTTCACAAAAAAACAGCTTATTGTAATGTTCGGCAGTTTGAAAATAATAGAGAAAATTAATTTTTCGCACATTCAATCTAGCGTAGACACAAACACAACCCTATAAATGCTTGGTAAATACGGAGCAGACATTTAAAACTAGCGCTTCTTAGTTTTAAAATCGATATATGATTGGTCGGTAAAAATCGGCCTAATATGACAAAAAAAACATAACCATAAATTAGATTTCTTGTTCACTATGGTAACAGTATTAACATTCATTTGGGCTTGGTTCAAACATTAGGTATGTTCTCTCACTTTTGTAGTAATATTTGTAGTAATGATTCTCAAAATGGCAGTGGTGGGGATAAATTCCCTCACAGGCAGAAATACTTACGAAAAAGTTGGGGAGCGCTTTTGTATTCAAAAGTAGTAAAATGGCAAAAATGGTAGACGTTTTTTTCATAAATTCTGGTGGTAACGTATGACCAATTGGACGTGAAGAACTAAATCTCAACTTCTTTCAAAATAAGTCTTTGTAAACAGTCGGAATGTTATCATGTTGAAATTCCAAGCGTCCCACACTTCACACCACTCACCTTTAAACCAAAATGAAAAACCCAAAAAACTTCATTCATTCGAGTTATTTGTATGTTTCGTGTCATATGCTCGCCTCTTCCTGGTTTAAGACTCTAAATATCTTTACATATTTGCATCCTACAGTGTTATTATAAAAAGTTTTCGGCAGCTCTTCATGTGGCCCATATGACCAGGAAGAGTATCTCCTTCTTCCTTCACAATGAAGCTAGGATCAGGAGTAGATGGATCATTACTTAACTGCATTCTACTGGTCCGCCTTTGGGGTTCGCCGGTTCCAACTGAGCAGGCATCAGCAGGTGTCCCGATTTCGAATCACTTCGCGACTGAGGCCAATCAAATGCTGGTGTTTGCATGTGTGTGATTCAGGAGTTGTATGGCCCTCCTCTCTTTCGCCATTTTTTAAGAATGTTAATTTGGGGGTTCGTAGGATATCTTCTTTGAACTCATCTCGAAAACATTCTTGAAGGGAAGAATGCAATACGCAATCTCTTGAACAAAGGAATGCATTAAAAAATCCAATCTAACACAAATAGTTAAATACAAGGTAATCTAGGAGCTGCACCACTGCAACTCAGCACACAAAAGAATAGAGTATTGAAAAAAATTAATTTGATGTTCGTCGAATCGACAAAGTTTACACAGCTAGGGTAAATATAATTTCGGGTGACACATATTAATGAATCACTTTCCAAAAAAGAAAAAAATTCAAACAGTCAAACCAAAATAAGAATGAAAAATAAATCTGTTCTATCTGAAATACCGCTTAGTCAAGGAAATGCGCCAGAACTGACATGTTGTAGATATTATTTTGTGATAACTTTACAAAGATCAAACACTAGGAGACAGTCAAAATTGACTGACACAAAATTGACAATTATCTCTTACTACAATCGATTTCACTCCTGTAGTCACGGCAGGTTGTTGGTCCTTTATTCCAACAAAAGGATATAACCAAAATTCAACATGCCATCAATCAAGGGAACTCCGTCTCAGAAAGTGTGTTAAGCAGGAGCTCAATCGTTGCAGGTTTCCGTCCAGCCTCTTGGTTATTGGCAATGACTGATTCAGAAGTATTCTCTACCTCACCACAGAAGGCACCGCATGAAAGCGTTGTACTCGTTGCGTCTCTGCTTTCAATTTTCTTTGGTAGGATTTGTAGACCTCCCAGTCATTGTCCGATATTTTACGCTTTACTACATTGAAAAGTTTTTCAACCTCTTTCCTAATGTCGTACAAATTTTTTGTCCGCCACGGAGGAGTCTATTTGATTTTTCTCCTTGTTCTAAAGGCAGAAGAACACAATATTTTCAAACTAAACTAATTATCTAAACGCCCGGCTACATTTCTTTCCACAAACAAATTCATTGGAATCTACATAGCAACTTACTGAGGATAGAAGTAAAAAATCGTTAGCACAAGTTCCCTTAAGCCAACACTGAGGATTTTCGGTGCAATCAAACTCCCTCTTCTCTACTAGTTTTTAAACTATCTGTCTTTCTGTGCATGACTTTCATTCCATGAACTTGTAGCCCAGGCACTTATACTTCCTTTTTTTATTTTGCAGTTCTACTTTGTCTCCTTTTGACCGACTTAGCCTTTAGTGAAGCAAACGTAAGTTCACTCCACTTCGCATTTGAATCGTCAGATTGAATTGCTAATTCTACCTTTATTTCCACTTAACAGAATCGAACGCCTGCTCGAGTACTGGCAAAACAAACTGGTGCCGCTCAATTCGAAGAGCACATTGAACAGCAAACGAACAACGATTGGAATGAACATCATCATCGTCTAAGAAAACGATCCTCGGACGAGGATCTGGATTATGAGGTTTACCAAGGAGTTGTGGGACGACCTGGGATTGACTTCCCCATATATCCGAGGATTCCCCAAACTACATTCAGTTGTAGATCATATGGAAATGGATACTTTGCTGACCTGGAGACCGGTTGTCAGGTATAATTGACTTTATTTTTGAAGCAGGCCTCCGCCTACAAGTATTTTTTCTTGCAGGTTTTCCACATCTGCGAAGAGGGACGTAAAATATCCTTCCTCTGTCCGAACGGAACGATATTCCAACAAAGCGAACTCACATGCGATTGGTGGTTCAAGGTGAACTGTGCCGGTTCACCGAGTTTCTATGTGGAAAGTGCTGAAATTCTAAGTAAGGCTCGAAGGCAGCGTGTGAGGCCTAATAAGGGTTTCACGAACAATAACAAGTTGGCGGAGGTGGTTCCACTTAGCAAAACATACAAAGAATCCGAGAGGAGAATCGATTCGAATGAAAATCCATCAGTGGAGAGTTTGGACTTTGAAGATATTTCCGATGACAGATCACAGGATAGGTCGACTGATAGGTCAAATGACAGATCGCCTGATAGATCTAATGACAGGTCAGGTAACAGATCAAACAACAGATCAAATGGTAGATCGAATGGCAGAGCAAATAGCAGGCAAAGTGGACCAAATGACAGGTCGCACAGCCGAGCTAATGACAAACTGAAACAAGATAGACAAAGATTACAAACAAATCCTCCATTGGAAGAAAACAATCATCACAGCCCTAACGAGCCAGAGTTGCAGATCACCGCTGAAACTGGATCATTTGTCAATGATGCAAGGCGAAATAGCTATGTAAATCCTGAGAAAACGCTGAATAAAGAGAGGGAATTTGTTTCTGATAAGGAAAGCAATGTTCCATCTCCAAGGGCTCAAAGCACAGGCAGAGGTAATCAAAAAAATGACTTTAACGACAAACTGAAAACAGCAAAGAAAGTAAATGACGAAAATCCCAGCGGTTTCTATATAACAGCCAGACCTGACACATATAATAGTCCATCAACAACTGGAAAGGTAAGTTACTTTACAACTGCCCAACCTGAAATATACACAAGCAGAAACTCCTTGGATGGTCCAGCTGCTGGCGACAAACAATTAGTGACAGCCGAAATTGGAGATCGCAACACGCAAGACACACACAGTACCCGTAAGCCAGAACTCTTTGAAAATGGGCCGAGTCTTAAGAGTACCGTGACGTCATCATCATATCCGGGAACTTACTCCACTGCAAGAAAATTAAACTCAACTCGATCGACGCCGTTTTACACACCGACTGTTCCCTCAGTAGTTAGATCGAAGCCAACTGAATCGAAGACCTACTTCGTAAACGTCAATACTGATGAAGTCGCAACTTTAAGAAATGGTGTCGACGATGCAACACCTAGGCCTATTATTCTTGGCATGAGACATGATAACTCAGAAATACACCGTTTCCCACTCTTTTCCAATGGAGATCTTAAAATTCAGCTTCCGGTGTATTCCCTGCAGAATCCCAACTCAGACGGACTTGGATCGAAATCTTCGACCTCCGGACCAACTTACCTTCCAAAGCGCAGGCAGGACAATCAAAATGAGTTTGTAACTCCGGCAAATGTTGAAAATTCAGTGGACGGCAATGTCAAGGGTATTCTCAAGATGGTTGATGTACTTAAGGAGACCATGAAGACCAGCCTTGATGATAAGAATAACAGCCCTCGTGTTGGCTTGGACATTCCACCTTCCTCGGGTCCAGGAACATTGGTTTCGCTAACGAACTACTTCGCCAATAGTGATCTTACCACAACTGCAGTGAGTTCAGAGGAGGAGAAAGTAACCACACCTGTGGTAGACATTTCAGCGGTTCTCGTCACTAATAAGACGTCTGGAAAGTATTTGAATTTATTCGGAATAGGGCAGAACGATGAGGCTGAAGGTCAGGCCGATACCTATTCACCAGCCACAACCGCTGTTCCCAAAATCCTCGAAAATCCGACAGTAATTGGTGACTTTAGCAGAACTACGATTCGAGATTTGGCGCAGAACCCAGAGACACGTAAAATAGCACAAGTCTTCTCAAATGCGATTACGAAGTATATTGAAGATCCGGAAACATTTAGAAAAGACCTAATTGACATAAGGCCTACTGAACCAACTGGAAAACATTCCAGTGGCTCCTTTACAACGCCCAGTCCCAACTTCAACGAAGGAGGCAGTGTGACTGTAGTTACAGATATTTCTTCTGGTGATGGCCTTAGCAAAGAAACAACGCAATCATATTTAACATCGACAACGGAAAAGTACGACACGTCAACAAATTCCGCAACCGAGTCTAATGGCATTGCAAAGGAAATCAACGATCAATTCGATGTTTCAACTCATGTATATGATTCACTCTCAACAGAGTCTACTGAAGCCACAACCTATCGAGGTAGTCGGCCCTCAACATCTAGACCTGTCATCGATGCAAGTCTTTCATCCGAGCTTCTGCCACCCAGCCATGATGACGAACAAGAACATGAAACCCTACATAAGGTGCAGAGTCAATCTTTTGTTGAATCCTACAACGATTTGGCGAAGGGTCCGAAATCGGTATCCTTTGAAAAAACCAAGAACCGCTTTGATGTTTCAGGAGAAAAGACGACAACGGCAGGCAATCCTTGGTTGAAGGATCAACCTCGGACATCAACTACTCAAACCAATGTTGGCACAGCAACAGTCCAATACCCACGCGATGCCGAAAAGTCCACTGAAAATCCCTGGACGCAGCTTATCACTACGGAAAATAATAATAATATTGATACTTCAACTGTCAAAGTGGCAGCAACCCCATGGAAATACGATGGCAAAAATAAAATTGCAAACTCAGATGTCGTCGTTTCAATTACAGAAAGCACAAGCGATCACAAAGAGAAACCGGAAGATAAACCATGGACCCTTACCCAGAGCCCTGTCAAAGGTGATAAAGTGGCACCTCCCGCAAATCCCTGGCTAAAAAATCTGCCACAAAAAGTGAAGCCCACCGAAAGCCCCTGGTCACAGATTACACAATCAATTTACCTCGATCCGTTGACAATCAATGACGGTCTTATGCGAGAACAGAAAACAACGACACTCGGTCCTTTCAATGCTGTCAATACGGATCGCAGCCGATTCGAAGATGCCTCGCAGTCCGAAGAAGGTATTGATGACATCTTAAATAGCCCCGAACTGTCTTCTGAAAGTCTGCCAAGAGATAGCGGCCTCCAAAGAATTGCCAACAAAATATTCGGTGGACTCAACGAAACCGAAGCGGTTCACCTTCAAAATGTTATGAAAAAAGCCGAACGCAATCAAAGCGTCTTAAAACTGTTGCTACTTCTCATTCAAACTTGCGATGATCAAAACGGCAGAGCACTAGAGAAATCCCGCAAAATGCTCCTCAACGCTCTAATCGGCATGGATGGCAAGCCAAAATCTAACAAAAATAACGCTCAAATGTCATGGACGACAAATAAAATACCTGTCACTACTTACCGTGGAGTATACAGTACTGTCACCAATCCCACAACCACGCTACCTTCAAGCGAAGGAACCACTAAATTTGAAATTCGTGTTGCAGATCCCGAAGAAGAGGACAACGTCATCAACACAACCGCGAAGGCTGTTTCATCGGAACGACAACCAAAAAGTTACGACAACCCGAACCGATCATCCGATGAGAGAGCCTTGGAACTCCTTAAGTCACTGTACTCGTTAGCATCGAAATTTAGTAGACGATGATTTCGAAAAATAATATAAGCACCGAAAAATGTATATCCTAAATTAATTAAACAAAACTATTATAAACTTTCAGCATGTTGCCATCGAAATCAAAATGGCCACCAATTACATGTGCAGATTTTAGTTTTTACAAAAAGAGGTTCGACTACTGGCATAAACAATTTGAATTGTTTATTTAGACAAGAAAGAAAAAAAATATTAATTGATTATACTATTTGACACATGACAGTTGAAAGTTAATTTATCTAAACTAAACAATTAAGGGTTTTGATATTAAAGTTTACGAAAAGAAGGTTATTTTAAAAAAGAATCTCACTTAGTCTGCTCGCAAGAAAAATAAACAAATTATGAAACTTGTAAATATTGTTATTCTCTTATAAAACAAAAAAAGACAATAGATTTTGTTCTTTTTATTTTTACTGTAACTATAAAAATGATGAAAGAAGAAAATACTCCTAAAATTGCTTCGCATTTTTTCCCCTTGTATTAGCTGATTTAGTATGTAAACATTTTGAAATATTGTAAATAATTAAAATTTAAATAAATGTTTTTTTTATTATTTTTATGTATATCGATGTGTTTGAAGGAATCGCTTTTATTTCTAGGGATATTCTTCGAAATAATCGAATTACAAAGAGCTGTATTGTCCACTTTCCCTGGACTGTGTCCACATCAGTGCCGATTCATATTTGAAGCAAAAAAAAGTGCTGATCAGTACATGGCGTTCATTCAAGTCAATAGATGTTAAGTGTACAAGTTAAGGAAAAGGCACAGATTGGAAGAGAAAGAATTAAATTTTTATTTAAATTGACAACAGATTAACTATCATATTGGAAGAGTGAGTGGCTTGAGGCAAACTTAGCGCCGCGTTGAGAAAAAATAAAAATTTGTGCATCCTCTTGACATTTTTAAGACCAATTTATTAATACAGCACAAAATTGTCAGAAATAAGATTTGAATCAAAAAAAAAGCTCGGCTTCACTTACAAGCCTCTAATCGCTTTTCTTCCTTTCCTCGTTTGCTGCTGCGATTCAACAAATTCACCTCCTTTTTGCAGCACTTCTACATTTTTTGGAGATACATTGACATTTGCAACTACCACACCTAATTCGCAATCTTCTTCATTTGAGTGAATACCCATTTCGGCACCATTCTCTTCACCGGCAACATCTAGGCTTTCCTCAAGAAGTTCCATTTGCGTCTCCAAAATTTCAGATATTAATTGAATTTGCCGTGTACGATCATCGCCATTAGTATTTCTGATCTTAGGTTTGCCAAACAGACTACCTCCACCTCTGAGTCTTAACACCGCACTCTTGTCAGTCTTCGTTTTGAAAAAATTCAACCAACCGCTTTCGATAAACTCTCTTTCCAAAAAGTGCAAAAATGTATAATGGTCCTTCATATCCGACCTGTCAAGATCTTTCTCTTTTTCTTTTGCAAAATTCAAACAGACAACAGTAATGAACATATTCAAAAGAAATATCGTTACAATAACTGCTAACAACACGTATAAGATGAATCCAATCACTTTGCCACCGTAATTCATTTCCGAATGATCGATCGATGAACCAAATCCACATGACATTGACATTAGCGTTGTAACACTCTTTACAAATCCAGCAAAACTTGCCGAATTGCTGCCATTAATAATGAACGAACTTAGCCCGATGGCGGTAAGGAAGATAGCAATGAAAAAGGTTGTAGACGCCAACGGCCTCTTTGCCTGATGTAGAGTGTTTGTCAGTACCCGGAAAACTCGAGCGAACTGAAGAATTTTCCATAATCTGACGGTTGTCAGAGCGATAAGAAATGCAACTAGCATCGTGCATGTATCATCAATAAATGCGGCCTGATAAAATGGAACAAATTCATTTTTCTTGCTTCCTTTTAGTTCCCGTAAAAGTTTTTTGACGCACACCTCTCGAAGCCACAGTCCGAACCCAATGAAAATATTAAGACACACAATTGTCATGTCCACATAGTTCCAAGATTTTGAAAGGTAGTCTTTGACTGAAGATGAAAACCACATTTTCAGAACCACATCAGCCAGCACTCTCATTAAAATGTGAAAATATAAAAGAATCGTCACGAGAACATACCACTTTAAATTGTCGATATTGAAGAGCAACTTCAACGTCTCGATCTTGTCCGTCATAACAAATGAATCAAAATTTGTTTGTTCGGCGGAAATTGTAACCAATGTAAACACATCCGCGTCAACATTATACAAAGTGAACTCGATGACAATAACCGCTGTGAGCCTATCAATCCAATTGTTGTTGTGCAAGAAATCCAAAACCCTGTGACTGTTGACGGTATTTCTTCCCAAAAGGGTCACGTATCCACCGCGTGGCTGATAGTGCAATTTTCCTGTTCTTTGAACACCACCCGTTTGCGCGTCATTTTGGTATTGCCAAGGTTTAAAAATTCTCCAAAATTTGTCCATATATGGAAGCGGTGGGACTTCCTTCGACCAACCAGGTCCAAAAGCGGCTGTTTCGTAATTTAATATTTTTTTAAGACTCTTACGCCTTATTTGCCTGAGTCTGACAACACCAAGTACTTTGGCAATTTGTAAATTCATCCAACCGCTTTCAGAAAAGGATTTACCATTGTACGATTCACCATCATTGAATCCTTTAATGATGGTTCCGTTAATGTATTTGTATAAGTCATCAACGGTAACAATAGCGCTCATTGAAGAATGGCTAAATTTCGGATTTCTCAAAACGTCCTTTATTGTTCGGGTGTTGTAATATTGCAAAGGATCTCTTGTTCCAATCACTAAAATAATTAGAACTGCAAAGTAGCCACCAAACAAAACGAGGTCATTGAGAATTTCCTTGTATTTAAGGGTCATGTCTTTGTTGCGCTGGTAAAATGTTGGTCCGAGATCAAGTTGGGACTTAAGTGCGGTGATACGGCGTTTAAGGAATTCTTTTCGATTTGGACCGCCCACAAAAATTGGCGTTATTTCGTCCGTCCAAGGAAAATGACTTAAGCCAGCGTAAAGTGTTGCTTTAAAGAACATCAATATGACGTCTGCGAAGAAAATTTGATAGATAAAGACAAAAGCGAGCGTTGTCAGAAGGGTGTTAAATTTTTTCTTTTCATAGCGAAATCCATTTAAGTATGCACAGGAAATGAGGGATAGAATACATACACTTGATACAGTGACAGCAAGCTTCCAGGATTTTACAAGATAATTGTGTGATTCTGACATTTTAAGGAAAACTTTTGATAAGAATTACGTGGGCGAGTTGATTGACAATAAATGTTGAATGACAGGTATCTTTGTGAAGGCTTTATCAAATATTCTGGCCTGGACATTACGTTATCAACTACATAGCTACCAATGGGGAACTAACCTCGCAAATTTTGCGCTCCGGTTAAAAAATATCCCAATTTTGATTCCATTCTTTGGCAGATATTCAGCTTTTAGTCTATCTCTCGAGAACGTATTCTAACATGATAATATGTTCACACATTGATTGAATACGATCGTGAACTTTTACTTATGTCGTTTTTCATTGATAATCTGGAAGAACTCTCCGATCCGGGATGCCAATGGAACACGCAAACACATTTCATTTGAGTTTGAGGTGCCTCATCGTCCGAATATTTCTCAAGATCTTAATGGAAGTTCTGACTTTTTTTTTGCAAATTCCTTCGGTTAAAGTTCAACGACAATCGCGTCATCTTTTTTTTTATTATGATGACGATGAAGATGATGGATGATAGCAAATTAATATAAGTCATGGGAATATAATTTTTTGCTAAAATTGTTAATTATTTTCAGCGTGCCTCGTCAAAATTAACAAATGCAGCACAACAAAAATGGCATTAGCCATTTATTATTTTTGAATGTGTGAGTGCTTCTGGTTTTGATTCCGTATTTAAATCCAGAAGCAAATTTCTCTTCTTATCACAAAAGAACTGGCAATGGAACACTTTTAGAAAACTCCGGAAACATCCCGTGCTACCAATGAATAACGACATAAACTTTCTAATAATAATGACGACCTGTCAGAACAACAACAAATTCGTTCGAGTAACATTTATCACTTAATATCAATATCATCTTCTTTGTAATAAGACATTCTACGCATAGACGTCAGCAGAATAATGCAATAAGCTTCTCCGTGTGCAACCAAACAAGATCTAAATAGACGATATTCAAATTCATATACGTCCAATAAAATGACTATGGAGGTTCAATGTGAATATCGATTGCGCGCACAAATTCGCAGATGCCATCCACTTATATGTGTACCTACTTTGAGGTAGATCTAATAACAAAATAATCCTTGAAATTAGAATAAAATGGAAATAACAATAAATCTCCTCTATACAGTTGGGAGATATCAATTTGAAAGCATGAGTGCGCTAGTTCAATACCTTTGACGGCAAATTGAAATATACCTCCTTTACGTAAGCATTGAAGTTCAATATGTTGCGTAAAGTGCATTAACAGCTAACGATATGTAACGTTCAAAATTTTGCATATACGTAAATTGAGTGAAGAAATTGTGCTCAGTCGTTAGAACCTAGAGCGATGAATGAAAAGAATTCAGAACTGCCTTCGCTTATTTATTTATTTTTGCAAAATGAAAGACTTTCAATACCTGTTTCAGGGAAAAAATGCTTACTTCACTTTGGCTGAGTTCGTAATTGTAAAATTCCGCAGTACTGCCAAAATTGCGTTCATAAATGTAAACAAACAGCATGAGCTATGCGTGAGCATGGCAACACTTCTGTTCATAAAAGTAAAACGACAGTCAATTTGCGGTCAAGTTGGCATTTGTTTTTATTATGTTGCTGAATTTGCACGAAAATGGCGGAGGAGCAAATGTGAGTATTATTTTAATCTGAGTCCAAACTGTGGTCTGATGCTGACACCAAACTACTCATTTCAATTCGGTTAGGAATGGAATCGGAATTTGTAGCTGGGCAGAAGAAATGGACAAATGGTTTTGAAAAATGTCATCCGGAAATTCCTTGACCGTTTTTAGAAAACTTTTATTTTTTGGCATATGCCTTATTAACATCATTCTAAAGCTTAACATTTTGCTTCTTCTTGGGTTTTTTAATTTTCTTATTTCTGTCAATTTGTGTCCCATGTTTTCAAAAACGGTTTCCTCCGCAAAGCTTAGAACAATAAGTTTTAAAATATTTTTGTTGATAGCCATTTTTTAAATGTATGTACTACAAATCAAAACAAAAGCTTCTAACAAATAATTTATATTTCTCATTTTGTCAACGTTTGCTATTATGAACTCATTTTAAACAAAGTATGATGACTGCACACATGCAGTTGTAATTGTGTTCATAAACGTATTTGGGTATATTTTAGGCAGGGCATGGGCAACAAAGCCTGCAATTACGAACTCAGCCTTTGTTTTGCAAAAAAAAAATTCAGATTGCAGAGTATTTTTTTCTAATTTGAATTTCGAACCGAGATTCACGCCAATAGCAACATTTGACATTTTCCACTTCATTTCGCAGGTTATGGGACTTCTACCACTTAAGTGGTATTTCTACCACTTTTTCCAATTTCGAAAATTATACTAACCCGAACTCGAATTCTATCACCTTTTGGCCATCGCTAATTATATTCCCTCTATATCATTTTACTAGTTTACACAATTATCACAAACACTCCCCCATTAGTTTTTCCTTATAAGTATTTTATTCAAGTATTTTATTTAAAGTTCCAGAGAAAAATCCAGGAATTTGACAAAAAGATTTCGAAATCTCATCGAAGTGTTGGTATTGCACACTTACTAGATTTCGTTTGATGTTTACACGCTCGTACTTCTCTGGAATAGGGGATCTGATCTGATTCAAACACTTTTTGTTGAAGTTCTTGTTTAGATTTTTGTTATTTTATTGTAATTAATAAATGAATTATTTACAATTGAAAAGCGTTTTTTCTTTTCTACCACCTTTTTTCAGGCTATCTGCCACCATTTTTCATTTGCCAAGTCCGAACACTGCTGTGAAAATGAAAATTATATAACAATACAATTCATACGAGTATGTTTTTGCTTTTGTAGAAAACAACCAGTTCTTTTAATTTGAAAACAAATAAGCTATCATAAGTCGAACACACAATTACAAAAAGGAACTTTAAATATTGGAAAACTAAAGAATCCTCCATTCAAAAATTTAAAAATGTTTGCTCAACAAATTAGATTCATTCACTGACTTAGAAGATCGTTCAAATCCATACAAATTTTAACGATATTTAAAAAAAAATACATAAAAAAAGCCAAATTGTAAAAAAGGATATAGTCTACTTATTTTGTTATGCATAACTAGTTTTTTAAGTATTCTATCGTAAAAAAACGCCCCTAAAAACTGGGGTTAAGTAAAAAAATTTGGAATGGAGATATTGTTACGAACGATTTTATCAACTGGACTTTCAGTTCCATTGATCTCTTCAATAAAACGTTATTTTTTTGAATTAGTGGGTGTTTCAATGGGCGGATCGTAAACATTTTTACTGGTCATTGCTGTCGTTACTTGCGCCCATACAAAGATCGCAATAGATAAGCTCAAAAAGGTACAACGGCCTGCGCGCCTAGGTATCTCCGCAGCCATGTAAACCTACCCAACAGTTGCCATAGAGAAAAGGATTAACACCTCGCCACGTACACATTCAAAAAGTGTCACGGTCACAGACCACCTTCACTAAACACTATGCGTCACTAAACGATTCTCCACAGAGATTCCCAAGAGAGAAGCATGGGGTAGTAGTAACCCACCAAACAGCCATAACGTCATAAAGTGGTATACGGATCATTCTAAAAAGGAATCGGGGGTAAGAGCCGAAATATACGGACCAAATACATGCATAACGATACCTATGTGAAAAAGTCCCAGCGTATTTCAGTCAGAGCTAAACCATTCAAGAATTCGCCAGCAAAATCAATACATGTGGCATTAAAGAGCCATTCAGCTCTTCAACAATGCCTACAAATGTTTAAATTTGATTCGGCATGATATCAAAAACCTAGTAGGTTACCTCACGGGGGTTCGGTTGAAATCAGTCTCCCTAACCTGCATTCCTGCCAAAGAAAAGAGGGCAAATTGAGGTTCGATTGAATCAGTCACTTTAATGTGTGCTCCTTTTCGAGGGTTAGATAGGACACTTGGGGTTCGATTGAAACAGTCACTCTAGGGTTCGATTGATACTATCCTGCCGCTGAGCAGACACAATTAACGATAGCCATGTTTCTTTGCACGCGGATATAGGGATAATTTGAAATTTGCATGTAAAATACAACAACAACTTATCCTATATACGCTAACTTTAGCGGGGATAGCTATCGCCGCTAGGTCCTTTAGCAGGGATAAACAGTGCTTCCAAAATCCTTTTTTTTCGTTTCTGATGAATCCTTTCGATGAATTTTTCAGGAAATGTCAAAGTTTGACAACCCACCGACCACTCACACATCCCGCCGAATTTTTTATTCGTGATTTTATTATTATTATTTTTCAAACCTCATTTTAAGGGTAATTGAATTTAGCAAATCTGTTAATGTGAAATTGTTTTTCATAATTTTAGAATATGCTTGGCATCAATTTCAATTGGCGGAAGTAAATATTTTTCAATTTCAGGATTTTCAATACAAATTTCTTAACTACAACTTACAGCTGTGTCACGGTGCATGCCATAGGAGCATGTGTGCTGCCAATTTTTTTTTTTGATGGATTCTTAAGCGGCGATAGTCGTTTTCTGATGCAATCCCTATATCCGCGTGCAAAGAAACACGGCTGATAACTGAACACCTCACTCTGCTTCTCTTCCTTGGTCTGATCTCTGAGGTCAGGGTGTGTACGACTTCTACTCTGCACCCTCCGACTATATTAATAGTAGCATCCTCAGCATCACTATTTCACTGTAAGGTCCAGACCGTGTAACTGTCTGTAAAACCATTATCTCTGTCACACCCCACAGATGAAACAAATGCGCGCATCCAACAGCATCCAAGTGCGATACAATATAGCGTAATTCGTGCGTTGCTCCCGGCCCATGACGTCAAAACCGCGTCACAAAGCAACAAAATTCAACATAACTTTGAAAGATCCTATGTGTTCGGCATGGTGCTTCGGGCAGACTCTCCATTGCGCTATCTTGTTCAGTTGTATCATGGTTTTAGGGGGTGTTAATGTAACGTGAGTCGTAAAGTTATGATGATGCATCAACAAAATAGTAGATATTCATTTAAAATTGGTTTTTCTCAACAAATTTAATTTTGAGTTAGATTTTACTATCACATAGTTGTTAATTAATTTTTAACAAAAAGTTATTAAGTATTTAGTTTTGGTATAAAAAATATAATTAAATATGATGCACTAAGCGTAAACATTATCCATACTGAATTTAGTAAAAAAAGTCGGTCATCTGTTTTTGGATCTTGTTTTTCTCCAAAAGGCTTCCTACTGCATTTTCCCTGTTTCGTCTTATGATACTAATGCCATTTTGGCTAATAAGCTCACAACGCAACGTCGTTGGCATTTTTTCGAGAGACTTGTCATGCGGAGCCACTGCAGAATTGTTCAACTATCGCATATTTGTCCTTAAGTGATAAATACTTACTTTGGTTTTTTGAGGACACTTGACGCATAAAACGTATAAGCTTAAAACAAAGAGCGTGCAAAACTAATGAGTAAATGAATGAATTTTAAAGCTATGGCTTAGCCGTCAGCTTGGTTAGCAAAATGCTTATACATGTACATTTGTAACTTTAACAATATAGTTATTTTTTTTTTAATAAACTTAATCAATCATAATACTCTGCTATTAATAGCGACCTGTATTTGTAAATGGATTTAATATAATAAAATAACTTTTTTCCAATCACACTCGTTCAGAATTTGTATTGTCTCCTGCATGGTAAGGATTTTTTTTCCGAAGTAAGCTAGTCTTTGTGGTTTGTAGAATGGACAAACACTAATAATGTGAAAGCAGTCTTCTTTCGCTTTTAAGTTGCAAATATTACAAAACTGGTTGAAGCTTCCATTATATAGGCTGCCATTTAAACCAATCAGCTCACATCTTGCTTTGAAAATAAGAGATATTTCACTATAGTTGAGTGAGTCATTGAAATAGTTCTTATCCTTTAGATTGAAGTTCAAGTGAGAATACAATACTCTGCTATCTGATTCACGAGCTTTCTTTATAAATCGCGCACGAATAGCATCTTCATTTTTATTTATTATTCGATAAAGTTGGTTCTTCAAGTTGTCCAGGTTGTTTAGATCGAATGAAATAGTTTCTCCACACGCGTTTCCAATTCTTAACCATCTTGACGCCCACCAGTCCTTGTTTCTTAATTCATAAGATAGCATTTTTTGGTTATTCGGGAGTCTGGATACGAACCTATTTTAATGATGTAATCCGCTTGCGATTTGAGAGTGCTTGTAAAAAGCATTGGAAGACCCGTTTAAAATAGATTGTGTAGTTCGGGGATTTCATTGGTAAGTTGAATAATTTTTTTCAAGAAGTTCCTATGAAATTTCTCGATTACTTCGTACTCGTCTGATCCCCAAACTTGAGAGGCGTAACAAAGAGTTGATTTAACAACTGAATCGAACATTCTGTATTTCGTTGAAAGGAGAATCCGTTTGTTTGCAAAAACATTTTTCCATGATAGATTCACTAAGCTATGGGAAGACTTGGCTTTATCCGTTAGATGTTTACCAAATTCTACGGTTGGGTTCAGTTTCACTCCTAAATATTTGAGTTCCTTCACAATCTCTAATCGGCTTCCATTGTGAAACCATCTATTTCCACTTTGCACTCGTGGTGAACGGGAAAAGACCATAATTTTAGATTTTTCGGTGTTGATGGTTAGTCCCCATTTTTTGCAGTAGCTGGCTAGACGATTTATCATCAATTGGAGATTTTCAGGAGATTCAGAGAGTAGAACAAGATCATCGACATACTCGTATATCAAGACATTGACCACGATATTAGCAATTCGTACTCCACCAGGTAAATCTTTTTCTATGTCGTTTATAAATAGAGAAAACAATAAGGCACTAAGAGGACATCCTTGCTTTACACCAATCTGTGTTTTAAACCATTCTGAGAAATCCTTTCCATTCCAGACTGCTGCACTTGTTTCGGCATACATTTTTTTAATGTTCTTAAGAAATTTTGTAGAGATACCCAACTGAGACAGTTTATAGAAGAGTGCACTTCAGCTAACAAGATCAAAAGCTGCCTTGAAATCTACAAAAAAACTATACATTTTCTTGTTTCTGGCTTGAAAGGCTCTTATAAGCGAAGATAATGTGAATATTTGGTCAACGGTTGAAAAGTTTTTTCTGAATCCAGCTTGACGCTCTGTCAGAATATTTTTTTCATCTACCCATTTTTCTAATCGTCCTACAAGTATGAAACAAAATATCTTGGCTGACACATTCATGAATGAGATTCCCCTGTAGTTTTCTACGTTTTCCAGCGAACCCTTTTTGTGGATGGGGAATATTACAGACTTCTTAAACGATGAAGGGATGTCTGTACTCGAGAACACACTGTTGAAGAGAACTTTCAAATAGTTGATTAAGGTTGGACTAGCATTTTTGTAGAATTCGTACGGAATCCCATCTTCGCCTGGCGCCTTTCCATTTTTGGATTTCATGATAACAGCATTAATTTCGTCAGTTGTTATCTCACCATCTAGGGAATCGTCGTAAATGAGCGGGTCTGCATACGAGAAAAAAAGGTTTGAGTTATCCAGAAGAAGATGTTTAAAATATATGAATAGATCATCAGCAGATACTCTTGTACCTATTTGATAAACTGTACCATTAATCTCCCTTGCTATTCTCCAGAAGTCCTTCGAAGACTTGGTTTGACTAAGTAAGAGAGCTTGCCGATTATCGAAATCAGTTTTCTTAGCTAGGCATAGATTTTTGTAGTGGGTATTCACTTGGTTATACCACTTTTTAACATCAGGGTCGTTACAAGTTCTCCAGACACGCAAAAGGGCAAATGATTTCTTCCTAGCATTCATGCATTCTCTATCAAACAATTTTTGTTTGAATGGTGACCTTATATTTGAAATGTTATTCGAAAACTAATGATAGACAACACAAACAAAGAAAAAGAGCAGTCAGACAATCAGTAACAGTTAAAGCAAAGAACAACAACAGACAAAGACGATACGAACTGACTTGCAACAAACTAAGAACTGTACAAGACAAGATGTTTTACTAAAGAAAACAAATTTCAAGTCAAAGCTTGCTCGAATTTCACTGCAACCTTGGAACAAAAATTTGTTTCTCATGTTTTAGAGTTTTTATAATTGGTTCACGTTTTAGAGATGTCAATGTTAAAAACCAAAATCTGTTCACGTTATCCGGTGTTCACGCTGACGAGAGTCTACTGTATAAGACACAATAACCACTTCAAGCAATTCGTAGTAAAGCTAAAGACCCAATGCACAAATTATTAAAATACTCTTAAATATCCATGAAGTTAATGAGCTTTGTGTCTTTGACCAAAAATTCTATCTATATTGCCTTGTTTTAGAATTGTTAATTCTTTTACTGTTTCAAGCTACTAAAACATATTCAAATGCATGAAAAACTTCCCAAAAAAAGGGCAAGGAAAGACAAAATTACTTCCCCTCAACTGATAAAGCTAAGAAATATCGGTCTGCACTTTTGAATGAAAGCATACAAGACTTTTCACTTTGTTGTTGTATTTTTAGCAATTTTCCCATGCAGATACGCACTAAGAATATCACTGCAGCGCCCCCCAAACAGCGATTGTCGTAAAAAGCGACCAAGCGACTCATAAGGCTGTGGGTTGACACGACTAGCGATCAACGGTGTCATAAGAGGTCGATCGAACGACAATCAATTAAGGGAGCGTACATTTGACGAAATCGTAGAAAGAGGCTGGCCTAAAAATCTCTGGATCACACAAATCCAACAACACTAGTATTTGATTGGCTTCATTGATTAAGTGATCCGAAACCGGGAGGCATGCCGATGTTTATTGAGGTCGAGTAGGGGAACCCCACAGGCGGACCAGTAGGGATGCAGTAAAGTGGGAGGGTTGTGATCCCTCTAATTCTGAGCATAACCTCGTTGTAAAGGAAGAAGAAGGAGAAAGTTGTAACGTTATAACTGTTTTTCTTTGTGAGTAATCGGCTTATTTTTATACCCTATTCTAGGGGTATATTAATTTTGACGCATAGTTTGTAACATACCTTAATATTGCCCGTAGACCCCTAAAAGTTACTATATTTATGATCAGCATCGATAGTAATGTCGATCTAGCCATGTCCGTCCGTCCGTCCGTCCGTCCGTCCGTCCGTCCGTCCGTCCGTCGGCAAAAATTAGGCCTTTAAACTGGACCTAGAGAGCTGAAATTTTAACCATATACTCTCTAGGGTCCCGAAATAATCAAGTTTACGAATTTTTGAAATCCGCCCACAGACACGCCCACAAACTCAATAAAACAAAATTTTGGAAAAAATCGAATTTTGAGCTAGGAAGCTGAAATTTTTTATATATGATCTATGACTCCTAAAACTGCTCGGGATATAAAATTTTCAAAATCCGCCCACTGCCACGCCCACAAAAAAATAAAACAATTTTATTGAAAAACCAAAATTTGAGCTAGGGAGCTGAAATTTTTAATATATACTCTCTAGGGGCCCTTTAAGCTCATGTATAAATATTTTCAAAATCCGCCCACTGACACGCCCACAAATAAATAAAACAATTTTTTTGAAAATCCAAAGTTTGAGCTAGGGAGCTGAAATTTATAATATATACTCTCTAGGGGCCCTTTAAGCTCATGTATAAATATTTTCAAAATCCGCCCACTGACACGCCCACAAATAAATAATTTTTTTTTTTTGAAAATCCAAAGTTTGAGCTAGGGAGCTGAAATTTATAATATATACTCTCTAGGGGCCCTTTATGCTCATGTGTTAATTTTTTTTTAAATCCGCCTACTGACACGCCCACAATTAAATAAAACAATTTTATTGAAACACCCAAGTTTGAGCTAGGGAGCGTTTTTTTTGATAAAATCCTTTAAATGTTATATAACAAAATATGTAGAGCGTTCTTAACAATTTAACCATACTTAGACTTTTGTCACGCCCACTTATGAGGGATAGGAATAAGAATAGGGTATCCAACAGTTCGCCCAAGCGGACTGTAGCCCGTCCCTATGTTTTTTTTTTATTTTGCAGTTTACTATTTCGGTTTATAAAAATAAATGCTTGGGATACCGAAAAGAGGATTCGGATAGTGCAGCGGTACCATGCTTTGAAGTCCGTCATTTCCGTCCAAAGGGAATGGACCATTATGAGGCTGGTAAACATGTTTGCCGAATCTGGAAGCATCGCACCAAGACCGTACCATCGAGATCCCTATGTTCGGGTTCAAGAGACAATCGCGGCTGTAGCATCGTCACTTCAGACAAATCCAAGCGTTTCGACTCGAAAATTATCGGCGCAAGTTGGAGTAAGCCGACGGTCATTACAACGGATAATTCATGATGACTTAAACTTGTTTCCGTACAAAGTCCAAATTGCAAGCAAATTAAACCCTCTGGATTTGCCTATTCGCCTCAAATTTTACCAAAAAAGGATTGAAATGACCGAAGAAGACAACAGCTTGATAAATTGCTTGTTTATGTCTGATGATGCCCATTTTGATCTAAACGACAATGTAAATAAGCAAAATTGGCGTATATGGAGTGAATCTAATCCAGAAATATTCCATGAGACGGTACTGCACCCAGAAGGAGTCACTGTGTGGTGCGCAGTTTCATCAAGGTGCTTTGTGGGCCCATACCTCTTTGAAGAAAACGGTGTAGCAGCGATGGGGACCGTTATTTACAGATGTTGAAGGAGTTTTAGAGAGCTGAAATTTTAACAATATACTCTCTAGGGTACCGAAATATTCAAGCTTACGAATTTTTGAAATCTGCCCACTCAAAAAAACAAATTTTTCGAAAAAATCGAATTTTGAGCTAGAAAGCTGAAATTTTGTATATATGATCTATGACTCCTAAAACTGTTCGCGAGATAAAATTTTCAAAATCCGCCCACTGACACGCCCACAATTAAATAAAACAATTTTATTGAAAAACCAAAATTTGAGCTAGGGAGCTGAAATTTATAAAATATACTCTCTAGGCGCCGTTCAAGCTCATGTGTAAATATTTTCAAAATCCGCCTACTGACACGCTCACAATTTAAAAAAAAACTTTTTTGAAAATCCAAAGTTTGAGCTAGGGAGCTGAAATTTGTAATATATACTCTCTAGGGGCCCTTTATGCTCATGTGTTAATTTTTTTAAAATCCGCCTACTGACACGCCAACAATCAAATAAAACAATTTTATTGAAAAACCAAAGTTTGAGCTAGGGAGCGTTTTTTTTACAAAAGCTTCGTTTTTTTTTGATAAAATCCTTCAAATGTTATATAACAAAATATGTAGAGCGTTCTAAACACTTCAACCATACTTAGACTTTTGTCACGCCCACTTATGAGGGATAGGAATAACAATAGGGTATCCAACAGTTCGCCTAAGTGGACTGTAGCCCGTCCCTATGTTTTTATTGGGTTGTGTCAAGCAAAAGGTGTACACAACGAAACCAAGGAATTTGACTAAATTGAAGCAGTCCATTAAAACAATAATTGCGGCGATCCCGACTTCAACGCTTCAGGCCGCAATGAATAATTTTCTGATCAGGTGTCGGATACGCGTGGATGTGTAAGGAGATCATTTGCGGTCTATCATCTTCAAAAACAATGGGTTTATATAAAATAAACTTGAATTTTCTATACAATAAAAAAAGAAAGAAATACATTGATTAAAAAAAAAGTTTATTGAGTTTCTTATTGAAGCACAATCGATGCGCCCTGAACAAAAGAAACCTATTTCAACTTTCCGAAATACCCCGTGCTTTTGAAAAACTAGATACATTTTTGCAAGCGGCAGGACATGCAGTGAGAGAGAGACTTCCAATGTTTGCAATGGGGAATGGGTAGGCAACTAATCGTTCATTGTTTTTAAAGAAGGGTAAGAAACGGCTCCGAATCAAATTGGGTTCTGTGCCATCAATATACTAAACATGATCATCAATTTTATAGAAATAATACCTTAATGATGATGACATTAGGCGTTTTTCTTTTTTAGCCCCGAGCGGGGAACAGAGCGGGGCCCGATCGATCAGAGCTCGCTCCGAACTGAACGTAACCTGAGCGCTCCGAGCTAATTAAGAAACAGAATTGAGCATTTTTTTTTATTAATTTTCAATAGTCAGGTTTTGCTTCTGAAATTGGTGTTTGTCAAGGATTGTTCCATTTAAATTATAATTTCTAGTAAATAAACTATGGAAAAAGCACAAATAATGAATGAAGTCAGCCGCGCTCAGCTTTTCACTCGATGTGCTCGGTCATTTTTAATCGAGCTCATCGAGCGAGCCCTGAGCTAGCTCAGAGATAAAAAAGAAACACAAATTTTGTGCTCAGAGCGCTCTGAGCTAAAAAAGTAACACAGTTCTTTTTTTGACAGCTCAGTGCCCCGCTCGGAGCTAAAAAAGAAAAACGCCTATTGAGGTTGGCCAAGATGAAGATGAGTTGAACACCTTGATGAGCGATGGTCTGAAAAAATGTTTTGGATGCATTTGCCATAAGCTAAGGAACGCAATTCAGTTTTTAAAAAATGTTCCTACTCGAGGGTAGAACACCTTAGTAAAAGAGGTTTGTCAAAGTTATCACCCACCATGATGAATCCCCTAACTATGTTGGAATCCATTTCAAATCTTATAATGGAGAGGACTTGGTGATTTGTCGTAGGTTCCAACAAAATCTGCTTGTTTTTTGGCAGAAGATATATTTTAAAAACAGTTCATTAGCTGTGATCGCGTACTTTCTGATCTTAAATTCATCACATTTGGAAGGGTACACGAACACAGTCAATATTTCTGTAGTGTATATACTACAGAACGTCAGTTGTTTTACCTTTTCAGGCTAACGAATACAATTATAAATAGTCAATCATTTTCTTATTGTATTCGCATTCGGTCAAAGATGGTTCATGAATCCGTTTTTATCACTGTAACATTTGTTGAATCGTTGTTTGATCGTAGAATCTGCTCAATTATATTTCCCCCTCTGACGAAATCTACTATAAGACCTTTTTACCATTTAAGGATCATAATATTATCACCCACACTTATCATGCCATACTAAAAGCTTGTCAGGGTTGTCATATTGCATTAATAAATTCCAGCATAACTTACTTGCATTCGTGCTCAGTCCTAATCGAAGTATCAAGCCAATACAAATAGCCGCCCATTAACGAAGCTCATCATTATTTCCAACCTACAGCTTTTGTAGATGGCTTCAGAGAGTTGATATGGAGTATTCTCAAGAGAATGGCTTAGCAGTGAATGCAAGAGATAAACAATCGCATCTCGTAAATTTTAAACTTCAAATTGCAATGCAAACGCCTGCTACGGACAAAGCAACGTCAAGAAATCTGCAGAATACTGAGAAAAATGTTCTCGGTATAAATAGCCGCAGAAAGTGATGAGTACTTGGTCAGTCTTTACATGTTCAGTTGCATGAGAATACCATAGACCACGGAGTATCTGTAAACCCTGATTTCAAAGAATCCTTCAGAAGTCAATTCCACTTAAATTCGATTTAAGGATCAACTGTCAGTTACTCACGTGACACATCCAAAGCCATGAGACAAATGGAAGCAAACAGAAAAAAGCTGGTGATACTATTCGGTAAGTTGCGGGAGGATTTCGACCCTGAGACTCTCATAAGTTACTGTTTTCCGGCCTAAGATTGATTTAGTTATTGGTGGTGCACTGGCTGCATATCATACGAGCATATAAGTGTTCGACTATCGTGAATATGTGCCTTCTTTCATACGGGAAATTGCGTCTTTTTCCTTAACCATTTGTGGGTCTCTTATTTGCTTTGGAAGTTTCGTTTAATTTTTTTTTTAGTTTTTGTGTTCTAACATGCTTTTGTTTTGCTATCAAACGGTGGAATAGAAGAAAAAGAAATCCGATGATAAATAACTTCTTCGATAAGAATCGCGATCTTGGCCTAATAACTATGTCTGTATTCGGCGGCTTAAGGCGGTTTGTTTAATTTTCTTTTTCTTTTTTCATTGCGGGTTAAGGGGTTAAGTTAAGTTTAACTTTATTCAATTAATTAATTTTGTTGTGTTTTATTTTCAACAGGATTGCTGCTGGCGAGTCATCTTTGCATTGTGAGTACAACGAATTCGTTTTTTAAATGATCTGTCATTAGTATTAAACCATTTAATAGAAGGAAAAGAGTTAATTCAAATTTAATTTTGTTAGACCCGTCCTATATGATTGCTGATGCGTGACCGCCGAATTAATTGATTGAAATGTGAAATAATCGTGAAATGTTAATGAGAAAGACAATTGTTTTTAAAAAGTGCAAAGTGAATGATAAAAGTTGTTCGGGTTTGAAAAATTGCAAAAGAAGATCTACAGATTTGACAAATTAATATTTTCATGACCTATATTTGATTGTTATTGTAGTTTTTTTGAGATAAGAGAGCACGATTGTGGACAGGTGCACTAAGACCTAAGTTGGTCCATTAGCATCTGCCGTTTGTCAAGGTGGCGAATAACTCTCCGGTAGAACTTTCCTCTCAGGAATACCAGAATCCAGAAGTGTTTTCGTCGTCATAGATTCTGATTTTAAGAAATAGGACTGGTTTTCGGTAAAAGCGCTGAAAAACATTGCGTGCTTCTTGAATGTTTGAATGAACAACAACATCTTGTAATCGCTAACACGTGAAGTGTGGGCTATAGTTAGAGCGATGTTTCATGGCGTGCCGATCATCGGGCGCTTTTTAGTGGTGCGGGTCGATTTTATTCATTATTCTCGAAAAACCTTTTCCCCAACGGGACTCGAACCTAGACCAGGGTCTTCTCATGCATTTTGCCTTCGAAACGACAATTTTAGCTCTGCTTGAAATGTGGTTTGATTGCTTATCGAATTTAATGAACAGCCAATTTTCTAAGCGACTACATGTATACGGTTTCTTTCTTTCCCCATTGATTCATTAGCCAGGAATTAGTTGGATTGAGTGAGAAATGAGAGAGTGCTTAAGCTCACATACTTACTTAGGTGGCGCTACATTCCGGGGTGGACCTGTACCTCAACCAATAAGTCTCTCCAGTTTAGCACGATCTTTGGCTGACTGCCTCCAGTTGCGGACTCCAAGTTGGTTGAGGTCCCCTTCCACTTGTGCGCGCCATCTAAGGAGAGGTCTTCCTCTACGGCTTTGTCGGGCCGGAACGTTTGTATCCATTCGCTCTACATGTCCTAGCCATCTTAGTCGACTGATACGTACTTTTTTGACCAGGTCGATGTCAAATCTCATCCCTAACTACCTCAAATTTATAGCTGTCTATCGTGACGTTCTGTCCGATTCGTCGATATTGTGTGTCCTTCTTATTGACAGCATATATTTTATTTTGCCCTCATTCACCACTAAATTTAAGCTCACATAATGGGCACTATTTCGGCCTAAAAAACAGCTACAATGAGCCAAACCCATATTTTATAGCTAAATGTTTTTAAAAGATAACTCGACTTACATCGCCCTTGATTACTATGGAAACGAAACGATCCTTTGTCTCTCCCACTCTAATCTATCTATCTAGGCCTGGTTATACTTGACCACTTTACATATGTATCTGGTATACAAATTGAAGAGATGTTGGTATTTTGGAAATGAAACTACAAAGGAATTCATGCTAGAGCTTCAGGATAAAATAATAGTCGAAAATTAAAGAAATGCTTATTATAACCACACGCCAAAAGCTATTGTTCTAACGTGTTAACGTTAAGGTTCACGCGTTTTTTAAGCTCTCTCCTGTAATGCTACAGCTCTGCTTATATTATTTCTGTTCGAGTGCTCAAAAAACTCCTTTAAGATTTAAAACAAAGTTGAGTGTAATAGAGAGAGAAACAAATTTCCCCTTCATTGAACAATCTAAAATGTTCTTTTATCTAAGTACACGAATTTCTATTGGAAGAAAGACCAATAGTCAAAGCGATGACTGATCACTTCGCTGACATTTATACCTTAAACACAATCACGCGTGCGTTGCGTTGACAGACGCATCAAGTTGAATCATTGGAAATCAGTGAAGCTTATCACAAAGCTACGTTCGGCTTCAACTTCAAAATGGCTCGATCTATCAATTGCTAAGTAACCCATAAAAAAAGTATGTAAACGGAAACAACTGCCTGTGTTTTCCCACACAAAAAACTGATTGTAAAATTTACGGACGTAAAGTGCGAATCCCATTCTGTTTTCGGACGTAAGCAGAGGAGAACGAAACCTTACGAAACGGAGCAATCCGCTAATATGGGTTCACAATACAAATTCTTTGAATTCTCTTAGTTACGGACAACGCCGCAAGCACCGCTCTGCGTTTTAGGCATTCATAAAGGTTTAAAACACATTATATGGAATGGATTGAAACAAGTTGTTTTGAGTTGGACTTCTTTCCTAAAGATTTTTTCGAGCAAAGAAAGAAAATGAACAAAAATATTAAACTTGAATTTATGAGGTTTAAATTCAATTTTTTAAGTATTAACTTTTTGTTTCTCCACTACTGTTCAAGTTTATTGAATTTCAATTGCAGTAAGTATGTATTTAATGCCTGAAACAAAGTCACGCTTTGGAGCTTCGCGTAGACAAATGCATCCAGTTCTACCATAGGAAATCAATGAAACTTATCAAAAAGCTGGGTTAGGTTTCAACTTCACAATAACAGTATAAACGGAACATTGCTGTAAAGCGCGGTTGTCAACACCAAGGTAGGGAAAAGTATGGACTGTTAAGCTTTTTCTTGGTATAAGATACGAGTCTCCAGTATTTTTTGAGTTTTTGGTTTGAAGCAAAGGTTAAAACGCACGTAAAGCCTTTCGACGTAATGAAATCAACGCACGTGTCAAAGCGCGAGTGTGGTTTAGTAATTTTATCCCTAACGATGCCTCCTTTTAAATACTTAGAGCAGCTTGCAACTGCTTTCATTTATCGACATTTTCAGGATCTATATTTAGAAAGTCATGTGATATTTCTCTGTGTCGACTGACGTTAGGACGTCAAAAACCATGCTTTCAATAATACAAGTGGCTAAGAGTCTGATTTTATCAGTTCTTCTTCTCTTCTTCCTTTAATGGCGGTGAGGCTATGATCAGGATTAAACGGATCATAGCCCTCCCACTTACCTGCATCCGTACTGGTCCGCTTATGGGGTTCGCTGCTTTTGTCTGTTTCAATCTGTTAAAATATTTAGCTGTAGATTCACTACCAAAGCATAATTTGGTTAGGAAAGCTTTGTGTTTTTTTTATGTTTTTTGTGTCATGTTATTACCATTTGCAATAATTTCCATTAATTTGTTTGTCTTGGATATGGCGACGCCACGCCCACTTATTTCAAAATAAGCCATTTTCTTTACTTTTTTCGCATACAAATTATGTAGTTAGTCTTAGCAATATGGCCAAATAAAATTTCCAAGTTGAAGGTATGTTCTGTTCAACCCCCGAGTAAGCTATTGGCCGGTTTCCAAGACGCCTTTTTTGAAAAATACAAAATATATAAAATGCGAAATTTGATAATTTTAGGTCTTTGGGGCTAAGTTAATATGGAGGTGGTTACAACATTTCGTGAATAAAAAATTTGAAAGAAAAATTGGTTAAAGTGCAGCATTTAGAATGAGGAACCAAGACTCCATACCGGTCGATATTCTCCTGTGTCAGTCTCCGAAATGATACAAGTGTGCTGTGTTAGAACTATGAACTAAAAAAAAAAAAAAAATTTGAAGTTGTTCAACTTTAGAGATGTTTTGCCTACTTTAACTTTTAAGAAGACACTACTATATCCATAAGAACGTCACGTGGAAGATTATGAGCAGAATTCGAGCACAATTCGAATCATGCCTTTTGCGACTCCTAGGCTGAAATATCTTAGGATCAATACATATTTTGATCAACTCTTTTTCCTTTTTTTTTTTATTTCCAGGCTCAGAATGGGTACAACTACCCCCGACCGGAAGTACCGCTGGGTAATAGTGGTCCAGCCATACCGACCAGTTCTGGTGGTTCTGCAGTGCGACCGGTAGTTGGATTTCCCACCGCATCGACATCAGGGGCAGGCTTCCCCGCTACGCCAAGCTATGGTTCACAAGTAGGTCCAATAGCGCCATCTTTCGGTTTTACCCAGCCTCCAATATCAGGATCAACATTTGGTTCAACTGGCACAGGATTTGGTGCACGTCCAAGTTCTGATATTTCAACAACAGGCTTTCCCACAGCAAGTGGTATTGGAAAACGTCCTACAATTCCATCACGCTCTAGTGGCATCTACGGAAGCGGTTCATCGGCTTTAGGCCAACAGCAATACTCGAGCAATGATCAATATGAAGGTGATTATTCCGCAATTCCTGGAGTACCAGGAGTTAACTATCCAATATATGCCGAAGTGCCACCAACATCATTTGACTGTACACAGCAGCAGTTTCCCGGCTATTACTCTGACGTAGAAGCTCAGTGTCAAGTGTTTCATATATGCGCACTTAACCGGACCTATTCCTTCCTCTGTCCCAATGGAACAATTTTCAGCCAAGAAACTCTCGTCTGTGTCTGGTGGAATATGTTCGACTGTGCCTCTGCTCCGGGTCTCTATGCCAATAATGCATTCATTTATGATTACCTTCAGCCAACAGAGGCTGGACCAGCTACTAGCGGAACATATCCTGGTAGTGGTTTAGCCGGTACACCTCGAGCTCAAACTAACTTCCAAAGTACTGGAAGAACGCTCGGCGGTGGAGGTGGTGGTGTATTCTCTGGAAATGTCCTACCAACTGTGCCTAGTTCTTCATTTGGAGGAGTATCAGCAGGTGTCGGACCAGTTGGCACTACTGCATTTCCTAGCGGTCCGACGGGAACGGGACGATTTCCGAGCGCAGCTAATTCGGCCAATACTGGAACCTTTCCCAGTGGGACACCCACAACTGCTCCAGCCTTCGGAACAACAATTAGATCTGGATTCTCGCCAATTCAAGATGCGACGTTCCCATCTTCACCGGTTTCTCAAACAACTGCTAACAGAGAATACTTGCCACCTAGAAGACCTTAGAACACTACAACGCATGATCGATCACCTTAGTTTGGATTAGCATACCACAAGCCCACCACACGCTCACTTGACATTTACTTAAATAAGATGCATATATGTATTTTTATTACAGCCTATATTTTAAGTTCTGCAAAAGTTTATAAAATAATAATAAAATAAAAGATTTTGCATAATATTTGATATTTTTTCACAATGTTAGATACGTGTTGACTGAGGAACTGATTGGCACACATCCCTCAATTGTACCAAACAAACAGCTTTTTACATATTCGCTTTGGACACGAATTTCTGAATGACAGCACAAGCCAAATCATTTCTGAGTAACAGAATTGCTGTATGATAATTGTGAAAATCATTAGTGCTTTCGGATGTTGTATATGATCTGAAAAATAGGGTTAAGCCCGTCCCGCCGATCACAACAACGTATTTCGAATCAAGCCGTTTTGCTCGAATATTCTTTTGCGGAAAAATTCCGTTATTTCTTCTTGTCTATCCTGTATTATTAATTATCTTCAATTTGTTCTCAAAATTCAACAAACTTACACCAACCACGAGTGTTATTAAAATTAAAACTTGTTATTGAATTTCGTAAGGAACTGTCTTCTTATGTTTAGCATAGTTTAAATTAATAATTAATATGTATTCTTCTTAGGAGGGGCTCGTTACAGGGTATATCAAATGACAAGCCCAGCAGGCAGAAAAATTTGTTATTTATAATCAACCAACAGTTGACAGAGTTTGGCATCAAGCTCTCATGTCGAAAATGCGTGCAATTGGATGATAATTTTCTTCAATGGATTAGAAACTACCTTCTTTTTAAGCGGTTCAATTCAAATTGTTTTGGACGGTTTCAAGTCTGCAACTCACCAAATAAATGCTGGTTTTCCATAAGGCTCCGTTCTGTCCCCGACTCTGTTTCTCATTTTTATAAATGATCTCCTGTCTGTTACTTCTAATCCAATTCATTCCTTTGCTTATGACAGTACCCTCAGCTTCTCATATTCGTTTCTTGGGTCATGCTCATCTTCTTCGGGTGGAACTGGATCGGCAACGTACTTTAAGCTCATCAAATCAGTCATGTAATATTTTAAGAATCTTCAAACACTCGGCTTAAGGAGCAAGACCAAACTGTGGTGAATTGCAGGCCACGAGGGTTCGAAGGCAATGAAAAGGCCGATGAACTGGAAAGAAAGGGCTCAGAAACTCCTTTCAAAAGTCCCGAACCTTTCTGCTGCACTCCTAGATCAGCAGTAATCACAGCTACGAGAACATCCCAGGATTGAGACAGGCCATAGGAGCCATCCACCCCTTCAATAGTTGTTGACAACCCTGCACATAAGATGCAAACAGGGTGTTAGGTTTTGATGCCTGTAGAATCTCCCATTCGGCTAATGGCTATAACGTCAATTCTCCGCATCGTGTCTGATCGTTCAACCTAACCATTCTTTTCATTTCTCATTAATTTCACTTGCATTTTTTCAAAGTAAAGTCCGGATTTAATTTTAAAGTAAAGTCCAAATTGAAAATTTACATGACATTGACGGGCATATCAAAAGCTGTAGATAATATAAGGAAACTATTGTAAGTAATAATAAGATGAATTGCAATAATTGTATTAAAAAGAATTCTATTTAAAAAAGGATTTAAAAGCCATTCAACTCTTGATAAAACCAACTCGTTTTTTCTCAGAAGGCTGGAAAAAATAGTCAGTTGCAACGCATACATGCAGCAACATCCTTTTAAACCAATATCGTATCTCACCACGATAATTGACAGCGTAAAATGCCCACCAAAAGGAATCCGAGAGAAATATTCTCGAAGTCAACCAAGATGCTGAGGACGCCGCCGCCGATGGAAGAAAGCCAGCAAGAGGCTTACAACTGTAAGAGCTGCGTTCAACCAGATTCTGCCGACAATATGGTCCAGTGCGACGTCTGTAGGTCCTGGCATCACTACACCTGCGTGGGAGTGGATAGTTTCATCGCAAATGAGGAGTGGGTTTGTAATCCCGCTTGCGCGGTAATGGCAGGTAAGAATGTTCCTACCTTAAGTGTTCCAGAAGTAGTCTCCGTATACGCTGATGGTGTTGCCTTTACAAAAGCAGCCCAAAGTGCTGCTGCATCAACTGTGGCACATACTGTACCATATAGCGAGCCATATACTGCGCTAAGTTCAGCCAAATCTGCGCCAAATATCGCGACAAGTACCGCGCTAACTGCAGCCAATTCTGGGCCAAATATTGCCCAACATACTTGGCCAGATAATGCGCAAGGTGATATCGATTATGGGCCAAATACTGCCCAAAACGCCTCGCCAAATGCCGTGCTAGGCACTGCCAATTCTGCGCAAGGTCTCGTTTCAAACACCCCGCTAGGTACCGCCGACTCTATGTCGAACGCTGCGCATGACATAACGCCGTGTGCTAATAATACCTCGTCGCATATCGAGTCAAGTGAGGCACCATATACTGCGTCATACATACCGTTACACACTACGCAGTCTGCGGCGTTACATCCAATGCCACCCACGTTATATACTGCCCCCTCTGCCACCCATACCACTCTACCTTCTGCTCTATGTACCACCGAATTGCGAACGCTTAAATTTTCAAATATGCATGGGCCGAGTCGGCTTATCAATAACCCAAGTCATGCCGACGTAACAGGATGGGGTGGGCCCGCTGCCTCGGTACAAACTACTTTGACTGGGATTGCATGTACCAGCGTGGGCGCGACCCCCTACCACCCACTGATCACCGTACCTACGCCTACTGCTACTACTAGCAGGGGTGCCATCGCAAAAAGGCCAGTCAATGATAATCGGCCTGCAGTGAATTCTCTCTTAAGTCGTCATTTAGCACCAGCGGCCTGTATTGAAGCCCCATTGTCGTGTGCTACCTCGATTTTTACTATCAGTGCTGCCCCAAACGCTGTAAACACTACCATCTCTTCTAATCCTTCTGTGTGCATTGCATCTAATGCAGTTAGGGCCACAGTCTCAAACATCGTGGCAAATTATGATGCTGGTGCCATCTCAGATGCAGTGAGTGTCGTTAATAAGCCTGTTCCACTCTTTAGTACTGCTGGCAATGCGGTGCATGCGAGTTCCGTTCCGATCATCGGAACTTCAAATAAGAAGTTGGCCGGTGAAGGTCAAATGGTTGCCCCGGATGTTCGGCGACGAGGGTCAAGGGCCTCAACCAGTTGTGCCGGGTCAAAAGCCTCATTCGCGAGACATATTCAAGTGGAGTTGCAAATGCTGAGTGAGGAGCGAGAATTGAAGGAAAAAAGAGACAACGAATACCTGGAGAAGAAGTTTAAAATTTTAAGCAAGGTGCATTTGGAGGATGAATCGTCTGTCGATGATGATGAGGATACGTCGATCGCTAAGGTGAACGGATGGCTTAAGGGCCGCAGCCGTAGAGATTTACCGCACTCGACTATGCACTTCGGGGGGTTAGACAATGGTCAAGGCAATGCAGTTCAATCCGACCCGCAACACATAACTGGAAGCTATGACCTGGGCAGGTCTTGGCCGGGAAACGTCGTCCATGCTCTACAGGCTCCATTCACATTCAAGCATTCCCAGCTGGGAGCGACCTTCAACATGCAACCATCGCAGCAACTCCCGAACTTTCAAGCACCACTGTCGCACCCTCGAGCACCAGTTTCGCTTCACGCACCGGTACCATCATCTCCTCCACCTGGTATATCTGGATTACCAACTCGTGGCTTATCGATAAACCAGATAGCTGCGCGTCATCTGATGTCAAGGGATTTACCAGGCTTTGTTGGAGATCCAGAACAGTGGCCATTGTTCATATCCAGCTTTGAAAGGAGCATCGAGCTGTGTGGATTCACAGATGAAGAGAACGTGATGAGACTTAATAAGGCTCTACCGGGAAAGCCGAAGGATGCTGTCAGGTGGCTACTTTTACAGCCAAATTGTTTTCATCAAGTCATGGGCAGACTCAAGACGCTATATGGGAGACCAGAGCTTATCATCCAGACACTTCTCAAGAAACTTGACGCGACTCCCGCACCGAAGGAAGGCAAGCTGGACACGCTCTTGAGTTTTGCCTTGGAAGTTCAAAATTTGTATGCCACTATACGAGCAACCGGCTTGGATGCTCACTTGAACAATCCCTCTCTCCTGATGCAACTCGAGAACAAGCTGCCTCCCACTATTCTTCTCAATTGGGGAATTTACAAAATGACGACACTCGGGTGTACCCTTCTTCAGTTTAGCTCTTGGATTTACCAACTCGCTGAAGCTGCCAATGGGGTTCTCGTTCCTCTTACCCTCTCGCGTCCCGTAGAAGCTAGGTCTGCGCCACGGGGCCGAGGCTTCAAAACAAAGGATGGGTTTCTAAATTCCCACTCTCAGGTCGATGGGAACAACAACACCTTGAAGCACACGTGTTGCATATGCAAAGAGTGCTGTAGTTCAGTGGCAGGTTGCAAGCAGTTTCAGCAATTCAACCGCACCCTAAAGTGGGCAGCCGTAAGGGAACACCAACTTTGTAGGCGGTGTCTGAAGAAGCACGATATACGAAACTGTATGTCAACATCAGTTTGCGGTCAAAATGGCTGCATCTTTAAGCACCACCGATTACTGCACAACCAGGAAAAGGACAAGGACGACAGTATTAGGAAGGTCAAGCAGGAATCCCAACTGATGGAAGGAAACGTTCCGATCCACACGAAAGAGTCTCCTAATGAACATAGCGAGGTCTGCGTTTCGACCCTGTTTCGAATAGTGCCTGTCTTACTGTACGGTAACGGTGTTCATCTCAAGACCTTCGCATTATTGGATGACGGTTCGTCCTTGACTTTAATGGATGAGGGCATCGCACGTTTACTTAATGTAAAGGGAACACCGCAGCCATTGTGTCTAAAGTGGACTGGCAATACTCATAAATATGAAAACGACTCAGAGATCCTCACATTAAGTATCTCAGGCACGGCGCCCGGTGCTAAAATCTACTCGTTTACGGATGTGCATACGGTAAAGAACTTACTACTGCCACACCAGTCGCTAAACTTCGAAGAATTGGAAGAAAGATGCGAATACCTCAAAGGACTACCCATCGAGTCATACCTAAGGAAATCCCCGCGCTTGCTGATCGGCCTCAAGCACACAAAACTGGGACTTCCATTGAAATGTTGGGAAGGGCGGCCCCAGGAGCCAGTCGCCACCAAGACACGCTTAGACGCCGATGAGTTCGCAGGGAAGTTCCCAAGAGCGGCCCGGTCAATTAAGGAGAACCAATACGTCGACGACCTCATGGACAGTACCAGCTCACCGGAGAAGGCCATACAATTAGCCAAGGAAATTCGATTCGTGCATCTACAGGGCGGTTTTTTCATCAGAAACTGGAGATCCAATTCACCGGAGGTTGTTAGGGCAATGAATTCCGATGGGACGAGCAGATCCAAGACGTTGAACATGGGTCCGCCATCTACCGGAAATGGAGAAACTCAAAATTCCAAGGTGCTATATTTCTAACAAACCTGATCCGAACTCCGACATACAGCTGCATTTATTTGTGGATGCGAGCGAGGGTGGTTTCGCGGCTGTCGCGTACTTGAGGATCGCTGTTGGCAACCAGGTGGATTGCGTCTTAGTCGGTGCCAAGACGAGAGTGGCTCCACTGAAAAGTCTGTCGATTCCTAAACTTGAACTACAAGCAGCAGTACTAGGTGTACGACTTGCAAAAGTTATCACCAAGTCACACACTCTTAAGTTTTCTCGACACTTCTTTTGGTCAGATTCAAGAAATGTTCTAAGTTGGATTCGGTCAGATCACCGTAGATACAAACCATTCGTGGCCTTTCGAGTGAGTGAGATACTGGATCTCACGGAGATGTCGGACTGGAGATGGATCCCCAAGTCGGTGGTTTAAGGGCCCAGAGTTCCTCAAGTCCCACGCAAATGATTGGCCGAGCGAGACAATGCTTGGGGACTCCACGAGCGAGGAGCTTAGACCATGTTTCATCAACGTACACGCTCAACAACGAGAAGGCATCTTTCGGGTTAATGACTTCTCAAACTGGAAACGGCTGACAAGGATAGCAGCCTATGCACTTCGTTTTATCCACAATACGAGTGCCAAGAGACTCGAAAAAAGAGAAAAGGTCGGATATCGTCATCAACGGATGCAAGGATTTCTCAAAGGGGAAGAACTTAGATTAGCCGAAGCTGCGCTGTTCCGGGAGGCACAGGCCAGAGAATACGCGAACGAGATTGCGAACCTGAACGCTAACAAATTCGTCGAAAGGAACAGCGTTCTTTACAATTTGTGTCCATACCTCGATGAGGACAAGGTTGTTAGAGCGAACAGCAGGGTTCCCGCTTCAGCACCAGTGGGTGAGGACGTCAAGAGACCAATAATTCTTCCAAAACATCACGCGATTACCGGACTTATCATCATGGATCTTCATGTCCGATTCAATCACCGAAACAACGAAACGGTTATAAATGAGCTTCGGCAAAGGTTTCATATCACCCACATGAGGTCCGCCCTCAGAGCTACTAAAAGAAGGTGCCAAGAATGCAAAAACAACAACGTCAAACCACGACCTCCAATGATGGCCCCCCTCCCTGAAGCTCGAGTGGCTCCATTTTGTCGACCTTTTTCATTTGTGGGTATCGATTACTTCGGGCCAATGTCCGTCAGCATCCTCCGGAGAACGGAAAAAAGATGGGGAGTGTTACTGACATGCCTGACGACCAGAGCGGTCCACCTGGAGATCGCACACTCATTGTCAGCGGATTCCTGCATTTTGGCTCTTCGTAATTTTATGGCTAGGCGTGGGACACCCATCGAAATCTATAGCGATAATGGGACCAATTTCCATGGGGCTGAACGGGAGCTGAGGGAAGCATGGAGAGAGCTCAACACGGAGAGAATAATGAAGGCATTCACAACGCCGACTACAAAGTGGATTTTCATTCCGCCAGGATCACCGCATATGGGGGGCAGTTGGGAGCGATTAGTACGGTCCGTGAAAACCTCGCTCTATGACATAATGCCGACTCGCAATCCTTCGGACGAACTATTAAGAAGTATGCTCATAGAGGTGGAGAATGTAATCAACTCGCGACCACTGACTTATATTCCTATAGACAGCGAAAGTGAGGAAGCTCTTACACCTAATCACTTCATTTTGGGATCGTCAAACGGCAGTAAACCCATCGCAGTATTCGACGATAGCGCAAAGGTACTGAGAAGAAATTGGCTTACATCGCAGCAGTATGCGGAGCGCTTCTGGCGACGCTGGGTAAGGGAGTATCTTCCGACGATTACCCGTCGCGCAAAGTGGTGCGCCCCAGTGAAAGCCATAGAGGTAGGCGACATTGTCTTGATTGTAGACCCAGACAGTCTCCGGAATAGTTGGCCTAAAGGGCGTGTTGTTCGAACTAAGGTCTCCCAGGACGGGCAGGTTCGGAGTGCCTTTGTCCAAAAGCAGAGCGGTATATACGAGAGACCAGCCGTAAAGCTGGCGGTTCTTGACGTTGGAACGCCAGGGACTATAGCCTCATCAGTAGAACTACCAAGGGGGAGTGTTGACAACCCTGCACATAAGATGCAAACAGGGTGTTAGGTTTTGATGCCTGTAGAATCTCCCATTCGGCTAATGGCTAAAACGTCAATTCTCCGCATCGTGTCTGATCGTTGAACCTAACCATTCTTTTCATTTCTCATTAATTTCACTTGCATTTTTTCAAAGTAAAGTCCGGATTTAATTTTAAAGTAAAGTCCAAATTGAAAATTTACATGACATTGACGGGCATATCAAAAGCTGTAGATAATATAAGGAAACTATTGTAAGTAATAATAAGATGAATTGCAATAATTGTATTAAAAAGAATTCTATTTAATAAAGGATTTAAAAGCCATTTAAAAGCCACTTGATAAAACCAACTCGTTTTTGTCAGTTGCAACGCATACATGCAGCAACAATAGTAATGCCAACAAATGTCTTAATTTGATACCATCTAAACAAAATGAAATTAGTTGACTCTCCAGACTGCCGGCTATGTCTTGAAGAACACGAAACAGCTAAAAACATTCTAGGGAAATGTCCAGCCCTCAACAAAACTAGAAGTAAGATTTTCTTCAAATGGCAGCATTATCCGCTTTATATGGACATTATAAATAATACTAGCTCAAACAATTTCTGGCCTAGTCGGTACAATAGACCTTATAGGTCGCAGTGCCTTTTCTTCGACTTTGGGAGCCAAAAGCTATAAAAAAACAATCCTTAACGGTATTGGCCCAACATTTTAAGAGAAGTAGAAATGCCTAAAATAAAACAAAATCCTGTTTTCCCTCTGCATTTCGAGTATGTTAGATGCCTGACAATTTGAGAACTTTTCTTGCATACACGCGTTCAATTTGCAAGGCAACTACTATACTTTGTCCAAGAAAAATTGTCAGTACAGGGAAGATAGGATGTTTGTCTCTCAGTCTGGTTGCAATGACTTACATAAATCCGTCCCCTGTTACAGCTCTCACAGAGTCGACGTAGTGTGTATGATAATTCGGCATAGCTCAGAGAGTAATTCTATTAGGGTTACCATCTTCCAATTTAAAATAAAAATATTGCGGAACGAAATAAATTCCGTTTATCTTTTTCCTTTTCTGGTAAGATAATAATAGGCGCGTTTTTTTAAGGGTATCTCCAGTAGACCAACAAAATATATTAATTTCGTAACACAAAAAAAAAATCAAAACGAAAAATATATCACTGTAATATATATATAAATATTGTAAAACATAAAATATTAATTTCTAATATCACTACTCAACTAATCCGAGGAGTAATTACTGCTATTTAGGTCTATTATTAACCTTTCAACTGCTTCCTCGGCAAAAACGTCCATTTCCAACATATTTGGCTCAACAACCTGTTCAAAGTGTTGGACACATCGATGCCATTTTTCCTTGTCAACCTTTGTAAGTGCTGTCGTTAGTAAGTCTCTTATTTCAGCCATTTTAAATGACTTGTTTTGGCTTGCTACAAACCCTTTCACTTGAGCCCAAACCAATTCTATTGGAGTAAGATCACAGTGATAAGGCGGCAAGTGAAGCACTTTATGTCCCGCATTTTGAACCATTTCATCCACGGCGTATGTTTCATACTTGGCTTTGTAACGTTTAACGATTTCAAGCAACCCATTGTATGATTGCATCCCTACCTAACTTGAGATCTTCATTGGCAAAACAGGCGTCGTTCATCGGAAAAACAAAGACATCATACAAACAGGTACATAATGAGATGAAAGGATGTATTTATGTTTTTTTTTTATTTAAACAGTTTGTGACATAAACTTAATCAGCTAGATTTTTTAAAAACATTTCCCAGTCCTTTCCGCTTATGCATATTGTGAAAGGTAGACACAATCAGGCAACTAGAATACAAAATTATATAACCACGACGCATTGTCATATACCTAAACACCTACCATTGTCATATAGGTACCTAAAAGAAAAAAAAAACTGCACTTGTGCAGCTGTACAATACAAATACAATCAAATTAAAACCGAATGGCAGCACCCCACGTAATAATTCGTTCTCCAAAACCGAAAGTTCTTTGACAAAATTCATAGAAAAACCCTTAATGATATGCTTCATTGTAGGGTAATACTCTTCTGATGTGCTTCAGTCACACACACTGCTTATTTTGGTGGATGAGAATAGCAAGCGAACATAAGCCAATCATGCTCATTCCCATTCGGCTGCGTGGGAGACTGGTTGTGGTGGGTTGTATGCGAATTTTAGGAAAATTACAACAACAATTCCTTGGTATGGCAGTGGTTTGGTTTTTATTTCAGTGGCAATTCTTGCGTTTGAGTGCCGTCAGAGTATCTACAGGCACCACCAAAGCTCCTCCATAAGGCCTGTACTGACAATTTTTGTTGGATAAGGTATAGTCCCTGCTATTTTACCCTTCCTCATTGATCGAATAACTAACGTGACCATCGTTTGGCAAGTGACAGAGATTTAACTAGTAGGGAGCTCGCAGTTACCTTGCAAATTGAAAGCGCCCAATGTGATCATAAATGGTTTTCGACAGCTGTTCATATTGCCCATATGACCAGTAGAGCATATATTACCGTTTTGGTGAAATTAGTCAAACAGTCTTACAATTGTACAGGCAATTTCCAGTGAAATTGTCATTTTGGTAGATGAAGTGGTCATATTCATATTTGTGGTCACACAAATGACAACATGAAATAAAGTCTCATCTTACACTTACTACCTGTCCTTATATCTACTTTTAAATTTTCTTTAAAATACTTTTTTTATACTCTAGTCGTTTTCGTAAAAATAAATGAATAAATTTTACTTTTTAATTAAAAATTTTGAATGTTATTGTTTAAAATGTCGTTATAGACAGGGGGCTCGTTTTAGGATCACACGGGGCTTGAATTAGAAAAATAGGTTCTCGGTAGCTACTGGAATTCATCTCTTAAGTTGGTTATCTTGATTTTAATTTATAAAAATGACATAAAACACTTCACCGGGTAGATACGGCTTAAGAATAGCACCCCAGTAAACAGCGATTGTCGTTAAAGGCGACTAAGGGGAAAATCACATCTAGGCAATTTAAACATCCAGGTGAGCCTAGCGACACATTTAACATCTTAAAGTTGTCCCGCAAGTGTGCATGCAAATCCGTGGGTTAACACGACGAGATTAGCGTTGTCGGTCATCAAACAAGAAATAATAGTAGCATCTATCTAAAGCAATATGGAAATGTACACTGAAAATGCATTTACCCGCCAGGCACTATCGAGGTACTAGTCCTGGGACGGGCAGAAATGCTCGGGTTTCGAGGGATAGTGTAGTAATGCCTGGGCTTAGGCGAAACCTTAGGGTCACGAGTTGTAACGTTGGAAGCCACGAGCTTCAAGAGATGATAGTTAGAAGGCGAGTTGACATATGAAAGAATTTTCAAGCAAATTATCTTCACCGATGAGGCTCATTTTGAAATTGGCGGTTATGTCAATAAACAAAACGTCGCATTTGGGCTGAAGAAAATCCTAGAGGAAGGAAGGAAAAGGGCAATGAAACCAAAAAAAAGTAACTGTATGGTGTGGATTTTGGTGTGGTGGCGTAATTGGTCCATTTTTCTTTGAAGATGAAAATGGCAATGCAGTTACTTTGGACAGAGCTCGATATCAAGCGATGATTAGAAATTTTTTGTGGAGTCAATTGGAAGATAATGATGTGCAGAATATGTGGTTTTAACAGGATGGTGCAAGATGCCATACAGCAACGAACTCAATCGATCTTTTGAAAAAGAAGTTTAACAATTACATAATTTCCCGAAGAACAGACGTAAATTGGCCACCAAGATCATACGATTTAACAGCACCGAATTTTTTCTTATGGGTTTCTCAAAGAGTAAAGTTTATGCCGATAATCCTCAAACTGTTCAACACCTCAAACACAACATTATCGAGCAAATATCACTTATTGAACCATCATTATCCGAAAAAGTGATTCAAAATGTTGGTAAAATGTTGACAGTCTGCCGAGCTAGCAGAGGAGGTCACTTGGACGACATTCTTTTTCATTATTAAATAGAACCGGTGTACATTATTTTCCAATAAAAATAAATACAGATTTCACGGAACTTATGTTTTTCATTCAAAATTTAAAATGATACCTCAAATTTAAAACACCCTTTATAAAGGACTTGAACGGCTGTGACGATATCAGCTAGTGAAACAGGAATCAATACCCAGTTAGTAGTGAATCAAGTCGGTCTTTTAGTTTTTCTCTGTTGCGGCTTATTACAAAATTAAAGATTACAAAGAGCCTTGGGCTGGATGCCTTGTTAGATGACAGTAATAATTCATTCGACCAGCAAGGCATTTCTGAGACCAGCGAAATTCCTTATCACGACACATAATAGGTGATAAAGTACGATACGATAAAGGACCTCAGCCTTCAATCGTCAATGGAAATATTTTTGAACATAATCCATAGACTTACGAACTGACCAATCGCCCAAAACTACCTTACCTACCCTGTCATTATTACAACTACCGTTGTTTTACTCAAGTTTCAAACAATGCTGAGTATTTTTATAAATTAAAACTTTGTTTTTGGTAAAATGCTTCCTCATCACAATCAACTTAATACCATAATAACTCCAAAGAAGAAAATAAAGAAGCCTATATTCAGCAGTAACAAAAAAGAAATCGCAGCTCAGCGTACCTGTCTGAAGGAAGCTCTTAAAAAGCCTTTGGACGCCACAAACAAGGGCTTCGAGATACTCAAGAAAATGGGCTACAAAGAAGGTGATCCATTGGGCAAGGACGGCAGTGGCATTACCGAACCCCTAACGATTCCAATTAAGGATAATATTCGCAATCGAGCTGGTCTCGGTCAAGTACCCGTCGTTGCTGTAAAAATAAAAAACGTCAAATCTGAAACCAAAACAATCAGTCAACTTCCCAATGTACCCGAGACTCCATTAGATGCAATTAAGCAGGAAATAATAGTCAAATCTGAACCATCAATTTCTCTCACTAAAAGAGACAGACGGTTACTGCAGCTGCCAACACTCTACCGCGATGATATTGAATTACTACGCCTACGCTTGCAAGCAGAGTATTCGGTCAAGCCCAATGTTAATGATTCAATGATTATCGCAAAGATCGCAATAACCGGTAGGCCAGTCCCCGACAAATTTTTTCAAATCGTCCGCCAATGCCTGATTAGCATCTTACTAGCATGGGATTCCACAACTTTGCCCATGTTTCACGATATGGTTCATATGGAAGATCAAATTAAAGTGATTTGCAATGACAATCTGTCATTTGAATTCCTCTTAAACTGTATCGGCTCCCTCGGCACGAATTCGAAATTCCAAATGACGACAACTCGTGTATCCCCAATTGAGGGGCACCTCTACTGGTTTGCCGTCCAGACAGATGTACCGCTAAAGGATGCGCGGTCCTTCATTTTGCTAATCAAGAAGCATCGCTTTGGTCTTCAGCCAGATCGTTGGATAATTGTATCCGATGTCGTTCCAAAGAAAACCAATAAAATGGGCTTGCAGATCCTGACTGATGAACATTCAGCAACCGTCCTGATCTACCGTCACAATCTGAAGTTGTGCATTTGCATGCAACAGACGGACTTTGTATTGCGTGGAAAGTTCCCCTTTCCAAATGGCCACTAAAAACTACTTTGAAGGGAGTTTGCGATTTTATTAATCGCGTTAGTTTTTCGTCGTTTGAACCAAAATAAAATGTATGTTTGTTGAATAAAACTTGTAAGTCAGCCAGGCGGTTTGTTATTTTTTGCATAAGTGTCTTGGGTGATTTTAGAATAAAAGAAGGCCTGAAAGCTGTTGTTTAGGATGGAAACGAACGCAACGGTTTGACCTACTGAGACATTTTTATTATTCCACTAAACCATTCTGCTACTTTCCAAAACTCGAGAAGAAATCAAAACTCTGCGCTGTACTTTTCACCTTAGCGTCCTTCATTATAGACCGGTAGTATCTCTTGAACGATCCGTCAACAAACAGGTACTTCCCCTTTTTGATCTTGACATCGGTTTTCCTGGGAACCGGAATGGTTGGGTTAAAGGCCATTTGCGAGCTGTCATATTTCTCGAAAAATTCATCTGGAGTTCTACGAAAAAAACCAAAACCCATCATTAAAAGCCAAAAATCCAAACAACTCCTTACAATTTGCCAATTTCCGGTGGAAGACTGCCCTCACCACTGGCTGGCACTCCATTGGCTATGTGCACCGCCACCCTTCTGACAGTCGGATGGTAATGGCGCGCAAGCAAAGCCAGCTCATACAACGCTGTACACGATGCATTGCAGTACTCCGGGTCATCCAGCTCTGGATCGAAACGTCCAGACCCAACGCTCATGTCTGTGTCTAGAATGATATCCAACACCGATGTCAACTGCATCACCGCCTTCACTGTGGCCAGCGAGGCCAGGGTTCCATTGTGCATCAGGTGCATGCTCACCGTCGAAAGCCGTTTGACAAAAGCCAGCAATCTCTGCTGGGTGATGTTTTTGCGGCGCTTAATCAGCACATCGTCTAGAGTCCGAAGGATGATCTGAAAATCGTCGTGGTTCTTGCCTGCATGTACGGCCAGAAGATTCCTATAGAAATGCCCGTAGAATCGTATCGGATCGATGTTTAGCACCTCTCCTTGGCCGGATAGAATCACGAAAATTGTGCGAATGCAATGAAGTTGCTCCCTATAGCCGAGTTCGGTAGTCACGAGGATATTGTTTAGTACTTCAATCAGGTCGGAAAAGAACTCCAAGTTGATGACGTGCGCAAATCTGAAAGGAAACGACTTAGAAATGATTTAAGTGGACGCAAAACTCCATACTCTGCCAGACCCTCGAGACATGCACTGAGCGCCTTAGAATTCGGATCGTTCTTCAAAATTCTAAAGTAGATGGTAAAGACCATTTTGATGATTTCTGTCAGCTTATAGTGCTTGGATTGCTTGTTCTCCTCGGCGCGTGTCTCTTCCAGCTCTTTGTTCAATTCGGAGAGACGCTTACGACGCTTGCGCTCCTTTTTTGAAAGATTAATCAAGCGTTGTCGATGTGCCTCGAGTTTCTTCTGCTTCAGCTCGTTCTCCTTCTCGGCGTTAAGGTTGACGTTCTTGATTTTCAGGGCCAGCAGGCACGTTATCATGTCCAGATGTACCACATTTGACCTGCTTTTAATGAGGTGATTTATTCGACGAATAACGTATAACGTCATCTCGAGCTTTTTATCCGTGGAGAAAAGAGTGCGAAAGCATTTGTTTACATCCTCTCGCATGCGGGGGAAGTTGCTGTTTAACATGTATACGAGCAGTTGTGCGATGTTTTGAACGTAATTGAAGTACGGATGGGCGACAAGCAGCTCGCAAAGGCACGTTACGGCGACTTCTGCAATCTTCACTGTTTGGGGGGTGATACGACCGAATCCACGTTTCGTCACCGAGGCCGTGATCTTCTCCAGTTTTTGCAGAAACTTCTTGAACTGTTGCAGAAGCGCATTCTCGTAGGTAATACGCTCGAGAGTTGCTTTTCTTACTGTGGAAATAAAAAATGAAGATGTAAATTTGGAAAACGAAATCGTGTAATTGCTTAACTAACCTGTCGTCATCTTAGTGTCAACCTGACCGACGCGATATTCTGGCAAAATGTCCTTGAAGATCTCCGTAATCGAAAGTATTGCCACCTTACGAACCGTAAGCAAGTTGGGGGTGCCATTCTCATCGATCTCGTCCATCAAACCAAAGAGCACATTGAAGTTCTTCATTTTGTCCTCCGGCTTTTCAAGGATCCCTGAGCAAATGATGCCGATTCGATACTTTTGCCGTTCGATCTCTTGCTGCCGGTGAATTAGCAAATCCGTTGTGGATATTAACTTTTGTGTCGCTTCGGGCTTTGCCCGTTCATCGTCATATAACACGTCATCATCGCTGTCTTCGTAGTCTGTGGGCTCATCGATTTCCTCCTCTTCCACGACGTCTTTCTTAGCAACTTTTGTCTTCGGTTTGTAATCCACTTCCGTTGTGCGACTTATAATTTCACCATCGCGACTCTTTATAGGCAACAAGTCGATTTTAATCTTCATAATATCCTTCTCCTTCGAGTTCTGAGTGGCATAGCTTGATTCCAAGCCGACGGCTTCAGCGTCAAATGCAGGGTCAATGTGTTTTCTTTTCCTTTGCTTATTGACACCTGCTGCTTCAAGATAATCCAAATCATCGCCGTCAAGCATGTCTATAATATTGTCGGCAATTTGTTCATCATCTTCATCTTCGTTCTGGGTATTGTTGAGCCCTTTACGTTTTGGTTTGACTGGGAACTCCTTTCTCTTGGGCTTGGGTCCATTAAAAATATTTTGTTTTTTAGCTTGTCCCTTGGCGTTGGCCTTTTGCTGCTGAGACTTGGTTAATGTTTTCTTCTTTCCCTTGAGATGGGCTGTCCGCTTTACAGCGCTGATTTTGACTTTTTTCTGCAATTTTGAGCGAGGATTGTATTAATTAGATTTAGGGAAGAGGTCGAGGTTTTACTTACAACAGCCATAATCAATTAATTATTAAGTTTTTTTAAGAAATAAGTTTCAAATTAACCACTACGGCAATTTTTTTTGTCGTTTTTTACTTTTGACGTTTCACAGAAGCACATGTAAGGTGGAGTGTTGCTAACATAAAAAGATTGGACATTAGATCGCTTATGTTGACGATATGTTACGCATTAAATAACGTTGGAATTTTGAAAAAGTTTTAGTTATTATTAATACCTATGCTGGTATGGTAGTTTATTTTTCTATTTTTTTTTTTAATTAAAAATACATTAATGTCAGCCAAAAAAGAAGCAGCGAAAAGGACATACCTTATGTTGTTTTGATATGTTCATTTAATACAAACCAAAACCGGGGCATCGTTTCGAGGATAGCTGTCGCTGTTATACCTACAGGGATAAAAAGAGGCCCTTACCATCGATACGTTATCGTTGAAAATATCGAAGAAAAGAAAAAGTAGGTAACTGTCAAAAACTTCCGTTTTTTTCTTACGTTTTTTTTTTTTTAGGTATCTATAAATTCAATTTATTTCAATTCAATTCAATTCAATTTAATTTATTTACAAATTATTAAGTACATGTAAGACTTTGTCTTTAAAGAGTACTAACAACGATATGTTTCCACTAAACCGTTTTTGTGACAGTTGTGTGCACATTCGCATCTTTTTTAATTGTGTGTGTTACATTTTTGTTACTCCCCTAAATGTTAAGATAATGCGGAAAAAAATAAGAAAAAGTTATATCATTATAATATCAGCATTGTAGAAGGAATGCCCAACACACAATCATACCTGAAACACAATTACCCTTTGGAGTATTGCTTTGAAAGACGCATCAAGTATAAACAAAGGAAATCAGTGAGATCTATCTCTATCGCAAAGCAGTGTTCTGGAACCCCAAAATGGCATTCGTAAAACCAGGACATAATGCTTCGTGACGTTACCGTCAATCATCGTGCATCAACGGCAAGGTAAGAAAAATAATGGTGATAAATCCTAACCTGAATTAAGTGACGAAAGCAACGCACACGCCAAACCTTGATAGGAACTATGGATTATGCTTTCGGCAGAGTAAGCTCACGGTGCTCCGATTTACTTATGAAACGCACTCGAGCACGTCACTGTGGTGCTCCGATTTACTTATGAAACGCACTCGAGCACGTCACTACAATAAGGAATCTTGTTTATTTGTTAATTAAAAATTGTTTTTATTAAATTGCATTACATTTTACGCAAGTATAGAAAAAAAATCCGACAGCCATTTTAATTGTCTATGTCGCGCTCAGCTTCTTACTCCAACTACTTGGTTATTTTATTAAGAGATTACAAAGCAAGCTCCGAGCATCCCCCGAGTTTAAAAATAATCATAAGTAGAGTGCTCAGATGTGTCTGAGCTGAAAAAAGACACACCTTTTGTTCGCTGTCAAAGTGCGCTGCTCTGAGCGTAAATAGAAAATCCATGTGTTTGTGCATTTTGAGATCAATATACCTAAAGCTGTAGTGGAATTCATCGAATTCATTTGATTTGGCTCCTGTGTCTGCGCTAATTGTCGATGCTTTACAGCAACGCTACGAAACATTTGCTTCTTGTTTTACGACTGTCATTTTGAAGTTTAGCAGAACTCAGCTTTGTAATTGGTGTAACTTGATGCGTATTTCAATACAATGCTTGATTTTGGTTTGAGTATAAGTTCCATGTTGCTTTGCTTAACTTTTTCAGTTTTCCCAACATTTAAATGACTACACTTTGAGCTAATTTTCTTTTTTTTGTTTTTATGTTGAAGGAATTATTTCTCTGGTTTCAACAATTTTTTTCTTCGCTCTCGAAATAACGAAGTGCGAAATTCTCACTCCTGTCAAAATGGAAGTCCTAGTCGATGTAATGATAAAGTTAATCATAAAGTTATATTTCTTTCAATTGGGCAGAAAAAGCTATCCTTTCTGACTTTGGAAAATCGTCATGTGAGTTCTTATTTGTCCTACAGACCATTTTGGCCGAAAATGAGTTATAAATGCCATCTTATATTTTCGGCCATGCTTTTTCGATTGCTGAAATCAGAATTGTCCTATATCTTTTAGTTTTCGAAATAAAAAAATTTATTTTGTCCTATAGACCAATTTTTATCGATCAATTTTATGCTTATTTGTCCTATATCCATTTTTGTATGCAGTAGGACAAATTTTATACTGGCATTATAATTATGTAAAGTTTGTGCTTAAGTGTCCTATATCCAATGACATATGGATATAGGACAAAATGTATATGAACATTTTAAGATTTGCACGTTGGAGTTGGATTGTGACGCCTTTTAGCACTGGCTGAGTCAACCCGATCAGCTTCCTTCTTCTCGTAAAGAGAACAACCCCAGTCTTAAGAGGATTGACCGAGAGCCCATTCCTAGTGCACCATTCGTCGATCACGTCGCTAGGCATGTTCTAAGAGAAAGCACGGCAACATCATCCGCGTACGCCTGAGCATATACATTAGAGCTGTTGAGTGCGTTTAACAGAGAGTCGATCACCATAAACCACAGCACTAGAGACAGAACTCCGCCTTGCAGGCAGCCTCTGTTCACCCCCGCCATAACATAACGGCCGCAGGATTTTCCGCGTTGATAGGCATGTTGCATCTGAGATAGTGGGTGCAATTGCAAAACAGTTTTGCGCACTTAAAGCTCGACCAGCCTTTCCATGCTTTTCAGCAAGAAGGAAGTCAGGCTGATTGGTCTGAAGCTCTTGGCGAGCGAGTAGTCATAGTAACTTCTGACAATTTTTGGTATAAATGTCACTCTAACTGTACGCCAGGGTGTTGGAATGCATGCCAGTGCAAGGATAGCGGTGAAGATTTTCTTCATAGTCGGTAGCAACTGGTTTGTACATTGTTGCAGCATGGCTGGGTATATTCCGTCCGTACCAGGTGACTTGAAGCCGACAGAAGACCCAAAAACGTATTTAATGACCTCATCCGTTACCACGGCCTTCGCAACATACCAGTTACGACGAGTTGTTTGCCGTAGCTCACTTACAGTCTCGGTAGTAGGGGCTGGTTTTGAACCAATTGTAATCTGGTTACCCGGAAAGGGAGACTCCAGCAGATGACTAAGAGTTTCCGCTTTCGTCTCACTGAAGGTGCCATAAAGTTTTCTAAGTGATTCCAGTTTGGCTGGTTTGCCCTTTTTCAGAACTTTAACCACCCTAATAGTTTCACCCAGTTTTTCAATCTTTTCGCAGAAATTCCTATAAGAAGCACTTTTAGATACCCGAATTAGCCTCTTATATTCCATCTGCTTCGATCTATAGAGATTCCAGTCTGCCTCCAAATCAGTCTTGAGTGACCTATTTAGAAGCTTTCTAGCTTCTCTTTGGATTCTTTGCAGTTCCGAGCTCCACCAGATAACCGGCGTTCTGCCAGGGGGTTTTGCTTACTGGACACGTCAGTTCAAAACAGATAGTAATGGCACTATTCATGTCTTGAACAGCTTCCTCTACCTTTTGTCTCGTCCTGAGTTTGGTTGGATTTTTGAGAGTTTTTCAAATTTCCTCCCTAAAGCGTATCCAGTTGGTTTTTCTCGGATTTCTTCTCTCCTGCAAAGTTATGCCTTCGCAATCGTTTTGGAATTCGATATATCTATGGTCTGAGAGGGACACCTCCGAAGAGACCCTCCAGTTGGTAATCGCCTTAAAGTATCTATTTGATAAAGTTAGGTGGATCACCTCCTGTCGTCTAGATGTCACAAAAGTTGGCTGCGAGCCAACATTGTTGATAGTAAGATCAGATGACCGCATGTTGCATTCGCTGCTGCCCCAAACAGTGTTCTGAGCATTGCCATTGCAGCATATAACTATGCCCATCTTCCTTGTGTCGCTGTTTTAAAACTTATCTAAGTTACTAAGTTACCTTACACACACTATTAGTGATAAACAATATGAATAAGAGTTGTGTTTTTGTTACTTTTTTTTTAAATTAATTTAATGGGTTTTTCAATAAGAGCGCTACAAAAGTAGAGCGACAGAGACAGCAAACGACGCCGAATTTCTTGCCGCTCTTTTGACATTTCTCTTCAGTAAGGTTTTTCATGACAATGAATAAAGAGACAAGGAAGCGGTGTTCTGGGAGCAAAGTGAAGCATCTGTTTAAGTGGTGTGAGTGTTTACTAATACAAGAGCGTTTATCTCAATCCGACCAGATATGGCATGAGGTAATCTGCAGTTTTGAATGAGGACCCATATGAAAGTGTTAAACATTCCACTTACCTTTTTAACATTATTTGCAGTATCTTTCAAAGATTCGAACATTTATTTATTATTCGAATATAATTTATTTATTCATATTTTATCGATTTCCATGAAGTGTATGGAATTGTTTGCAGAATTCATATACTTACTCAAATGTCTACCTACACTGCAGCTTATCTTGTGAAAAAAGTCTACCTTTTCGAGTACGCCCGTCTAATTTCAACGAGACATTTTTTTATCAATTTGTCCATAACTTTTGTTTCCTGGGTATTTTTGGTAATTATTGCTGAACTCATATTCTTTTGCCATTGGTCCATTTGATTGATAACCAAATGATTTCGCACATTTTATTTGTAGCTAAATTAATTTTTTTTTAAGATTTCTATAAACCCGGAGCAATCATTTCCCATTGCAAATTAACATTAATGAAACACGAAATTTTTTCAATTAGAATTTTTTATTTTATAAATGGTTTCAAAAAAAAGCGATCTGCATTCATAGCACCAATTCCTTCCAAAATTTCAGAAGTTTCTTCATTGATTAAATTATTCTGCTTTATTTTAAGCAAAACTTCTTTTAATAAAGCTATTTTTTTCGATTTGCAGAGAACTTTTTGATTAAGTACTTTCATTTTTCTGTCTTTATCTTTAATCAACTTTCTTAAAATACTTATTTTTGTTGTCATCTTTTTGCTTCTTGGTGAAGTATTCAATATTTAAAGATGATGCCCCATCAGAAGAGGCCATTGCTCTTTTTAAAGTTATTCTTCGATTCTTCGTACATTTTAAATACATAAGTTAATAAATTTTAAATAATATATTAGCACTTGACTTACAACCAGAGCTGGATCATGAATTGTTCCAACTGGTGGGAAAATATAACGCACTCTGGGACTATTTCTTCTACTATAAGATTAGCGGTATCTTCTACAGCCGGTCTAACACAGCGATCCTCAAAATGTACTACTCTCGGCTCAATCATCGAAACTTCCTCCACACCATGGTGGTCTATATTACTGAAGCTTGAAATATCTTGGCTAATGAAAAAAAGTTGAAAAGTAATGGCACACCATGTTTTAAACACACAACATTTACCTGGTTTTTGCACTTATAAGACTTTGAACGATTGTATTCACCACAACAACAAATAGAAAAAGGTACACACGCAGTGGAATAAGACATCACACAATCACTCAATCACTTTACTGTCACCAGGATCAACCAACAAGGAAGTTGACGCGAAAAGATCAATCACGCATAACACAAATTTTGATATACACAACATTAGCAATAATAATAGGCCGAGGTTCCATCGAGAGATGATACTGCAGACGGCGTTAGTCTTTTCCTCTTCACATTGAAAATAAAATCGCTGTCATTAAAGTGTTTCCAACACACAAGACTACGAATCGTTATGTCTTCATTTTTAAGGTTCAGGGCAGATATCCAAAGATTTCTTTTGAATGCACAATGAGGAAACCTTAAACACGAACGGAAAAGTAAAAGCCATAAATTACTGAATAACTAGATAATTACTTGCGTCCCCTTTGCCCTACAACAACCATTTGTTTACGTTTTTTAAAGATTTTTAAAATTTCTGGTGAATAAAACCTTTAGCAAAAACACTACATTAAAAATATGAAAATCCTTAGTTACATCCCTGCCAATTATAACATCACTGTAAATTTGCATTACTGTTTATAACATCCCCGAGTGTCACTGAGTTAAAGTGTCATTAGTCCCCCATTTATTGTTTTGGCGCGATTTCCTACACATAGTTTTTTAGCATAGTTTTCTGTGACCCTCCCTTCAAGCAAAAACACTGACCCAACTTTTCCCGTCATTTTTGGATCCGCGATATATGAGGCGTTCCACGCACACATTTGTAAATTGAATGTAACTACATTGCCAACAGGAAGAAGAGCGAGAGTCGAGAGTAGTTATTTGTAATGGCGATTCGTTCATCTGTCCTCTGGCTGCAGCTGCAGATATAATTTTCTTTGAAAGGTAAACTAAAATTGAATTTATTATTGCACACTATTATTTGCTTAATTAACTTTGTTTGAATTTAGATTTATCAAAATCAAAAAAAAAATAGCAACCGATGAAGGCGAAACTACCAATGGGCCGCATTTCGTTGATATTAATGCTACCGGCACAAATTCATGCTGAAAGTAAGTAACAGTCATATGTATAGATAACATGCACATTTATTTGATTCATTTATTTTGCAGGAGAAGGAGAAATGGTTGCAGGTATACCAAATGGAAAAATGTATTGTTTTTAAGAAATAAAATAAACATGAACAAACATTTCTGATTTTTATTTTAGCGATACTCGATTCTCGTTTCTCTTCTTATCTAGCCTCGATTTGTACCTTTTTTTGGATCAGTTTTGGATTCGTTTTTTGCTGAGCACAGCGAGCTCAATCTGTCACAATACATACACATGTGAATCCGCGGCTATTACAATTTCCATACTAATTGGATCCGAAAAACGTCGTTTTTCGGACCCGTATGCGGAATAGCCCATATGTCATTGACTCCGATTGCGGACGTAAAACGGGGTCTCTTGCTTGAAGGGCTCCCTTCAAGCAAAAACACTGACCCAACTTTTCCCGTCATTTTTGGATCCGCGATATATGAGGCGTTCCACGCACACATTTGTAAATTGACTGTAGCTACATTGCCAATAAGAAGAAGAGCGAGAGTCGAGAATAGTTATTTGGAATGACGATTCGTTCATCTGTCACTGACACAGTCTCTGGCTGCAGCTGCAGATATAATTTTCTTTAAAAGGTAAACTAAAATTGAATTTATTATTGCACACAATTATTTGCTTAATTAAACTTTGTTTGAATTTAGATTTATCAAAATCAAAGAAAAAAATAGCAACCGATGAAGGCGAGACTACCAATCGTGGACCAAATTTCGACGATTTTAATGCTACCGGCACAAATTCATGCTGAAAGTAAGTAACATACATATGTATAGATAACATACACATTTATTTGATTCATTTATTTTGCAGGAGAAGGAGAAATGGTAGCAGGTATTTCAAATGGAAAAATATATTGTTTTTAAGAAATAAAATAAACATGAACAAACATTTCTGATTTTTATTTTAGCGATACTCGATTCTCGTTTCTCTTCTTATCTAGCCTCGATTTGTACCTTTTTTTGGATCAGTTTTGGATTCGTTTTTTGCTGAGCACAGCGGACTCAATCTGTCACAATACATACACATGTGAGTCGGCGGCTATTACAATTTCCATACTAATTGGATCCGAAAAACCTCGTTTTTCGGACCCGTATGCGGAGCCGTATGCGGAGTACTCCATATGTCATTGACTCCGTTTGCGGACGTAAAACGGAGTCTCTTGCTTGAAGGGCTGTGGGGGATTAATGTCAAAAAATTTTAAGAAAAATGCTTCACTCACACATAGTGTGAAAAAGAGCTATTCCTTGTCTCTTTATTCAGCGTGTGTTTCTTTATTTTTCCCGGATAAGGAATAGAAAAGACAGAATATTCGATTTGTTTATCCGGAATATCCAGAATGGAATGAATAAAGAAAAAAAATGGACCGAATAGAATGACAGCCATTTGTCTATTGACCAGCGCTGCCACTTAGTTCAAGAACAAGTACAACATTTACTACTTACAATTAATATATTTTTTCTAAAGGGTTTTCCAACAGGGACGCTACAAAAGTAGAGCGACAGGGACAGCAAACGACGCCGAATTTCTTGCCGCTCTTTTGACATTTCCCCTTCAAGCAAGAGACTTCGTTTTACGTCCGCAAACGGAGTCAATGACATATGGAGTACTCCGCATACGGGTCCGCATACGGGTCCGAAAAACGACGTTTTTCGGATCCAATTAGTATGGAAATTGTAATAGCCGCGGACTCACATGTGTTTGTATTGTGACAGATTGAGTCCGCTATGCTCAGCAAAAAACGAATCCAAAACTGATCCAAAAAAGGTACAAATCGAGGCTAGATAAGAAGAGAAACGAGAATCGAGTATCGCTAAAATAAAAATCAGAAATGTTTGTTCATGTTTATTTTATTTCTTAAAAACAATACATTTTTCCATTTGAAATACCTGCTACCATTTCTCCTTCTCCTGCAAAATAAATGAATCAAATAAATGTGTATGTTATCTATACATATGTATGTTACTTACTTTCAGCATGAATTTGTGCCGGTAGCATTAAAATCATCGAACTTTGGACCACGATTGGTAGTCTCGCCTTCATCGGTTGCTATTTTTTTCTTTGATTTTGATAAATCTAAATTCAAACAAAGTTTAATTAAGCAAATAATTGTGTGCAATAATAAATTCAATTTTAGTTTACCTTTTAAAGAAAATTATATCTGCAGCTGCAGCCAGAGACTGTGTCAGTGACAGATGAACGAATCGTCATTACAAATAACTATTCTCGACTCTCGCTCTTCTTATTGGCAATGTAGCTACAGTCAATTTACAAATGTGTGCGTGGAACGCCTCATATATCGCGGATCCAAAAACGACGGGAAAAGTTGGGTCAGTGTTTTTGCTTGAAGGGAAGGTTTGCCATTTCATGATGGAAAGATCTACGAGCCAACAACGAGTCAAAATTATTAAAATTTATTACCGAAATTCGGAGTCAGTGGCCTCAACGTTAAGAGCGCTACTTCCAATTTATGGTCTTCATAATCGTCCTAGCAGATCAACAATTGAGCGTCTAGTGGAAAAATTTGAATCCACAAGCACAGTACAAAATGTTCCCGTGCCAGTGAGATAAAGAAGTGCCCGTAGTGTCGAGAATATTGCTGCCGCTGAGGCTTCAGTTGAAGAAAGCCCAAATGTGTCTCTCACACGTCGTTGTGAATGGGAATCGCTACCGTTCAATGATAACCTAATATTTTTGGCCCCAATTGGATGATATGGACTTGGAGGACATGTGGTTCCAACAGGACGGCGCCACAAGCCACACAGCGAATGCCACAATCAATTTATTGGAAACAAAGTTTGGAAACCGTGTTATCTCACGAAATGGTCCAGTCGCTTGGCCGCCTCGGTCGTGCGATTTGATGCCGTTAGACTATTTCCTGTGGGGCTACGTCAAGTCTATGGTCTATGTCAACAAGCCAGCGACGATTGATGAACTTCGTACGAATATCGTACGTGAAATTGCAGCAGTATCGGACGATTTATGCTTGAAAACTGTCGAAAATTGGGTTCAGCGTCTGGACTTCTGCAAGCGTGCCCGTGGTGGCCATGCAAAAGAAATCGAATTCCATACATAATGGCATCGAACGTACTTTCACAGGAATAAAGAATTTCATTGATATCTGAAACCGTTTTTGTTTTATTTAAAAAACGTTTGTAGAGCTCTTATTGAAAAACCCTTTATTAAGCTTGTAGAAAAAAGTTCATTTTATTTATTTTTACTTTGTTGAGAAACTTTATAAACATTATAATATTTTCGTTTATTTTTTTTAAACTCAAATAAAGAAAGAATTGAATTTGAATTTCAATAAAAATATTGATATCCTATTTTTTGTATTTTCTGTGTGTCCTATATCCAATACAAATTCCACTGCAGACAATATTTGTAACTTTAATTTTTAATGTGTCCGCAACTGTATGGACAGGTGTCCTATATCCATTTCACTATTTTTTTTTAAACTCAATTAAATCAATGTTCAAAAACCATAAAATGCTAAATGCTTTATGTTTGGTTGGCCGAACACCCAATCTTTCAAAAAATATAAAAATCTCTGTGATTATGCGCAAAAAAATAAGCAAACCACCACTTTTAAGTTTAAAAACGCTCTCCTGAAAAGTTACGTTAGAGGTCTATAGGACAAATAAGAACTCACATGACAAATTTTTTGTTTATCTGAGATCTCTTTCACTTTCCATTACGCAGAAACAACACTCTTTTTCAGATTTTAGAGCACTTTTGCAAATCTCAATTCCGATGCGCGATTTACACCTACTTGCACGAATACCAAAAAATTTGACATTTTTCACTCTGAAGTTATTTCATTTCGATATGGTTTTCCTTCTTTTTTGTTTTTATGTACCTACTTGCTTCTGAAAATGAAATTACAGAATTTGTAAAAAAAACATTTTAAACCAAAACTTTCTTGGACCGTTAAAACCTATTTCTATAAAAAATATAAACGCTTATTTTACATTATTAATTTTACATTGTTTATTGGTTATTAACTACCAATTATATAATTATGTATATTAATTACCAATTAATGTTTTCCATTGGACACGAAAAATCTGAAATCTGAGAGCAAACTTTGAAGTTATCAATGGAAAACGTTATAAAATTTGTATCAAACTTAACGAACAAAGTCCCCAAGTTTTGTTTACAAACTTCCAAAGAACCAAAACCATTAACTTTTCTTCGAATAGCTAGTAGCTACATAGGTGGTACATTTGCTGCTCCTAAAAATGTCATCCGACGAAGAAGATTACATGTCCGAGGCCTTCCTAAACGGGTAAATCTTGTTTACGTCCTAAAATAATAGCCTTTTATTATATACCTACTCCAGCTTAACAGAAGTGCGCCCGAGTCTCATCCACGATCGCGGGAAGAAGCGCCAAGTCCACCTAGAGGAAAAAAAGAGAGAACACACCAAAAAACAGAAGCAATCCACACAATCGCAGAGCAGCGAACGACTTCAAGAGGGCCTCCAGTGTCCCATTGAGAGCGAGAACAAAGGTTTTAAGCTGCTAACCAAAATGGGCTACAAACCGGGCGATTCGTTGGGCAAATCGGCTTCGGGTATCAAAGAACCAATTGGAATCAATGTGAAGACCGGCCGCGGTGGATTGGGAAGAGATGCCGCCTTGGAAGAGATTGAAATCAAGCGAAGACAACTCCGCGCAAAGCACTTGCAAAGGAAATTGAACGAAGCAGATGTAACCCCAGAAGATTATCGCCGCAGAATGACCGAAAAAGCGCAGGAACGATTCGTCGAGACAGCGTTGAGGTAAGCTACATAGATTATTTGTTGTTTTTATATTTTAAACTTCTTAGAAAATGTCAACAATCCTGCGAGGATCTCGACCAGAAAGCGAACATTGACGCACCCCATCTCAAGTGGTTCTGGCCGGCTCGCAGCTCACCAGCTGACGAAGATGGCGAATCTGATAATGAAAGTGAGGAAGAGGAGGAAACAGCCTTCGAGCTGACCTCAGCGGAAAAACTGGAAATGCTGACGAGCTACATGCGCACTTCGTACACATACTGCCATTGGTGCGGTGTGCAGTACAAGGATGTAGAGGATCTGGATGACAATTGCCCGGGACTAGCAAAAGACGATCATTAGTTAAGAAACGGGTTTATTTTGTAAAATAAAAAATGTTAATTGGAGTGTTGTGGTTACACGGCGCCCTCTGTCAAACGAACAAGGGCAAGCATTTAGACTCTTCCTTCAAGTTTGGCTATCAGATCATGGGTCTTCTCGATGACGCTGTAAATGAATGGACGCTCCATCGGATCCAAGCGAAGCATGTACGCAATCAACTCGTGCATGTCCTGGAAGAACAAATTCGCATTACGACTACAATACAGAGACAGCTGGCCTACCTGAGAGTAGATGGAGTTTTCTGGAATGTTAATGTTTCCGCTGAGAACAGCAAGCGCCACACTGTCCCCCTTCTCATAGATCGGATCAAATAAACAGTGAAAAAAGCACATGGCGTACAGCACGCATCCCAGGCTCTGAAAGTATGTCACTTAGCCAGTATATCTCCTTCCCCCCAGCCACCTCTTACCCATATGTCAGTTCGCTCGTCAATGGTGCAGTAACTCTTCACCGAGAATAACTCGGGAGCCCTGTAAACAATCGAGCTTCGTTCCTCTGCTTCATCCTGTAGCCGCTGTGCCTCCGATTGACCGCATATCTGCAGTCTCGCCTCGGTCACCGAACCCAAGTCAACAATTATTGGCTCGAAAGAATCCGACAGACAAATATTCGCCGTTTTCAAGTCCCTGTGTGCCAACGGCTGCGGTTTGGCTTCGTGAAATGCTTTCAGACCATCACAGATGCCCAAGAAAATCTGTAATATTTGCGCCTCTGGCATGTGGTCATCCCTTTTCCCCCGCAATGCTAAGTGATCTCCCAACGAGCCGTGCTTATAGTACGGCAGCACTATATTCAGTTTGCTGGTTGTGTTTATAACAATGTCCGCCGAGCCTTTTAACTGATAATCAACAATTTTAATGACATTATCCGAGTCGATTTGGCGGCAGTGTTCGATTTCTCGCAGAGCAAAATTCTGGTCCTCTATACTGTGGCATGTAATTCGTTTAATAGCGTACATTATTCGCGTGATAGTGTTCTCCGCCAAGTCAATATTGCTAAAGCCTCTGCAAACAACAACCAAAAAACACATTCATCCAAATGCAAATATAGATAGTGATCAATTTTGTTAATCTCGTACCCCTGGGCGATGCGTTCCTTTACAATGTACTTGCTTCCGTTGATGGTGATGACTTCACGGGAACACCAGCAACCTTTTTTGAAAATCAACGCCCATCCCAAGCTGTTCATTTTGGGCAATAATAGATCTTACTGCTAATTTTATCCTAACAACTAGTGCATAAATAAAATAAACATTGTTTTCTCTTCACAACATAAAAAAATCTAATTTGAATAAGAATTTTTGACATTTTACAGCTGGCAATTATTATGACATAAATGAAGGCATTCAGTAAGCCTAGGCCCGACCGCTAATTGGTTGAAATTGCTAAGATTTAAGGTTGATTTCTGACAATTGTGCTAGGGAGCTTATGTCGAGCGTCTACTTGTCATTTAATTGACAAAGTTTGGCAGCGCCCTAAGCATCCAGTTTTAAATATTCTAAACAGGTACCTAAGTGATTAGTGTATTTTCTGTTATGTGCGGATATGGCTTAACGGCGTGTACTTATTAGAAACCGATCAGAAAACATGGAGAGTTGTGGCCATCCGAGAAAAAAATGTAAAACCCAGAAGATTTGGCGCCAAAACAGTACAAGAAGAGTAGAGTAGATGAACCCGGAGATTTCCGGTCAGTTGAACCATCAGAGTTCCCTAAAAGCCTGGAAAGAAAAAGATTCAAATAGTTTTCAAATAGAGTAAGGTAAGATTAGACTGCATGCATACCAATTGTACATTCAAATGACCAGATTATCTGTCAAATGACCAAAAGTTCAGCGCTGTCAAGGTAGTATATTAGACTACGTGACAACAATGACCATTTTGATAATTTCTGCCCTGCTGGTCATTAAAGGCATTTGTTATTATATTTTCAGAGTGAGTTATGGTAACGCCGTAAATGTTAAAGCGAAACTTAATTTTTCATACAAAATAAATAAAACAGATAATCGGAAACAGAAAAGTAGTACCTAGGTATAATTTGATTTGATTTGTTTTTTAATTGCTTGAAACTAATTTTCGCATAATTTTATTAAACCAATTTACTGCAATGTTATCCAAAAATATTGTTATTATTATGCAAACATTTTATTATTGTAGTATTATATAACTGCACGCTTGGAAAAGATGACAATTTTCAGATGACAAAAATGACAGCAATGCCACAACCAAATTTCAATAAATTGCATATGGTCATTAGGTCATTATACTGGCATTCGTGCTTATTGTCCGATTACACTGCTTGCAATTTGGTCATTTTTATCTGTCAAAATCAAAATTGTCATTTGTAGTCATTTGGTCAATAGGTCATTTGAGATATGTCGATTATACTGCATGACCCTATTTTGACAGCGAAAACTGTCCAAAATGGTCATTAAATGCCAACTTGGCATACAGTCACATCTCGGCTACACCCAACGAATTATTGGCTGTTCCCTAACAGCCCTTTTAAAATATCGGACAATTCTATTCTTACACAAAATCATTACCCACAGAGCTATGCAATTAATCCCACCTAGTCATAAGTATTTGGTCACTTCACGGTAATTTTTTGTTCATGCCATTCAACTGTGGAATTCGTTACCCCTACACATCAAGCGATCTTATGATAACAACATTTTCGCGACACACATTTTTCAATACTACGCAGAGATGTTCTAGTGCATCGACGTTACCTTTCCTGTCATCCCCCTCATACACTATTTTCCTCCTTTGCTAAGCTTTTTATGGCACTGCGTGCTTTTCTTTTCTTTTCTTTTCTTTTCTTTACTTCGTTATTTATCGATTTGTTTTCCTTTATTTATTTTGAATTATTTCATAGTTTCCCATAAAAAGCATATACAATATTTTATAAGATTTTATCTTTTTGTAACATGAATTCAATGGATTAATAAATGTAAATCTAAATCTAACCTTTAGTAGTTTAGTTTTCTTATCTTTTTAAATAGGAGGATCTAGATGTATAACTATCTACGGATCGTTATTATAGTTACTATGCATGGAAATCTAGTTAAAGATTGCCTATATAAATTCTCAATAACGAAGGCAAACACTCAGCCGTGTACAAACATATGTATATTACTATGGCTCGATTTACCTATACCATATAGGAAACGTTTTTTTTTTGTTGGCTTATTTACTTCGATTCGAACGTTAATACTTTTAAGTTTATGTCATTGTTATTTAATTTGTTGATATATTTATTAATTGGCATGGTATGGATTTTGTGTGTGTTGACCAATTTCTGATTGGAAATATATATATACCGATAGCTATTGAAAAGTTGTCGTTTACCCCCACACTCGTTTCTTCTGTCGTGCGCACCCATTCTGCGAAAACCCCTTACATCCCCTACAGAGAGCTCTTTATAGGTTGGTAGGCATTTCGTGATAAATTTCACGTTGAAATACGGAACAATTACAAGGTGTGGAGCCAAAATCTCGCTCATTGTGGAATGGGAAAGATGGAATTTTTAGATGTTATAAGTTTGAAGTGGCTGTTGCAATTAAGAAAACGAAGTTAGTAATATATCTAACTAATAACCAACGACCATACCACGTCGAGTTAATCGGTTCTCGTCAGATCACTGCAATTAAACGACGTTGGGCGCGGTTAGTGCATAGATAGTGGACCGTTTGAGAACAACCGCGTGTCGTCGGCCAGTTCCATCTACAGAGTTGAGGTAGATAATTCATACGTAGTATCACAATGGACCTAAATTGATCTAAGTGTGTCGGCTTCTTCCGACAGCCACCTAACCTAACCTAAACCTAACCTAGTAACATACAAAAGAACTGAATTTGGTAATCAAAAACGATTTGTTAGTACCAGTTAAACTCAAAAATCATCTCAAACCATTCAAATTTACCATTAATTAATTCAGCCGATGCATTTTTTTTTCATATGACATTGGCGTTGTACTTTATTACATATATATCTAAATCACGTATAAAAACGTCTTTTGTCAATTTCAAAACGACAAGTGGCAACCCTACATAAGTTGTAGAATTTAACACTCAAAAGGCTTAGCTAAGCTTGTATAGGATTGCAAAAAACACAAATATTATTTTTGTTACTACTGATCAGACTCAAACTTAACTGTATTTCCTGGTCCTATTGATATTGCTGGGTCTTGCCAACTTCCTTTTTCCAAAAAAAAAAACAATTCTCTGAATTACCAAAAACGACGTAGTTCAGCACCCTAGTGTATTTTTTCTAGGAGAACAAATAATGGAACTTTGGTGCAAAATGACGTCAAAATCAGAAACATGGGTTGGTAAATCTCGGTGGTCTCTCGCTCTGACCATGCAAACGTCAAAACAACCCATCAAATATACCAACAACACTCCTGTAAATACTGAAAGGGGTAGTTTTTAGCTTAGCCGATTGACTTGATTTGGAAACAAAATGAAATTTTTGTCTCCCTTTTTACTTTGCACGTTGACAATAACAATCTGCATCTCGACTGTGCTTTCAAAAGAAGATGAACCTCGAGTGAAAATCGGCATCAAAAAGCACATCGACGACTGTACAGTGAGAACTAAGAAAGGGGACTTTATCCACGTCCACTACAAAGTAAGTCCCCTCACTCAGTCTGACTTCAAACCTAATTGAAATCCTCACAGGGATCCCTGGAAGACGGCTCAGTATTCGACAGCAGTCTATCACGGGGCGTTCCTTTCACATTTGTCTTGGGCAGCAATCAAGTTATCAAAGGCTGGGAGCAGGGTCTACTTGGCATGTGCGAAGGCGAGAAGCGACGACTGGTCATTCCACCTGAACTGGGCTACGGAAAAACTGGATCAAATAATTTAATTCCAAGAAACGCAGTTCTACTCTTCGAAGTCGAACTCATGAAAATAGAAAAAAGACAAGACTTGTAGTTTTTTTTTTCATTTTAATCATATAAATGAATCGATTCCATAAAAGTAACACCTATCCTAGTACTTCTTTATGGTTTTCCTAATCAATGCAAGTCGCTGCTTGTGTGCCTCAGTTATCGAGGCTCTCTTGTAGGGTCTGAGTTCGTCGGTGCCGAATCCGGGAATCCACATATTCCACTTTCGTTCCAAATGCAATTGGACGTCTCTTACCTCGACTTTGGATACCCTTCTATGCTTTGCATAGGCGCACGTGGACTTTACAACATCTTCCACGAAGTCATCGGCTATTTGCAGCAGCAATTCTTCGACGTCCTCATCTAGCTGGGCAGTGCCGTCAACCTCTCGCACTAACTCTAGGAGACGTGGTTTTGTTAGCACCTGTGGATGAGCGAAGCATTTAAACGATTAAAAGTAGTTTTGTTCTAAAAGGCTTTCACTTACTGGCTGACTATCGATGTGGTTGGTGGCTTTTGTTGAAGCCGAATTGTGCGTAGTGTTGTTGTTCAATGTGGAATTCGAGTTTGTTTGTGACGCTCCAATTGGACTGCTCTGTGATGCCATTAGAATATCCTGAGAGTTTCCGTTATAATCGCTGCCGTGCACCCCGTTACTATCAAAATTTGAATTATTTTCCGACATTCTTTCGGCTAAACTACTTGTTTTTTTTTTGGTTTGTTAAAAATATTTTTTTATAGGTAGCGAAAGATGTAGGAAACAATACCGTAACAAATATGTAAAAAGAAATAAAAACGTATAAGGATCTTCCACCAAAAGGGATTATTTAATAGAAATACATAGCTATGTTAAGATTGAAGCTGGAAAGGTAAAGTTACAGACAAAACAGATACGAAATGGCAGAGAAGATATTGTAAAAGTATTTTTTGGCCAAAGGAGTTTGCATATGCAGAGATGTAGGTTATCCAAAGATTGCTGAAATATTACTAAATTTAATTCACCCTTTTGTTTCTAATCGGCTTTACGGAACTTGCAGATAGTGAGATCTACAAACGTTTGTTTATGTGGGTAGCAAACAAGAAGAAATTTGGAAGAAAAAAATAGGAAATGAAGGTAGGAGGAGGTGTTGTTGAAATGTCATTAGATGGCACAGGGTTGGCATGGATTGGTGGTTTTTGTCGGCAATAGTTTTTTTATTTGTAGGTATATATTTATTTTAGAAATATTCCTAAAAAAACGTTTACACATGTATTTACCGTCGAGAATGTGTAAAAATTCAAGAAAAAGTGTTCTAAAACCCTCACTATTAGGTTAGTCACATTGACGATTGCGCCATCCCTTATTAACTCTCTCGAGTGCGTACTTTAAAGACCAGCTAACGGCATGAGGCCTGTGTAGGTCTTTGGAGACGTTCTGGAGAACGACAGAGCACCGCAGTAGATCGTCAAACTACAATGGGCCCAAGGACTCCCGGCAAAGGACAGGCCAACCAGCAAGGACTTCACGTTTAAGCGACAGGGATCGGTGGAAGAAACCGCTTCGGTTTCCAAAAAACCGAAGGTGCATGACCTCGAATTCCGCCTCCACATCTCACAAGTTTTTCAGCGATTGTGGTCGCGGTTACTAACATTAATACAAAATAAAACTGTATTCTGTTTAATTAATCTTTATTTATTCTCTATCAAATTTGTTCTCGATTATTATTATTCTAGTAACTCATTTATTTAATACAACAATTCACTTTCAAATCAGAACATTTAATGAACAATCAAATCTCTTATTTTATAACCAAGTAGACAAAACTCCATTAAAACGGAGCCAACCTGTGTTTCTCTTAAAGCTGGTTTGTTGTGGAAAACATGATCAGATAATTAAAAAAATATGTTTCCTTAACCAACGGATGTTGCTTACATCCTCTACAAAAACATTACAAAAGACAAACATTAATAAAACACAGAGCCGTGAAGTGAAGGTCTGCGTTGGATATCCAAAATAATTTACTACGGTAAATTTGTTTTGGTCCACCAACAAAATCAAAGCCACCACGACCCGCTATTCGCCAGATGCTGCCTCTACTCAACCATTACAAGTGGACACACGAACATCATACGGCATCTGCAATAGTCAAGCAAAAAAAAAGCAGCGATGGAGTGGGATGATACACGGTGGAATACCCAACGCTGTGGTTTTTTTTTGCTTTTGTTTTTTGGCGCTGACACCGGCACTGACACCATGTGGATTTAATTTTGTTCTGTGTCACACTACGCGGGTTTTTTCAAGAACTGTAGTGACGATAGCTGGTTGAGCGAAACCGACGGAAGGCAATCAGCAACTGATCTGGGTACCACACGCTGCATTACGACTGATTTTCTTCTCAAAATGACATCATGAACATGAAGCGAGTCCAAATGCGCCCAGTTTGCCCTAAGTTTCGGACCCTTTTTAGAGATCTGCTTCCAGTTCAGCTTACCCTCATGTTCCTTCCAGGCGAGAATCGGCTCGATATCCGGATCTTCCTGTTGAGCATTCCGGATTTCCCATGCACATTGAACTGATGTCCTATCCTACGCAATGTTTGCAATCAGCTTTGTACTCTAGGATGGACGCACCACACAGTTTGTGTTTGAGTCCTTTGATACTCGTTTTGCATTCACCTGACCATTTGAATTGTTTTCCTTTTCTCTCAGATGATGCAAGCTGCTTCGGATCCCTACAGTCCCTCAAAAACCGTCGGTATTAAGTTGCAAGTCCCAGGAAGCTCTTCAGTTTTTTTTTTGTTTTGGAAGAAAACAGCTGCTAGTGCGGCTGTCCGCCTCAGAGCAACTTTCCAGTGGATCGAGAAGGAAATCGGAAACTGCTCTATTCAAAAAAAAAATCAGAATCCTGACTAGCAACATAGACCACAGCTATGTTTTGACAAGTTACTATTCCCACCAGATCATTCTGGAATTAAGGACCCTCGTATACCTATTACATATTCTACATCAACGGTAACTCTGTTAGCTCTCTGCAAAAGGAACAGTTGTACACTCACTTGCCATATACTACCCCTAGCAAAATAAACACCCCTTTTGTATACACAAATCGAAATAGAGTAGTATCTGGGCAATGCCGACACAAATAGACACCTAAGTATTGAAATAATTAATGAAAGAAGATGAAATTTTTGATACAAATTATCCTGATTACGCTATCGATTTCATCTGCAATGTCAAGGGATGTTCCTCGAGTCAAAATTGGCGTGAAAAAGCGAATTGACGACTGCAAGCGTCGAAGCAAAAATGGAGATATTCTATTTGTCCATTATAAGGTATGAACCAAATCACTGTCACAGCGCAGTTAACAGTTCTTTTTTGACAGGGTTCCCTTGAAGATGAAACTGTGTTCGACACCAGCCTGCCAGCTGGGCAACCATACAGATTCATACTTGGCAGCGGTCAAGTGATCAGAGGATGGGATGAGGGCCTATTAAAGATGTGTGTCGGTGAAAAACGTCGGCTTATCGTTCCGCCTGAATTGGGTTATGGAGAAACCGGATCGGGGGTATTAATTCCCCCCAACGCTGTACTTCATTTCGATGTAGAACTTGTGAAACTCCACCAAAGAATAGAGTTGTAAATGAAAGGACAGAAATCGTCTATTTAATATTTTTTAATTGTCTTCCTTATCAATGCCAGTCTTTGTTTGTGTGCCTCGGTCACTGTCGCCCTCTTATAAGGCCTCAGTTCATCTGTGCCAAAGCCAGGAATCCACATGTTCCATTTGCGCTCCAAATGCAACTGAACATCCCTCACCTCAACCTTTGAGACTTTTCGATGCTTTGCATAGGCACAAGTAGATTTCACAGCATCTTCAACGAAATCATCAGCGATTTGTAGTAGTAATTCCTCAACTTCCTCATCCAGCTGAGCGGTAGCATCAACTTCCCGGACCAACTCCAAGAGCCTTGATTTTGTTAGAACCTGAAGCAAGCGTGGAAATTATATTCAAGTGTTATCGATTATCCTCTACTTACCGGCTGACTATCGATACTGTTGCTGGGTTTTGTTGAACTCGCGTTTGAATTGTGGGACGTGCTGTTTGAGGTGGAATTCGAGTTGGTAAGCGGTGCCCCAATGGGACTGTTTTGTGATGGAGATGCCATTGGGATGTCCTGCGAGTCTGTGTTGAAATCACTGTGGACTCCGTTACTATCAAAATGTGAATTATTTTCCGGCATTCTTTCGACTAAACTACTTAGTTTGGTGTGTTTTGCAAATTATTTGAATAGGTAACGAAAGATGTAGGAACAAATACGGAAACAAATATGTAAAAGAAACAAAAATGTATAAAAATCTTCCACCAAAGGTAAATAAAAAAATTAGCAAATTAGTTAATGTTAGAATAAATTATAGGTAACAACGAAGAATTGAAGCGAGGGGCAATTAACGTGCGAATAGTGTTGGCGTGCGCAGAAACGCAAACGTGCAACTTTCCCATTGTTAGCGAATTTTTAATAAATCCATTTAATTCACCTTGTTGCGATATTTAGCTGATCTAAATAATTTGTTAGCATACACGGCACAGGAGCTTTAAACAAAACAAAAGATGTACTTGCCCTTTTCTGGTGAATTAGTTTTAATAAAGTATAATTGAATTGTCAGTCGACTGTCAGTAGGTATCATCTACTAATCTGCCTGCATGCATTATAATATGACAGGAAGCACAAAAAAGTGTGGCCAAGCTATGAAAATTCAGTGCATCTTCGTGATTTGAATATGTTTTCACATATTTCAAATATGTTCACAGTTCTTACGCAATGCAAGCAATGCAAAGAACAAAGGCTCATATAGCTCAATGGCCCAGCTTCTCAATCTGTTCTCGTATGCGAACCATGATAAAACCTCCTTAGTTGAAAAAATCCAGCTCTAATTGTAAGGCAATTATTATTAGGTGTGTTTAATGAACCTGAGCTGCACAGAAAAGTACAGAAAAGATCAGAAAAGTACAGGATTTTGTGTTCCATGAACAAAAATCTTGCCCCAAAATGTTTTACATTCACTTTGTTGACGCTGTCCAGCTCAGTTAAGATCAGAAAAGTACAGGATTTTCTGCACCTCCTTTTGAGGAAGGGCAATTGCGTGAAAAGTGTCAAATTGAAGACGTCAAATGTCACTGATGTCAGCTGATTTGTTTGTTTGGCATGAAATTCGCTATTGCTTTTATCCGATGTTGTAATATCCGACGAACTTAACAAGATGCTACTGCCAGAATCTTCCAACATCTCGACTATTAAAAAGTCTGAAGTATTCATTTTGTTTTATTTATCAAAAGCAACTTTGAATCTCACTTTTCATTTAGATTTATTCATATTGGAATTCAACAGCTAATATGAGAGCTGTCACATGAAGCTGTACTTTTTTGTTCTCACTTGATCTGACAGTTTTCGCTCATGTGTGCTGATCTGATCTGTTCTGTTCTGATCTTTTTTTCATTAAACACAGCTAATATTTGCTTGCCCGGTTAGCGCGGACTAGACTCTTCCCGCTAACGACCCTGCGGCCACCCCACTTTGCATTACATCAGAGTGGAACCGTTTTGATGTCCATTAGAGGATGCCACCTTTTAAGCCTAAGACGCCAGTGCTTGTGGACCGTATTGATTTTGATCGTCCTTCTTCGTTTTTTCTTTTGTCCCGAGAATGCTGTCTACAAAAAAAAACCCAATTCTGATCGCTAATCAATGATGGTGCCGATACTTTTTCTAGTCGCAACATTCCCCACTTCCTGCAGGCGGAGCTGCTCTTGAGCCCCCGTACTGGCAGGTTGGGATATCTGCTTGACCGATGTTGAAGAGGAAGATGTTAAGGACTGCATGAGCGCGATTAGCGCGACGCGAACGAACGATTATACAAACTGCGCAGAAGACTGCTTTTAATGCATTTATAAATAGAGAATTGCAAATACGTATAACAATATAAAGAGCGGGATATATGACTAGTTCATCCAAATACGAGTATATAAAAAAAATAGGTTCAGCAAGATTTAACTAAGCAACTTTCGAACTCTAAACTTTTTACCGCAAACAAAAATAACCTTCCTGCGATTTTTCATAGTTTAGTTACAATCCACAACATTTCGTCGCGTTGTACCAACCGATGACTGTAAAAATCGTTCGAACTCAACCTAGAAATCTGAATATCAGTAGAATTTGCATGTAGTTTTCCAATTGGTATTCGCGACCGTCCGCGACACAAAATGTTTGCTATATGATTGTAGTGTCGAACTTTGAGAATAATCATTCGGTATTTTTCGCTGTCAGACGACTTGCTTTGACTTGGCACCACTACTTCTGCACCATCCACATACAATCCAAACAGCTGGCCGATTGTCGTAAAGTAAAAGAAATAAGTGATTTTTTTGTTAATCAATCAAATTTTAGTTCGTTGACGATTCCTTTGAATTCGGAACTTCCTTAAATTTCTCTAATTGTTCGGTGGCATGTTGGGTCATTTCGAGTTCCAACTGTGTTCCTAGGCATCAGCTAAAAGTCGTGTCAACTTATAGTCGCTTTAAAAATCGATTCCGCCGCATTTCGATATTTAACCGACAACTCGCAGATACGATCCTACTGAAGCAGTTTAAATTCCTTTAAACCACTATACAAGTAAGTAGGCATTCCTTTAGTTTTGAGTTACATCTCGCTTGCGTATGAAAAAAAGTTATAAGGCGAGAAGAATTAGGTCAGAACGCAGCTAATCACCCAACCGCGGGCTAAGGAGGGGGGATAGTACCGAACAATTCTATTTAATGTATATAGGTTCGAAATTATGCTGTCGATGGTATAGGATAATAGTGTATACCAATACCGGTATCTTTATTGCTAATGAGTTACATAACAAAATGTACCCGTAAAATACATATACATATTATGAATTTAGCTTAATAAATTCGACCTCAGTGAGGGTTGGGTGTTTTTTTTTTATTAATTTGCTTCGCAAAACTCATTTAAACAAAACCGTTTTGATGTACGTTTTATTCTCTTTCATGTACTGTATTTCATCTGTTTGATGTGCGTATTCTACGTATAAGGAGCAGACGTTTTTTTTGTTTTTGGTTGAAAAAAAAAATCATAAATGAAACGCTGTTGATTGTTTTTATTGAAAACATCAAAACATGTCAAACTAATTGAGTTAGGAGAGAGATATTAATTATTTGTTTATTCACAAAATTAGGAATTTAAATGCTTTTAATTGTTTATTTATCTAATTAACAACAAGTTTTTATACATACATTCAATACTAAAAGTATTCACTTAACTATGTGAAATGATGGTTCAATTGCTGATTTTAAATTAACACTTGGGGATCATTTTTCGTTCCACATAAATCAATAAGTTTTGACCTTCGTTGTCCCATAAAATCTGTACGCCAAAACAAGTTCTCTCCATACGATGAATCTGAGTGATTCTGTTGCTTACTTCCAGTTCTCTAGATACAGATTACTTGATAACGTATCAATGCGACAGAGATTGATTTTAAAATATTTTTTTGTTGATTCTGGATTAGCTGTTAACAAAGACGGGCAGATAAACAGTATGTTTGAAAATTCGTTGTAGATCATTTAAATGAATTTACGAAAAGTGAGTTTATTCGCATTGGTCTCTGTATTTGTTTGTGTACCTATATTGTTATGTGAGCAGTGGTTAGTTCGTTGGACTACTGATCGAAACGTGTTTACCACTGCCCCACCTCTTGCAAACGTTTGACAACATCCAAGAGTATTGCCATGGCAAGTTTCTCAACATTGTCGTTCGGATTTAGCTTAAAATGGTCGGTCCCTTCCACTTCACACAAGAAAAGGGTTGAAGATTATTGTATTTGCCGTTAATGCCAAATATTTATTTGTTTTTATACATAATTAAGCGATCTATTTTTTTTTTTTAAGTTATAGAGTTCACAGTATGTATACACCAAAGTTGCATTCGTCAAGATATCTCAGATGATCTTTGGTGACTAAACATGGTAAAGAACATACAAATCTTGAGTTGGCTATAGTAAGCCAGTGGGTCACAATACTTACTTACTTAATGGAGTTCCGATCCGTGAAGAGTTTCTTTCTGAGGCTCTGCAGCCTTCCATCCTCTGCGATCCATTCATTCGATGTCGACGTGCTTTAACTTTTTGGACTACATCCACATCTTGAAACAGCTCATACATATCGCGGTTGTACCTTCTTCTCTCTTCACCCTCCACGCATACAGTACTTTATATCCGACGAAGAATTTTTCTTTCAAAAGACCCCAATATCAAGTCTCCCTTCCTGCTTATCGGCCAGCACTCTAAGCCATTAAGCAAAACTTGTTGCACTTTTATTGAGTGCAAACCGAAGAGAACAGAGATTCATCAACGCTTTTGAGGATGCAGAGTGCAAGGCACAAGATATGTGGAACTTCCCACAACGACCTTGCTTGGATAGAGCCAAATCACTTCTAGGGGCTTCAAAAGGACACTATCAACACGGCAAAGAAACATGGTGCAGGACAAATGAGGGTAAAGCTGTGATAAGTGGCAACAATGCGACTTTGAGTACAGACTTTGCAAGAGTCTCACAAAGAGAAAGTGCTCTCAAATTCAAGCAAAGTGTGTGGAGGGCCTGTATCGGGAGTTAGAAGAAAGTTCTTCTTCGGCTACTGAAAGAAACCAGGTTATCCACGAACTCGGATAAACCAGCTTGAAGAGGGGCACAACCATTATCAAAATAGCCGCTCAGTTCTGATGAGAGGCGAAAAATAATACGGCTATCTGAAGACCAGTGCGGGTTTGTCATAGGTAAATCAACCACAGATGCAATCCAAAGTGTAAGGTCATGATGGAAAAACATCGTGATTCCTTTAAGGATTTGCATATGCTGTTGGTTGATTTCCAAAGGACTTTGATAGACAACCAAGGAATCTGTTATGGGTGGCGCTAAGACAGCGAGAAGTTTCAGAAACCTACGTACAGATGATCATGAGGGAGTAAAGACAAGAGTAAGACCGTTGGCGTCACCGAGAAGTTCGCAATCAAAGTCGGTGTATACCAGGGAAGCGTCTTAAGTCCCGGACCCCAAAGTGCATCAGTTATTCTTTGCTGATGATGGAGCCATCATTATCGAGGATCAAACGTCCCTGCAATTAGCATTTGATGTATGGCTGGAAGTTTTGGAGGGGAATGGGTATCGCATTAGTCCGAAAAAACAGAATTACCCGTTCTCTGACCTACTCCGACCTATTTCAGATATTATATGAATGGAGGATTGATTACCAAGTGCGAAAAGTTCAAATATCTGGGATCTTTGATCAAAAGCGAAGCAAGCTGTGACATTAAGCATCGCGTAAGCGTAGGGTGGATGAAGTGGTGGGAAATCTCAGGCATCTCCTGTGATCGAAAAGTTACCCTAAGCTGAAAGGAAGGTTCTACACCACGGTTGTGCGCCCGGCTCTCACATACGGAAGCGTACAAAAAGTATGAGGGCAAATTAACGGTAGCTGAGATGAAGATGCTTCGCATGACAGCAGAAGTATCAAAAATTGATCGAATAAGAAGTAAGAAGTTGTCGTTATTTGCTGAGGTCGAACCAGCAAACCCCACAGGTGGACCAGTATGGATGAATTTGATTGGGAGGGTTATTATCACTTTAATCATGATCATAGCCTCACTGCTGTTAACGGAAGAAGAAGAACTGTAATAAACGATTTTTATTTAACGCAAATTTTGTTATATAAGGCAATTTAATTAAGTTCAAATATTACTGCTTGTCATTAGGTATCACGATCATTACTGAATTCTGCGGTGACTTTCTCCTTTACTGGGCTGGTCTACTCCTTTTTTCCTCCAACCAGCTATCGTTGTTATGCTGGACGGTGTTGTCCGTATAAAAAATTCAAACGTATATTCACCGGTGCAGGATGAGAGAAAGGGAATTTTATAACTCCGTAGAGCAGCGGTCGATTTATTGCGGATCAATTCAAATTTCGGAACAAAAGTAAAGTAAGATCGGTCTTTGAAATGGACCGATATTGATTTTTCCTGAACGGTGAAAAAAGGAAAACAAATTAAAAGGTGTCCGTCCCGTTATTCTCGGCAAATTCCCGGAACGAAGCCTAACGGGTTTTCGAAGAAACAAAACACCAACGTACCAAGGTGTGAAGGCACCCTATTTATCTTCATCTCGGCTCCTCCAAAACTCCTTTCGGGTTGCAAAGGGATCCTGCCTGTCTTTCTGCCACTTATCGCGCCTTAGACCGTCTTTTTCTGCCTTCTCCTTTCTGTTTCCATTCGTACAACGAACGTTTTTCCACAAATATTTAAAATTCAAAGATCAATCTCTGAACTCCTTTAAGACTTATTAATTTTATTTTACGTTAACTTCAAAAAAAAGACTCGCTCGATTCTCTTGACAGGAAAAACCCCTAAAACCTCTGATGGTCAACCAAGTAGAGGCGGCTTATCCATATACAACACATTCAGAAAGGACGGGATTCCCTACGGTTTGATCTAGTGATCACTCAGTAACTCTACTGTAATGTGCACCCGTCTTCGTCATACTCACTCATCCGTTTCTGAATTCACCCGAACTCTGAGGAAGTTTCTCAGGCCGAACCATCCGATGGACGCATTCACACAAAAGATCCTAAAGGGAGCTCATAAACACCAAAACAATTCTACAAAACAAATAAAAAGAGAAACGAGGAAGTCATTAGAATGCGAAAATGTCTTCAGGAAATAATTTAATTATTAAAAAAAAATAAGATAAAGGAAAAGATGAAGAATCAAGACAAGTTGGATTCTTGTTTTGGGAGTATACCAGCTAATTGTTCCAACTTGCTAGGTCGTAGGAAGTTTAAAAATTAGATTTGGGGGACAAGGTCTCTGGATAGCTTTCCCTTTTTTACAATGTTTTTACTCGTTGGGGCATTGACCATTGGTGTTTTCGTTTAGTTTTGTTGTACGCGACACTGCCGTTATCAGCGGTTACAATTATTTGTATTTGAAATTTGTATATTGCGAGGGGAATATCAATTAATTTTTGTATAATAAATTGTATTGATATCAATCTGTAGGATATTTATATTATTTTTATATGAGATCTAATGTCAATTGTTCACCTTAAAATTATTCAAAAATATTTTAACTGTTTGCAAACTATGCAAAACGGCTTGAGACGAGACCTCAGTAGCTGTCGAGCAAATGGCTTCGCCTTCACGAGGATTATCGAGCTACAAAAAACAAATAGTGAATGGTCGAAATGACATCGTCCAGACGATAGACGATTACTTACTTACTTAGGTGGCACAACAGTCCGGGGTAGACCTGGGCCTCAACCAATACGCCTCTCCAGTTAACACGATCTTTGGCTAACTGCCTCCAATAGCGCACTCCAAGTTGGTTGAGGTCCCCTTCCACTTGCGCGCGCCACCTAAGGCAAGGTCTTCCTCTACGGCGTTGTCCCTTCGGATTGGAATCGAAGACTCTTCGGGTCGGAGCGTTGGTGTCCATTCGCTCTACATGTCCTAGCCATCTTAGTCGACTGATACGTACTTTTTTGTCCAGGTCGATGTCGCTGTACAGCTCGTAGAATTCCCTGTTAAATCTCCTTTTCGAAGATAGACGATTATTGATGTTAAATCGGAGAAAGATGGAAACTGGCAGCTGAAAGTCCGTTGCATTTCAATTTGAAAATCAATTGGGGCACAGAGTGCACCAAACACGGGTTAGGGTGAAACATTTATGTGTTCTAGGTCTCCAACGCAGTTGAGTTGTCTTCATTTTTATTTAGAAAATTGACACCTTCATTGTCATTTTCAGATCTTTGATTCCAGACTCAGATATTCGCGTGCACGGCTTATATTCCTGTGCTGTTTTCCATCACTTCACGAGAAGGTTATTCTTCTGCTTGTCATCAGTTATGCCTTCTGTCTATTATTACTTATTTCTTTGCGAAAATTTTTTGTTTATAAATCACCCAACGACCTTGTGCAAGCACATTTTTATTTTGGCCCTCATCATCAATTGGCTGCAAAGTTGCAAAAAATTCATAATAAACTGCGTTTTTATTTTAAGAAATTGACTCGATGCCAACTTTACATAAATTTGTGTTAAATTGTCGCACTAATTTAATATCTTTTTGCATTTCCTTTCAGAATGTCTGCAACAATAAAGAATCCACCTAAACAGCAACAATTTGCGTAAGTATCGTTTGGAAATTAAAAAAAAACTATCAAATAAAAGTCAATAAACGAATGTTGAAATTCTTACTCACTTGTTTATGATACTTTGATTTGTATTGTTTTCCTTAAAGACGTCGCTCATAGTTCTTCGCTCTATTTTTATCTCTCGCTAGCGGGCTTCTTGCCAAGAATTTGTCTAGCCGCCCGCTGTGACTGATAAGAATTCACCCCAAATGCAAGACATGTGACCTCTTCACTTTCAATTAGAGAAACATAAAGAAATTACCGGCCTTAGCGCATCATTTTGATGAGACCACTGACTATCAGTGATCTTTGGATTTGGTATTTAAATCATTTAAACTTTTAATGACCTGTTCTCGCCGCGTTGACGCACAGTTTTGTATGCGTAACTTTTCTATTAGCTTAGATTGATTAATTGTTTTTGCGTTCCAGACTTGTACCTAAAATCATCAATGGTGGAATTGCCGGCATCATTGGCGTGTCATGTGTGTTTCCTTTGGATTTGGTTAAGACTCGCCTGCAGAATCAACAGGTTGGACCAAATGGCGAGAAAATGTACAAAAATATGTAAGTATAATGAATGATTACTTTTAAATGTAATTGCGCGTAAATAATATTAATTTGTGTGTTGTAGGAGATAAGAGTTTTCATTAATTAACAATAAAAATGGGGGAATGTGCCGAAGATAAGTCGGTGATTGCACAATATAGATAGGTATATGATTTAATAACATACAAAAATGATCGTTGTGGTGAAGAAATACGTGTAAACGTTTTATTAATTCTAGGCTTTTATATCTGGAGTATATTTTTAGATGATTTGTTATCAAGTGATGGATAGAAACATATTTTACAAGCTAATTGGGAGCTTATAACTTTCTAATAGACTCCAGTCTCGTTTACGACGAAACGAGGTAGAGGCATTCAATAACCGTGAGAACAGAAAAGAGTATGGAGTCGATAACCTTCTAAGAATATTCCTGTGTTTAAATGGTTAATGAATACGAAGCATCGTGCTTCTTTCGGTTCGGTAGAGGTACTGCTTTTTCACGAATATGGTGCGCATTACCATACATATCAATCTGGGGATGCATTGCTGAGTCTTGTAGTATGCATAAATTGTGCTTAACTTTTTTTAAACGGTATATCCACCGGGTATTGGTCATATCTATCCAGGCTTGGCTTGGAAAATAGCGACACTATAATGATCTATCGAAAATTAAAAGCTAATGAGTATCAGATTAAGAATTAATGGTAGCGAATGATCTATCGACTGCTTTCAGATCCGCCAATTGGGTTGCTGACATTGAAATATTCGGCTTGCTGTTTGATGATCAGGGCAAGTGCTTGGTCTTCCAAGTTAAGGTTTGTGCCTACCGGCCAGAAAAAAAAAACATATGAGAGACACAAGGAGCGTCGATAAGGATGATAAACTCGAAAAGTGGAGTCCGCTTCTCAAACTTGCTGTTCGGATTCGGCTTAAAATTTTAGGTCCCTTTCACTTTGCACAAGCAAATGGTTGGAGAAGCTAGGTTTTAGGCGCTGTAAGTGCCGTTTATGTATAATATTTATTTTTATTTTAAAAATAAATACTAAAAAGTTGTTATACCCTTTCAGGCCCAGACATTGGAAACTCTTCGATTAAGATGAAATAAAATGGTGGAATTGCGAGAAATTAAAAAAATTGCAAAGGCAGTTCTGCTAGAAAGGACTTCGCGCATGTGTGAACCTTGGGTCTTTAGATCTGCATTCATTTTATAATCTTCAAAAACACAGACACTGAAAATAATGTTTCGAAGCTTTATTTGATAACTTTTTATTTATACTTCAACAATAACTTAATGAAAGATCCAACGAATCATAAGGAATAACAATAAACTTAAAAGAAGCAAAGTAAGAAACGTATAAGTAGGTAAAAATCCAATTTAAACAAAACTTTTTTCATCGAAGAGATCAACATTATTCATGTTGGCTTCAGTCTTATTTTGTGTGATTAGCCTTAAAATAGACTTTTGAAATGCAAAGATGCACTTCTGGTCTTTTGGCCCTTGTCCGGCTCGGGCACCCATCATTGCGACACCTTTTGGCTGTACCGTCTAAAAATTCTGGGCAATCATCATATCTATCGTATCTGATAGCATCTGGGTTTTTTTTTTGCGGACGATACTTTGTATCAAAATATTCTACAGGTAGTTCAAACGGTGTTACTTGTTCGGCTAATAGCTAGAAAACATTTTACCTGCTTCCGGTTCTTCTTCTGTACATCATTCTCTGCAAAGTAAACATCGGAATTTTTTAAGATCTCCAGAATCTGATTCAGATCCCCCTCTTTTCCAAAATCGAATCTTTTACTTTAAAAACAAAACACGAATTCTTATCAAATGATAGCTAAGCGCTCAAGGGTGTTTCAGAAACGAATCAGAACTCTCTCAACACGCTCGGTTCATAATATGCTCTACATGCTGACTCTCTGTTCACTGCTGTGCTCTGCTCTAAAAAAGATAAATCCTAACAAATAGAGGAAGAGAAAGAATAAATAAATTGGGAGCGCCATTTTATTAAACGTCAAAAACGTAAAGTTGCATTATGGGATGGAGTCAGAGAAAAAATGTGCACTGTGTTGCTTCAGCGTAAAAAAAAACACTTAGATTGTTGTGTTCGGTGATTAAGAAGTAACCAAGTTTTTCCGCGTATTACAATTAGCGATGTTTCTAGGTAGACAGTCGGATACAAAAGAGATGTTAAAATGACTTGAGGCAATTGACATTACAATTTTGAAAATGACGAAATTTGTTAGTGTTGCCAACAGGGATATATTCCGCAATCCGATAAAATAAAATAAATAAATATTAGGCGTTAACGACCCCGTACAGGGCCTTAAAAAATGGAAGGGACCTATAAATTTAAGCCGTCTCCGAATAGCAAATTTGAGAAGCTTCTCATGACAATTGATCCTAGATGTTTATCAGACTTTCGCAAGAGGTAGGTCAGTAGAAGCAACTTTAGTGTTTACTGGGTCAAGGCGTTATTTGAACCGGAGATCCCGCGATTAGTAGGTGGATTGGAGATAAGTTGTAGAAAAGAAAAAAATTGCGGTAATTTATTACAGCTGACATAACAGATAGCATATGCGCATTATCATGCGGGTTTGTCGTGTAAAATCGACCTGTGCTGATAAGTTCTATTTTATTGTTGATATCGTCTTGTCGATTATTGAGTTACGTGGAGCAAATATTGAATTCGCAAAAACGTTATCGATCGGATGATAGCGTTTATTGAAGGTACTTGATACATGACTATCGCCGAAAGATATCGTCTGGCGATAATCGACTTATCAAATGAGTACACTGGCATAAAAACTTCATTTTAAAAGATAAGCATATTTATCTCCTTGTCCAATTCTTAGAAAGAGGCAGGTCACATTGTGATCACACAAATGGAACAACACCAGCGTTTGATTGGCCTAATTGATGAAGTGATCCGAAACCAGGAGGCCGACCGATGATTATAAAGGTCGAACAGGCGAAAACCACAGGCGGATTTATCCTGATTATAACCTCGTCGTAAAGGGAGAAGAAGAAGAGCAAATGTATCATGCATTTTGCCCCTATCGAAGAAATTTAAGACTATCAAAGAGGAGATTTTATAACGCCTTGGACGTAGCCTGTCCGTATTACGATATCAAAGTTGAGCGAGGTGGAGGACTTCAATGATAAAGAAAAATTGGAAAAGAAGAAGGTTGGAGGAGAAGATCACAGCGCACACAGTCTCTCAGCTGATGTCAAACAGCTGGCTGCTGGCTAAGTCCGAAACACAAACTAGAATGGATACGTACATTTCTGACCATGTCGATGGTAGATTGAAACCTTGTATATATAAAAGCAAAACTTTTCCATTAATAGTCCCATCTGTGCTTCGGACCCACACCGCAAGACAGAGATGGTTATAATAATGTAATCCTTGGTTTTTCTTGAAAGGACTCTTCTGATAAGCCGTTTTCTCTGAACAAGGAAACATCGGTTGGCGTGTAGTGTCATTCGTGTGGTTGCTGTACTAATGAATATAACAATATTAATAGCTAGCTAAGGTAAACGAATTGCTTCACTACATAGGAGTTGTAGCTGCCATAGCATATTTTAGGCAAAGACGAAGATGTTACTATTTGCTCTTTGTTATTATAAACATGATATTGGGAACATTGTGAACTGCTAAACAATCACAACGTGTCGTTATCAACCAAACCCATCTTACACATCTAAGCTGGACGCGGTCTCTCTCGACTTATGGCATCATTATAGTTTGTCTGTAGTTCTCCTTTCACGCTTAGAGTGTTGTAGGAAAAAAATAAGCTAATCCTTTAAATTTTTGTTGGTTTTTCATAGCATTCAATCAAACACCTGATTCGTAAAAAGACCGATAATGGGATACGATCTTGGGAGAGCGAGATGTGAAGAGAAAATGCTCGTTGAACAATTGGCGTTTAGGTATCTCTGTTTAAGCATACGACCTGCCATGAATTCCTTAAACTTTCGAGCTCTGTCGAATCTCCATTGGGCCGACATCGAAATGGCACACGAGTAGCATCTCATGATACGAATGACTAGTATGTACGCATGTATTGGAAAACAAAGATTTCAGAAATATCAACATCCTGTATCCTGTATGCGCAACCCAAAAAACGTACTTCCGAATATGTGCCAGTCAGCACAGTGTCCCAAAGATATGTTACGCGATCAAAACAGTTTTCTTTCAGTCAGTTGATTTGCAGTCTGCAGTGTTGGATGTCGAAATCAAAATGTGTACAGAGCCGCTTAAAAGGCGCCACTCATCGAAAAAAAACCATAAATTTATTTGCCCGCATTTTTAATAAAATTTAAATGGTGCGTTGGACCACTGAGCAAGGGGTTCGAGGTTCGAATCTCACCCAGGAACACCTAACATTTTTGTCACTGCCCCAACTCTTGTGAAAGTCTGACGAAACATCAAAGACTAAAAACTATCATGAGAAGCTTTCTAAAATTTGTCTTTCGGAATCGGCAATAAGTTCCTTTTATTAGTGTGAAGCTTTGCACACACATATGGTTGGAGAAGCTAGGTTTTAGGCCCTTTATTGGCCGTTAATGCTTTTTTTTTTGTTAATTGTCTTTTATAACAAATATTCTGTACCCTTCCATCTTTCTTCAAGGCTCGACTGCTTTCGGAAGACATATCGCGCTGAAGGCTACTTCGGCATGTACCGCGGTTCTGCCGTTAACATTCTTCTCATCACCCCTGAAAAGGCCATCAAATTAGCTGCCAATGACTTTTTCCGTCACCATCTGACAAAAAAAGATGGCACTCTTCCAATAACTCATCAAATGGCTGCTGGTGGTCTAGCCGGTGCCTTCCAAATCATTGTCACAACCCCAATGGAACTGTTGAAAATTCAAATGCAGGATGCTGGACGTGTTGCAGCTCAAGCGAAATTAGCTGGCAAATCAGTAGCAAAAACGTCTGCCACGCAAATTGCCGGTCAACTCATTAAGGAGAAAGGTATCTTCGGACTCTACAAGGGTATCGGTGCTACTGGTCTGCGAGATGTCTCATTCTCCATTGTGTATTTCCCGCTCTTTGCAACGTTGAATGACCTTGGGCCACGAAAAGCCGATGGCTCGGGAGATGCTGTATTTTGGCAAGCGAATTGAAGAAATTCTATTCAAACAAAAGCTAACAGTAATTGTTTTTAAGGTGCTCTTTCTTATCTGGATGTGCTGCTGGTTCTATGGCCGCTTTAGCAGTCAATCCATTCGATGTGGTGAAAACACGGCTGCAGGCGTTGAAAAAGGCTGAAGGGGAGAAAGAATTCAAGGGAATCGGCGATTGTATTTCGTAAGTTTGAAGTAATAACTAAGATTTAATAAACAGGTTATTCTCACACTTTGTTTTTTATCAACAGAAAAACACTGCGATATGAAGGGCCAACGGCGTTCTTCAAAGGTGGACTTTGTCGTATGATTGTTATCGCGCCACTCTTTGGTATCGCACAAATGGTGTACTTTTTGGGTGTTGCCGAGTCGTTGCTTGGCCAAAAGAAAGACTAAGTCAATTGAAAATTCCAATTAGAAAGCAAAAGCAACAGAAAACCAGAAGCAACAACATATACATATATTTATATGATAACATTTACTTGCGAAGCATTTATATAAAACGAAAAGTTTATATAAACCTATACAACATTTACGTGTGCGTGTCTTGTTTATAAATATTTAAATAGTTGATTACGACAAGAAACTGGCATAAAGCCATACGAGTAAAGATTGTTAGCAAAAAATAAATAACTTTCGCCGCTTATGCTATATGTAGACCATGCCAAACATTTAAATGCATACATTAGTGGTTAAGAATATATTTTAAGATGTATTCTGTTGCAATATATGTATATATATACATATATAACCTTATATACATATTTCGAAAGCACAGAAACACTGAAAATCTGACAATAAATTGATGTCAAGCAATTATTAGTTGTACACACACTTTATACTGTAGAATAATATATATAAAGGTTACATTCTCAGGAAGGACTCTTCTGAAATTCATGTTTTAACAAATAGTCAATAAAGTTTATTAAGTGAAACACATGCCACACCGTCGAAAAACTGTAGTTATAAGCCATCAATAAAAGTATGTGTTTGTTGAATTAAATAAAAAGCTAAATAAAGATACTTGTATTATGAATGTATTCAAATTTCGTTATTGATTTATAAATTATAACGCACCAGCCATTGCGACAAATCTCAAGGGCCTGCTTAGACACTGCAAAAACTCTGCGGATCTTATTTACGAACGACTTATCCATTTGGCTCAAGGCTATTTGCACTGAGTCCACTTGGGGGTCATTAACGGCCACATAGATCTACGTCGAGCCACGAACTAATCACTTTCCACAAACATGAAAGTTCTCTTTATTTTCCGGTAACGACGGGAAGGAATTCAGGCCTTGAAGACGATTTGAACGAAATCGGAGAATTTCCGTTCGAAGTATCCGTTCCGGTTCATTATTGATTGAGTACCATGCAATGCATTTTTAAATCGTTCCGCGCTGTGGTATAAAAAAAAGTCCATACCTGCGTGTGCATTGTATATTCCAAATTTCAGATTTGTTGTTGGAATTTTGAATATGTTTTTTGAGACGGACGGACATGGCTAGACCACATTTCGTTAAAACGCCAAACATATAATAGTCAGGCTAGAAATAGTTTACTATATATTGATTTTTTGTCATATCCTGGGCTTAAAATCATATCCATTGTTTACTCTTCGAACTGAAGTGAAGATGCATTGGAAATAGAAAAAAAAACAATTCACACTCACTCTTGGGTTGATAATTGGCTTATACGCGTTGTATTATGAGGAAAAAAGAAACAGTATATTCCAAATTCCAGTTTTCTAGCTAAAATTTCGTTTTTTTCGATAAATTTGTTTTTTTTGAGATTGTGGGCGGATTCTTACACTTGATTATTTCGGGCCCAAAAGAGTGCATTTCAAATTTCAGATTTCTAGCTCGAGTTTTCGGGTATAATATTTGAAGACGGACGGACATGGCTATATCGTATCGACATTACTATCGATGACGATCGCCAATATAGTAACATTAAGTGGTGTACGGCAAAATTAAGTTATGTTACAAACCATGAGTCAAAATTAATATACCCTTAGGATAGGGTATAATGATATGGAAAGACTGCAAATTATTTACATACATACATACAATAATCCACACACTTGGGTTTAAGACACCGAAAGCCCCTTAGACTAGCAGAGTTCAAAAATGATCATTACTACAACTAAGAATATTCTCACACCTCATACCATCCCTAACAATACGAACTCTCTAGTCACATCCTTTGACTTTGTGTCAAAGCACAAGATCGTTATCCCAGAATGATCTGACTGGAATAACTACCTCGATCTATAAAGACAGTCTGGCAGCGATAGTAGCCTTAAGGGTCCAAGTGTCCTACCCATAGACTCCATTGAACCGTCGGATGCGTTGATCCAACAGAGAGCAATGTAGAATACACGAATTCAAAAGGTGGCCCATAACTTTCTACTTTTCTGTCCGTCGACATATGCACACAATCAAAAATGGAATTTCACACATTCTAGAATTGAAGTTCACGTATTACAAAATTGAGAGAGGCTCAAACATTGCTCGATATATTGGAAAATAAGAGGAAACATTGACAAATTAGAGGAAACTACTGTACTTTCCGGCATTGCCGATTGACAGATAGTTTAGTTCCTTCCGCTAAGGACGTTAACGCCGACGAATCCGTCGAAACAACGGATACAACGGATATTAGTGGCTAGGCCATTTAGAATCATCAGCAATACAAAAAAAAGACTCTCAAAGAGACCGTCGATAGACGCGACATTTCACTGGATCTTCCTTTGCTCTCCTTCCAAGGATTCGAGAAATGGTCTCAGGTTTGATGGCCACAGTCATCCCTCTTTACTCTCCTCAATCAGATCGGGATGACAACAGGTAGACAGCTAACACCATCAGGAATTAATTTTACGAATCACTTCACTTTTCCTTCACTAGAGATTTTTTGATTTTATACTTTGCTTTGATGGTCCTACTCTTGTTGCAATGAATAGAAAGGAAGTCTAAGGATAGACCCACACTAAATAAATCAGAAGCAAACAAAGATAAAACACCTGTTGATAACGCATACCGAATGAAGCAAAGCGGTTTTTTTGACTTGCGTTATTGATGTTCATTTTTTCATTTCCTCAGCAATTTCCATCCATAATTTTTATATAATGTATTTATCGCTGTCTTTTAATTTAAAATTATATATTGCTGTATAATTTAGAAACAAAAATAATAATCTTTTGACGTCCTATATAATAATGCTGCAATTCAAAAAAAATATGAAATAACGACACATAAACACCGATAGTCCACATTCTCCAAACAGTACGTCCGTTCCCGAACACAGAAGGTCCGTTCGCGTACTTTATGTATAGAAAAATGAAAAGTGTCAAATCTCCAAAATCGAGAGAGAATCCTCTCATTTCTAAGAAAAGTAGGCGAACGCTTTTGTGAAAAAAGGTGAAAAACGTCTTAGTTTGGCTTGAAAAGAAGCAACAGCTGTTTTTTTTTGCTGGCAAACTCATAGGATTTCATCATTTGACAGTTTTCATTTTCTTAGCCCAAATATATTTGCTCCTTCTGGATCTTGTCGAAAGTATGTAAGTCAATGTGAGGATTTTGGCTTTTACGAGGTTTATATAAGGCTTCTGAATAGCTACAGAGGAACGCCAGAAAATTCTAATCCCAATCAAACGCTCATTCGTTTCCAAGTTTTACATTTACGTTTTATTTAATCGAAACATCATTTGAATTTTTTATCAGATTCGAAATCCAACTCGTAACATATCACAGAATGTACATACTAAGAGATAATACTCGAATGAATTCTTGAAACAAATTACAAATATTAACACTGTTTTTTGTTTTTCAAATGAGGAAAGAATTATGCAATAATAATGCCGATGATGATTGACCGCCATTGTGGTGTTGTCCTTTGATGCTATGGAAGAGGCAAACGAAAAAAATTAGAAAAATTTATTTGAAAACAACTTTTGTTGTGAACCTTTGTATAGTATAGGGATTTTTTTGTGTATGGGATTTTTGTTCACTTTTACAACTCGTCTTTGAGAACCGACCCCAGGACTTCATCACCAATTGAAACCTCTTCGACTGTACCCTGGATTCGTTTGTTGCCAACGATTTTCACCGATTGCACTGGTTTATATGTAACCGTGTCTGTGGTATTGTGTACTGTGTCCTTGTCATCGGACTTATTAGATGTGTACGACGGATCGGGACTTGTAAGTGTAATGCGGGAACCTGTTACCGTTCTGTGTTAATTATAAAGGAAAAAGGGGTTTCTATTAGGAACATTTTCTCTTTTATAGGAATTTAGTTGTGTTTTTTCAGGAGGCTGGAGGGAAATCTAAAACTTATATTCTAAGGTAGTTGCTTGTAATACCTTGCATAGACCACTAGCATGCACATTTATTCTCGTCTCCGAGAAGATGATCGCAATTTCTGTGGATTTCTGTACGGCAAGTTTAATGACAAATTAAATAGTTCCATCTTTCAAGGAAAACAAAATACTAACCTATCTCTGGTTTCAAAGTTGGCTTCAACATTCAAGTTTCTTGGTTGACGGAAATCGCATTCGAGTGAAAAAGCTGAATCGCCAGGAGTTATCAATTCAGGATCATTTTGAATGACTACAATGTTGCTGTAAATATCACCCTCTTGTTGGGTTTGACATTGATCAAAGTTGAACTTCATCTCTAGTGAACGTATATTTGCCTGGGCTGGCTTAACAAAACATGGCTCCGATTGCTTGTAGAAGCTTCCTCTAGTGTACATGACACCTGTGAAATCTTCTTCAGTTTCCAGCATTACCTGCATTGACTCGGCTCCACATTTAAGGTTAACCTTTTGAATTCCTTGATTGGAGCTGTCGATTTTAAATGTGTCCGTTAGATCCTGCTCCCAAATATCTGAAAAGGAGAAAAAAAAAATAATTTAAATAAATTGCCTTGAATCCAAAATAGACTGAAAAAGCCTTTAAAAGCAGGGCATAATGAGGGGATACATCTCTAAAGGCATGTACACAAAAAGGATGCAATTTAAGTCTATAATAATTTTTATTTTGAGTTTTCAAATGACTTTTAGATGAATAAGAGCACTAACAATAGGTCCGTTCGCGAACTAATATGCAAACGTAAATTTATATAAACTTTCGTGCAAAACTAAAACTACACAAACGCGTTCGCGTACTGAGAAAATGGCAAAAAGATGAACGAAAGAAAAATGTACTTTCGTTCATTCTTCTTCACACAAAATTTCAGCTGTTAAGAAAATGAAAACTGTCAAATGATGAAATCCTATGAGTTTGCCAGCAAAAAAAAACAGCTGTTGCTTCTTGTCAAGCCAAACTAAGACGTTTTCACCATTTTACACAAAAGCGTTCGCGTACTTTTCTTAGAAATGAGAGGATTCTCTCTCGATTTTGGAGATTTGACACTTTTCATTTTTCTACACATAAAGTACGCGAACGGACCTAATGTTTTAAATAAATTGACAGCACTACTTATGACGTGGTACAGGCAAAGTCCAACGCACAGCTTGTATGTGCATAAGCAAAGCACTATGAACCACCCCCTCCGCAGCACTAGATATTCTGCTACATCTGATACCCCTCGACATTTTTAGCAGGCAAACAGCGGCCTGTTCAGCTGTCCATTTAAAGCTACCTTGCAGTGGATTAACAATAATATTGGCCACTTTATCATTCTGGACTCATTTGAGTCTTTACCAGGAAACATAGACTACACCAGATCATTCTGGGATGACGCTGTATTTGCGGAAGATAAATCGATTCACTTCTACACCGATACATCAAAAACTAGTGATGGGGTTGGTGGAGGCGTTTTCTCCGAAAGGCTAAATCTTAGCCTCTCTTTCCGTTTTCCTAATCATTATAGCGTATTCCAGGCGGAAATTATGGCGATAAAAGAAGCCCTGACGTGGCTGAAGAAAAAATCCACAAAGGACATCCGTATCTTCTCAGAAAATCAAGCCGCGATTAAGTCCGTGGATTCAGTCTCTTTAAATTACATTGCAGCCGTTCATCTCTTCGGGAGATGGCGGAGTAGTTTAACATTCACCTCTGTTGGGTGCCGGGGCATAGAGACATTTCAGGAAACTGTAGGGCAGATGAACTCGCCAAAAAGGGAACCAAACTACCTCTTTTACCAAAAAAGGGTTTTCTAGGTATACCAACTGCTTGTAAACTTTTATTCAAGCTGTCCGCAATAGCGAGAACAAACCTTAGGTGGACAAGTAGTAATAAATGTTTAGCGACTAAGCATATCTGGGGTGGCGACGGTGTAGAGGTTAGTGTGTTGGCTTGTGACCCGTGCGGTGCAGGTTCAATCCCCACGGGGAACAACAACATACGCCACCCATTCACATGCCTCTACACCAAAAGAAGGATTTCTGCCTGGTAGTACAATGGACCGCTGCCGAGTCTGAGTGCTCTGGGATTTGGATTTCCTTTTTTTTTTTTTTTAAAAAAAAAAAAAAAAAAAAAAAAAAAGAAGCATATCTGGCCTAATCTCACTAAACCGAGGCATATTAGCTCCACAGGTGCCATTACTTGGCACTGTCTGATAGACAGGTACGCATCGATGTTTGGCGTTTATTCAAACGACTTCTGCAGAAGCTGCATGGGCCAGGAGGAGCAGGCGACTACACTTCACCTTCTTTGTACATGTCCTGATCTCTCCCATAAAAGAAATCTCCATCTTCTTGCTTAATGATCTTAGTGACTTGGCTAACACTGACGTAAGAAGTCTATCGCGCTTCATAAGAAGCTCCAAATGGTTTAACGAGTAGTGCAATAAAGCCCAAGATCCGTGTGGTATCACAATGGACCTAACATTAGTGTAAGTGTTTTGGCCTTAGGCTGACAGCCACCCCAACCTAACCTGGGAGGACGTAAAAAACAACCAACAGATGTACGAACTTGGCGTCGTTTGCGATGATTGTATCGTGTGCACGCATAGAATCAATGTGTACCGACATCACATTATCGAGCGCTACTCGTAAGCACGTTTGCAGATTTATATATTTTGATATCAATAGCATAGATCGGAATATTGGTGTGATTTATACATGCCTTAACATCATTGATAGCTAGTATAAATAGAATTAGTCCTAGGTGACTTCTTTGGGGAACTCCAGACTGAACTGTGAAATATTCTTATAGCGATCCTCTAAATTTGACTTGATAAACCTTTGATCGTATGAATCAACCCGTTTTATGAAACCAGGTGGGGAACCATAAGCCCCCCTAGCTTAAATTCGAGTATTTCATGAAACAGCTGGTCGAAAGCCTTAGAGAAGTCCGAAACTTAACAGGTTTGAGACAGTGGACATGTTTCTTGGAAATCCATGGTCTTCATTACAAATTATATTGCTACAGAGAAATATCAACTTCTCACAGACGATTTGTTAAAAAAGCTTAGGAATACATGAGAGCTTCGAAATAGGCCTATAATTAGTGACATCACTACGTTCGCCTTTTTAAGTACAAAAAATAAAAATAAATATTAGCATTTACGGCCCAAAACCTAGCTTCTTCAACCATTTGCTTGTACGAAATGGAGGTGACCTACAATTTTAAGCCGAATCTGAACTGCAAATTTGAGAAGCTTATCATGATAATTGAAACCCTTGGTTGTTTGTCAGACGTTCGCAAGAGCTTTCTTAAATACAAGCACTTTGCCAAAGATTAGGGAACCTCCTGGTTTCGGATCACTTCATCAATGAGAAAAATCAAATTCTGCTGTTATTGCATTTGTATGATCCGGACATTTTTAGGCTTGCCTCTTTCAACGATTTCGACAATACCTATTAGATAAAACAGCAAGATTTAAATTGAACTTCATCAGAAAGTCTCTGAAAATTTGCTTTCCGAAAGTCAACAGGTTGCGATCGGTCATACCGAATTACTATTTTCGTACAACTGTAAGCCTAGTTCAATAAGTACATCCAAGGGTGGATGATTTGTATCTATGTTAATTATACAGGAGTGCGATTCTATAGAATCACAGCACTAACAGAGTCAGATAAAATGATTAGATCGAGATATCGGTTGTTGCAGTTTTTTTATACAGCTTGTTCTGCTGTCGGAAGGTACCCATCCAATATTTGAGAGATTAAAGTCGCCTAGAAGTAAAAGAGTGATGTCACAACAAGATATGTCAAAAAATGGTCTGATGCCATAGTTCAGAGTAAAAAGAACAAAGACGATACGCTGGAATGTACGCATTAAAAATGTTCACACAGGTAAATTCAATATTTAGTGGAAAGTCAATCTTCCGTGACTCAAGGTGGTAACGAACACCAATCGGGACACCTCCTCCAAGTGCTATCAAGTCAGTTTGATGACGATCGTTCCTAAATACTGAGAACTCATGACTAAAAAGAGCCGTGTCTTAAATGCCATGCCCCGGCACAGGTGAATGTTGAACTGCTTCCTCTTCTCCGAAAGATATGATCAGCAGTCAAGGTAATTTAAAGATCCTTTGGCTGACTTTGGGTAGGTGCGAGGTATATGCTCAGTTTCTTGAAATCCGTGCGAAACATGAATATGTATTGTTCAACGTCATCCAGTTGGCGTCAACAAACCAGAAGACCATAACAAAGAAAGAACAGAATTTAAAAAAAAAATTAAAAGTGGCATTTTCTTACAACTTGCTTCCGAAATGCTATTTAATGACAAGACCTTGGGAGTTTTTTCGCTATAAAATAAATCCTAACACTAAAAGATGTACTAAATCCTGAACATTTGACAGAAATGTCTCCACATTTAGGAGTTTCTTACATCTGTTATAACTCCCAACTAATATGGATATTTTTTGGGAATAATTTTATTTTTTTGTTGAGTTACCTAATTTGTAGCTAATTCACAGAACAAAAAAATATACATACTAGTTTAGCTCATTTTACGAGCTAGTCCGAAAAGCAATACAGGTACAGAGTTCCCATTTCAATGTCAGTTGGCTTAGATTTAATTGTCTATTTACATTTTTCTCTGGATTTCAGTTGATTTAAGTTGATGATGAAATTAAAATTGATTTAAAATTCTTAACGCCTTTTCACTGGCTCACATTGCTTCGGGAATATACGAATAGTTGGAGAAGCTAGGACCCTGTATGGCCCGTTTGGAACAATTGTTCTATTGTCTTCCTACATTTTTTTTTTAATTTCGTTTGTTTAAAACGCTTTAATTGTTACCCGGCTTTTCACAGCCACCAGACCATATCGTACACTACTATTCACCACTCTGTTTGTAAACAACAGAATTGAATGTATCTCAGATTTTCACAAATGACCACATCCGCCTTAAAGAATTCACCACTCGCCATAAAGTGTATATATATACATAGAGTCTGTATGCCTCCAACACTATTGGGTTGAGACCAATCACCAATTTTTTAAAAAGTATACATACTTTACGAATACTATCGCACTCTTATTACTATGACGTCTTACCTTCTTTCACCCTCTCACCTTTCTGACACATTGAACACACAAATAAGTTTAGAAGCAAGCAAATAAGTATAAATTTACTAATGTTTTTAGTCATATTGAAGTAATTTTCTTAATTTTCGTAAATGAAAATCAAATTTAAGCTCAAGAGCAGATTAATCGAAAGAAGTTCACGTACAACTGTTTGGATTAGCCGACTGCTTTGAGCCTATAAAAAGAAAAACTGATTCCCCCCACAAGCAATTGTTGTTTGAGGTAGTAAGATGACCAACGAACAGAGGTGTAAAGAAAGAAAGAAACAAATACAAAGAATGTTGAATAACTATTTGAGGAGGAAGCCACGTATAAGTGGGAGTTTACGCAGCACCGTTAAGCCCGGCTTCGTTGTTGATATAGACATTGAACCAAACACATATTTGTATCTGTTACTTAATTTAATTTATTATTCTGAGGGATTTTTTATTTTCCTTTGGTGGAAATGAAAGAGGGAAATAATTATTAACTCATCTTATGATTTGATTATGGAATAGAGTTGCCATTATACAATTTAAGAAACTTATTTCGGCGCGTTCTCCTTCTTCCAGGAAGGTAAAAATTCTAATAAGTAAGAGTACGTGGTTCAATAACCACCAGTCTAGAATAATGGTTGCTTAAAAATGTTTAGCTTTGGAACAAGACGAGCAAGTACGAGAAGGTATAGTTTTTCTCGAAAGCATACCTCGACAGGGCTGTTTATGACATTACAAAAGTATAGGGGCCCGGGCCAACTGTATTTGCATGAACAAACAAAAAAAACTTGGTAAATATATTTTATTTTACATTATACTCTCAGTACGGGATCAAAACGCGCTTAGTAAGCGCGCTTAGCCTCTAGCAGTCTACAGAGTGCAGCTTCGGAATTCGGATGCGTATAGCTCTCGTGGGGTTATGGACTGTTCCTGTATTTCATTCATGTCTAACAAAGAGCTTTTTAACAGCTCGAAGCCGATGAATAATTATCGATATCCAGTTTCCAGTGATTGTGAACGGGCCGATCTTTTGTGCATAATATTTTGGCGCAAATGGCCCATTTGTTTGTTGTGTTGCATTTGTGTGCTACAGGAGTCTTAAGGCCTGCCTCGTTTGGATAGCAACGTTGATTGGTATTGCCTTTTTGACGGGTACGGTCTCTCCTTTGAAAATGATAAAACTTAGCTGGTCGCGATCCATTTTTGCTGAGATTAGTTCTTCGAAAAAATTAAATTAATTTTTTTGGCAAACTTTGTTACTTCTGCTGATATGCGAAGCATCTTCATCTCAGCTGCCGTCGATTTGAACTCTTACTTTTTGTACGCTGTCCAGCACCGTTTGTAAGGGCCTGGCGTATAACTGCGATTTAGGGCCTCGGCCTTCCTTTCAGTATAGCGAGGATTTGTTGGTCATAGGAGATTGCTGAGTTTTCCTGCCAATCACAGGTTGCTTTGCTATTAATCGTGTATCTCAAATATTTGATACTTTTCCACTTGGGAATTCTGCATTTCGTCGTTCCATCGGTGTTCCGCCATACGCGCTCAAACGAAATAGACAGTTGTACTCCTCCCATAGAACATTACAACCATAATACCCGCCAATGCTAGGAACTCACTCAGTTCACCCGTAAGCCTGTATTCTAGTGAACAAACAGCGAAATACCACGCTCTATCTTTCCTTCGCATCGCAATTTACATGCACTCAAAACCTACATTCATCGGCGTTTGTCTTTTCTAATCCGAATAATTTCCCTTTTGGCCACGCTGTGTAACTATTTAAATTATAATTTTTATAATTTATACATTTAAAAAAAAAGGTACAACAAATTCATTTCGCTGATGGAAATTATAAAAAATGTTGAGAACGGCCAACACTTTGGACTTTTTTGGACTAATACAATACTTATTTCACTCCGAAACATCCACCAATACATCAAGTACTCGTTGCAGAGACGTTTCAGTCCTCGTCTATTATGTATGTCTGCATCGTCTGCAAACAATAACTTAGAAACCTTTACTCAAGCAGATAATCAAGGACTGTAATAAAAAGGGCTAAGGACACATCCCTTGTGTATACCGACTTTAGTTCGGAACTGCTCGGTAACTCCATCGTGGTATTTCACTCTTGCCTCTGCTCTCTCAAACATTCCCGTGATCATCTGAAGGCAGATATCTGAAATTCCACGTTGTCTTATGATATAATATTAACCCCTGTCGCATAAAACGACTTATTTGAGATTCACTTCACTTACGCGTTTCACTTTAACTTTGCATGTGTATCGTGTATGAAAACGACAGGGATGCATTCATCTCCGATCCGTATCTTGCAAGCTTATCGTCCTTTGAATTTTGGTAAGACTTGAGAGATAGCATTTCTTCTCGGTAGCTTTCCACCATACAGCTGCGCCATATGTTAAAATGGATCTTACCGCCGCTGTGTATCTACAGCCAGTGCACCACATATGGCTTGAATCCCCACGTATTGCCGAATGTCCTTCTGCAGGCATGTAGTGCCACGTATGCCTTTTTCACCCGATTTTTTGTATTTTCCTTCCAGTTGAGTTTGGAATCTAGTATAACACCCACGTACCTTGCTGTCTTGGATAATTGCAGGTCCACTCCACTCCACTCATCCTCGGTATTATAAAGGCCGGTATTGATATTTTCCTTGTGAACAGCAAGATTTCTATCTTATATGGGCCTACCCCGAGTCCTCTTTCCGCAACCCATTTGGTGACAAGTATGAGTGCGTAGCTGAGTCGCTCAGTGAGGACTGGGATGAATTTGCCTGGGACCAGGATTGCTAGATCGGCGGCGTAGGTGCTCATGATGAAGCCTTCACGCTCCAATGTTTTTATTAGTTCGTCTATAATTAAAATCCATATGAGCGGAGAAAGGACGCCGTCTTGTGGTGTACCTCTGCTAACTTTCCGTTCAATACACACGTCCCCTAGGTAAGACTTAATCCGTCGAGAAAAAATATCATTTTTCGTGTTTCGAAGACCTTTTTTAGGTTGCAAGGACCTCTTTGCTTTATAACCTTGAACACGAAATTTTCCAAAAACGATTCATAAAAATATAATTTGTTTCGGTTTTATGGACTCATTTAAGGGTTGCAAGGACCTCTTGGTAGAATAATATTGAACAGAGAAATACCTACTGCGTGGTTTCTAAAAAAAAAATGATTGCTTAAGACCACGACTGAAGTAAATTGTGGGCGTGTCAGTGGACGAATTTTGAAAATATTTACTAATGAGCATCAAGGGCCCCTGCAGAGTCTATATTATAAATTTCCTACCTCAAACTTTGGTTTTTTGCCATCCGAACTGAAAATCGGACGATGACGGTGACGCTCTATACTCCAACTAATGAACTGCGATTCAGGGACATAATGACTTTACTCACTTCCGGTAAATTCCATCTGTCGGCAACTGTTCTCCTTTGGATCGGTTTGGATAGATGATGAGCTTAGTATTGCCCTCTATTGAGGAGATTCATGGGTGTTTACCCATTCCACGAACCTTTCGCCGACGAAATTGTATGGGTTGTAACAAAAGAGTGTACGTTTGTCTACACTTCGGTATTGCCGGAAGTCTACGCTTGTCTACACTTCCGTTACACCGTAAGTCTAAGTGGTCTACCCTTTAGTTGCGCCAGAAGTCTACATTGATCTACACTTCCGTTGCGCCGGAAGTCTACATTGGTCTACACTTCCGTGTCGCATTCACCAGCTTACTACCCAAGTCAAGCGTGCGTAAAGAAGTTTTACTTAAAAAAAAATATTCGGTCTGCAAGGATCTTTTTGTAAAATCACCTTGACCAGAGAAATATTTATTTCAAAAAATATCTTTTTTCGGATTTAAAGGACTTTTTCTTAGTACATAAAATGTATATTAAATATCCAATAAATAACTCGCCTCCTATGTGAATCAATATTCCTGTGAAACAAAATCAATAAGATGATTTTCATAGCACTCGCAATTAAAACAAGCACACTATGAACAAGAACATTCCTGTTTTATTCGCCTGGATAGGTGCACTCATTTCTTAAAGCACCCACGAAAGAGAAAAAAAACAAGCGAACACCCGTTCCTTTTTTTTATTAATGATTGAATAACATATTTTGCTTCTTTTTTTAGATCACTTGAAGCACACTTGTCTTGCTCAAATATGTGTTACGAATTGAGTATGCCTAAGCAGAGTGCACACCCATGAATCTATCAAATGAATACATTCTTGCAGACCCCTAGTACTTAATATCCAGCTTTAAAAGAAAACCATATTCAGCGATGGTGCTGATTTCACCTCAGTGAATTCATTATAGGTAATAAGCCAAATTACCTGGTTTGGGTAACTTTTCAATGTCGCAGATTCCTCATGTCGATCCCGAATTTGTGAGAATTCAACACTTTCATTTGCACATTAATTTTCCCGCAAAAATGCCGACGTCCCTAAATCGATTTTTTTAAGCATATAAGAAAAAAGATTTTTTACGAATTTTTTGCATTAAGGAACAACTTTAAGCAGTTTTTCATAACTTTGAGTAGGTAGATAAGATACTGGAAGAAGTAAGGAAACAGACCTAGTAACCATCGGTAAAACAAGAATGCTTGGCCATTCTATGCTCAATTTTTAGGTTTCAAAGAACTACAAAACATCTCCCATGGTATGGTAACTCTCTTCATCCGATTCCAAAATATGTACGAGTATATACCTAGGTATTTATCTTTCTATCTGTGATACTTGTTTAAAACTTGGCATAAAACCAAGTGATTGTAGTTTGCATGATTTTCATTTCCATTATTTTCCGTTTCTACTGTATTTCTGTCTTCCTCAAAAGTATGTAACATATAGTTATAGTAAGCGAAGCAACATCAACATTGCATAACTGGCGACCAACTTACAGTCACATTGTGGCATCTATTCAAACTCGTATTTCATTGCAATCGAACAAAATGAAACCACATCCAAAGGCAGATACGAAGCAAACCGACAAAAAACTCGTCAAGGAGAATAATGAATAAAAACGGTTTCACGCGCAATGGACATTAGCATTGGCCTTCACCAAGCTTATGAACGGCACCCTTGCGCCTTGATCGCCAATCATTTCTTTTTTAGTGCCGATATCTCCACAGGAAAAACCAGCAATTTACAACACAACAATGATTTTGCTATTTTATTATAAATTTCCCAAACGGGGATAAACATTTTGTAATAACAAATTAGTTTAATTTTATGTTCCGTCCATTTAGTTCCTACTTTTTTCCATCGGACATGGCTGTCTTTCAATTAATCTTTTTTTTCAATCTTTTCTTCATTGCGGCACGATACCTCTCCAGTTCAATGCCCTCCCAGTTGAGTGATTTTGTGAATACCCTGCGCTCACACACACACACAAAGAGTCAAAGATGCAAGCAAAGAAGGAAAACGGGTAAAACACAATAAAACGCCAACAGTTCCAGGCGGCACCACATGAAATTAATAACGAAAACAATATGTATTAGGAACGGCAAGAAACACACAATTTCGGCTAAGGAGAAATGTGCGGTGTTTTCTTTGGTTTCTTTGCGGGTTACATCCGCTCACAGGAAGTTGAAAGCAAAACTTACGTTTCCTTCAATTGCTTGAGCACTTCCGCTTCGGCTTTGGTTAGTCCATCGTAAAACGATTTTAAATTGATATCGAGCAGTTTCCTTGTTTGCATTCCGACAAGAAAGGTAGATGGTTCCGCCAATTGTAATGAGTAGTACATGGCTAGTTTACCCAGTTCGACATTAGCAGCTTTGCAGATATTAGCTGCCTTGCGGCAGATGTTTTTTAGTTCATCAGACGCTGGATGCCAGGCTTGCGGACCATCGTTGGTGAGGAGACCTAGGGCATGACCGGCAGCGCAAATAACTCCAAGATTTTGTTCAAGGAAAAAGGGTAAAAAGTCCTTCAGGGACTCATCGAAAAGAGTGTATCGGGAATAGCAAAGAACAATCTGAAATTTGAATTTTAAAATCTATCCCATAACAATACAGCAAAGGCTTACATCAAATCGTCCAGGGCTAGCCTGAATAATGCGCTTCAAGGGTTCCATTGGGTAAGCTGAGACACCAATGAAGCGCACTTTTCCTTCGTCTCGAAGCTTCTCCAACTCGGGAAGGCATTCATTAAGGACAGTGTCGAAGTTTTCTGGAAACTCAATGTCGTGAATCTGGAAACATGTTCATATGTTATTTTAATGAATTTTCATGGTGAATAAAGTTAATCGTTTAAACCTGAACGAAATCAACATAGTCCAAGCCTAGGAGTTCTAAGCTCCTCTCAACACTTTGACGTGTCTTTGCAGCTGTATAATCAAACATGGTTTCGAACTCCTTGCTATAGCGTCCGACTTTTGTTGCAATGTAATACGCTTCTCTGGGGACATCACGTAAGGCGACCCCTAAAACTTCTTCGGAACGCCCTTGACCATAATATGGGGCTGTGTCAATATAGTTTATGCCAATTTTGACACCTTTGTGTACCGTTTCAATTGATTCTTGTAAGTTGACTTCGCTGTAATGAAAAATGTTTTGTTTTGTTTGTTCACTATTTGTACAAATTTAAGGTTTTTTTGTAAATGGTTTGGTTGTTTAAATATCTGTGAACCACTTTTCAAAGAAACTTGAAGAACACAAACAAAATACGACGAAGGAGCACAATGTATTTGCGGCAACGAAGCTTTAGTGGAGTGCTGGCCTTCCACGCCAATTCTATTTAGTGATTCGAAGTAAAATAAATAAAAAGTTTAATGAAAACGAACTCATCAGTGGGTGTATCTGCTTTGCAAAACGATTCTGAGAAGTAAAAATGATTATAAAATCATAGCCATTTGTGCCCCCCAAAATAGAATAATGCAGTTTTAGGACGTCTTTAAAAATGTCTCAACTCATTGTATATATATAATTCAATAATTTAGTTCGAAGACAAATCAAACGAAGCAACTTGTGATGAAGAATCAATCATCGCGTGAACGATATGTGGATGAAGTGGCGGAAAAACTCAGTCATCTTCCGTACAAAAAATATGGAGACAGATTAACGGCGGCTTAGATAAAGATTCTTTGCATGACAGCAGGAGTAACAAAGCTTTATCGACCAAGAAGTTCAAAGATTCGAGAAAGCCTCAAAGTCGAAGAATCTATCTTAAAGAAAATGGAGCTCGACCGATTCAGTGGGTACTGTCATGTACAAAGGAGAGATCCTGAGAGCCCTGTCAAAAAGGCAATATTAATCAATGTTCCTACACAATCGCGAAAAATAGGCTGGCCCTAAAACTCCTGGATAAAAACAAATGCAACAACACATAAACTTATTACAAACTTTGAGTCAAAATTATAATACCCTCATGGCTGAAACAGATTTGCAGCAAGAACCGCAGTAAGTTGATTTTGTAAAATGACACATTACTTACTGCATGTCAATTCTTGCTGCACGTTGTCTCTATTTCAAATCTTACTGCACCAATAGTAGTAGAACGGCACAATTTAGTACTATGTTTGAGGTTTGACGTTTCGTGCAGTGGAATTCTGCGACATCAACTAGCACTTTAGTCTGTTTGGTCGTTCAGTGGCATTTACGTCAGGCAAAAAACGTACTGAATGATGACAATTGCTTACTGCATATGTGTTTCATGTGCGTTACTGCATGCATTACTGCATGCGAACTTGCTGTACATCTGCTTCAGGCATTAGGATAGGGTATAGCGTCATGATTCGGATACGAAATCATTTTGTTCATCATAGTACATTGTAAAACGTCAAACGCCAAACGAAAAAGTTAACCCGATCACCTCCGTATTTCCGGTAAAAAAAGATTGTGTTGGGGGTGGGAGGGTTTATTTTCATTTCCTTTTAAGTTATAGCCAATTGAAGATGCATTCGCATTTGGAGGTAAACTATTAATACACTGTAGCCCCTGATCCATTATAGCTACAAAAAAAGTATTGTAAAAAAAACATCGATTCAATGAAATGATGATCAAGCGTCTGACGCATTCCAATGAAAAGGTAGCTGCAAGTGAAGTAACGAAATAGGTATCCAATTAATGTGAATTTAGGTGCAATCAGATGGCTAGAATGAGTGGAGCGTATGGACAACAACGCAAAAGCCCGACGAGTCTTCGAATCCACCCCTGAGGGTCAACGCAGCAGAGGAAGACCCCACCTTAGGTGACGCGCACAATTGGAGAACGACCTCAACCAACTTGTTGTGCGTAACTGGAGGCAGCTAGCGAGGGACCGAGCTGGTTAGAGGGGCTTGTTGGTTGAGGCCGTGGTCCACGCCGGACTGCAAGTGCCACCAATAGTAAAGTAAGTAAGTAAGTAAGGTGTAATTAACTGTCAATTTAATGACAGAGTGTTCCAAGGGCCTCTTGTTTAAAATCCTTGAACACAGAAATAGTGCACCGTTTCTAAAGGAAATTTTGGAAAAAATATCCTTTTTTGGACTTCAATCGCCTTTTTTCTTGTTGAATTTTTCTAAAATATCCTTAGAAACCGCGCCGTATTCTTGTGCTACAATGTATTTTACCAAGAGGTCCTTGAAAACCGAAAAAAGTATATAATTCCAAATGTAAAAATCTAAATCTAAACTAAAACTTGCATTCTTAATCTTGTTCTGAAGAAAATAGTGCACAGGGCGGGTGTCAACTCGGAAGGCACTATTTTCAATATATCCGTCCAACTATTGGGGTATGCAGACGATATCGACATCATCGGCCGTTCCCAGTGTTCAGCGTGTATCAACAAATAAATAAAGATCTGTCCACCGCCTAGTGCAAACGTCGGATATTTGGTCCTGTGTGCGAGAAGTGCAAATGGAGGAGAAGATACAACCTCGAACTCTATGTGCTATACCAAGATGTGGATGTAGTCCAAACAGCTAAATCACGTCGACTACATTGGTTCGGCCACATTGCGGGAATGGACAATAATGCTCCAGCCAAGAGGATCTTCGACTTCCAGCCCCCAGGTTCGAGAAGGCAAGGAATACCGAACATCTGTTTTAAAGTAAAGTAAGTAAGTAAGTAAAACTTTCATTAGCAAAACTTCCATCTTGATGTAGAAAATGTTCAATTTTAACATTGCGTTTTAAAACGTAAACGAAATGTTCGTTCAACAACGCATCAGCATCGCAAACAAGTACTGATTTCGCTGCACAAATGTTTGACGTTTCTGAATTTACGCAGAGTGTGCAGAAAACCGGTTTTTTGATCATAACTGTTATGGTTTTGTCTTTAAACAATCTTGCGAATATTTTCTACCATACGAAATTGATGTTGTAATCATTAGCGCTGCATTTATGCAGGTGGGGCTTCGAGGAGAAAAACATATTTTTTCAATTGCTTATTTGCTTCTAGCGGCTAACCGGCGAGATACTAAATACTAAATACGAAAAAAAAATAAAGAGCAAAAATACGCTTAACAAAGTAAGGGCTTGTGGTTTCTTGCTTCTTACGGTTTGCAAACCGAGTTGGGCAATTTACTTTGCTTTAACTTAACTTTCTTGAACATGGTTTGGTACATTATTAGACTCAAAAATTCCACAACGAGAGTTCTTGTCTAGCACAAATGACACAGTTTTCCTAAGAATTTCCGGTGAAATGGATAAAAGACTTTTTTTCTCAAAGAAAATGCCAAAATCTTTACAAAAATCAGCAAAATATACTTGAAATGGACATCTGTAGAGTAAGAAGTCGTTAACTCAGTGGAAAGTCAGCCTTAGCTACTTGAAGTTTGTCATTCGACGTTTGACAAATACCTAGCATTTGAAATGAAACTAAAGACTTCTTCCTCGTTCTCCTTTTTGGCCTGTCATGGCTTTTGCAAATCAAGTATTAAATCTAAATGAATTAAACTAATCATGGAGTAGTGTTTTATTTCAAATGAAAGTATAGAAAATATAAATTGAATAACACGGTTAGTATATAACATTGGCGACGAGGATGGGATACGAGTATAATCGCGTGCATAAGCCACAAAATTAGTCAAAAATGACCGAACAAAACGTGGCCGTAAGCTCTTTAAGAGAGTTTCACCATTCAAATATGAATTGGATGGTGTATTCCAAGCGATTAACACAATATTTTGCGGCAAACAAAATTGCAAGTGCAGAGCAGAAAAAAGCAATTCTTCTCACAATGTTATCGGAGGAATCGTACTCTCTACTAAACAATTTATGCTACCCAGAGGAAGCCGATAACAAGACATTCGATCAAGTCGTGGAGATTCTAAATAGACACTTCAAACCTATTACATCAATTTACATTGAGAAGGAGAAGTTTTATGCAGCTCAAATGGAAACCGACGAAGGAATCCAGGATTGGGCAACGAGAGTAAAGAAACTGTCCATAACCTGTAATTTTGGCAGCAACCTCGCTGGTGCTCTTTTGGACCGATTCGTATTAGGAATTGCAAACAGGCGCATCAAAGAGAAGTTATTTTCACAAGGGAGCGAGCTTACTTTCGACAGAGCAGTGCAGTTGGCACTCGAGTCAGAAGCGGCAAGGGAAGCAGATCTTGAACAGCAAATACTTTTTAAAACTGAACCGGTTTACAAGTTCTATAACTATAAGATCACTCTCAATCCTTTTATAAAAATCGAAAGATTTGTTCTTCCCAGAGTGGAAGATTTATTGGAAAAGTTGTCAGGCTGTAAAATGTTTGCTAAAATAGATTTAGCGTCTGCTTATCAGCAGATGGAACTGGATGAGCAAAGTCAGTAGTTGACTACCATTTGTACCCACAAGGGTTTGTTCAAATACACCAGACTACCTTTTGGTATTAGCACATGCCCAACAATTTTCCAAAAAATAATCGAACAAGTGTTGTTAGGGGTGGAAGGTATTGCAATTTTTCAGGACGATATTCTAGTATCGGGCAAAACACGAACAGAGCTTGTTCAAAGATCAGAATTAGTTCTCCAGAAACTACAGGACAGTGGCCTCACAGTTAAGCAATCTAAATGTGAATTTTTTAAAGACAGTGTCACATATTTAGGGTTTATAATTGATAAGGAGGCAGTACGCCCATCTACTAATAGAGTAAAGGCAATTTCAAAATTACCCTCACCAAAATCGGTGCAAGAACTTCAATTATTTTTAGGTAGAATAAATTATTATAGGAAATTTGTTCCGTTGATGTCAGAATTACTGAGTCCTGTATATGCGCTGCTTAAGTCGGCTTTTGAGAAAGTCAAAGAGGTTTTTGTGAGTCCTCAAGTACTAATGCACTATAACAGTAATTTGCCCTTGGAATTAGTAACCGACGCAAGTAGCCATGGTATAGGCGCTGTACTTAATCATGTATTACCAAATACCGTTTACAAGCCCTTGGCCTACGCTTCACGAGTGCTAAGTGAAGCAGAATCCAGGTATAGCCAAATAGAAAAAGAAGCCTTAGCCATTTATTGGGCAGTGCGGCATTTCCACCAGTATCTGTATGGGAGAGAATTCACGCTTCATACTGATTCCAAGCCGCTCACGCAAATCTTTGGGGAAAAGCATGGTATACCACAAATGACAGCAAATCGGTTGCAGCGTTACGCAGTATTTCTTTCAGGATATAAGTTCAATATCAAATACGTCAAGTCGAAGGAAAACGGTGCAGACTTCCTTTCCCGCCTTCCTTTAAAGGGAAATGAGGCGGCCGAAAGTGAAACATTTACAGATGTACATTTGAAGTACCTACGTAACGTTTTGCTCACAAATCCCTATTGATGCTAGTAAAAGGACAAATTTATTGAACAAGTAAAAGGGTTCATCGAACAGGGATGACCAAACAAGGTTGATAAGGAAATGAAACCCTACTTTGAAAAAAGGCATGAACTGTCGGTAGAAAGCTGGTGTGTGATGTGGGGGTATAGGGTTGTCATTCCTACTTCTCTTCGATCGAAAATTCTCAAGCTTCTTCATTCGTCCCATTTTGGTATCGTGAAGACAAAGTCTCTGGCTAGAAGTTATGTGTTTTGGCCAAGTTTAGAGAAAGACATCGAAGCTGTTATAAAAGCATGTGAAATCTGCTCATGCCAGCAGAGCAACCCTCCGAGAGGAGAACTTACACCATGGCAATCTACGAATGGTCCGTGGGAACGCCTGCACTTAGATTTTGTCGGGCCTTTGCCCAACAAAATGTTTTTAGTCTGTGTTGATAGCTTTTCTAAGTGGGTGGAAGCTTTCGATGTAAAAAGGGCAGATACAGCAAACACAATTAGGATGTTAAGGGAGGTTTTTAGTAGATTTGGTTTTCCTAAAGTTATCGTGACAGACAATGGTAGTGTTTTCGTAGCAGACAGCTTTCAGAGGTTCTGCAGAGAAAATGGCCTTAAGCATATTACGACACCTCCTTATCACCCCGCGTCAAATGGCCAGGCAGAAAATTGCGTTAAGTCTACAAAAGCCGCTCTCAAAAAATTGGTTTTGGAAGGAAATGAAATGGATGTTGCACTTCTGAGGTATTTGTTCGATTACCGAACAACGCCTCACAGTACTACCGGTGAAACTCCAGCGTCACTATTGATTGGAAGGCAGGTTCGAACGAAGTTCGATTTATTAAAGCCAAGTTTAGAAACAGAGAATCTGAATGCCAGTGTTCGTAACAGGATACTGGAAAAACAAGAACAGCAGATAGAAACCCATAGTAAGAAAGGTGTTAGAATTCTCAACAGAGGCGATGTATTGTGAGTAAGGATGTACAAAAATAATAAACAATATTGGGTTAAGGATGCATTGCAAAGGTCTTAGGGCGAAACACATATAATGTTAGTCCTGAAAACACAAATATCATTTGGAAGCGGCATATAGATCAATTAAGGAGTTACGCTTCAAACGATATCCCGAACCACCGAGATGTAGGAATTGAAACGAACTGGGGATTCAACCAAAACATCAAACCACCTGATGATACATTGGGATCGCATCCTGGAGTAACAAACAGTACCAGTCCTGACCGTGATCTTGATGCACAAAAGGAATCATGGTTAGGAAGATTGCGAAACAGAAAACAAACATAGGGACGGGCTACAGTCCGCTAAGGCGAACTGTTGGATACCCTATTCTTATTCCTATCCCTCATAAGTGGGCGTGACAAAAGTCTAAGTATGGTTGAATTGTTAAGAACGCTCTACATATTTTGTTATACAACATTTAAAGGATTTTATCAAAAAAAACGCTCCCTAGCTCAAACTTGGGTGTTTCAATAAAATTGTTTTATTTAATTGTGGGCGTGTCGGTAGGCGGATTTAAAAAAAAAATTAACACATGAGCATAAAGGGCCCCTAGAGAGTATATATTATAAATTTCAGCTCCCTAGCTCACTTTGAATTTTCAAAAAAAAAAACTAATAATAATTGTCGGCGTGCCAGTGGGCGGATTTGGAAAATATCTACACATGAGCATAAAGGGCCCATAGAGAGCATATATTATAAATTTCAGCTCCCTAGCTTAAACTTTGGATTTTCAAAAAAATTGTTTTATTTATTTGTGGGCGTGTCAGTGGGTGGATTTTGAAAATATTTATACATGAGCTTTAAGCGCCCCTAGAGAGTATATATTAAAAATTTCAGCTCCCTAGCTCAAATTTTGGTTTTTCAATAAAATTGTTTTATTTTTTTGTGGGCGTGGCAGTGGGCGGATTTTGAAAATTTTATATCCCGAGCAGTTTTAGGGGTCATAGATCATATATAAAAAATTTCAGCTTCCTAGCTCAAAATTCGATTTTTTCCAAAATTTTGTTTTTTTGAGTTTGTGGGCGTGTCTGTGGGCGGATTTCAAAAATTCGTAAACTTGATTATTTCGGGACCCTAGAGAGTATATGGTTTCAGCTCTCTAGCTCCAGTTTAAAGGCCTAATTTTTGCCGACGGACGGACGGACGGACATGGCTAGATCGACATTACTATCGATGCTGATCATAAATATAGTAACTTTTAGGGGTCTACGGGCAATATTAAGGTATGTTACAAACTATGCGTCAAAATTAATATACCCCTAGAATAGGGTATAAAAACCCGTATAAACAAGGGGCACAATGATATGCTAAAATAGTGGGGGGGGGGGGGGGAAGTTGTAGAGTACGAAGTCGTTAACTCAGTGGAAAGTCAGCCTTAGCTACTTGAAGTTTGTCATGAATTCGACGTTTGACAAATACCTAGCATTTGACATGAAACCAAAGACTTCCTCGGTATTCTTTTTTGGCCTGTCATGGCTTTTGTAAACCAAGTATTAAATCTAAATGAATTAAACTAATCATGGAGTAGTGTTTTATTTCAAATGGAAGTATAAAAAAAATTAAATTGAATAACACGGTTAGTATATAACAACATCAATTTATTTGTTGGCCTTAAATGACAAAATAGGCCCATTTTTTGTGTTTCATTTTTTTAATTTGTCTATAATTAACGCACACGACAGAGATTTTTAGTACGCTTATGACGTAGAGTTTATAGTTATATAGTTTAGGCATTAAGGAAATTGGGATAAGGATGACAGAAGAGAAACCGATGCACGTTGGTTTTACATTTTTGTATATCACAATTGATAGGAAAAAAAGAGCGGGGAAGATGATTCCACATTCGTGTTGAACTACTGAGGAAGGATTCGTTATATTTTAGTGAACTGATGTGCATTCATGGCGTGGCGGATACTGCAATTGAAATGTTCCCAGTGTCGAATGCAGCTCCCTATTTTGTTAGAGCGCTTGGGGAAGCCTAAGTATTTCGCAGCGTTCTTGGCGACATCGAATGACAACATGACAACAAACTGCCGGCCAATAATTAAACGACACCTATGTACACGGGTGGCTCCAAGATGAACACTGGCATCGGCGCAGGCTTTTACTCCGAAGTTCTCGGAATATCCGGATCAATCAGACTTCATGTCTTTCCAAGCTAAAGTCCTGGCAGTGATAACAGCTGCAAAAGAGGTTGCGGTAATACAAGTGAGGTAATAAGGTCACCGGAAAAAATCTCTCCGGATCCCATAATAGTACCTGCGTGGACCGCTTCGTGGATAAAATGGTTTTAAAATTTGGACTGGTTGACTCATAAAAATGTAAACCCTGGACACCTCTCCGACTCACAATATTAATATAAATTTTTGCGGCGACATTTTTCCGGTACATTCTTTCCGGTGACGATTTAATACCAAGCTGTTATCACGTTCTTCATTGACAGCTAAACGGCAACAAAAGCTATTTTTGCCATCGAAGTGAAATCGAAGCTAAATTTGGTGTACAAAATATCTCATGTTGGTTGATTTCAAAATTGGATTTTGTCTCTCTCGCGAAGAGTTGCGATGATCTTGGTGCGCAGCACTACGTAAAACTATGCTGGGTCCTCGGACACAGTGAGGTGCCGGGAAACGAGATGTCCGAATAACTGGCAAGAAGGGGATCATCCATTGAATTAAATCAGACAGACACCTCAGTAAAAAGCCCACCCTGCAATCTTAAGCAGGCAATCGGGAACAAAATACTGATAGCAGCAAACAAAAAGTGGAGAAAGCTGGACTCTTGTGCAGTAGTTTCGGAGACGAGGATGAGCATGACGACACTCCACACTTCCTCTGTCACTGTCACTCACTCTGCCACTCAAGAAATACAATCTTTGGAAGGCACTTCTTCCAAGATTTAGAAGAACTTTCTGGCAAGTCTGTGATTGACTTGCACAAGTTAATAACTACCTCAGGGTGGCTAGGAAATCAATAGGTTCAATGGTTCCACCATAAGGGACTCAAAACCCCCAGGGCATCACAATGGGTCTGCATTGATCTAAGTGTGATGGGTATAGGTTTATTCTACGTCTCAACACATTAATCTTACCCAACCAAACCTAAAAAACTAGCTTCAGCCGTATGGCTTTGCCCATGCTTATGTTCGTGTAGATTACATGATATTATTGTCTATACATATATTTAATTTTAATATTAGCCTTTATATGTCATAATTGAAATCTTCACATATATTATATGAAATGACATAACTTATAACATAACCTGACACGACACCTATGTAAATCTTACTCTGAACCTAACGGGGATATGGTGCGAATATGAGCTCAATCTGATAAAAAGCCCAAAAGTTTCAATAACATATGTACGTACGTTGCATTTTTGATAATATAAAAATAACAGATACATCAAAGACACTTGTGTTTAATTAATGTTGGTGTGAGCTTTTTCAGGTACTAAAGCTTACTTGGTATACCTAGATTCTGTTTTCTAAAGTTGGTGCCTGCATTTAGATGATTAGATTGATAAAAAATAAAATTAGGTGTTTAATTTTAATATGAGTTGAATGACTCGATTACAATTTTATGCCTTTAGCAAGTTTTCGAAGTTAAAAACTAAAATCGAAGTTAACAATAAATTTGTGCCTTTGTTTTAATTCACTTTCAATAGATTCTAGTCACGAAATATGTAATTCTGTATTTTGTTCTTACAAAATGTTCCACTGACCCAAACAAGATCCGTTGTTCACCGGCCCTTTCTTTTTAATTATTTTTTGTACAATTCTATAGACCGTATGAGAATATTATTTGAGAACTGGATATCCTTCAAAGAAATTAACTAGTTACCTATATATGGTCGACTCAACGTCAACATTTCAGTTAGTTTCATCTGTAATTTGTATAACACAATAGAATCAAAAAAACTAACCCATATAAATTGCCAAAAGTTCCACCGCCGAGTGACACTTTCGAAACTTGTAGTCCAGTTTTACCAAGTGGACGATATTCCATGCGCGCAACTGTCTCCTCATCATGGAAACCTTTAACGAACGTTGCTTGCTGAGACATTTCTAATTGCTGTTTAATAGTTTAATACTTTTAAATAAAATCACAAATCAAGAACTAAAGTTTGGCTGTTACTGTCGCTTGCTGAGGCACCGATCTTCACTTAAATAATAACCACTTAACAGGCAGATAAGACTCCATGCATAATGCAAATAAAAAGAAAAACTAAGGCGCTTGGTGGCGGTTTGCTATAGGGCAGTTCAGTTTATTTTATATAAACAAAAATAGAAAAGTTAAATTAATTTAATATGTATTGGTGTAAAGCTTTTTTCTGAATGTGTCGGCCGATAGATAGTGTTAATGTATGTACATAACAAATACACATTTTATATGAATTCAGTCAACAGCAAAAAGCTTAGAATTGATATTAAGTCTGCGACTCTTAAGGGTAGTGTCTACATTTGGTTAATTAATTTTGGGTAGGCCATCAGGTATGACGCCTTCGGTTTTGACATTTGTGAAGCAAACAGAATCAGAATTTGTGTATATGAGCAATGGAATATCGTGAAGTTCTCAAGAAATTTATGGGAAATGCCATAAAAAGAGTGCAAATGATAATCAAAAATGGCGGCGGCCACTTTAGCTATATCGTTTTGAAAACATAATGGAAAAGAAACTGAATGCCGAAATAAAAATTTAAAAAAACTCAAAAAGTTTCCTTATTCGGCCACGACTTAGTTCATCGAGTTAAAGGTTAAATCTATGTACAAGCTATAGGCGCCGACGAAAAAAAAATATACTGTTTAGTACTGATCAGTTTATAATGGTTGGATGGGGTTAGCAAGCTCTTTTAATCAGTCTATTTTTCGACAATAACTTATTTCGCTATTTATATAGACAGCTATATTAGTCGAGCCTATTAATTGTTGAAACATTTTTGTGGTTAATCCACTGACGATCCTTATCCACCACACTTATGTGAAACGCCAATGGAGAGAAGCTCACTAATGTTATTATAACTTATTTCATTGAATTAAAGGTTAGAACAAATGCCACTTAAAGATCTGTATGTGCTGTCAATGGAAATATAGGGCTGCCACTTTTAAAATGGTCGAGTGTATTTGACAGGCTCGCGGAAAATCCCCCAGAATTTTTAATTTGAAAGAAAACGTAAGACTTTTGTGTCAATCTTTCCAAAATATCTGACCTTTTCCAAAAAAAATTCTGGCGTTTTTTCCAGTTTTTAGAATGTTTAGCACTTACTCCGAATTTAACAGTGACCCTGAAGCAGGGGTGCTGCATGCCCATCATACACATTGCACTGTTTATGGAATTCGCCATTAATATCACAACTAGGTTCCATATAAACAGTGAAATGTCTATGGGGTCGCCTGCGCCCTGCAACCCCTTGCTTGTGGTAACTATTGGACTTGGAGTAGTTGCATTACTTGTCTGGCCTTATTTCCATTATACTTTCAGGCTATTTTTCCAAAACTGTCTGGCCTAATTTACGCACTATTGAATACTCCCTTTACCACATGGAATACACTATGGTTGCTTTCCTAGACATAGAAGGCGATTTCAACAACGTAAACACATCTGCAATCGCAAATGCACTGACAGAACTAAATGTGAATGGCTCGCTTGGGGAACTGATCAATCTTTTGCTCTCAAGCAGGATTATCAATTCGAAACTGGGCGATTCATCCGCTAGGAGGTCTGTCAGTAGGGGTACGCCACAAGGTGGTGTCCTTTCCCCCCTTCTGTGGAACTTGGTGGTGAATAAACTACTGACATGCCTGGAGGGGGAGGGTTGCATGGTGATTGGCTATGCGGATGACGTTGCTATTGCCGTCTCAGGGAAATACCTCAACACCCTAAAAGAGCTACTTCAAAATGCTCTCAATAAGCTGACAAGTTGGGCAAGAAGATGTGGGTTGGGGGTTAACCCTCATAAAACCGAACTTGTCCTCTTCTCCAGGAAATATAAAATCCTTCACATCGATCCTCCTTCTATTAACGGTACAAGCTTAACATTTTCCGATGAAGCCAAATTCCTGGTTCTTATCCTCGATAGGAAGTTAAGCTGGAAACCCAACTTACAAGAAAGAGTAAAAAAAGCGACAGTAGCACTTTTCTCTTGCAAAAAAGCCATCGGTAATAAGTGGGGCCTACAGCCCCGCATATCTCACTGGCTATACGTATCGGTAGTGAGACCGATTCTGACATAGGTGTCATCACAGGACACTGTCTAATAGGCAGGCACGCATCAAGGCTTGGCGTTTACTCAAACGACTTCTGCAGAAGCTGCACGGATGAGGAGGAGGAGGAGACTACGTCTCATCTCCTCTGCACATGTCCTGCACTCTCCCATAAAAGAAATCTCTACCTAGGAGCCTTCTTCGTCAACGAACTCAGTGACTTAGCTAATACAGATGTTAGAAGTCTATCGCGCTTCATTAGAAGCTCCAAATGGTTTTAGCGAGTAGGGGTCGAAACTCCCGATCCATGTGGCATCACAACGGACCTCATTGGTCTAAGTGTGTTGGCTTTCTGCTAACAGCCACTTCAACCTAACCTAACCTAACCTGGCCTAATTTACAACTTTTCTGGCTTATTTTACAAACATTATTTGCTGTTTTTCCAATTTTGACTTAATAATAAAATGCTGGTGTTATTTCCTTGAGCCTACTTTGGAGACCTATTTCAATGAAAAAAGTTTAAGAAACGCATTCCTCCTCATAACTGATAAATAGAATCAATTCATCATAACTAATAAAGAAATCATTAAAAACGTAAAACAATTTTTGCAATATTATTTATGTTCACAAAAAGAACTTAGGCTATTTTTTTTAAAAATAAGTATTTTGTATACCTTAAACACTGAGGTTGACCTATATAATCACTCATAACTTTAAAACAGTTTGGTGAATTTTGTGGAGACTGCAGTTGCAGCGCTGTTTTCGTCGTCACTACCGATCGTTAGACCGATCGTCAGACTTCTTTTTCTGTGGTGCTGGTCTATTTTCCATTCATTATTTCCTTTTTCCTCCACTATGAATTGACATTAACCTAGCTTCCGTCAATTTACTTTGAATTGTTGAACGAACAACCTTTTCTTGTGATTGCTACCACGTAAAATGGAGGCTATAACGCTGTTACTATGCGAATATTTTCATGATTTTTTAATCACAACTAAAAGTGACGTTCTCACCACAACCAAATCTAATCAAATCTAATCATATTAATTATAATAAGCATTCTAAAAAAGTTTCAACAATCACATGCCACTGAAGCTACGAAATGTGATTGCAATTTTTTTTAAATTATTTTACTGTATTAAGAATATCTTTATTTATAAAACTAAAATTGGATTATCTGACTTAAATCAGTTTTGTTTTTTAGTTTGATTTGCAAACATAGTACAGGTAAATATTGTTTATTTATGTATATTTATTGCATGTGAAATATACAGCATATAGTATGTAAAATATACAGCATGTAGTGCCTTCTTAAAATTGTTTTTGTTTTGTTTAGTACAACGTACCTACCCGAACACAGCGTCCGACGGAGGAAAAGAACATTCAAAATAAATCAGTACACTGTTAATTTTTGGTAAAATTTTGTTATGGATTGAAATAGATGCAAAAGAGTGGTGCCATTTCTTGATATCTTTGTGTTTAAAACCACTTTATATTTCACTAGCTGACCATGCTCGCCTTGCCTCGCCAGTCTCCCACTTCTCAAATTTAAAACTAAATACTTGCTGATAAGAACTGATAAAGAAAACGTCGAGATTGCCCCTTCTCATTATATGGATATATTCTCAGTGTGACTCCCTCTCAATCTCAATTAAGTACATTTCATACCCTATCTTTCTCAATCCCATGCGCCACAAAAAAAACAACACAAACTACAAAAGGTGCATAAACAAAAGAAAGAAAAAGCACATACACAAAAGGTACAGAGAGAGAAAAAAAAAACAACAGATTTGTGCCGCACACACACACACATTTTCCTCCACTCAACGCTGGGAAAATCCAACGATCTAGCTTCAATCGAACATTTTACTTCTAAGATGATTTATATCTTAAAATCTTTGTAGAGAATTGAACTTTATATTGAAAAAAAATCCTATTTCATTTGGGTGATTCATTCCAAAGCGAGGAGCTAGAAAGCATTCGAGAGTTACAACTTTTCTTAGATATCAGCTTAGATCTCCGCTTCCGGACAGCGGATGAAGCATTTCCCGCCTTAAAAAGTTGCCTTTATTCATCAGGGATAATGTCGGCTTCTAATGGTAAAACAATTTTTCAAATCGGTTCAGTAGTTTCCGAGCCTATTCAAAACAATCAAACAAACAAATCTTTCTTCTTTATAATATTAGTATAGATTAGTATAGATTTATTATATTTCATTGACACCTATCCCATCGAAAGTGGAAGAATATTTATTCACGGCGTTTCGTGTATAAGAAGGTTCGAGAATATAGAATGATATAATTATTTAAAGCTATTTAAGCTGAGCAAACGTCTCCTTTTAAAAATTCTTGTCGCTCCGAGCAAATGGCGCTGAATATTTTACTGTCTGCGCATCTATGTAACAACACATCGGAATCCAGTCTTTCATTGCACTACAGTAATAACTAATTTATTTAATATTTAAAACATGAAGTACGGAAATAAAGCCTTATCTTCTTGTATTTAATAGTACCTACGAGCATTTTGGTCATTGTTTTGTACTCTTTTTTTGGATGCCTTTTTTCCGGGTAAGTCCAGGATTTACAAGCTCGATAAATAGCTGCTTCAAAATATTCCTGGCAAACATAGCCTTAGCCAGCTTTGATTATGCTTTTGATTTCTCCCCTTATTACTGTCAGATGTCAGTAAAAGTTGCACTGAATTAGTTCTATACCAGCCCGTCCAAAATCAGGTTAGGAAGGGTTGCATTCGCCATTCTGAAAGTGTCATGAACTGTTATTTTCGTACATAGTCCTGCTGTGGTACCGTCGATGAAGCTCTTAGTTGTGGCTAGCGTAGGCAGTACCAGCACATCAGCATCGAGTGGATTCATATCAAAGCCGCATCTGGCCAGCATATCTGCTGTCTCGTTCCCTACCACACCAACGTGCCCTGAAACCAAACAGGGTAGTACCGCGTGATAACTAATTGCTCTGAGTGCCGAGAGGCACTTTTTGACCAAAATTAACAACACGAACCATTGCATGCCTGTGCTGCCAAGTTTCAAAAGCATTTAGCAAGGCAAAGTGCTACCAACATAATATAGTCATTCTTATTTCTGCGTCTCTTCTGCAGCTATATAACAAAACTACTATTAACAGGTTGCCGGCTTTCTGTGTTTTGCTTTACTACCTTCTTCACCCAAAAGTCTGGTGAGATACGGATCGGAGATGGATGCATTTCTGGCTCTAAAATCTATACGATCTCCGCTAAGTACATTAGCCCGAAAAATCGACGCTGAGTAGAACGAACCTACGTTGGGCATACCTCGAAAAGTGCTGACACACCAGTGAGCTCTGGCCAGTGGTAAACAAAAGAAAATCTAGGGTCATGATCGGGTTTAACCGCAAAGATATAGACACAATTACGAGGGTCCTCTCAGGACAATGTGTAGTGCGCCTACGTGCGGAGCGGTTGGGCATGGGCATACTGCACAACGATTACTTCAGGAGCTGCAGGGACGTTGAAGAAATAGAATCTAATCGTCCCCTACTGTGCGAATGCCCTGCTCTTAGAACACACAGGATACAGATTGAAGATTATTGGCAGCTACCTCTTTCAGGATATAGAGGATCTGATTGACATTGAGCTGGAAAACTCCTGAGATTAAAATATAAATCTGCGTGGTTCTAGTACAGTAGATCACTGAGCGGTATCTTTTTTTTCATGTCTCCAATTTTATTTAAGAATCCCAACAATATAAACAATGGACCCAAACTGATGGTCTAAGTTCGCCGTGACACCCGTCACAAGGGCATCCATTTACATACCTACCTTCCTCAACCAAAAGTCCGTGGATAATACAATAATAGCTTTCTTACCTCTGTTGAGGCTTTCCGGCTCAGGTTAAATTCCCATTCCGATGATTTTTTTTTGCGTCACCATACAAATTTTTACATACCCAGCCAAACAATCAAATTCAATAAACCGACCCTTAATAACCGACACACGACGCACCTTCAAAACGATGTTTAGAATGCGTTTCGTCCTACAACAATAAATTGCTATTTGGGATCCTAATGTAATTAAAAAAGTCAAAGAACACCGTTTATTATTTAAAAATATATTTAATCTTATTTGAGATACAACGGAAGTTGCCTAATAAGAAGAAATTTCAAATTCATATGAATATGATTGTAATTAGCAAAATAATCTTTAGAACCGATTTGTCCCACATTCAAAAAAAAGCATCCTTTATCCAACCTGAGGATGTTCTCAGTTAAAACTTCGATTGTTATTTTTTTTTCTCCATCATTTATAATTATTATTCCTCCTCATAAAAAAATAAATAAATATTTTAACCATCTTTTATATATATTTCTTAATGACAAAAGTGGCAACTCTTAATCCCTTTTAAAAGAAAACATCTCTCAAAATTTCATATTTCGACTGATCCGGTAGAGTAAAGGTTGGGGGCTGTTTTGGCTTTGTGATTATAACATCGTTGATCTCATGAACAAGACCATTTGTAGCCAGGACATCGCACTTGGTAATAATTGCATTTTCAACCTTTGGACGACGATCACGATTAATTCGTAGATTAGTTCCGCTAACTGCTTCAATGGTACGAACTAATGGCCAGTTAGTTGGTGTAATACCGGCACAGCAGACAACATCGTTTACGATATGATCTTTGACAAAGTGCTCAGCTTCAGTTTGATTTTTGGACACATCAATGTTGAATTCCCTGAAAACTTCATTGCTTGGCAGGAAGACTGTGTAACTGTCATTATTGTCATTGAGGAGATCGGTCAAATTAGCCAATTTGACAGCTTCAAGGAATTTACTGTATTGCGGATTTGATTCCATAATTTTGAAAAGATTCTGGAAAGGAAAGTAAAATTATGAAAAGTCAAAGCAAAGGAAAAATAATTCGAACGTACATCTTGGGGATTTTCTAACTGCCGTTCGACCTGATGAAGAACAGTTCCACAACTCTCATCGTCAAAATGAACCAGACGGGCACAATTAACCGTTGCTCGGTTCATAACATTTGTGAATATGGAGTGAGTGGAGTATAAATTGATCCTCAGATCTGATCCAGAGACCGACTTGATAACGTCTTCTTTAAGGTCGCAGGTCTTGATCTTTGGTTGAATGACATGTCCACGTAGGTAGTCCTTCAGCTCTTGGCTATTTTTCAACAGCTCTGGATTTTGTTCAAGCATCTTAACCCATTGGGAATCCTCGAATGACTTATCAATTGGTGCCAAGATAGTTGCGTTTTCATAGTCATTAAATTCGGCTTCCAAGCCCGATGCTTCCAAAAGCGATTTAAAAATGCTCAAATTCTTCTCTTGCATTAGCGAGCTAACTGAACGGGAACTGTCACTTGGCAAAATTACATCTACCACGTGGAGGACACCATTTGTGCCCATGATGTCACTCTCAACGATGCGCGCCAATCCATTGATAAGGATATCGTCGATAGTGAAGCTGGTCTTAGGCTCATCATTGGATGAACGTTCAAAACGAAGTCCCTCGCCGAGGATATTGTAGGCCACTGGCTTAGAGTTTGCGACTGCAGCTTCGGAGCAGAATGTAAAGTCTAAAAGGTGATTCTTAAGAATATCTGAAAGAAAAAGGTTATAAGGTATGCACAGATTTATGGCTCCATTTAATACTTACTTGCAGCACAACCCTTGCCCTCCTTAAGCTTCCTCCTCATATTCATTTCTAGCTTTTCAAATGCCTTATCTGTGGGAGCGAAAACAGTCACTGGCTTAGTGCCTTCCAACAGCTCACTCAGTTTGGTCTTCTCCAAAACGGTTTTAAATACTGCCATGTCGCTGCGTTGGCGAATGAGGTCCATAACGTTTTCTGTCACTGGTGATAGTACCCTGCTGACAGTGTGCATAATTCCGTCGGTAACAACCTGATCGACCTTTAGCAGTGGTGCGCAATTTGCTGTGAATAAAGCACCCTTCTTGCTTAGGGGTCTGTTGTAGATATTAATACGGATTGTGCTATTATCAAGCTTGGTATGCAGGATGTCTTCATTAGCAAGGTCGTCCATTGTCTTCAGGCCATTCACCATGTGACTTTTCAGTAGATCCTTTGAACTGAAACCAAATTGGTCAGTAGCACGGCGAAGACGCTTGCCACCCATGGGTACGTAGACCAAATTCTTAAAAAAATAAATCATTTTAGGAGCTATTTACTATATATTTTAAGATTAACTTACATTTTCAAACATTTGCTCTGAGAACTTGGTAAAAGCATCATTAGTTGGCAGGAAGAGTGTTAAGTTGGAGTTAAACATGCTCTCAAGGCCGTTATTCTTAACACTACGGAGGAATTCATTTCCACCCATATCATTAGCGGCTTCTTCGAAGGTCTTTACCTCTATCTTCTGGCACTGCTCGGTGTATTCGGAATTTGGCGGCCGACCAAAGCCATGGCAACACTGTCGGGTAATGGTGAGGGTTTTCTTTTCGCCATTCTGACTATAGCTGGAGAAAAAGGACAAATAAAATAATAAAAAAATATGATAAGAACTGACGGAGAGGAAATGCAAATGCCGTATTGAATGCATTGACAATTTTTGTATCATCATTTGTTCTCATGAAGCATTTGATTTGAGTTTAAAACTAACCTACCCTACGTTTTATCAAAAAAGTTACACCGAGTTAAAGATTAAAAATGAATTCGAAAGTTACATAAACTCAAAACAACTCACTCAATACATCAAAAATGGCGCAAATACTGCAAACTGTATCAATGGTCCACTCAATCAGTCCTAAACCGAATATTTTTTCCCCTGAATTTAAATTGATGACTAAAAAATTCCCCTTAGAAATCTATTCAGGATACCCCTGATTGTCTCAAATATTAAATTGCCAGAGTATAGTTTGACAAGTACATACATAATGTATCTACCATTATACGGGGCCTAAGAACGTGCGATGCTATATTTTTGACACGAATGGATGGGATCCTCAAGGCCGATTACGAATGGGAAATTTGGAAAAGCTTCTCATAGCTATTTATATAGGATTTATATTTGGTTTTCCTGAGTGAGACTCAAACCTCGTTAAGTAGTCCAGCGAAGTTACCACTGAGCCCAGTGCAGTTTGAAACTAATGTTGAAAATTGTCGCAACTGAAAACCAGTGAGCGGTTTGTGTATTCACGGTCTGGTACAATAAATTGAGAGATTTTATTTTTTCTTGTAGATCGTGATCTTTTTCTAGACTGTAGCAACACCAATCACAATATCAAAATCAATATCATATGTATTTCATTTTCGGTCCATTCTTTGCTGGTTTTTCCCTTCGTCGGCGCTTATATTGCTAGGCTTACTTATTTCCGTTCGTATTTTGGTCAACAAAATTTTAAAAGAAATTGAAAACTTGTTATATCTGCAATAGCTCTTGGAGCAACACTACTAATGAGCTTTCGCGAGCTGTACAAAGCAAACGGGCAAATTTTACTCTTTTGTATTTTTCTGTTGCAGTAGGGCTGGGGTAAAGCGAAAGGGCAAAACTGTTGCAACATTTTAGTCTGTATATTTTGTTGTTGTTGTGCGAGAAAATGTTTCACTTTCACAATGATACTAGACCAGTTGCATCGAATCGTGAATACCCCTATTAATAATAAATTTAATTTTTATTTCGTGCCTGGGACAATTTTTTGTGGAAACGTAACTTCTTCCTGAACAACGTGGTTACGGTTGCATCCCTACTGGTCAGCCTGTAGGATTTGCCGGTTTCTTTGTGTGAAGGATCGTGTAATTTCTTATTCGATCAAGCTTTGTAATCCTATTCAACTGCCGTTCATTTGCCTCATTCACGCGCAAAACTGCGATGATTGATGTCTTAATTACAGATTGCTTCACTTTTAATCATAGATCCCAGACATTTGAACTTATCGCACTTGGCAATCACTGTCTGAAAGGTCAGAGTGGGTCAGAGAACGGGCGGCACTGGTATTCTGTATTTTTGGACTAATAAGATAGCCATTCTCATCCAAAACATCCACCAATCCTCGTTTATGATGTCTCCATCGTCAGCTAAGAATAACTGATGCACTTTGGAGTCTGTTAGTCTTCTTTAAAGCAGACTATCAAGAACTGTTATAAATGGGCGCGTTCAAGACAACTACGAGTTTCCTAGTTAGCTTAGGTTAGGTTAGATTTAGGTGGCTGTCGGCAGAAGCCGATACACTTAGACCAATTTAGGTCCATTGTGATACCACGTATGTATTATCTACCTCAACTCTGTAGATGGGACTGGCCAACGACACGCGGTTGTTCTCAAACGGTCCCCCATCTACGTACTAACCGCGCCCAACGTAGTTTAATTGCGGTAATCTGACGAGAACCGATTAACTCGACGTGGTATGGTTGTTGGAGTTTCCTAGTAGTAGTTGCCAAAAGATGGTCACTTGAGTTAAGCGATCACAGATAAATAAGTTGTCCAGGAAGAAGGATCACAATGATATTCCTTGTGTTCAATCTCTCAGAGAGCAGAGAACAGACAGACAGTACTGACCGCTGGAATAAGTAATAAGAAAGTGTCGCTTTAAAAGACGATTTTGTTCGAGGACCCACAGGAGAAAGTACATTTGCTGGGCGCTTGTTTCGAGGCCGTGTATACGGTGAACAAACTTGTTCCACAACCACAACATTGAGAATAGTGCTCTTCTGTGCATCTTCGAGTCACTAAAGTATAAAAAGTCGGCGGCCCAATGAAATGTACATAAAGAGTACGCTCCGGTCTGGCTTTATCTCGCCGGAGGCATTTTTCCATATTGAAGCAAAAGGTCTGGTACAGACGAGGTGATTGACAACGAGTGCTCAGATTCCCAATTATAGTTAGAATATGTAAAGTAGTTTAAGTAAGTAGAGTAGGTAGTTTGTAATTTGTTTTTATATAAAATACTCGTATAAAATTTAAATAATGAAGCCGAATTTTTTTAAAAATGTTCTCGATGAAAATAATATGTTAAATTAGTTTGTAAAATAGTTTTAAGGCCGAAAGGCAATAATTATAAGGTTATAGTTAAGTTTACAACGTCTACATAAGGCCAATTAATTAAGAATAAGTATCCTGTTAATTTTAAGTTAGATTTAATCATTTTTGTCTAGTATGTAAGTTGATATCTAATATTGAATAATAAAATGAATTTAAAAGTGAGTTATGCGATCAGTGAGGAAGGGTAAAAAAGTAGGGGCTATGAGTCGCCTTGCAAATTGCACGAGCCCAATATCAAGAGACTCCAATCACGCAGGCCCAGTAACAACTAAAAGTTTGTTTTCTTCTTGCGAAAAACTGGCAAAACTTCTCAAATTCGACGTTCGGAATCGGCGTTTAATTGTGTGTACCTTTCACTTCGCAAACGTAAACAAGTTAAGGGCCTGTATGTGCCGTTTATTCCTTGTTTATTTTTTAGGAATCTAGTGTTAACTTAACATAAATATCTTTTGTTTGCTTAATGGAACTTTAGCCATTTTCATTTGGTAGTTTATGCTTGCCTTAAAGATTTGCTCTTTACCAATTCTCACAGGCCTGAATTTTGACAGTGTCATCCACATATTAGTTAAATTTCCTCATAATCTTTTCTGTGAATTGTCACATAAAGAAGCCAAAAAAAACATAATCACTTCCGATGTTGACCTTATTCAAACTAATTATAGAATGTACGAAGGAAGTACCTACTTCATGGTACGTGCCTTTCCTATTCACTTCGACCATGATTCATCTACAAACAGATTAGAGTACCTACCACTACCAAACAGTAATGTATGATTTATTTATTCAGCGTGTCCCTGAAAACCATCGGTATCAAAATAAATATTAAAATTATTACTCCGACAGATTACTTAGTAATCATGAAGTCTCTCTATCTTCCGAAATTCAAGAATAAACAAATCAAAGTAAATTCATTGTTATTTCGCTGTATTGAATATAAATTGAATCAATTGCTACGAGTAGTTCTCCCATCAAATTTAGAAAAAGAAAAAAGAAACTCTTAAAAACGTACAAAATGAAATGGATCAATTAAAGAAACTGATCCCAACAAAGTCTTAATTTTGAATTAAAAAAAAAAACAACTGTATATTTGAGTGATAATTGGACACTTCAAATTCTAAGAAGGTGAATTTGTAGATCATAAAACTCGATACGTAATTGGAATGTCACAAAGGTGTTGAGAATTATAATACACGACCACAGTGATGGTCTTCAATGATCCAAATAAATAACAAAAATAAATCACATTGTGGGCGCAATGGCTACGTTGGACTTCTGGTCGAGGAACATCTAAAAGCCCAACCATAATAGGCGGAAGCAAAATAAATCTAATGTCATACTTGAACGAAACGTCTTTCTAACAGATCTATTAAATGCTTTAAAACACCATAATTGGATTATGACGATGGAAGCGAGACGGCTGTATTAAAAAATTAACAATCGCACAAAAAAAAACACGAATTTATTTTGGAAAGATGTTCATTTTCATTTGGGCGATTGAATAATGAAAATCACCAAAATACAAAGAAATCTAATATGCCCAGAATGTTATGCGATTAATCGCCCGAAACTCCCAAATGAACAATCGCCCAAAAGTCGTTGGGCGAATAAAAAATGGAAAAATTTTAAAGTTTCAATAGATAGATAAAGCAATGTGAGAGGAAGGGGTTAAGCGTCTCCTCCCACCCCGGAGAAACTGTTTAACTTTATTAGCCTTATACATGAAAACACTTAAAATCAACTTCTACTATCATAAAAATCTATATCTTAATCTAATTGGAAATGATGCAGGAAGTCTAGGAAATGTGCCAGAGTTGTAAGGGGAGGTTTTGAGGCTATCTTTGCTTAAGTGAAAGTCGAAAAAGTTTTTGCATGCTATTAGTTAAACATGGCATACGGGACTGAGGTTTGTTGCTTCCATTATTTGTGCGATGATAATTGATTTTAAAAATAGGAATCAATCGAAGATTGTTGGGGTTGGTGTTGAGAGAGATTTTTTGGAGAAGCGCAGCGCAGGCGATATTTCTGATTTATAAGACAATATCAGCCATTCTGCGACAGCTTCTATTCGCCGAAATGAGTGAAGTGATAAGGTGACCAGACTTGGCTAGCATATTCAGGCATGGACCTAGGAAATGTGGTATAGAGTGATTTAGTGGCATAGGGATCAGAAAATTCTTAAGACTATTGTTTCACAAAGCCGAGTTAAGAGTTGGCCTTGTTGATGGACGAGTCTATGTGAGATCTAAAGTTCAATTGGGTATCACAGATAATTCTGAGATCACGCAGTGAATAAACATGGTAAACAGGTTCATTGTTGGTGAAATGCGTTTAAGGAGGGCTTCTATTTGTTTACCGGTGTAGGAATTGGTTTGGCTTTTATTTACGTTACGTTCAAGAAAGTTGTTATGTCACTAGGCTGAAAACATACTAAGATCATTTTGGAAAAGGTAAGAGTCGGAGGGAGAGGATATGCCGCTTTAGATTTTGTTGTCATCTGTGTAGACTGATATAAAAATAGCCCCTTATGAGACGGTGAGAATAATTGTGAGAATAAAAATTAGTGAACCAAGGTAGCTCCTTTATGGGACACCAGAGGTTGCTAGGAAGGGGTATACGAGATTCGTCAACAACTACTGGAATTTCATATACGAACAGTGCAAATGCCTACTAATTTGAAGAACCGGAGCATTATGCCAGCCAAGATGTACTCGCACTAAAGGGATTTTTGAATACCCTTTTAATATAATAGCTACACAGCGTGGGCGTTAAGGAAATTAGGGCTAGAAAATGGAGAGATGATGCACGTTGGTTTTGAATATTTGTAGATTATAATGTGTAGGAAAAATGGAGCGGGGAAGAGCATTCGACATTCGTGTTGTACGGCTAAGGAAAGACTTCTTGTATTTCACTGTAGGCATTTCGCAGCGTTCTTGGCGACTTGGTCATCCCAACGAAAGTTGTCATTAACACAAATACTGAAATGGGTTTCAACGATGCAAGTGCCATTCATGGTGTTTGGGTTTTGCTTTAATGACAAAAGACAGCATTGTGTTTTGGAAGCATTAAATTCCACTCTATTAGTTACACCCCACTGAGTTATGCCGTCGAGATCGGAATGCAATGAGCTTTACATACGTTGGCGTTCCAGTTGCAGTTCCGGGGCGTGAACCATGAAACGAATATGAGAAGCTGAGGGTACTGTCATCGGCAAAGGAGTGGATGGGATTAGAGGTAATAGACAGGATCATTTATAAAAATGAGAAAGAGAGTCGGAGACAAAACAGAACCCTGGGGAACACCACCATTTGAACGGTCCGAAAGGTAATTCCTAATCCATTGAAGAAAGGTATCATCGATTCCAAATGCACGCATTTTCGACAAGAGGGCTTGATGCCAAACTCTGTCAAATACCTTTGAAATATCAAGCGCAACGATTTTACTTTCACCACCTTAGTGAAGAGATCGGTTGCACTTTTCGGTTAGATAAGTCATCAAATCACCAGTGGACCTGTTGCTGCGAAAACCGTACTGCCGGTCATTAAGAAGTTTTCGGGATCCAAGATATTTCATAAGCTGACGGTTTATCAGCGTTTCTATGACCTTGGAAAGAAGGGAAGTTATTGCAATTGGTCGGTAGGAGGAGGGAGATGAAAGATTCGCCTTCTTTGGGGACAGGCTGGACAAATGCTGTTTTTCATCTTCTCGGGAAGAGCCCTGAAGAAAAGGATATATAGAAAAGCTTGCGCAATGGTTTTGCCAGCGAGGAAGAACACCTCTTCAGCACGATAGGAAAATACCATCTGAACCAGCGGATTTGTGAACGTCAAGATCTTGAAGTACTCTAGCCACTGTAAAAGTGCGGACGTTTATTGGTCCCATGGAGACAAAGCACAATCTGGGAGCGTTCAGCAAGAAGATTGGCCTTATCTATAGAGCTGACAGCTGGATTGTCATATTGTAAATGAGTGTCGGGATAGATGATCAGGCCGAATTCTTAATGTTTTTAACAAATGGGCAAAAGTTTTTACTACCCGTGAGGCTTTGTAGTATTTTTTGCCTCAACTTTTGGTCATAGAAGAATTCGACACGATTAATGCGGGCATTGCAGTTATTTCTGGCTCCTTTACACTTTTTTCGGCTTTCCTCAGATGGGTTGGCCTCTTTGCAGCTCGAGTCACACCACGCGTTTACCTTGGGAAAAAATAAAATTCATCCAATACTGATTAATTTCCGCGCTTAAAATCATGCCACTTAGAAGCGTGGGGGATATCGTAATAATGCAGTAAAAAAGATATGTTATTGCAGTTGTCGAATGTATACTGTCAGATGCTGTGTTGATTTAGATACATATATTGGTTTTGAATGTTTGCTATCTGTAACGAGGAGGAACATTTGAATGCGGCAGAGTATTCCACATAGGGATGGGTAACTCAGATCTGAACAGAGCTGAGTGCGATTTGAAAGAGTCGGGCAGTTGCTCGATTGTGTGTGCTGATTGATTTAGACAATTCTTATAAGTTGTCATTGAGGAGCCAGAATGGCAACTCATTCCTGAATCCGTGTATGAAAATATATTCTTTTTATTAAATATTTCTTTTTATAAGAGTTGTATCGGGAAGATTCTATGATTATGCCTATAAAAGAGTAGCAGCAGCCGCTGTCACACAGTTTATTTTAAAACGCGATAAAAGCTAGTTTGTTCGTCACAAATCGTCTTGCCATTATTATTTTTCTAGTTACATTTTATAACAAAAACATTTCACTTTGCACAATATTCCAATCATAACCAGGAACTCTTTAAGTAGAGCAATCACGATCCATTATCTCGAAATACCAACCAGCAATTTTACTACACGCAATATTTATATCATTGGCATTTAGCCAAACACTTCTTGCAGAAAAATGAGATGAGAAAAAATGCTTTTGTGCAATATTAAAATTCATCCAAGGTAGTGACAGTCAACCTTAATGGTGATAAATTTTCAAATTGACAACTTCGAAGATAACAAGCGACAACATTTTCAATGAGGCATCTTCATCCACCAAACTTTTTGTCACATTAACTCAAATCTCTATATCGCTATTATACATTATTTCCCAGAAATACCAATTTTTTTTATCATTTTTTACATAATAGGTTCGCTTACATCTTCTTGCAGGTGTGCTTGTGCGGCTTCTCAACACATGAGTTCACGGAAAATTGAAGACCACCAAAAATGGGCTGTGGTTTGACAAATACCTCGGTCGTTGCTTTTGCGTCGTCGTCAACATCGCTTTCCTCCTCTTCTACACGATCGACGCAGACATTTTGCCTGTGAATAAATAAAAAATAAAAAAACAAAATATTAGAAGAAGAATGATTTGTCAATTAACATACATATTTAATAGAGACTTTTTGATTTATGTATCTAACCCAAACGTAAGTCTAACCTGAGCCCGGCTTATAACGTAAATTCTATTAAATTTATTTATTATGATCTTTAATTGAGGAAATCGCTTATTCCGCCCCAGTAAAGTAGATAATTTTGAATGCCCGTATGGCATGGGGTTAATGCCGAGAAAGCGCTGCGGCAAAAATACAATTTCATCTTCAATTTCTATTAGGGAGAGAAGCGCCCATCCCCCAATCACCATCATCATCATAACCGTCGTCACCGTCATCGGTCACTGCATTAGCATAATCGACATTATAAGCAAAGAAAAAAAATCTGTAGAAACAACTTGAAACCTTGGGCAGATTGCGTGGTACCCTATAGTTATAATAATTTAATTTAGCGAAATCGTTCTTCAGCGAAACCTGTCTAGGCGTACTCTATCGGCAAGCATCTACAGCCATTTCAGACGCAATTAATATAGCAATTACTACCGGACAGCAACGTAAGGTATGATGGGACTGTTTTTAAAAAGCCTCTGCAGAAACCACACTTCCAGGCTTGGAAGGAAATCGCTTTTTAGCTACATTTGTGAGAATAGATCATTCAAAAGTGTGCAGCTAAGCTATTGTTAGTTAGTTAGATGGAGGTTATTTTTTGATTGAATGTTACATTTCTAGAGAATATTCATAAATGTAGAACACCTTTTGCTGATCGGTTTTGAACTTCCGTATAGTTTATTTAACTACGATGAAGTTTTTCTTTTGGCCCTCCTGGTTGAGGGTTGTGCTTCTGGGTAAATTCCCTTCCCCGTAAACAAAAAACGATTGAAATAACATCCGTGGTTTTATAAAACGCAGACTCTTCGAAAATGAGAATAAAACCATGGCACCGAAGCACAGTGAATAGTATATGTGTTTTAGCAGTATTTTCGGCGTTAAGAAAATCCACATCCAGTAAATGAAGAAGCGGTTCCACCACCCATAGGCTGGCATAAACTCTTTGAAAAACTCTTCGAGTCACAGCCCCAGGTTCAAGATGATAAGAAAGACTGAACCTCCGCTCTAAGACAAGGCCATCGCGGATGCCAGGGCGCTTGGTCTGGACAATTGGAAGCAGCGTGCCCGGAATCACAGGGTATGGAAGGCTTCAGGTCCCAGGCAGATACTCTACACGGGTAGGGAGCCCGTTAAGTAGATAAACTTTTCTTTTGAATGCTCGTCAAATCAACTCGAAATCGCTTTTCCCTAATTAAATCCATTGGCAACAATTTAACATGTGACCTCATGAGTTCAGCGTGACTCCGAAGTGCATGTCCGCTTGTAGTAGTCAAGGACTGGTTTCAGTCTATGACTTACATTAGCAAGTTTAACATTTTACATGTATTCCTAATCGTATAAAGTTCGTCAAAGATACATATTTTAGGAAATAAGAATGAACCAGCATTTGAGTTCCCGTGAAAAATAGGATTTAGAAAGAGATCTTATTGAAATAGTCTAGCAGCAGTTTTTAAAAAAAAAATTAAATTCCAAGCTGCCGCTGCGCCGTCAACTCCTATCTATGCAAAACATGGCAGACAATTTATTTAGAAATCTTAAGTCGATGCAGATTACTTGTGCAATGTTTTGCAGAGCCCCAGTAGCAATTTCAAAAATGGAGGCTTTGTTGTTTGAATTGCAGTACAAATAACTATCATTTAAAGAGTTGTATGTTCTCGCAGTATAACACGGTTTAAATCTGTAGTTGACTGAACATAATTTTAAAGATTGGAGGAACATGCTTATTATGTGAGCTGCTAGTTTGAACGAGTCTTTCTATCAGCAGTGTTTGAACGGGGCGATCACATTTTAAACCAGCCATACAAGTGTCTTGGATCACGCCTCATACGTTATACACTAATTCCTATTACAGTAGCAGCTTCTCAATCAAAGAAATAGTCCGAGATGAAACCGAAGATGTATTCAATTTTATGTCTACATTTACTTTTATAAGGGTGCTCTCACTATAGAAACTCGGTTAACATTGGGCAACACAAGTCGCCTGCTACTTAACTAACGAGTAGTTATTTGCACGCGTTGCCTAGCATCTTTTATTGCTCAAAGTACACAGATGTAATGGAAACGTATGCCTTCTTCACACGGAGCGGCTTATCATGACGCGTACACGATTCGTCATTATATATCGAAGATTCCTCTCCGCCGAATAAACCGCAAAAGAATCTTTTTTGGAGTGTTCTTGTAATGATTTATTTTATGTACATACATGTGTAATGAACAAATTTAATACAAGCGTATTCTTTCCGTACATTGCATCTTATTTGTGTCAATGACGACGAGATTCTTGTGTGCAGGAGACCATATAGAATCCTACGAAAACTGAGGAAAAATGAATTTTTGGCATCAACTTCACTGACGAATTAGTGTTGATTTCTTTCACTTGCTCAAAAGGGAAATTTTCTGCGAACAGGTGATATTCGCGTGAGTTGTTCATCGATTCACGGAGGGTTAACTATTAGGGACTGTTGGTTGCCTTGCCTTGCTGTTTTCAGAAAAACGTGAAGATGATTAACTCAGCGTGATTATTTTTTTTTTTTTAAGTTAACATTTTTTGTTCTGAATTCCCGTGTTAAAGTTCATTGCACATTATAATTTCATCTAAATTCAGTTCATAAATGCAAGCATTTCGTTTTGTTAAAACCTACATTATGCATAGGAAACGCATAACAAAACACACTCGCAACTCACCCTATTTTTACATCATAATCAAAACCGTTGAAGCCATTGAAACCGAAAGCGACTGGTGCTGCTTTTAAAGTGTCTATCTAATAATCACATAATGCGCGAATATACAACTGATCTTTATTAAAATGCAACTCTCATATTGCAATTGATTATACTATATATTGTTTTTTTTTTTAATTTATTCTGAGAAGTGATCAACTACCGGCAAACGATGTCACACAAAAACGTCGAGTTAATAATGCAAACGAAATTTAAATTTCACACATTTTTCATGACGAAAGAGCCTGATTTTGACAGAACTATGTGCTACGTGATATCTGTGCATTTAAGAAGCTGTAAATCAAGTATAGTTAAACTATAATCTGACAGCTTATTAAGCCTTGCAACAAAGCAGTTTAATTTTTTTTATTTAATTTCCCCTTTTGCAATTACAGGCAAAGCTCGATTTGCGCACTAGGTAAAATTTAGGCCATTTGCGCAAATCGAGAATGTGCGCAATTCGAATGTTTACAAAACAAACATAAAACATAACAAAAATCATGTCTACACACTAAATGATAGTTTAAAACGCATTTATTTATAGTCAATTTGACTTATTACACCCACTAAAATAATCGTCCAATTTTGTCTGCTTAAATTTTGACATAATGTTCATTTTTACGGCTATTTCGCGTAAATTTTATAAAAGGGAGATTTCTTGAAAACTTCCGCTATTTTCTTCAGCCCATCTTAGAGTGCCGTTAAACATCATGATAGCATCTTGATGGGAAACTAACGGAACATTAAAGGATTTTTTTTAATAATATGAATGCTCAAAGAAATCTCGCATTTACACTAAGGGCTCTATTTTCGCACAATTGTGTGCGGAAATCGAGCGGTAGTGCAAATATTTTACTTTGTGAGCAATTCGAGCATTTGCGTAAATCGAGCATTGCGTAAATCGAGCTTTGACTGTACTTTTTTATAAATGCAAAAAGTGCAGACAATGATACATATAAAAGCTGGTTAATACTTTAACTCACGAATTTCTTGGTAATTCTTTATTTTTATGTGCACACAATTTAAGTAAATTTTTTTTTGTCAGCATTACTTAACGAAACTCATGGTACTTGAACGAAATTCGCTACTAAATACTTTATTATAATTTACATTACAGAAAAACATTTAGTATCTACCTATTTTTTTGCTGTCGTTACTTAGGTTTTTAAAGTGAATGCAACCGAGACAATTTACTAGTATCTATGTCCTACTTCTCAATTTTACGCCCGAGGTTTGGCAGCAGTAGTAAGAGACTACTTCAGGGTGGCGACGGTGTATAGGTTAGTGTGTTGGCTTGTGACCCGAGCGGTGCAGGTTCAATCCCCATGGGGAACAACAACATACGCCACCCAATCACATGCCACTACACCAAAAGGAGGATTTATGCCTGGTAGTACAATGGACCGTTACCGAGTCTGAGTGCTCTGGGATTTGGATTTCCTTTTTTTAAAAAAAAAAAAAAAAAAAAAAAAAAAAAAAACAGACTACTTCGCAGCGAAACTGTATATAACGAAATAGGCGAATTTTATTTGTTGCCCAATTGATTTTCGTTTGTCTGACTTTATGTCAGATTTGTGGTTTGGCATCCGTTTTTTAAGGAATTGTTGTGTTGTACCAATGTAGCATAGACTGCAAGGTTCTTAGTCCTTTCCTTGGCATAGAAAACAGCACTGATCTCAGCCAAAGAAGAATTGAGAAAGAGAATTTATTGGTAAGCGCTTATCTGGAACTTTACTCGAACGATTGAATTGCTTCATAAATATATGTATTTAAAGCTGTTCAAACTGAAAGATAACAAGGGGTACTTCAACATCTAGAAAATTTAAATGGTACGTTTGAGATGCTGGATTTCAAGGTTAAGTTTAGGCATACATTAGAGTTCTCATCTTAAAACAATCAACGATGTAAAAACGTTGTTGCAAAACTTATGATGAGAAGCAAATCAAAACTACGCTATTTAAAAATAAAACTAAAATACAGTTTGTTATTAGATCTTACCTTCTAAAATCCCGCCTATTCAAAATGTCGATCTATTATAACCATGTTTTTTGTGAATTCTAATTCTAAGAATCCTGTGTTTTTATTCGAATATATTTAATTACACCAGTTGAAGAGATAGCCCCGTAAGGTCAGCTACCTGTTTCAGATCGCGAGTTAAAGATCTGTCTATATATATTTTTTTTATTTCCCCCGCAGGGCGTCACCAATCCAACTGAATCAAAATAAGTATACCACCATTTTTATTATAATCAAAAGCGATGTTATAAACAAATGTGACTTGAAAAACGGGATTAAAAAAAGAGGGATTAAAACACCTAATTATAAAAAGCTGGACTTTCAGAAAGAGATTATAAAAAGTGGGATATCGTATCCAACTCCAAAACATGTTATCAGAACGTTACCGGCACCTATAGCTTTTGCGCTGAAGCCGCGTTGCAATTAATACGGTTTGCATGTGAAGATTCGATTGAGTAGCTCAAGGCAAAACAGGGTCCTGGTGGACGGATGAGATTGCTCTGCTTCGAAGTAAATGCCTATATTTACAGAGGAAGGAGAGGACACCCTAAGCTTCTAAGACTCCAGCCGTCCAGGTCGATCTACTAGCGGCAGAGAAAACATACATTCATGAAAAAAACGAAATTTGGCATCACAGGAGGCAAAAGAGCTTACAAAACGGCAGTGGCAAGGTCGTTGGTACTCGGAAAGTAGTGGACGGTGGACGACAAAGATGATCAAATATGTAACCCAGTGGCCCGCCGGTAAGCATGGCGAAGCATACTTCTACGTCACCCAGTTTCTCACCGAACACGGTTACTAAAACGCTTTTCCTCATAAGATCGGGAAAACATATAGCACAACCTGCCAGAACGGGGACTCTCCAGCAGATGACGCACACCGCACCTTCTTAGCCTGCAGTGGATGGGACGTGCTTTGACGGGATCTGGAAAGAAGCATCGGCGTCATTACTCCCGATTACATCACCGGAAAGTTGCTGGTATACCAGAACTGGAAACAAGTCCGTTTTTATGTAGAAACCATTCTCCGAACCAATAAGATGAAAGAAGACCGAAACAGAGAAATCTCAATACGGTGCACATGCACAGACGTCTTAGGCCACAGACGGCGTCTTTTATGGACATAAAAACACGTCTCCATCCTGATTTAATGCAAAGAGCGGTTCCAGGGTGGTCGCGAGGCCGTATTTTTATTATTCAATTCTTATTCATTTCTTACAATATTTACAAAAAGTAATCTGCGAAGCCCTTAAGAGGCTTTTCTGCAGAAGGTTCTTTTCTAAGTATATGTATTTTGAAGTTTATTCTTGGAAACCCATTTTTTTTTTTTTTTTTTTTGAAATAATTAGTTTTAGGACACTATTTTATTGCTATAGGTGATATTGTATATTCAATAGATGCTTTTTTATAAGTTTTTTTCTTAGTCCCTCTGATGAGATGTTGAGTAACTCCCTGGGTAGTCTGTTGAAGATGGTGGGAGTTGTAAGTGATAGTTGTTGTTTGCCGTATGAATTGTTGTATCTTGGCGTTTGCAGGAAACCTTGTGCTCTTCGTCTGGTGTTAACATCATGTTCGAGTGGCCGCTTATACTGTTGATCGTTGTAGTATTCATCAATAATGGTGAATTCAAACAGTTGTCTAAGACTTAAAAGTTCTAGCTCTGCATGTAGCGTGTCTGTATTTCCTCGCCAATTCAATCCACTTTTTGCTCGTATTAATATTTTTAAGATCCGGTTCTGCAATCGTTGAAAATCAAATCCCACGCTTTTTCGCAGAACCGTTAACATACCATTCACATATATTATAAATAGCAACGGTCCCAAGATTGAGCCTTGAGGTACTCCATAAGTAATTGGTTCTTGTTGGCTGTAGTTATTTAAAACTTTAATCTTAAGTCCACGATTTTTCAAATAGCTTCTAAACCACCCTAATACTTCTCCTCGTATTCCAATGCTTTCTAATCTCTCAATTATTTTTTCATGTGATAGGGTATCAAAAGCCTTTTTAAAATCTACGAAGATGACCAAAATAATATGGTTTTTATTGAGCTCGTTATTGATCAAATTAGCAAACTCCGCCAAAAGTTTATTCGTATTTTTGTTTTTTGTGAATCCGAACTGGTTTTCGTTAATGATCCTGTATCGCTGGATATAATCCTTTAGTTTTGTTGCCATGACTTCTTCCAGAATTTTGTCGATTGCTGGTAGGATAGATATAGGCCTTTAGTTTAGGATGTCCGTCTTTGAGCCTGCCTTAAATATTGGGCGGATTACTGCCACCTTTAATTTATCTGGTACACAAGATTGGTTCAAGCTCATGTTAACGAAGTGCGATATAACAGGTGCCAATATTTCAGCATTTTCTCGCAGGTCTTTTGAACGTATGTTATCTATTCCCGGCGATATATTTGTTTTAACATTAGCCAGTAACTTCAATATTTCTTCATTAGCTACGTTTACAACTAATATTGATTGAACCAAAGGTTGTGTTGTAGTGTGATATGTCTCGAAGTGGCATGCGTGAACAACATTTTTTATTTCAGTTATGAAACTAGTAGCAAATTTATTGACGAGAGTTTGAACATTAACTTGATTGCCAAAATTTTTGCAAATTATTTCTTCTAGATTGTTTGTATTTCTACCAAGTATATTATTTATTAAGCTCCAAGTATTTTTCGGGTTTTTTCTAAATTCCTGGAATTTGGCTCGATAAAAATCTGATTTTGATTTTTGAATTTGTATGTTAGCCTGATTCCTGAAGTTTTTGTACTCCGTTTCAAACCGGATACACCTTTTATTATTCTTCCATCGGTTATATAAAGTATCTCTTTGTTTGGAAATTTTGCAGATTTCATTATTAATCCATGGGCTTACGCTGCTTCTCTTCTTGATTTTTACTTTAGAGATTGATTTTTCATAGGCTTCTTTAAATATACGCAAGAGTTCGTCGTAAAAGTCGTTAACTTCAGTTTTTCGATAAATTTCATCCCAGCTTACGTTTTGAAGATACGTACTTACAAACGCGTCATTTATTTTATTGCGTATATCACCACATTGTGTTGTGTCAGCAGTATTGCTTGTTAGGCCACAGAATATCGAATAATGGTCTGAGATGCTGTTTTCAATAACTGCGGATATAATCTTTTCATCATTCAAACGAACTAAACAGTGATCAATTCTGCTGCTACTTCCACTAGACAAATCAACTCTGGTATTGGCCTGAATTATATTTTCCAAACCTCTTGAAGCTATCATACCTAAATAATTGTTTACTATCGTGCAATACTCTCATTTAAATTTATATTAATATCGCCTATTACGACAAGTTTCTTTCTGTTATTAATTTTATCAATTTGTTGTTCTAGTTCTTCTACAAAGTTCGATGCGTTTAGTTTAGGTGGGCGGTAAATAGCGATTAAATTAAATTCATCGGAGTTTATCTTCAGTTTTAGTTGTATGTTTTCATAGAAGAATGTATTAATATAAATCCGTTCTAAGCTAATTTCTTTTTTGATAAAAATAGCAACACCTCCTCCTCTTCTAGTTTGCCTGTTTAAGAATTCCGCTTGAAATCCATCAATTTGGTACAAACTTGTTTCCTCATCCTTAATATTTGTTTCTACAAAAACAATTAATTTGAGTTCATTAATAATCTCTTTTGAATTAGCCAAAAATACGTTCCAGTGTTTCTTTAATGATCGGATATTAAGATACACACATGAAAAGTTTAGCGTTTTTAATTTGAAATTTTGAATGCTACTTATGTCATCTATCACCCTGTGCTCGATTTCTAAAAGTTGATCTAGTACATGGCGTGGAGAATTTGATCCGCGAGTGTCCGACACAACTCTCTCCGGTATCAGGTGGTAGGTGATGGTCTGCCACTTGATGGTACATTATGTATTCTCTCCTCCAAAACAAAAATAGCTTGGGCGCAGTGGCTCAGAGGTTAGTGTGTTGGACTACTGATCAAGAGGTGTAAGGTTTTAACGTCCCGGACCGCAACACAAAAAATAAACATAGGGACGGGCTACAGTCCGCTTGGGCGAACTGTTGGATACCCTATTCTTATTCCTATCCCTCATAAGTGGGTGTGACAAAAGTCTTAGTATGGTTGAATTGTTAAGAACGCTCTACATATTTTGTTATATAACATTTAAAGGATTTTATCAAAAAAAACGAAGCTTTTGTAAAAAAAAACGCTCCCTAGCTCAAACTTTGGTTTTTCAATAAAATGTTTTATTTAATTGTGGGCGAGTCAGTAGGCGGATTTAAAAAAAAAAATTAACACATGAGCATAAAGGTCACCTAGAGAGTATATATTATAATATATTATAATATAATATATCCCGAGCAGTTTTAGGAGTCATAGATCATATATAAAAAATTTCAGCTTTCTAGCTCAAAATTCGATTTTTTCGAAAATTTTGTTTTTTTGAGTTTGCGGGCGTGTCTGTGGGCGGATTTCAAAAATTCGTAAACTTTCGGGACCCTAGAGAGTATATGGTTAAAATGTCAGCTCTCTAGGCCCAGTTTAAAGGCCTAATTTTTGACAACAGACGGACGGACGGACGGACATGGCTAGATCGATATTACTATCGATGCTGATCATAAATATAGTAACTTTTAGGGGTCTACGGGCAATATTAAGGTATGTTACAAACTATGCGTCAAAATTAATACACCCTTAGAATAGGGTATAAATAGTGTGCTTAAGACCACACGACTGAAGTAAAACTTCTATTGCTCCATCTATATGTACAATACATATACATGTTTATATTGTTTATACATGTATATATTTTATATTTTTATTCATTATTTTCATTATCGGATACATCAGTAATTACTGTGGTTGATTGTAAGACCGAGACAATCTTATGGTATGTGAAATAAGATACATATGTTTTCGAATGAAAATTAGAAAGATAACTCCATCGATTGTTGTTCCATGTCTTGTGCATTTCGGTTAGTATTCATTTGTAGTTATAATTTATCTTGTAGACAGTTTACCAAGAGTTAACCAACGACCATACCACGACGAGTTAATCGGTTCTCATCAGATCACCGTAATTAAACGACGTTGGGCGCGGTTAGTACGTAGATGGGGGACCGTTTGAGAACAACCGCGTGTCGTTGGCCAGTCCCATCTACAGAGTTGAGGTAGATAATTATACGTGGTATCACAATGGACCTAAATTGGTCTAAGTGTGTCGGCTACTGCCGGCAGCCACATAAACCTAACCTTACCAAGAGTTGTCCATCTTCGGACGCGAAATTAATATTGAAATCCCCTGCTGAAATTAGTGGCAACGTATGATAGTTTTCTCCTAATTCTTCAGAGACTACTCGACCGTAAATCATAAGTCTTTTATATAAAAACTTTATAATATTATTTACTGTGTTATTGGGCGAAATGTAAACAACTACCATTATGTGTGTTTAATTCGAGGGTCATCTGTACGAAAAAAGACGAACTAATGAACTGCGATTCATGGACACAATGACTTTACTCACTTCCGGTGAATTTAGATATAGCTTTCTCCTTTGGATCGGTTTGGATAGATGATAAGAGCTCAGTATTGCCCTCTATCGAGGAGATTCAAGGGTACTTACCCATTCCACGAACCTTTCCACCGACTAAATTTTATGGGTTGTAACAAAATAGTGTATGATACGGAACGTAACTCTCTCTCCTTCTATCTTCACTAACTTATATTTCCCTCTCAACTTCCGTTTTGCCGGAAGTGTACGATTGTCTACACTTCCGTGACGCATTCACCAGCTTACTCCCCAAGTCAAGCGTGAGTAAAGAAGTTTTACTTCAAAAATATTACCAAATTGCAATAAACTCGTAAATCCAATATTTACCACTAGTATTTAATAACAAGAATTAACTGAATTATATTCATACCAAATGAAGAAAATACTATAAATCTTAGCTTCTTCTAGCTGTAGTAATTACCTTTTTTACAAGTAAATACTTCAGTTCTATGCAGACTCATTATTCGGAATTCTGTTGGCAAGCGGTTTACTTAGCTTTGGAATCATATACCAAACGGAAATGATTTGGCTTGTGGCTAAATAATTATGGTGCAGATAATAGCCGTTTGATTTGAGATAGTGTCAGGTAAATATGCCACAAGTGATGTTAATTTGCAGCATGCCATGGATAACACGAGGGTTTTTCTTCGGAATATTGAATGCAGTTCCATTGAATACAGTGAATACGGTTGTTATTTTCTTATTTTTATTTCCTCTAAGATTGTTTAAGTTGGTATGGTCAAACTGTAAACGCTTTAACAGATGCCCTCGCAGAGGTTAACAGTTTCTGCAAACAGTAGCAAAATGTCTAATGTGTTTTTATCGTTTCTAACACGAATGTGGTTCAATGCGTTTCTTTAATTTGTTGCACCTTTACATCTCTCAAAGGCAATTTTACTCACTTCTAAAATTTAACACGCTTTTCTGATCTTACTACAAAAATAGCGAACGGAACTAATGATTGATGATGATGGTGATATTGTGAAATAAACTGACCTAGAACACTATTATTCATGTGATGTTCAAAGGCTTTATGTGCGCTTTGATCAAAATCAAAGATGCGAATCTTGAACCAAGCAATAGTTGGACAGTTCATACATGTCTCTACCTTTGCGTTTACTCACGGCTCTTTACGGTAACGTTGGGAAATCTAAGCTGTGTTATATACATACACAAGAGCTGCACAGACAAGTACGGGATTTTGTGTTCCATGACCAAAAAATTTGACCCAAAGTGCTCAATATTCTGACACTTTTTATACACGTACTTTAGAATACGTTTATTGATTTTGAATTTCGACCCATCCACAGATGGATCGATGGACGGAAATCCTGGACACACTTGTCTGGAGTTCTCTACATACCTCATACTTAGTTTGAGTTGGAAATTTCGGCACCATTACAATATATTTCTCTTCACTATACTTCTATCCAACAAAAATCGTCAGTACAGGGAAGATAGGATATTTGTCTCTCAGTCTGGTTGCAATGACTTACATAAATCGGTCCCTCTTTAAAGCTCTCACAGAGTCGCCGTAGTGTGTATGATAATTCGCCATAGCTGAGAGAGTAATTCTATTAGGGTTACCATCTTCCAATTTAAAATAAAAATATTGCGGAACGAAATAAATTCCGTTTATCTTTTTCCTTTTCTGGTAAGATAATTATAGGCGCGTTTTTGTAAGGGTATCTCCACTAGACCAACAAAATATATAAATTTCGTAACACAAAAAAAAAATCAAAACGAAAAATATGTATATCACTGTAATCCAATTTATTCATTATAAATACGTCCATTTCCCACATATTTGGCTCAACAACCTGTTCAACGTGTTGGACACATCGATGCCATTTTTCCTTGTCAACCCTTGTAAGTGCTGTCGTTAGTAAGTCTCTTATTTCAGCCATTTTAAATGACTTGTTCTGTCTTGCTACAAACCCTTTCACTTGAGCCCAAACCAATTCTATTGGATTAAGGTCACAGTGATAAGGCGGCAAGCGAAGCACTTTATGTCCCGCATTTTGAGCCATTTCATCCACGACGTATGTTTCATACTTGGCTTTGTCACGTTTAACGATTTCAAGCAACCCATTGTATGATTGCATCCCTACCTAACTTGAGATCTTCCTTTTGGGAATTCCCGTATTCATTGGCAAAACAGGCGTCATTCACCGGAAAAACAAAGACATCATACAAGCAGGTACATTACATAATGAGATGAAAGGATGTATTTATGTTTTTTTTTATTTAAACAGTTTGCGACATAAACTCAATCAGCAAGATTTTCTAAAAACATTTCCCTGTCCTTTCCTCTATATGTATATTGTGAAAGGTAGACACAATCAGGCAATTAGAATACAAAATTATATAACCACGACGGAATGTCATATACCTAAACAGATGGTAAAAAAAACTGCACTTGTGCAGCTGTAAAATACAAATACAATCAAATTAAAACCGAATGGCAATACCCCACGTAATAATTCGTTCTCAAAAGCACCAAAACCGAAAGTTCTTTGACAAAATGCATAGAAAAACCTTTAATGATATGCTTCATTGTAGAGATGGTAATACTGTTCTGATGTGCTTCAGTCACACACACTGCTTATTTTGGTGGATGATAATAGCAAGCGAACACAAGACGATCATGCTCACTCCCATTCGGCTGTGTGGGAGACTTGTTGTGGTGGGTTGTATGCAAATTTTAGGAAAATTACAACAACAATTCCTTGGCATGACAGTGGTTTGGTTTTTATTTCAGTGGCAATTCTTGCGTTTGAGTGTCGTGAGAGTATCTACAGGCACCACTGGTAGAAACAAAGCTCCTCCATAAGGCCTGTACTGACATTTTTTGTTGGATAGAGTATAAGGTATACGAGAAAGTTAGAAAAACGTTTTATCGAGGAAATCAATGGAAATGAAAGTCCTGGGATCTGTAACAGAATTAATCACCAAGTCTTGTAAAATTTAATTCAATGCAGTATTGAATTCAACATGTTTAACGAAACTTGTTGTATTGGGATACTGTATCCTGATCTTCGCAAATTATGTAGGCAAGTCGTTGTTATCGCCCACTTGTTGGGGTAATTTTTGAAGAAAGGAAAAAGAGTCAAATGGCAAATGGATGTCAGCTGTTCTATTTATTTGGCATACGATATCGTATTTCTAATGGCTTTTTCGATTGGTCGTTCAGAAGACTCCGGAGAGAATCCAGACGCTGATATTTCATTTCATATATATGTCGATGGCGTCATCTAAAACGTCTGGCACTTACATATTTGTAATGAGGGGATTTTTTGATGTAATTTTTTTTTTGTTATACCTCTGACACCAATAAGTGATTTTTTGTCCCTTTTTTGGGGCAAAGCCGAATGCGACACTTAAAAAGGCTGGGACCCAAAAATTCTTAATCATAGTTCTCTATAATTTATGTATTTGTATATAAAAATGGTTATACCCTGACACAAAAATCCGAAAAATCAACGTTTTCAAACCTCCCGCCCTCAGCCCCGGCGAAAAAAAAACCTACTAGACGACTGCTTTTAATATCACGATACTAATACCTCGCATACAAGTAAATGAATTTTGGTTATACCTCCACTCCCAAAATATGCTGTCGGCTCTTAGACTAGGTAATACGTTTCATTAGAGTTTGTTAAAGAGTTCGTTAAATTATTGGCAAGAAGGGTAAGAGCTGGGGCCCCCTTTATTCTTATATAACTGGAAGCAGCGAACTCGGGAAAGCTGAAAGGAAATGGCTACAGTGTCTCCGAAAGAGGCTCTGCACGCGTAAGGAGCCCGTTAACTAGGCAATTATGATTCAATTATGAGTAAATGGCGGCCAGGCGAGAAAAAATGTTTGCGATCAATGGTTTTAATATAAAATTTTATTAATGAGAAAGTTATTATAAATGTGAGTAAAATTTAAAATTCGTTATGGTTTAAGGTTTCAAATTAAGCTGTCTGGTTAAACTTTAAGGCATTAAAGTTTCTTTATTGTATTGAGTGCATCTTGTTCTTGCCGTGCTCCTTGATTTCCATGATTATTGACTTTCTCAATGCAGCTGCCTTTTTTATCACTACGCCAAGATTCAAGAAGATGAAGTTGGGTCTGGTTTAGTGAAATTCTTAGGGTGCTAACAGGAGTGGTCTAACGTTCTTTCCCGACATAAGAATGAAACACCTAAACTATTAAAGCACATATAGTACCTATACTATAGGTTATAGGTATAAAATGTAAGGATCTCAATTTTTTAATTGAAATTCGGACCAACCAAAGTGTGCACGGTAAAGGCTCGGGCTCGCTTGTCTGCTTATATCGAGCATACTGTTTCTTCTCTTTATTTCTAGCTGCTCGTGCTTGTATTTACTACGGGCAGGTGACGTGGCCATCACTGAACACTAGTGGTTGGTTTTCAACAGAGCGGCAGCTGAGACAGGTGCATTTCCAACGTATTTTGTGCATATTGCATAGTGCTATTGTTGTGTATTATCTATTTTCATCATTAAAATCGATAATTCTATGATAAATATGCCTAAGTCGGGTGCAGAAAGAACAAGAACATGGCGTGAAAAAAGGGCAAGTAAAGGAACAGATCAGAATGAAATAAGAAAATTGGTTGTGAAAAAATAGCAATTACGATATTTAACAAAATACAATGTACCCGTATGTTATTGAAAAGTGATTGATGAGTAATTGAAATGGTTCCTTCAGGGCAAACAATAATATAATTATTTTCTTCTTCTTTGCGTGTGTTCATGACGCACCAATTTTTTTTCTAGCAGCCTATCAAAGCTACATTTAGGGTATTGTATAGTTTAAAAATTTGCATATTTCACACTTTTTTTATAAGACCTACATAGTATCTTTAGTAATAAAATTAACTTACCCCTTCCACCATGGTACGGCATTACCAAATCCAAAGTCAATGTTTCCAAATGACGAAAACATAGGATTTGTAAAGAAGGGATTATTGAAAGGTGGGAAGATTGGAGGAAAGTACGCATTGCCAGGGGAACCGTCATTGCTTCCACTTATAACAACTTCATCTAAAATAAAAATACAAAATAAAACAATATTACTAATGATTATGTTTGCTAAAAAAAATGTGTAGGACAAAATTATTTGTTTTTGTTATTTGATTTTTATATTGTGCCACCCTAAACAAATTTCAGATTATAAATTACCTAAATCAGGTGCATCCAAATTGCCATCGGTACGTGCCAAAGGTCCAAAAGTTTCGATCTCATCTTCAAGGCTGTAAATAAAAAAAAATCGATTTTAATACATATAAACATATATTTATCTATTTGTTGGAAATTTCATAATGCTTATGGATCTATGTCACAGGCCTATGACACAAGCCCTTCTTTATAAAACTCATTTGTAATTGCAATGGAATTCAAGCCAAAAGAAACGAATAATAACCCCACTTGAATGGGCAGGAGCTATCGGTTTATTGTGTATTAACAATGAATACGAAATGAGTATAATATAAACCTTTTTTTCTGCAACTACCGCATTCAATTTTGTTTTTTGTTTAGGTGTTATTACTTTCAGTAAATCACATACTGCGCCATTCATCATAGTTTGTGGTTGACGGTTTTTGTTTTTTTTTTTGTATTCGTAATAAATTCTATCAACCGAAGTTACAAATTTGGCGAGTAATATTATTCTGACACTGCTCTGAACCCTGTATAAGGATTCTAAGCCGAATAGTGTATTCAAATGGCATATTCGGAGAGTTTCGTGACACTAAGTTTTGTCTCTTTGTTGTGATTTGTTTTTTTTTTTGAATCACCTTGATATTTTAAAATGTCCATTGTCATATTTTTCGTGTATGCAAAAGAAAAGAAATAAAATACTGCCAAACTAAAAAAAAAGAACAACAATATTATAAATTTAACCATCTCCTCTCAAACGCGCAGTGAATCTTCAGTTTTGAACCGGTTTAACGTAACAATTAAGTTTAATGTTCATCAAGAAACAAAATTAATGACCCAAAGAGAAAAGAAGCTCTATGTACATTACAAGCAAGGAACGTGGTGAAGTGCAATAATTCATGATTTCAATGTCAGATTTAATATATACAACATTCGGTCTTAAATGCCCCAAAGGAATTGTTTTTCTTTTATTACCGGATGTATCAGTGGGAGAATTTAAAAATCTTATTCTTACACATGTTCTTTTCGGTCGGGAGTTTTATTTCTAATTTTGAAATTGTTGATCGGACGAACGGACATTGCTAGAGCGGTATTACTTTCGATGCTGATCACAAATATGTTTATGTATTTACTTGCAGGGTACGAGTTCAAAGATACGAGGAAGCATTCACTTTGAAAATTCTTTATGGTAGAAACACATCAACACTTCAGCTTTGACAACCACGCCGCACGATGGAACACATTAGCACTTCAACCTCAACTTCGACTTCAACGTAAGACCTAAATCCTAAATTCAAAGTTGAAGTGCAAATCCCACCAACCTTGAGGCGATGTTTTCAGTTGACCCAACATGCAAATACTTATATTTTGAGCAAATTTTCTCACTTTGACAAAACTTTCTCTCTTACAACCATTTTTTGTTTCGCTGTTGTGTTTGACTCGAATTTAAACGCTCGAATTTAAGTTCTCGCTCTTGTCAAAGTCGAAGTCGAAGTGTTGAAGTGTTTCTACAATTACACTTGATTATTCCGGTCCTCTAAAGAGTATACATTTCAAATTTCAGTTTTCTAGCTTGAATTATAGGGGCTCAGAATTGGTGACGGACATAAACATTGTCTGGTGAAAAACGGTAGTTTGTTAAAAAGTTTTGGAGCTGTGTAAAATTGTGAGAAATATGTTTTACGCGTGTATGGTTCGTTCTTTTTAACCAACGACCATACCACGTCGAGTTAAGAGTTGAGGTAGATAATATACGTGGTATCACAATGGACCTAAATTGGTCTAAGTGTGTCGGCTTCTGCCGACAGCCACATAAACCTATGGTTCGTTTACAAGATGCAAATTATTTATTCGTAGACTGTGAAGATGCTAGTTTCTGCTTGGGATGTTAATACTTTTTTTTAAAAAAAATCTTTTAGCACTTTATATACGTAAAGGTGTCTCATTGGTAATATTCGCAGTTCCTTGTATAGATGCCAAATTGCAACGAGTTTGTTTTTACTACAAATAATTCGCATTATATGTTTTTGAACAATAAAATGAGGTTCGAAAATAGTGGAATAACATCCGCCCCAGCTTGATATGGCATATTATAGCTTAGCCAAATTTCAAATATAAAATCCAGGCTGCTGCGGATGGGTTTTGTGGGAATTCCTCCTTAACTACAGATAGCTTTCCCACCAAAACAGTTTTTACAGCGCTTTCTACGATAAATATGGAGGGTGAAACGCGTAGGTAAAGTGAATCACAGATTTCGTTTTCACGATAGGGGTAATATTTGAAAAATGAACATCTTTCTTTACGAAGCATCTAAAAGTCCTGTTTAGCGCCGCCTGTTAGGACATCTGTTATATTCTCAAATTTTTAAATTATGTGCGCGCTGAAGGGATGTTGTGGACTTAGTGGTGGATGTGTTGGACTACTGAGCGAGGGGTTCGATGTTCGAGTCTCATCCAGGACCACCTTTTCACTGCCCCACCTTTTATGAAAGTCTGGTGGACATCCTAGAGTATTAACCATCATGAGAAGTTTCGAAAATGTTCCGGTCGGAATCAGCGTTAAACTGTAGGCTCTTTTATTCGTGCTAAAAAGTATAACTTTGTACACGCGAATATCTAGATAAGTTTAGTCATGCCCTGTATGGGCTGCTAACGCCAGAATTTTAAGAATATGTCATTACATAGTCTTAAGATCAGCAAGTGAACACTCTGGCACGGCTCCTAAGCATTTCGTAGGATGTTAGTTAGTGTGTTGGCTTGTGACGCGTGTGCTGCAGGTTCAATCCCCATGGGAACAACAACACACGCCACCCTTTAATGGAGAGAAACGAATTACAGTCTTTTTTCTCCAACCTCTACACCAGAAGTACAATGGACCGTTACCGAGTATATCAGTGCTTTGGGATTCTGATTTCTTTTCCTACAACAACATCAACGCCAACAACAACAACAACAACAACAACAACAACAACAACAACAACAACAACAACAACAACAACAACAACAACAACAACAGCAATAACAACAACAACAACAACAACAACAACAACAACAACAACATCAACAACAGAGAGCATTTCGTAGGACCATTTTTGGGAGTCAACGGCTTAAACACGGTGACAGCCTGGCAATTTCGGTTAGACGCATACAATTTTTTTGGTAGTCTGAGTATTATTTGTTTATTACATTAAATGCAATTATGTTGAATAGGTGCAGAAAGGGTCTAAGAATATCGATGCAGCGACTGATCAAAAAAGATGACTAAAGGGAACAAATCAGATCTAGGCATTTTTAACATTCTGTTGAGTCTAGACACTCATTAAACCTCGTGAAACTTTCCCGCTAGTGCGCACGCAAATCCGTGGATTGACACGACCGGAGATCACCGCTGTCGTAAAAGGAGGATCAAACAAATATGAGTAACAGGAGCGTGCACGTGTTGAAATATTAAAAAAAAACAGGCTCAATTGAACTAAAAACTTCGGAATCACACAAATGCAATAACATCAAACCACTGAACCCCTCAGGCGGACCAGTAGGGATGCAGTGAAGTGGGACGGTTAAAATGCTTCTAAACCTGATAATAAACTCGCCGTAAAGGCGAAGAAAAAGAAGAATTCGATTAAGTTAACTCGAAGTCTCGCAGAGAACAATAATAATTGCCTTAGAATCTTCGCTAAAAATGGTTGTTTGTTTATTCATTGTTTAACTATAGCCGCAAATCATATCATATTAGGTTAACTAGATGCTTTAAAATTAGCATCTAACACTTAACCAAATTGCTCTGAAATTCAAACTGGTCCAATAGAAAGTTCAACTTTTGAAAGTTGTCCACCGGAGATTCAATAGAATCACACCTTGAAAAAAGATAAACTTTCGTTACTTATCTTTACAAATACTAACTTAGTGATGGACAAAAATACAATTTCAAACAGAAGAAAATACAGGTCATTCATCTTGAGAAGAGTAATTAAGTGAAAAATAGCGAAAATTCTCAAAAATTTAGTAGCCATGACTTCTGCGACTTACAATCAACCATCATTGTTAAAGCTCAAAAAAAGGTACACAGATATTTTACCGGCTTGTGAAAACAATTGATAAACACTTATTGGTTCTTAATTTGATTTTTTTTGTAGTTCAGTAAATGTTATTGCATACATTATGTAGCTAAACCATTAGGAATGGAAAGTTGTGTTTATTCATTTAAGTTTTTTTAGGAAGTGAAAATAAATAGGTCTATAAAGGGAAATGGTATTCAATGACCGATCAGATGGGAAAACACTGTGCGATTTTTAAAAGAAACAAAAAATTAAATTGGCGCGTACCAATAAATTAACAAATTGAGTTTGAATATTAGATTTCACTACTATGTTACAGCAAATTTAAGAGAACAGCATCACTTATTAAGGCTCTACATTAAATTTGTTATAGTAATTTTAAATAGAAATAGCTAACGCGTTGTCATTAAGCATTAAAAATAGAGGAATATAGACTTATTTGGAGAGATATAAAATGCAGAAGAAACGTTAAGATTTGAAATGTCTTTATTAATATTGATCAGGATTAAAGGGATCATAACCCTCACACTTAAATACATCCCTACTAGTCCGCCTGTGGGATTCGCCGGTTCGACCTCAGAAAATAGCGGCGACAGGCTTCCCGATTTTGAATCACTTCGTCACTAAGGACAATCAAATGCTGGTGTTGCTGCGTTTGTGTGATCCAGCAGTTTTTAGGCCTGCCTGGCTTCCCGTTTGTATTGGAACGTTAATTGAAATTACCTTTTTGACAGGATTCGGAAGATATCTCCTTTGAACATGACAGTACCAACTGAGCAGGTAGCGCTCCATTTTTTCGAGATATGTTCTTTGACTTAAAGGCTTTCTCGGATCTTGGAACTTTTTATTCGATCAATCTTTGTTACTGCTGCTGTCATGCGAAGTATCTGCATCTCAGCTGCCGTTAGTTTGGCTTCATACTTTTTGTACGCTGTCCAACATTGTGAACCGTATGTGCTTTATAACTGCGTTGTTAAGTTTTCCTTTCAACTTCACTCAATGCTAACGCGATGCTTAAAGTCGTCATTACAGCTTCTTAACTTCCCATTGGAAGTTCTGGTTTCGCTTATGATAGCTCCATCGTCAGCAAAGAATAATTCATGCATTTTTCGGTCGGTCACTTTTTCTTCAAGCATATAATCAAGGACTGTTATAAATATCAAGGGGCTTCAGACGCTTTCCTGATGTAAACCGACTGGAGGCATCTTACACTTTTCTTTACTCCCTCATACATGTTCATGGTTATCTGTACGTAGGTTTCTAGAACTGCTCGCTGTCTTAACGCCACCCATAACAGATCCTTTGGTTGTCTATCAAAGGCCTATTGAAAATTAACCAACAACATTATGCAAATCCTTTAAGGAAACACGATGTTTTTTTATCATGATCCTTATACTTTGTTATGCATCGGTGGGTGATTTACCTGTAACAAATCTGCACTGGTCTGCAGATATTATTTCCGCCATTTGGCTATCTAATACCTGGTCAGCGATCTTCATGGTGTGGGACATCAGCTTGATTGAACGGGTCACAGTCTCGCGTATCGCCTTTTCCTTTGTACAAAGGAAGAAGCAAACTTTCCCTACACTGGTTAGGCATTGGATCGCCACTCATCAGTTTGGAGATGAGAATCATGAGCGATTTGGACCCGATGTCTGCCATCTTTTTCCAGAACTCAAAAGTGATCACGTCCGGCCCAACTGCTTTTCGCTTTTTGGAGTCTTTGATCGCCTTCCTACGTGTACTTTTTCATTGTTAGGAACGGCTCTCAAAAAATATATCCGAGAAAATTTTTCATTTAGAAGTCCTTCACAATACTGCTGCCAGCTGTGTAGTATCTGTGTAGTGGTCTTCATTAATATTGACAACGCATCTTAATCGATGCATATGCCAAACTCGTTAGCGCTTATGACGAGGTTGTCGTTGTGCATATTCTATGATCATTACGACTATTATCAAACTGAAAACCTACCTAAGAGTCATTTCCTACCTAACCCAACTGATAAATCTACGTTTTCAACGTAACTTGAGTGTTTTTTTTCTAACGACAACTAGTTGTTCGACATCGCATCCTTAAGCGTATGGCCATAGGCAATAATTACTTAATAACCTTTATCTTCGTAGACTTGTTCATTTTCTTAATTAGCTGGATTGACGCAATTGCAATTCAAACAAATAAAACAATAAAAACGGCGCTGAAACTATCTTACGGCCGACAATGACTTAAAAATAAATGCTGCTGAAAATTGTAATACCAATTAACTGCTTATCCCAGTATGTGTTCTTGCATATCACATAGTAAAGTGAAAGTACCTTTAGCATTTTCGCTCCATAAATTTCCATAACTTTCTGATTTTACGAGTTGCCATGATGTCAACTGTCGATTAGTCAGCTATTTTTATTAAAGAGCATTAAAACCGAACCCCTCGTTTAAAAGGAGATGCTCTCGCGGAGGGTGTTTATCAGAAAAGCTATTAAAAACAGATCATCGTGCTGATCTCGACCTCCAAAGCCGTAAGCGTGCGTCATTTTGACTTTAAATTTCAATATGTTTGTCTTTCGTATGAAATATTATATTCAATTCGATTTTAGGATAACTAAATCGAAAGTCATCTATAGACTTACTTTAAGTTTTGCAGAAGAACCTAGAATTTCGAATCGAGAATAATTGAATGTTTGTCGATTTGAATGACGTTTATGATGGCGTTATATTATTTGCCGTAACCTTTTTATACACTGAAAGGCTGCGGATATGGGGCGATAGCGATTCTTCAACAGCGTACTCAAGAAAATTTTGCGAATTTTGCAGGTGGGCAGGGCATAATTTTTACCAAATCATTAAACTTTCTAGTTACGTAGGTTGATGAAATTAACATTTTTGTCGAAAAAAAAGCTGTAAGCCACCGCAGACATCGAATCAGAAGTTGCCCACAATCCCCTTATCAAAAGGAGAATAAAATGGAACACCATATTATAAATACTTAAAGATTATTATTTTAAGCTTCCTTAAAAGGCTTGTTCTAAATATGCTAATATGTACTGCAAATAATACTTGGCTGATTTTTTTGATTTTTTCAGCCGGACTTTCGAAAACGCATGAAAATGAAGCTTGCATCTTCAAATCAGAACAAAGTTCTCATGCTTCCAAAATAAAATATGTGAATCTTTGATTGTCCGAAGGGCCAGTACGGCGCTTACACAATTTTCACTGTCTCAAACGCTGTTATCAATTAAATTTTTAAAAGACTAATTCTAGAAACAAATCTCTATTTCTTCTTTTCAATACTACCGCCATTTTTCGAGATAAGATAATTAAACAACTTGGCTGGCATTTTTTTTTTTTTTGGTATTTAATGTCAAATGTTTTTGAACTAAATTTTATTTTTGGCCAAGGCGCTGATTTAATGTTTTAATGTTAATGCGGACATTTATGTGTCATCTTGACTTCAAACATAATCAAAGACAACAATACATTTCAAACGTTTAATAAAAAAATATTTTTAAATATTAGGTCTTAACTGCTCCAACCATTTGCGTGTGGGAAGCTATATTTTGACACCAATAGAAGGGAACTACAATTAAATGCCGATTCGATTTCGATAGGCAAACTTTTGACTTACTTCTTTAACGACTTAATTCTTTAACGGGCTCCCAACCCGAGGAGAGTCTCTGCATGAGACACTGCAGCCTTCGATCCTCCGCGATGTCCAGACCAAGCGCTCTAGCATCCGCGATAGCTTGATTTCAAAACGGAGGTTCCGTCTTGCTTGTCGTCTCGAACCTGGGGACTGGGAGTCGAAGATCAATGCCAATGTAGTCGACGTATTTTAGCTTTTTGGACTACATCTTGGCACAGTTCATAGAGTTCGCGGTTGCATCTTCTCCTCCATTCGCCCTCCTCGCACAAAAGACCAAATATCCGATGGAATATTTTTCTTTTGAATCGTCCTGCATTCGGCGCCAGAAAGCAGAACTGGCCTTCCCAGTATTTTGAAGAGCTAATACTTGGTCTTCCGAGTTGGGAGTTTTGAACCCACTTGTTTTCGAAGTAGCACCGTTACCTATCAATCAATTGTGGAGGGGCTGTTTACTCCGAGGTAGGTGAACTCCCTTACTTCCTGGAAGTTGCTGCTATCAGCAGTGATGTGTTGTCCTAGTCGGTGGACAAATATTTGTTTGTTTGTTGAAAGCAAGTACTTCGTTTGTCCTCGTTGACTTCAAGTCCAACCAATTTTGCCTGTTCTTCAATCGTAACTACATTTTTTACGATTTTGGACTGGGTATGACACCTTTCTTCATATATCATTCTATAGTATATTGTGGCAAAAAATTGTACCTCTAGGTGAAGTAGTTTAGAAGCTAGCACTTGCCGTATCAACATTTTTTTCGAAAAATAGTAGGAAAAATAGTAAAACAAATCACAAAATCGTCTCTCCTGAAAACTAGCAAATATTGACATACGTTTTTGTGTCACTAAGGCGACGAATTCATACTGCACATTGAATCGCGTATTTTCCAGCGTCACGCGCCACAACTAAATTAGTTTCGGCGGTATCGCAACGTAGAGTTCCTGGCGATGAATGCTATCATTTGCGGCTTTAGAATCAATGAAAAGATGGTGGTTCTCTACTTGAAATTCATTGTTCTTTTCCAGTATTTGTCTTAGTGTGACGATTTGGTATTTTTTGATCTGCCGGGCCTGAAGTGTGTTGCAGAACGGCTTCAGACACATTCGGCTATGATTTCTTTTACCCATACTTGGTTGATGATTTGGTGCATGTGCCCTATCAAAACATCACCTCTGTATTTGAAAAGCTCAGTTGGTAAACCATCAGAGCCATCAGCCTTATTGTTGTTTAGCTTTTTGGCAGCTATGCTAACCACTTCAATCCTGGGGGGTGGAACCGGTTGTTTGTTGACTGGACGTGGGTTGTCTTTTTGCCCTGTCACTCTCTCTACATGATGCTCATTTAACAGCTGCTGGAAATGCTGCCGGTGACAAGGTTTCCTTCTCTGTTTCGGATAGCCTGCGTTCCGGTGCTAAAGCCAGCAGCAGTTGCTCGGTCTTTTTATAAAATATTCGGATATTGTTTCGATCGCGAAACTCTTCGGGATTTGTAGGGGGGCAGCATGCAGTTGCAAAATCGCAAGTAGCCCCCATAAACAGTGTTATGCGTATGGGGGGAAAATTAAAAAAGGCCCCGAATTGGTTTTCAAAATAAAATGTGGCAATTAAATCGGAAAAAAACTGTTTTTGTTATTGTAAAACATGTAAAACCATAATTAGTGTTATGTCTCAAAATTTGGGAAAGCGTCAACGTAGAGACAAACACGACCCACGAAATCTCATCCGATACCTTTATTCCCTTTGGCATCTATCATGCCTGTAGGAGAATTAAGAAGAATCGTACGAGACCTAACTTGTAAGACAGTCGAGAGACAGTAAATTGAGAAATGTTTCGGGTTGTTTCGAACTCTTACATCCCAGTACATAAAATACTATCCCCAGAAGGTACTAAACGATTGGACTCTGTTGAACAAGACTGACAGTTTCCTCATTAAGGCGATTCGAAGGCACGTTTCAATAGTGGTGGCGAACAAAGTCCTGATCTTTAGGGCTGATTTCCCAACAGAAACGTACCCACTTTTTCAATGATTTGAAACTACAGGACCTGAGATAGCGTTTTTTCGCTTTACTGATTTTGATCTGTCAAATGATTAGCTGGAGTTATAACTAGTTATAACATAAAATACAATTAACTAACAACTTGCAAATACAAATCAAAAAAACATTTGCAGGAAAACAAAAGAAGTATGTTATCATAATTAATACCAAATTTATTTAAGAAAAAATGTTTGAAAAGTTCCCCTTTGAATTTTAAAGTCAAACAGCTCTACATAAATAAGCTTTAAATTCATCGAGCCATGTCGGATATGTCTGCGTTCCACCTATACCCACATAAAATAATACCATCATTTCAAGTAGACTTTATTAATTTGTTTTGAATCTGTGAAGTTTGCAGCAATGACTCAGATGACATATTTTAAAATGAATGGTACCTTAACAAAAAAATAATGTACTTTCATTTCATGAAATTATATCAAATCAAACCTTGATGGCTATTCTCCTCTGTGATTTTGTAAGAATCCCACAAGCGTACCAGGAGGAAGGCATTTAGGTAGGAGTGTTATAGTCCTGATCATATTATCTCCGTTAAGGAAGAAGAATTAACAATAAAAAGATTGCAAGTTTTGCTAGTTATAGAAAAAAAACTAGAGCACTAGAAAGTATCACGAAACAAGATGGTTGTGCTAATAGATTTTTAAAGAATTTTGACATTTGTCAAAAATAAGAGCCAAGTCAAATATTGTTCTTTATATTTTGGATCGTTCTTAGGGGCATGTTGGAATAGATGAACCGGAATCAGAAGTGAAAACTATATATTTGTGCAAAATATATGAACGTATATTTTACTAATCATAAATGGTCGGTCAAACCAGGCTTAGTCCTCTGTATGGACTGTTGCGCCAAATATTCGTATTAGAGTCAAGTAACATGATAGATATAGCTCAAACCAAATCACTTGACCAACGGTCGGTTGCACAGAGAGAGGATGTAAGACAACAAAAATGGTGCGGAAGAGATTTAATGAGTGAAGGTTATCTCCTAAATTTTACAATGCCTAACTGAACTTTGCGTTTTTTTTAATTAAAATGCTACTGCATGTATGAGTTTTATTTTTATTATGGGGTTGGCAAATTTCGGCAAACTTCTAATAAAACAAATTGATCTTGCAATGCATTGGGGTTAAATATATTAAGCTACCTGTGACCTAGGACGTGACTAATAAAGAGTTGAGGGCTATTGTTTGTTTCTGTTTTTATGGTTTTATAATTTGTTGTTTAGGACCTGGCACGTATTTTTTTACCAGGGGTTTTTGGAAAAACATGAATGGGTGTTTACAGGTTTTCAAAATGTTTTCACTGCTAGTTTTTATGAATAAAAATCCAACGTATTCAAACGATTTTTTTTGTATATACTATTGCAAAATTTAAACAAATAATAACAAGTTACATTACTTTATTTTACTATGTCATATAATAATTATACATTTATATTGCATAGATTTTTAAGAACTACTATCGGTTTCATAATCGGTTGAAGAATCATCACCTGGACTAATGATAATCTATTGAACAATCATTGATCGGTCCAAAATTCCAGATTGTTCGCGAGTCTGCGTAACTTACAGGGTTACCCAAACATAAACTCTTGGCTTTCTCCGATTATATGTATAATGAATCCATTAAATGTGTTATATTTGTTTTCAAGTTTATATTAAAACAAATATCATTTAAATACGTAGGATGCCTCATAAAATAATTTCTCTCTGATGCAAAAATGTCATTCTTAAAAACTCCTAGGTACAAAATTATAAAAACCTGTTAACCCTCATCCATTATTGTTTTTCCAAGAACCAAGAAGTAATATACATATATATATATATAGATAACACGTCGCCCCAGGTACCTGGTGCTAAACCACAAACAATAAAAACATAGAATCAAACACAAGTCCTAAGCCACATGTAGCTTTATATGCTTAACCCCATTGCATTGTGCAAAAGATTTATTTTTCTATTACAAGTGCACTGAAATTTGTCAACCCTAATAAAAAAATCTTTAACCCAGAATTTAATATTTTCGAAGTAAAGTTGACATCTGAAGATCTTCTTTTTTTTCACCTACCACACCAGCGATGCAATACTTTTTTGAAAACTGGATAATAAACCGTGACCATACCTCATGAAAAAGTCAATTTCTGGAATGTTGTCTCTATTTCCCTCTGATGGAATGAGAAAGCAAAACCCCCCACAGTCACATCGAAGCTCTGATGATAGAAACAACGGCCGCCTGTTCATTTTAGCTTTGTTTTTTTAGCAATTTTCATATTTTTGTTGGCATATTTGAAAATTTAAGAGATGTGTAGGGAAATTTTAAGAGACCTGCGCAGTAGATTGGCCAAGTGAATTGGTTCGCGCTATATAATATTTTTATATCCCGTTCCGAAAGTATTTTAATTTTGACTCATAGTTAGTAACATACCTTAATATTGCTCGTAGAATCCTAGAAGTTACTATAGGCGCGTGTTATAGGAAGCTTATATCAAACTCAGCAATGGAAATCCCAATAAAATGCTTATGTTTTTAGTTTAAATATCAAATTTAGAATACATAAATATGGAATGCTTAACTATAGGTGGCCCTATTTCTACTCTTTGGTGAAACAGCTGATTTTAAGTGAAATTAAATAAATATAAGGCATTAACGGCCCATACAGTGCCAAAACCTAGCTTCTCTAACCATGTTTTGCTTGTGCAAATGCAAAGTGAAAGGGACCTACAGTTTTAAGCCGTATCCGATAGGCAAATTTGAGAAGCCTATAATGACAATTTATACTCTTGGATGTTTGTCAGACGTTCGCAAGAAGTGGAGCAATGAAAAAAAAACTCAAGATGTTACTTGGCCCCGGCGGAATTCGACCCTGAGACCTTTCGATTAGTAGTCCAACATAACTTAAAAACTAAGAGGATGTTACCTAGAGTAACGTACCGTCCTGGGAGGGCACGTTGACCCCTCCCCCCTCAATAAGCCAGCAAATTTATACCTCTCCGCTATTGCGGTACTAAAACGGAGGAGCTCATGAGCATTGGCTGCGGTAGCGGTGGTATAATACCGGGATACCATCATCCCTCGTCTAAACAGCACTGCATCAATATGGATAAATGCCTCCGGGGGGATAAAGCCAGACCGGAGCGTACTCTCTATGTACATTTCATTTGGGTAGTAAGCCCCAAAGATCAGGCTATTGTCGCTGGGTATCGCCCTTGCAACGTTGACCTCGATTTTAGGACCTGATCTGTATGCCACCAAATAGTCGACATACGATATAGCATGTCTGAGTGAATGCACCAAGTCACGTTGCCACATTTGACAACGAACTTCTTTCCCATAAGCAAATTATAAATTACATATAGCAAAGGTTTGTGCATCCCCCGCCTGGTCAACGTGTAGAAAAGTTCATCTAACCATACCGTGTCGAAAGCCTTCTCAAAATCAACCAGATAAGCACCCGTGCATTGGTTCTTGCATTTATTCCACTGAATGTCGGAAACCAGTTTGAATAGTGTCATGCCCCGTCCTGAAACCAAACTGATTGTCCGGAATGACGTTATTGTCCTCTACCCACTTCAACAGTGCTCTATTGACAACTTTTTCAAAGACCTTGATAATATTCGGAATCAAACTAATCGACCGGAGATTGGTAGGGTTCGTCCTATCTTAACCCTTTTTCGGGTCAGGGTGCACCACAGCTACCTTCCAATGCGCCCGATTATGTGCATTATTCATCGCATTGTTAAACAGCATGGTAAAAATATATATCCCCGCCGTTTTTATTCTTTAGTAACTCGAAGATGCACGGGAGATCATCCTTCGACCCGAACAAGTGCGATGCATCTCGGCCATTGGCGACAACTGCATTAGCATGGTTTTCATCATTGAATACGGTAAATCCACCAGAGCCCTATTGGCGTGGTTACGTCGAACAGGATTGTGATTTATCTTCACGCTTGGTACTCGTATAAAACGAGCCTTATAAATATTTGTAATCAGCATTGAAAGTTGTGTCGAAATATACATGTCCGTCAGTCCGTCCGCCCGGGCGTTGTAAGTTTTGAGCCCCTGAATTTCGAACTGATCAACTGTAAACATTTTTAAAATCCGCCCATTAACACGCCCTCGATTTAAAAAAAAAAACATTTTATCGACGAAATCAATGGAAAGGATATCCAACAACAGTTGTGTAAGCATATAGATTATAAAAAAAAACAGATTTTAGGCAAAACTCGTGAAGTAAAATGATTTTGTATGTAAAATGTAAATTCCTACTGCAATTTTTCTCTATTTCTAATTTTACTGCGCCTCGAATCGACTGTGAAAATGTTACTTCACATCTGTTTCATGAGCGTTACTGTATGCAACATCTGTTTCAGGCATTACACTTAATACATTTTTGATTTGATTGTTAATTTCTACACCTTCTAAATCCTACCTTCATGACCGAATAAGGACCGTCTCGTCAAATAGGCCAAATAGGTCTGGACATTTAATTAACCCTCGTCACTCAACATTAAACTCCGAACATCAATTTTTTGTCAACTCTGTCCGTTTGTGGAATAATCTACCACGACAACTACGAAGAATAGATAACGCAGCACAGTTTAAAAGGGAACTAAAAAGATATTTATCAAGATAATCTCAAACACCATATACAAACTTTGTAATATCACTTGCATTTTATTCTAAATTGTATTATTATTATTATTGAAATTTGTTTTTCTTTTCTTCTTTTTTTTAATCGTTACTATCAGTATGTAGCTTTCATTATTAGGTTCGACTCTAGCTTAGAAATAATTTAAAAGATAGTATATCTTACTTTGTATAAGCTCCCAATAAAATAAATAAATAAAAAAAATAAAATAAATCCATAAATGAAATTGTGTTATTTTTCCTTCTCTGAACATGCAATTTTTCATACTTTTCGTGTAACTTTGCTGCGGGGCAAAAGAAAGAAAGATTGATTAGTTTTATATTTGTTTGTTTATTATTGTTTAGTATTCGCAACTATTGTTATGACTTTAGTACCTTCTTTGTTGCAACAATTACCAGAAATTGTATTAAGTGTGGAGAGTCTATATACAAAGATGATAGTACTAAAGAGTCTATATACAAAGACGCCGATTATGCAGCCGAAAACTGACTTTCTGAACGAGATCAGGCAAGGCTGAAATTGTTCATAGAAAAGTCAAACAGAAGTATAAAATTGCTATAAATACCAACAAGTAGCTGTTATTGTTTTTATCTTTTTAATTATTCAATGTATTGTTAAATCATTTTCTTATGAATTTTTATTTTTGTTGATGGAGTTTTGTTTTCTAACGTTCAATGTTTTTTTTCCTTCCTAAAAGCGGATAATGTGTCTTCGGATGTCAAAGTTTACGATGGATTTTATGGGACTGTTCCGTCCGCTAAATGCGTTAACCCTGAGGTTGGCGTCAACGCAACGCATCGACGGATTCTATTGGGTGGGGTTTTAACGCAAACTCACAAAATTTCAAACTTGGACAGGCAGGTATGTGAATTGTTGCTATCACAGATGTTGCCTGCTTTGTTTTGGATATTTATGTTTTGGACTACACAGTCGATTAACACGATTACGCAACAACATTTCCGAGCGATTTTCACTAAAAGCACTGCAGAGATTAACGAGATGCAATAATAGATTTACAGTCGCATTTATAAAGATAATTTAAAGGGTGCCTAACCCTTAAACACCTCTTAGTAGCACTTAATTGCCAAATCGGTTTTAATAACCAATTCTCAGATTTAAACAACGTTGATTTTAGGCCGCTAAACTGAAACGCCATCGAAAACGTTAAGAGTTTGATAAAGGCTTGTTTAGAAATATCCGATGACAGCTTTCTCACATCCTTTCGCTGTCTTAACAAAAGAATCTTAAATTTGTAATACGTGATGTGACATGTGAGAGTGCGCGGGAGTCATTGTGTGAAAACTCTCAACTGACAAAAAAGTTGTTATTTCAAAAATAATCTGCAAAGGCACTGAATTTGTAGGTACTTCCTTTTAACAAAATGTAGTAGAATCTTGTGTTTTTGGTAATACAGTGTTAAGTGTCTCTTTACTTGTCGAGACTGCGCTTACTAAGCTCACGGAAGAAAACCGTTTTTAAATAAGAATGTGAGCAACATTGTTTTGAGACAATTTAAATAATTAAGCATGTTCAACTAAGCAACATCTGAGATATGGGTTAGGACAAAGCGGCCGAAAGTTATTCTTCTAAGAACCATTACAAAAAAATGTCCAACGATTTTTAATGGGCTGTGAGAGACTTTCTGAAATGATCAAAAAGAAATTTGCAAAGCAAGCTACAAGTACATAATATATAGTATATATTAGTCACTCAATTATTTTGGCCCTCTCCTTGTCAAAAATAGCATACTTTGCAGTAGAAAGAAGTCACAATGGTCCACTTACTACTATATACTTAAGGGGATCCCGACCCGTGAAGAGTCTCTGCCTGACACTGCAACCTTCCATTCTCTGCGACCCCGGGAAAGCTATCAACAGAGACGTTTTGTCATATGCGGTGGATAGATGTTTGTTTGTTCATTAACTTGAAGATCAACCAATTTTGCTTGTTCTTTAATCGCCGTAAAGGCCTCTCCCAAGGCACGCTGAGAACGACCGATGATGTCGATAAGGTCCGCATACCACAGTAGATAGACAGATCTAATAAAAATTTGCGTTCCATGCGCAAAGCAGGTACGTTTATTAAACCGCGTGTTTTCAAGTGTCACGCTACACAGCTGGATCAGGATTTGCCGGGATCCTATATTCGGTCATCGCCGAGCTTTTAGCGCTCTTGACGTTGAATGCTATCATATGCAAATTTCAATTCGATGAAAAGATGGTAAGCCTCGACTTGAAATTCCTTGGTTGTTTCCGGGATTTACTTCAGTGGGCCGAAATGATACTGGTACGTGGTGATTTGTGTGTTGCAGAACGGCTTGAGACGTTCACACATTACGTGGGATAGGATCTTATATGCAACATGAAGTAGGGATCTACCTCAATAGTTCTTTAAGACATAGGATCTTGTAAAAGCGCGTAGTTAGAATGGTCCGCCATTTTGAATTAGCGCATCATTCAAAATTTGCTTATTTTGCAATGCGCCATATATTACCTGAGATTGGTGCACTGTGGGTGCAAAGTAACCTCGGCTTATGGTAGAATATTTATGCGCTTTTGAATATGTCAAATTGCTGTCCGCTAAGAGGACAATTAAGAAACTTCAAATAGGTACTCGACTTGTATAAGTTCTGAGCTTACCTAATTTACGTCATTTAGCTTTATTTAATTCATTCAGATTTAAAATGTATAAAATACTTAAAAAGCCAATATAATATTCCAAATGTAGGTAGGTAATTTTTCGAGGTTTACTGAATGGCTACAGGGCATGACAAGCAAATACATATGAATTGGTTCATAATGTTTTTTTACAATAGAAGTTAGAATTTTACAATGACAGGTAATAAAAGTGCTAAAATGTATCTACATACCCTAAAAAAAGGAACAGATATAAGAAGCTAGGTATGTTAAAAAAAAATGTCTTAAAAAATCGTAGGTATCTACATACCCTAAAAAAAAGGAACAGATATAAGAACCTAGGTATGTTAAAAAAAATGTCTTAAAAAATCGATCATGAAATGTCTTGCCAAACGCAAACCAATTTATAAAAAGTTTACCAATAACATTAGAAATCCATACAAACTTGCCTTTCTAGACAATCCTAAATAAAAAGCTGCCAAATAACAATTACGAGTACATACATATATACTCAATCCACAGAACTGTATAACGATTTAACGGAGCTACTTGCAGCAACAAACAAAATGCCTGCGCTGTGGTTTTATCATTATAAGGGTACTGAAAAAAGAAATCCCTTTAGCGCACTCAAATTATAAAAAAAAAAACTTTATAGAAAGTAGGGTCTCGATTATGATAAAAGTCAAAATTAATGCGGAAGCCTTTCAATTAAATAAAAGATTCCCAAAAGACACAATCCAAATGATTAGTAGTCTGTGCAAACAATCTAATTTATTTATTCCCTTAATGTGCCACTGTTAGAGATCTAACTGGCATTATTTGCATATTTTGCTAATTAACTTGTCAAGAGCGTTTGGTAAAGTTATGATGACATAAGCGTCCAATCAGATAACTCATTCGCAGCAAATGAGATAGGTACTCCTACGACTAGCTATTCTGTTTTTTGATTAATGTCAATTCAACTTTCTTTTTTAACAACTTTCAACTCAGTTCAGAGTTCAAATTTAATGCAAAACTTCTTTTACAAGCGCCAATTGCAACAACAAATTAATAACAATTCTAGAAAATATTGCCTAGTTAAACTCAATTAAATGCCGGCGTAACCGTTGCAACTACACTAAGAAGCATTTCCGGTTTTAGTCTTGTCGCATTGTGTTCTTTGCAATGTTATTACTTTGACCGTTAGGTGGGTTTTTAGGTCAACACTGTCATTCAACTTTGTACTTCTTTTTTCTCCACGGCAGCAGCACAAAACTAATTCAAGTGATCTTTTCACACATTTCACCAGCTCCGAAAGCACCTAGTGAATACGATAATTAAAAAAAAACGACACACGTTCAAAATGGAAACGAAAATCAAACATTGGCACCGGTTTCTGTTGCCGCTGATCGCACATATTTGTTCAGAAAAGAAGGGCGAATATTTTATGACAAAATGAAGAAACTTACTCAAAAAATGGTACTGCGCTGACATATCCTCCGACAAAGAGCAATACTGCTATTGTTGGCCCTAAGAACAACTGTCGCATTGTTCAACGGATATTAAGGATCAAGGAAAAAAAATGATGTTCACGCACAATTCAAAAAGAAAATATTACTCGGTGTATTTACAAAGTTTTTTTTTTAGAGTCAAGACACAATGGATTAATCGAAGAAATATTTTTTTTGTTAAACTTAAATTGCAACACTAAAACCGCTTACAGTTGATCGGTCGAGTCTGAAAGTCGTACTGAATCCGTACAGAACTTCCCGTCGTGTATTTATAATAAATGCCGACGTTGCTGGAAGAGGATGGGTTGTCGTGTCGCTTATGGTTGGTTCGGGTTTATTTTATTTCATACTTTGTGTCAGCCTGCGTATTTCGCGATCGTTCTATACACTGAGTTAGTAAGTCGGAGAAGCGTTAAAGTTAACGATGGTGATGAGATGATGATGATCTGACTATCGGAGCGAGGCTGCTTATGGTACCTAATGTCAATGGTGATACCAAAAGATGATGCTGCATAGTAGGCATGGCAAAGTGAAGTGAAATGCAAAAAACAATGAAAAAGAATGCAAGGGAAAACAACTACATCCATATGAATATATAACATACAATAAAAATCAACAAAAACAAGAATCAAAACAAAACGATAAGCGAAAATCACTTATTCATGTTACTGTAAATGTTTAGCACCAACGTATGGTCGAGGATGGGTTGCTTTTGATTTAAGTTTTTTATTTATTGCTTCTTGTGTTTTTTTTTTGTTGAGTTTGAAATGGTTATTCTGTTGATTCCGCAATAATGACTCACTGTAAACCGCTAATGTAAGGCAAATTCGTTTGTGCCTTTATATAGATAGATATATATATAAATTGACTATCATTGGGACGTTTTTCCTTAGGTCAACAAAAATGAAGTCAGAAATGGGTCTCTTACTGAAATGCCTTAACGAACTACCTACTACTTCAAACTTCCGAAACAAACGCAAAAAATGTAAATTCATTATCTAAAAGCAACCTAAGATACTCTTATAACATAAAAATAGAAGTTAAATGAAATAATTTGTTCAACATAACACTTTTTTTTGAAATACATTACATATACATATATAAAACAGCGTTTATGGGTATAGCTATGTATTTTGGCAGATAATGATGGATTTAGGTAACTGGTTAAAATTTAACAAAAATGGCATGTGGACTCAACCATTTGCTTGTGCAAATGGAAGGGACCTACAATTTAAAGCCGAACTGCAATTTTTGAGAAGATTATCCTGATAATTGATACTCTTGGATGTTTGTCAGACTATCGCAAGAGGTGGGCAGTGAAAAAAACTTTACGATGTTACTTGGCCCCGGCGGGATTTGAGCCTGAGACCTTTAGATTAGTAGTCCAACACACTAACATCTAGGCCATTGCGCACACACAGTATCGTTTTATTTACAAAAAAGTATTATATATCTTTTATCTTCTTTTTCTATCTCTATATACCTATATATAAAAATCCAGTGTCACAGTTTTAGTGTTTATACTCCTCCGAAACGGCTTGACCGATTTTGATGAAATTTTATATGTATATTCCGTAGGTATGAGAATAGGTTCATAACTAATTTTTATACCACTAAGTGGTAATGGTGGTCTACCAAAAAGTTTGTATGGGGAAATGCATTTTGGGGGAAAAAAACTGGGTAGGGTAGAAATCGAGTAGTGACACTTCAAATACAAAAAAAATATTTAAAATTTTAAAAGCAATTGTTGTCAATTATTTTAATTATTTGCCAAGCAAATTGTTGTTGTCAACAATTTTGAATTTTTTTTTATATATAGGTACCTAATAAGTTTGTTTATGTTTATTATGTTACACAAAGTAACTTTTTGAAACGGAGTCGATACTTTGATTTGTTGGATGGTGTTTGAATCCTTCGTTTTTGTTTGTCAAGTACGTTGTTGACATTAAATTAGAATTGCTGCATGTTGTTAAACCGTGCGCATAACAAATTGATTGAAATAAAATAAAAACATAGGCGCCTGTCAGGCAACTAGCACCTACCCCTAGCGGAGCAACGAAGTAGCGTAATCGGGCTAAGCAAAGCGCAGAAAAATGTGCAGTCCCTTTAACCACGGAACCGATTGAGCTCAAATCAGGCAAGCTTTGTTATTGACTTGAATATGTTTCTGTGAAGTTTGGTCAAAATCGGTCCACCAAGTTTGACTTTCAAATTTTGTTTCTCATCAAAAAAAGACAAGTATTTCTTTTTGTTAGGCGCAGAGAACACCGAGTATTTAGACTCTTGAGCACGGGCAACGCCGGGCGGGTACAGCTAGTATAAATATAAAAATGAAACGTTTTTCGTTTGTCCTTAATAAACTCGCAAACCGCTCGGCGGATTTTGATGAAATTTTGTATGTGTGTTCATTATGGTGTCTGGATGAAACTTAAGAATGTTAAGTTTATTTAGGAAAAAAAACGGTGTTAGAAACTAACAAGAATTACAAATTTTAATGAAAGAACACTTTAAGTGATGATTTTGTTGTGTAGGTGAGTATGGAATTGTATGTATGTAGTGATGGGATTGGCACCCCAGACGTGAAAAAGTTTTGATTTATAAATAAAATAAGAGCAAAAATCAGCACTTCAAATGAATGAGTGTGAATATACCGACATGTAAAACTATTCCTTTGTAAACTATTAAGATGAATGTGTTTAAAGTTCTAAATAAATAAGCAACTTGTCACTACAATACGTCTACCTAGTATCTCTCATTGAACTATCCTATCAAAGTTAGGTTTATTTACGATAAGCAGCGACGTTAGAAACTAACATAAAGTAAACAATTTAATGAAAGAATACTTTAAATGTCATCTATTCCATCTATATACACTCCGTTCCAACTGAATAGGTACAAGCTCTTTCAAATCTATATGGTTCATTATTTCTACATAATGGACATGAATCTATAATTTGATGCTGCTAACTATTTGTCTATAATGTTGCCAAAAGAAATGAGAAAGAATAATTCAAAAAGCACTGTTACTTTTTCTCTGGCTCTCTCGCAAAGCATTTCATACGGAAAAATGCAGTTTTTTTTGCGTCAACTGAATAGGTACATAGTCATTATCTTAATTGTTCATGTGTTTTCCGAGAAGATTAACCCGTTTAAACAATTTTTAAAGTTTTCTGAGTGAATTAATTTATTTAATTGTCATTTGTTTGTAAATTTGGAGAACGATGGGTAGAAAAAAATCACTTAGCAGTGTTAAGAAGGCTAAGATCGATTTACTTATGGAACAAGGATTAACCGGTCGTGCTATAGCTACCAAAATTGGACGAAGCTTTAACTTGATCTATTCGTACTTTAGAAATAAAGAGTCGTACGGGGAAAATATGAAAGGAGGTTATAAAACGGCCACAACAGCGGCTGATAGAAGAGCAATTTTGCGAGGTGCGTCCAATTCCTGCGACTCAGCTGCGAAAATAAAGCAAAAAGCGGGCGTTAGTGCTAGTGTTTCGACGGTAAGAAGAGTGATCAACAGTGCCAATCATTTAAAACAGCTTAAAATTCAGAAAAGAACACCGTTAAACCATCAGCGGAAGTGTATGCGTTGTATCCGTAGTAGGTAACTGCTCCCCACACCATAATACTACCCCCTCGACTATGATGCCGGGCTAAAAAGTTTTCCTCCTTTCTCACATCGTAAAAGTAGTAATTGAAGCCATCAGGTCCATCAAAATTAAACTTTTTTTCATCTGAAAAAACAACGTAACGCCATTCTTCTTGCCAAGTCATATGGTGCCTAGAAAAATCCAAACGCATACACTTCCGCTGATGGTTTAAAGGTGTTTTTTTCTGAATTTTAAGCCGCTTTAAATGATTGGCACTGTTGATCACTCTTCTTACCGTCGAAACACTAGCACTAACACCCGCTTTTTGCTTTATTTTCGCAGCTGAGTCGCAGGAATTGGACGCACCTCGCAAAATTGCTCTTCTATCAGCCGCTGTTGTGGCCGTTTTATAACCTCCTTTCATATTTTTCCCGTACGACTCTTTATTTCTCAAGTACGAATAGATCAAGTTAAAGCTTCGTCCAATTTTGGTAGCTATAGCACGACCGGTTAATCCTTGTTCCTTAAGTAAATCGATCTTAGCCTTCTTAACACTGCTAAGTGATTTTTTTCTACCCATCGTTCTCCAAATTTACAAACAAATGACAATTAAATAAATTAATTCACTCAGAAAACTTTAAAAATTGTTTAAACGGGTTAATCTTCTCGGAAAACACATGAACAATTAAGATAATGACTATGTACCTATTCAGTTGACGCAAAAAAACTGAATTTTTCCGTATGAAATGCTTTGCGAGAGAGCCAGAGAAAAAGTAACGGTGCTTTTTGAATTATTCTTTCTCATTTCTTTTGGCAACATTATAGACAAATAGTTAGCAGCATCAAATTATAGATTCATGTACATTATGTGGAAATAATGAGCCATATAGATTTGAAAAAGCTTGTACCTATTCAGTTGGAACGGAGTGTATATGTATAAAAATGAAACTTTTTCGTGTGTCCTCAATAAACTCACTAAACTTTGTATGTGTGTTTATTATGGTGTCTGGATGAATCTTAACAACGTTAAGTTTGTTTACGATAAAAAGCATTGTTAGAAACTAACTACATATGTAAATGTACACATTTGATTGAAAGAACACTTTAAGTGATAAAAGAAAGAATTGTAAGCAATGATTAACAAATGAAATTAATGAATATTATAATATACATATACAAACATATGTATATATTTTATGTCACGTGACGGAGCTCCACCTAGGCTGTGGTCATTTGAATGTTGAACTCAAACATATGTAGCAGAAACTGTTGCTTGCCTGCAGGATTCAGCTTTAATACGACTTGCAGGAATTCAGTATGTAAGCAGACACTTTTGATTGGCTGCAGGACTCTGCTTGAGCCCCGCTTGCAGGAATTCAGTATCTAAGCAGATAGATTATCAAGCGTTCTAGATTTATGTCATTTTTGAGTCAATCAACGCCTTGAATGCCTTGAAGAGCGGGGAAGGGCATTCCACATTCCACATTGAACGGCTAAGAGAAGATTCCTTGTATTTCACTGCGCGTCCAAAAAAAGACTTGATGGAGAATTGATGTACATTAATAGCCCTCGTTGCCTCCAAATGTTGCCTTAGACCAGTGGTCGTAAGCGGGGAGAAAATGAGGGTTCTTTCAAATGGCAAAGCACCCATGACCTGAGTTTAGACCTTCTGTTTGTGAATAACGCACGTCTTACACAAGCGAATGCATGTCTTAACCAAGTTCTTAACTTTTGGTATCGAAAACTCGCACCTAATCAAACGAACTACCAACTGTTTTCCGCTATGATCAAAATATCATGAATTAATTTCACAAGCAGCGTTGGTATATTCGCTTGGAAGTAAATGATAATCGGATAGTTTTTACTGTAAGAAGGAGTCGAACAGGCGAACCTTCCTTCAAAACGAGTGATTAGCTTCGAATCGACCATTGTGTTAAGATTAATCAAAGGACTTTTTGAGATTAGCTCATTTTTCGAAGTACTAGGTAGATACTCATCTCGCAAATAAAACGATTGAGTCAAACGAAAAACTCTATATTTGGCTTTGGCTATATCTTCCGAAGAAATTAGTTCTGTAAAACAAACGCTATGTAACAAATCACATGCAAAGCCTTAAACCACGTAGAGAATCTTTCTACAATGGTTTCTATATTGGGAAGTATTGCAGTTAAATAGAATTTTATTGGCTTTGACTCAAATAGATGATAATCAGTTCATTCTAAAATAGTTTGAGGCCACGATGACTGAGCTTGACACATTCAAGTCGGACCATGCCGCCATAAACCATTCGCTCTGAGATCATTTGGAGTTAGGCTCATTGTCGCTACATCGGCTGGGTTGTCCCCTGATCGTACATGTTACGATTTGTTGGTAGATATATTGGATTGTATCTGTGGGACACGGTTGCCTGCAAACGTTTTTCAGGTACATGGGGGCTTATTTAACCAAACCAAGACCTAAGAAATAGTTCATGGGGCGGGCAGTCAAGATGTGTTACCTTGTGAAGTAGTTTTAATAACGAAACCGCACCACAAAGTTAAACTTTGTTTTAGCGGAGCTACCTTGCTTTTTGCACATAAGAGGTGAAAAGACCAGCCGTTCCCACTGCGCTGAATTTGCGTGAATTAATCATTGGTTCATAAGCAACCTCTGAGGCATCTCAAAACCCATGTATTTGGATTGCAGCTCCTGGGCTAAACCTGATCCATCGAGGATATTGGATATTCTGTATAACGGAAAGTACCTCAAAGAAAGATTTCCAGCGATGACACGTTAGTGGGACAATGGATGTACCCCAGGACGTCTCATAAGTACAGATTTGCGTGATGGGGCGTCCTGGAGCTAACCACTCAGCAGGATCGAAAAGTTTTGGTTATCTTAAAAAGTTACAATGGTTTTCAGTAAAGGTTTCAAGGCACGGCGAAAAAAAACGCTGTCCGCCGATTTGACAATATTAATGTTAAACTTATCAAAGACAGTTATACTTAACACATAACTTCGTCTTTTAGATTAGTTTGATCAAAAATAATAATTATAATAGGAATAATATAATGAATAGGAATAATTAAGTTAAAAAAGACTGCAATTAGTTGAGATGCAATATTAGATATTAACGGCTTTTAATTTAGCTAAAACAAAAGAGAAAGGGGTAGCCTTTCAATAATGACGGTACAAACAGCAATTCGATCAGACTACAGACCTTTTGATAAATGCATGTTAATCGTAGACATATTGCGTTAGTTCTTGGCATGTTAGACGAAACGAATAAGCAACTTTCAACCGTCACATCCATTCAATAACCGCGGACACTCTCATCAGATGTTAGATTTAGGAGTATCGGGCACATATTGTGTACTAAGGGCGGTATTCACCAAAAAATCCTGAACTACGAATTTAATACCTATTCACCAAGCATTATTAGTGCTGATTTACGAGTGTTGAAATGAGTGGTCTCTACCACTCTTAAGTTGCCATCAGTAACATCTCAAAGATTTCGAAAATTCGAAATCAGCTTGCAGTCACTTAACATTAAAACGTATATTATCGAAATGGAAAGAAATCGTGGTCTGGTTTTTGTTAATGTAAAGCGCCGAAAGGATATCCACACGCTAAGGTTCTCGGATGGGAGCGAAATTCGGTCTTTTTCGAACCAATTATCTCTATTTCTCTTTTTCGAACTCTCGAACAAAAAGAAAATTTGAAAAAGTGAAAGCCAGAAATAAGAATTACTACTGTACTCGTATTAGTAGTTAACCATGCGGGAACCTTTGCATATCCGTTAGGTGCTTTATATTTAGAAAAACCAGACTACAATTTCTTTTCATTTCGATAATAAAGCTTTTAAAATCAAGTGACTGCCAGCTAATTTCGAATTTCCGAAATTTTTGATATATAAGTGTATTATTTTGGCACTAGTAAATTATGAAATTCTATATTTCCTATAATTCCTATCACTCAAAATTACATTACCAACCAAAAAACGTGTAACATATATTTATATGTTAAGTAAGGTGCACTTTCCACATTTTTCTTTTTTTTTCTTTGTTAAATCAAATTGAAAGCAAAAGCTTTTTAAGATGAAAAACATATTTAGGGGACTCACTTATAAGTGCAATTTCATTCGTCTCGTAAATTTAAAAATTTCTGCACTGCCTTAAGTGAACACTGTCGAAAATGTCACTGCGCCAATCGCCTAAATCGACTGATAGCAACAAAAAGAATTCAAACGGCTGCATGTCAAAATATTAAAGCTTCACATTTGTGAGTTTGCGTAACCTTGCGCGGTTTATTTCCGAGTTGAAATCATCGAGGAAAATTACAATGCATTCGAAAACTATTCTTTATACAAAATCTGACAGTTTAATTAAGAGGTGGTAAATTTCTGCGGTTAATGCAGTTTATGAGACTTTTACACGTTTAAGTGAATACCCCTATTATTTACTGAAAATGAACCTGTGAAAAGGCATAAAAGCAATAAACGCTAAAAAAAAATTTTAAATTTAGATTTGTGTTCCTGTAAATTTAGTAGAAATAATAGAGATAAAGAGAGTTCGCAAATTTGTGAAATAAATAGTTTCGCAGTGCTATTTGACGGCGCTGTCTTAGTATCACTTCCGCCTAACCACTCACTGAATGAAACCATCGCCGCAACGGCACACCGAACGCTTTCAATTATTAGCATTTTAATTTTTCACTTTACGTTTCAGAAATTCTTTTGACAGTCTTTACGTTTTGGGTTCCTTCTGCAGGCAGCACGTTTTCGAACACCAGTTTTTAATTATACTTATATTTCTCAAATTGCAAAAACGTTGATAAAAAATGAGTAAAAAAGATTCATCCAAGGCAGCAGCTAAAGTCGAATCAGGCAATGATTCCGACACCGACGAGAAGAACTTGGTTCAATCTTGCAATCCGCAGCATTTTATGTCGGCCGTAATGCGCCGCCAAGTTTTGCAGGAAATTGTAAAAGGTTTGCCGAAAAAGGTGCAAAATCGTTTGGTTGCCCTGAAGAATCTACAATTGGATCAACTGGCACTCGAGGCTGAATTTTTTGAAGAAGTTTACAATCTCGAAAAGAAGTACCAAGAGAAATATCAGCCTTTGTTCGACAAGCGAGGCCAGATCGTTGCGGGAACCGTCGATCCGCCAGAGCAGACGCCCAAATGGAAAGAGACAGAAGAAAAAGAAATCACCGAAAAAATCAAGGACATTTCGTTGAAAATGAAACAAGTCAAGCCGGACGAGAATGTAACTGGTATTCCAAGCTTCTGGTTAACTATATTCCGCAATAGTGAAATTCTATCAGAGATGGTACAAGAACACGATGAACCGCTCCTCGAGAAACTACGTGACATCCAAATCAAATACGTAGAAGACAAGGAACACTCATACATCCTGGAATTCCACTTCGACAAAAATGAGTACTTCTCCGATGTGGTCCTAACGAAACAGTACTTCCTCAAGACAGTCATCGACGATGAGTATCCCTTTTCATTCGACGGTCCCGAGATCTACAAGTGCAAGGGCTGCAACATCAACTGGGAGAAGGGCATGAATCTGACCATCAAAACAATCCGCAAGAAGCAGAAGCATAAGGAACGTGGTGCTGTGCGAACTATCACCAAACAAGTTCCGAACGATTCCTTCTTCAACTTTTTCTGTCCACCCGAGGTACCAGAGGGTGAGAAGGAAGTTGATGAGGACTCTCAGGGAATTCTGGCGACAGACTTTGAGATTGGTCATTTCTTGAGAGCACGCCTCATTCCAAAGGCCGTCCTCTACTACACGGGTGATATTGTCGATGACGACGACGACGATGGAGATGAGTACGACGAAGAGGAGGAGGAAGAAGAAGACGAGGATGATGAGGGACACGAAGTCGTCCAAAAAAAGACTAACAACAAAAAGAAGGAGGGTCCCAATGACTGTCCAAACCAGTAAGGTTCTGCTGATTCCGTGAGATAGAACTTTGTATTTTTTATAGCATTTCTCCTTGCGAACGCGGGGTCTGTTGTTGTCCCACGTGCAACTATTACTATCCTTTATTCATTTTTTTATTATAATTTTAAATCCACTTCTCACATTACACTTTGTATTTGGTTGCGAGTATGGTAGTAGGATTGAATCCGACTTACTCACTCTCAAGAGGAATAATTTTTCTATAAAATAAAAAGAAAGAACAAAAATACTCAATGTAACAGCGCATTTGTCTATCTAAAACTAAATGTTCTAAATAAATGGATTTATTTGTCTGTCGAGTTAAAAAAAATTGTTTTTTTTTTATTTATTTCCGCAGTCATTTTTTAGCCCGATAGTCTAGTCATAGGCGAACGTGTTGTTCTCAAAATTGACTTATCTCCTCTGTGGTGGCATTCGATGCACTTGCGGATAGAAGAGTATAATCTGTTTCATTAAGCAACAGGCAGACTCAAACTTAACCTTTAGGGGGCGTTTGAAGAGCAATTTATTTCGGGATGTGACTATTGTTTGGAAGATACATCGGCCGATGACGGAAGATCTTGCAGTGATGTCACTTTCTGTGACTTTGACCTTGTTGATTAAAATCAATTTGTTGCTGCTGGTAGAAGGCAGAAAGTGGATCTAATTTCACTAACCTTTCGTAAGCTATATAACTGCATAGAAAATTGGTAAGATGCGGATGCTTTCCATCCTTCCAAGTACGCTGGCCTTAACTACTCAGGCCAATCGATCAGGCATTTGACATGAATGGTCACTTCCAAGCCAATGTTGTCAAGTATCTAGATTTCTTGGACCAAACCAAATTTTGATTAAACTTATTGAGTTCGCGGTTACATCTTCTACATTTGCTCGAGGAGTTCACTATCCGATTTGCTTTCTGACGTATCATAAATTACCTCTTAATAGCATTCGCGATGACATACAATATATTAAGTCAATTTTATTTAGATACAAAGTGCATACAAGTAAAGCAGTTATACCCTAACAACAACAACATTTTGTCATAGGCGATTAACTGATACTTGGGGATTTGCTGATGAATTTATTGATGCAGCAAATATGATACTTGCTTAGATAACTTCTAACTTTGAAGAACTAATCTCCTAGTAGTTGTTTCCCTCATTACAAGTGCGGTTAAGTTGAACAGAAAGTTTTGTTTTCTCCTTCACAACATCTGCAGCTTCTGCAGAAATTATTGAAGAGTAGGTACTCCCATTCAATTGGCATGCCTGCCTAAAAAGCTGTGGCTACTGTTGCTCTCACCACAAAGCTCATACATGTATTTCCTCCTTATAGGCAGAAGTTTAATCGTACCTTTTACATTATATTTCATCCAAATTTGTTTGGAAGACGTTCAAAAACTGACGCCATTCCATCTACTGTTTCATAATTTGTATGCGAGCTGGCGGTATTTATCTGTTCGCATGTAGATACTGTCCGGTGGCAAGATTAGCTAATTTTTTCAAAATGTCGATGTGAAATCGGAAACCCAGCACAAGGAGGTAACGCATCTATCGGCGATCTCTTTAAGAAATTCTCGGCATTACTTTAGCAGCTAAATTCTGACTGTTGGCGATTCTAGGGCTTTTATCACTGCCTGAAGGTATATATACATCATAGTCTGCACGTTGGCACCCACATAACCATCTTTTTTTTATTTGATTGTCCTTATGTAAGGGCTGTCTGGGATTCCACAATCTTTCTAAAGAAGAATAAATGCAGAGGATGTAGCACAGTTAGGGTTGCCAGTTTGCAAAAAGAACATATCTGGACAACATTTCGGAATCCCAGGACTCGCCTGGACACCTTCATATTTCGGAAATCCGTGATTTAGTAAGACGGTTCTTTTGCAATGATCTTAACGACGTTGCTAAAGTTGTTCCCTAACTCAGAAGGATAACAATATGGAGGGTCTTTTTCGGGCACATTGAGCATACTAGACATCTTTCATTGGAGGAGACTTTCGTAAAATAATTCACTTGACAAGAGCTTCTAGGGGTTAGTTATATTCAAAAGATAGGACTGAAATTCCTAAACATTGTCATCAAGGTTCTACCTAGCATCGCAAGTAGCAGAGGGGAAGGTACAACCCAATGACTCTCCTAACTTAACCTAGCCTCTTGATAGCAGCTACTTCTGGCCATTTTAATATAGGATTACAAACTACTTGTAGTCCGAAGAAGGACTACCATAGGAAACCGCTAACTCGTAATGACCAAAACGCTTGTATTGCTTTGTTTAAAATAATCGTTTTAAGTCTTGTTATATTTTATTTAAATAATTTCATATTAATCATTTATTTTCCTTATTTTTTCAAATAGGTAATAATTTAAGTTTATATTATTTTTTTTTAAGTTTACTATCTTTTTTTATAATTTGCTTACGCTAAAGGGGTTTTCTGTAAATGTTACAGTACCCTTATAGTACTAACTACCCTTATAGTGTTTAGCAGCACCTGGCAATATCGTATTTCATTGCATGCTTTTCGGTGCTACTTACTATTAGAAAAAATAGAGATATAGGAGAGAAGTGTTTGAGTGCAGTTGTAAGGTTTTTCTCCACGGGTGGTACCTAAATTGCTAAGGGAGATGTATTCGACTAAAAGTTGGCCGGGATTTGAACGCACGACCTTTCAATCAGTAAGCGAATACACTACTACCGCACCGCTGCCAACCGCAATCTTAAGGTGGACCACCTCCATTCTTAGGATTTATTCCTAAATGATTAACAATTTCATTGGTAAATAATATAATATGTCAAAAATAACAATAATTTTGTTAAAACCGTCGTATATACAGGTGACCTGCTTCTGGATGATATCCAAACCATACTCAATGAAGTAAAAGTAAAAACAAAATAATAGGCTCGAGTAAGAGACTTCATTTCACTAAAAAATAGTCTCAAAAGAGATAATAACTTAAATTTCCGAGTGTATTCAAGTCAGAACTTCTAACAAAAGAGGCGCTTGTAGTTTACCCTACTTGGTGTTTGGTTTTTAAGAATTGACCAGTTTATCCCCATAACCATATTTTACAAACGATTTCAATTTGTATATACCTAGCTAATTTTAATTCAAATCTAACCGAATAAATAACTTAGACTGCTTTCCTAAATGTCAAAAAAAAATGTACATCGTGAATGAATCTTTTAAACAGTTGTTGACAAAATAATAAGGAAACATTTTCATAATAAATAATCAAATTAAAACAGAAACAATTAAAACGTAAATATTTGGTACTTCCTCAATAATTGCCTCTAAAATAAATGTACCCAACATTGACGGAACATACTTTAAAGTCCCAGCCCCGACAGAGGATTCATTAAGTTACATACAGGGAAGGTACCCATTCAATAATAACGCAAATAAGGATTTACTAGAGAACATTTTTCTTATCATTCTTTTTGTATTTTACATTTAACAGGGCGTTTGTGATAGCAACCTATATTAAATGGATACGTTTGTTGGTTACCCATGATCTTGCCACGATGCTGCTGTATGGCGTGAGTGTCCACTGCGAAAAGCTGTAGCCAATCGAGATGTCGAAGTTCCTCAAGAATATCATTTGCTCGGCAATTCGGCGTATCCGCTGGAAGTTCGTCTTATAATGCCTTATAGAGATAATGGTCATTTGAGATCAGTTTAGAGGCGCTTCAGGCCTACACTATAATAAAATGTACTTGAATTCATAAAAGAAAGAAAAAAACTTAAAAAATACTTCGCATTCAAGTATTTGCCGCAAAATATATTTTAATTGCTTCATTTCTTCCACTTTTCCTCTTGTACTTTGAGCCTGGCACCTTCGATTTCAATGAGCTTGTTGAAGCACTCTCGATCACTTTCAAAATATCAAAAATAAGGACATTGCAATAAATATTAAAAAATATTTTTAAAAATTGCATAGATTTAATAAATATTTAATAAATTTACTTACGTTGTCGTCGAATCAGTCATCTTTCCCAAAAATAGAGAAACCACCGACATCAAACAAACCGTGAAAAGTCTCTGCCTGAGGCACTGCAGCCTTCCATCATCTGCGATCCCGTTAGCTTTTTCTTTAAAACGGACCCGGGGGCTGGAAGTCGACGATCCTCTTGGCTAGAGCATTATTTTCCATTCGCTCAATGTGGCCGAGCACATCCACATCTTGGTAGAGCTCATAAGGTTCGCTGTTGTGTCTTCTCCGTCATATCCGACGGAGTATTTTTCTTTCAAAAGAATCCAATATTAGCTCCCCTTTTCTTCTTATCGTCCAGCACTCGGCACCATAAAGTAGCACTTGTTTGTTTGTTGATAGCATGTACTTTGTCTTGTCCTCATTTACCTCAAGACCAACCTATTTCGCCTGTTCTTCAATCGGCGTAAAATCCTCTAACACGGCATGCTGGGAACGGCAGATGATATCGATATCGTCCGGATACCCCAGTAGGTGGACGGATCTATTGAAGATAGTGCCTTCCGTGTTTATACCTGCCCTTCGCAGAACAAGATTGAAGAAATCACATGATAACGCATCTCCTTGCCGAAATCCGGTACAAGTTTGGAACAAGTTTGGAATTTGTTTTACTTTATTGATTAAAATTGCGTTAAGTGAAAGAGTGCAGCAAATATATTAAAGGCTTCGAAAATATTTCGCAGTGAGTGAGAAAACTAATTGTTTTTTGAATTTGATGGAATCGGAAGAGTTCGACTGGACAAATTGTTTTTTAATTGGACTCTGGACATTGTTGAAAATAATTGGACAATCCCGGCCGTCCGGCAACCATAAGCTACTATAAGCGATGATCGGCTTGATAAGAGCCACGTAGCATATGACCTTCACACTGCCCTCAAGTTGACTGCTATGAAACAGTCTCCTTGTTTGCATAAGCGTTGTTGGCCCCTGCAAGACATGTTCCTATGACTACACTTCTCAGCTCCAATGTATTCCCATTTTGCCCAAAAATTGGCAATTTCTTCCATTTTTTTTTTTGTATCCATAGAGGCCCCAGCCAATGTTGTTCTGGAAAGATCTGATTTTCAATTTGATCAAAGTCACGCAGCGAAAAAATGTAAATGACCTCAATCTTGGACCGGATTTGTATGCCACCAAATCGCCGGCATACGCTATAGCATGTCTGAGTGAACCAACCAGATCACTCGTGTAAATGCTGAACAGGATCAGAGAATTCACCGCCCCCGCTGTGAACCGTTTTTAATTTGAAAGACTCGAAGTCACGCTGCCACATTTGACAACGAAATTCTTTCCCATAAGCATATTATAAATTACATATAACAAAGGTTTGTGCATCCCCCGCCTGGTGAACTTGTAGAAAAGTCCCTCTACACATAGAGTATCGAAAGCCTTCTGAAAATCAACCAGACCAAAACCCGTGCATTGGTTCTTGCATTTATTCCACTAAATGTCGGAAACCGATTTCGACGCGGCATGAATAGCGTCATGCCCCACCCTGAAACCAACTTGGTTGTCCGTAATGACGTTATTGTTCTTGGCCCACTTCAAAAGGGCTCAAATCACAATTTTTCAAAGACCTTGCTAATATTCGGAAGCAAACCAATTGACCGGATATTGGCAGGGTTAGTCCTATCTTTACATTTTTGGGATTGGTTGTACAACAGCTACTTTCCAATGAGCCGGATAATATGCATTATTCAGCGCATTGTCAAACAGCGGGTAAAAATATCTACAGCCCCCAGTGTCTGGTGTCTTAGTACTACCTTTGGGACACCATCCACCCCCGCGGACTTCTTATGCTATAGTGACTCGAAGATGCACAGAAGATCATCTTTCGACACGATATATCTCTTCCATTGGCGACAACTGCATTAGCATCTTGAAACTCTCCCAAAAGTATGAATGCAAATTCGTGGGTTGGCACGACTGGAGATCGCCGGTGTCCCTAAAGGACATTTAATCAATAACAGGAGCACACGCGTGTCATAATTGAATTCGACCTAAAAACTCAGACAACACAAATGCAACAACACCAGAAATTAATAGGCCTCAGTAAAGAAGTGATCCAATACCGGTAAACCCCACAGCCGAACCAGTAGGGAGGCAGTTAAGTACAATTGCATATAAAAAGACTGAACGTCCACGTTATCCATATAAAAGTCGATGATTTATAAGAACCACAACATGTTCAATGGACAAGGCACTGTGACCAGGAAACTTAACTTAAAACTAATTTTCCTGGGAAACGCCCTACAAGTCAGAGATTATTGAATCGAATAAAAAAAAACCATCATCTTTGCTTCATGTTGCGATTAGCCCATCATTGGACTTGTAGGTTTATACATACTTAAAGAATCGTTCTAATCCAATAGACATTAGTGGTTCAGACCTCTAAGCTTCAGGTTTAGGCAGCAAGGTTTTCTTACAACCAACTCTGCAGCAAAACAGTTAAACGCGGTCCCAATAAATTCCAAGTCAAACGCACGCAAATTTTTACAATAGAAGTCAAACCAATTTTCCAAACGATTTAAAAATTAACATTTTATTTCTCGCGCAATAACCATATACCTAATCTAAATAGTAAGTATGTTGCTTACGAAACGCAATAATCTTAATATCTAACGATCGCATGCTCTGTTTGCTTCTTCTACAAACTAGCTTCCCGCTGACAACTTCTCCCACCCGAATATCGACAGGTTTCTCTAAAAAGAACACAACCTGCTTCCAATGCGTTGGCTCAGCAAACGGAGACGTACTGAATTCTACGGGGTTGGGTATCCCTCCAAAGAACGTGTCAAAATATCCCACAAAAGAGGTGAGCCGTCCATCTTTAGTGCATTTGAGTTGGAAGTCATATGAAAAGTTTGAATAATCTATCGTCACTGTGGCTAAATTCAAATCCGCTACGACATTTGGCTCAGTTAGCACATGCTCGGCTGCCACAACATCGATCAGCGGTTCATGAAGGACATTTTTTTTTATATTTGACATATCCAAGCCATATACCGAGTCCCAAAATGTAACGTGTTTAGTGTGCAGAGCATCATCACCATACCCAATAATGCTCATTGTACACCGATTCGGCATGAGGATGCCACCCTCATTGAGATGTTTATCGCGGGCGTAGATGACACTGTCCAGCATGCCCTCGAAGAGGAGAAAATAACCCATCCATTCAGAGATGATTATATCGAACTTCTCAACGGGCAGGGGAGTGTCTTCTAGTCGACCTTTGACGAACAGTATGTTGTTGATGCTGTTTTGCCTAACAATAGTTGGGACTTCAAGTTAGTTATGTTGGCAGACGAGGTAAGGTTAACTTACTTTGCAATATCCATCGCGTTGTAAATTATCTCCGAATTGTCGACAGCGACAATTTGCTTAGCACCTGCCTGTGATGCAAATATAGATAGCACCGATGTCCCGCAGCCCAGGTCAAGGACTACTTTGCCGTTTACAAATTCTTTATTCTCCAGCAGGGAGTCTCTATACGAGGTAGTCCTAACAATATCCTTAATCGGAAAAACGATCAACAGTGTTGCGAATATTTTGGGGAAGGTGATTCCTTACCGATAGCATTTCATGGTGAATTCCAAAGTGAGAATAATTGCTGAAGTACCCCTCGTCTGCCTTCACCGAAATCGCAGACACATGATTTATTTCCGGTTCCGTAGTGTCCCTTTCCAATAGCCGATGGTATGCTATGCGCATTTTGGTTACACTCTCTGCAGCGTTCTCTAAAATTCGTTCAAGCTCTTGGATTTTATCCGTTAACGTAACAACTGTGGACTTCATTTTCTGGTAATCCTCTACAGATATCGTTTCAGTAGCCTGAGGCTCCGTTGGATCAACAGGGATGTCTTCAAAATCTATAAAATATTGTTCAAATCGTTCAAATAGTTTCGATATATTTTCCGTGGCCATACCATAACTCAGCCAGGACTCATATTCCATGGGCTTTAGGTACTTTTCATCACTCCAAACTACTGACTTTGCTGAATAAATCGCATCAGACTGTGGTTTCTCTTTCCGTATGAAGTTGATAAGCTGAAATAGTTTACGTCAATCGATCATCCTTCAATGGAACTAATTACTTACTTTTATGTAAGAGTACTGATCCATGTTAAATTTGGCCTTTAGTTTTGGTAAACTTATCCCGTGACTGTTGTCAAGATGCTGAATAGCAGGCTCTAAGGCGACGAATACATTTTCACAAAACAAGCACCGCGTGGATTCGCCTTCGTCAATTTCAGCCTCTTCGTCTACAAAGTTATCCGAGTCAGAGTCTTCAAATTCTGCAAAATTTCAATATTTAAAATGTGTGCAATTTTTCGGTCCATAGTGTAAATTTCAGCAAGTAGATTTGGCAAATGCTTAACGAATATTCGTTGACTACGGAATATTTTTATGTTTGGATTTGAATCTATTTATTGTTGTTTTGAATCTTTATTATTATTCGCTGTTCTTAAGTACCTTACCTTTGTCCATTTTTGCAGCGGAAAAATTTTATAAACAAATTAAACCACACGTGGTACCGCCGGTTATGAAAATCTGAACGTCAATCTGTCATTTTTGTTAAAAACTTGCGTTCAGGCTTATAGCGGAAGTTAATTACAGCTTTTATGCAATTCACATTCGGAATATTCCGAGTAAGCCATTTGTTTTGATTAGCTGTGGGGAGTAGCCGCCGATAAGTGTTTTTGGTGCAGGTTCAATCCCCACGGGGAACAACAACATACGCCACCCATTCACATGCCTCTACACCAAAAGAAGGATTTCTGCCTGGTAGTACAATGGACCGTTACCGAGTCTGAGTGCTCTGGGATTTGGATTTCCTTTAAAAAAAAAAAAAAAAACCATTTGTCTAACTTTATTCAATGAAATGGATGAAATATTGAAATTAACATGACATGAACAACAAAAGGTGTGTGCGCGCAGTGGTGCAGAGTTGAGTGTGTTGGACTACTAATCTAAAGGTCTGAGGTTCAAATCCCGTCGGGGCCAAGTAACATCTAGAAACTATTTGCACTGACCTCTTGCGAACGTGTGACAAATATCCAAAAGAGAAGCTTCCCAAATCTGCCGTTCGGGTTCGGCCTAGGTCCCTTCCACTTCGCACAATCAAATTGTTGGAGAAGCTAAGTTTTAGGACTGTATTTGCCGTTAAAATCTAATTATCTATTTTTTACAATAAGAGAGGCGTATAAATGATGGATCTCTTTGTCGTTGGATCAAGAAACTTCCAGTTATTAGACACAATCAAATATGGGCATATGGTTTTAGAAACCTGGCTTATCTTGTCTGTACTTACGTACTTAACGGGCTTTCAACTCGAGAAGTCTCTGCCTAAGGCCCTGCAGCCTTCTATCCTTAGCGATCCCGCGCACGCTGCCATTTGTCCAGACCAAGCGCTCTGGCATCCGCATTTGCTTGACCCGTATTAGTAATCATTAATTTTTACAATCACATCGCAATAGCTTCAAATTTCTCAACTTGTTAACAACCAAAAATCATTATTAATAAGAATTTGAGGGTATTTACTGAACAATCAGTGAGTAAGGGCTAATTACTAGTTAAATATCCAGTATTAATAAAGTGGCAATACTCTGTCTTCCTATACCACCGTGAGATAGGGGCCGGTCTCAAAACTTTTGGAGCACACATATGCAACACCCCGGTGACGAAATGATTCAAAATCGGGAGGCCTTCCGATACTCTTTGAAGTCAAACCGGCGAACCCCTTATGCGGACGAGTAGGGAGGGTTATGATTCCTTTAGTCTATATAATAACCTATTGGTTAAAGAAAAAAGTCCAATCATCGAGCATGCTTTCTTCCATCCATACTTAGTTGACGATTTGATGCATGCGACCTAACAAAATATCGCCTACGTATTTGAACAGCAGATGGTACGGACATCAGAGCGATCTTGTTGCTCTTAAGCTTTTTTATACCTAGCAATAATAATAGTGAGGGTATTATATCACTGGAAACTATTTACATCCACTTAAACCAATTACTTGTTCAGTTCATCCTTTAAAACTGTCACTAAGATCCTCCTTCGTTGGTGTACCTATCTGTACTGTCTGCAATAATTGTTCTTCTCCTCCCCCTCTGTACAGTCCAGTGTTGTCGTTGTGCTTCGTTACAGTATAGTGCACTGCAATCATATGGTCTATTCTGTCCCCGGCTTAAACCTTGGAGAGGTTGGTACCGTCTTCCAGAGCCCCCTTCTAGATACACCTCTTTTGTGAAGTCAGTTAGGTTAGGTTAGGTAAGGTAAATGGGTTGAGGCGGAAGGAGAAACCTGCACTCGGCACACTTAGATCAGTGTAGATCCATTGTGATGACCTTGGGGTTTTCAACTTCCCCACTAGGAAACCTAGGAGAGCCTATGGATGAGCAAGCCATCCTGAGGCATTTACAAACTAAAGTAGGTCAAAAACGGCCCTGCCGTGAAGTTCTTCTAGTCCTGGAAAAAGACTTTTCCTAGGAATTTATTTCTGATGTGGCAGAGTACTTGGCACAGCAAGTGAGGAGTATCCTCCTGTACTTCCTCATCACCACAACCTCAGCATAAATCATCCGTGCTGATTTGCATCCTATTGGCATGATATTTCAGCGTGTTATTTCTTACGAGAGAGGAAAAAGCTTTTTTGTCCAGCGGCCACATTTTCCTGGTTGTGGCACAGGATTGAGGTGTGTTCCACCTTTCATTAGTTGCCTTAAGTATTTTGTCCTCAATCAGCTGTTTAAGGTTAGAGTTGTGAGCTCAGTCCGGCCAGTTTGTAGCTCTTCGCGACAACGTCCTACAAGCCTCGATTTAATCTCTATGGTAGAAATCGTTTTATTGCCGCTAGACTGTCAATAAAAAAGGCAATATCTGTACAAGGTGGCATCATTACAACCTGTTCAGCAGCTTTAGTCACTGACAGGACATCGGCTTGGAAAACGCTGCTGTAGTCGGGAAGCCTGATTCCAAGAATCTCAGAATAGAATCCCGCACCAACACCCACGTTCATCTTTGAGCCGTCAGTGTAGATAGGTATAGTATATTCTTCCCTGGTGGGGAAGCAAGTGGTAAAATGCCTTGCAATTGCAAGTTCATAACGGGGGACTGTGTAGTCTGTGCAAATATAATTCCCTGTAAATGCTTTAAGGATCTGCGCATGTACTGTCAGGCTGTTTTTCCAGTTTTAAGTCTGGCTTAGCATCTGGGCAGTGTTTCCGGCAGCTTCTTTCACAAATAAATCAAGGGGTATTAGGTTTAGCATGACCTCTGTAGCCCAATGCAGGCCATTCGTTGGATCTCGCTCATTGTCTTAAGGTTGATGGCTTTGGACAGTGCCTGAAACCAGACCAGATTGCCATATGTCAGTACCGGCCTTACTGCCGCTGTGTAAAGCCACATGAACATTTTAGGACTCGAACCTCAGGTTCGGCAGAATATTCTATTGCAGGTATAGAAAGCTATAAATGCTTTGTAGCCCTTTCTTTGATGTTTAGACTCCAAGATAGTTGGTGCTATCTGGGCAGTTTAAATTCCGGAATTAAAGTCAGTTACTTGGCTTTCTAATGAAACATCCGGAAGTTGTTTCGGTTGTTGTTGTATCCGCTTTTGCACAATTTTGTCGAATAACTCTTCCATAGTGGTAAATCGTTTACTGACCGAACTCAGGTACCTTCAGGGAAGCAACAAAAACAAATTCGTAATTTGCTCGACTTATTATTTATTATATTAAGCATTGCAGATCGTCACATACGTTCAAAATATTCTAGTCACTCAAAAATAAGAACACGCACACATACTTCTATATAACGTTTATTACGTTTTTTAATAAAATTGGTACCAAAATAATTTAAAACATATATTCGTGCTGTGGGAGCAGTTTACTCAGACAAGGAGAATGGAAAAAAGAAAGAGATGGTAGTTCAACAACCATTTTGTCTGCTTTATGCAGTTGGGGTCTCCAATTCTGAGACTGGGATTTCTGGCTCCTCGTCATTGTACACATTTTCTGCCATTTGCCACACCTGCATGATGTTGTCCTCAGACACAGAACAAATGATCCAGGGTTCGTTGGGATTCCATGAGAAATCGGATATCTTTGCGGTGTGTCCGCCATGGATGAAAAGCAACTCTGGTGGTCCATCCTCGGCGTCTTCTGAGCTCTGTTCTTCGCCAATCTTTGATAAGTCCCAGACGTGCAGACGACGATCAGTGCCCGAGGAAGCCAGGATTGTCTCGTTATGCGGCGACCACTGCACTTGGAAGATTTCGTCTTTATGCGACTCGAATGAATGCAGCTTCAGTTTGAGATTTCTGAGATCCCACAGGGCAACAGTCTTGTCTGCGGAACCTGTGGCTAGAATAAATTCAGAATATGGATTGAAACTGAGACAGTTCACCTCGGCAGTGTGGGCGTCGACGGTATGTGACGGCTTTGAGGTGTTATTATTGCGCGTGTCCCAAATCATGAGCTTCTGATCGTCGGCCACGGAGCCAAATAGGGATTCGTGCAGCAAATGCCATGCGACGTCCTCGACAACGGCGGTATGGCCAGTGAATATGTTTTTAGCGTCGATAACACGGTGTTCCTTGGGAGTGGCATTAATGTCCCACAGGCAAATGGTGTGGTCGTCACTAGCGGACAACAGGTAACCATTTAAATTGGGATTCCATGACAGTCCATAGCCTTCCTTCTGGTGACCACGTAGCCGCAAGTCAGGGTGGCACTCGCCACTTGGTTCGGGTTTGCTCGGATGTTTGGTATAGTCGAACACTAGCACATCACTCGAAGGAGTTTTAGTGGCAATGACACATGCATTTTGTGGCATATATCGGGCTCGATTCACTTCGCCTTCATGGTTTATTTTAATTTCAATTTCAATCTTACCGCATACGGACCCGAAACCTCCGAATTCGCCTTTTTCGTTGTCGTAGTGCGAGCCATCGAATTGAGCATCCTCACTTGGCAATTGGACACTGGCGATGAGCAGATGATTTTGTTCATCAGACGTGTGTGTTCCCAGAATCAAGCGATGAACTGAGTAGTCCTTGCCTTCCTGCTTAGTGACATCTGGAAGCCATTGCGCGGTCAGCGACGGCCACTCCAGAGCGTGCGTCATAACCAAATCGTAGAGGAACGGAGTGTTTTTCTTCCAGATTTTGTATTCTTCATTGATAACGCGTTCCTCTACAGCATCATCGAAGGATTCAGCTAACAGTGGCGGAAAAATTTGTTAGTAATTTAATAACAAAAATCTTAATTTTCTTACCATTATCACCACGATCCCCCATGTTTTCCGATTGCGCCAAATTTTCTTCTGGTATGGATTTCTTTTTTGTTTACTGTGACTTGGATCGCTCTGCACCAGAGGCAGTTATTTAGTAATTAGAGTGCGTTATTAAAATTTGTAGGTGAAACTTATTTTTCAGTTTGAAATTGAAATTTTAATTATTTTTGCAACAATTGCCCGCAGACAACTAGGACTAGGAGGAGTAGCCGTCGACTTTCCTTGTTGCTTTTATGCCGACATCAAAATAAAAATGGTGGCTGCAATTTTGAACGCGGACGGATTCCTGTTGGGGTGTGTTCGCTGAGTTTGGTTTTATGTGAGTAGGGTTCAATTTCGAACCACCCGCAATAATTTTAGCAGTCGCTTCATTCAATTTATGGCGGAAACACAATCGCGCTTTAAAACTTCGCGTTAACAAACGCATCCAGTCGAAGCATAGAAAATCAATGAACGATATCACAAAGCTGAAATGCATTTCAACTGAGAAATGAGACTAGTAAACAAAACGTAATCTTTCGAAACGTTGCTGTAAAGCGACGCTGTTTTATTTTCAGTTGTAGTACAGTTGTAGTCAGGGAACTGTCACTTTTTAGAAAAAGTACATATGTTATGTCTGATACGTATTTAATTAAGTTACATGTAGTTAATGTAGTAAATGAAGCAAATTGAACAAGACGTAGTTTCAAGTGTCAAATGACCTGTCAGTTGTCAGTGATAAAGCATCACATCTGTAAAATAAAAAGTATTTCATATTTTAAATATCAAACTACGGAAGCGAATCCATATTATCTGTTCACCTGAAATAGAAAATGTATATCAAACATTTTTTCCAAATTAATTTATTTTAGTTTTATTTCCTTTTTTTCAAGTTAAAGTTAAGGTGCTGCTCCGGGCCTTTATTTTTGGCATTCTATCAGCTCTGTGATGCTTTTAGCGCGGCAGTCTTAAGCAATGAGGCTTTGTTCCAAATACTGGCAATAGCATTGTCATTATTATGCAGTCTATTATCCAGATTCCATTATTCCGCGAAGCTAGCTCTTTCTGAAGTGCGGTAGATATCTCTTTTTTAAACGCGTTGTTGTGGCAAAAAAAGTTTTTTTTTCGAACCAATTTATGTTCAACAATGTTCTATAAATACATTTTATATAACGAAATGAAAACAAACAAAACAATTAATGCATAACAAAATTATACAAAAAAGTGAAAATGCATGTTAATTGCTACTTTAAGAGGCACAAACACGCTGTTTTTATTGTTTTTTTTCCTTAAACACACTACATACATATTTTTTAAGCTATTGCTATAGCTTTTTTCACGGGCTTTGAGCAAGGCGACCGAATCAGGAAATTCTGTAACGAAAATAAAACCTAACACCCCATACTTTCTCACAAATATAGCAGCTGTTTGTGAGAAAGTATATACAGATCACCGCAATTAAACGACGTTGGGCGCGATTAGTACGTAAAATAGAATTTAAGTACTTTATGGACGACAATTTGATCGTTCTACTTTGGAGAACTCCGTAGATGGGGGACCGTTTGAGAACAACTGCGTGTCGTTGTTTTTTTTTTTTTTTTTATATGTAAACATCTTTGCTCTCGATAGGGGCTAGTTGGAAATATCGAGCGTCACCGTCATTGTCAGATTTTCAGGTCGGACGACAAAAAACCAAAGTTTGAGCTAGGGAGCTGAAATTTATAATATAGACTCTCCAGCCGCCCTTGATGCTCATGTGTAAATATTTTCAAAATTCGCCAATTGACACGCCCACAATTTAAATTAATGCAACGCTGACGAGCCTACATGTTTACACATCAACTATACCGTGAGTGCAGCGCGAAATTCGATGATCAACCTCTTAATAACGTTCTTTTTGTTCAAATTTTTTGAATGGATAATTTTTTTGGTGTGTAATTACACTATTTATAACTAATTTTTTATACCTATTATTTATACCTAGCAATTTTCGTTTTATAGAGAAGAAAAACTTGAAGAGCTAAAAAGAAAAAGATAAAAAATTCTATGCAATAGCTTTACCGCGGCAGTCCCCGAGTGCCACTCACTTTTTTTTTGTCTTTAAATTATTATCTTATAAAGATATTTTAAAGGTACATATATAATTTACACTTAAACGCCTTTAAATAGCACTAAAGTGCAAAATCGGTACAACTTTTCTTAAATGCATCTAAACTTAAACGCTTTCGAACGCAGGTTGCTAAAGGCTTTTTTCAAACTAAAATTTGACAGTTCGCTCATTCTTTCGCGGTTTTCACAAATAAATCTTAATTTTGTAACATGAACGTGAATTTAAAAATGAAAAAGTGCGGACGTCAATACTTGAATGTGTCAAAGTCAATTCTTTTGGACATAATGTTTTTGAAATAAAGACTTTTTTGTCAGTTGAAAGTTTTCACACATTGACTTTCGAATATTATTACATTGAGGTTGACGTATTCAAAATTGTGATTCATTGGTGAAAACAGTGATAGAATGTGAGAGAACTGTCATCAGACATTTTTAAACAAGCCTCTTACAATCTCTAAATGCGTTCGATAAACGCTATCGTTTATATTTAGTTGTGCCTTTCATCTGGATCTAATTTTATTGTTGTAGTTCATGTATTTTTGAAAGCTATTCCAATACAGATCAGATCACAGGCGATAGTAAAATCTCTATATGGGCAGGTTAGCATCATACTTGAGAAATTTTTTCAGGGTGACTTCAATTCCTTTTTGTATTTTTCGTTCTTACCAAAGAAGAGAGACGATTAAATATGAATCATCCGAGCGACTGAAACGGCTGGGATAAGGTATTTGGTCGAGAAAATCCTATGCTTGAATTTGAAAATGGAAAATGCAAGAGTTATACATTATTTGCTTGCTATTTAGTTCAGTCATTCATATAATTCGTTAATGATAAGTTATGTATACAAGATAAGGATGCATACACGCGTTATTTGAGAATGGATGAGGATTTTTATCTCAATACATATATTGTTCCTGAACAACATGAAAATTGCTATCTTAAAACAAAACACAGAAACGAGTATTGTGTCGCAGGTTGAAAAGCAAAACTCGACTTCCTTACAAATACTGATGAGCTACTTGATCTGTGTTTACAATTACATCAAGTATCGTCCTGTTACCACATTTATTGTATTTATAAATTATTATTGAATAAATCAAATAAAAAAAAAAAACAAATACAAACTAACTCTTTAACGCTCTCGAAGGTAAATTTAAGCTCATGGTTTAAAAATCCTTAACAACACATCCATAAGTAGCAGGCACATACATACTCTCATAAATTCTTCGCATTCTACCGTGATGTCTGACTACTTGCTCAAAATGAGATTTTTATGACACACATGACCAGAGATGGCAGAAATGCGATTTTTTTTGATTTACTACATTTGCTACGTCTGCTACACAAATGAGGTAGTTAATGTAGTTAAATGTAGCTAACATAATTAAATGTAGCAGACGTAGCGCTGGACGTCAAAATGTAGCTTGAAATGTCCATTTAACCACCAAATTGACAAATTGAATCGAAAAGATAACTGTAGGGAAAAAAGAGTACGTTTGATAATAGATGTACGCTGGTTCACTTACAGAGACTGCTTCCCAAAATTTTTGCACAACCTGAATCATATAAAGACTTTAGCAGCTGCAGATACTGATAAAAAGATTACCAAGAAAATTAGTAGTTATTGTTTAATGACAATTTCATCTAGTCAATAGAGGAAGTAATTTATATCTACGATCGAGTTTGCAAATTGATCAACAAGTGTCAAGATGATGCAACTATTTTCTCTGAAGCTGTAGATTTGTGGCTATAGATGCAATTGTCAGGCAAATATGACCACTTTCTCAGCGCAAGGAAAGAAATGGTGCTCTCCATCGAGGCAAAAGCGGCATATAGCTTGCATCCAAGATATCTTGGCAAAAATTTAACAACATCGCAGCGAAACGAGGGTACGCTACATTTCGTTGAAATATTCTCAGCTGAAGAACTAAATGATTATGACAAATTCATCAAAGGTCAGGACATTTTTGTTTTTTTAAATAAAAAGCTTAGAGAAAGTGGTTATGGTGATAATGGCGAAGGCAATGGTGGTGGAAGTGAAGTTTTGGTGCCAAAGACTTATTGGAGTTTGGCATCCAGACAGCATCTATTCATATCAAATTATGCTATACGTTTACTGAGTATTCCAGCATCATCTGCAGCAATAGAGAGGGTGTTCTCGCAGTGATCGTTCGTCCATACAAAAATCCGGAATAGGCTTAACAAAGAACATTCAAAGAAACTCATTACATTACATAACTTATACTCTTAACATGAATGACAAAAATAAAAAAGATAATTATTAAATTTGCGTTTTTCTTTTATAAAGCTTCATTCTTTAATTGAGCTTAAATACGCAACATGGTTCTTATTTCGTTCAGTAACATATCACGCAAGCTGTGGCCAAAATATGATAAGGGCCGCACCAACAAACTTTTACGTTACGACAGGACATCGCTGTCAAAGTTGATCGGTACTCTTACTGGCCACAACCTGCTAAGGAATCACACAATGAAACTAAATCTCAAGGATGACGACATTTGTAGAGGCTGCGGTGATGAGGAAACCCATGAGGACACACCTCACTTTCTCTGTCACTGTCCAAGCCTTTGTCACCTGAGGAACAGAACACTTGGAAGATACTTCTTCCAAGACATTCAAGAACTTTCTGATGTCTCACTATCAAATCTTTACAGGTTTATATGGACATCCAAATGACTGGACAAACTGGAGTAAGAAGGAAACCAAGGACGAAGGACCAAGGCCAGAACAGCGAGGCCAACACTCCCAACAAAGGGTATCACAATGGGACCACATGGACCTAAGTGTGGTGTAGCAGATTCGCTCTGTTCCATCAGCCCGTTAACCTAACCTAACCTATTTCGTTCAGTGTTTTTCACTAGTTAATTTTTTTTTTGTAATTCTTTTTTTAAATTTAATGGATTGTGTGTAGGTAGCACACGTAACAAATGTAGGTAGTAAATGAAACAAATCAGACGTGTAGTTTACCCGATTAACTACGTGTAGTTAATCGAGTAGACTACCTGACGTAAACTACTCTGCCATCTCTGCACATGACACGAATCGAAGAAGAACAAAAGAGAAAATCAATATACGTACCCGGTCTCTTAGAATTTTTTGATTTTACCCAACCACATGGTTACCTCAATAAACTCAATTTTCCATACGTCTGAACAGACTCTTTTAGATGTGATTTTAGGCGCCCGAAGAAATGCCAAATCGGGTTAGTTGGCAGCGCTGGATGTGAATACCAATTCTGGGTGTATATTAATCTGAGATCTGGCAGTACCAAACATTATTTTGACACTGACATTTTCCTTTGCCGTTTCTCGCTGACTCTCTTCACTGAGCACGTGTGGCTATTTCTTGATATTAAAAATTGAACCTAACAAAAAAGATTCGTGGTGGCAAAAATGGTTATTGTGGAGAAAAGTTTTCCCCGAGGTGGACAAACTGCACAAACTGCTCCAACAGTCGAAAAAAAGGCTACGACAGTAAGTTTGTGAAATTCATTATTATATGCTCAATCTTACCAAGACATTCCTCGCAGATCTTTGGTGCAACGCAAAGGAAGAAAAAATCGGAACCTAAACAAAGTGTGAAGAAATCCAGCGACTTGCTCGATGACAACGAGGACCGCATTGAAATCGCATCAGCCGAACTTGTGGATTATCAGTCGGTTCAAGATGGATTGGTAATAATGGGCATCGTGAAGTCGGTGGATCAAATTTCTGTAAAGATCTCACTGCCGGGGCGGATGGTAGTTCAAGTATTGGCTCTGTCTATTTCCGATTCGTACACAAAGAACGTCAGTGAATTCGTAAAGAATCCCGATAGTGCCGAGAATTATAAGCCGCTCACGGAGATGTACCAGGTTGGCAAGCTGGTATACGGCAAGGTTATGGACGTTAAAAAGCAAGACAACAAAAGGAGTAATATTAGCTTCTCTCTTAAACCGAGCGATGTGCATTCAGAAATTGTTCACAGCAACATCAAGAAGGGATTCGTTTTTAATGGTGCCATTGAAGAGGTTCAGGAACATGGTTATATCGTGGAAACCGGTGTACAGTGCTTGCGTTGTTTTCTGCCAATTGAGAAATCTAAGCCGGGGCATGCTGTCGGCGAATTGGTGTTCATGAAAGTCGAAGAACTCAAGCAGCAGTCTTCAGCTACCACAATACGCTGCAAGGAGGTAAATGAAAGCAATCTGAAGATTAAGGATCAAATCGACCCCAATTTGGACTATCTCCTGCCTACAGCGGTTGTCAACTTCACCGTGACAAAGCTCTTGAAAGACGGACTGCAGGGAACTCTCATGAATGGTGCTTTCACTGGGTACGTCAACGAGCATTATCTTCAAGAAGTGCTGGCTTCGGTGGAGGATGTTGAAGTGAACTCGACGATAAGCGCACGGATCCTCTATGTAGCTCCGCTGACCAAATTCGTATTTCTCTCGCTGAACTTGTTTGTAAGAGATGAACAGTCGGCGGCGTTCCAGAAAGGAGAGGTCGTCCCGGGTGCAGCGGTTCATCACATTGGCAGTGGCGGTGTCGTTATGGTGCTCAAAAACAAGTACAAAGGCATCGTCTCCTTGAAGATGATTAAAGCGAATCACATTGGGAACTTCGACATGGACCAGTTGCTGAATAAGTACACAAAGAAGTCCAAGCACGATGTTAGGATATTGGACTACGACTTAGTTGGTGGGTTCTACATCTGCAACGACGACCCAGCGGTTGTAAACGAAAAGGTTTTCACTGTAAATGACATATCAGTGGGCGATATCGTCACAGCTACCGTCACCGGGCAGGACAAGAAGATCGGCGGATACAACCTGCAAATCGGAAAGGCAAATGGTAGGTAATGAGCTAAATTTGCATTCCTCTTAGTGACTTCTCTTTATTGCAGGTGCCATTGAACGATTCTTCCTCTCGCCATCGGCCAGCGGCCATTTTGAAAAGTCGAAGCTAAAATGCCGCGTTGTAGCTCTCAACCTCGAGCGAAACCTGGCCTACGTGACCAATCTCGCGGAGTACATGTCGAAAGACGTCCAAACTCTCACGTCCCTGGAACAGGCAAACGTGAACAGTGTTTTCCTCGGCACCATTGTCAAGTGCGAGGATCGTTTCATTCTCGTCAAGTTCTTCAATAATATTAAAGGTATGCTCTACACCGCGAGTCTGCAAGGTGTTTCGAATCTATATGAAGGCCAGACCATGCATTTCCGGATCATATCCCGCACCGATGAGAAAATCGTGCTAGGCCTTCCCCAGGACACCTTTGTGATGGGAGAATACTGCTTGGCAACCGTAGCCAATGTTATGGAATCGGGGCTGGAAATCCTCGTGGAGAGCAAAGAAGGCAACGGCTTTGGTTTGAAGGCCATTATTCCCGAACGTTTGGTTTCCGAGTTCCCAGATTTGGCGGCAGCGCAACTGAAGACCTACAGCATTGGACAGCAACTGACCGCTTGTTGCATAACGAATAATTTGTTCAGCATACGCGACGTTTCGTACTTCCAGGAGGGCGTTCTGGACTGGAAACGTGTTCAGCGGGGCGATATACTGCGCGCGTTTGTCAAGAACGTCGACGGTGACATAATAGAGATTATTATACCAATAAAGGGATTCAAGAAGACGGTGAAACTTCACCGAAAGATGCTCGTCAATAAAGCTGTCAACCCGGGCAGCATTGTCTTAGGTCCAGAACAGGTGATATATGTGAAGATCTTGGGAAAGGAGACGACCACTAAGACAATAGATGTGACGGGCAAGCTGACAGACGTCTGGAATGGCGATCTAGCCAAGACCGGAAAGTACTTTGAGCAGTACTTGATTCAGATTCGAGGAATCAAAAAGGCTCTGAAGAAGCAGGGCAAGCCGATAGCTAAATTGAACGTGGGGGACAAAGTTTCCGCCAACTATCAAGGTATCGATCTGGAGACAGGCGATTGGTTTATGGAGGTGGAAAAGCATAAAGTCCCTGGGGTAATTAAGAAGTCGGTGCAGGGCAAACAGAAACCGTTGAAGGAAGACACAACATTGCAATGTGTCGTGTTGTGGGTGGACTACCAGAAAGAGGTGGCCTACTTGAGTAGCAATGCCTCAGATATCAGTAGAATCACAAGCGACAAGCTGATTCCACCGAATTTGGTCAAAAAAACGGGAATCAATGCCAAAATTATCTTAAAAACTGAGAATGCGGTAGTCTGCTCTTTGAAGAAGGGTTCCAATCCCTTGGTTTACGTCCCAACACGGCTGGATTACAATGACTTCGAGGTAGGCAGTACCTCACAGATGCAGGAGGGCAAATTCTGTAAGTTATCCTTTATCCATGACCGGCTACCAATAGCTGTGTTGGATGATACCTACAAACTCTGGCATGCCACCCCGAAGAGGAAGATAGAGGATCCCCCAAAGGACAGCCCACCGGCTAAGAAGGTCAAGAAAACGCCAAACAAACCTGCCAAACTTGTCAAGCCTGCAGAGAAGCCGCTCTTCTTTGAGGACCGCGTACCATCGTCAGTTGGAGCAGAACACACAGAACCACCACAGACACGGAAATGCACACTTTCTCAATCAAAGACACCTCTACAAGTTAAAAAGAAATCCGAACCACTTCACAAAGCAGACCCACCACTCCTTGGCGCCTCTAACTTCTGGTCCGCCGACTTAACCGCAAACAAACCAGCTGACAGCAGCAGTGACGAGGACGATGATCAGAACATTGACGATCCTGCAAAGAAAAAGAAAAAACAAACCACAGCCGATAAGTACAAAGCTGCCCGAGAGGAAGAGGCTCGTCTACGCGAGATCGAAGAAAAATACGCAAACCCAAACATTTTGCCAGAGACCAGCGATCAGTTTGATCGTTTGGTGCTGTCCGAGCCGAGTAACAGCAAAAATTGGATAAACTACATGGTGTTCTACCTGCAGGCGATGGAAATAGACAAAGCTAGAGCTGTTGCGCGTCGCGCTTTGAAAGCGATATCATTCCGAGAGAGTGAGGAATTGATGAACATTTGGGTGGCTTTGTTGAATTTAGAACTGCGGTACGGCACCACGGAGAGCTTCAACGATACTCTAAAGGAATCGCTGATGAGCAGTGATCAGTTCAAAATTTACATGCGAGTGTTAGAGATCCTGACTGAGGCGAACAAGACCCAAGAACTGGTCGAGTTGATTGGAACCGTGACGAAAAAGTTCAAGGACAACGTTGAGGTGTGGAAGCGCTGTGCTATTGCGTTCTACAAGGTCGGCATACACGATCGCGCGCAACAGCTGATGCACAAGGCGCTAGCTGTACTACCTGAGAGGGATCGTAAGTTGTCAATTTTGTTTTATCTGTGTTGTTCTCTTCCACCAATTGTTCAATTTGACCGTTAAGAATGCTTATGTCCTCAGATTAGAGAGCTTTATCTGTTTAAGCTAAGCTCCAACTCGTTGAATTACAAGTTTCTATAAATACTTTCCCTTTTAGACGTCAAAACCATTGTGACATTTGCAAGCCTAACACACAAGTACGCGAAAAATCCTGAAACCGCATACGCTCTCCTGGATCAGGTAGTCACATCGTATCCAAAACGCGTCGATGTATGGTCTCAACTTATCGATATGCTTATCAAGGATAATCAAATCGAATCTGCAAGGTAAGTCTTGAAGTCTCTCCACAATTCATTCATACTTACATCCTACCAAATTTCTTCCAACCAGACGCACTCTAGAGCGAGCAGTCATACAGAAGATTCCACTGAAAAAAATGCGAACCATATTCAAAAAATACATGGAATTCGAAGAGCAACACGGTAACCCAGAGGATGTCGAAAAGGTCAAAGCGCTGGCGAAGAGCTACGTTAAAAATAATTTGTCCTAAATAGCTGTTATTTTATAGATAAAATATGCGTTGTAAGAAAGAGAGAAGACATTTACGTAAAGATTGTTATTTATTTTCTAAAGTTACGTAGCATGGTAACAGAATGTTTTTGAACACCGAGTGACTTGTCTTAATGCTTACAAATGGAAGGGTAAAAAGTGGAACAAATGGTTAAGCCATAAAATGATTCCAAAAAATATAAGGAATGCTGCCAGGATGTATAGGCGAATGCGCCAGTAATGTTTGCTGCTGTTCAGCATTTGAAGAATCTTCAGAACTTCCATTTGAGTTTGCTCGATACTTCCTGAATTGTCTATGACAAAGTGCGACCGTTCGCATTTCTTTTCCAGTGGCATCTGCGAGGCGATACGTTTTCGAGCATCTTCTTCGTTGAAGCTATTCCGATCCATAAGGCGTTTGACCTGTTGGTCGTTCTCACTGTGGATCAAAAAAATGGCAAGTTGCAATGAAAATGTCCAAGAACTTTGTGATTTAGACAGTCTCATCTCTGAAATATTATTTGATGTTCGATAGTTGGTAACAAGTTATAAAGACATAGAGGCTGACAAGTGCACTGAGCAATGACACATCAGATAATAGATTTGAAGATGATACAATTCGCAACACTACTCCAACTTCTACCTCGTACCGGATGCGAGGCATTAATTAATCGGAAACGCACTCTAAACTCACCATGTAACCGTTATAATCTTGTGTATGTAATCCATTAAAATATTTGTCTCGAAGAGTAGGGGCAAATCGAGCACAACATAATGAGCACCAGACATCAGATGCTTTAGTACTTGAATGACAATTGTCCTATGAATGAGGGGGTGGGTGATCTGATTTAGTTTGCCCCGCTTTTCGACATCGCTGAATATGACCTTTGCGAGGGCTTCACGGTTGAGTTCTCGCGTAGGCAGAAAGACTTCATCTCCAAATACTGCTTTGATCTTATGCCAAGCGGGTTTGCCCGGTTGAACAACTGGAAAAGTTATAAGCTAAGTTATGGGTTGTTAAATGGAATGTTGAGAAAACGGAAACATACTTTCACGTGCGATTTTATCGGCATCAACGATGCCTACTCCATTCTTGCGAAACACTTCAGTTACTGTACTTTTGCCAGTTGCTATTCCTCCAGTTACTGCGACAAGAAACATTTTATTTAAAAGTTGCTTTGGAATAAGCTCTGAAAATGACGACCTGCGAAAATTAAATCAAAAAACTGACGTTTCTTTTGATGTCGGGTGTTGTTTGTCCCACAGCTGATTGATGTAACGTAAAGTAATTTGTCAATAGGGCATTGCATTGCGTTACGCCCTGAGATGACATCATGGGAATTGAAAAAATGAATATTTGCTTCCGGCGGAAACTAACAACTGGCAGGTAGTTGGGTCTGTTTTAGGGGTTCCTCTTTTTATTTATTTGTTTATGTATTTTTAAATACCAGTAGCAAATTTAATGCCCGTGCAGAGACGTGCTAAAAATGTCACTGCACCGCCCCCACAAAAAAAGCGCTTGTCATAATAAGAAATCACATCTAAACAATTTTAACATCCAGGTGGCAACAGCAAGGTCTTTCGAGTCTTGGTTGAAGTATTTAAATCTAAGCTTACAGCTTAAAATTTGATCTGGTAAATAATTTTTATACTAAATTTATGTTTTGCTGGGAAGTTTGCTTAATATTGTTAGTAGATTCTGTCTTGCAAGTACACCCGATGGTAGTAAGCTTCCCAGATTAGATTTGGTTCATTTTTGAGAAGAAGGGAGCTTTATGAAATTGGTAATATTTGATTTTGGCATCTGTGGCGGATATAAAGCCGAACTTCTCTGCGGATTTACAAGAGTGCCTGGAACGGATATCGTATTACTTTCAACGACTTCAAAAAAAAAACAAGCGCAGCTATCAGAACAACCTGGGCAAACCACTATTCCAACATTGAATCCATAACAGAGGCGGCTAGATTCCGGGAACTTCTACCTGAGAACCCCTCTCCTGTGGGTTACCTTTGCAAGGAAGACAATTGTTGGACAGCTAGCAACCGGGAAACCATAGATCTGCTTTTCGGAACTCACTTCCCTGACTGTATAATCTTGGGAAGTAAGGTGCAGAACCCTTCACTTCCAGATGAAGAACTGGTAACCACTAGAGATTGTACGAGCAAGGACAGAATAGCATGGGCACTAAAATGCTTCCAACCGTACAATATCGTCGCCCCTGGTTCCTTATGTAGCGCATATCAAGGGCAGATTCGTGGAAATAGCACTACCAGAAGTTACCGGAACAATTGAGAAATCCCTTAATCACAAATAATCCACATTGGCGTCCGTTCTAGACAGACAAATACAATATACTTTTAACAGTCTGAACACAGAAACAATTACCTCCTCACATTGTACAAATTAAAAGTATGTTTCTCTTACATGTACAAAATTATGAATTGAATAAATAAATAAAAAAAAAAAAAAAAACATGAGCAGCTTGAGTCATAAACGTCAGTCGGGGATAGTTTGATCAAGAAATAAGGGATTCTACGATTTCCGAGCCCTCTACATTTGAAAACGCAGCTTAATAGATCCCAATGATATAAACACAAAATTATGTATGGTAGCAATTTCGTTTTCGAGGTTAGGAAATATCGAGCTTTAAAAAACTGGATTTGCCTAGCGAAATTCTATTCCAATTTCATCATTTTTGATGAAACGATGATTCTATAAAAAAAGCAAGCATGGTCTTAGGCGTTGTGGATACTAGAATTCCTCCGATACAATGTAAGAAAAGGTTTACATAGTCTTGGGCGTATAATCTTACAAAATTCATATTATTGTGTCTTACTTATATGTAATCACAACAAGTTAATGCTAAAAACAAAATCTGCAGACTTTAAACAAATCGTATACCAAAAGAGTATTTAGTGTTTAGGATAGTCCAAAATTAAATTTAATGCACGGAAAGTCATGTTTAAGTCAACAAGTGCACTCTCAAAAGAATACATCTTCAAGCAAGTGTTGCCTATTGTACGAAACGTCGGTATCAAAAAAAGGAGTTGTAGTACGTATGCGCAGGTAGGTACTCTTATATTATATATTCAAATGTTCACCGGTGCAGATATAAGTATATTACATAAGAAAGGCTTTAATAAGAGGTAGTCATCTAGTGCACTTATTGCATATATATTAGGGCGCGATATTTGTCCGACTACTAAACTAAAGATCTCAGTTTCAAATCCCGCCGGGGCCAAGTAACATCAAAAATAAGTTTTTTGCACTGCCCCAGCTCTTGCGAACGTCTGAAAAACATCGAAGAGTATTAACTGTCATGAGAAGCTTCTCAAATCTGCCGTTTGGATTTGGATTAAAATTGTACGTCCATTCCACTTCGCACAGCAAATGGTTGGAGAAGCTAGCTAGCTTCTAGGCCTACATGGGCCGTTAATGTGTATTATTTATAATCTTTTACGGATTGCAGTAGAACAGCACAATTTGGTACAAATTTTCCGGCTTGAGGTGAGTGCTGTGAAATTCTATGACAATAACTAACATCTTAGTATGATAGGTCGTTCAGTTAGGTATATTTAGGTCAGGCAAAAAGCATACTGAATGATGGCAATTTCTTACTGCACATGTGTTTCATGTGCGTTACTGCATGCATTACTGCGTGCATCCCTGCTGTACATCACACACATAAGAGTCACTGGTAAATCTCCTGTTAGAAAAGATTAGGTGTTGTTCATTTAATAGTTAACAAAACATTTTTTCGCTCATATCATACTCGATATGAAAAGCGCTATTGATGCCAATTGGGGCCAAATCGACCAATCCACCGTTCGTTGAGGAGCACTATACATATAGTCTATCTTTTCGCCTTATTATCCACGAATCCGCATTTACGCGCAGTATCATTTAGCACATGAATTAACTAATCATTGCTATCGTCATACTGTTTATTTAAAATATTAGTATAAACTCTCTGTTCCAACGTATTCAAGTTCTGGTTGAATTTCGCTTCTTTGTGGTAACAAAGGTGACGTGAAGAAAACAAAGCGCTGACATCCCATGTCGATTTTCATTTATTCCATTCAATTTGTTGACAGTTTGCCGGTGGTTTCCACAACAAAAGCTTGAGAGGAATCAAATTAAATCTACCCAAGTATTTACATATATATGACGTTTGTACATTTTCGTATACCACAAAAAAAACAAAAATGATGTACAGCAAAAGGTAAACAACTACTTTATCTACAATTTCAATCAACTTATCTATTGGGAAGTGTGGGCACTAATTCAAAATTAATTTTTCGTTAAGAACATCATAAATTATTTAAATCTCAAATGTAATATATTTTCGTTATCATATCTTTTTGTCTGCTAAAAAACAATGTTTTTATTCAGTCGATCACCCTGTCAAATCGGGGAAATGCTTAAAAGTACACAGTACATATTCATCGGTCGTGGACTAAAGACGGATAGTAAAAATAACTGCCTGAAAATTTTTTAATTTTAAAATTAATGTTACATATTTGATATTTGTATAAGGATATTTAAAACTGGAACGGCAAAAACATATCAACTCAAACTTCTGCGTGAACGTGAAGTAACTTTTGAATCCATTGATTGCGTTGTAGATGTAGGGCCCCTTTAACTGTAACTAACTGGAAGTCAATTTTGACAGGCTTTGGCTCTATCTGCTTCATAATGAAACTCGATGTACCTGAAGAATTTACGCACGACTATTTGTTAACTGGGCTTCCGGCTGCACAAAATTCCTGCAACAAACAATGCAGCATAGTATCGTCTTCGAACATTAAACCCAGGTATGTATGAGATTTGATTTTATTGGTCATCTGTCAAAACAAATAAATATTATTGGAAAAAAACATTAGGTGTTACTTGGCCCCGGCCAAGTAATCTGTAGTCAGTCTTAAAACATTAAACAAATATTAAACCTTAAACTTCTACAACAACTTGGGTGTGCAAAGATATTTTTTCTCGCCAATGGAAGGAATCAACAGTTTTATGCCGATTCCGAACGACAAAGGTAAAATTGTTGTAGGGAAATAAGTAAACGGGAATAACCTGAACATGGGAATTAAGAACCTTGAATGGGAAATAAGTCCACTTTACAAAGGAGATATAATTTCCTACCTAACGTGAGAAATAATTCCACTCAAAAATCAGTGGAATTATTTCCCTCGAACGAAAGAAAAAAAAAATAAAGTAAAATCCGGCTGGCGGAAATTAGGCCAGCATTTTTGGTGGAAAAAATGCCAGACACTTCTGACAGTCTTTACAAAATGTCTGGCCTTTTTTTCCAAAAAATTTCAGGTTTTTTTCCATTTTTAGAAATAAAGGGCCGGACAACAATAATTTTGTAAAAATGCAAGAAAATTTGTGGAAGACCATATGTCAAAAGTTGTTGAGCGATTATTTGCAATGCAAGTCTAAAGGATTCTAATAATGTACACAACCTCGCACCTACTCCAAATCCAACAGTGACCCCAAGCAGGAGTGATGCAAGGTGCAGGACTTAGTTCACACTTTTGTTGGGAATTAACTTCACTATGCTGTGAGAATGAATCACACACCTGAGGAATACAAGTGAGAATCAATTTCACTTTCAAAGCATGGTACAACATACCAAGCAGCATTAGAAGTGCTGGGCGAAATAAGGCCTCAAAATAAAAACAAAATAAGGCCCCAAATATATTCATAGAAAACAACAGCCACCAAAATTGCTGTAATTTTGGGTGTAAATTCCTTTTTCTTTTTATTGATATATCATAACGAAATAAAGCCCTTATGAACAAAATATGTTGGGACCTTATTACATTTTTATTTTAGAGCAACATGTTGGCGGTTTAAAGTTCTATTAATATTAGAGTTAGTCCAATTAAAACACACAATAGATAGGCATCTGTCTGACAATTAGCACCTAACCTTAGCGGAACAACAAAGTTAATCCATTTGGAATGCACAATATAACTGACATATGCGCCTGCCAGACAACGGGCACCTACCTTAAGTGGAGGAACGAAGCCATGCGGAGAAAATGATTCGTAAAAGCAACCATGTCCTGGCGATAGAAGCCGTCCGAAAAGTTGTTGAAGATACAACGTAAGTGTTCGTTTAAGTTTTTAGAGTGTGTTTGCAGTGCCCTTGCAACCCCCCTGCTTCGGCTCACAATTGAATTGGGAATAGGTGAGAAGTGCAGAGTTGGAGAGCGTTGAATTTCCTTTTTTCCTTTTCTTGGGTTTATTATTTATGGTCCCAAGTCCTCTAGAATTAACTTCACTTTTTTTCTTCGTCCGACGGAAATAAATCCACTGATAGCACCAAACGTGAGAAATAAGTTCAGAGTGGAGCTATTTCTACGGATGCAAATGTGCTACACACGGAGAAGATCTCCTACATTTGCTGAGCATTTGCTACCTACAACATAGTCAACGCTTTTTTGTACATATATGTATATTGTTGAATACACTCAATTTTATCAATTTTATGTCCGTTCAGCATCAGTTTCAGCTGTAGTTATTCTGATTCGGCTCGTTTCTTGTGAAACAATTTTCAACAACAGTAATGTCGTTTTCCATTGGTCCACTCGGAGTACCCTTTTTGGTCTTCCGAAAAGATTTTGGGATTCTTTTTCCGCTCCGAAAGACTCAAAGAGTACTCTGAGTGGTCCAATGGAAAATGACATAAGTAACCAGTAATTACCCTCGTAGTTTTTTTTAGCAAAAATGGAAAAGTAACAAAGGGAGACAACATTGTACCTAACTTCATCTTCTTCCTTATCAATATAGTTATGATCAGAATTAAAGGCACGATAACTCTCATATTTTACTGCTTCCCTACTGGCCCGGCGGTGGGTTTCGCTGGTTTGACCCCAATAAACTTCGGCAAACCTCTTGGTTTCGGATCAGTTTTTACTAAGGAGAATCACGCCGGTGTTTTCGCATTTTTGGCATCGAAGAATTTTTGGGCCTCTATCTTTTTGACGATTTCGTCACGTGCATTCTCCTATTATTGATTATTGTTTGATCGCCCATTCACGATTACGGTGATCTACAGTGTTAACCAACGGATTTGCCTGCACACTTGCGGGACAGTTTCGAGATACTGGTCGCAGTTGCAGATTCATGTACATACTAAGAAAACGAGTGCAAATAGTTTTGAAAACAGTTTTATCCAATTTTATAAAAGCAGAGCACCTCACTTACTAAATCTCGAAATTTGTTATGATTTGTCCTTTGGCATTAAGTGAGTTGAATACGAAAATGACCTAGGCGCAGATACGAGGCTTATAATCTTTTATTCTTTTTTCTGCTGATTTAGTTATACCGTTTTAAGTTAAATTATGTTAAACTAATATTGTAAGTATAACTTTAACTATAGGAACACATAAAGTAGAAATGAAGTTCGTATTATAGTTACTTAATTAACTTTTTCTGTTTATTATTACAAAACTATGGAAATACATTATAATATTTTTGTGTTTCTTTACCTATGTCTACTACACTTTTTGCCAATCGGCTACACTTTTTTTGGTTATCTTCTTCTTTTTTCTGCAACATTCAGGCTGTCCCATGGTGAGTTGATTCCCGTGGACTTATTTCCCTGCACAGGACTTAGCTGCGGGTTGTTCCTGCCGATATTGGCATGGTTGCTACCCTATCCATGTTCCTATCTCCTTATGTAGACGTGGCATTTGGCAGGGAGTCTTTGTCTCTAGTGACAAAATTCGTTTGATCTCAAAGAGGAAAATGCGTAAAAATTTGGTCAAAACTGTGTCAAAAAACTTTGTTTGGACGAATTGTTAAGAGAGACATTGTCTGCACACTTTGTGAAGATTATAGGCAAAGTGCTGTCAAATAAACGACAGATGTTTTCTGTCATTTTGGTTTAAGCCTATATGCAGAAGGTAACAAAATTAAACGCCTAATATGATATTTTTGATTGACACAGGAACAAGATAAACCGTTGACTTTGACGATAATTTTGTTTGAGTTAGTGAGTTAGTTAGAGAGGTGAAGTTTGTCTTCTTTTGAGTGACTCATTTAGTTTAAAAACAGAAAGTATACATTCGGGAAGAAATCTAGATGTGGGTTTTTGCGAACAAAATACATCGATCATCTTCGCTAAAGTGTGAGAAAAAAAGTGTGCTTTATTTTTAAGTGATAAGCGAGATAGCCTCGTATCACCATGTTTGCTTGCGATATCGCTAAATAAATCATTATTAAAATCTGATTTTAAATCCGAGTAAAATAGCGCTGATATGTGAGATTTAAAAAAAACCTTTTGTTATGATGACACAGGATTTCAATAAGTTTTTCTTATAATTGTTCGATTATCAGAGAGTACCTACGATTTTCTTTAAAGGCTTCTTAATTCGCCCAAGCTTAGATACGGCATATGACAATAGGCCTATTATCGAATTTTCGTAACACCTATTCGTATCAAATATTTCTACACAAGATGTGCTATATTTTAGTTTCTATGAGACAATAATCAGTTCAGACTCTTCGAAATAAATCAAGTTGACAGTTTTTATTTAATAACTTATTTAAGAGTTCCTGCAAACTATCAAAAAGTATTTAAGGGTTAAATTAGTATCAAGTTAAAGATCCTTCAACATAAAGACTATATTTGGAAATCATTTTTAAAGTTCCTTACATTTAAACAAACAATAATTTTAAAAGATTCTGAAAACTAGGTTCTAAAATGAACTTGCTGCGAGGATACGAAGAAGTTTTGTAGGATAAACAAGTTTGGCGGCAACGAGTAGCAAATAAGTATGTAATTAAGCGCAAGTACACTAATGGGCGATTTGCGAATACTTTTTAATCCAGTCGCGAATCTACTGCCCATACACTATGCATCACCGTGATAGAAAAATGAGATTTTGGAAGAAACTTCTAACGTTTTGGAGAATCTGAAGGATAGTAAAGTACAGGGAGCAAATAGGATCCATGTAGTTCTTGAAGTATGCGCCGGATAACCTCATTGTTGAAAAAACGTCGGCATTTAAATTGAAGTGGTTTTTGTGTGTCGGGCGCAGTGGCTCAATGGTTAGTGTGTCGGACTACTAATCGAAAGGTCCCCGGTTCAGTTCCCGCCGGGGCCAAGTAACATCTGGAGTTTTTTCCCTGCCCTACCTCTTGCGAACGTCTGACAAACATCCAAGAGAATCAATTGTCATGAGAAGCTTCTCAAATTTGCCGTTCGGATTCGGCTTAAAATTGTAGGTCCATTCCACTTCGCAAAGAAAGTGGTAGGAGAAGCTAGGTTTAAGGCCCTGTATGGGCCGTTATTGCCTAATTATTATTTTTTTGGTGTGATGACGGACTTTCAGTTAAGCTGTCAAGCTTTCCGTCAATTCACATTGGCCTAGCCTCAGTCAAATTACGAGTACTTTGAAATGAACAACCGTATCTTGTAATTGCTGTCGCGTGAAGTGGAGCGCTGTTTCACGGTTCGGCACATCAGACTGCTTTTTCTGTGGTGCTGGTCTTTTTCCATTCATTAAAATCGAAAAACCCTTTACTCCACTGGGACTCGAACTCTGACCGGCATCTTCTCAGGCAAGCACACTACGCATTTAACTTTATATTGGAAATGGGTGATATACCTCATTAGTTTAAGGAAGCTTTTATATTTCCAATCCACAAAAAAACGCAATTGATAATTGATTGAAGAGCTTTATTTTTTAAGCTTAACAACCAAATGTAATGTAAGTCAGGGCTACACTTTAACTGCGTATCTTTTTACCTTGTACCTACTTTGGTTGATAACTCATGATTTTTTCACCGAAAGGAATATGTACATATTACCGGCAGATTGATAAATGTCTTTCTATTTGCTGATGATGTGGTACCCTTTGCATATTCATCAGAAATAATGCAGATATTGATTAAACGTCTTATTCGTATTGCAGCGAACCGTGAAATAGCGCTATAACTCGAGCCCCACTTCACGTGGTACAACCAGATAATAATGTTATTCATTTCAACCGTTCATAAAAATTAGTCATATTTGATGTGATATTGTAAAATTCCGAAATAATGAAAGTAATTTATAATATAATACCAGCGAGAAATAATTCACTCCTTTTATAAATAAATGCATTTATGGCCAACACTGCTCTTTTGCAGCTATTGAGAAGTTCCTTCGATACTTTCACAAAAGAATATTAAGATTGCATAGCAGCACCTACAGCAAACTATGTAAAAACTTCACTTAGAAATAGGGACGCCTCCTATGCTTTTCAACCAAAAGCTCTTTCGTTTCCCGCCACGCCACAATGTGACAGCGATTAACAAGCTTCGATTTAACTTCTATGACAGAAATCGCTTTTATTGCCGCTTGGCTGTCAAAAAAAGGGAATATCAGCTTGTAGTGTTGCCATCATTGCATCCTGTTTCGCAGCAGTTGTCACTGTCAGGACCTCAGCTGCGACCACACTCTGTAGAAAGTCGAATTTAGTCAGATATTCTGAGAGCTCCGGAGTGAAAGCCCGCGCCGAAGCAAATATACGTCCTGGAGCAATCCGTGGAGCCATTCGAGAGGCGTGGTGCTAAAGTTTTATTTTCTTCCAGGTAAGTCGCCATAGTGTTCCTAAACGCAAAGCTGTTTTTGAATGCAAGTCGTGTGGGTAGACCTCGAACTCGGGCAAGGAGTGTAGTCAATGTTTCTTTGCATGGTCTACGGAGTTGTACCTATTAGGGCTACTTCACAAGCACTTGCCTTTGGCGTTCTTTCAACTTCCTTCTTAAAAACACCAAATGTGGGTTGGTCGACTGTGCTGTGTAGCCGTCAAGACAGGTGAACATGTAAGGCCAAATTTATCAATTTATGCCCCAATGATGCCAGTACAGGTCATACCTTGGATCCTTATCACAGCTTTGAAGTATTAACCTTCATAATAACGCTTGCCATCACCAGACCAAAATACCATAGGTCAGTATCGTCCTTACAATGTGTAAAGCTATTTGAAAATGTTAGGGCTAGGACAATAAGGCAAAAAAATCATTTTAAACTTTATTCAAAAAAAAGACACAAACAGTTTGCTTTCATTACAGCATTTTTCATAACTTTTTGGATCGTTTTTCATAAAAAAAAATCAGTTTCTGCTCTCAGACAACTAGGTAGCACCTAACTTGAGCGGAGCAACAATATTGCGTGAAGCTAAGACCTGCGAAAATATAGCTCAAGCCTTCATTCCGCGTACATTCCATGCAATTTTTGGGCTTATTTTTCGAATTTAATATTTTTGTGAAACAATTTCTTTTTTTACTTTGCGGCTCATTTTCTAAGAAAATAAAATAAATATCAAGCATTATGTATCTCAATATTTAAGAATGATGAATATTTGTTCTTATATCATTTTTTTATTAAAACTCTTCAAATTGACTTCAGCACAAATCATCAACTTTTATACCTTCCACACTACTCGTATCTTTAAATTTCTTCAATCAAAATGCATCCAGAGATCACTGAACCCATCACCACATACACAGTTGCTTTCTAACGGTTCGATTTACCTACCTACTGCCACATTCAATTTCATCTTAATTTCAGTAATAGAAAACCTTTTTTACCCACCAAACCGGTGCATTTCCCCAATGAGTTGGAGACTATCGATATCGTGACCCAGCATACGTTTTCACTCCATTAAAAGTGATTCTGCAAGTTACAAATGCCCCTGTGAATGCATGCATATGTATGCACTCCATAGATTTCAGTGACACATCACAAACGCGTTGATCACGCCGACTATACTCTGCCAAAAACAAATAAACAACGAAAATCCAATTCGGATCTAGAGAAAAGCTATTTTGATGAACAATGTCCAGCGAATCATCATCGACACGCAGCGAGCGGTACGATTTATATGCAATGCAGGTTTCGTTAATAAAATTGATTCAAACATCGACCGCTACGCACCGAAGAGCACAACCTGTCACCATCGTCATCGTTGTTTTCCAGCAAAATGCAGTAAAGTGTGTGTAAATAAAGAAACTTTTTTTCTGTCGTTGTTTCCAAAAACCTTCTCCACAGCACAGCACGACAGCACACGTTACATACAACATAGGTTGACAAACAGCAAAACAACAAAAAAAAAACCCTCAACTTTGGGGCGATATAAATTCACTGGGAAGTGTTATTTCGAACTTCAGTACGTCGGTATCAACCGTCGTCGTTGGATTGTTGTGTCTTTTTGTTGTTAACACTGATTAGAGTAGCACAAGCTCTCTACACCTTCTCTGAATAAGAAGAAATAATCGCCTGGTAAAATTTAGAAAGCGCGTCAAAGACGAAAAGTTATCACTTATTCGTTCGCCAACACCTTTCGTGAACTCTTCTATCACAGACAACTATCTGTCGGATACGGAAATAAGATTTTAATTTTCTTACCGCTTACCAATGTTGCCGTGATTTTCGTTTCGTTTACGTTTCTTTGTGTTTTTGTATTTTTTCAAAAACCCACCAATGTGGTGTTGTTGTTTTGTTTAACAGAGAGAAGAACAATTTATTCAGTATTTATTTATCCGCTTATTGGTGTCAATATTCACAAGACTTTTGAACAAGCCAAGTGACAATTAAGGTGAAAAGAGTGGTATTTTGAAGGAGATCCCCGAGTGTAGCATGACAAGCAGTATGCAGACTGTAATAACGTAAGTGTTAATTTGAATTTCCAGTTATTTCGAAAAAAATAGTAGGTAGGTACAAAATTTAGGATTCGAAGTTTCGTAGAAATTATCGGACACTTGTCTTGAGTCAAAGAATACCTGTTTAATTACTGATTGTATGCAGCAAACAACAAATAAAACTTCAAGGCTATAGACCAAAAAAAAAAAAGAATAGCAAATTAAGTGAAATTATATAACTGCGGTTTACCTCTTTTTTGTCGCTTTCATCGAAAATACAATTCAATTGCGAATGCGAATACAATTAAAGAAAAATAAGACACGAACACAGTTAATTAATTGAGATTTTTCTATTTAACGCGCGCTTTAAAGTTTAAGTTAAATAGACGAGGAGGCACTTTGGTTTACTTTATTTGTATTAAGGTCACCGTATATGGTTGACTTTGTGGTGTTTTTGTTTTCTTCGCTCAAGTTTAATTTTAGAAGCAATTATAAAAAAATATGCCCAAGAATTTTGTTGAATAATGTTTTTTTTATGGATTCAATGTGCGAAAACGTTGACAGGAAGTTGTTTATATTTTATGAATCAATGACGCAATTGAGCGTAAGTTAGATTAGGCACACTGCGTCCTGGAAGCTGCTTCTAATGAAAGGATGGATACCAGTTAACAAACATTAAACGAGCTGCTGAAAGTTATTATTGTAATAATTTTTCGATTCAAAAAAGGCTTAACAAAATGAAGGAACAAAATAAAGTATCAAACTCACCACCACCGGTTGACTCTTAATACATAAATACGTATGTATTTTATGAATACCCCTAAGAAGTGAATTTTAAACCAGATTCATTCTGCAAAAACAATTTAAAGTTTTTAGAAAAATGTCTTTACATAGTATTATCAAGTTGGTGGTACGTACGGCCTTTCAGTATCCCTTAAAACATCTCTCATTTTTGTTGAACCTGTTAAGGACAAAACATCGGAAAGTCTTCGATGTTCCTCAGACTTTTCATTTCCGTGTTTCTAAATGTATTATTTTGATATCTGCTGCTTTAAATAATAATGCCTGTTCCTTACTTGTCTTAGATCTGCCATACATTAACATCCGAGAGTTGAATTGTTCGTTACTATACGACGATTAAATATTTGATAGTAAAGGCAGGTTTATGGAGGAGTTGTCATTAAAAAAATACTGTCAGTCTTAGTGGACGAATGAACGCTCGTTAGTCAAAATGTGTCTCCGGGATGGTTGCACCCATAGAACAAAAAAAAAACCACTGAGATTATGTCGATTTCCCAGGTTATTTGATCTTATTAATTCTACACACGCAGCGATCCCAGAGGTCAATCCCCTCTTTCTCCGTCCTTAAATAACGCCACGTCACACCTTTCACGCAAGACCCTCGCTGCCACCCCTTCGAGATATCGACGTGCAGGTGCTCAACGTTCAAGTGATCTGTTTTCTGATTTCGCTTAGACATACCAATCTAAAGGTACTCGTATATCTGCGCTTCCATGCCTATCAATGGTTTAGGGACGCATTTCAATTGAATAGTCGCACCAGAGTTATGTTTTAGACTTTAATTGTTTGTTGTTTTTTATTTGCACCAATGGGAAAAAAACGTATTCAGCAGAAAGGTACATTAACACTGAAAAAAGCAAACAAAATTTCAATTTGATAAAGGCACATAACGGTAATTTTAATAATGTGTGCTGCCACTACCATTGGATATAACCTCAAAAATTCTATTCCTCATAGTCATATAAACTTTAAAGAATTTTAATAAAGAAATGTTGTCTCAGAAGCTTTAATTGCCGCAATCACCTCTGGATTGTCTTGATACTGCTTGCCTCATCTATAAATTTCACGCACTAGCCATCCCCAAATATTCTCAATAATAATAAGATCAGGCGATCTACTTTCACTACTAATCCATTCTTTAACAACGCGTGAATTGTGTATAGGCGCATTATCTTGCTGGAATATTCACGGAATGGGTCCAAAAAGCTCCTTTATTGCGGGAAAAGCTGGTTCCAAAAGAACTTTGTAAGAAACACCAGTCATTTTGTTGGAAACGTTTACCAATTCAAAAGCGCTATAGTATAAAATTACGACCCATACCATGACTCCTCGTTGTCTCGAGTGATGACGGTTAAAAAACATTTGTTCTTTCCGGAGATCATAAAAGTAATAGTTGTAGCCATCATGACCATCCAAGTTAACCTTTTTTTCATCCGAAAAGACAAATTTGCTCCAATTTCTTGAGACCGCTTCAATGTCCACATCCCATGGCATTTGATCCCTTGCAAATACAAGGCGCTGTTGCTTGCGTGTGCGATTTAGCGGTAATTTTTTTTATAGTTTCGTAAGCTTTAAGTGGAGCACTCACAATAACTCGACGCTCAGTACTTTTACTACAACAAACCCCAGCCAATTCCCTTATTCTGGATTGAGCGGAATTAGAAGCTAGTCTTTGAATTTTCCGCTTGTCTTGGGCGTTAAAACTTCTGCGATCCTACCTTTGTAAATTTTTCCATAGGATGCACGATTTTTCAGAGAATTTCTTAGTAGGTGTTCCCTTTGACCATTTTTAAGGGCTATTTTACGGTTTGAAAAGCCCTCCGAAAGATAAACTTCAGCTTTAGCCCTTTCTTCCAAATTCAACCACAATAAAATTCGTTAACAAAATACTTGTCACACTTCCAAATTAAATTTTCAATGACCTTTGTCCAAACACTTGTTGCTAACTTAACAATTTAACCGGGGCGACTTCAAATGAAAAGAAAAATGTATACATTTTGCATGGTATAGGAGAGTAAAACTACCGTTATGTGCCTTTTATCAAATTAAAATTTTTTTTTTTTTTTTTTAGTATTAATGTACCTTTCTGCTGAATGCGTTTTTTTCCCATTGGTGCAAATAATACAACAAAAAATTAAGTTCTGAAACATAACTGAGGTGCGACGCACTGTACCTTACGCTCCGAAACATATGACGGTTGAACATTTTGGTATACGCAGTGGTTGATGCATTGGACTTATTATGAAGTGGCTTGGGGATCGAGTCGCACCCAGTACAAACTAAAAATCTCATTCACTATGCGTCTGACAAACTTTCAAGAGGGTCATGAGACAAAAGTTGCCTTTTTAGAGTAGTCATCAAACTCTAGGATACAAAATTAAGCCCTATGGGCCTACTACGCTATGGAGACTATTCTCTCTTGTATTTTTAGGTATTTGTGACCCAGTTACGTTTAAATATTTTGTATTGCATTGCTTCTTTAGATCTGTTCCTGAGATAGAAAATGTTCAAAATGTACCAACAACTGATTGTCTGTGTGCTTAGAAAAATTACTTTTCTTCAACTTAAGCTTTGTTTCTTTGAATTGTTGCTTGATATTATCCTAATCCGTCATAATTGTTGATGTGGTAGTGTGTGCAACTGAATATTCTTTAGCTAAGTCTTTGTTTTGCTCTCCAGCCTCCAATATAAAAATAATTTCCGCTTTCTCTTGAAGTAAAAAATAGTCTGCTTCCTATTATTTGACATTTCAAAGCTTAAATTCATGAAAATCAGGTAAAATTTTGACAAATTAACTTCCTTACTACGAAATCAAAAAAAATAAACACCAAACGAAAATTTGTGCGGTAAAAGCCATGAAGTTATGTATTTGTCTCAACAAAATGTTGGGTATGCCACTGTTTTAAATCACATGTATAAAATAAATATCGATGTCGTTATAACCGACTTTAGTATAAAAGAACAGATTTCTGGCTGTACAAAAATATATATTTTTTTTTGTAATTGTTGTTTTTAATTTTTTTTTTGGTTATTTTAAGTCAATTTTTATAAAGTTCCGCTTCCGCTTAAACGGGGGAAAAAAGCCCCCCCCCCTCCCATGTTGAAACATGCTCTTATCGTGAGATTTTCCCACTGTCCACCTTTTGCCTAACAAACATCCAAGAGTATAGATTGTCATGAGAAGCTTCTAAAATTTGCCTTAAGATTGTAGGTCCCTTCCACTTCGCATTTGCAAACGGTTGGAAAAGCTAGTTTTAAGGCCCTATATGGGCCGTTAATGTCTAATACTTAATACTAAAGTTCTCGTACTCTTGCCGAAATAAGGCCCCAAATATGAACAAAAGAACCCTCTAAAACTATAAAAAAAAAAACATCTTTGGCCCTTTTTTCATTTGAGCTTACATTATTTACTTTTTAAAAGGGCAAATGGAATTTCGGATATGTATGTAGAAAAAAAAAACGAATCAAACGGATTTGAATTCCGATTTTTTCGACTAATTCCCAATTCCTTAAATCAAAAAAATTCATGCCAAACATTTTACACACTGTATTTGTCATGTATTTTCATGACTTAACCTCCTTCAACTTGCCATGACTTTCGTAAATTTTGCAAACCAAAAGCCAACGCTCCCTCTAGTATTTTAAGCTATCATTTAGGTTTCTGCTCCCTTACGGAGCTGAGCTACATGAAAGTTAGGAAAACTTTATAAATTTGTTTTTTGTTTTATTAAAAAAGTCAAAGATCAATCAACAAAATATTGATCTTGTGTATAAATAATAGTAACTATGGTGATGATTTCGTGAGTAAACGCAATTACATTTTATACCGATCTTTTTATAGGCTTTTCCAGTAGTTCATTGTTTGATCTTGGGAAATTCCAGTGGTCGTTTCTTATTTACCCTTTAATTTTATGACTTACTGTTGGGAAAATATGTACCTTTTCACAGGTAGTAAAAGTTTCCGAGTATAAAACAGGTATAGACTGAAAATCGATAGCAAAATGTATGGCCTGGCCTCATCCTTGTGATCGCCAGTGTATATTCAATTTTTCTTATTGGGAATACTATTTATGCCATGGACATTTACTAATGCATTTGTACTGTGTGAGTGTGTTATTTTTTTTGAGAAAAGTTAGGTACAAAAAAGAAATGCAGAAATTGGTGTACCGCTGTGTCGTACATAGATAATTGTTTTTGTATCCGATATTCATTTATTTTTGTCAAAATAAGATGATGTGATGGAATCTTTTTGTTTTATTTTCCAAGTGGAAAATATTGTGGGTTTATTTCTCGCTGATGCATTTAAATAATTACCTTGTTGGGCACGGGCAAAGCCGGACACGTACAGCGATTTTGGGGTCTTTTTCATTGCGGCTTTATTTCATAATAAAATAAGGCCTCACTAAAAAAATGAATCTAAGCACCAAAAAAATAAATTACATCCCAATTTTGACAAACTTGGTTGCTGTTGTTTTGTAGAATATGTGCAAGAAAAATCTATGAAGACATCAATATTATTGGCGTTTTTCTACCTTTAGTTCTTGACAGATAAGCAAAAAATGAGCACGTACAAAGTGAAATAAGCTTCTTAACTAAGCGCGCTGGATGGATACAGCAAATGCGGTGAGTTTCAATGTTTCTTTATTCACGCGGTCTCCAAGGAGCTAACCATTAGGTGATTTGAATGAACAGAAAATATTAGAAAGGTGCAGGATCTGGTGTTCGATGAGTACAATCTTACCTCAATCTAACCGCGTTCTACATTCTCTCACATTCCGTTTCGTGAAACTGTTCGGATCAGTTGAACAAACTAGTTTTGAGGTATTGAGCAAGAGCGTGAAAAGTGTGAACTGTTTTTATTTTAAAATTCACTAATATTACCTAATACCTAATATTACCTTAGTTATTTGTTTTTGCATCAGACCAAATATTGACGCTTTCTCAAAACCGAAATTACACATTTTCCAGCTGATGAAAGAACACACAAATTTAAGCTGTGCTTTTCTGTTTAAACTTTATCTGATATTTTTCACTGACTTATGTCATTCCAATCTAGTTTTCATTCAGTAATCACAGTGGCTTTTAACTCTCAAAAATTTAAGACAAAATTATGCCACAATAAAAAAATCAAGTATACAACTTTTACTTTCTACCCAATATCCGATCACCTCGCCAATAAGTCGTGCGCGCGATATTCGTACAAATACCAGTCACAATATATAGCGAACAAATTAGCACCCCGCATATGAGCGTAAATTCGCCAAACTTACCTGTTGCGTGTTATGTGCTTGCACGCCTTAGTAAAGGCCCTATGAGCTACAGGGATAAAGTAAACAGAAAGGAGCAAATTTTAAATTTTTTATGAAAGGATCAATTGAATTAATTACTCAGTTTTCCGAAAAGATCGATGTGCTGATTTGACTGGTTCTGAGAGAGGCGGCGGAGTGTTAATTGCTGTTCGTGCTTCTTTGAATGCTGTAGAAGTTGATTTACCCCACTTATCCGCTCATTTAGATGTTGACCAAATAATAGTCAAGATAAAAATTGACAACACCAAAAACATTTATTGTATCGTAAGTTATATCCCACCAAAGAGTTCTTTTGAATTATATAAACTTCATGTAGATAACTGTTGTTCTGTATTAAATAACTTGAATGATAATCAGCATATCCTCATTATGGGGGACTTTAATTTGCCGAATTTAAATTGGTTACTTGATTCCGATGACCTAAAAATCGTTCCTTTTAATGTAAATTTTGATTTTGAGAGTGAAGTAGTTGATACTTTTGCGCAATTTGACCTTCGGCAAATTAATAATATTAAAAATTTTTTAGACCGTACTCTTGACTTAGTTTTTGTCGATACTGAGTTTAGCGTCAACATTAGTAAATGTATCCTTCCATTTGTGCCAGATTCAATACACCATGTTGCCTTAAGCTTAGATTTTCAGTTCTACAAATTTGTTAAGCCAATTTCTGTTTCAAACTGTATAATTTTCATAGAGCCAATTTTGGTAATATTAAAAATTGCGTGGTCTTCGATATTTGATGGCATAGACTTGAAACAGTCATATAATACATTGATTGATAGTCAAGGACATAATCGACGTAAACACACCTAAGGTTAAAGTTAAGACAAACTCAAAGCCCATATGGTTTAATAAAAGATGAATCCATCTAAATGACTTGAAAAACAAGACTTATAAACATTTGCGCAAATCATCTTCTGATCGAGAATTACTTCTGAAATATAGAAGGCTTCAAAAAGATTTTAAAGTTCTCAACAAATTTTTATATAAGCAATATGTCCTTTCAGTGGAATCAGACCTGAAAGTCAGTAGTAAACGTTTTTGGAGTTTCATCAATTGCAAAAAACAATCTACGGGAATTCCTAATAGTATGAAGTATAATGGCGAGTTGTCATCAGACCTCTCAGTTATTTGCAACATGTTGCTAGCCATTTCAAATCTGTTTACTCAAATAATACACCTATCTTACGACCAGGTACGATATCTGACTACTCCACGAATTCGATTAACGTTGGTAGCATATACTTATCGATTTCTGAAGTAGTAGTTGCGCTGTCCGATTTAGTATCCGACATGAGAGGAGACGTTGATGGTATTCCTTCCATTATCTATTTTAAAAAGATGCGCGGATGAACTTTCCGTTCCACTTCATATGTTCTTCAATAGTTCCTTGGAGCAAGGAATTTTTCTAGATGCTTGGATGAGCTCATTCATAACACCGATTTATAAATCTGGTCCCAAACAAGTGAGTAACATCACTATCGTCCAATATCGAAAATTCCCACTATCCCGAAATTGTTCGAAAAACTTGTTTGTGGTAAACTTACAGCTCTCCTTAAGTCCACAATTTCTTCGAATCAGCATGGTTTTATTGCTGGAAGATCCACAGAGACTAATCTTACAATTTTTACAAATTTTATCGCAAACAACATGGAAAATGGTATGCAGTGCGATGTCATCTACACACATTTTGCAAAAGCATATGATCGCGTAAACCACGATATTCTTCTTAATAAATTGCGTAACATTGGTTTTCACTCAAGTCTCTTAGAATGGTTCAATTCTTACTTAAGAGGACGCTCGCAGTTTGTTAGGATTAATGGTATTGTCTCAGATCGCATTGACGCTACTTCGGAGTCCCCCAGGGCAGCCATCTTGGGCCTTTGTTATTTCTTTTGTTTGTTAATGATATTCCCAATGTCATCCTTAATTCGGAATGCCTAATGTTCGCTGATGACTTGAAAATTTGTCGGTCTATTAAATCACCCCAGAACTGTTTATTGTTGCAGGAAGATCTCAACAGATTATCAGATTGGTGTACAATTAACTGTTTAAATCTTAATGTTTCAAAGTGCAATAGCTTATAGCAAAAGCTTAATTGGAATATCGACTTGCCACCATATAAAATCAGATGCCAACTGATTGGAATCTTGCCTTTATGTATTCAGCGGAGGTATTTTTCGATCATGTTTGTGAGAGACCTAATAACTAAACACATAAATTGTCCTTACCTGCTTACACAGATTAGATATCGAAGACCCGTGATACAATTGAGAAATCAAAATATTTTTGTTGAGCCTATGCATAGAGTACAATATGGATATAATGAAACAATAACTAGATGCTTAAGAGAAGCTAATTCAGTTTGGAATCTCATTGATCTTCACTCTAATATAAGTAGAAATACGTTTAAAAATCAATTGCTTATGCTTTTAACAAACTTTGGTGAGGTTAATTAAGTATGTTAACAATTTGTGAATTAAGTATGTATGTAATCCATTAGAGGACCAAGTGTACCTCCGTTGATGAAATCAATAAATAAATAAATAAATAAATCTCAATTCTACAGAACCACTTGGCTATGCACCAAAGCTAGATATATTTTTCATACTAATTTTATGACTCAAGTGTGTTACTAAATTCTGCAAAAAACCAAGAATCATGCAAGCTAACAAATAAATAAAAGCCCGAACATATATGCCTGCCACAGTCTTCCTAATGAAATGAATACAAACAACTTTATGTTGCTTACAAGTCAATGAATAATTTCGTTATTATTATAGTATTGTGTTAATAGATAATTTATTAGAAACTCTCTTGTTATGGCGTGTACATATGATTCAATTAAGCTCTGATTATTTTAAAGCTTCCATGTCATATCGTGACATCAAAATTACTATACGATGCAAATTAATGCAAATAAAAATTACTAGACCTAAACAATATCGTAATGGGGAACTTCCACAGAGATAAGATTTCGCAAAATTTATTAAGAACAAATTATCAAGATATTAATAGGAAATCACTTACTTACTTAAAGTGTTAGACAAAACTACAACAAGGCATTAATTGGATTAGGTCCCACGTAATTATTTGAAATTAGTGTAAACGACTGTTTGACATAATAGTCAATTAGTTCATTAAGCAAAGATTGTTTTATCATTTACTTAAGAATTCAAATTTTCCGATAAGAAATTTCTTGATAATTACTCGTATTATTAGCTTACAAAGTTTGCAATTTTCCGAGTCTCGTGTACAGATCTAATAATTTTATACTAATGGGATAAACCATTGGAAGCATTGCAGGAATCAGAGCTATGGTAAAGTATTAAGCATAACATACATAAGTGTGAGTGGTTTTAGTTAGTAAATAAGATGTGAGGTGACAATATGCGATGAATTACCGTATTTTCCAAATTTATAAAATGTTTAACAAGTTTGCTATGCTTTTTTCTTAACAATGTCCAGCGGTGCATATTTACTTCTTACAATAAATATTATGCGGCTTTAATTCTTACGAATTGGTTTTGACATTAGTTGATCAAATAAGTCAGATTTCTAACTTAGCAGATGAGATACAATAACCTTTCAAATCCCGTTTCATAAACCATTTTTTGGTCTAAGGTATGCCTATTAATACTTGGTGAGTCTGCAAGCAGCAGGTCTTAAAAGGCCAACCCATCTGAGGAAAACCGGAAAAAATTTAAACAAGTCAGAAATGACTGCAATGCCCACGTTAATCGTGTCAATTTCTCCTATGACCAAAAGTTGACGCAAAAAATATTACAAAGTCCCACGGGTAGTAAAAACCTTTGGTCATTTGTTAAAAACATCAAGAATTCGGCCTCATCATCTATCCAGACACTCATTTACAATGACATTCCAGCTGTCAGCTCTATAGATAAGGCCAATCTGCTTGCTGCTCACTTTAAAGTCAGCTCAACGCACCCAGATTGTGCTTTATCTCCCCATGTACCCGATCGCGTTGAATACTACATGGGACCAATCCACTTTCGCACTCGTATATTGGGTAGAGTTCTTCGAGGTCTTGACATTCACAAATCCGCTGGTCCAGATGGTTTTTCCACTATCGTTCTGAAGATGTGTCCTTCTACGCTGACAAAGCCACTGCTTAAGCTTTTCTATCTGCCCTATTCTTCAGAGGTTTTTCCGAGAAGATGGAAAACAGCATTTGTCCAGGCTGTACCAAAAAAGGCGAATCTTCTCCAGCTACCGAACAATTGCACTTCTTTCTAAGGTAATGGAAACGCTGATAAACCATCAGCTAATGAAATGTCTTGAATCGCGAAAACTTCTTAATGACCGGCAGTATGATTTTCGCAGCAACAGGTCCACTGGTGATTTGATGACATATCTAACCGGAAAGTGGAACAAATCGATTCACCAAGGTGGTAAAAGTAAGATCGTTGCGCTTGATATTTCAAAGGCATTTGACAGAGTTTGGCATCAAGCTCTCTTGTCGAAAATGCGTGCATTTGGAATCGATGAAATTCTTCTTCAGTGGATTAGAAATTACCTTTCGGACCGTTGAATTCAAGTTGTTTTGGACGATTTCAAGTCTGCAACTCACCAAATAAATGCTGGTGTTCCCCAAGTCTCTGTTCTGTCGCCAACTCTCTTTCTCATTTTTATAATCTAACCATTAATTCGCTGATGACAGTACCCTCAGGTTCTCATATTCGTTTCTTGGGTCACTCCCCTCTTCTTCGGGTGTGGAACTGGAAAGGCAACGTACTTATGTTAAGTTCATTTAATTCCCATCTAAACAGCATAACTCAGTGGTGTACAACCAATAGAGTGGAATTTAATGCTTCTAAAACGCAAAGCTGTCTTCTGTCATTAAAGCAAAACTCACAAACACTGCCATTATCCATGAATGGCACTTGCATCGCTGAAAGACTTTCCATTCTCGGTATTCCATTCTCGATGTCGCCAAGAACGCTGCGAAGTGTCTAGGCTTAATTAAGCGATGTAAGAAATATTTCCGTCCCTCTGATCTGGCTACAATTTATAAGGCGCTTATCTGCCGGAAACTGGAGTACAACACTTATATCTGGTCTGGTGCACCAATAACTTATTTGGAGCTACTTGACAGGATTCAAAAACGCGCGAGAAAAATCATCGGCGGCCGAGACATCGCGAGATCTATTAACTCTCGTAGTCGTCGTCGTAATGTCTCTGGTCGTTATTTTATCATTATTTCCACCATAAGTGCTCAAACTAAATAGCCAGTAGCCATTCCACCCCTTGAACATCTCAACCGTAATACGCGCCATGCAAGGAATGCACATCAGTTCACCCTCAAGCCTGTTTTCGGACGTACATTGAAGTTCAAAGAATTTTTCCTCAGAATGTTTTACCATATGTTTCTTTGTTCATGTTGTACAAAAATTGCAACATATTTAGTATTTGGGTCAAAAATGGCAGAAGACTCCTTTTAATGTCAATAAACGCGGTAAAGATTAAATGAAGATCGGTTGAGTAGTGTGGCAGCATATACGAAACAAACATACTCGTACATACATAATGTTTATGCAAATATCGGTTTGATTGATACATACTCGTACATAGTATAACCGTCAACCATATTAATGCTATATCATATAGGCGGTCAAGTGGCCATACAATAATGCCTGTCACTCTGGCTGTCACTAATGGCTGTCAAATATGAATGGAAAAATGACATTCCAGCTGAAATATCACCAAATCGGTTTAAAATCTGTACTTTTATTTTAGCAGCAGAACGAAAATATTTGGTCAAACTTTTTAAATCAGTTATAGAAATATTTGTGATGCTATTTTTTTTAGATTGGTGGTAGTATGTTTTAACAGTTGACATTTACCAAATGCCGGAACCAAAGTTTTTAGAAAGACGACTGCATAACGATGTGAACTGGGACAGAAATATAATGTTTATGAAATGAGCCAACAAACAGAACAACGACATATAATTTTGAAATTTGTTTAACCCGCAAAAAACTCGTTAACCAATTTGATTACTTTTATCAGAGTGTAGACGTCGTAATTTTATTTAATGTACCCATTTATAACCATTGCACCAGCTGATCTCTAACCGCAAATAGCCGAATATGCTAGGAAAGTGATATATTTTTTTATGTTCGCGCCAAGAAGATATAAGCCAACTTATATTGCGGTTTTATGACTAATTGTAGAGTTATTATTTTTTTTCCCATTTTCTATCATTCACAGGTATTTTTTTTAATTTAACGGACAAAAAGAAAATGAATAAATACATAAGCTAATAATTGATGCTGAATACATTCGAAATATTGAAATCACTTTAATCATCCCCGTGAAATGAGTTAGGCACTTTTTCTTCATGCAAATGTATCAGATACACGTTCACCTTGTTATATGGCACGAAACAAATAATTGTATGGCTCTAAAATAGTGTTTTCACACTGCTCAGACATGCAAACAAGTCTTATCGTATGTGGTAAACTTCAAAATGAAATAAATGAACAAACGTTTATACTATATTGATTTAACTTTTAGTAGATATGAGATAAAATGGGAATTATCTCATTTAAATTTAGCAACACTTCGTGCTTTATGTAATACCTTTTCCATTCAACACCCGGAAGAGTGATGCTTGATTAAAGTCAGCATATGGCAGCAGCAGCCGCTCAGTGGTTATTGCGTTGGACTACTGACCGAGGGGTCACAGGTTCAAATCTTCCCAGTAATACCTTATGTTGTTTTCATTCGGCATTTATTTATTTAAGAAAAGTAAGATCATTTATAATATACTTGACGTCATTTAAAGCTGTAAATGAGAAATTTATGTTATAAAAGAATTCAAGAGTTCAGTTTACAAATTCATAACAGAAGCATAATTAAAAGAGTAGACCTTAAAATGCTTTTACAAACATATCTTGTTTTTCTTCTTTTCTTTCACCGAGGTTATGACCTGGACTAAAGGAATCATAACCCTCCCACTTTACTGTATCCCTACTGGGCCGCCTGTTTGACCTCAAATAATAACGACAGGCCCTCCGATTTTGAATCACTTCGTCACTGAGGTCAATCAAATGCTTGTCAGTTTGTTGTTGGGGTATGTATGCTACAATTTTGCGGAGGGGTTTATTTAGTATATAAGTTGCTTCATTGGCAAGAGCAAGTTTATAACGGATGAATATCTGAATATCGTCTGGCAGGTAATTGACAAAAATCGTGAATATCAAAGGACCCAATTTGGATCCTTTAGGTACACCCGCTGAGGTTAAAATGAAAACAGATATTTTTAACAGCATCTGCTAGTTTCCTTCCACCAATATAATCTTTGATAATCCTTACAGCTGATGGTAAAAACCGAATGAAATATTAAGTTTTAGGATTAGTTGCAGTGGACCGCGGAGCCAAATGCTTTGGAAAAGTCAAGCAAAGGGACAAAAGTTATTTAGTCATTTTCCAACGCCATACGGATATCAACTGTAACTTTTCGTAGAGTAGGCGTACAGATATAATATGGACAGAAGCCCGATTGACCTATGCAAACAATTTTTTGATTGGAGAAAGATACACATTGTTGGTGAATTATCTTTTCCATGTCTTTTGATATGCTAGGAAGAATGGAAATGGGTCTGAAAATGAGCTGGTGAGTTTGATGATGTGTTTTTTTCCAAAACTAGAAGAATTTCGGCAACTTTCCACGCGGACGGAAAAGTGTGAGTAGTAAAAATGTTGTTGAACAGGTTTTAATGTGAAATGGTAGAGTGCCCGCTAAAAAAGTGTCATTTTAATTTCTACAGCTTTAATTTTGTTCCTAAACAATCTTGTTGATAACTCAGGTCGGTGATTGATTTTGTCTCTAATAATGCCCTTTACTCCGGACAGCGATGGCTTGATAACTACTGCCTCACAGCTATCTTTATCTCCTGCTATTCTTGATAGCTCAGCGGCTAATTTGTTACCTTCTATACCGTGGGGTCTTTGTACCGAACACAATCTCACTCGATGTATTTCATTGATGTAAATTGATTCCAGTACCTTGCCTGACTATCGATGTAGATGGTGATATCTCTAACGGATATTAATCCGATCGGCATTAGACCCAAAGAACACCCAGAACCTTCGCTTGGAATACACTGCATGTATCCGGAAGTCTAACAGACACTGTCAGGTCTGAATCGGCAGCATAAATGCCAAATCCTGCTCCTTCCGCCGTTTTGTAAACGCCTGTGAAGATTGCGATTTCATTTGATGTTGTTATTGCAAGTCCGTGCCATTCATCTGTTTCCGGTTAGGATGCATCATACGTAATGTCAAAGTCGACCGAAGGAAATATTTCATCAGTTGTTCTGGCAGTTCTTTGCTAAGATCGAACAGTGTCCAATGTCGCAACACTTAAAGTAAATCAGATTGTTGCCAGCAAGTTGTTTGAACTGTAAACCAAGCAGTACTAGATGCATAAAGCTGTCCAGTGCTGCCGTAGTGGTGGTAAGAAGAGTACCAGTGAAGGATATGCTTGCCGTTCTTTGCACGACCGCTAATTTCCCGACTGCCGTTTTCGTCTATATCGCTTTCCACGACACTGGTGCGCCAAAAATAAGTATGGGTCTCACCACAACCGTATATAGCCAATGCACTATTGCGGATTACAAGCCCCAAGTCTTACCCATTGTTCTTCGGCAGATGAAAAGAGCGTCATAAGCTTTTTATATTTTTTCTTGTATATTGAGATTATAATTCAATTTTCTGTCCAAAATTACGCCAAGACCTTCGAGCTGAACAGGAGTAACAATTCTACTCCGTCCAGTTTCTGGAGATTGAATTGCGGTATCTTTTGCTTTCTAGTTAAGAGGACCAGTTCCGTCTTAGCTGGATTGGCATTCAGTCCGCTGCTTAACTCAACTCAAACTTCTTGAACCAGAAAGTAGTAGTAGACCTCCACATTTCTGCATTTATTTACCCGAGACACAGATAATATTTTCCATAACAAAAAACTACAAACCCCACCTTAACGCAAGGCAGACAGGAAAAAGTCAAACAAATTTAGGTTAAGTGCCCAACATTAGAATATTATCTCAATTCGTCCTTACGAATATTTTCACTTTCATTCGTCGTAAACTCAGCATCTTCTCGCCTTACTAACCTCAAACATACCTTTTAACCTTAAGTGTTTATGAGAGGCTGCACTTCAGCTACATAGGCTGGTGAAAAAAATTTGAATTGCAAATATGGCAACCGAACAACCCATGCAAAGCTTTTACCACTACCATCATCGCATGCCTACTCCATGACAGACGTTAAGAAAAAAAAACAATCACCACAAGCCTTTGACACACAATACACCATGTAAAAAATATTTTAATTGAATAAATGTAAGTAGACAAAACGAAGACGACGAACAAAATAAAACACCGACTGTGTTAACACTTGCAAGCATTTTAATATGGAGACGCCACCCACATGAACAATATTAGCATTGTAAACACACAAGGACATCGCTAAAATATAATACCGAGCTATATACAGTGTTGTTGGTGTAATATTTTAACGGCACTTCTAATATGTGATATGAAATCCATATTTACAATTCCTAGCCCGTGTTTACGAAAATGTTATGCAAAACGATTAAATTGTTATTAATTTTGAAGCGTTGCGTTTAAGCTTTAACAAGCAGACATTAACACATTCAGAGCACAATAAATATGTACTCGTATTATTCCAATTAAAAGCGCATTAAGAAAGAACAAATGAATACGACTGATTTGTGCTTGAAAGATGCTTTGCTTCTTTCCTATGACCTAAGACTAGTTATGTTAGTTTAGCGATGCAGTTAGATTCTCGTGTGTTATGCAAATAACCTTATGCCGCTTAAAAAAAATTTTAATTGACACTAAATTAGCATGCAGTTATTAAAAATGGAGACATTTCACCATATCTATTTTGGGCTTGTGTATGTCGTTATGAATATTAGATTGATACAAATATTTTTTTTTGTTTTGTGTTGGGAATTCGCTGGAAGAAAAAATCATCGAAAGACATTGCAGAGCTAGTACGCGAGGGATGCTTCTGCAATAGTGAGAGACTTTAACCCATCTAAAAAAACTCCCGGGGGACTGACATTCGCCATCCCGAATGAGATTGCACCTAGTCGACGACTAATCGGCAATTTGTTTTTGAACTACATATTTGTTGAATTTAACAGATAAATCCGCCGTTTGTCGGATTTTTAAACTTTTTTCTTGTTTGAAATCAATACCTCATTTCTTAGCCCTAGCTAACTCTTATAGATCAAGAGGCTTTACCCGTCTCAATCTCCTGATAGCATTGTCATTATTTAATAGTTCTGTTATTTCTGTGTTCACGTGGTTGAGAAGCCTACTTCTATGCCTTTGGGCAACTTTCTTAACTTCATCTTCAACCATTTCAACATTTAGATCTTTATGCAGATCGACATTGCGTATGTACCAAGGTGCATTAACTATGTTCCTTAGTACTTTATGTTGGAAAACCTGAATTGTTTGTAAATTTGTTTGGCATGTGCATGCCCACAACTGGAGCCCGTAGGTCCATACTGGTTTCAGAACTTGCGTGTATAGCAATAACTTGTTGTAGTTAGACAGGGATGAGAATCTCCCAATAAGCCAATACATTTTACTGTATCGCATGTTCAACTCATCTTTTTTTTTTCTTTACGTGCGCTTTCCAACGCAGTTTAGCGTCTAGAGTAATGCCTAGATATTTGGCTGTGTTTGAATATTCCACTACATTGTTGTTAATGTAGACTGGAATGTGTGGTACGTTTTTATACGTAAAATTAATATGGACTGACTTAAGGTCATTTAATCTAATCTGCCATTTCTTAGTCCATTCTGAAATATTGTTTATTGCTGTTTGAAGCTTTTTTGTTGCTATTTCGACAGTTGTTCCCACAGCAAGGACAGCTGTGTCATCTGCAAAAGTAGCTATGGTGGTTTCTTCACTTTCAGGAAGATCGCTAGTGAAAAGTAGGTATAGAACTAGACCTAGCACACTGCCTTGTGGTACACCAGCTTTAATTTCTCTTAATATTGAGTACTCTGCCTCTTGTTTAATTCTGAAGAATCTATCTGATATATAAGACTCCAGAATGGTCGCATACTGCTTCGGCAGTTGCTTTTGTAGTTTGTGTATCAGTCCTTTGTGCCAGACTTTATCGAAAGCTTGTGCTATACCAAGAAATACTGTAGAGCACACATTTTTCTCTTCAAATGCTTTTTCGATTCTATCTGTGATTCTATGCACCTGATCAATTGTAGAGTGCTTATTTCTAAATCCAAATTGGTGAGTTGGGACTAGCGATTTTTCATCTATTATTTTTTGTAGACGTTTACCAGCACTTTTTCGAATAACTTGAACAACATTGGTAGAATAGATATTGGGCGATATGAGGTAACTTCGTTAGGTGGTTTGCCTGGTTTAGGTATCATTATTACCTCCGCGACTTTCCACATGCTTGGCACATATCTTAATTTAAATGCAGCATTAATAATCTGCGCTAGTTTTTTTTTTATACATTTTAGTGGAAATTGCTTCAAATTTTGTCCTGTAATTAAATCAAACCTTGGGGCCTTTTTTATATTTATGCTTTCTTTAATTTCTTTGGCAAGTTCTTTAGCTGTTACCGGCCGAATAGGTGTATCTTCTTCGCACCTTATTTCGAGTCCTTGATAACCTTTATCTTCATAAGGTTTGAATACGTCTTCAAGATACTCAGCGAAAGTGTTTGCTTTCTCTTGGTTGCTTTTCGCCCAGTTACCTTCTCTGGTTTTGGCCTGTTCATTTTCTTCGTTGCCTTCCAGAGCGAGTAGTCGGTACTAGCATCATTTGTAAGACTTGTGAGGTAAGTTTTCAAAGACTCATTATTGAATTCTCTTACAGATTTTCTGAGCTTATAATTTAAGTTGTTCAGTGTGGTCTTGTCGCTTGGCGCCCTTGTCTGTTGGCAGCGTTTTCTAGCTTTCCTCTTTTCTGTAATAATTTCACATATTTCGGGAGGATAAGAGTTTAGTTTGATCTTTTTGGTTGTTTTGGGAGTGGCAGCCCACGCAGCTTTTTGTATTCTGAGCGTCAATATTTGGACTGCTTCTTCTAGTTGATCTTCTGTTTGAATAGCCGGTGATAGTTGGATACTTTCTTCCAACTTCTGTCTGAAGTAGTTCCAATCAGTCAGTCTATTTACCAGTTTTGGGCTATGGTCTTTTATTATTATTTTATCGCTAAGTGTTAAGAGTATAGAGGAATGATCTGATTGAAGATCAGGTCCTTCCTCTATGCTTATTTTATTTGAAGGTATATTTTTTGATAGAAAGAAGTCGACAAGATCTGGGATTTTATTTCTATCTGTTGGCCAATAGGTAGGTTTTCCCGTTGAGTGATATTTGGCATCATCTTCTTTAATTGCTTCATATAGTTCTCTGCCTCTAGTATTAGTTAATCTGGATCCTCAATACTTATTTTTGGCGTTAAAATCCCCTCCCTCGATTAATCTATTGTGAAATATGCGAAAAAGACTTTTAAAATCATTTTTCTTTAGTCTATAGCTAGGAGAGAGCAGTATACTGCTGCAACAGATGTTTGTCCACTGCTCGTTTCTACACATATGGAAATTCCTTGGATGGCACATGATTGGAATTTTGCTTCTATATGGTGTTTTATTGTATTCTTTATTAAAACTGCGGCCCCACCTTTTGCACAGTTATAAGGATGTGGGGAGTGATAGAATTCATATCCTTGCAGTTTGAAGTCAGTAATCAATTATGAATAGCTGGGTACCTCTATCATTTTTGGCGTAATAACTGAATCGTACAATATAATGTGGTGGTAATCATGTTGGTTTAGTTTATGGATTTTTAGTGGTCTTTTGCTCTGGAGGATTTCTTTTCTCCCTTGACGGTGAGTCCATGATCAGGACTAATGGGATCACAATCTTCCCACTTTACTGCATCCCTACTGGTCCGCTTGTGTGGTTCGCCGCTCTGGAGGAGGTAAAGTAATAAATTAGGCTTCTAACTTTAACAAAATTAATTCAGTGGTGAAATTACGTATAGGATCTGTTTGACTGTCTCAATGTGGTTGTCAATCAAAAGATATTTTGACAAATAATTATTAGTAATACATTTACTAGAAAATTAGTGGAACCTGTGCGTATTGCTAAGCCTACATAGGAAACGTATAAAACTCAGTTTAGGCTGCAGTCTTACATCATTTGCAGAATGGAGTCTTCGTGAAATTTACTACTCAATATGCAGACCACAAAGTTTGCTTGCGCTTTTATGGACCTTCAAAATTATTTGATGTTGGTTGGATTTTAAATTATTGGCGCCCTAGGTCAGCACCGCCATTTTCATTAATTTTCATGAAATTCGAATTATTAGTTCTTGACATGTTCATATTTATGTATTTAAGTTAGGTGACTGGTTTGACGGAATAAGGAAATTTTGCACCGCTCATGCTTAAGTCAGTGTAACCCCATTGTGATGACCTAGGGGTTGTGAAACCTATGAAAACCCTATTGCCCTATCTACAAAAAAGGCGATCCAATATCTTGCGAGAACTATCGAGGCTTAACTTTTCAGACCCGATTTATTTCCAGGTTTTGGAAAAAGTTATTTCAGTTATTTTGTTTGTTCAGTTAATATTTGGTCTTTTCAGAGTGTCAATTATGATGGCCAAATGGGTACAATGGTTGTACTTACTTAATGGGCTCCCGACCCGTGAAGAGTCTCTGCCTGAGACATTGCAGCTTTCTATCCTCTGCGATCCCGGGAACACTGCTTCCAGCTCTCCAGTCCAAGCGCTCTGGCATCCGCGATGGCTTGGTCTTTAAAACGGAGGTTCGGTCTTCCTTGCCTTCTAGAACGATGGGGCTGGGAGTCGAAGATCCTTCTGGGTGGAGCATTATTTTCCATTCCCTCAATGTATAAAACTTTTTTTTAATAACGGTTGTAGTTCCTTTTAAAAAGAAGTTAAATTCATACTCGTATTTCGGAAATTGCTGAGTAACATTTTTTTTTACGATTTATGGTGACATAAGTAAAGTTAGCAGTGGCGTGGCGTGGAAAATGTTAAATGGTAAGTCGGAAAAAATATGCACCTGCAAACGCTTTCTGAAATTATATTGTGTACTGCAAATCGCATAGAAGTAAAGCAATTCAAGCCAATTTTTTATACATCAAGCCATTTAAGCTTAAATTTACAATGAACCTAAAGTATAATAAAAGTGGCTTCGAAAGAAACCTTTTTGGCAGATGCAAATGCTGTACCTTAAAGAAAATTGATAGTAAGTAATAAAAAAAAGGAACTTCATTAATCACGGTTTGTTAAATAAATAAATACATAAATAAAAATTTAAATTAAAAAGCTTCACGCATAATATTTACAAAAATGTATAGATTTTATATCTATAATATATAAAAATATTTAAATATATAAAAATATTTTAAAAATAGTTTTTGTACAAAGTTAAAAAGAGAAAATATTAATGATTAATATTTTTTAAAATCAAAAACAGTAGAATTTGGAAAAAAATGTGAAAAGTTTTGATAAATATTTTTTTTTATTTGTACTCTAAGTCTATTCTTCTACCTTTTTTCACGTATTCTGCAAGAACTCTTTCATAAAAGTTAGGCCTACTTTTTATTTTTAAAAGGAGTCGCTTTTCTATGGATAACAGTGCTAAATCAGAAAGCCTGTCTTCTCCTTGAGAATTTCTTAAATATGTATGAACTCTTTTCAGAGTGGAAAAAGATCTCTCCACGGAAGCAACAGTCATTTGGTAGTGTTAAAAATAGTCCACTTAATTTTAAGATTTGGGGAAATGTTTCACACAATATTTCACTTCTTAAATATTTATAGAGGGATAAAACGTCAAGTGGTTGAAGTGAAGACGTAGTATAGAGAACTTTCAGCTCATTTTTTAAACCTGCAAAATCGAAAATTCCAGGGAAAAAGTTAATCACCGAAGATATTTTATCATCTGGGCTTGACTGAGCAAAACGACTGTATTTTGATTTATTGGGCAAATTCAAAAAAATTAAATCCGTGAACGATTTATATCGTGTCTTAATTTGAGATATAATATTGTCCTTTATTTCTACAAAAAGCCGCTTATAGTGAGTCTTTAAATCAAAATCAAGTAATCGGCGTTTCCGTGGAGGTTCAGCACAATCATTTACTTTCAAAAATTAAATCAAATTTGTTTAGAAACTCAGTAGAAAGCCAAGACTCAAAACACTCGATTTCTCGCTTAGCAACTTCAACATCTGTTTGATTATTTTGTATTAAATTAAACAATACATCGGTTTTAGCAAATATTTCGGAAACCGCGTGCAGTAAAAAGCAAAAATCTTTCCATTCTAACTTAAGCAATAAACTTTCGGCCATTGAAAGTGCGTCAGTGTCCCATTCTTTTGGATGGTCTAATATTTGCTTAAAAGTTTCAATAATATCTAATCTACAGTTAAAAATAACGTTAACTATTTGGGAATGGTAATGCCAGCGAGTTTCTGATACTCCCGGCATGCGTCTGTTTGCTATTTGTTTTAAAATATTTGAACGTTTAGTTGATTTATTAAAAAAGCGTACTATTGTGTTTATATTGCCAAAAAAAACTTTCAATTCAGGTATATTTTCCAGTGATTGAGATAACACCAAATTTAAAACATGTGCGTAGCAAGGAATAAAATAAGCCATTGGACAAGCATCCAGGACTTTTTTTTTAACACCACCTACTTCCCCTGACATAACCGCGGCCCCATCGTAAGATTGCCCAACTAATTTCTCCTTGCAACCGTATACATCAAGTATATTGAAAATGTGTTTTGAGAGCTCATCGGCATTTCGACTCTCACTCACGTCAAAAAACACAAGCAACCTTTCCTGTACTCCTTCCTCCGATAAGTAACGCAAAACGGCACTAAGTTGCTCCCTATGACTCATGTCTGGTATTTCATCAATCATGATGGACACAAATCGCGTTTCACTTATTTCTACTTTAATTTCGCATTTGATCACTGCGGCTATACTTTGTATTAAATCGTTTTGGATGTCATTTGATAGACCCGAAAAAACCGGATTACGTGCACTTGAACACTGTTCCAAATGAGAGTCCATTAACTGGTCATACTTAGATAAGTATAAAAGTGTTTCGACATAATTGCCACGATTATTAGAATCTGGCTTTTCATTATGACCCCGAAATGCTTGTTCCTGTTTGCCTAAAAGAACTACCGTATCTATAAAACGTTCCATTAGTTTACGGTTTCTATCAACTTTTTTGTTATGAGCTACAAAGGAATTACCTAACGAGGTTTCAATACGATCAGTACCGAATTCGTGCAAAGATAAACAGCTACGAATGTGTTTTTCCGCCTTGACATGTTTATTTGCCGAATTAATTAAATTGTTTATGTCAGCGTAGCCCGTGCGACTCCAAACACTAGAAGAATTAGAAAAAAGGAGGCAAGGAAAACAAAACATTTTATTGAGCTTACAACTACCAGTCAACCAAGTATATTTTTGATATATGAATGCGTTGAAATGCGAAACAAAACCATCCTTGCGCTTATAATCTATTTTCATAGAAGGAGTAGAGCGTCTTATCTCTATAACTTTTTTTTTTTAAGAAAACTCAACTTACAAAAATAATTTTCTTCTTCCAAAAGCAAATCTACTAAACAACAATTTACTGTTAATAATGCCATTTTCTCCTTTGCTGAATCTAACTGAAAACAAAACAATTTAAACTTTTCACACTTCTCACACTTTTTACTGTTTTCGATCACTTTAAATAATTATATATTGCACAACAATAATTCCACTCAATATTACTTTAAGTTACACATCGCAGTCTGCTTCACAACTTAATTTTTCAAACAGAACTCACCTCAGCTACATACAAAACTCGCCAAATAAGTCGCTGAAAAGCGGGTTATATTTTTGCATAAGGAAGCGTGTATCAAACAGAGAGGAGTCAAACGCGGTGAACGATAAGGGGAAAACAAGGAAAGAAAGCCAATTTGTTCTAACCAGCCACATATTTCATAACGCGAAAATTTCCGGGTTACTATGCCTTGTTTTGCTATCGCTTTGCGTATGTGTTTCTTATGGGGTATGGCGAGGAGTATGTGATGTTGGAGAATATAGGCATGCAATGGTGTGAGTATTTGTGTGCGTAGAGCAGTAGAACGATATGAGAGCAGGTGAATAGCAGGTGGTGGGTTGGTAGAATTTGTTGCTTGCAAGTGCAGGTGTAGGAAACATACAAATCTTATGTTTATATACACATTAAGGTGCATGTTGCTTGTTGGATTGAAACATTGTTGAAAGGTAGAATTTTAAAAGGTAACCCGGCGTGAATCGAGTTATATGTGCGCCTCGCCACTGTAGGTAGATACTTTTAATTAAAGTTTGAATAATATATCACACTAGCCGCTCCGCTTAGAGTAGATACTAAATGTGTGGCAGGCGCCTATGTTAGCTTACTTTGTTTTTTAATAAACAGCAACAGGAAAGAAAGACACTTCGATAGAATCACTCTTCATTCACACATACCAATTAATATCATCGAAATTACCGATTCGTAATGAGAAAAAAAACTTTCCTATGCTCGATTCGCGAAAAAAGATGCAACCGCAGAGAAAACACGATGAGTAGTAAACAAACAAATATCAGAGCTGTTGATAGTTTTATCTCGCAAATCCATTTAAATCATAGCTATGTAATTCTAATAATTTTAATACAAAATTCCCAAACAATACACTATGTCGGTTTTTTTCGAATAGTCCTGGCAACTTTTCCAAGATTTATTTTGACTAAAACAAACATATAAAAAGACATAAGGAAAGGCTACGTCCGCTTGGGCGAACTGTGTGACCTTATTTCTATTTCTATCGCTCAGTAAGTGGGTGTGACAATAATCTACGTATGGGAGAATTGTTTTATATTTTGTTAAAAGACATTTAAAGGATTTTGTTGAAAAAACAACTTTTTGTAGGAAAACGCCCTATAAAGTGGGCATGGTAGGAATTGTTCAAAACGACTTTAACTACATACTTTGCGAATGATTTCTTCAATAAAACGGTTTTTTTTTGTTTTTTTAAGTGGGCGTATCAGTGGCAGATTAAGGGCCCCTAGAGAGTATTCCAAACTTTCAGCTTCCTAACTCAAGCTTTGATTTAAAAAAAAAAACATATTTTTTTTAAATTGTGGGCGTGTCAGTGAGCGGATTTTAAAAATTCTTCAACTTGATTATTTCGGATATTTTTTTTGAAGATTTGATCCAAAAAACAATGTTTATATAAAAATCACCCCAAAAAGTGGGTGTGGCAAATAGTTTGTATTGCGCATCGTTAAGAACGACTTTCTCTGCATACTTTGCGAAGAACAGGACTTTCATTTCTATTGATTTCTTCAATAATTGATTTCTTTTAATAGTGGGGGTGTTAGGGGGCAGATTTTAAAAATCCATTTCGGGCCCCTAGAGAGTATGTTGCCAATTTCAGATTTCTAGCTCGAATTTTAGGGCCTCAAAATTGGTGGCGGCTGTAACTCGATTACTCTGGCTAAAACACAGTCATGGTGAAGTTTAAATGTTCTCTCATTCCGTCGGTTTTCAACATTTTTTAGGGAAATCTCATATGGGTATCCACTACATGGAGTCTTAATTACAAAAGATTCATATATTCTATTTGACTGCCAAGTTCTTTCCTTTTCTTTTAATACCAATTCGTATTTTTTGTAATTTCTTTGGAAACTTTTCTTCTTCATTTTTGCTTTCTAACACTGTTGTCAAATTAAGTCTGCATGTTTTCCGTAAGACATCTACGATTTAATAATTTATAAATAGTAGTAACTTAAAAACATTAGTTAACTTAAACTATCTTCAACTTTTTCTTAAGTGTCCTTGTTATTTAATCAAAATAAGCAGCCCCATTTGATTAAAAATTACCGTACTTATTTTTAAAAATTATAAAGGTTTTGCATTTATTATTACATACATACATATTAGGTCTTAACCACGGTCCATACAGGGCCTAGAACCTAGCTTCTCCAACCACTTTCACGCGAAGTGCAGGGGACCTACAGTTTTACGCCGAATCCGAACGGCAAATTTGAGAAGCTTCTCATGACAATTTGATACTCTTGGATGTTTGTCAGACGTTCGCAAGAGGTTGAAACAACACGCGGTACTCCCAAGTGGTCCCCCATCTAAGTACTAACCATTGCATTTATTATTACTGCAATATAATCATTGCTATTTATTATTTGCAAATTTCAAACAATAAATAAATATAATTTTGTTTTATTAATTTTCGGCTATTTGTCCACAGTGATGGACAAATTATTTATGTCCATCCTGGACATCCGGGATTTGCCAAAAGAACAGTTCTTGTAGTAAAATTCGGCAAATCGCATCTGGGCAATTATACTATCAAGGTGAGCCAAGCGTCGCATTTAAAATCGTGACATTCTCCCGCAAGTGTGCATGTAATTCGTAAGTCGTAAAAGATAATAACAGAAGCATGCAGGTGTCAAAATCGTAAAAGAGGCCAGGATCATACAAATGCAATGAGACAACAGCATTCGATTGTCCGATATTTTTTTTTTAGGTCGAACTGAGGAACCGCACAGGGCAGAACCAGTAGCAATGGTATAAAGGAGTAGGGTTACTAACGATCGGTTTAGTTCTGATCATGACCTCGCCATAAAGGAAAAGAAGAAAAATAACAGTGTTAAGAATAGCCGTGGTGGGCATTTGACCTTTCTATTTAATTTCTTATTAATAATTTATACAATTTGTTGATATATGTATGTACATTGTTAATAAAAAAAAATCTCCGCGTTGAATAATAACTGCACAGATTGATGCCTCTTATTCACAATGCTATAAAAAAAGTTGTTGTTGATAACCATCAGTTAAAGAAAAGTACACAAAAATTAATTATTCATTTTGTTTGACGTGAATATACATACAGTCATAGCAAGTGTTATCTCGGATTTTATTTTTAATTGAAAACTTCGATTGGGGAAGCCCATTGATGCCAGATACTTGATGGCCAGGAATCAGCTGTCAAAAAACCGCGATTAAATTAGAAAAAAAAAACACATTTGAACAGCTTGTAAGATAAGACTGTATATGGTCCATACATGGAGGTGGTCTAACTGTATTTAATGACTATATTTAATTTGGGATTTGGTTGAATTCAGTAGTATCTCTCGGAAACCTGCAAGTACTCAATAAATTAAAATGCGACTTGTCTGATTGGGGTAATTAATCTTCCGTACGGAAATTGTACCAATTCAATAGAAATGGGAACATTTGGTAGGTAAATATATACCCCTGTAATTGCTGTCAGGGTTAACAAAGACCATCAGAATGGTCGATTGTGTCCAATGTGGCAAATTTTATATGAACATTTTTAAAAAAGAATCCCAAAAAACCGCTGTTTTCAGCTCAGCAATCCGCTTCTTATGACCGCATTATTGATAAATATCAGTTTTTTCAGGTTTACATTGTCCGAATACGCCAGTTCCGCAAGGAATTAGCTGTCAAAAATACTCTCCTCATTTTACGGGCTTCACATTCACTTTATATGTGACGAATGGGGTCTATTTCTTCAACGTCATTAAGTGTAAATTCAGTAACGCATCACTGGCATCATGATGCTCATGATGCTTTGCAAAATGTTCATTAACGCAACTATTGGCATCACTTTCAACGTCAAGTGTTCATTATTGCAAAGTTGATCAAACTGATGCGCAAACACAACAAAAAAAAGCATCACAGAAATACCTGATGCGCTGTTGATTCGCCGGGAAAAAAGCAAGAAAAATGTCGGAAGAGAAAAAAAGTAAGTAAACAAACATTATAATTGATAGATACTATAAGAAGGTGTATAAGAAGGTGTCCAAAAAGGATTTAATGATTTTCGCAAATCCTAGAAACATGGTTTGGTTTCCATTTACAAAAGTTAAATCATTAGTGAACTTACATAGAAGGTGGAGCGGCACATTCTAAAATGATTTTGAAATACATCGTCTGGATATTCTTCTAGAACTTTGAAATAGTTCCTAATCTTAGGAATTTTCCTTCTTTTAAATCTGCTAATTAAAGTCCGTATGCGTTTCGACCTTTTTCTTCTTGCTTCACACATATTAAAACTAAATTTATCGTCTTTACGATCAAAGTTATCGACTAAAACTTTTATTAGCAAAACTTCCATTTTAAATGTTTGATTTAAACAATGCGTTCTAAAACTCAAAAGCCATATTCAATCAGCAAGGCATCAGCTTAAGCTGTGCATCGCATCAGCATCGCAATGCGCAAATGTTTGACGTTTCTGAATTTACACTAATCGTTGATCACATAGCCCAGCTGCTCCGCATGTAGGCTCACTGCGCAGCGTCCTTTAAGGACTCCCGTCAGTATGTGAATATCTATGAATAAGAACTTAGGTCTCATTTTATTTATCGCTGGTCAAGGCTCTCTTGTGTGACTGCTCATGGACTTTATGTCAATTTTCAGTGGAAGTGTACTCAACGGAGTTCTGCGTTTGAACCCCAACGAAATCTAATAGATTTGCCTTAACCCAGAGCTTCACAAAAGTTAGCTGCGCCTGTACCAAAGTGCATCTTACGACCGTTGTCGTCGGTATAGAAACCTATCCCCTGCGTTTTTGTCTCATTCAGTTATTTCGGATATCTAAGTAGCAAATCTTCTTTTTTGAGATTAGTAGGCCATGGCTGATTTTTTCAAGCGATGAATCACTCCATTAGGACTCATTGGAGGCACGCAAATAGGGTTTTAAAGAACACAGCCCAGACGTTTTGAGTTTTGCTTACGTTTTTAAAAATTTGTGGTCGCAGTGGCTCAGTGGTTAGTGTGTTGCCGTTCGGAATCGGTTTTAAATTGTAGATTCCTACAATTCGCACAAGCAATGGTTGGAGAAACAAGGTTTCAGGCCCTGCATGGGCCCTAAATGCCTTATATTTTTTCTCTCTCATTTTTTTTTTTTTTTTTTTTTTCATAATTTGCTTACGCTAAAGGGATTTTTTTCTGTTGTTACAGTACCCTTCTAATGCTAAGAACACAGTGTAAGCAACTTGGAATTAGAAAGAAAAGAGAGATAGGAAAGAAGTGTTTGGGTGCAGTTGTAGGGTTTTTCTCCACGGGTGGTGTCTAAGTTACTTAGGGATATTACGATTTCATGTATTCGGTATAAAGTAATGAACTTGGCCGGGATTCGAACGCACGACCTTCCATTCCGTAAGCGAATACACTACTACTGCACCATTGCCACCCGCATTGCAATGCTGCTGATGGGTGTAATCCATAAGGACTTCATTATGTCGCTTTAGTTAGGATTTGAGAGATGACAAATCTTTTCATAAGCTTTCAGCATTATTCTGAGAAATATGTTAAAATGAGCCTCACTACCGCCAGATAAAACGAGAGGTTTCAATCCCCTTGTATTGTCGAATGCTCTTTGATAAGCAAAGGTTGGCACGTAGCCTCTTTGGGACGATCTTTTCTGTTTTCCTTCTAATTAAGTTTGGAATCCTGGATGGCACCTAAGTATTTGTATTTGTATTTTATTTATAATTCATGTTAACACATAGATACAATGCAATCTTTTAAGTGTGTTACAGTATTGACAAGGTTGGTACATTAAGATATAAGTATATTTTACAATTTCAAATTGTTCTAAATGGCAAAAATGTATTTATATTGATTGGGTATTTTACTTAAAAAGAGAGAAAAAAAATAAAAATAAATAAATAAATAAGTAAAAATAAAAATAATAAGCTAAAATTCCCTAAGTATTGTACTGTCTTGGATTAAAGTAAGTGTCTGTCCGCTAGTTACGACCTAACGATTTAATTTTATGTAATTGTCTTGGAAGTAATAATATAACCCTATATTTCAATCCCTTCCCAAAATTTATAAAGAGCCTGAGAGACGCCAATAAATCGCTAAAACGTTTTGTTCTCCCCCAGAGGTTTTTTTTTTAAATTTTATTGGTTAACTGTAAACTTATGTTCTATTGTGGAGGGCTTTATTCTGAAATAAATTTGATGATCAGATATTAGTCTGCAATGTACGCACTTTGATTGAATTTTTCAAGTAACTTTGAAATTTTTGATTATAGCGGTATATATTGGTCCATACGTTTTTTGCACCTTTGGAATCATTAGTCTTTAGCTAGCTTCCATTGAAGTGGAACGTACAATAACCTGAGCGAGTCATTTATGAGACAATTATTGGAATTCTTGCAGGCACCTCAGTAAGAACCTTCCGTAATGTGGTCAGTCGGCGTAACATTATTTAATGTTAAATTTTACAGTAGCAACATGCTTTTTCCAATAAAATTATTAGTAAAAACTTTTTCATCGATAGAACATCTTGGATTTGTTTCCGCCATGCAATCAAAAAACAAAAAAACTAATGAGCAAGTTACTCTAAAAATGTTCTTGAAATGCATTATGCGATGTTTAAAGTTTTAATCATAAGAGGCCATTAGCATGGGGGACGATCGTATTTTCAAATCAATTCGTTAAGGAAGCTATTAGTGTATCAGTAGGACACTAAAAACGTGTACTGCATATAAAATAAGCATGCATGGCATATTGATTATTCAAAACGATGATTTAAAATGAATGCCTGTATAACCTATATAGCGTCATTGGCTATGCTGTGCCATGAATCATAATATAAAAGAAAAACACGTTAGTTTAGAATATTTTAAGAAGTGATTTAATATTACGATTAAGCTAGTAGATAACGTTTAGTTGAATGACCTCTAAAATAGATTCAAACTGACAGCTTATGTGGTAGGAAAGCAATTTAACCTAAGCACGTGTCCACCGGTTAGCTTTAGGCTATCACATTGATACATTAATTACGTACCAAATCACGTAATTTGTCAGATGTCTCGACTGTGTTCCTCATTTAGTATGTAACGCGATGAAAAGGTAGCTTTTTAAATCCATTTACATATAACTATATATAAAGTGAAAACGTCAGTTATTCGTGCCAGAGCATTGACAGCATGATGTATGAATCATACCTGAATTATACGGGCATAAATGACAAAGAATCACAAGGCAAATGCATAAAAAACAGTTTAACACCAAAACTTGTTAACAATTTATTGGATACCATGATCTTCTTTGTTATCAGCGGGGTAATGACCCGAATTAGACGGATCATAATCTTAGAAGAGCCAGAGTCGGTGTTAAGAATCTTTTTAAACAATTTTAGCGAATGTTTAAAGCCAAAGACGAACGAAATTTCACTACAACGCGTAGTGAACCATTCAACTTAGACAATGAAGTCAAGACCGATCAAAATGGAGTTAGGATAAACTGCTGAGCACTGTAGTGTATTTCAGGCGGAAGTCACGGCTATCCGCGAAGCAGCATGCAGAATCTCTATGAACCCCATAGACGGCAGAACTATCGTGATTTACATACAGTCAGGCAGCGAGAAAAGCCCTAGAATCACCAACAATTAGATTCAAGTTGGTAAAACAATGACGCGAATCTCTTAACGATATCGCCGGCAGATGTAACATTTCTCTGTTCTGGGTCCCCGGTCATAGGGACATTTCAGGCAACTGCAAGCGGACGAGCTAGCCAGAAGGGGTATCACACTAGACCTCTCTAACAACAGAGAGACACCAGCTGTACCCATTCAGACGTTCAAGCTCAATCTATCAGACAACTAAGGAGATTCTATATCAGACCTTTTTAAAGTCCCAGTCCCGCTCTACAGATCTGAGGCATGATGCATAGATGCTCTTGGAACTAGATGTTGACATCCTTGGTATTTTTTAAAGACCGGCAAGATATTCGGGCGCGTATGTGTTGACGGGTTTTGCGGGAGACCATTCAACGCATAGACTTCATCTCCATCACAGAGAAAGAACACACTAGATACAAGTCTCGCCTTATGTGACGTGCACAAGTAGTAGGGCACCTCACCCAACTCGGAGTGTACAACTGGAGGCAGTAAGCCAAATACCGCTTTAATGGAGAGGCTAATTAACGTAGGCCAAGCACATCCCGGATTGTAGCATCACCTAAATAAGTAAGAAACCTTCCAACTTTATCGCATCCCTATACTTGTTCGCTAGTTCGACCTCAGAAAGTATTGCGGTTCACTTCGTCACTGAAGCCAATAAAATGATGGCGTAATTGTTTTTGTGTCATCCAGGAGGCTTTAGGCCAGCCACTCTTTCGCGATTGCGCGATGAACGTTGATTGACATCAAAGTACACAAATCTAAGGTAATATATTGCGCTTGTGTCATGGATAGCGGACCATATTAACTCCTTTCTGTTTAAAACTATGCAATTTTTGACAGATTCGCAATTTCAAAATGGCGGACTATTGTGTCTGCGTTTTGTTTGCAAAGTACATATTATATACAATTTTTGACAGATGCACATTATGAACCCAACACTTTTGACGGGGCTCGTAGAATCTGGTCAGTAAACATAACAATACCGACTAATATAAACCGGGCGCTCTCCATGTTTTTGATGGATTCTTATTATTATAGGGTGACATAAGATTTCTAGTTTTTGATGGAATAATTTTTTGAACATTTGAACAAATATTCTTCGACTATTGCAGTAAATAAAAGGCGTTTAATGAACGAAAACGAGATCAGAACAGACCCGAACAGCACGAGTGAAGGAAAAATGTCAGATCAAGTGAGAAAAGTATAGCGTCGAGTCTTTTGGGTTTCTATCTGAAGTTGAAATTGCTAAAAGATAATCACTTGTTTTTTAACTTCTGGGTTTGAGTGATAATTGCACCGTCAGTGTTTGGCCTGATGCAGATTTAGTATCCATTTGAGCTTCTTGATCTTGTCTTTTATGCGGTAATTCATAAAATAAATCTAAGAACAACGATACCTCAAACGCAAATAAATCAGTTGACATCAATATTATTAGAATTTTCAAGTTTGAGAATTTCCATGCAGACAAATTTGTACTAAACTGATCTGAACATATGCATGGAACCGAAAGTGACAGACAGGTTTTTAGTCAATGAGTAACAAGTCCTGTTCTTTTCCGATATTTGCTGTACTATCCTGTGCAGCTCAGGTTCATTAGACGCACCGATAACTAGCAGTTGCGCCAATTGTCAGAGGAACATGCTCTCTTCGATAGACATATCTGTGTGCTACAGGTAATTATGCAAGAGTATACTTTACTTCCGCCTTTTCTTCACACTTAATCACGACAGTAAAATACCCAAATCCGCAATTAAATATAACTATCAAGTAGTCGTAACTATGTTTTGTGATAACCGTGAGAAACCATTTGATGAATTCATTTAATTCATGGTTAATTATTACAGTATGTTATTAGAGTTAAAAAATTTTCTCAAAGCTCGTGAACAAAAAATAAAAGAAAAAAACACGCGTCCTGAATGAGTATAAAAAAAAACAATTTTACCCAAAAACGAGTTCGTATTTGCATATTTATTACATCTGGCTGTCATGTCATAGGTTATGAGAAAGTAAAGATAAAAAGTGGGAAAGCTTATTTAACATCGAATATATATATATTTTTTTAATATGTATTTTTTTGTATAGTTTCTGTGTTATTAGTTTACAGATTGTCTTTTTACGTGTTCCTCCTTTTGTAACTAATGTCAAGATTCGCTGATTATGCAATTTCAAATGAGTAAACTCATAAACATGCAACTACCATTAACTTTTGAAAATTAATGTGGTTATCAATTGGTTCCAATCAAGAACAACAATTAATTTAATAAATGCTGGTGTTCCCCAAGGCTTCGTTTTGTCCCCGACCCTCTTTCCCATTTTTAATAAATGATCTCCTGTCTGTTACTTCTTATCTAACTGATTACTTCGCAGATGACAGCCTACCCTCAGCTGTTCAAATATGTTTCCTGGTTCACGCCACTCATCTTCGGGTGTGGAACTAGAACGGCAACGTATGTTAAGCCGATCTTGTCAGCATAGATCACTGGGGTACAACCAACAAGGAGGAATTAAATGGTTTAAACACACAATGCTGTCTTTTGTGTCTGTCATTAAAGCAAAGCCTCAACAGCTGCCATTATCCATGAATGTCACTTGTAGCGCTGAAACCGAAAGACCTCCCACTCTAGGTATGTGTGTTAATAGGCGTTTTTCTTTTTTAGCCCCGAGCGGGGAACAGAGCGGGGCCCGAGCGATCAGAACTCGCTCCGAGCTGAACGTAACCTGAGCGCTCCGAGCTAATTAAGAAACAGAATTGGGCACTGAACTGTCATTAGATAATTTTTTTTATTAATTTTCAAAATAGTCAGGTTTGCTTCTGAAATTGGTGTTTGTCAAGGATTGTTCCATTTAAATTATAATTTCTAGTAAATAAACTATGGAAAAAGAACAAATAATGAATGAAGTCAGCCGCGCTCAGCTTTTCGCTCGATGTGCTCGGTCATTTTCAATCGAGCTCATCGAGCGAGCCCTGAGCTAGCTCAGAGATAAAAAAGAAATACAAATTTTGTGCTCAGAGCGCTCCGAGTTAAAAAAGTAACACAGTTCTTTTTTTGACAGCTCAGTGCCCCGCTCGGAGCTAAAAAAGAAAAAAGCCTAATGACAACCTCCGTTGAAGTGACCACATATTCGATGTCACCAATGACGCTGCTTCCTTAAGCTATGCCAGAAATATTTCACCCCTTCTCATCTCGCTAAAATTTACTGAGTTTATTCGTCCCAAAATTTAGTACAACGCTCATATCTGGCCTGGTGCCCGAATAACCTATATCGATCTTCTAGACAAAACTAAAAAAAGCGCTGTAAAAGTCATTGCCTACCGTGACGAAGAATTCACTCCTTCTGGATTGCAATGGAACATCCAAAATGTTCTTATGCGCAATCGAACTGAGGAAAAAAAAAACCAAATTATGTACTTTTATAACTTTGACAAGTAGTCCGATGTCAGTTATATGTGTCATTGAATTCGAGTATCTTCCGAAATGATATCGTGAAGCAAAAAGCACTTCCAAAAGAGTACTCCGGGTGTTTTTTTTTTCTCTGCGGTTGAATGGAGGAAAGAATACAAATGCTGATGTTGCAAGGTTTCCCAGTTAATGAGTGTCCACCAATGGGATTGATCGCATTAACTGAGACTCCCTATATAGGGTAATTTTTTTGTAAAACTGAAATCAGATTAACAAACTCTATTAAAGAAGAAGAAGGAAAAGATACCTGGTTTACTGAAAAGAGTAAACCTTTCTATTAGTCCTAGAATATCATTTCATTCCATTGCTTGCTTCCGCTGGTATTCCATTGCGCTACTGCAATAATGATATTTTCAAACCAATTTTCGAGTAAATTTTCTATGGTTTGGGGTACTATTTCAACATTTAGATCAATTTCGTGCAGAACTGCCTAAATTGTTCCTGAAGTGCCAACAAAACATTTAACGGTAACGCACAAATATATGTCCGACGACGTCAAAGTGCTCGGACTGCGCGGGACAAGCAACATCATCATCAACGGGGCATTCCACAACTGGTAAACGTAAAAAAATCAAATCGACGCCACGCGATCAGCGTTGGCAAAGCAGCGCTTTCGAATTTGACTTTAGCGCCCGAAATCTCATTTTAGAGCCCATGTCTATTTTGCATGGAAATAAGAATACGTTAGATATCGTTATGATGCTTGCGGCATTACGATTCCGTTTTGTAAATTTAAGATTCGTTCGGTGAAGCCCAGTTCCGAAATTTATCCTGGACCTGGTATCAGCAATCATCCACTCAGCAATTTTGCGAATTCCAAATAAAATACAGGTAGGTGATTATGTGTGTTATTTTGTAGCACCCAATGCTCAAATGCAAAGCTAAACATTTTTAAAACAGCGCCCATCTTCTGAAAATGTTTGGCAACACTGGTCGCGATGGCTTGTCTACAGTTCACGCATCTGGATGCCAATGTGATGAAGTTTCTTCACAAACTTTTCGACCGAAAATTATTTTCAAAATTCACACTGTTTCAGTGTAATATTCTACTTCAAAAGGTATATAATATTGTGTTTCGCGACTTATACGAATGCATGGGAATGCATTTGTACAGGGTGCATCATGCAGTGAAACAAGTATTTAATTTTTCCCAAAATTCGTTATTTGATACATTTTGTGCTGCGGAAGTTCGACACTATAAATTTGCCCAGTATTTTGACCGTGTTGAGCCTATTACCTGTTGCCTTTTCCGAGCATCTTGGGAAAGTAGCTATTTTTTTGGAACGTATAGGAGGAACCTTTTTTTTAATAGCTTCTGGCTTGCCAAGGCGATGGAGAGTCACCTCGACCTATACAATCGTTTTTGCCGTAGCGGCAAGAAAATATTTAGGCTAGTAGAATTTCTACTTTCCGTATAAAGCAGACAATTTTATCACCCGAATACTTCTTTATGTCTTCGGAATTCAGTTGTTCCCTGAAGAAGTTTTTGATATTATGCCTACTTAGATTAAGACATCTGTTGGCATTGTTATTGAAGGGCCGGATGGCTCGTTTGGCCTGTCTTAGACCTGGGTTCTGGGATGCTCTCTCAATAAAAGATACATTTAATATGTTTCTAGCTTTTTATTGCTGCAATTGCTGCCGATCTAAAAGTGCAGCAGAAGGGTTCGGGGTCTGTGAACGTTGTTTCTGAATCATTTCTGGCCAATTTGTCGGTCTTTTCATTTCTATCAAACCCCTCACGGCCCGGAACCCACCATAGCTTGGATATATTTCTTAAGCCGAGTGCTTGAAGGGTATCAAATAGTGAATAAGTGATTTGGAGTCAATGGTGTCCGAGCTAATGGCATTTATGGCTGCTTCACTATACGTGAATATATTGATGTTTGCGCCTTTAATACCAGATATATAAATGTGAGTTCTGCTTGAAATACGCTGGTATTGTCATGTTGACATTTGGTCGGTATATACCAGCTTCCGCACCCGTTTCTATTTAAAACCATCCGTTTACCACTTGCCGTTTTGGCTATTTTGATTGCTAACCAATGCTTCTCTAGAAGGAACCAATAGTTTTACGCCGATTACGAACGGCACATTTAAGCTTATTTTATAGTTTAAACTCCTGGATGTTTACCAGATCTTTGCATAAGGTAGAGAGTAAAGACAGTGCTTATAGTGGGATTCAATCAATGAAATGAATGTCAAATAAAGTAAAACATGTTTCCAGTCATCTTGAAATGTTTTATTTATTTATTTGATTTTAATTCATAATAAGGGACAACAAATAATTTTGGTTCTTTATCGTATCAAGTCTTTCAAACTCTCCGCTTTCTTATTCAATGCAACGAATTCCAATGATTCCAATGGGGAAAATTAAATAAAACTTAAAATCGATAAGCCATGCAATGCCATTTAGGCAGAGCTTAACTTGTGGCTTATATGGAGAGTGCATAGTGTGATTGCTTGATGATAGGCTACGTTTTCACCCCAGTGCCGGTAAGTATTCTTCGGAAAAAAATCGATAGAATAGACCAACACCACCAAAAAGGAGTCTGATGATCGGTTTTGGCAAGCCGTGAAACAGCGCTGTAATTCCAGCTATTTGCTTCAACCGTTCGATCATTTTAATTACTATTGTGCATATGCTATTGCGGTTTGAGGCTTACTTGTTTGAATCTCTATAGTCATGATATCATACTTCATACTCAGTGTGATTTCGAAAATGCAACACGATTGCGATATCTTTCTCTTTAATAAAGTATAATAAAATATAAGAGAAAGTTAAAAATGCAATAATGCGAAGACATAAGGAAATGCTACTAATGTGACTTGTTGGATACCCTTTCCGATTTTCTATCCCCCAAAGTGAGCGTACTTTTTGGTTAAGAGCCCTTATCCATTTGGGAATTTTTTTTTGTTGTGGGAATGACAAAAACTTTTGTTCTGGAGAATTTCGAATTTTAGGGCCTCAAAATTGGTTATGAACATAACTTTGGAAACTAATCAGGAAAGTCACTTTTTAGGCCAATACTAAGGCATGTTATTAACTATGAGTCAAAATAAATAAACACTTTGGAAATGGAACTTACAACAGAATATAAAAAGAAAAAAAGTGACAGCTTCATAAAAAGTAACATGTCACCGCAAAATAATATGTTTGTTATCTTCTATCACAGCATCGAAAACAATCAAAAAATAATTGAAAGACGTACATACCAGCAAGTCGCACTGTGGCAACTTCAGTTGTTCTCCATTACTTGCAGAAATGAACAAAAATCATAACAAAAATTGGTGTAGGTAAAGATCAAATAATAAAATCAAACAGAATGCGAAAAAACATCACGTTGAACATAGACAAAAGAGGTGATAAAAACCACAATCAGCAATCATAGTGAATAAGTAAAAGTTAGGTACTATCTCAATCATTGGAAAGTGATTGAAAAGATTTTCTTGAGATTAAAAACAAAAATATGATATTAAAACATAGGGACGGGCTACAGTCCGCTTGGGCGAACTATTGGATACCCTATTCTTATACCTATCCCTCATAAGTGCGCGGGACAAAAGTCTAAGTATGGTTGAATCGTTAGGAACGCTCTACATATTCTGTTATAAAACATTTAAAGGATTTTATTGAGAAAAAAACGAAGCTTTTGTAAAAAAAACGCTCCCCAGTTCAAACTTTGGTATTTTAATAAAAATTAAAAATTTTACCTCCCAAGCAATTTTTGAAGTCATAGATCATATATAAACAATTTTAGCTTTCTAGCTCAAAATTCGATTTTTTCGATAAATTTGTTTTTTTTTTTGAGTTTATGGGCGTGTCTGTGGACGGATTTCAAAAATTCTTAAACTTGATTATTTTTAAACCCTTTCCAGGATGCAACAATGAGCACAATAACTTGGAAGAAGAGAACTACACGGAGCATACAGCACCAGCGGAAATTATAACGGAAGAAAAGATAAGATGGGCTATCAACTCCTTCTCTCCATATAAATCTCCGGGTATTAATGGCATCTTTCCTATGATGCTACAAAGATGTGAAGAATACATAATTCCACATCTTAGGAACATATTCCTAAGTAGCCTAAAATGGGGATATGTACCAAAAGTATGGCGAGAAGTTAAAGTGGTTTTCATACCCAAAGCTGGAAAACCCAGTCACACTACCGCTAAAGACTTTAGGCCAATCAGCCTAACCTCTTTTGTTCTAAAAACTTTTGAGAGACTGATTGACATTTATATTCGTAGCAAACTGAGTCCAGAGGTCTTATCCCCAGCTCAGCATGCGTATACGAAAGGTAAAGGTGTAGAGACAGCACTCCATAGTGTAGTCAGCACCATAGAAAAGACATTAAGGGATAAGGAATATACTCTAGCCGCCTTCCTGGACATTGAAGGTGCTTTCAACAACGTCCAAAGGGAAGCGGTAGAAAGAGCCCTAGTAAACCTTAATGTGGAGAATACCATTATTAAATGGATAATGTGCTTGCTTGAAAGAAGATGCATCAACTCAGAGTTTGGTGGTGAAATAATCAAGATGTCAGCATCTAGAGGAACTCCTCAAGGCGGAGTCCTATCACCCCTTCTATGGGTACTCATTTTAAACGAGATTCTGATCGTACTTAGACTTAGTGGAGTCAAGGCAGTAGCCTACGCAGACGACTTAGCACTGCTACCGGCAGGGAAATTCCCATCCACTCTAAGCGAATAAATACAAAACGCCTTATCTATGGTTGGTACCTGGACAAAAAACTGCGGACTGGCGGTTAACCCACAGAAAACAGAATTGGTCCTCTTCGCCAATAAAAGGATTATACCACAATTTAATAGGCCAACAATTGAAGGTACTCCACTACAAATATCAGAATCCGCGAAGTATCTGGGCGTGATTCTAGATAGAAAATTAAATTGGAGCCTCAACATAAAAGAAAGAGCTAAGAAGGCAATGATAGCCTTATACGCCTGCAGCAGAATTTTCGGCAAAACCTGGGGACCTAGTCCCAAAATTATCATGTGGTTGTATACGGCGGTAGTTAGACCTATACTCACATACGGTAATTTAGTCTGGTGGCAGGGGTTGTGCAAGGCCACCAACCTTAAGACCATGACTAGAGTCCAAAGAACTGCCTGCATTGGTACTACTGGGGCCCTGAGAACCACCCCCACAGCGGGGTGGAAGTAATTCTCAATCTTAAACCTCTAGACCTTTTTGTACAAGAATCCGCAGCAAACAGTGCCTTGCGGCTAAGCCAAACGGAAAACTGGAAACCCAGCACAACAGGACATGCGCGGATTCTAAAGAAATTTACGGGTGATAATGTATGCACAGACTACATTACTCCCAAACTAGACTTTACAAGACCATTTACTGTCTCCCTTCCCTGCAGGGAAGAATGGCATGAGAATTAAGTACCAGTCCGTGCAACAACGATCCCCATCTACACAGATGGCTCCAAGATGGATACTGGCGTTGGCGCGGGTTTCTATTCCGAAACACTCGGAATATCTGGCTCGATCAGACTCCCCGACTACAGCAGCGTCTTCCAAGCTGAGGTTCTGGCGGTGGCAACAGCCGCTAAACAGGTTGCAATGACGGCAATACCACAAGCTGATATTACCTTCTTCATTGACAGGCAAGCGGCAATAAAATCGATTTCCGCCACAGAAATAAAATCGAAGCTTGTAGGTCGCTGTCGCGAAGAGCTGTGGGCTCTTGGCGCGCAGCACAGTGTAAGACTCTGCTGGGTCCCCGGACACAGTGGTGTCCCGGGAAATGAAAGAGCCAATGAACTGGCAAGAAAAGGATCCTCCCTTGAATTAAGAGAGGCTGACACAACGGTAAAAACCCCACCCTGTTACCTTAAACAGGTGATTGGTGATAAAACGCTGATGACATCTAACGAAAGATGGAGTGCCCGTGACTCCTGTGTCAATACCAGGAAAATGTGGCCACTATATGACAAGCGAAAGACCGAGAGAATCCTTCAAATGAACAAAAAGTCTTTGTCCTCTCTCACAGGTGTTATCACCGGACACAACATGCTGGGCTACCATGCAAAGAAATTGAAACTCAGCACAGACGACCTCTGCAGAGGTTGCGGGGACGAGGAGGTGAACGAGGATACCCCTGATTTCCTCTGTCACTGTCATGCACTCTGTCACATAAGAAATAATGTCCTTGGCAAATATTTCTTCCAGGACTTAGAAGAACTCTCCGGCAAGTCTGTAAACGACTTGCGCAAGTTCATCAGCGCATCGGGATGGTTTGTAAGCCCTCTAGGTTTTTCATAGGTCCCAAGTAAGGGAATCAACCTCCAGGGTAGCACAAAGGGTCTACATAGACCTAAGTGTGACGGGAGCAGGACTCTCTTGCCCCGTCAACCCAGCAACCTAACATAACCTAACCTAAACCCTAGCGAGTATATATGTTTAAAATTTCAGCTCTCTAGGTCCAGTTTAAATCGACATTACTATCGATGCTGATCATAAATATAGTAACTTTTAGGGGTCTACGGGCAATATTAAGGTATGTTACAAACTATGCGTCAAAATTAATACAGTGCTCTTCACTTGATTAGACGCACACATTTTTTTTTTACATAAATTTAATTTTTTTGTTAGTGCGTGTAACAATTATCAAAAAATTGCATTTATTAGAAAGGTTATTAAGTTCTCAACAAAAAAAACACAAACAAATGGTAGGTAAATGGAAGTTAACGGATATTTTTTCTCTTTCTTGCCTATGCTGTAAGAAAAAGTGCAATTTTTTTTTGTTCACATGATTAGACGCACCCATTAAATTAGTTAGTTGGTCGCGATCTGTTACGTAGATTTTAGTTAGCCACAAAGTTTAAGAAGCAAGGAGTGTTTGCTATTAATTTTCATTAAAAATGGGGGAAAAAATGTTTTAACCGCGGAAGAAAAAGGCAAAATTGATGCCTTGCATTCTGAAGGGTTTTCAATGAGAAGCATTGCCAAGAAAATAGGCCGACCACGTTCTGAGAAATGACATAAAAAACAGTGCTCCATACGGACAAAAGAAAAATCATAAGAATAGCGTCAAATTCAGCTTTCTCCACAAGCAAAATAAAGGAAAAAGCTGGGATAACTGCCAGCAAATCAACTGTTCGCTGAGCTATTTTGAGTGCAGAACATCTAAAATTAACAAAAAAAAATAAAAAAAACCCCCTCTAAACGCCGTAAGAAAAGAACAGCGGTTGGAATTCGCACGCCTTCACATGACATGGGACACCAACCTTGGAAGAGCGCTAAATTGGCGAAATGTGTTTTTTTCAGATGAAAAGAATTTAATTTGGATGGGCCTGATGATTACAGCTACTACTTCCATGATCTTAGAAAAAAGGAAAAGTTGTTTACACGTCACCATTCGAGGCAAGGAGGAGTAATGGTTTGGGGAGCCATTTCGTGCAATGGGGCGTTCGATTTGGTGTTCATTTCCAACAAAATGACGGGAGTTTCCTACAAAGCCCTTTTGCAATCAGTCTTCCCCACCATGAAAGAACTGTTCGGACCTCTACAGTGGTTATTACAACAAGACAATGCGCCAATCCACAACGCTCATGTAGTGAAAAGCTTTCTTGCCGAAGAAAATGTGGAATTGTTTCCGTGGCCACCTTTATCACTTGACCTCAATATAATTGAAAATGTTCGGGGATGGCTCAAGTGTAAAGTTTACGAAGGAGGTAGGCAGTATGAGACCTGTGAAGAGCTAACTGTCGCAATAAAAGAAGCCTGAAGGACAATTCCCTTAAATTATTTAGAAAAACTGTGCGATTCACTTAAAAATAGGATTTTTGATGTGATTTTAAAACATGGTGGTTGTACAAAGTACTGCAAATATAAAAAAAACAACAAAAATAAAAGAGAACAAAGTAAATTAAAAAGTCTATGTTTCATTTTTAAGAGTTTTTTTTACAGGTGCGTCTAATCATGTGAACAAAAAAAACTGCACTTTTTCTTACAGCATAGGCAAGAAAGAGAAAAAATATCCGTTAACTTCCACTCACCTACCATTTGTTTGTGTTTTTTTGTTGAGAACTTAATAACCTTTCTAATAAATGCAATTTTTTGATAATTGTTACACGCACTAACAAAAAAATTAAATTTATGTAAAAAAAAATGTGTGCGTCTAATCAAGTGAAGAGCACTGTATTCCCTTAGAATAGGGTATACAAAATTCAAGGATTGCTCTATGCGTCAAGTACTGAATATTTTTCATATACAGACAAGTTTGACATATTACAAAATTACAGTCTTTTTTTGTTAAAGGTCAAGTATTGGCTACAAGCTCGAACGAAATCTAAGATGCCATTCTTAAGCTTTGTCTGGATCCAGACAAAGCTTAAGAATGGCATCTTAAATTTTGTTCGAGCATTCCAATCAACTCATACCGCTTATACCGGTACAGCTATATTTGGATAGTAAAGAACAGGACCTATTGAATATAAAAATGTTCGAAGGGCTTTTAATGCCATTTGAAAAGCTAGAAAGAGCGGTGTCTTTCAATTTCACCGATGGCAACCATTTGGCCATGATCCTCCTAATTGTCATGGAAATGAAAAAAAAACGGAGAAACAAATTGAAATTTAGAAAAAATAAATAAATTAATTAAATATAGACAATGCTAACGCATATAACATCATTGGAATTGAAAAAGTATCAATTTGAGAGTGATTAAACAAGGGAATCCATTTTTTCATATTTTTCAAAAATACATTCTTCACTCTCTCACACCTAAGGCGTTCTGGTACCGCGTTAACCAAACGGGGCGCAGTTACGAATTAAAAACGGGAATAAGGTGCACTTATGGATTGCCGGCACAGTAACGAAATATCTGGTGTTGACTCGTAGGTTCTGATTGTCATGAAGTCTAACATCAAAGTAACCGGGATTTTCAAAAAATATTTTTAAAGCTTTGCAAAAGTAAATATACTTTAAAGGAAGAATTTTGAGCTATTGAACCATTCAAAACTGGGATATCTCCGATTTCCTTTACACATTATTTTTGCAGCATGCTTTTTTATTTTTTCAATTAGCGTTTAACTTTATTGATTTATTCCAGCAGAAAATTCTCCATTGCAGCTTTGACTTTAGTAAGCCATTATAAATCAAATTCAAAATAGGTTGATTACAGCAAAGGCTAAGATAATAGAGTTGTCGGACAGCTATGTTAAAATACTGCTTCAAGAAGGAGGTATGGTCCCAACAACTAAATGGATGATCCAAAACAATACCTAAGAATGAGTTATAATATAAAGGAACAGCATACATTTCTGTTGAATGATTTATGACCATCAACTACACAAAATCGCAGACAACTCGGTGAGTTATAATATAAATACAAATCTTCACAAACTACACCTTTGATGTTAAAAATCATAGACTTCGTTTTATTACTGCTTTTCAGTTTATGATCCTTGAACCAACCCCATAATATATCCAAGTCGTAACTAATATCCGAAAATAAATAAAAGTAGTTCGTGTTAGATTAGGAAAAAGCAAAATCAACAGCAATGCTGCTAGTTTACAGTTAAAAGGTTAGATGAACAACGAATTTACATAAATCAGAAATAGTATCGGGTCCAAAACAGAACCTTGAGGAACACCAATATTAAAATAATTCTGAGAACTAAAAACATTTTTGACTTTCACCACTTGTTTACGATTTTTCTTAAATGAGAAGCAATGCAGTCATAGATAAAATCTCTAAAACCCGCATTAAATAAATTATTTAATAGCAAAAAATGGCTTACCATATTTAAAGCCTTAGTTACTATAATAAATAAAGCGGAAAGAATATTAGCAGTATTTAAACTGTTATATATTTCCCCAGTAAGTTTTGGGAATGCACCTTCAGCCGATCTATCACTTCTAAATCCAAACTGTGAATTAGGAAAGAAATGACGCTGGTCCTAGAAAGATAGTTTTCTAGATTTAATGTCACTTTGAAAATCCTTCGAAAAAAACAGATAAGATGAAGATAGTACGATAGTTATTTAAAATCGTAGTTTCACCTTTTTTGTAAAGCGGCAGTACTACTGCTGTTTTCAGATGTTTTGGGAAAACACCTGCTTGCACACAAACATTAAAAATAAAACATAACACATCAGCGATATGAAAAGAGATTTGTTGCAATAAAAAACTTCAAATATTATCCAGAGATGATGAGTTAGATGTTTTTATTGTTACTATAATTTTATGAAGTTCAACCGGTGTAAACCGTTCGAAGAAAAAACTTTCGATTGAAAACTTGGTTGATTTGAATAATTGTAGTTACTTTGGTTTGTAAGATGACTAACAAGTAAGATAAAAAAGTCGTTGAATAAATTAGAAACTTTATAAGGCTCAGATAAAATTAATTATTATTAATTAATGTTTATATAAAAATCTGTGGTGGATTTTTTGTTTGATAAGTATTTCATTGACTATAGTCATTATTTTATAAAATGCCTATGATGGATTTAAAGTTTGCCACATCAATGCTCGATGTCTTAGCTTATCTATACTTGATTACGCTACGCATATTTTTAACGATTGGGTGGTTGACGTTATTTGTGTTAGCGAAACGTGGTTCAAAAACTCTTCATGATGAAAAGGATTATAACAACATTTATGGCATTTCTGGGTATTTAGTAGTCCCGCATAATAGAGTTACTGACACTGCTGGTTGGATAGCAATTTATCATAAAGCCAGTTTGACCTGCAATATTTTGGAAAAATCATTATGCAATGACACTGAATACATTGTTGTAAAACTCTCCAATGGAAATGTAAACGCATTCTTGGCTTAGTCTATAGCCCCAAACGTAGTTGTTATTTTGATTCATTATTTTCTACATTACAACTAGTCAGTGCATCATACGACCATATTATACTTTGCAGCAATTTTAGTGCGGATTTGTTAAAAATTTATAGTAGATCTCGTAAACTCCTTGATGTTATTGCTTAGTGTGGCCTTGTGGTTGTCAATTCACATGCGACTCGCTTTGGTCATGAAACCCGTCCCAATCTTCTTGACTTGGTGATAGTCGCAGACAAGATAAGCGTGCTACTGCAAGACCAATTGTGCCTTCAAGGAGTATCAGACCATGATCTCTTCTTCTGTACATATGACATTGATTTCTCATACAATTCCTTTGATATGGAAAAGGGATTCTCCGAATTTTGGTCAACATGCCATCCCAAATCGGCGCGTTGCTCTAGGTAACATCCTCTTAGTTCATAAATTAGACTAAGTTGGACTAGGGCGTTTCTGGGAAAGGCCGGGCTCGACAACTTGTGGTGGTGTTTCCGGTAGGTGACTGACGGTTGTATGGTTTCAGTCAACTCACGGCGCCGCGTGTGCTTGTTGACGACTATTGCGTAATGTTAAGTAGTTTAAGTAAGTAGAGAAGGTAGTTTGTAATTTGTTTTATGGAAAATATAAAATTTAGATAATGATGCCGAGTTTTAAAAATTTTCTCGATGAATATTATATGTAAAATTAGTTCTTACTATAGTTTTTAGGTCGAAAGGCAATAAAATTAAGTTTAGAACGTCTGCATAAGGACAATTAATTTAGAATAAGTATCCTGTTAATTTAAAGTTAGATTTAATCATTTTTATCTTATATTTAAGTTGACATTTAAAAACCAATATAAAAATGAATTTAAAAGTCAAAGTCTCATCCAATCCCCTGCAGAACTCCTTTCGATTTCGTGATTTTGCTTTTATTAAAAATAATATCCTTCACCATCAATCGAGGCTTCTTCCATAGCATTCCTGCTTCTTTTTAACGGATGTTAATATAGAAGTAGAATGCCTTCAGACCCTCATTAATGACCTTTTTAATTTAAATGTGTCTCTTAAGATTGTTATAGTCCGCAATAGTAAATATCCATGGTTTACCACTGAGGTACATAATGCTATAAAAACTCGTCGAACACTTTATGCTAAATTGAAAAAGAATTCTACCGGTCACAATTGGGAGCAAGAAATTACTCTTCTTTTGTCACCAGGAGAGCAAAAGAAAGATACTTTCTCTCCAAGCTAAGCCTTGACCAACTTTGAAAGAAACTTTGGGCAAATTTGTGTTACGATTAATGGTTTTTTAAGTGATACCACACAATTTTTCCGAATCCCAGTGGAAGAAATGGAATTTCGGGATAAAATGAAGGAAAAAGACAGACCAGCACCACAGAAGGAGTCTGATGATCGGTTGTGGCTAACCGTGAAACAGCGCTGTAACTCCAGCCGTCCACTTAACGTGGTAAGGAATGTAAGGTTATTCATTCAAAACAAAATAAATTTGTGTTCTTTTGGGATCGGAAAAAGTCAAATACTTACTAAAATTCTAGATGCTGATGAGTTAAGTGATGCTTTTTCCCCAATCCTAGTTGTAATCCTTCGTTTTCCACAGAAAATCAACTTTTCTTTGTTGGATCACCATTGATGGAATTTGAAGTAGTATCTGAATCGGATGTGATCTTAGAGATTCGTGCTCTTAAATCTGATTATTATGAATTATGAGATTATGATCATCACAGAGATTATGATCACGATTAAGGGGATCATAACTCTCTCACTTTACTGCTTCCCTTCTGGTCCGCGAATGGGGTTCACCGACTTGACTTCAATGAACATCTGTAGGCGTCTCAGGTTAGGTTAGGTTAGGTTAAAGTGGCTGTCAACAGAAGGCCGACACACTTAGACCAGGATTAGGTCCATTGTGATGCCACACGGATCGAGGGGTTTCCCCACTACTAGTTAAACCATTTAGAGCTTCTTATGAAGCGCGATAGACTTCTAACGTCAGCGTTAGCCAAGTCGTTAAGATTGTTAAGCAAGAAATCTCCCAGATAAAGATTTCTATTATGGGAGAGAGCTGGACATGTGCAAAGAAGGTGAAGTATAGTCTCCTCCTCCTCCTCGTCCAAGCAACTTCTACAGAAATCGTTAGAATAAACGCCAAGCCTCGATGCGTGCTTGCCTATCAGACAGTGCCCTGTAATGGCACCTTTAGTGGAGCTAATATGCAGTCGGTTTAGTGAGACCAGACTCTTAGAGCGTCGCAGGTCCAGCTTTGGCCAGATGTGCTTAGTCGCTAGACATGTATTACTACCTGTCCACCTAAGGTTTGTTCTCTCGATTGCAGATAGCTTGAATAAAAGTTTGCAGGTAGCGATTGGGATACCCAGAGAACCCTTTTCAGGTAAGAGGGGGAGTTTGGTTCCCTTTTTGGCGAGTTCATCAGCCCTGCAGTTTCCTGGAATATCTCTATGCCCCGGCACCCAACAGAGGTGAATGTTAAACTGCTCCGCCATCTCCATAAGAGATGAACGGCAGTCGAGGGCTACAATGGAGTTTGAAGATACTGAATCCACGGACTTGATCGCGGCCTGACTGTCCGAGAAGATACGGATATCCTTTGTGGATATCACATTTCTCTTCAGCCACGTCAGGGCTTCTTTTATCGCCATAATCTCCGCCTGGAATACGCTACAGTGATTAGGAAGACGGAAAGAGAGACTCAGATTTAGCCTTTCGGAGAAAACGCCGCCACCAACCCCGTCACTAGTTTTTGATCCATCGGTGTAGAAGTGGATCGCTTTAACTTCCTCAAATTCAGCGTCCTCCCAGAATGATCTGGAAGGAATAGTGACTTGAAAGTTCTTTCCAAACTGTAATTGGGGTATGGTGTAATCTATGTTTCCTGGTAGAGACTCAAATGAGTCCAGAATGGTGGTGTGGCCAATGTTATTGTTAACCCACTGCGAGGTAGCCTTAAGGCGGACAGCAGAACAGGCTGCTGTTTGCCTACTAAAAATGTCGAGTGGTAACAGATGTAGCAGAATATCTAGTGCTGCAGAGGGGTTGGTACGGAGTGCTCCACTTATGCACAAACCTGCTGTGCGTTGGACTTTGCCAAGCTTAGCACAGTTTATAGCTTTACTTAGGGCAGTCCACCAGACAGCAACCCCATATGTGAGAATCGGTCTTACGACCGATACATATAGCCAATGCGTTATACGGGGTTGTAGACCCCACTTGTTTATTATTATCTGTGGGGACTTCAATGCTGACCTGTTTAGGCGCGATTCTCGTGCCTATCAAATTTGTGATTTATGTTCTTCGTGTGGTCTGTCGATTGTTAACTCCTATGCAACGCGTTTTTCTCCAATTTCCATTCCTAGTCTTTTGGATCTAGTCATTGTTTCCGACAACTCTGCAATTCTGCTCCTAGATCAACTACCACTTGATGGCATCTCGGATCATGATTTGCTTTTTATTACATATGATATCAGTTTTATGCATACTGTTATTCCTGTTGAGTTTTCTTATAAAGACTTCAACTCCATTGATAATGTTGCCCTTGAAGGAGCAATATCTCTAGCACCATGGGAATATTGTAGACTTGTTGTTGATCCGAATGAAAGAATTAACTATTTCCAGTCCATAGTGGCACAATTGTATGAAAACATTGTGCCTACGAGAACTTTTAAAATTAGTAACAAGAACTGTCCATGGTTTACACCTGCTGTTATTAATGCTATTAAGTGCAGAAATAGGTCCTATAGCAGATGGAAGAGATTGCCAAATACATATACTTGGAATTTGTATAAATCTGCGCGTAATAATGCTACAAGTGTTACACGAGCTTCTAAACGCAGCTACTTTGGTGCTAAGCTTAATGCTTCGCTTCCATCTAAGATTCTTTGGAAAAATCTTCGTGAGCTTGGCATCAATAATGACAAATGTTCTGTTTGCGAGGTTGAACCTGATGTGTTGAATGACCATTTTCTCTCTGGTGTTGACCAAGGGTGTCATATAAATACCCCTCTTATCATTTCAAGGAACCCATCGCCTGAGCTACAGTTCGTTTCTGTATCCGAGTCTGACGTTATAAGCATTATGACGACAATTAAGTCTAATGCTATTGGTGAGGATGGGATACCGCTTAAATTCGTTAAATTGATTTTACCACACATAATTAGTCATCTCACACAATTAATTAACTTCTGTTTAATGTCTGGAACTTTTCCTGAAGTTTGGAAATCAGCTAGGGTTTTACCTGTTGCTAAAAAGCGTAACGCCAAATCGGCTGAGGATTTTAGGCCAATAAGTATACTACCTTGCCTATCAAAGGTACTTGAAAAAGTAATCGCCAGGCAAATTTCTCATCACCTTCAAAGTAACTCCTTACTTCATCAACTTCAGTCTGGTTTTAGAGAAGGACATAGCTGTTCTACAGCAATGGTTAATATTATGGATGATATTAGGTTAAATATTGATAAGCGCCATGTTACTTTTCTTTGTCTGCTTGATTTTTCCAAGGCTTTTGATTCGGTTAATCATGAACTGTTGTGCTGGAAGTTGCGACATTTTTTCAATTTTAGCCCTAGTGCTACTAAGGTTATTGAGAGTTTTCTGGGTAATAGGCAACAAAAAGTTATTGCTGGAGGTAAGTCCTCCTCGTTCAAATCTATCACTAAGGGCGTTCCTCAAGGTTCAATTCTCGGCCCAATTTTGTTTTGTATGTTTATCAATGATCTTCCAACAGTTTGTAAATACGTGACTACCTACCTTTATGCTGATGATGTTCAATTGTGCTTGTCTCGTCCTCTTTGTGATGTCCGTGATCTTGCAAGTAAATATAATGATGACTTGTCAGCGATTTTTAGATGGTCCGTTATTAATGGACTTGTTTTAAATCCGACAAAATCTCAGATTATTGCAATTGCGAATAAGCCAATTGACCCAAACATCTTGCCGAATTTATATCTCTCAAATGGTATAATTAGTTACGCTAATACTGTTACTTGCTTAGGTTTCAAACTGAACCGTACCTTATCGTCTTATGATCACGTCAATTTTGTTGTTGGCCGCATTTATGGCTGTCTTAGAAAACTTTGGCTGTCTGCTAGTTTTACTCCTAAAGAAACTCGTCGTAAACTTGTAATTGCTCTGATTTTACCTATTATCACATATGCTGAGGTAGTATACAGTGACTTGGACTCTCTATCTCAGTATAAACTACGAGTAGCTTTTAATGATTCCGTTAGATACATCTATGGACTGAAAAGATATGATCGAATCTCTCTTCTATCTAGAAATGTTTTAGGTTGTACTTTACACCAATTTTTAAATGCTCGTAATCTCATATTTTTTCACAAACTCCTACATAGCAAAACCCCGAGATACCTTTACAATAGACTTGCTTTTTCACGATCTCAGAGAACACTCAATATCTATATTCCGCCTTTTAAATATTTAAATTCCTCCCGTATGTTTTTCGTCCACTCTGCGAGACTTTGGAACTCCTTGCCTATACATATTAAACTGATTCGCAATTCCAAGAACTTCAAATGTAATATTTTTAAATACTTTTCAGCGCAGCAATGATGATAATAATAGTAATTAAGATATTTCAAGATAATTATAATTTTCTCCATTTTTACCTTTCACCTTGAATTTTTGTATTTTTATGATAATCATTCTTTTTTCTCATTTGTCACTTTTGCCCTATTTATTAATATTTATTCAATTTACATTGATGCAATTACCGTTTGTACTATAAAAGACAGTGTCTTATTGTACAACTCAAAACTAAAGAAGTTAATAAATTGAAATTGAAATTGAAATTGTTGCCAATGGCTTTTTTGCAAGAGAAAAGTGCCACTGTGGCTTTTTTTACCCTTTCTTGTATGTTGGGTTTCCAGCTTAACTTCCTATCGAAGATAAGACCCAAGAACTTAGCTTCGTCAGAGAATACTAATCGTATACCACCAATAGAGGGTGGGTCGATGTGCGGAATCTTGTGTTTCCTGGAGAAGAGGATTAATTCTGTTTTGTGGGGGTTGATACCCAAGCCACAGCGATTAGCCAATTTTTTTAGCTTGTTAAGAGCGTTTTGCATGAGTTCTTTTATAGTATTGAGGTACTTCCCGGAGACGGCTATAGCAATGTCATCCGCATATGCAATCACCCTACAGCCCACCCCTTCCAGGTATATCAGTAGCTCATTCACCACCAAATTCCAGAGAAGGGGGGAAAGGACCCCGCCTTGCGGCGTGCCTCTACTGACAGACCTCCTGGCGGATGAAACGCCCAGTTTTGAGTTGATAATCCGACTTGTGAGCAGTAGATTAATCAATTCACCAAGCGAACCCTCCACTTTCAGTGCTGTCAGTGCATCCGTGATTGCAGATGTACCCACGTTGTTAAAGGCGCCTTCTATATCCAGAAAAGCAACCATAGTGTACTCCTTGTGATGAAGGGAGTATTCAATAGTGCGTACCAGAGAGTGAAGGGCAGTTTCAACTGACTTACCCTTACAGTATGCATGTTGAGACGCAGATAGAAGCTGCGTATTTATGTTGGTACGGAGATGGATATCAATCAGTCGCTCCAACGTTTTGAGGAGGAATGATGATAAACTAATAGGTCTCAGGTCTTTTGGGCTGACATGGGAGTATTTCCCGGCTTTTGGTATAAAGACCACTTTCACTTCTCTCCAAGCCTGAGGAATATATGCCATTTTTAAGCAGCTGTTCAGAATCATCTCCAATACTGGTGTGATGATATCCGAAGACATTTGTAATTCGGCAGGTATAATGCCGTCTGGTCCTGCAGACTTGAAGGGCTTGAAGCTATTTAGTGCCCAAAGCAGCTTGTCCCTTGTAATCAGACCTTGAGAATGAGTCACCTGTGCCAGTGATCTATTCAGATCAGTGTACCCGGTAATGTTGGAGCTACCTGGGAAGTGGGTATCAAGTAGCAGATTGAGCGATTCCTCGCTAGATATCGTCCACGATCCATCAGCTTTCTTTAGACAGCTGGACATGGTTGGATTTGAAGTTAGGATTTTTCTTAGCCTTGATGCCTCAGAGACTTCTTCTATTTTGCCACAGAAGAGTCTCCAGGATGATCTTTTGGCTTTCCTTAGCTCTTTTTTGTATAATTTGAGAGCTTCCTTATATGAGTCCCAATCAGTAAGTGATCTCGAGCTTTAGCGCGATTGAAGAGTTTCCTGCAATTATTTCTGAGTGGTCCCAGTTCCTGGTTCCACCATTGTGGCTTTCTCTTCCCCATAGGTCGTATGAGGGGACAGGAAGCGGACATCGCTTTATTGAGAGCCGAGGTGAGCTCGTTGACCTTGCCGTCAAGCTCGGAAAAGTTACAGGGTGGACTTAAAAGTTCAGAGGTAACTAGTCCGCGAAGAGTTTCTCTGTATTTGGGTTGGCAGGTTGGCAGGGAGGATCAACATTGAGGTTGAATTGAAGATAACGGTGATCAGAGAAGGAGTGTTCAGCCGAGACCTTCCAACCCGTTATCATGTCGTTGATGGTATCGGAGACAAGAGTAATGTCAAGGACTTCTTGTCGATTTTTGGTAATGAAAGTGGGTTCATTACCTATGTTACATACAATGAGGTTGGTGCTTAAGATATAATCAAAAAGTGACTCCCCCCTGTTGTTGATATCCGAGCTGCCCCATACGGTGTGATGTGCGTTAGCATCACAGCCGATTATGAGTTCAGCCTTCTGCCTCCTTGCTTCTTCGATCAGGCTCTCCAGGTTATCACCAGGGAGAGGTCCCACGTGGTCGTGGGCGAGATATGCCGATGCCAACCAGAGTGATCTGCCTGCAGTCTCCAGTTTCGCAGCAGTTATATCCCGATCGCTGAAATTAGGGAGTAAGTAAGCATTAAGGTTTCTTTTCACTAGTATGCACGATCTTGATTTACCTTTGTCGGTCACATACAGTGAGTAATATCCAGGAGTCTTCAGTCCTTGAACCAGGTTGTGTACAATCCATGGTTCTTGGATCAAGACGACATCTTCCCCGCCTTTAGAAAGGCGAAGAACAAGAGCGGCCGAAGCCTTGATAGAGTGTTGGAGGTTAATCTGGATTAACTGCAGCATTGTCGCTGCAATCCTGAGGCACCTCCACCACGGTGTTATTTAGGCCTTCAAATTCCGAAGACGAGAAGTTCATCTTCACTCAGAAGAACCCTGTCAAGGAAATCGTCAGTTTCCATATCCGATTAGATATCGCTTACGGAGAGTGACGATTTTGCAGTTGCCGCATGATCGGCGGATTCATCGTCCTCCAGCGAAGGGAACGAGGTAGATGGCTCATCATTCGAGAGTTCAGGGTGAGGAGAAGGAGGAGGAAGTTTTCCCGCCTCGAGTTCGTCCTTCTTGTACACCCTCATTTTGACCTCGATCCAGCCAAATCGTATGAGGCCATCTGTTTTTGCCAGGGGAGTCAGGGTTTCCTGATTGATGATGACTACCGCACGTGGGAGCCCTTTTGCTCCTCCAGTTTCGCCACCTTCCAGTTATGGGTCGGTAGAGAGGGGTTGCTTGATCTTAGAATGTCTAAGACGCCCTCTGGAGTGGATGGATTTGAGGGGATCCATATGCGCGATCTTGGCCGGCAGGGGATGTCCTCCCTCGCAACGACGTCGAGCCTTGCGCCGGGCCACACCTCTCCAAGCCTACTAATCGCAAGCTTGTAGAGGTCAGCCGATCTTTGGTCACTACATGCGACCAGCTTGATGTGGCCTTGATGCCACCCGCCTTCATGGATTAGCGGCGGTGGTCCCGGGTTTTCTCTCATGATTGAGGAGTAATTGCCCGAGAGCGCAGATATTACATCATCCCATCTTTCGTGGGAGATAGTGCCGTCTATGTGACTACGGTCTATAACCGCGACCACAATTTTATCCTTAAGGACCTCGCTAAAAGGCCTGTGAGATACGGTAGTGTGAGGGTTGCCGGTGTTGTGCACCCTCTGTCTCTTGGGAACCGAAATGGTCCCTTCCACTGATCTCTGGCGTTTTGTCGACAAATCCCCGCTGGTTTTACTGAGGATTTGTTGGGCCCATGCCAGTTTTGCGATTTGCTCCGGGGTCCTGTCCTTCACCGCGATGTTGCCACACATACGCTGGATCCGGATGGCATTACGACGATTTTTGTAGTTCGTCGAGGACGGATTGCGATGACGCGATCCGGCGCTGTTGGTGTGGGTAGGACCATAATGCACAGTCCCACCCCCGCCAGAATTGGGTTTAGTTGTGGGTTTAGCGCCACTGCTATTGCCGACACCAGAAGGACCATGAGAAGGCACAGTCCCTCCTTCAGTCAGCCTTGCAGACGCGGTGGTAGTTGAAGGGCCAGCAGAGGGGGGACCATGATGCACAGTCCTCTCTCTGTTGGGAAGGGGTTTTTTCTGCTCGCAACCGCTAATGGAGGGACCATGTGTGTCCACAGTCCCAATCCTAGCTGGTGCCACAAGAGCTTTGCCGGTAGACAGTTTGGTCACCGTACTACCGTCCGGTTTTAAAGGGAAACCGGCCGAATGTAGGCGTCTCAGTTTCGAATAACTTCATCACGAAGGCCAATCATATGCAGGTGTATACATGTGTATGTTTCCCTTATTGATTACTGTTTAATCGACCTTTGAGGACGTCCGTTGGGTATCTCCAGTCGTCTCAACCTACGGATTTGCATGCACACCTTGTGGGACAGCTTTAACATGTTAAATGTGTCGCTAGGCTCACCTGGATGTTTGAATTGTCTAGATGTGATTCCTACCCTTAGTCCCCTTTTACGACTAGCTCTGATTTTCGGGGGGCCCATTTATATGAATTAGTTATAGATATATGTAAAAATAAATGACAAATTAGTATTGCGGATCCTCCAGGTACTCTTAACATAAAATATTATAAATCAGTTTTAAATTTATTCAAACAAACACATTTATACGTACTAGGTAAAATAAAAAATAAAAAAAAGACTACAGTATCCGTGTTCGTAATACAGATTTTAGGTACTTAAGTTACATCTGTTTTGAAATTGAAATGCTGAATAATAAATCAGTGATGCCTTAATCGTATACTTTTTCGGTACGCCACCTTTTCATTCATTCATTCATTAACATTCACATTCATTTGATTCACATTTTTAAAAACGTTAAAAGACTGATAGAAGAAGAACATCTTTTATTTAATTTCCTTCACTTGTTCTAATGCGAAAATTAGTCCCGTCTTTTTACGATACTTTCAAATGATTAAAGTGCACATGAAATGTAGAAACTCATCTCTCCAACTAGTAAATAATTCATAAGGGCACACTCACATCGAACTGAATGAAAATTCTCCTTCTTTTATATCAGGCCCCCCTTAATATACACACTTTTTTCCAGAAAATATATTCCATTCTACGTTTCATTGAACATTTAAACAGAACGAATACAAAGCTAATTATACTAATTTATTTATTCACTCAATAAATTAAAAGTGATGTGAGGTAACGTCCTAGTATTTTCAAACGCTGCGGCAAATCGTAAAGGAATCAACTGACTTATTTATACAGTAAACTTTTTGATATGTCATTGTGACAATGAAATTTCTCTAAGAAGAGCTCCAAAGAAATCCCATTCAATTTCATGTTGACGAGCTGTGGAAATATTAGACGCAAACTTTCCAAATAGAATATTGATGTTGAGAGTTTGACCATAGAAAAACATTTGTTCAGTTCCTATAACGTAACGCAGCGGAACTGCTATCGAAGGTAATAATGTTGTTGTTTTTCCAACAAATTCGAATTTAAGTTCAGAAAAAACAAACAAATTATCATATCAGGGAGAAAGTTAAAAAGAAAAATTATCATACATCTACATGTATATAATATATATGCAGCACGCCTTGTTTCCACCACCAACGCTCAAGCAAACAGGGTAAAGTAGAAATAGAAAGAGACTAAAATCAATTGTTTGAAAGATAACAAAAATTAAGATCCGTGTCAAGGCAAAGAGAAAGGCATACAACAAGACATCTAATCCGCGCATTAAAAAAGAGAAACAAATCAAGTTCCTTCTCTCTTTTTCAACGTAGTGCACTCTCATCCCGACTTCATAAGCCAATCCCTGTAACTTTTACTTTTTTTTCTATTATCTGTACAGTTGAATTTGGTTTTGCTACTTATACAGCATCAAAGATGACATTTTGATCTGACATAAACCGTGCTAAATTGCGTGGTTGAGATCTTTCGGCAATTCTTGAGGTTAGTTGGCGGTAATCATGCCAATGATTAAATCGAACTGCTGTATATGCGCTATATTTGGATGGAATGTAATTTAAAAGGCAGATATGGATAATTGCGCGATGAAAAATAATTTGTGAGGTCCGTCCTGCCAGCGGTATCTCCAGCCGCAGCCGTTGATTACCTTGTCGCTAGCAATTAGACATGAAAGCAATTTTTAGCTTGGATTGTTTGCGGTACATAATACCTACTCACTTTTTTGTTTATTTATTTCTATCTGTCAAAATTGTAATGGATAAAGCTATTAAAAAAAAAACAGAAAGATGTTAAATGCAATTAGCGTTTTGATAGAGATATATAATCTCACTCAAATGGCGTATTTATAGTTACGCCATTGTTGTTGACATACGTTAAGAGTAGAGTAGTCATAACTGAAAATTTTAATGTACATACATAGGTACACATTTCATCATTGAGCGCGTTTAGTTTGCAAGGTAGCTGCGAGTCTCTACTATTTGACCCTTTCTTATTGATCGAAAAACTCAAGCAACCATCATTTGGCAAGTCACAGAGAAAAATTAACGTCAATTACAGTATTGTCAGGTAGACGTTAAACTTAAATAATAATAATAATCATTCCTGTTTGCTGTTTCATCTAAATTCAATCCCAGAATTACAATTCTAAATTTAATATTTCTGTTTTTGATTTATTAATTAACAAAGCACGTCAATCTAAGAGAGTAAAAAATAGTATGCAACTAAAACCAACTACAATTATTTTGTATCCATCCAGTCCCAACTTCACGTGGTAGCAATCACAAGTTCTTGATGTTCATTCAACCATGTGATTTTTTTTCCTTTGCTGTCAAAGATGACAAAATTGTAAAAAGATGAACGAAAATAAAATCAAGTCCATTATTCTTCACTTCTTCGGCTGCTTTAAAATTATGAAATCCTTTAGTTTGACAACAAAAAAACAAAGACGGATGCAGAGTTTTTGAGGCAAACTTTGACGTTTTTCATTTTTCTCTGTAAAGCGTTCAGGTAGGTACTTTTCCTTGAAATGAGATGTTTCTCTCTCGATTTTGGAGATTCGACAGTTTTCATTTTTATACATAAAAGTACGTGGTCCGTTCCCCAATCAAAATTCTGGGTAGAAATAAAAATTAATGAAACTACTTTTGACATTCGTTAATTTTTTTTTCAACTTTCACATCTTAATTTAAGTTTGCATTTGAGTACGCAAACGGACCAAATATTTGCGCAACATTTCAAGCTGCAACAATGATTGAACAATCAAAAACGACAAAACACTTTCATGAAACCGCGAGTCATGCAAAATCATTTAATTAAAATTTCTTTGTATAACGATACAGTTTTGTGTCAGTATCCAATTTGAAAACCGTTTGTTCAAAATAATAAATAATAAAAAACTAAATTAATTATCACATTGAAGAATTTACAAACTCAATTGACATTCCAGTGCATAAAAAGTAAAATTTATTCGTTCGTTGATTCTAGCTTCGTATTAAAATTTGTTTTTCTGCAAATGGACAATAGGATTTATATTGTGGCACAAGGCAGTCACCGCCACCCGCATTTGAATTATATTGACGAGACCTGCTATAAATTCAGTTCACACCAGAAGGTATAACTGCAATTTATGTGTGGCGATCTGAATGGAACAAATCATAATTTGCGGGGTTATTGGCCTAAGCGCCATTTGCGCATGCGCACGTAAGCACTACATATAAACCCGCCAAACAGGTAAGTAAATTATCACTTGGCTGTGAAAACAGGTTAAGTTAGTAATACATGCACAAATATCTAGTTCAAGCCTTTAAGTACAGTTAGACGGGTAAGACGGCTTACATACATCAATACCGTTCCTGCCTCAATAAAAAAGCAATTTACGAATTCTACACGGGAAACATGCAATGAAACTACTTTTTGAGAAACGGCTTATGAACGGTTACTTCCACAAAATAAGACAGCGTCGTATATGTGTCACATATTACTATGTAGATATGTGTGTATTAAATAACTGCTTTGTTATGCAAAAGATGGCAATGCAGTCTATCCCAGGTAACCGCTTATTTGCTGGTCGTTTTTCACAGGTGCACGATAATGATATCACGTGCTATTCTACGGTCAGTAGGAAATTACAAATTATGCAACACAAATAACAATGCATCGCTGACGCATAATGTAACATTGGCCGACGAAATAAACGCAGTTCAATGCGTATATAGGAAGTTCAGGTTTCATACAAGAACCTTTAAAATGTCATGTGTCTTTTGCAGCAGAGCAATGGAATGTTGTTGTTTTTTGTCGATCGCTACGGTTTATCACTTTTGCTCAACAATAGTGATAAACTGTTTTAAAAGAAATGCGACTTCATGTAATTCAATCACGTACTAAGGAATTGTAAATGATGTCTTAAGGACTTTGTGTAGTGATATATGATTTTTTTACTACCCTGGTGGCATGCAGCCAACCACAAATAGTGTTGCCATAATAAATACGTCAATAACCTCACCGCTAAGTGCATTGGCTTTGAAAGATGACAGGTTAGTGTTACGTTTTTTTTTTAATATCTTAAGGTTACCAAAGTGTCAATATAAATATATATTTCGTTCTCGTGTTTTCTGTATCGGTAATTGAACTGTAATGAATTTTTTGGGTTCTTAATAATGGATAGGTTACCTATATTTAGATAAGTTTTTTGCAAAAACAAAGTTAATGCTTTCAAGACACGTTTCGGGCTAATAAGCTTTACAGGTCAATGTAACATACAAACGAGGCAATTGGCTGGTGCAGAGGTAATTTTGTATATTTCCACTTTCGATTTTGACTGCCGGAAGGTCGGGAATTATTGTTTTCTTGTTCAATTTATCATTTTTAAATTGCATCACTGTTTCCGATTATCATCCAAATGTAAAATTGTATTGGTTTTTGTTGTAGAGACTGTTGTTGTACATATTTTATCGTTGTAAGTATTTTACTTCCTGATTATATTATATATATGCACATCGATATCGACGTAGTGTAAAGTAATCGATGTACCTATTCAACAAAATTTAATCACAATGTAAACTAAACGCTAGGCCCTGTGTAGGGGTGGAATATGAACATCAATACAGCGCAGCCCGATAAACAGCGCTTTTCGCAAATTCGACCTTGCAATACGTTTAACATCTTAAAGCTGTGCCGCAACCGTGCATGCAAATCCGTGGGTTGACACCACTGATTCGGAGATCACTGGTGTCGTAAAGGGAAGATCAAATAACAAATAATAGGAGCAAGCTTGTGTCGAAATCGTTTAACTGAAGCATTATAAAAATTAACGCTTGTAGAAAACGCGATACCCCTACGTTCCCAGGCAGAACTTATTATGGTACTTATTTTTGGGCGGGCAGGAATGGTTGCGTGACAGCTATTCGGTTTCCGAGGAATAGCAAAGTAATGCTTAAACTTAGGCGAAACCCATGGGTTGTGAGTTAGAACGTTGGAGGTATGATTGATTTTGAAGCTACGAGCTTAAGCAAATGATGTGTAGAAGCCGAATGGACATCTTTTGTGTTAAAGAAACGAAATGGCGAAAAACCGGAAATCGAGCGGGTTTTTTTGACGCTAACAAGATGTTCTACTACGGTACGGAACAGGGTAGGAAAGGAGTCGGAGTCATCCTTGCTGCAAGCTACCTGGCAGCGTCGTAACCATTTCAAAGACCAATGATCGTTTGATTTTTGATCACAGCAGTGTCGGAAATGAAACCCAAATTGAATACGATTTGTAGCACGTTTCATGAAGCCTCGGTTTAAAAATAAAATTACACAGTGATCCAGGTTAATCGCCTACCCACACCGAGTCTTTCTGACAGAAGTTTTTATGGAGAGGGGGACAAAAAAAAGTAAACAAACAAAATTGTCTGTGAAAAATAAATGGTACGACCTGGACAAAGAGAAAGACAAAGCATGTTGGTAGACAGATGATGCTAAACCTGTGATAAGGATATAAATAAGCGACATTCAAAGCTAATCAAAGTGCCACTGTAATAATTGAGATTAAAAAGCTCGCTTCGAATTGGACTCGAGTACAGACTTTGCAAGAGATTCAAAAAGATAAAGTGTGGCGAATTCAAGCAAAAGTGTGTGGAGGGCCTGTATCGGGAGTTGGAAGAAATATCTTCGTTGTTGCTAATACAAACCAGGCTATACACGCATTGTGACAAACCCGCTTGAATATGGGCACAACCATCTTCAATACCATCCATCAACCATCAGGAGTAGTCGCTCAGAGACGTAGAAATGCTCACGAAATCCGTTTGCAAAAGTTCATCGACATTGCTCAGGGGCTGCTTCTTGTGAATAGCGAAATAATACTACGCAATAGTATTGCGAAGAACTTCTACGCGAAAAATGTCCCCGAATTTATTTTCCAAGAGCTTTTTCAATAACGAAGAAGTACCCAGCATAACTGTCGGGAAAGTTGGAAAGCGGTCAAAAACTCAAAAAAAAAAACGGGTACTAATTGCGGCAAATAACATTGTTATCGGTCGATGCTGGTTTATTGTGGGTTAATTAATCCCATGTGTAATCCAAAGTATAAAGACCATGATAGAAATCATCGTGATTCCTGTAAGGATTTACACATTGTGGCGCTAAGAAAACTACGAGTTCCAGAAACCTATCTACTAAATAAGGGAGTAAAGACAATAGCGGCGTGCCCACCTAGAAAGACTGAGGAGTTCGCAATCAAAGTCGGTGGACACCAGGGAAGCTACTAAAATCTCGTCATATTTATTGCAGTCCTTGATTATGTGCTTGAAGGAAAAGAGACGGACTCCAAAGTGCATAAGTTATTCTTTGCGTGGATGTTTTGGAGGGGAATGTGTATAGCATTAGTCAAAATAAAAAAACACAATACAGTAAACTCTCTCATAAGCGGACACTGACGGTACCAAGAAATTTGTCCGCTTATTAGAGGTGTCCGGTTATAAGCAAAAATATTTCATTGACAACCTTGAAAATAACCTTGAAATAAAACAATTTATTTTAAAATGAAATGCATTTTTTGTGATAAACATTAATTGTAGGTAATAAAAAGAATAATAACAAAAAATAAACAAGAACAAAGCATTTAAAACATACACTTATGCATACACTTACACACAAACCTACGTATTGCGCCACGAGAATTTTAGTCCGATAGTCGACAGACGGCCGCCGGCGCCGCAGCCTACTATGTTTACTTTCTTTACCGTTTTTTTTTTAATTTTTTGCTGGGTATCAATGGCAAAGCGCAAAGAAAAGGAAAAAAAGCAAACAAAATAAAAGACAACGAAGTGTGCCAAATGCGTTTTGTCCGTTTAAGAGAGAGTGAAATTCTATTGCGGTTGTGAAAACTGGTGTCCGCGTCCGGTTATAAAAGAGTTATTTACATTAAAAATTGTGTAGATTATTCCGTTCTTTGAAATTTTTCCGGTTATGGGAGGTGTCCGCTTATGAGGGGTGTCCGTTAGGAGAGAGTACACTGTACTTGTGCTCCCCGTTCTCTGTCCCACTTCGACCTGTTCCAGACATCAATTTGACGGGAAAAGTCATTCCCAAGTGGGAAGCGTAGTAGCCTGTTTGAAGGACATAAACCATGGCGTAAGCGTAGGGTTGATAAAGTGGTGGAAAAACTTAGTCATCTTCTGTAAACGAAAAATTGCCCCTTATGCCTGAAACAGATGTGCAGCAAGGACGCACGCAGTAATGCATGCGGTAACACACATGAAACAGATATGCATAAAGAAATTGACATAATTCAGTATGCTTTTTGCCTGACCTAAATATCACTGAACGAACAAACTAAACTGTAATGTAAAGGCAGGGAGTTTCAGAGAACGAAATGTAAAACCCGAAAATTATACCAATTTGTGCTGTTCTCTACTATCGGTGCAGTATAATTAGAAATAGACACAACTTGCAGCAAGAATTGACATGCTGTCAGCATTGTGCCATTTTTCATACAAAATCATCTTACTGTACGGGTCTTGCTGCCAATTGGTGTGAAAAAAAAATGCAGTACGACCGGCACAGTTGGTACTGCTATTGCTATGTTCAAAAGAGATATCTCACGAACTCAATCAAAAAATCAATATCAATCAGCGTTGCTATACAACCTCGAAACAGAGGCATGCCTTAAAACGTCTGAAATGCATCAGCAACGAAGTGATTGGAAATCCGGGGCCTGTCGGTACTTTCTCAGAACAAAGCGCACGCGAACTAGTAGTGATGCAGTGAAGTGGGAGGGTTATAATGCCCTTTCAGATCATAACGTCGTTAAAGAAAAAGATGAAGATGACGTGGTTTCTAACATACATATACACGAAAACAAAAGCAATTTAACTGATTATTAAAGAATTCTGCTCTACATTTACATTTATTGTTAGTTCGGTGGGGTTAATTGAAAAATCCAATAGTCGTAAGTAAACTTTCAATGGTACTAACAGGCTACTTGTCAGTTCATTGTCAGACACCTTGGTCTCATTTACATGTATTGGGTCAATGGCAATACATAATAGCGTTTCCAAAGCATGTTATACTCAAGAAAAGTAAGTAAAAAACACCGAATGGGAAAATACTCGGTCGTATGTGGAACAAAATTTAAAACAAAAACTCTAGCGCCACCTAAATAAATATGGCATACATTTATCTATTAGCTAACGTTCAATAATGACAAATCAAGTTATCAACAAAGTTGTCCGCGCTTATGTCAAATATTTACTCGAACATGAGGCAAATGACTAATGACAGTTAGACTTGAAATGTTTGTTTAATAATGTTAACAATTTGGGCTATAAGGTGAACCATTTAAAAAATTAACAGATTGTAGTTAATGTTTAGGTTGTAATAGATGATGCATTTTTAATAATTTTAGGGCAAGTAAATATCTCCATAAATATTTTGGGTGCATTTGCGGTAACGAAACATCAGAATACATAGATATCGCTAAGGTTTTACTTGGTCAGTGGTAGTGCGCCTCATTTTTTCGATTTTCTGTTGATTAATGTAAAAATACTGCAGTCCTGCGAATTTCGCGGTCATAATTGCGGGAGAACTGCATTATCGTTTCAAGGGTTTAGTGACACTCTTGTGTTCATTAAAGTAAATCGACAGTCAACATGCCATGTTTTTGTTTTGTTGCCAAATTGCTCGAAAATGACAGGAGAGAAAATTCAAGCAGTACATAATATACTTGAATTTGTATGAATAAGTTTTTTTTTTTTTTTTTTTTTTTTTTAAAGCACTATCAGCTCTGTGTCGTACTTAAGGCAAGCAACTATCACGAGCAGAACTTGCCGGCACAAAAAGTGCCCTCACAGGCTCAGGTGTTAGTAAGAACAAAACAATTAAAAATACAATAATTATGTACCTACAAAATACTAACACAGACACAAAATAATGCAAACAATTTAAGACATTAAAGCATTATTTCGCAAAATATTTTTTAGCTTAATTTTACTAACATGCAAGTCAATCACATGATCATTTAGATTATAGATTCTACTCATGCGACTAATAGGCTCATGCCTCCCATAATTCGTTCTATGATGGGGGCTAAACAATAATTTAACACTGCGTAAATTATGGGCACCACCACGAAAATTAAAGCCAATAGACGACAGCAAGTCAGGTGCATCTATTTGACCGGATATAAGCTGCTGTAAAAAAATTATATCGCTATTAAGCCTTCGTTGAGAAAGGGGTAACATTTGAAGAAGCTTGATACGTTGACTGTAGGGAGGAAGGTTAAATGGATCATCCCATGGAAGTCCTCTAAGTGCAAATCGAATAAATTTATGTTGAATGGCCTCTATTCGATTTGAATGAATGTTGTAGAACGGTGTCCAAACTTGAGAGGCATACTCTAGAATCGGACGGAAAAAACAATTGTACAATGACATAGTAACGTAAGGGTCATTAAATTCTTTGGCCCACCTTTTTACGAAGCCCAGCATAGAATTAGATTTATTAATAATAGAATTAATATGCTTAGCAAAAACTAGTTTGGGGTCGAAATAAACCCCAAGATCCTTAAAATTATCAACATTACAAAGAATATGCTGAGACAGAGAATATTGAAAGGTGGAAGGGATAGTCTTTCTAGAGAATGTCATATGTTGACATTTAGTTGGGTTCAGGGATAAACCGTTTTTATCACACCAATTCGCGAAGCTATTAATGTCAGATTGAAAAAACATTCTGTCTTGCTGACTAGTGATAGATTTATATATTTTCATATCATCAGCGTAGATCAGGATATTACTGTGATTTATACATGCCTTAACATGATTAATGGCAAGTATAAATAAAATTGGTCCGAGATGATTTCCTTGGGGAACTCCAGACTGAGCTGTGAAAGATACAGATAGCGATCCTCTAAATTTCACTTGATAAACCCTTGATCTAAGGTATGAATTAACTTATTTTATGAAACATGGTAGGAAACCAAAAGCCCTGAGCTTAAATTCGATTATTTCATGGGACAGGTGGTCGAAAGACTTAGAGAAGTCAGTGTATATGCAATCCATTTCGCCCTTATTCTCCAAGGCATTAGAACAATCATGCAAGATACTTAATAGATTAGTGACAGTGGATCTGTTTCTTACAAATCCATGCTGTTCATTACAAATTATATTGCGACAAAGAAATATTAGCTTTTCACAAACAATTTGTTCAAAAAGCTTAGGGATACACGAAAGCTTTGAAATGGGCCTATAATTAGTGATATCACCACGTTCGCCTTTTTTAAATACAGGTGTGATAAAAGAACTTTTCCATAGATTAGGGAATTTACCTGTACTAATGGACAATTCAAACAGATACTTAAGATATGGAGCAATTGCATGACTGCATTTTTTAAGAACTATCGGTGCAATGCCATCAGGACCTGATGAATAGTCATTCTTCAGAGAAGAAATAAAAAGTATTTGTTTGACGTTTAAAATATAAAATTGATGATTTTTGGCGGTAGTTGAAAATGAATTTTCAATGTTGTATATTGTTAAATAATTAAATAAAATCCAAAATGTATTTGCTGCTCTCTGACAAAATTGTTTTCATTTCTTCAAATTCTTGACAATCGGTTATGTTAACACATTTATGAACTCGTTTTCGCTAATGCATCACAGCAGCTTTGATTGCGTTCATAAATGTATCAACGAATAGTTGTTGCATGGTTTGGTCAAACAAGTTTGCAATTATGAACTCGGTCCTTATTAAGGGGTATCAAAAGTAAATTACGACATCATGTTTCCCCTTTTCATAATGTAAATCGGGTTGCTGAATCGAAAGAGTTTTCCGGGAAAGTGTTTTCGCAATAGCCACGTGCATTCTGTCAGTTAGCTTGTGATTCAAATTTATTGTAGATAATATATAGGATTAAGGTTTTTTTTCTTCACATCAAAGAAAAATGTTAACAAAAAATGGAGCAAACACAATGCAATGTGTAGGTGTGTTCATCAATCAATCAAATATGATGCATTGAAAAAGCTGTAGTTATATTGTGGTTTCTTTTGCTCGTTCGATCAATAATTTAAATATATGTATTTTTAATTTGCTAGACAATAGTCAAATAACTCCTGTATAACATTGCTGAACTGTATGGGTCTTCTCTTAAACTCTTTTCAGACGTCTCTTGGGAACGACTAGTAAAAAATAACTCTCTGTTCTTGGATTTATAGGTCGAGCCTTTTATTCAGTAGTCGAATGCGTCAATCAATGTTTAATTTCATTTGTATTAGAAATTTAATCGTGGCCGACATTATGACATTTCTCAGTGCAAATAAATTCTTATTTTCTTTAACCACAATGTTATGATCTGCACTAAAGGTGCATTTGCGGGTGGCATTGGTGCGATGGTGGTGTATTCACTAATTGATTGGCAGGTCGTGCGTTCGAATCCCGGCCAAGGCCATGATTTTTATTTGAATTTACATAAATAGAGATCTCCCTAAGCAATTTAGGTGCCACCCGTGGAGAAAAAAAATACTAAGCACCAAAAACTTCTTTCCTATCCTCCTATTCTTTCGAATAGTAAGTAGCATGCAATACAATACTACATTGCTATGTTGCAGCTTACTGTTCAACAAAAAATGCATGCGCTGTGTTTAACACTATAAGGGTACTGTACATATACAGAAACAACAAAGCCCCTTTAGCGTAAGCGAATTATATAAAAAAAAAAAGAAAAAAAAAGGGATCATAACCCTCAGTAGTCCGCTTGTGTCGTTCGCCGGTTCAACCTCGAAACGTGTCAGTAGGCCTCCCGATGAAGTCATGAAGTGTCAACATTTCACTGCACGTCTGTTCCATGTGTGTACCGCTTCCATCGGTTTCATACATACAGCCCTATTATGGCTATCAAATATCAATTATTTGATACTTGATAACATCTATCAATTCATCGATAATTTGGTATTATGAGTATCAATTGATAATTTTTATCCCATTGTGAATGCTAATCAAAATATCATTGAGCATGGGTTCTGTTTTGAAGTTTGACGTTTCTAATTTAAATTTGGTTTTTGGTTTGTTGCTGACGTCTAATTTCGGGAAATAATGTAAGTTGATTTTATCAAACAAAATTCGCTTTTTTCTTAATAATTTTGTGTTGATTTAGGAGTAGAGTAGTAAGCAATAGGAAACAAATCGAAAGATTAATTGAGTTGATGGAAGAAAGTCCGGACCTCGCGAAGGGAATTTCATCAAAGCCAGTCCTTACCAGAAAGTGGGAAGCCGGTGGAACTCAATAGCTTAGGGCCTCAAGAACGGGACTCAACCAAAATAAAAATCCAATAATAATTGCCTATTGCCTTGGAAAAAAATAAGTTACAAGCATGGCATTTATACTATAATAGCCCTTTTTATTGTAATACACATGCCGAAGGTCTTTATTCGGTCCTATTATTTTCACGTGCGTTCCATCTACAGCCCCAACAGCATTTGGGATTCAACTTTTTTTGCACGACGTTCTTCTTCCTGGCTGTAATTAAATCGGATCCATTTCGAACAAATGCACCTTTCCAAAACGCTAAACAATTCACTAAGTTGGTAGCTCCCTTGAGCAAAGAATTTTAAAACTGCTGCTAGTTTTAGTGTATTTGGGATGGCTTGCTGATTTTTATCGGTTTTAGTTTATCCTCAATATCGTTCAACACTTCTATGAAGGCTTGTTTCAAAAGTCGGAAGTTCTGTACGAATCTGGAACCGAATCACATCAAGTGAAAAAAATAAATACTATTAACTGCTTACATATGTTCGTCCAAATCCATTGGGTTCGAAGCATCCCTTAAAGTCCTGCGTATGATAGCTTGTTCGCGAACACGTACTTCATCATAATCCCCTTCAAAAAATAACTCTACCGATGACATTTCGGTCTAAAGTCGTTTTTTTAAACAAAAAATAGGAAATAAATTTTATGATTTGATGTTAATAGAAATTTTTAACCGCGCGAATATTTTATACGTATCAACAAGAAATTTGTGGTTGATAGAATATTTGATGAATATCAAATTTTTTGACAACCATAATACCAAGTTTATCGATAAAACTATTCACAATAGATCATAAATCTAATACAATTCACATTTCATCAAAAAATTTAATAGGTTGATAACCATAATACCGATTCATTATTTTTTTGATACGAATCAATTATTATCAAATATCGTGTTGATATTTGATAGCCATAATACGGCTGATAGTCTCCTGCAGTTAAATGCATTTACCTTCGAAGAAATATTCAATTCGGTTTTGCTTCAATAAAAAAGAAGACTTGACATTTTTATCTTGACAATGATAGTTCTGTACAATTTATCGGTAAACTTACATATGGTTTTGAATTGGTTTTTGTATTTTTAAGTATTTTTCCTTCAACTGACTTCATTTATTTAACAAAGTTTTAATGATACATTTTGGAACGTGTTTTACTCTTTACAGCGAGAAATGTTAACTAGTAATGCAGCAAACACAATGCAATGTGTAGGTGTGTTCATCAATCAATCACAGACACTGTAGTAAAAATGCAGTCAATGTTGGATTTTTTTTCGCACGTGCTTGCAATAATGTAAATACATTTGCATTTTACTGGGCAATAATTTATTAACTAATTAAAATGTTATACAGGATTTTGCGATCTATGCTTACTTAATAAATTTAATATATCCTTCACCTTGACTGGGTTTCAATTGTACAATGCAACAACGTGCTAATGAGAACTTAGGTCAACTTTTTTTAGAAATGAATAAAAGGAAAAAAGAGTTACATTTTTTTATGGGTATTTACAACAATGAAATTCATTCATGGTCTATAAATTATTTATTACTTTGACTTGTGACTGACCTTGATTGAACATTAACCGTACTCATTTTAGTGAAATTCGGGGGAAAATGAAATGATGTTGCTATAAATTGTTCACGTACGTACATATATATACGGTAAAACCATGCTTAAAATGTATTTATTGTAAAACTTTGTTAAATTATTTTTGAAATAAAGTAAAGCACTACTATCTATCTATCCACACACATACATACTTCTTCTTAAAAACGTTAGAAAAACATATTCTGAACCTTCTAATTTTAAAATACATATGTTGTAAATTATGATTTTCGTTTTCGGACCAATTAAAATAACTTACCCGTTGCTTGGAAGTTAAGAAAACTACAATTTTTTTTAAGAACAAAAATACTTCGGTTTGAAAAATCTTTTTTGTGGAGAAACAGACAAGCGTGCTTACTGTTTTCTTCTCTTAACACACTCTGACTCTCACCACAGTCAAGAATATCACTGCAGCCTTTGATCGGCTTCACGAAAAAATTGATCCTAAACCGAGTGGCTGCCGATGTTTATTGAGCACGCCACAGGCGAACCAGTAGGGATGCAGTAAGTAAAGTGGGAGGGTTATGTCCCCTTAAATCCTTCCTGCAGAATTTTGTCCCTTTATTCCTTTATATGAAGTAAGCTTGTATAGTATAAATTGCTGTTGTATTTTATATTCAAGTTGAAAAATCAGCGTATATTCGATTGCAAAAAACCTACCTGTGTTTTTAGCAATATATATAGTAGCATATGTATATTTTATTATATTTAAACATTCAATTTAGCATCAGATATGACAATATTTTGTTTATCTTTTCAGAAATCCAAATTGGTGGAAGCGACGTTCAACCCTCGAAAGATGTCTCACACTGCTTTGCGTATTTGCTGTGGTGACTATTGTTGGCCTGGTCATAGGTTTAGTTTCAGTTATTTTATCAAATCAAATGAGCAAAGGTAAAACGTTCATATGACACTTAACCCAGTATAAACATCGCAAATTTAATTACAGAGTCTCCTAACGTTGCGGAGGCATTGCACGTTCCAGAAATGCCAATTTTAGATAATAATGTCCATCCTGCTGCCAAGCATCAAGATGATGTATGCCTATCACACGAATGTATTCACACCGCTTCGAATATTCTGAATGCCATGGATCCAACTGTTGAACCATGCGATGATTTCTACCAATTCTCTTGTGGTAACTTTTTGCGAACTCAAACTATTCCCGAAGATAAGGTGGCAGTGAATACTTTCTCGGTGATCAACGATAAACTGCAGGAACAATTAAAGTCTCTGATTGAAGAAAAAAGAGCAGACAGTTCGCCAAAACACTTTCGATTGCCCAATGAGCTGTACAAAGCTTGCATGAATAAAAGTAATAAGCAACTCGTCACTCTTTAGCATTAAGCTCTTTCCTAATAATACCTTCATTTCAGCTTTAATTGAAGAACTTGGATCGAATCCAATTAGTGAAATTTCCAACTCTCTTGGTGGATGGCCAGTTATTAAGGGCGCATCATGGAATGAGGACAATACATGGACATGGCAGGAAACTGTCAAGAAATTCCGTCAGCTTGGCTTCAGTATGGATTATATTTTAGACTTTTCTATAGGTGTTGATCTGAAGAACTCTACGAAGCGAATTATTGATGTAAGAGCAGTTATATCTTTGAAATATTTTGTCTTTGACCGTTAATTTTTCTAACAGATTGATCAATCAGCAATTGGACTTAGTCGAGAATACCTGGTAAAGGGGTTGAATGACACACTTGTAACCGCTTATTTTAATTACATGACAGATATGGCGGTACTCTTTGGTGCCAAAAAGGAGGTCGCTTTAAAGGAACTTGGAGAATCTCTTCAATTTGAAATGGATTTGGCAAACGTAAACATTTTTAAATTTTATAGTTTTACAGCTTCGAAGAGTTTTTTATATTTACTTAGATTTCCTGGCCAAATGAAAAGCGTCGCAATTCTACTGCCTTGTACAATCTTAGATCAGTTGCCCAACTTCAAGCCAGCTACCCTTATGTCAACTGGAAATATTATATTAACACGCTCCTACCAGAGGGATTACAAATTGAGGAAGATGAGCCTATCAATGTTTCGGTACCAAGTTTCTTTGAAGATCTCGGACCACTGTTGGCCAAAACTCCAAATCGTGTCATTGCCAATTACATGATGTGGAGAATTCATTCATTTTCGATTTCATTTTTATCAGAGGAGTTTAGGAAACGTCAGCTGCAGTATGCCACTGCACTTTCGGGCAGACAAGAACAAGAAGCTCGTTGGAAGGAGTGCGTAGACATCAGCAGTGGAAGGTAGGTTTTTGTAATAATTTGTTTGCACGACTACAATGTACGTTTTGTGTGTATACTAACACATTCAGCATACAGTGTCGATATGTCAACTAAAAATATCTTTAAATGTGTCTGGTGGTGTCATCCTAAGTTTGTACGATATAATCGAAGAAGCTGAAAGCCAAAGTGGCTGAGGCAGAAAAAAAGAGGCTGTCAATTTTAAAAGCTATCATTTACCCCGTCGATGGATAAAAAAGAACTGAATCTGGAGCTCTAGGAGCTCTAGACAGTTGGCGGACAACTATCGCAAATTCATTTCATGATTGTATAATAAATATTTACATCCGGTCCAAACTATCAATATGTTTCAAGTGTTTTAAGTACTCAGCTCGAGCGAAACCAAATTTTAGATGCTCTCCAAAAGTTAGCTGAAATCGTAGCTTAACTTTGACAGAAGAAAGATAAACGGTCCAACGACCGTCGTAGCTGGAAATCAATTTCAAAGGGGTATATAGCTGAAGATAATTTCGCATTTTCCTATTAAAAGCCCGGTAAATCCCGTAGTGCCTTTTTAGCCAGTCACTTGCAGAAACTATGAAAATCTTGGAAAAAATTGTGCCTAAGTTCTGCCAGATACGGTACAGTCTGAAACAAAAATTTAATTGTTCAGCTGGAACTGGTTTTTTTAAAAATCATTTTGTATTGGAATTGAAAATAAACTTAAGCTCCGTACTAAGGCTTGTGCTTTAAAAAAATTAGCTGCAAAACAATTTTTGAATGAGCAAAATGTAGCAGTAAAAATATGTCATCTGTCAAAAATGAAGGAGCACTATTTCCATACATAAATTTAGTTGCATTTGCATTACAAAATTATTTTCAGTGTTAAATTCTATTGAAAGTAATTCACTTTAACCCTAGAACGATAACCTGGATAAATTTCATATCTTGAAATTATTAGTTGTCTCGCTTAAACCGATGCGCATATTTGATTTTATCGCAAAGAGCTTCCATTAAGTGGTTGTTTCATTGAGGTGACCCACGGTTGAATTGAGATGTCTCGAGCTGTAATATGTCGAAAAGACAACTGTAATGAAATGACATATTAGTTTGCTTTATCGCATAACAAAGGAAGTACAAATTTGATTTAAGAGGACTACGTTTCATATACAAAAATATAAACCTATATTATAAGCAAAACATAGGGAAAGGCTACAGTCCGCTTGGGCGAGCTGTTGGATACACTTTTCCTAAGCCTATCCCTCATAAAGTGGGCCTGGCAAAAATCTAAGAATGGGTGAATTGTTAAGAAGGAACTACATATTTAACATACACCATTTAAATGACTTTATAGAAAAATTAAGTTTTTTTTTGTAAAAAAAAAACGCCATTTAAAAGTGGCCATGCTCAAAACTTTATATAAAGGAATTGTTAAAAACCACTTTATCTACATACTTTGCGAAGAATACGACTTTCATTTCGAATGAATTCTTCAATAAAAGGTGTTTTTTTTTAAACTGTCGGCGTGTCAGTGGGCCCAGGAGAGCTCCTAATTTCAGCTTTCTAGCTCAAACTTTGATTTTTGAAAAAAAAATTGTTTTTTTACTGTGAGCGTGGGCGGATTTTAAAATTTCTTGCGCTTGATCACAAATATAGAAACCTGAAGGGGTCTACGGGCAATATTAAGGTATGTTACAAGCTATGAGTCAAAATTAAAATACCCTTAGAATAGGATATGAAAAGAAAATATAGCCGATTTTTCTGTTATGCGTAAATTCAACGTGTAAAAAATGTTTTTTTCTAGGGTTCAGGCGTTCGAAAATAAACCAGGATTAAAGTGAGTTAGTGATAAAATGCGTTACAATACATGAATGCACTATTAGTTATTAGTCAGACTATACACTATCCCGTGGGATAACGCTTAAAGTTGTTTCCACTGCCCCACCTTTTGTGAAGTCTGGCAAACATCTAACAGTTTCTATTTTCATAAGAAACTTTTCAAATTTGCCGTAAGAAGACGCCTTAAATCGTAGGTCCCTTCCACTTCGTACACGCAAATGGTTGAAGAAGGTAGAATGAAGAACCTGGATGGGTTGTATTGTACATTATTTTACCATCGCGTCGGATAAATATTTTCAGTTGTTTCAAACGGGTAGTTTTTTTTTTGTATGTTACATTTTTGTATGGAAATGCTTTTCAGATATCCCAGTTTTTTACTTAAGCTGGTTTAAATAAAGCGGATTAGTTTGTATAAAATGTGGAGCTAAAAACACGGGGGCAAAATTATTATTTTAAATAAGCGGGAGTTTCAGTTTAACTCTGGTTTAAATCACGCGCGCCGGGGTCAAATAATAACTAATTATTTTTATTCACTGCGAACGCTTGACAAATAAATTATCATGAGAAGCTTCTTAAGTTTGCCGTTCGGATTCGACTGAAAATTTTAGATCTATATTTTAGGACCTAATTAGGACGTTAATGGAAATAATGGAAATTTAATTAATGGGCACGAGCAATTCGCAAGGAACCAACGAGTCCCTTCTAGTTAATCCTTTATGATCAGACGTTTTGGTCACGGTGAATATCAGCTGTGCACTGAAAATTACCTCATCGAGCAATCGAAAGAAATTAACCCTACAGAAGTCAAAACTATCTGATGCGTTTTGCTTCAACTTGAACTTGCCCAATATGTATAATCTGCAACAAAGCGAAAATGAGATACGTCTGTGCAGTGTTATTGGCACGATACTCCGGTAAACACCACATGAAACGAAACACGGTACAAGTGTTATTCCATCCTGGTAAATTATAAAAAAATATGTAGTGAATACATTTTATATAACTGGAAAAAAGGTATCACGGTAAGTTTTGCAAGTTTGCAAACTTCAACGAAACACGCATCAAAAAACTGCTGATGCTTTCATACCATCAGCTTTTGCTGTATTGCGACCAATGTTCGTCATTGAAGAGTCGATGCCAACGTTAACGTTTTCGAATTAAACCAAGACTAAGACTATTTTTGCTAACGTTTACACCTCAGTTACGCGAGTCTCCAAAAATGAAAGTGATGTTTTTCCAATGCAGCTAAATGTTTCCGTTAAGAATGTATGATTCATGATCACATCAATGACGGCTATTTCTGCCATGCTCGTGTTCTCAAACACAAACTATTATACATATATTTCATGAAATAAAGAATCTATTATTATTATTATTATTATCAATGAAGAATGCTCGAATTTTAATTTTAGAAATTAAGGGCGCTTTATATAAGATTAGAAAATGTAGTTACAAACTAGCTGAAAATAAGTACCTCATAAAAGATGCTAACCACTTTATGCAATTTTGTATTCTAATATTCATGTCCTTTTTCAGTGATTCATTTTTATATGTTTTCTCAATTTTGTGCATATTATCCCATCAGTAAGCATGAACAGCAGCATCATATTATGTCAACCGATTTCGTTATCATTTTCTGTGTTTTTTGTTTCCTAGATACCGAAAACTCTTTCTTCACTCAAAACTTCAGAACCCAGTTTTCATTTTGGGAGTTAAAAATCCAACTCATAGAATCCGTCGCATCCGTTACATCGATGTTTTCAACTGACAGCTGGATAGAATACACGCCTGCTTATGGAAGGTGACACAAGAGACCCACAAGCAACGGATAAAGTACGTTAGTTTTCTATTTTTTTCCGTTGAAAGTTTTCACAAAGTTGCACATGCGTTCAATATAAAGCGCATTCATAGATGGAAAACATGGAAAGAATGACAGAAAAACTGTCATCGCCTTTCGCTTATATTACCCTTTCGTACTGCATGAAACAAAAGTAGTACCATAGTACTTGTGCAGAGAAACCGTGCGGAATTGAGAAACTGTAGGCTGCCAGCGTATGCAATGACTATTATGAGACTGTTCGTTCCGTTAAACACGTCTACGCAACAGATGCGACGGATTCTATGGGTGAAGCCTTTTTATCGATGTTGCACAACAGGGTCAGAAGTACACTCGCTCAAATTCGATCAAAAATATGTGTTCATTTAACATAGGAGACTCAATAAGAAAATGCACGCTTACCATAAATTACTGAAAAAAAAAGAAATTCCATCAAACTGGGATTTTCACTAAATTAAAATAAATTTGAATAACATCTTATTCTGTATATACTTCTTACAGTGACAGCAACATTGAATATCCTGAAGAGTGCGACGATTATGGGTAAAAACAAACAAACCTTTCTATGCTTTGTTATATAAATCAACAACATTGAGTTAAAATTGCTGCAGAATTAAATGGCCAATAGATCAAAAATATTCCATTACATTAGAATATGTCTCATACATTTATCATTGTTTATCCCTTACCCGAGAGGAGCTCTAGCCTTCCGACGTAAACAAATTTCAAGTAGCTGCCATCTCAAATGATTACCATTTTGTGACTTAAACAATTCATTTTAAACAAATGCCAGCTCCTTACTAATGATAGTTTTAGAGCTAAATGTGTATCAAATGAAATCACAATAGGTCACGATTGTGAATTTGTCAGCAGAACACCAAATGCCAAACTAAATCCAAAACCGTTTTATCTTACAGCTTGGCGATTTCAGTTGGATCACTCTACGTTCGCAAGTATTTTAGGGAAGATGCCAAACACATTGCATTGGAAATGGTGAACGACATTAAGAACATTTTCGGTGGCATTCTTCGACGTGTCGACTGGATGGATGAACAAACCAGAAAGGCAGCTCTGGAAAAATTGGGCTCTATGACAACACATATCGGTTATCCCGATGAGATTATCGATGATGTCAAACTGGGACAATACTATGAAAATCTGGATATCGATTCTAGCAAATATTTTGAATCATTCCTGAAGATGAATGTATTCGGAACGGATAAATCGTTTAATAAACTGCGTTTGCCTGTGAACAAAACTGATTGGATTCGTCACGCTAGACCAGCAGTTGTTAATGCATTCTATTCAGCGCTGGAAAACAGCATACGTAAGTAGCGAATAATTCCGGTTATTAATTATTTAGTGTGACGCCAAAAATATATGATTGTTGTTGCGGTTATAACCGGAAAAAGCTAATTTTAAATGAATTACAAACAGTATACAATTTGTACATAGTTTATTTTATATTTTGTATGATAATAATCGGTGGATGGTAGCATTGAATTAGTGGTCAATACCCTCGGTAATCTTTTCAAAATTATTGAAAAAAATGGCATTGGAATGTGTAATTGACTTTAGCGGATGGGAACTTGCGGGTGCTACTGTAATTAAACCTATTGTTGTTTCGAGCAAGGCAATCTAAGAATATTTTTGTTGGCTACAATTTTGGCCTGTTTATAAATAATACGTGTCAGTTTCTGGGGCAAAAAAAGATGAAGACATTTAGAACTTTGACGGACTCCTGCGATTATAAAGAATTTCGCGACGAGCATTAATTTAGTCAATCAAAACTTTCCCATATTTAAATCGTTACTAATTCCACTTAAAACTGATCTTCTTCAGAATTCCCCGCTGGCATCCTGCAAGGACAATTTTTCCATGCTCAACGTCCTAAATACATGAATTACGGCGCCATCGGTTACGTAATTGGTCATGAAATCACTCATGGCTTCGATGATCAGGGAAGACAATTCGATTTGAATGGCAACTTGATCGACTGGTGGCAAGAAGACACCAAAGTCGCATACCTGACCAAAGCCAAATGTATTATTGAGCAATACGGAAACTACACTGAACGATCAACAGGATTGAATGTAAGCTTCTTCCGAAAGCATTTGAACAAAAATCCATACGATATTTTCTCCTTTTTAGTTGAATGGAATCAATACTCAAGGCGAGAATATTGCCGACAACGGTGGTATCAAAGAATCTTATATCGCTTATAGAAGATGGGCTGATAAATATGGTCCCGAGCCAAAGCTTCCCGGCTTAGATTTCGCACCAGAGCAGATGTTCTGGATTTCAGCAGCACAAACTTGGTGTGCTAAACAAAGGAAAGGTAACAAAATCTAGGTCTTCAATAAGTGCGACAAATAATACGTTTTTTTTGCTTTCAGAGTCCCTCAAAATGCGCATAACTACCGGAGTACATTCACCATCCGAGTTCCGAGTCTTAGGACCCCTGAGTAATATGAAAGATTTTGCCAAAGATTTCCAATGTCCAGAAGGGTCTCCCATGAATCCCGTGCACAAGTGTGAAGTTTGGTAGACAATGCCAATGTATTACGTTTCATTTTAATGCGAGCTTAGATTTATTTTTTTCTTATTAACTTATTTTATAAATAATTGTAAATACTTATTTTGTAAATAATTTAATTATATACAACATACACACAAATAAATAGAAGGAACAAAATATAATTTTAAAAATATTGATCTGGTTTTTATTTTTATGAAAATAAAGTGCAAGACTGAGTGGTACGGAACTTTCACTCGTTTCGAATCATATTTTCTCATTAGCCATTTTCTATACTCGTTGAACTAGCACAAAAAGTATGGTAATAATGTGTAGATTATGTTATGTAGATAGCTATACCTATTTGATTTAACTTGGTTGCGATAAAGAACGCATTTTTATTTGCACTTCCAATTGCACCTCGTGAATAATCTGTGTTGATTATCTACACTTTAAAAGGTAGCTAATAGTTGTTGATCCGTGTAGAGTTTTTTCTTCTTTGGGTTGTTTTTTTCAGCAATATACCTTGTTTATATTACATTTGTTTTTTTTTTTTTTTTTTTAAATACACTATCATCTCTGTGTCGTGGAGTGCATAAAGCAAGCAACTATCACGAGCAGAAATTGCCGGCACACAAAGTGCTCTCACAGGCTCATCATTTAGTGCAGGTGTTAGTAAGGACAAAACAATTAAAAATACAATAATTATGTACCTACAAAATACTAACACAGACACAAAATAATGCAAACAATTTAAGACATTAAAGCATTATTACGCAGAATATTTTTTAGCTGTATTTTACTAACATGCAAGTCAATCACATGATCATTTAGATTATAGATTCTACTCATGCGACTAATAGGCTCATGCTTCCCATAATTCGTTCTACGATGGGGACTAAACAATAATTCAACACTGCGCAAATTATGGGCACCACCACGAAAATTAAAGCCAATTGACGACAGCAAGTCAGGTGCATCTATTTGACCGGATATAAGCTGCTGTAAAAAAAATGATATCGCTGTTAAGCCTTCGTTGAGAAAGGGGTAACATTTGAAGAAGCTTGATACGTTGACTGTAGGGAGGAAGGTTAAATGGATCATCCCATGGGAGTCCTCTAAGTGCAAATCGAATAAATTTACGTTGAATGGCCTCTATTCGATTTGAATGAATGTTGTAGAACGGTGTCCAAACTTGAGAGGCATACTCTAGAATCGGACGGACGAAACAATTGTACAATGACATAGAAACGTAAGAGTCATTAAATTCTTTGGCCCACCTTTTTACGAAGCCCAGCATAGAATTAGATTTATTAATAATAGAATTAATGTGCTTAGCAAAAACCAGTTTGGGGTCGAAATAAACCCCAAGATCCTTAAAATTATCAACATTACAAAGAATATGTTGAGACAGAGAATATTGAAAGGAGCGAAGGGATATTCTTTCTAGAGAATGTCATATGTTGACATTTAGTTGGATTCAGCGATAAACCGTTTTTATCACACTAATTTGCGAAGCTATTAATATCAGATTGAAGAAACATTCAGTCTTGCTGACTAGTGATAGATTTATATATTTTCATATCATCAGCGTAGATCAGGATATTACTGTGATTTATACATGCCTTAACATGATTAATGGCAAGTATAAATAAAATTGGTCCGAGGTGACTTCCTTGGGGAACTCCAGACTGAGCTGTGAAAGATACAGATAGCGATCCTCTAAATTTCACTTGATAAACCCTTGATCTAAGGTTTGAGTTAAGGCATTGGAACAATCATGCAAGAAACTTTTAGTGACAGTGGATCTGTTTCTTACAAATCCATGCTGTTCATTACAAATTATATTGCGACAAAGAAATATTAGCTTTTCACAAACAATTTGTTCAAAAAGCTTAGGAATACACGAAAGCTTTGAAATGGGCCTATAATTAGTGATATCACCACGTTCGCCTTTTTTAAATACAGGTGTGATAAAAGCACTTTTATATAGATTAGGGAATTTACCTGTACTAATGGACAATTCAAAAATATACTTAAGATATGGAGCAATTGCATGACTGCATTTTTTAAGAACAATCGGTGCAATGCCATCAGGACCTGATGAATAGTCATTCTTCAGAGAAGAAATACATTTTAAAATTGTTTCCAAATCGAATGAGATTTTTTTTTTTTTTTAAGTTCTGGCTCGCCAAGGCGATTAAATATGCGGCACTTCGACCTAAAAAGATCTTTTGTGCCGTGTGGGCCAGAAAAATTTAAACTAGTAGAGTTTCCACTTTCCGTGTAAAGCGGACAATTCTACTAGTAGAAGAATTCTTTATGTCCTCGGGGCACATTAGTTCCCTGAAAAAGATCTTCTTTCTAATTCCGTTTAGGGCCGGACATTCACATAAAATGTGTTCAGCTGACTCGTCCTCTTCAAGACAGAGTCGGCACTCAGGAGAGTCTACTATTTTCATTTTGTGTAGATGATATCTTAAACCATGGTGGCCAGTAAGGTAACCTACTAAGTTTTTGATATCATGCCTGCTTAGGTTTAGGCATCGAATGAGATACTACTAAAACTTATTTAAATCATTAAAAGATAAACATTTGCGAATGGGTAAGTTAAAAACATATCCTCAAATTTTATTTTAATCCTTTCAGCAGCGGCCAGAAATATGTTATAAAAGCAAAGCGTATTTTATAGGGCTATAACGTATGGTGCACAATACACATAATGGTATTCATTATTATGTAAATGGTTTTAGGAAATGATGCTTGCCAACACTGATCAAAATTTTAAGACTGCAAAAATAAACCCAATGGTACCTATATGTGAGTTACAAAACAAATGGCGCACCTCTGATGTGCTTTTTTCCTTAGGCTGAAGTATGCTCGTCGGTGGCAGAGGGTTGACCCCAAAGAAACACGTTAATTTTGGGTCGGAACACAATATTTTCCGTTGTTATAATTCACAAATAAATCTTACAACTATTGCAATACATACAAGCTATGGTTATTAATGACTTCGATCTGGCTTAACACCTTTTATACGTAATAGAACCAAAATCTATGTGTACGAAAGGGAAACGACTAATGATTTTAAGGCCACATCTGGTAAGCTGGACGTCACCTTCACGATACCTTCCTTCTGAATCTCTGTGGCGGTCTGGACAACGCTTTACAGTACCTTTATGAGGAATTCTAGTCAGCGAGCCGGATTTCTCAATAGCGTCATTCTTCTTAGAGGTACTAGTCAACGGCCGCCGCATCTTAAATGTACTCAGCGGGCCGGATAGATTTCAGCGCCCTTCTTTTTTTAGAGCTAGTAAGCGGGACAAATTAATGGCACTGTACTCCCAACGCTGGGCCGTGGTTCTGGGTGTGAGGTTCAACCTTGATTCTACGGTTGCTTAAATTGAGTCAACACGACCTTCCTTCTACGTGCTATTTAGTGCATCAGATTGCTCAACAGCGTCCTACGTCCTAGTTTCTAGTCGGTGGATCAGACCCAATTACAAACAAATTCTATCAAATAAATTCTCAAATATTCAATAGGTCGAACGGTAGGGATGCAGTGCAGTGGAATGGTTGTGATACCTGTAGTCCTAATCACGGCCTCATCGTTAATAAAAAAGAAGAAAAAAACAAAAAAATAATGTGTTCCATTCCACTTTTACTGGGAAGTACAAAATAGTAATATGCTAATCCGAAAACAACAAGTCTTTTGTGTAGAATAGTAAGCTGCAAAATCAAACTCAATAAATACTTTCAACGCACCTAAGGATATGCAACGTTCTGCATAAATCTTAAATTGCACAGTTTGAGATTCTTGGCATACAAAATTTGAGAGTGCATACTTAAGTGGGTTCATGATTACTGATCCTATAAAATGCGAGATAAAATGTCAAAGAATGATAAAAACGTTAATGTCGTGTGTCATTTGCGTTAAGACTTTGGCTTCATTTTAATAAGTGTAGGCAAGAGAAAAAAAGAGAAAACAATTTGTAAGAGCTGCCGGTGGTAGGGTTATAATTTGTTACACATATACATGTATTCATTTTAAAACAAGGCAACGAGTTCAGTTGCTCTTGAATATTAAACCTGGTCGGACGTGTTGGTTTTAGAGTAATAAAGTCAGTATTTAAATTAACAGTGTTTGTGCGTTTTATTCCGGCGTTTTCCCCAAGGAGTGCCTTACAATTTCAGAAGTGGGATTACCACACAAAAAGAAAAAAAAAACAACCCCTTTGTATTGTGAGTGATCAAAATCAAATTGTATTGTGAGTGATCAAAATCAAATTTTTTTTAAAAAAAAAGAAGAAAGAAAAAAGGAAACAATAATAATAAAGAAAAGTGATTTAGAGTTAAAAGAAAGAAAAGTGATTTATAGTTAAAAGAAAGAAAAGCATTTAGAAACAAATAATTTAAAGTGGTCAAATAAAAAGAAAGATGGCAGACATCGAAAAATTCAAAAAATTCACGGCGTCGCAACTGAAAACGTGGCTGGGGAAACTAAATAAAAAAACAACCGGGAATAAGAGCGAGTTGCTTTTACGGTTACTCTCCATCCCTGAAGTGGAACGAGGCACGCCGTACGAGTACACACAAGAGGATGACGACTCAGACAACTACGAGGACAGTATTAGTGTCACACCCGGCCAAGCAGATGAGATGGAAGACAACGACAGCTGCAGTAATGATGAACGAGACAACAATGAAGTAGAAGATGACATTAATGATGAACAGCAAACTATAAAGAAAAAGAGTGGCGAGAAAAAGATCGACGGTAAAATGAGTGATAACAAGAAAAAGAGTGAAACAAAAGTGAATGAGTGGCAGTGGACACTATTGAAAAGAGAATTGGAAGTGATGAAGAAAGAACTGAAGATAAAAGAAAAAGAAAATGAGTGGCTGAGGAAAGAAAATGAGTGGATGCAAAAAGGTCAAGCAAAAGAAAGTGACAAAAACGGAAAAGTAAATTATAACGAAATAAAAGAGCTGGTATGCCAATTCTATGGCAACGGCGATGCATACCAACACTTTGAGAAACAATTAAAAAACGTGCAGCAAACCTACGATTTAAATGATGGAAATATGCGAATACTTATATCAACACGACTGAGGGAGAGAGCGCTACGTTGGTTTCACTCAAGGGATGATTTAACTATAGTCCCCTTCGAAACCTTATTGGAAGAAATGAGGGATGTTTTTGACGATCGTCCGAGTAAATTGATCCTGAAACGCCAATTTGAAGCGAAGAAATGGCTACCCACCGAGACGTTCCAAGAATACTACCAGGAAAAAATCATTTTGGGAAGCCAGCTGGCCATCGACGAAGATGAAATGGTAGACCATCTAATTGAAGGCATCCCTGACAGAACATTGGCGTCAAATGCAAAAATGCAGTGCTTCCCAAATAAACATCGGTTGTTGGAGGCGTTCAAGACGGTAAAGTTAGCATCGACATCTACCAAGGCAGTACCGTCAACATCCGGTCAAGGGGCATCTGGCGAATACAGGACGCAACCGATACGCTGTTTCAACTGCAACAGCTTAGGACACATGGCAGGTGAATGCCGCAAGCCCAAACGACTGCCAGGAGCTTGCCACGTATGCGCTGAGATGGGCCATTTTGCAGCAGAGTGCCCTAAACGTAAAACGAGGGTTGTACACCATTTTGATCATCACGACGACAACGAAGAGGAATACGTAAGAATATTATCTTTTGATTTTAGATTATATAATTTAACTTATAAAATATTATTAGGATCGTTACTAGACACCGGCAGCCCAATAAGTATAATAAGAGAGCAGTTTGTTCCTAATGAATTCATAATAAACTCGAACTGTAGTATAAATATTATGGGCATAAATAAAAGTTCGTTAATAATAAAAGGATTGGTTGAAAGTTGTATTTGTTTTAAAGAAAAGGAAATTAAATTAAAAATGTATGTAGCAAATAATGACACTATGCAGCTTGCAGTTGTATTAGGTAGAGATTTTTTGGAAAAAGCGAACTTAATATTGGTTGAAAAAAAGGAAACCATAAAACATATGGAAAATACAAATGAAGATTTGAATGAAAATGAGTGTGAGCTAATGAACATAGAGATGGAAGAAAATGAAGATGAAGTCAATTTGCCGGTTGAATTACATTATAAAACGAAAGAAGTTTTCTTAGTTATGTTTAAAAAATTTAAGTCGTACAAGCGTCCCGAATGGCCTGAGACTAACTTTCAAATGAAATTAAGGTTGACGAATGAAAAGCCCTTCCATTGCCCCCCTAGAAGGTTGTCTTATTTAGAAAAGGCTCAGGTTCAAAGTATTTTAGAAGAGTTGTTACAAACAGGAGTGATTAGGATTAGCAAATCTGAATATGCATCTCCTATAGTGTTGGTAAAAAAGAAGACAGGTGATATTCGACTATGCATTGATTTCCGAACTCTTAATAAAGTAACAATGAAGGACAATTATCCTCTACCTTTAGATTTGTTGGACAGGTTAGCTAATAAAAAGATATTTTCGCTTTTAGATCTGAAAAGCGCGTTTTATCATGTAGAAATGGAGGAAGAATCAATTAAATATACTTCTTTCGTGACCCCGCTGGGGCAGTACGAATTCTTAAAGATGCCTTTTGGACTACGAAATGCCCCTTCGACATTCCAGCGATTCATTAATGAGGTGTTTGAAGATCTTGTTCACTCTGGCAAAATCGCAATATACTTGGATGATATAATGATAGCCACTGAGACAATCGAAGAACATCTAAGTATATTAGAAGAAGTCTTCAAAAAATTGGTAAGGAACAAATTGGAGTTGAGACAAGACAAATGCCGATTTCTACAGTCAGAAATTCAGTATTTAGGTTACACAATAACAAAGGAAGGCATACGACCGGATGGAAAAGGTATTGATTCTGTAAGGAATTTTCCAATACCACAAAGTGTTAAAGAAGTCCACAGCTTTCTAGGGCTGTGTTCGTATTTTAGGAGATTTATAAAAGGATTTTCCTTGTTAGCAGAACCCTTGTATAAACTTATTCGGAAAAATACCATATTTAAATTTGAGGCAAACGAACTGAAAGCTTTTGAAGTTTTACAAGAAAAATTGATAGAGTCACCCATATTGGCAATTTATGATCCGCGGGATGAAACAGAGTTACACTGTGATGCTAGTTCGTTGGGATTCGGAGCAATCCTCTTGCAGAAAAAGAAAGATGGGAGATTCCATACAATCTTTTACTTTTCGAAACGAACGACAGACTGCGAATCTAAATACCATAGCTTTGAGTTGGAAACTCTAGCAATTATATACGCGCTTAAGCGGTTTAGAATTTATTTGCATGGGTTAAAATTTAAGATTGTCACAGATTGTAATTCTCTGACACTCACATTGAATAAAAGAGAGATAAATCCTAGAATTGCCAGATGGGCTCTCGAGTTACAGAACTTTGACTTTGTTTTGGAACATAGGAATGGGACTAAGATGCAGCATGTTGATGCCCTTAGTCGCACCACCAATTTATTGGTCCTTGAAAGCAACACTTTTGAGCAAACCTTGTCGATCTGCCAAAACAAGGACGAAGGAATACAGAAGATTAAAGAGAAATTACAAAATTAAGAGGATAGTATGTATGAATTACGGAATGGTCTAGTGTATAGAAAATTAGGACAGAATATTCTTTTTTTTTGTACCTAACAGATTGGAAAGGAATATCTTACAAAAGTATCATGATGAAATGGGACATGTCGGAAGTGAAAAAGTATTAGAAGCTATAATGAAGTCATACTGGTTTCCTAAAATGAGACACAAGATTCGGGATCACATCAGTAACTGCCTGAAGTGTATTGTATTCTCAGCCAAGGTTGGCAAACATGAGGGATTGTTGCATAACATCCCGAAAGGCGATGTGCCTTTCGATACTATTCATGTTGATCATTTTGGACCAATATGTTTAAAACAATCAAAGAAAAAATACGTCTTCCTAATTATAGACGCATTCTCAAAATTTACAAGGCTTTATGCAGTACGTACTACTGATACAAATGAAGTGTTAGCTTGTCTAAAAACTTATTTCCGTGACTACAGTAGGCCTAAGGTGATGGTATCAGATCGAGGAAGCGCATTTACTTCGTTCGCCTGCGAAGATTTCCTGAAGGAAAATAATGTAAGACACGTTAAGATCGCGACAGCTTCACCTCAAGCCAATGGACAAGTGGAACGTCTTAACAAAAGTTTAGCTCCAATGTTAGCGAAAATGTCCAACGGCGGACTGGTCTCCACATTGGATAAAGTAATATCAACTATAGAATTTGCCATGAACAATACCTTTCACAAAAGTATAGGAACCTACCCGAGTCAATTGCTTTTCGGAATCAGACAAAGAGGGGAGATGATAGACCTAGTGAGAGAAAGGTTAGAAGAAATAAATATAAAAGAAGAAGATAGGGACCTGGTAGGAATTAGAAAGAAAGCAGCTGAAAGGATCGAGGAAAATCAGGCCTATAATAAACAAATAAAAGATAGAAAGAGAGTAAGTAAAGTATACCAAATTGGAGATTATGTGATGATAAAGAACTTTATAAGTCATCCAGGGGCATGCAAAAAGATACTTCCTAAGTTCAAGGGGCCATACGAAGTCGGTCGAGTGTTACCGAATGATAGGTATCTTCTAAAAGATGTAGAAGGATTCCAGTTAAGTCAGATACCTTATACGGGGATATGGGAAGCGGCTAATATGAAATCGTATATAGATTTTGGTAAAAAGGCTGAGGACAATCGGGACGATTGTAAGTCAGGATGGCCGAATTGTAGGCAAGAGAAAAAAAGAGAAAACAATTTGTAAGAGCTGCCGGTGGTAGGGTTATAATTTGTTACACATATACATGTATTCATTTTAAAACAAGGCAACGAGTTCAGTTGCTCTTGAATATTAAACCTGGTCGGACGTGTTGGTTTTAGAGTAATAAAGTCAGTATTTAAATTAACAGTGTTTGTGCGTTTTATTCCGGTGTTTTCCCCAAGGAGTGCCTTACATAAGTGTGGTAATTAAAGACTTGACCATTTAAATCTGCACTGGAGCTAAAATTGTTGACTATTTTGGCTATTAATTTTTAATGCTTTTCTTACGCCTCCCCTTAAATTTATCATTTCCATTTTTGCAACTCACCTTTTATATAAAACGCAGCCATTTTAAAAGAATACATATAATTATTTGAAAACGCACGGCGATAGATTTTTATATGGAACTAGCTGTACGCGCCCGGTTTGCCCCTGCCCAAGAGGATACCTACCCGGCGTACGTTGCGCCTAACAAAAAGAAATACATGTCTTTATTTAGTAAGAAACAAAATTGCAAGTCAAACTTGGTGGACCGATTTTGACTAAACTTCACAGACACACATTCAGGCCGATACCAAAGATTGCCTAATTTGAGCTCAATCGGTTCGGTGTTTTAAGGGACGGCACATTTTGCAGCGCTTCGCTTAGCTCGCTCACGCAACTTCGTTGCTCCAATTAGTGTAGGTGCTTGTCAGCTTACTTTTTCGAATTCAAGAGCAACACGAAAGAAAGAAATTTCGATTTTTATTTTCATTCAATCAATTTTTTAATGCGCAAGGTTTAACTACAAGCAACAATTCTAAGTAATTGACAACAACGAAATCGACCAACATGCACAAAAGTGGGAACACAGCGCCACCTATCAGAATCCAATAACAAAACATTTCAATAATTATAGCCTGCTATATAACTATAGCTTCTCACGACAATTGATACTCTTGGATGTTTGTCAGATATTCGCAAGAGGGGGGCAGTGGGAAAAACTTCGGACACACTAATCATTGAGCCACTGCGCCCGACAGATAATGTAGGTATGCTTGTAAGCATAACTCTGTACTTGGAACAGTGCTGCCGATTTTCATTTCCATTAACGCCTTGACGATATACAAATTTCAATTTCAATAGCAATTTGCTGTTTATGGCAGGAAAGTCGCATTTTTATGTAGGTTTTTGTTTTATTAATAAAGACTTATTAAAAAAGAGCTCGCTTTCATTTTGTTTTGATTTTAAATTCATTTTTCATTGCAACTGGCAATCATCCAAGAGTATCAATTGTGCTGAGAAGCTTCTCAAATTTTCCATTCGGGGAATGGTTTGTACCAAAAATATAACTTCCCACACAAAAATGGTTTGAAAAGCTTGGTTTCCTGGATCACACAAATGCAACATTACCAGCGTTTAATTGGCCTCAGTTTAAGTCATCCGAAACCAGGAGGCCTGTCAATATTCATTGAGGTCGAACCAACTTCACAGGTGGAACAGAACGGATGCATTAAAATTGAAGGGTTATGATTATGTTATTCATGGGCATATCTTTGCCGTTACGGAAGAAGAAGGATGTTTCGCTCAGCATTATTTCATTGTCCAATGCCGTCGGCTATATGAGTCGAAGAGATATATAATATATATAGCGTAGCAGTGGCAACTCAAGTTATTGATACGTCTCGAATTTTAATTTATTCAACTTTTGCCATATTTTAGTTCTTTATTTCCAGAAAATAAATAATTAATTACTACTTTGATTTTAAAATTGTATATTTAAATTCAAGGTAAGTCAAGCTACGCAGCATAATATCCATTTGAATGCTAGTTTTCATATATTGCCGATAACGCATACATAGTCCAATCCGTTTCGTTCTGTGCTGACAAACAGGAGGGTTTACTGAAAAAAACGAAAAGCATTTGGCGCGGGCGAGATACCCTCTGAATTCTTAAAAAAGTTTTTAGAAGCAAATCGAACCGTATGTGTGTACGTACATACTAGATCTTCATATATCTTAACGTGCAATTTTTTGCAAGGAAGAGATTTGTAAAAAATTCTTGAATGGAATGCTAATGGCATCGTGAATCGAAAGGACGAGATGCAAGTGACTCTCGATATAAACCAAATAAATATGTGTTTTATTTCAGAGACACACTTTAAAATGACTGCTGACTTTGAACTGCAAGGATAAAATGTATACCACTCCCCACATCTTCATAATTGTGCAAAAGGTTGAGCTGCTGTTTTAATGACGAATACGATTGAACACCATATAGAAGCAAAGTTCCAATCATGTGCCATCCAGGGAATTTCCATAAGTATAAAAACGAGCAGTGGGCAAATATCTATTGCATCAGTACAATGCTCTCCTAGCCATAGACTAAAGAAAAATTGTTTTAAAAGTCTTTTCCGCCTATTTTAAAATAAAATAATAGGGCGATCCTGATTCACAAGTTAGAAAAATATGGTGTGCGCAATAAATCCTTAAATTGGATTAGAACATATCTGGAAAATCGAATGCAAAGAACAAACGTGAAGTTGTTTCGGAAAAAATAAGTGTTAATATAGGTGTCCCACAGGGTTCGGTTTTGGGAACGTTGTTATTTAATGTCTACATAAATGATATTGTTAAAGTGGTCAAACATATTCAAATTGCCTTTTTGGCGATGATGCAATTTTATTCATTACAGGCCAAGACCTACATGAACTTGTCCCAAGAATGCAAGAAGATTTACTGAACTTGAGTGTCTGGCTGCAAGCAAATAAGCTAAAACTAAACGTTACGAAAACAAAACTAATAGTATTTGGCGGTAATAGTGATGGAACGGTAGTAAACATCTCTATTGATAACGAATCAGTAGAAACAGTGTCGGAAATAAAATATTTAGGAGTTTTGATAGACAATAAATTAAAATTTAATAATCACGCTAATTACATAGCAAAGAAAATTGCAAAGAAAATAGGGTTCTTGAAAAGAATAAGAAAACATATTTCAATAGATAGTGCAATAAAAATTTACAGTGCAATAATAAAGCCCCACTTTGAGTACTGCTCGTCGATTTTGTTTTTGTGTAATCAAACTGTGTTAAACAGGCTTAAATTGTTGCAAAACAGGAGTATGAGAACAATTCTTATGTGCAACATTTATACGCCTATCTCCACAATGTTAAATACGTTAATGTGGTTAAGTGTCATTCAAAGAATTAAAATGACTGTTTTAATGTTTGTTTTTTAAATAAAATCTAATCGTTTACCCATTTATTTAACACGACAAGTAAAATTAGTAAGTGATGTTCAGCACTACGCTTTGAGAAACAGGCAAGATTTTCCTTACCCCACTTTGCGAACGAGTGCAGCACAGAACTGTTTGTTCTATAAAGGATTCCAGCTTTTTAACTCTATACCAGGAATAATAAAAGACGATTTAAATATACATTCATTTAAAAGAGGTGTTAAAAATTTTGTAAAAAATGAAATCTGAAATGTAACTTATTTTTGAACTTCGGAACTCGATGTACTATATTTTGATATTGTAAATGGTGCAAATGTACTAAATAAACTACTACTACTACAAATTGAACACCAGAGCCTAGAATAAATATTAGGGATCTAGATTAGCAAATACCAGACGTAGAAAAGTAGATGAAACTATTAAAAAAGAAATCGCCAAATATAACTCGACGCGAACAGATAGGAATAAAACCCCAGATCTTGTCGACTTCTTTGTTAAAGAAATGTATCTTCAATACTTTTAACCCTTAATAATATAATATAATGATATACAGTATCCAACTGTCATCAACTATTCAAGCAGAAGATCAACTAGAAGAAACAGTGCAATTATTTACACTTAATACACAAAAAGCTCCATGCAGTGCAACTCCCAAAACATCAAAAAAGATTAAACAAAACTCTTATTCTCGCGAAACATGTGAAATTATAACAAAAATGAGGAGAGCTAGAAAATTGTGGCAACAGACAAGGGCGCCAAGCGACAAAACCACACTGAACAATTTAACTAATAAGCTCAAAAAATCCAACAGAATTTATTAATGATTCTTTATAAACTTACCTTACCAGTCTTACAAATAATGCTAGTGCCAACGCTCTGGAAGGCAACGGAGAAAATTAATAGGAAAGCTCACATTCCGCCAGTAAAAACCAGAGAAACTGGGCAAAAACCAGCCAAGAAGTCGTCTTTAAACCTTATGAAGATAAAAGTTATCAATGAATTTGGAATTAGAAATAAGCACTAATTGATCGCGCGCAAAGAATCACAGATCGAGATCGATAAAGCATTTGAAGAGAACAATGTGTACTCTACAATATTTCTTTACAAGCTTTTGATAAAGTCTGTCACAAAAGACTGATCCAGAAATTAATAATGCAACTGCCGGATCATTATAAGAAAATTATGGAGTGATATGTATCAGACCTATTCTTCAGAATTAAACAGGAACCAGAGTACTCAACATTAAGAGGAATCATTAATGTATCACACATTCCAGTATACATAAACAACAACGTATTGGATTACTCAAATACAGACAAATATGTATCTGGGAATAACTCTAGACGCTAAACTGCGTTGGAAAGCCCATGTAAAGAAAAAGAGAGATGAGTGGAACATGCGATATAGCAAAATGTATTGCCTTATTGGGAGATACTCATCCCTGCCCAACTACAATAAGTTATTGCTATACAAGCAAGGTCTGAAACCGAAACTTACCTAAGGGCTCCAGTTGGGGGCATGCATATACCAAACAAATTTACAAAAAATCCAAGTGTCCCAAAATAAAGTACTGAGGAACATAGTTAATGCAACTTACTAGATCTACATAGAAATATAAATACTGAAATGGTTGAAGATGATGTTAACAGAACTGTTAAATACTGACAACGTTATCAGAAGCTTAGGCGGTTGAAACCTCTTGATCTATAAGAGTTCTAAGGCCAAAAAAAATTAGGCAATTTCAAACAAATAAGTTTGAAAATCCGATAAATGCCGGATTTTTTCTTTTCAATTTTTTAAATTATTCAAAAATGAATAGCCGCTTAATCAAACGACTAGGTCTAATACCATCCAGGATGGCAACAGTCAGTCCCCCCGGGCGTCTTTTTTTTTAGATCGCAGAAGCATCACTCGCGTACTAGCTCTGCAATGTCTTTCGATGATTTTTACTTCTCGCGAACCTCCAGCACAAAAACAAAAAACAAAAAACAAAAAATACCTCGTGCTGACCCGTATATGTATAGCGAAGGAAAAAATTACGACGATTGGACAAATTTTCAAGAGAATAGATTCACAGTAAGATTAAACCTTATAGTTTGTGAGGGCTTGACAAAATTTGTTAGTTCAAAAGCAAATTTAACAATATAAATACGAGTAGGTGAGGACAAACTAGATCTAATTTAATTGGAAACTTACATAAATGAAACGAATTAATTACAATATATGACATTAAATAAATCATTTAGGTTTAAATTTATGTATCACTGGCCAAGTGTTAAAAAAGATACGTTTTGAATGTGCCTGTGTTTGTGGTTCTCCTCAGTGTAATGGGTAATGAGTTCCATATGAGAGTGGCGTGGACGAAGAATGAGCGCTCAGATTGCAAGCAATATAATCTGAGCCGAATTATGATGGCAGTTTTTTGTGAACTGACAAAATTTAATCTGCCATACAATTACTCAGGCTGTTGGGTCTGTGTAATACCATGCAAGAGGAATAGCGTTCTGAAGTTAATGAGGTTATCGAAGCTGAGGCCCATTATTTGCAGAAAGTAACTTGGTATGTGGTAGAAATATCGTTTGCTAAAAACATATCTTGCTAATTTGTTATAGATGACATTTAGTTTACGCCTAGTGTTACAGTTAAGTGTTACAGTCAACATAGCAGGAAACCTCGCAACCATATAGCAATATAGATTATAGGTAATAAAAGGGACTTAACAAGTAACATTTTAGTTTTGACCGGCAAAGAATTTTTCGTTGCCCATAGCAATCAGTCCATTTCATACCTTTTCGATTGTAGTTTCGACATGATCTGTCCAGGTAAGAGTATCGTTGAAAACTATACCCAGGTTTCTAGACTTAGTGACTTATTCTATGGATGACTGCCATAATGTTATTGGTCGAAATGTAGTAGTATCTAGTGACTGCTTATAAATACAGAGTGTCTTAGACTTCGCTGGATTCAGTGATAAATTCTGTGTGACCCACTGTTGTATGATCTCTAGATCTTCATTCATCATTTCAATTGCATTACTTTTCATATTCAGCGGGCAGCACAAGTATAATTGGACGTCGTCGACAGCAAACATATAGGCAGTACAATGTTTAACAAGCTGTGGGAGTTCGTTCACATAAAGTGAAAATAATATGGGATCTAGAATCAAACCCTGTGGGACTCCCCCGGTAACTGCAAGAAACGAAGACATTTCGCTTCCCACTGCCACTCATTTCTGACCGTGAGAGCTAGAGACGAACATCCAAATTTATACCGCAACTTCTTTCAGAGGAGAGAGTGATCCACCGTGTCGAACGCTTACGAGAAGTCCAACAACGTCAAGAACGTAGGACAGTTGGTATCCAGGCAATTGCGGATGTCGTCGACAACAAGTAAAAGTGCAGTTTTATAACTCCTCTTAGGCTGATTCGAAAACTGTTCGGAATCTTGATATTGAGAATGTATTTATTGTATCACTACTGTATTTAGATTAGTTAAGAGAATGGGTGAGTGGACATGTACAACAAATCAAAACTCTAGCGATGTGTCAGACATATGTGCATATAATTGCAAGAAATTTATTGGTGACTTCAAAACTTATGCTAAAACTATGTGATTGAAAACCAACGACCATACCACGTCAAGTTAATCCGTTCTCGTCAGATCACCGTAATTAAACGACGTTGGGCGCGGTTAGTACGTAGATGGGGGACCGTTTGAGAACAACCGCGTGTCTTTGGCCAATCCCATCTACTGAGTTGAGGTAGATAATACATACGTGGTATCACAATGGACCTAAATTGGTCTAAGTGTGTCGGCTTCTGCCGACAGCCACATAAACCTAACCTAACCTAACCTATGTGATTGAATGAATAATGTTATTTAATATATATTTACTTAATGTACTTATGTTATATTAAGTGAATGAAATTCTGTAGTTAAAGTTATGAATGGTCAAATTCTGTGTATGAATGACAGTAATTTATTTTGTACATATATATATATTTGCTATAGGTAAAGAATTTTAAATCTTAATTATGTATATATATGTATACACTTACATAATACGTGTAATAGGGGTGAATATATATGTATGTATTGTAATAATTTGTTACCTGTTGTTTCCTCTCCTTGATTTTCATGACGTGTCACGAAAATCTTTAGGCCGGCTCTTGAAAATGACGGTGATGCTGTTAATAGTTTAAAAGTTCTAACCACTTTTACAGTGAATGGGACATTTCTTAGTTATGTTTTGCAGTATTCAAATTTAACTTAAGGTACAAACTAATCAGGCAAACATATATTTATGGGGCCATTTTATAGTTTAAGTTGCAATCTAGATATTAAGGTATTATTATAAATTCCATTTTTCCAATATGATATACCTACGTATTATTAATACATATGCATCTCCGCGCTGAGTGCGTGCGAATGGAGAAAGAAAATACAGAGAAACCAGCCGCGATCTTTTGGGCTCGTCTAATTATGTCTGATGCAGTTGACGATGGCTGACTGCAAATTGTTGGGGTGGTTTTGACAGTCCGGCGTGAAGTTGTGCATTCGCATGGGCATTAAGCGATCTTGCCTTTTTTTCTCCACGTGGTGAACATGTCATGATCCCTTTATTCCAGATCATAACCGCGTCAATAAAGCGAAAAAAGAAGGAGATTAAATATGACCATTGCCTATTAGGAATTTATAAAACACCGGACTGTGTTAGTGTCAAATCCTACCACTTGACGTAAAAAACACAAGATCACTACGCCATGGTATTTGTCACATCTTTGCATAACTCCTTTTCGCTAAAAAATATATTCGCATCGCAGCTACTGCGCTTAATACACTGAATTGATTGTTAGTTTAACTGCCTCACTACCCTATTCAAATGAATTTGCTTATTCGCATGAATCTCAAGAAAAGAACACATTTTATGCATAAATTATCATCGGATAAGCTATTACAGAAATAATCACGGTTTTTACTACAATTTTATTTCTAGTAACACTTAAACATCGACTTAATAGTACGGTTTGTCCTAGATGTTGTTGCTCTTGACCTTAACTTTCTTGATTTATAACTTAAAAGAAAATTGGCATATCTTTGTCATAGCCGATAAAGATTTATATTTACAGACCTTTCTGAAGTTAAGTGCCTAAGGATTTGTTATACTTGTTCACCTCTCGCGAGCTTATAATGTCATGTAGTGTACCTTCTGAAATCAGCCGCCGTTTAAATTTGGCATACAACAGACATTGCGCCAAAAATATAACTTCGTACACATGCATGTTTGGATAAGCTAGGCTCATGCTGTATGAGCTGTGTTAGTGTCAATTGTTTGCGAGTGTTTGTTTAACAAAGAAAACGCAGACACTACAAATATATTCCTGATCTGGTACAGAAAAAAATATGACGAAAATACGAGTAGAATGCGAAAAATAGGATTCTATATAAATTAGCTGTGAAATGTTGTTTCAAACTTCAGTTTGTCGGTATCACACGTTGTCGTTGGATTGTGTCGTCTGATGTTGTTTTTACTGACAAGATTACCGTCATTTCTGTATTAAGAAAAAAGCATATTAACTTTATAGCTCCCTGCCAGACACATTGAGTGTTGCTTGTATTGTTTTATTGAAAGTTGTTGCTGTCGTACTTACCACAAATGTGTAAATTATTAGTTCCATTTAAAAAAGAAGAAGCTAATCAAGTTACCCCGCCCTCTTCTATTGTTGTTTTATTCTGTTTTAATTTGAGTGATTTTAATTTATTTTTTAAACAAGAAAAGTGACACAGGTAATACGCAGAAGCCTCTATATCGGGAGAGCTCGGTAGACTTAGCTTCCAGTATGGAGATCGTTAGAGCGTAAGTGTTACTTATTATTTCCAGTTATTTGAAAAAATTATGCAAACATCCATACATTTATCAAAACATTTAGAGTTTGCAAATTGAGACTTTTACTGAAATTTTAATAAAATCAATCGAACCAGACCTGTGAGATTTTGGCTTACGTTATCATTGCTCAAGGCTATACATAATTATCACGAAGTATGAACAAATTTAAAGTGATACACCTTCGTCTAATCCAACAGCAATTACCTGTTTTTGTATTTAATTTGCCTATTGTTGCCGTATGCTATGCATATTAATTGCGAATTTGAAAATATGGAATTTAAAGCAAAAGTGAGTTAAGAATTTGCTTCAAAGATTTGTTCTTTCAAAAACAAAAAATAAATAAAAAAAAATCAGCAATACAGACGCCGTATGACAGCAGTCTATTTGTCACATGCTATTATCGACAACAAAGGCACATACTACTCAACTTAATTTAAGGAATAAAAAAAAAACTTTGATTTTTAAAGCGCTCTAACTCCGCGAAAAATAATCCGACTTAAATTTACCAAAACCTAATCGAAAGCTGTTGCGTTCTAGTTTAAGACGAACATTGTTTTATCATCCCAAGAATTGAGAAAAAGAAGGAGAAAATTATCCCTTAACATTTTAAAGAAGTTATATTATCCCCAATGGATCAGAACAAAGTTAACAACAAATTCTGAATAAACCGTTTTAAAGCTGGTACTTTCTTCTTCAAAATGTTTTTCTTGTAATTGTTGTAGGGTTTTTTTTACCAAGTGAGCTGCCAAGGCAAAAATGACACTTTTGACAATGTTCATAACTCCTGTAACAATCCACCTACAATAAAAGCTGAGATCGTGCTCTTTAAGACGCTTGAAGGCCGTATTTTTAAAAACCATTTTCTCATCCCAAAATTATTGATTTAAAAAGTTTTTAAAAAACATTTTTTCTGGTTTCTTTTCTGGTCCATTTTCTTTAAAATAACTGTATTATTATTAATGTAATTATGTAATTATTATTAATGTTGTCATGTTATTCTTCAGAATACTATCACCAAAAACGGTGCCAAATCTCAGCTTGCTGCGATTTTTTTTCATCTTGATCCGCGGTTGAAAATGGAAAAAAATCAATCATCATTGATTACGACACAATGTGGCGGTTTTATTTTGGCTTTACTTCTCAGAATGTTTACGAGTGAGATTTAAACAAAAAATGAAAATAGAAGTTGAACAAGCACAATTTATTGTTTACCTGCCCTAAGACGGTGTAGCATCTGTATAGCCTTAACGTATTGGATGACATTCTGTAGTAACCAAATTTTTGTTTCGTAAGCTAGAATGCACTAGCTTTCAAATTTGGTGAACTCGAATTGGATTTTTTCTCGATTGCATCAGGTGCCTTACTCTGCCTATCTCCCAAGGTTCGGAGCTTGGTGTGAGAGCGTATGATTTGATAACCTCCCCAGACATCAACAACAACCGGGTTCTTAGTTGTCGCTTCTTTTGCACTATCCAGTTATCTGAGGATTAGCATCCTCACAACTACTACAGGTAACTCAGGGTTCCCGTAGGCCTAGCGCGATGCCACAAAAATGTTGAATAAAGTTTTATACTAATGGGGTAATGGAGAAATATTGATCGTCTTTGGGTAATATTATTTGTGTTTTTTACTCAGGCGCATATAGGCTTAGATAAAAAGAGTTAAAAAACGTTCGACTCTGACTTTTCAGTTCTATGCTGGCTGTCATTTGACATTTCGGCTGTTTTCTTCACTCAAACTAAAGTACATATATTGAACCTGAAAATTAAATTCCAAAGCACTTCTTTGATTAAAAATCAAATTATACCAAGAAAGTTGCAACTTAAAAATATAAAGCTGACCTCGATAAGGCAAGTGGTTCGGAAAAAGCACGGGCTCTAACATACGACTTTTGGCATTTTCAGTCAAACAAGTGTACACTAAACCTGGAAGTTAAAATCCAAAAAAATACTTGGATTAAAAATCTTATTATGCCACCGAGTGTAGAGCGAGAAAATTGCAACTCAAAATATAAAATTGACCCCTATAGGACAAGTTGTTTGGAAATGGCAGCGGTTCAATATTTTGCTGGTAAATATTAAACCTCACACGCAAGTAAAATTTGAGGGTATGTTTCAGTAGGTGAGAAATGTCAAGATTTTGACGTTCAATAAAAAAAAGTTATTGGAATACGTAGAAAACCGTGTTTGGAAGCACTGATTTATATCCACTTATGGATTTAGCGGGGATAACTATCGCATTAGCGTATATAGACTAAATTGTTGTTGTATTTAACATGCAAATGAGAATAAGCGTATATACGCTTGAGTAAAAAAAGACAATGTACAATATTAGTTAATTTATTTCATAACAAACATTTGTAAACTTCAAACTTAGTGACAAACTTAGGTTACTTTTCTTCATAGATGTCAACTTGATTGTAAATTGTTTGATTTGGCGGCCAGTTGAAGTTGACATGCCCAACTCGTCCTTGCAATTGTGGTAACCATGCGTTTTCGAGTCGCATTATACAAAATTATTTATTACTACCGGAACCCATCGAACGTTGTTTCGTCAAAGCCTTTTTAAATAAGATTTTTTTTTGTTATTTTATTCTATTCATTTCAATACTAAATCCGAAAGTTTAAAATACAAAATGTTATTTACATTTATAATGCTATTTCATGAACGATATCTCTAAAAATAAATAAACAGGATGGTTTTTTAACGCTATTGTTAAGCGCATGAGAAAACATGTTCAATGAAATGAAACATCTAATTTTTATCAAGAACAGTCCCAGAAGAAGTTTAGTAATAATGTTTCCCACATTTATAGTTTTAATTATATGAGTCTCTTTTATACTTCTTTTATATGCTAAAGGCCCGAAATGATCAAGTGCAAACATTTTTAAAATAAAACAATAAAAAACAACCGTACTATCAAAAAAAAGAAAATGTGCGCTAGAAAGCTGAAATTTGGAACTGAAATACTCTTTAGGTGCCCGAAATGCTCGAATGTAAATATTTTTCAAAACCGCCTATTGACACGCTCACTATTTAAAAACAACACGGAAATCGTAACCCACTTTGCAATTCATCGGATTTCGGAACCCAAAACGTCCGACAAATTGCAACAGCGGAAATTCGAAAATCTGACATATAGCGACGAACTAATTGGATTCCGAAATGCTACAAACTGCAACAGCTGATCTGAAATTGGTGGTACATCAATTGAAGAGCGGTGAAAAAAATATCGATTTGTACCGTGGATAGATACTGATAGCCAATTTGAGAATGTTGCTTTAATCCGGCGGATTGATTAAGGGTAAGAACACTACTTCTCGCCTGAGATCTTTTTTCAATTTAGTGAGACTTAAAATATTAGGACTCGCAACCTAACTCGCTTTGTGCAACTTCGTTATAAATTATTGACTACTCCCCCACGTCTTGCGAAAGTCGACTCATTTCACGCACGCAAATGGTTACAAAAGCTGGGTTTTAGGACCTGTATCCCTGTATGGGCCGTTAATGCCTAAAATGAAATGAAGAAACTGTGGTATTAAATGCTTTTGAATGTATGTGAGACAGGGAAACCTAATAAGTACGTTTTTTTGTTGTGGCAGAAAAATTAAATATGTGAACGTGCTGACTAAGTAACAAAATCTCAACTGAGACAGCGGAGACAAATCTCAGAGGGGTGCTTAAGTGGAACTCATCTGAAGAAAACGGCAAAGGAACTATATTAACCACATCTTCGAAGAAAATCAGATGGTTTCCTGCCAAAAGAAAGCATTTGTGAAACAGGTTGAATGAACAATAACAAACTTGTGATTCCTTCATCGTGAAGTGGGGGCTGGATCTACAGCGCTGTTTCACGACTCATCCGATGAAACGGTTAAGATGTGTTGGTGTATCATCAGCGGATCACCACATTTTTTTTTGTTTAATGTTTTAATAAGGTTTACAAAAGAATGCATATCAAGTTATACTTAGGGAAATGGTAGTAAAGGGGTTTTCAATAAGAGCGCTGCAAAAGTTTTTTTTAAATAAAACAAAAACGTTTTTGGATATCAATGAAATTCTTTATTCCTGTGAAAGTACGTTCGATGCCATTATGTATGGAACTCGACTTCTTTTGCATGGCCACCACGGGCACGATTGCATAAGTCCAGACGCTGAACCCAATTTTCGACGGTTTTCAAGCATAAATCGGCCGATACTGCTGCAATTTCACGTTCGATATTCGTACGAAGTTCATCAATCGTCGCTGGCTTGTTGGCATAGACCATAGACTTGACGTAGCCCCACAGGAAATAGTCGAACGGCAAATCGCACGATCGCGGCGGCCAAGCGACTGGACCATTTCGTGAGATAACACGGTTTCCAAACTTGGTTTCCAATAAATTGGTTGTGGTATTCGCTGTGTGGCTTGTGGCACCGTCCTGTTGGAACCACATGTCCTCCAAGTCCATATCATCCAATTGGGGCCAAAAATATTCGGTTATCATTGAACGGTAGCGATTCCCATTCACAGTAACGTGCCGGTCTTTATCATCACGGAAGAAGTACGGCCCAATGACGCCGCCGGCCCATAAACCACACCAAACCGTAATTTTGTCGGGTTGCAGTGATTACTCATGGAGTACGTGTGGATTGCTGTCTGACCAATACCGCATATTGTGTTTATTGACGAAGCCATTCAGCCAGAAATGACCCTCATCGCTGAAGATGATTTTTCGATGAAAATCGCTCTTAAAGTTGAGGCCACTGACTCCGAATTTCGGTAGTAAATTTTAATAATTTCGACTCATTGTTGGCTCGTGTATGAAATGGCAAACCTTACTGAAGAGAAATGCCAAAAGAGCGGCAAGAAATTCAGCGTCGTTTGCTGTCCCTGTGACTCTACTTTTGTAGCGTCCCTGTTGAAAAACCCTTTACATAGTAAGCGCATACGAAGGAATGCCAGCTTGTGGTTTTTATATGACTTTTACCCTGGGCCGATTTTAATTTTTGAAATTCAAAGTCATCTTCATCAGGAGAAAACAAATTGTTGTGCTATAATAAAATTTGTAAGAGGGGTTGTGATTAGACGAACCTACAATTTTGGAAAGGTAAGTGCGTTAAACTACTGAGCGAGGGGTACGAAGATCGAATCCCACCCAGAAACATCTAACATTTTTTTCAATTGCCCCACCTCTTTGGAAAGTCTGACAAACATCCAACAGTATAAACTGTCATGAGAGAAGCTCCTCAAAATGTGCCTTTCAGAATCGGCGTTAAATTCTAGATCCCATCCATTAGTGTCGAAATTAAAGATACGCACGCACAAAAGGTTTAAGAAACTAAGTTTTAAAATTTGTTTATTATATTTTTAAACTTGTGGCAGTTTGAGTGTTGCAACTTTTTTTTTATTTTTTTACAAATGTGGACAAATTGATTGTTTCTTAATAAATGGCGATTAAGGAAGTCTTGTCGTGGCTAAAGAGAAACGTGATATCCGCTAAGGACATCCGCATATTCTCGGATAGTCAAGCCGCGCTGAAATCCTTGAATTCAGTCTCTTCAAACTCCATCATAGCCATAGACTGCCGTTCGTCTCTTGAGGCGATGGCAGAGCAGTTCAACTTTCACCTCTTTTGGGTGCCAGGGCACAGAGACATCCCAGGGAACTGTAGGGCAGACGAACTCGCCAAAAAAGGAACAGCATTACCTCTTCTACCTGATAAAGGTTTCTTAGGTATGCCCATCGCTACTTGTAAACTCATGCTTAAGCTAGCCGCAGTCGAGAGTACAAACCTCAGGTGGACAGGTAGTGATGCGTGTCTAGCGACGAAGCATATCTGGCCAAAGCTGGACCTGCGACGCTCTCTGAGTTTGATCTCACTTAACCGACTGCATATTAGCTCTGTCATAGGTGCCATCACAGGGCACTGTCTAATAGGCAAGCACGCATCAAGGCTTGGCGTCTATTCTAACGACTTCTGCAGAAGTTGCAGGGGTGAGGAGGAGGAGGAGACTACACTTCATCTCCTCTGCACATGTCCTGCACTCCCCCATAAAAGAAATCTCTATTTGGGAGCCTTCTTCCTTAATGAACTCAGTGACTTGGCTAACTCAGATGTTAGAAGTCTATCACGCTTCATTAGAAGCTCCAAATGGTTTTAGCGGGTAGTGGTAGATACTCCCGATCCTAGTGGCATCACAATGGACCTCTTTGGTCTAAGTGTGTTAGCTTTCGGCTAACAGCCACCTCAACCTAACCTAACCTAACCTAATAATAGGTACTATTTAATTTTATTTTATTTTAAACATTTAAGCTGAGTTTTTATTGCTTTGATTATTTGAACACAGTGAAATTTAAATACCTTCTTGAATCCGCACCAATTTGGTCGCGGATTAAAAACAGGAAAAATTTGCTTGGGCTGCAGGTGATCTGAGTATTTAATGAAAGACGTTCGTCAAGTCCGGAGATCGCCGGTGTTGTAAAGTGTTATTGAAGCAATAATCAGTAATGGGAGCGACTTGATCACACAAATGCAACAACACCAGCTTTTGATTGGCCTCAGTGATGAAACGAGGCGAAATCCTGAGGCCTGCCAATATTCGCTGGAAAAAACTGCGTATGCCATCTGCTTACCTAAAACTTTAAGTAAAATCAAAATAGTCGCCACGAGATATTAGAATAAGAACAACAAATATGCAATTATGCTTCTTTTCAGCATACTAAAGTATATCGACATTCAACAATAGGTGACATTTTAAATTTCACACCATTGTTGAACTGTTAAGATTCAACTATCACTGCGATGTCTTTTGATAAGTTAAAATTAGAAGGTTTACAACGTGTTGAGGAAAAAGAAAAATTCGCTAATTAAAAATATCGCGGAAATGTTTCGTTAAGTTTCTACTGCTTTTGGTCATCATCAAGCTTTTTCCCGCAAAGCCATAGTGAATTTAATCAATAAATATAAACTGCACGGGCAGGCAATTGAGTGAAGACTCCAACTAGTGTTCATGCGGTATGATCAGCTGAAAATGTCGCCGCCGTAGCTGACTGTGTGACTAAAACCGCCGGTGTTTCCACTTCGACCTATAAGATCTAAGATCTATCGGGCTTTGAACATGACAACAGAGATAGAGAGCCGGTCGCGTTCCATTTTCTTTGAAATGGGCTAATATCTCGTGCGAGTTTTTACTCGTTCAAGCTTTGATATTCCTGTTCTTTAGCTCTTATGCGACGCATCTTCATCTCATCTGCCATTTATTCGTCATACTTTGTGTACGTCGCCCAACATTGTGAACTCCATGTGAGCGTCAGATGCACAATTGCGGGGAAGAACCTCCTTTCATCTTACGGAGCTTTTAGCGATCACAAAAATTTGCTGAGCTTTTCCGGCACTTCATCCACTCTACGTCAACGAGATGTTTGATGTGGTCATCAAGTTTCTATGCTAATGAACATTGATCCTAGTTTAACACAGTTTTCCTTCAAGCAGATAATCAATGACCCAATATATAGCAATGGACTAAGGACTCTTCCCTGGTTTACACTGCCTCCGCGGTGACTGCATGATCATCAGCACCTAGGTTTATGGAACTCCTCCTTCTCTATTCTGTTCATTAAAAAGTTCCTCACAAGCCACCTGTGTAGTATTTTTTCGTCATCCACAAGAAGCTATCTTTGAGCACGTGTTAATGAACTTTGCAAATGAACTTTTGCCCGAATGACAGAACACAATACAAAAAAAAACGATTAATATTTTAATCTCTTCTCACAGGGAGGTAGAAAAACAGGTATTTGAAAATATTGGCAACGTGGTGTGGCGGTTATATTGGTTTGGTTAAGTATGATTGTGTCGATAGTAGGTTTGGTTTATGTAGGTACATAATATGATAGCATCCGCTTACATAAATGGCGCAGTTTATGAGACTTATTTTCGTTTTATGATTCAATACGTTAAATTTCCAAGCTTAGAAGTTTGTCAAATGAAACAAACCTTTTAAGTGTTAACACACGTCCTCAGCCCGTGGTAAATAAAAAACCAATTGGAAAGAAAAAAGCCGCCAAAATATTTATTCACATAAAGACAATAACGGACCGGAAAATATATACAAAAAAAGGAGAAAGTGGACAGAAACCGACTTCAATCAAGTCGCTCGCAATGTATATTAACCACTTCTGATTTTAGAGAAAAAAAAAACGCGCAACGAAGTTTTGACTGTAGCTGTCATATGAAATGTTCTGAGTGTAAGCGGGGAATTAACATTTCCAAATTTCGTCGCAAAATGTTGAGTTCCGGGAGTGTGCAAACGTACATTACGCTTCATCATTTCGGCATAGAGAGTATAATGTTCCAAATTTCATTTTTCAAGTCAAAATTGTAGGGCTCAAAATTGGTGACAGATGGACGGACTGAAATATCTAGATCGACATAACTTTCGATGTTGATAAAAGATATATCTGGTAACGTTTTAGGGGTACGACCGAGAATAAGACAAGTATGATCGGAATTTATATAAGAATCAATGTAGGAAGTGAATAAAAAAAAAGCATTGAGCTAGCTATGCTGAAATTGTTCAATTAAAGTGGACGCCCTTTGCATATGGTGGAAGATAGATCGATTAGGATTCTAATAATAAAAAAAAAACAACTGATGCCGCATGTAGACTTGAGGTGGGATAATCGCAATGATGGGCTTCCGATCTGTGGAGAGTTCCTGCCTAAGACACTGCAGCCTTGATTTTTCGGCAATCCCGTGCACACAGTACCTACTATAGACAACCCTGTGTTAATTCACATCCACAAATTTATTAAAACACTTGCAAACAGTACAAACGATCTAAACGATCTAATGGCCCGAAAAGTTTGGGTGGCAAAGAACACAGCCAGTATCGGGAGGCATTGTGTTTTCTGACTTCCTTCGCTACGTAAGGTGTAATGCTTTTTAAACGTACGCAAACGTTATGTGAAATATCATTTTTTTATGTTATCTCAGTTGAGTATTGTGTTTGTGTACTATTCTCACAAAACTACAGTACAGAACAAAAAGGAATCTTACGTTAATATGTCTTTACGAAATCTGATTTTAGTTAGAAACACTAGGGCGTATGTGGAACATTATTGAGAAGATAATAACAGCTTAAGTTTAAAGGCACGTCGCATACAAGTACGGACTATTGTTTTGTTGTTTTACAAGCAAACCATTATCGGCGTTTAAAAATATAGCCTCGAAGTTAAAATAGAACAAGAATCTGATTGAATTTATCAATAGAAATTATTCGAAATGAGCAAGAAACAGTACCAACGCTTATTTCTGGTAGCATATTTGCTGACGATTCCATCGCTTCTAGGAAACGTGTAGTTTGAGATAAAGACTGTCCACTTATTCGAAGTCACATAGCGGGGCCTTATGCCTCGGCGATCTTTGAATCTAAGTGGTCACATTAGAATGACAATCTGCTCCCTGTCCGGACATTTCGTTCGTAGGAAGTACGCCAGTAGACTGGGGCTCTCAGAAACGGACGCGTACAGATACTTTAACGATATTTGCGTCACGCAAGACATTACATACATACTTTTTGAATGCAAGGGTATTGCTCAATATAGAAGGAGATGCCTGGGCAATTGTTTTCTCAATAATAGGAAGAGGTAGCGTCAATTGACTGCAACAAAAGTGGGTTTTTGTAGGGAAATGAAATGATATGGACAAGAAGTTTAGGATGTAACCACTGGTTTAACAGTTGGTTCCCCCAGGAATTGCCATGGGCCCATTATAGTGCGTAGTGTTTTAATGAGAGCAGTAACATAACCCTGCTTAAATTAACCTAACCTAAGTGCTGTATTGAGGAAAGAAAATTATTGTTTTGTCTTAATAAAGACGACCAATAAACTAAAACCATTTTTTATGTTTCGGATGAAAAATCATATTTAGTTGTGTCGATGATGATAATACAGCTGTTAAATTGATTAATAAAACTTAGAACTCATCTATTTCCTTTACGACGAAAATATCTTTAGAATCAATGGGATCATAGCGCTGCTCCCACTTTACGTCATCCTGACTGGTCAGCCTTTGAGGTTCGCCGGTTTCACCCCAATGAATATTGGCAGCCCTCTGCATTTCGGATAAGTTTGAAACTAAGGCCATTCAAATCCTCATTGTTAAATCACATATTGTTTGCTCTGTTAAATTGTGGCACCACCTGTGGGAGCAGCACCTACCTATAAAGCTTTCTAGCAACACAACTTACATAAATATAGTGTAAAAAAGGGCTAATCGTCCCATTGGTAAGTTATATTGTGCAGCCACCTACCGGAACCACAAATAACTAAAAACCATTTTCGCAGCCTAACTTACATATATGTTGTGTATATGAAGTCAATCGCAGCAAGGAGTTTATGTATATAGATTTTGATTATATAACATTTGCACATATTTTTTAACACGATTTACCAATTTTATTCTTTTCAGAAATCCAAATTGGTGGCAGCAGCATTCAAGATTTGTAAAAATTGTCTTACTGCTTTGTATTTCTGCTTTACTGCTTAAAGGTCTGTAACACAACTGAAATCCGTTCCAAAATATATATTTAAATATAATATGGTGGTATAGATTCTACTGAGGCAGTGCATGTTTCAGAACTGTCAATATTGGAAGGGAATCACCAAGGCGATCAGGTTGATGAATGCACGTCAGCGGAATGCTACGAAACTGCTTCGAATATTCTTAGTGAAATGGATCAAAGCATAGATCCGTGCGATGATTTTCATCAATTCTCTTGCGGCAACTTTTTGCTAACTGAAACTATTCCCGACGATAAATCCGCGGTAACTGCGTTCTCGATGATCGCCGATAAACTACGGGAACAACTGAAGGTGTTGATTGAAGAGCCCCCTGTTAGCTCAGCAAAGTATTTGCAATTGCCCCATGAGATGTATATGGCTTGTATGAATACAGGTAAATTGCATCAGCAAAAACTCCTGAGTACATTTTAAAAAAAAATTTGTATTGTTTTTTTTTATTATTATAGAGTTGATTGAAGAGCTTGGAACGAGTCCAATTACTGACATCTCTGAGTCGCTGGGTGGATGGCCAGTTATTAGAGGCGAATCATGGAATGCTGACAATTCATGGACAATGGTAGACACCGTGAGCAAATTTCGAAAGCTTGGCCTAAGCATGGATTACATTGTGGACTTTTCACTTAGTGTTGATTTAAAGAACTCTACGAAGCGTGTTCTTGATGTACGTTAACCTTTAAATATTAGAAGTTTTTTCTAAGAGCTCCTTTTTAACAGATTGATCAACCATCAACTGCAGTTAGCCGGGAATATCTTATTAATGGCTTTGATGACCCAATTGTAAACGCTTACTACAGCTATATGATAGACATGGCGGTACTCTTTGGCGCTGAGGATGATATTGCCACGCAAGAGCTAGGGCAGTCGCTTCAATTTGAAATTGATTTGGCCACAGTTAGCAATTGCAAATAATTTAAAAGTTCCTAAATTAGTTTTTTTCTTTTTAACTCTTAGATTTCCTGGTCTAATGAAAGGCGTCGCAACACAACGGCTTTGTACAATCTTAGACCCGTGGCGGAGCTGCAAGCCCGTTATCCCTACATCGGCTGGAAGGATTACATTAATTCACTGCTTCCAGAGGGTCTACGAATTGACGTTGATGAGCTTATCAACATTTCGGTACCGAGTTTCTTTGAAGATCTCGGAACACTATTGGCCCAAACTCCTGATCGTGTGGTTGCCAACTATTTGATGTGGAGAATTCATTCGTTTTCTGTACCATTTTTGCCAGATGTGTTTAGGAAACGTCAGTTGCAGTACTCCACTGTTCTGTCAGGAGCACAAGAACAAGAAGCACGTTGGAAAGAGTGCGTTGATGTCAGCAGTGGAAGGTATGTTTGCTTTAAAATTTTATTAGTTATAGCTTTCAAGTTTTATGTATTTTAATAAACAGTGGCACCGGCATTTATTACCCCGAACAAGCCAACGACTATGGGTAAACCAATTACACTCCGCCTGTGGTCAAATTTGTATATTATTTTCGTCCTTACAGTTTAGCAATTATTGCTGGATCATTATACGTTCGTAAGCACTTCAAGGAAGATGACAAAAGCATTGCTTTGGAAATGGTTGATGATATCAAGAGCATATACGGTGACATTCTTGAGCATGTCGAGTGGATGGATGAGGAAACTAGAAAATCAGCTTTGGAGAAATTGGGTACTATGACAAGTTATATTGGATATCCCGATGAGATAATCGATAATAACAAACTGGAAGAGTATTTTGAGGCCTTGGATATCGATCCGGACAAATACTTTCAATCATTCCTAAAGTTAACTGCATTCGGAATGGATAAATCGTTTAATGACCTCCGTTTGCCTGTAAATAAGTCTGATTGGATTCCTCATGCCAAAGCTGCGGTTGTTAATGCATATTACTCTCCTATAGAGAACAGCATACGTAAGTGGAAATTAATTTAAGTCATCACTGTTACTGATCGCTACTCTTCCAACTCTTCCTTAGAATTTCCCGCTGGTATCCTGCAGGGAAAATTCTTTAACTCTAAACGCCCCAAATACCTCAACTATGGAGGTATTGGTTTTGTAATTGGTCACGAAATGACGCATGGTTTCGATGATCAGGGAAGGCAATTTGATTGGAATGGTAACCTGATCGATTGGTGGCAAGAGGAAACCGAAGCTGCATTTTTAATCAAAGCGCAATGCTTTATTGAGCAATATGGAAACTATACAGAGAGTTTAACAGGATTGAGTGTGAGTTGATTCTGAAATCACATGTCCAAGTTTTTATAAATCATGTTCTACTATTTAGTTAAACGGAATCAATACACAAGGTGAGAATATTGCCGACAATGGTGGCATCAAGGAAGCTTATATCGCCTATCGAAGATGGGCTTACAAATATGGTACTGAACCGAAATTACCCGGCTTAGATTACACCCCCGAACAAATGTTTTGGATTTCATCAGCACAAATTTGGTGCGAAAAGCAAAGAAAAGGTAAGAAAGTCGTTACTTGCAATAATGAGTCCTTGAGCAATTTTTTGCTTTTAGAATCTCTTAAAATGGTCATCACAACTGATATTCATTCACCGTCTGAATTCAGAATCTTGGGTCCGCCAAGAAATATGCGAGATTTTGCAACAGATTTCCAATGTCCTGAAGGATCTCCAATGAATCCGGTGGACAAGTGTGAAGTTTGGTAGGCTGGACTAACAGAATATTTTGTCTTTCAACTGCCTGCGAGATAAGTTGTGTTGTGATACAATGTTTTGTTTTAAGTTTTAATAAAAGAAAATATTAATTTATGAATTTAAATGGGCTTATCAAAAGGCAGTGCTTAGGCCGGAAATTACGTGTATGCGATTTTAATATTCATGTGAGCCCAGCGACACATTTAACATTTTAAAACTGTACCGCAAGTAGGCATACAAATCATCCGTGGGTTAGGACGGAGATCACCGTTGTCGTAATAGGGAAATTAATAGTCAATAACATAAGCATGAAAGCGTCGAAACCGCAAAAATAGAGGCAGCCTCAAAACCGTCTGCATCACACAAATGCCACTACACCAGCATTCGATTGGGCTCATGAATGCAGTGATCGAAACGGGAGGCGGGAGGTGAGGTCGATGCGACGAAACTTACATGTAGACCAGTACATTTGCAGTAGAATGGGATGGTTATGATCCCTAAAATCCTGATTATAGCCTTGACGTTAAGGAAGGAGAAGATCAAAACGTAGTGCATCAGTGGTTTGTGGGTTACACTACTGGCTGAAAGGTATCTGGTTCAAATTACCCCATGGCCCAGTAAAAACAGAAGTTTTTCCACTGCCCCACCTCTTGTGAAAGTCCGACAAACATCCAAGAGTATGAATTGTCATGAAAAGCTTCTCAAATTTGCGCGCTCGGGCTCGGCGTAAGACAGTGGGTACCTTCCATTCGTGCCGAAATTTAACTTTACACAAACAAATCGTGGCCAAAAGTAATTGAGCGAACAACGGCAAACAAGTTCGAGAGCTTCAACGCATTTGCCTGTCTCGGTATAACAGGTGATATGCGCACCTGTCCAACGGTAGCCATTTAAGCTATTGTTGGGTTGTCGCCTTTACAAATCTTCATTAGGAAGACTAGATGCGCTATTTAGCTGCAGCTTGAATACAAGTATAATTCAAATAAACTTGAGGGACACCTGAAAATACTTAACTCAATCCCAAACTTGGACATGTTTTACACCATCCCTGACTTAGTGGTTAGGGAATACAGTTTTGGGAAATTATTTAAGTTAGAAATATTAGACCGTTCTATATGGGCCAATCGTGTTCCAGTGTTTGACCTAAGAAGTCTTGTATGAAACACCGACGGATGGGAAAGGGAATCCAGAGTTGGAGCTGCCATTGAGATCTTAGCTGTTTTAAACTCCACTAAGGGAAATTAACTGCTATAATGCCTTGCAAAAACTACCAGCTATACAACAGGGTCAAACTCGGATGGGAACCTGGCCAAGAGGGTATAGCGGGCAATGAACCTGCAGACGAACTTGTCAGAGCTGGATCCGAATCGGTGTTCTTCGGACCAGAACCTTATTGCAGAGTCAATTGGGCTGATACTTTATTGCTAACCGAAGAATGGGAATAGCAGCTACCTCTAAAACATTTTGAAAGTGTCCCTATGGAGAGTGGAAAGAAAGCTGGCGGGCTATCTCACTGGCGACTGCAACATAAGATATCACCTCAACAAAATTAACCTAAGTCCAGAGTCAGAATGCGGGTTCTGCATGGAGGACGAGGACACCTCTGAGCACTTTGTCAGCCATAGAGCAAGGGTCTTTTATTTAAAAAAAAAATCAAAAAACCTTCGGCTAAAAATGTACGCATTTTTGACAGAGAACTTGTTGCCAAACTCTGCCAAATGCCTTTGAAATATGAAGATACCGGTTCCACTTTTTACTTTATAATTATATGTCATCAAATCACTGCCAAAACGGTTTTCGGGATTCGAGATATTTCATAAGCTGATGGTTTATCAGCGTTTTCATGACTTTGGAAACGTAAGTGCAATTGGTCGGTAGGAGAAAGGAGAGGAAGATTCTACTTTTTTGGTACGGGCTGGACAAATGCAGTTTTCCGTCGTCTTTGAATTTTCTGCTGGAAATTCATTGTAAATGGCCCGGTTCCCATGTGAGTAAAGATAGGTATTCCTACGTGAGGGCTGTGGGGTTTACGGGAATCACAATCATCATTAAATTAATGTTTTAAGTACGTTTGGAGTTTCATCTCGAATAGCGTAAAACAGCCTATCATCCTTAAAGGAATGAGGAAGAGAGTTCCACAGACGTATCGCATTTTAAAAAAATGGTTATCGATCTAACAGAATGCGACTGACAGATCTTTTTGTTAAGATAAGGTGTTTGCAATATACTGTAACGTATGCAACATTGCGTTTACGCTTGTGCTTATAATAACAATTGTAAATTGTAAAGTTCGCAACTGTAAAGCATAATAGGGATAAGTAATGTTTTTTGTTTTGGCTAAGACGATTCTTGTTTTTAAGGGTGTTTTCTAAAAAAGAAATCCAAATCCCAGAGCACTCAGACTCGGTAACGGTCCATTGTACTACCAGGCAGAAATCCTCTTTTGGTGCCCACACACAAAACTCTGCAGTCGCCACCACCGTACACAGTATACGAAGTCCTCAATCCATCCATCTCCCGATTGCCAATCTGATATGGTTATTCGAATAAAGTGTTTTTGTAAAGGTTATACCTAGGCTTTTAGCAAAATCGACAAACGCAATTTGATTGTGTTGAATGTATATTTTGGAAAAGTCAGACGTATCAATATAATTTCTTGAAATAACCAAGCAGCTGGACTTAACTGTGTTTATGCTAAGTTCATTTTTCCGTGACCAATAGTGAATAGTGTGCTGATATTCATTAATCTTGACTGCTGCATTTTCGACCAAACCTAGAGGAACATAAAAGTTACACAACCGATTTTTTAAATTTTTGAATTTGTTCAACATGTCTTCTTCAATTAAATCTTCTGATCTTCACAAATCCATGAAGAAGTTTCGAATGAACACCATTTCACCCGCGTATCAACCGGGCCACGGGATTGATAAGGCCGAATTCTAAATGTTTTTAACAAATGACCAAAACTTTTTACTACCAGTGGGAATTAATAATATTTTTTTCTCGAATTTTGTTCGTAAGACAATTCAACTGATTAATGCGGTCATTGCAGTCATTTCTGACTCGTTTGAACTTTATCTGGTTTTGCTCAGATGGGTTGGACTTATAAAACCGAAAACTTACCTCTTTTGTCCTGATAGCTTATCTTTGGTTTGATACCCTTTGTCCTGTTGGGACATTCATCTTTTGGAATTGTGTTCTTTAACTATGTGGTTGGAGTAGGAGAAATTCGCTGATATGACGCAATGGTCCTACGAACCCCGAGTGTCAAAGTAATCCGAAACCGATAAACAAGATAAAGAAACAAATTACTTCCGCGCTGAATGAATACACATGACACTAACTAAATCTGTCTTAAACTTTTGGTTGACCGAAAGATAATTAGAAAATATCACTGGAGTTAATAAAAGACCAACCATTTTCTGGATATATGAATAAAATTAATTATAAACGTTGATTTTATTTCTCTGATCTCCTTACTGAATTTTAGCTACTAATTAATTTTCTGCTTCCTTAGACCAGGACCGTCTAGGTGCGGATGGTGAACGAGACCATGATAAATGCGAACGCGACCTGCGAGTTGACACGAGTTCTATTGGAGTCTTTTTGGAGTCAATTTTTTTATTCCTCGAACCCGAACGTGATTTGGACCTCGTCTTATGTGACTTTGATTTTGATGTGTGCTCCGAATGAGAGGATGAATGGTGGTGGTGACTTCTAGACTTTGATTTTGAATCCGATCGCTTTTTCGAGTGTTGCGAGTGTTCGGTTGCCGTCGTATTAGCTTTCGATTGAGATCTGCTCTTCGAACGCACGTGGATTGCCGCCTCCCTAGACTTTGTCTCTGACTCCGACTGTTTTGCTTGAGTTTTTGATTTCGATTCTGATCGAGTTCTGGATCGCGTATGATGGTTGCGTGATTTTGAACGTGAATGACTACGCATACGATTCGATTGTGATTTATGTTTCGATGCAGATCTTGATCTGGTGCGAGGGCGAGGTTCTCTGATTCTAGATTGAGATCGGGAGCGAGAGTGCGTCCGTGAATGTTCATTCGTTCGACTGTGATGGGATCTAGAGTGATGCCTCGACCGAGAACGTGAGTGGGACCGAGTTACAGAGCGGTGCCGTGATCGCCGTGTGCGAGAGTAACGACCATGGCGTGATCGTGTCCTTGATCTCGACCTGGAATGTGATCTCGATCGAGTCCTGGAACGTGATCGGGTTCGTTTTCTAGTAAATAAACAAAAAAACATTTGTTAAAATAAGACTGATTACGCAAAGTGTTTCATATACCTTGATCGGGATCTGGAGTATGAACGTGTTCTGTTGTATTCGCCGTCATACCTGTCGGGGTAATCATTCGAATTTCCTCCACCATTTCTGTAGTCATTATAATAGTTGTAAGAAGAATACCCTGATGATCCGTGATAGTTGTAACCGCCGCGCCGTGGGCCTCTTATTGGCCCGCCTCTACCTCGGGGGATGTATCCGCGCATGCCGTGCGGCGGCGGGAAGGCCGGCCGATAGATTGGCATCCCCGGGAATACACCGTACGAGAGCATACTCATTTTCATCAGCTCGGCCGCTGCTTCCGGATTGTAGACGTCTTTGAAAGGGTTGAAAACCTGGTCCACTCGGGAATCAGTCTTTTTACGACCCTCATCTTCTGAAGACGTCGAAGAGTCTGATGTGCTTTCCTCCGTTTTCCGCTTCTTTTTACCATTCGCTTTTGCGTTGCCATTAGCCGAATTTCCACCACCATGCTCGTGGTCAGCTTTACGATGTTTCAGCAGCCCCGATAGTCCAGTTTGGAGTTTCTCCGTTTCAAGCTTTCTCTTTTGTTCGCACAAGAGTTTTTCTGTCGCTGATTTGTACTTATCGACCAAACGCTGACGCAAATCTACACTGGAGTGGCTAATAGGTTTGCCCTTCTCTTGGAAATCTTTTAACTACACCAAAAAAGTACACATGACCGAATGCAACACACAGCGTGGATAAAACTTACCTTCAGTCTCTCGAACAGCGCTTCCAGCACCCGTATACTTTCCAGCTTTCTCCGCACAATAAGTAATTTCTTCTCTTCTAGGCGAATCTTACGGGATATTTCTAACTGTCCTTTTTCTTCTAACTTTTTCAGATGTTTCTGTTTGCGTTGCTCTTCACGCTCGCGCTGGCGTTCGAGTTCTTTTAGTTTTATTTCTTCTTCCAATTTCCTGAAATTTTCCGCTTTCTCTTCAAATGCATTTTTATGTTTCAAAGTTAATGTAATTCAATTTCAAAGTACCACCATAGAAAATATAAATATTTCAATAAAGGAGTACTTTTTGCGAGGAGATATTGGTCTCCTTACAGAAAGTACTACTGCCCCCAAAGATGGGCCTGTTACTAAGATGAAATGAAGAGTAAAAAAATTTAAGGTATTACTCCCTCAAAACGTTAAACATGCCAAAACTAATTTCAATTGACACCAGCTCATGTAGCCATCAGTCCATTTCCACCTGAAAGTCAATAACAAAACACAAAAACGACTCATTGCCAAACCTTTCTTTTTCCATATTCTCCTGCTCCTTCTTTTTCGTTCGTTCTTCTTCTTCCTCTCGAGCTTTCACCTTCGAAAGTAGACTATTTCGCATTCGTTCACGTCGCAGAACGGATGCATCGCTTAAATGTTTCTTCTTATCGAAATTAACGATTATATTGACCGCTTGCGTTTTATCGACAAACTTTCGGACTAGTTTCATTCCCCGGAACTCGTCCATTGCACGAACAAATCCAATGTACTCCTCGAATTGGACGTATCTAAGGAACAGAATTACGTTAAATCTTATTGAATGATTCCGACTTACATAACTTACCCTTCAAAGAATAGGTCCTGTTCAAAAGTATGCACATTAATTCCATTTACATCGGAACTAATCTTCTGGCGAAAGGCATCGCAGAGTGGAATATCAACAGCACGAACGGCGCCGAACTTTTCAAAGATTCTCTTAAAAATACTCTCGCTAGGCTTGACATTGTCGTCGTTTTCTGTGTGGCGGGGACAAAACCAACGAATCGGTAGATTTGCAAAATGAATGGTGTCCGGCCGTTCGCCGGCTTTCATCTCGTCCATGTAGTGGGCGTCACGGAAAAATATATCCCAATCGTGGCGATTCGGGAAGTCATCTTTTGTTTCTTTTGCGCGCACTTTGAAGGAATCTGTGAATCCAGGAATTCGAAATGTCATACCATCGAGTCGCGCCAAAGCACTTTGTAGCCTGCTGGGTTCTTCTAATTCAGCTTCCAGTCGAATCACTTCGAGAGTGCTCTTTGAGACCTGAAAAAAAGAATGCAATTTTTGTAAACTGAAAGTTATGTTATGAGTTATGGTAGGTGTTGAGACTAGTTTATTTTCGAAGCAGAATGGCAATGTTTGCAATGAGGTCTTGTCCTAGGTGGTGGCAGGCTGTTGGCTTGTTTGTTGACACCATGTACATGGTCATGTTCTCGTAAACGCTGAGATCTTACAAAATTGCTCCGAAAACCTACGGCATGCTGGGAACGGTTGATTATAAGGACTACGTCCGCGTACCCCAAGAGAGCACCCGATAGTGCTTGCCGTGCTGAAAGCTGCTCTACGCATCTGCTCTATACCAAGATAAAAGGATGATAGCGCATTCTCCTTACATTTTATCGACCGCATCGAGCGAAGAAATAATAACGGTCCAGCAAAGAGGATCTTTGACTCCCAGCACAAAGATCAGCCAAAGGGTAGTGATGCGAATATGTGAGAGCACAGGCGTTCTCACGATAGCCTCTCACTACCAACTCCTACTCTACACCTCTACGTTGGTGCCTAGTTCCTCTGCTGGGTGCCTAATACCTCGGCTGGAGATTGGGTAACTATCCGCTTTGGAAGGTCGTTGGTGGCAGCGGACGAGAGAGGTGGGAGGAGTGTTTTTCACACTCTTGCTTCAGACGGCACCTTACTTTAAAGGGCAGATACTAAGGTAGGCTGCCTCAAGGCCGTAGCCAGGGGGAGATCACAGGGATTTGAACCCCCCCCCCCCCCCCCCCGCGCCGAATTTTTTTTAAAAAAATGCATCTGTAAATCATACTTTTCCGCATCAGTATGAAATTTGTACTCAAATAATTATTGATTATGTTAAAAATTTCTGATTTTAGTTTTAAGCTATGAAAGGCAGTTTTAACGGAGTTCAAACTGTAGTACGCGAGTCTCATCCAGAAGCCTTATTCGTGCTTTGTAGCGCACACTCTCTAAAATTAGGGCATTCTTGTCAAATTCAGCCTATTCGCAACACTATTGGTACCAAAAAATCCATTGGAATTTTTTTTTTATTTTTTTTTTTTAAATGATTTTTATGCGCACTATCTCTACATAAAGTAGGATACAATTCACCTGCCCGGAAGGGGCTAGGCTCTGACGTACAAGCAGGTTATAACTTATACAAATTAAATAATAAAAAAATACATATTATTAATAAAATATTATTACAAATTGCCCGCAAAACCAGTAGGTTTGTCTGCAGGCGGTTATTTATAAAATCGAAATGTACATAATTATGCTGTAGCTTATTTTAATAAATACTATTTGCACTTATTCATTTCCCGGTACTTATCAAAACATATTAAAATCGAACATCAAAAGAAGATGTGTGCTCTCCATTAATAAAGGATAAATTGGTGTAATGATTCTTTAGTTTTTTTTTACGCTTTTTGAAGTTAACAATATATTTTAGCTCATGTGGTAAGTTATTGATAACTTCCGGAACTGCATATTGTAGTTGCCTTCTGCCGTAGATGTTGTTGAAAGGAGGTATATGAAGAAAGCCTCGTGCCTGTCTTCGTGTGTTAACGTTATGCTTAATTGGAACATTAAAGCGAGCATCTTGATAATACTCCAACGCCAGCGTCATCCGAAAGATATTTTCCACTGAAAGAACATTGAAATTTGTATCGCCTCGCCGTCCACTTAATAAATCTTAAAGAATGATGATATGTACCTAATAAATAACTTAAAATTATTTAAAAAAATATTGGAAGTCTTTTAGTTTTTCAAATTTGTTTGACAGTTTTCTTGGAAAAACTAAGTATGCAATAGTACTTTATTAGCAATAGTCTACCTAGGAAAAAAAATATTGAAAATCGTTACAGCAGTTTTTTTTAGACCGGTTTTTTTTTAATTTTTGAAAAATATTTTGCAATTTTTTGAGGTCATACAAGGAAATCTGTCGTTTTCATCTGGAAAAAAATCTGTAAAAATTCTATATACCAGTTTCCACCATATTAAAAAAAACCAAAATAGTTATGTATGAATTTGATCATAAAAGCCTTCCTTAATTTTAAATTTAATTGAAATCAGTTTTGTTGTTAGCGAGAAATTCTGAAGTTTAAAAATACGGTTCTATAGGAGGTACCGTTTTAAGATAAATCTCGCAAAATCCATTCTTACCAAAAGATAGACTATTTTATCTAAATCGTTAAGGCCGTTTTTAGAAAAATTAAGTTTTAACAAACAGTTATATGACATATACCATTGTTTTAGGGCTAAAATTCCAATTTCAACAACGCCTAGTTTGAGACTACTAAATAAACACTATGAACCAAGTTTGCAAATCGGCCCATCCGCTAAGGCTGCAGATCTGCAAACAGGCAGACGGACAAACAGAATTTTCCAACACATTTTTTCTACTTCCCTATCATCGTAATGTCATGTTTAATTGTTATCTCCATTTTTTTTTGCACCAATCCATAAAGTGCCTCATACATAGTATAGTACAATAATCCCAATTAAAAATCGTGTTTGGTCGATTTTTGGCTGAAATGAGTTGTATTAATTTTATTTATTACATCTAGCTACCCATTCATACATGTAACCAGGACATGTCGAACCTGTTTTACAATTACGCATTTCGTCAGATTCGTTTACATAGAAATGTGCATCATTTCCTTTGCAGATGATTCGGAGACTGGAGCCACGTATGGCCAGTTCGTTGGGTCTTGCTAGCTCGTGCAGCCAGCGGCTTTATGTAGTCCTTAACAAATATAGACGCTTTCGTGCCTGTATCGAAAGCTGTATTAATTCTCAATGATTTAGCTGCGTTTCTATTCATTATTTTCTCCGTTAAACGAATTAGTATCACTGCAAGGTCAATGTTCACGGAAGTCGCTATCCGATACCACGAAAAGCACATATGATATTCACACTTTGCCTAACGATAATAGCAGTAGATAGTTGGACTTTTAACATACATTGTCAGCCAATGTGGAGTCTCTTTAGCTATCACTACACCACCGAATGATCCTCCTCCACACCAGCTTTACAACCCTAGAGCGGAAAAAAATCTACAAGTTCTAATACATACCTTAAGAACAAGAAACTTATCCGGAGCCAGCGCTTTGGTCAGCTTGTCCATTATATCAAAGTTTGATATAGATTTTCCCATTTTATTTGGTGGCAGACCAACCGATATAGTCAACTTGGCCAGGGGCTTAAGATATAAACTATGCGGCAGGTAAAGCGGCACACAATCGCTAACATTTGTTATTGTCTGCAGATTAATCATGGTCACGATATAATAGCAATTGAGACAGGTGTTGTTAAAGATATTATTATTCAAATAACAACAAAATTTAATTTCATACAAATATATATATAAATTAATATATATATAATTGTATAGTAGAGGATCCTAATACTGTTTTATTAGGAAGACTCCAGGAGACACAAAATGTAACCACTTTGTTGCACCGTAACGACACCCGAGCCCGACTAATAGTATTTTTTTCACTTTACGCTTCTACGTTCACTGAAAAAGAATATTTTTCTAAAATAAAACAGATTTTCTGATGCGTTGAAGCGAAAAACTAAAATGTTTTGCCTTTATCTTGCAAAAATGCAGCCCATTATGAAACTGAACGCGATGTCGATTCCGTCGATTCGCTGCAAATCGCGATTTTGTTCAAGTCGACAAAATTGGATAGAAAAAACTTCACATGGATGCGATGGTGAAGTGTCAGTTGAGTGCGTTGGTGAAAGCAGGAGGTTTCATATTAAAATCACTGGCTTCCAAAGTCTCCAGGGGTGTGTCAGCAAAGTAATCAAAAAAAATGTAACTTTAAGAAATCCTATTCTATCACAAACGATCGATCCAACATTCCAATAAAATATGCTCGAATCCAGATCTCACGGCGTGTTAAGGGAATTCAGATGAATTGTTGTGGCTGATTTTTGTAAGTGCAAAATCACTAAGCCATGACTTGGCATCTCCATGTGTGGGAGCCCACTAAAGGGGCGAGGACTGATAATGCATTTAGCTGTCAATTTGTATGAAATCTATTCAGCTATCAATTTCAATATGAAATCCAATGACGAATAGATATGTCATTGACTTAATTTATAAATTGCTCGTCTGTTATAAGGACTTTCAAAGCACTGCTTGAGCGATAGAAATATTAGACGGATAGATCACTTCGCGAAGCTATCTCTTTCTGTCAACGCGAAGGTCTAAACCGTGATTTTGTTTCAGGCCTTACGTACTTTAAGCATTTAGCATCCGTTAATTATTTTCAAACTGTGCCAATATAACCGCGTTCATTCTCGTTTATAAAGTTGTAGTTCATCAAAAAATAATGAAAATTGCAAATTTCGCATCGGATGGCAGACGTATGTCCTACACAAAAAAAAAATGGTTCCCTTAGCGTCCCCAACGGACACTTTTTTCTCGAAATGTGCTACAGGTAAGTCATTGGATCAGATCAATACAAAATTATTGGCGTAAATGCACTGAATGAATTCCAGGTCGAAAGGGTTAAGAGTTATAAGCTCTTGAAAATCCCAATTTCGAGGGATAAAATTGGTGTATTGATGCAATAATTGATTTTGTTGGACTTAAAACGTGGAGCCCAGAAACAGTAATGTCAATGTGTATCGGGGGCCATGCTGCCTCGCTGCAACCTTCTGCTTGGGCTCACTGTTTATTCTGGAGTAGGTGCAAGGTAGGACGCAAAGTTGGAGAGCGCCATTTTGTTTTCATTTTTGGGGTTTATTTAATGTCCTTAACAACTTGCAATAAAATTGTTTATATAAATTGGTGAACGTAGTGTAAAATCTAGCCATTCATTATAATATCGCCAGCGAACATTATTTTCATTTGCATGTGGAAATCCTTTCTTCGCCTTATTTTTACAATAACCAGACTACAATTTCAGCTAATTTCGAATTTAAGAAATGTTTAATATATTACAGCTCTCTCTGGAAGGGATTACTCATAAGTCCTATGAACGCTTGTAAATTTCAACTAAATGTGCTAGGTGAATAGGCTTACGAAGCTCATTGTTTGAGATTTGTCGGTGAATACCACCCATATTTATTTGATCAGATCTTATTTGCTGCAAGATGTTTAAGATTCGGAAATTGGTTATTAAAACAGTTCTGAAACCTTGAGAAGCTGTGTAAATCCGTAATACTCACCGAACTCACCCTGAACTTAACTCTGTTGGCAACTCAACAAAATGTCCGCCCATGTACATCTCATGTTTCGATTGTTGGTCAAAAGGTGCGTTTTAGTCAAGCTCTATGCGAGTTATTTGTTTTAATAAATTTATTCTACTGACATCAAACGCCCAAGAAAAATCACCTTCAAAATGCCGGACAACGATATTTCTAAAATGAAGGTAAACCGCAATTCGCCAAATTCAAGCTCAGTTCTCTAGCACTTTCTTCCCCTAAAAGGTTGCCGATCTGAAGCGAGAGCTCAAACTTCGTGGTCTACCAATAACAGGAATTAAAACCGAGCTACAAGACCGTCTCCAGTCCGCCCTCCTGGACGGTGATCTGTCCCTTGAGGACACAGCCATTTCTGGGGAAGATCTACTCGAAGACGTCCTCACCGACGAGGAGGAAAAGGCTATTCTTACACTGCCCCCCGACGAAAACGAACTGCTCCAGTCGCCCACCGATGAGCTCACACGTTCGTTCTCCGCAGAAAAAGCTATCGAAGTGTCTGCAATACAGCCCAAAAAAATCGTTCTTAAGCGAAAGAGTTCAATAACTCCTATCTGTACAGAAACGCCGGCAGCCGCCAAAGACAGCCCCCTTGCCTCCGATGAGAACGAAAGCGACTCGTCAGCAGCGAAAGTATCCAAAGTTGACTCGAAGCCGAAGCAGGTAATTAAAATGTCATCACTCACATTGGAAGAACGTATGCAGATGCGTGCCAAAAAGTTCGGTCTCGAAGAGAACAAAAACAACTCGAATCTTGATTCGACTCACATCACCGGCCCAGGACTGAAGGACGTCGACCCCAAACAAATAGAAACACTAAAGAAGCGAGCCGAACGCTTTGGGTGCGTGGTGTCGTCGACAATTGCTAAAATCACCGCCGACGAACGTCTAGAGAAGCGAAAACAACGTTTTGGCGATATCGCCGTGGACAGTGACAAGGCGACAGCAGGTGGAAAAGATGCCTACGCAGAGAAGGCACGACTGCGGCTGGAGCGATTTAAAACAGCGGCCAAGTGAGGACGTTTCTCTTTTTATTTTGCAATTCATGTAACAGTTATTAATTCTTTTTCTTAAATAAAAAAACAAAATATTAAGAAAAAACAGTAAAAATTGGTGATTGAAACGGCTTAATGTTCCAAATCAAACATCATTATTTTCACTTGCTCCTCGATCACATTCATCCACAAAAAAGAATTTCCCTCAGTTGCTCATGTCAAACTCATCGAATTGCAGATCCACTGAAAAAAAAACATTAGCAAACGCTTCAAATAACTTCCATTGTATGTGCTGCCATCACCCTACCACCTGACTCTCCAAGGGCGGATGTAAAGTCCAAGCTAGCCTCCGACGTGGAACTTGTGCTTGCGGCAAACGATCGATTAGGTTTAACCCGTCTCTGATAGCAGTGCCTTAGATATGCTTTGATTTTGTTGTTGCGTTTCATTTCTTTGTCGTTGCTGTCGTCCAGAATTTTTTTGGTTTTCTCAAACAATTTGATTTCATTTTTGATTTGTCGGATTTTCTTGATGTTAGCTCCAAATTGCAGCGGCTCATTGAGTGAACGTTGTTCGAACTGAAATCGAACAACCTTATTCCACATGGCTAGCAATTTATCTGGGCACTCAAAGAATGATAGCTGTTTCTGGGCCATGGAAGAGCTTATCAGGAGCCCTTTGAATGGACGGTTATCAATAGGACAGGTATTCAAATTATTGCAGCATGAGCTGCAGAAGACGTGGCTGCACGATCCGCAGAAATATTCAGTTGAGCTGTTTTCAGATTTTAAGATTCCGCATTTATTGCAATTAAGCCAGTCCATTGTAGGAATTTATTTATTTCCAAAATGTAAGCAAGTTGTGGAGACAAAATGAAATCTGTAAATAATTAAAGTATTTGAGAAATTTACCGTTACGCGATGTAAGTCAAATGCATGTGGATGCACTTTCTGTGATTCCACGGACGACAGTGGGATAAAGATTTAGAAAAGCGAACCAAATTATTGTAAGAACACACGATTCTGAGAGAAAGAATTGTAGGAAATGTCGACTAGTGGATACTTGTCTATGGTGACCGTTTGTGGAAAAATATTTTTTGTTTCACATGGTAATAATCTAAAGGTGTTTTTCCCAACTGAATGATGACGATGTCACATTAAACACGCATTTGAAAAAAAAAATAAAAAACGAAAAACAAGAAAGAGAAATAGGCCGCTTGCGAGCGTAAAAAAATGTGTATTGTGTGTTTTCGGAATTTTAGATACTATTGATTTGAAACTGCCTTTCGGACTGTCCAATTCAAGTTGTTTTGGGCGGGTTAAAAGTCTGCAACTCACCAAATAAATGCTGGTGTTCCCCCAAGGCTCTGTTTTGTCCCCGACCCTCTTTCTCATTTTTATAAATGATCTCCTGTCTGTAAGCCTTACCCAATTCATTCCTTCGTTGATGACTGATGACAGTACCCTCAGATTTTCACATTCGTTTCATGGTTCACGCCACTCATCAACGGAAACGCATGTTAAGCTCAGTTAATTCCGATCTTGACAGCACTGTTCAGTGGGGTACTTCCAATATGGGTGGAATTTATTGCTCCTAAAACACAATGCTGTCAACCGTTATTAAAGCGAAACCCTAACAGATTGGCACTATTCATGAATGCATCGCTTAAACCGAAGGACTTTCCATTCTCGGTAAATGCGTTAATGACAAATCTCCGTGGGACCTCTGTGAGACAGTCAGCTTGACGTTGGCGTCATATTTTGGCGTGATTAAGGAGGTCTAACACATCTATGGCATTCTCAGGGCCAAGAAAAATCTTCTCCAACTGAGAAGGATATTGCCTCATTAGAATGGGCCAGACCGAGACTAATAACGGCTGCCAAAGAAGTGGCCTACAGGAGAGGCGGTTCTATAAGGGGGAGGGACGCCGTTGTTAAGAAGGAGCCCTGAGCCAGAAAAAAAGACCGCAGTACGTTAGAAGGTTAAGTCAATCCTAAAGGAGCTTAGCGAAAAGCCGGGCCCCAGTGGACTACAGTGAAAACCGACGGTAAAAGCGGGAGAAAAAAGGAGTAAGTTTGCTTCGAAGAGAATGAGGTCGCCGGAGGACGCACCGAAAGCTCACAACAAGGCCAAACTGATCGCAAAGACCACGGAAAGCCTTAAAAAGGCATTAAGCGCATGGGGCACCATCCACGCGGAAAATACAATGAGATGACGAGGAATCCTGCCAATCTAAGTCTCGATGCAAAACTTGCAACATTCAGTTTCGGTTTATAAAATTTCGGAAAGGTAGCAATCTTTAACTTGGTCGCCAGCAAGAAGCCATTGGGCTCCGACTTTCACCAGTTCTCGTATCGTTGTTCAATCGTCCCCAAATCAGCTAATAGATAATCATTCCATAAGTAAAGTGAATCAGTTGCGGCGAATTCTTTTATCCACCTCTATTGGTAATATATTAGATAGCGGTGGTAGATCTGCCTCATGTGCCCAACGGCTTGGTATGAAACGACGAAGTACACGTATACTTATTGGTGGTTTAGATACTACCCGTGTTGGCAAATCTAGGGCATTCGATGTGCATCAAATCTTGTATCGAATAAGCTAGCATTTCAGCTGATTCTAAGATCATACCTCACATCACTACATTTTACATACAATCTCATTTGATGTCGATGACTGGGATCACATCAAGAATTTGCAATGGGGAGAAACATCATTTAACCAATCAAGTCCAATAGATATTCTGCTAGGAGCAGACAAAGTTTGGGATATATTGAAAGGAGAGTTGATGTACAGTGAGCGTGGATATCAGAACAGGGGTGCCAGCACGTAACTTGATACAATCGAGGATTGTTCATAGTCAGCCAACTCGAAACAAATAAATTTCGGTAGCATGTAACTTGAAACGAGTTTGATTGTGAATTGTACTGAAAAGTGTCATTTTAAAAAATAATTTGAGGTGTCAAATTGGATTTTTTTTTAATTTTAAATTTGCAAATCATTATTCCAGTCCGCATCAAATATGATATTTTTTGAGTCGGAGAGTGAGGATGAAGAAGAATTAAATGCTAAAATCAAAAGAAGGTATTTGAGAGATAAAAACAATCCACTAGAATTGACTGAAAATGCGTAAGTAATCCTAATGAGTAAGAAAAGAATAAAATTTACATAATTTTTTTTTGTTTAGCTATGTGCAGCAGTTTAGAGTCAATAAGGAATGTTTCTTAATGATCTTCAACTCATTGGTGCCGTAAACAATTCTGCTGTTGAGACTCCTTCAACAGCTGCTTCAAGACCAGCGCACTCTATAATCTTTTCCTCCGACTCATCAATTTTCTTCTGCATGTAGGGACCTCCGCCTCTGGCCTTCAAATGGAGTTTATTGCTTCTTAATTTATTTTTTACTTTATACTTAAGATCACTCCAAGTCTTAAAAAATATATTGAAATATATAATGTATATGTAAAATATAATATAATTTATAGTAAACACCCAAAAGGAGGATTTCTTCCTGGTAATACAATGGAACGTTACCGAGTCTGAGTGCTCTGGGATTTGGATTTCCTTTTTAAAAAAAAAAATAAAAAAAAAAAATAAAAAATCAATCTCTTGCATCTTTTTGTGGGGGACCAGCTGTATTTAATGAGTTAGCTAGCCGTTCCCAAAGAAAACTACTATTTTTCCTTCCCTGTGCATTGACATGTTTTGTTTAGTTTCCATATTTGAAAAAAAAGAACAACTGTTGACGACAAGTATTCGCTATCGAGTAAAATGTTTTGTTTCAAACGTCATTTTCTAGTTTGTGTGCTGCCAATTTCGACGATACAATCGAGATTGAGACAATTTAGGTGCTGCCAGCACTCGATTGTATCGACTGAACTCGATGGTATCAAGTTACGTGCTGCCACCCCAGTTTTTAAAGCTAGGCAGCTAAGCCACAACGTACAACAAAACGATTATTAGCATCACAGCATCCTCGAGGTTGACCCTAGTAGATCCAAAATCTTCTCTTAGGGAAAAAAAGCGACCAAGTGCGAGTTGGACTCGCCCATGAAGGGTTCCGTAGCAGCAAGTAACATCATATAGAAGTTCTTGTAGTTCGATGTAACTTTGATCGATGTTTTAATAATAGATAACTGGCGGTTTACGATTTATGACGTATTAAAAAAAACTACTTACTAGATCTCGTTCAAACCAATTTTCGGTGGAAGTTTGCATGGTAATGTACATCATATATTTTTTTTTAGTTTTATCATTCTCTTATTTTAAAGTTACAGGGGGGGCACACATTTTACCACTTTGAAAGTGTCTCTCGCGCAAACTATTCAGTTTAGAAAAAAATGATATTAGAAACCTCAATATCATTTTTGAAGACCTATTCATAGATAGACCACACGTATGGGTTTGATGAAGAAAAAATGTTTGAGTTTCAGTTCTAAGTATGGGCATGTGCAACCCCCAAAATTTATTGTTTTTTTCTATTTTTGTGTGAAAATCTTAATGCGGTTCACAGAATACATCTACTTACCAAGTTTCAACAGTATAGTTCTTATAGTTTCGGAAAAAAGTGGCTGTGACATGCCCGGACAGACATGACGAATCTATAAGGGTTCCGTTTTTTGCCATTTGGCTACGGAACCCTAAAAAGGATATAAAAGAACATTTTTTTCGAACTCATGAAAGGGACGACAAAGGGAAATACATAGATCTTCCATTTAAAGAATCTCCACATTTTCGGGCACCTTGAACGGAGGATGATAGGAGTCTGGGGTAATTTCCATGAAGCATCATCTTCAAAGATCGGTGATAATGCGCTCAATTTCAAAAATCTATATACGCTTCTAACGCAAGTGGAAGCTAGCTATATTTAATCCTAGGCCTATATGTCAAGGGTCCGACAACGATATGGATCAACTCACCCCAGCACACTTATTTTAAGGTGAACCCTACACTCCAGTACCCGAGCTATCATTGGACTTACCATTGAACCGTATATCATCGTGTCAATCTATACTTTGGCTTGTATTGTTAAAGTTTTTTTTTTTGAAGAGGTGGAACTTGGAGTATTTAACATCAATGCAAAATCAACCGAAGTGGAAACAGACAGAAGCTGACGTAAATGTCGGTAAACTTTAACTAGATAATAGGTCCGTTCGCGAACTAATATGAAAACGTAAATTTATATAAACTTTCGTGCAAAACTACACAAACGCGTTCGCGTACTGAGAAAATGGTAAAAAGATGAACGAAAGAAAAATGTACTTTCGTTCATTTTTCTTCACACAGAATTTCAGCTGGCAAGAAAATGGAAACTGTCAAATGATGAAATCCTATGAGTTTGCCAGCAAAAAAAAAAAACAGCTGTTGCTTCTTTTCAAGGCAAACTACGATGTTTTTTCAACTTTTTACACAAAAGCGTTCGCTTACTTTTCTTAGAAATGAGAGGATTCTCTCTCGATTTTGGAGATTTGACACTTTTCATTTTCCTACACATAAAGTACGCGAACGGACCTAATGACTCAAATCATCACCCTGGCAAATGACTAATAGAACGAATACTAAAGACTCATTCCGGCAAAGATGGACACATTCGAGTTGTTACGCTAAAGACCGTCAACGAAAGTTTTAAATCCAAATCCCAGAGCACTCGGAGTCGGTAACAGTTCATTGTACTACCAAGCAGAAGTTGAAGAAACAATGTGTTGTTCGTATTTCTCCTCTAATGGGTGGCGTATGTTGTTGTTCCTCGTGGGGATTGAACCTGCACCGCATGGGTCACAAGCCAACACACTATCCTCTACGCTCTACACCGTCGCCACATCGTACAAGTATATAATCACCCCTATCGGGAATAATATTTCCCCCGAAATGTTTCCCTTTTTCACAAAATAGGTATCGTGAACAATTTTCGATGGAAATATTGCCGTAATTTTCCGCGAAATATTCCGCTACCATTTCGTTTGGGAACTTTAGCTAAAGAGCAACAATATAAGTTTTTTTCTGCCAAATATTTAAAAAAATAATGCAGTTAGTTTTGATGAAGGTCAAACGCAACAAATACAAAACAGATGCAGATTATTATAAGTAAATCATATGGAAAAATATCCGGATATAGCAAATCGATATACCTACACAAAGAAAAAAAGAGGAAGTGAACAGCTTTTGGAGAGCCTTCGAGAAAAAAAAGAACATTGTTGGGCTATCCGTGAAGTCTGTATTTGAGTGGAAAAAGGTAAGTTTCATATTTTATACGTATGTTTAATTCCAAATTATTAAGGTTTGGAGTGACAAAAAAAAAATCAGAAAAAAGATGTCCGAGAACCTCAAGCTAAAAATGCAACCGGGGGAGGTCCTTACAAAGAATATAAATATTCCCCCTTGGAAGAAGCAGTCATCAACATTTGCGCTATGAGTGTGTCGGTTGAAGGTTCTTCAGATGCAAAGCGATTCGGATTAGCTTCTTGCATCAAAACACGAAATGAGGAGGAATGCGGTGATTCACAAAACGAAAATGGCCACAGGATCATCGCAAATCAAAAAAAACCATGCAATCCAATCGGCTATCTTCAGATTTCGACGAATCGTACTTAACTGAATTGCTTTTGAATTCTGTTGATTCGTACCCCCGGATGAAAGAGCTATGGATTTCAATGCAAATAGAAGAAATAAAACGAAACAAAAAGGCCAACAGAAAAGAACTACAATCACTGATATTTTACAAAAAGAGCTTCAACTGCAACGTGAACTAGACCAGATTGGTGAAGCTCTTTTAAATTTTAATAAAAAATGCACACCTCTAAACATATTAAAAAATGCGCACTTCTAAACATATTAAAAAATTCGCACTTCTAAACATATTAAACTATTATTTTTAATTTTTTCCAACAAATGGCATTCCCGTATCTTGTCTACTTGATGGTGTCAAAACATTCGAACATATTTTCGAAAGTACTTTTCTGATTCCCGGAGAAAAAACATTCCGATGGAAATTCACGATGGGTAGATTTAGTTCCCGGGAAAAAAAATGTTCGGGGGAAATATTTTTCCCTCGGAATTCCCGATAGGGGTGAATAACATATACAGTGCAATATCAATAAACATTTTGTTTTTGATGTTTATACCCTATTCTAGGGGTATATTAATTTTGACGCATAGTTTGTAACATACCTTAATATTGCCCGTAGACCCCTAAAAGTTACTATATTTATGATCAGCATCGATAGTAATGTCGATCTAGCCATGTCCGTCCGTCCGTCGGCAAAAATTAGGCCTTTAAACTGGAACTAGAGAGCTGAAATTTTAACCATATACTCTCTAGGGTCCCGAAATAATCAAGTTTACGAATTTTTGAAATCCGCATACAGACACGCCCACAAACTCAAAAAAACAAAATTTTGGAAATTTTGAGCTAGGGAGCTGAACTTTTTAATATATACTCTCTATGGGCCCTTTAAGCTCATGTATAAATATTTTCAAAATCCGCCCACTGACACGCCCACAAAAAAATAAAACAATTTTATTGAAAAACCAAAATTTGAGCTAGGGAGCTGAAATTTTTAATATATACTCTCTATGGGCCCTTTAAGCTCATGTATAAATATTTTCAAAATCCGCCCACTGACACGCCCACAAATAAATAAAACAATTTTTTTGAAAATCCAAAGTTTGAGCTAGGGAGCTGAAATTTATAATATATACTCTCTATGGGCCCTTTATGCTTATGTGTAAATATTTTCAAAATCCGCCCACTGGCACGCCCACAATTATTATTATTTTTTTTTTTTGAAAATTCAAAGTGAGCTAGGGAGCTGAAATTTATAATATATACTCTCTAGGGGCGCTTTATGCTCATGTGTTAATTTTTTTAAATCCGCCTACTGACACGCCCACAATTAAATAAAACAATTTTATTGAAACACCCAAGTTTGAGCTAGGGAGCGTTTTTTTTGATAAAATCCTTTAAATGTTATATAACAAAATATGTAAAGCGTTCTTAACAATTCAACCATACTTAGACTTTTGTCACGCCCACTTATGAGGGATAGGAATAAGAATAGGGTACCCAACAGTTCGCCCAAGCGGACTGTAGCCCGTCCCTATGTTTTTAAATTCAAATAAATGATTGTGTTTCCTTTCTATATTAACAATTGTTTGTACTTATGTATGTATATTTGAAAATAAAGTCATTTTATTAAAAGTCGAAGTAGGTAACTTAAAAGTACTAAAAAAATGTTTCTCCTACTGTCATTCGCCTTCCATTTTTTACAAAACGACAGCTGAAAGGGTGTGGTTAGACTAACGATACCTGTGACCGATATCGTAACTTGTAATTGCTTTTTGGTGGCATCGATAGTCCGGCAGCGAGAATCATAATCAGGGCCCAGCTTCAATTGCAGCTTTGGAAGACAACATTACACGTGTTATTAGCGAGATATCAGCCAATATGCTCGAAAAAGGGACTCAATTAAAATTGGGAGACAAAAAATACATGTAAAACTGTCTAAGTAATAGCAATTGTAAGAGACGTTTCGTCCCAGGCGGTGGGCAGGTATTGGTTGATAGAATGTTCTGTCTTGTCCTCATTAACTTCAAGAACAACCAATTTCGCCCGTTCTTCAATACCCTCTTACACGGCACGCTGGGAATGGCCGACGATGACGAAATCGTCCGCATACCCTACCAGATGGATGGATCTATTGAAGAAAGTGCTTTTAGTTAGCACTTTATATTTATAAATAAATAACAATTTGAAAGAGTAAAACGCTTTTATTGTCATTATCGTATACAAACTTAAGACGGACGACTTAATTTTGTCAGTGTGGTCCCATCTTGTATTAATTTATCCGGATGTTCCTAGAACAACGATGGTCATCACTGACTTCCAAATAACAATTATCTTTGCGGAGTAAACGTTGAAATTCACACACAATTCGAATTGGTTTGCAATAAAAATAACGATATTTTTATTGGCGTATTTACAACTCTCCTGCAGTTATGTGGATGGTTTGCTTTGACTGTATTGTGTGCTCATTTCACCTCTCCTAGTCATAATCAAAATAAACTATACTAAATGATAATGCAATAATCTGCAAGCCAATGCTCAAAACATCATTAATCATGCTACCCTTCAAGCAAATTGAGAAGCCAACACATAAAAAATGGTCCTTTACATCTACAGGGATGAAAATCTTGTTGGTGACCTATCCCACGAAGAAATCATCCGTTCCTAACATTTTTATACAGCTACAATATGCTTTTAACATATTGCTATAACGAATCAATGATTTTATTTAAAGTGTCGAGTAAGGTGCTCGCATCGATTGTTCCAAACGTCAGAGTTTTCTGCAGAGTTCGAAAGCACCACCACATCGCATTCATTTGCTCTTAATTGAATACATGATTAACCAAACATTAATGCATTTGGCTTACGATTATTAACACAAATGAAATACTTACCAGGCGGCGATAGGGCTACAGCAATTTCTGAAACATAAACCACCACAGATAACTTCACACGGGCACTACCTACCTCAAATTGTTAAACAAATTCCGATACGTTTACTCATATCAATACCATTTGAAGGTATTTCTCCTTTTTGAGATTAACTACTTACTTGTTTCATCTCTACCAGCACCAGCGGTTCGTCTTTTGGTCGTCTCGGCTGAAAAATTTATTTTCGAATCACTCTGTCGAACTACATTTTGAAATAATTGTTGTGTTTGTTTTGTATAAATTAGCTTAAAACTCAGTTCATCATCCGTTTTCTCTTAAATTGGATACATTATTTCGAAGTTGTCATTTTGTTTGTTTTTTTTTCTTGCTTTTTTTCATATTCTTTAAGATGCTAACAAGTAAAAGAAAATATTAACGCGTATTACAGGTGAATTTTAAAAGTATTTGCAATCCAGATCTTCGGATGAGTGCTGCTTCTTCTGAGTTTGCGTCGCGCTCTTGATCAGATTGAAAACTAAAATTATGTACTTAAAATTATGTATTAGTAACATAACAATGATGAAAGCTCCTTCACTTTGTTTGTTTACTACTCTTCATTCATCATGCATTTTAGTTGGATGGCATTATACTAATACCGTCGACTACTTCGGTTTTTATTGTGGCGCCTGTCGTTTTGCCGGCCTCTGTCTCTGTTGCGTTCGCCACTGCCGCGACGACGACTACCGCCTCCACCGCCACTGTGACCGCCGCTGTGGTGGTCATCATCTTCATCCTTGAATCGATGGCTGTTCGAGTTGTCTCTCAGCTGACCGCTGTCCGAGTTCGAGTTGTTTTCCCCATCCCTATCATCCCTGAAACTGTTGTTATGGTTGGATGAGCCACCAAATGGGTTGTTGGGATTTGAACTAGTACTGGTGTTAAATGCATTCGTATTGAACTGAGTGCTGGATGAGTTGTTGAATCCGTTTTGTTGCTGCGGTGTCGCCCATGGGCTAGCCCGATTGTCGTTGTTAGCCAAAGGTCCTGTCGCCCATGGACTTGGTCGGCTGTTACTGTCTTCGGTTTTGACTCGGCGCAGATCGACGTCACCATTTCCTGTGTTTCCGTCCGAATCGTCGTTGCTTTTCATTTTCCCCGAGAATGGATTTGATGACCGCCAATCCACATCGCCGGCATATATTACTTTAGCGTTATGATTCCGCGGTTCGAATCGAGACTTCTTCACGGGGGGTGACCTGCTGCGACCTCGTGAAGGCGATATACTGCGCCTACTTTCCACGGGTATAACATCGCGCAACTCGTCAACTTCTCCCGAGCTTATGTAACGATTCAGCGCATCAGGACCGTTTCGGATAATCGCGGCCAACTTGCTATCAGGCATAACACGAATGAGCTTGCCATACACCATTATGGCCACTATTGTATTCGGATCCAAATTGTCTGGCATACCGTCCAGCATGATAATGTCTTTGGAATCTCGAGAATTATTCTCATCGCCTTCTTCATTGCGCCGGCTGTCGTTCCAATGAGCTTGGAAGTTTCTCGGAATCGGTTTGCTGTACGGAACTTTCTTCTCCCTATCCCTGTCCGTCATTTTGCTTGGATCCAAATCCAAACCAGGAATAAATCCCTTATCGGCGGTCAGACTTTCAGTGAATTCAACTTTGTCCTCTGGACCCATACCAGGTATGACGGCGTCATCTAAAAAAAACAAAAGAAACAAAATCAATACCTGCTGCTTTCAAAATATTGAAGAACTGCGTCATCCTTACCATATTCGCATTCATCCATGGTGGCCAAACTAGCTGGAAGAGTATTCAAATTGTATTTGTCTCGCATAAGATCACCCGGACGATTTCTTGTCCAGAATTTGATTGTGTGATCATTCGAGCCCGAACATAGAATATGACCCAGTGGATGCCACGCCAGGGTCCAAACGATGCTATCGTGAGCAGCTTCAATGCCACCAATTTCCTTATCAGTACTACAATTTCAAATAAGTCTTGCTCATGACAATAACAGATCTATTTTGACTTACCCCACATTCCAAAATAATACTGAACCATCTGAGCCTCCCGAACTGAAAAGACCTTCGTGAACTGGATGCCATGACACTGAGCTGGCCTCTTTCTTATGACCCCGGAAGACTTGGACTTCTTCGCGGAGATTTCGAATATCAAAAAGTTTTAGCAAATGATCGCGAGACGCAGTAACCAACCAGTTACCGTTGTTGTTCCATTTAAGATCCATGACAGTCGACTTGTGAGCATGTCTAGAATGTTAGATAGCACATGAAAATCTCGTTTTAAATATAATAACAAGGAATCTCCTAAAATTCATTGTTGGATAACTGGCGTCCAACCGCAGGTCACTACTTAATATATAAATAATTGAATTTTGCAGTTGCCGACGTATCAATTCATAATTTATATAAATATACACTTACAGTGTAGCTAACGCCTGGCCACTCTTTGGGTCCCATAATTTTATCGGTTGCTGGTTGTCTTTACTGCCGGATACAATCAATGCCTTTTGTGGATGCCAGTGAACACATTTAACATCAGCACCATGACCTAAAATAAATAATTTTTTTTAGGTAAAACTTAGTATCCAAAAGCTTGTGCCTAATCATTTTATGGGTTGGGATCATAATCCCGAAAACCAATATCCTGGAAAATTCCGAACCCGAAAGACTGAACACAAATGAATTTGTTCATTTTATAACTTTTTTTTGATTTCGAACTAAAACTACCAACAACAGGCAATTTCAAGATTCATGTGGATGAGGCGACACATTTAACATCTGCCAGACAAAGAAAAGTTTGGACGGTCGAGCTATTTATTGGATTCGTGCCTTTGATTTTATTTGAATTATTGGTTGAGTCAAAGCTCACAGCACACACAAAGCCTTTGAACGTTACGAAAACAACACTCGCCCCAAATCGACTGTGGTTTGGGCATAATGCCAGAAGATCATATTTAATAGTGTTTGATCGTCGCAAGTCGTTCTGCAACACACTAATCCGCACGTTCCTGCTCGGCAGATCGACAATAGACCAATCTTCACAACTTCCAGGCAAATCCTGAAAAGGACCAATGAAGGTTAAGTCGATACCCACCATCTTTTAATCGACTTTAAAGCCGCATATGATAGCATTCATCGCCATGAGCTCTACGTGGCGATGGCCGAATTCGGGATCCCGGCAAAACTGATCCAGTTTTAAAGCTTAGAGCAGTGCACTGAGCTCTATGAGCTCTGAATAAAACGACCGGGTGGTTGGAGTACGAACTGTCAAGCTGTTGGGAGTTGTTTATCTGGCTAATCATATGACTGTGTTTTATAAATAAATCGAAGCGCTCTGAGGTTACTCTGCTCAGAGCATACTCGACGTGATCAGGCTCTGCTCAGAAATTAAAAAGAAAAACGCCTATGCTATGAGCAATGAGCACCAAAGAGAGTATTTGCTTGTCAGAGAGCTTTGGAAGAAATTTGCCGTGTCACTGTCAATTTGTTTTGTTTAACGCGTCATGTGAAGCCGCGGAAATAAGCGTTGCAATTGATCGGAGTATTTTTTTGTAGCAGCGTTATTAGTTCGTTTTTTTTTATTAATTTTTGATGTTGATGCAAGGCTTTCTTCTCATATTTTGATTGTCTGTTGTACAGATATGTATGTTTCACACTTTAAAGCTTCAAAGAAGACCTAGTTTGAAGATCAGAGGAAGCCTCCACGACGATACAACCAAGCCCCGCCCAGTTGGTAGTGTCATGTTCAAAGGCGATCCTGCAAACCCCGTCGAAAATGCAATATCAATCAACATTCCAATACTATTTCGGAAGTGAGGGAGATAGAGAGAGGAATAGACGTCATACAAATGCGAGTTGATTTCAGTAACGAGGAGATCCGAAACAGAGCGATCTTATAGATCGATTTAGGTTGAACCAGCATATTATGTATAGGTACTAAATGGACTGTCCGACACAAATATAATAACAAAGATGTCTTTTTGCATTTAACAAATACACTGCGCACTTATAAAGCTTAAAAACAACTCACCTCGCAAGACACGCTCCTCTTGACATCGATAAAAATCCCACACTCTTAACGTTCCATCATCGCTGCAGCTAACAAATTTACTATCCGAAGGGCTAAAGCTACAAAATTCATTTTAAAAGAATAAAAAAGAAAAGATATAAACAAATAATGTATTTTTTTTTGTTTAAAGAAAGTTCTCAACGAAACAAAAAAGAACAAAAATAAGCCTTTTCAACCAAATAAACCGAAAAATTAAGTCGATGAGCTTTTGCACAAATTTGATTTTTACTAAGACACAAGAACGAATGTAAAAGGAAGCTCCGTAATGTGGAACGCGAATTCCGGTAAACATTTTACTGTTAGGAATAATAATGTTTTACTTTGTAAACTGAGAAGTTTTTATCCCAAGTTCATTGGGCAAACAAGAAGGGCTTTCCAGTGTGTTTGCGAGAAAAATAATTTAATCCAATAGAACCAAGTACAAACAATGTACAATCTGCAAATACTCTTACACACTCGATTAAGGTTCAAAAGGGGTCTGTGGCGAATTTCGCTCCAATAAATTTGTCTTTTATGTCAAACTGAAATGATGACGGAACAAACCAAAACCATTTGTTTAGCAAAAGTAAGACAAGTACTGTTGCACTGAAAAGTATGATATAAAACAAACGATTGTCAAAGTATTTATTTACATTTTATTAAAGCCAACGTTTTTTTTTTTTGAATTGAGCACTTTATATAAATCCAGCAACATGCAACTCAAAATATTGCATACCATGTCCTTTGTCCATGAGTTAAAGCTGTTTGCTAAAATGAATTACTTTGTTCAGCTAAGCGTACTAACACTGGCGAGCTGAATTCTCAAACGTACAAATAGGATACGACGAGAGATCACATCTAAACAACGAACCGACTAAAAGTCGACAAACAAAACAAAAAAAACAAAAAGCCGAGAAAATCTTTTTCTTTATTAATTTTCTAAAAAAAATGTTTCACCTCTTTTTTTTTTTTTTTTGAATATTTTTTGTACGCAGAGAGGAAAAATTAAATTTGGCTGATCGGCGAAGAGAAAACAAAAATACTTCATTTTGGATTTTTTTTGCATAAAAATTGCATTTTTATTGTGACAAAATTAAGAGAAAAATAACATGGTTTTTGTTTACTTTAAAAATAACAAAAGTTTTTGGCAGACACACTGCAGCGGGTGGGTGGGTTAGCGGAGATCTCTATTTTAGTGTTTTCATTTTATTCTTTATTTCTTTATTGAGCATAAAAATCATAAAAATTTGTCTTTATTGTTAAAATATCACAGAATCTGATAGATATATCACAGAAATTGACAATGTTCCCTACAAATCGAAGCTGAAGACGTGCGAAATTTTATTTTATTAGCTTCTTCTTTAAATGGCTTTGGAAACGTATTTTATTTTGTGCATTCTACTTATCGGCTAAAGGCATGAAGGCTTAATATATTTTTTTTATTTTCGAATGGACCTTATAACGGTCAAAAGGAACTTGTGCCCCTTTGGGGCTCTTTATTCGTTTTAACAAAAATAAACATTTTCTTTTGCTGTACCTTATTCCCCTTATTGCTTCCTTGTGGGCTTGATACATTTTTACGTTGTTCATGTTGGATTGCCAGTATTTGACGTAGCCAGCGTTGTCGCCTGTTACCATCCAGTTGTCATTGTGAGACCAGACCATAGTGCGGACCGGAACATCGTGAGCCTGGTAAGAAAAAATATACAAAGAGCTGCATAAAATATTTTTAAATAATGAAAATAATAAAGGTAGGTGTCGCCTATAGATGTTTTTGCATAACAAATGAATTACGATTAATCAATTCTCGTAATTCACAGAGATCGTCACTTCATTGGTTAAGATGACGTATCCTTCACAGGGAGATACGTTCATCGGTTGAGCTACGACACTGCTACTAAAGTGATGTGGTCTTCATTAGAGAGGTTACTCGTCTTTAAGGTTAAGGCATCTCTTTTCATACAAAAGATCTTTGAAGTCGCAGTGTCAGCCAACAGGCACTGCTTTTTATTACAAAAAATGGGAAAAATCACTTCTAGGCATATTTATAAATTAAGCGAGCATAGCGACCTATTTAACATCTTGTAACTCCCCCACATGTGTGCATAGAAATTCTTGAGTTGAATCGACTGGAAATCACCGGTGTCATAAAAGGTAAATCAAGCAATAATCAGTAACAGGAGGCATGCATATGTCGAAAATGTAAAAAGATACAGACCTACAAATCCCTGGCTCACACAAATGACACCAGCATTTAATTGGCCTCAGTAAAAGTGCTCCAAATCCTAGAGTCCTGCCGAAGTAAAACCGGCGAACCCCAAAGCGTACCAGTTAAGTGCGAGGGTTATGGTCCCTTTAGTTCTGATCACAGCTTCGCCGTCAAGAAAGAAGAATTCTCGTAACCATGAAATTTCACAGTAGCTCTAGAGATTTTAGGATTGAGTGTATACTCATAAACTCTGGAGCCACACAGGTAACTAAAATTGAAGAACAACCTCGAAAAAGGCTTTGTGTAAAGTTTTATTAAGATCCTTCAAGTTCATTTCAACAAATTGCCGACAATCGCTCAAAATCAGAGACTCGCAACGTGGCTAGTGACGACAGAGACATAGAGTTAGTTTATACGTGCATCATGTAGCCGAAGGACCAACCATAGCCTATTTTTGGAGTGTTATTGCAGTGAGTCCAAATACCAAAATCTTTGTAACGCCTACTTTCTGAATAAAGTGAAAACGTTGGCCTGTTCGGACTATATTGACATCTTCTCCTCCAATATCCGAAGAAGTAGTTTCATTTCGAAATAACCCAATATTAACATTCATTTCCTGCTTATCGCCCAGCACTCGGCGCCATAAAGCAGAACTGGCAGTATCAGTATCAGATTGGCATGAATTTATCAAAAGGTCTGAAGCCAGATCGAATTGCTGTTTGTTTCTACCATCATTATTAAAAAGGCTTTTTTTTTTTTCTTTTTTTTTTAGCTAAACTAAAAGCCCTTAATATCTGATATTCCATTTAAACTAATTGCAGTTTGTTCAATTTAATTATTAATTTTCATTAAGTCACTCCCATTATTAATATTTTCGATTTAACTTATCTAAAAGTTATTTTATAAGTATAACTCTCTTTAATAAGTTAAACATTAATCGTCAAATAGGCAGACGACATTTGTTTGCCATACATTGTAATCTTTATTCAAAACCATTGTAATGTTTTTAGATAAATAAAAATAAAGTATTATCAATAATAAACAATCGTTGGAAATTATTTCCCTAAAATTTTTGCAATTTGAAAAATAATGACAAGTCTTTCGAGTTTCAATAAGTTTTGAAAAAGTCAAATCTTGTTTACCATGTAGATCGAGTGAAGTTTAAAGTTTGGCAGTATCTCTTTCCGGAGTCCTTTGTTGCTCAAAGTAGTTCAAGTGACTTTTCTTATGTGGGAAATTAATTAGTGCCTTTTCAACTGAAATTACTTTATTTTCTGACATATGTACATTATCTAATTAAGCTTATTTCTTTTTACTTTGAATTGAATTAAATTTTTGAATTGTAGTATTTTTTCCATTTTAATTGATCTTAACTCTAAGTCATACTTAAACTTATTCTCAATTAACGGTACATAAAAACTATTTCCTCAATACTAATTAAACAATGACAGCATAGTTCAATGGGGTAGCACCAATAGAGTAGAATTTAATGCTTCTAAAACTCAATGCTGTCTTCTGTCATTAAAGCGAAACCTCAACATTTTGCCATTATCCATGAATGACACTTACATTGCTGAGACCGAAAGACTTTCCACTCTCGGTATGTGTGTTAATGACAACCTTCGTTGGAATGACCAAATATTCGATGTCGCCAAGAACGCTGCGAAATGTCTAGGCTTCCTTAAGCGATTCAAGAAATTGTTCACCATTTTGTAAAGCAGAATTTTGAAAAGCAGAATTTTGAAAAAAAGAATTCTGAAAAGCAGAACTTTGAAAGCAGAATTTTGTAAAACAGAATTTTGAAAGCAGAATTTTGAAAAAAGAATTTTGACCTCTCCAGAATTTCGACCCCAACCCATGGTTCACGTCTGCGGATTACACGATGCAAATTGTTCACTATTAGCGGATCGTTCCCCCCGACGGATTCCATGATAGGGGTATATATGATTTACAAACATTCAAAACATCGATTTCTCGTCCTTCCATAATGACCGTTTTGTGTAATTATGTACATCCGTTATAATGCTTAAAATCCTTTCAATCAATTATCTCTTCCGTGTTAGAGTATTAATTTCTTCTTTCGTCGCCTTCACCGGAAAGCCACACGTTTTCCATGATGTTCTGATCAGACGAATATGGTGGCCATTTAAATAGGTAAACATATTGGGTTAGAATCTAGGCTTTTGCTGTCCTTGTGGTATGTAAAGGGGCATTATCCTGTTGGAAAGTCCAACGTTGTTCACCAAACAATTTACAAAAATAAGGCCAAGCTCTTTCCGACATCGATTTGTAGATATTCGCTGTCATTTTTAGGCTTTGCTAGGTGCAGCGTGCTGTTAAACACAAATGCTTGCGCTGTGTTCTTAGCACTATAAGGGTACTGTAATATTTTCAGAAAAACCCCTTCAGCGTAAGCAAATTATAAAAACAAAAATTAAACTATTTTTTATCTGAAGAGACGACGGTACGCAACTTTCGACTCTAGCTGATGTCACTCATTGCAAAATCAATTCGCTGAGTTTTGCGCGCTGCGTTTTTTCTTTTCCATGGTGATTTCTTTTCCATTCGTTGGTGTCTAATATGGTTTGCCTGCTATAGCACGCGATGAATATGTAGTTGATCTACTCGCTTCAACTACAGTTTCTGTTTTGAATTTGAAGCAGCTCTCAGTATCGCTCGTCGATCCTGAGTATTTGTTGCTTTGCTTACTCTTTCTTTCCTTCCTTTACCATAGTTTTATGGGCTCTTAAGATAGCTATGAGCAACACTTAGTCCTCTTCCAATCTTACCGGCTATGAAACGGATAGATTTACTTTGTTCCTTGCAGGCTCGACTTATTTTCTCCTTGGTTAATGATTTTCTTTTACGCATAATTGTTGTTTCTATGAAGTAACGTTTTGAACTATGATCCCTCATACTCTAAAATATTTGATTTAAAATATGATAATATGTAGATTTAGCTACTGTTCGTAATCAAGAGCGACAAAAAAAAGGACTAATTGTATGACCTTATTGGGGAAAGCATCACACAAATGTAATTTATCTACTTAAATACATTTTTTTTTTAAACTCAAACATGGTTTATCCTTCTTACACAGTGCATTTGATTTTTCCCCAGATTATCGAATGATTTAAAAAAAAGTAAAATTAAACAAAAAAACTTCCTGTTCGTAATCAAGTGAATACGAGGGCGGGTCAATAAGTCCGTGACTTTTGGAATAAAACACAGATTTTTTGATAAAAAAATAATTTTATTTTTCAACGTAGTCTCCGTTGAGCTCTATAAACTTTGTCCAACGCTTCTCCAATTTGTTTATCCCTTCCAAAAAAAATGATTTGTCGAGGTCCTCAAAATAGGCCTTTATTTGCGAGATGACTTCATCATTGGAGTCAAATCTTTTTCCACCAAGCCATTTCTTCAGGTTTGGGAACAAGAAGTAGTCGCTCGGAGCCAAATCTGGAGAATAGGGTGGATGAGGAAGCAATTCATAGCCCAATTCATGTTTTTTTGCCATAGCAACTGCACATGTGTGCACCCTTGCATTGTCTTGGTGGAAAAGAACTTTTTTCTTGGCCAAATGAGGTCGGTTTTTTTTCAAATCGTCATTGAATCGGTCCAATAAGTTGGCATAATATTCCCCATTGATTGTTCTTCCCTTTTGAAGGTAGTCAATGTGGATTATCCCGCGTGCATCCCAAAAAACAGTCGCAATAACTTTATTGGCTGACAAACCCACCTTGGCCTTCTTTGGCGCCGATTCACCCTTAGAAACCCACTGTTTTGACTGTTGTTTGGTCTCTGGTGTGTTGTGATGGATCCATGTTTGGTCCACGGTTACAAAACGGCGCAAAAACTCCTCCATATTGCGATTAAACAACGCCAAACCTTCCTGTGAAGTTGTTACACGATTGCGTTTGTGGTCGACTGTGAGCAAACGCGGCACCCATCTTGCGGAAAGCTTTCTCATGCCCAAGTGATCATTCAAAATTGAAACCACTGAGCCATGCGAGATCCCTACGGCTTCCACAATCTCTCGCACTTTCAATCTTCGGTCGGCCAACACCATATCGTGAATTTTTTCGATTGTTTCGGGTGTAGAGACCTCAACTGGGCGTCCAGGACGTTCGGCATCTTCAGTGCTTGTACGGCCACAACGAAATTCAGTAAACCACTTTTTTACCATTGAAATCGATGGTGCAGAGTCCCCATAGTCTTTTTCAAGCTTAGCCTTGGTCTCGGTAAGGGTTTTTTTTCGCAAGAAATAATGCTTAATAAGCACACGAAATTCACTTTTTTCCATTTTCTCCTCAAATTAGTGAGTAGTCTGATAAAAATAGCTGTCAAACACAAACTAACTGACGCAGCAAGTTTAAATTTTGACAGGAGTCAACTGACAGATGCCTGTTGACAGGAGCAGTGTTGCCGTTTCAGTAAAGAGGTCAGAAATTCAAAAAGTCACGGACTTATTGACCCGCCCTCGTATATAAATCGCTTCCTTTTACTCGTTCCTTCAAATGTCTTTTAGGGGTGACTGCTACTGTATCTTTGAAGATTCAACCAAGTTTTTTTGCCAAAAAATGTGTTTCATTCCCGATATAATATATTTTTCCCGTCCTTGGGCATTAAATTGTTTAACAAAACAAACAAAGACAATCAAAAAGTTCATAAACATAAACGATAGTCATCACAAAGATCAACATGGGCACAAACACATTCATTCTATCCTGAAACCTCAGAAAATATAAAACCAATGACCATTTAACATGAAAGTGATAAGTAAATAGCAGTGTGCGATTCGTAAGATCGTTAAGCGAAATGAACCAGAACTTCTTGTTTGCTGTTATTTTTGTAGAGATGAGAGAAAAATAGTGCTTAGAGATGAAATAAATCATTGCGTCACGTGTATAGTTCTCACTAAGAAAAGAAAAAGCTACTTTTGAGACGTAATTTGAATTCTTCGATTCGACCTTCCACTTCACTCATTTGTATTCATTCATAAATGTTAATGTTTCTTCTGTTGAAAAATCTTTCAAAATCACACCGATAATTTTTTTATTGAAATGTCAACGAATCAAACAGTTTTTCGATAATTTCAATCAAAACTATCAAAATGGAAAGCGGTTTATGTATACAAATTTTCACCCAACATTATTCATTTGCAGTGTGCGCTTTTGTAATGGATAAATTCAGAGTTGGATTGATCGTGTATGTGCCGACCCATTTTATATGTATTAGACGGATACAACACCTTATGGCCAAAACAGAATGTGTAGCAAGAACCGTGCAACAAGTTGTATCTATTTCTAATCTTGCTGCACCGATTGTTATAAAACAGTACAATTTGGTACAATTTTTCCAGTTTGACTTTTCTTGTGTGAAATTCTACGACACTACCTAGCATTTTAGTCGTCTGTTAGGTCGAACATAGTGGTATTTAAGTCAGGCAAAAACCATACTGAATGAACATGTGTTTCATGTGCGTCATGCTGCACATCTGTTTCAGGCATTAAGTGCACAGTTAAGTTTCGCCGAGCTACGTATGTTTGTAAAAATATTTAAAAGTTATGGGTGATGTTGTGTGGACTTAGGAGTGATGAAGAATATGGATACTAGAACTACAGATTGTCATTGTATGTCGTATAACGTACAGTACATAATGATGGGTATGAGCTCTTTTTGGATGCGGCTTCACCTTCACCAAACAAACAAAATTTGTTAATTCTGACTGTCACCTATCACAAATCAACCAGATATTTTTGACATCTGTACTTCTCTGACTAAGTATGGTTGATTACGTTCACTTGATCGGACAGAGCATTTTCGGGGAACTGTTGACAATTTGTGAGAAATTTGCACAAATACAGAGGGTTATTATGTAGCAAGGGGTTCGCAATTGACTCGCAAATTGAATGCGCTCAATAGTCAGAGCAATCAAAGATCTCGTACATCGCACTGCCACACAATCTTATCTGCTATTTAAATTTGTATTTGGTGCAAACGGCCTTTAAAGGGCAGCAGTGATGAAAAGATCTATTCTGCATGTGCAAAGTATATTTTTGCAGTTTTTTGAGCATGATCTTGATATTTTAGGTAGATGATGTAAGAGGTAAGAAAATAAAAACTTCACCCAGTAATTTCAAACACTCGGCACGCAACGCGCCTGCCTCCTCCTTTATAACGGGGCTATGTGCTTAGCTAGAGGGTTCTTAACCCTCCCATTTCTGGTCTGGACCGTCTGTGGGGGTTCATCCGTTTGACCTCAAAAAGTATCGGCAGGCTTCCTGATTTCGAATCACTTCATTACTGAGGTCGATTAAATGCTGGTGTCGTTGCATTTGAGGGATCCAGGAGTTTAAAGGCTTGCTTCTCTTCCGCGATTGTATAGGATTGATATTACCTTTGTGACGGGGTTCGTTGCATCTCTCCTTTTTTTGTTAAGCTTTTGGCTCGCCTGGGCGCAGTGGCTCAGTGGTTAGTGTGTTGACTACTAATCGGAAGGTCACCGGCTCAAATCATGCCGCGGCCAAGTAACATCTGGTTTTTTCCACAGCCCCACCTCTTGCGAACGTCCGACACTTCCACTTCGCACAAGAAAATTGTTGGAGAAGCTAGGTTTTAGGTCCTGTATGGGCCCGTTAATGCCTAATATTTATTTTTAAGGCGATGAAAAAGGCACTTTGACCTAATAGATCTTTTGTGTCGTAAGGGTCAGAACATGTTAAGGCTAGTAGAATTTCTGCTTTCCGTATAAAGCAGATAACGCTATCAGCAAAGGAATTATTTATAAAGAAAATCTTCCTTCTAGTTCCATTAAAGGCTGGGCTAAAATGTGTTCAGCTGTTTCGCCCTCTTCAAGGCATAGCCGGCCCTCTGGAGAGTCGACTATTTTCATTTTGTTAAGGAAGTATCGTAAACCATGGTGACCCGCAAGACAACTTACTAAGTTTTTAATATCATACCGACTTAGATTTAGACATCTAGTGTAAATTCAGTAACGCATCACTGGCATCATGATGCTCATGATGCTTTGCAAAGTGTTCATTAACGCAACTATTGGCATCACTTTCAACGTCAAGTGTTCATTATTGCAAAGTTGATCAAACTGATGCGCAAACATAACGAAAAAAAAGCATCACAGAAATACCTGATGCGCTGTTGATTCGCCGGAAAAAAAGCAAGAAAAATGTCGGAAGAGAAAGAAAAGTAAGTAAACAAACATTTTAATTGATAGATACTATAAGAAGGTGTATAAGAAGGTGTCCAAAAAGGATTTAATGATTTTCGCAAATCCTAGAAACATGGTTTGGTTTTCATTTAGAAAAGTTAAATCATTAGTGAACTTACATCGAAGGTGGAGCGGCACATTCTAAAATGATTTTGAAATACATCGTCTGGATATTCTTCTAGAACTTTGAAATAGTCTCTAATCTAAGGAATGTTCCTTCTTTTAAATCTGCTAATTAAAGTCCGTATGCGTTTCGACCTCTTTCTTCTTGCTTCACACATATTAAAACTAAATTTATCGTCTTTACGATCAAAGTTATCGACCAAAACTGAATTTACACCTAATGTCATTGCAGTTAGACTTCCAACATATTAACGGCCTCGATTTTCAGAACAACATGTACAATATGTTTGGACGCATGTTCTTATGCATGGGCGCCCGTGTTATTTGCATACACAAAAAAAGTTTTCTTCTTTGTGTACTTCTTGGTGACCAATACTTTTATATTTTAAAAAAAACCCAGCTTTCAATGAATGTTCCATAGATGCTAGTTTTATGAATTTTTGTCTAGCTGTCGGCATCAGTTTGCTTCACGTAACTCTACCATCATCGTCTCGTCCATCGTACAGTGCCGCTCACTTGAATATAACCCCCCCCCTCGTACATAATATAACTGACTATAAAAAAAAACAGTCTTCAAGATGCGTTGCTTTGATATTTTGTTCATCTCTCAAAACACCTTCTCCGAGCAAGATCATGCATTGGAAATATTCCGTTACAAAGTTATTGTTGAATTACTGTGAAATAGTGGCTGTTTGGTGACTTGCCGTGGAAACTACAACAGGATAATGCACCAATACACAACGCCAGAGTGGTAAAACTTTACCTTGAGCCCCAAAATGTCTCAATTTTGGACTGGCCACCATACTCGCCCGATTTGAACATCATCAAAAATATTTAAGGATGGCTTATTCGGAAGGTCTTCGAATCAGGCAAACAATATTCATAAAATAATATTCATATAAAAAAATATCTTATAGAAGCAATTAAATGTAGCTAGGCCTCCATTTCATTGGATTATATCAAGAAACTGTATGATTCTCTGCCTAGCAGAGTTTTTGTGGTTATTCATAGCCATTACTAATTTTTGTTACTTTGTTCTTAAATTTAATTTAAATTAGGTCTATTCGCGAACTTATATACAAATGTAAACTAATATAAACTTTCGTGCAAAACTACACAAACGCGTTCGCGTACTGAGAAAATGGTAAAAAGATGAACGAAAGAAAAATGTACTTTCGTTTATTTTTCTTCACACAGAATTTCAGCTGGTAAAAAAAAATGAAAACTGTCAAATGATGAAATCCTACGAGTTTGCCAGCACAAAAAAATAGCGGTTGCTTCTTTTCAAGCCAAACTTTGACATTCTTCATCTTTTTACACAAAAGCGTTCGCGTTCTTTACTTTGAAATGAGAGAATTCTCTCTCGATTTTGGAGATTTGACAGATTTAATTTGTCCGCACATAAAGTTCGCGAACGGACCTATAGTGTTCCTTAATATTTACCTAAGCTTAAGAGTGTTACACTATTCCTGCATTTCTTATGTGGGGGTTCTATTCAAATGAGCTAAAATTTAATACAAATATTTTGAGTCCTATCACTTAATAAAATTATCACTTTCAATATAGACACCATTTTTTATTATGTTTTACAAAATTTAATAAACTTGAATTGAAAAAATAAATTGAGTTGTTTTCTTTATTAGTTTAAAAGTTAGTGAACTTGGAACTCGAAGCAAAGGGGGGTTCTATTCAAGGGAGCACTCTATAAGAATTAAGAAATCTGGTACAATTGAAATCATACTCCTGCTCAACTATAGACGGCGTTGTTCAAACTCTTTTGTGAAACAGCTGATTTTCGGTCAAACTTAATTGTCTTTTTAAATGTATATTCACGAAAGCAAGTATCAATTTTATAATTCCAGTTGACTTTTTCTAATTTTTACTATTTATCCTTTGTAAGCGAATTAGTATGAACGATTTCGGGGTGGTCAATTTGTTTAATGTGCGAACCTTTTTAATTTCTTAGTTAAGCCACTGAATCAATAAGTTTAAGCTATTCGGAATCGAGAGAACGCGGGTAGGTGGACAAGTAGTACTGTCTAGCGACTAAGAATATCTGGCCAAAGCTGGACCTGCGACGCTCTATGTGTTTTATCTCACTAAGCCGACTGCACAATTAGCGCTATTATAGGTGCCATTACAGGACACTGTCTAATAGGCAAGCACGCATCAAGGCGTGGGGTCTATTCAAACAACTTTTATAGAAGCTGCATGGACGAGGAATAGGAGGACACTACACCTCACCTTTTATTTTGCATGTCCTGCACTCTCCCATAAAAGAAATTTCTTCTAGAAGCCTTCTTGCTTAATGATCTTAGTGACTTGGCTAACACAGACGTTAGAAGTCTATCGCGCTTCATTAGAAGCTCTTAAGGGTTTAGCCGATAGAGCGAGAAACTCCCTGGATCCACGTGGCATCACAATGGACCTTACATTGTTCTTAGTGTGTTGGCTGTAGCTGACAATCACGTAAACCTAACCTAACCCTCTGAAGATATCAGCGAATACATATATTTGTTTAACATTTTCAAATCGCAAGGGGAAAAGCAATGATATCGAGTTTCCTAATTATAATAGGTCCGCGTACTTTTTGTGTAGAAAAATGAAAACTGTCAAATCTCCAAAATCGAGAGAGAATCGTCTCATTTCAAAGAAAAGTACGCGAACGCTTTTGTGTAAAAAGATGAAAAATGTCAACGTTTGGCTTGAAAAGAAGCAACCGCTTTTTTTTGCTGGCAAACTCATAGGATTTCATCATTATTCACAGCTTTCATTTTTTTACCAGCTGAAATTCTATGTGAAGAAAAATGAACGAAAGTACATTTTTCTTTCATTCATCTTTTTACCATTTTCGCAGTACGCGAACGAGTTTGTGTAGTTTTGCACGAAAGTTTATATAAATTTGCGTTTACATATTAGTTCGCGAACGGACCTAATACATATCGCGCAACTGCCTCATCTTGACGATGTTTTTTTTTAAACATTTCGTGACTTATGTGAAGCAGAAAATGAGTCGTCGAAACGATGACGTTGAGATGACAAACCATTTCTAAGGTTACACGAAGCAAACCATCTTCAAAACGATAACGTCAGACGATAACCGATCATCGTCTACCCGGTTGATAAATATCATGTTAAAAGGATGCCAGGAGACCCATTTTTGAATAGGCAGGTAATTGCGCCTAATAATATATTTAGGGAGGATAAACAATCAGCATGACCGGCAAGTACTGACATATTCACAATAGAGATACTACGAATCCCATCAAAAAGGCAATGCCAATTAATACAATTGCGAAAAATTGAATCACACAAAACACCAGCATTTGACTGGCTTCAGTGACGAAGTGATTCGAAACGGGAGACCTGCGAACCCCACAGGCGGACCATTAGGGATGTAGTGAAGTGGGAATGTTATGATCTGTTTAGTCCAGATCATAAATAAATATTAGGCATTAACGGCCCATGCAGGGCCTAAAACCTAGCTTCTTAAACTATTTGCTTGTGCAAATTGGAAGTGACCTACAATTTAAAGCCAAATCCGAACGGCAAATTTGAGAATATTCTCATGACAATTGATACTTTTGGATATTTGTTAGACGTTCACAAGAGGTGGGACAGGGAAAAACCTTTCGAAATTTGAACCGGAGACCTCAAGATTAGTAGTAGTCCAACACACATACCCCTGCGCCCACAGATCATAACCTCGTCGTTAAAGAAAAGCAATCAGCAGGACCCGTGCAGGGACGGACTAGAAGATCACTGCAGCGCCAAAAAAAAGTAAAAAAAAAAACAGCGCCTGTCGTAAAAAGCGATTTAGGGGACTGTGAGCCTAGCGACACATTTGACATATTGAAACCGTCTGGCAAGCGTGGGTGAAAGTCCGTGATTGAGGTCAACGGTGTTGTAAGACCAATATCGATCATTAATCAATAATTGGAGCATGCATGTGTCCAAATCACAAAATAAGCATGCTTAAGAGCAACAAACCGAAACCGAGAGGCCTGCCGATGTTTTTTGAGGTGAAATTTCAGGAATATATTCAACCATATTCCCTGCCTTAGTTTCAATTTAGCATTTATAAGGTTTAAGCTTCGTTCCAACTTTGTCACCTTAGGTTAAAGCCAGTCCTTAAAATGCGTTACAGAGTTTAAATGTAATTAAGATTCAGCAGTCTTCAGTGATGCCTAATTGCTAAAGCATACACTTTTGTTGCATGGCGATTTCCGGAAAAATCTAAAAAAAATGTTTATCAGGCGAAGTGACGAACCCCACAGGCGAACCAGTAGGGAAGTAGTGAAGTGGATAGAATTCCTCTAGCTTAGATCACGCCCTCGTCCAAAAAAGTGAAACAGCTGACATAAATTTTGTGCATAATATTTGTCAAATTTCCACGTACGAAATGAACACTAAGCTCAAATTCTGAGTATTATTAGATGCAGTTGTAAATTTTAACTCGTTAGTTGCCTAATTTGTGTTAAAAGGACAAACATTGTCAAACAGTACTTCAAAATTCATGAAAATGAAACCGCATCTACGTTGTGCCACCGCAGGCGATTACGCTAGGCATTCATTCGCAACGGAAAGAACCGCCCAGTTTTGACCTAATTCATTCCATCAAATAGTAAACAAACTCACCTGCAAAATGGTTTCAAAATTAAACGTAAGCCCATTCCAGAGCGTAAACTCCCCCGAACTTGCTCCTGTCACCAGTCGTCGACCCTCTGGCGTCCATGCCAATGTAAAGATAGGACAACGCATTTTATTTGTGGCAGTCTTAACGAAACGTGTTGTTACCGAATTTGTTGGATTGTCCAAGTAGCTAGGTGGTGGCATCAACTCAGGTATGTATATGTTCTCCGGCTGCAGCGCGGGACGATCGCGATCATCGCGTTGCCACGTTCTGGCCTAAAGGGAGTCAAAATAAAACGCAATTCCAAATAGATTTGCAAAAATATCTTACCTCAAGCGCTTTTACAATGGACGCATTATAGTCCACTGTTTTGCGCATAACACTTTTTCTCAGTCGTTTCCCGTCAAAATCATCTTGTGTCATACCAAAGCCACGATTGAAGTTTCCAAATGGCTTAAAGTATGGATGACCCGGTTTTCCAGGGCCCGAGTGGTGTTGAAAATAATGCGAACGATATCCACCGCCACCGCCACCCGGACCACCTCCTCCACCCGGTGGCCCATTATTTTGACCGGGATTATAATTATTGACTGGAGGTGGCGGTGGCATTTGCATCATGGACGGCGGTGGCTGTTGCAGCAAATCCGGAGGTGGATGCGAAAAATCCATTTTTTATTGATTTGCGATGTCTAGCACACAAATTATAATATCATGTATATGATTTTAGCAATTAAAAATGAATAAAAACTTGTTCAGAATTAAGAAATGAAAATTTTCTCGAGCTAAAAATCGCGTTCAATACTTTTGGCAAAAGTGCCACTGATGGCTGCTGTTAAAAGACAGGGAGAGAAAGAGAAAACCTATTGGTAAATTTCTGTGCTAATAAGAGATTAGATGGGCTGATGGTTGAATATGCCATATTGTGGGATGCAGGCGAGGTATTACGGCAAATGGCAGTTGCGATTAAAGAATTTAAAAAAAACGCAGAAAATAAGCTATACAAAATATAATTGCTGTGAAAATTGTAAGAATATAATTTAAAGAAAGGCTAAGCTTTCCCAAATAGGAAAATTAGCGAATTTATTGATTTGGAATTGTTTATTATAAATTTAGAATACGTTCTGCATTAATTTGTTCATTAGGAAATTAATATTTGTAAATTTAAGGTTTTTCAATACATTTTTTTTAATTAATCGCCGTGTACTGTTTAGAAGTATGAGGTTGAAAACGAATATCTTAAACACTGTTTTTCGGATTTTTACACGTTTTCTAAAGTGATAACTTATGCAAACGTTGTTTTTAGCCCTTTTTCTTCCTAAAAAAATAATAGTCCATTAGAAGTGCGTGCTAATATTTGGGAAACCGGTCCCAAAAAAATCTTCATTCAATTTAGTGACGGATAGAAATTCGTAAATGTAAATTAACATTTTCATTTCAATAGAGTTCTTCGCGACAACGTCATTGTCGAATAAAAAAAGCCTGATTAATTGATTGCTAAAATCGGTGGATTTGTATGGCGGAGGACGTGTTTCGCACGAATATTTCATAGCGAATTATAACAAAAAATATTCCAGAAGTAAAAAAGAGTATCCAAATAGTAGTTTTGAATAATAAAAAGTTAACTACATAATAGGATTGTGAACAAAAAAAAGTGAAACCGTGAGAATCGCGTTGTAGTTGTAGTTGCAAACAAAATATTTTGTTTTGCAAAAAAATTCAGTCGAACAATTTTCTATACATAAAACTTATATTGCCTAATACAAACGAACAGAAACAGGAAAAAGTGAAAATGCCTGCAAATTGCTGCATCAAGAGCTGCACAAACTCTTTATGTCAACATATTCATTGTTCGCATTGTTTTTTTTTTCGCTTTTAAGAACTTTCTCAGGTTTTTTTTGTCTATAATGTGAAATTTTTGACTCTTCAATGGTTTTTTTTTCTTAAATATATACTTTATTAACAATCACAATTATTTTTTAGTATAATTTTACAAATTACTGAAATTGTATCCAACAATTTTTTCCACGTTTAAGAAAGCGATTCGGCACTTGAGAAAGAGATAGCTTCCCGAAGTTACAGCAAAATGTTCTTTTAAGCGTGACTGTGTTTCAGGCATAATTTACGCTTTCTATGTTACGCTTGTATGATATCTACTAGGTACATTTGATCTTTATTTTTTTCTAATTTTTAGTCCATTTGGACAAACGTTTAAAATCCAAATTGGTAGGTGTGAATCTTTACAAAACAGTCACAAAAATGAGATAACTTCATTGAAAACGTAAGAAAAATATGGAAAAATTATAATTTTTAAGCTTGTTTTTGACAATTTAGCTCTTTTTTTCTGTTTTTGTTTTAATTTTTTGTTACCTCATAGCTATCTTTTTTAGCGAATAGTATTCAGAAGTGTGTAATAAAGTGCTAAAAATAAACTCAGTACAAAAGAATAAATAATCCAGTATTTGTCCTTTTCGGTGAACATCTATCTTCTTAACACGGCCGACGGCGTGCAATATTTTTTTCTTTGACTGGGCAAATTAGACGCACGTTTCGCAGCTTGTTCAGCGTAATTTAGACGCCGGCCGGCCGAAACTCTGAAACTTTTCATAAAACAAATATTTTCTCTTTGATTTTAAAAATAAGGAAACTTTGACTAGCTGTATCATCCGAATCCTTTGACCGATTTTAAAATTTCTTTCGGCTTTTGAAGCTTTCAATATTTCATAATCCAGTAAATAAATTAGTTGGATTTTAAGCATATACGAAAAGGGTGTTACATTGCCTATTAATGCTATTTACAATTTTTTTTAATAATGTCTTAGGTCTAATAATTTTTAGCTGTGAGCACAGAAGGGTCTCTACTTCGTTCAAGTGAATACATTTTTTAATTAAAAAGTTCCTCAGGTCTAACATTTTGTATGTTTAGAATGTGGGATTTTCACGTCGGCTTGAGTACTGCTGATGATCGTTGGCTGGTATGGGGATTTGCAAAAAGGCGCCACAGTGCGCCGTTGATAATGACAATAGTGACGTAAATTTAATAGCGCGAAATGCAACAATAGCTGTGGCCTCCATAATATGCAAAAAAGGTAGATATCTCTGATACAAATTAGTGGTTAAATAACGTGTTTCAACTAATGCAAAGGGATTCAATCGTTGAATATCTCTATTTTTCTTTAAAAAACATAACATGTCACTAATTTATTCTTAAGTTCAAATTGCTTGTTATAAACACTTTTGTAATTATATTAAGATACTAGAATAAACACTACAAATAAAATGTGGGGGGTGGCAACGGAGCAGTAGCAGTGTATTCGCTTATGGCTGGTGTCTTTAACGTCGTATTAAGACACCTGCCATTGGAGGCTGTATATATATTTACAACGCTGTTTGACAATGCACTGAATAATGCACATTATCCGGCGCATTGGAAGGTAGCTGCGGTACAACCTATCCCGAAAAAAGGTAAAGAGAGGACGAACCTTGCCAATCTTTGGTCGATTAGTTTGCTTCCGAATATTAGCAAGGTCTTTGAAAGGGTTGTCAATAGAGCCCTGTTGAAGTGGGTCGAGGACAATGACATCATTCCTGACACCCAGTTTGGTTTAAGGGTGGGGCATGACACTATTCATGCCCCGTCGAAATTGGTTTCCTCCATTAAGTGGAATAAATTCAAGAACCAATCCACGAGTTCCTGTCTGGTTGATTTTGAGAAGCCTTTCGGCAACGGTTGGTTAGAGGGTATTTTCTACATATTGACCAGGCGGGGGATGCACAAACGTTTGCTATATGTCATTAATAGTATGCTTATGGGAAAGAAGTTCGTTGTAAAATTCGGCAACGTGACTTCGAGCAGAGTCTTTGAAATTAAAAACGGTATACAGCAGAGGGCGGCGAATTCTCCGATCCTATTTAACATTTACACGAGTGATCTGGTAGGTTTACTAAGACCTGCTATAGCGTATCCCGACGATAAGTGCAGTGTATACTTGAAGCGTATCGACTTCATAATAAAAGAAAATGTACCAAACTGGATAACAGAATAAATTACCCATCGAGCATTTTGCAATAGAATATTTTTTCTGGGATGTTAGTTTGCTATTGCATCCAATTTAAAAACCCTAACAAAAGATCACAGCGCCACGATGACTGCGGAAGTTCGTAGCGGAATTTTGCTGCAGTGCCGATTGTGTTTGCAATTATTCAATGACACAACCAAACGCCCTCCTCACAAATTCAGCGCCGTATGCAGGGAAGAATGATGTAGCAAGTGTTAGCCAGTCGTCGTACTAGTTGGATTTTGCAAGGTTTTTGAATTTGTTTGTGTGATGTGGGTAAAAACAAAAAACCGAACTTTGAAGAAATACAGCCCGATTCTCAGAATGGGGTATACACACTATTAACACTTCTCGACCCAATCGAATCTTCAACTTACGCTGTCAAATGGTTATTCGAAAGAGCCAAGCATACTTATAACAGAAGAACTGTTTTTTTTCCGAGCAGAGTTCATCTTCGATTGTATGAAGTTCCTCTCTCACTCTTTCTCTCACGATTAGTTGATCTCCAGTCTTTTCAACCCAGGGGGCGCTGCAGGGATATTCTTATTCCGGCCCTGCACGTGGTTCCGTACACAGCACGCAAACTCCCACCCTTAACTTCTGCCGCCGCTGCGTCTGAACGTCGTGTCCTTTTATTTGGTGCATCTGACCCGGTATCAACAAGGCACTGATACGAATCAGCGAATACCCAGCTACATGGTGCTCTACGATTTGGGTATCGTCGTCGGTACTCCAATCTTGCCAAAGAAGCGTTTCCATTTCAGAAAACGTATACAAACATTATTTCCGCGTATTCACATTTAAAATACATATAAAGTATTTTTCATAAATAGTTCTGGCCCGACTGATCAGCCCAGTCCTAACAAACATACAGCTGATTGACATAATTCCATAATTCGTTATTTTATGCAATATATAACCTGCAAAAAAATGTTAAGCCTTTGTCAACTCGTTGCATTATCTCGCTTATTCCGTTCCGTTTGACCGCTCACCTTTGACGCCTGTCCTAACAAAAACCATAGTATGTTAATGTGTACCCGAAACGAATATGAGCAGACACTTTGGCTCCGAGCTCTTGAAATGAAAGTGCTAGCAGGACCCTCCGAACTTAGTTTTAGGCATATCAAATGAGGTAAATGCTATACACTATAAAAATAAATAAATATTAGGCATTAACGGCCCACGCATGGCCTTGTGCGAAGTGGAAGGGATCTACACTACAATTTCAAGCCGAATCCGAGCAGCAATGTTTGAGAAGCTTCTCAGACAATTGATACTCTTGGATGTTTGTCAGACGTTCGCAAAAGGTGGTTCAGTGGGAAAAAACTCAGATGTTACTTTTCCCCGGCGGAAGCTATACACTATAGCTTATACAAGTATGTAGTATCTTTATCTATATACTAAATATGTATATGTGCGTATATCTTTTTACTTTAGTTTTATGCATACGACCCAATTTCTCATTGGTGTCCTGATTATTTGCGAATCAGCAGCTGGAAATATCAGTGTAACCATCTAACCAGCAGTATTATTCGAACTGGAGAAGCATTCTGTACTCGTACATCTACATAAACGATAAATCTCGGTATTCAATAATGTGGTGCATTTTGCTAGTGTTTTTTGCTATGTTCAGTTTCTAACTCAGATTGTTCAGTCGATTCATTCTGAGCTAATAAAGATGAACAAATAAATACAGTTTGAACGCTCTGATGTATCTGAGATAAAAAAGAAACACGAAGTTTTTTCTGACAAATAAATACTTTTGATTTTTGTTTAAGATGCTAAGGAAGCCAATTGCGTTGCGGATCAAAGGAATCCATATAAAAGACCTCATGAAAGCAGCACTAAGTACCCTCCTGGTGCATTATACACATACTACTGGCGCATTTAGTACCTACCAAGGTGCACAATGCAAACAATTTTGAAACTCAAAATATTCGCATGCTTTCAACATTACTAACCCATCATCCATCCATCAAAAGGCTGTTAAAATACCAAACAAAAAAAAATTAATTTTAAAAATGTTATGGTCGTTTGAAAAAGGGTGTTGCATTTATGACTACGATACCCTACAGCCTTACACTATCATTTTGAATTAAAAATCACTTCGCCAAAACCTCTAACAACAACCCCTTCATTCATAACCTATATCATTACACTATAAAGCTTCACAATTTCACAACACACTTCGTGCCAACCCAAAAAACACAATTTTTAGGTTCATTAACATATCCAAGAATATAATCTAATTCTCAGACCAGTCAACCCTTTGGTCCACAACTTTCCTCCAACCTTTTCATTTTGTCTAAATACAAAAAAAAAATCATTCAATTTATTCCTCATTCATTGGACTGTGTGGAATTTGTTTGCGAAAATAGGATTTTAATTCGGGGGCATGTCAAAAACGTCCCCGTAAATATTATTTTACAATATTTCATTTTCGATATACTTGTTGAGAGCCATTTCAGGTCTGCCTCTGCACGAGTAGTTGGACGCCAAGGTCGATGATGACAGTCTGCAAGATAGCCCTGTCATGTGGAACAGTTGCAAGTCGTAGTACGAATATGTAAATGGGATAAGACTGAGAAAAAATGTCCCATATATTTTAAGTCACTTCATCTTACAAGTACTTGTCCTTCACGATAATCTAAATTTACCCTTACGCCTCATCAATTTTGTCTCGAATGTACTATATTCGGATTCATCGTCTGTATTCATTCCAAGTCTAGTTATCTATCATTCAATGCATTTTCATTTGATTACGAAATCAAGAAAAATCACAAACAATAGACTCCAATAAGCGAATAGCCTTATTTTGGACATTTGCCCAACCTCCAGTGTAGTCAGGACTCATCCTTAAACCACACGTTTGTTGGCCCTAAGGACAAAATAGTGATAAAAGCTTTGATTGTTTATTATACCAACTGCTGTTAGTAAAACAGGATTGCCAAAATGCCACTTACAACGATAGTCTGGTCGTACCATTAATTCAGTTATCAATTGGGAATTGGGGACCTTTGATTTGATGTTGCACAGAAACACTAGAAACACAAAGAAGGATACAGCGAGGCAATAGGTAATGAGGCGAATGATTGGCGATGTTTTACGAGTAATAGGGATGAATGTGGTTCGGTATCGAGTTGTCGGCGATATATGGCGTTTGAAATGCCTATAACTGATTGCTTTCAGGTGTTCAGGTCTTCATTCCGAATGCATTTATGCCTCTTTAGAAGTGTGATTTTTATTAGGTTTATTTGTCAAAGTAATAAGTCCTCTGATTGACAAATTTATTGCAAATTGGCTGACCTCTTAAATCAGGTGCACACCATCGTATTTGTTCTATACGTGTTATACCATAGTAAAACCACAGACAAGGCAATCTCAAGGCAATTACAAAAAATCAAAGAGTCGCTTGTATAGGGACAACTAGTGCAATAAGAACGACACCAACCACTGGGTGCAGACTATTCTTTATTTTGCTACCACTGGATCTATACATGCAAGAATCGGCTGCTAAAAGCGCGTTGAGAATCAGCCAAACAAGAAGCTGGTAGCCATGGAACTTTAGGGCATGCACAGGTTTTTGAAATGTATGTAGGGATTAACATTGGCTCTGACTACACATCTCGCTACCTGGATTTTGACAAACCTTTTGTGCTATTTTGAGTTCAGGAAAGAATGGGAGACAGACGAACCCGCGAACAGAAAATCTATACCTATCTGCACAGATGGATCGAAGATGACCGGTTTCTTTTGTTCCTATCATTTCTATCCATATTTATATACAGGGTGTCCCAGTTAAGCAGTATAGTCCTATAAGGGGAGATTCCCGAAGTTTATGCGAACAAACAAAGTGACGGCGCATGGTTGGAGAGGGGGCTTTTCTCACCCCTTTTGAAGTCATTGCCCATCAAAGCGCTATACCTTCTTAACTATTATAGACACAAACACGGTTTTGTATATGTATATATAATCATCTAGGGGATGTTAATACCGACAAACTTGTATCCAACTCCCTGCAAACATATATATCTGCTGTAGATGAAACACATGCGAGTGAGAGTGAGTTTGGGTCCGATAAAAATATAAAAAGCCTAACAGGCAACTTAATTGCAAAAACAAGTGGCGCTCTGGAAAAAAATGTAAATTGTAAAATTGGTAATAAGTTACTTTTGTAATAAATGCTTGCCTGAAATTATTTCCCAAACGCTTGCGAAGTTTTAAAAATTATTGATGAGCGAAATATTTTCCCAAATGAACAGTTTGGGTTCAGGTATTATCATTTGCGGGTGGCAACGGTGCTTGGATTGGAAGGTCGTGCGTTCAAATCAGGGCCATATCAATTACTTTATTTCGAATATACATAAAATCTTGATCTCCCTAAGCAACTTAGACAACACCCGTGGAGAAAAACCATACAACTGCACCAAATTCCTATCACTCCACTCTTTCAAGGTAAGTAGCACAGAAAAGCATGCAATGAAATATAACATTGCTAGGTGCTGCTTGCTGTTCACAAATGCTTGCGCTGTGTTCATAGCACAATAAGGGTACTGTTACATTTACGGAAAACCCCTTTAGCGTAAGTAAATTATACAAAAAAAAACTAACAGTTTTTGCTTAAGTATTATCATAGTACTTACCACCAAATTCTCAGAGTTTGCAATACTATTAGGGTAAATCGTACTATTAGAAAATCGACGGAGTTGATGCTTCTCGATATTGAAATGGGATATTCACATTGTTAGACCTGGATTTCCTTATATTTCTTTGTAAAATGGTCCAAAGTGTTTTGTCAGTCGTTGTTACATAGTGATGGTCAATAATAGTCCCTCCAATTTATTAAATATTGCTGCAGACGTTCCCCATGGCTGAGTTATGGACCGATGCTATACAATTTGTATACATCAGATATTCCACATTTACCGACATTTCGAATTGCTGTATACACCGATTATACTGCAATATATTCGTCGTAAAAATTCAGTCTCAATATTGAGATGAATCTTAAAAATGCGGCTGAAATAATTAGCAGTAAGTGCAAGATTAAAGAAAATGCGCAGAAGACTCAAGCTATCTTGAACAAAACTCACTTCTGTACATTACGGGGTACATATTAATTATGAACTCGAATGAAAAAACTTTTCAAGAGTGAGAACGGAAACTATTAAAACAGTATACAGCAAATTTACACAAAAAATGTGCTGGCGTATAAGTAAATACACACTCAAACATAGGGACGGGCTACAGTACGCTTGGGCGAACTGTTGGATACCCTATTCTTATTCCTATCCCTCATAAGTGGGCGTGACAAAAGTCTTAGCATGGTTGAATTGTTAAGAATGCTCTACATACATATTTTGTTATATGTAAGGATTTTATCGAAAAAACGAAGCTTTTGTAAATAAAAACGCTCCCTAGCTCAAACTTTGACTTTTCAGAAAAATTGTTTTATTTATTTGTGGGCGTGTCAGTGGGCGGATTTTGAAAATATTTACACATAAGCATAGAGGATCCCTAGAAAGTATATATTATAAATTTCAGCTCACTAGCTCAAACTTTGACTTTTAAAAAAAATGTTTTATTTAATTGTGGGCGTGGCAGTCGGCGGATTTTGAAATTTTTTTATCCCGAGCAGTTTTAGGAGTCATAGATCATACATAAAAAATTTCAGCTTTCTACCTCAAAATTCGATTTTTTCGAAAAATTAGTTTTTTTTTAGTTTGTGGGCGTGTATGTGGGCGGATTTCAAAAATTCGTAAACTTGATTATTTCGGGACCCTAGAGAGTATATGGTTAAAATTTCAGCTCTCTAGGCCCAGTTTAAATGCCTAATGTTTGCCGACAGACGGACGGACGGACGGACATGGCTAGATCGACATTACTTTCGATGCTGATCATAAATATAGTAACTTTTAGGGGTCTACGGGCAATATTAAGGTATGTTACAAACTATGCGTCAAAATTAATATACCCTTAGAATAGGGTATACAAATAATAGTACGAAAAAAGCCTTCACGAGTGACGCAGGCTGCAATGCTTTGAAGTAGGGTGGCTTCAAAACATTGAAATTAAATACTTTGATAAGTTTGTACTTTTTATTCTTTTTAAAGCTTAGGTTGGAACCTGCAAATGTGAAATTGTATAGTTATTTGTTTTAGAAGAGAAATACAAAATATAATGAGTTTTTAATTATATGAAACGGAAATAAAAATAAAGTGCACCAGTGGGTCGTACGAAACTTTGTGTTTTTTTTTTTGAATTTCATTTTCTCTTTAGCCATTTTCTAAACTCGTAAAATCAAGAAAAAAATATTGTAATAATCTAGATCATCCTCAGATAGCTATATATGATTTGTCTTGGTTGGTTGGAACCGGCCCTCGATGAGGATGCCATGACGAGAAATAGGTTCTTTGTGCTACATGATTTGTCTAAATTGCTTTAAAAAAATGCGCTTTGAATAAAAAAGTACCTTCATTTTCACTCTCACATGCACCTTGTGAATATCTGTGTTGAAATGACTTCGTCGCCCCTATTTTGAGAATATTTATATACATTTTAAAAGGTAGGTTATGTTTTTAGTCCGCGTAAAGTTTCATCATGTCGGGCGCAGTGGCTCAATAGTTAGTGTGTCGGACTACTAATCGAAAGGTCCCCGGTTCAATTCCCGCCGGGACCAAGTAACATGTTGAGTTTGTTTTCCACTGCACCACCTCTTGGGAACGTCTGACAAACATCCAAGAGTTTAAATTGTCATAAGAAGCTTCTTAAATTTGCCGTTCGGATTCGGCTTAAAATTGTAGGTCCCTTTTACTTCGCAAAGAAAGTGGTTGGAGAAGCTAGGTTTTGCCCTGTATAGGCCGTTAATGCCGTTAATGCCTAATATATATAGTGTTTCATCTTCTTTGGCTTGTTTATTGCAGCAATATACACTATGCAGTATACACATGACAACAGCAAAAGTAGATGTACATTTTACCACTTTGGAAATGTCTCTCGCGCAAACTATTCAGTTTAGAAAAAAATGATATTAGAAACCTCAATATGATTTTTGAAGACCTGTCCATAGATATGGGTTTGATGAATATTTTTTTTTGAGTTTCAGTTCTATCTAAGTATGGGGAACCCCAAATTTATTGTTTTTTTTTCTATTTTTGTGTGAAAATCTTAATGCGGTTCACAGAATACATCTACTTACAAAGTTTCAACAGTATAGCTCTTACAGTTTCGGAGAAACGTGGCTGTGACATTCCCAGACAACAGTGCTGCCGATGTGGAGTATTCGTTTCTCTTTGAAATATTTTTTTCTTAAATGGTACTGTAAAATACATTCAAAGTTTGTTTAAATCTGTTCACTGACATGTCAAATTTTCAAAATTATTGTACTTAATCAGTTATTAAACTTTTCGTAGTAAAATAATTTGTTGGATACATTTTTGATATAAAAATATTTTAGGAGCAGTGGTGCAGAGGTGAGTGTGTTCGACTACATATCTAAAAGTCTCAGGTTCAAATCCCGACCGAGCCAAGTAAACCATAAACGGCTTTCAACTGCCCCACCTCTTGCGAATATCTGACAAACATCCATGAGTATTGTCATTAGGAGCTTTTCAAATTTGCGGTTCGGATTCGGCTTCAAATTGTAGGTACCTTCCACTTCGTACAAAAAAATTGTTGGCGAAGCTAAGTTTAATGTACGAGTATGTTAATTCCTAACATTTATTTTATATTAGCAACATGTGATAAGAGCCTTCACCAACACATATTTCATATAGTCATATTTTTTCACAAACCAAAGCTGTGTAACATTGTAAAAACTTATGAATATAAACAAAAATGCACTCGAAATATTTTGTTTAATGCCGCAGCACTGTTTGGCAATAACATTCGTATTCGAGATTGGGAATTGGGTATGGCTCATGTTCTTAGTGCCTGTCTAAATTTTCATGGTTTTATTAGATGTTGTTTTATGCCCAAACCGATTTTCTGTGGCTTTTCGGTGAAATTAATCTCTTTATTTTCTACCCACTAAAAATCTACCTGTCTCGCTGAGTCAACGGTTGAACATGGTTGATGAAGCCGGCCGTGCTCATTCAATCGTTAAAGTTCAAACTATCGGAAAATGCACTGGTAAAAGCAAACAATAGATGGAATAGCATCAGCACATGTTCATTCTCCAAACAGATATGGACAAAATGGGATGCAAAAAGAACATTCAATCTCCTCTCCATAAGCAGAAAAATATAAGCTCCGTAATTGAAGCTTTCATTGGCCACAAAATCCAAATGATTGCAGGTTGAAGCTCTCTTCGAGTGTGGCAATAACCCCTCCCTGCTCCCTTTTCGTGGACTAGCGTGACTTGAGGATCATACTGCAACAGTTACCCCAACACAAACTTCCTCCGCGATGTGCGTGGCACTCAGAGGTTTGTAAGCCTAAGCCACTACCCTCAAGAACCGTTTTCGACCAAAAATTCGACTGTGCAGCCGCCCCGGCCCGGAACCCCTTCCATGGATGCGAATAAAGTTTTCCAGGGTCGACAGAGTCAGTCACCCGACTCAGTATTACCTGCAAGTGAATAGAGAGTAGTTTTGTAGTTCGACTGAAACAGTCACCTCAAAACAACCTCGTTTCCGCGGATCAGGAAGCAAAAAAGAGTTCGTACTGAATCAGCCACCCCAAGAAGCTCTCCCTCCGCTTCGCAGTTAATCGGGATCAGTCTGGCGTTTGAACTAAAAACAGTCATCCCATTCGGATCCTAGCACATGGTTCTGGAGTCGGACTGAGCTCGACTGCACTAGTCTATCCTTAAGATATGCAGCTATAGTAGCCACACACCAGTCCCTTGCCATGGATTTTGAGCGACAGGCTGAGATTCGACGGAAATCAGTCATCCCATGTCATCTTCCCGCTGGCTGAGCAGAAAAATAGGACCAGAACTCAGGTTTGACTGTAACAGTCGCTTCACTCTGATCCTCTCCAGTGGTATTAAGTGTGTGCAATGCTTCTACTCTGCACTCTCCAACTTTTCTTTTTTGGAGTTATATCCACCTAATCACCAAGTCGCAGAGGGCAAACATCTTTTCTAAGCCGAGTGAATGCCAGCAGTAGTGCCCTCAACACACTGCTCTGCAGCTCCCATCTTTTTCTTGCAAGGTCATCACAGTTTCACTTAATTTCGACTGCGTAATGCTTTTAGCATCGCGCCACAGGTCCTTACTATAGATTAGATTAGATTAGATTCTTTATTTCATGAAATATATGTACAATAGTTTGTGTTTGAGAACACGAGCATGGCAGAAATAGCCGTCTGCCTTACTATATCAAAATTGATCTAACCAGATTCCAGTGCCTTGAGTGTAACTTCACGGTTGATATAGATGGCGTGGCGATATCTCTTTCAGATGTTGATCTCATTCCCATTAGCCCTGCCGCCAAAAGAACAGCTAGAACTTTTGATTGATCGGAGCTGCTAGAAGCCTTTTAACCTTTTTCTGATCTACAGAAAATATGCCAATACCCGTTCCCTCACCTGTCTTAAAGCCATCGGTATAGTTGGCAATCTATTTAGGCCTTTCGTTAATATATGATGTCTTGGCAAAAACTCTGTTAAAATCGTGCAATGTCTAAAACTGCAACCCAAAGTGGCCCATATTTTTGAGGCGTAACACACCATTGCCAGCAAGTTGTTTTGTCTTTAGATCAAGTTTTCCAAGATATTCAAAATATCCACGCCGCCAAGTATCAATGCAAAATTTTCATCAGAAAGCCTTCAATCTGTAACAGCTAATGACGAGAGCCGAAATGTAGTTGCTGGAGGACAAAAGTTACTCGCGAATACAAATAATGAGCACCAACTGTCCAGGTTCCGCTGGCACGAATGAAATTGATCTGTAGCTGTATACAAAAAAAATATATGGCATTAACAGCCCATACAGGGCCTAACAACTAGCTTCTCCAACCATTTGCTTGTTCGAAGTGGAAACTTTATGCCGAATTAAATTAGCGGTACTGAGAAACTATTACGCCTTCCTCGATTTCGAACATTCACTTAATGCTATACACTTGGCAGAGCTTTTTCAAAGGGTAGGGTCTTGGGGTCTGGAATCCAAAGAACTTCTTCGCTGTGGCATATTTATTCACTTACAGATTTCTTGAACTTATATAAACCCAGCCGAAGTCTATTCTGAACTGCAGCCTTAAGTAGTCAAAAAACTATTTTATAATCAGGGACCTTTGCGAATATTTTGGGAATATAGCGAAGACGCTATCAAAGTTTGATTTGGCGCTACGACTTCCTAAAAAAATATGTGGAGGAGACCATCGTAAAGCTAAATAGGTTTGTATAATGTACCTCACTCTGTAACGCTGACCTGGGTTTCTGGCAATACTTGGATCCAGGTTTTCGTTAACCTGTCGGACGCTCCTGGCAATAATTACAGTCTTTTAAATATCCTAACCACGTCGGTTCAAAAATATTAAACGATAAAGCATTAATGTCTACAGCAACAGCATGCTGAATATTAATATGACCTTACCTCATGGTCGACATTCGAAGAGACTGGTTGAAAGTCTTAAAGTGAGAAGACCGAATTGAGTAACTAAGTGGGTCTCTTCACTAGTCGCAGTCCCATCAACACCGAGCAGCTATGCACTATGAAGCTATGGCGTCCGAGTCCGATGAAGGCAATGTAGGTATTATATTTGTGAATATTTAAACTAATAGCTATTATAGGAAACCACATTTCATGAAAGAAAATGTGCTGATTGAGATACCTTGCTCTTCTCCTTCGCCTTACTAGGTTTACAGCTGAGTTTTGTAATCTTACATAGCTGCAGCCAAAAGCTAAAGTGACGCACACTGTTCGCTCCCCCCGTGATTTGAGCGACGGTTTGGGGTTGGATTGAGATCAGTCATTCCAACCCCTACTCCTGCCAAAGAAAAGAGGTCTGATTGATGTTGTATTGTAGCGGTCCTTTAATCACCGTTCCTTTTTGAGGGATTAGATAGGGTACCTGGGGTTGGATTGATATAGTCACCCCGGTACGTTATCCAAGTTGAGCAAACCAAGAAAATCAGAACTGGGATTTGATTGTAACAGTCACCTAGCTCTGCTCTGGTTCTTCGGTCGGTGTGTCATCCACTCTGCATTCCACCCCTTATTATAAGTAGTATCCTCACTACCACTACCTTACAAGAGGTTATTTCAGGGTTCCCAAAAGGTTTTACAATAGACCTATATACCGATCTTAGAGATCCCGAGCTTCGTACCTAGACAGCCACCTTACCTTACCCAATCTAATCCAGCTGCAGCCATAATTGCTAAGACTAACGAATAACGACTGTGCATCAGGTCTTTGTATGATCGTAACCAAACAGATTGAAATGAAATAGTCCCACATTTTGATAAAACTCGAAGGGTGTGTTGTCTTTTATCTATGCTTATTTTCGTTGTTAACAAATACATATATGTATTTATATAAAGAACCAAATGTCCTACATACCAGTTGTCAAAAAAAAAAGAACATATTTTAATGATATTGGCTGAAAAACGATGTTTCAGATTTCACTTCACTTCCACTCCAACCCCCAGCTTAAGAGTAAAGGCGTCTTTCTATCTGCCGTACGCTAATTGTCACATATCCTTCATCTGTCATTACATCACTTTCCAATTTCAATACAAAAGTCAAATAAATCAGTCAACCAAACCACACAGCATTCAAATTTTGATATTTTAGTGGTAAACAACCTGCATAAATGGTTATCCTTTTACGAGCGTGAGTAGGTATATACCAACATTTCGCAACAAAATTCCGACAAAGAATTTATAAACCAGCGACTACTACCATCGAACACTTTGGCAACTCTATTCGCTTCTACAAATTCCATTCATTACTATATAAAGGATACAAGGATGTTTTGTGAATGAGCATTAGTCGAAAATATATTCAGTTGGATGCTGGGCTCTGTTCTGTTAGGGCGCGAATGTGAATTTTCTATTCCTCCACGGATTCGAGCCAAGTCGAACATCTTCGCAATTGAATTTGCGAAAAATTTTACAAGTAGTGTGCGTGTCGTGAGTTTGAGTGAAGTACAGCAAAGGATTAAACATAATCCTTGGCATATATCACGAATTCTATTAGCCTGCACATGGCGTAAATCGAGCTGCAAATTCGTTTGCTACTGTTTGGGCTATACAAACAGAACGATACTCTTACTCGCCGGTTTTTATTGTTTCGTGCTAGTTCGTTTGAAAAATTAACGTATTCCGCGCGAGCTGTCGTACTTAAGAAAAATAAGTGCCCCAAGGATGTGATAGGTCTTCAGACAAGTAAAACATTTTAAATAATGTTTGTCTAACATAATTCATTTCGGAATGGTGTACAAGCGTAGCATCCTGACCGGCGTTGGTATCCTTTTAACAGTGATTTCGATTTCGGCTCTTACATTCTACTTTAGCTTGGGTAAGTTGAGTTGCAGGATGGGGTGTTGTGCGACGGGTGCATTTAATAAAGCGGGGGAGCAAAAGGCGTTTGCTATTTGCTTTCAGAAAAGGATAAATGAAGATATAGATATTTTGAGACAACTTAAGAGGATGCAAATTGCAAGAAAGTGAGAGTAAAAGCGAAAGTGTTGTCCGAAGATTTTTCCCGGTTCACTGCAATTTGCCAGGACATAAAGTTTTATTCTCGATACTGTCGGCACGTAATAGAGAATAGATGTGTTAAGCTATTAAACATTAAGTGAGCCATTAGCGTGCGACAGAGGGAGAGTTTTTGGATGTTTAATGAATTTAAATGATTGTTTTGGGTTTTTGAGTGAACTAGGGGAGTTCTTTGGTGGACCATTCTCTGAAGGGGTTACTTAACAATGGAGTTATGTATTCTTTGTAGAAGTAATGATGTGGAAGGTAATTATTAAATTTGCTTCTAAATCAAATGCTTGATACAATAAGATTGACGTAGTGGTTCAGACGTCAGTAAAAAACATTTATTTGATTGAGTATGCAAAGTATGGACTATTGGCTATACGTTGGACGATGAGATAAGGTGAGGTGCGTTAATGGCGTATCTTTCGATATATTATTTTATTGATGAGCACAGTCATTTGATTCCAAAACATGAACAGCACCCTTTGACCATATAACTCCAGATGATGCCTTTTAAGTCTACATTCAAGAACCGTTGCCCTATTTCTTAGCCGTGTTTATGTACATCGTACAGTGCTTGTGTCCATTCCCTCATCAATATTCTCCTATGCTTTTGGTGGCATTTTTTCTTTTTCTGGAGTAGTTAGTGAGAACACTTCGGAATGTGTGGGGATGGTGTAAACGTTAGTGCCATGGATTATGAGTGCAGGTGCAATCCACCTAGGATACCAATATAGCCTACCCATTAATAGAGAGAAATAAAAAACACCTAGTGTCTCCAATCTATGGGATTTGGCCTTCCCTTAAAAAGAACAAAAAATGACAAATAAAGTTTCTCTAAAGAACGAGGTCGCCAAGTCATTATGGTCCTTCTGTGGAAAATGCAATTGGTAGCAGGTGATGTTTGGATTTGCACACGAAAACTATATATACATATTTATTCAACAAAATTAGATAGAATTAAATTAAATAGCGAGCACAGTGTCTCATTTGGACCAAGGGGTCCAGGTTCAAATCACCGCAATAATACCTACAGTTGTTCGACTGTCACACCTCTGAAAAATATCCAAGAGCATATATTATCATGAGAAGCTTCTCAGAGGGCTTTGCTGGAAATAACGCGACCTAGCAGGATGTGTAGAGTACTTCAATACAAACAATAGTTACTACGGCAGCTCAGCTCTAAAGTACATCCGTCTCGAGCTATGCGCCCTAATCTATAGCACGTATTTATGAATTTAGAAAAACTATATATACGTCCTATTAGATTACGCATAGCTCGAGACAGATTTACTTTAGATCTGAGCTGCCGTAGTAACTATTGTTTGTATTACACATCCTGCTAGGTCGCGTTGGTGTACCATTAAAAAAAGGCACCATTTTTAGGCATGGCCCTTTGTGGTTCTAAATCGGTGTAAAATTGTAGGCTCCTCCCATTATTGGCCGTTATTGTTTAATATGTATGATGTACGTATGTAAAACTTAAAGATTCTGTAATAAATGTTTACAAATTACAAACACAAATTTTTAATATTCACAGTTTGATGAAAACACATCTTCTTCATTCTTAACGTCAAGGATTAAATGTCGAATTGTTAAAGCATGAAACAAAGGTATTGGGTTGGTCTTATAATGCTCTCAGTTGGCACTTAAGTAAATTTCATTCAAAAAAACATCACTAATCTTTTTAATACTCATGTTCCTCTCATTTTTAAGTCCCTTAGAACGAATGATTGTCTATGCCCTTGGTTTACTTATACATAGTATTAGAAATCTGATCAATCAGCGTGATCATGCTTAAAAGCGCTGGAAAAGATTTCGGCCGGATATACTTTTTAATGCGTATCGTTTTCTAAGAAACAGAGTAACATGTGAAATACAAGAGGCAAAAAGACTTTATTATGCTCCGCGACTTGATCCCTCCCAGGCTAAGCAAAAACTCTGGAACAGCTTAAGGGATATTGGAGTAGGATAACAAAGAAATACTTTTCCTAATAATGTTGACTGTAATGAGTTGAATAGGAGTTTTGTTTCAACCTCCTTCTCGAATGCCGACGATACTACGGGTGTATTTATACTACTGAGCAGCTATGACGCCCCGAACATCTTCCCAGGCGAGAACAATTGTGGTCGCATGGCTTCCATCTCTAGTTTTAGCCTTGCAGATGTTTTAGAAAGCTTTTTATCCATCAAATCAAACTCGACTGGTTTTGATGGCATTTGTCCGGTTTTTGTTAAGGCCATTCTGCCGTACATTTTGAAATACATAACGTACTTATTTAATTACATATTTACGACGGCAGTTTTTACGAGCTAAAAAATACCAGTTTCTAAGAACCAAAGCGAATAGAGGCCGATTGCGATTTTGCCGTTTCTTTCTACAGTATTTGAAAGGATTGTGAATGTTCAGATATGGAAATTTCTCCAAGATGATAATTTACTATGTGCTAATCAGTCTGGTTTTATCCTAAATATAGTTGAACTACTGCATTGATAAATGTAGCTGAGGAAATTAGACAAACCGTAGATAATGATGAAGTAACTTTTCTTATCTTGCATGATAAATCACAATGTTCTTTCTGGTAAGCTTCGAATTCAATTTAATTTTTCGGTTTCGTCAACTAATTTAGTAGCCTCTTACTTAAGTCAAAGATTCCACGCAGTTGTGGTTAATTAACTCCACATCTGATTTTCTTCCACTTAGTTTTGATGTTCCTCAAGGCTCAATTTTGGATCCGCTATTCTTATCTATGTACGTCAACGACCTTCCTGCATGTAATTTAAATTCTTCGATTAATATGTATGCTGATGATGTGCAGGGACGAAAGGGTTTTCCCTTGGTTCTTCTGGAAAATACTGCATGTGAATTGAATGAAGGCCTTTGAAAGGATTCTGTGCTGGTCTCGAGAAAATTGCCTCCGTTTAAACCCGTCTAAGTATAAATTTTTGGTTACTTCTAGGAAGCAGGTTGATATTCTATGTTTTCCTAATATACATCTCAATAGTACCTCTATTGAATTTATCGAATCTGCAAAAAAATCTTGGCATAATTTTTAATCCAACGCTTACTTGAAATAACCACATCAGACTGGCTTTTCCGGAGTTCTTCGCATGCTATGGGCTGCACAAAAAGTCATTCTTCCAAAAACAAGAATAATTCTTGCCAAAACGCTTCTTATTCCAATCCTGATGTTTGGTTGTGAGCTTTTCAGTAAATGTAATTACAAGCATAGGCAAAAACTCAATGTAGCCTGTAATAGTATCGCCCGAAATATTTATGGACGAAGAAGATACGACCACATTTCCTCTTTTCAAAATCGATTCATGGCATCACTCTTGACAACAATTTTAAGCTGAGAATATTAAACTTGTTTCATAATATTCTTCAAACGCGCCAACCATCTTACCTTTTTAGCAAGATCCGTTTTATGCGCTATAATTCCATGCGATTCGGCTATGGAATTCCCTTCCCCAACCTATAAGGTTGATAAGTCGCAAATCGCTGTTCAATGAGGAACTCAGGCAATACCTGCAAGCACTTCGATGATGATGATAAGTTGTTTAAGTCATTTTGCTTTTTATTTTATTTTTTTTTTTTTATCTTTATACCCTATTCTAAGGGTATATTAATTTTGACGCATAGTTTGTAACATACCTTAATATTGCCCGTAGACCCCTAAAAGTTACTATATTTATGATCAGCGTCGATAGTAATGTCGATCTTGCCATGTCCGTCCGTCCGTCCGTCGACAAAAATTAGGCCTTTAAACTGGACCTAGAGAGCTGAAATTTTAACCATATACTCTCTAGGGTCCCGAAATAATCAAGTTTAAGAATTTTTGAAATCCGCCCACAGACACGGCCACAATTTTGAGCTAGAAAGCTGATATTTATATATGATCTTTGACTCCTAAAATTAGTCGGGAGATACAATTTCTAAAATCCGCCCACAATTAAATAAAACAATTTTATTGGAAAACCAAAGTTTGAGCTAGGGAGCTGAAATTTATAATATATACTCTCTAGGGGCCCTTCATGCTCATGTGTAAATATTTTCAAAACCCGTCTAGTGAAACGCCCAAATTTTTTTTTGAAAAACCAAAGTTTGAGCTAGGGAGCTGAGATTTATAATATAGACTCCTATGTGTCTGATAGGAATATGAATAGGGTATCCAACAGTTCGCCCAAGCGGACTGTAGCCCATCCCTATGTTTTTTTTTTCTTCTCCTTTTCCATTTAGTCTTGTAATATGTATCCATCTAACACTTTTTTTATTTTTTATAATATTGAACAAGTACCTAATTTCCTACTCATAATAGTCATAATACATACATTATAGATTTACCATTGAAATTGATTTTTTTTTCACTGGAACTTGCACTACTAAATAAGATATTGTATCTTACTGTGTAAGGTTATTAAATAAAGATTTGAATTTGAATTTCTGTTGGCCTTGTAACTTCAAGTTGGTTTATCACATAAACACGAATTATTCGTATTTTGTATTTGTCGTACTCGTAATTAATTATTAAATTAATAATGTGTGTATTTGTATGAAATTTGTGTATTTCATTTTTGAAATTTTTTACAAATTTTTTACAACGATTTTATTTATATAAAAGTTTTATTGAATTTTTGAAAATTTTTACTTTTCTCTGTCGTGAATACTTGTGTTGAGTGTCAGAAGATGGCTTACTGAGTTTTTTTTCCAAAAGACTATATTGAGGGCAGTTTAGGAAACCAACAATATCTCAAAACCAGGCGACGAAACTTTTTGGAAATTTGATATTTTAGTAGATACAAATACATATAATGAAGATAACTGCATACTCGGATTTTAGAAATAGTTTTTAAAAACTTGTTTATAGCTTCTTTTATAACAATTGCTAAAATTTTAAGAAACATCAGTTTTCTTAAAAAAACGTCTCTAATGATTTTGATGATTTCTGGCGCTTTTAGCACTTTCACTAAATATGAAAACATGGCATACTCAGATTTTCAGAAGAGACTCGAATAACGGTACATTAGAAAAATGGCTATTTCTCATAAACTGGTGGATAAATTTCAAAAAAGCTTATTTAGTTATTTTGAACAAATTCGCATACTAAGATTTTCAAAAAAAAAAAATTGTAAGGTATTAATTGATATAACAGTTTCTAAGAAAACGGCTTTTACCATATTGGTCTGTGTTGGGGTTTTGAATACCTGAAGAAAATGGCATACTCAGTTTTTATAAATATAGACACGGCATTATCTTAAAAATATGTTGATAAATGTTTGAGATTTGAGCTGACTGAGATTTTAAAGAAGTTTGAGATTTGCCCTGACTCAAAGATTAGGGATAAATTTTATATTCAATTTTTATAAACAAATCTTTATACTTTTTTGGTTTTTCATGAAATTTTATTTTCTTCAAATAGACATATTTAAGTTGAAAGCTATTATTGTAAGTTTACGAGTATAGAAAATAGCTAATGAAAAAATGTGATTTGAAATCCATTCTTATAAAAGCGAGAAAGTTATAGCACAGTCCGTCGTGCACCTTATTTTATTTAATATCAAGCTGACAAATTTCCGCTGGACACTCTTTATTTATATAAGCTTTGCTTTTTTTATGACTTTATTAACTCAATTTTACTAAAACAAAGTAAAAAGTTCATAAGATTTATGCATTACTCAAAACTGGGCACAGCAAGTTCAAACAGCAAAGTCAGATGAAAAGCACTGCTCATCGTAAAAGTTGGATCATCTTTCTAACCAAGTACTAGATGAAATACGAGTTTTCTCGAACTATTACTTCGATTGTTACTCGGATTCAAATAGACGACCAACCACCATATTAAACCATATGTGACCATAACAGTAAATTCGGATGTAACTTGGCATAATCGCTTATTTAATATTGCAAAGCCTGTGCCGTACAATTAAGTTACATTTTCAGACCAATACTTATTGCTGACCGTTGTCTATTATATAAATACTACCATAGGAGATGGTCTGAGAAATTAATCCAAACAATTCTTAAAAGCGCATCGTTTAGTAGCTTATACCCATAATCTGATGTTTTCCTTGTTAACTACCAGGGCATATATTTCCCAATAAACGTTTTTATATATAGCAAGCAGTGTTTGTCATTTGCTTCTGAAAGATGTCTTTCCGAAAGAATCCAATGTACACCAAGTAAAGAGTAAACAAATTCTGTACAGGGAAGGCGTAGAATATCACCCCCAAAAAACAGCGCTTGTTGTAAAAGGCGACTAAGGGGAGAAATCACATCTAAGTCTAATTTGATCAAGCTTTGTTACTCCTGCTGTCATGAGAAGTATCTTCATCTCAGCTTCCGGTGATGTGCTTCATACTTTAAGTATGCTTTCCAACATTGTGAAGCGTATGTGAGCGCCGAGCGCACAACTGCGGTGTAGAGTCTTCCTATCAGCTAAGAAGGAATAAGCTGAGTGATCAGGATTAAAGGGACCACAACCCTCCTGTTCACTAAAAATTATTAGTATATTTGCAGCTCCTTGGGACAAGATAACCAACGAAAGAAAACTCGCAAATTGTCAGTGGTCACAATTTATTTATTTAATAAACGATTTTAATTTTAGTTTTAGGTTTAAGTTCACGTGTTGCCTGTTTGATGGTTGCCAATTGAATACTCAGAATTCAGTTGCTCAAAATGCTAGGAAGAATATGCTAGGAAGTGTTTGACAATTGGTTAGGAAGTGTTTGGAAAATGTTTAATTGTACTGGTTGAAGTTAAAGCCGAGTTTACATTAATTGGATCGAACTTATTTTTTCTTTGTTTGTTTTAAGAAATTAAATTATAAAACAAGTTGAGTTAAACATTACCGCCCGCCTTGCAGCGTCGGCTGCGAAACAATACAAAATCAAGATGGCAACTAGAAAAATATTTTTTTTTTTTTTTTTAAAGTAAAAGATAGATATACTACTTAATAGATAGTTAAATAAGTAAGATATGTACTCTAATCAATTTTAATTGCAAAGTTTTGAGCTAATTACTGCTCGGATGTTACCACTACATAATTGATATACATTCATAAAGGCATATATTGGTGAACCGCTAGATGCGAAAAATAGGAGTTACTCTTGTAAAAGCACACAGAGTTTGACGATAGAACGAGTTACTATACCCGCTTGTGTTTTAATGTCTGCCACTCGAACCTTACTGTCGGATCCACGATAAACCTTTAGAACCCTACCCAGTCGCCACTCGTTCGGAGGCAGTTTTTCGTTGCGGATGACCACAATATCATCAACTTGTATGTCTCGCGTAGGGAACTTCCATTTATACCGCTTGTTCAACTCCTTCAAGTACTCTTCCTTCCATCGAACGCTGAATTGGTGGTGCAGAATTTTGAGATTATTCCAACGATTGATAGGGCTAATGGATTTGTCGGATTGAAGAGGCTCAGGAGGCGTAAGTAACGGCCCACCTCGTAAAAAATGCGCAGGGGTAAGAGGGAGTATGTCCGATGGATTATCGGACAAGCGAGATAAAGGTCGCGAATTAAGACAAGACTCGATGCGAGCAAGAAGGGTTGCAAATTCTTCAAAGGTAAAGTTCGTGCTTCCTGCTATTTTACGAAAATGTATCTTAAAACTTTTGATACCTGCTTCCCAAAGGCCACCCATGTGAGGGGAACCCGGTGGGATAAATTTCCACTTGATTTGTGAAAAGTCATGTGATACATTCCTAGGGTAACTAACTAAGGCCTTTTGAAATTCGTGCATTAGGACGGATGAGGCGCCCACGAAGTTAGTTCCGTTATCAGAAAATATTTGCGCGGGCAATCCGCGACGGGAAACGAAACGAATGAAGGCAGCCAGAAATGCCTGAGTAGATAGATCGCTGACTGCCTCTAAATGGATTGCTTTCGTTGCAAAACATACAAATAGACAGGCGTATCCTTTCTCTAGCCGACAACTGCGGCCGAAATAGTTTTTAATCTGAAATGGACCAGCGAAGTCTATGCCAGTATTTGTAAAGGGTAAGCTTAGGGTAGTTCGTTCAACGGGCAACGATCCCATTAATTGGGAAAGTAATCTTTTTTTGTAAAGGGTACAAGGCTTACAGGTCCGAATGCACTTCTTAATCAGGTTTTTTAACTTCGGAATCCAGAACTCAGCGCGAATCATGCGGGTCATTAACTGGATCTCACCATGCAACGAAAGCTGATGAACATAGGATACGTAGAGCTGCGAAAAGCAAGATTCGTACGGAAGAAGTATCGGAAAACGCTCATTATAAGTTAATGTGGAAGAAGCTAAGCGGCCGTGAGAACGCATAATCTGCTGTGAGTCCAGGAAGGGATTCAGAGTTAACAGTCTACTTTTCGATTTCAGCGAAATCTTTTGTAAAAGAGCATTATAGTCCTTAGAAAAATGATGCTGTTGTGTTAATATTATGAGTCGAGTTTTGGTAAACAGGATTTCTTCAAGCTGGAGGGTTGGCGAAAGATATTGAGATCTGGATTGGTGACGGCGTGATGCGAAATAAAAGCGAAATATATAGCTAATAACTCGCACAGCTTTATGCCACGTGGAGAACCTGCCGAAAAAGTTTTCAAAATCAGTGGTTATTATGTTATGGTTCGCTTTTAAAGGCTTTGTTTCCGAGAGGGATTCCTCAGGCAAAGAAGGCTCACCAATTGGCCAATTGGTTTCAGGTTCCAGCAACCAGTCCGGACCTTTCCACCACAATTGGCTTAACTGTAACTCTTTGGGGGTACTACCGCGGGTAGCCAGGTCGGCAGGATTGGCCGAGGATGAAACATGAGCCCACTTTATAGTAGCGGTGTTGGTTTGTATTTCAGAAGTCCTATTCGCGACATACGTTTTCCACGTACTTGGGTGTTTGTTTAACCAGGCTAAAACTATGGTGGAGTCAGTCCACAGGCGAAATTCACTGCTGCCTAGGAACTTAAAGGTATCTCGAACTACCCGTACCATTCTCGAAAGTAAGACTGCGCCTTGCAACTCTAATCGGGGCAGTGAGACGGGATTGACGGGTGCTACTTTCGATTTAGCCCATAATAGATGAGAGGAGAATAGCGCAGGACCGTGTGTGACCCGAACGTAGATCGCAGCAGCGTAAGCCTTCTCGGACGAATCACAGAATCCGTGGAGTTGAAGTGCTGTCCAAGGTGCATATTCAACCCATCTCGGAATCTTGATCATCTGGATATCTTCCAAGTTATTTAAAAAGGCTTTCCATTTTTGCTCGGTAGCTGAAGTAAGACATTCATCCCAACCCGTGCGATCCTTCCATATTTGCTGCATGAGTATCTTTGCAGAAACAATGATAGGCGCGAGCCAACCAGCCGGGTCATAAAGCCGGGCAATGACTGAGAGAACTGACCTTTTACTGGTAGATGAAGATAATTCCCTTGAATTTACCGAGAACGAAAATGTGTCTGAGGAAGCATTCCAAAGAATACCCAAAGTCTTAGTGGTGTTGTCCTGGTCTATATTAAGAAAGTCTTTGTTCAAAAGATGATCTTGGGGAAGATGGCTAAGTAGTTCAGGGACGTTGGCTGTCCACTTTCGAAGATGGAATCCTGCTGAAGAAAGGGCAGATATGAGTTCCTGCTGAGTCTGCAGTGCGCTCAAAATATCATGGGCGCCTGACAGAATGTCATCTACATAAGATTCTTTTTCTAAAACGTGTGCTGCCAGCGGATGCGATAGTTTTACGTCTTCAGCCAACTGAAGCAATGTGCGAATAGCCAAGTAAGGCGCGCATTTAACCCCAAAAGTCACGGTCTGAAGTTCGTAGTCCCCGACTGGGTGGTTAGGCGTCTCGCGGAATAGGATTCGCTGATACGGCGTGTGGTCTGGATGTACACGGATCTGTCTGAACATCTTCTCGATATCACTAGTGAAGACATACTTGTAAAAGCGCCAGCTCATGATAAGCATGGTTATGTCCGTTTGAAGAACCGGACCGGGATACAAAAGATCGTTGAGGCTCACACCATTGGAAGTTGGGTTGGAAGCATTGAAAACTACCCGCAATTTGGTAGTAGCGCTGTGCGGTTTCAAGACCGCGTGATGGGGCAAATAGTTTGATCGAATTCGGTTCTCGCGAACAACCTCATGTGGTTTAGCGGAAATCATATGACCGAGGACTAGGTATTCGGAGAGAACAGCCTCATACTGTTTTTTGAGAGGAGGCTTAGCTTGTAAACGGCTTTCGTTTTTAGCAAATTGCTGCATTGCATTTGAGCGAGAATGTCCTAGTTGGAGTTCCTGAGGAAATGACTCCTTGAAAGGTAATTTTACGACATAACGTCCTTCCTTGTTTCGACAAGTGGATTCCTTATATAGATCCTCGCAAAACTGCTCTGCCATAGTTAACAGTGGAGGTTGGGGTAGCTCTTCGAGCTTCCAAAACTTTTCTATTTCCTGGTCGAGCGATGTTTCGTTGAAAAGACTTATAAATGTGGAATGAACCGCTACTTTATGCGAAGGTCTCGAATTGAGTGGACCTAGTAAAACCCAACCAAATACGGTATTTTGGGCCATAATGGAATCGAAGACCTTGTTTTTTAATCCTTCCCGTATTATCGCGGGATATAAATCGGCCCCGATGAGCATGTCTATCTTAGAACTGCGGTTGAAGAAAGGATCCGCTAGAGGAAAGGCTATATGCGAACAGAAGTCTCCAATATCTATTTCATAGGAAGGCAGATCACCCGTTAGGTTTTGAAGAACTAAGGCTTGTACGTTAATTTCAAAATCTTTCTCAACGTTGGAGCAAAGAGTGAATGAGCAAAGTTTAGACGAAAAGGCAGTGACAGTCGAGCTCATACCGGAAATCTGGGCTTGAACTCCTTTAACTGGTAGGCCTAATCGTTGTTGAAATTCCTCGGATATGAAGGAAACTTCCGAGCCTTGATCTATTAATGCACGTAGATCAAAGTCAGTTCCGTGATGCCGAAGCTTAACCAAAGCAGTGGCCAAGAGAACGGGTCGATGATTTGCAGAGAAATGAGTTCTAGCTATGTTTGCGTCAGGGGAAGTGGACTGTATATTCTCAGATGAAGAGTTCGGTTGAGTTGAAGGAACGGAAGCTGGAGAAGCGAGCGTCGGAGTAGAACTCCCGGCAGCATCGGAGTGTAATAGTGTATGATGCTTGCCTTTGCATCGAAAGCATGTGTTCTTGCTTTGACATTTGTTAACAAAATGAGTTACCGCAAGGCAGTTAAGGCAGAATTTGTATTTGCGAACTATTTCATGCCTAGCACCGACAGACATCCTTTTGAACTCCGGGCAAAGGCGCAGCGGATGCGCTTCTTTGCAAACTTGGCACAACGAGTTGGTGTTGATATGGAAATTACGAACGTTCCTAGACCGAACGTCTTGAGAGGGGTGAGTCTTAGAAGCACTGGGCTTGTTAGTTTTCGGGTTTTGTTTCATTTCTGAAACGCTTTCAAGAACTCTATAGCGATTGGACAAGAATGCATTCATGGCTTCCCATGAAGGTATTTCTGTTGGCTTGTCTAAGGATTCTTCCCAAAGGGCCAGAGTTGTTTCTGGAAGACGAGATGCGCAAATATAAGTGATAATGGCATTCCATGATTCTACCGATATGTCGTAAGACTTGATGGCAACCAAAGCGTCATTTATGTTGCTTTGAAGCTGCTTCAAAGCCTTACAAGATTCGAATTGTATCGGTGGTTGATTCAGCATTAATTGAATTTGGTTATTGACCAAAATTCTTTTGTTTTCATAATGTTCCGTTAAGGCCTTCCACGCGAGACTAAAATTATTGTCGGTAAGCGGAAACTTGTTGACGATATTATGCGCCTCACCCTTGGTTTTAGACCTCAAATGAAACAGCCTTTGAACATTACTTAGTTTGGTATGCCTGACGTACACTGCAGTGAACATATCCCTAAAGGAAGGCCAGTCCAAATAACTGCCGTGAAAATCTTGACTATCACAAGGCGGTACGTTAATACTGTGAAAGGTATTGGCAATTTCTCCCAACTTGCTATTCGAAGTAAACTCACGATTATCTTCACTATTATCAGTCGAATTCGACTTATCTTCACTTAACTGTTTCGCCTTCGCGTTAAGCTTGAGCGATTCTATTAATTCGGAGATCTCACTAGAACACGTGATGAAAGTGTCTCTCGAACTTTGATACTTTGCTTTGACCTCACCTAGTGAGTCTACTAAAGAATCATCATCCGAACGAATGTATTGGGCATAAGCCGCTTTTATTTCTAGCCACAATGCACATAATTCCTCCTTGTATGCCGCCAAAACCGAAATACTGTGAGAAGCTATGGGTTTGGCTCTAAAGGACGCGTGGAACTCGACTAATTGGTCGGCGGTGAAAATAACGTCCTCTAACTGACTCATGGTCAAGCAACGGGATATTGTAATTACGGTACTATCTTCACACTCCGGGTATGTATACGAATTTCGCGCGCGAAAGATTAAAATCGGATATGCAAGGAGTTTAGCACTTTGTAAATGTATATTCAATAATTCAACTTTCTACTACTTTGCATTTAATTAATTAAAGTACGTACCTTTTACAAATGTGGTTGAGGATGAAGAAATTATGAAGACGGCAAATGACGACTGATGATAATGATGTTGATGATGATAATGTAGACTGCTGATGATGATGAAGACGACTGATGAGGATGCAGACTCTTGATGATGGCGCCTCGTGGTCCCTTGAATACCTTTGATGATGGAGCTCTGGGAACCGGACGACGGCGTTGATAAAGTCGTAATTATGTGCGCTACGACAACCAGGATGAGGTGTTTTAATTTCGCTCCGATGAGTAGAGCACAATGAAGATATGGTTGCGTCGCACTGATTAACTTGCGTACGATGATACGACGCTGATATGGTTGAACAGAGCTGAACAATGAAAAATGCAATTGCACAGCACGTGTCTGGCGATGATGAATTGGTGCACAAAATGGTTGATTGCACACAAAATCGGCAAATCGGCGATGGAACTTATCCAGGCTCGAACGGACCAAAAATGTTCACTAAAAATTATTAGTATATTTGCAGCTCCTTGGGACAAGATAACCAACGAAAGAAAACTCGCAAATTGTCAGTGGTCACAATTTATTTATTTAATAAACGATTTTAATTTTAGTTTTAGGTTTAAGTTCACGTGTTGCCTGTTTGATGGTTGCCAATTGAATACTCAGAATTCAGTTGCTCAAAATGCTAGGAAGAATATGCTAGGAAGTGTTTGACAATTGGTTAGGAAGTGTTTGGAAAATGTTTAATTGTACTGGTTGAAGTTAAAGCCGAGTTTACATTAATTGGATCGAACTTATTTTTTCTTTGTTTGTTTTAAGAAATTAAATTATAAAACAAGTTGAGTTAAACACCTCCTTAACTGCATCCCTAATGGCCTGCATCAGTACTGGTCTGCCGATTATATATTTTTATTGAAGTAAGAGGCACCACTTTGAAATAGTCAAGGTTCTATGTGGAACAAAAATTGGAAACTAACCGGTTAAGTTAAAGATTCCACAAGGAAGTGTGCCTGGACCAACACTCCTTCTTCTATATTAACAGGAATCTTTCCGATACACGTCTCAATGGGAGCTGTGTTTTGTTTGCTGGTGGCATCTTAGATAAAATATAGATCAATAATCAAGAGCTTAGTAAACGCAAGAAAAGCGAAATGTATCCTATAAAGCAATTCTTATTTATTTTTGAACATTGTCTAACAACAAAGACCAGATAATGGCATACCAGCAATGATACAACAGGCTCTTAATGTAATACTGCCATGGCTAAAAGCGATGTTAGAAGCTGTATAAGACTCTGCTACATACCGCAAAGCTGGAAAGAAGTAAAAGTGATATTCATTCCCAAAGCAGGGAGACATATAAACTGCACAGCAAAAGATTATAGGCCGATAAGTCTCTCCTCTTTTCTCTTAAAGACACTAGAAAGAATAATCGACTTATATACAAGAGACCTTTTAAACGAAAACAATCTATGCAGTACTCAACATGCCTACCTCAAAGGCAAGTCCGTTGAAACAGCCCTGCACGAAGTTGTGTCAATTATAGAAAAAGGATTACACCATAAAGAATTCACCATGGCAGCATTTTTGGACATTGAGGGAGCTTTCAACAATGTCAAAACCGCGGCCATAAAAACAGCGCTCGTAGACTTAGGAGCGAAAATAGAAATAACGAACTGGGTTTACGAAATGCTTAACAGCAGAGTAATTAACTCAGAGATCGGAGAGAGTACCATAAGGAAAACAGTGACCAGGGGCACCCCACAGGGAGGCGTCATATCTCCCCTCCTGTGGCTTCTAGTGGTCAACAAAATCCTCACGACTCTAAAGGTCAAAAAGACGAAAATAGTAGCATACGCAGACGATATTGTAATTCTAATAAGTGGAAAGTATCTCCCCACTATCAGTGAATTCATGGAATCTGCCCTTAAAGAATTATCCTCGTGGGCAAGACCGAACGGCCTTGGAGTTAATCCAATCAAAACCGAATGTGTTCTGTTCACTAGGAAAAGAAAAATCGAGAATTTATATGTTGATATGCCGAAGCTAAACGGAATTCGTCTGAAACTTTCCCCGGAAGCAAAGTATCTGGGCATTATCTACTCTGAGCTTACTTGGAAACGTAACACAGAGGAACGATCAAAAAAAGCACTATGTGCCTTCTACGCATGCAAAAAGACCTTTGGCAAGCGTTGGGGTATGCGCCCTTACATAACCCATCGGATGTATACAGCTATCATACGACCCATACTTACATACAGGTCTATTGTTTGGTGGAAGGCAACAGAAAGGACTACCTATCTCAATAACCTCTCTAAGGTACAGAGATAAGTATGTATCGGCAAAACAGGAGCAATGAGATCGGCACCCCAAGCCGGGCTGGAAGTCATTTTAACCCCCCCCCCCCCCGGGGAGCAGGAGTTTTCTGCGAGCCCCTAGACATAAAGGACTCGTACAGACTCCGCAACGAATGCAGCGTCTTTCAAGCCAAAATAGTCGCCATAGACAAGGCAGCAAAAACAATCTCCGCGAACAATTTGGATCCTTCCAAGATTACAATCTTCGTAGACAGTCAGGCGGCGATCAAAGCAGTAGACAGCGAAACCATAAAGTCAAAAATAGTCAGGAACTGCCCTTAACGAAATAGGCGAACAACACAGGATCACCCTCTGCTGGGTCCCCGGTCATAGCGACATCGTGGGGAATGAAAAGGCAGACGAGCTAGCAAGAACAGGGTCAGAACTTGACGTACGCCATTACGTCAATAGACATCCCAATTAGTGCAGCAAAAAGAAACATTGACCAAAAACTGAGGGAACAAATTAACACTACCTGGTCCCAAAGGAACGACTGTGTTATATCTCTCAGCCTATGGCCAAGAATCGACGAGAGAAGAACAAAACACATTCTGGGAATGAATAAACAAGAAATACGTATCCTAACCGGCGTACTGACCGGCAACTGCACCATAGGTGTAATGGCAAACATGCCTCTACACCAAAAAGGAGGATTTCTGCCTGGTATTACAATGGAACGTTACTGAGTCTGAGTGCTCTGGGATTTGGAATTCCTTTTTCATATAAAAAAAAATTTCAAAAAAAAAAAAAAAAAATGGCAAACAGGCTGGGCATTAGCTCACCAGACTACTGCAGGAGCTGTCAGGATACAGAAGAAACCGAGACCATCAAACACCTGCTCTGCGAGTGTCCAAACCTCCAGACATCTCGACTTCGCTATCTCGGTAACAGATTTTTCGAAGACTTAGAGGACGTAGCGCAGGTACCACTGACGGACACAATCAGGTTTGTCAAGAAAACAGGTTGGTTCCAATAGGCCAACCAGCAAAAATAATTTAAACGAAGTGTGGTAAGTGTTTTTATTGTAAGTGAAGTTGTTTACCACGATAAACAAAAAGGGATCACATTGGACCAATGGGCCCCCGTGCAAGCACAGCAATTGCTGTGCACTTCCCTTCAAACCTAACCTAACCTAACCTAACAACAAAAACATAGGGACGGGCTACAGTCCGCTTGAGCGAACTGTTGGATACCCTATTCTTATTCCTATCCCTCATAAGTGGGCGTGACAAAAGTCTAAGTATGGTTGAATTGTTAAGAATGCTCTACATATTTTGTTATATAACATTTAAAGGATTTTTCAAAAAAACGCTCCCTTGGGTGTTTGAATAAAATTGTTTTATTTAATTGTGGGCGTGCCAGTAGCCGGATTTAAAAAAATTAACACATGAGAATAAAGGGCCCCTAGAGAGTATATGTTATAAATTTCAGCTCCCTAGCTCAAACTTTGAATTTTCAAAAAAAAAAAAAAATTAATTGTGGGCGTGTCAGTGGGCGGATTTTGAAAATATTTACACATGAGCATAAAGGGCCCATAGAGAGTATATATTATAAATTTCAGCTCCCTAGCTCAAACTTTGGATTTTCAAAAAAAATGTTTTATTTATTTGTGGGCGTGTCAGTGGGCGGATTTTGAAATTTTTTTATCCCGAGCAGTTTTAGGAGTCATAGATCATATATAAAAAATTTCAGCTTTCTAGCTCAAAATTCGATTTTTTCCAAAATTTTGTTTTTTTTGAGTTTGTGGGCGTGTCTGTGGGCGGATTTCAAAAATTCGTAAACTTGATTATTTCGGGACCCTAGAGAGTATATGGTTAAAATTTCAGCTCTCTAGGTCCAGTTTAAAGGCCTAATTTTTGCCGACAGACGGACGGACGGACATGGCTAGATCGACATTACTATCGATACTGATCATAAATATAGTAATTTTTAGGGATCTACGGGCAATATTAAGGTACGAGTATGTTAGAAACTATTGCGTCAAAATTAATATACCCTTAGAATAGGGTATAATGATATGGTCGAGCAATTCAAATATCTCGGACTTTGGTTAAATACCAATCGCTATATTCGCAATCCAGAAAACAAACCTTAGGTGGACAAGTAGTAATACATGTCTAGCGGCTAAGCAAATCTGGCGAAATCTGCCGAAATCTTCTAACCGATTGCACATTAGTTCCACTATAGCTGCCAAATACAGGACACTGTCTAATAGGCAAGCACGCATAAAGGTTTGGTGTTTATTTAAACGACTTCTGCAGAATCTGTATGGACAAGGAGGAGGACTTCTTCACACTTCTCACACCTCACCGCCCTGCTCTCTCCCATAAAAGAAATATCTATATAGGAGTCTTCTTGGTTTATGATCTGATTGACTTGGCCAACACTGACATAAAAATTCTATCGCGCCTCATTATAAGATCTAAATGGTTTAGCGGGTAGAGGGAGAAACTCCCTGGATCAACGTGCCATCACAATCGACCGCACATTGGTCTTAATGTGTTGGCTATAGTTGATAACCACCTCAACCTTACCTAACCTTGGGTAAATACGTCGATCAGTTGGAAGTACCGCATTAAGATGCTCTCCGCAAAACTGTCGCCCTTTCTGGAATATTTGGCCGAATTCGAAGAAACGTTCCTGAAATTCATACCCATTTAACTCACGGAATCAACGTCTGGGGTAGAGCAAGTAACTATAACACAGTACACAGACGCTACAAGTCAGGCAGAACAAAGCCTTTTCAAATGTGTACGGACTAGGGAAGTACATAAACACTCGTTTGTTTTAGATTCAGCTACAAACCCTGATAGTCAAAGACGAAGTCGAAAGAAATAGGGGAATCACATCCAAAAATTAGCGCAGTCAGAAGTAAACACTAATGCCATTCTAACCACGAAAAGTAGCCTTTATGATAATAATGGAGTCAGAAATCGCACCAATAATATATTTTACACGCATCTTTAATACACACGGACAGATACCGAAACAGTTCAATTTTGTATAAGCCTATTCAGTTTTATAAGAGATACTCTGATGAAACGAAAAATAGTAATATCAAAATGTGTAGCTTACTGTCAAAGCGAAATTACTAAGTAAATATTTATCTTACTTTTCCTCTTTGTGCTTTGATGAAACTTATTGGGTTGCTCAGAGCAGGTACTCTATCAAAAATGGAGCAGGTGCTTAATAAAAAAATACGTTCTCAGTTTTCGTATGAATACAATTTTAAGCCAACATCTACTTCATACAAAGTAGATGTTCTCAAACATCTTACCAAACATTTATTTAAAAGAAAACTGCAAATTAACCGGTTTTATATCCACGTTGAGTTGCATTCATACACAGAAATAATTTCATTTGTCAAGTGTCAAAATAAAGGAGGCAAATAAATGGACCATAAAGACAATAGCAATAGTGATAACTTAAATGCGGCGCGTGCAAAATATTTACATTATTGATCTCTCTATTTCAACGTCCGTGTTCTATTTTCTTTAAATAAAAATGTTTGCTCATGTGTTCGGTCATATTTACCTACAAGAGCAGCGGGTTTGATAATGGGCATGTGACTGCAATCAATAGAGCCTGATAGTTGACCTAAAGTGGTACTTTTCTTGCATGATAAGTTATGAATCAATTTTTACTTTGCTGAATCGGTTAATACAGTTAAATATATGCAGTTAAAATGAGTGGTTGAATAAAACTGGTAACCAGATAATAACTCTCAAATGCTTCCCTTCTACTTTTAAAGAATTCAAACTGAGTTCATGACGATTGTTGATGAAAATAACAATCGGCATGAACTCAGTTCGCCCTTAAACAAAAAAAAAAACACAATTTCCTTCTATGGTGAGCAACCAACTGGGCTAACTCACAAATAAGAATTAAGTGTTCTCAAAAATGATAGTATACAAGATTATGCCGATATGTCAAAAGAAAATTGGCATTTTGCACATGTAACGTCGTGGTTTGATGTTAATGGGTTTTTGTTCTTAGTTCTTGAATGATTGCGGGTTGATATGTTTTAGGCTAGGTTAGGGATGTGGGTTGATGAGGAGGCGGTGCTGATGCTGGGTCATCGCACTCAGGTCAGTTTTGACCCACTGTGATGCCCATAGGGAGTCCACATGTGTTGTGTTGTTGGGCTTTCCTTTGTCTCGTTGGTGGTGTTCGCTCATATCCTCTCCAGCCATCCGGATTTTGTTGAATACCGTAAAAGATTCGAAGGAGGGATTTCGGATAGTTCCGTCAGTTCGTAGAAAAAATAATTTCTAAGTTTATATTCATTTTGACTCGTAGTTTGTAATATATCTTAATATAGACCCCTACAGCCGAATTAATAAACGCAAATTAAGGGTGAATTATCTAAAATCAATGAATTTAATGTGAAATCCTAATAACAAACTTTTTTGAAGTTAATTGACGTTGATGAACATGCAATCAACTAACTCACCGAAGTAGGTGAATTAACGAGTAATTAAGTTAAAATATAGCTGACAGCATTTTTGACAACTGACAGCGAATCTTCAAACCAAATGGGATGTTGGATGTGGTATCTCCATACAATTTATTACTTACCAATTCCCAATTTACATACTACATATTTATAACTTAACGACAATTAGCATGGACATGATTTTTAATTAATGAGCCGTGAATTAACTTTTGATCCACGTTGAAGTTAATTTGTGAATTAAAAGCAATTTAAATATTTTTTCAATTCGGCTCCTAAAAGCTACTGCCCTCTTGCCGAACGTCTGACAAGCATCCGAGAGTACCAATGGTCATGAGAAACTTCTCAAACTTGTCGTTCGGATTCGGCTTAAAATTGTAGGTCCATTCCACTTTGCACAAGCAAATGGTTGGAGAAGCTAGGTTTTAGGCCTTGTATGAGCCGTTAATGCCTAACATCTATCTATCCACTTTATGTGGGGGCGAATTGGAAAATGGTATCCAACAGTTCGCCCGAACAGACTGCAACCTTTCCCTATGTTTCTTAATTGACTGAGAATTGAAGCTGTTGGAATGTTTTTTTATTATATTTTAGTATTTTGTTGAAATTACTTTTTCTTTCATTCTTGGGCTTCATCAAGTTGTGTTATTGCTGACAAAATCTTTACAGCCGGCTCAATGATTTCTGGCAAAATTTTCACTTTATGCGCCCAACTTTGTTGAGTCCGAAATCCAGGAAGAGGACAAATTTTCTACCGAAACAGCTTGAATGTCTTGGCACTTGTGGAGTACGTTAATCGTTATTAATTGTGCAATACCCCCTTCTCAGACCAATGAACTTTTTTGATTTCCGTTTTCAGTTTTGTTACCTGGCGTGTTATTAATATTTCGTTTAGTCGTTGCTCGGAGTTTTTACGTTGTAGTCACAGATTACATATACGAGATAGTCGACTTCAACATCCCCTGTTCCCTAAAACCCGAGAGGAAGATCATTCTGTTATCTCTGCTTTTAACTATTAAAAATCAGTTTGCTCCTAAGTTTACACCCGATCCACTAAATACTCAACATGCGTGTAAGCTTCCCGTTTAATTTGCATGCAAACACTACTACAGATAGGCCACTAATGGAGCTTTTACGCTGTTTCTTCGTTTGGTTTCAAATTAAGAGAATCTCTCTTAGTGGACTATCTCGTATAAGTATTCAGTGGAGTGGTTGTAACTCTGATGTTTTGAGAAGCTTTTCCAGGGAACAAATTTTCTTCTCTAAAAATTCTTCGTTTAACTTTTGTGAAAAGTTACTCTAAAAAATTTAATAAAACTTATGCTAGACTTGTATAAATTTACAGTTAAATATTGTAACATACCTATTTCAATTTGGAGACTTTGGCATGGAAGCCATCCGGCGCAAAATGAAGTAATCATATTCTCGTTGTTTCCACATTAAACTGGTCTTTTCTTCGACAAAAATGAACCCACTGTTTTCTTATGTTCTTGGAAAACAATAAAACAGAATACTATTTACACAATTATTATTGTTATTATTGCAGTTAAACACAGCACACCTTATTTTCAAAATATATAAACACAAATAATACCGCAAATTAAGTTTTTTTGGCTCATATATGACGTTTCAGCTGTCTTACAGCCATTAAGCATTTCTAATGTATCCATTTCGTATTTTATACCCAGAATAAAAAGAAAGCTGATTAAAATACGACAAACTTCGAAAAAAGTAGAAAAGTAAAAGACTGGGAATAACCCGATTGATTAAAACAAAGCTGGTTGAAATGAAAATGATCCAAGTTACCTTTTATAAGTTCTGATCACATTCTCCGGCACGTGCTGTGCTCTATGTCAGACTTGCGCCAACCGACCACAAATAGTCGTGTGTTTCATAATAATGTTTCGTATCCATTTAACCAGGAAGGTCAAGATGTAGGTGCTTTCCTTAATCTTTAAGAAAGTAGACATTAATTTTTCTTGGAAATGTTCAGGCCAAAAAAGAGCACTATTTATTGCTGGAAATTTGTCTCGCTAGACATTTTTTAGTTGTTTCCTTCCTCACGCTGTGAATAATGTTGATTAAAAAATTAAAACACCCACCTTCATTTCATTTCGTTGGTTTCCAGCTGGATTGTCAAATTTGAGAACCCTTCAATGGTTAACGAAAATCCAATATTAAGCTTCCACCTTTATTGATAGCTAAGATACATTCATTATTTTGTCAATTACTGAAAGAAACAGTGTCGTTAATGGACTCGAAAAAGTACAAATTTCTGAGGGTTAGGGGCGAGATTGTGAACGTGCGGAAAGAGGAGGGTGATCTTATAGTTAAAATATCTTTCATTTCTGATTTAAAAAAAAAAATACATACTTATTTATAATAATATAAACAACCGTGCTAGAAATGCTTCCTGCCAAAATATTTCCCTCCCAGAGTCTTTGTATTCATCAAAATCTTCCTAAATTCATAAAAATCAGTTAGATAATTTCCTGGCACACATTGCTCCTCTCCTATAGTGAGGTTGCCCCTGGCTTAAGCTGTTATTGAAATTTGGGTGTATGAAAGCGAATTAAGTTCATACAAAACGAACAGATATTCATGTAGTCATGGGTGCAGGAAGGAGCTAAGTATATCGCAGCGCCCCTCAAAAAAACAGACATAGGCGACTAAGGGGAGAAACCACATCAAGGTAATATTAGAATCCAGGTGAGCCTAGCCTAGAACATTTAACATCTTAAAGCTGTCCTGCAAATTTGAAACAATTGGAGATCATTGGTGCCGTAAAAGAACCAGTAACCAATAGTGGAAGCATGCTTGTGAAATCGCAGTCGAAATCGTAAAAAGAGGCAGGCATCAAAACTCCTTCTATCACACGAAATGGAACAACACCAGCATTTGTTTGGCCTCAATGATAAAGTGATCCAAGACAAGGAAACCTGCCGATGTTTATTGAGGTCAATCCAGCGATCTCCGGCGGTACAGTAATGATGCAGTAAAGTGTTAGGATCTAAGAACTCCTGGATCACACAAAAAGCAACACAACAACAAAATCGGGAGGCCTGCCGTTATTTTTTGAGGTCGAACCGGCGAACCCCACAGGCGGAAAAGTAGAGATGCAGTTAAGTATGGGGGGGGGGGAGGGGGTATGATCCAATTGATCCGGATCATATCCTCACCGTCATTAAGGGAGAAGACGAAGAAAAAGATCCTCGTACTGTAATCGTCATTGCTTCGACATTGTGGACAAACAACACCCGAAGGAAGGTATGTTGAGATCTTTGCTGAGGTAAACAATCTGTCTCAGCTTGTAAATGAGCCGACATGAATACCGGGCATAAGCATTCAAAACGCCAGCTAAATGTATATGCTAAATATCTGGATTGACTCACTTAGTAATCGTCGCAATGCCTCCTGTCTTTTTAATACCCTTAGGATAGGGTATTTAAATACATAGATACATAATTAAACATGAATTGATAAATAAGCAAACAAGTAAATAAGAATCACAGATGGGTACAGAAAAATAAATAAATAAATAAAAAGATTAGTAACTAACTTAATAAATTAACAAACAGTTCTGTTAATAAATAAATGTATAGATACGTTGCAATAAATAAAATATGTATATGTACACACAGAATGTGGTAAGAAAATATATATTGAGCAATAATATGTTATCAGAAAAGATATTGAGTACATTTAGGTAAATTATGTCAGAGCATATATAAAATATATTAGTCATTTATAAACTACTTAATAATATGTTATTGGAGTTTAAGCATTTGTGAGCAGAGTGAATTGGGGAGGCTCTTATATGAACACTTTTGTATCGCTCTTAATTGCTCAACAGCATAAGTACGCATTATATGTAATACTTACGCTTAACACAGAGTTGGCTTTGTTTTTGCAATTCGCGTATCCTACCATTGAGGCATCTTAACACCTTTTAAGACAATTTTTCCAAGATAATGGTCATTTTTCAGTGCGACCTACGCACGTGTGCATTTTTTATCTTGCAACCTCACATTAGCTTTTAAATAACTTTTCGACATCTTTCATTCATTCCTAAATGATTTCAAAACCTATGTAGCTCTTCACTTAAGACCTTTTTGAAATAGAAATGTAATTGAAAGTTATAACTTTAATATAAAAGAAATTATAATAAAACTTAAATAAAAAAAATTAAATGAAAGATTTTATAATAATTGTTTAAAAAGAAAAGTAATTTAACTTACTTAAGAAGAGCTGATAGTACCCCACATCAGTTGTTCTTGGTTGCTATATAGTAAAAGCAGGCGAACATTCAACACTAACTTTAATACTGGAAGTACATGCTTTTTCGTACACCAGTGGCTGTCTTCATGCTGCTTGTTTTGCGTTGGTTTTTCGTACACCACTGGCTGTCTTCATGCTGCTTGTGTACACAGACTTGCAGCTGAATATATATTATGGGAGTTCGACTTTTTTTTGGGTCCTTATGAAAATACTCAACTTAGCGTGTTTTGTAAAAAAAAAACTAAATGAACTAAGGCTGTGAAAATTGCATTTTGAAGTAAAATTTTATTAAAAAAAAACTATTCGTTATTGTTGTTTCTTGTACTAAGCGAACTAGGTAATTGAAAACAATCGAAATCGAAAGCAACGTTTTTGCTGCATATGTCATCTGAATGAAGTCTTTAAATATTCCGTCATCGATTCGACGAAGCATGTCCTTTACGGACACAAAATCAGCATGTACATGCTCTTCCGGGGTTAATATTATACAATGCCCCTTATTTATTCCTTTTCTCTTTAAATACTGTACTAAATAACCAAACAAGCTTAGCTGTAAGTGCAAATTGAAAAGAGTACAAATAAAAATATCTATCCTATGTAACACCGTCCTTGGAATGTTTTGTCGAGAATTTTTAGTTGATATGAGTACCTCCCATCTTCAAACTTTTTCATTTTTTAAATACAAATTCCATTTTCGACAGGCTTACTGCTTGGTGACATTATTTTCATAATACATATAATTATTCGTCGAAAAAAATATACATATTCTCTTCAAAACGAGGGAAGTAGATAGCAACATAATAAGCCAAGTAGTGAAGTTGAGAATGAACAACAAAATAACACAAGGATGCAAAAAGTAATTAGTTAATGTAAATGTCTGACATCGTCTATGCTAAGATACCGGGCTTGGTTGCTGTAGATAAAAAAATCCAACAAGGCTAGTTTGTTATGTGCCGATGATTAAAATTTTTATTTAAATTTAAATTTTATCTTTAATTATAATAACCCTGATACAACAGGAGATACTGATTAGGTTAATGTTCACAAAGCATTTTATGTATTTAAACAATTTACTAGATTGTGAACCGCAAACAATTAGGTTCCCTTACTTAAAGTGCCAAAAATGGGTAACAAATTAAAGGCTTTAAGAGAGTTTAGTTAGTTTATTTATTGGTTTATGGAGTAGGTTCCTAGATCTAGCTGGGGCACGAAAAGCTTGCAAAATTTGAGTTTTAGGGAAGTTTTCAGAAGGTTCACCTGCTTTCAAATGCTTTTGCAACATTTTTGAAATCGATATCTGTTTGAAAAGAAAAAAACCAGTGTAACTAACAGTGTTCGATGATGCAGTCATCATTAGGCGTTTTTCTTTTTAGCCCCGAGCGGGGAACAGAGCGGGCCCGAGCGATCAGAGCTCGCTCCGAGCTGAACATAACCTGAGCGCTCCGAGCTAATTAAGAAACTGAATTGGGCACTGAACTGTCATTGGATAATTTTTTTTCTATTAATTTTCAAAATAGTCAGGATTGCTTCTGAAATTGGTGTTTGTCAAGGATTGTTCCATTTAAATTATAATTTCTAGTAAATAAACTATGGAAAAAGCACAAATAATGAATGAAGTCAGCCGCGCTCAGCTTTTCGCTCTATGTGCTCGGTCATTTTTAATCGAGCTCATCGAGCGAGCCCTGAGCTAGCTCAGAGATAAAAAAGAAATACAAATTTTGTGCTCAGAGCGCTCCGAGCTCAAAAAGTAACACAGTTCTTTTTTGACAGCTCAGTGCCCCGCTCGGAGCTAAAAAAGAAAAACGCCTATTGGGTCGTATGTTTGTAAACGTCATTTGGAGAAAAAGCAGACAACAAACAATGCCTGCGTTCATCCGATATACGTCAGCTGCACAAAATGGCGTTTGTAAATTTGCTTCTATCAATTAACGATTGAGATTGTTTACTACAGAATAAACATCGGATGGACGAAGGGCATTGTTGTTTTATAGCGTAGAAGTTGCATGTGAACATTCTTCCTTGTAAGCTTTAAAAACATTTTGTTAGCAAAATCTAGCGCAGCGGATTTGTGTGTGTCAAGATCTCTAAGTACTCTTGCTGCAAAGGTATGCGACGAGCAGATTAGTTTTATCTAAAGAGCTGACAGTGGAATATTATTGGAAATGCGTGTCAGAGTTGATGACGATTTCTTGATGTTTTTAACAAACAATCAAACGTTTTTACTACCTGTGTAGACTTTATAGTATTTCTTGCCTCAACCTTTGGTCGTAGGAGAAATTGACACGATAATGTGGGAATTGCAGTCATTTCTGCCTCGTTTTAACTTTTTCTGATTTCCTCAGATTTTCGAATACCTAAATTCGAGTTTGTCATAATCACAGATAAGGTACCATCTTTGTTTACAATAAGCTAAAGAAAATTATATCGTTCTGATAACTTTTGTATACTTACATTTTCAGATAAATCAACAAAAATAAATCAAACTAAGTTTTTCAACGCTCTCGAATACAATGATCAGTGGGTGGTTTGAAAAACATTTTCCATCACATTATTACCTCTACCAATTCATATAACTGACACATACCTATTTGCATACGAAAAAATCTCATCATTCACATATTTGCAAACAAAAAAATCTTTCCATAATTATGCCATAATGTGTATGCTGTGTGTATAAGAAATCCTCCGCATTCCCCGTGATGTGTATCCTTTGATTACTTCAACTGCACCAAATAGGATTTTTATCATACACATGAAACGAATCTAGAAAGAAGACATAAGAGAAGGCCAAAGTTACGCAACCGAAATATTTTCACCACCACGCGGTTTCCTTAAGGGGGTAACTTCACCCTCACAAATTTTACTCTCGTATAAACCAGCCTATAGGTCCCACATATGTGATCCTTCGCACTTGGTTATCATTTTTGCATTCCTATAAATGTCTGAAATAGGTCGGAGTGGATCAGGGAACGGGCAGCACAGGTCCTACATCTTTTTCGGACTGAAATGGTACACAGCCCGTTCGAAAATATTCTCGCATACATCAAGCGCTTGTTGCAGATACATTTGATCCTGGTTTAGAGAAGATTCCATCGTCAGTAAAGTAGAACTAACACAATTTGGAGTCCGTCACTTTTCCTTCAAAGAGATAATCATAGACTGCAATAAACGGTAAGGGACTAAGGACGCTTCTCTGATGTTCACCGACGTTGACTTAGAACTTCACCGTAACGGTTGCGGTGCATCTCACTCTTGTCTTTGCTTCGGAATACAACTTCCTTTATCATCTCTAGCTAGGTTTCTGGAACTCATTTCTTGGTTGTCTATTAAAGAATTTTTCAAAACCACCCGACACCATATGCAAATCCTTTAATGATTCCTTTTTATGTAATTTGGATTGCTTGTGTGATTGATTTACCCGCCAAAACCTGCACTAGTCAGCAAATTTCTTACCCACATTTTTATCGAAAAATATATCTGTCTCTGTATTTGACAGTTAAATCCATGCTATTTACAGAATAATACTATAAGTCAATTTCAATTTTAATACTATTAGAGGAATATTTATTGTCACTTCAATTCAATGTCTGCAACTTTGATTCTCGAATTACGTTTGCCCGAAAGTAAAGTTCCAAAGCTACGAGTATATTTGGCTTTGATCCAACCGATTAGGAATTGCTCAAGCAAATATCCTTTAACGTGGACTGACAAAGTTATTACAAACAGTTGAATGTGGGGGCTGACTTTTTACCAAACTATTTGAAGGCTATATATTTTTTTAATTTGAATATAGAATAGACATTACGTTGCTAATAAGGCTATATTTGACCAATTGCAAATAAAATTTAATTTTCTGATGGAAAAATCAGATTTTGTCGTCATAACTTTATGAGCTGAAATTGTTGTCGCAAAAGTATTCCAATTCTGAAACTTTTAATCGGTGTTTGTAGTCAGTTAATGAATTATGTTATCGATTATTGTTGTTATAATGTTGTTATAGCTTTTATTTCGATTTGGTAAGTTAATTTTCCTTTTCCCTTCCTCTTTATAATTTATTTAATTCAATGACGAGTGAATAAGAATGAAGCACTTTTCGGTATTTTAGTTTATTTGTGAAAAGCAATGATTTCTGCTCTGCAACGGAAAGGTACAACAAATATCTTTTATATGAAATAAGCTTAGCGCTATTTTGCAGTTTACAATGGTACTGAGACAACTATGCGACTTTTCTGACTCAAAACATCAATCACAACTTTTGATAACCTGGTGAAACTTCCAAAAGTCACAAGTGCGTTTAAGAACATCAAGTCGGAAGTTATGAAGTTATTTTAGTTATAAATGAGTGAAACAGACATGGACCGCACTTAGCACTGTAAGTCATCAATAGTCTTTTATATCTCTGTTTGAAAGTAAAACCAGTGCACCGAACTATATATACGAGCACGAAGTAGTTTTATTAAGAACTAGCTGTCCCGTGCTCGCCTTGCTTCGCCAGTCTGCCACTTCTCAAATTAAAAAAAACAAAATACTTGCTGATAAGAACTGATAAAGAAAACGTCGAGAATGTCCCTACTCATTATATGGATATACTCTGAGTGTGACTCCCTCTCAATCTTAATTACATTTCATACCTATCTTTCTCAATCCCGTGCGCCACAAAAAAACAACACAAACTACCTACAAAAGGTGCATAAAAAAAGGAAGAAAAAGCACACGCACAAAAGGTACAGAGAGAGAAACAGATTTGTGCCGCACACACACACAAATTTTCCTCCACTCAACGCTTGGAAAATCCAACCATCTAACTTCAATCGAACATTTTACTTTTTTTGAATTGTATAAAATGTATAGTTTAATGCTTATTGTTCAACTTCAGGATAACATAGAAAGATGATTTATATCTTAAAATCTTTGTACATAATTGAACTTAATATTTAAAAAAATCCTACTCGTATTTCATTTGGATGAGTCATTCCAAAGCTAGGAGCTAGAAAGCATTCGAGAGTTACAACTTTTCTTAGATATCAGCTTAGATCTCCGCAGCGGATGAAGCATTTTCCCGCGGTAAAAGTAGCCTATGTCAATTCTCAGACTATCTGTGTACCAAATTTCATTTAAATCGGTTCAGTAGTTTTGGCGTTAAAGCGAGACAGACAGACAGACAAACAGAGTTACTTTCGCATTTATAATATTTATTTTTATTTTTTATTTTTATTATTCTTTATTCTCAAAATCCAATATACAATATTAAATTTAATACAAAAGTTCTAAGTAATCCTAACATGAATTTAGAGAATAGATAGTGACATTTTATATTTAATGAAAAAAAATAGAGGCAATGTCACATTATTTAAATTAATACAGTGTGGGGTGAACAGTAGGTACAATATAGGTATGAGAATGCAAGAAAATGAAGGAAAAGAAAAATAGCGAATAAAAGGTACAGTTATACAATTTTATAATGACAACATTTTAAAGAAAGTTAGGTGATGAAGTAATAAGGATTAAAAACTTGTCATGGTCGGTGTCGTATACGTAACATTTGTTCAGTGAGTCGCACTTGAGTTATGTTTTAGAACTTACACCCCTATCGTGGAATCCGTCGGATCTGAGATTCACTTCACTTATTCGATTCACGTGAACAGAAAATTGCTATCGTGGGATCCGTCGGATACTCTCCCTTACCGACCACTATTGGTGAATAGGAAATTCAAAATTCAATTGTGACAGCTCAGTTCGAACACATTTGTTTTGTAAAAATTATCTCATTCACGTTACCGACATGTGGATGGTTCACGTCTGCGGATTGCACGATGCAAATTGTTCACTATTAGCGGATCGTTCCCCCCGACGGATTGCACGATATGGGTGTTAATCTTTTGTTGTATTATTTGAACCAATGGGAAAAAAAACTCGTTCAGCAAAAAGGTACATTAATACTGAATAAAATAAGGAAAACTTCAATTTTCCTATACCATGCTATAATGTATTCATTTTTTCGGTTCATTTGCGCACCTGCAAACAAATCAAAAAAACAGCAAAGCACCATATGTTTTTGAATAATTTATATTTTTTTTGTTTATTCCAATCAATTATGTGTCATTTTAATAATGTGTGCTGCCTCCACCATTGAATATAACCTCGAAAATTCTATTCTTCATAGAGTCATATAAACTTTTATGGTAATTCAAAGAAATGTTGGCCCAAAAAAGCTTTAATTGCTCCAATCAGCTCTTGGTTGTCTTCATTGATACTGCTTGCCTCCTCTATAAATTTGACACACTAGCACTCACAATAACACTACGCTTAATAGTTTTGCTACAAGAAACCCCAGCCAATTCCCTTTTTTGGTTTGTGGATTGAGCGGAATTAGAAGCTAGTCTTCGAATTTTCCGCTTGTCTTCTGAAGTTAAAACTTTTGCGATTCCTTTGTAATTTTTCCATAAGATGCACAATTTTTCACAATTTTTTTTATTATGTGCTTACTTCGACCAATTTTACGGGCTATTTTCACAATTTGAAAAGCTCTCCGAAAGGCTAGCTTCAACTTTAGCCATTTCTTCCAAATTCAACCCTTTTTTCTGCCCATTTTAATACTATTCGTTAAAAAAATACTTGTCACACTTCCAAATGAATTTTCCCTCAACTTTTTGAACCGCTTGCTCTTTTTAGTATTAATGTACCTTTCTACTGAATGCGTTTTCTTTTCCCATAGGCTTAAATAAAACAACAAAAAATGAAGTTCTAAAACATAACTCAGGTGCGACTATTCAATTGTACCTGCGGGTCAACAACAGTGTGGTGGTAGTGTATTCACCTGCTGATCGGAAGGTTGCGCGTTCAAATCCGGATATTGTCCATGAAGCAAGATTTCGCAGAATAAAAATTAATGTAAGTGCAAATAATTGTATAAGTTTCAGCGGATTAAACTTAAATACAAAACTCAACATAATGCTCCCCCAAGTAATTTAGACGCCACCCATGAAGAAAAAACCCTATCCAACGCACAAACCTATCTTTCCTATCATTCTATTTCTTCCTAGTTCTGCCTTGTGCAATTGGAAGGGACCTACAATTTAAAGTTGAATCCGAACGGCAATTTCGAGAAGCTTCTCATGACAATTGATAATCTTGAATGTTTGTCAGACGTTTGCAGGAGGTGGGGCAGTGGAAAAAAACCTTACCTACGATGTTACTGGCCCCCGGTGGGATTTGAACCTGAGACCTCAAGATTAATAGTCCAACACACTAACCTCTGCGCCCAATGTTTTTTTAATATAATTTTGCATTTAATTTTGAACTTTTTTTTTCCAATAAATTTCATCAAATATCATATGATTCTGCTTTTAATTACTTCCCGATTCAGAAGAAGCATTGCGCAACAAATTTAATTTCATGTTTATCTGTTAGTGATTCCTTTGAGCATACAATTATTTCATAGATTACCGGCAAGCACTCTGCCTTCTAAGAACCCTAAATTAGGTGCAATGATGTAGTAATTGTGGCGATGTTACCATCGGAGAGGAGCAGCGTGAGGTGACTGATGCAATCGAAATTCAGTTCGGGAGGAAAGCAAACTGGTGTCGCTGTAGCATTCGAATCCCAGGTGGCTTATCGGACCCTCGTATAGGAGCGCCATTTAAGATGCATTTGAACCTCAATCCGGACTCTATTCTCTGCAAGGGTACAGGTAAGGGTGACTGAAGCAATCGAACCCCTACCCGCTCGAGACCTCGGACCTTTCGGGGCTTTGATAGAGGAACCTATGTATTGTGATTGTTAGCAATCAAATTTTAATTTAAGGCCTGGAGTGGAGTGTGGCAGGGGGCTGAAGCAGTACAATCCATGCTCAATCTTCCCTGCTTTGAATAATATTGATTTTATTGAGTTTTCGCGTACCTACTCTCTTTTATGATTATTTATATTATTACCGGCAGACCCGCTGAAAAAATGCATACATATTAAACTTCCCTGCTTGGAATAATATTGATTTTATTGATTTTTCGCGTACCAACTCTCCTTTATGATTATTTATATTATAGCCAGCAGACCCGCTGAAAAAATGCATACATATTTTCTATTTAAAACCTATTCATCCCTTTACTCTTAATTTATTATTCATATCATGTTCATATCACGCTGGGAAATTGATATTGTGAACCTCCTGACTCCACTTGCGTAGTCTTTTTGCGTTTATTTAATAATATATTTTTTAATTGAATATTGTTGTTACAATAGTTTTCAACCATTATCTCTTTATTTGTGTCATAGCTGATGAAATCCGCATCCTAGGATCTTAAAATGACATGAAGGTCTTATTTGCAGCTTTTGCTTCAAATGAGTTTTTATAATAGCCGTATTTTATTGATACATGATCCATAACTGATCACGCAACGATAATAAAACAGTCCAGGTCAATGCAATTTTGCATTGAATTGATTGACCATCAGTCCTCTCAGAAAATAAGGTCTAAGGATAACTAGAAGCAAAAATGGAAGCAGCTGCAGTCTTTTATCAACTTATTTTTTTTATTAGGAAATTGTTAATAGATATTTATCAACAGGTAACAAATAAGTTCAATATTTGGTAGCTTGCGTTTATGTTTATTAAATACATTTTTAGTTTTGACCATGTGTATTTTACCGGCACCTAGAAATTAAAATTTTATTATTTATTTTAAAGAAAATTAGAGAAATAGGCGAACTAATATTTAGATCAGGAAAATTGATCCTGAACAAAAGCAAGATCTCGTATTGTTATTTTTATGCATACAAACCAATCATCTAAACCACTTTTACCTGATAAATGCTCCCCAGCTATACCTATCGCTACATGTAAACTTATGTTTAAGCTATTCGCAATCGAGAGAACAAACCTTGGGTAGACAAGAAGTACTACATGACTGTATTTAATCTCACTAAGCCGACTGCACATTAGCTCTACTATAGGTATCATTACAGGGCACTGTCTTATAGGCAAGTCTGTATCAAGGCTTGGCGTCTACTCAAACGACTTCTGTAAAAGCTGCATGGAAGAAATCTTTATCTAGGAGCCTTCTTGCTTAAGGATCTTAGTGACTTGACTAACACAGACGATAGAAGTCTATCGCTCTTTATTAGAAGTTCTAAATGTGAGAAACTCCCTGGATCCACGTGGCATCACAATGGACCTCCTATTGGTCTAAGTGTGTTGGCTGTAGCTGACGAGCACCTCAACCTAACCTAACCTATGTTTCCATGTTTATTGACCTCCTTAAGTTTTGTTAGTCTAGGCATGCGCTCAGGATGAATTAACGTACACGTTATTGTATGTATGTCGCGTTGTCACTTTTGCGTAAGTGGCGGGCTTCCCTATGAAAGCTGTGTCTGGCTTGAATTATTACAATTTTACGCCGACTCCGAACGGCAAGTTTGAGAAACTTGCCATGACAATCGATACTTTTGGATGTTTGTTAGACTTTTGCAAGAGGTGAGGCAGTGGAAAAAAAATGTTTGGTGTTCCTAGATACTGTCCCGGCGTGATTTTAACTTTAAACCTTTCAATTAGTAGTCGAACGCACTAGCCTCTGAGCACACACAAAAAAATTACTGTATAAACTATGTCTTTTGTTAAAACTTCATAAACTTAAGCAAATGTCCTTGTTCCTCGCTTGTTTTAATACAAATTTTAAGATTTTTTTAAAACTTTGTTCAGGCAAGTGCAACGTAAAGTTGATCGTACTTAAATTGTTGTTATTTAGTTTCAAAATAAAGTGTTTCTTTAAATATTTAATAACGTTTATTAATAAACAAAGTCTCTATTCTTTAATCGACCTGAATACCAGTTTTCTATATAAATAAAATATGATGAACTCGTTACCGAGTTTGGCGACCTTCAGTGCAAAGGTTCTGGCATTTCAAATTGTATCTATTATTATAACTTATATTATCTTATTATGGCCAAACAAATTAACTAAAGTTAAGAGTGGTTTCGCAGACTTTTGAGGTTGCATATTTCCACTTTTACAGGTAAAGCTTTAAGTCCTTAAGATGTTAAATGAATATCGCACAGCTTTAAATAAATATTAAACTCCCAGTGACTTTAGAGGTTTAGCATTCCGTATGGTTCTATTGCTTATTTGCAATCCATATGTTTGCCGTGTCTATAAAGCATACGAATTCTGTTTGCACATATGTATATAACCAAAGTATCACCTTACATCCGGTCATACAATAAAGATTGTTGCATACTTTCAGGTACGTATTGCTGAAGACCGCTTTTCAGGAGGCTACATTTTCAGTGCATCGTAAAGAAAAATAAATGTTGAGGGTATCACAATTTGATGGCATAATCTTCAATTCTGGACATAAGCGATTTTAAATTGAAAATATAAACAAACCTTACAGACAAAAATGTTAGATAAAATACCTATATTTATTGCCTTAAACCGTTTCCACATAACGCCCGTCACAAATCTGCATAGGAGTCATTAAATTTACTTCGATTATGGCGGATTTATATGTTTCTAACATACGAATTTGCTGCCTTTCAAAAATGGTTTTTGCGATTCAAGGGTTGTTATCATAATAAATTTATTTTGTTCCAATAAATGTTTTATATCCCGTTTATGCCCTACCGGATTAGCACTGGCAATCGACCATTGTATGACACGTTCATACGAGTGTTTACGTTGAATGAAACAAACTCCCCATCACCCCCTGATTCTTATTCTGCTCCTTAACTTAACTAAATATGATTAAAGTTCAATCTCTCTTTTTTTTCTTCTTTGTATTTTTTTTCGCTTTAATTCCCTCAATGAATACGACTTTAGGTTCATGTCCCCAAGGAACATTCGCCTGCGACAATGGGACACTATGCTTACCACAACGTCAGATATGCGATGAACATACCGATTGCAACGATGGCAGTGATGAACATACCGTCGAATGTGGCATGATGTACGGTAGTAAGGAGTTAATAGTCAAACTGGTGGCAACTGCAATTGCCCGAAGAAAGGATGATGATAATAGCAGAATAGCTACTCCTAGTGTGACTGTTGCGGCTGCAGATTGTGGTAATTGAGTGTGTGCGGCTCGATAATGGTGTTCGCATTTTCGTGTTCATTTCTTTCTAATATTGTATCCTATTTTGTTTTTATTTAGAAATACAAACATATCCAGAAAGATGTACCTGCAAGAAGAGGACTTTTTTATTCTGTGGACGTTACTCAATGCTAACCGAGATACCGAAGATAAGTAGAGAAGTAAGTATTTGCTAAGAACGAGGACATCATTCAAGACGTAAGTAGTTGTTGCCCTTTATTTTTTCGCCTGTTGCCATTACCTTTGGAATGTGAGTTGGTATCACTTTTGAGATTGCCATTAAATAAAATTGACTTCAATGCCTACGAAATGTTTTCCTCCACTAGATTCACGTTGCCATTAGGTAGCGAATAATAGTAACAATAGTCCTGAACCTTGCAATCGCAATCACATTAACATTCGTAATTTTCCGGTCGGTGACTTTTTAAACGGCAATTCCGGAATAATACAGGAAAAACAATAAAATAGAATCATTTCTCAAATTGTTCCGCACTTACACTTTGAAACCTGAAGGACTTTGCTTTCTTTTCCTTGCCAATGTGTATTTATTTAAAGCTCATTTGTACTACGGCAGTCTTGTATGTAATTCAAGGCGTTTATAAGGGAGTTATATTGGAAAAATAACGTCATTGTATTCCTTCGGTAGCCTTTCATTAACAAAATAAGTGATCTATCTCGAGGCTATTGCATCTTAATTTTCCTCAATTTACGATATATTTACGCAGATTCGCAATGGGTGGCGAAAAGAGACAAATTTATCTGGTAAATTTGATGATATTTTGCGGCCAATTTCATCATCATTTCTCGGGAATATAAATAAAGAATACCGAGAAATTAGGATTTCATTCTGATTAAATGCTTCAAATTTTGTTTACAAAAGTTGAATATGGAAGAGAATTATTGCAGTTATAAAAATAAGTGAGTTTCTGCGTTGATTAAGAGTCATCGACATTAGACTTATGGTTTAAACTGTACGAAATCAATATCGTTTGGCCCTGGTGGGACATCTCAGACAGGATTTTTTATGGAATTGTATCTGTTGTGAGGGAATTTCAAGCCGGTTACATGTTCTGTCGAATCAAATTGGCTTCGATGTAGATATTCACGCGATGACAACTGAACTGTCAGATATTATCGAAATGCATAGTTTTTAAAAAGAAATTTAACGCCCAACCGCAATGTGCATAACTTTCCATAAATGAAAACGTTCGCAATAGTACGAACGTACTGAATCCCCTATTTCATGCCGTAATATGAATAATTCAGCATTCGTCAATTTCGTTCAGTTTCGTATGACGGTACGCCAGCAAACGTACTTTGCATAGATTCATAAGGAAATCAAAAATGATTGTTGAATGCAATAAATTGGTTTTAAAAGAGTTCATCTAACTTGGAGTAAACATCGACTCCGCGAATAACATCTAAGTGGAGATCCAATGCAGAATTACCTTAGGAAACTACTGCTACTTTGGTTTGGCAAAACAAATGGTTTCAAAACTCCTGAATTTCAGGACAAAATGCATGCTATTTCGAACCTTTATCCTGCCAGTTCTGCTTTATAACGCCGAGTGCTGGATCATTAAAAGCAAAGGGAAGCTTATATTGATTTCTTTTGAAACAGAAATACTCCGTCGGATATTTGGCTCTGTGTGGCAGAGGACAAATGGAGGAGAAGATACAATCGCTAGCTCTATGAGCCGTACCAAGACGTGGATGTAGTCCAATAAGCATAATCACGTCAACTACAATTAGGCTCCAGCTAAGAGGCTCTTCGAGTTCCAGCCCCCAGGTTCAAGAAAACATGGCAGACCGAACATCCGTTTTAAAGATCAGCCATTGCGAAGGCCTAGCACTTGGTCTGTTCATCTAGAAGCAGCGTTCGCAAAGGATAGAAGGCTGTCCTTTGGATATCATGTTTCTCTTCAGTCACGAGATGGCTTCTTGTTTTGCCAAAATTTCTACTTTTGCTGCTCTATATCTATGTGTATTAAAACTAAATATAAGGCATTAACGGTCCATACAGGGGACCACAATTTTAAGCCGAATCCGAGCGGCAAATTTGAGAAGCTTCTCATGACAATTGATACTCTTGGATGTTTGTCAGACGTTCGCAAGAGGTGGGACAGTGGAAAAAACCCTAGATGCTAATTTGTTTCGGCGGGATTCCAACCGGGGACCTTTAGATTAGTTGTCCGACACACTAACCACTAAGCTACCGTGCCCAATGTATATAATTTACCATGATTCAAAACCAACGTGCATCGGTTTTTCACGCAAGTTTATAAAATGATAAACAGTTTGTTGGCTCAAATCAATTCGCTTTATTAGATACTATTTTAACTAACCATTCCTTGGTACGACGAACGCTTGCGTTTGTTTTAAGCGATTCAATAAACGGTGCGTTAGCTCAATAAACTCGTACCCTCGCGCAAAATAAAAAAATACTAATCTTAACCGATCGTTTGTTAAATTTAAACTGCAAAATGAAAACGGATCCGAACTGGGATTTTTTTTTGTATTTTCATGCAACATACTCGTTAAGTTCACACTTACAACCGCACTCTTACACGTTGAGTTTGACGATCTTTTTTAACCTGAAGAATTCGTGTTCATTGAGCAATTGCTGTTGCATGAATTGCATTAAAACAATAAACTTCTTATATGTAAACCAAATAAGTGAACATTAAAATCAATAAAGTGTTAATTGAAAAAATAAATTAAGCATCGACAGCCCATAAAGGTGAAGCATCTTTCGGTATTATTAAACCTGAGTCTAGTAGTTTTACGCGCTTCCAACTAAGCTTCCATGCCCACAAAAAGAAACTAATAAATTATTCAATTGGATCCTACAAAACCTCTTTCACTTTTATTTAAAGCGTTTTCAAATCGCCTTAAACAATTTTATATCTTCTTCTTCCTTTACGGCGAGGCTATGATGATCAGTATTAAAGCGGATTTGCCGGTTCGACATCAATGAGTATTGACAGGCATCCGGGTTTAGAATCACTTACACAGATTTATTTGTTACTATTTATCAGTTGGCACATTGGTTCTAAGATACTGGCAGTATCAACTAAATAACATATATTTTTTAAATCACTTCGCCCATTTTCGACACATAAGACACAATTTTTTTAAACTACCGTTTTTCAAGGGTTTTTTTTAAAAAAACTGGTTATGCCATTTTTTACCCTCACTACAAGTATTAGAAACTTCGAAACAAATTAAAATAGTTTAGAGAAAAGTGAAGCCTTTAAAAAATTTAAAACTGTCAAGCTATAAACAAATATTTCGAAAATCTAAATATGAAGGTTCGTTCCAAATAGTAGTAGCTGTGTTTAAGAATGAAAACCAGATCAGAACAGAACAGCACAATTAAGTGAAAACTGTCAAATCCAGTCATATGTTCTACTCTCAGCTGTGAATTTTCAAATAGACGATCCTCTATGTTTTCTAGTAAACTTCTGGTTTTGATTGACCATTGTACCGTCGATGTTTGGCATGATGTCTATTTGATCACAACTTGAACTTTTTCCCACTTATTCTTTAGTTTTTTTATAAATGCGAATATTTCTAACATTAAATTGAGGAATACGATTTCTCATGCCAAACAAATAAAACTTAACCTTAGTACAATTTGAATTTTCAAATTTAGAACATTTCACGCACTTGCCCTACCTCAAAACCAGTGGCTAAAAATCTTGTGCTAAAGTGATCTGCACAGCTTCATGGAACACAAAGTTACAGAATGTGGAACACATTGAGGCACAATTTTTACTCATGAAATACCAAATCCCGTACTTTTATGATCTTTTCTGGACTTTTCTGTGCAGCTCAGGTTGATTTAACACACCTAGTATGAGCTTTAATATTTTGGTAAAAACTGAGTTCTATAACATCGTTTGCTCTCACTCTAAGTGTACCAGACAGAAAAACATATCAAAATCATTAAAACTGTTTTTCAGAAACGTAATGTTTTTTCAAAATTGTAAATAATTTTTTTTTTAACAAATCAAATAGTATTTTAAAAATCTTAGTATTTAGGTTTGTTTAAAATGGTAGTATTAGCCTGTATGTAAATTGTTTTTGAATGTTTGTAAGTGGGTATTCCATTTTCATACTCTCACCCCACATGTCCAAATTTGTCATACATGTCAAAATCGTTGGATCCTAAGAAAATCAATGTCGAAAAAACCAGTTGTGTGATAGGAACCTTTATTTAAAACAATAGATAACAATTTGCCGCACACAATAACACCAAATACAAAATTTGAAGAAAATCTGTTCAGGAAGGAGGTCATAGGGTTACATACGGCCGACAACGGAGGGAATAGGGAGACAGACCACTTTTTCGAGGACGCCTCTAAAATAGTAAAATCATTCTCAGTTTGAGCTCGAAAATTAGCACGATTGCAATATCTTTTCCTTCAGTATAGTTAAGTTCAAAATTTGTTCGGTTGAATGAAATGAGCAAGCCGATGAGCTAGCGCGAAAGGGGGGGGGGGGGGGGGGGACTGGAGAATAGTGGAAGTGTGGACATTAAACCACACCTTGGCGTTATCAATCAATGAGGAAATCTTAAAAATGGTTGACCTTAGATGGCAAAATTTAGAGAGGCATAGGGTGTCTAAAGCACTTTGGCCGCATTTGGACAAGGAAAGATCTAAGGAAATTCTCAAATTGAGCAGAGAACAGCTTAGAACAGTAGTTGGGATTATGTCGGGGCACTGTCTCCTAAGGAAGCATGCTAGGCGGCTTAGACTGGTCGATGTGGATACATAGAGGTTCTGTGGGGTTCTACAAGTCGAGGAAGACAAAACGCACATACTGTGTGAGTGCGAGGGTATAGCACGGAATCGTAGGAGGTTTCTAGGAGAATACTTCTGCGAGGAATTAGAAGAGCTGAGCGGCACAGACCACAGGAAGCTGGTAAAATTCTGCAGGAAGATCGGATGTTTTGTTTAAGGAAAGTGTTTAGGTGTTTCTCCTTTTGAAGATTTGGTTTTCAATCGGTTCCCTAGGGATCGCGATGGGCACTTCTGACCGCCTACTGCTGCATGCGAATTGCAGACCCCTGTGTGTGTCCTTTATTGACTGATGAACAGCTCGATGGATTTTGATGAAGTGAAATGTGTTTGTTTGTCATGGTGTCTGGAACAATCTTAAGATAGATAGGTTAAAATCCTTCGAGCGACCCGTGAGTCCATAAGGGACATACGAACATCGTTTCATTTGACCTTTTACTAAAAGTAAAAGCTTATTTTTATTCATACGACTGAGTTAAGGAAATAGTTTGTTGGCGCAATAAAATCATTAATTAAAACTAAAAGTTGTGCTCGGATTGTAGATCAACAAACAACTATTATTCAAATTACCGAACAATACCTCAATCAATATACATGCCCAATGAATAAGTTTTCAAACATTTGTTAAATACGAAACCTCATTCAAATTGAGAAACTAAAGGGTCAACCATAATGGACTTTAATGAGCGTACGTGATTTCTTTAAGAAAATGATTTTCCATACGGCTTTTTTGGTCATACAGTTGATGAATGAAACAATTTAGTTTATAATCACCCCTATCGTGGAATCCATCGGGGGGAACGATCCGCTAATAGTGAACAATTTGCATCGTGCAATCCGCAGACGTGAACCATCTACATGTCGGTAACGTGAAATATTTTATTTTATTTTCACTGAATTTAATTTTTACAAAACAAATGTGTTTGAAATGAGCTGTCACAATTGAATTTTGAATAGTGGTCGGTAAGGGAGAGTATCCGACGGATCCCACGATAGCAATTTTCTGTTCACGTGAATCGAATAAGTGAAGTGAATCTCAGATCCGACGGATTCCACGATAGGGGTGTATATGTCCCGACGTTTCGGCTGCCTTCTTTAGAGCTCTTTGTAAGAAAACATAAGACATACGATGTATACAAAAATATAAATGTTCTCCACATTGTAGAGTAGGGCTTATTGAATGAGTTAAAATATGATTTTCTTAAATTCGCAGTCGCAGTATTGATACATAAAACAAAAACAAAATAGAAATGAAAATGAACAAAAAGAAACTTTAACAATAAAACGCTTAAATTGAAATTTAGTCTACTAGTGATTTTTAGTTTTGCTTATTGAGCTATATATAGCTGAAATGGTCTGGCTTTCTGTTGTTTATTATATGAAGTGTAGTGTTGTCAAAATCTGGGTTGTATTCCGCTTCGATGGTATGGTTGGCGTGTGCTGTTTTATTACGGCTTATGGATTTTATGTCTGAACGATGGTTTGAAATCCATTGGGTTATATGAACTGTTTTGTTGTACCGGTGCAGTGACGAAAACAGCTTTTATTTTCATTACCTTTGCAGTCAATTTCATAAATTGCATTGGTGCATTTGTGACTCTCAGTTTTGGACTTTAGCTTGGAAAAGACGATGCAAGTGTTTTATTGCTTTGTGGCATATGTGAACTTCCTTGGAATAATTATGATGATTTGTTTGAAGTTGTCAGAAAGCTTGGGAACTTAGACAACACTTTTGCAATCACCCGATGTGTCTTCATCTTTATTGTCACGGGGAACCTTGTATTTGCTGACGTATGAGATTGCCATCAATGGATTGTTGTTGTCCTTCAGGATATCTGCTACGTTGCGTTCATTGACGGAGTGGAATTTTTCTTCACTTACCGCAAACACCAACCAATAAGTCGTCCTCATTAATGATGAAAGCACTAGAAAGACTTATTGTGTATGTCAGAGAACCGATCGGCGAGAATAACCTATTAAAATCGTAGCACGCATAGATGAAAAGCAAGTCTGAGGACCCGACACCATACAGTGTAGTATCGGTGGTGGAAAGAATCCTTAGAGAATAAGGAGTATAAATTGAGTGCGTCTTTGAAGGAGTCTTCAATAACATCGATGCAGGTGCTATCATGCGCAGCCTGAGAAGGGCACATCTTAATAGTAGTTTATGTGACTTGATCTTGCTAATGCTAGGAACGGATTAACTCTTACTTGGGCACGTTTGTAGTGGAAGGAAAGTTAGCAGGGGAATGCCACAGGACGGTTTCCTCTCCCCGCTCATATGGCTCCTGGGTAATAGACGAACTTTTAAGGAGTCTGGAACAGTAAGGCTTCATTGATCATGCTTATGCCGACGCAGTGGTAGTCTAAGTTCCAGGCAAATTCACTCCAGTCCTCAATGAACGGCTTAGCTATGCAATGCTACTGGGTTGCTGGGCGGAGACTTGCGGTAAACCTAGCAAAAACGGAAGTGTTGATGTTTACAAGAAAGAGGATAATCCCAGACTTCATACCCCCAGGATGGGTGGATGAGGTACATGGCAGAAAGCCGCTGAAAGAAAATTTCATTTCTTAAATCTCACTAAACCAACGACCATACCACGTCGAGTTAATCGGTTCTCGTCAGATCACCGTAATTAAACGACGTTGGGCGCGGTTAGTACGTAGATGGGGGACCGTTTGAGAACAACCGCGTGTCGTTGGCCAGTCCCATCTACAGAGTTGAGGTAGATAATATACGTGGTATCACAATGGACCTAAATTGGTCTAAGTGTGTCGGCTTCTGCCAACAGCTACATAAACCTAACCTAACCTAACCTAAATCTCACTAAAATTAAAATGGCAGACGAAACACACCCATGTTAGCTATGGCGGTACTAATATACCTTACCCCAGTGGATATATACTGCAGCAGCATTGCCGTGAAAACTGCCATAAGGTTCAGAGAATCGAGACTATAGTGTTCCAAACCACACGGGCACGCATCCGTGATGTTACACTGATAGGTTCGGAAAACGTACCCTCACCTTCGCCCTGTTAAAAGGACATTCGATATAAGAACCCCCGAAACAAACGAATGGGACAACAAAATAGTCGCAAGAGTAGATACGCGATGGTTCCAATGTGAATATCGATACAGAGGTAGCTGCTATAACTCTAGCCGCAAAGGAATATAGGGGCGTAGTCTTTTCAATAAAATCATCATCGTATACCCTGATGGGTAGTGACGCAGAGGTTAGTGTGTTGGACTACTTATCTAAAGTTCTCCGGTTTAAATCCCGCTGGTGCCAAGTAACACCTTAAAGTTTTTTTCCACTGCCCCACCTCTTGCAAACGTCTGACAAATATCCAAGAGTATCAGTTGTCATGAGAAATTTCTCAAATTTGCCCGTTCAGATTCGGCTTAAAATTATAGGTCCCTTCCATTTCGCACCAGCAAATAGTTAGAGTGGAGAAGCTAGGTCTAAATTTTTATTTGTTTTATCTAATATTTATTTTTTTTATTTTTATTTTTTATACGCTGACACCCAAGCGCCTATAAAAGTAATGGAATCAGTGGTTACTAGGTCCAAGGCAGTGAAACTCTGCAAAAAAAAACACTTGGACGAGATATCATCCACTAACACGGTAACCCTCAGCTGGATCTCTGGACACAATGGTATGCCGGTTAACGAGGAAGCGGACAAGCTGACAAGACAAGGATCATACACCCCTATCGTGGAATCCGTCGGGGGGAACGATCCGGTAATAGTGAACAATTTGCATCGTGTAATCCGCAGACGTGAACCATCCACATGTCGGTAACGTGAATGAAATTCACTGTATCGTGGAAAAATGAACGGATCGAATCTATCCATGCATTGGACAATGGACATCCGCAGTTTTTATTTTATTTTTACTGAATTTAATTTTTACAAAACAAATGTGTTTGAAATGAGCTGTCACAATTGAATTTCCTAATCACCAATAGTGGTCGGTAAGGGAGAGTATCCGACAGATCCCACGATAGCAATTTTCTGTTCACGTGAATCGAATAAGTGAAGTGAATCTCAGATCCGACGGATTCCACGATAGGGGTGATAGATTCATGCGACAATGGCCCTCTAATCTATACATACTCTGCTTGGCACAATTCCACGGAAAACAATGAAGAGTCTCTGAGTAGAATAAATCTACGTTGGACGAATCTTGATACATGCAGACATGCAAGAGTGCTCTGGCCTGCGGTTAACAAAAAGAGATTCGAAGATATGGTCGGACTTAACTGTAATAACGTCAGCGTACTGACGGGGGTCGCTACAGGGCACTGTGCAGGGGCTTGCATGTGGATCGACTAGGTACACTGCACAATGACTACTGCAAAAGCTGTAGGGACGTTGAAGAAATAGAGTCTTTGCGCCACCTACTAGACAAATGCCCAGCCTTAATGAACACCTGAATGAAGATTCTGGGCAGTTGGCTCTTTAACGAACTCAAAGATCTGTACAAAACAGTGCATAAAAGATCCTTAGATTTATATATTAATCTAGATGGTTTTAAACAAGCGACATTTCTGAGTTACATCCTGCGGTCTCTTTCTGTCTCTTTTTAGGGGTCGGAAATAAGTTTCCCGCAAATGGACCCGATCTTTTGATCTTTTTGAGCTGTGACGAACAGTCACAAGGGCATCTGCATCAACCTAACTACCGACCTTCCGTAAATACCTTGTGAATTAAGTTGGACGCAGTGTTGGCAATAATGTGCTCAGCATGACTTGACCAAAAGTTCATGTGTATGCCTGAAGCTGTGTCTTTATGGTACCGATTGTGTTTATCGCGATGGATCTTGTCATCCAAAAACGCTATCTACCTGTTTTTCTCCATCTTTACGTAGGTAATTGGATTTTTTCATGCAAACTACATATTAAGGCACCGCACCATGTCATCAATTTTTCGATCGTCAATGATAGCGAATACATTGTCGACATATTTTGCAATAAACTTTAGTTTTCCCATAAATTTGAACTCGTCACTTAAGTGATCTTTGACTAAATCAGCAATGGTGGGCGAAAGTAGAAATTGGCATACCAAAAATGTGTTTTTTCATCCTTGAGAAGGGAGAAAACCCTGCCGATATGTCAGGACAAATTATGAATTAAACTGTTTCATTTATAAACCATTTAACCAAAATAGCCAACAGCAAATCGTTGAAAAAAAAAACACTTTATCTACATCTACAATTTAAATTGGTCAAGCACGCTAACAAGCTTACGCCAGCTTAATGTAATGTCCAGGGTCTTGTTTCTCTGCTACTAGAGCCACAAGGAAGCATCTTCACAGTTGCGTTACATCATTACTGTTTCACAGAAACATGTGTGTTCAGTTGTAGAACATAAATCCACTGGTAATATTCGAAAAAAGTATGATTCTGTTTTACAGCTTTTCATGATACATAGTTGTAATACAACAAACCGTAAATTCTTGCTTCCTTCTTACAAAACACTATTTTGACGTAGCAAAGACAATTGTGTTGTTGAGTTAGGTATATGCAAATAGTAAAGAGATACCATAATGGAAGTATAATCGGTTTCGTTAAATGTTCGTCAACTAATGTGGGCTTACAGAAGGTTTTAATGAAATGGACAATTTTTTCTTCTCTCAATCACATAATCTCGAAAGGATATTTATCCCTCCCATTTCAATATTTTCAATTTTTTCAATTCTTTTTTAGCCTATAGATATTCCATTTTGCACTTTTTCTCCTTTTCAATGAAACCTAATATAAACAATTTGACAGACTTTGAAGTTTGCTCATGTTCATTAAAGGTAACTAGAGGCGTTTTTCTCTTTCAGTTGAGAGCAGAGCCTGAGTTGTGAAAAAAGTACGTGCTTCTTTTTTTTATCTCAGACACATCAGAACGTTCAACCTGTATTTCTTTTTCCGTTCAGAGCTTGATCAGAACACACTATCTGAGCTCAGAATAAATTGACTGAGCAGTCGGAGATAAAAACTGAACACAGCTAAAACAGACTGAGAGGACTTTAGGGTTCCGTAGCCAAATGGCACAAAACGGAAGTCTTATGAAGGGTCCGCCATCTAACGTTTTTTTTCAACTAGTGCTTATTTCGTAAATGGTAACACTTAGCTCATATCTGATTTGACAGATAATTAGTTTTATCCTTCCGCTGAACGAATTTGGTTGTGTATACGCTTGAACAACGCTGGGAAATATTGCGACATTACTTTCAAAATCATGGTCAGCTCCGTATGTTCATTATCTTGTGAAAAAAGTGAAAGAAACTGGCATCCTCACCGATAAACCAAAGCGTGAAAAGCCAAAAACAGTCCGTACACCCGAGAATATTGCTGCTGTGGCAGAAAGTATGCGTGAAGCGCCATCAACATCAATTCACCGTCGTTCTCAACAATTGAACATTTCGGAGACATCATTGAGACGAATTTTGCATAAAGACCTTGGTATGACGCTACTATAGGCTACTGCATGGCCAGCCGAGGCAGCCATTTGAATGAAATTATTTTCCATTATTAACCGGAAGGATTGTACTTTCAAATAAAAAAAGAAATTTGAGAAAATATTCAGTAGTTTTTTTTTATAGCATTTTCAAAAAAAAAGTTATTCGGCGGATCCGTTAGATTCGTCATGTCTGTCTGTCTGTCCGGGGATGTCACAGAAACTTTTTTCCGAAACTATAAGAACTATACTGTTGAAACTTGGTAAGTAGATGTATTCTGTGAACCGCATTAAGATTTTCACACAAAAATAGAAAAAAAACAATACATTTTGGGGGTTCCCCACACTTAGAACTGAAACTCGAAATTTTTTTTCATCAAACCCATACGTGTGGGGTATCTATGGATAGGTCTTCAAAAATGATATTAAGGTTTCTAATATCATTTTTTTCTAAACTGAATAGTTTGCGCGAGAGACACCAAAGTGGTAAAATGTTTGCCCCCCCCCCCCCCTGTAACTTCTAAAATAAGGGTATGATAAAACTAAAAAAATATATGATGTACATTACCATGCAAACTTCCACCGAAAATTGGTTTGAACGAGATCTAGTAAGTCGTTTTTTTAATACGTCATAAATCGTAAACCGCAATTTACCTTTCATTCAATCAACTCAAATAGAAGGTGGCGCAAAAATAACCTTCCGATGTTTTTTGGCCACCGACCGATTATTGCTCAAATAAATAGTCACCAATATTCCGCGTTCTGGAGCAGTGTAGCGTAACATTGTTTATTAACGTGTATTTCGCATGTGTTTACTACACAAATGTCAAAACAGAACTGACATTAGGGGCCAATCGCAAAATTTATAGCATTTTCTGATAGGAGGATTACTTTTGCGCCACCTTGTATAAAAAAAAAACATTTAATTTCATAAACATAAACCTTATGCGTAAACCGTGAACCATCATTATCTAATAATAAATCTGTAATAGGTGCCTAAGTAAATAATAATTATAATTCGCGCGGAACCCTTCATGGGCGAGTCCGACTCGCACTTGGCCGTTTTTTTTTTCTTTTAATTTTTATTCGAAAAGAAATAAACATGATTTTTAATCATAATGATAGCTGAGCGCTCAAGTGTGTTTCACAAGCAAATCGGAACGCTTTAAGATCGTTCGGTTCAGAGCTTGTTCTACTTGCTCACGCTCTCTTCAGTGTTCTGCTCTGAACTAAAAAAGAAAAACGCTTTAGAGCCTCTTATAAACCTGTTCTGTTTTAATACTGTACTATCGTTAAGTCTTGTACATTTTTTAAAATTTCTGTATGGATTGGTTAAAAAAATAAAAAAAAAAACTTTCAAACAGGTTACTCACATTTTTATCAACGGCAGTAGTATAACCATTAAAAAACATTCATTCCAAGGACTAAATTTGAAGCTACTGTAAGTTTACCGGCCAAACTATTACATTCACGAATCTATTTCTAAAACCTTTCTATTTAGCACATTGACATATGCAAACATATCAACAATTAACCTCGATACATTTGTCGGCCAAAAAAACCTTGACAGACTCAAATTAAGTTACAACAAAATCGAATCACTGCCATTGGGTTCATTGCGCGGTCTGTCATCGTTGGAGTGGCTCTTCCTTAACTCGAATCGCTTAAGACACTTTCCATTAGCAAACCTGAAAGATGTCCCAAAACTCGAGTGGCTTAATCTAACAGACAACTGGTTAACTTTAGAAGATGATGCATTCCCAAGGCTGATGAATATATACGAAATGTAAGTAGGAACATATTGTTGGTTCCATTTTATGGAAACATTTCTTTCAGCTGTGTGGATTACAATGTCATCACCACCATTGATGAGAAGGTTTTCAAGGAACTGGATATGCTACATTTACTGTGAGTATAAAAGTTTCCAATATCCCCGTGCAGGGACGGGCTATGTATATCACTGCAGCGCTCCATTAAACACTGCGGTTGTCGTAAAAGCCGACTAAGGGGAGATCGCTTCTATGCGATTTTAACATTCAGTCGAGACTGGCGACACATCTTGAAACTCTCCCACAAGTGTGCATGCTAATCTGTGTTTTCACGGATCACGCCAATGCAATAACACCAGCATTTGAATGGCCTCATTAAAACAGTGCAAAAAGTTGGTCAAACCGGCATACCCTCTAGGCGGCCCGAAAGGAATACATTATGCTCCCTCTAATCCTCATTGAGACTTAACCGTTAAGGAAGAAGATAAAATATTTTAATAAAGTCTACATTACTACTCTGAAGTCATAGTCACCTTGCGACTGAAAGTGTGTCTCCTGTGCATCAGTTCCAAAGCTTATGTTACTTGTAATCGTCGGGCCACACTACCCTAAACTGTGTTTACTATTTTGGGTAACTTTAATTTAATTTTGACCTAATAAGTTACCTCTACACTCCTGTTGATCAGTAATTAACTACGGTCCGTACCTTTCTTAAAAAGTCACCAACCCAAAATTCGGCTTGTCAATAAACCGGCATGCATAACAGAAACTTTGCTTGCATTATTAAAACACCCCCAAGCCCATCATTTAGATGTATAAAGACCTCCTTCAAGACATTTTAATTAAGAGCGGCCTATAGCCAAAAACTGACAGAACTTTGCATGGGGTCGACAAGACGATTACACATAATTTTAACGCTTCTTTAAGCTCTCAGGGATTAAGTGTATGGATACATCTTGTGAACTTATCATCATCCATCATTGTGGTGACATTTTCTCGTTCATTTTGATACGGACCTTTGTTGGCTGTTTTTTTTTCTATTCTATCCCAAAATTGGCATAGTAAATCGGCAAGCAGACTCAAATAATTTGGCTCACCCCTTTTGCGGTATCGAACTCGTAGCCGGGTAGCTGGAAACAATCTCCGATGACATACGACCCGCAACGTCTCTTTAATTGAGACTACCACACGCAGGCATCACTCACAGGAAGTTTGATTGATAAATCTACCACTTTCGGGTATTTTCCAATCGATTTGCCTTTAATGGTGTTTGGGTATTTTTTGTGTCCTTCATGGCTGAGCGAACGTTTATGTGATGGGTGCGGGAGAGTTTTTGGTGCATCATGCCAACCGTTTTAGTCATATATAATCAACTCACACTTAACCGCACTTAACAAGAAGATATACATACACTCAACCTTGCATCAGATATATTGTTATTCTTATTACATATTTTTGTCTCTTTCCATTGGAATTTGTATTTATACGTCGTGTCGCCGAGGACAGGAGCTTAAGTTTCAACAGGATAACTCACATTCATGCGAAAGCATTTTGGGGTCTGACGAACATTCGGGACATGTAAGTACTCTCAGTCTGTGTGTTTTTTTTTTGTCTTAACATTATGTCAATGTCATCAGTCATTTTGAGTAAAGCTTCCATAACAGTTTCTTTATTTACTTGCTAAATAGTTTTTATGGGTTTTCCATACAGACATCCTTAAAACATTCTTGTCACATTCCATCAATAAGAACAAAAAAAGTTCTCCTTTGCACTAACCACCCGCACCTTCCATGCTTTATGTTTGACTGGTGGTTACTAGTGACCGTTGGTGAGTGAGTGCAATTACCGGGATATATAGATAGGTCCTCGAAAGTTTGGGGTGCATAAATTCAGTCCTCGCCACACACAAAGGAGGACTCCCATTCATCTGCTCAATCTCGTTTCGTTTTAATTGTGATGGCATAATAGCAATAATATTTTTCTTAACTTGGACATTTATGGGGAAGAAGAATTGATGCTGATGGAGAAAGAGCTGGGGCAGGACACGATTGTGTGAAGTTTGTAATTTAATATTCGTCGGTATCTGCTGGAGTGTTCTGCAGTGATTTCGAGGAAGAGAAATGAAAAAGGAGAGGAGTAAGGAATATTTGTGTTTAGATGTGTGCAGACGTGTGTGTGTGTTGTGTGTATTCTTAGAACGGAGTCCATTAACCCCTTTTTGAGGCCAACAAATTGTTGTTATTCGTCTCGGATTCTCATTTATTTGATTACGATTTCGTATTTGTGTTTCAAGTAAATTGAGATTGGTCGGAGAAGAATTTGACACTGGGAATGAGCAAATTAAGGTGTAAGTTAGAGCAGCTATCTTGTGTTTGGGCGAGCGAAACCAGATAACCTCATTTGTCCATTTCGATGTGGATGTTCATGCGTTTTAAGCAGATAGATACTACATGGATTCTTATTGCGAATGTAGGTCATCGTTTAAAGCAGCCGACGAAGAGCTTAATTTGACACCTTTATGTTATTAGGGAGAGTTCCTTCGAGCATCTGCATGTTGAACTTCTCAAATCAATCTGGTAACATTATAATGCGAAGAAAACACAATTGACTACTTTTTCACGAAAGAATACTTTGACTATTCCCCAGATTTAAATGTGTGGCCAGCCTTTTATTATAATCACTCTAATACTGCAAAGTCAGCTTCCGTAATATTAAGTGCTCTTTTCAGAGCAAGGAGGTACTTTACTCTGTAGATACTCCACGTCATTTGTAAATTGCAAGTTTGTACAGGGATGAAGTAGGTAATGCTCTAACATCGGAAGTTCGGCTTCCAAAAATTCTTTAAAAATACTCGACTATTTTCAAAAGCAGTTCGTCTAATTGATGATCTAAAATTGACATTATATCTCCAACCACTGGCTCATAGAAGACTTGTTGCCGACTTTTGTCTATTCTAAATATACTACCATGGGAGATGTTCGGAGGTATTAAATGAAATATTTTAACTAACAGGCCAACTTTTAAACTCGCTTTTAATAGAGAAGCCACTTTTATCTGAAAGTATTTTGGAGGCGCTTACCGATATTTGTTTGACTTTGCTGAGAGAAGGAAATTAAAAAACAAGGAAAGGCTACAGTCCGCTTGGGCGAACTGTTGGATACCCTATTCCTATACCCCAAAAAGTAGGCCTGGCATATTTTGTAATGCATAGCTACATAACTGTTTTGTAGGATTTCTGAAATATTTTATCGGGAAAACAATTTAAAAAAACGCCTCTAAAAAGTGAACATGACAGAAAACTTTGTATGAAGGACTTGTTCAAAACAACTTTATCTACATGATGCTACCGAAAGCTAGGGGTTTGCCTTTTTCGGCATCGCTGCATCTGGCGACCGCGGAACGACCACGAGAATCCACATTACCTACCCTGATCAGCATTGCAGGAGCGGTTTCGGAAGACAGCTTGGTGGTGCTGCCTGTAGGAATGCTACCAGAAGAAGTGGCACCATGATGCACAGTGCTGCTTCAACTAAAAAGGTTGTGGGTAAGTTACTCGCTACCACTAGAGAAGGAAACGAGTGTGTCCACAGTTCCACCACAGGTTGGTGCGGCTTTAGTTTTTTGTTTGTTTTGTTTTGTTTTTGTTCATCATAGTTCCCACGAGTAGCGGAGAAAGGAAGGTCCGTCTGCACATATATCCGCATTGTGCAGATAAGGGTAGTTAATCCGGAGGTCGGCAGGTATGCGAATACTCCGTTTTCGACTGAGCTTTTTTCGAAACTGGGCCCTCAGCCAGGTTGACCATCGGCAAGCGTCGATGACACCTTGATTCCGGGCCAAGGCAAAATGGAATACCAAATGGGAGAGGTGGGTAGAGGGAGAATTGAGGAGGGTTAGAAAGTGGAAAAGAGGGGAGGTGGACGGAATGCCCAATAGGCAGTTCTAAGTTGACGCTCATCTACGACAAAAGACGTCGATCGTTGAATCATTGCGACTCCACACCGACACCATTCAATCAAGGATAGTATACTCGACAAGGTGACCGACCCTTCGCGGAGGAAAACAAAAAGCTTTCAGTTTGATATTTTAGCGAGTTCTAGCGGATTTTGGCAAAACAGAAATTAACATTTTTAGCGGTTTTTATAGGCTGTGGTCTAGCGGATTTATTTTCTCTCAATGGCAACACTGGGACTAAGAGCCGGCAGCAAATCTTGAGTACAATATATAACCCAAAAAAGACAGTTGAGAGCTACCGCAAGGTTTATGCCATACATACAAATTTGCAGCTCGCGGTTGCGCCTCTCTTGAGTAATAAGTAATAAGTTTTTTGTGTGATTTATATTGTTGGTCCAAGACGTGTTGAGTTAACTTTTTAAAAACTTTTGGAGTCAAGGTATATTTTGTTGTGTCAGATATTTTTTCCGTTTTTAAACAAACTCTTTTTCGAAATATCTAGTGCAAAGAGTTTGTATAAGCAGATTTCTTTTCTAAGTTCATAAGCAATCTAGGACTGAAAATATATGGTCTTAGTATATGTATATATTTTTGACCTCAGAGACTGTTTTTTGCAATCCTTAGACGTAAATTATTTGGTTATAGCAATTGTTTCAAAAACAGATTTTTCAAGAAATTCAAAACGATTTGGAAGGGCGTTAACCGCAACCAAATTGTCTTGAACCAGCATAGAAGTATTCAGCTAGCTTCACATTTATTTAAAATTGAAAGCAGATACATGGGTTTTCAAAATTGTTGGTTGCATTAAGAACCTTTTCAACTGATCTGGTAATAAGAAAGTCACGTCGAAATTGTCTAGGACCAGCATAAAAGCATTGAGCATGCTTTCACCTTTATTTTAAGGTATATTGTGCTTATATTTTATTGAAATTGGTAGTGGAAACATTTTCTGTTTTATTTTCGAAGTTATAAACCATTTCAATAAGTCTGGCAGCGAGAAAGCTGCGTCATAAAGTTATTGAACCTAGATATTTGTAATCAGTTAATCATTACCAATGAAGAGCTCCCAATTATTTTCGGTATTAACAATTATTTCAAAAAACTATTTTTTCACAATTTTGAAATGATCTGGCAGAGCATAATCCACTTCTTAATGTTCTTGAACCAACATATCTTTGCCAACGTTTTGGTATAAATGATTTTTTTTCAAATTCTTCTGGCAGGGAGCTGGCCACAATAAGAAAAATCTTGGACCTTCATATTTTTATGCTTGCTAATTGCTTGCTTGGATACTAAACTACTCGAAACAAAATAGGGCCCACCCAAGATTTATTTTGTATTTTGCCTAAAAAATACTTATTTATTGTAGAGTTTGCATATGTATGAGTCCTTATCAATGCTTTAAACAGCATTTTTACCGTTGCCTCCAAGTAAGTAGACAAAAAAAGCCAATGGCTCGAAAGAACAGTCAATTCAAAAATTGTTGCACTCGTTTTCTCAGTCCGATTCTAGCGTTGTCGCTAAGTGTTACTTTCTTTAACCCTTTCGATCCGGATGGGACATAGAACAAAGGTGTTTTTATACCTTGGATGTCCCATCCGGATCGAAAGGGTTAATTGATTTTCCTTATTTCTTCGTGATTAAACGTGATTGCCATGCCCGATTCTAAACGTCATTTGGATACTGAAAACGCAATTAGAGCGGTAAATATGCTGAAACAAGGAGAGTCTCAAAGGGTTGTTGCAAATCTTATCGGTGTGTCGAGGTGAGCTATCCGAAACGTGTGGAAACGCTTTCGGGAGACTGGTAGTGTAGCAAGGATACCTGTATCGGGAAGAGTCAGAGCCACAACTCGGCAAGAAGACCGGTACATTTGAATAACTGTACGTCGTTAGCGTACCGTAACCGCCCTGGCTTTACAAACTCAACTGCGGCATTCAACTGGCACTCAAGTCAGCGATCAAACTATTCGCAATCTACTCCACGAAGAAGGTCAACGTTCCAGAGTGCGTTCTATTCGCCCGAAACTTACAGCGGCTCATCGGGCAGCGTGCTTAAGGTATGCCCGTGAGCATTCAAATTGGACCATGGACAACTGGAGGTCTGTACTCCTTACAGACTAATGCAAGACAAAGTTTTTGAGTGATGATAAACGAGTACGCGTGTGGAGAAGACAAGGTGAACGTTTTACCGACCCGTGCATTGACGGAAGTGACCGATTTAGGAGCCCCAGTGTTATGGTATGGGCTGGAATAAGTTTGCTAGGCACAACAGAGCTGTTAATTCTGGATGAGGGCACCGTTACCGCCGCCAGTTACGTTGAGATGGTAATACGATCTGTTGTGAACCCATTTTCACAGAGAGTTGGCGATGGGTTTGTTCTTATGCAAGATATTGCTCGCCCACATACGGCCCGTAGCAAGCAAGCAGCTCTTTCTGACGCCAATATCTTACTTTTGCCACATCCAGCAAAGAGCCTAGACCTCAATCCCATCGAACATTTACGGGACCAATTAAAAAGAACCCTCAAAGAAAACCACAGCCATGTCAACACTAAACAGGAGCTGATAAACGCGTTAAAAGCCTGTTGGGAGCGCATACCCGAACACAATGTAACGCATCTGATCGAAAGCGTACCACATAGGCTAATACAGTGCATACGGAGTAGCGAAGGCTCTACTCGCTACTTAGCAAAACAAATCAAAAACAAATCATAAATAAAAAACAGTGATATGTAAAGTTTTATTTTTCTTTTTTTTTCAAAAATGTTCCCATAAAATGTTTTTTGTGTGTAAATTGAATTTTGAAAAATTGTTTCCGTATTGATTATGTGTACTCAATTTCTTAATACTAAGCTAAAACATCATAATCAAAAAAAAAAATATAATCAGTAATTTTTTTTTCAAATGAAAGCCAAAAAATTTAGTAGGCCCTATTTTGTTTTGAGTAGTTTATTTTGTTATACCGAAAATTCAAGAAAACGATTTTTTGGCAATTTTTAAAAAGGCTGGTAACGTGCTACCGCACTTGACACGTCTTCCACCTACATTTTTGAATTTACACAAACTTCCCCTTCAAAATGAAACTTAAATTAATTGGTTGATTATTTATTTATATATTGGGAAAATAAACCGTTTTTTAACAGCCATTGCTCAAGAAAGCCGCGACCATGAACTGCAGACTTTTGTTTATGGTATACAAAGCGTTACGGCAGCTCCTAGCTAATCAACCATTTCCGGTTATATCTCACAACCAAAAATTTGGTATGGGCTCTTGGTCTAATACTTATATTGTAAAAAACCATGAGTACAAATTTCTAACATACCCAGCGTTGTTCATAAATTCATATAAGGAATGAAGACAAAAACCTCTTATGTCACGTTGTATAGAGGCAGCATAAGCTGAACACATTTGGAGTTTGTTAAGTGCCTGTAGAAAGATGTTTTCGTATTGAAATATCATTTTCACCTACCCTCTTTCGCTCTGAGAAATAAAATTTCTTTTGCATTTCCATTCAATGATGCTTAATATCAGCAATGAGGATTCTCAAATCAAATATCCCTGTGGAAAATAATTAATTAAGACAGAGGTAGGACATAGTTAATCGTATTACAAGTAAGAGTGTGTGTGTGAGTAGCTTGTAATAAAAGCTGCCGTAGGATATTGATGAATAATTGAATTTTGTTTATTAATTAATACATAAAAGGGACATTCATTCATAATTTGTATTGAAATTTCTATTATTTTGTTTGCATTTATATTACACAATCGAATCTCCAAATATCAGCAGAATATTTATATTTGTTTTCTCACTAACAGCTAAGTTGTGTTTATAAGTTTGTTCAGCTAAATGGTATACATTTCACCTTTTTGGTATTTTATCTGACACAAGCTATTATGGGTTGGAATATGTTTTATAAATAATGATTTATGCAACATTTTATTAAGACTGCATAAATACTTATGCACTGCATAGCTATGCAAACCGTTGAGAGGTGTTATAGCGAATTGGAATGAGTAAGGCTGACATACGTTTGGGATAAGGCATACAAAATCTTCCAATATTTTTTATACGATAATAAGTACGGTCGCATAATAACTTGCAAACGTAAATTTATATAAACTTGCATATGCAACTTTGTTTGCCTACTGAGAAAATGGTTAAAATATGAACGAAAATAAAATGTAGGTACGTTCGTTTCTTTTTTTTCAAACTGAATTTGAGTTGTTAAGAAAATGAAAACTGTCGAATGAAAATATTTTTCAAATCAAAACATTTGTGATCGGTATTCCATTACTTGAATACGGAGCATTGACCTCATGGAATTTCTTGAAAATTATTTTGATCCCATTCATTGATTGATGGCAGAAGAAAAAGCGTTTGTTGAATGTTCTCCAATTGCAAATCCGAGATTGAACAAACGCGAAATTCGAATATTTTAGTTTGACGTCGCATTTGCAAACTTCAAACTTTGAAGTTTTGCAAATTTGTACGCAAATGCGTTTGCGTACTTTTCTTTGAAATGAGAGACTTATCCCTCGATTTTGGAGATTTGACAGTTTTAATTTTTCTACACATAAAAGTACACGAACAGATGATATAGCTCCGCTCGCTTACTTTTATATAAATTATATAAACAATGAAAATTGCCATATAAATTTTCAATAATACTTGATTGATTCGTCCTTCAAGTAACAAAGATTGTTTGCGTGCCAAGCAAAAGCGATTTGGTTGTCTTCAATGTTTATTGACAATAAAGCGATCGTGTGTTAGGTGCATCAGTTTTACTTGTCATTTGTGAAAGGAGAATGCAGGCAAATACAACACATTCTATATTCTCATTGGTAGGTACTTATGAATCAACTGAAAAGAATTTATTCAAAAAAAATGTCAATTTTCCTTGATACGTGTGCAGGCCATTTTTCATCATTGTAGTTGACAAACAAAATCGTCAATTATTCTTATCAATTAAAGTGAATCGTATATAGGGCCCTTCCTTCAAGCAAGAGACTCCCAGCCTTATTACGATTGTCAAAGATCAATTATTTGACATTTGATGACATTTGTCAATCAATTTGTTATTCGGTATTATGAACAACGATTGACAAATTTTTGACTCATTGTTAATATTTTACTGTAAATAGTGCGCACTTCGTTTGACATTTCACTTTATTTCATTAGTTGCCGCCAGCCAGATTTATTTTCTTTACGCTTGCGTTTTTTAGATTTAAATTGATTATTTATGCCAGTAATTATACCCTATTCCTATTAATTTAATTTTGACGCATAGTTTGTAACATACCTTAATATTGCCCGTAGACCCCTAAAAGTTACTATATTTATGATCAGCATCGATAGTAATGTCGATCTAGCCATGTCCGTCTGTCGGCAAAAATTAGGCCTTTAAACTGGGCCTAGAGAGCTGAAATTTTAACCATATATTCTCTAGGGTCCCGAAATAATCAAGTTTACGAATTTTTGAAATCCGCCCACAGACACGCCCACAAACTCAAAAAAACAAATTTTTGCAAAAAATCGAATTTTGAGCTAGAAAGCTGAAATTTTGTATATATGATCTACGACTCCTAAAACTGCTCGAGAGATAAAATTTTCAAAATTCGCCCACTGACACGCCCACAATAAAACAATTTTATTGAAAAACCAAAATTTGAGCTAGGATGCTGGAATTTATAATATATACTTTCTAGGGGCCCTTTAAGATCATGTGTAAATATTTTCAAAATCCGCCTACTGACACGCCCACAATTTAAAAAAAAAACTTTTTTGAAAATTCAAAGTTTGAGCTAGGGAGCTGAAATTTATAATATATACTCTCTGGGGGCCCTTTATGCTCATGTGTAAATATTTTCAAAATACGCTTACTGACACGCCCACAATTTTTTTTTTTTTTTTTGAAAATCAAAGTTTGAGCTAGGGAGCTGAAATTTATAATATATACTCTCTAGGGGCCCTTCATTTTCATGTGTAAATATTTTCAAAATACGCTTACTGACACGCCCACAAATTTTGTTTTTCCAAATTTGTATTATTTTTTGAATTTTGATTTTGAATCACTTCGCCGCTGAGGCCAACTAAATGCTGGCGTTGTGTTAGTGTTTTAGGCCCGCCTCTCTTTCGCGTTTATATTGGAACTTTGAATGATTTTGCATTTTTGAGAGGGTTCATTTGATCTCGCCGTTCGCGTTTTATTTCCTTCGAGATAGGTTCTTTGGTGTAAAGGCTTCCTCTGATCTTGGAACTTCTTTTTCGATCAATCTTTGTTGCTGCGGCTGTAATCTTGGACAGCAAAGATTGTGAACCGTATATGAGCGCCGGCCGCACAACTGTGTGAGTAGAGCCTTCTTTTCAGCTTATGGGAAATTTTCCGATCACTGAAGATGACTGCGATTTTCCGCCACTTCCTCCATCCATCGCTTACGCGAGGCATAATTTCGTCATCACAGCATACTTCGCTATTGATCATAGATGCCAGATTTTTGAACTTTTCGCACTTGGGAATCACTTTTTCATTCATATAAATGTCTGGAATAGGTCGGAGTGGATCAGAGAACGGGTAGTACAAGTATTCAGTTTTTTTTCGGACTAATACGATACCCATTCCGCTCCTAAACTTCCCATACAGCAAGTGCTCGTTGCAGGGTAATTTGATCCTCACTAATGATGGCTCCAACGTCAGCAAAGAATAACTGATGAACTTTTGGGTCCGTCACTTTCTTCAAGCAGATACTCAAGGACTTTAATAAAATATCAAGGGACTTAATAAACTTCCCTGGTGTACACCGAGTTTGATTGCGAACTCCTTGGTAACCCCGTATCGCCTTTCCTTTGTAAAAAGGAAGAAGAAAACTTTCCGTCCACTGGTTAGACATTGGATCGCCCATCATCAGTTTGGTGATGAGAACCACGAGCCATTTGGACCCAATGTCTCCCATCTTTTTCCAGAACTCAGAAGTTATCTCCTCCGGCCCAACTGCTTTTCTTTTTTTTTTGAGTCTTTGGTCACCTTCCTAACTTCTTCGACAGTAATGTCGTGTACTTCATTATTGTTAGGAACGACTCCCGGAAAATATATCAGAGGAAATCGTCCTTCACAATACTGCTGCCACCGGTGTAGTATTTTTTCGTCATCCACAAGAAGCAACCCTTGAACATTGTTAAACTTTGGGTATTCCTCCTTCTCTGAGCAGCAATTTTGAAAATGGTTGTACCACTGTTCAAGCTGGTTTGTCGGAGTTCGTGGACAGCCTGGTTTCTATCAGCAGCCGAAGAAGAAATTTCTTTTAACTCCCTAAACAGCCCCTCCCCAAACTTTTGAGCGCACTTTCTCTTTGCGAACCTCTTCCGAAGTCTGTATTCCAATTCGAGCTTTTTTATCTCCATTATTAGTTGAGCGCTTTGACCAAGCTTTGAATGCCGCTTTCTTGTCACTTAGCACTTTTTTAGCTTCATTCGTCCACCACCATGTTTCTTTGCCGTGTTGATAGTGTCCTTTCGAAACCCCTTGCAGGAAATTTAAGGAAAATAAATATAATTTCTTTACCTACCAATTCTTTGGATATTCGATTTGCAGCAATAATTTGTGCCTGTATCAATGAAATCTTTTAATTTCAGGCGTCGATTGGGAGTTTCGCCTTCATGTGTTTCCACTAATTTGTTGTTTTTATTAATCTAATAATTTAATAACTCAATGTTTGTTACTGGAAAGAAAGTGATACCGAAAGTGACAGATGACGAACAAATCCGCCACTACAAAACAGAAAATTCTCTAGACTCTCGCTTTTCTTTTCATTGGGATGGGAATGATTACTAATGTGTGCGTGTAACGCCTCATATATCGCGGATCTAAAAATGACATAAAAGTTGGGTCAGCGATTTTGCTTGAAGAGCCTTGGTATTTCATCATTTGACAGACATCACGAAATTACATTTTACCTTGGCGTACTTTTATGTGTAGAAAAAATAAAACTGTGAAAATTCCAAAATCGAAAGAGAATCCTCTCATTTCAAAGAAAAGTAAAAGCGTTAAAAAATGAAAATTTTCAAAGTTAGAAGTACATAATATGTATTGTGAATGAGACATCAAACTAAAATATTCGAATTTCGCGTTTCTTCAATTTCGGATTTGAAATTATTTTTGGGGAGCAATCAACAAATATTAACTTTTTCTTCTTCCATAATCAATGAAAAGGTTTTTAGAAAAAATTCCACAAGGCCAAGTAAACGAATATCACCAATGTTTTGATTTGACAACAATTTTCTTTCATTTTTTTACCAGCCGAAATTTTGTAAATACAAATTACATTCTACTTTCCTTCATCTTTTTACAATTTTGTCAGTATGCGAGCAGGTATGTGTAATTTCGCACGAAAGTTTTTAAGGTCTTAGGTATATAAATTTAGGGTTGCAAATTAGTACCGGATTTATGCTAATCCATTACATTCGCACTGCTTCGGGCGTGGTCTAAGGGAACAATTATTTTGTTTAGTTCGTCCTTTACAGAAACTAAAAATGTGTCACTTAATTGATATATTGATCGTGCCAGTGCCACTTAAGATGTGATCCCTAACTTTAACCATACCTTTTCGAATTAGCACATTTCAAGTGAAATGTTAACTTCAAATAATTTAGTCAAATGCTGCAACAGAAGAAATCGTTGCGAGAACTGTCACTGCGAGAATCCATACTGTTTCGCAACGAGAAAATAATGATATGGACGATTTCTTTTCAGGTTTTGACATTGTTTGCATGGCTAGAGAAACAATTTTTATGATTACGAGTACAAAATAGGAAAACTACACGTGTATGTAGGATTGCATATTTTAACTAATTTATGCTACCAAACTGGATGAACCTATCTACATTCAGATAGGAAAATATTTCCCAGCTCACTGTCACCTAACCAAATTGAAAAGTACTATCCCAACTAAATCCTTCGTAATTCAATTTCTATTTGGCCTACGCCTCAATCTGATTCTTTAAAGGTCAATGGTGATTTTCTGCCAATATTTCTTTGCCACCAATCAAACTATCACGTACTTCAGCTTGATCCACATCTACATGCCCATAAAACCTACACGCAATAAACTATAAAAACCAACTTAAGGTTCCTCGGGGATTGCACATAAAAATTGTCTACATACATTTGCTTAACACCAATTCTCAAAAGTACATCTTCAATAAGTTCTCGTCAGAGAAAAACAAATGGAAATGTTCACCCGTATGCATATCCTTGTGAAGGGAATACACAAACCTCCCAAAGCTCCCACATTCTAAGTGAAAATAAGAATTGTCTCCTCAATCATCAAAAATCCATCCCATGCAAATTACCAACGTGCGTAGAATTTATTATCCAGCTCCTTGCTGTGCAAATGACATTCTTTTGGTTTTTGTCCCTATCATAGGCTTGGAAACTGTTACATTTTTAAACATCTTCCAGGGATGAGTTCGTGTGGAGTTTCTACTGGAGGTCCGTTCTCGGTCTAGACAAGAACTTAACATGTACCCATCAGAGCTGCGCTCGTCCATCAAATGCCTGCTCTTCCGTCAAAACAACTACGATACCCTTGTTGGCATGGAGCCGGGCGGGCGCATGGGGACCGACCAAAAAATATATAATCAATTTTAAAATACTCTCCTCAATTATGATAAAAGGCATTTGTTATTCATGCCAATTCTTGTATCAGTCGGCAACAGCATGCCATAGCATCTTCGTCATTGCCAGCATCAAGAGCTTAGTGTGTCAAATCCACTGGGATTATGTGCCGATGTAAAATGGTCAAAACGTCACGTTTAGTCAAACGCGCGAGTGTCACTGTTGTCTATTTAGCGCGCACGGTGTTGGTGTGAGATATTTTTAAGCTCATTGTACACATGCGGTATACTCGCTTACATTTTGTTCCATTAATTACATCATAAACTATTGTGAAAAGGATTTTCGTGGCGGTTTTGTTGTTTGCGGAACAAAATACAACAAGTCCACGCGAAGTCTTGGTACGTGATTTGCATAAATTCAAGAATTCCATATTGGGGTTGACATGATTCACCGTTGGGGAGGACATGTAGTTTGTATTGTTATTGCAATAAAATGGATATGAGCTTTATTTCCATTGTGGATCTTGTTTTTAAGAATTCATTTGTATAAGAGTGTTTACCACTTCGAGATTGGTGAATGTAGTCAATGTCAGCAGTTTGCAATTCCTTACTTTTAAAGAGGACGCCTGAAACTGACCTCTTCAAGAAAGTGGGTTGACAGACATAACCATCAGCAGTTCTTTCATACATTTAAAAAATTAAGTATCTTTCCATGGACTAAGCAGGCCGGGGCCGAGAATCTTATGCAGGGATATCTGTTATTGCAGAACTAATCTCGAAGTTGCAAGGAACATCATGCTGTTGCTGTCATAACTCAAATACATAATGACAAATTCTAACTGTTTTTTGACAGCAACTCGTTGAAAAAAGGTGCTCCTACTTGGTCCGTTTAAAACATGAGTTGTGATAGTTATGGGAATGAGTTCTATGCAAGGGGTCCTTCGTTATACATTTTTGGCGCGTACAGGAGTGAAGCCAATGTCTATCGTTGTTCTAAGGCATACTTCTCTCTGCAGTGTAATGAGGTAGAGTTAATTGCCATCCTTGACGCCATAATTTGTTGCTGATCCCGATTTTCTTATGAACCTAAAATCTAACTTTCTAAAGTCCTTTCTACTTAAAAACAGCTCCAAACATGAATCAGGCATATAACATTCAATTTGTGTATACGAACAAATTAAATTAAAATGATACAATAACCCAAAGCTGAGAAAAGATACTACCGATAAATTTCAACATGACTTAACATAACCAAAAGTTAATTTCAAGGATTAACCTCCTCTACTCGTGTGTAATAGCTGGGGCTGGCGGAGAAGGCACTTAAATTCAATGGATAAACTTTGTTCAGAACATTATTAAACTATCATCGTCGCATCGTTAACAGTCAATAATATTAATCGCAAATCATAAGAGTTCTGTATTTTGTACAATGTCTGTGTTTTTTTTTATGGAAATGATTTGGCATTACATATTTTATTTTTTGTGTTTTGCTGATAATAGATCATTTCATGGATTGTTAAGTTTAGGGCCGTGGTAAGGCACATGACGTGACGCTGATTTAATCTATTGTATTCAATTTTATAGCCGCTTGTTGGGAAATCCTTTGAAGTTCTTGTCCAGTGAAACATTTGCAAGGAACATGTTGTTGGATGCACTGTAAGTATAAATAAATACAAAAAAAATAGTTTTGACATATTTTATAAATATTTTAAGGCTCTTTTACATAGATTATTAGTTATCAGTTCAATTTTGATCTTTTTCTTTTATCAGTTTCAATTAAACGAACACAATTTTTGCATTTGCACAATGTCAGTTTAACTGACAGCTCAACTTAGAAGTTCAAAATTGAACTGACAACTGATCCTATAGCTGATCATCTAAATAGGCCTTCGTTAATTTAACTCGTGAAATTGAAACTTGTCCTCATCGGTTTCGATCCAATTCGCGGTTAAAGTATTAGATCCTGACGATATCGTTTTCGATATCAACATCGATAGCAATGGGCGCATTCAATTTGCAAGGCAACTACGAGTCCCCACAAGCTAACCCTCTGGATTGGACTAATAGGACATGAGAATATCAGATGTTCACTGAACGTTCCCCTTCGAGCAAATACAAAAAACTAACACTAACTCCTCAGTGAGATACAGATATCAAAAACATCTGATTCATTTGCTTCAGTATTCGTAGTATTCTTACAAATCCTGCACACGAGCGTCTCGTCGTCATTGACACGCAGTAACAAATTTCAGTAGATATGTTTGAATACATAATACGAATATAATAGAAAGATTCATACGTTTTCACTACATCTGTGAACTTTGACAGCAATAACCGATGCTAGGCAACGCGTTTAAACTTGCAGGCGATTTGTGTTGCATTGGAACTAGAACTTCTCGCATGCCTTCCTTCCATACGCTATTTTAACCCCGTGTCTATGTATGTATTTATGACCTGTCAATTAGTTTATAGTTTTCATGGGTGTTTTCTTAGGGCAGTTTTTTTTGTTTGTCAATATGGCAACGCTCAGACAGCTGATAGTGAATATGACAGCTGAGCGACAATTGCTTGGCAAATCTTTGCTTACACGCTTACAAGATTCAAATGCTGCAAGATTGGAAGCCAGACGATCATCGATTGCGTCGTGAGTTCACTGATTGAGCATTTGAACACCTGGGAGTCGATCCACTTTTCCTTTCCTCACGCGACGAGTGGTCGCAATCCTAATTGAGTTGCGGGCGGTGCGCTTACACCATGTTGGTCGGTAGTCGACTGAGAATTGCTACCGCAAGTAGCGCACAGTCGGGGGAAAGTGAAAGTTAATCCATCCCATACGAACAGGCACCAAAACGTGGTACAGTACATAACGCTTATAAGAAACTCAGAAATTGCACGATACTTGTTTCTTATAACCGAGTTTTTCTTATATCCTCAGAACGGGTATAAGAAACAAGTTTCTTATACGGATATAAGAAACAAGTTTCTTGTACGGAAACAAAAATACACCGCCCAAAAAAAAATTCTATTTTTAAAAAGTAGTAAATAAATAAAAATATTTTATTTAACAGAAAAAAAAAGATAACACAAAATTTACAGCTCCTTAATTAGAAGTATTATTTGTATGTACTTCAGTGTTCGTACAAACGAATAAATAAGATTAAAATTTCTTAGTTAAGTTTTTAGCTCTTCAAAAATAATCATTAATTGTTGTTTGAATCAATGCTTCCTCACACTTGTTGAAAAGAATATCTTCGATGTTATGAATGTAATCATCATCACTATCTACTTTTCAAAACCTGGCAAAAATTTTATCTCAATATTTTTCGGCTCAAAATCCAACTTATGCAATGAGGCATTATCAACTAAGAGTCGAATTTTTATCTTTTTCTTTTTCATGGCATCATCAAGCTCTTTGATAATTTCAATCCAAAGAGTACTTGTCATCCAACCCCTTTTATTAAACTTGTAAGCGATTGGAATTGCTTGTTTTCTGAAACATCTGTGCGGCTTATATTTTCCAATCGAAAAGACAAATTTGTCTGTGGCGGTAGCATTACTATGAAGAGCAATGTTACTCTATCTATCGGTATTTTTTGCGCCTGTATATCTTACCCATTTGTGACATGGGTACCAGTAGGAAGAGCCTTAAAGAACAATCCAGTCTCGTTTGCGTTGTAAATATTTTCTCAACCATTTTTTTGTAATATGTCTGGCATAACGAAATCTACAAAATTATTTGCGGCTTCAGCATCGGCTGAACCGCATTCTCCATGGAGCCTTCTGAAAGATACATTGTTTCGAACCATTTGTTCATAGTTTTATCTAGAATCTCGTATTTTCCATCTCTGTTTCTTTTTCTGTTTAAGTTCTTGCATTTGTATTTTTCTTCTTCAAATTATTTTGCGTTTTTTACCTATTATTTTAGACAATGTGCTTTTTGTAATTTTATATTTTTCGCAGATTGCATTTCGATTTCTTCCCGATTTAATTTCCAAGATTATCAATTTAGTTTTCAGTTAAATATTATTTCGCGACATTTCCAGCAAAGGTAAGCACAACAAATTAGAACACAACAAAAAACAAATTCAAATGTCAGATGGAACACTGAACTTAATTTCTCTACAATAATGTGAAATTGCCCATAAATGACATTTGCAATTTTTTCTTTGAATTTTTCTTAAGGGTCTCTAATTTTATGAGGTTCGTACGTTTTTTTTTTATTAAGTTTCCTAAATCCAACCAACTTTATATGGAAAATGGTTAGTTCGTGGTTGGAGAAATGTTTCTTTTATCAGTGTTTTTCTTGTAAACGTGTTTCCTATAAACACACAATTTAACATTAAAATATACGGGAAAGTATACGGTTGTTCAGGTTTCTTTTAAGCGAGGTTTTCTTATAAGCGTGTTTCTTATAAGCGTTAAATGCTGTATACTGTTTTTCGGTTACATTACAAGCTCGGTGCGCAGATTAAAGTTATTCAGATGAACACAGTTATCAATGTCTCCGGTTGTGTATTCCTTGTCGTCTCGAAACTGGGGGCTAAGAGATTAAGATCCTCTTCAACGGAGCATTATTGTAAAATAGTCGACATGTTTTAGCTTTGCGGATAACAACTTTACCTTGGTACAGCTCGTAGAGTTCCCAATTGTATTTTCTCCTACATTCGCCCTCCTCGAGCACAGGACCAAATATCCGACGGAATATATTGCCCAATAAAAGATCACTACACCTGCTTACCGTCCAGCACTCGGCATAATAAAGCAGAGTTGGCAGTTTCCTAGAGTTATGCTTCGTCGGATCTTCACTAAGGTTTACTCGTTACTACTTCACAGTTGCCGCTATCAATAGTTGGTCCTAGTCGGTGGACAGATGTTTGTTTGTCTATTGAAAGCAAGAAAGTACTTGGTTTCGTTCTTGTTGACTTGAATTCAAACCAATTTCACCTTCCTTTAATCTCCATAAGAGCCTCTAACATGGCACGCTGAGATCGGCCGATCATGTCGATATCGTCCGTGTATCTCAGTAGTTGGACGGATCAGGTTGAAAATAGTGCATTTCGTATTGTATTTTCCCGCACACTATCTGCTCCAGAACACAAATAGATCAATTTTACCGGGATCCTGAATCCGGCTATCGTCATGTAGAGCTCCTGATGATTAATGCTATACAGTTTTAAAGTGGATGAAAAGATGGTGGGCCTCGAATTGAAATTCATTGGCCTTTTCCAGTATTTCTTAAAGTGCGTAGATTTGATATATTCTTGATCGGCAGGGCCGGAAACCACACTGGTATGTTCCGTTCACACAGTACGTTGGATAGGATCTTATATGCGACATTTAGCAGGATTATTCCTAGATAGTTTCTACAAGACATAGGACCGCCTGTCTTGTAGATTGCAGGTGGCAATGGTGCGATGGTAGTGTATTCGCAAAGTGATTGGCAGGTCGTGTGTTCGAATCCCGACCAGAGCCATGCTTTGTAAAATTGAATACACACAACAAATCAAATCTCCCTTAAGCAATTAAGGCGCCACCTGTGGAGATAAAAAAACCCTATCGCACCTAAAACTTCTTTCCTATTCTCCTGTTCTTGCAGTAGTAAGCAGCACCCAAAAACAGGCAATGAATCTGGGTGCTGCTTGCAGTAATAAAAATGCCTGCGCTGTGGCAACACTATAAGGGTACTTTATCAATTACAGAAAAAATAAAAATCCCTTTAGCGCACGCTAATTATAAAAAAAAAACAGCAAATGGAGCTAATAGTCAAATCATCTGGTATGCTTTCTTCCACCTATATTTGGTTGATGATGCATGCACCATGCTCCTTACGAAAACATCACCTCTGTAAACAACTCCGCTTGTTAACCATCAGAGCCAGCGGCCTTGTTGCATTTTAGTTTATTTTACAGCTGCGCCAACCGCTTCAATACTGAGTGGTGCCACTAGTGTCATACTAGATACATAATTCTAAGTTTCCTTGTCTTACTTTATTCCTCAGCTCTTTGGGTCACACTAGACTACTCATAACCATGGATCTCCTGCAGACTGTCAACGTTTCCTACCTCAATCTCAATGGCATCAAATTTGATAATATCAATTTCAAAGCCATTGCAACAGTGACCAATCTCAAGTATATCGTTTTTGAAAAATTCTACTTTTGCTCGATGACTCCCCAAGTGCGCATGTGTAGGCCAAATTCAGATGGAGTTTCATCATTTGAAGACCTCCTTACAAAACCTGTCCTCCGATACTCAACATGGGTCATGGCATTTATAATATTCACAGGAAACTTAATGGTGCTTTGGGGAAGATGCATCTATCGGGATGAAAATCGTGGCGTCACAATGGTCATTCGAAATCTCGCACTATCGGACATCTTGATGGGCCTCTATCTATTCACCATTGGAATTCAAGATTATCGTTTTCGAAATCGCTACCACAAAGTAGCTCAAGATTGGATAAGTTCGTGGAAATGCGCAGCCGTAGGTGTTCTAGGAGTGACATCTTCAGAAGTATCAATGTTAATTTTGGCATTTATGTCACTGGAGCGGTTTTTATTGATTGCAGATCCGTTTCGTGGCCACCATCGGTTGACCCCGAGAAATGTTTTCATTTCTATGTTGTTTATTTGGTTAATGGGTGGTGGAGTGGCTATTGCGCCGGTGGTGCTATGGCGATCGAGTACGATGTTTTATGGGACTTATTCGGGAACGTGTTTTCCGCTGCATATACAGGAACCATACCCCTTGGGATGGCAATACTCAGCTTTTATGTTTATTGGTTTGAATCTATTTCTGCTGTTGGCGATGGTTCTGCTGTACACGGCCCTAATGGTATCAATTTGGAAAACAAGGAGGGCTACACCACTATCACTGCTGGATTGTGAGTTTGCTGTTCGATTTTTTTTCATCGTCCTGACGGATGTCATGTGTTGGGCGCCAATAATTGTTATGAAAATTTGGGCGTTCTTTAGATATAATATTTCAGGTTGGAGTGTTGATGTTGAATGGATGTGACAGTTTTTCTAACGAATCCGGAATATTTTATTTCCATTTGATGTCTTAAAACTCTCACATCCACCCAACTATAAAGCTTTTTACAGTTTTGAACATATATACATTTTTTTTTCAATTTAGACGACACATACGCATGGTTGGTCATCTTCATTTTGCCACTTAATTCAGCAGTCAATCCACTTTTATACACATTTACCACACCAAAGTATCGGAAGCAGATAGTGCTACGTGGTTGGCAGAAATTTACTTTCAAGAAGAAAATGGAGGCATCTGCAACGGGAACTGGATCCAATCCGGGTTAGTAGATCAATTTTGGTTTCGAATAAATTGAGATCTTTTGTAAAAAAGTTCTGTTTTCTTTTTAGATGAATCTCAAAGCAAAGGAATACCTCTACTCTACAACACCACCCGAACTCAGAGTACTTAAAATTGATCATACCAATGCCAAATGTGCGCAACCGAAAAGGTTTCACTTTTTTCTATCAATTCGGGAACCGAAAATAAACATTTTATAAATAATTAGATTAAAAGTTAAGTTATAGAGTACCTAATGTTACTCACATGGTGTAAATCGCTTTGGATTAACATATGTCTTGATGTCTTTATGCCTTGATGATATTGGTAATTTGATAAAATTTTGAAACAATTAGATGTGGTATTTTGGCAGTTTTACTATAGTGAGCTTTTCAAATTTATTATATGGAATTTACGTAGTTAAGTTATCCTCCCAGTCCGACTTACTGGCTTAACAGAATGCACAGTTGCAGCCGAAAAGGCTAGTAAACTTTCAGCTTTTGTCGTTTCATAAAAGCAATCCGTGAACAACGCTCTCAAAAATTGTGCACCTGTTCACATTGCGTGGCTTAGCGTAAGTAAATTACTTTATTGATTCTGTGTTTGACATTTCGAATGGTTCTGCCTGTTGCTGTGGCTTCATTCCAATTAGTCAGTTTTGGAGCGAAAGTTATTAATTTTCGACAGCATTACTTTGTCTTGTTTTAATTTATTGGCATACGATATAACATATTTGGCCCTATCATGGTATCCGTTACGAAAGGAAAATTCTCACAAATCGGAGATCTGTGTGGTACAAGTGTTGTTAGCATTTTTCCGACAAAACCTAACGCACATCGGCAATCTACGGTTCATCGCGATGATATGCGGTTTTTTCATCAGTTTTTGAGAGCCAAATGCCAAATACAATTTTCCCTCTGACTGTATTAACCAGTTGTTTAGGGTACAACTTGAAATGCACGTTTGTTGGAAGATACAAAGGTACTGCTCAAGGAACAGTTGGGAAGTTTTGGCAAAATATAAAAACAACTTGATAATTCAATGTTAATTGAAGGCAAGATTCAGTAAGTAATGAATCGTACTTCAGACAGGTCATCCGTAATAGCGTTGAACGATTTCTTGCCACTCCGGAACTTAATTTAAACGTGACCAGAGTTGTTAGCAATAAGACGTGTACGGTTACCAAATAAAAGAGCAAAGAAATTGGAACAGTTTTTAGTTTGCAGTACCTTACACTTTAATGCAAAAGGAACGGTACTACCTATTTAAACTCCACATTAAATTTATTATTGGCGAGGGTCACAATTCCCGTGCAGGGACGGAATATTACTTCTGGGCCCCGAAAAACACCGCTTGTCGTAAAAGGCGACTGGTTGCTAATACTCGAAAAACGAAGCGAATTCCAACGATGAGGGGACAAATGAAAAAACCAGCGAGATCCCAACGAAATTACAATTTATTTGTATTACCGGTTGCTTTGATGGTCCAAATCCAAGTGGACGAGAAAACGATTTACAATAGTAAAGTAACGCAAATGATAGAAAAATGAGAAAGTACTAAAAACAGAAATTGACAAAGTAAACGAGAGAGAGTACAAAATAAAATAAAGATGATATGATTTTACTGTAAGTAAACGATAGCATAGCAAGAAGTTAAGAACGTAAATACATAATTTATCAACAATAACTAAGGATTATGTGTGTATGTAGATTATAATGTAGATATAGGGTATGATTGGATAGGTTGACAAGAAAAACCCATTTAATTTCTGAACATTCCGCCGCCCCTGGAACACAGTTTCAGCATAATGGTAGAACAGCCAGCTTGTGAATTGGACGAATGAAACTTCCGTTGGCGGTCTTTAGGGTAACAACTCGTATACGTCCGTCCTTGCCGGGATGTGTCTTAAGAACTCGTCCCATCAGCCATTTGCCAGGTGGTAGATTCGAATCCTTCACAAGAACTAGGTCGTCGATCTGTATATCCCTTTGGGTCTGTTGCCACTTTGGTCGATTTTGCAGCGATGTCAAATATTCCATGCTCCATCTCTTCCAGTAGCCTTGAACCTTGGCTTGTATGGACTGCCAGGATGACAAGCGATTGACTGGTTGTTCCAAGGATGGCTCGGGAACTGCAGAGTAGGGTTCACCTAGAAAGAAGTGTGCTGGAGTTAATGGGTCGATATCATTATCAGACATTTGGCATAAAGGCCTAGAATTAAGAATAGCCTCTACTTGGGTGAGGAAAGTGTATAAATCTTCAAAGTTAAGTGCATCATCTCCGATTACCCTTCGAAGATGATACTTGACGGATTTTACACCCGCCTCCCATAATCCGCCGAAGTGTGGTGCTGAGGGAGGTATAAAATGCCACGTAATTCCATCGCGAGCCAATGATTCTTCGATCAATGAGTTATGGTTTTCCGAAAGAACTAAATTATGCATCTCTGACAATGCACGAGCAGATCCACGGAAATTTGTGCCGTTGTCCGAATACATATGTGATGGCTTCCCACGGCGTGCAACAAATCGACGAAACGCTGCCAGAAACGCGTCCGTTGTCAGATCACTTACCAGTTCGAGGTGTATCGCTTTCGTCACCATGCAGACGAAGAGTGATATGTATGCTTTAGTGAACTGACATTTCCTACCAAGTTTCGTTTTAACTGCGATCGGGCCGGCGTAGTCGCATCCACAATGAGCAAATGATCTGCACTGCTGCACTCGTTGGGGAGGTAAATTACCCATAATTTGGCTTGCGGCAGCTTTCCTCTGCCTAAAGCACGGTATGCACTCGTGAGATATTTTCCGCAGCAAATTCCTACAGCCGATTATCCAGTACTCCTGCCTGATGAGAACGAACAGAGTCGATACCCCTGGGTGTAGGAATCGTTGATGTGCGTCGATTAATATTAGCCTGGTGATGGGATGCTGCTTCGGAATTATAATAGGATGCTTTGCGTTGAACGATATATTGGCCTCCTCGATTCTTCCACCTACTCGAAGTAACTTGTCCTCATCTAGAAATGGATTAAGGTTTAAAATTTTACAAGTTTTAGGAAATCTACCACATTTCTCAAAATATGCAACTGAGCTTCCGAAGTACACATTTTGTAACCATTTTAGGAGAGTTAGCTTCGCGTAATGAAGTTCGTGTGCCTTTAAATAACGAGAACTAGTACGGGTTGTTTTGCGAGAATTCGATATAAATCGAAATATATATGCGACGGTTCGTATTAATCGTATCCATGACGAAAGCCGCGTTGATAGAGTTTCAAAGGGGTGTTCATCATTAGTAACAACCAATGAGTGTTGCAAGTGTTTTCGCTGTTCCAGCATACAGTCCGGATGCTCTTCGAATTTGTTCACAATGGGCCAATTCCCGACGTTCTGCCGAAGCCAATGTGGACCTTGCCACCAGATAGGATGTTCCAACAACTTCGACGGTGGCAAGCCACGAGACGCGCAATCAGCGGGGTTGTACTCTGATCGAACGTGAAACCATCGGCTTCGTGGTATTATATTCAATATTTCCGAAGTGCGATTTCCTACGAATATATCCCATCGACGAGGTGGTGACGACAACCAGGACAAGACTACTTGAGAGTCGCTCCATGCGAAGACATTTCGAAATGTTACCTTTAACGATTTTTGAACTGATTCAAGTAATCTTGACAATAGTAGAGCAGCGCATAATTCAAGTCGGGGTATGCTAAGTTGCTTTAACGGAGCAACGCGAGTCTTAGCAGCTATAATTTGAGTATCGAACAGACCGTTTGGTAGTGGAAACCTCGAATATATTACCGCAGCATACGCAGCTGTCGAAGCATCAGAAAATCCATGCAGCTGAAGAGAGTTGTTTGACAAACCAATCGATCTGGGTATTGTGATTTTAGTAAGGGTAGAAAACTCTTGCCGATATTTTATCCATTGCACTGCAATGCAGTCGGGAACCACGTCATCCCATTCTAACTTACGATGCCATAGCTCCTGAAATATAATTTTAAGAAGAATAACAGAAGGAGCAAGAAAGCCGAGTGGATCGAAAATGCTAGCGACATCTCTGAGAATTTGGCGTTTCGTAACATATTCACCAGGGGTTAAGTTGAATCGAAAACTAAAAACATCTGTCTTTGAATTCCAGTACAATCCTAAGACCTTGACCCAAGGATCTCCATCGCTGTCCATGGAAATCAGCTCGCTCTGCTTTTCATGTTTGTCATTCAGAAGCTCAACACAATTGCTTTGCCATTTGCTGAGTGTTAGGCCACCTTTTGATAGAAGTTCTATCAACGAATCCCTTTTCATCAGTGCTTCTTTCAATGTATCGGCACCTGTTACGACATCATCCACATAAAAATCGTTCCGAACTATTTCAGCTGCGGCAGGAAACTCCTTTTCATAGTCCTTAGCTAACTGTTGCAATACACGAACGGAAAGAAAAGGTGCGCATGATGTACCATACGTTACAGTACACAATTGGTAATGTTCCAAAAGGCTCGTAGATGAACTCCGCCAAACGATTCGCTGAAAATCTCTGTCTTTCTCCGAAACCCAAATTTGGCGGAACATTTTAACAATGTCCGCGGTGAATACGAATTTGTGTTGTCTAAATCTCAAGCACACAGAAAAGAGGTTTCGCTGAATAGGCGGGCCTACCATCAGGGATTCGTTTAACGATCTTCCATTGGCGTCCTTAAAGGACCCATCGAAAACTACTCGAAGTTTGGTAGAGGAACTGTCGGGTTTAAGTACTGCGTGATGTGGTAAGTAGAACACATTTGTTCGAGCGATATCTGGCGATGTAATTTTGCGCATGTGTCCTAATGACAAGTACTCCTCGAGAAACTGATTATAGTTCTTACGGAGGTTCTCATTTTTTTCGAATTTCCGCTCCATCGACAAAAGGCGATTAAGTGCACCATTCACAGTGCGCGCGAAACAAGGGTCCATCTTAAAAGGGAGGTCTACAATGTATTTCCCGTTGGCATCCCTTTGGTGAGTGCGAAGAAAATGCTCTTCAATATCCCTTTCTTCCTTGGAGAGATATGACTGTGGGTCAACTTCCTCAATTGTCCAAAACGCTTGAAGGATTGAGTCAACATCGAGTATGCTATGATGCGAACAAATGTTTTGCTGCCCCTTGTCGGCTAACTGACCTGCAACAACCCAACCAAACACTGTTCTTTGTGCTATCGGATAACCCTGTTCACTAAACTTGAACTCTCCTTGCAGGATGTCCCAGACTTTATCTGCTCCTAACAGAATGTCGATCGAACTTGATTGGTTGAACAAGTTATCTGCCAGTTCCAATTTACTAATGTGATCCCAGTCATCGATACTAAACGAAACCGTTGGTAAGTTTGAGGTAACGTGTGGTAGCACATATGCATCAACTGAGATGCCAGATGATCCATAGCGAGAGGCAACGCACATCGAAACCATTCCCCTAGATTTGCCTGCACTGGTAGTACCTATACCGCTTATAAGTATACGTGCATTTCGACGTTTCAATCCTAGCCGTTGAGCGCAGGATTCGGAAACGAAGGATACTTGGGATCCCGAGTCTAGGAGCAACCGCACCGGCTGATATCTACCCCTGCTATCTAAAACGTTTCCGATAGCGGTGGGCAATAGAGTTTGCGGCAGACGATGCGCTTCGCTCAAGGAGTGATTATTAACGAAACGGTCTGATGATGAATGAGAAACAAACCGAGAGCTAGTAGGAAGTGGAGCCCCATGATTGCTTCCAGATGAACTTATTGAAATTTGTGACCCCTGAGTGCTTCCTGACGAGTTTGTTGAAACCGTAGTCGTAACCGAATCTAAGTGGACTAAGCTGTGGTGGCGAGTGTTGCAAGTTTTGCATCGAGACTTCGACTGGCACCGAGCCGATGTGTGCCCAGTGCGGAGGCAATTAAAACACAGCTTGTTTAATTTAACAAATTCCCTTTTGGCCTGAATGTCCATCAATAAAAACTCTGTGCATTGAGCCAACGTATGCGATTCACTGCATCTAGGGCAACTTAACGACGAAGAAGCATGCATACTTTTGACTGTCGTATTTTTACCCCTGTTCGACTCCCGAATATGACTTCTGCAGCTTTCCAAAGCTTCACACCGTCGCTCCAAAAATTGAAGGAAAAGGTCCATTGTAGGATAATCCTCATCAACACAATACTCTGACCATGCCTGCCGAGTTTCAGAATCCACCTTGTTCAGAAGTATGTATATAAGCCATGGGTCCCTATCCAAGGAGTTTATGGACGTAAGTCCCCTGACTACCTCATCTGCACCATCCGATATCTTACGCAATGTGGAGACGTTGGAAGCAACAAGGGAGGGTAAATCGAAAAAGGTTTTCACAAAGTTATTTATGATGTGCCGGGGTTTATTATACCGTTTTTCTAGCCGTTCCCAAGCCTGGTCATATGTGGCATCCGAAATTGTTATGTGGCTTAACAAATTGAGTGCATCACCACGAAGATTTGATTTTAAAAGATGAAACTTCTGAGTGGGAGAAAGATGCGTTCGATTATGCACTGACCCTTCATACATATCTCGAAAGGTGGGCCAATCACGATAATTTCCAGCAAAGGGCTCGATTCTAATTGTTGGTAAGGGAGTTTCTACATGCTGCGATTGTGATGTAGCACCCGAATTATTTGACCGATCTGGATGTTCAGCTAAACGACCTACTGCATCTGCACCTTGTATCGTAGTTTTGCGTTCCCTAATTGCAGCAAGAAGAACAGATTTTACCACGAGACATTTAGATTCGAACTCCTCACATTCTGCATCAGGATCTATATAATCTTCCTCTTCCGAAAACTCATACATAGCATTTTGGGTTGCCTTGAACTCATCCCAGAGTTCATCAACCTTTTCGATGCGCACTTCTAAGGCCTCTAACGAAACTGTCTCTACTAATTTTTCCGTAAAGGAGGCGAGTTTGGTTAATGAACCCTTAATACGGCCACGTGTACCACGTAACACTGCTAATTTTGCTTTCACACTCATATTTAACCGCACGAAATGTCTTTGTCTAACCGTATGTTAAATCGACGTGACAAGCGAAAGCGTAACGCTATTCAGAACACGAAAAGCCACCGTTAATCGAACCAACGATAGATGTACATCACCCAAGAAACCGAAACCAATATCCAAATTGTGCACGAGTTCTCCAAATAGTGTGTAAATTATTTACAAATCAGAGTAAAAAATCCGGCTCGAAGGACCAAAAAATGGTTGCTAATACTCGAAAAACGAAGCGAATTCCAACGATGAGGGGACAAATGAAAAAACCAGCGAGATCCCAACGAAATTACAATTTATTTGTATTACCGGTTGCTTTGATGGTCCAAATCCAAGTGGACGAGAAAACGATTTACAATAGTAAAGTAACGCAAATGATAGAAAAATGAGAAAGTACTAAAAACAGAAATTGACAAAGTAAACGAGAGAGAGTACAAAATAAAATAAAGATGATATGATTTTACTGTAAGTAAACGATAGCATAGCAAGAAGTTAAGAACGTAAATACATAATTTATCAACAATAACTAAGGATTATGTGTGTATGTAGATTATAATGTAGATATAGGGTATGATTGGATAGGTTGACAAGAAAAACCCATTTAATTTCTGAACAGCGACTATGGGGAGAAATCACATTTAGTCAACTTTACCATTCCCGTGGGCCTAGCCCAGCAATAAATTGAACATTTAAACTGTCCCGTAAGTGTCAATCCCTGATTTGAGACGACTAGTGATCACTGGTGTCGTAATAGGAAGATAAAACAATTATCAATATTGAAAGCAGGCACGTGTCGTAACCGTAACCCAAAAACTCCTGGAGCACAGAAATGTAACACCAAACAAATGCACCATCAAATGCACCAGCATTTGATTGTCCTCAGTTATAAGGTGATCCGAAACCGGAAGGCCTGATAATATACATTGAAGTCGAACCGGCGAACCCACTTTACCTTTAAGTTATATCTGGTCATTGTAGTTTTCTGGCCCAGACGCCGATGTTATGTGCGTTTTCTTGCGTCAGTGACTACTAAGCGACTAAGGCTATCTTTGTCGCTTTTGACTTTAAACTCACAAATGCATCCACAATGCACCACTCAACGAATCTAGTCGTCTTTATACGAGACTTTTGATTGTGCCTCTGGTGTAAGTTGGCAGTTGAGTTTAATTCGTTTAAGTATGAACGTTTAAGTAAAAACGCGTCAACCTATCTAAGACCTTGATATCAAACGGGTCAGTCAACTTACATAAACGGAAGGGTTTGGCAGAAATGTCAACATGAGACAAGTCTCGCCAACACTTTTATAGACAACTTAAAAATCGATGAACATCGTAATGGGTATCGATCTGGAATTCCTGGGTTTTTCCATGAGCGAATGGATTGGATTGGATAAGAACAACAGACAGAGATCGTTTAAAAAATTGAAAAAAAAGACAACACAGAGCCTTTGGGAATACCAGTATTTATTTGGTGAGTTTCAGACTTGAAATCAACAACTTAAATTCTGTGATTCGAAAGGTAGAATCCATAGGGACGTAATGCAAATGATCGGGGAAAAAGAAGATTCATTTTTTTAGGGAATGGCTGAACAAATGCAGTTTTCCAGCGTCTCGGAAAGAGGCCTGAATAAAAGGATAGAAAGAAGAGCTAACGAAGTGGGTTTTATGGGAAATACCATATGGACCAGCGGATTTGTAAACGTCAAGATCTTAATATACTCTTGCCACTGTACGAAATTGGATTGATCCCAGGGAGTATTTTACAGGCTCAAATTGATTCGCTAAATCTAGCAATTGTAATACCATTGTAAACGAGTGTCGACGACGAAGTCGAATTCTTTATGTTCTTAAACAACCCAGGGAGTTAGATTTTTTGACAGTTCTTAAGCAGCACATACAATTTTAAATTCATTATAAATAATAATTTGAGTTTAACTACTGAATTAATACTGATTTCAAGCTAACTAGTAGTTTAATGTTCGTTATTAATATGACCGTTAATTATTTATGAGCAGTTTCTTTTTTGTGGTTCTTTTTTATAATTTGATTTACCCGTAAGAGTTCCAATTCTCACTCTTAATTTCTCAATGCGACACGTAAAATAGCAAAATCTGAAGTGAGAGGGTAATATTTGAAATGCCCAATGGAAACGACGCCATTACATTACTTTCGCATTCATGTATACAATGGTTTATGGAACGTTTTTGCCGAAAATAAATTTGGTGTTTGATTTTCAACTCTTAAAAGGGAACAAAAAATGCTATAACTTTTCAAAATATAAAATGCATCGTGATTCAATAATTTTATGAATTACAACTAAAGGTAAGATTAGACTCTATGCCGAGTTGGCAATCAAATCCCGAAAACCAAAATTCCTAAAATCCAAAATCCCGAAAATCCAAAATCCCGAAAACCCAAAATCCAGAAAATCCAAAATCCCGAAAAGCTAGAATCCCGAAAAGCCAAAATCCCGAAAAAAGAATCCCGAAAAAAATTTGCGCAAATTTTTCATTTTATATATTATTTTTCGGGATTTCGTTTTCGGGATTCTTTATTTAATTTTGAATGTAAAATAGACAAGTGTTTGTCCATTCCATTTACCGTAATAATATTTTGCAATTGTTTGCGTTGTAATGTTTTGCAATTCGCAATGTGCATTCAGTTGAGCTGATCTCAAATAGTGTGATAGCTGACCGACTAGATTTTTGTTAGACAGTGAACATCGTAATACAAAGTGAGTATCGTGCATGCCTTTATAATTAAAAACTATATTATCAGTGACATTTTGTGTTTGAAGTCTTAAGTAGAAATGGACGTGTCCATCGTGAAAACCAACAAACAGCGTGAGAAACTGCTTATTGACGGCTACAAAAAATACAAGGATACATTTTACTGGGAGTAAAATAATTGCGTACAATATGAACTAGAACTTGTATTATATTATATTGTCATTGATCGTTTTTGATATGTTTTTGTAAGACTTGAACTGTTTTTGTTATGTGTTATATTAGACTACGTGACCACAATGGCCATTTTGGTAATTTTTGCTCTGCTGGTCATTAAAGGCATTTGTTGTTATATTTTCAGAGTGAGTTGTGGTAACGCCGTACATGTTAAAGCGAAACTTAATTTTTCAACAAAATAAATAAAACAGATAATCGGAAACATTAAGGTAATACCTAGGTATTACACAACAAATACTAAACCATGCACATAAAAATAACAAGAAAACCACTAATTAACACTGAACAAAAGTACAATAAAAATGTTATTATTAAAACAATTTACTGCAAATGTTATCCAAAAATATTATTATTATCATGCAAAAATGTTATTATTGAAGTATTAAATAACTGCACGCTTAGGTTAGGTTAGGTTTATGTGGCTGTCGGCAGAAGCCGACACACTTAGACCAATTTAGGTCCATTGTGATACCACGTATATTATCTACCTCAACTCTGTAGATGGGACTGGCCAACGACACGCGGTTGTTCTCAAACGGTCCCCCATCTACGTACTAACCGCGCCCAACGTCGTTTAATTTCGGTGATCTAACGAGAACCGATTAACTCGACGTGGTATGGTCGTTGGTTAACTGCACGCTTGGGAAAGATGACAATTTTCAGATGACAAAAATGACAGCAATGCCATAACCAAATTCCAATAAATTGCATATGGTCATTAAGTCATTATACTGGCATTCGTGCTTATTATCCGATTACACTGCATGCAATCTTTTCATTTTTATCTGTTAAAATCAGCATGGTCATTTGTGGTCATTTGGTCATTAGGTCATTTGAGATATGCCGATTACACTGCATGACCCTATTTTGACAGCTATAACTGTCAAAAATAGTCATTAAATACAAACGTGGCATACAGTCTAATCTTACCTTAAGTCCATTTGAATCCCTTTGTTAACGGTCCTCTATTAAACAAATCGAATAGATACCTCATGCAAACGGTAAGTTAGCCCAATCAGCCTACTTACCCCTTTCTTTTCGGCGAATTAAAACATTCAATTCGCCGACCCGTCCAGCTGTCACTTTATTCAAGTCAAGTCGTTTTGACATTTATTTGTGAAGTAAAAATTTGCATCAACTAAAAATATTTAGGAATGTAAAAAAGTGCGATTTGAGAGAAATAAAACCTTCGAAGCATTTACTGCTCTAAATCAATACAAATATCCTAATTTAACGCCGTCACCTAATTATCACACGTAGTTATCCATTGAAATTGTCAATAAATATAATGATGTGTGTCACCTCGAAATAAAGTTATTTTGAGCTTACCTGGCATTCTGTGTGTGTTCCTTATTTCAAGGATCATTGATAAAAATACCCCAACCAAGGAGTGTTCAATAATCCTAGTGCAAAATGCCCGGGAAAGTAGGTGTCAAAATCAAAGCTGGGCGCAATTTGCCCATCATGGATCGCAGTAGTGAGACAACCGATGCGTATGTTGAAATCAAACTGGGCAGTGTCACCCATAAAACGGACGTCTGTCGGAAGAGTTTAAATCCGCAGTGGAACACCGATTGGTAGGTGCTTTTTTGATCGTGTTTTTTTTTTTTTTTTATTTTTAGTTACATTGTGGATTGAGTAGTCCACACCTTATCTTATCACTTGTTTTGATTAGGCGATAGTGTTGGCATGCCTTTCATTTATTCAAAATCAAATTCTTTTTCATTTAGGTTTCGCTTCGAAGTCGATGACGCTGAGCTACAAGATGAACCATTGCAAATCCGCCTAATGGACCACGACACATACTCTGCAAACGATGCTATTGGCAAAGTCAATATCAGCTTAAATCCACTTTGTCTGGAGACTGCAAGTCAATCGACGCAGGGTAAAGGTGCTGTCCTATCGGGATGGATACCGGTGTTCGATACTATGCACGGGATTCGTGGCGAAGTGAACATCATTGTCAAGGTGGATTTATTCTCGGATGTGAATAAGTTCAGACAGAGTTCTTGCGGAATCCAGTTCTTCCATTGTATGTTCAAGTTGGATTTTTTGTTTTGGCTTTTCTTTTAAATGTGACGGAGTTTTCTTTATTGTATAGCACCATGCATACCACATGGCTATCGGGCGCAGATAATACACGGATTTGTTGAGGAACTAGTTGTGAATGATGACCCCGAGTACCAGTGGATTGATAAAATTCGAACTCCCAGAGCGTCGAATGAAGCCCGACAAGTAGTTTTCCTGCGGCTGTCTGGTCAGGTGAGTTAAATGAGGATTTAATGATGCTTGCGTTGTTTAAGCCGCTGGTGAATATTACTTTGAAATCTATAACGCCGTCTGTGACATCAAAATAAGACAAATGGTGCATGGTATACTCTGATTTGTGTGTCTCATCTTTGTGCCATTAAACACAGGGTGGCTGAAGAATTTCGCTAAATTAACGCCCGATTTCTTCATAAACTATGAAAATTTCTTAATCCTAGAATAACGAAGAACTCTGATCGAAATCAATTTTTATAACTCAGTCATTTATGCCTCCAACAATATATACGTTTTCTGACACGCCCACTTTTGGAGTCGTCTTGACTTTATTTTCCAATTTTGTTCATTTTGTTAGAAACACAAAATGGTTCAAATAAAAGCTCGTTAACGCATGTGGAACATATTATCGAAAATAGTTCAGAACTGTTCGGAAGATTGCAGCGGGAATTGCCTCAGGTAGGTAGGTAGGTAGAGGTGGCGGTTCGTCTTGAACCCAATTAGCACTTGGTGTGCCTTTTTGTTACCACGACTCGTGTGACCTATGTTGTAGTTGTTGTAGAGGATTTGATGTGTGGCTATATCCAACCTGTGGAGTTGAGAAAACGGATAAGATCCTGTATCCCTTTGCCCGATATAGCACTAAGATCGTCGAAGAATGGTTGATTCAGTGCCCGCAGTCTGGCTCTTGCTAGTGCCGGACATTCACAGAGGAAATGGAAGAGAGTTTCTCTTTCATTTACATTCCCGCAGCTTCGGCAGTGGGTGTTAAATGGGATACTTAGTTTGGCCGCATTGTCTCCAATTGGCCAGTGCCCGGTGATTATTGCCGTAATTCTGGAGACGTTGGGGCGGGTTCTGTTTAGAAGATCCTCTGTTCTTCTTTTGTTATACGTAGGCCATATCTTCCTCGATATGATGCAGTTAGTTAACCTTCTCCATTGAAGGTTGGCTTTCTGCAGGAAGTATGAGTGTATTTGTGTCTTAACCGCACATAGCGGAATATGAACCCTTGCAGCGAGTGAGCCGTCCAGAGCTGAGCCCTGCCTGGCCAGCTCATCTGCACGCTCGTTTCCTGTTATGTTACTATGCCCTGGAACCCAAATTAGTGTAACACTGAAACGTTCGCCCAGTCGCGCAAGCTCATTCCGGCACTCCTGCACCAGTTTGGAGGATATGGTAGCTAAGTCAATAGCTTTGATGGTGGCTTGGCTATCTATGAGGATAGCAATATTATGTTTGTACGTTGTATCACGCCCTAGTTGCATGCAGGCCTCTCGGACAGCCAGTAGTTCCACCTGGAAAACGCTGGCAGAATCCGGCAGGCGAAGGGATATTGATATTTTTAGTGATTCCGAGTAGACACCGGTCCCGACACAGTTCATCTTAGAACCGTTGGTGTATGTCAAGAAATACACGATACGAAAGTTAAGCAACGACTGAGCATAAGTATTTATTGATGTTGGTATTGTTAGTTACTAATACATTGCACTTATTGTTAGTTACTAATACATTATACGTATAATAATATATAATAATATATAAGTACCAACTGGGGTAGTCAACCTATCTGACATCCTGTTTTCTTTCGAATGAATGATCGATGTTGCTGTTTACTATTACTCTTAGATTCAAAGTTAATGATGGCGTTTAATTCAGGAAAGATAATTGTACTTCTTTGGCAATTAAAGAACAATTCAAAAGATGGCTTACATACTTACTTCAGTTTAATAATTTTAAAAAGGATTAAGCAATTAAGTTACAATTCGTGATACGGAATATGTTTTCCGATTTGATAATCTTAAGGATTTGATATGGCAACTCGGAAGAATTAATCAATTAAAATACAATTCATGGAAAGGGGTTTTTTTTTTTTTTTTTGTGTCTATGATGCGTACCGTTGGGGTTGTTTCAATACGCGGCCGTATCTTGATGTCTTCGCTGTTGAGTGTGTTATGTCCGGTGCTTTTTTACCTGTCGGAGGTTCTATTTCGGTTGTCGTATCCAGTGTTGTTTTGATCGCTTCGTTTGTGCTGTTGGTGTTTGAGCCTGAAGTGAAATCCGCATTGATTGGTTGAGTATTAGACGCTACTGATTTTGGGGTTCTAATAATTGCTTTTGTGGGTTGGATGTGAATGGTGTTACGTCGGAGAAGTTTACCGTCATCTGTCCTAATCGCGAGTGACCTTGGTGGGGTTTTGGGTACTTCTTCGACTGTTCCAGTTATCCAGTCTCTATGGTTCCTTTGTATGCGAACTCTCTCTCCGTGTTGAAATGATTTTGACTGGGTTGTGTTTTTGTCATAGCTAGTTTTGTACTTTTCTCGAATTTTGGTAATATTTGTGTGTACGTCCGGGATGACTTTTGGTTTGAGGGTGTCACTGGATGTTGGTAATGTTGTTCTTGTCACTCTGCTCATAAGGCGCTGGTTTGGTGACTGGAGACTTTCATTCCGGGGTGTATTTCGGTAGTTGAGTAGCGCTAAGTAGGGGTCCGCTTTGTCTCTGTAACATTTTTTTAGGATTGCTTTTGCTGTTTGAACATAACGCTCCGCTAATCCGTTGGATCTCGGATAACGGGGGCTCGACTTTTGATGCTGGATGTCCCATAGCTTAGTGAAAGCGGCAAACTCATGTGAAGCGAATTGGGGTCCGTTGTCTGATTCCAATACGGATGGGATGCCGTGTGTTGCGAACCAGACTTTAAGTGTCCTGATGACTTCTGCTGATGTTGATTGTTTGAGTTCTGTATAGTCAAAGAAGCCGGAGTAACTATCTGCAATAAGTAAATATTCATTATTGTGGAAGTGAAATATATCTATTGCTACTATTTCCCATGGTAAGGTGGGGATGGATTTGATGATAAGTGGTTCTTTGGGTTTTGCTGGCTGGTATGATTGGCAAATGCTGCACTTTTCTACTAACTGTTGTATATCGTGGTGCATGCCTATCCAAAATACTGTTGCACGCGCCCGGTGCAAGCATTTTTGGACTCCGAAGTGTCCTTCGTGGATTTTGTTCATGATTTCCGTTCGTAAGGGTTTGGGGATAACTATTTTTGAGGCTTTGTAAATGATGCCATCCTTGGTGGTTAATTCGTCGCGGAAATTCCAATAACATCGTATCGTTGGCGGTAAGTCAGAGATTTTTTCTGGCCAGCCGTCTAAAATGAAATTTTTTACCTGTCGGAGGTCTGGATCGAGTGATGTTTTTCGTTCTAATTTTGTTGTTGCGTTTTCGTTTAGTTCTGTAATTGTATGAATTTCTAAGTCATCGTCTGGCGAGTCATATCTTTCATTTTCGCAATTTCTGCTGAGAGTATCGGCCAATTTGATCTCAGTTCCTTTCCTATAGATGACGTTTGGCGAGTACGGGATAACGTGAAGCATAATTTTTTGTAACCGCTGAACAGAGGGACTTTTTAAAAATTGTTTCCAGTGGTTTATGGTCGGTCTCAATGATGAGTTTTTTTCCGTAAACGTATTCATGGAATTTCTCGCAAGCAAACTGTATAGCGGTGGCCTCCTTCTCTATTTGGGCGTAATTTTGTTGAGTGCTCGTCAGCGCTCGAGAAACATATGCTATAGGCTGATCGTTTTGGAGGAGCGCAGCACCCAAGCTATGTTTGCTTGCGTCCACTTGCAGTTTTACGTCTAGTTTCGGGTCGTAGTATCGTAGTAATGGCGTAGAGGAAAACGCTTTTTTCAGAGCTTCAAACGACTGTTGTTGATGTTGAGACCAATGCCAGGGTGTGTCTTTTTTTAGTAGTAATCGCAATGGATGTGTGATTTCTGACAGATTTGTAATAAATTTAGAGAGGTAGGTTGCCATTCCCAATATTCTTTGTAGTCCTACTCTATTACTAGGTGTTTGTAATTTGTTAATCGCGATTGTTTTTTCAGGGTCGGCGCGCACTCCTTCTGAGGTTAAAATGTGCCCTAGGTATTTTATTGTTGTGGCGTTAAATATGCACTTATCTCTGTTAAGTTTAAGCCCAGCGTGTGTCAGTACCTGAAGAACTTTATCTGTATATTTTTTGAGTTCCTCTTTTGTCTTCGCGTGAATGAGGATGTCGTCTATGGCGACCTCGGTGTTTTTGCATTGGCTGAGGATTTTTTGCATCAGACTTTGGTAAACCTCAGGCGCGCAGGCAAGTCCAAAGGGTATCCGTGTGAAAGAAAAGAGTCCCCAGGGCGTTGCCATTGTGAGGTACTTTTGTGTTCGTTCTGACACTTCTATTTGCCAGAAACCTCTCGTGCAGTCTAATGTAGTAAAGAAATGAGAATTTTTAATATTTGATGTTATCTCTTCTATTGTTTTTAAGGGATGATAACACCTACGCAGGTTTTTATTGACGTCTGTAGGGTCGATACATACCCGTATTTTGTTTTTCTTCCTTACCACTACCATTGGTGACACAGCTGGTGGAAATCCTTCAGTTTCGATCAGTACGCCGAGTTTGATCATGTGTTCGATTTCTTTCTTTACGTCGCTTCGTATTGCGTGCGGTATTTTCCTTGGTGCGTAGTACTGGAATTTGGCATTTTCGATTAGATCGATATCATAGACAAAGTCTTTTATTTTTCCTAGACCTTCGAATATTTCTTGGTTAAGGTTAAGTTCTTGGACACGCATCACTAAGGAACATTTTTCACTGTCGTCTTTCCCCAGTATCGGTTCACAATCCGCGAATCGTTGCACTAACAAAAATTTAATTTTGCGAGGGATGTTTCGAACGACGCAGTCCAAGTTTACCTCGCCACGCACTTCGATTTTGCTACCGCCATACGCAATCAGGTTATGTTTGACAGGTATGATTTTGCACTGCTTTTCTATTCCTAGTTTTTTAAGGAGACCTGCTGGGAGCACGTTGCATTGCGCGGCGGTGTCGAGTTTAAAATTTATTCTTTTTCCGTTTATCTCTATCTCCTCGTACCAATTATTATTGTTGTCTTTATTAGTTTCCGACTGTTTAATTGATAGCACAAACAAGCCACTCGAACTGTCACTCGCGCTGTCGCTTTCGTTTGGAGGTTGAGCGGTTTCTTGTAGTCTATGTACCCTTTTCTTTTTTTCTGTCCTTTGTCTTTGTTGAAAGCAACACTTCGCAAAGTGACCATACTTGTTACAGTTTTGGCATTTTTGCTTGTAAGCTGGGCATTTATATTTTTCGTGTTCTGTACCACACCGCTTACATTTGTATGTGGTTTCATGTCTGTTATTTTTCATTGCCTTTTTGTGATAGTGTGGGGCATAGTTTTTTATGTAGTTCGCGCAATTGCTTTGTTGCTATTTCGCTTGCTTTGCATAATTTGATTGCATGTTCGAGCTTGATATCATCTTCTGCCAATAGTTTTTCTCTCACACTATCACTTTTTATTCCTGTTACTATTTTATCCCGTAGCAAGGAGTCCTCTAGATTTTCGAAACAACACTTTTTCGCTTGATTTTTTATTTTTGTAAAAAATTCTTCGAAACTCTCAACTTCGTTTTGTGTTAACGTGTTAAACGTGTATCTTTCGAATGTTAGGCTTACCTTGGGCGAGAAATACTCATCGAATTAGTTTTGGATTGTTGTAACGTTTCTTTGTTCGGCTGCGGTTAGGGAGAACGAATTATAAATGTTCGCTGCATCGGCGCCGATACAAGACATGAAAGTTGCCACTTGTATGTCCTGTGGTTTCATGTTTAGCTGAGCTGCTATCTCGAACCATTTATATAGCTGGATCCATTTTTTCCAGGCCGAAGCTATATTACCACCAGTAATCTGGAATGGTTTTGGTGGTTTCACGAAATTGGCTGTATTTGCGCTCGTCGTACTACTTTCGTTGTCGGGCATTTTTGCGATTTTAAAAGTACTTCTTTTATTTTTTTTTTTTTAGTGGAATCCCACTTCTGACACCATGTCAAGAAGTACACGATACGAAAGTTAAGCAACGACTGAGCATAAGTATTTATTGATGTTGGTATTGTTAGTTACTAATACATTGCACTTATTGTTAGTTACTAATACATTATACGTATAATAATATATAATAATATATAAGTACCAACTGGGGTAGTCAACCTATCTGACAGTGTATATGACCGTGTCGAACTCTTTCACTACTTCGTCCCTCTTCCAACAAGCTCTGGAATGGAAGCTTACTTGGAAGACTTTTTTGAAGTTTAGTTTTGGGTGATGTAGTCGGTTGGAAACGTGACCATGCCTTCTGGTAGCGAGTCCAGAATGCTGCTGTGGCCGTATGGCCTTGCAGTCCAGCACCCCGATTCCCTGAGTCTTACCGCACTGCACAGTGCGATATCTTTTGTGTGTAGGTCGAGAGGCAAAAGGTGCAAGAGCACAGTGAGGGCGTCCGTTGGGGCCGACCTCAGAGCACCCGTGGTGCCTACACTGGCTGTTCTTTGCAATCTTTTCAGTTTTATGAGGTTGTAACCTTTACTCAACGCGGGCCACCATACAAGTGATCCATATGTGAGGATTGACGTACTACTGCTGTGTACATCCACAAGGTCATCTTTGGTTGAAGTCCCCACTTCTTTCCAAAGGTTCTGCTACAGGAATGCAATACACGCCTTCCTCACTCTGTGTTCAATGTTATGTTTCCAATTAAGTTTTGGATCGAGCGCGATACCAAGATACTTAGCGCTGGAGGATAGTGTAAGTGGTTGACCGTTTAGGCGGGGTAGGGTAAAGTGGGGTATTTTGGTTTCGATGGTGGGGAATTGCCTCAATTATTGATTGAATTTAAATTCATTGGTATTTTTGAAACTTTTGGTTTAGCTTTTAAATCTTTTACTAATTTGTTTCACCATCTTTGGTCTATTGCCGCATCGTTAACTCTGATAACTTTGAGTATGACCTTTGTATATACATTCCTATAGTAGCGTCAAGAAATAGAATAATAATGTTGTACCAGTATCCCGAAGAAGCTTTGGCGCTTCAATCGATCAATAATGAAAACTGGTTTGTGTCCTTAATTAATTTAGATGGAGATTTAAGTTTTTATTAAAGTTTTCGTCAAAACGAAAGCTTTATAAAAACCAAAGTAATTGATGTGACGAACAAAACAAAAGTAAAATTTCTCGGACCAGCGCCGTTATATTTGAAGATTTTCATAAGTGTGTAGTTTGTCGTTTGTTTATTGAATTTTTTTTTACTTCTCATGATGGTGATATGATGTGAGAGGGTGAGAGGGGTGCGGTATATGGTTTATGAATTATTTGTTGTTTTCAATGGAAGTTTGGGGTAGATTATGGCATATTGCAAGGAGGCCGTAGCATTCATCAAAGAAAAGGGGTATAGTATTCATTCATAATCGGCATCACAAATCATATTATGTACATATTGCGATTGCATTTTGTTACACAATTAAATCTCCGAATATAAGCAGAATTTTTTCATTTGGTTTTTCACAAACAACTGGTTTGGGACTTTAATCGACACAGAGATTGCATAACTTACATGTTTTGGATATCTACTGAATACGGATTTTTGCATAAAGGCTGGGAAAATATTTAAGAAGGTATGCAATCATTTCGAAATGTTAAAGCGAATTCTATTGAAGAATGCTCTAAGTTGTTTGCGTTGATGGGTGTGTGTGGAGTAGGTAGGGAACCGGCACTAGCGGTTGGCAACTTCAACTCCAAAAATTATTAATAATTACTGTAGTTTATATTCTTTTTTATAATATACACGGTTAAAATATCCCACCTTCAGAATATCCTTTTTTGTGAGTCGAAGAGGTGTCCACAGAGTTTTAATTTTTGTGAGTCTATCCCAGGAAAATATCATCCCGCAAAACACCGGACTTTTGTTTGTTGGCGGAGATTTGAATGGTACTGTCGGTTAGTCAAACGAAGACTATGAGAACTGCCATGGAGGAGTGGGATACGGCACCAGGAACTCTCCGGGTAAATATATCCTGAGCATGTGCAAATCATAAGGTCTTATCGTTCTCAAACAAAGCCGTCACCTGGTCACTTACAGCAGTGGCGGAAACGAATCCCAGATTGATTGCCATATGGAAGCACGTTTCATGAAGCCTCGGGTTAAAGATTGCAAAGTGATCCTGGAAGACGCAATCGCCCAACAAAACTGCCTCCTCCTGACAGAAAAGTGTTTGTGAGAATCAAATGGTACAACCTGGACAAAAAAAGTCAAGCATTTATTGCAAATATGCAAAATTATCTCCATCGCATCATCAACAAAGTTGTCAATACGGCAAACAAACATGGTGGTGGGCAGATGAAACTAAAGCAGTGATTAGTGGCAAAAAAGTGTCAGAAGGCTGTCCACGAACTCCAACAAAGCAGCTTGAACAGAAAAACAACTATTTTCAAAATTTGTCGCTGAGAGAAGGGCCCAGGAAATCCGTTCGTGAAAGTTCATCAACAATGCTCAAGGGCTGCTTCTTGGGGATGACGAAAAACTACTAATTAACCAATTTCATCGGATATATTTTCCGATAGCCGTTTCTAACACTGAAGAAGTACACGACATTACTGTTGAAGAAGTTAGGAAGGCGGTCAAAGACTTCAAAAATCGAAAATTAGTTGGGCCAGACAAGAAACCGTCTGAGTTTTGGAAAAAGATGGCAGACATCGGGTCCCAAATGGCTCCAAACTAATAAGAGGCGATCAAATGCCTAAAAAGTGGAGGGAAAGTTTTCTACTTCTATTGTAAGCGAGACAGATAAAACGGCTATCTGAAAACCGCTGGGCTCACCTGGATGTTTAAATTGCATAGATGTGATTTCCCCCCTTAGTACCTATATTTTTACGACAAACGCTGTTTGGACGGCGCTGTAGTGATTTTCTAAGCTGGTCCCTGCATGGGCAGATGTACTCCCCCGCCTATTTCTGGCATTTCTATTCTGTCAGAAGGAACTCCCATTTCTTGTTCTTCATTCAACGTGCTATTAGGCTTCGAGCTATTTCATCTTCAAATTCTTTAGGAATGGCAGACGTTCGTCCAGCTCCAATTGTCTTAAGAAGAAAATAAATTAATAATAAAATTTGATTAAAATAAATATTGATCGTAACTATAGGTTGAAACCTATTAACTATTAAGCCATAAGTGGTGGTGCAGCATGGCGCAATACTGACACAAAGTAACATGCCATTTATTTATAAATTAGATTGAATATTTCTGAATCAATTACAAATGAAATGATAGAAATCGGAACATTTTTCGACAAGATATAGCCAAAATATGTAGTAACAGTCTAAAAAGCGATAAACTCATAATTTGTTATTTGAGGAAAAAGACTGAAATTTGATTTTATTAAATTTGTCAGTTCAAAACTTTTCGTCCCTTCCATCATCCCCCTCTCATCATACATGCTACTTGCCGAGGCGACGATGCAATGTTATCTAACTCCCGCAGCACTTTGGGCGCCTTAAGACAATATATTTAACATCTCAGCTTTCTAGCTCACAAATTTGTTCTTTTAAAATTGTGGGCGTGTCAGTGGACGGATTTTAAAAATTCTTAAAATTTATTATTTCGGGCCCCTAGAGATAACATTGTTTAAATTTCGGAGTTCTAGCTCCAGCGTAAAGGCATTAATTTTTGCCGACGGGTGGATGGACGGACGGACGGACATAGTAGATACACATTACAATCGATGCTGACCACGAATATATTGTAAAAAAACTGCAAAACGACAGGTGACCTGCCTTAATATTAATGTAGGTCATCAATTCGCTAATAGATAAATACACCTATCCAACAACTATTTCCTTGAATAACGGCTGATACAACACAAATTGAATATTTCCGAATCAAATACTGAAGAAATGATATAAATCGGTACATTTTTGGACAAGATACAGCGAAAATAGCTAAAGTCTAAAAACCCATAAATTCATAATTCAAATACCTACCGAAATCAGCTTTTATTCAATTTTTCTTTTCAAACGACTCGCCTCTTGCATCATACATTCTACTCGCAGACGACAAAGCCAGATTTCTAATTCTTCCATGATCTCCCTCTATCTATCCTATATACTATTTGCCGAAGCGACGCAACAACTCAAATCTTCAAAAACTATTTGGCTTTTACAAAGAAAAATAAATACTTACATAATATCAGAATGATTCGATAAGGAGAGACAAAGCAGTTTATTTCTTCGTTTCTTTCTTCTTTCTTTCTCTTTTCTCTTCGACGAATGACGAACTATATATTGAATGAATGAACGAACAAAAATCTCAACGAATGTTTTTTTATTAGGAATAAAATTATCAAAGGCACAAAAGCTCTCAGCCAACTAATTCTCGATTTGGTATGAGTAGCGACACCTATTAGGATACTGGTACTACTGGATTGGCGCTACTATATGAATGTATATACAAAGGTATGACGTGTACGCGTTTACTCATCGAATGGAATGATATCCGTTCAAAAAATTTCGTACGCATGCAAACATCACTGGTATTCTAATTTATTTGTTGCGCAAGACAACTGTTAGTGTAGGTGCTATCTGCGTTCATAACAAATTTGTCTGGTGTTGCAGAAGCCTCATGATAAATCATAAATTTAAATGTACGTACTCGGCAATATTTTTCTTAAATGTCTTTAATCAATAATTCGGAACTTAGAAGAAGCATTCTACCTAATAAAAGTCTTTAAGACATTCCAATTGATACGTGCAAACTCATGTTTAAGAGGAATCCCATTGAAAGAACTAACCTTAGGCGGCCAAGTGGTAATACTTGTTTGTTTCTTTTGTTTTTGGTCAGCCTATAGTAGGATAATTCAGTAGTGATTAGGTAGTTATAGGTTAGGCAAAAGGCATGTTAATTGCGGCCAATGTGTTTTCGGCTGACAAAGATGGCGACGGATTCTATGGGACGGTTCTATCCGTTAAGTTGTTTGACGCTAACGGATGCGTCGAAACAACGGACGCTAAGGGTTCTCTCAGAATAAAGGAATTCACCCTGGTGGCCTTCCTTGACATAGAGGGAGCTTTCAACAACGTTGAAACAAATTCGATTATCAATGCCCTTCGAAGGGTCAACATCCGGGAATCAGTCTGCTCTTTTGTGGAACAGATACTCAGAAAAAGAGTAATAAATGCTTCACTTGGGAGTAGTTCTATCAAGAGACAAGCACAGCGGGGAACCCCCCAAAGAGGAGTTCTCTCCCCCTTACTCTGGAACCTCGTTCTCGATGAAATCCTTGCGGAAATAGAGAACACGGGTTGCAGGGTTGTAGCATACGCGGACGATGTTGCTATCTCCATATCAGGCATGTACCTACAGACACTTGCAGATGTTCTTCAATCTAATCTAAGTAAGCTAGTAAATTGGACAAAAGCCTGCGATCTCAATGTCAATCCGACGAAGACTAAGTTGGTCCTTTTTACTAGGAAAAACGAAATTCCGTACTTCTCGCTTCCCACGTTAAGAGGATCCACTCTTAAACTCCCCGACAGTGCTAGTTATCGATGACTTAAGTTGGACCGGAAGCTAAACTGGAAAGAAAACGTCAACGAACGTTCCAAAAAAGCCATGGTTGCCCTATACACATGCAAGAGTTTAGTAGGCTCATCATGGGCCTACAACCGCACATAATGCATTTGCTGTACACGTCGGTAATAAAACCGATTCGCTTATATGGTGTAATGGTCTGGGTGACCGCCCTGGAGAAGAAAACCATTCTCTTAAAAATGGAAAAGCTCAACGAGCGCCATGTCTCAGTATCACGGGGGCACTGAGAACCTCCAACAGCGGCACTTCAAACCATGCTACACCACTTTCCCATAGACATCATAGGTAAACAAATGACTGCCAACTCAGCACTACGACTGAGAGACTCCTACCAATGGAGAGAACAGGACACTGGCCATGCCAACATACTTAAGATGCACAGCTATCTTCCGCAATCTACAGATCGACTGCCACTGAAATGAACTTCACTTTAGGCTTCAAACACTTAATACCGGACAGAACAGAGTGGACGCAACGCGATGTCCTCAAAAATGACTCGCTGTCAATATTTACGGATGGGTCCAAGAAGAACCAGGAAGTAGTCGGTGCCGGAGTCTTCTCAGAAGACCTGGACATCCACCTTTCCTTCAATCTACCAAACTATGGCAGTGTCTTCCAGGCTGAAGTCAAAGCAATTCGACAAGCTGCCGACTGGTTGTCGGTAAATACCATACCACAAAGTGATATCGTCATATATATCGGCAGCCAGGCAGCTATCAAAGCCATTATATTCAGCACAACAAGATCCAAGGCAGTGAAGGCCTGCCGCGTATCTCTTAACGAGATAGCTACACAGTATAACACTACCCTTTGCTGGGTACGAGGACATAGTGATGTCCAAAGGAATTGTGAGGCTGATGAATTGGCTAAATAAGGCTCCTCTGGTACAAATAGCATAACTATAGACAACATTGATGTACCAATGTCGTCTGCTAACCTCCGATGGAACCAACTTACCCATTGTAGCGCCGCTAGACAACTATGGCCAAAGCTGGACCAAAAAAGGTCAAACAGACTTCTAAGACATAAAAGAGGAACCCTCTCTACCCTTACAAACATAATCATCGGACACTGTGCAATGGGAAGACATGCTCAGAGACTGGGCATTCCCTATAACGACTTCTGTAGAAGTTGCAGAGATGAGGAAGAAGAGGAGGCAGTCCTACACATCCTATGCACGTGTCCCGCACTGGCCAACATTAGGATGGCTACTTTAGATAAATACTTCTTCCAGGATCTAGATGATCTTAACAATGCCTGCACGGCTGATATTATCAACTTCATAAAGAAACGTAGATGGTTCTCGGTTCGAGCAGCGTGACCCACCTGCCCCTTCCCAAATGGCATCACAATGGACCTCTAGTCTAAGTGTACCTCATCGACTGCCTTTCTAACCAACCAACCATGGGAAGGGCCGTTCACTCAATAAGGCATGAATACGAAACTCTTAAAAAAGTTTGTTTAGACGAAACTCAAATGAGAACAACATCAAGATTGACTCTATGCTTTTTTTGAGTTCCTAAATTCAAAGCGTAGATCGTTCGGCTTACCGTGCATTATCTAAATTAACCGTGTTGTAATGAAAAGAGTATTTCCCATATGTGTTCGTTTTGTTTTCAGTCCAATTATTAAGGCTACTCGATGTGATACTTACTATCACGAATATGGGTAGCCTATCCGTGACAATTAATCAAGTATCGCTCTCCAGATTTCTTTTTTAAAATCCACTTTTAAGTTGGCTCCGGACAACGTATGTCCTACGTTACTTCGAGAGTTTTTTTTAACTTGTCACTTTCTACAGGTGATTTTTTGGAAGATTGGAAATTATCGCTTGTAAATCCAATACACAAATCAGCCTCTAAAAAAGAGGTTATTAATTACAGACCCATTTCAAAACTGAAATTAATACCAAAAGTTTTTAAAGCCATTGAGAAAAACTGTAAATATGATGAAGTGAGAACGGGCATGGTTTTGTTAGTGGCAGATCGACGTTAACCAATCTTACGTTATTTGCAGACTTTTGCATTAAATGTATTTATTTTGCAAAAGGCATTCAGCGTGAGTAAGTGGAATGACTTAGGTTTTTATTGAAATATTTTTCTCTGGCTTAAAAACTACTTGACTTGAAAGCAGAATGTCAAAATTGGGACAGTGCTAACTAAGGAAATCCTTAACCACTCGGGTGTCCCACAAAGCAGTCATTTGGGACCTCTCCTGTTCAGACTGTTTGATTTAATGATCTTTCGTTGACAATTCGATATTCTAATTGTTTGCTTTCTGCAGGCGACCTAAAATTTTTCAGGTCTATTAAATCCAAAATTAATTGTCAGGAACTGCAATTGGACGTCAATAAGTCTCATCATGGTGTTTTTTAAAAGATGGGATGCACGATTCGCAAACCCGAATAATCGATGACAGGAATGTGCCTACGTACTAATCCACACCCAGCAGACTTCAACCACTCTCCCCGCGGGACTGCCGTTAGGTATTACTTCGCGGGGCTGGTTAGCAATTCATGCTATGCGTCTTATCTTGTGTCAGTTGCTTCTGACGCTTGTGCTGCTTCTGATGCTCTCCTTAGCTTTTCTACTCTCCGCAGTTCATTTTGGATAGTTGTTACCAGATTACAAACATCTCGACCGTTAGAATGTCTATGGGCATCATTCCAGCTATGACGAAGGCCGCTTAGTCCGAGATGGTTCGAAAACCGCAGATTGTCCTTAGCGCGCTAAGCCTTTATGCGGATTATAGTTTCCTTCTTGTTTCTTTCGTCTCTAGTGCCCACGCCCAAACCGGGGCGGCGTAAAGGAGGACCGAGCTGACTACTCTTGATAAAACGGCCCTCCTAGCGTACCCAGGTCCACCGATGTTAGGTAGTATGCGTGAGAGAGCTCCCTGTATTTGCGATGCTTTCGTTGTAATATATGTACTCCACGTGCATCTTGAACTGCGGTCTGTTGTGTAGCATGACTCCAAGATATTTGACTGCTCCTTTGAATCTGATGATCTGGTTCCTCACCTGGAAATTGGCGAATTCAATGGTTTTTCGACTCGTTATAAGGACAGCTTCTGTTTTATGTGTCGGCTAGTTCTAGTCCGGCAGATACGAGCCAGTGTTTTATCCTGGAAATTGCTTCATTTGTAGCTGATTCCACTTCATGGATCTGTTTAGCTACTGTCACGATGACAATGTCGTGGGCAAATCCAATTATCGATACTCCGCGAGGTAGCATTAATCGTAGGACTTCGTCATACATGATTTTACAGCCCTTCAGCTTCGTCATAACCATCCTGTGTGCTGTTCCCCAGGGATTTATATCAGCTTGGTCGCATATACGCTTAAAGCATTTTACCTTACTTTCCTTGATAGCCCTTTTTAGTTCGTGTCTCATTATTCTAAAGTTATTCAGGAGTCATGGTGTGATGAGAACTGTTTGTGTTTAAATGTAGCTAAATCTAAAATTATTACCGCTTGAGTTGGTGAACAGCCAAAGTGACCTCGGTGTTATCTTCATCACTCAGACACTTGATTTCAAAATCCAACAAATTACTTGGACTCCTAACGCGTAACGCTAATCGTTTAGAATCTGTACAAAAAAATACAAGATTTGCGCTCAGAAAACTCAATTTGGTACAGGATATTTTGCCACCGTATGCCCACAGATGCCTTCTGATAAATCGAAAGTCCCTTGAAGTAAGAAGGAAGTATTAGGTCTGTTAGCGAACTAATATGAAAACGTAAATTTATATAAACTTTCGTGCAAAACTACACAAACACGTTCGCGTACTGAGAAAATGGTAAAAAGATGAACGAAAGAAAAATGTACTTTCGTTAATTTTTCTTCGCACAGAATTTCAGCTGGTAAACAAATTAAAACTGTCAAATTATGAAAAAACACAGCGGTTGCCTCTTTTCAAGCGAAGCTTAGACGTTTTTCATCTTTTTACACAAAAGCGTTCGCGTACTTTTCTTTGAAATAAGAGGATTCTCTCTTGATTTTGAAGATTTGACAGTTTTAATTTCTCTACACATAAAGTACGCGAACGGACCTATTATCTAATATTGCTCGTTAGGGATGCTTTCTGTAATCGCATTGATTGCCCTAAACTGCTCTCTCTTGTCTTTCTATATGCTCCCTCAAGGTCGTTAAGGATGAGACAAACACTCGTTTTTGTTCCACATTCGTATCCGATCCTATTTCCAGATCCAGTTCTGAGTTAAATTCTCTTTTCTCAAAACATTGACTTTTTTCTTAGTAGGGATGTTGTCAATGTACTTGTATTAAGTCCGGTTTAACATTAACGCATATTTTTTCTTGTAAACATTTAAATTAATTTAAATAAAAACCTTCTGTTATTATTTATATATGTATTCATGAAATTATAGAAATATTTCAATTATTTTTATAAGGCTTAATCTATTAGAGATACACTGCCCGACAACCGATTAGCGCCCCCAATGCTTCTTGCCTTTGGGGCTTAATATCAGCCAATCGAATAAAACGTTTGAAATGAATTGTTTGCCAATGAAAGTTTATAACATTATACACGAAAAGAAATGAAAGTTACAATAGTAACTCAACTAATAACATTTTAACAGAATTTTAAAGAATTTAATATGAAAAATACACTTTTTTCCCGGACATTTGATTAGAACCCCCACTTGAAAATACCGAATAACGTAAGAAAATCAAAAAGTTTGTTTTTTCCATACATTTATAACTTATTTATAAAATAATTAATAATGTGTTGTGCCACCACGGTTAACTATGACCTCGTACATCCTGTTGGGTAAGGAGTCCTATGATTTCTTTATGTAATCAAGTGAAATAGTCTCCCAGGCACTTTTTATTCCTTTAATAAGTTCCCATTCAGTTAAATATTGCCTTCCAGACTCGTATACTTTCCATGTTAATCACAACCAAAGATTTTCTATAATGTTAAGTTCGGGCGAGTATGGCGGCCAGGTCAGTAAGGGCACTCTTTGTAGCGCAACCCAAGACTTTACGAGCTTAGAGGTGTTGAAAGGGGCGTTATCCTGCTGGAACTTCCATTCCAAGGGCCCAAAAATATCCTTAACTGCAGGAAAAGCCGTTTTTAATACAGAATTGAATGCTGTGGCATTCATACGACGAGTAAAAAATTGCAATTCAATAGTTCCATAGTACGTTATAGATCCCCATATCATGACACGACCAGCACGGCTGTGCAGTCGATCTAATGTATGCTCTTAATTTCGAAGATCATGAAAGTAGTAAGCATAGCCATCGGGCCACTCCAAAGTAAATTTCGTTTCGTCTGAAAAGACTACAAGCCGCCACTAATTCGTCCAGGTCATATGCGTTCCGCAGAAATCGAGGCGTTGCGCCTTTCAAAGTTGGTTAAGAGGTGGATTTTTTTAATTTTTAGACGTTTTAAATGTTCAGCATTAGAAATAATTCTTTACACACATGCTTTTACACCGGTTTTTTCTTTAATTTTGGTCGCAGAGTCGTGCGAATTAAAATAATTCGCTTGTCAGCTGCTGCAATCACATAAGATGGCCGGCCCTTCATATTCTTTCCATAGTTATGCTCATTGCATAACTCCACTCTACGTTATTGGATTGATGTAGACATACCGAAATGTCTCCTGTCAAGTTTCTCTTATTTCTCCAATCATAGATTTAGCTTACTCTGACAATCGGAAAATCGCTCTATCTTACTTTCTTTTTTCTTTTTTACTTTTACTAATGCTAGTTGTTTTTCAGGTGCAACGCAAAATCGGCCTAAAAGCAATCAACCTCGGCGCAAATGCAGTCATCGGCTACACACAATGCTTCGATTTGGAAGGTGATGTGGGTGTGGTAGCACGAGGTATTGGCACCGCAGTCACTCTTATCAAAATCCAAGAACCTAGCGCACAGACCATCATCGACAACACTTTAATCGAAGAGTAAGTGGATTCAATTTCGTTTTCCTCCTTTTAAAATTTCAAGCTTGACTATATACAAGTACTCGTATGTATTACCTACGCAATGGTCAAAAGCATGCGTGGTAATCATTTGATTTTTACATTTTTAACCTGTGAATTTACTTTTATAGCGATAAACAAGTAACCTCTTCTTGTTCTTCTTCCGTTTTCTTTTTCTTTCCTTTTAATGCGCGCGTTCTTACGTTTTTGTTTTGTTTGTACTTCTTCTTCATCTTTTTCTTGTGTAACTTTTTCTCTTCGTCTTCGTGTGTACAATGTGACTTATATACAAATAAAATCATTGTGAATTGTGCGTGCGCTTAATAACCCTTAATTTGCTTAAATGAAATATTAAAATGCGCGCAGACGCACACTTAAGTACCTTGAATTCCTAACGGGTCCAGAAACACATAATGATTACTTCACTAAAGTGGAAGGCGATGAGTCCATATTCGGCAATCGCAAGAAGTATCCTATTAAGAGTGTGTCCGATGAAGAGAGCCTCACGGACACGTCAAATATGAAGTCCCTATTAAGGCAGGAGGAACAACGTGGCGAGAAGCCCAAGGGAAAGTTCACGCATCACGTCAAGCGCTTTAAAAATCAATCACGTATAATGATCCACAAGAAGTGTGGAGCGTTGAAGAAGCGTCTAAGTGAACCCGAAAAATCTGACGATACAAAATCGCTAAGCAGCTCGTACTCCACACTTTCGGTTATCGAACCAATTCGAAGTTCTCTGTTGGATTTGCGAAATGTTTTTGGGCGACAGAAATCTCCCACTATGCATATAATGCGAAGTATTAGTGATTCCAGTGGAATGGCAGTGACTCCTGTGAAGAAGCCGCCTCAGAATGTGCACGACTCGATAAGATCGTCGCCGCGCATAATCACAAGGCCAGATGTTAAATTGAGCAATGAATCTCTCTCATCTGAAGGATCACTGCCGGAGGTTTTAAAAAATTGTCAAAAGGACGTAGACACCATCACAATTATAACGGAAGAGAGTGCCGACGCGTCCTCAATCACCGATTTGACGCACTTGCGGGAGGAAAAGGAAATAAAACCGATCGTGGGAGATGAACTCTTGAAGCGGATTCTAAAAAGTCTCACAATGAATGAAATCAACAATGACGTAGACGATTTGAATGAGTCGTCTATTTCTTCTTCATCAACGGAGAATGACGGCGATGAGGATGATGACGGGGAGGAATCCGATGATGAAGCCGATGCAGTTAATTGGATGCAGCCGGGAACAACTGTGGATGACTTTGAATGTGTAATGGACGAAAGACGCGTATCGCTGCTGCACGATTTAAAAGACAATATCGCCATTAGGTATCAACAGTTACAGGTTAGAAGGCACACCACAGCGTTAGTTTAATTGCATTTGTAATAATTGAGTAGTTTTGTTGTTTCACTTCTTTTTTTTAAATCGTAGGCAGAGTGGTGGCGACGAATCTGTTTTGTGTAAGAGGATCATTGCTCCTTATGTAGAACATCAACAGAGTTTAAACAGCAATGTGGGGCTTATCACCGGAAAGAGTCCTATGTATTTACATGCTGCCTCTACTTTGTGCTATGATAAGAACATTTCTAGCATGCGTCGGTTGTGTGGTGGATTAAGCTTTTATGACCTTGCGCGATGGTTGTCCTTCGACTCCTGTCTTATTGATAAGTCTTGTCTGGATCCAAGGACATAACGGAATCATGGGTTATGAGATCTGCGGTGAACTTGCTAGACGGGGCTAAGTGGAGGGCTTCTCAAAACCTGAACACGCGTTGAGTCTGCCTGGGTTCTCGGTCAGGGCTTCCATTGATGGTTTGCGTTTGTTATGAACACAAAAGTAGATGGCATGACTCCAGGATGCAGACAAACATAACAAATCCTTCCCGACGTCTGTTAAAATAGCAGGGGCATTGTTGTTGTCTCTCAGCAGATGGGTCTGCAGACAACTTACTGGCGTTCTTACGTGCGACTTAGTTTGCCAAGCATCTTTAGGTGCTATGCTTAAGCGATACAACCAAGTGCGAAGCCTGTGGAGAAAGCGACGACACTGCGGAACCCTTCCTCTATTATTACGCTGCTTTAGCTCGTAGCAGGTTTCAGGTATTTGGTGCTGACAATCTAAGCTCCTCATCATTGAAGCGCCTCCCCTTGTTCTAAGAAAGATGACGAGAAAATTTCATTAAAAGTGGTGTTTCGTCCTGGCAATATAATGAACCAGTATTCAATCTGAGCGCTCCTAAAAGGCGCTATATGCCTTGATAGTTCTTGCAGAACCAAGTATCGCTCTTGTGATTTGGAGCTGATACTCCAGTCATCCGGCATTTTCTTCTCCCCCCATACTTGTTTGATGTCTATATTTGAAGAGATCAGATAGTAAACCACCAGAGCCGACGGCCTATTTGTTCCCAAGCTTTTAATGGCTAAGCCAACCGCTTCTAACTGAGTGGTGGAACCGGCTCTTTATTAACTGAAGGTGGGTTCTCTTCATATTACTCTGCCCATTTAGCAGCTGCTGGAGATGCTGCTTAAATACATCTACTATTGCCTGCGCTTCGGTACAGCCTGCGTCCACACGTTTCAGGTGCACACTGATGTTCGTTGGCGTTCCGGGTCTGGTTGCCATTTGTGGTTATTCCTTGTTCGAGGATGGTCGTTTCTCTCTCATAACTATACTTTTTTAAGTGATCGGTCAGTTACCCTTACAGTACAACCACCGACCTGGATGGCCAGGACGCTGCTTTGAACCTAGGACAGTAGGCCGGATATTGCAGTCCCACTAACCAATTTCGGGGATGTGAGAGCTGCCATTGGTCAATAAAGAGTTAATTCAACACCACCTCTTTTTAAACAAGCGAGTTGTCCTCAGCTCCAAATGAATCAGGCTCGGCTTGAATCTTGTTGTTAATGATTCCTTGGCTACTCTCTGACTGTCTATGTAGGTCAATAATGTTTTATCGTCTATGGGGTTCCTGGATATTCACAACGTCCGCCTTAAATTGACTACAAGGGTTCCAAAGTCGCATGGCGACATTGAGTTCAGGGGAGTTTGAAAATATACCCGCAGACGTGTCGTCCGTTTTCCGTTTATATTTCCAAAGTGGATTCAGACTTTATTTTTTTAGTGAACCAGTTCCGATTTCGCTGGACTTACACTGAGTTCAGCATTGTTATCTTCTTCTCTTATTTGACGACGAGGTTATGATCTGGACGTAAGAGATCATAATCCTTCCAATTCACTGCATTCTACCGTGGGGGCGCCGGTTTGACCTCAAAAAGTATCGGCAAGGCTCCTGATCTGGAAACACTTCGTCACAGAGCCCAATCAAATGCCAGTGTTGTTGCATTTGATCCAGGGGTTTTTAGGCCTGCCTCTCTTCGGCGAATGTATATCTTGGAATGTTGATTGATATTTTCTTTTCGACGGGGTTTGAAGGATCTCTCCTTTGACCATGACAGTGCCAGCTGAGCCGTGCTAAATTTTCTTTGAGATAGGGTCTTTGACGTGAAGGCTTCCTCGGATCTTGAAACTTTTTATTCTCGCTATCATTTTTACTCCTGCTATCATGCGAAGCATATTCATTTTGGCTGCTATTAATTTCCTGCTTATTCTTATTGTACGCTGTCCAACATTACAAACCGTATGTGAGCGTTAGGCGCTTAATTGCGCTGTAGAACCTGCCTTTAAAGTGGTCTTTTTATATGCAAACATTTAACCTAGATCGCTATGGTAAGATCATCTCCATAGGCCCTAACTTTGCATCCGGCATTAACCAGGATAGGGATAATCTCCAGTAGTTTAAACTACGATCCGGATTAATGACAATGTGTTCACCGTTTGTATTAAGAAAGGATAGCATGGCATATTCCTTGTTGCATAGTCACTTCTATATAGGGCCGAGTGCAATGCTGTTTCCACTGCAAAGCTCGAACGGTATGAATTTTGAAATTTCTATGAGGAGTTGGTTTTCAGGTTTAAGCGAATACGAATCAATGTCTACAGAGTCTTTACAAGATGGAATGATTGGCATGAACTCCTTTGTAGAAAAATTTGATACTTTACCGCAATTCGGGGTTATATTGGATTAACTTTTTTCTGGGCGGTAAGTAGATTTTAGACAGCTGCTGAAAATCAACACGAATCAAGGAACCAATATTTTACGCCCTTCTGCAGCCCTTGTGGTTCAATCCATTGACTGCGGGGAGATTTTTATAGGAGGAAACATTTGACCCCCGCTGTAGCATTCATGCTAATCATCAGACTCCTTTTGATGGTGACTAGTTCGGCGGTAGAGATTCCTAATCGTTACTAATCCCATCAGGATGTTTTGGGCTTACAATTTAAGTAAAAATGGAGCTTGCAATTTTCTCAGGTAGCCCACAATCAGTGCTCACTATTCAAGCTGTTGGAGAAGATTAATTTCAGCATTCCTTTTGGACAAAGAAATTCCTCCGTCAATTCAACGCCCCACTCTGTCTATTGATACACGTAGTAAAAAGTAGCGTGTAATTCATCGTTGCTACATCGAAATAATCTTTCATTAAAGCCAAACCTATCAAACTAGAAATGCGTCGGCTATAGTCATATATGTGTTTATTGCTAAAAAAAAAATCCTCAAAATAATAATCTTAATGACTGGATTATCCTTAGGATTGCATGCATCGCAAATCGCCAGAGAAGCAAAAGCACAAGAAGCAACCTAAAGCCATCGAGCATCCGTTTGAACCAAGCAAGGACAAATCGAATTCCCCACCACAAGAAATGAATATAACTATTGAATCTGTAGATCCACTACCTACAACAGTTGCGGAAATGATTCGCCCATCAGCATCACACACTTCACTAGGTGAAACTCTGTCCAGGATAACGACAAAGGAATTTCGTGGCTTAGATACTCCAGCGCTGAGTTTAACCAATCTCAAGCCGAAGACAAATCGCAAAAATTACTTCTACTCCTCCCAGCCGGAGATCATGCACGATGATAACTCACCCCGTGTTACACCCCTTGACTCGTCCTTTGTTTCGTTAGCTGAGTTCTCCCCCGGCCAAAGAAAGCCGAGTAGGCTTCCTACTAGATCAGCAGCTAGCCCACCTAAAAATTGTGTCACATTTACTTCACCTATTTTGCAAATTTGGCCCTCCACTCCTACGCCCACAGAATCCAGTGCGTCCGAGGTGTCGCCCGGAGAGCTGTGCTCCCTTCACAACCTTTTTCCCAACCACAATCCTCCATCCCTTAGCAACCTATCTATAAACACGCTAAAAAGTTGCAATTCTGATTGGTCCTTTAGCAATAATACTATTAATCACTCACAACCCCTTGTGACTTTGAGTAACCATACTAACAATGCGTCACTGCTTGCACCATCTACTCCATTGTCCATAAAACATAATAGATCATCGACGGAGCTAGTGTCATCCTCGCTGGCTGGGGTAAGCCCTACTGCTGCTGGCGCTACTACTGCTGTTGCAACCCTAGAAAGTCGGGCGAGTCCTGTCAGTCGATCGATGGGGCATGCACGGAATGATTCTAGCACTTCGAAGATGTCACCGAGTCCCTCGAAAACCGCCGGAATCGCCACGCAAGCGGCTAACATTCCCACGGCGGGAAAGGACATTGAAATTTGTCGCCGGTCATCGGATTCCGATCTGAGTGTGACTCCAAAGGGTAAGTGATAGATTAAATTGTTTTTGTTTTTTATTTCTACCCCTTATAGTAGGTGCAATTACTTTTTTAATTTTTAAGATACATACACACACAAATGAATCCTCAGCCTCTTTTCAGAATTTAAGGTATCATTTAACAAAATCCCGATCATACTCGTAACATGGAAAACATCATGTAATTGTCATGGTTAACATTTTGTATTAATTGATAAACACAATCGAAAATGTCGTCTCTAACTCAAGCTTGTGCACATTTTTTGTTTGAAAAATTTCGAGTTTGTGTCGTAATCACTCAGAAGAACGGTCGCTCACTTAATTTCGCTCACCAATCATACATTCCAAAATAATCGTGTTTTCAGAATCTAACAAAACTAATAATTTGGTAAAATTACAAATAAAAAAAGAAAAAAAGAAAAAAAACATTAGGAAAGGCTGCAATGGGTGTGAAATGGACCATAAGGTACCCTATCCCTAAACGTTTAATTAAAGTTGGTGCACTCTTGTAATTTTTAGCATAACTTTCTAGGATTAGAAAGTAGCTTATTCCACCTACACCCAAAGGGGCAACTCCGGAATAAGAACTGGAGCCTTGAACCCAAAGTTGTTTTTACAAATCCTTATGTCCTTAGGATCCTGTAAAAATTATACAGTGAGACATCAAAAAGTTATTGAATACATATCTTCGAAGCGAAAGAGACTGTGATAGTGTCAGAGAAGATGAGGTGTATCTTCGTCCGTATCTTCATCGCCGCAGCACTTACAAACGTCGTAGTCCTTGAGATTAAGTTTTACCCTGTGGTTGTTTAGTACCTACATGTCTACACTGCTTTTGGTTGAAAACCTGGTTGAAGCGTTGAAGTGATCGTGGAAGGAATTACATACATACCTATATCAAAATAGTTTGATAATTTCTATATGATTTTTGACGTTTTCCTTTGTGTTCTTCCTTTCGTCTGTCTGTCTGAACTCTCATTTTTGTTTGCACTATGCTTTATGGCTGAAACGCATGTGCAGCAGGGATGCACGCAGTAATGCATACATCAACGCACATGAAACACAATAGGTCTGTTCGCGAACTAAAATGCAAGCGTAAGTTTATATAAACTTTCGTGCAAAACTACACAAACGCGTTCGCGTACTGAGAAAATGGTAAAAAGATAAACGAAAGAAAAATGTACTTTCACTCATTTTTCTTCACACACAATTTCGCTGGTAAAAAAATGAAAACTGTCAAATGGTTAAATCCTATGAGTTTGAAAGCAAAAAAAACATAGGGACGGGCTACAGTCCGCTTGGGCGAACTGTTGGATACCCTATTCTTATTCCTTATTGTGGGCGTTACAAAAGTCTAAGTATGGTTGAATTATTAAGAACGCTCTACATATTTTGTTATATGACATTTAAAGGATTTTATCAAAAAAAAAAAACGAAGCTTTTGTAAAAAACGAAGCTTTTGTAAAAAAAAACGCTCCCTAGCTCAAACTTTGGATTTTCAAAAAGTTTTTTTTTTTAAATTGCGGGCGTGTCAGTAGGCGGATTTCGAAAATATTTACACATGAGCATAGAGGCCCCCTAGAGAGTATATATTATAAATTTCAGCTTCCTAGCTCTAACTTTGGATTTTCAAAAAAAGTTTTTTTTTAAATTGTGGGCGTGTCAGTAGGCGGTTTTTGAAAATATTTACACATGAGCTTAAAGGGCCCCTAGAGAGTGTATATTGTAATATAGATCATATATAAAAAATTTCAGCTTTCTAGCTCAAAATTCGATTTTTTCGAAAAATTTGTTTTTTTTTTTTGAGTTTGTCTGTGGGCGGATTTCCAAAATTCGTAAACTTGATTATTTCGGGACCCTAGTGTTAACCTAAGTGTAACTCTACCATAAGTAAAATATATTGAGCAAGGAAACCCCTCTTGCTCAAAGGTATAATAGTTTAGATTAGGCTGCACAATTCAGCTCGTCAAGTGAGTCAGACGTATTGAGTTAAGTTCGCTTTCCGTATCTGAACTGAAAGGGCGCTTGGCGAGTTCGCGCAGTGTATTGTTGGATTTAAACAAACAAATATTTTCTGGGTTATATTTTCAGAAGTGGGATAAGAAATCCATTGTAATGAGTGAATAATTAAATCATATAAATTCAGTTTTCATAAAAAAAAATAATAACAAAACATTCCTGCAGCTGTTTAGCAGAGACAAGAAAATACATGAAGATGGAAAAATGTAAATATTTACGAAATATTTATTTCGGGGTAAATAGATTCTTGACATTTCAAATGCAGGTATGTTATTAATAGCAAAATGAGGATTCTCTGATTTCTCAAGACGTGTCTGTTTTCCCCTGATGAGTTCTGTTTATTTACTTTGTTAAGAACTGATTTATCATTCAATAGTGGAACTTCAGTTAACTATCAGAAGGAAAAAAAGAAATTGATACAAGAACTACCTATTGAAGGGTTGGCTCTTGACTACAATTGTTGATATCTGAGTGAATAGCTCTAACTGAGTGTGATGAGCAAACTCAGTGAAATAGACGATCTGAGTGTAATGAAGAAACTGAGTGTATTAGACAAACTGAGTGTGGATTACTGAGTGTAATAGACGAACTGAGTGAACTCGTTTTAATCTGAGTGAAAATATGTACGTGCTGAGTGACTATAACAATATTGATTGCAATGAGTAAGTGAACTGAGTGTTCCAAGTTAGATTACCTAATTGAACAGAATAAAGTTAGAGTTGAGTCAAATTACAAAAAGTAATAATAATAAAAAGTTGAGTAAACTGCACTGAGGACAGTGCATTTCAGGATAGCCGAGTTGTTAACCTAAGTGTAACTCTACCATAAGTAAAATATTATATAGGATTTATGTGACCAATTAAAATTGTAATCATGTAGTGTTGAGGACAAATTAATCCTCGTCGGCTTTGTTGGTCAAGTTGGTCTTGCAATGAAACTAGTTATTTCATTTACTTCCCGACGTTTCGACAGGGGTTGCTGTCTTCTTCAGGGGATCTTTATTGATTGAGAACATATAATAACAAAATATGTATATAATAATAAACTATATTATATGGTGAAACAAACTTACATAGATAAAAAGGTGAATTATTTTTATTTTAACATTTAGAGGAGAAACTAATTTTAGTTGAATGTACAGGATTACACAAAAAAATTAAATTAACCACTTCTTGTGAAGTTTAGTCGTGGAGTGACGGACAGAATTCAAAATTTCCTCGCCGAAACGAGAGAGCTATATACCGCCGAGATGTTTTGGATGTCTTGCTTTCTGTTCATATTATTGCGGTTGTTGATTATGTGCAGGGTTTCCAGAGTGTACCTATTTGACATGTGCCTCTCCGTTTGTAGGATTTGGACATTGTCGAAATCTGCTTGGTGTCCACTCTCAACTATATGACTGGCAAGCGCTGTCTTTCCTGCCTTCTTGCTTTTTATGTCGGATCGGTGGTTGGATATTCTTTGGGACAAAAATTGTTTAGTTGTCCCAATATAGCAAAGATCGCAAGTTGTCCCCTCACTACCTAAACAGTCGACTTTATATATGACATCAGTGCGTTTTGACTTGTCGGGTTTAGACTTAAGTTGGGTGAATAGTATAATATATTGAGCAAGGAAACCCATCTTGCTCAAAGTTATAATAGTTTAGATTAGGCTGCACAATGCAGCTCGTCAAGTGAGTCAGACGTATTGAAATAATTTCGCTTTCCGTATCTGAACTGAAAGGGCGCTTGGCGAGTTCGCGCAGTGTATTGTTGGATTTAAATAAACAAATATTTTCTGGTTTATACTAGTTTATATGGTTAAAATTTCAGCTCTCTAGGCCCAGTTTAAAGGCCTAATTTTTGACAACAGACGGACGGACGGACATGGCTAGATCGACATCACTATCGATGCTGATCATAAATATAGTAACTTAGGGGTCTACGAGCAATATTAGGGTATGTTACAAACTATGCGTCAAAATTAATATACCCTTAGAATAGGGTGTACACAGTGGTTGCTTCTTTTCAAGCCAAACTTTGACGTTTTTCATCTTTTTACACAAAAGCGTTCGCGTACTTTTCTTTGAAATGAGAGGATTCTCTCTTGATTTTGGAGATTTGACAGTTTTTATTTTTCTACACATAAAGTACGCGAGCGGACCTACTATGTGCAGTAAGAAATTGCCTTCATTCGGTATGAGTTTTGCTTGACCTGAATGTCACTGAACGACCAAACAGACTAAGATGTTAGGTATTGTCATAGAATTTCGCAGTACTAAACGTCAAGCCGAAAAAGTTGTACCAAATTGTGTTGTTTTTCTACAATCGGTGCATCAAAATTAGAAATAGAGGCAACTTGCAGCAAGAATTGACATGCAGTAAGGAATGTGCCATGACACTTGCTGCACATATCTTTCAGCCATTAGGAAGCCGAGCAGTTGACATCATGCAAGCCCATTTAAGACTTAATAGCCCAACCCAAAGAATCCGCCGATCCGTTCCGTAGACGCCAACTTCAGCGTCCGTCGTCAACTTTGACAACCGGAAGCTTACTGGCCGCAGGAAGTATATATGCCTTTAGGCTAACCTAAAATTACCGGAACACGACTGAAAGACCTTAATGTCTAAGACCTTAAGAAATGTCACTACCTTCAGTATAATTTTTGACATTTCTCACCTTACTCCCTAACTGAAATATCAAAAAAGCCTTTGAATTTGAGCCATTTCAACCAATCGGCGGTCGTCCTGCAGTTAGGCTGTGGTATACTGAAATGTCTGGCAATGCCAGTTTTCTTTCATTTTTTTTCAATATTTCGACCAATGAATGTGAATTATTCATATCAATTAAGTAATGCGTTTATTTCAATGCTTCATATATCCGATATTTATGGGCCACTTAAAGAGATAGGCTCTGAGCTCTGGAAAAAGATGGAAGACAACAGGTCCATCTCCAAACTGATGAGAGCCGATTCAATGCCTAACCAGTGGAAGGAAAGTTATCTGCTGCCTTTGTAAAAAGGAAAAACCGATATCCGAATCTGTATAGTTACCGTTCTATCAAGCTGATGTCGTACGGCTTGAAGCGTAGAGCTGGTATTAGATAGCTGGTTGTGGAAAATAATACGGTTATCTGATGATCAGATGCGGATTTGTCGCAGGTAAATCAGCCACAAATGCAATTCAAATTGTAACGATCATGATGGAAAAACGTCGTGATTCCTCAATGGGTTTGAATATTGTGTTGGTTGGCTAGGACAACGATGAGTTCCAGAAACCTCCGTATAGATGTTCATGGAAATGTATGAGAGGATGCCCCTTTGCAGTCACCTAGGACTTAGCAAAGAGTCAATCAAAGACGGTGTACACCAGGGAAGCGTCTTAAGACCCATTATATTTAATACAGTTCTGATTATCTCCTTAACGGAAAAGTGCCGGACTCCATCATAAGAGAGGATCCTCTGACCCCTTTCGAAAAGGCAATGCCAATCAACGTTCCTATACAATCGCAAGGCAGGCCTAAAAACTCATGGATCACAAAAATGCAGCAATACCAGCATTTGTTGGCCTCAGCGATGAAGTGATCCGGAATCGGAAAGGCTGCCATCACTTTTTGAGGTCAAATCGGCGAACCCCACAAGCTAACCAGTGAAGACGGTGAGTTACAATCTTTTTACTTCAGATATTAAACTCGTCCTTAAAGAAAAGGTGTAGGCCCAACTATAATCGTCGGAGTGGTGCGTAGGGCGCCGTCATTAACTAAGCAAATAAAAAGAAATTGTCTTGTGTGCTCATAATACGAGTAGCGGATTGCTTCGTTTCGTTAAGTTTCGCTCCGCTCTGCTTACGTTCGCAAACAGGATCCCATTCGAACTTTTCTTACGTTAATTCGACAGCCAGTTTGTGTGGAAAAACACAGACAGTTGCATACTTCACATACTTTTACCACGGGTTACTTAAGCAATTGATAGATCGGGAGGGAACGGTTCGTTCAGTTTTCGTCTGTATATTATAGTTGGGCCTTAAAAGAGTTCTCCAGTTTTGTCATTTCCTGTCTCATAAAGTAAGATTTTCTATACCCTTTGTGATGAAAAGCAATAGCTGTCTTCTGTTCGTGGCTGGAAATTTTGCAAACAAACTCGCTTTACTCGGTATACTCAGTGTAATATAGCAGTTCGAAATGATTCAGTCAATGCAACGCAAAAATACAAAGACTACTATTATGAAGTTGTATTTCAATTGTAAGGCAACTGCTAGCTGTGCTGCAAGAAATTCGAAAGAAATAAATAGAGTAAAAAGTTGTTAGATTCTCATAAGAAGGGTAGTAAATTGCTCTCTCGATCTAGCTGTCTTTAACGATGTTTTCAAATCTCAGCGACTTTTAGCTTTAAGAAAATGTACAATACTTTATTGTAAGTATTACCGTTATTTTTAAATATTTTTTTTTGCATTTGAAGTGTTTTTTTTTTTTAGAAAATCGCCCATAGTAAAAATTGCTTGTAAATAACTGTTCTACAAAAAACCGTTTTTTTTTTCTTGTCGCCTGAGTTATCGTACTTTTGCCGGATCGCGACATATCGATCAAAGAGCTTAGTGGTAATTTATGTACATTGTAAAAAAAAAACAATGAGCCTGATATTGAGCCTTGTGGTGCGCTTTAACTCAGTGGCATTTGTTCTGCCTGAAATCTACTGTTCAAATAAGATAATACCAGATTCAGGGAATATGATAAACAATTATACTAACTCCTAAGCTTGCTACATAAGGCGTTATGGCTCACTGTGTCAAATGCCTTCGAAAAATCTAATAAAACGACAAAAGTAACATTGTATTTGTCTACAGCATGCCTTATACCTTCAACAACATTAATAAGTGTAGTAATGCAGCTGCAGCTGTGCTGCCAGCGAAAGCCAGACTGATTTCCGCAAAGGCGGTTGTTATTTTTAGATATCTTTGTATTTGAGAATTAAAAATTTGTCTTAATACCTTGGAGAAGAACAGTAAAATAGCAATCGGTTGGAACTCGTTCACGTTTTTGAGAACAGGTATAATTGTTGCTCGTTTTCAGGTGCTGGGGAAAACTCCAGACATAAGAATAAAAAAATAAACAAAATAGTGTTAAGTTAATGTGTTAAGGAATTCAGGATATATGGAGCAAAAACTGGGTGTATTTCATTAAATCCAGCCGAATTTGACTTGATGCAGCTTTCAAGGATATCAACTTCATCAACGTCTGTAAGGCTCAAACTAGATGAGGAAATGGAAATGTTATGAAAACCTGCGAGGGTTCTTATGGTTATTTTTTTGTTTTACGTATTTCGAATGTTACCCTGTTTTTCAGAGCTCGAAAAGCGCCGTGGCAGAAAAGCTTCCAGCCCTTAAAAGCCTGATTGCGCTCTTTAATTAAGAATTTGATGTGATTTGTAAACTGCGGACGATTGTTCACTTCGGATTTGTTTCTAAGCGGAACATTGATGTTACACTCCATGAAAGCCATTTGGTCGTCTACGGAAGGCTTTGGAAAAACACGAAACCACTCGATTGATCGAACATCTCTCTCTAACAGAGCTTTGTTCGGAAATAAAATAGAAGCTTGTAAAACGCTGTCGCGAAGAGCTGCGGGTTCTTGGCGCGCAGCAATTGTAAGACTCTGTTGGGTCCCCGGACACAGTGGTGTCCCAGGGAATGAAAGAGCCGATGAACTGCCAAGAAAAGGATCTTCCCTTGAATTATTTTTAATTAATTAATTATTTTTTTTTTCTTTTTTAATTATTATGATGTTTTTTTTTTTTTTTTTACATATTAGATTAGATTTCTTTATTTTTTCCAATTCCATGTACAATATAAATATAAATAACAAAAATTTTATGGGTAATGCATTGGTAATTAATTAACAGAATTTAGTATATCATAATTTAAATTTAATTCATTTTAATGTAATATTTATTAATATCTATAAACTACAAGTTTAACCATGAGTTATTATTTAATTAAAGTGTTATTTGATTAAAATGTAATCATGAAATGAAAAAAAAAAAAAAAAAAAAAAAAAAACACTTTGTGGTTGGAGGAACCAGTGGCAAGTGTTGCAATAAAATAAAATGTAGAAAGTGTAAAGCCGCACAAAAAGAAGAGACGTAATTTACAAAAAAAGAGCAAATGTGTGATAATGGATAGGGGGTTAGAAGAGGAGGTGAAGAATGAAATAAATATTTAAGTTATTATTTGTGTTAAAAACCCAACATCAGATGTAAAGAGTAGCCACTTTTTCAAAGATCCAAGAAATCTGGATTTAGATCCAATTTGACTGCGTATACCAGACGGTAACCTGTTGTAAATGAAGGGAGCTATGTTAGTAGCAAAACGACGACAATGTTCTGTCCTGACTCTAGGAACTATCACATCATTCGAGGAACGAAGTGAATGCACTTCATTTCTAGTCTTAATGGTATAACCACCACGAAGGTAAAACAGCCTCAATACCTTGTATATATATAGATATTGCAGTGGCAATATCTTTGTAGATTGAAACAAAGGACGCGAAGGCTCCCAACTAGGTTTGAAGAGTAAAGTCCTCACTATCTTCTTTTGAGCTATAATAACCGGTTGCAAGTTAGTTATAAATGCACCACCCCAACAAGAAATGCCGTACTCCAAACGAGAATTGACTAAAGCATAGTATATTGTTATTAAGAGATTCGACGGTACAACCTTGCGTAGATGGTATATTTTATTTAAGCCTATGTAAGCGGTTTTTTTTATAACTCCAATGTGTGGCTTCCATTTGAGCCAACTATCCAATGTTACACCCAGGTATTTAAATTCAGAGACAGATTCAAGAACTATGCAATTGCTTTCACAGTTAGAATTATTACATCTAGGATCATGTAATGCTATCCCGTAAATTGGATTCTGATTTGTAAGCGCAAAAGACATTACTTTGGACTTACTACTAAGGATCATTTGGTGATACTTAAACCAGTCATTCATCAGGGAAAGGTCCGTATTCATCTGCCGCACTAAGTCATTCGCGCTGAGAGCAGCATATGAAAGAGCTAAGTCATCAGCGAAGGCAACAATTCTACCATTTAGAGGCAGCTTAAAGATGGAATTAATATAAATAACAAACAAAAGAGGACCAAGAACAGAACCTTGAGGGACGCCAGAAGCTGTACATTGCAGAGGGTCACTCAAGGTGGAATTAACCTTAACAAGCTGCTTTCTATTACAAAGATAGGATGAAAACCAACTAAGAATATTATCACGGAAACCAAACTTATACAGCACCTTCAATAAAGTTTTATGATTGACCAAATCAAAAGCTTTTGTTAAGTCAAGAAACATACCAGCTGTTTTTTTATTTTTTTCGACTGACTCATAAATATTTTCTAAGAAAGATACTATTGCATCTTCAGTTGACTTCCCTCTTCGAAAGCCAAATTGAAGTGGACTAAGAAGCTCAAATTTTTCAATGTACATATTTAAGCATTCGAGTGGTTACTATTTTCTCGAAAATTTTGGAAAAAACTGAGAGGATTGAAATTGGTCTATAGTTGTTAGGATCGCATTTATCACCTTTTTTATATAGAGGTACAATAATAGAAGTTTTTAGACACTCAGGAAAAACTCCAGTTTCAAAACTCCAATTAATTAAATAAGTTAATGGTCTTATTATTGCATAACATATTTTTTTTACCACCAAGCTACTTATACCATCAAACCCACAAGACTGCTTTGATTTTAGCTGAAAAATGATATTGCCTACTTCAGCTTCATCCACTGTGCTAAAGAAAAATGATGATAAAATTTGAGTATCCGAAAGAAAATCACTCAGTGGGCTTCTTTGAATTGGTTGGATATTACAGGATATTTTATCTTATATATATAAGATATTTTATTTTATTTTATTTTATCTTTAAAAAATATATTGAAACCGTTGCTCATCTCTTTTTCATTGGAGGTACTATGACTATTTGATAGCTTTAGAGATTTTATTCTATTTTCACTAGGAGCTTTACCTAATATATCATTAACTAATCTCCACTGTCTTTTAGCATTAAACCTACTATCGCGAAATTGACGCTTAAAATAAGATGCCTTCAAGTTAATATTTTGTTTAAAAATATTATTCCTCAGAATCTGATATTGTTTTTTTACAGAGGGTATGTTTAAGCGATTTTTATTTTTCCGATAGAAGAGATTTTTTTGCTTAATCATTTCGCATAGTGAGTCAGTCATCCATGGCTTAAGTTTTTTTAAATCTCTTTTTTGTTGAGCATATCTACATTTAGCTAAACAATCAACAATAACACTCAGAAATTTACAAAAAGCCTGCGAGGGACAGTTACAACAATAAACTTCATCCCAATTTATTATAGAAAAACATTCATTAAGTTTTCTAAAATTCATTTTCATGTACTGGTTATTGTTATAAGAGTTCCGTTTTTCGCTTCTGCTTTGCTTCAGAAAATCAGGGAATGAAATACCGGTAGCAAAATGATCCGTAACATCCCACTCTAATAAAAAAGTTCGAACTTTATATGACCTCTTATTTCTAATAAAAATATGGTCAATACAAGATTTAGTGGTTTCGGTAACTCTTGTTGGTGTGTTAATTAATGACTCGAATCCCAAGGAAGATAAGAGAACAAAATAGCTATCGCTACTCGAAGGGAGTCCTAGTATGTCAATATTAATATCACCTATAAGACAGGCATTGGGGTTATTAATCTGAGATAGTATTCCTTCAATATCGGCCATAAAAATATCCCTATGAACAGATTGCAATCGATAAACGCAGACAATATCCAAAATCAATTTATCAACTACTATTTTTAATACAATAGAATCAGAACTCCTTACATCTGGCGCGCAAACACTATCGACTTCAATTGAATTATTAACATAAACGACAATGCCTCCTGAGGAGTAGTCTTCATTACAATTTGAATAAGAAGTATAGCCCGGTAAAGAATAATGGCACAACTCATGGTTAAAAATCCAAATCTCTGATAGTACAATTATTTGAGGTAAAATAGAGAAACAATTTTACAAATGCGAACAGAGATTATCAAAGTTTTTTCTCATACTTCTTATGTTAAGGTGGAAAAAAAAAAATCTAATCTAATCTAAAAAAAAAATATTAAAATCAAACAAATTCGAGTTAAAAGTCGAGCCTTTAAAAGTTACATTACATTCATCACTAGTAAAAAGATCAAAATCAATTTCATTTGAATTTAACATAAAAGAAAAACAAAAGAAAAATTAGAATCTTAATCTAAATGATTAAGATCAGTGATGCTTTTAATAAATTTGATCTTCATACCAGTGGCACGCCTCATCATAATTTTTCCATATCGCACCCAGAGAAATTGATAGTTGAATTTCGTTTTTGCTCTCTTCGCCTCGTTCAAAAGATGTTTCGCCTCCGTTGTCAGCCAGTCGTTAATGTAAATATTGCCTTGGGTCGAAGAGAAGATTTCAGTTGAATCGATTGGTTTTTTCTTCGCATAAACTGCAGCTAAGATTCGCTCTTTAATTTTTCGGTTGCGAAGCTGAACAACAATGGATCCAGTCGATTTCCCCTTTCTCTTTTTCCTGTAGCACATATCAACGTCATCATCAGTTAATGCAACACCAGTGCCGTGGTTAATGATGTTGACCACAGTACTATGCACATTTTCATCGTCGGTTAGCGGAACTTCACACAACTCAATGTAGTTTGCATGAATCAGCATTTCGGCATTGTTTAGTCTCTCCTTAGTAACACTTAGTTGAGACTTTAGCTGTTCATTTTCTCTTTTTAACTCTTTAAGTATTTGCGTGGACTTCTCCAAAACCGCAAGTTGCTCTTGAATTATTTGGATGGATTGAACAGTAGAAGCAAAGGTCGTTTGTAGCTGTACTACCTGGTTGTAAGAGTAATTTTATTTTTGTTTGGATCGCTTACACTGGACGATGATGATGTCGACAGCCTTTTCGAATTGTTGAACTTCTTTTGGATACAGATGTGACAACTCCAAGACTTTTTGTTGTTTGTGATGTGCTCCACATCCTTGGGTTTGAGCTTTGCACAATCTGCATGCAAAAGAGAATTACAGTCACTGCAACTAATTTTGCAAGAATCTCTTGCAATTTTGAGTTTACAAACTTCACAACAAGTCATTGTGCGACTGTACTCTTTGGCGGCTTACACTGAACCAATTATGAATTAAGGGAAGCTGACACTACAGTAAAAACCCAACCCTGTTACCTTATACGGGTGATTGGTGATAAAACACTGATGGCAGCAAACGAAATATAGAGTGCCCTTGACTCCTGTGTCATTACCAGGAAAATGTGCCCGCACTATATGACAAACGAAAGACCGAGAGAATCCTTCAAATGAATAAAAAGTCTTTGTCCTCTCTCACAGGTGTTATCACCGGACACAACATGCTGGGCTACCATGCAAAGAAATTGAAACGGAGCACAGATGATCTCTGTAGAGTTTAAATAAAAGAGAGGTTTAATATTTTTCTTTTTTATTCTTTAATTTTTCAAATTTTATCACAACTTGTTATTATTTTGTTTTTATATTAGAATTTATCTTTTCGCAACGCGTTTCGGAAAGCTTGTTTCCATCATCAGTTGTGATAAAATTTGAAAAATTAAAGAATAAAAAAGAAAAATATTAAACCTCTCTTTTATTTAAACTTTACTAAATTAAAACGCAACTGGAGACAAAAAGCAACAAAAATGAATCTCTGTAGAGGATGCGGGGACGAGGAGATGAATGAGGATACCGCTCATTTCCTCTGCCACTGCCCTGCACTCTGTCATATTAGAAACAAGATCCTCGACAGACATTTCTTCCAGGACTTAGAAGAACTCTCCGGCAAGTTTGTGAACGACTTGCACAAGTTCATAAATGCATCGGAATATTTTCTAAGCCCGCTAGGTTTTTCATAAGTTTTTCATTGGTTCCAAGTAAAGGAATCATAACCTCCAGGGTCTACATTGACCTAAGTGTGACGGGCGCAGGACTCTCTTGCCCCGTCAACCCAGTAACAGAGCTTTGTTAACATTTTTAAAATGACGAAAACTAAAAGAGTTATTAATAAATAGATATAGGGACACATTCAAATGTTAAATGTATGAGATCATGTGGAGAAAATTGTGGAGCAGAGACTGGATTAAAACGGAGAACTTTATAAAGATAACTCTCGAAAAATATATCTAAATGGATGCAATAATTTTTTGTATAATGGGTGCGTTAAGATTAAGGCAGTATTTATTAACGGTGAAATGTCAATGGTTCTCTTAGGCCTGTATCCCGATTCTATATTGCCACTGACAAATTAGCGGCAGGGATTCTATTTTTTTTAATTACCCTTGCTCATAAAGGTGACACTGCGACCTAATAGATATATTGTATCGAAAAGAGTTAGCTAATCCAAGAGTCGTACCAGCTCCCTTATGAAAGTCACAGATTACCTATATGAGATACTCGTAGTCAGCTTTACATCCTTCGTCCCCTGTTCTAGGCAAATGAGCAATGCCAAAACCTCTCTGGAAATCCCTTATCGATGAATATGTGAAACATGATACCTGCATTACCTGACGTTTTTTTTGCAAGTATCCTGTCCAGGGATGGCTGAATTGACTTGCAAAAAATAAATTTTTTATATCTGCTATGGATTCGTCTTCTTTCTTGAGGTAGATTGCTTAGCCATCTCTTCTTTTATATCTTAAATTAAATTTGCTCCTAACTTTACATTAAAAAAATATGGCGGCGCCAATGCAAAGGTAATCTAACTGAGAATATGTGTGTGTGCCTCTAATTTGATTTCTTTGCAAAAACCAATCCACGGACGTTTAAAAGTCGTTTTACAGCTATTTTTTCGTTTGGTGGCAATTTGAGAAACGCTCTAAGCTAACTATCTGGTATAGGTAATCTCTGGTTAGTATATCCCTGGCAGCAGAGCTCCTTAAATCTGCTGATGTACGTATTTCTCTGTGGAAAGAAAATATGTCTTTTTAACCAATGCAGTGCCGGGCATTCACAGGAAATGTGTTCAAAGGATTCATCTTTTTCTACTCAGAGCCTTCATTTTGTCTCCGAATAGGTACAAATTGTGATTTCTTGAGATGGTGCCTCAAGCCGCTGCCTGACAGAAAGCTCGCCACCTTCCTAAGGCTTATACAATACAATAATTTCGATATAGGATGTAAAGCCTGATGAATGCTTCGGATTATCTGAGCCTCGGAACATTTTCCCAATGTTCCAGACGAATTGTATGGGAATTGTATGAAAGTGACAGTTCACTGCGTATCCATGTATAGTTTATCAATGTTGAAATGTATTTAACAAAATAGCTTATCTTCCTGACACTAACTCACAATCTTGTGTCTCTGTTGTTTGTTTTACAGTTTACGGTCGAAAAAGTGAGTACATGGTTGTTTTAAATGACAGTATGTTCGACAATTCTGTTAGTAAAATTCGTATTGTTTTTGTCATTTCGTTTCTGTATTAAGTGTCAGTGCAATAAAGTTTATTCCCAGTACGAATAAATGATTATATGAAAAGACATCCGTATCCGTTTCTTGTCAGGTTATACCAAACATTTAAATGTTAATATGAAAATTTAAATTTTTCTTAAAATCTGTCAGTTTCTTTAAGTAAGCATGGTAAGGAATGCATGGAAGAGCGAACGGGAATAGGGTAAAGGTGTAAATGATATTTTTAGCATGCTTACACAACTATAATGTCTCTATTATGAATGTGCTGTAATTAGGAAGCTTTTCTAGAACGTATCAACTTCGTAATGCGTGTTTTATTTTTATATTTCAAATAGTGTTGAGATTGTCCTGTCGTTGGGCACCATTTGATCATTTTACTTACAAAATGTCAACACATTGTATATTAACGAAGTTGATACACGTTAACGTCCTTCATAGGAATCACACAATTTCACAACCTATCAACATTATATGTTTCATTAGCGTACCTTTCGAAAGCCAGACTACCTTACTGCTTATTTATTTTAAGTTTATTCGAATATCTCCATGTTATGTGTCGTTATACTTATAATTACTTCATCAGTCATTCATAACATTACAGGTGGTTCTGGGTAGATTTGTCACTAACAAAAGTCGTTCGTTTAAAAAAAAAATTGTTGCAAGTAATGAATCTTCCCCTTGCCTCTTTATGCTCATCATTGATTCGTAGACAAATCTGTCATCCAATTCCTTCCAGTCGAATATTTATGTTTATGTATTGAAGCATCTTATGTAGTGTAATTTATGTTTTTTTTGTACCTTTCTCATTCCCTCTCTGTCTCGCAATGTTTCATGTTCTTATGTTCCTTTTTTTAGTTTTCAAATTGATCAGAATATCAACAGATTACTCGATCTGTTGGTTAGTTATTAAAATTATTCAAAAACTTGTATATTTATATGTGTGTTTTTCTCTTTAAGTATATATTGGTTGTTGTTGTTGTTTTTTTTCATGTCAAAACATTCATTTTCCATGATTTAGGAAACTCCATTTGTGTGGCAAGTGAAAGACTTATTGCAGCAACTGCATCTATGCGGTTGAGTGCAACAGCTAATTTGAAATCGAATCCAGAGAACATGGACATGCTGGAGTATCCATTCTTAACGCTGACAAAATATCCCACAGGATTTATTCTTCATTTAGGTAAGTAAGAAAAGAGATTGTCTTTGGGAATGTAAAAAGAAGGTCATGGTAGTTCTCCACTTCTTTTATATTTGTTTTTTTTTTTTTGATGCGGACGCCACCTCGTTTTTGGTAACATTTTAGTGTGTTGAGCATTTTGTATATAACAGTGCTTGGGGGGATCGCTTCGCGGGATAAAAGGATTTTAAACTCTGGACATGTCCTCGACTCATACACCGGATGGGCTTCGGCCTGCCATGCAGGTAGTCAGGGCGCCCCGAGGCGACACTGCGCCGTTCGCCCAACATTGTGTAAAACTTAAATTGTTTATAAATTTCCTCGCTTTAATTTTTAAGACCTGTTCTTTTTGGCCTATAGCTATCACTATCGGCTTATAGCAGATCGGAGAACTGCCATAATGGGAACTAGAGTCTCAATGCCTTTGTTGCTTTCAACTTTTATTTGAAAACTACGAATTTTTTTGATGTTTACATATCAATTGCAGGTGCAACAGTAGCAGCACGTTCAGTAAAACTTCTCGAAAGAGTGCCAAATCCCGACGAACCAGAAACCCGCGACTCATGGTGGACAGAACTGAGAATGGAAATTCGCTCGCACGCCAGGGCCCTGGGATGTAATGTCGTTCTTGGCTACTCGGAAGCAACCACAATATCGTAAGAATCTCTACGCACCTACTTCCCCCGAAGATAAACTTTTTATATTCTTATTGAAGCGATGATGTTTGTGTCCTCTCAGCGACCGGCACGGCGGCAGTCATCAATATGATGTACAATCGGACAGCATCACAGGTTGATGACTTACTCACGGGCATCAAGCCAACCACTATGTCTACATCATTGGAAGAACGTGACATCATGAAGGAGGTTAAAAACCTGATAGATCCCTCGTCGGTATCCAAAGAAATAATATCAACTTCCTACGGAGTAACGCACAAGAACTCACTTCTCAGTCAGCTTACCAGTCCCAAACACGGCTGCACAATGTGTCATATTCCCTACAGTCTCGCATCGGTGCCGTTCAATGTTAAACTGAAGCGATGCGCTATTTGTAGGAAAGGCAAAGTACCCGATGTAATAATGGCAACAGTGGAAATTCCCGATTCTCTGCATGTAACTGGAAGAGGTTGTTTTATGCAAGCTCAGGTGCTGCGGGCGAAGAAGGATCTTCGCTCTGAATCAAACGCAAAAGAGATTTCCGATGGTCTGCCATTTTTGGAGTACGAACTGCACCGAATTCTTATAAATAAGTTAAAAGCTAAAGGGATGAATGCTATATTCGGCCTTAAAGCGCAGGTATCCATCGGCGAGCGAATGATTGCACTGATTGCCACGGGAACTGCTATCTTCCTGACCGCCCTACCGCCGCCAGCAGTGCCAAAAATCGTCGCTGGCAACTCGTGGACAGATAAAGCGAAGCTAAATGAGCTACAGAAAAACTTGCAGGATACATACGATCGGAATCGCGAAACCTATCAGCTCAAGACACTCGATCCGGACTGGGAACAAAATGGCAAGGGCCAGTCTGACACAGATGATTCGGATGATGAAGTCCTTGAAATGGACTTAAATGCGGGCAACAAAGACACGTGCGTCCTCGAAGTGGATGACATTGAAGATTTGGAAATCATTTCAGTTTTGATGGAGCCATCACCTCCAAAGGGCTTCCACGTGGTTAACACTCAGTCGGTTCCGGGACTTCATGACATGGAAATTGTGAGAAATTTGCAGTTTTTCACCCAAGTTTGGCGTGCGAAATTGGCTGTCAATCAAAGTGTCAATGGACTGGCCAACCATTTTCAAAGGTTTGTAGGAAATCGGAATGAGCCTTGTAAGTCATGTCATAATATGTTTCTCGCTTAGGCTTTGCCAAACGATATTCTTCAAACTGCGCAGCATGATGCCATGTGCAATATGTGATCTCCGATTTCTCCTGGACCTTCCAGAAAGTGTAAGTTTGTTTAGTATACAAATGAAACACTCGTTATTACATTTTGTTTGTTATTAGGACGAGATTCAACTGTTAGTGACTGGTATGGCGCTTGGGCTGGGGGAAGTTAACAAATTCAAGAATCGCCGAAAGACAATAAACAATGACACGACCGTTAATGGAGCGACAAAAAAGTCTCAAGACGAGGAATTTATATTTTCTCTGGATGAAGATCAAGTCATGGACGCAAATCCTCCGGCGCACACACCTTCATCGTCGACGTATGGAAATTATTCCCTAAAGCTGAAGAAGGGATCGCCATCCGCAACGAAGATGAGCATCGGATTGCGGGGAATGAAGCATGTTGGTGTTGGAACAAAGTGTGATAAATAAGAAATAGTTTTAATCAATTTTTTTTCAGCTCCCAATCAGAGATAGATATGGCGTTGACATCACTCCCCTCACGTATGTCCCCGGTGGTAAGATTGAAAAGTATCTGGGGAACTTGAACTTTTTCTTCATTCGTGAAAGCACATCGATCCGTGAGATCGGAGGCATCAGTGGATTCGTTCACAGTTTCATCACAGAGGTAAGCCAAGTCCCTAAATTTATTCAGGGGACATTTCCAAAATGTACGCAAGATTTGAAGTAAATAGAAAACACAATTTTTTTTTCTTTGGATTGTTAAAAAAAAAAATAATCAAATATTAGGCATTAACGGCCCATACAGGGCCTAAAACCTAGCTTCTTCAACCACTTTCTTTGCGAAGTAGAAGGGACCTACAATTTTAAGCCGAATCCGAACTGCAAATTTGAGAAGCTTTTTATGACAATTGATACTCTTGGATGTTTGTCAGACGTTCGTAAGAGTTTTTTTTTTTAATCATAATGTACGCAGGATAGGGTAATATATAAAATAGCACATCGGACAAATGACCTAAAAACTGTGTTTTCTTTTTAATTCACAACTTGCGTAAATGTTGGGACACCCATTATTTTCGTTTTTGTTTTCCATCAGTTACTAGCTGTAGTTCGAGCACACATCACAACATTAGGCGGCAATGCCATGGTTGCTTTCTACATGACAGAATTAATCCTAGTTGATAATCAACACAAAAATCAGGTAAGTCACCGATATGTCACTGTCCATCAGCTTATCATCTTATTGGCAGGCTCAATGTCTAGTAAGCATTGGTGGCGATGTAGTATACGTGACCTATCACACAGACGACTGATATTTAAAGTTAAGAGGGATCTAGCGGTTATTTTACATGACAAGGCCCAAAAGTGTAATCTACTAAGTAGGACAACACTGTCCTACTGCTCCCTCACTCGAGACCCTCTTCAATTTTGAACTACTTAAAGCTTGAGATCGCACGCAATGTTTACGAACTAACTATGTTATTGTGGCTTACATAACATAATAACAAACAACAGAGAGTAGCTTAATGTTAAAAAAAAACAAGGCGGACGATGCAATTAGTTGATATATTTTCTTTAAAGTGATCTAGCTAAGGTAATACTGTTGTAAAATAACTCTACATTATATCTATATAAATATTTATTGATGAAATGAGCAAAGCAAATAATGTGACACGTATACTCGACAAATAAATATCACATGACCAATGTTTTTTTTAGGGCTAACATTATAACAAAATTTATCGGTCAACATTTATTAATTTTGTTAGAAGAAAATATTGAAAAAAAGATAAATAATTAATTCAAATATTTATTGTAAATATAAAACCTGCAATGGTTTATGTTGAAGACATATTGTATTAAGTATCAAAAAATATATTCATTTTACAATAAGCTGAATTGTTTTAATTGAAACTTAACCAATAAAGGGGACGTTTATATTATATTGTGAATCATATTTTCCGTCTCAAATTTATTTTTATAACCATTACGGTATCCAATATTCTGAATGTTAATGCATTTTAAGAGAGAAACAAAGCTTCTATTTTACTCTGAATGCTAAAATAAAATATAGTGAATTCTAACTTTTCGCTACCACACCGTCTACTGCAAACCCTGTCCAAGAAAGTGGTAGATCCGTCCTATTTGAAAATATTTACTACTACGTATGGTTGGTTGCAATGCCAATGACTGATTGTTTAATGGGCGACGAAGTTTTTCGTTAAGGAATTTGCTTATGCCCCTCAATTAGTCAATTAACCCCTGATGCGATAAACTCTCTAAGAAACCGATGTATTGATTTTACGTTAAAGCTGACCATAGAAATTCAACGTATCTAGATTACCGAGCAATGATTCTTTCCTTGAGAAAATGACGGATGAAGTGAAGAGAACACTCTTAAACATGGCAATTAACAATCCTTTAATTGAAATAGCCAAAGAACTTGGATTCGACGATGACCGAAATTGACAAGGTTAGAGAAGTGGCACAACATAAACTGGGACACCACAGGAGATAATTGCTGCTAGATTTTGGCCCGAGTTCTGAAATACAAAAAATGATGCGGGTCTAAACAATTTTCAAGAATTAGCTCCTTTGGCAATCACTCTTCCCACTCTATTGCTAACGAATTTTGAGTGCAATCTTTACAACAGATTGCAAAACCAACTTTGTTCCTGAAAGTTAAAACGGATATGGGAAGGAACCCTGAAAATAAACCAATGATAAAAAGTCCGCCAAGAGAAGAAGTCACGGCGTAGGATCCCCAGCACCGGCGACCGAGAGTGAGCGACTAGGGTCGGAATCGTGGATATGCAATGACTGCAATACTACAACGGTGGAAGACTTGGCTGATGTAGTAGACAGAGTTACAAGCAGGAATATGATTGACCGCTTCAAAAAGTGTTCGCGCGTTCAATGCTGGCCGCAAAATCCGGGGTTATCAACAGAACGAGGTCGCATCGGGAGGAAGAAAATGGATGGCCCCACCTTTGCTGATCCCAAGCAAGGCAACAATATGCGTCCCGAAAAATAGTTCAAAACCAGTTTATGAGGATTTCACGAGTAACACATTCGCCGCTAGCCACTAAAAAGCTGGGGTGGCAGCACGTAACTTGATACAATCGAGAGTGTTGATCATGTGCTCAACTCGAAACAAATCATTTTCGGCAGCACGTAACTTGAAACGAGTTTCATTGTGACTGGTACATAAAAAAATGATTGTGAATTATGAAGCGAAATGTCAAATCGGTATTCAAACTATTCTTTATTTTGAAAAGTGGATAGAAATAAAATAATATTTTTTGATTCGGAGAGTGAGGATGAGAAAGTCTCTAATGCCAACATAAAAAGAAGAGCTTTGAGAGATAACAGCAACCCTTTAGAGTTAAGTGAAAATAAGTGAGTATTCAGAAATAAAAGTATAACACTGAGAACATTTAAAATGAAATACATTTTTTTTTTAGCTTTGTGCAGCAGTTTCGAGTAAACAAGGAATGCTTCCTTATGATCCTTAACTCGTCAAAACTTCCAGGCAAAATAAAAAGTACATCAGTTTCACCCGTTTTACAACTTTGTGCAACATTGAGTCTCCTAGCCAGTGGGAGTTACCAAATCAATGTGGAAACAAATGTGCTACTAGGTATGGCACGGACAACAGTTTCAAAGTTCTTTCGACGCACCTTGGGTTTTTAAGAAAACGAATTTTGTGTAATTTTGAGCACTCGATTATTTTTTCTTCGCACTCATCGATCTTTTTTGCATATATGGACCTCCGCCCGTGCCCTTTAAATGAAGTTTATTACTTCTCCGTTTGTTTTTCACTTCATATTTTAAATCACTCCAAAACAAAACACAATTTTAAATAAATAAATAAGTACACTCGCATATTTAAAATCAAAACCTTTTTCAAATCTTTCACATCTTTTTGTGGAGGACCCTCTGTATTCAGAGAATTGGATAGTCTTTCCCAGAGAAAACTGCTATTTTCCCTTCCTTGTGCTGTTTTCAAAATCATCCTCTAGCAAAATCATGGTGGTCACTGTCACTAGCCGTGTTTCTTTGCACGCGGATATAGGGATAATTTGAAATTTGCATGTAAAATACAACAACTTATCCTATATACGCTAACTTTAGCGGGAATAGCTATCGCCGCTAAGTCAGTTAGCGAGGATAAACAGTGCTTCCAAATCCCATTTTCTTCGTTTCTGATGAACTGATGCGATGAATTTATCAGGACAAATCGAAAAACTCCAAGACAGCAATCAGAAGTAATTCAGCACGGATCCTAAGAAGCCTCCAGCAAAATGGACGATCCATAACAGATATTCTTACCTAGACTAACGTAGCGTCTTGGACAAGCCACCGAAATTGCTTTTCCGTATCAAACTTATCCCTCTCCGCTATTGCGTTGCGGTACTTAAACGGAGGAGCTCATGAGCATTGGCGACGTCCCCGCCGCGGATGAGCCGCCTATCTCTCGGGCTGCGGTAGCGGTGGTATAATACCGTGATACCATCCCTTGTTTGGACCAGACCTTTAGCATCAATATGGACAAATGACTCGGGGGGGATAAATCCAGACCGGAGCGTACTTTCTATTAACATTTCATTGGGGTAGTAAGCCCAAAAGATCAGGCTATTGTCGCTGGCCATCGCCCTTGTAACGTGCCTTCGAGTCACCTCAAAGAGGAAATTTTCAATCCTATTTAGCTGAGCCACATCGTATAGGATATTGTGGGGATAGTATTTTATATAGTTGGATTCAAGCTTTCGGAACAACCGGAGACATCCAAAACCCGAATCTTTTCCATATAACTAGGCGCTATATTAAACCACGATGGACAGCCATAAGCGATGGTCGGCCTTATAAGAGCCACGTAGCATATGGCCTTCACTCTGGAGTCAAGTTGACTGCTATGAAGCAGTCTACTTGTCAGAGCATATGCCTTCTTGGCCCAAGCAAGACAAGCAACTATATGTGTATCGAAATACAGATACTGGTCAAGCCAGATACCCAAATATCTATCTAACTACGCTTCTCACCGCCAATGGCTGCCCATTTCGTCCAATAATGGCCAATTTCTTGCAGTTTTTCTGGTATCTGTAGAGGCCCCAGCCAATGTTGTTCTGAGCAAGATTGTTTCCGTTTTCTGAAAGTTGATTTTCAACTTCCAGTCGTTCGCAATATTCCTAAATTTGATCAAAGTTACGCTGCAAAAGAATGTGAAAGACCTCGATTTTAGGACCTGATCTGTATGCCACAAAATCGTCGGCATACGCTATAGGATATCTGAGTGAACCCACCAGATCACTCGTGTAAATGTTAAACAGAATCGGATAATTAACCGCCCCCTGCTGTAAACCGGTTTTAATTTACAAGACTCTGCTCGAAGTCACGTTGCCACATTTGATAACGAACTTCTTTCCCATAAGCTTTATTATAATTACAAATAGCAAACGTTTGTGCATTCCCCGCCTGGTGAACTTGTAGAAAAATCCCTCTAACCATACGGTGTCGAAAGCCTTTTTAAAATCAACCAGGCAAGCACCCGGGCATTGGTTCTTGCATTTATTCCACTGAATGTCGGAAATAAGTTTCGACGCGGCATGAATAGTGTCATGCCCCGCCCTGAAACCAAACCGGTAGTCCGGAATTATTTTATTGTCCTTGACCTACTGACGTCCTTTTCAAAGACTGCTATTATTCGGAAGCAGACTAATCTACCGGGTATTGGCAAGGTTCGTCCTATCTTTACGGGATTGGGTGTACCACAGCTGCCAATGCGCCGGATAATGTGCATTATTCAGCACATTGTTAAACAGCGTGGTGAAAATATCTGTAGCATCCAGTGGCAGGTGTAGTAATAAGACGTTTGGGACACCATCCACCATTTATTCTTTAGGGACTCGAAGATGCACAGAAGATCATCTTTCGACACGAACAAGTGCGATGCATCTCAACCATTTTCGACAATTGCATTAGGATGGTTTTCATCATAGAATACAGTGAATCAGTTATTCTCAGATCGAAAACTCTCAAGTTCGGTGCGCAGATAAAAGTGGTTCACCGGAGCCCTAGGCTGAGTTCGTAATTGTAAAACTTCCGCAGTACCTACTGCCAAAATTGCGTTCATAAATGTAAACAAACAGCATAAGCTCTGCGTGAGCAGGGCAACAATTATTGTGTTCATAAAAGTAAAACGACAGTCAATTTGCGGTCAAGTCGGCATTTGTTTTTATTCTGTTGCTGAATTTGCACGAAAATGGCAGAGGAGCAAATGTGAGTATTTTTTTAATTATTTTTTTTTATAATCGTAATATTATTTTGTTTTGTGGGGTCCGATTTGGGGCTATGATCGGAATTTGGGTTAACACATCCAAGAACATTCGGAAACGGATTGGTTCTTAAGCATGCCAAACTATCCATTAGGTTTAGTTTCATCTGTTGAATCTGGCCATTTAATATACTTTTTTCTTAGCTTAAACAACAATCTCGCTGTTTGAATAAAGTATTTGAAAGTAGATCTTTTAGCAATATTGAATGACAGCTTATTTCCCTAAAAGAGCAATTATTTGCAAACTTCCAAATAGTGAGGTAGACTGCCAGCCTCATATCTATTTTCGGCCGTCCGCAATTTGAGTTTTTCCAAAATGGTTCGTTCAAAACAAACTGTTGGAAGTTCTGTGTAATTTCTGTAAGAAACAGTTATGAACATAAAGGGGCTTACTTGAAATGTAGACCCGGTCATCCGAAAATGGTTTTGAAAAATGTCATCCGGAAATTCCTTGATCGTTTGGAAGTTTCGAAACGCGTAGCGCAAAAATTTAAAAAATAAGTAACGAACAAAACATAAGTTATAGAGATATAGAGCCTTATTTCGAATATCAATCGACAGTTGATAATTGACTATTTTCAATGTGTGCTATTGTGAACGAACGATTTTAAAGGATTTTATCAATCGCAGTTAATTAAAAAAATGCGATTGACAAAAATACCAAATGAATCGTTCGTTCACAATAGCACACATTGAAAATAGTCAATTATCAATTGTCGATTGATCTTCGCAATAAGGCTGATAGTTTGAAAATAAAATAATAGTAAAGAAAATAAATCTATCTTTTTTATTATAACTTCACTCAACAGAAAACGCAACTGGAGACAAAAAACAACAAAAATGAAATAGAATGGTAAGTAACGGTTACCACCCCTTGCCACAGCCGAGGAAAACGGCTTGACCCCCACCACGGTTTTTAGCGGTTTGCAGCTGTTGCTTCTGTAGCAGTTCTTTTATTAGCTTGTCCAGGGGCCTAACTCTGTAATTCGATTCTAAAGTTAAATCGTTCGTGCTCCACCGTATCATCCATTAACAGCTCAGATAATCATCCGGGGATCACATATCTACAAGAAACAAAGCTCCATAAATTAATAAGGAGAAATCAAGAACTAGATTTTAAAGTGAACTTACCACCATTGCATTTATGCTGTGCTCGAGTTCGTCTAATCGGTCTAATCAATTGAATGTGTGTCTCCCATCAACGACTACAACAATTCCCGGTATGCCAGATTTCAAATAGAAACATTTGTCTGCTTCTATCTTTTCCTCATTCGTCATATTAAAATTTATATGTTTTGGACACAGCTGTTTTTCTATAAACTTGCAGACTGCAGAAATAACTGTTGGAACCGTCTGCTGCGCCAGACCAGTGAATCGAGTTCGGCATAATTGCTGCTGGTATCCACCTTGTATAAGAAATTTAAGCGTTCCACCTAGTTTTATCATTGTAGTATTGAAGACGATCTTTTGCTTTCTCTCAGATCATGACTTATGCTGTTAAAAACATACACAAATGCATCTTTTGAAAGACGAACAAAACTAGAAATAATATTTAGTATAAATAAATATATAACTTCGTCACTAAATTTTGTTTTATATCACATTACCTTTTTTTTTTTTTTTTTTTTTTTTAAATACACTATCATTTCTGTGTCGTGGAGTGGAGAATTAAAAATACAATAATTATGTACCTATAAAATACTACCACAAACAAACAAAATAATGCAAGCAATTTAAGACATTAAAGCATTAATACGCAAAATATTTTTTAGCTTAATTTTACTAACATGCAAGTCAATCACATGATCATTTAGATTATAGATTCTACTCATGCGACTAATAGGCTCATGCCTCCCATAATTCGTTCTATGATGGGGGCTAAACAATAATTTAACACTGCGTAAATTATGGGCACCACCACGAAAATTAAAGCCAATAGACGACAGCAAGTCAGGTGCATCTATTTGACCGGATATAAGCCGCTGTAAAAAAATGATATCGCTGTTAAGCCTTCGTTGAGAAAGGGGTAACATTTGAAGAAGCTTGATACGTTGACTGTAGGGAGGAAGGTTAAATGGATCATCCCATGGGAGTCCTCTAAGTGCAAATCGAATAAATTTACGTTGAATGGCCTCTATTCGATTTGAATGAATGTTGTAGAACGGTGTCCAAACTTGAGAGGCATACTCTAGAATCGGACGGACGAAACAATTGTACAATGACATAGAAACGTAAGGGTCATTAAATTCTTTGGCCCACCTTTTTACGAAGCCCAGCATAGAATTAGATTTATTAATAATAGAATTAATTTGCTTAGCAAAAACCAGTTTGGGGTCGAAATAAACCCCAAGATCCTTAAAATTATCAACATTACAAAGAATATGTTGAGACAGAGAATATTGTAAGGAGCGAAGGGATATTCTTTCTAGAGAATGTCATATGTTGACATTTAGTTGGATTCAGCGATAAACCGTTTTTATCACACCAATTTGCGAAGCTATTAATATCAGATTGAAGAAACATTCTGTCTTGCTGACTAGTGATAGATTTATATATTTTCATATCATCAGCGTAGATCAGGATATTACTGTGATTTATACATGCCTTAACATCATTAATGGCAAGTATAAATAAAATTGGTCCGAGGTGACCTCCTTGGGGAACTCCAGACTGAGCTGTGAAAGATACAGATAGCGATCCTCTAAATTTCACTTGATAAACCCTTGATCTAAGGTATGAATTAACCCATTTTATGAAACATGGTGGGAAGCCAAAAGCCCTAAGCTTAAATTCGATTATTTCATGGGACAGCTGGTCGAAGGCCTTAGTGTCAGTGTATATGCAATCCATTTCGTCCTTATTCTCTAATGCATTAGAACAATCATGCAAGAAACTTAACAGATTAGTGACAGTGGATCTGTTTCTTACAAATCCATGCTGTTCATTTCAAATTAAATTGCGACAAAAAAATATTAACTTTTCGCAAATAATTTGTTCAAAAAGCTTAGGGATACACGAAAGCTTTGAAATAGGCCTATAATTAGTGATATCACCACGTTCGCCTTTTTTAAATACAGGTGTGATAAAAGCACTTTTCCATAGATAAGGGAATTTACCAGTACTAATGGACAATTGAAACAGATATTTAAGATATGGAGCAATTGCATGACTACATTTTTTAAGAACGATCGGTGCAATGCAATCAGGACCTGAGGAATAATCATTCATCAGAGAAGAAATAAATTTTAAAATTGTTTCCAAGTCAAATGAGAAGCTACTAAAACTTATTTGGGAACAGCTAGTTAGATAACTAAAATATTGCTCATCTACGTGAAGAGGGATCACCCTAAACGACTTACTGAAATAATCTGCAAACATATTGCTTTTATCTAGCGAATCAGCTGTTGTAGAGCTATTATAAGTAAGTTTCGATGGATAACCATCGGTTTTTTTCTTAGAATTGACAAACCCCCAGAAAAGTTTGGGGTCCACTTTTAAAGAGCATTCCATTTTACTTATATAGTCAATATATAAGTTGCAGGATAAAGATTTGAACTCATTGAATAATGTGAGATAGAGTTCAAGATCTGAATGGCAGAGACTTTTTAAATAGTTCTTCCAAGCCCTATTACGTCTGTTTCGTATCGATTTGAGCTCTTTAGTATACCAGGGATGGGACGTTTTCATATTCCTAGAGGATTTGACAGGAATCACTTTTTTCATGCAGTTATCCATTAAAGAATAAAAAGCACCGACTGCATCTTCAATATTAGATAACGCAGTAAGATTAAAATTAAGGCTATTAATTTCATCAGAAATCCTTTGAAAATTTGCTTTCCGAAAGTCAAAAGATTCCGAACGGTCATACGAATTACTATTTTCGTACAAATGTGCACCTAGTTCAATAAATACATCCAAGGGTGGATGATTATTATCTATGTTAGTTATACTGAAGTGGGATTCCAGAACCACAGTACTAACAGAGTCAGAAGAGAAAACAAGATCGAGAGTTCGATTTCTGAAATTTTTTATACAGCTTGTTTGCTGTAAGTCAAAAGACAAAATGTTGTCTAGTAAAGCGAGCTCTTGTTGGGCAGAGTCAAAGGATGGAATGAAATGAGAATCATCCTCAGAAGGTTCCCATCCAATATGTGGCAGATTGAAGTCGCCCATAAGTAAGACAGTGCTGTCACAACAAGATATGTCAAAAATATGGTCTAGTGCCATAGAAAGTTTCGAATACAAAGAACATAGACGAGACGATGGAATGTACGCATTAACAACATATAAATGTTTGTTCCTAAGTGTAATTTTTACACAGATAATTTCGACATTTAGTTGAAATGGAAAGTCAATCTTTCGTGACTCAAAGTTGGAAGGACCAGCGTTCAGGACACCACCTCCAAGCGCTTTCAGGTCATTGTTATGACGGTCGTTTCTGAATACGGAAAACTCATGATTGAAGAGTTCCGTGTCTAAAATTCCGGCATTAAGCCATGTTTCCGTCAAGGAGAAGATATCATGACAGAGGGCTTGGGAGTTTAAATATACTTCAGCGGTTTTTGTGCGGAGTCCCCTTACATTTTGATAGTCGAGGGACAGCCTACTTGGTTTTTTAACACGGACGGACAATCTTTCCTGCGACTTTCTTTAACTAATGTATTTTGAGGCCATGCAGTGCTATTGCACAGCTTTTCAAAATATACTGAAGGGGCAACAATTTTGAAAGACGCAACAAACCCATCAGCCTTGCTGATTTTGGTGCATTTGATTGAGTCATCTTTTGGAATCAAGTTTCTCGAGACCAAATGGTTCAAGACATCGTCTGAAGAAGTGTTTGGTTTTAGTCGAGAAATGAAAATAGATTTCGGCCTGGGAATCGATTCAATAGTTCCAGATTCTGTACCTAAGGAATGATTTATATATGTGGGACTAACATTAAGAGTGGGCGCCTCGTTTGAGTTTTTTCGCTGACTCCTAAGGTTAAACCGCTTTGCCTTTGGATTCAATGCAGAGGAAGGCATATCGCGTTTCCTTTTGCCTGCGAGTAGAGTAGATGAGGGCGATGCTAGATTAACAATGGGCTCAGGGGTAGCTTCAACAGTTGGGAAACCTGTTGTGTCAAATGAAATCAATGTATCCATGGCCCGTTGGGTACACTGCTTTACTTCATTAGTCGGCAACTCAGGGTCAATAGACGTTGAGGCGTCTGCCGAAAAATGAAGATCAGAGAATGTTGATACGTTGAGGACGGTGGTATTGAAATTGTCGAATAAGTCTTTAAATCCCTTAGATAATTTCAGTATGTCAGCCTTGAAAACTGACATTTTGAAAGCAAGGGAGGAAAGTGACAATTTTACTTGATAAACCCATTATGTTGGAATTGTCTCTTATTATCTTTCTTTGAATTCTTTCTTCAGCACAAATTTCTTCATCAAGCCACAATGCAACTCAATCTCAATCCATAAAAAAAATTAATTATCAACGAATAAATTTTAGTAATCAAAAACGAATTATTTGACTTTTTTGTTGAATTGAAAATTACATTTTTGACAAAAAGCAGCGCGAGTCTCGGAACATTTATTCGCAAGTTGCAAAGGTTTCTTTGCAACATTTTCTTTCGATTCGAAAGTTATACAGAGTAACATTTGAAATTAGAATCGGAAAGAACTTTCGAACAGTTTTTACTTTACGATTCGAATTACAGAGTTATTCCGCAGCTGCGCCCCCTCATCATCCTCTTTGTCCATTTGGACGGCGACCTTATCATCTACCGGCAGGTCCCTAAAGGAGTGACTCGAAACCATCCAAAACAATTTGAATTGAAGGCCCGAAAATATTTTTTATTCCATTCTAACTATAGTTCCACTATTTGTATTTCGGAAACCACTTCGCATACATTTTTTCATGTCCCGCTCTGAATGCACACTGAAATTCTGAAATTACGTTATTGTCATCAATCCACTTCAGAGTCGACTCATACATTTCAAGGACCTGGCTTACACCCTAAATCATACTAATTGACTAAAAACTAGGAGGGTTCATCCTATCTGTTACTATGCATAACTAAGCGCATAGCGTGATGCAAATATCTACCGAGTTGTACAATGCGCGAATTCAGTTGAGAAAGCGTCACTCATTGTGAAAGCTGAAGTTTATTGTTTCAAGAATAATCAACCGGGAAGAGCTATTTATCAGCTTTCATCGCCTCTCGGTTGCTCTAGCGATTTACCTGTTGTGTTAATAGCGATTGTCACAGTAATTGCATGTTAGTAAACAAAAGGAGTATGCACACATCAAGTTTATACTTTTGTTAACATTTTGGAAAGAGTTCAAAAAAACCTTCAGAAAAAAGGTGGCAAATAAAAACAATAAAATTTTACTGCAACCAATTAAGAGAATTTTTAGTTTTTTATTATTTCATTTAATATATTACAAAGTTCACATTACAAATAATGTTTTTTTATTTAAATCGAACGAAAAACTAAAATACAATATAAGAGATGAAACGAAAAAAAGAAAGAGATCAATTTAAGTTTGTGTGTGCTGCATTCTTTCAAATTGTTTGATTACCACTTAAGAGAATATTTTTATTTTATTTTTGTGTTTTTTGGTTAATCATTTTTTTGGTTTAGAGGAAATACACTTCTGCGATGGTATTGGGTGGGTTCAGTTCCGTTTTTTTTAAATGCTGTAAGCTTAACGCCTCTTGCCGAAGCGCAAAAACACATGATCCACATCAGTTCGCTTGCCATAGTTCATTGGGATGAGTTCGTCTGTTTTGGACATCAAAGCTTTTTAAATATACAAATATACGACAATATGTAGAAATATTGAAGACGATTTTTTACTCACCAGCAGCTTCGTTTTTGATGTAAGCCCTCAACGCACTCGACAATTGATCAGAGTTTTCCAAAGCGATGCAAACTTTTTTAATGTGTGGTGGCATCTCTTCGAGAATGCCGGGTTCACAGAGTGGAGCAATAGCCACGGATGATGTCTGGCCAATTTCAAAGATGGCCATGAGAACGGAAGCAATGATGAGAGTGGCAACAATGTTGGATGACATCTGAAAATTAAAGTTAAGAGGTGATGGGATCAAGGTGGATTGTTAGTTAGTGATTTTGAATCATAGTGGATTCTAATGAAATTGAGTGCGGTTTCTTTGGAATTGTGAATGTGGATTCATTTGACATTGAAATATTTTGTGTAATTCATTTCATGAAAATGGGGTGAATTATAAACTTTGTAATTAGTTTTGTTGATGTGCATCGCAATCCTCGTAAGAAACAGGAAACATTCCAAAAAACATTCATCAAAACCACCCCTACCAGCAATTAGGTTTCTATTAACCGACAAGTTGCAACATCAACAGATTGCTCGACTGCACACCCCCTAATTGAGATCAAAATCCTTTACCAGCGCAAGGAAAAAACTGATTTAAAGTCGAAAAGTTTTCCCCAAAGAACTGCATACGCCAGGAATTTCCACCCTCGCATGTTCTATTATTATTTATGAACTATTCGGATCCGCTGAGAAATCACACATCGATACTCTAGAGTATTGAATATCACAGAGAACACAACTTTATCCACCAATCACTAAAAGGATATAGTGTAACATTGTACCTGCTACTGGTAAGCTCTTTATCCTGGAGCAGCAAAAATCGTTTGCCTATCTCATTCTTTGCAAGCAATTATAATGCAAAACGGATTTATATGTAAGTACTCCTCTTCTACGAGTGCAATACACACCGTCATGAACATCAAGCACCCTAACACCGATCGCCTGCTATAAGTACTTGTGCACAAGTCCCACTAAACCATATCCATTGACAAGTGAACGAGAACGAGCTTATGGAGTCATAAACACCCACTTATGCAAGAACAAAAGATGAACGAAAACAAATTTCATTAAAAATCAGCTCCCCCGACAGGCATAAAGGATGAAACTCAAATATACCCGGTAAATTGCATAAGTAGTAATCCGAAGGATAATGTGGCAGGTAAACATTTTCGAATACGCAAGAACACCTGTATGGCGGCTCCTGCCTCTCTGCAATTTTTATCCATTACCTACAATACGAAGGATGCCCGGAATAAAGTCGCACTTCTTTGCACTTGGTCATGCAATCCAAAGATTACTTTCCGTAGCAGCATTGATTCTGATGAAGATGGAAGTGGTGTCTTGTTCCCTACACATGCGAGGTGGAGAGATTATCTCTACCCAATGATAGATGATTGCAGCGAGTGTACATTTACTCAAGCCATCAATATTTATTTCCGATACACACTGAACGAACGACTAAACTGCAAATGGATATCTAGATGAATGTACAGAGAGATAGTTTGATAATACATATGTCGTTGTCGGTCTGATACCGAAAGAGCAAATAGCCGCTGATACAAATAGTCCTTAAAACGTTGTGTAAACGTTTCCATGTAAAGCACAGCATGTGTGCGGGCGCGTAGTTAAGAAGGGGTCTTCCAATCCAAATTAGGTCTAAAACACCGAACTCGTGATGTTGTTATTAGTGAGAGGATTTGTCGGTACCCAAGTGAACTTTAAATAAAACTCATTGGGGTAGGAACTAGGATGTATTCGCAACAGGTATAAATTTGATTGAGCGTGCGTGTGTCGGTGTAAATAATGAAAGGAGAGCTGAGCTATAATAAAAATTCCAAAGAAATTTGAGTTCAATGTATGAGTTGCAGGGATAATTACATATTTAGATAAATATTTAATGAAGTTAGCCGAATTGGATTTCTATTTGCAGACATTTTCAAAATTTGCACAGTTCCTCAAATAGCACTGTACGATGGTAAAAGATGCGTTTCATTTTGGATGTTTTGAATTGGTGGCGATAGCTGTTAGTAAATTTCGGCCATGCAAAATGTCACAGCATTTTGTTTAGTTGAAATTTTAGTAAAGAAGTAATAATTTTAGCTTAATTTTTTCCAAAGGTACTTCACATTTGGAATATGGAAGTTAAGGGCTTTCCGTTTGTGCTGATTTTTATATCTCAGTTCGATGGGTTTATGTATCCGAACTTAAAGCATACTGTCACTTACGGTTTACTGCTCGTTGATGTGCATCATTTGCTGCATAATTGATTGTCAGGAACTATGTACTTTTGCTTTGTGCTTAAGGACTATTTTAAAGTCTTATATACATTTGCAGTACAACTGTAACAAGAAAAATCAGCATTTCAGGATATTCTAGTTCTGTGCATTTTTCAACTGCGTTAACGACTTATGATGTGGTAAAAACTCTCCTAGTGAAAACGTTTAAATGAGGTAAAGGTGTGTAGTTATTGGGCGCATCACCTTACCTAACCTAAGCTAAGCTAACTGAATGGGCAAACACACTAAAATTTTACGAAATGTCAGACGAGTTAATACATATAAAACCAATTTCTTCACTGTCTGTTTTAACATTGGATGCTGACAACAAGAATAAGAATGATTAATCTTTTATAATAGAGATTTTTGAAGATAAAATTATAAGTTAGTAAGTTTTCACCCAAGAATTAATTTTGCGGTGTGATACCAATTTTTTTTAATTTAATTTTTATAGTTTTTTTGCACATTTCAAAAGTCTCAATCACTTCAAAATCGTAGTTTTCGTGTTTCCTTTTGATATACTCATTTTTTAAACAAAACAAACCAAACTCGGATAAAGCAAAGTAAAGTCTTCGCTTGTTTATGACGGAGATTTTTGAAATATCTCGATTGCCATTCAGTACAGGCAGAATTTTTTGTCTAAGCGCCCTTAAATTTTAGCCGTTTCAACTAATCAGTGGTCGAGCCCAAGTGAGACTGTGTCATACTGAATGCCCTCATTGTCAGCGATGTTCAAAGCTTCACGTTTCGGCCGGCTTAGTTGTTAAATACTAAGGAGCATTCATTTATGAGCGCGACGAATTGGCCGCCTCCAAACGATTATTCGCAAAGTGTCACATATCACAATTTTTTGATCGCAGACGCCCGCAAATTCTAATTGAGAAAGTACAAGCAAATCCTATCGACATTCGGATTTTTCGTTTTAAGCTCAGAGCGGAGCCTGAGTTGTCAGTAAAAAAAGTTTGTATTTCATTTTTAGATCAGAGCGTTCAAAGCTCATAATAAATTGACTGAGCAGTCTGAATAGTAAAAAGCTGAACACAGCCAAAGAAAGACTCAGAGGAGGCCGGGGGTTGTTTTCCTGGCGTGGAAAGTAATACAATTTAATCAAATATTTTTTATTTTATTTTTTATTTATTTAAAAAAATAAAATTATTGCTAGTTATTTTATAGCTGATCGCTCAAGTGTGTTTCATAAACAAATCAAAACGTTTGGAGCAGGCTCGGTTCAAAACATGCGCACGCTCTGTTGCTCTGCTCTGAACTAAAAAAAAAAACCAAAATTGCTCTTGCTTTGAAATTTGTAGACACAATTTCAAGGTCTGGTGAGTGTGTGTAAATGTTATAAAGTAAAGTAAATGTTATGTTCACAAACCGAATTTGCCATGTAAACCGATGTTATTTCCAAATTAATTTTCAATATTGTGTTAAGCAGATTAAAATGTGAATGGGTTTTGAATTGTTTTGACTAGTTAATTACTTTAGTCTGGGCTTATTGCTCGATGGAAATGTAGAAACGAAAACTTGGAGCTCTCTGACGACGATCTTCTTCTTGCCCTTAATAGTATTGATACTAACAAAGGCGCTGGTCCTGACTCGCTTCATCCCGTTCTCTTGAAGAATTGTTCGTCTTCACTAATTCTGCCGTTAAAATTAATTTTCAACCTTTCTCTTTCTACCGGTGACTTTCTGGACGATTGGAAGATTGCTCATATATCGCCTATTCATAAGAGCGGGCATAAACATTTAGTTGAAAACTATAGGCCTATAAGCAAGCTTTCAGTTATCCCAAAGCTCTTTGAAAAAATCGTTAAGGATAAATTGTATTTCAATGTAAAGGAACATTTATCCCCTATGCAACATGGTTTTGTTTCCGGTCGCTCTACTTCGACAAACTTAGCCCTATTTTCTAAATTCTGTCTTAATTCGATCGAAAGCGGTGTGCAGGTTGACGTGTTGTATACCGATTTCGTTAAAGCCTTCGACAGAATCAATCACTCACTATTGATAGGAAAGTTAGCCAAGCTCGGGTTTCATTCTAACATCTTGAAGTGGCTTTCTTCTTATCTTTTCAATAGGAAATGTATCGTCGAAGTTGATGGTTTTTTCTCGAACGTGGTAACCGCAACTTCTGGTGTCCCACAAGGAAGCCATTTAGGGCCGTTGCTATTTTTACTCTTTGTAAATGAAATTCCTCAACTTTTCACAAGATGCGATTGTCTGTTATTTGCAGATGATTTCAAAATGTTTTGTAAAGTCTCCAACTTCTCGGATTGTTTAACATTCCAACTTGAGATGAACCTATTTTTACAATGGTGTTCCGAGAACGATTTGGAGCTTAGTTTGCCGAAATGTAAAGTTTGCACGATTTCTCGTTCTCATAGTCCCTTGCTTCACTCTTACGAAGCTGGACGTGTTGCTTTTACTAGAGTTTCTGAAGTTAAGGATCTTGGGGTTATTTTCGATAGTAAACTATGTTTCAATTTGCATATCGACTATATTGCCTCTAAATCGTTTTCCCTTCTGGCTTTCATTAGAAGAAATTGTGAAGACTTTCGTGATCCATTCGTACTAAAAACTCTCTACTGCTCTTTAATAAGATCCAGATTAGAGTACTGCTGTGTAATTTGGGATCCTTTTTATGGTGTCCACTCTTCTCGAATAGAACGGGTCCAAAAACGATTCACTCGCCTTGCTCTGAAGAGATTTAATAGAGACTTTGAGCTTCCATCTTATAATAGTCGTTGCTTATTGTTAGGCCTTAATACTCTCGTGGTTAGGAGAAAGATGCAGTCTTTGGTGTTCCTGAAAGATATTGTCTCTAACAGAATCAATTGTAGTGAACTTCTTTTTAGTCTACCATTCTATGCACCAAGCAGAGTATTAAGGGACAGACAATTGTTTTTACCTCCGGCACATAGAACAAACTATGGTTTGTCTGAACCCATAACTCGATGCATCTGTTTGTTTAATTCGATTGGTAATAACTTGGATTTAACCTCAAATCGGGATTTATTTAAATGCGACGCTCTTACTGCTTTAACTTCAATCTTTCGTAATTAATGCCAATTTTTTAGTTTATTAACTCATATTATTATGTTTTTGTAATTTTATATTTACTGTATGTACCTTTATTACTTTATGCGAAATCTGTGAAGGTGTTCTACCTGGTAGATGAATAAATAAATAAATAAATAAAATTCTACCCACAGGAATTACACACAACAAAGACCTTAATCATTCAAAATTAAGTACGAAGTAGGGACATGCTTCTTCGGTTGATTCTCAAACCATTGCTGAAATGATTGCATTTACCTATAACATCAGTTTTAGTTTGTAATTATGTATTTTCGTAAATTATTTCGATTTATGGAGTTTTTTTGTTTGTTTAAAAGTATTTTTAAACTAACTCGCGAATGGCGTGTTTACTGTGTCCCACAAATGAATCCACTTATGTATCCCGCAGCTAAATTGATATTTCAACTTTAATTTGTAAAATAGCCGCGACCACTCGGCGAATACCGGCCTAGGTCTTACATTTTTGACTCATTGAAAACGTGTAACGAACTATACACCATCGTCGAAATCCGGTAAATATATTATTTGACTCCTTAAGTGCCTGGCGTCTGGCTATAGTTTCATGGGAATCAAAGTCATGTCCAGCGGATTTTAAATGGATAGAAAATAAAGTGGTTGATTACACCGAAAATCAACTTTTAGAAATTGTTCTCGGTGTGGGCATAAAAGAACTTCTACTAAAACCGTTTTTTTCTCCTATCCTCAGCAAGTTGCTATGTAAATTCCAAATTGTGTGTGGCCACGGCGTTCATTGGAAAGAAAATTCTTGCCATGACCAGGCACTTATTAAGATGATTTAACTGTTTATGAATGTATTTTAGAACTGTCAATTAAATTTTTTAAATGAAAACAAAATTAGATCCTTTTGATCGAAGCAGCGTTAACGCCAAAAAATATGGCGTTAATAAATGTCACGAAACAGCCTTTTTCCATGAATCCCTTTTTTCTTGAAGTGATTTTGCAACTTAAAGTCCAATTTTGAAAGTAGAATAAGAACTAATTTTAATTTTTATTGCATAATATAATTGAATTGATCTGAGCTGATGTTGTTGAAAATAATTTCTTAAGAAAAATATTATACATCGTATCTTACAGACAAACTAACACGTGGACAGTTAAGATGTTGGTTAAATATAATTTGAAAACATATTCGGCACCAAGAAAGTAAGAGCTAAAAAAGGTGAACATATTTAAATTACACCATTTCCAAATTTGGTTTTTGAAATTAACGGGCACAATAAGACTATGTTATTGATCATTCTGATGCGAAACAGATTCAACCCAATAGGTTATTTATATTATATATATAAATGGCAGCACTTGGCTAGACATTAAACAAAATGAAAAACGTCACAATTTTCTATAAATAAATTTAAAAATATTTTTTTTGACCGCAACCACTTATCTCACTACACAACTCGAATTTACGCTTCAATAACTCACTACGAGATACGCTACTCACCTTATATGTAGCTATTGAGGATAATATTTGAATTTGATGGAAACGTTAAAAATTTATTTTACAACTTTCCACAAGGAATACAACTTTTTCCGTTTTTGGAATAGCAGATACAAATGCACTGTATGGGCTGTGGATACTTTATGTGCTCTATCGGTGGCAAGGACTTGCTTTTATATTCGATAAAAGCTTCGCAACTATGTAGGATAGTAAAGTCTTTTGATTGGTTGAATTGAGTGCAAATCCTTATGAAACATCTATTTTAACGCATGCTTTTGGATTGGGAGGAAGCATGTCGAGATGATGAAATGGTAAATGTTCACTTACTATGCGTAAATATATGAATTATATATATTTTTTTCCGTTTGTGTTTTAGTTTACATTTTGACGTAGGAAAGATTTGTTTGTTTTTCTTCCTTTTTTCCAGGAGTAGAAAGTGTTTGAATTGCTGCAGGGGTGATATAGAGTACTTACATTTATGTATATGGCCATATGTTTTGAAGAGGATTATTCGCAACATGAAACAACAGGTAAAAATGATTGTTTGAGTTTGTAAAGACTGACGAGGATTCAATGCATCGTTCTGGAATGAATGGTGTTTAATTTTATATTTTTGAGCTTAGCCGGCCTGCAACTTGTAAAATTGTAAGAGAGATTATTGTGGTACAACAAATATTGGCGATCTTTAAATGTCATTATTGCCGTTTTTCAAGCCGTACTGACAATTCCAATGTCCTGAACCGATCTCTGAACTCGTGTTATGACATTATCACACACTTAGTTCCCAAATTGAAAATCATTTGAAAACCAAAACGTGCATTTTTCCCACAAACGGTGTCTCAAAGCCCATATTAAACGAAGTGTTAAACATAAGGAAAGACTACAGTCGCTTGAGCCAACTGCTGGATACCTTATCAATATTCCTATCCACTTAAGTAGGCATGGCATTGGGTGGAGAGTCATTAACCATTTCGAAAAATTCTTTGTTTCTAACAAAATAACCAAAGTTTGAAGTTTTAAATTAAATTTAAATTAAAAAATTAAAAAAATTAAATTTAAATCGTCCCCAGATGTGGGAGTGATAAGAAAATGTTCCGGCAAATTTTAAAGAAGGATATTATCTGCATATTTGGCTCAAATGTGCTGTTATTTTCCTTTTTAAAGAACTTAATCGAAAGCTAACGTCATTCTCAAAAACGCACCCCAAAAAGTGGGTGTAGCAAAAAAAACGTTGATGAATGAATTGTTCTAAGGGTATTGGCTCAAGATTTTGTTATTACTGATTTCTAAGAATAAGAAGTTGCAAAATCCGAGGACGCCGCCATGTCGAAGAATATATCTTAAAGAAAATGGAGCGCGACCGGCTAAGTTAGTACTGTCAAGTTGAAAGGAGAGATCCATCGAACCCTGTCAAGAAGCCAATATCAATCAACGTTCATTTGCCATCGCGAAAAGAGGTTGACCTTAAAACTTCTGGAGCACACAAATGCAAAAACACTAGCATTTGATCGAGGTAACTCGAAATCAAAAGGCCTGCCGATAATTGTATATTATGTGAAGCCAGCAGACGACTAGAAGTGCAGTAAAGTGAAAGGGCTATGATCCCTTTAATCCTGATCATAGCTTCGCCGTGAAGAAAGAAGAGGCGTCTGCCAATCGTATAGGTCCCTATTCAGGTAGTTGAGGTAGAAAACGTAGTAAAATGTAACAGCATAGATGAAGTATTCTTAAATTTTGTAAAGCATGTATAGCTTTATTTCGTTTGTCTGTTTACTACGCCTATAGTTCGGCGTAGATTCAGTGAGGAAAACTACTCTACCGCTTTCAACTCTTAAAAGCTAATTTGCGCCTAACTTCACATTTAAGAAAATGGCGGCGCTCCAATGCCGGGCACGATACTTTCAGTTGTCTAGATCAAGCGCTCTGGCATCCGGGATGGCTTGGTCTTTAAAACGGAGGTTCGGTCTTTCTTGTCGTCTCGAATCTGATGGGTGGAGGTCAAAAACCTTCTTTGCTGGTGCTTTATTATCCATTCGATCGATGTCGCCCAATTTAGTCTACGTGTTTTAGCTTTTCGGACAATATCCACACCTAGGTACAGCTCTAAGAGTTAGTGGTTGTATCTTCTTCTATGTTAGCGATCCTTGCATATTTTATTTATTTATTTAAATTGTTTTGTTTAACGACCTCGAATTGTAATAAATAATGTTTGTTTAAATGTTCCATAGAAACATTAAATTCACAAAAGAGGAGGAACAAAATGGAAGATTACCGTACTTGGACACATTAATCATACGCAAGGGAAACAAATTGAAAATCGACTGGTATCAGAAACCTATGGCCACAGGACGACTCATCAACTTCTACTCCAAACATCCGAAAAGAGTAATAATAAATACCGCGAATAATTTTATTAGAAGAGTACTAAATATAAGTGACAAACAATTTCACCACGACAACATCAACAAGTTAAGGACAATACTAGCTAAAAATGGATTTCCAAAGAAGACAACGAGGGACTTAATCAATAATTATTATAAAATGGACAACATTGAGCTGAAAGAAAAGCCAAACATAATATTTAAATCAATGACGTATATTACTGACTTCTCGGAGAGATTGACTAAATCGGATATATATGACAAAGATAAATATCAAATCGCACTAAAGACAAATAATACTCTACGACAACTATACAGCAATACAAAAACAAAAATAGACAAACTTGACAAATCGAATCTGGTTTACAAAATATCTTGTAATGGAGACGGGTCCAATGTATGCAATAAAACATACGTTGGGACAACAAAAAATAAACTAAGGACAAGAATAGCCTCACATAAATCGGACCAAAAAGCTCTCTCGACACCTATAGAACAAAAAACTCCATTAGCTGCCCACTGCATTAAATTCGGACATTATCCTGACTTCGAAAACGTTGACATACTACAAGAAGAATCAAATTATATGAGGAGGTACACAACGGAAATGTTACATATAATAAATGTACCAATACAAAAACGACTTAACTATAAAACGGACACCGACAAATGCGCACACATCTACAGACATCTTATAAACAAACAACGGAAGACGAAAATAGTTATAACTCAGCCGGCATCATAACTTTATGTTTTATGTTCGTCATAGTCATACCAAAAAATTTGTTGTGAAATGTAATTATTTATGTTGTACAATAAGTTGTGTAAGTTTCACAATGTAAATGTAAATTGTTCATTTTATTGTCATAATACTTTTTCTTGACAGTCCCTGAAGATGACTTTCGAAGAAAGTCGAAATATTGGACAAAATATATAATTTAAAATACAAAAAAAGAGTATTTTTAAATTAAGACCTACAGCCCGTTAAATAAACATTATTTATTTATTTATTTATTTATTCATTAAATTCTTATGCACATTAAGACATATTGTCTTATAATAGTGCTAAGTTACAATTTGAGAAAAATGCAGAAAGCTAGAGTAAAACAATTTCATTTTTAAAGATATTTGACAAAGATTGCTAATCATAATCAATATAGAAGCATAAGGATATAAACAGAAAAAGAAAAAAAAGGGGAAAGTAGAAAATAGTAAAAAAACATAGGGACGGGCTACAGTCCGCTTGGGCGAACTGTTGGATACCCTATTCTTATTCCTATCCCTCATAAGTGGGCGTGACAAAAGTCTAAGTATGGTTAAATTGTTAAGAACGCTCTACATATTTTGTTATATAACTTTTAAAGGATTTTATCGAAAATAACGCTCCCTAGCTCAAACTTGGGTGTTTCAATAAAATTGTTTTATTTAATTGTGGGCGTGTCAGTAGGCGGATTTAAAAAAAAATTAACACATGAGCATAAAGGGCCCCTAGAGAGTATATATTATAAATTTCAGCTCCCTAGCTCAAACTTTGGATTTTCAAAAAAATTGTTTTATTTATTTGTGGGCGTGTCAGTGGGCGGATTTTGAAAATATTTATACATGAGCTTAAAGGGCCCCTAGAGAGTATATATTATAAATTTCAGCTCCCTAGCTCAAACTTTGGATTTTCAAAAAAATTGTTTTATTTATTTGTGGGCGTGTCAGTGGGCGGATTTTGAAAATATTTATACATGAGCTTAAAGGGCCCCTAGAGAGTATATATTATAAATTTCAGATCCCTAGCTCAAACTTTGGATTTTCAAAAAAATTGTTTTATTTATTTGTGGGCGTGTCAGTGGGCGGATTTTGAAAATATTTATACATGAGCTTAAAGGGCCCCTAGAGAGTATATATTAAAAATTTCAGCTCCCTAGCTCAAATTTTGGTTTTTCAATAAAATTGTTTTATTTTTTTGTGGGCGTGGCAGTAGGCGGATTTTGAAAATTTTATATCCCGAGCAGTTTTAGGAGTCATAGATCATATATAAAAAATTTCAGCTTCGTAGCTCAAAATTCGATTTTTTCCAAAATTTTGTTTTTTTGAGTTTGTGGGCGTGTCTGTGGGCGGATTTCAAAAATTCGTAAACTTGATTATTTCGGGACCCTAGAGAGTATATGGTTAAAATTTCAGCTCTCTAGGTCCAGTTTAAAGGCCTAATTTTTGCCGACGGACGGACGGACGGACGGACGGACGGACGGACGGACGGACGGACGGACGGACATGGCTAGATCGACATTACTATCGATGCTGATCATAAATATAGTAACTTTTAGGGGTCTACGGGCAATATTAAGGTATGTTACAAACTATGCGTCAAAATTAATATACCCCTAGAATAGGGTATAAAAAGAAAAAAAGAGAAATGGAGAAGAGAAAAGAGGTTATTGGGAAAAATAAAGCCTAATTTTGTTTTTAAAACTTGCAGCATCTTCGACTTCTCTTATGTGACGCGGGTGGAATATACAAAAAACTGACGCTGTGATGTAAGGGAAGCATGGTGCGGATGGGTAAGCATTCTTGACCTTTGCGAAGTTGCCATTCTAATGATTTCATGAAGTTGTTGGGGTTGACGATTAAGCAGAATGTTTGAGAGCATCGTTAGGGTGCGTAACTTGAGAAAGTTTTCAAAAGGCATGTTGAGAAGCTGTTTAGAGAAAGAAGACACACTCGCGTATCGACTTAGGCCGAAAATATAGCGTATTAGACTATTAAATGCAACGTTAAGTCTTCGTTTGCTCACAGAGTCACAATTGCCATATATTTCGCAACCGTAGGCCATTGTGGGTACGACCAGCGTTTTCGCCAACAGCATACGTAGGTACTCTCAAAGGGGTGAAAGATTGTGTGACCCACATAGTACGAAGAATACCATATGTTTTACCCACAACTGTATTTATATGGTTGTCCCAGGTTAATCTGCGGTTAAACACCATGCCGAGGTTTTTTGCGGTTTCGACATATTTTACAGAAGTGTTAGTCAAGCTTAGGAGGAAAGTACGAGAGGTTGACAATTTTTTTTGGATATAACAAGACACATAGACTTCTCAGGGTTTAGTAATAACCCATTCTGCCGAGACCAGTATGCAATGTCTGCGAGATCTTCGTTAATGCAGCTTACTCCGTGCTCAATAAGACCGAGTGGACAACTTAAATAAATTTGCACGTCATCGACATACATTTGAAGTGAACAATATTTAGGGATAGATGGCAATTCGTTTACATAGAGCGAGAACAAAAGTGGGCCAAGGATTGAACCTTGTGGGACCCCACGTAGGGTTGGTAGGAGATCTGACAATTTGTTGTTTGACTCAACTGCCTGCATTCGATCCGTGAGGTAGGAGTACATAAGCTTTACAGCACAGGATGAAAAGTTGAAGTATCGTAGAAGTTTTCTACATAAAATGGAGTGGTCAACCAAGCCTTTGAAAAGTCTAAAAGCGATAGAAAATTAATATAATTTTTATCCATGGCTTGTCGCAGATCTTCGGTAACGATTAATAGCGCTGTGGTACAACTATGACCTTTGCGAAAACCAGGATGCTTAGATGTCAACAAATTTGAACGACCGAGATATACGGTCATTTGATTTTGCAAAATTCTTTCAAAGACTTTAGATAAGAAAGGTAAGATCGCAATGGACCTGAATTCATCACCTTTGGAACTTTTTGGGATGGGTAGAACTTTGGCTTTTTTCCACTGTACCGGATATACACCTGTTGTTAAAATAGAGTTAAAAATATAAGTTATGTATGGTAAAACAAATGGTAATATTAATTTGAGGAAAGTGGGGTGCATTTCATCAAGTCCAACGGCATTCGATTTTATCGAAAGAAGACTTGCAACTACCTCGGTACTATCCACAGATCTAAATGAAAAAGTTGGATTTGATGCATTATTATCTGTAAGATCGTCTAAAGGGTTAGCAGTCACTAAGGGGGGCGCCGGAAGTGCAACGAATTTTCGGTTGAGTTCATTGCAATCGATCTCATCCACAGAACTGGTTTTGCTCTTGGTGACTCCTATCTGACGAAGATTTTTCCAAAGCTTTCGTCCACTCAGCGACGGATTAAATCGATTGGAGAATAATTCACGCTTTTTTTTTTTTTTTTTTTATAATTTGCTTACGCTAAAGGGATTTTTTTTTTCTGTTACAGTACCCTTATAATGCTAAGAACACAGTGTAAGCTACTTGGTTTAAAGAATAGAGAGATAGGAAAGAAGTGTTTGGGTGCAGTTGTAGGGTTTTTCTCCACGGGTGGTGTCTAAGTTACTTAGGGAGATTACGATTTCATGTATTCGGTATAAAGTAATGGACTTGGCCGGGATTCGAACGCACGACCTTCCATTCCGTAAGCGAATACACTACTACTGCACCATTGCCACGCTTAGTGGTGCGGAGTGAACGACTTGATTTCGGAGTGAACGGTACATGCTAAGATGTTCGTGTAATCGAAAACGTTTCCAGCGGTTATAGTATTGGTCACGTTCAAGCATGAGAGAGCGAATATGAGGTGAAAACCAGTGTTTTATTAGGGGTGTGCAATTTCTTGTTAGTAATGGAACATGGCTATCAAAGTGTCCAGATTTGTTTATTTAGAAAATCAACTTTCTCATGGACTATTGGTAAGTAGTAGATTGTCTCCCAGTTTATACATACATCAGCAAATATCTGAAAAACATCCAAATATCATTTTCTGCTTATCGTCCAGCACTAGGCAAGCAGAACTAGCAGTATCGATTTTATGTACAGCTTTCACTTGGTCTTCCAGCACCGATTTATTTTACTAAGCCGAAGTTTCACAGGTTTCCTAGGATAATTCTTCGTCAGATCTCCAACAAGGTGTCAACCGTGGAGATTATGTTTAATCCGAAGTAGATTGCTGCTATCAACAGTGACGTTTTGTCCTTATTATTCCTTAGCTTTTTTACAGCTATACTAACCTCTTCAATACTGGGTAGTGGAACCAGTTCTTCGTTTAGTGGATGTGGGTTCCTTTCTTGCCCCATCGGTCTCTCTACATGATGCCCATTTAACAGCTGCTGGAAACGCTGTTTAAACACATCTAGTATTCCCTGTGCTTCCGTGACTAGGTTTACTTCTCTGTTTGGACGATTCTGCGTTTTGGTCCAAAAGCCAGCAGTCAGTTGCCTGGCCTTTTTAAAAAAAACTTCCGGATCTTGTTTGGATCTCGAGGCTCTTCGGTATTCTTGAGCTGGGAGATTTATTTCTACATACGATCTTCATCTTCTCCTTTCTCCTCATGTCTACTCAGATATGGCTTCCTAAACTACGATTCCAGAGTATGCATCTGAAACGTGCGGTCGCTGTACACCCCAAGTTCCAAGGTTAATTATCCAAACAGCAACCTTCCGTTCTCCGGATGTTAAAACCGCCATCCAAATCGACCATGTGCTGATCGTTGCGAGGCACGCACAAACATCTTAAACGTGCCCACATTCAGAGGGGAAAACGTCGAGTCTGACCATTTTCTTGCTGCAGTTAAATTCTGAGTAGAACCTGCTGACCTGTCAAAAATTTCTGCAACCTAAAGTCATCTATTGGCTTTACCTGACGGTCGTCAGATCTATCCTACTATATGCTATCGTTACATGGTGACGCGTTATTCCGAAAATGCAAATCTAGTGCCATGAACCGACAGCAAAGGGTCATCCTGCATATGCGTTACAAGACCTTTAAGGTCCACACCGACAGCTGCGTTGGGGACTATGCTGGACTTCCTTTCCACTGGCTTATGGTGGCCGTGGCGGACGGAACGGGCAGATATCTTCTCAGAATGCAGAAGCTGCAGAGACGTCAAAAAAGAAAAACGACCAATTGTGCTACTGCTCCGCACTTTCCAAGGGAGATACAAATTCTGGGCGAATATACAATAATCAAAAATTATATGTATTCAACTTTTGCTAGTTCGTCATATATTTGTGGAAAATAAGACTTTACATATGTGAATACGTAATAATGACCTTTTGTGGTAATCGACTGATGATTCCAACCACCACATCTGTGTGGCCAAATTGGATAAAGGTCCCTATTACTCGTATGTATTCGAATACAAGAATTGAATGTCCAGCTCTATCTGGAACCAGGCACTCGACAAAGCCTTCTTTGACGACCTATCAGAATTTAGTAATATAAAATTCTGCAAAATCATAGAATCTCTCAACTATATAATGATGAATTTGAAACACAAAGTGCCAAGTTTATTCACTTGAGTGGTAGTATAAAAACACGCTTATTGTGTCCTGGTGTACTACCAGGCAGCCACTCCTACCTACCTACAAGAATCGAAAATAGTTCGAGGTTTGATTGTTTTAGATCTGCTTCGATGAATTCGAGTAGTGGTTTGAAGTTTGATTGTTTCCGCAGAAACTTCAGGTGTCCTCATCTACCTATTAGACCTCCTTAACTGGAGGTCCATCCTGTATACACATTCACAGGCATCGTAGGCGTCGATGCGGATGCGGTTAAAATCTCTATGTTGCTGGTAGATTCAGTACGTGTTCAGTAATCCGTTATTCTGAAATATTCGTTTTGACTTAAGAAACTTGGAAAGTGCTTACGCCAATTCCTTAACTGATTCCCATGTACAAAATAAGAAGACAGTGGCGAATACTTTATCTGACAGTTAATGCCCAAAACCTGAGATTTGTAACACCATTCTGGAACCCTAGTAGACGCTGTCCTCTCCTATCCCGCATTCCATCAACAAATTTCATTAAAAATTGATGTCATTTGAAATCAATGTCACATCAATTCCACCGAACAAACAAATTTGCATACAATCAATTCAAAAAACTATAAGAGACGTCGATGATTTAGTGACGATAATGTAGGCCGTTTATTGCAGACCCACGAATTGCATAAATATGCCACACATCCGGCGTCAAATTGCCGCATGTAATTTAATTTTAGTTTTTTTTATATCATCGTATCAATCACCAATAAATTGTAACACAATAAGTAGTAAAACAGTTTGAAAATATAAAAAAGAAACTAATTAAAAGCATAATTGTAATGCCAGACGTTTGTCACCCTCCCATGTCCTCCGTTATGTGGTGTAAGCTAAGTGCTATCAGCCTATTACATGTGCAAGCTTTCATCTCCGAGTGATAATGTTGTTTCGTTAAATTTGATTTAGGATGATTTAGTTTTCCTTGTTAAGGCAAAATGAGATGACATAATGATGTAGTACCTAATATCATTATCAATGTAATGTAACGCTAATCGGAGCGGAGTTGCTACTATATATTTCAGAAACAACTCTCCTGTAATACATGCATCTCGTAAAAGATAATTAGAAAACCACATTCAGGGCTATGTAACAGGTATTTTTCGAACAATGATAGTCCTTTCAATCACTCCCTTATGCAAATCCTTCGATTGGGAGTGTATACACGGATGTGTTTAAATTATTCATCGCACGTATTTTGAACATTTGATTGTGTTTTTGCACTTAATCCATGCAATAGAATTTAAATCTGTTCATTTTGACACAGTCAAGGATATCGATGATGATGTCAAACGTCTAATGGGAGACATTTTTCAAATAAGCGGCAGACCACAAAATGATAAATTTTGGTGGGGTATGGAAACTTAACCGGCGATGTGAATTTCAAAAATGTTTTCATCCAAACAGTTTTTAAGTGTCTGACAAAATTGTCTCTTTTACTTAATTCCAGCACATTATTTCAAACGGAATTCGATAATAGATTGCACCTCTTTTCAACCCGTTTTTCAATTCAAATCCAAGTACCTACAAATCTACCATACGTTCGCTTTGAACGACCCGCTCTAAGTTTTTTTTTCAGGTAAATGGAATATGAAAACAAAATATCTTATTCGACAAACATTATATTTAACTAACTTAACAATTCTCTAACACAATAATAAAAAATATTTATATATAAAACAAACTTCACACAACATCCTCTAGTTGAGAGCCGCCATTATTGGTTCCGGTGTATTCATGGCATAGCCTAACTCCTGTAGAGCACGACGAATGTCACCAAAAACGGACGCATCTTCAATGGTTGCTGGTAGCACCACTAACTGATTTTTGGCAAAATCCGCCATTGCTTTTCTCATTGTTTTACCTTTAAAATAAATTAATAAAAGATATGGTATAGTCAAGGCCATCATATTAAGAAAAAAAATGTTAGTCTTGAATTCGCTAATTGGAATCAAAAGTAATTATATAAGGCATATTATAAAAAATAGTTGCTTTATAGTGGAGTGTCTGGGGCATTAAAAACATGAAAACCATGGATTTCCGTAACAGTGAATGAAATTTTATAATTCAAAGTGGAATGTTTAGCTTATACAAAAAAGTTTACCTATTGAAAAATTGTGATCTCGATTAAAAAGAAATAATGAAATATTTATAATTTTGATAGTTTAAATGATACAATACCTCGTAATATAAGGCTGTAGAACATTTTCTACACCAAAATTAAATTAATTTATATATTCATATAGAGATAGTAATTAGGAAAAAGAAAAAAATAAAGCAAAATGAAAAAAAAAAAAAATTATCAAGAAATCATTTGTTTATTTAAACAATTTACATTTTTGTCTATTTAAGTATTTTCTTCAACTTCATTTATTTCAATGATTGGCAAAGTATTTAAACAAGTATTTTCGCTGCACTGTAGACATGCTACACTGCAGTATAAGCCACTTTTTTGACATCCACTAGCAGCTCCACAACCCTTTTTGCAGCTACAGAACAACATTTTGCAATAAATTATCTGGAGCTGGTGATTGATTCATTGTTATTGGGATAAGCATGTTATTAAAATACTTCCAGCCCCAAATTTTCAATGTCTACGTTTTCAATATCTTCATTTCCTAACCATAGCTGGATTTGTAGATATACTCTTTTTAGGTGTTCAAACGCTGCATCAGCTGTAGGAGGTAATGATGACAAAAGAACACTTGTTTTTTTGGCTATTCCTTTTACAAAGAAATTGAACTTCAATGAGTTCAAATCTTTAATTTACGGGAAAAGAAGGAACTGTTGACTCTACTGGCTACAAATGCCTTGGGGTCTGTGGCGTTTTAGTTATCGTGTGTAGCACGGATAGATGAGCCTGGAAAGTGAACCTGAAGTAAGTTTCTTATAGTATCATCGGGTTACGTCTTGTAGGTACCATCTGTTTCTTTTGTAATCCAACGCAGTTTGTATGCTATTTACCCAGGGCTTTATAGATACGTGTTGCGACTGGCATGTCTGCTATGGATTCGGTGCATTTAGTCCATGTAGCTCGTTTCGATCTTCTCGATTCTGAGTAATATTCTAAGAGAGCGATCCTGTAATGGTCCCCAATTTTATTTATTTGGCTCGATGAAGTTGGTCCTTCCACCAGGAAACCTTACGTTTTTTCATACAGGTTTTATGGGCACAACTACTATCGTAGGAGGTTAGCAGCACTTTGTTGAGCTAGAACGCTACTTCATCCAGGTCTCACGTGGACTCACTTGACTTTTGAGAGGACAAGTCCTCGATGCATTTTCCAGTTCGTTGACTTAGGATCGTAGTTATTCGAAGCCAGTGTCAGTTTGCCAGATATATCAAACCTTCGGAAAACGGATACTATGAACGTAAGTTGAGTCTCCGCCTTTGTTTGCGTTGCGGAAGATGAACCCAATTTTTCACAGATAATGCAGCTGTACTCATTAGTTATACTACTCGTCCTTGATTCATCCATTGCTAGAAAACTGTGATAGAAAACAATTGAATACATTAAATGATTAATTTATTACATTACGGCAGCTGCCGTTGCCGTCCTCCCCTCTCCACGTTCTACTACCTGTCCAAGGTCGTTATGACCCTTCATACGCTCCAACATTTTAAGAAAATATTCTTGTATTATAAAACGTATAGATACAAAAAAAAAATTATTATAAATAAAATTACATGCTTAAGTATTAATTTTTTATAGTTTTTGCTTAAATAATAAAAAAATCAAAAGCACAAACAAATTTTTGGTAACTTTACACTTTATAGTATAAAAAAGAAAAACCCCCTCGACAATTTAAATTCATTCACTATAACAAAAGTCTGAGGTCAAAACTCCCAGACACTCCACTATTAGGTCAGCGATAAAGAGATTGTTGAATTGAGACTTTGAACAGCGACAGTTGAGTTGAATTGGAAGCAGGGCTGGCCGAACTGTCACTTTTTAGAAACACTTTTAAGATATTACGTCTGCTACGAAGTTAATGTAGTTAAATGTAGTTAATGTAGTATATGAAACAAATTGTAGCAGGAGTAGTTTCAACTGTCAAATAGTCTGTTAGCGGTTACTTTGAAGTTTATGTTTGAATTTATGTATTGCGTTTTGCTACATAACTAAAATAATGGCTGGTCGGAGCTGCATAGATGATCCTCTGTGTTTTTTTAGTGAACTTCGGTTTTTGGTTGAGCATTGTACCGTCAATATTTGGCCCGGTTCGATTTGATCACAATTTGAACTTGTTCCATGTTATTCTTCTGATTTTTTTTTTATAAATATGCGAATACTTGAAACATTAAACTGAGAAATAAGATATCTCATCCCAAACAAATAAATCAGTTAAATCAGTTGACGTCAGTAGGATTAGAATTTTCAAATTTGACACATTTCACGCACTTCCCTTACCTAAAAAGTAGGTGCACAAAATCGTGTGGTAAACTGATCTGCGCAGCTTCATGGAACACAAAGTAACAGAATATAGAACACAATGGGGCAAGATTTTTTACTCATGGAACACCAAATTGTGTTCTTTTTTTATCTTTTCTGTAATTTTCTGTGCAGCTCAGGTTCATTAAACACATTTACTGAAGCGGTAGTGAGCATGAATTAGAGATTTAAGTGTTAATAAAGGGATATAAGGATACTGCAAGTGAATTGTGTTTAGGAATAAGTGACTTACTAGAACGATCGGTAACGAAGAAAGTTAAAGATAAATAAACAACGGTTATACAGCTAAGTTCCAGAAATCTGAATCCAAATTGAAAATCGAGTGAATTAATTTTCAGTGTTCTGCATTTCAACCGATTTTTGTTTTCTGTTTTTTTTTCGAAATCAGGTTTCGTCAAATAACAATTGTTTGGACTGTACAAATTGGTTGAATTTTTAAAAGTTTGTGTTGAATTACCTAATTTATTAAAATACAAAATTAATAATTTTTAAATACAAAAAAATTAGTGATGTTCTTATTGCTGCGGTGTTAGAAGTTGAAAAGAAAAGATTCTTAGAAGAGAAAATAAAACGACTGGCGTAGGTTGAGAGACATTTCTAATCCATTACAAATTGCAGAATCTGCATGAGTAATTAGAATTGCCAATGAAAGCTAAAGTATCTCAATATTTATTTAATGTAGATTTGTATCATATTATAGAGTGAATAAAGATGCTTCCAAATGTTGCTGGAAATTGTTGCGCCGCATGTAAAAAAAAATTGTCTATTCCGTGCACATTGCAATTTGGCGTTTTTTGGTGGAAGGTAACTTTCAAGGATCTGTTGGAAAATATGCTGATGTTGCTATTGGCGGAAGTACAGTGTCAACGATTTTGTGTCAATTATTTCGATGCTAACCCCTGTTTATTAAATATTATTAAAATATGTAATATGATCTTATCATTTACTCACATTTCAGAAAATTTCACACTAACTAGATCTGACCGATTTGAAATCACTTGCAAATCGATAAAATCAATTTGAGGAACTCGAAATTTCACTGGGCTTTATAAAGGTGAAATGTAGAACACCAAATTGCAATTTAGATCGATTTCAATTCCATTTCTAGTGAAAGTGAGCCTAGCTGATAGAAACAGAATAAGTTTTATGGTAGAAACGGATCAACACTTCAACTTTAACAACCCGTCATTTTATCTATAAACTAAAAACAAATCTACACTCAGTATGATTTTGTCAGTGAACCCAGAACTCAATATGTATAGTTTAATACATTCACTTATGATGCAACTCAAAGGTGGGCGGATGTGTGATTCTAAAACATTATTAATTTAATTAACACCAGCAGTAGTGTGAAAAAAGGCATACCGTGCCTAGCAGGTAACACATGGTGGGTTAGGGGACGGATTTGCATACAAAGACTGACGCCAGCCGAATATATGGCAAGGTGGCAACGATCCCTTGACGTTGGGCCTTTGTAGAAGTCGAGCCAAGACATATAAGGTCTAAAACAAACACAGAGTTTCAGGAATTTATTTTCAATTTTCGAACGCCGCACGTTTTAGAACCAATGATTTTTAATGGCATGGAACAAATTAGCACCTCAACCTCAACTTCGACTACAACGTTAGACCTGAATCCCAAATTCAAAGTTGAAGTGCAAATCTTACCAACCTTGCGGGAATGTTTTCAGTTTTCCCAACATGCAAATGTTATACATACATATTTTGAGTGAATTTTCTTCAATGTATACGACGCGACCTCAAACGCTGAAGTTCTCGCTCCTGTCAAACTCGAAGTCGGAATTGAAGTGTTGATCTATTTCTACCATTATCCTTTCGAATCTTCAGGACGGGATGTAATAATACTTTAATAGTTTTCCTTTCCGTAGCAATATTACAACTACGGCAGTAGGTGTTCTTGTTGTGTGGGATACCTAGTTTGATCGCATGGCCTCCTATAGGCTAGTGTTCCATGATAATTGCTAGTATTCTGGCGATATCTTTTTGCGTTCAACATGGGAGGTCGACTATTTTTGGCTTGTTTTAGTTTGGAAATACCTTTCCGGATACGACGCATGCTGTCAGCCTTCTCTATCTGAGGCGGAACATTAACCGCTTTCGCGAGTGAACATTGGAGGGTTGAGCCTTGCTTCGCCAGATCATCGGCATGTTCGTTTCTATAGACGTAACTACGTGCTGGAACCCAGATCAGAGTGTTCTTGAACTGATCCAGCAGGGCTAGCTCATTTTGATATTCTATGCTATGACTTGCTGTCAGTAGGTATAGCGATCATTTGCCTGGGGGTTATGCTTGTGTGTAGTTTCAGACAGAACGGCATATTCTCGAAAGTTTGTCAGACTTTCGCAACAGTTGACGAAGTGAATTGGTTTATGTATTGCTGGAACTCGAATCTTAAATATACCGCTGACCATTAGCGAGGCAAACATTCGCAAAGTTTTTCAAATATCATCCTCCATAAATTAGACAAAATCGATCTTGATAAACTTACCAGAACGTGTTCTTGGCAGCGCATTAACTGGTGCAACGAGCCGAAATGAGGCAATCGGTCCAATCACATCACGAATAATTTTTATTATTTCGCCACAGATTTTGGGGCGAGATTTCGTGGTATCTTGAAAATATGGAAATCTTTGAAAAATAAAGAAAAACCAACCTTAACATTGGTCTACTTACCATCTTTAGGAACATATAAACAAAGAGGAACTTGCCCCTTGGTCATCTCAGGAACTCCAAAAACTGCAGCATCTGCTACTTCTGGATGCCGTAAAATAGCGTCTTCTAAGCTCGACGTGGAAATTCTATGGCCTGCCACATTTATAACGTCATCATCACGGGCTGTCACATAAACGAAGCCATTTTCGTCTATATAACCAGCATCCATGGTGTCATAAAAGCCCTTAAAGTCAAAATTTTTAAAGAAAAAAATAAAAACGTTGTTTCTAATGGCAACAAACAGAAAACTTCGTACCGGAAATTTCTGGAAGTACATCTTCTTGTAGAGTTCATCGTTTTTATACAGTGTGGACATATTTCCTGGTGGAAGGGGCAGTTTTAGCACAATTCTCCCCTGCTTAAGTGGCTCACATTCAGTTCCATCTGGCTGCAAAACACGAACTGAAAAAGAAACAACCAAATTCAATGGAAGCTGCCGTTATTGTTCCAGACACCAAACTCACTGTCATAGCCCATAAATGGAAGTCCAGTTGAAAACTTTGGCGGATTGAGATTGTGTTGAAAGCCCATGCACGTCACTGTCACAGCCGATCCAGTCTCCGTTTGCCACCAATTATTAACAATCGGCACCTTAAAGACCCGCTGCATCCAATTATTTGTCTCCAAATCACAATGTTCGCCAGCGATGAATACCGATCGCAATGATTTCAAGGAGTATTTGCGGCCATATTTGATTTCCGGATCAACACGACGAATAACCCGAAATGCCGTCGGCACCGAAAATACCGTATTGACTTTATGTTGATCGATAACTCGAAAGTATTGACCCGGATCGGGGGTACGATCGGGTTTTCCTTCATACATGACACTCGTAACGCCATAGCACAGCGGTCCGTAGCAAATGTAAGAGTGTCCAACTACCCAGCCGAGATCTGATGCAGACCAGCACACTTCACCAGGTTGCAGACCGTATAAAACCTTCATTGTATATGTTAAAGCGACCAAGTGTCCCCCAATAGGACGTTGAACGCCCTTTGGCTTGTCGGTGGTGCCTGACGTATAGAGGATGTACAGCGGATCATTTGCCTCAATCGGAACACAGTCTATTGGATCACCTAAATTCTGTACAGTATTCCATAGAATGTCAGTTTTACTGTCAATAACGGTATACATAACGTCATCCCTCTGGAAGACAATATTGCACAGCGGCTTCCAGCTGGATATTTCGATTGCGTTGTGCAGGATATCCAAGTAAGGAATTACTTTTCCCGGTTCCAAACCGCAATTGGAAGCGATTATGATCTTTGGCTCGGTGTGTTCGATACGGGTGCAGAGCTCATTAGCAGCATAACCTAGACGATGATTAAATAATGAAATTTAAAAAGTGTGGGACTCATGGACACTCACCCCCAAAAACCACTGAATGAACAGCACCAAGTCGAGCAGTTGCCAACATAGCTATAATAGCCTCTGGAATCAAAGGCATGTAAATAACGACTCGATCGCCTTTCTTTACGCCCAACTTGTGCATTCCTCCTGCCAGCAAAGTTATCTGCAATTAGAGTACTTAATGTCATACTATGGGTGGCATGAGCTTGAACTAACCTCATCGTATAGCTCTTGATAAGTTACGTGCCTGATAGAGTTTGTCATTGGACTATCATGGATTAGCGCGACCTGATTGCCTCGACCATTAGCTAAATGTCTGTCAACCGCATTGTAGCATGCGTTTAAATAGCCTCCAACGTACCATTTCGCAAACGGAGGGTTGCTATTATCCAAGACTTTGTCCCATTTGCGATCCCAGTCCAGACACTCGGCTAATTCACCCCAAAATTCTTCCGGTTTCTCAATCGATTGGTTATAGGCATCAAGATAAACTGGATCATGAATGTCGGGTAAACGCGAAGAAGCTGGAAGGAGAATTTAATTAGTTTAGAACAGCTCAAAAAGATCGTCAAAATGAAAATAGGAAATACTTAAAAATTTATCGTTTCGTGACTGTGGCGATAATTCAGCTCCAGCTCATAAGACTCTTGACCCGCACAATTGAAAATACATACAAAAAGAATACCAGTTTCCCAAGGCACATTAGTGATTTTAATAATTTTCAATAACATTTTTTTTCCAATTTCAGGTATCACCACAGTTCAAACTTTATATACGAAGCACCTTTAGCTTTTCGTACAAAAGAGTACTCCGTGATCAACATCGGAATTCATTGAATTTTAATTGTGTACAAGTTTGGGGTTCGATAGCCGCAGAATTCAAATTTTCGATTATATTCCATTATTTTTTTTTACTCGAGACGAAGTATCAACGAACTCCGGCTGAATAATATTAAATTGAATTATTCGTTTCTTGTAAATATAGAAGGGGAAACATTTAATGGTGTTGGAATTACACGTCAGGATTGCATTGCAGAACCGTATCAAAAAAGTATTGCTACCGAGTCGAAACCCCTTTTTTTACTTCTCGGAACTCAGCCTTTATTTCAGAATATATCCGAAAGAATTGACCGTATTCAATACCTTCGACAGCTAATGATGAAGTGACCAATCTGGAGAGCGATTTCAATTTGTATATTCATATTTTAGGGGTATTATAGCTTTTCCTCAAAGTTTGAAACATACTTTAACATTGCATTGTTCGGAGACCCCTAAAAGTTCTAAATTGGTGTTTTGTCGCATTGAAAGTTATGTCGATCTAGCAATGTCCGTCGTCTATTTTTAGGCTTTAAAATACGATCTAGGAAGCTGAAATTTGGAACAAATACTCTTTAGGAGCCCGAAATAATTAAGTGTAAGAACTTGTACGCCTACAATTAAAAAAAAAACTGTTTATCGAGAAATGAAAATTTGAAAAAATTTGAGCTCGCAATGCTCAAGTGTGAAAATTCACTCATACTTAGATATGTCACACCCACTCTTTGGGGGATAGGAATAGGAATAGGGTATCCAAGCAAACTGTACCCTTTCCTTATGTTTTTTTTATTAAATTAATTTTTGAAGGCTAACACTTTACACATTAAGATGCATTGGCGCACAAAATGATGCATTCCAGAGTCTGAAGCCATTCTGCAACACACTAATCGGCTCGTACCAGTATGGCTTCTGGCCTGACAGATACGCTATAGACCAAATCTTCAGACTTGGACAAATCTGGGAAATTACTTCGTTTAATTCGTCCGAACGTCTCCCATGCCAGTATCTATAGAATAGACAAGTGATGATAAGTGTTCATGAGAATCCGTGGGTAAATACAACTTTAGACCGCACGCTAAACTGTATCTGAAGGATAGCAAAATAATGCAATGGCTTAGTCCAAACCTAAACGTTGCGTGCTAGAATGTTGAAAGTATGAGTGATCGCAGATCAAGATCTTGACGTTCACAATCCACTGGTCCAGACGGTATTTCATCTATTAATTTCACGTATGTTAAACTCATTGAATTCCGATCTCGACAGCATAACTCAGTGGGGTGTAACAAATAGAGTGGAATTTAATGCTTTCCAAAACGCAATGCTGTCTTCTGTCAATAAAGCAAAACCCTAACATTATGCCATTGTCCATGGCACTTGCACCCTTGAATCCGAACGGCTTTCTATTCTCGGTATGTGTGTTAATGACAACTTTCGTTGGAATGACCACATATGCGAGTCGCCAAGAACGCTGCGAAATGCCTAGGCTTCCTGCAGCAAGCGCTGCAAGAAATATTTCACTCCATCTGATCTGGCTACTATTTATAAAATCATTGGAGACTGTAACATTGCGAGATCGCTTAACTCTCTTAGTCATCGACGCAATGTCTCTTGTCTTCCGTTATTTTATCGCTGTTTCCACCATAAGTGCTCAAACGAAATAGCCAATTGAATTTCACCCCTAGAATCGTTCCTAAGCCGTACAACGCGTTCCACGTGGAATGCTCTTCCCCGCTCCATTTTTCCTACACATTTTACAACATTTACAAACATTTAAAACCAACGTGGATCGGCATCTCTCCCTATCTTCTAAGTTCTAACCCTAATTTCCTTAACACCCGCACTGTGTATAAGGGTATTCAAAAATCCCTTTATAGCGAGTATATTATAAAAAAGGAAAATACGACATTCAAAAGACGATCTGGAAAAAGAAAGAGATTTGTAACAAATATGAAAAGTTTCCTCAGGGATAAACTTTCCAAAAGCCGTTCCTTAAATGAAGACGTATCCGGCATTACTGTCAAAAAAGTTAGGAAGGCGATCGAATATTTCAAATGAGCGGTTGGGCCAGACGAGATACGCTCTAAGTTTGCAAAAAGATGGGACCAATCGGGTCCAGATGATTAAGATTCTCATCTCCAAACTCATGAGAGTCGATCTAATGCGAACGACAGGAGAAAATTGTCGTTTTACTTTGCACAAAGGAAAGGGCCCCATAAATGTCGTTGAGGCGGAACTAGATGGACGGATGTGGAAATATATATAACTATCTTATGACCAGTATGGGCTTGCCGCAGCACAGGTAAATCAACCACAAATGCAATCAATTCAATTCAATTCAATTCAATGCTCTATGTATATTTTCGGTTTAAATATATTTTTTTCAATACTTTTTACTCGTAAAGCTTATGCAAAGTATAAGGATCATAATGGAAACACATAGTGAATCCTATAAGGATTTGCATATGGTGTTGTTTGATTTCAGAAAAATCTCTGAAAGACAATAAAGCGATGACTTATGTATGTACAACAAAGTTCCACATACCATTTGCCTTATCTTCAAGAAAAATCATATATCATATAAGAACTACCGAAATAAATCCCTGCTAAATATCGCACAAAAGATCAGTACCAACGTACTACTGTGTGAACATCTCAATCCGGATTGTAATTGAAGCGTACAAATTCAAATATTTCGCACTGAGGCAAATCCTAAACAAAGGAATTTCAAATCGAGACCCATTAATTTTGCATTAACTTTAAAGCCGCAAATGATAGCCCTCATCGCCAGAAGCTCTAAATAGCGATGGCTCAATTTGGAATACCGACAAAGCTGGTCCAGCTTTGTTGCGTGATGCTAGAAAACAAGCGGCGCAAAGTGCAATTTGGAATACGCTCTTTTGAAGTAATCCAAACCTGCAACGGATTTAAGGAGATGCGCTCATACTTCTTCAATCTTGTTCTGAGGCAGATAGTGCGCTTCAACGGATCCGTCTGACTACTGGGATTCACGGACAATATCGACATCATGGGCCGCTCCTAGCATACCTTGGTAGAGTTTCACATGCGAAATGACTTGGTCTTAAAGTCAACGAGGACAAAACCAAGTACAAACAATCGTCCACTGACTAGAATAGCAGCAACTTTGAGGTAGGTTCTTAGGGATCTCATCATCAGTAGTAAACATCAACTCCGCGAAGGACATCTTAGTGGACATAAGATGAAGAATTACCGCAGAAAACCGTTAAGTTCAAAACTCCTAGCCCGGAAGGCCTAGCTCAACAAGCACTGATCCTGCCAATTCCAATTTATGGCGACTTTAAGCAGGAAAGGAGAGCTGCTTCGCTCCTTCGAAAAAAATACTTCGTCGGATATTTAGTCCAAAAAGCTTAAACACGTCAAACACCAGGCCCCAGATTTGAGACAGCAAGGAAGAAATCCATTTGAAAGTTTCTATTAAGTAACCATCTGTGGAACTTATCATTTTACATTTAATGTTATCTAATCCTTACTGCCTTGACCATATCCTGCGGCGGCCACATCGCGTGAATTTATTTCCATCACTGTCACTTTTTATTTACTTCAAAATGAAGACACAACAACTATCATAAATATTTAACACTCTGCAACAGCACTTAATTCAATCTCACACTGGTAACGTTGTAAAGAACCTTTTTGTTAAAGAATCGGCACAGAACTAAGTTCAAAAATTGTGTCCAGCCTTAGCTAATGCGTTAAACCTACACTGCGCTTAGGTTTGAGCGTTAATGGCTACCTTATTCCATTACATAGCAAACCAAGGTGGTGTGACTTTATAATTTGAATTTTCTCCAATTAAAATGGCTGATGGTAAATAAATGCCTACCTCCTCTTAAAAACACACACATACTGCCATGCTGTAAGACAGTATTATCTCTGCCATCAAAATAATATGCTAATTGAAGGGTATTTTTTTACAATTGAAATTCGAAATTGGAAAATATTACTTGGAAGTGTGCAGGTATTGCATTTGATGATTAGAATGGTGATCGAATACATTCACTCTAATAACATGAGTTCGTATAAAAAGAGTTGATTTGAGATACTCCTTTTCTTAACAAAAAAACACGAAAGGATATTTTCTTACCTACTTAGCCGCAGAGAATAAAGGTTATAAGATCATTTTAAATCTTTTGATTAATAAGTGTTAGAACTTTTATCTATTCATATGATGATCATAACATCTTGATCATTTTACTAAATGGAAATCGAGAGGCAATAGAAATTAGAGAAGTGCTGAAGGTAGAAATTATGTTTTCACACATAATCGCTGACATTTAAGAAAATGTTTCATTACATCCTCATCTTTGAATCGTTTCAAATCGTTCGAGTATAGGTACATAGGTATCCCGTATCCCACACAAAACCTACTGCTAAAGTTTCAATGTTGCAACTGAAAAAGAGACCCTGGTCCACTATTTATGCGCCTATGCGGCACTAGTTCGGACCAGACAATGAGCATTAGGACAACCTTTCTTCCACCACACTTGAGGAAGTCTCCAAGAAAAGTTTTACAGAGCTTTCATCGACAATTGATAATTCCCAGGTTTACGTATGTGAAAACAAAACAGCACCAAGTGCTTATTGGGGTTTTAACAAACCGCCACACCTAGCTACCTACCTACCAACCTAACCTGACTGTTGATCGTCATTTGGGGATAAATTAATCCAACATATGTACAACGAGACCGTATGGCTGAATTGACTCTTCTCTTTGGCAGACCAAATCAATGTTCCAATCCGGATTTCAATTTTAATTGGCTGAAATTCCAGGCAGTAACTCGACTACTGCTCCATTTATAGAAGCTCAAATCTGGACCGCAATTCTATCTTTATTGGGTCTGATGCACCGTCCGTTTCCATTACGCGAATTGTGACCATCCACGCTAAATAATCTGAGATACATATTCAAATTGCTAGTGTAACAATTTAACCGCCAGTGAAGTAAGGTGAATCGAAGTACATAATTTAGTTGATTGTTGGAAAATAATGTGGCAGTGCTTTAACAATATTAAAATACAAAATACCATTTCGCTGCTTATAAATTCATTATAAAAATAATATTTTGTTGCAGACACACCGTACTGTTAATTGAACGCAATAATAAGCAGACAAGTTCATGCGTGTTATTGAATAAATGCATTTTAATAGCTTGGAGAGATACCCATGGCCGTTTGAGGAATGGAATACAAAAAAAAGCAGTCATTGCATTTTGCATCGCTATGCCCTTATACTCGTAGTAAAGAAAATGCCATCTGATTTAAAGATTGTTCTAATGAAGCTGTGCAGATCCTTAATTACGTGAAAAGTCGTCCCCTCCAGTCAAGATTATTCAAAAAAGTGTGCGAAGAAATGGATTGTGCTGTTACTCCAATGTGATACTAACAAGGCCCTATGTAAGTTTAGCGTAACTCGCTGTAGAATGCTAGATAAAGTGCAGTACGCTTTTGGACAGGTGGCAAAGGTGCCGCTATGAGTAATGATTCTAGAGGTTTGAGTTCAAGCTATTTTTATATACAATTCTTACAGCTGTTTATACTTCTTATTTCTATGATAAATTATTTGGGCTATCCCCACTTAATATTTTTCAAACTGTTCCTTACAAGACCTGCTTTTTCTATGCAATGCAGTCCCTATTGCATAGTGTCCAAACAGTTGTTTGGACTTTCAACTATTAATAAATTGCGATATCAACTTTTAAAAAATGCGGCAACAACGAAGACGACTAGGAAGAATTTTCAAATCAAAAGAGCTCGATTCTATGTTTATTCGTTCTTTTATACAAGAAGATAAAAGCTGGGATTCCACAACCAGGGATGCCATAATGAGGGATTTTTACCGTTTTTCGGGATTTTTTGACCCTAAAGGGAAAAAGGGAAAACCAACACAGAAAACGGGAAAAATAGTCACCCCAAAAACGTTCAAGTTTCAATACCCAAACTTCTTTTTACCAGACACATCATAATAAATTCAATGAAAAAACACTTAATGAACATAGTTTGCCATGAGCTTCCAACTTAATTTTTACACTGGAAACATGTAACTCTCCCCTGTTCATAAAAAATATTTCCAGTCTATTTGCCTTTGAGTTTGATAGATTTGTGATTGGAGTTTGGCTTTGGAGTCCATTTTTGATATTTTTCTAAATTAAGTGATTCTGTTTCCCAAGTAATTATTGGCATGCGAAATGGGTAGGTCTACATGGATTTTAATGTTGTATGCGTATCATTACATATATTTGTCAGCATTTCAGAGAAAAGGCAAAAAGAAAGAAATAATACGTCTACTTCCTCATCTATGGAAGCTGACACGGACACAGAAGAGGAAAAAAGATCGAAAACATACAAATAAGAAGATTTTGCAATTTCCTCGATCCAGAAAAGAATGGGAATTATTGCCTTATTTCAAACCATGGTTGTGCGAAAGAACCCAGTCAGCAGCATCTACATCTGCTTTAGCAAGAAGCCGTGGCATTCGCGCATATTGTAAAGTATGTGATGTAGATCTTTTACCAAAAAAGTCAGAATTACAAAAGCACAGCCGGACACAAAAACATCAAAAAAACATAGGGACGGGCTACAGTCCGCTTGGGCGAACTGTTGGATACCCTATTCTTATTCCTATCCCTCATAAGTGGGCGTGACAAAAGGCTAAGTATGGTTGAATTGTTAAGAACGCTCTACATATTTTGTTATATAACATTTAAAGGATTTTATCAAAAAAAAAACGCTCCCTAGCTCAAACTTGGGTGTTTCAATAAAATTGTTTTATTTAATTGTGGGCGTGTCAGTAGGCCGATTTAAAAAAAATTAACACATGAGAATAAAGAGCCCCTAGAGAGTATATATTATATTTCAGCTCCCTAGCTCAAACTTTGAATTTTCAAAAAAAAAAAAAAAAAAAATTGTGGGCGTGTCAGTGGGCGGATTTTGAAAATATTTACACATGAGCATAAAGGGCCCATAGAGAATATATATTATAAATTTCAGCTCCCTAGCTCAAACTTTGGATTTTCAAAAATTAATATAGGTACCCTTAGAATAGGGTATAAAAAAAATTGTTTTATTTATTTGTGGGCGTGCCAGTGGGCGGATTTTGAAAATTTGTTATCCCGAGCAGTTTTAGGAGTCATAGATCATATATAAAAAATTTCAGCTTTCTAGCTCAAAATTCGATTTTTTCCAAAATTTTGTTTTTTTTTTGAGTTTGTGGGCGTGTCTGTGGGCGGATTTCAAAAATTCGGAAACTTGATTATTTCGGGACCCTAGAGAGTATATGGTTAAAATTTCAGCTCTCTAGGTCCAGGTTAAAGGCCTAATTTTTGCCGACAGACGGACGGACGGACGGACGGACGGATATGGCTAGATCGACATTACTATCGATGCTGATCATAAATATAGTAACTTTTAGGGGTCTACGGGCAATATTAAGGTATGTTACAAACTATGCGTCAAAATTAATATACCCTTAGAATAGGGTATAAACATGATTGCGCTATTAGAAAGACGTCAACCTAAAATGTCGAATTTTGTTATCACTCCAGCCGAGCAAAAGACAAAAACTTTGAAGTTAAGACTGTGTGCATTTGCCGCAGAGCACAACATAGCTCTATCTATGATGGATCATCTTACGGGAGTGCTTAAATCGGCAGTAACTGATTCAGTCATTGTTAAAAATATGAGCCTCAACAGGACAAAGGCAACCGCAATAATCCGCAACAGTGATAATTGATGAATCTACTATGGTAGATTCGACAAAAAGTATGGTAGTTATTGTAAGGTATGTAGACGCAAACATGAAAGTAAGAGAGGACTTTTTATCCTTAATTGAAGTTCCCGAAGCGAATGCTCAAAAACTATTTTTGCAATTGACCAGCTTATTTAATCGGTTTGATATACCATTTGAAAAAAATTTGATTGCTTTTGCATCAGATGGTGCCAGTGTAATGATTGGCAAATACAACTCTGTTTCAAAGCTTTTAAAAGACAAAATTCCTCATTTATTTACAATGAGATGTATCTGCCACACATTCCACATAATTGCTAGTAGTGCTTGAAAGAATCTTCCAGATGATGTTGAAATTTTATGTCGCGAAATTTATTCTCACTTCCATTGTAGTGCAAAGCGGCAACATTTGTTGAAGGAGTTTCAAGATTTTTGTAACATTAAACCGAACAAAATGTTGCACCCGTGCCAAACACGGTGGTTGTCATTGCACGCCTCTGTAAAAAGAATTGTGGAGCAATTTCAGGCGTTAATACTCTATTTTACTGGAACCTTTTTGGAAGATACTGTGAATAAAAAACAATGCGAGAAAATATACCGTCTTTTAGAGAAACCAACTTCCATCCTTTTCTTGAAGTTCTTGAATTTCTTTTTGCCGCTTTTTAATAAACTTAATTTGCAAATGCAGGTGGAAGATGTAAGGATACATCTGCTCTATGCAAAAATTGAGCTAACGCTCAGAACACTTGTAGAATGTTTTATGTCAAAACTATATATTGAAAATCTTCCTAATATTTTTGAAATTAATTTGATGGATGAAAGTAATTTTGTACCGATTGAAGATCTTTACCTAGGCCCTTTTTTAAATGAGATGCTTATATCAAAGCGATCTGAAATCAGTGAATGTGAAATGCATTTGATTAAAGACAATTGCAGGAATTTTTTGATAACAGCTTGTGAAGAAATTTTGAAGCGATTCAATTTTTATGATGACGGCCAAGTCTTTAAGCTCCTCGAATTTATTAATCCAATAACTTTGAAAACTAAGAGTATTTCTTCGCTAATTCCGCTTTGCAAGCATTTTCCTCATTTATTTACTCAATCTGAGCTAAGTGATCTAGACATGGAATATAGGTCACTAAGAAACATTGACATATCAGCTACACCCTCGGAAAACATCCAAGAATTTTGGAATGATATCTTACAAATGAAATTTGATATGGATGATAGATTCCCAAATATTAAAAAATTGGTTTCATATATTTTTTGCCTTCCACACAGTGGAGCAAGCGCTGAGAGGGCTTTTTCAGCAATCAACTTAAATAAAACTAAGCTAAGAAATAAACTTGAAAACCGAACACTTTGCGGAATTCTTCATACCAAATTGTTGATGAAAGACCACAATTGTATGGAATTAGAAATAGACATAGAATGTTTGCGATTACATACAAGTAGTATGTACAAAGATGAACTATTCTTGAATTAGAAATTAGATACCTATTTGTTTAATATAATTTGAAATGAATGTGATATGTATAGTTTTGTTTTGTTTTGATGAATAAATTATTTTTGTTACATTTTAAAAATTGTTTTTTTTTCTATTTGTGAACAAAAAAAAGGGAATAAAAACGGGAAAAACCGGTATCAAAAAAGGGAAAAAAAAATAATTTTGGATGAAAAAAAAAGGGAATACATATGCCAAAAGTCTGGCAACGCTGTCCACAACAACTAAACATAGAAAGTTCATTCAATTAAGTTTCTAAGTGATGACAAATTCAAATTTTCTAAAATTATAGAAAATATTTAAGATGAAAACTAGATTGAAAAAGTAATTCATACAACAGCTAAATATATAACAATTTTTAAGATGTGAAGCATCAACACCATAGCATTTCTAATAAGTCCATTAAGTTGTGTTACCTGTGACTCACTCATATAGACTGGTTGAAGTAGTGCAACATAATACAAATTGTGCCACTTCAAAATTAAATAATGTCAAAATGCCTCGACAGCAAGCTTCAATCATATACATAAGTGAGTTTGGTTGTTTACGTTTAAGAATATGAATAATAAATCAGAAGATGTTGAATATAGCTTCTACTACTGTAGCATGTGTCAATGAAGAAAATCTGGCTTTGATGTTTTGTCATTTGTTGTTAAATGATATTACACCAAGTCAGTATGAACTAATCCTCCTTTACACTGAAATCAGATGACTTTTAAGAGGCAACGCTTTAGCCAGGTTATATGACCTTAAGAGCTTAAGATTTTCCAAACAGGGCTAAATACGTCTGCGTCTGAAACCATTTCCTCTGTATTGTATGATAAGCAATGACTTTTAAAGGGAAATCAACAACGATATGTCTTGAGGCATTTAATAAATAAATAAATTTCTGAATTACCTGCTTCGAAAAGGACAATATTAATGGCCTTCCACTTTCTTCTTCTTCTTCTTCCTTTAATGGCGGTGAGGGTATGATCAGGATTAAAGGGATCCTAACCCTCCCACTAAACTGCATCCCTACTGGTCCGCCTGTGGGGTTCGCCGGATCGACCTGGAAATGCTGGTGTTGCTGCATATGTGTGATCCAGGATTTTTTGGGCCTGCCTCTCTTTCGCGTTTCTATTGGAAAGTTGATTGATTTTCGACAGGGTTCGTAGGATCTCTACTTTGAACAACTGAGCCGGTTGCTCTTTAAACTTCTTATTCGATCAATATCTGTTACTCCTGTTGTCATGCAAAGCATCTTCATCTCAGCTGCCATTTTTCGATCACAGAAGATGGCTGAGTTTTCCCGGCACTTCATCCACCCTACGCTTACGGGATGTTTAATGTCGTCATCACAGCTTGCTTCGCTATTGATCATAGATCCCAGATATTTAAACTTTTCGCACTTGCGAATCACTCTTATATTCATATAATTGTCTGGAATAGGTCGGAGTGGGTCAGAGAACGGGCAGTACATGTATTCTTTTTTTTCTTTTTTCGGACTAATACGATACTCATTCCCCTCCAAAACGTCCACCTATACATCAGGTGCTCGTTGCAGGGATATTCGATCCTCGCTAATGATGGCTCCATCCTCAGCAAAGAATAACTGATGCACTTTTGGGTCCGTCGCTTTTCATATGGACTGGTTGAAGTAGTGCAACATAATACAAATTGTGCCATTTCAAAATTAAATAATGTCAAAATGCCTCGACAGCAAGCACTTTTGGGTCCGTTGCTTTTCCTTCAAGCAGATCATCAAGGACTGTAATAAATATCAAATGACTTAAGACGCGTCCCTGGTGTACACCGACTTTGTTTGTGAACTCCTCAGTGATGCCAGCGGGGCATCGTACTCTTGTCCTTTCTCCCTCCATGTCGATGATCATATGTACGTCGGTTTCTGGAGCTCCTCGTTATTTAAGCGCCACCCATAACAGATTCCTTCGTTGCCTATGAAAGGCCTTTTCAAAATCATCCAACATATATGCAAATGCTTTAAGGAAGTACGATGTTTTTCCATCATGCTCCTTGGATTGCATCGGTGCTTGATTTACCTGCGTCAAACCCGCACCGGTCTTCAGATAGCCGTATTATTTTCCGCATTCGGCTATCTAATACCCGGTCATCGATCTTCATGGTGTGGGACATCAGTTTAATTGAACGGTAATTGTCACAGTCTCGCGTATCGCCTTTTCATTTGTACAAAGGAAGAACTTTAAGTAGACTGGTTAGGCATTGGATCGCCTCTTCTCAATTTGAAGATGAGAATCATGAGCCAATTGGGCTCGATGTCTCCAATCTTTTTCCAGAACTTAGAGTTTATCTCGTCCGGCAAAACTGCTTATCCTTTTTGGTGTCTTTGACCGCCTTCCTAACTTCTTTGACAGTATAGTCGGGTATTTCTTCATTGTTAGAAACGGGTGTTGGAAAATATATCCGAGGAAACTTTTCATTTAGAAGTCCTCTAAAATAGGTACTGCTGCCACCTGTGTAGTATTTTTTCGTCATCCACAAGAAGCAGCCCTTGAGCACTGTTGATGAACTTTGGCCAACGGATTTCCTGGTCATTTCTCCTTCTCTGAGGGGCTATTTTGAAAAAATGGTTTTCCACTTAAATATAATTTTCTGCGAAACAAGTTGTTGGAATTACCAAATGAAATTCAACAGGTCATTACTGGGCATTCGGTAAGCCTGCTGAAATGTTTGTCACATTACTTTGCTGGTACAGATATTGATATTGAATGAGGGTACAAAATCCATTTATCATTAGAAGCCAACTGGAAACGCTTACCGTCCTGGAATACGAATCACTAGTAAATCTTCAGAGTAAATCCGCATTAAAATAAAGGGTCTTTTATTAAGGACTTGACAACTTCTTTTTTGAATCAAATGTAAACTACTTGAGATATCTCAAAACATTTATGAATGGAATTCGACTTAGTTCATATGTTAAACACGGGAACGTATGCAGCGAACGATACGTTGAACCCAATTTTCGATGACTCGGTCGCGATACGGTCGCTATTTTTAGTTCAATATTGGCTCTGAGCTCTTCTAACGTTGCGGGCTTGTTGGCATAGGCCAATGATTTAATGTAGCCCCATAAAAAAAGTCTAGAGGCGTTAAATCACACGATCTCGGCCGCTAATAGACGGGCCCGTTTCTCGAGATAACACGTTCACGAACTGAGACTTCAATAACTCGATCGTTGCACCCGCTGTGCGGCTTGTGGCACCATCTTTTTGGAGCCACATATCACTGGAGTCCAATTCATGGAATTGCTCAAAGAAATGACGTTACAACATGTCTCTGTAGCGAATACCATTTACCATTAACGTGACGGTCATTTTCATCGACGAAAAAAAACGGCCCAATGACGCCACCGGCATGAAAACCACACCAAACAGTGAATTTTTGCGGATGAAGTGCTGTTTCATGAAGCACATGAGGGTTCTCACCTGTCCACTCTTGAAAACGCCGTGAAATTGACTGATTTGGCTGGTTTGCGACGGACGCCTCTACGGCAGCAATATTCTGCAAACTTGGGGCAAAACGTAGTCTCACTGGCATGGCAACATCAAGCAGCAAATATTTTGACTCGAATTTTTTCACTAGACTATGAACTGCTTGTCTACTGGGACGAAAATTACGGCCAGCAATTGACTTTAACGCTCTTAAAGTTGCGACCACCGACTCGGAATTTCGGTAGTAAATTGTAATTATTTATAAACGTTGTTCCTTCGTGGTGAAAATGTTGATTTTACAATATGTTGACATTGACAGTTCGCTAATCGGTTTAAGGGTACGTTCACACTGAAAGTTTGAAGTTGTCAAGTCGCTAATGAAACCCCCTATATGTATATTAAAGTGCATCGAGTTTGGTACGATGGCAAAGGTACAGACCAATTAAGCTGTCGCAGCCAATAACTTGTGAATCTGTTCTCTATTCTTTCTATCCAATTCGAGCGTTTTTGTACTATGGAGACCAAACCACGCAGCAATACTCCAATATAGAGCGAACTAAGCTAACAAATATTAATTTCAGCGTGCATGGTATACATAAAATCTTTTTTTAATTCCTTGATAGAAAACTAAGCATGGAGTTACCTCTAGAAATAATGTAGTACACATGCACCCTAAAATCCAATTTCGAATCAAATATAACTTCCAAATCTTTATGGTTATATACTGTGTTAATATATATTAAAGAAATATTGTAGTCAAACAATATCTTGAAAAAGAAAGTACCCACTACCCAGTACTATCCGATATTTAAGGAAAGGTCATTCAAAGCAAAAAAGCAAGGACAGTAGGGAACCCAGAAGACTGCCTTGAGGTACTCCCGAGCCGTTTGAATTTTGTTTAGAAATTATTGAACCAATTTTTACAATTTGTCAAATGTCAAAACTTTTCATCCAGTTCAACAATCGAGAATGGATACCCAAGGACTGAAGCTTGAGAAGTCAGTATTAAAAGCACTCCATATGAGCTCTTTCAAGAATTCAGAAAAACGCCTTTGCTAAGAGATAGTTTAAAAGTAATTTGCAGTGGCATTGCCAGATCAGATTTGCAGTTCTTTAAAAAAATATCGTAGGAATGTTGTCCGGGGGCATGCTTAAACTGCAATTTAAATTACCCAACTCTAAAATGTTTCCCTTTTTCACAAAATAGGTATCGTGAACAATTTTCGAAAGGGAACAAAAAATTCCGTCGGAAAAAATAGGTATCGGGAATGAATATCCGATGGAAATATTGCCGTTATTTTCCCCGAAATATTCCGCTACCATTTCGTTTGGGAACTTTAGCTAAAGAGCAACAATATAAGTTTTTTTCTGACAAATATTTAGAAAAATACTGCAGTTAGCTTTGATGAAGGTCAAACGCAACAAATACAAAACAGATGCAGATTATTATAAGTAAATCATATGGAAAAATACCCGGATATAGCAAATCGATATACACAAAGAAAAAAAGAGGAAGTGAACAGCTTTTGGAGAGCCTTGGAGAAAAAAAAGAACATTGTTGGGCCATCCATGAAGTCTGTATTTGAGTGGAAAAAGGTAAGTTTCATATTTTAGACGTATGTTTAATTTTTAATTCCAAATTAAGGTTTGGAATGACAAAAAAAACATCAGAAAAAAGATGTCCGAGAACCTCAAGCTAAAAATGCAACCGGGGGAGGTCCTTACAAAGAATAGAAATATTCCCCCATCGAAGAAGCAGTCATCAACATTTATGCTATGAGTGTGTCGGTTGAAGGTTCTTCAGATGCAAAGCGATTCGGATTGGCTTCTTGCATCAACACACGAAATGAGGAGGAATGCGGTGATTCACAAAAAGAAAACAGCCACAGGATCATCGCAAATAAAAAAAAAACATGCAATCCAATGAGCTATCTTCAGATTTCGACGAATCGTACTTAACTGAATTGCTTTTGAATTCTGATGATGCGTACCCCCGGATGAAAGAGCTATGCAAATGCAAAATAGAAGAAATAAAACGAAACAAAAAGGCCAACAGAAAACAACTGAAATCACTGATATTTTACAAAAAGAGCTTCAACTGCAACGTGAACTAGACCAGATTGGTAAAGCTCTTTTAAATTTTAATAAAAAATGCACACTTCTAAACATATTAAAAAATGCGCACTTCTAAACATATTGAAAAATGCGCACTTCTAAACATATTAAACTATTATTTTTAATTTTTTGCAACAAATATCATTCCCGTATCTTGTCTACTTGATGGTGTCAAAACATTCGAACATATTTCGAAAGTACTTTTCTGATTCCCCGGGGAAAAAACTTTCCGATGGAAATTCACGATGGGTAGATTTAGTGGTGGGGTGGTAATGTCCGAAATTATCTTGGAAGAGACAGAATTGACCTAAAAGTTAGATTGGAACAGCGATGCGAATGAATCATAAATCGTTTTAAGGTCACTACTCACGACACCGTTGTATTTCATACACGCCAGAACTCCAAGGGATGTTCGTTTAGAATATAAAAAATATATGCATACAAACATCTGTTCGCCTTTAGCCCCCAGTGTCACCAACAAATTAATTAACGTTTTCGCTAAAGCTGGTATGATTGACTACCATACCAACAACAACAAACTAAAATTATGTTTGGGCTCCACATGTTTGGACCACACACCAATCAATAGACGCAGCGGCATTTACGAAATCTCTTGTTCGGCCTGTTTCAAAAAATATACTGAAAGAGTTCCGAAATCTGATTTAAAGAACACCTTTGATCTGTTAAAAACACAGAAGTTGACAACATATAATTTCCTCTTTTAATGACGATTTCAGACTCTTAAAAAATTTACACATACCACACAAACTCGACGCATACGAATCAATACACATAAAAATAATCGATAATTTAATTAATTTGGACCCCGGTCCCATCGACATGCATTTATTCCTTATTATAAGAAAGAATAGCAAGGGTATTTGGTTTTTCTTTTTTTTTTTTGATTTTTGTTGTCCTTTTCCCAGTGTCTAAATAACTTTACTCAACCTCTTTGGACTCAATGTTTAACTGTTGCTCGCTGATGATGGTTCCGCAGTTGACAAACGAAATGCATACGTTTCAATTAAAATTAAAAGTTAAACAAATTCTATTTATTGTAAAAGAAATTTTATTAGTTCTTGTGTTTACTTTGTTTGTTTCTTGTTCTTTTTTGGTTTGTCCATTTTCTGCTTTTTAGTGCTCGGTGGCACTGTGATATCCATTTTCTCCTCGACAACAGGTTCAGCGCTAAAGCCCTTGATATACGGTTTAACCATTTGGAAAACTAATTTCTCGTGTTGAACGTTGGTCGAGTCTAAGCTCAGACGCACTCGAACGGGATCAAATGAGTGGAATATGAATAGCCCGCAACGTTGGGTGTGATCCTATAGAAAAAGACGGTTGAAAGAAGGAAAAATGATTGAGAGAATCAAACCCACATCTTCATTGTAGACAAACGCGACATCAACATTTGTTTTGCTGTTGTTCTTTGCGTTAAGGTAGATTGTACCTTCCAGGCCAAATTTGGGAATAAGAACTTGTAGCGCATTCTTCCGAACAAATAGCACATAACTGAAAAAGAAAGTTAATTACGTTCAATAATAGCTCACCGACTCACCCTTCCTCATCCTGTGTCTTGCCGCGGAAGAACAAATGCGTATTCATAGCAACAGAGGCTCGTCCAGCGTACTGTGCCATTTTGTGGCGATAATTTAAATTTTGACAGAGAGCTTCGTTGGCTTTTTTATCCAAAAGTCCCGCGTATGTACTGTCAGCTCCGATAGAAGCGGCCAACAGGCGATGCACGATTATATCGGAATATCTGCAAACAAATTTTATTTAGCCACTGTCGATAAGTGAAATTCCAAACCACACCTTCGAATCGGGGAAGTGAAATGAGTGTAAATTGGCGCAGCCAACCCGTAATGAAAGAACTCATCTCTGGCTACGGTTCCACTGATGAAATATAAAGCCTGCATCATGCATCGTGTCGTCAGAATCCTTATCATTATGTTAAAGTACGGATTGTCATCTTTCACAGCGAGATCCAACGACTCAGACAACTCCTTCCCAGAATCAATGTTGATCTCGAATCCTTGATTACGCGCCGCCTTAATCAGTGGGTCAAAGTTAGTCGACGGTGGTTTAGGATGACGTCGCAGCATTGCGCATTCGGTGAACTCATTTGCAATGTGCTCAGCGACGGTGGTATTTGCCAGCAACATGAACTCCTCCACCATGGAGTTGGTGTCACGGATTTGCTTGACCTCCACTTCCAGTGGCTCGTGTGTCTCACTGTCAACTTGAAAGCGGATTTCCGGTGATGCCAGCACTAGTGCACTGAGATTAGGAATATTTAGTCAACAGAGCTGTTAAATAGTAGTCCGCAGAACTTACCCATTGTCCATTCTCCTCCTTTTCAAGATCTTTGCCAGACGATTGAGGTTTCTCAGCGACTTGGCCAATTCATCGTGTTGCTTTTTATCATCGATTATTATCTGTGCCTCTTCATAGGTCATGGCTTTCTTTGACTTGATTACACTTTTGTGAAAGCGTTTATTGATTATATTCGCCTCGTTGTCCAGTTCCCAAACACAGGAGAAGGCAAATCTCTCTTGATTACCGACAAGCGAACAGAGGTTGGAACTCAACAACTCCGGCACCATGTCGATACGTTTGCCAACCAGGTAGACAGTGGTACCGCGAGATGCTGATTCCATGTCCAATGCGTTTCCCGGTCGAATGAAGTGACTTACGTCGGCGATATGGACGCCAGCTTCAAAATTGCCATTTGGTAGGATGCGACAATGAAGTGCGTCATCGATATCGGTACAACCGGGTGGATCAACCGAACAGATATATAGGTCACGCAGATCAGCACGTTTTGCATAGTCCTATGAAAGGGCGACAAGGGTGAATGGGAACAAGATAGAATAGGAAAATAAATAATGTGATAAACTCAATTGGCAGAAGGTCTGTGGTCCTCCAATATTCCCATTAGTTGCATGCAATAATGCGATTGCTGGCCATCGCTTTGAGACTTATACCGAAGTTAGTTTAATGCACATCATCATCGATTGATAAAGACTGTTACAAGTTTCTAATTGCTAACTTGAATTATCACAACCTTGAAACTTGTAATAGTTTTTTTTATCGATGTGTGTCGCCGACAGCAACGCGTCGTTTCAACCTTTAATAATAAGCCTGCAATTTTTCAGGAAATCGTTTGCTATATTTTAACATTTTAATTATTTGTTAAATATTTATTAGTTATAGTCATTGCATAAATTGGTTTTGAAAAACAATATCGTAGCTTGCAGGTGAACGTTTTGTTGTAGGCAAATAAATTACTTTGGTGGAAATTAATGGCATATGCTTAATGGCAGGTGGGCATCGTTCTAACAACACTTTTCTATGGCTGGAGCGTTATGACTTTTGCTTTTTTTTCTAGGTTGAAATTATGAATCAGATATAGTATTGGCTTTAGCCGACATCTTGAGGTACTCTTGGCGCTTAGGTAGTCACCAATGATTTTATTTTAGTCCATTGTAGTTGAATATATTTACGAACTAGCTTATTTCCATATGCGCTTCACACTTTCTTACTATTCGAGCAAGCAATTAACGCCCAATGGAGCACCTTAAGAGCAACTCTATCAAAATTAATTTTCCTACAAAAGAAGCAAGCAAGAAGTTCACGGAAAGGAACCGTAAGAACGGAATCAGCAGAGCTTCTTGACAACGTCTTGACTATTTCCGTTTGACGTCTTTCAAACTGGTGATACAAGTTGAGATGTGGAATACCAGGGCAGATGCTCCCCAAGTCAGATGCAAGCAGAGACATAAAGGGTAAATTCTGAAAAATGCGCATCGATGCGACATCACTGAAAAAACTTGGAGACACATCACTGCACAGTTGATGCTCAATCGGCCATGCCACACGTTCATTAGCGCAAAAATTTGTTATCACTGAAAAGGCATTACGTTCATTTCTGTAAATTTGCGTAAACTGATACGCAGTTGTCAACGAAAAAAGCATCAAGAAAATTGCCGATGATTTCGGTGCATCAACATCGATGCACATTTTGTTGGCGTTTCTAAATTCACCCTTCGGCAATTTTCGTTGGCATTCGTATATGAAGTTCTGAAAAAAGATGGGAGAGATCAGGTCCAGGTGCCTCATGTTTCTCATCTCCAAACTTATGAGAGGAGCTGGGAGACAACTATCCTCTTGGCTGCAGCGTATTTGTCCACTTTAGCTTTTAGACGGCTTATAGAGTTCGCGAATGTACATTCTCCTGCATTTACCCCTCCTCGCACACAGAAACAAATATTGAATGAAGAATGGACATGTGGGTATAGATTTTGGAGGGGAATAGATATCCGCCCCGGCCCTATCATGGTATCCGTCCCGAAAGGAAAATAATCCGAATTTGTACGAATCGGAGAATTTCGCTTCACGGTACAAGTATTCGGAACATACACGGAACCGACGAAACGTAACGCACACTCTATTGCGACGATATGCGATTTTAACGTCAGTTTTTGGCAGTAGCATGGTAATTTTTCTCCGGTTGGCTCCGACACCTATTCGTCGCGGAACATTTATATACTTTCGGAAATCGTATACTATGAACGTAAATTGAGTCTCCGACCGGATTTGTGTTGCGGAGAAAATTATTTTCCCAACGGATACTATGTACCTGTGCTATATATTCTCTGATTCACTTTGATATATTCCAGACATTTATTTAAATAGAAAAATGATTCCCAAGTACCATAAGCTCAAATTTATGGAATCTATGATCAAAAGCGATCATAGATTCCATAAAATGGGCATCACGTAGAGAGCCACGTCCTGTCAATTGCGAACAGATTTGACCACCCAGTGTAAAAGCGGTTGGCTTAGCTATAAAAATAAAATATATTAGGCATTAACCTTAAAGCCTAACGCCTTAAAGGCTAACCTTAGGCCTTAAACCTAGCTTCTCCAACCACTTCCTTTGCGAAGTGGAAGGGACCTAACCACTTTCTTTGCCAAGTGGAAGGGACCTACAATTTTACGCCGAATCCGAACGGCAAATTTGAGAAGCTTCTCATGACAATTGATACTCTTGGATATTTGTCAGACGTTCGCATGAGGTGGGGCGGTGGAAAAAAAACTCAAGATGTTACTTGGCCCCGGCGGGAATCGAACCGGGATCTTTCGATTAGTAGTCTGACTCACTAACCAATGAGCCACTGCGCCCGACAGCTGTAAGAAAGATAAAGAACAATAAGGCCGCCGGCTCTGATGGTTTACCAGCGGAGCTATTCAAATTCGGAGGTGATGTTTTGGTAGGGCGCATGCACCAAATCATCCACCAAGTATGGGTGGAAGAAAGGATGCCCGATGACTGGACTATCAGCTCCATCTGCCTCATTTTCAAAAAAGTCGATCCTTTCTTGTAAGAACTATCGAGGCATATCCATGCTAAATGTAAATGTCTGTGTAAATGTTTAAAGTCGTTTCTGCAACACACCAATCGGCACGTAGGTACCAGTGTGGCTTCCGGCCCGGCAGAACAACAACAGACAAAATCTTCACACTAAGGCAAATCCTGTCAAAGACCAATGAATTTCAAGTCGAGCACCACCACCTTTTCGTCGACTTCAAAGCCGCATATGAAAGCCTTCATCTTCAGGAGCTCTACGTGGCGATGGCTGAATTCGGGATCATAGCAAAACTGATCCAATTGTGTCGCGTGACACTTGAAAACACGCGGTGTAATGTGCAGTTTGGAAGCAACTTGTACCGGATTTTATCAAGGAGATGCGCTATCATGTGACTTCTTCAATCTTGTTCTGGAGAAAATAGTGGGAAGGGCCGGTGTCAACACGAAAGCACTATCTTCAATAGATTCGTCCAGCTACTGGGGTATGCGGACGATATCGACATCATCGGCCGTTCCCGGCGTGCCGTGTTAAAGGCTTTCACGGCGATTACAGAACAGACGGAATTGGTTGGTCTTGAAGTAAATGAGGACATGACCAAGTACATGCTATCAACAAACAAACAAACATCTGTCCGCCGCCTAGGACAAAACGTCACTAGTGATAGCAATAACTTAGAGATAGTTAAGGAGTTCATCTACCTAGGAGCAAACATCAACTCCACGAATGACACCTTAGTGGAGACCCGGCGGAGCCAAACAAATGGGTTCAAAACTCGTCACTCGAAGGACAAAATGCATGCTCTATCGAACCTTAATCCTCAGCCCTGCTTTAAGGTGCCGAGTGCTGGACGATAAGTAGAAAAGGGGAGCTAATTTTGGGTTCTTTTGAAAGAAAAATACTCCACTGGATATTTGGTCCTGAGTACGAGGAGGGTGAAAGGAGGAGAAGATACAACATAAACTTTAAGGTGTTCGTGTGCCCCATCCACAAGTCTCCTGAATGTCGCGTATAAGATCTTGTCGGCTGTGTTGTGTAAACGCCTAAAACCTTTCGCCAACAACCTGATCGGCCCATATCAGTGTGGTATTAGGCCAGGAAAGTCAACCATCGACCAAATTTTCACACTCCGACGGATCTTGGAAAAAACCCAGGAATTTCAGATCAATACACACCATCTATTTATCGACTTTAAAGTCGCCTATGATAGGGTATATAGGGACGAATTATACAAAGCCATATTAAGTTTTGGCATCCCCGCCAAACTCGTCCGTTTGTGCAGGATGACGATGGAGAAATCTCGCTGCTCCGTGAAAGTCGGCAAGAACACCACCGAGCCATTTGATGTAAAAAAAGGTTTGAGACAAGGCGACGCGCTATCATGTTCTTTCTTTAACATAGTCCTTGAAGCAATTGTACGGAACTAACAAGCCAACACCAGAGGTACAATTTTTCAAAAGTCCGTTCAACTACTTGTCTATGCTGATGATATTGACATTATTGTAAGGACGCGGCGAGCTGTCAGTGGCGCATTTGCAAGCATCGAAACGGAGGCGGCGAATATGGGTCTGGCTGTTAATGAGGACAAAACGAAGTATATGCTGTCAACGAGAAAGGACTCTCAACATCGGATGGACTTCGAAGTAGTTTAAGACTTTGTCTACCTGAGCTCCACTATCACTTCGCAAAATGACATTGGCGCAGAGATCAAGCGAAAAATCACTCTTGTCAATCGCTGTTTCTTCGGGCTAAGAAGGCATCTAAGAATTAAAGCCTCCTCTCATAGAAGGAGATATTATATAAGACCTTAATCATTCCGGTCCTGCTGAAAAATGGACCCTGTCAAAAGCGGATGAAAACCTTCTGGGATTCTTCGAGTGATATTCGGTCCAGTTTGTGACGATGGAATGTTGAGAAGAAGATTTAACGACGAACTATATGGGCTATACACCGACGCTGACCTCGTCAAAAAGCTAAAAATACAACGGCTGAGATGGCTGGGACACGTGGAGCGTATGGACAATAACGCACTAGCCCGGCGAGTCTTCGAATTAACCCCTGAGGGTCAACGCAGCAGAGGAAGACCCCACCTTAGGTGGCGCGCACAAGTGTAAAACAACCTCAATCAACTTGGTGTGCGTAACTGGAGGCAGCTAGCGAGGGACCGAGCTGGTTGGAGGGGTTTGTTGGTTGAGGCCGTGGTCCACCCCGGACTGTAAGTGCCGCCAAAAGTAAAGTAAGTAAGTTCCTGGGTGGGATTCGAACCTCGAACCCCTAGCTCAGTGGTTCAACGCACCAACCACTGAGCTCCAGCGCCCTCATACCTCCAAAACATCCACCCAGTTATTAAGGGTTCATTAGATCATCGGTAAAAATAGTTACATTTTCAGCCAAGTATAACTGATGCACTTCGAGTTCCGTTACTTTTTCGTCAATGACTGCAATAAAAAGCAAAGAAGCAAATCCTGTCGTCACCGACCTTTTTGGAAAACACTTGTAACACTCCGTCGGGACTGTAGCAACGTGGGGTGAAAAATCGTCACCTACTACGAGACTTCCCGGCCTTGAAAACAGCGGATTGGAGTCTCTCAGTAGTTACTTCTTTGATGAACTGGAAGATCTCGACAACATAAAGCTTAATAGCCTCTTCCGATTCATTTAAAGTGGTTCTGGAACAAAAGGCGAATTTTCTTGATCTGTTCAACCGATTTTCGGAAGTTCCATAAATGTTCAAGAGTGACAACCTTCATAAATGCATCCAACTTGCCTCCCTAGGTCGCACTTATATAAGGTCTATTAACGTTTTCGTGCAAGCAAGAGCCACCAAACGCTACTCTAATTCAACTTGAGCCATAAACACACCATTGATTTTATGATAGATAGCCAGGCCGACTAAATATCTGGGAATGATCCTAGATAGCAAACTCAGTTGGAAACCGAACATCCAAGACCGTATAAGGAAGGCTACGATTGCCATTTACACATGTAAATAGGTTTTAGGCTCCAGATGGAGTCTACAGCCTAAGATAACATACTGGCTGTACACGGCGGTCGTCAGGCCTATCCTCACCCACGGTATCATAGCATGGTGTCCTTCAATATCGAAGCAATGCCACGCAAGCGCCCTGGAACGAATCCAGAGGGCAGCCTGCATATGCATCACAGGAGCCTTAAGATCAACACCAACGGCAGCCTTAACGACTATTCTAAACCTTCTCCCCATTGACATTTATGGGAAGCTGGTGGCCACTAAAGCAGCCTTCACATTGAGAGAATCCAATTCGTGGCAAAGCTCAAACATTGGGCACATGAACATCCTAAATGCCCACAAGATTCCCAATACTACGGACTACTTAATCACAACAACAGATTTTAGTAATAAATACAAAACGGCCATCCCAGACCGAGCCGGCTGGGAAAATGGTAAACAATGACAGCATAGAAATATACACCGACGGGTCAAAGATAGCCGACTGCACGGGGGCAGGCGTGTTTTCAGACAGCCCTGCGCACAATGTCGCACTACGACTGCCTGACCACTGCAGTGTATTTCAGGCGGAAGTCGCGGCCATCCGCGAAGCAGAACGCAGACTATCGTGATCTACATAGACAGTCAGGCAGCGATAAAAGCCTTAGAATCACCAACAATAAGATCCAAGTTGGTAAAACAATGCCGCGAATCTCTTAACGAGATCGCGACAGATGTAACATTTCCCTGTGCTGGGTACCCGGTCACAGTGATATTCTAGGCAACTGCAAGGCGAATGAGTTGCCAGACGGGGTTCCGCACAAGATCTCTCTGACAACTGAGAGGCAGTGGCGGTACCCATTCAGACGTTGAAGTGCAAACTTCTAGACAACGCGTTAAAAAAGCAAAGAGTAGGTGGATTAGCATCAGTACATGTGCGTCCTCAAAACAAATTTGGACTAAATACGATGCAAAAAGAACATCCAAGCTTCTCTCCATTAGCAGGAAAAATATCAGCTCTGTAATTGGAGCAATCACTGGCCACTGCCTTTCAGGCAGACACGCTAGCAGATTGGGAGCACCCTCAAACGACTTCTGCAGAAGCTGTAGAGACGTTGAGGAGGAAGAAACCAACACACACCCCCAACCGGTTCCCCTGCCAAGGAAAGAGATCTTACTGAGGTTATATTGCATCAGTCACTTTAGTCGGCACTCCACTCCGAGGGCTAGACAGGAAACCCGGGAGTGTGACTGCAACAGTCTTCCCCCCGGCTTTGCTGCCTTCCCGCTGAGCAAACAAAACGTGAACAGAGTTGAGGTTAGATTGCAACAGTCACCCCACTCTGCTCCTCTCCCATGCCTTAAATCCTGCATTACATGCCCACCTGAACTCAGTAACCATAAACATCAAACATAAATCTAAACGGCTTTTCTTTATCAGCTAACATGAGGGCGAACCCCAACTCGATTATCACAACCGCCCCTCCCTGCTCCCTTTCCATGGAAGGGTGTAGCTTGTGGTTCGTACTGCAACAGTCGCCCCAAGCTGCACATTTTGTCATTTTGCATCTGCTGCAGCAAAATGACTTAAGCAACTCGCAAAAAAGTATCCTTTTAGCTCGCAGCCGCAATACAATTATAGGAAACAAGAAAGTTGACCAGCTGCCTGAAGATGTATCGTACCAGTAAATCAAAAAATAAGAAAATTCTAACCTCCTCGGTGATGCTCCATGGCATCTTAGGCAGAAAGCTGAGAACTTCTTCCGAGAATTTGCTGTGTGGAACATCGTGCTCCAGCAGGATCACCTCATTTTCTGTCTCTGTATTACCCAGCGGTCCCAGTGCTCTCGCAAAATGTCCATGTGGATACCGCGATGATCTTGGCCACGAATCAATAGCAACGATAATCCGCTGCATGTACAACTTCTCAGCCTGTCTACTCTCGATGCGAATTCGCGGAATTTTGCGATCAGCTGGAATGAATACGTGTCGCGTCGATCCCTCGACGGTGTTTTTCTGCAGAATTCCACAGTATTGGCGCCATTTGCGGCGAATGATGCCAACAATGATACCGGTGGGTTTGCCGTTCTCACCCTTTTTCTTCTTCTGAAAAACTTTATCCTCTTCGACATCGTCCAGGTTGTCGCCGTGATCATTATCGTCTTCTTGTAGCACGATTTCACTGGGTGCCGACCATTGATCCTCAGGCAGCAACTGCACTGCCACGATATCGCCATCAACGGCACGATTGAGTTTTTCACGACCTTGTATCAGAATCTGCAAGGAGGTTGCTTATTTCAAAGAAAATCCAAAGAAATGAATTTAAATTTCTTTACCTGACTGTCGTAGTTTTCATTGCTGACGAAACCTTCTAGATAGTTTTCCCTGGAGGCCATGAATGAGCCCTGCAACAGTTTACCGGCTCGAATACCTTCGTGGATTTCTGAGATGCTCAAATGCGGCGGAAACAGTGGTAGACGAGCATTTTCAATGTCGAAATTTTTGTGGGCGTATTTGTCTAACAAGAAAGGATGATCGATCAAAGACTTGATGTAATCCTGAGCTGAGGCCACGATGATACCCTCTGCAGCGGCCTTTTCACGATTCCCTGTATCGTCCGACAAGAGAACGACTCGTGTCCTATTTCCGGATTTTCGTTGACTCTGACACAAGTGTTTATCGTACCACTTGGTTGCACAGCGTATAGCTCTGTCATTGCGGTCATTTTGGGTTTCACCTGGCTGTCGTTCTACGTATGTGTCCCTGAAACATAAGTCATTAGTATTTTTAAGCAATTCTACTCAATCTCTTTAGCTTACTTATGATGTTCGTTGACGAATACATAGAAACGTCTGGCTGCATGATTGAAAATATCCCTAAAGCGATTGTACACCGATGAACTGCGATGCTTCACCTCTTGGAGGACAATACTCAGCACAATCACATTGCAAATGGCATCTTCTTCGAGTACATCAATTTGGTCGAGGACAACATTGGTGTCCAACAGGAGATAGTGCGGAAAATTAAAAAGGGAGCTTTTAGAGACGGCGTTGTTGGCTAGCACGAGTTCTGCTTCATTTTGGTAGCACAATTTACAAAGCTCTGAACCACATCCCAAGTCATCACGGAGGTAGTGTTCACGGACAATCTGTAAGAAGATTATTAATTTCAAAGACTCAATTATAAAACGAATCCATTAAATTTACTTTTAAAATATTGCCGCGCTTAGTTTTACGAGTAAATTCACGAATCGTCTGCATTTTTGTTTACTTCTCTGACACATTTGAATGAAAAAGTTGGGTTATGTTTTGATTCTCTGACATTTCACAATTGTGAGCAGTTGCGAGTTATCAGGTGGATAGTTGTTCGTAAGGGCAAGCCTAGTGGTGACGTCGCACATGTCGATAAGGGCGAGCATATAAAACTGTCAATAGCGCCCGAGATTTTGATATTGATATTTATGCTGTTTTCCATTGGGTAGGACAAGCAATCATATTCGAGACGTTTTTTTTCTCTGAGCAATCTTTGAGAAGAAAATTAAAATATTTTTTTTTCTACTTGCTTGTGTGGCATAAAAAATTACCTACGCATTTTGAGCTTAATTTCAGCTTTCATTTGTTTCTTCAAACTTTACATTGAAAATAGCTATACATTCAACCATTTAACATTAGTTTCAAGTGGAATAAAAATTTAACAAATATGGAAATAAATATAAAGAAGATTGGGAAAGAAGTAGTAATCGGTGCTCTTCAATCCGCGTTGACTATATCCAGGGCCGAAATAACCGTAAGTAACAGTAAGCGACGGTGTAGAGGTTAGTGTGTTGGCTCAAGGTTCAATCCCCATGGGGAACAACAACATACGCCACCCATTCACATTCCTCTACACCAAAAAGGAGGATTTCTGCCTGATAGTACAATGGGTGCTCTGGGATTTAGATTTCCTTAAAAAAAAAAAAAAAAAAAAAAAAAAAAAAAAAAAAAAAAAAAACACAGTAAGCGACCAATTATGACACGTTTTGCATTACAGATTCACATAATTTAGCTAAATAAATTTCCAGTTGCGATTTTCATAAATGGATGATAAATTAAGGAACAAAAACTCGATACCCATCGATTTAGCTGCGTTGAAGCTTGTATGGGGAGTTTCACTTCGAACGTTTTCTACGATGGTGTAAAACGCAGTCAGCTCACCGACAACTGAATCTTCATATGGAAAGTATTCTACGATGCCAAGTTGCGAATTGGAGTGAAACGTTCCCCGGCGTTTTTTTACGGCAGGGGTGAATATTTTAGCACTAGGAAAATATGAAATTCTTTAATTCAAGTATGCGATCGATTTTTCATTCCAGCCAATTATGTAAGCAAAACCGAAAACATACACAAACTCTTGGTATTATGTCCGTATTCATAGTAGCAAAGTCCATTTTATTTTAAAGGAACACAAAATTGCGCACCATCGCTATAAAAATATAAATAATCACATATGTCCTATAATTCATACTACGCCAGACAATATTAGGCATTTTTCTTTTTAAGCTCTTGGCAGAACACTGAGCAGAGCCTAAGCACGTCGAGTATGCTCTGAGCCGAGTAAGCCAAGGACGCCCCGATTAATTTAGGAAACACACTTTTCATATAAAGCAAACATATTAAATTTTTAAATAAAATTATTTTTTTGAAATTGTACTACATTTAACACCAGACAAACAATCCCCAACAGCCATTCTAATTGTTGTTCCTCTTTATTGAGTGTTGAGTATTGATTCTTGATATTAGTCCGACAACAGGTAAAAAATAGTCATTAAATTAAATAGAGCGAGTCGTGCGTGGTAATCGACGCAATCGGCGTGAAGTACCTTCTCTGCTCTGAGTTAAAAAGAAAACCGCCTATTTAAGTTCATCGCACCACCTGCACTACCCTACCCAATATCTTTTTCTTCAGAAACTTTGACCACCCTGCACTTGTCACACGGGAAAAAAAATGTATAGAGGCTCGTATGCAAATGCAAAATAAATAAAAGTGACGTCTTCATTTAGCCATGCAAATCGAATTGGTGACAAAATATTAAAAAGAATTCCAAAAATTGTTATTTGCTTATAAGGCCAGTCAATGGAGACGATCCAATCAGCCAGGGTAAACCATTCTCACAACCAGTTAAGCTTTCCAAATCTTCATGTTTCAACTTTAGATGGACGCCAAAAAGAATTGCATCGAATCAATGAGCAAGGAGGAGTTGATAAACAAGTACAAAGGACTCCTAGGCATCGCAAAACAGGCAAAAAAAGCCAAAGATGGTAAAGTATATAAGTTTGCTCCATTTATCTGTTAACTTTATTCCTCGCTTCATAGAATTTGCGGAAGAAAATCTAAAACTCAAGGAGAAACTGACTAATTGTGAGACGCAGCGAGAAGCTGATAAGCAATCGCTGCTCACAATGAAAGAAATGCTCGAAGAATTCACTCGCAACAAACTCGAAATGACGTCGGAGCTAAGCGAGCTACGTGGGAAGGAGAAACAGCTAATGGGAGAGCGGGCCAACATGGAGCAGCTGTCAATAGAAAATGAAGCGCTGCGACGACAACTCGGCCGACTTACGGAAGATAACGAGAGTTTGCTGACTGATATCGATAATATGGAACTACAACTGAGGCAGGTCAATATCTTAGGATTGGAGCAGAAAAAACACTTGGACCTGCTGGAACTGGAAGTGGGCAAACTGAAGGACTATGAGCTGATCAGCAGGGAGCTAGAAACAAAACTTCAGAACTTGCTACAGGCGAATACATCCCTGCAGGAGGCGTACGACATAAGCCAAGCGGAGTCTCAGACATTGGCGAACAAATACCAGTCTCTGAAGAACATAAACTCTGAACAGCGGGCAAAATTCAACGGACTTAAGGATCGTTTCATTGAGGTTCATAAAAAACTCAAGCCACTGCAGGACTGCAAGCGGATATTGGTGGAGAGTCATCACGAATACGCGGATTCCATATCCAGGTGGCAGCTTGAAATAATGCACGCCTCGGACCAGCTCTGCCAGCATATCAAGACTTTGACGAAAGAGAACAGCGAGCTGAAGAAGGAGATTCAGGTGGCAAGTGGAGATGTAAATATCACCCTGCCGCAGTTGCCGGTGTTGATAGAATACTGCGAAAAGGCACTGGTAGAGTACCATCGACAGAATGAGGTGATTGAGGAGTTACGAAAGGAGAATGTGGAATTGAGGCAGAATTTAGTAGTGAAGGGGGTGTGTAACGAAGGTGTAAAGGTTCTGAAAACAGCTACTGAAAATAAAAAGTCCCAAACAAGAGTAGATACACGCAAGGAGACCGCTGCCAATAAATCAGTAGTCAAGCAGTTGCAAGCAGATAACGCAAGATTGGTTCAAGAAATAGAGCAAATCAAGCTTCAAGCCGATGAATCCTTTAGGCAATTAGCAGGTGAAACTGCAAGGTTGAAGGAAGAACCCGAAGAGGCAAGCTTATCAGCTGCTGGTGAAGAATTGAATTGCCTAAAGATGGAAAATGCTAGGTTGGAGGAACAGGCGGCCAAGTCCATACGCAACGCGGATGAATTAGATCATTTGGCCATGCAGAATGCCGAGCTAAGGACGGAGAACGTTAATTTAAGGGAAGAACTCCAAGTTGAAATTATGCAGCTGAGAACGGAGAATCGCAGATTGGAAGAACTGATCTCTAAGAGCAAAAATACAGAACACGAGGAGAGCAATTGTCTCCGAGAGGAAGTAAAGCTGACTCCCCATGAAGATGTCAACCAACTCGGAGTTCAAAATCCAAACATGAACGAAGAACTGGTTAACTTTAAGCTTCGCAGTGATAACGAGAAACAGCGCCTGATGGCAGAGAATGAAAACGCAAATACCACGGAGATTGACCAACTGAAGAGCACCAATCAGGGTCTGAAAGACCAGCTTCTGGCCATCACCTCCGCATCAAATGAAAACATTGCTTTGTCGTACTTGCCAATCCTAATAAACTGCTGCGACAGAGCCTTGTTGGAGCACAAACAGCAGACTCAGGCCTTAGAAAATCTGAATCAACAAACGATTTCCAGCGGCAGATTATATACCGACACCGAAGCCACTCTACAGAAGGAGCTCAACACCATACGAAGTGAAAACGACCGCCTTAAAGCAGAACAATCCAATCTATACGCTACTGCCCAGCTCTGCGAAGACCTCCAGTCGAAGTTAGACAAGCAGGAACGCGAAAACACTGACCTACTAAACGAAATGCGTGAGCTAAATGAAGCTTTGAAGGGACGTGGTGATGTCATATCGCGGCAACAAGCCAAGCACCAAGAACTAGTGGCCGAAGTCAAGAAAACTTCGACCAATTTGGTCAAAATCGAAGTAGACCTTAACGCCAAGGACGCGAAACTAAAGGAAAAGAATATAAAGATAACTAAAATGAGTGAGGATAATAACGCAGCTCTGCAGGAAGTCAACCGACTGCAGAACGTCTGCCGGGATCAAGAGTCACGAATAAAAACATTGTCCGAGGAGATTTCCGCTATGCGCTCGCAACTGGAAAATCACGATACGCAAAGCGAAGTCCTCTCTACTTCGACAACTTCACGCGCTGAGGAGCTCGTTCGATTGCGAGAAGTTGACGAAAGTTTCGAGGAAAAGTATAACAAACTGCGAAGTTTTGCCGTGAAGTTAAAGAAAAAGGTGCACGAGCAGTCGCTGCACATCGCCGACTTGGAAAAACTATCTGGCGATACAAAAGCGCAATCGGAAAGGATTACATCCCTTGAAAACGAGCGGGAGTCCCTTCAAAAAGAGCTGAAGACTTGCAAAAGTCGTATTGAATCCCTCAAGACGGAGGTGGACAAATTGAAGACATCCAAGAAGCAAAGCAACGTTCTTAACCTGGAGATTGAGGCATTTGAAAAGTCCCTAAACGAAACCACTGCCAGGCTTATGGCCAAAATCACCGAATACGATCTTCTGCGTGAAACTCTTCAATCCAAGGAGTCCTCCATTGAGGTGATGAAGAAGGAGATAAAGATCCTCGAGGACAGTCAGGAGAGCGAGAAAATGCACTCTGCGGAACTGAAGAAGCAAATCGATAACCTGCAAGCTCAGGTGAAGGATGTTATTCATGCCAAACAGGGAGTTAGTGGAAAGTTAGACGAATCCCAAGCCGAGAAGCAATCTTTGCAATCAGACCTAGAGGAAATCAATCGGAGACTTTTGTCCATATCCAATGGACATGACGCCGAGCGTGGAGCGTTGCTTAATGAAAAGGAAATACTACTGCGCACAATTAATTCCCTCGAAGATGAGTTGCATTCATCAAACAATCGCATTACCATTGCCGAGCGTTCCTACAAAGACCTCCAACAGGAGTACTCCAACTACAAGGTCAAGGCACAGTCTGTGCTTCGTCAAAACCAAACGAAGGAATCCTCTAAAGAACGAGAACTCGAAGAGGAGCTTATTCTTCTCAAGGCCGAACATAAGGATCTCTCCCTCCACCTTCAGACATTCCACGAAAAAGCGCAAGCCAACGAAAAACACATCGAAGAACTTCAAGAAGAGAACCGACGCCTACAAAACCGTTCCTCCGAGCTGATCAATACCATCTCTGATCTCCGCACGCACACAGATCACCTCGCCCAGGAGAACAAGAAACAACTCGACACATATCAGGAGACTTTGAAGGGACATCGTCAGCAGATCGAGGCAATAAACGCCTGTCACCTCACACAAATGCAGGATCTTCAAGCTAAGTACGATCGCGAGGTGGCCGAACTAAAAGCGGTACACAAAAAAAACTCAGAAACGATGCCGCCGAAACCCCTCGAAAAACTCGATTACATTCTCATGGAACGAGAAGATGCCGAAGGGTCCGAGGCGGAAACAACAAACACGCCAAAGTACTTGCAATCTACGCGGCGATCGACGCATGACCTTATTCCGTTAGACGAGCTACTGAGCTCACCAACAGTGGACAGCACGTACACAATCTTGGAGCGAAGACAGTCGATATCGCCATCGATTGAACTGCAGGAGACCAAGGAACGCCTGCTCAAGCAAGAGAGCCGCGTGCGTCATTTAACCTCCTTGCTGGCAGAAAGTGAACAGGATTTGGCTAGACTAACCCAATTAAATGAAATGCTGAAGGAGGAGGTGCGCCGACAGGAACGCACTGTTGAAAGGGAGAAACACATGCATAATTCGGAGTATCTGAAGAACGTAGTGCTTAAGGTGAGCTACGCTTATTTTCAAAAAGTTTATTTCATATCTAATTCCAATGCACAGTTTGTCTCCCTCAACAACGGCGATGAGCGTACACGTTTGGTGCCTGTTCTCAATACGATACTAAAACTCAGTCCAACTGAAACAGAAATGCTTCAAAACGTCGCCAAAGGCAAAGGTAAGCAAATCGAAATGTCCTTTCATGGAAAATACAGTTAACTTTAAATTTTTGGACAGCTCTGGATAATAACAATCGAAATTGGGGCAGCTTCCTACCGCACTGGGGCGGCACCAGTTAGTGTAAATCGAAACGAAGGGCATTTTTCCATAGACTTCTTTCACGTTTTGAGTATTATTTGTTTTTTGCGTCGAGGGTTCAGCGTTCAGTTATAATTATATTTATTCATAGCAATTATTCTTTATGTTTGCAGTCCGTCTTTTAATATACGTGAAATCATTGTAAATAATTTATGCAATCGTTTGATATTCCTGTAAATAAAAACTCAACGGAACCTTTGAATCTTTCTTTACTGACGAATAAAGGCATTCGCATCCTAAGGCCTGCACGAAGTCTAATTTGGAATATCTGCAAATACGTTCAATGGTCTCAAGTTAATTCTGGAAGGCAGCAACAATAGGTTAGGTTAGGATGGTTGTATGTACAGTTGTGCAAGTATCACCCAGAGAATAAACAAAAAGTTCCATTTTAGTACATGGTAGGACACGTAGCTTAAAAAAACCATTTGGAACTGTTAATGAATCTATTGATATCCGTTACAGGTCTCCCAATCAATCGAAAATCCGTGCACCCATGCAGGAGAGCCGTCGTTCTTGGAGTGCCGGCAGTGGCGCAGGACGTGTTCCACAGATTCTGTTTCCTCTTCATCCCGGCAGCTTCTTACAGAAGTCATTAGTGGGGATCCCTAGCCTTGTGGACATCTTCCCGATTATGCAGTATCCGGTTAGTACCCTAACGAGCACACGGGTTTGATTTCTGTCAAAGGACTGAACTGGAACGGCAACGTATGTTAAGCTCAATAAATTCCTATCTTAACAGCATAACTCAGTGCGGTACAACCAATAGAGTGGAATTTAATGCTTCTAAAACTCAATGCTCTCGTCTATCATTAAAGCAAAACCCACACACACTGCCAGTATCCATAAATGGCACTTACATCGCTGAAAACGAAAGACGTTCTATTGTCGGTATGTCTGTTAATGACAACCTCCGTTGGAATGATCATACACGCTGCGAAGTGTCTAGGCTTCCTTAAGCGATGTGAGAAATATTTCACCCCTTCTGATCTGGCTACAATCTATAAGGCGTTTATCCACCCGAAACTCGAGTACAACGCTCATATCTGGTCTGGTGCACCAATAACTTGTTTGAAACAACTTGACAGGATCCAAAAACGTGCGATAAAACGCATTGGCGACGGAGACATCGCGAGATCGATTGACTCTATTAGTCATTGTCGTAATGTCTCCTGTCTTTCGTTATTTCCACCAATAATGCTCAAACGAAATAGACGGTTGCATTTCAATCCTGGAACATTTCAACTGCAGAACCCGCCATGCAAGGAATGCTCATCACTTCACCCTCAAGCCTTTATTCGGACGTACAGTGAAGTTCAAAGAATCTTTCCTCAGCCGTACAACACGAATTTGGAATACTCTTCCACGCTCTATTTTTCCTTCACATTATAACCAACAAACATTTCAAACCAACGTGAATCGGTATCTCCTTTTCTTCTAATCTTAACCTTAACGCCCGCGCTGTGTAGCTGTTACATGATAAGGGTACTAAAAAATCCCTTTTGTTCGCGGACATTTAAAATAAAATTACATCCCACAGACATCATGAGGCTCTTAGCTGTGGATAGGTCAGATAGTACTTCCAATTCAGCCTAGAGTGGGTTCATATCCGAGCCGCATCTGGCCGCATCGACCAGAGTAGTACTGAGTGGTATGTGATTGCTCTGAGTGCCAGGAGGCGTTCTTTGACGCATTTCGAGTTTTTGAGGTTGGAGTCGATCGCTTTAAGGGTTGACTGATTGTCCATGCAGATGGTTGATTCTATTGCTGGAAGTTTCATCATTAGGACTGTCTGCGCTGCTTTCTTAATCGCGTAGACTTCAGCCTGAAAAACACTGCAGTGGTCTGCTGTCGGGAGGACTGGTTGATACTAAGTGCCTCTGAGAAGATGCCCCTGTTTCCTTATCCGTTTTCGAGCCATCTTTGAAAATGGAAATGCCTTTAGTGACCGTGCTGGGTGAATTCTAGTGTAGTCGAGCGGGTATATAGACTTTGAAGTTCTTGTGAAAGTCACATCTGGGTTTCATATAATCCATTAGTGGCATGAGCCCCCTTTGATAAAAAGGTGTAAAATTCGCGGGAGTGTCCGAATGTGTACGGCCTCCAAACTTCTATCTCACAGATGGCTGCCGCATTCTTCGTGAAGAGCTCCAAGCGTTTTAGGTTCAGTAACGTTTCCAGATCTAGTTGCGGATTGTATTTTATAAAAGCAGTTATTCCCAGACAAGCAATCATTTGTACCTTATTCAAGTTTTTGAGGTAGAATTTGGTGTTAACCTCCTCACACTAGATGATCGAGCCATAGGTGGGAGTGGGTCTCACAATCGAGGTATACAATCACTGATACTCGATTCTCGCAGTAGCCTTGATTTGTGCATTTTAATTTTCATACTAGTTGGAACCGAAAAACGTCGTTTCGCGGACCCGTATGGTTCATATTTCATTGGCTATGGTTGCGGAGTTAAAACGAGTCTCTACGTACGGTCAAAACATAGATATCGAATGGGAGAGCATAAGATTGACGCAAGGCATATTGAGTTTTTGAGCGAATGCTTCTTACGTTCTGATAGTAAAATGTGGGGGGAGCGTTGTTACAAGGAGGCACAATGGAAGTAAGTTGATGTACTGTCAATGGTGGTAGTTTAGGAAGGAAACAAATTGTTGTAGTCGTTTGTGCACCGTTGGCAATGTGAGATATGTCTTGAGCTGATGTGAGAAGCAAATGCAGAAATGTCATGAGCCACAGTAGTTGGTAAAATGTTAATGTGTTCATGATAACGCCTGTAAATTTCCCCCCCTGTGCAGTGGGGTCATTTTGTTAGAGGTGAGTCTTATATCATCCGCAATAACGTCCATAAACACCCGAGTAGCGGCAACATCGTTGCTGACTGATTCTGCTTGCCATGTCTTGCAATAGTGGACGAAAGAGTTGAGGAGAGGGAGCGTTATCTTAAGACGAGCTTTGGAAGTGGATATCCAGGTCGGAGCGAGAAGAGTTGAGAGAGTCATTGGACGTCATTATGTGTGTGGTGAATTTGGTATTGATGAATTGATGATCGATTAAAGATCACTTCACTGTCCGAAACTTTTGGTTCAGCCGAAGACTTTTTGAGTGAATCACCAAGACTTGCCAGCTGCTTGTCTATAATTTTAAACGAAAACTTACAGAGGTTGCCAGAAAGTTCTATGGTGTGTGATAGTTCTTCCACATTCTTGGATATATTGTCAAGCTTTGTGAATTCGTTCATCATTTGTTTGAAGAACAGTTTGTTTTCGGGTGTGCTTACATTTAGTGAGCCACTAAAGCACTTGATCGCGACCATTACATGGGATAGAGAGATGTTTGTTTATTGCTTAGTATTTTCTTGTTTTATTTTTGAGGTGCAGAATTTTTGATTTTTAGTGTCTTAAACTTGTAGATTGCAAAATTCGAAAAAAGCTCATAACGGTTAGGGTCTTAGCTAGATTAATGGTAACGTACGGTTGTGTCAGCTTTTATATTAGGAATCTCATTGGAGCAGATATTGTTGTTGCTTTGAGAAAAAGAAACACATATGTATATGCAGTATCGACAAGACTTCTGGCAGAACATACACATACTGAGCCAATAAATCTATTTTGAAAATAGATAAAACGCGCGTGGATAAAATTTAAATGAGAATCATGGCATATCACACGCCCTTACGTCACTTTCAAAGCTCTATAAAAAAAACAATTTATACCAATCGAATTGACAACAAAGAATGACAGCCCAAAAGCAAAATGTCAAAAAACCCAAAATTTTTTTCTTTGCTTTTCATCCCCCAAATTTACCATCGCGTTTTGTCAGTCCCTTTTGGAACACTTCCCCCTTCTTGGCAAATTGCAATACATTAATTTTTATGACAAAAAGTCGCACACACCCACCCGGATTTGTCCATCATTTTGTACCAAGCAACCGCCATAAGACCACCCTAATTAGTACAATTTAGTTCTTCGTTATTCATTAAAATCGAGTGCAGTATGCGTTAATTCAGAAATGCTACCATCACTTTGCTAGCACAGATCAAAAGCAATTTTGTATTTTCGTGAGATTATTTACATTCGCAATCGTGTAAAAGAGGTGCACACGCCCCCGAGGAAAATACGGCCACCGAACTGAATGAATACACTCGGAGCAATAGTAGAACTCTTCAAGATGCTGTACAATCTTTTGTGGTATTCGGCCAGCTTCGTCACATTCATTTTTAATCTATTTTGGTTTATCTGTACACTGGCATCGGCAGGGATTCCATGGTTCACACTTATTCTAGTCACCGTCTGCATAGCATCAAAATTCGTCAAGTTGAAGAGTCCCAATGAGAAGATGCTCATCAGTTTGTTGGGCGGGGATTCATCGGATGATTTATCATATTGGCCGATAGCAAATCGTGGAGGTGCATATGATGCACCGGAAAACTCGATGGCAGCATTAAAGAAGGTAAAACCGTTGAGTCGTGATGTTTATTGATTTTCCCCTCATACACATTGTTCTTTTTGCAGTGCTCATCGAAAGGTTTTCGGAATGTTCTGATCGATGCGGCATTAACATCTTGTGGGGAAATTGTTCTCCTGCATAAGACAACACTAGAGAAAGCTGGACTGAGTGGCGGTGTGCATAAGCATACGCTGGATGCGTTGCAGGAAATCAATTTTTCGGAGCTACATCCTTTAGGGTGAGTACTTTGCAGTGATGTCACCTTAGGAGGCAAAATAATGAAATGCGTTGTTTGCTGGCTTATAGCCCCCAATTTGAAGCGGAAACTGCTGTGACGTTAATGAGTTTGATGAACATGTTGGACACGAGTAATTTGACGATATTCCTGTTCATATCGGACACCAGTACGAGGATGTTGGAGAAGCTGAAGAATGTGATTAAGAATGACAAACAGTTTGCCAGACGCACAATACTGATAACTCGGTCGCCAATTGCTATTTATCAGGTATCGTACTTACTTAACGTTATTTTGTGCAGTGATTGAAGGGTAAATGGGGTTTGCTAGGTATATCAAGATCGTCAGAAACACTTGTTTCTCCAATTTCAAACCCTTCTCTACTTAATAGAACTTTTCAAGTCCTCCATCAACCGCCATTTCGGCTTCGACCTAGCTGTCTGCAGATTTGTAGAGTTTATAAGACCAAATGCCGCTGGTCCTTTGCGCTGATGATGGTCTCAGCTGTACTCATGTTACCGCGCTAGACGTTCGATGAGCAAAATACCTTCGTAACCAGAAGGCGCTGCCATCATGTTATTTTGCGGCTTTCATCTCATGCTGGTTCTTCCTCGATTCATAGTTTAAATTTATTTTGTTGTCCCGTTCTGTGAACGAATGGGCAAACTTTGCGTTTCAGTTTTAATACGTAAACGCCAGTATTGACCTAGCCTTGGAACATTATCCTTGCACCCTTCCCATTTTTTTTACTTTCTTTTATCTTCTGCAAAACCATCTTATGGGCCTGTTGCGGAATCAATCTCTCTGACAGGTCTACTAGACTTAACCAGAAGGCTCATCGAAAAAATACCAAGCTGGATTTATGTACACAGATATTAACTACCTAACTAAAGCAAGTCTCGTGGCAAGAGGAGTATAGTCTGTATAAAATAACCTCTGCCGCCTGGCGGTTGAATGATGACCTATACTTCACTGTCAGGTGCATTAATCCATTCGTGTTGGATTATGAAAACCTCCAATGTTATTATAATTATAAGGAAATGTAGAGAGGTATTATCAACCAGGAGCATATCCCAGATTGTCACCTCAGCGGCAAAGCAATTTTTATACTGTTGAGATAGGGGTCCCATAGCTCCTTCCTTCTATGTTAACTGCGATTGACAATGACAAACGTTTGCTTCCTCATTGAGCTGATTCTAAGAAGCTTTGGTTGTGACAAGGAAGTTGAATCTCAATTCAACTCAAACTCATTTTTGCGAATTGAATGCGATTCGGTTGTTCTTCCTACAATTCAGTTCGAGTGTGCGTAAATGAGACCATTTACTTGATTTTCTATATTTTAAGGGATTTATTGAAATATCGATTTTTCTTCATTGGGGTTGTACATAATAGCTTCTGAGTAAAGCATTATGTAAATTACGTAAAATGTATAGGTACAATGATGTCTTACTTGGTTGCGTTGGATATTATGGAAAAGTTGAATAAGATTTGACACCTCATGAGAAAATTTAAAATTACAATAGTTTAAGGACATTATTAAGATACGGTGTGGCAATACTTATTCTTATTATTTCTGAACGGCGAGGCTATGATTAGAATTAAATGGATTATAATCCATTACGGCATCCCTACTATTCCATCTGTACGGTTGACAATAGGAGTATCTTGCATATCAAATAGAGTTATAATCATGAAACTTAAAGCAAAGGGTTCTAATCTGAATATCATTGAGGTTTATGCACCAGCAAGTGAATGTGAGGAATCGCATATCGAACGTTTGTTCAATCACCTCGAGAAAGAAATTAGATAATTTCTACCAACTATACGATCTAACCATTATGATTTTATGGTACCTTCATCCCTAAGACTAAATACATTTTATCTTTTAAATCATTGATTTCCTAATGAAGTGAAATCGATAAAAATTCAACTTATATGCAGAGAATTAAGGAATAAAAATGGAAGTAGTTGCAAAAGAAATAAATACAGAATCCATTACTTGCATATGGACGGAGATAAAAGATATAATAATGATTGGATGACTAAGCGATACATACTCCGTTTAGGTCCCAGTTAGAGCCATACGTGAAATGATAACGTATAGGGTGGCGACAGTGTACAGGTTAGTGTGTTGTCTTGTGATCCGTTCGGTTCAGGTTCAATCCCCGTGGGGAACAAAAAAATACGCCACCCATTAATGGAGAGAAACAAATGATACATTGTTTTCTCCAACCTCTACACCAAAAAGGTATTTCTGCCTGGTAGTACAATGGACCGTTCCCGAGTCTGAGTGCTGTGGGATTTAGATTTCCTTAACAAAAAGAAAAATGAATGAATGAAAAATTTTGATTTGCTTTTTTGGTCCATTTAAAATGAATACATCGAAGCAATCTTTGTCTTAAAATGTTGCTTTCACGAATTGTTAAACAAATTAGTAAGGAATAATTCATAAATTGAACATAAAAATGAAAAGGAAACGGGCCTTACCAATAACAAATTTAGTGTTGAACTTAAATTATTGGTCCCGTTCATTTAAATGTCCTTTTGCATATGAGTGAAAGGGACTACAAATTTAAGCCTTACACTAATTTTGTTATTAGTAAGGGCCAACGTTTTTTTTTATTTCTGTATGGCCTAAGGCCAGAACTGGGGCCCTACATGACCGAATCGATAGGTCGAATAGAAAATGAATTGGAATTCGAGGCAGGTTTTCGCTCTCACTGAATTGATAGATTGAATTGAAGTAGAATTGAGTTTCACAATACGTGTTTTGTAAAGTTTGTGTAATAGGAGTGTTTTTTTACTCAAGCGTTAAACCTTAATGCCTAATAATTATTAATTATAAAAGCTTATTCACATTTGCATGTTAAATACAACAACAACTTAGCCTATATACGGATAACTATTACCGCTACGACCTCAAGGGGAAATAGATCAGTGCTTCCAAACACTGTTTTCTACGTATTCCGATAACTTTTGTTATCGTGTGTCAAAAGTTTGACATTTCTCACATTATGAACTGACACATACCTCCAAAAAGGAGTGGATAATTGAGTGCGACCGATGTGAAACGACATAAGCCTATGGGTATGCGCTCGAGTAAAAAAACACCTAATGCCGTTATCCATTGATCCACTCGGACTGCTTTTTTGTCTTCCCGACAGAAATAAACACTCCCAAAATGGTCCTTTGAACCACTCGGAGTACTCCTTTAGACTGATTTGCCCCATTTCGAAATCCACTCAAATACACTAACACACATAAACTCTTACATCGGACTACTTGTCAGAGTCATATGAAAAAAGGCGCCAAACTTGTTTTTCCTGTTCAGATTTTCCAACACATATACAATAGAGCGGAAAACGATTTTCGATTTTCCGTTGAAATCCAGGAGTGGATAATTGAGTGAGGCCAATGCGAAACGATATAAGACTATGCGCTCGAGTAAAAAAAACACATGTCGTTTTTCATTGTTCCACTCGAAGTGTTTTTTTGACTTCCGAACAGAAATAAACACAAACAAATGTTTCCATTGGACCACCCGAAGTACTCCTTTGGACTGAGTTTTGCTTTCCGATTTCATTTCGGAATCCATCAGATCCTTTTTCGACTGGTACAATTTTGTATACCCTATTCTAAGGGTATATTAATTTTGACGCATAGTTTGTAACATACCTTAATATTGCCCGTAGACCCCTAAAAGTTACTATATTTATGATCAGCATCGATAGTAATGTCGATCTAGCCATGTCCGTCCGTCCGTCCGTCCGTCGGCAAAAATTAGCCCTTTAAACTGGACCTAGAGAGCTGAAATTTTAACCATATACTCTCTAGGGTCCCTAAATAAACAAGTTTACGAATTTTTGAACTCCGCCCACAGACACGCCCACAAACTCAAAAAAACAAAATTTTAGAAAAAATCGAATTTTGAGCTAGAAAGCTGAAATTTTTTATATATGATCTATGACTCCTAAAACTGCTCGGGATAAAAACTTTTCAAAATCCGCCCACTGGCACGCCCACAATTATTTTTTTTTTTTGAAAATTCAAAGTGAACTAGGGAGCTGAAATTTATAATATATACTCTCTAGGGGCCCTTTATGCTCATGTGTTAATTTTTTTTAAATCTGCCTACTGACACGCCCACAATTAAATAAAACACTTTTATTGAAACACCCAAGTTTGAGCTAGGGAGCGTTTTTTTTGATAAAATCCTTTAAATGTTATATAACAAAATATGTAGAGCGTTCTTAGCAATTCAACCATACTTAGACTTTTGTCACGCCCACTTATGAGGGATAGGAATAAGAATAGGGTATCCAACAGTTCGCCCAAGCGGACTGTAGCCCGTCCCTATGTTTTTTCATAATTCTGCCATTATTGTGTGCTGCGAGTAGAAATCATGGGCATTCTACTGTGTGATGTTGTCTGAGTACCTGCTTTAAATGAAATTTTTATGACACGTGAAACGAGTCAAAGAGGACACAAGAGAGAAGGTCTTAGTTACGCTTCCGACCTTTTATGGCTAAAACAGACGGGCAGAACAGTGCAGCAAGATGATTTTGTATGCAGCATGACACATTCCTTACTGCATGTAAATTCTGCAAGTTGTCTCTATTTCTAATCTTGCTGCACCAATTCTTGTAGAACAGCACAATTTGGTACAATTTTTCCGGTTGTAGTTAAAAAATTTGTATTGAAAATCCTGAAATTTACTTCCGCCAATTGAAATTGATGCCAAGCATATTCGAAAAATTGTGAAAAATTCAATTACCCTTATAATGAAGAAGAAAAACAACAATAATAAAATCACAAATAAAATATTCGGCGGGATGTGTCAGTCGTCGGCGGTGTCAAACATTGACTTTTCCTGAAAAATTCATCGCAAAAATTCATCAGAAACGAAGAAAATGGATTTTGGAAGCACTAGCCGTGTTTCTTTGCACGCGGATATAGATATGGCATTAAAAAACGACCATCGCCCCTTAAGAATTCATCAAAAAAAAACTTGGCAGCACACATCAGAGTTGCACAAAAGTTAGCTTAACTAAAAAGCTAGAACTAAATTAGCTGTAGTTTCTTTGAACGTACATAGCTAAACCATAATTTTAGTTGTAGTTGCCACAAATTTTGAACCTAAATTAGTTATCAGTTGCGAAGTGTAACTAAGCGTGTTTAGTTGTGAAAAATTAGTTGTCGGAGTGTAACTAACAATAATTAGCTTTAGTTTTAGCTTTTTAGCTAGGTATCGATTAAACACAACTAATAATTTTTTTCAAACAATTTAACCCGAAAAGGCTTACAGGAACAGGAGCGATTCTTTTATTTCGTTATACATTTTCTAGTTTTAATTACCTATGTTTAATTTTAGAGATTATTATGTCCTTACGAAACACGGGGAAATAGTGTGGAAGTAGATTTGTCTTCGATAAGTTTTGAATAATTGAGGTTGCATAGCTTGAAGTTTGTTGTACATCAGTTGAAGGTAAGAATTAAACGCTGGCCGATTGAAGAATGCCACTTTTAGTTGTCATAAGGTTATTTACCAAGAGGTCCTTGGAGCACCAAATAAGGTCCTTAAACCCGCAATTTTTTTTTTTTCAAAAACTAAAAGAAAACCGCGCCTTATATCTGTGTTCAATGTTATTTGACTAAGAGGTCCTTGTAACAAACAAAAAAAGTCCTTGAAAATCAAAAAAGGAATATTATTCCAAAATATCATTTGAGCCCACACGGTATATCTGTGTTCAGTGTTATTTGACTAAGAGGTCCTTGCAACAACAAAAAAGGTCCTTAAAACTTGAAAAAAGGATATTTTTCCAAAATATCATTTGAATCCACACGGTATATGTGTGTTCAGTGTTATTTGACTAAGAGGTCCTTGCAACAACAAAAAAGGTCCTTAAAATTTAAAAAAAGGATATTTTTCCAAAATATCATCTGAATCCACACGGTATATCTGTGTTAAATGTCATTTGACTAAGAGGTCCTTGCAACAACAAAAAAGGTCCTTAATAGTCGAAAACATGATATTTTTCCAAAATGTCATTAGAATCCGCACGGTATATCTGCGTTCAATGTTATTTGACTAAGAGTGACAGCACCCTTAGCTTCTCATATTCGTTTCTTGGGTCACGCCCCTCATCTTCGGGTGTGGAACTAGAACGGCAACGTATGTTAAGCTCATTAAATTCCGATCTTAACAGCATAACTCAGTGGGGTAAAACCAATAGACTGGAATTTAATGCTTCCAAAACACAATGCTGTCTCCTGTCATTAAAGCAAAACCCACACACACTGCCATTATCTATGAATGGCACTTGCATCGCTGAAACCGAAAGACTTTCCATTCTCGGTATGTGTGTTAATGGCAATCTTCGTTAGAATGACCACATATTCGTTGTCGCCAAGAACGCCGCTAAAAGTCTAGGCTTCCTTAAGCGTTGTAAGAAATATTTCACCCCTTCTGATCTGGGTACAATTTATAAGGCGTTTATTCGCCCGAAACTGGAGTACAAAGTTCATATCTGGTCCGGTGCACCAATAACTTATTTGGAGCTACTTGTCAGGATCCAAAAACGCGCGATAAAACTCGTTGGCGACCGAGACATTGCGAGATCGATTGACTCTCTTAGTCATCTCCTGCCTTTCGTTATTTTATCGTTATTTCCACCATAAGTGCTCAAACGAAATAGCCAGTTGCATTCCACCCCTATAACATTTTAACCGCAATACCCGCCATGCCAGGAATGCGCATCAGTTTACACTTAAGCCTGTATTCGGACGTACAGTGAAATACAAGGAATCTTTCCTTAGCCGTACAACACGAATGTGGAATGCTCTTCCCCGCTCCATTTTTCCTACACATTATGATTTACAAACATTTAAAACCAACATGCATCGGCATCTCTCCCTATCTTCTAACCCTAATTTCCTTAACGCCCGCGCTGTGTAGCTAATACATTATAAGTGTATCAAAAAATCCCTTTAGTGCGTGTCCATTATAAAAAAAAAAAAAGTTCTTTGGAACAACAAAAAGGTCCCTAAAAGTTGAAAAAAGGATATTTTTCCAAAATATCATTTGAATCCACACGGTATATCTGTGTTCAGTGTTACTTGACTAAGAGGTCCTTGCAACAACAAAAAAGGTCCTTAAAACTTGAAAAAAGGATATTTTTCCAAAATATCATTTGAATCCACATGGTATATCTGTGTTAAATGTTATTTGACTAAGAGGTCCTTGCAACAACAAAAAAGGTCCTGAATAGTCGAAGACAGGATATTTTTCTAAAATGTCATTAGAATCCGCACGGTATATCTGCGTTCAATGTTATTTGACTAAGAGTTCTTTTGAACAACGAAAAGGTCCTTAACAGTCGACAAAAGGATATTTTTCCAAAATGTTTGTTGTTTCTAGGACTCCTTATTCAAATAACATTGAACTCATGTATACCGTGCGGTTTCTAAAGACAATATCCCTGGGAAAATATCCTTGTTCGGGCTTAAAGAACCTTTAGTGTGGCTCCAAGGACCTCTTTGTAAAATAACATGATGTAAAATAAAAGGGACATTCAATCAATTTTTATTTTAAACGCAATATGCATAATAAATCCGAATAAATTATCGACATTATAGGAAAACAATCAATTTTGATTTAAGTTAGTTAAATTTTAGTTGTCATCCGCAACTAACTTTGGCAACCTAACGAGCTTAGTTACACAACCTGCAACTAATAGCTAATAGCTAAAATTAGTTGTCATTATGATAGCTAACCACCAAATCGATTGCATTTTTAGCGCAGCTAATTTAACTACGTTAGTTACTTAGTTATGGCGTTAGCTAAATAACAAATTAGGTAGCTAACGTGCAACTGTGGCACACATGCACCTATGACGTTTATTAGTGACACAGCTGTAAGTTGAGTTAAGAAATTTGTATTGAAAATCGTGAAATTCAAAAACATTAACAGTTGAAATTAATGCCTGTTCTATTGTCGTATGGAATTAAACGCGTTTGTCAATTTGTGGTACTTAGTTTTATTGGTGTTTACTGGTCGACGGCTAACAGGCCACTGCTTCATCGGCCGTCAACTGTTATATCAAGTGTACATTGATTTCGTAATGTGTATAACAATATAACATCTCTCCCATCCTTATAACAGTTGTAGGTATGAATACAAAATACAAAATAATTCATGATTTTTATTTCAAGTAATTCACTAATATCAATACTTAATTCAAATTTACCTCACCATATAACTTAATTTATTTACATAACTAGTTCTTAAACAATATTCGTCTTCATACTCAAAAACAAAACTGCAACTAAAAAAAAAAAATTAAGACTTCATTTGAATTCTAACAACACCGCAATATGCGACGTGTTGTTCAGTTTTACACTACGACCTAAATTCAAGACGCTTGGTAACGATCCACTGGCTTTCTAGCCCTACTTGGATATCGTTGATTTGCTTCAATTTCAATGTTTTCGTTCCTTGTTTTCGCCAAGTTCTCGTCATTTTCCACGTTCTTAGTGGCCTGTTTTGGTATAGCCTCCTCATCCGTGAGAGCCGATTTTTTGAGAGCGTGACCCACCTCACTCTCTTCATTCAATCGAGAGACGATGTATTCATCGACTTTAAGTTCTTCTTGTTCAGGGATAGTGTTGTTGCTTTTGCAGCTGATCAATTGGTCTGCATGACGTTTCCACTTTTCGCCAGTTTCTAATCTGACGATATAAGTTACCGGACCTACTTGCTCTTCAACTACTCCATTAATCCGTTTTTCTGATCTTATCCTATAGTCTCTTACCAATACTGTCATCTTTTTGAAAAACCCTATCTTTTTTCCCCAACTTTTCTCTTAAGATGTCATGTTTTTGCGCAATGACCCTCCGAGGATCTGGTCTGATTAAATCAAACCTCGTTCTGAGCCTACGTTTGAGTAGCAGATTTGCTGGACTGTCGTTCGTTGTCGTGTGCGTTGCTATCCTGTAATCAAACAAAAATCGATTTAATGCAATTTCTGAGTCGGGTTCCTTGGATTTCTTTAGCAAATTCTTTACGATCTTGACAGCACTATCTGCTTGCCATTAGTAGCAGGGTGATAGGGGGGTGAAAACGACGTGTGATGAATTGCGTTTCCGTTCATAAAACATTTAAATTCATGAGCAGTAAATGTTCTGCCATTGTCGGTGACAATATGCTCAGGTAACCCAAACCTGGCAAATACTCGCAGTTTTTTTTATCGTATGTTTGCTTTACAATGAGGTCATGAGAAATACTTCGATCCATTTGGAAAACGCATCTGGTCCCAAAAAATCAAGATGTAATCGCCTCCATGGTCCTGTTGGAACCTCCCAAAAGTGAGACCTATCTTTTGGTGGCTGCTGTCGATGCTTTTGACATTCGACACAATCATTCGCAGTATCTACTATGTCTCGGTCCATATTTGGCCACCAAAAATAGCTTCTTGCTATTGACTTCATCTTGGTCATCCCTAAATGATTTCTATGTAGCTCTCGCAATATTTCTTTTGTGAGCACTTCGGGAATGATCACTCTATACCCCCACAATAGAACTCCGTCTTCTATGGTTAACTCCTCATGTCTACGATGAAATGGTTTCACCGCATCGCTAACTACTTCTGGCCACCCGTATTGAACATACCCTACAATCTGTTTTAACAACCTGTCTTGGTCCAGACTTTTCTTTAATAACTTCCGATCTAAAATTCTCTGTTCTTCTATTAAATTCTAATATGACTTCTCGTCCCCTTCATTACGAATGTTTGATCTTAACGGCACACGCGATAATCCATCAGCTACCGGATTATTTGCTGACCTCACAAACACTAAATTGTAATTATATCCCGACAAAAATACCGAATAACGCTGAAGTCGACTTGCTGCCACAATCGGGACTCCTTTCTTTGGTCCAAAAATACTGATAATCGGCTTGCAGTCACATTGAATAGTAAAGGGTTGCCCCCATAAGAACCGATTAAATTTCATAACACCAAACACAATTGCAAGAGCTTCCTTGTCAATTTGGCTATAGTTTTGCTCAGCTTTTGTCAATGTATGGGAAGCAAAGGCGATTGGTTTTACTTCGCCATTAACATTATGTTGCAATACAGCTCCAAGGCCGTAACTGGACGCATCGCACGAGAGTATTAATGGCAATTCTGGATTATAATGGACTAAAAACGTTTCCCCTGTCAGTAACATTTTAATCTTATTGAAGGCTTGTATACAATTCAAATTAAATTTCCATGGACAATCTTTTTTTAATAGCTTCAACATCGGAGCTTCGATTGACGACAACCCTGGTAGAAATTTTCTGTAGAAATTTACAAATCCTAAAAATGCTTGCAGTTCCAGTTTGTTCCTAGGCTGCGGTGCATTCAAGATTGCATTGACCTTATCTGAGTTTGGACATATTCCCTGTTTTGAAATCCTAAACCCCAAAAAACAAACTTCCTCTTTAAATAATTGACACTTGCTCCTACTAACCGTTAGGCCCATTTTCATAAAAGTTTCACAAAATTTGATCAGCGTTAAATAATGTTCTTTAATGGTATCTCCGAAAATTAATATTTCATCAAAATATACCCTCACATTTGGAATTTCACGAAGTTTAAGACCAATTCGATTTTGAAAAATAGCTGGAGCTACACTTATTCCATACGGTACCCTATTATAAGTGAAATCGCCCTTATGCGTTGTGATGGTTACGAGAGCTTTTGATTCCTCATCTAGGCACATTTGCTGATATGCGTGGCTTAGATCAAGTATTGTAAACTTGCCACCTGTTTTAATGCCTGTAATCAAATCCTCTATTTTAGGAATTGATGATTTTTCCTGAATCAAATGCTGGTTAATTGTAATTCTATAATCCCCACATATTCTAACACTTCCGTTTGACTTCAAGACAGGAACAATTGGTGTCCCCCACTCACACGTCTACTTTAGTTATCACCCCCTCTTTTTGCAGGCGGTCTAATTCGTTACTGACCTTTTCGATTAATGCAATTGGAAGCGACCTTGCCGACATATATTTTGGCCTAGTCCCCTCCTTCACTCGAATTTTGACTGGATGATCTTTCTGTGTCCCTAATTGATCTGTAAATACACCAGGAAATTTCGAGAATAGCCACTCTTGAACCCTCTGATGATTTACGAAACCCTTTTCTCGATCAAACACTTCGTATGAGCATATATATTTGTCGATGGGTGGCGACGGTGTAGAGTTTAGTGTGTTGGCTTGTGACCCGTGCGGTGCAGGTTCAACCCCCATGGGGAACAACAACATACGCTACCCAATCACATGCCTCTACACCAAAAGGAGGATTTCTGCCTGGTAGTACAATGGACCGTTACCGAGTCTGAGTGCTCTGGGATTTGGATTTCCTTTTTATATAATAAAAAAAAAAAAAAATATATATATATATTTGTCTTGCAACACTATGTTTAACTTTTGTAACCACTCACGACCTACCAGCAGTTGAGAGCCTCCTGGAACAACATACAATTTTAGTGGAAGCGTCATCGTCCTATATTTCACCTGCACGTTTATCTTACCAATCGGGGAAATTTCCACACCCGTATATGATTTTAACATTACATCACTTTTAATAAGTGGAATCGAACTAAATTTTTCCCGATATTCCTCATCAGATATTTACCGATACCCCTGCACCCGTGTCGACTTGCGCTCGCATGAATACATCTTCAATCTGAATCTCAATAAAATATGGATTTGCTACTGTCTCTGTTTCAATCGGCTCACACGTATAAAGATTCATACATTTGTTAATTCGCTGCTCTAACTCCTGATCATTACATTTTGCTTCAATAAAGTTTTGTTGCATTCTTCGATGTTCACACATAATTTTTAAATGACCCTTTTCCCACAAGTTAAACAATTAAAATGTCTGTACCTGCATGTCTTTGCTATGTGATTGAATTTACCGCAACACCGACACCCACTGCTTGAACTGCTTCTCGCCGCACTCTGGTTTCCGCCTTTTCGATGCATGCCGTCTGCTTGTTGACGATTATTGTTGTATCTGCTGTTATCTTCCCTGCGTCGAGTATTGCCTTGCCCAGCCGATCTTCTTCTATGCTTCTCTTGTCCCACAAAATTCACTTGTGCTGGTGAACCTGGTTAACTTTCATGCGCCGACCATGCCCATTCCTTTTCCATTTGTTCTATCGTTGTAGCTATTTCGATTACTTTTGCGAAGTTTAGATTTTCCTCTTTCTCCGATCGAAACTTTCGTTTTACCTCTTGACTGCGAACACCGCTAACAAAACGGTCCCTTAGTTGTTCGCTCAAATTTACTCCGAATTTGCAATGCGTTGCTAGCTTGCGAAGCTCAACGGCATATTCAGCTATACTTTCCCCCGCTCGCTGGTCCCTTTTAGAAAAATTCATTCTTTCAGTAAGAAAATACGGAGCAGGATTTAAATGCTTTTTTATCATTTCCACAATTTGCTGGTATGATTTTGTGCTGGGTGAATTAGGTGAGCACAATGTCTTCAGCAATTTATATATTCGGGGGCCAACTCATGCAAGCAGGGTACTTACTTTCTTGGTCTCCGTAATGCCATTTGCTTCTAGGAACAACTCAAATCGCTCAATGTAATTTTCCCATTCCTCTTCCTCTTCATTGAAGTTATTGAATGGGCCGGTTATCGTCGTCATCTTTAATTATCCTCGTCGCCAATTTGTTCTATTGTCGTATGGAATTAAACGCGTTTGTCAATTTGTGGTACTTAGTTTTATGGGTGTTTACTGGTCGACGGCTAACAGGCTACTGCTTCATCGGCCGTCAACTGTTATATCAAGTGTACATTGATTTCGTAATGTGTATAACAATATAACAATGCCAAACATATTCTAAAATTATTAAAAAGTTTCACATTGACAGATTTACTAAATTAAAAAAAAATAAAAATAAAATCACAAACAAAATATTCGGCGGGATGTGTCAGTGGTCGGCGGGATATTTCCTGAAAAATTAATCGCAACAATTCATCAGAAACGAGGAAAATGGGTTTTGGAAGCACTGTTTATCCCCGCTAAAGGACTTAGCGGCGATTACTATCCCCGCTAAAGTTAGCGTATATAGGATAAGTGGTTGTTGTATTTTACATGCAAATTTCAAATTATCCCTATATCCGCGTGCAAAAAAACACGGCTATTGTCTATATATTTCGTTATACCTACATAATTGTTTTTCACGTTTTTTAAAGGATTTTTATCGAAAAAAAATAATGTTTTTTGTAAAAAAAAAACGCCCATAAAGAGGGCGTGTAAAAAAATGTTGTATGAAGGAATTTTTAATAACGACTTTATTTACGTATGTACTTTGCAAAAAATATGAGTTTCATTTCATCGATTTCTCCGCAATAGTGGACGTGTCAGTTAGCGGATAAAAATATTTACAATTGAGCATTTCTGGCACCTAGAGAGTACCTCTATGTTCCAAATTTCAGATTTCCAGCTTGGAAATTGACAACGGACGGCAGACACGTCTAGATCGACACAATGAGTCAAAATTATAATGCCCTTAGAATAGGGTATATAAAGATAAGTTCTTATGATGATCAAACTGTACGTTAAATATTTAAAATGAGGTTTCTGGAGCTTCTCAAGGCATCAACATATCTACAATCATTCTGACATAAATTCGCCGCTATTTTGTGTTGTTCCCTTCCCTTTACTAACTGAATACTTTTTTCATTATATTCCTTTCAGCTTCGCAAATTGCATCCGGAATTGATATGCGGCCTATGGACTGAGAAGACGCTATCATTAGCTGTACTGAAAGCATCGACACTCATAACATCGATATATGGTGCCATATTCCGTAATATTATTGCGCCAGTCATCGGAATTGGCTTAGTGTTCATTAGCAAAGATGAATTTAACTTGTGAGTATAATAAACCATTATTGACATATTAGGTCCGTTCGCGAACTAATATGCAAACGTAAATTTATATAAACTTTCGTGCAAAACTACCCAAACGCGTTCGCGTACTGAGAAAATGGTGAAAAGATGAACGAAAGAAAAATGTACTTTCGTTCATTTTTCTTCACACAGAATTTCAGCTGGTAGGAAAATGAAAACTGTCAAATGATGAAATCGTATGAGTTTGCCAGCAAAAAAAAACAGCTGTTGCTTCTTTTCAAGCCAAACTAAGAAGTTTTTACACAAAGCGTTCGCGTACTTTTCTTAGAAATGAGAGGATTCTCTCTCGATTTTGGAGATTTGACACTTTTCATTTTCCTACACATAAAGTACGCGAACGGACCTATTATCATGTTTAGATGATTCCGATAACTGTCATATGTTCTCATCTAAGAAGCTTAGTAAATATCGTCAAGTTTTCCATTGATGTTCCTTTCATTGAGAAAGCTCATAATAAATAATAGCGAGAGACTGGTCAAGTTATATCCACGCAAGCAATTCCTACCACTATGTTCCGCTGTATCACTTCTTTCCAATCGCCTTTTTGCAGACGTAGAAGGTGTCCTTTCTTCATTCTCTTTCCGCATTCGGTTTTCAATTTAATTTGTAGTTCAACACGACGCCCAGCTACTAGACCGATGGGAACAACTAATTGTAGAGAATTTTCCTGAGTCTACCAGATTCTTTGGTGCGATTTTTATCGCTGCAGAGCATTTATTGCCAACATGAAGGGTAGTAATCCGTATAGGGGCGGGCTAACGACGTATTTAACATCTTGAAACTCTCCTGCAAGTGTGCATTCAAATCCGGGGACATCATCGGTGTCGTAGGACGATCAAACGACAATCAATAACGTCCCAGACAAATTAAACTCTGTATGCGGTCCTCCGATTCTGTTAAAATAGAGTCCTATAGAGAAAGACTGCCAGGTTACGTTCAAGTGCGTCTAATGGGGTGTGGTAGCCTAAGTTATGACCTTTATAGCGGTATTTCTATTATTTTTCATGAATTTTTTTTTTGTTTTTTTTTTTGATAGTATTTCGGCTGGTGGATATTGATCCTTGGTAAAAGTCGTATTTGAAGGCTTGAGGAGTCTATTTATCAGTATTTACGTAGCGGCAGGATAGATGCTCTTTTAATCATTTCCATTTATTATGTTCTATGTTAGCTTTTTTAATCTTCCTTCTCTTCCTTTCAGGCACATTGCGGAATTGTGGCGCAATGTCGGCGTCCGACCAATCGTCTACAATGTAAACTCACCGAACGAAAAACGTTACTTCCAGAAAACGATGAAAACTCAGTATCTAACAGACTCTCTGCGTTCAGAGCCCCATTTGATAGTAAAAACTTAACAATAATCTGAAGTGAACTTGTAGCATTTTTAATCAGCCTACAGTGGGTGCATATACTGATCAAACGTCCACGGAAAACAACACAATTTTAGATTTATGCCTTTACAAAAAATGCTATTTCGACAAAAACAAACAAACAGTCCAATTTAAGTTAGTTAAGTTTGTTTTACTTTTTAATTTTATTCAATTCATGCCGAAGAACATCACAAAACATACATCGAGTAATAAACCCACAATCAATGTTATTTTTATCTATTTGTTTATGTTTTAAACATACAATAGTTGTTATTATTTTATATTACGGATACAAGCCGTGACCCAGATTGGTTAGAGTATTTACATTTTTGTTTGTATTTTATTTTTTAATGCTTTTGCATGTGTGCTTTGAGCTTTTGTTTTATTTTGTATTTTTAGATTGATCAAATTTATTTATTTTATTTGTTTATTATATTTATGCTTAAGCTTTAAAGATTTCTTTATATTGTTTTGTTTTTTATTAAATGTACCTATGTGTGTTAGGTAAAATCACTTTGTAGGGGACCTTAGCCCCAGAAATCATTTGCGTCACGAAATTCTCTTCTTCATACAAAAAAAAACTAGAGAAACAAATATATTCCCAGCTAATTTGTAATGAGAAAAAATTATTTGCAAATATATGAATACATTTTTTAAATGGTTTTTATTTCTGCCACAGAGATGTCTGCAGACGGCCTCGAGGAATTCCTAGATTAAAGCAAAATCAACTGCCATTTATCAGCGGACAGATTTCTGCCTTCGTAATCCCAAACATGTTGCATTATAAGCTGGGCTGGAATCGGCTAATGGTAGAAACACATCAACACTTCAACTTTGACAACCACGTCGCACGTTTTAGAACCAATGCTTTTTAATGGGATGGAACACATTAGCACTTCAGCCTCAACTTCACCTTCAACGTTAGACCTAAATCCTAAATTCAAAGTTGAAGTGCAAGTCCCACCAACCTTGAGGCGATGTTTGCAGTTTTCTCAACATGCGAATGCTTATATTTTGGGCGAATTTTCTCGCTTGCTTGTATTTTGACATAATTTTGTCTTTTCTTTACAACCATTCTTTGTTTCGCTCTTGAAGTTACATTTTTCATTGTGTTTGACTCAACTTTAAACGCTAAAGTTCTCGCTCTTGTCAAAGTCCAAGTCGAAGTTGAAGTGTTGATGTGTTTCTACCATAAGGTGATAGTTGATTGTCGCTTTTTGATTGTCGTTTTTGATTATCAAGTCCTCTTTGCTCTGCGTAAAGCGATCACTAAAAAAATGATCGATTATTGGCAGCGCTTAGAGTTTTAAACACCACTTCCTTGCCGACGCTGTCATTCCGAGCAGCTGATGTGTGTTTATTCATGTTTATATTTCATGATTTATATTTCAAATATGATTTTGTTGAGTCCTTAGGCAAAAACTTTATCATAAATGGGCAAAGTATTGACTGCATTTTTTTAATGACTGCAGCAGTAATTTCAGCCACCGTACTTTGGCCCATTGGTGCAGCCCAGTCAGCCCCAACTTGTCTTTGATAGCCACCACCCCCAAGAACATTTTAAGTTGCAGCCAATTGAAGGATGGGTGGAACATGCGTTGACCTTATTCCAGTTGGTAAATCAAGCAGTCCCAAAACAAACACGAACGCTTCTTTTGATAAGCGAAAGTTTTTCAAAAATCTAAAATACACAATAATAAATGATAGCAATCAACAATGAATATTTATAATTCTATGAATTGTTTCATCGGGTTTGAAAGTTCCAAGATATTTGCTTTATTTCTCATTTTTCGTCTTAATAGTTGGACATTTGTGTAATTATTTTCTTCATTTGTGTAGAAAAGTTCTAATGAAGTAAACATTGCACTTCACTAATTTTCCAATTTCACTTTTTTTTTGAATTTATTTAATATATATTCTTTTTTCACTAAAGCATTTAATTTATTTGGAATTGAAGCCGAGGTGCATACCTATGAAAATAACAAAAATGTATGAAAGCGACACCTAAATAGCTGTCACATGAAATTGATGGCAAAAAGGTGATTGTCAATTTGATAATCACCTTACGTGGACGTAAAGGTATGATTTTGATTGTCAACTATCACCTTAGCCGATTCCACCCCTGTCTAGTATAGGTAGGCCTATTCCAGAATGTGCGGCGGATCGCTTTGAAAGTGATAATCAGCCCTATCGCCAAAGAAATTTCCCTGGAGTTTTGTCCCATTTTGGGAAAATTGGTATCGGGAATCATGTTCGAAATGAGAAAAGAATTTTCCCCTAGAAAAATAGCTTTCGCAAATAATGTTTTCTGGGGAACATTCACCCCTATCGTGGAATCCGTCGGATCTGAGATTCACTTCACTTATTCGATTCACGTGAACAGAAAATTGCTATCGTGGGATCCGTCGGATACTCTCCCTTACCGACCACTATTGGTGATTAGGAAATTCAATTGTGCAGCTCATTTCAAACACATTTGTTTTGTAAAAATTAAATTCATTTTCGTTCACATTACCGACATGTGGATTGTTCACGTCTGCGGATTACACGATGCAAATTGTTCACTATTAGCGGATCGTTCCCCCCGACGGATTCCACGATAGGGGTGTTTGTCATTATTTTAGGTTGAATTTTTCCGTAGGTAGTTTGTCGGGGAGCAACATTTTTGAGAATTTCAGTATTTCACCCATATTCTATTCATCGGGGGGATTTTTCTTCAATTTTTACTGAACACTATTCTACTATTCATTCGAATTGAATCTGGATTCACCTCGTTAATGTCGGTAACATCGATAATACTGCGCGGTATTCTCTTATTCACGTGAACGCATTCGTTCTATACAATTCAAATCCGCATTTAAAATGTTGCGGGTTTTTCATTTAATGGATCGTCTGTCTGGTTGGTGGTCAATAAAATGTAAGTTTATTACTTGATTATTTGTATAAATAAAGATTATTAACATTTTTGAAGCAGAACAATAACCCGAGAACAATTTAAAACAATCCACTGTTTGGAAGTGGAAAAAAAAGTCAAATACTGTTCATACCTGTTTGTTTATATTTTTAATTTTATTGAAAATAATTAATCAAAACAACATATCCAACTTTCCAAAGATTTTCGTAAACACAGATCAAATCGATTACATTAATTTCAATTTGCAAACTACGAACCTCGTATTATTTTCACATGAAAAGCTGTTAACTTGAATGTCAAATTGGGTTGGATAATGTAGTTCACCCGATGGATAGCAGAATGGAAAGCCAGAGTGAAAGGGAATCGAATGGGTGATCGAATCCACGATTCACGTGAATAGCAGACTAGGCCTGTTTGTTTATAAATTATTAAAAGAAATATTTATGAAAAAACAAACTTATTTTAAGGTCTAATGCAACAAACAAGAGAAAATGGGAGATCCTTGTAGGTTTAATGGAAAAATATAAAGTGTTACAGGGCATTCTAAAAGAACAAAAGATGAAGTGCGGAGCATTTGGAAGGCGATCGAAAAAGAACTAAATAGTATTGGGCGCCCATCGAAATCTGCATTTGAGTGGAAAAGGGTACCTACATTTTTATTATTTTTATAATTTATTGACTAAAATGTGTTAAATTTCATTTATGCCAGGTTTGGAGTGATACGAAGAAATACATAAAAAAATGTCAGTTCAGTTCAGATTAATCATGTATCTAAAATACTTACGAGTAGGGCATTTAAACCAAAGTATCCATTTCTATTGCAGTGTAAATGCTTATTTTCCGGAGGAGAAATTATCTGAACGTGAGTTCCGTCAATGCATCCTATTACACCTGGAATTACATCTAAAAGTAGGCAATACGTTTAACAATTACTACTAAAAAAGGTTGTTTGACATAAAAAAAAAATGTATTCGATTGTTTCAAAGTTGGGTTGTATAAGATACATCTCAGTTGATTTGAAATTGTTAAAAGTGTTGCCTACTTTTAAATGTCAATTCGAATATTACTTCGAAAGTGATTTTTAGCCATTGTATGTTGGTACGACACGTTTCGTGGGAAAATGGATTTCGTGTGAGATTCACGATGGGAAACTTTTGTTCCCTGGTAACATTTTATTTCCGGGGAAAAGAAGTTCCCATGAAATTGGCGATAAGGCTGAATAATTTCCAGCTCCTTCGCTTTGGGTTATTCCCAGAACCGAACCTAGGTAAAAATTATCCTTCCAGTATTTCCATTCCAAATATGTAGTGCATACGTAGATGGGTGCGTGCTGCGTTCAGTGCTGGTTGCTTTTCTTATATGAGCCGTGTTTCTTTGCACGCGGATATAGGCATGGCATTAAAAAAACGACCATCGCCGCTTGAGAATTCATCAAAAAAAAAACTTGGCAGCACACATGCACCTATGACGTTTATTAGTGACACAGCTGTAAGTTGAGTTAAGAAATTTGTATTGAAAATCGTGAAATTCAAAAATATTAATTTCCGACAGTTGAAATTAATGCCAAACATATTCTAAAATTATAAAAAACAGTTTCACATTGACAGATTTACTAAATTTTGAAAAAAAAAATAATAATAAAAACACGAACAAAATATTCGGGGGGGATGTGTCAGTGGTCGGTGGGATGTCAACTTTGACATTTCCTGAAAAATTCATCGCAAAAATTCATCAGAAACGAAGAAAATGGGTTTTGGAAGCACTGTTTATCCCCGTCAAAGGTTTTAGCGGCGATATCTATCCCCGCTAAAGTTAGCGTATATGGGATAAGTTGTTGTTGTATTTTGCATGCAAATTTCAAATTATCCCTATATCCGCGTGCAAAGAAACACGGCTATGGTTGGCCTGCTGTATCACTGTCATTATATGGTTGCAATGCTGTATCACACGATGAACAGTTGATCTACTAGCTTTTACTCCAGGTGGCTTACAATTCACTTGTGCGCGAAGTGCATTTTTATGTGAAATAGGATTTTGATACTATGCAATTTGCTCTACTACATTGAAAAATAGTGAATATAGTGTTTTCATATAATTTGTTTGAATTTAGGGCAAAAAAAACAAACCACAACAACGGAGCAGTTCACTTTACTTCATTAATTTCATTAATTTTCTTTGCACATACAAATTATTGTACACTTCATCCCTTTTAGCATTTAAATACGAACTTATAGAAATCGTTACTACACTATTTTAAGCCGCAATTTGTTTAAACAAATTGTATTAACCTTCCAAAACGCGTTTAAAGGTTTTGTTGGAACGGGCAAACGCATTTTTTCTTTCTCAGAATACGATTATAAAATTCCTCTTTAATATTAAAACAATAATCGTTGGGTTTTGTATTTTAAAACAAATCTATCAGAAATCTTTGATCTTTTCCTTCTATATTTTGGGTAGTGTATTTGAATGCGGTTGAAAATGATGGAAAGTTGTGCCTTTTTTTTCATTTAGAATTGCAACTTTTTCATGTCGTTGTTCTCGTTATTTTTAATATGCGGCACGAGTACGATAACTAGAGCGCCAAGAATTGATAACGGTTTTTTGTAGGAGGGACAAAAGCAAGCATTTTTTTTGCTATGGGAGGGGATCTATCTCGCCCCGTTTAGGAGGTAGGGGCAATTAAAAAAAATGATTTAAATTGAAAAAAAATTATTAAAAAACAACGGTAACACTTAGAATAAAGTATTATACCAGTTTTGAAAGCCAGAAATCTGTTCAGTAATCCTAAATTTAAATTAAATTATTTACGTAAATAGTTTTTGAAAAATTCGTATGCAAACTACCTTAAGATTGTTGTCGATAAATTTAAAACATTTTGAGGCACTGTTATTGTCTTGTCGGGAAAAATATATGTTCATATTTTTATTTGCTAAAAAGAAACTTGACCAAAATAAAACTCGAAAAACAGTTTTCGTAATAAACTTAAAGAATTTATCACATTATAACTCACGAAGCTTTTAGCTTGACGAATCACCGTGATAGAGTTCTAGTGAGAGAGATCTTTTTCCGAGAGTTCAGCTCTAACTTAATGCTGGTGGTGGCATGCCACACAAGGTTTCTGAACCAATGAAATGAGAGTTAGATCTTTAACGTTCTTACTCATAAGCCATTTCTTTGCCATCGAATACCTCGTGACCTAGAACCCGAAAGCGGGTGGTGGCACTGGTATGGGCAGCGATTTTCTTGAGTAAGTTCAGACAACTCAAGACTAGTCTGAAGTCAAATTTGTATGAGTTAAGAGCTTTTTGTGCTGTCTGACTCTATAAATATACTGAGGTTTGATATTCAAAAAATTCGCCTGGGCGTTTTCGGGAGTGAGATTTTGCAGTACTAACCCACCACCTTACCTCCGCTTGCCTTTCTTTAACCATCCGTCTAACATTCTGGGTGGGAGCCATTTAGACTAGGACTACCAGAATTTCTACAGAACTATCAGGGACTATAAGTTGACTTTGGTAAGCATGTCAGTGACATGAATTGAAGAGTTGCAGCTGGGCTACGTTTAAACCTTCCACAGTACCTAGTACTAAGATAAAATTGACTTTAAAATAACGTTTTATTTACATCCTATAAACTACATACATTCAAAAACCTCCTCGGAGATTACAACCAGTCATATCTTCCATCGAATATTCCTCTTTCAAAATTTCTCCATTCTGGGGAGGCAATAGTGCTAGATTTTCTTGGTATGATGTCGGACTATCATTATCGACCGAAGACGATCTCCTATTCTCGTAGTCACCATACCGGCTATGTTCGCAGGCGATTCGCTCCTCGCATAACATTTGCTGAAACTTTGTCTGCAAGTTTAAAGCACTAACAAGCGGCAATGACCTCAATTGTATTGCTACATTCATCGCGAAATGATAGAACTCGTCTTTTTGCTCCGGATTTCGTTGAACTGAACAGATATTCCTCCTGAGAATGTTTCCTGTTCTCAGATGCTGTTTATTTTTGTTTACTTTTGGTTTGTGAAGTGACGAAATGATATTATTTGTTGTTTGCGATTGTGAATGGTCCATCATTCTGTATGGTGGAGGTATTTGTGCCTCAGTTTGTCCAAAGAAGTTAACACTTTCACGTGAAGATGGTGGTAACACGCTACCGTCTTGGGTATCGTCGGGGGCAACCTAAACACAGATTTTCAATTTGTATCAGCAAATACCATCTCTCCCAGTTTCTTACCATAGCATCATCACCGTCCCTTCCATAAATGTGGCTCAAAAATGAGTCTGCCAAGTTGTACCATCGAAGCTTGGGTCGATACAATTCGGCAGGATGTGTTGCTGACATCAAAGATTTTTGTAATTTTGCTTTTTCAGATGCGTAAGTGTCCCGGAAAGACTTTATTTTTAGTTTAACTTCTAAGTCACTGTCAAGATTCATTGCTTTTCGTATAAGGGAGTAAGCCTCAGTCCTAGCGGACTTTACTTTGTAGTACTGATGATTGCAATTCCACAAGCATTCGTACTTTTTGTACAGCTCTAGAAATTTTATTATTTCGTCTTCCTTAAACCGCACCATTTTCGAAAATCTAATTGTAGGTTCTTATGGTAACTGCGTACAGTTACAGCGTCAACACTTGAGCAGAGAATTTTCATTTGAAACACTTATGTATGTTGGACACAAGTACGTACTTGGGTTTGTCAGACCAGCTGCTTGTCAGTTTACCATCTACTTGAAGTGAACACGATTGGCTGTGTGCGTGTGTGTGTGGATGCATTCAGCACAAGAGATTTGATTTCATTTAAGTAGGCTGTGCTCTAGGTTGTCAGTTTTTATTTAAAAAGTTGACCGGATATAGTCTTGGCCAGGAAATATTTTCTAACGTCTGCTACTTATTCAGTGGTAGGAAACTTGGTTAAATGTAGCAGACGTAGAAGCCAGATATGGCTGAAATTAATTTGTTTGGAAAAAACTAGAGATGGCTGAAATTAATTTGTTTGGAAAAACATTGGCGTGCAATTAAAAAAAAACGTATTTAAATATAGCAGTCGTAGTTACTACCTATGATCAGTAGACTTTTGTTTGCCAATTTAATATTTTCACGTCAGTTGATATCTTAAGTAATAGACGTAATTAAATATAGTTAATGGTGGACTTTAGTTTATCTCTTAACTAGGCGTATTTAACCATGTAGATTACATGAGGTAGTCTACCCTACTGTCTCTGGAGCATCATCTGTAAAGTATAGATTCAACTGTCATTTTAATAATTTAATATCGTCACCCTAATTTTCATTTGCCGTATAAGCCATTTTTATGTTTATGGGAAATCGCATTTAAAGGTTTGTTACATATGGAACAGAGTTACTTATTTTCACAGTCCATTTTTGACGGTTTCTTATAGAAAACAAATACACAGTAAGAAAAAGAATTACCGTATTATATTGCGGGTGGCAATGGTGCAGTAGTAGTGTATTCGCTTACGGAATGGAAGGTCGTGCGTTCGAATCCCGGCCAAGTCCATTACTTTATATCGAATACATGAAATCGTAACTTAGCACCTGTGGCGACCTCGAAATACTGTGGCTACGCGAGGAAGCATTCCGTGGAACCACACACTAATCATAGATGTCGCAACGAACAACAACGAGAAATTCATGACAGAACGAACGGTCGGGAGAGAAAAGAAAATGGTGTTTGTTCTTCGAGTTAGTCGCTTCATTATTTTTATAGTGTTTGTAATATTCAATAATTAAATGTACATATATTAAATAAACTAATTGTTTTACTGTGGATAAATATTTGTGCACACACTTGTGCCTACAGTGGTGACCCCGACGTGATCCACAACAATTAAAAATTTATTTAATTGGCAACAGCCGAACCAACTACGCACTTTATCTCTTGCACTTGTACATATGTATATTTATAAGTATGCAAGGCGAACAAAACACAAGGACGAATGCAGGCGTTTCCTCAGGACCACCAACTCCATCCGATGCGGAGATCCAGGAAATCAATGCTCTCAAAAACCTGAGGATTCCTCCGTTCTGGAAAATTAATCCAGCGCTATGGTTTGTGCAGGTGGAAGCGCAATTCCACAATAATCGGATCATCAGCGACAACAGCCGATTCAACGCCATCATCGCTGGACTGGACCCAGAAGTGCTGAATGAGGTATCAGACTTAGTGCAGAAACCACCGGACACAGATAAGTACATTGCTTTAAAAAAACAAGTCATATCTAGGTTCACCGAGTCTAAGGAGAGGCAACTGAACAGATTGATGACGACCCTTGAACTTGGCGACAGACGTCCATCAAGTCTCCTCAGGGAAATGCGAAGACTGGCTGGTTCAAATGTTCCAGACGACATGTTGTCCACTCTATGGATGGCACGAATGCCCAGTCATGTGCGTGGAATACTTTCTGCCAGTCACGGAATCGACCTCACTGCGTTGTCTGAAATCGCAGACAAAATCGTTGATAACACATCCGCCCACGCTGTTTTCTCCACTGATGTTCATGAAGATGACCCTATACCACAATCCACCAACGCTGAAAGTGATCTGAACAGAAGACTAAATTCCATCGAGTCCACTCTGTCAACTCTAATGACGGCTATGCAATCACTGAAAACCAGTCACAGCCATGGCAGGTCTCGACCACAGTCAAGGAATAACAGATCGCTCTCAAGAGCATCAACTCCTAACGGAATGTGTTTCTTCCATGAGAAATTCGGCAGCGATGCCCGGAAGTGTAAGAAACCATGCAGCTACAAAGCAAAAAACTAAGTGAGCTGTTGTCCTCAGAGGCGGACGGCAACAGTCAAAGATTCCACAAGGAACACCGCCTCTACATCTTCGACAAGGAGACAAACCAAAAGTTTTTGCTCGACTCTGGATCAACTATATGTGTCTTACCTCGTTCCAGGGACTGCAAAAACAACAGAGGGGAAATAACACTCCTGGCAGCGAATAACTCACCGATTCACACCTACGGCGAGAAGATCCTCACACTCAACCTTGGTCTCCGGCGAGCTATCACTTGGCCGTTCGTTATTGCAGATGTTAAAACAGCAATAATTGGCGCAGACTTGCTCGCACACTACGGACTTGTCATTGACTTGAAAGCCAGACGTGTCATAGACAAAACAACATCATTAACGGTACAAGGCGAGATTTATACCAGTGATTTGTCAAAACTTCTGACTATCAGTGGTCCTGAACCATACATAAATCTCGTCAACGAATTCGTTCTGGCCAACAACAACGCACCTGATCCAAAATCAGGAGTCAACATCGTGCAACACTGCATCGTAACCACGGGCCAACCAGTGTCCGAACGACCACGACGACTCTCCGGCGACAAGTTGAAACAGGCCAAGGCTGAATTCGAGGATTTTCAAAAGAAGGGTTACTGCCGTCTATCCAGCAGTCCTTGGGCTAGCCCCATTCATCTCGTTGAAAAAAAGACTGGCGGTTGGAGATGCTGCGGTGACTACCGTCGTCTGAATTCCATAACACAACCAGATAGCTACCCCATTCCTCACATCATGGACTTTACTGAACAGTTGAACAACAAAAACTGCTTCTCGATACTGGATCTAGACAAGGCATACTACCAGATCCCGATGACACCTGACGACATCCAAAAAACTGCGGTAACCACGCCTTTTGGTTTGTTTGAGTTTGTAGTCATGCCATTCGGACTCAAAAACGCAACTCAGACTTTCCAAAGGCACATGGATATGGTCCTACGTGGACTAGATTTCGTTTTTTGCTACGTTGACGACATCCTCATTGCCTCCGACTCAGAGGAAGAACATCGCCAACACGTCCGTATAGTTCTACAACGTCTCCACGAACATAGACTTATCATCAACATCAGGAAGTGCATTTTTGGGAAGTCTGAGGTTACGTACCTTGGACATACAATCAACCAAGCCGGATGCAGACCACCTGAAGCCAGAGTTGAGGCCATATCGAACTATCCAAAGCCATCCAACATCATGGAACTACGTCGTTTTCTTGGAGTCGTTAACTACTACCGACGATACATCCCTAATTGTGCCCATATTCAAGCACCGTTGAATGGACTCATCAGGGACTCCAAGAAAAACGACAAACGACCCGTTCCCTGGACTCCTTTGGCGGAAGAAGCTTTCGATGTATGCAAGGACAGTATCAAGCATGCTACACTACTCAACCACATCGATCCGAAGTCTACACTTGTCCTAACAACGGATGCTTCTGATATCGCAGTTGGTGCCAAATTGGATCAAAAACAAAATAACCAATATCAACCGATCGGACTGTTTTCATGCAAACTGTCACCTGCACAAAGTCGCTACAGCACATATGATCGCGAGTTGCTGGCAATATACCTAGCTATCCGATTCTTCCAACACATCTTGGACGGTCGACACTTTGTCGTGCAAACGGATCACAAGCCGCTCATATATGCGTTCCAGCAGAATTCGGACAAGGCCCCGCAACGTCGTCTAAGGCAATTAGACTACATATCGCAGTATACTACGGACATTGTTTACCTACCCGGCGACGACAACTCAGTAGCAGATGCATTATCGCGACTCAATTCGATAACCATGCCAATCCAATTTGATCTGAGAGAACTTCATTTATCTCAGCTACTCGATGTGGAACTTCAATCAATCCTGAAGCAACAAAATTCATCGCTCAAGTTAAAGAAACTCACTTTGGAACCTGAAATTAAAATTTACTGCGATGTTTCCGACAATATGATTCGACCATATCTACCAGCTTCCCTGCGACGGAAGGCCTTTGAATCCATCCATGGTCTTTCTCATCCAAGCGGAAGAACAACCAGTCGACAACTCAGAGAGAAGTACGTTTGGCCAAACATCAGGAAAGACGCATTGGAGTGGTCACGCACTTGCATCCAATGCCAACGATCCAAAGTTCATCGACATACGAGGCTTATCCCGGATTCAATTGCAGTTCCAGAGCACCGTTTCCAGCATGTCCACATAGACCTCATTGTGCTGCCACTCTGCAAAGGCAATAGGTATTGCCTAACTATGATCGATCGCTTCAGTAGATGGGTGGAAGCAGTACCTCTACAGGACATGTATGCGGACACAGTGGCCACGGCGTTTTATACGCACTGGGTTGCTCGTTTCGGTTCGCCAACAACATTAACCACCGACCAGGGAACTCAATTTGAGTCTGCACTGTTCAACGCACTGATCAACATGATTGGAACGGTGAGGATACGAACATCACCCTACCACCCAGCCTCAAATGGACTTGTTGAACGTTGGCATCGTTCACTGAAAGCCGCCCTGATGTGCCATGAAAAAACGAACTGGACTGATGCTCTTCCGACAGTGTTGTTGGGATTGCGAACGGCATACAAAGAGGACATCAAGGCCTCCGCAGCAGAGATGCTTTATGGAACATATCTCAGAGTTCCTGGTGAGTTCTTTACGAATAATAACTTTGTTCTAGATCCACAGATTTTCGTTGAGAAACACCGAGAAGCGATGCGCAAATTCCGTCCTACAGCAACTGCAAACCATGCAAAAGAAAAAATGTTTGTTTCACCAGATTTAAACAAATGTACACACGTGTTCCTACGCTGCGATGCTGTGAAGAAACCACTGCAACAACCATACACAGGTCCACATCCAATAATCCACCGAATCAGTAATCGACTCTTCACAATTAATGCAGATGGCAGAAAATTAAATGTTTCGGTAGACCGTTTGAAACCAGCTCACATCTATGTCGATTTTATCCCAGACGTTCATCCAGATGTCAACAAAAATCCAACTTCACTGAAGAATCTGAAAAACAAAAATCAATTGGATAAAAATAAAACAGCTGTGAAACAAAAAGTAACATTTGCCAGTTCATCGTGACTTCGTCACTGGAGGGGGAGTCATGTGGCGACCTCGAAATACTGTGGCTACGCGAGGAAGCATTCCGTGGAATCACACACTAATCATAGATGTCGCAACGAACAACAACGAGAAATTCATGACAGAACGAACGGTCGGGAGAGAAAAGAAAATGGTGTTTGTTCTTCGAGTTAGTCGCTTCATTATTTTTATAGTGTTTGTAATATTCAATAATTAAATGTACATATATTAAATAAACTAATTGTTTTACTGTGGATAAATATTTGTGCACACACTTGTGCCTACACACCTTAGACAACACCCGTGGAGAAAAACCCTACAACTGCACCCAAACACTACTTTCCTATCTCTCTATTCCTTCTAATAGTAGGTAAGTAGCACCGAAAAGCATGCAATGAAATACGATATTTCCAGGTGCTGCTTGCTGTTTAACACAAATGCTTACGCTGTGTTCTTAGCACTATAAGGGTACTGTAACAACACAAAAAACCCCTTTAGCGTAAGCAAATTATAAAAAAAAAAACAATTAACCCTACAATGCTCACCCAAAACCCGAAGTTTACTAGAAAACTCTCTCTCTGCCACAATGAATATTTCAATTTTCTCCTACCTCTGCGTTATTTAATTATTTTTCAAATTTGATTTTTTATTATTTTAAGAACCCTGCTGAAATACGGAGTACAAAATTATATTGGTGTCTCCGTGCAAAAGAGAGAAAAAGAAAGGGGGCATTTCGTTGAACTGACAGAGAGAGACAGGAACTAAGTGTTATGAAATTTTCTCTATTTAAGGGTGGCGAATATTGTTGCTCAGCAAAACAAATGGGTTTAAAACTAACTCCTAAGTTTGAAGACCGTGCATGCTCTACAAAACACTAATACTGTCAGTTGATCTAATTTTTGTCGCCGAGTGTGAGCAGTTAACAGAAGGATCTATGGATAGTTGATCTTGTCCCTTGTGTGAGGAGGGCTCATAAAAGAAAATATACAACTCCAAGCTCTGTACTAAGATGTGGATGAAGTCCAAAAATCTAAAATACCGCTACTACATTGGCCTCATTATCTTTGTTGTAAGCGACTCAAGACTCGACTCTTTCAAGTCGGCATTAAGCTTGTCGTCTAAAAAATGCGGATAAAAATGCCAAACAAGTTCTGTTTGTTCTTCACTCTCATTGCCTTAAAAACGAAACCAGCCTTTTTTGTCGGCCGAAAATTTTCTGTTGGAACCGCGGTTCAAATTACATAGATTGTGCTTGTGCGCTGTTCATCAATTGGATTTAGATGGGCTTAACGAGGGCTAAATTAAATTTACATATATCCAAAATTCTTGTAACTTATTCTCAAAAAATTAATAGTTATTCTTATTACTTACCTATGCCCCTTCAACAAGAGATGGTAAAAGTCAAAAACAGCAAGTATTGGAATAAACTTTAGAAATAAATTTTGAATTTTACTTAAAAAAAAATTTGTTCATAAAGGTCGACAGAACAAATCAGTTTAGCACAAAAAATAACAAATGACAATTTTGAATCCATCAGCACTAGTGCAGTCCCACCTCCTAGTGTTAATAAAACATCGATAGTTTAATTGATTAATCGATTGTTTTAAACTATCGAGACTATCGATAGTTTGGAAAAAATATCGATAGTCGTCCAGTTGATGTGTTTATGTTGTTGGAAAAAAAAATGTTAAGAAAAACTGAAAATCGTCCTTGGATGACAAAAATCTGAACTGAGCTAAAGTTAGTGGTGCTACAAGGTGCTCTTTAACTGACAGGTTGAACTCCAACGATTTCCTCTTTTTACCTAATCAGCAACAGCATCAAGTAGCAACACCAGTAAGTGACTCAATAATTGACCTCCGTCAATATTTTGAAAACCTGTAATAGGAAATAACCAATGTATATTAGAATACTGGGACAAAAAAAAACAATAACATGCTATGTGTAATGGCAAATAAATATTTGTGTTGTCCAGCGACATCTGTTCCTTCTGAAAGGATTTTTTCGAAAGCTGGCCAAATCATGAATGTCAAAAGAAACAGATTGAAAGATAAAAATTTAAATACATTGCTATTTATACATCATAATTATGAAATATTCAAGTAAATTTGTTAAATATAAAATGCATATGTACCTACTCGTACGTATCTGTTTCGTACCTACGTATTTAAATGTGCTGTGAATTAAGATATATAAAATTTTGTAAAGTGAAATCTATTTTAAAATAAATATAATAAATTATTTAACTTGATTGTGAATTTCATTTAATTTTTTATTTATTAGTATATTTTGGATTCGGAAAATAATTGAGCTCGGGGTAACGGTCAAACATGGAAAAAGGCCATGGAATATTTTTTGGGGTTCGATTTTCACATAAGCCTTTTAGCCGGTTGAAATGAAATTTGTTTACCAAAACGTTTTATATGAACACTTTATATTAAAGACAGCATTTTCAAAAAGAAGTAATTAACGTCTTTTTAAAAATTTGAAAAATGTTTAATTTTTTGTAATATGAAAATGTTATTTAAAAAATTTGAAATTGTGTTATTTGCAAAACTTTTTTTATTAATTATTTATATTAATAACACTATCGATTGTTAATCGATCAATCGATTGTTTTTTAACAAACAATCGATACTATCGAAAACTCCAACAATCGATGTTTTATTAACACTACCGCCTCCTGAATTCACACTAATTTTTCTTGTCAAAGCCCTAAACTTGTCGTCCCTCTCCTTTGCCTCTGTTTCAGTTTAGCCTTCGCGGGTGGCAATGGTGCAGTAGTAGTGTATTCGCTTACGGAATGGAAGTTCGTGCGTTCGAATCCCGGCCAAGTCCAATACTTTATACCGAATACATGAAATCGTAATCTCCCTAAGTAACTTAGACACCACCCGTGGAGAAAAACCCTACAACTACACCCAAACACTTCTTTCCTATCTCTCTATTCTTTCTAATACCAAGTAGCTTACACTGTGTTCTTAACAACAGAAAAAAAATCCCTTTAGCGTAAGCAAATTATAAAAAAAGAAAGAAAAAAGTTGTGTTTAAGTCGGGTCGTTATCGTCAGACCCTCCACGGGTAGAGATCCCTTTTAGAAGTAATTGGGGCTTGTGTTTTCGGGCACAGATAGCAGTGAGTGAGTGAAATTGCTTATGTATTTATATATTATTGAAATGTCTCTGTCATTTAATTTGAAAATGTTGGTTTATGAAAATGCGCCTCTGCAGCCATTACACAAAGACGGACGCTGTGCGGCTTCTTGTATTGCATAACTGCACAGAATCAAATAAAAAAATAACACAATTGGTTTTAACTTGTTTTATTAACTCCCACTGATATACATATCAGGGGTTGGTAGTTGCTTCAATACTTCAGATATTCGTTGAAACTCTAATCCATTCGCGTATGGGTGGATATGCTAATCTTGTATAAACTCCAGGAAAGTCAGGATCGGCGCAGCCGATGCCCCATGAAACTACACCAATCAACACACCATTCATATTAATTGGCCCACCACTGTCGCCTTGACAAGCATCTACTAGCCGCTCAGCTGCGCAAAACATTCTATATGAACAGATATTATACATTTAAAAGAAGAAGAAAAAACAGCTATATTGAACAGAATCTCACGCATTCGTAACAGTCCCATGCTCGCGCAACCTTCTAGCGCACTCCGTCTGATCTATTGTGTAGACCTGAATATATTTCAGATCATCCGGTAGGGTGTCATCTGATGCACTCATGTGTCCCCATCCAGAAACCACAGCAGGGGCATTTAAAGGAATTGACTGCATCGCCCTCGGCAATGGAATAGGCTTAATAAACTGACCACGCAGCGAGCTATGCGTTCGCAACAGTGCCACATCAAAGTTCATAGAAGGTGGTTTATACAACGGATGAATTAGGATATCCTGCACTTTCATTACCTCGCCACCGGATTTTCTCTTCTGGGTTCCTGCTCGAATTGAATATAATTCAGGATCGCCTTCCGCACAGTGAGCAGCACTGATGACCCATTGATTATTGAGAACTGATGCTCCGCAGATATGCTTTCCGTAGCGACGGAGTGAAAGCTGCCAAAGAGATTGCATTGTCAGTATTTTTCTGAGATAAATGTTTCTCGTTGACTTTACCTGATAAAGAAACTCTCCTGCAGTAGCACTTTGGCCATTGACAATTCTATTAAATAGTGCAGTTTTGCAAAATGAGTCCTGCACTAGAAAATAAAGAAGAAATAATGTCAGATGGAATTGTACCATAGTTTTCTTGAGAAAAATGCGACTGGCCAATTTGAAATTCTGATCGTTTCTGTTTTTTTCTATCTCTTTGGTTGTTTTTCTTGAATGAATATGCAATTGTCAAGGAAAATGTTTGCTGTCGACGAAACAATTTATCGGAATCATTTTATCTTATCATTCCAAGGTATAACATATAAAGATTCTATCTTTTTACTAGCACTTCCCATATCAGCAATCGATATTTAGTGAACCAGACCAAGGCATGGGCAACAGCAAGATTTATGATCAAGCAAATTCGCAATATTGATATCCCTGCGTAAACATCTGAGCGATATATCGATTTAGGTTCTCTGTGATGTCGACCTTGTAAAGAAAGATATAAAAAAATCATTCCGTTGTAAAATCAAACACGTTGACATTTTAGGCATACCAACATGAGGTCCGTTCGCGTACTTTATGTGTAAAAAAATTAAAACTGTCAAATCTCCAAAATCGAGAGAGAATCCTCTCATTTCAAAGAAAAAAGATGAAAAACGTCAAAGTTTGGCTTGAAAAGAAGCAATCGCTGTTTTTTTTCCTGGCAAACTAATAGGATTTCATCATTTGACAGTTTTCTTTTGTTCATCTTTTTACCATTTTCTCAGTTCGCGAACGAGTTTGTGTACTTTTGCGCGAAAGTTTATATAAATTTACATTTGTATATTAGTTCGCGAACAGACGTATGGTTACCTTAGCTAATAATCTAGTTAGCTCGCATTACACTTTTTAAACATATATTGAACTTTTCCTCCACATGATTAAACATGATTATCATGTACTTTGTCGTCCTTGCAAAACTGTAAATGCTGAAACGCTGATGTTCACAATTTACTCTTTATTTTTACCAACTTTAGGTACTAGACGTGAGCTATCTCTTTGAGATTTTATTTATAGGTCCGTTCGCGAACTAATATGCAAACGTAAATTTATATAAACGTTCGTGCAAAACTACACAAACGCGTTCGCGTACTGAGAAAATGGTAAAAAGATGAACGAAAGAAAAATGTACTTTCGTTCATTTTTCTTCACACATAATAGGTCCGTTCGTGTACTCTATGTGTAGAAAAATGAAATGTGTCAAATTTCCAAAATCGGGAGAGAATCCTCTCATTTCTAAGAAAAGTACGCGAACGCTTTTGTGTAAAAAGGTGAAAAACGTCTTAGTTTGGCTTGAAAAGAAGCAACTGCTGTTTTTTTGCTGGCAAACTCATAGGATTTCATCATTTGACAGTTTTCATTTTCTCACCAGCTGAAATTCTGTGGGAAGAAAAATGAACGAAAGTACATTTTTCTTTCGTTCATCTTTTTACCATTTTCTCAGTACGCGAACGCGTTTGTGTAGTTTTGCACGAAAGTTTATATAAATTTACGTTTGCATATTAGTTCGCGAACGGAACTATAAATAAAATCTCAAAGAGATAGCTCACGTCTAGTACCTAAAGTTGGTAAAATAAAGTGTAAATTGTGAACATCAGCGTTTCGGCATTTACAGAAAATGAAAACTGTCAAATGATGAAATCCTATGAGTTTGCCAGCAAAAAAAACAGCTGTTGCTTCTTTTCAAGCCAAACTAAGACGTTTTTCACCTTTTTACACAAAAGCGTTCGTGTACTTTTCTTAGAAATGAGAGGATTCTCTCTCGATTTTGGAGATTTGACACTTTTCATTTTTCTACACATAAAGTACGCGAACGGACTTATATGTGCAACAAAATTCAAATAATTAAACGACTATTCACCAAAGCGGAAATACTCTATTTTCGTATTTTCTAAACACTTTTTCGACCATTCAACAATAAGTCATTTAGCTATTTCCTTTCCGCACACAGCGATTTGCTTCACATTGCATAAGCAGTTTTAATTAATCGTGGAAATCTCTTTTCCTGGGATTTAATGTTCAAAAATATTTTCGTGGGGAGAAATGGAAATGCAACAAAATTACGAGAATTTTAGCAAACTGAGAACAGATTAAATTAAAAATTTTAAATTTTCGTACATTTTCATCAAAACACATACATTTAACCATCATTATTCACACTTGTGTCCTTCTGAAAATTTCACTCAAATGACAAAAACTGTCGATAGACATACTATAAGAGCAAAATCTGTATGCATAAACATGCATTCATCAGTCAATTGCAGGAGCAGAACGAACATTTGCGTTGGTAAGTGGCATCCAAACGAAGAAAAAGAAACCGTATACGCATTGATTTTTAAAATTTTATAGAGCGTAATCATATCGATATCATCATCATGTTTCCAAAATGAGAATTAAAATGGTATCTATTAGTTTTACGTCAACAAAAAAGCAACAAGCTAATGAACAGTAAAAAGTACAGCCCCATACAAAGCTAGTATCTTTAGCATCATTTATTCTTTTTTTTACCTATTCACATGCATGCAAAATGGGCCGAGTTTACTTAATGGGCACCAAGTCAAATCAGCAAATAACATCTTGTGCCTTTCATAATAACCGAATAAGTGTAGCCAGTGGTTAAAGTTCGCTGTAGGCCAAACCCCTTTGGGAGAGGACGCCCTGAGGCCTGAACAGTGAACCTGAACATGCTGACCAAAAGGGCTTGTGCAGCTTTGATGCAGCAATTTACTTTTTTTTATATAATATTGTTATTAATTAATTGTTTTGGTTCGTTTGGAAGTATCAAAAAATGTATGTATAGAAAATTGTTAAACTTAAATTGTTATTTATTGTGTCAATTTTTTTGTACACAATCCTATTAAATTGTTTACATTGTAGTATTCACAAATAGTATTTGGATACTCTTTCTTGGATTCTGAATTTGTATTTGTTATAATTCCATTTATTGTAAACTTTTCACGAAATATTTGCGCAAAACTCGTCTCCCTCCAAAGAAATTCCCCAATTTGTTTCCTTTTACATTGAGACAGACTATATGAGGGCGCCACAAAATAGTTTCATACTTATGATTGTTTTAGGTCTCACGAAAAAAAAACAATACAAACTTTTTTGAATCCGTGCTTGGAAAGTAATATTTTGACGTGAACTGTTATTAAAATTTCATAATAATGGTTTACAGATCATCAAAAAAAAAAAGGAAATTTACCACGCATTGTGGGAAAAATTAAGAGATGATGCTGAACACTGCAGATATTAGCAAAATGTTCCCCAAAATGCTGCCACCATTTAAAAGACAGAGACAACACCACGCGCACGCAGGTTTTTCTTCTGCGGTCCTCAAATTCACTCACAAATTACAATCGCAACAGAAACACACAAAAAACAAAAGGAACAAATTAAAATAATTCACTCAATAAAAATTTAGGTGAGGTTTATGATTTGATTCTTAATTCCACGGGAATTTCCTCACGAAAAGAAAATTTTGCTGATTAGTTAAACGTTCTCGCACACGACACATGTTCGTATAAATTTTGTTCAGTCTTCGTTGGTCCATTCGCAAACATTAATTTATTGAATCTATTGGCGGAAGGATAAATAATAATCAGTAGCTGTCATTGAAAAGGAGGACAAATCATTTGCAAGTTCAACACACATCACAGGCAAGGCAAATAAATCCAGAAAAATGCCACCAAAAGAGCGAAATATTGCAATCATGGGATATCGATCAGTTGGTAATGGAACTTGGAACTCTTTCAATTGGATTTCTAATTTGCGTATTCTTGTTTTCTTTTTTATCTCTTGGTGCTGGTAATCTTTTCCTGGGACGATGATGTGTGATACTTGGACGGATGGTGCGTAGGTAAATCATCGCTGAGTATTCAATTTGTTGAAGGACAATTCGTTGACTCCTACGACCCCACAATCGAGAATAGTATGTATTTTTCTTCTTTTTTTTATGTATAGATTGTGTTTCTTTTTTTTGCTCGTTGTTTCACTTATTGGGTCAAATCGCGTAAGAGGCAAGAGTGTGATGTCGATGTCTACATTTGGTTTGTCGTTTGTCGACCGAGGGGAAAGGTGCAAAGTCCCGAAGAGCGATGAAGTTGTACAAATGAATGAAAACCTATCACGCAGTTAGTAGCAGATACTGCGCAAAATAGTTAGAAAGTAAAAAAAAAATTATATCGTACCGCAATCGGGCACAGTGGGTGCGATGAGTTTTCGAACATTAACAGAAATAAAAATGTTTGGGGAATGTGGTTGATGCAGTGTCGCCCTTCTAATGATTGTTTGGGATGATGTTGCTGGAAGAAAATTGATAAAAACCACTTGTTTGCGTTCTCGTGAGGTGGTCATGCCCAATTAATTGTACTATGTTCAAACTGCCAAAATAATACACTGGCTGTATGTCATGATGACCATCGTCAGCCCAAAAGTTCAGGGACGAGCAACGGCAACGAAGATCGCGAATCTACAGCGAAATGCCTGTCGGCATAACATGAGATGGACGTGTTGTTGGGCTTTCACATTTACAAAGCTTCACTAGGAAGACCGGCTTTACACCCGGTAATTAGTAGATATTATTTTGGAAGACTATTTTTGGTAGGAATATTGATCCGTTTAATGCGGTTAAATTCGAAAACATCCTCCACACTTTTGACCAATCCGACCTGCGTTAATTTACGCAAACATTTTGCATGGAAAGGCATCGCGTTAATTTTTGTAAAGTTGCGTAAACTGATGCGCAAATCCCAACAAAAAAGACCTCAAAAAGAATTGCAACATCTGCTGTGTCGCTCATCGTTAATGCAGCATCGATGATCATTTTGGTGGCGTTTTCTAGAAATCTGGCTTGGTTAACCGATCGAACAAAAATTTTTAGCTGGTTGGGTACTTGGCTGCCGGGGTGTTGCAAGCAACGAGTTTGCGGATGAACTAGCTAGCGTTGGATCAAAATCCCCGTTCTAAGTATCAAAGCCTTACTGCAGCATAGATTGGGCTACTGCTCTAGGACTGAATAATGACTAGGAGCATAAACTTCGTTAAGCCCATTGGGAAAATGTCACAAAACTCAGTCAATTCAATTGGTTAATTGGGCCTTCTACGAGAAGCTCTAATATAATAGTGTAAGGCAAGCTTTAAGAAGCTGGTGAGCTTTCGACCACACCATTGTGGTATGATACATCATATCTCAGCAGATTAAATCTGTGCGCAGAGACAACAAGTGCATCTGTAAAGAATGCTTTGAGAGAGAAACGTTCGCCAGCAACGTTGAGAATCGGCCTACGTCTCTTCGAATAATGGACCCGTTGTATTAGATATACAAAAAATTCATGCAGTAATCTCATAGGAACGAGCTTCGAACATTGGTAAGTTTTTGGATGTTCGTTAAGGGTACCGAACCCAGTGAGGAAAGTGATATCAAGTCATTTATATTTAGTTCGAATAGATACTGACTTTTGTTACATTTAAGATATAAAATCATAACTGTCTTCTTGGTTTGTCGGAATGAGGTGAGATCATGCCAATGTTTGGAACAGATGAGCAACACCTTATGTCTGGTTGTGGGCCAAACGGCGCCCAAAAATCTGTTTTGAGCTAGAGTCTACTGACTCCTTCCCGATTGCCAGGCATAATGTCAGAAAGCTTTAAGCCTAACAAGTCTAGTTTCCTAACCGATAGGAAGTTACAATAACTTGGGCCTATCTCAACCCGATTTTTGCAGAATTTGTTAAAGTTCTTAATATAGACCTGCATTTGAATTGATATTTGAAAAGACTTTGTTTTGAACCAGTGTCGTGTAATCGTCGTCATTATTTCAATAAATCTCATATCTGAGTAACAGACATGCCTCCAACATTATGTCTATTCTCACATTCTGAGACGCAGCATCTTATTTCGAACTTCTTAAACCCGACTTTCAACCTTTATCGCACATCTGTAGTAGCCAGAGTCACCAGGAAGCTTATTTGGAAATCATTTCATTTCAGTTTTGATGGAGCCATCACCTCCAAATTGATTTTTTTTTTTTTTTTTTTTATAATTCGCTTACGCTAAAGTGGCTTTGTTGTTTCTGTATATGTACAGTACCCTTATAGTGTTAAACACAGCGCATGCATTTTTTGTTGAACAGTAAGCTGCACCTAGCAATGTAGTATTGTATTGCATGATTTTAGGTGCTACTTACTATTCGAAAGAATAGGAGGATAGGAAAGAAGTTTTTTTTTTTTTTGTGCTTAGTATTTTTTTTCTCCACGGGTGGCGCCTAAATTGCTTAGGGAGATCTCTATTTATGTGAATTCAATTAAAAATCATGGCTCTGGCCGGGATTCGAACGCACGACCTGCCACTAATCACAACAAAAACATAAAAAAACAAAAATATTAGGCATTAACGGCCCATACAGGGCCTAAAACCTAGCTTCTCCAACCACTTGCTTGTGCGAAGTGGAAGGGACCTACAATTTTAAGCCGAATCCAAACGGCACATTTTGAGAAGCTTCTCATGACATTTGATACTCTTGGATGTTTGTCAGACGTTCGCACAATAAAAACGTACCTAGCTGAAACCAGAATTGAATGAAGTTATATGCGTTAACCGAAATAAGGTGACAAGAGGCAAGAGAATCAAAGCATAGGATGCGAGGTTTTCTTCGTAGAAAACGAGAAAATCTATTCATTCTTTAAGCTCAAGGAAAGAAATTATATCTAGCCAATGAAGTGTTAGTTTACAATTTCAACTGAGGTTGTTACGGCTTATTATGACTTATAAGTGGAGCTTCCAAAATACGAAGATGATGTTTTGGTCATATGGACCAAGTCATCTGTCCTCAGGATGGCTGGAAGAAAACATGCCTGATGATTGAACCATCACCATGAGCCATTACTGAACTGAGGCATGACCCTACTAAAGGTCATTTTAGAAACTAGACAACGTACTGTGTTGCTGTGCTGGGACGGGCTAAGAATATCACTGCAGCTCCCCCCCAAACAGCGGTTGTCGTATATCTCGATCGCCTATAAGGTTTATAACGCGTTTTTGTATTCTGTCCAGTAGCTGCAAATATGTGATTGGGCACGTGCCAAGATATGAGCGTTTTACTCAAATTTTGGGGCGAAAAACGATTTATAAATTGTAGCCAGATCAGAAGGGGTGACATATTTTCTGCATCGTTCAAAGCAGCCTAGACATTTTGCAGCGTTTCGGCGATAGTCTTTCGGTTTCAGCGATTCATGGAAAATGGCAGGCTGTAAAGGTTTCGTTTAAATGACAGAAGACATCAATGTGTTTTTAAATTCTACCCCATTGAACTATGCTGTCAAGATCGGAATCTAATGAGCTTAACATACGTTGCCATTCCAGTTCCACACCCGAAAAAGAGGGATGTGAACCAGTGAACGAATATGAATACCTGAGGGTACTGTCATCACAGAAGGAATGAATTGGATTAGAAGTTACAAACAGGAGATCATTTATAACAATGAGAGGGCCGAAGACAAAACGGAGCCTTGGCGAACACCAGCGTTTATTTGGCGAGTTGCAGATTTGTAAAAGTCCAAAACAACTTGAATTGAACGGTCCGATTGATAGGGGAAATACCATCTGGACCAGCGGATTTGTGTATGTGAAAATCAATACGAGTGCGAAAATGGATTGGTCCCATGGAGTATTATACGCGCTAGAGTACATGTTTTTAACAAACGAATATAAGGTTTTACTACCCAAGGGTCTTGGTTGTATTTTTTCCATCAACTTTTGGTCATAAGAGAAATTGATACGATTAATGTGGGCATCGCAGTCATTCTGACTATTTCTGTTTTCCCCAGATGGGTTAAGGCCCTCTTAGACGATCAGTTATCAGTTCAGTTAAAAAAAACAGTGCATTTAGACGTCAGTCCAGTGTTCAGTTGAGCAGTCGAAAGACAGAAGAAATACATTGCGTAATGGACGATGAAAGCCGATAAATTTTAATGAAATCGACCATAATCACTCCGTTTCGACATATTGAAAAACAAACAGGAAATCTAAAATTGTGATTTACCGCCAACTGCAATTGAAATGACGATTGAACTGACAACTGAACTGAAACGTATTTACATATCAGTTAAACTGATAACTGAACTAACAACTTATGGGAATTCCATCAGTTTCAGTTTCAGTTAAACGCTTCAATTTTTGCATTTAGACATCAGTTTAACTCAAAGCTTAACTGAGAGCTCAACTGAAACTGAAATGATCGTCTAAATGGGCCTTTAGCCTTATATGACCGAAAGCTTACCTCATAAAACCTGATCGCCTCTTTGCAGCTTGAGTTATACAACGCGTTTACCTTGGGTTTGATACTTTTTTACCCTGTTAGGGATTATGGTTTTTATACCCAGGTTAATTATGTTTGTTATCATGTCATTTACAGCAGCATCCACGTCGCTGTCGGAGTCCAGTTAAAACTCTTAAAGAAACCGTCTAGTCTAGGTTGTCCCAATTCTGTTTCTCGTATGGCAGGTTCTTTTAGGAGTTTGTTCTTTAACTTTGTGGTTGGAGTACGAGAAATTCGATATGATATGGCACAAAAGTCTGACGAACCTAGAGGCGATGATACCTCTATAGCGTATTTTTCAGAATGAGAGGTAAAAAACGAGTCAAGGGTGTTTGCAGTTTGACTACTAATGTCCGGTATTCATGTCAGCACATTTACAAGCTGAGTTAAATTATTTACCCCAGCAAAGATCTCGATATACCTTCCTTTGGGTGTTGTCTGACCAGAATGTCGAAGCCAACTTGAATTGTGTATATTGAAATTGCCCGCAATGACGATTAACTACGAGGGTGAAGGGTAAGAGTTCGTGTAATGGAATCTGACAATGCATAAGGAAAAATTGCCCTTACACTTTGCATTTTTTTTTATTTCCCACTCTAACTTAATTCTGCGGTGATATATGAATGATGCTAGCCGTCGTTTATTGACAAAGATGCGGAGTCGATCCTCATTTGTTTATTTGTTTTGGCTATTTCCGGTGGTTGGCGAATCTCCGATTATTCAATTGAAGAGTTAATTGTCGTTTCTTTGGTTTGATCGCATTATGCTTCTTCAGCATTTCTGCGATCCGACTTTTATCGTTTCTGGGTGTCTTAACTTACGCGCACGGATTATTGCTTGTTTGCTTTTTGCTTTGATTTCTGTTTTGTGTAAATTTTTTTTACCACAGCGCGTTGAGTGATTTGAAAAAATGCGTGTGTATGCGGATCGGTGATACCCTGCACTATATCTATTTCATGGTCAAATGAATCACAGGACCTGCATCTTTTTTGGAACTGTAGACAACGTCGGTCACTAGATCCTTAACTTATCCTCTACGTCTAACAAAAGCAAGGCTCAGTTGCATAGTCAGCAAACCATCATTGCATTATCACTATGATCATGGCCATGTTTCAATAGCGCTAACTCTGATCATTTACTGTCTCCCTGCATTACATTCAATACGTCGAAATAGTTTATGACAAAATAATTAATACATCCATCCAAAAATTGCCTACCTACAACATTCATTATACTTTATCTTTCGGAAAATTCGGCACTCAAACAGTCTGTAAATAGGAAATTTTCGAGTATTCAATCACTGACAGCACTTTCCATTCAATTCAGCCAACATCGTCGAAACTAACTGCGTCGATCGTTCTGCGAATGATTAATTCAAAAAGTGTTAGCTAATGGCTTGGTTTTTTCCATCCTTTGTATAATTCTGATATGCGTACTTAAAAGTGTCAAGGAGACCAAAGCACTCTACAGAGAGCATTGTACCCATTAATGCCAGTATGACGCAATCTGAAAGTTGATTAACACAATTCCAAGAAATTCGTGAGAACATGTTCTGCAATAAACTGCCTGACAATATACGTGTGCAAATGTGTGTTGTAAAGTACACTTGCTTATGAATGTTTTCATACACTGAGTTCCATTTGCAACGTACAATTGTTTGGAATTGTGCGCATGATTCAATTATCCCACTCAAATTTTTCCATCAAATCATTGCAATTTGGTCAATGCGCTTGGATCTATATACTTTTTTTCTATAACATTTTTCATACTTTCAGCCTTTTGTAAAATCACCCGGGTAAATCATCAAGAATACGGCGTTAAACTAGTTGATACCGCTGGTCAGGATGAGTACAGCATATTTCCGGCACAATATAGCATGGATTTTCATGGCTACGTACTTGTTTATTCGATAACAAGTCTTAAGTCATTCCAAGTTATTCAAATCATTTATGAAAAACTCCTAGATGTTATGGGAAAGGCACAGTGAGTTTAGTTGCGTCACTTTTTGTTATATTTTACGAATTAATTATTTATTTACTTGCAGTGTACCTGTTGTTTTAGTTGGAAATAAAACTGATTTACATCAAGAACGAGCTGTTACAACTGAAACTGGTAAACAATTAGCGGAATCATGGAAGGCAGCATTTTTAGAAACATCTGCTAAGCAAAATGAGGTAAAAATTATTACGCTTATTACTTCGGTGGCGCTGAAGTCGAGGAAAATAAGTCTCTAGCTGTGAATATTTTATTTTGGTGTAAACAGCCTACATCAAGCTTAGCTTCTCTAGACATTTCTTACTTACTTAGGGTGGCGCTACAGTCCGGGGTGGACCTGGGCCTCAACCAACAAGCGTCTCCAGCCAGCACGATCTTTGGCCAGCTGTCTCCAGTTTCGCACGCTAACTTGGTTAAGGTCCCCTTCCACTTGCGTGCGCCACCTGACTCGCGGTCTTTCTCTACTGCGTCGTCCCTCGGGTTTGGATTCGAAGATCTTCCGGGCCGGATCATTCACGTCCATTCGCTCTACATGTCTCTAGACATTTGTGATATACGAGGGGCGTTCAATATATTCTCGGTATCGATATGAAGGAAAATGCGGATTCAATTTAAATTGTCTTTATTTTTCAATATAATTTACCCTAACATCAATACATTTGTTACATATTGAGATAAGCTTTTTTAAACCCTCAAAAAAATAAATTTCCTCTTTCTCTGCAAAATACCCATTTATTGTCGACTTGAGTTCTTCATCATCCGAAAATCTTTTTCCACGAAGACATTTTTTCAAATCCGGAAACAGGAAATAATCACTAGGGGCAAGGTCTGGACTATAGGGTGGGTGTTGGATTTCTTCGAAACCACAATCTCGCGCAGCAGCCTTGGAAACTCGCGCCGTGTGAACAGGAGCGTTGTCATGAAGAAGCAACACACCCGCTGCGAGTTTACCCCGTCTTTTCTTTTTAATTTCCTCCCGCAAATTATGCAAAGTGGAAGCGTAGGATGTGGCGTCGATGGTTTCACCTTTTTTTTTGTACTCAATGAGCAAGATTCCCTTTGAGTCCCAAAAAACTGTGGCCATGAGCTTCCCGGCAGACGGAGTGACTTTGAACTTCTTCGGGTGGTCTGTTCCTTTTTTATGCCACACACTGCATGGACTCTTGTTTGCTTTTAGGGTCATAGTGGTGGACCCATGTTTCGTCCCCAGTAACAATTCTATCCATAACACCGTCCGCGTTCTCACTACACATCTCCAAAAGCTCTACAGCATGCGATTCTCACTTTTTTCTGAGGCGCTGTGAGCATTTGTGGCACCCACCTTGCACTGACCTTTGAAAGGTTAAGATGGTCATGAAGAATGGTGTGAATGGTACCAATTGAAAGCTTGGTGATCTCTGCCATCATTTTCACCATTATTCGGGCATCCTCAAGAACAAGTTTTTCGACTTCTTTGATGCTTTCTCCCGTACAAGCAGTAGCTGGAGCGGGGGTCGTCTTCAATGCTCTCTCTGCCTCTCTTGAACTCACTTGACCACTTTTGCACAGTTGATAATGAAGGTGCGGAACCCTGGTAAACCGCCATCATCTTTTCATGAATAGTTTTTTGACTTTTTCCTTGCTTAGTGAGAAATTTAATTACAGCGCGATGCTCAATTTTCACCATCATCGTCTCAGTTGCCATTATGATTCTGTTTAACTAGAGATAAAACGCGAATTAATAATCACATTTGTATGAAATTTTACATGAATGCACTAAAATAATAGTATTACTCGATAAATAAGTCAATTTATATATACAACCACAGCTTCACCCCAATACCGAGAGTATATTGAACGCCCCTCGTATATATTTGGTACATTTGATACGATAGGAGAATTAACACTTTAATGGCAACTGTGAAAGTCAAATTTGAAAGGTTTCTAATGGTTAAAAATAATAATTCGTGCGCGTGTGTTAGGGCAATCCCAAGTCCTATTCCCTTTCGTTTGCTGCTGCTTTTCTTGATTATAGCAAGTGTCGTATGTTCATGCGTGCACATGTTATGGTTGGGTAGAGACAGCATCTGGCGTATAGCGGGTCGTGTTGCTGCTGATTTTGTACACATACATATTAGGCCTTAACGGCAGATGCAGGGCCTGAACCTAGCTTCTCCAACCACTTTCATGCGAAGTGGAGGGGACCTACAGTTTTACGCCGAATCCGAACCACAAATTTGAGAGCTTTCTCATGACAATTTGATACTCTTGGATGTTTGGCAGACTTTCGCCAGAGGTGCCAACAGCACGCGGTATTCCCACGTGGTCCCCCATCTAAGTACCAACCACGCCCTACGTCGTTTAATTGCGGTGATCGAACGAGAACCGATTGATTCGACGTGGCAAGGTCGTTGACCAAAACAAGTGATCGTAAGAGCATAACACCTTCAGTAAAATGTTTTGGAAAACTTTGTTTTTTTAATGTGTAGGAATTTAAGAGTCGATATGAGCAACATCCGTGGGTTGAAGAGGATCTCATTGTACGTATTTCGTAACAAACCAGCTGTTTCAGGGAGTTCAGCTTACCAGGTTACAACTAAGTGTCATTATTCTTTCTCCACCACGGTCTTGCCGTCTATGTACGTAGTGATGTAGCCTACCAACTTTGACCTCAATATGACCAATGTTCCAATCCGGACTTCAATTTTATCTGGCTGAAATTCCTTGTGCGTAGGCAATTAATCCACTACTGTTTCGTTTATAGAAGCCCAAACTTCGACAGGCACTCAACTTATAATGAGTTCGATGCATTGTCAGATTCCATCAGACAATACCCAACATACAAATCAGCCTGCAAATGAGGTAACACGTCAACACACTGGACTTGTCTCTTTCCTTTCATCCTGAAAAATGCGCTTTAGACGTATTATCGCCTCTAGGTTCGTCAGACCATTGAGTCATATCAGCGAATCTCTCGTACTCCAACCACATAGTTAAAGAACAAACTCCTAAAAGAACCGTAAAGGAAAACGAGAAAGCCAATTGGGACAAATTAAACAGCTTGCTTAAGAGTTTCAACTGGTGCTGTGCTTCCTCCACAACGACGTGGGTGCTGCTGCTGACATGATAACAAACATAATTAACCTGGGCATAAAAACCTTTTTCAAATATCAAGAATTCGGCCTCGTCATCTATCCTGACGCTCATTTATAATGACATTCCAACTGCTAACTCTCTAGATAAAGTCAATCAGCTTGCTGCTCATCGCTCTCAGATTGTGGCTTATCTTCCTCTGTACTCGAGCGCGTAGATTATTCCATGGGACCAATCCACTTTTTCAAGGTCATGGGAACGCTGATTAACCGTCAGCTTATGAAATATCTTGAATCCCGAAAACTTCTTAATGACCGGCAGTGCGGTTTTCGCAGCAACTGGTGATTTGATTACATATCTAACCGAAAAGTGAAGCCAATCTCTTCGCCATGGTGATGAAAGTGAGGTCGTTGCGCTTGATAAGGTCAAAGGCATTTGACAGAGTATGGCATCAAGCTCTTTTATCGAAAATGCGCGCATTTGGAAGCGATGATACTCTTTTTCAATTGATTAGAAACTACCTGTCTGACTGTCTAGGGTTCCTCAAGCGATGTTAGAAATTTGTCATCCCTTCTGTTCTGGCTACAATTTAAGCATTAATTGGGCCTAAACTTAGTACAACGCTTAAGTCTGGTCTGGTGTACCAATGATCTTTTTGGAGCTACTAGATTCAATTCAAAACGCGCTATAAAATGTATAGGCAATCGAGATATCGCGAAATTGCTTGACTCTCTAAGTCATCGTCGTAATGTTTCCTGCCTATCGCTGTTTTACCGATATTTCCTTCATAAGTGGAATATTTCAACCGCAATACCCGTCATGACGTGAATGCACACCAGTTTACCCTCAAGTCTTTTCGGACGTACAGTGAAGGAGAAAGAATCCTTCCTTAGCCATTCAATACGAATGTGAAATGTTCTTCCCCGCTCTGTTTTTCCTACCTATTATATTATACAAACATTTAAAAACAACTTGCATGGGTTTTTCCTCTGCCATCCTTATCCCCATTTCTTTAATGTCCACATTATAAGGGTACTAAATATCTCTTTAGTGCACCCAAATTATAAAAAAAATTCCAAATGCCCTTGAAAATTAGTTTGTCAGATTTTCGCAAGAGGTGGGGAGTGATTTTAACCAGAAACCCTACGTGCTAAAGTCCAACGTACTAACTACTGAACCACGCATCCCTTTAGCCTTTTTTTGTAGTGGAATTTCTTGTGTAGAGTATTCACGAAAAATATGAAACTTCGATTCACTAAAAATCGAAATTGGCCCTCTATGACCAGGAAAAGAAACAAATATGAAATGCGTCCTACTTTCCTTATATTGGAGTCACAAAAATTGAAACGCGGCGGGTGGTTCTGAAATCCGAAGGGTGTCGTTTTTGGTGGCGGATTTTAAATTTGGTATTATTGTTTTCTCTTTAGTCTCCTTCGTTTTATATCATCAAATCATTTCATATTCGATATTCGATAGCCTTTTTGTTGTCGGATTTGGTGTTTTCGACGCGAGAGGAAAATTATTTAAAAATGTATTTGCGATTATAACATCTAATTGATTCCATTTTTAGTTATAAATGTTGTATTTTTGGTTGAAGAACAAGTGTTATGCTATTTTCTTCCTGTTCAACACTGGCGCTTATAAGTTTAGCAAGCCTAGTCTGGATAGCCATAACCAGTACCCGGTGGTTCCCACTTGAGCTAAAATAAGCATAATTGATGTGTAGTGCAGTTACGGCTATTGTTCATCGCCTGGTTGATACCTATCAATGCTTACCCAGAACCACCAACTTTCTGTCATTAAAGATATTTAAAGCGTCTCAGGAGGAGACTACCGCAACATCTTGAATTTGATTGACAAGCAAACTTGTCTAGGAATCAGCCTTATGTCGTTCGTTCAAGAAGTGAGGAAGAGGCCTCAACCCATTTGGAGTGCTCAAAAGAAGCCAATTGGCAAAAAACAGCGTTTACTGATTTAAGCCCAGACTCAAAGCCACCTTGACATACTAACTAACTATTTTGAGGCTTTCTCGTTGATTACTCGAAGAGATCGTGTGAATGTTCTCTGTCGAGTCAGCCCTATCGCGGTATCCGTTGGAAAGAAATTTTTCCCCGATTTCAATTTGAAGCCTTTTCGTACTAGGGAACAACTCCAATTTTAACGGGATTGACTTTAACAAACTGCTGGAACAGACACCACTCAGAACCATTACATACCAATCTAATGCCAAGTTAAATTAAATTATATTTTAATTGTTTACGAACTGAACAAATGCACATATATTACAACTTCTTCCCCGTTCCCTCTATTTTCAGTCTGTTCAAGATATATTCCATCAACTCTTACTGTTAATTGAGAACGAGAACGGCAACACACAGGAAAAGAGTAGCTGTGTCATATCGTGAAAAAAATGTTAATCAAAACAACATCTTTGCAACAAACTGTAAAACATTGAAAATGAAAAAAATAATTAAATATTTAACAATCAAGGACCTAACGTGAATAAGTTTAAGGAAATTTGTTCTCTTTTCAGCAATGTAAATTAAATTGCTGAATGGGTAGAATTCCCAGAGGATTTTTTTTGCAATAGGCCTGAATAACAGAAAAATCATTTTAAAAAAATGGAAAACAAAAAACTAAATAAACTAAACAGAAAGCCCAACAGCTGTTTCCTAACCGAAATGGCTTAAACTGAGCAGCAGCGGAACATAACCACACAAAAACTTACAATAAATCAATAATAAAAAGTTTTTTTTTAAACATAGGAAAAGAAAGGGGAAAAAGTTTTGGCTGTTTGGTAAATGCAAGACGTGATTTTTTTTCTGTATATGTTATGCAATTGTTTTCTTCTTGTTTTTTTATTATGTTTTACGATATATTTCTTATTTAAATAGTGTTTTTTTTATAACTATGGAGAATAATTTTATTTTATTTGAACTTTCATTTAACTTAGTTAAATTCTATGTTTCTTCTACTTCTTTAAAAAAAATAAAAAAAAACATACTGTAAAGTGTGTTGTGCTCGTGTTTACAAATAATTAAGTAAATTATGAATAAAAGTGAAAAATAAAAAAAATATACACAGTTTGTATTTTTTTAAAATTTGCAATGTACTTACTTTGATTTTTTTTATATATATGTATATACAAAAGAATATTTAAATACCATAGGTTTTTTTTTCACTGGAGCACTTAGACTCAATACTGGTCCATTGTACTACCAGGAACACACACCACTTTAACTGTGTAAATTTACTCGTTTTCCTAAGAAAGACGAGTAGGCGCTTCAATTTACCCTGCCACCTGATACGAGCAAAAGCAGGACAATCACAGAGGAAATGTTCCGCTTTGTCATCGCTTTCTCCACAGGCTTCGCTTAGGCCTAGCACCTTAAGGTGTTTGGCAAAAACGTAATGGCCCGTAAGAACGCCAGTAGTGTGTCAGCAGTCTTTTCTGTTGAGAGATAACACGAATGCCGCAGATTTTTTTGAGACTTCGCACACAGGGCGAAACACCTCTGAAGCTGGCATTTAATCGAATTTTTAAATTGAGCTTTGTCTTTTTTTTTTTTTTTTTTTTTTTAGAAAAAAAAGGAAATCCAAATCCCAGAGCACTCAGACTCGGTAACGTTCCATTGTACTACCAGGCAGAAATCCTCCTTTTTGGTGTAGAGGCATGTGATTGGGTGGCGGTTCCCCATGGGGATTGAACCTGCACCGCACGGGTCACAAGCCAACACACTAACCTCTACACCGTCGCCACCCGAGCTTTGTCTTAAACTACCGTTTTGTTTTTGTTTTAAATAGGATAGAGAATAAAAAATGAGAACAAGAAAGTATGTATATTGGGAGCATGTGGTCTTCAGCAGATCGTCACGAATGCAGCATTTGTTAGTATTTTTCATCGAAGCCGGACGTGTTTTTTTGTTTTGAATGACTACAGTTAACTGTGTGCTATTTCTTACTCTTTGTTTGTTGGCATTGAAAAAGTTAGAATTGCAATGGAATCAGTAAGCTCAGGTGCTTTTATTGTTTTATTTTGATTTTAAAAAATCTATATTTGTTTTTAATATGTGGCTAAAGATAAAAAATGTGCAAAAAAAAAGTGTTAGTTTTGCTTTTATCCGAAATCCTAAGATTTTTAGATGTGTTGACCGTGAACTGACGTTGAGTGTTATATCTCTTTGTGATAAGTGGTTTGTTTAGTTTTAGAACCTGTAAACTTTTTTTGCTACCTTTTGCTACTTGTTGTATAGTAAACTTTTTGTGGGTGACGTCACTTTGGAAAAAAAAATCGATTTTTTTTTAAAATTTTAATTTTAATTACTTCTTAGGCGGAACACCTTCCAAAACTCTTTCTGTGACAAGGGAAGAGCTATATAATATAATAAAGAGCTCAATGTTATAGGGATTAGAAAGTCAAATCGAATTATTGAGGGGTGAAGTTCTGAAGCAGGTCCAATGCACCGGTGCTTTTCAACACAATGAGCCCTATTGCGAAGATCAACTATCAATTAACAATTGACATTTATCAATCAATTTTATTAATTGGTATTGTGACTGTCAACTGTCAATATTATTGATAAATTTTGAATTTTCTATTTTGAATGAAAAAAATCGGTATTGTGAAGAACAATTTTCATCAATTTTCTTGTCCGCTGTCAATTTTTCTTTCAATCGTAAATTTGCAGTCGATGAGTTCGTGCTGGTGAAAAAAATAAAAAAGAAATGTGAGTTTCGAATTAAATAAGTGACAAAATGTTTATTTTTTTTATTTCCAAAGGTCTCAGAAAGTAGTGAGTAGCAAAAAACAGCTATGCAGATTGGTGCAGTTGACTGTGCAATACCAAGATTGAAATCATTGCCTAAGCTCAACTGGTAGTTCCCATGTGCACAGAATCTTAGCACTGCTGCTAGTTTTAAAATGTTTGGCACAGCTCGAATGTTTTTGCAGGGCTTCAATTTGTCCTCAATTTCTTGAAGGAGATCAAAAAATGCATCCTTTGACAGCCGGAAGTTTTTTAAAAAACTAGAAACGGTTTAGATTTATTAATTTTTATCTGAAAATCGAAACCATTAGACTTACATTTGGTTTTCCAATTCCAAAGGATTGGATACATCCCTCAAACTTCTTCGTATTCTTGACATTTCACTGATAGCACAATCATTAATCTCCTCATCATCATCAAAAATAAGTTCTGTTGAGGTCATTTTGTAATTTTATTGATTTTCATTTGATTTTCAGTCTGATTTCAGATTTTCACCAGTTCCTCAAAAAAAAAAACAAACATCTGTCAGACGGACATTCCCATTCAAAATTATAGAAATATTTTGAACGCATTCACAATAGCACAATTTTCATCAACTCATTTTCACAATACCGATTTTTGCTTGAGTTGATAAATTCTATCAATCGTCAATCGGTTGATAGTTGATCTTCGCAATAAGGCTGACTGTTAATGAAAAAATTACGGAGTTTAAAGTGGATATGATATTGATGTATACAAATTCAGAGAATTCGCACATGACACAGAAAGTCAGTAAATATCCCTGGTATCATATGCCTCCAACTTTACATAAATATTTTATTCGTGGGCCAGAAATTATATCATCTGCACTGTTGCCGATCGGCCAACTTTCGGAGGAAACGCAAGAAGCGCGCAACAAAGATTTTTAAAATTTCCGTGAGAACTTCTCAAGAAAATCAAGTCGTGAAAAAAACAATAAAGACGTATTTAATTTCTTTTTACTGAGCTCGGATCCCCCAAGCAAAAATTACATAGACGGAAATTCCAGTCTTTTCCCAAAGAAGCAGTCAACTTGCTAAAGCCCCCAAGTGTTCAGAAATGAAACACTCTTCTTGAATCTGATGAGTCTGATGATAATGATGATGACAGTGATGATAGCGATAATTTCCAAGAATGCAATAAAAATTTTGGTTTGATTTTGTATTTAATGGGCAATTTTTTTAATTATAAGTCTCAATAATAAATACGAATGCAAAATTTAAGATTCGTTTTATTAATTTGTTTTTCTTCACGATAAAAGGGGGCCTTCAAGTGGGTGTGCAAGGTAAGTGTAGTGGACAAAAATTAGATCTTCAATAAATCTTTTTTAAGTTTTAATATTGTAAAATAAGCCGATTTCTAAAAAGTGAGCGTTTTAGTGGGCGGGTTTGAAAATATTTTGGTAATAGTCTCCGAAGCTATCGTGCAAAATTTCAGGTTCTTAGCTCTAACGGCTGATTTGACGCGACATTTTAGGGCATTCTGCCACAATGTGCGTCGGTCGGGGAGAATTTGTTAAGTCTGGCTGCTCATATGAAACCCAACCGTGAATGGAAGCCCCCGAGGACGCAGGCAGACATCTTGCTGATTCAGGTCCTGAGAAGTACTCCTCTGAGACCTGTCTAGCAAGTTCATCAGAGATCTCATTTCCCGTAATCCCGTTATGACCCGTGACCCGTGACCCAGACAAGTCTAAGTGAATTCGGCCTCCCAACCGAATTCAGAGAGATCTTGCATTCACGAACTATTTTGGAGGTCGTTAAAGGTTCCTCGCAACATAGTCTATTTCCATTAGGATAGCATAAGTCTCTGTTTGGAAGACTTACGCATGTTTGCCTAACGAGAAAAAAGTCTAATCTTGTCGCTCTCCATTAAGACATTAGCACCAGATCCTTGATCGGTTTTTGCAACCATCCGTGAAGATTCGACTGCATTCCTTTCCAGAGTCAGCCCTGAACACGAGGGAAGTCGACTTCGTAGTTGCCTTCAGCCGAAGTTCCGGTGTCATTGCATCGGAGGGAATATTCATAAGACAGGAGTCGAAGGACAACCAGTGCAAGTTATACCAAAAGCCAGCTCTTTTTAAACGTGAGAGCTTTGATCGTGCAACCCATGATGTAAATATCAAGGGGCGGGAGGTTCAATAAAGCATCTAAGCCGGAGCCAGCCGTGCTGGGGAAGGCCCCCGTACAGCCGAGACAATCCTTCCTTTGGAGTTTGGCGAAAGCAGTAGTAATGTATTTACATGAAAGCTTATTCCACCAACCGATGCGTGTATGCTAGAAATGGTCTTACCATAGCCGTATAAATTCATAGGACTCTTCGGTGATAAGCCCCTTGTCTTGCCGAAAATGCCTTGCACTGCCAGAAAACCGGGTTAGAAAATCCATTTATTGCACCATTACGTCCCCCATACTTCAAACTATTATCTCAAAAAGTGTCATATTCATTGTTCGAATATTTGTCCCTAGATGACACAAATATTTCTTATATGTAATGTAAAAAGTAATGGCATCCCAAATATTTGAAAGCTTTTTTCTCGAAAAAATGATTTTTCGACTTATGACACTATTTGAGCGAGGGTGCGATGTGCTAAGCAGAGAGTTCACAAATGCATACATTTTCATCACTGCTAAGCAGAGACTTCATAAATGTAGTATAGTTTTATTTATTGCGTAATTTTGAGCGCACTTGTGCAGATTTCAGAATCGTATTGCTTTTTAATTTCTATTGTTTATTATATTGGCTGGAACAATCTATGATATTTAGTAATGGTTGAGAACAATCTATAATATTACTTATTAAAATGACAGCGATCGACGTAAATTCCATTTTTACGCAGTTGTTCGTTCATACAAATCTGATACACTTCGCTTCAACTGAATAAGCACAAACATTTTCTAAGCTACGTTGTCCATTTTTTCAAAACCTTGTGCCGTAATAAATCATTTGATGATGCAAACTGTTTGCGTATTTTGTTGACAAAATAATTCGGAAAGAATATTTCAAAAAGTACAGTTATTTTTTCCCTGGTTCCCTTGCAAAGCATTCAATATGGAAAAATGCAGTTTTATTTTGCTTCAACTGAATAGACACAAGGTCATTATTTTCACTGCTAATGAGTAGTCTGTGGAGATTGACACATTAGATTAACAGTTAAAGTGCTTTAAGTGAATTTTATTTAATTAATTGTATTTCAAAGAAAAACAGGTAGATCAAAATCACTAAATAGTGTTGAAATAGCTCAAATCGATTTACTAAAAGAACAAGGACTAACCGGGCGTTCTATGGCTAACAAAATTGGACGAAGTTGTAGTGTGGTCTATTCTTATTTAAGAAGCAAAGATTCGCACGGAAAAAAACATGAAAGGAGGTCAAAAAACGGCAACAACAGCAGTTTATCGAAGCGCAATTTTAAGTTGTGCTTCCAATTCCTGCGACTCTGCGGCAAAAATAAAGCAGAAAGTCGGTGTTACTGCAAGCGTTTCAACAGTGCGAAGGGTTATCAATAGTGCCAAACATCTAAAACGGTTAAAAATTCATAAGAAACCTCCACTTAACGAGAAACGGAAGTGTATGCGCTTAGAATTCTCTAGACTCCATATGAGTTTTAAAAATGAATGGCGTCACGTAGCTTTTTCGGATGAGAAGAAGTTTAATTTTGATGGCCCTGATGGGTTTAATTATTACATTCACGATGTGAGGAAAGAAGAACGATTTTTAGCGCGGCATCATAGTCGAGAAGGTGGTGTTATGGTATGGGGAGCAGTTAGCTACTATGGCACTGTTGAGCTTGAGTTCCAAACCTCAAAAATGACTGCATTAAGTTATAAAGGAAATTTGAAAAGATATTTCAATAAATTTGCAGGCATTTTTGGACCCACAAACTGAACTTTTCAGTAGGGCAACGCCCCCATCCGCACGGCACGCATAGTAAAAAATTGGATAGAGGAGCAGAATGTGGAATTGCTTCAATGGCCGCCGTACTCACCGGACCTGAACCTTATAGAAAACGTTTGGGGATGGCTAGTACGAAAAGTTTATGAGTCTGGCCGTCAGTTTGGGGACAGAGAATCCCATATTACAGCCATTAAATTGGCCTGGAGGGACATTTCGCTGGACTACATAAAGAGGCTGTACGATTCCATGCCGGATCGAATTTACAAAACTATTACGAATAAAGGCGGCAGTTCCCACTACTAAAATTAACCAATAAAAAACCATTTTAAGAAAAACTTATTTCATTTAACCCCAATAACTTTTTTTTCCAATTTCAATATTTGTGTCTATTCAGTTGACGCAAAATAAAACTGCATTTTCCATATTGAATGCTTTGCAAGGGAACCAGGAAAAAAATAGCGGTACTTTTTGAAATATTCTTTCCGATTTATTTTGTCAACATCATACGCAAACAGTTTGCATCATCAAATGATATATTACGGCACAAGGTTTTGAAAAAATGGACAACGTAGCTTAAAAAATGTTTGTGCTTATTCAGTTGAAGCAGAGTGTATGTGCTTTGCAAGCGCATGATTAGCAGGAAACTCTAAACTTCAATTTGCGCAGTACTTCCTGCTTTGCATTGCTATTGCTTTGCGAACCTTGCATTTATGAACGGGCCCAATCACTAGGCATAATTCAACAGAAAGTACGGCAACATCATCCGCGTACACCTGAGCGTATACGTTAAAACTGCTGAGTGCGTTCAACAGAGAGCCGATCAGCATCCACCACAGTAGTGGAGACAGAACGCCGCCTTGCGGGCAGCCTCTGTTTACCCCCGCACTGCATTACTTTAATCGTCTGGTTGTCTGGCAGAGCTGCACATGCTGTCAAAAGTTGCATTGTCAAAAGAACCCTCAATGTCGATGAAAATGCCCTTCGCGTATTCTTTCATGTCAAGCGCGCTCTCAGTTCTACCAACAAGATTTTGGAGCGCAGTCTCGCAGGATTTTCCGCGTTGATATGCATATTGCATCTGAGATAGTGGGTGCAATCACAAAGTAGTTTTGCGCTTGTGAAGCTCTACCAGCCTTTCCATTATTTTCAGCAAGAAGGAAGTCAGACCAGACCGATCCGTCTAAAGCTTTTGGCGAGTGAGTAGTCACTTCTGCCATATTTTGGTATAAATGCCAATCTAACTGTACGCCAGGGTGTTGGTATATATGCCAGCGCTAGGACAGCGGTGAAGATTCTCTTCATAGTCGGTAGCGATTGGTTTGTACCTTGTTGCAGCATGGCTTTGTATATTCCGTCCGTGCCAGGTGACTTGAAGCCGTCAAAAGACGAAAAAACGTATTTGATTGCCTCGTCCGTTACCACAGCCTTCGCAATATACCAGCTACGCCGAGTCTTGGCTCACTCACAGTCTCGGTAGTCGGGGCTGGTTGTTATCTGGTTAGCCGGAAATTGAGACTCCAGCAAATGACTAAGAGTTTCCGCTTTCATCTCCGTGAAGGTGCCATCAAGTTTTCTAAGTGATTGCACCACCCTACTAGCTTCACCCAGTGTTTCAATATTTTCGCAGAAATTCCTATAAGAAGGACTTTTCGATACCCGAATTAACCTCTTATATTCCTTCTGCTTCGATCGGTAGAGATTCCAGTATTCCTCCAAATCAGTCTTGAGTGACTTGTTTAGAAGTTTTCTAGCTTCTCTTCGGATTCTCCGCAGTTCCGAGTTCCACCAGGGACTCGGCGTTCTGCCAAGGGTTTTTTTTACTGGGCATGTCGGCACTGTTCAAGTCTTGAACAGCTTCATCCACCTTTTGTCTCGTCCTACTACACGTAGTAATAATTAATTTACATATTGCATTTCTCTAGCATAATATAGCGGCAAAAATATAGGAACAGAAAAAAGCATCAAATGCAATAGAAATGACAATGTACACTTATTATTAAAATTGGCGAAGCTCTCTTCGATGTCGATTGACTTCGGGCGTCTGTCCTTAACAGGATAAGACGGACTAAATCTTCACTTGCTTTCATTCCTTTCTTTGCGATAATTTCATAGGTTTAAGTTGTTTCTTTTTCCCCATTTTGTCCGGACCTTTCAAAGAAGAAGGCGAATTCAAATATATTTGCCACAAGTCTATAAATAACATCAACAATTACCTATAATGTTGTCTCTCTCGTACCTCAATAACTTGAGAGGTTTTGAAAAAATAGTCAAAGTTTGAAATTTGTAGATGCTTTTCAGGTGGGTAAACCAATGTCAACTTGTCAAATTAAATGTTAAATCGAAGATAACGTGGAGCACATAGGGTAGTTCGTGACTTCAGTGTCCATTACTAATGAAAAAAGATTTGATTTTTTTATAAGAAATAGTTAAGTGTGACTCTTATACATTAACATTGGCGATCAAAGAAAACGACGAAGGGTTTCAAGAGATGGACCCAATCCTATGAAACTACCCCATGCTCTGTAAGATAAATCCTAAACATAATTTTAAATAATTTATGTATAATTGCATATGCATTCAAATTCATTGCCACAAACAAAAAAAACGTTCGCAGTACCTGACCAAAGCACAACGTATTAGAGAAAGAATAGGAAATGCTTTATGAAATTTATTTATTAAAAATATATTTGCTTAATGCATAAATATAACTAGATATGAAATATATGTAAATAATATTGACGTGTGATGAAATAAATACGTAATTTGTAACATTTGTGGGTAAACATTCTTACATCCCGAGTAAAATGGCAGCGGAATGATTCAGGAGAAATTAAAAAAATCTTCTCCCAAATCGATCGACATATACATTGATCTCTCAGCGATGACCCGGAATAGGTTAAATCTTCACTGTGTGGCCAATGCAAGTCCCAATGTCCTTTTGAAGAATCGTTCAGATACTGCAAAAATAATTCAGAATTTACCCGCAGAGGTTAGTGTGTTGGACTACTAACTGAAAGGTCTAAGGTTCAAACCCCGTCGGGGACAACTAACACCTTAAAGTTTTTTCCACTGCCCCACCTCTTTCGAACGTCTGACAAACATCCAAGAGTATCCAATCATCATGAGAAGCTTCTTCTTCCGTTCGGATTCGGCGTAAAATTGTAGGTCCCTCCCACTTCGGTCAAGCAAATGGTTGGAAAAACGTATTTTTTTTTTATTTTTTTATTAACAAAAGGAATTTCTGTGCGTGGTTCTCGAAGCTTCACCGACATGTCCAACCCTGTTTAGAAGTAAAAGTGCTGTATTTAATTAATAAACAATGTGTACTGCAACTGTCCAAGTGTCCAGGTGGCAGAGACATTTTTCCGCTTCTTTTGGCAGTGCTTTATATTTTCAGCACACAATGGGACAGTGATAGATATACATCTTGCTGATGACCTTTTGCAAAAGTTCGTATATTTTTTTTTAAGGAATGTTCGTCTCATAGAATACTCTCTTCTTTTGACGACTTCTTAGCGGAACTGACATCCTGGTTGGATTTTTTTGTTGACCATAGCATTACGTTATTTATTTGCGCTTGTTGTGCTACTATTCATGTTATTTAAAACTAACTTCGGCAGTCTTACACACCAGTTCCGGAATGTGCTCTGTTTATTGGTGTTATTCTGTAGAAAATCTACGGTGGTAGATTTTCATCTAATTAAGTTTCACTAGCCATTCTGATAACGTGTACTGATTTAACGAATTGTATTTATCGACTAAACTAAATTTATTTATATTTTTTTTTCTTAATTATTTCAAAAAGCTGGTTATGTTTTTTATAAAATTGTTATTATAAAAAACAGTGATTTTTACAATACAAGATTAGTTCCAATTAAGTGGGTACTCAAAAAGAAACTTAACTCTTTTGTTGATGTCACTCCTTCCTCATATGATGTAGTGCGGGTTTGCGTCAGCACCAACCACCAGGGCGTTATTAGCTACCGCTTCATTTATCGTCCTGCGTATTCTGCCTGATGGAATATCCCCCGTGTGGTCATAGGGGAAATACGCTGATAGTTTCCATAGGTGCCTTTTCGTTGCGATCTTACTCCACGTATCTACTCTGGACCTCTAAAATTTAATAATAGGTCATATTTTGCAGTATCGGAGCAAATTGAAGTAGGTATACGATGAGTCTTCAAAAGTAGATTGGGGACTTGCAGTACTTGCAGTTTTTGAGTGTATTCGCTCCATAGTAGGACTATTTCGTTTTTATTAACTGTAGGTATGTACCTTTAAAAGTAAAGGTTTTGTTGAAGTTAGATTTTGTAGTTTTAAAATTGATTAAATGCTTGGTTCAATCGAAATTAAGTGAAATTTGGTGTTCTGCATTTCAGTTTTATCGATATCTTTTACTTCTTAAAATGTTATTTCTTTTAAATTTTTAAGGCAGGAAAGTATTTTTTTATCATTTTTAACTGAGTCATAAAATACGGCACACGTTTTTGAATCGTTAATATAAACTCAGCTCTAAGAAGGGTTTGCTCTATTTCTCTCATCCCGCCACTAGATTATGTCGAAAGAATAACTTTTGCAAGGTAGACACCTGCCAGAGAAAACTTCACATTTTGCATAATAGTTCAAAAAAGTCATCCAGTTCTATACCGACATCAGCTTCAGAAGTCAATGTTCCAAATCCCACTGTAAGCAATAGCTTGTTATAACGGAAGTGTTGCGACCAAAATATATTAAGAATTTTGCCAGTTAGTCTGGAAAAAGAATTCAGTTGAAATTATGGTCTGTACCTTTCATCGGTGCAGTGGCGCACTGGCGCAGAGGTTGGACTATTTGTCAAAAGGTCTCGGGTTCAAATCCCACTGGATCCAAGTAACATCTAGAATTGTTTCCACTGCCCACGTCTTGCGGTCTTCGGACAAACATCAAAGAGTATCAATTGTCATGAGAAGCTTCTCAAATTTTCCGTTCGGGTTCGGCTTTAAATTGTAGGTCCATTCCACTTCGCACAAGCAAATGGTTGGAGAAGCTAGGTTTTAGGCCCTGTATGAGCCGTTAATACCAAATATAGGGTGTTTTTATAGAGGCATACAACTTTTTTTAAAAATAAAATACAACATATTTAATGGAATGATCAAATTTTAGCTTTATTGGCTCACAAATTTCATGGCATTTAATGTTTAAAAATAATTTCTGGCCTTCGCGACTGCGCCTTTTGAACGCCATCATCATGTCGGTCCAATTTTGCACCACTTTTTCGAGCATACCTGGTCTTATCTCGTCAATAGTGCGTCGAATGTTGGCTTCTAAGTGATCAATCGTCTCTTGTTTATCAGCATAGACCAGAGATTTGACGCACTCAACAAAAAGTACCTATTCCAAAGGTATCAAATCACATGAACGAATCAGAAGTTTTATACCTCTATAAAAAAAACACCCTATATATTATTATGTTATATTACGACTGAGTATCCTGCTTCCTTTTTTTAAGTGTACCAGTCGGTGGGTAATTAAAACGCCTTTTAAGAATATTAATATTATGATTTTATTGCAGAAACGCCCGCTGTCTAAACTCGGCTGCGACCTTCTGCTTGTAATATGCAAAGGAATTATTAACACTAGAAGGCCCTCTGTTTAAGCTGGGCTGCGAACTTTTACTAGTGCGTTCGAAATATTGCTTGCTTTACTCTGTCTTCCTAATTTCAATCCTTCTATTATTGCCCAATTGTCACAAGCACAACAATCATCTATTTTTTTTTAAATACAGCCGAATTAATAATCGCAAGGGCGATTTATCTTTATTCAATGAATTAAAGGAGAAATCTTAATAACAAATTATTTTTTTAAGTAAATTGACGTTGATAAACATGCAATAAACCAAATCACCGAAGTAGGTGAATTAACGAGTAATTAAGTTAAACGTGAAAGCATTTTTGACAACTGACAGCGAATCTTTGAACCAAATGGGATGTTGAATGTGGTATCTCCATACAATTTATTACTTAACGATTCCCAATTTCCGTGCCATTTATTACTTAACGACAATTAGCTAATGTATGGACATGATTTTTAATAAATTAGCCTTGAATTAACTTTTAATCCACATTGTAGCTAATTTGTGAATAATAGGCAAATTAAGTAATTTTTATTAATTCGGGTGCTAGTGTTTATGTTTGTCCTCACATCTGGCTTTGTTTGAGGTATTGCCTTCACTTTGTTCGATTCTGTTTAGGAGTGCAATGTAAGTTTCTCATTCTTTCGTTTATAAAACATTCAAAGAGAGACATTTGAATGAGGTCATCACTTTGGTATTTTTTGGGAGTGAGCTTAGCGTAAGCACAGGTGAGCTGTAAACGAAGTCGATCGTACGAGAACCAACCGATAAGGCATTGTAGTGGAAGTGGATTATTCTGCGTTTGGTTGTGCGGGTAATTCGGAAGGCGTCATAATGTATGATGGATGGGAAGTATGTAGCATGTTCACTACACTATCTATCTTAAGAGCTGTTTTAAAGTATTTTCACAATTGAATTCTTGTTTATTGATTTGCATTTTCTAGAACCTCCTTCTCACCGTTAATACATATAAAAATGCGTCATTTGTATAAAAGTTTAATTAGTCAGCAAATATAAGTATCTCAATCTACGTGGACCAACTATTTAACGTTGAATATTTCTTCGAAAGCAATTAAAAGTAGAAGCACCGAGAGTGGAGAACCTTATGGGATTCCGTTGATGAAGGGAGGTGTTCTGGATTTAGCAATTAACAAAGGAATTCAATTACGTGAATTACTTTAAAATCCTATGTTTCATTAAATTTATGTGACTTCAGTTAAATTCATATTAAAAGTTCTTTGAATACACTGATTCTTGGCGCATGTGCCCCTGCAGCCCGGAACGTATGTAATTGTTGTACGCGTCTTCTTATAGTTCATGACCTGCTTTATTCTTTGAGGAAACTAACACACCATATATCGTAATCTATCTTGACCTCAGGAACAGCAAGTTCATTGAGTTCGCTGTAATTGAATACATTCAGTGTAATCTACGATGGATGGATGTTAGTTATTGATTAAGCTAATACATAACAGTGTAGTAACACTGTACACTGCCCCACCTCTTGCGAACGTCTCACTTCTCAAATTTGTCGTACGGATTCGACTTAAAATTGTAGGTCCCTTCCACTTCGCACAAGAAAGTGTTTGGAGAAGCTAGGTTCATGCCTAATATTTTTTAATACATAACAGTAATAAGGAGAAACTCTAACGATTCATTAGGAGATTCCCTGCAAAGTCGATCCATATTTTTGTGTGATTTTGTTAAAATCTTCGAGCATATTCATTTACGGTTTCGAATGATGGCATTTTTTAATGCTTGCCAGACTTTGTGCCTGTTGCAGATTTAAAAGATATATCTAGTCAGCCTTCTCAGAATTAAAAGATTTTCATTCCAGCAAGGTGGAGGTAAGGTTTGTCTGCTATAACTTGAACTAAGTGGACACGATTTCTTAAAATTCAATGCACTTTTGAAGGCTGTATGTACTACTGTATCGTATTCTTCAACTGAGTAGGCACATCACATTGGGTATCCCGTATCCTAGAATGCTTGGAACTTATCAGACGAAATGTTCTTTCAGTAAGGTTATGATCTTCACTTTATCTGACATATCGTTTTGGCCTTGGTTTCGTCCCCAAATATTTGGGTTTAAATGATGACAAAAACCGATTAAAAATCACAACATACAGAACAAAATAATAATACAAAAGTTTATTAATATTGACGTACGCCTATTTACAATAACAATACTTTCTCAGTTCTGGATTTGTGTCATATATACAATTGGCTTGATTGCCATATTTATTAACTCGGGAAACCTGCGTCAGTTTTGTTGTAGCCTTAAAATCTGTCAGATTGAAATTAACACTGGCCTCGAAAATTGGACCACCCGGATTAACAGTGATTTGTATTTGATATAACTCCTCCAGGACATCCATATTCGACGACAGATCCGGAAGAAGCCCATCAATGTCCGTGCTTTTTTTGAATTTCAACAAATCTCGTTGAGCAGTCAGTTGCATCGCCCAGTTGATTCGTTTCAGCTCGAGTAACTCGCAGACGTCTCGGAAATTCCTTGTTGCATCGTTGATCGCTGTGAGAACACTGTGCGCGATTTTGTTTACCAGAACTGAAGAAGTATCGTTGAGTTTACGCCAATTGAGGCAGGCACACCAATGTGGTTCGATGAACGCGCTGGCACACGAACGATTCTGTGGAATCGAACTAAAGAGGGATATTCCACGGTTGGGATGATCTGCTAAAGGTTGTACTTTAAGCTCCTTGCTTGATTGGATACCTGCAAGGGAAGGATTTGTATATATAGTAATGAGAATAGTGTAGTGACCTAACGTAAGATATCGAGAAGTGTTTCGTGTATATCAAATGGCGTGGTAAGACGATCGACATTTCCCTGGAAATTACGAAATTCGACCGAATGCCGCTTTTTGAATGACTCGGGGAAAGCAAAGCTGAAGAATGGTAGTCGCTCCTCCTGCTTTCCTTGCAGGGTGTTACGAACATCGGAGAATCTATTGAATGAAAGGTTGTGAGAGGGTCAGGGAAGTTACACTACATTACCTATTGCCATGGTCTGACATTACAACAAGAATTGTGTCATCCAGCAGTCTCTCCGCTTTTAGATTAGTCAGCCACTCCACGATATCATCATCAACACTTCCAATGTCATTGATCGAGTTGTGTGAGAGTTCTCCATGGAAACTGAAAATAAACCGCGGATTTTGCGAGTACTTGACCATGAACTGAAGACAGTTTCCCGTTAAATGACAGTTCATGACTTTAGAGATAGCAACTCACATTCCTCGTGTAGTCTAGCATCACAAGATGAGCCGGCTGATTGCCAATACAAAATTTCTTATTCGAGCGCATTCTTTTCTCAACTTCCAAATAGAATGTCCTCAAATAATGATCGGTTGGCTGTTTGTCAAACCCGTTCATGCGATATGTAAAAGTCCCATAACCGGGTGTGTCCTCATTGAAGGATGTTACGTAGCCGGAACGTTTAAATTCCTTCCAAACCATCGGATAGGAATCCACCGATACGGACCCTCTGATACGCTTTCTCGTCTCAGGCAACTCCGACTCGGTGCGACCAGTCAAAATGGGTATCAATGCCTGTGGCGTGCCATCGCCTACGATGTTAAATCCCTTCAGGACTATTGCCTGCGCTTCTGTGACCAACAACTCATAGGTTTTCGGAAGTTTCCGAATAAACGCATTCCGACTTAGTGAATCGAAGCCCAACATGAGGACGTTATAGAGTGGAAACTCTTTTTGCTCGACAGACCTGCGAACTGTGTTACGAATCCCAGATGCCATACCAATCCATCTGAAAGAAGGAAGAGATGATTCCGGTTGATTAATATTATCTGAAGCTTACCTGTCTCCATTCTCCGCGGTACAATTGACTTCAACGAAGTCCGACTGCTGCAAAAAGTAAGGTCCTTTCGTTGTTGTCGTCCTGCCGTTAGTGGCATTGTAGTCGGTCTGTCGAACAAGGTCGATGTATGAGCAAATGACGTCTCCTCGTGTCTCTTTTACTTCTATCTTCACGAAACATATTGATTTCTAAAAAAAACACAGATGATGATGAAGGTTCTTATAGCCAATGTCAACTACCACATCCCACTTACCTCACAAGTAACCCAATCATCCACGCTATTTCCACACTCGATCTTCTTCGATTCCTTATAAAATGCCATAATTTCAGGATTGTCAATTGGTAAATCAGGTATTTTACATGCGTTTTGATCAATGGCGGATTCACTTAATTCTTTCATTTTTTGATAAAAAGCAGTGAAGTGATCGTTTTTATGAAAGTGAGCATACAGTTTGAATTTGTAGCGGCGATATCCGCGTGCTCCATTAAGTAGAAGTGCAAAGGCTGTGACAGAGAGAAACAATATAACTGTTGTCCAAATGATTTTTTTACAAAATCTCCCGTTTTTTAGCATGATTGTGCAATTGAGTTATTAAAGTTATACCCCTTTAGAAACGGGGGCCACTTTCCCTTACTGGAGTTCGTATTTTTTTGGATTTCTTTGTTTTGGTAGAAATTGGTCTAAAAAAACAAAAAAAAAAACAATTTTATTAGGCATTAACCGTTCATACAGGGTCATTACAACTTAGCTTCTATTTATGACCATTTGCAGCCCCAAACGGAAATTTGAGAAGATCATTACAATCGAAACTTTTGGATGCTTGTCAGACTATCGCAAGACGTGGGGCAGTGGACTTCTTTAGGGTCTAGCGTGCTTTGAACCGTAAACCTCTCGATTAGTACCCACGAATTAAGCTTATAAATACAGTACGTTTAAAGTTTGTTTGATTTCTTATTTCTTGTCTTCATTGAATGTGTATCATAGTAAGGATTCTAAATCACACAACAGTAGTCAAAGGTAAGGGTGGCGACGGTGTAGAGGTTAGTGTGTTGGCTTGTTACCCGTGCGGTGCAGGTTCAATCCCCATGGGGAACAACAACATACGCCACCCATTCACATGCCTCTACATCAAAAGGAGGAATTATGCCTGGTAGTACAATGGACCGTTATCGAGTATGAGTGCTCTAGGATTTGGAATTCCTTTTTAATAAAAAAAAAAAAGGTAAGTCTTACAAATGCTATATAAAGAAGCTAACTATAGGTACGCACCCGGCTTTGCCAGTGCCCAACGATTTTATCGCCCAATATGTTCGCGTAGACTACATAACTATTGTCCTTATCAGACCGGCATGGCTAGCGTTCCCACTTAGGGTCTTAAAAAAAGAGAACAGTTTTGTCCTAGAGATGTGTAAAAAGAGAACTTTTAAAAAAAAATAGTGGACACAAAAGAGGAAACCCATCAACAAAAAGACAAACACAAAACTTTCAAAAACCTTATTTTATTTAACACAAAAAAGGAAACTTAAAAGAAAAAAAATAATGCCGTCAGTATTCATTCTGTTCCTATTTATTCAGGTCACATTAATATTTTTAACGAGCTTTAATCCACTTTTCAAGTATTAAGCCGTTTTAAGTTAAAGTTTAAAACATCTAACAATAATTGGAACTCATCTTGTTTTGAATTTTCATAAAACGCAAGTTAAATCGAGTCGACCAAACCCTACTCCACATCGATACCGTTTCGATCTTGATAATTGTCTTTCTTTTTTATTTTTTCATACAACGTCGTAAGTTTACCATCCGACTTGGCATAAATGTAAGTTTGAGACAAACGTTTCATGAACACCCCTAAAAACCGTTTGCGTTGGATCATCATCGGCTGTTGGATACGCGCCTTTCTTTCATATGTGGAGTTTCAGCGAGGGGGCATTCAATATGCCACAGCCTAACTGCAGCTCGACTAGTCTACTATACTACTACTCTACCTACTAGTCTAAACTTTTCTGGCCCACACGGCACAAAAGATATTTTTTTTAGGTCGAAGTGCCCCATATTTAATCGCCTTGGCGAGCCAGAATTTAAAAAAAAAAAAAAAAAAAAAAAAAACTGCAGCTCAACCGCTGATTGGATGAAAAAGTTGACCACGTTTATCATCTTGATTTGCACACCGAATTCGTGTCGAAAGTTTACACATTGTTGTAAAAGGTTTCCCGTCCAAATTTTGGCAGTTCATTTACAACGTCCTAAGTTTTCAACGTTTACGAATGTTTTACGACGTTGAATGAATACCGTTAATATCTCTTTATCGTTTTATGCAAATCTTAAATATATGTAGTTTTTTTTATAATGTACTCGCACTAAAGGGATTTTTGGATACCCTTATAATGTAATAGCTACACAGCGCGGGTGGTAAGGAAATAAGGGTTAGAAGATAGGGAGAGATGCCGATGCACGTTGGTTTTAAATGTTTGTAGATTATAATGTGTAAGAAAAATGGAGCGGGGAAGAGCATTCCACATTCGTGTTGTACGGCTAAGGAAAGATTCCTTGTATTTCACTGTACGCCCGAATACAGGCTTAAGAGTAAACTGATGCGCATTCCTTGCACAGCGGGTATTGGGGTTGAAATGTACTAGGGGTGGAATGCAAAACTGGCTATTTCAGTTGAGCACCCACGGTGGAAATATCGATAAAATAACGAGAGACAGATGGAGACATTGCGACGATGACTAAGAGAGTCAAGCGATCTCGCGATGTTACAGTCACCAATGAGTTTTATCGCGCGTTTTTGAATCCTGTCTAGTAGCTCCAAATAAGTAATTGGTGGTCCAGATATACGCATTGTACTCAAGTTTTGGGCGGAAAAACGTCTTATAAATAGTAGCCAGATCAGAGGGAGTGAAATATTTCTTGCAACGCTTAAGGAAGCCTAAGCATTTCGCAGCGTTCTTGGGGACATCGAATATGTGGTCATTCCAACGAAAGTTGTCATTAACACACATACCGAGAATGGAAAGCCGTTCGGTTTTAACGATGCAAGTGCCATTCATGGACAATGGCATGGTATTAGTGCTATTAGTTACACCCAATGAATAAAGAGACAATGAGGCAGTGTTCTGGGAGAAAAGTGAAGAATCTGTCTTAAGTGGTGTGGGTGTTTACTAAACCAAGAGCGTTTTTCTCAATCCGAACAGATATGGCATGAGGTAATCTGCAGTTTTGAATGACTACCCATATGAAAGTGTTAAACATTTCACTTACCTTTTTAACATTATTTGCAGCATCTTTCAGAGATTCGAACATTTATTTATTATTCGAATATAATTTATTTATTCATATTTTATCGATTTCCATGAAGTGTATGGAATTGTTTGCAGAATTCATATACTTACTCAAATGTCTACCTACACTTCTTTATCTATTGCAGCCTATCTTGTGAAAAAGTCTACGTTTTCGAGTACGCCCGTCTTATTTGAACGAGACATTTTTTTTTATCAATTTGTCCATAACTTATGTTTCCTGTTTATGTCCATTTGTTTGATAACCAAATGATTTCGCATATTTTATTTGTTGCTAATTTAATTTTTATTTTTAAGATTTCTATAAACCCGGAACAATCCTTTCCCATTGCAAATTAACATTAATGAAACACGAAATTTTTTCAATTAGAATTTTTTATTTTACAAATGGGTTTTTAAAAAAAAAAATCCCCTTAAAATGAATAATCTTATTTAATTTGGATCTTACTGAATTATTTTCATTTTCTCAAACTCAAACTTTTTCGATTTTCCATTCATTTTCCTTTTTTCATTTTTCTTTCAAAAAGATCAGCATTCATGGCACCAATTCCTTCCAAAATTTCAAAAGTTTCTTCATTGATTATATTATTCTGCTTTATTTTAAGCACAACTTCTTTTAATGAAGCTAAGTACTTTCATTTCTCTGTCTTTATCTTTAATCAACTTTCTTTTGTTGTCATCTTTTTGCTTCTTTGTGAAGTATTTAAAGATGATGCCCCATCAGAAGAGACCATTGCTTTTTTTATAGTTATTCTCCGATTCTTCGTAAATTTTAAATACATAAGTTAATAAATTTTAAATAATATATTAGCACTTGACTTACAACCAGAGCTGGATCATGAGTTGTTCTAACTGTTGGTGGGAAAATAGAAACGCACTCTGGGACTATTTCTTTTACTATAAGATTAGCTGTGTCTTCTACAGCCGGTCTAACACAGCGATCCTCAAAACGTACTACTCTCGGCGCAATAATCGAAACTTCCTCCACACCATGGTTGTCCATATTACTGCAGCTTGAAATGTTTTGGTTAATGAAAAAAGTTAAAAAGTAATGGCGCACTATGTTTTAAACACACAACATTTACCTGGTTTTGCACTTATAAGACTTTCAAAGAGGGAATCCACCACAACAACAAATAGAAAAAGGTACACACGAAGTGGAATAAGACATCACACAATCACTCAAGCACTTTACTGTCACGAGGATCAACCAACAGGAAGTTGATGCGAAAAGATCAAAACGCATAACACAAATTTGATGTACACAACATTAACAATAATACCTTTCATAGGCCGAGGTTCCCTCGAGAGATGATACTGCAGACGGCATTAGTCTTTTCCTCTTCACATTGAAAATAAAATCGCTGGCATTAAAGTGTTTCGAACTTGTCTTCATTTGGTTCAGGGCAGATATCCAAAGATTTCTTTTGAATGCACACTGAGGAGACCTTAAACACGAACCGAAAAGTAAAAGCCATAAATTACTGAATAACTAGATAATTACTTGCGTCCCCTTTGCCCTACAACACCCATTTGTTTACGTTTTTTAAAGATTTTTAAAATTGTTGGTGAATAAAACCTTAGCAAAAACACTACATTAAAAATTTGAAAATCCTCAGGTTACATCCCTGCCAATTATAACATCACTGTAAATTTGGATTACTGTTTATAACATACCTGAGTGTCACTGAGTCAAAGTGACATTAGTCCCCCATTTGTTTTGGCGCGATTTTCTACACATAGTTTTTTAGCATAGTTTTCTGTGACCCTGTGGGGGATTAATGTCAAAAAATTGTAAGAAAAATGCTTCAGCTTCACTCACACACACACATACTGTGTGTGGGAGAAAGAGCTATTCCTTGTCTCTTTATTCAATGGTTACACCCCACTGAGTTATGCTGTCGAGATCGGAATTCAATGAGTTGCAGTTGCAGTTCTACACCCGAAGATGAGACCAAGACACGAACATAAGAAGCTGAGGGTACTGTCATCCGCAAAGGAGTGGATTGGATTAGAGGTAATAGACAGGAGATCATTTATAAAAATGGGAAAGAGAGTCGGGGACAAAACAGAGCCTTTGAGAACACCAGCATTTATTTGGTGAGTTGCAGACTTGAAACCGTCCAAAACAACTTGAATTGAACGGTCCGAAAAGTAGTTTTTTATTCCATTGAAGAAAGGTATCATCGATTCCAAATGCACGCATTTTTGACAAGAGCTTGGTGCCAAACTCTGTCAAATGCCTTTGAAATATCAAGCGCAACAATTTTAATTTCACCATCTTGTGGTGAAGAGACCGGTTAGATAAATCATCAAATCACCAGTGGACCTGTTGCTGCAAAAACCGTACTGCCGGTCATTAAGAAGTTTTCGGGATTCAAGATACAGTGCTCTTCACTTGATTAGATGCACACATTTTGTATACCCTATTCTAGTGGTATATTAATTTTGACGCATAGTTTGTAACATACCTTAATATTGCCCGTAGACCCCTAAAAGTTACTATATTTATGATCAGCATCGATAGTAATGTCGATCTAGCCATGTCCGTCCGTCCGTCCGTCGGCAAAAATTAGGCCTTTAAACTGGACCTAGAGAGCTGAAATTTTAACCATATACTCTCTAGGGTCCCGAAATAATCAAGTTTACGAATTTTTGAAATCCGCCAACAGACACGCCCACAAACTCTAAAAAAAATAAAATTTTGGAAAAAATCGAATTTGAGGTAGAAAGCTGAAATTTTTTATATATGATCTATGACTCCTAAAACTGCTCGGGATAAAAAAATTTCAAAATCCGCCCACTGACACGCCCACAAATAAATAAATCATTTTTTTTGAAAATCCAAAATTTGAGCTAGGGAGCTGAAATTTATAATATATACTCTCTATGGGCCTTTTATGCTCATGTGTAAATATTTTCAAAATCCGCCTACTGACACGCCCACAATTAAATAAAACAATTTTATTGAAACACCCAAGTTTGAGCTAGGGAGCGTTTTTTTTGATAAAATCCTTTAAATGTTATATAACAAAATATGTAGAGCGTTCTTAACAATTCAACCATACTTAGACTTTTGTCACGCCCACTTATGAGGGATAGGAATAAGAATAGGGTATCCAACAGTTCGCCCAAGCGGACTGTAGCCCGTCCCTATGTTTTTACATAAATTTAATTTTTTTGTTAGTGCGTGTAACAATTATCAAAAAATTGCATTTATTAGAAACGTTATTAAGTTCTCAACAAAAAAACACAAACAAATGGTAGGTGATTGGATATGCTGTAAGAAAAAGTGCAGTTTTTTTTTTGTTCACATGATTAGACGCACTGTAAAAAATCTTAAAAATCAAACATCGACTTTTTAATTTACTTTTTCGCGACCAACTAACTTATCATGTCGGTAAGATGAGGGAGATGAAGATTTGCTTTTTTGGGGACAGGCTGGACAAATGCTGTTTCCCATCTTCTCGGGAAGAGAAAAGGATAGACAGAAAAGCTTGCGCAATGGTTTTGCCAGCGAGGAAGAACACCTCTTCAGAACGATAGGGGAAATACCATCTGGACCAGCGGATTTGTGAACGTCAAGATCTTGAAGTACTCTGGCCACTGTACGAGCGCGGAAGTGGATTGGTCCCATGGAGTATTATACGCGCTCGAGTACAGGGGGAGACAAAGCACAATCTGGGAGCGTTGAGCTGACTGCAAAGTGAGCAGCAAGCAGATTGGCTTTATCTAGAGAGCTGCCAGTTGGAATGCCATTGTAAATGAGTGTCGGGATAGATGATGAGGCCGAATTCTTTATGTTTTTAACTAAGTAGAATTTTTTGCCTCAACTTTTGGTCATAGGAGAATTTGGCACGAATGTGGGCATTGCAGTCATTTTTGGCTCGTTTAAACTTTTTTCGGCTATCCTCAGATGGGTTGGCTTTGAATGACCGAAAACTTACATCTTTAAACCTGATAGCCTCTTTGTAGCTCGAGTCACAACACGCGTTTACCTTGGGTTTGTGACTTTTTATCCTTTTAAGGATGAAAGACTTCATGCCCAGGTGAATTATGTTTGTGACCATATCAGCAGCAGCATCCATGTCGCTGTCGAGGAAGCGCAGCGACCAGATAAAACTCTTAGAGAAATCGTTTAGTTTTACCGAATCGGCTTTCTCGTATTGCCATACGGTTATTTTAGGAGTTTGTTCTTTAACAATGTGGTTGGAGTACAAGAAAACAGCTGATATGACGAACCTAGAGGCGATAATACGTTCAAAGCGTATTTATCGGGATGAGAGGTAAAAAACAAGTCCAGTGTGTTAGCAGTTTGACTGCTAACATCCGGTATTCGTGTCGGCTCATTTACGAGCTGAGTCAGGTTATTTACCTCAGCAAAGATCTCTGCGTACCTTCCTTCGGGTGTTGACTGGCCAGAATGTCGAGGCTAGCTTGAATTATTGTGTATATTGAAATCGCCCGCCCTGACGATTTCAGTACGAAGGTGAAGGGTACCGATTCTTGTGATGGAATCAGATAGAGCATCAAACTCAATTGTAACCGTGGACTAAACTCCATTAAATCGGAGCCAATGCTAACCTGTGTTTCACTTAGTGCCAAAACAGCTGGTTTATTAAGGGAGACATGGGCGTATAATGAAAACAAATTTTTCGTCAACCCACGGAAGTTGCTCACATTCACTACAAAATGTCTACACATTACAAATTACAAACATAAAAAAAAACACAAACTCTGACTCTGACATATTGAAGAAAGGATTTAACAGTTGAAATTTTAAATTCATTTCTCTCTTTTGTCCATTGAGCTCCAATAAGAAAAAATATAAAATTTGTTGGTTAAACGGCTTCGTCAATAAGCAAAATATGCGGAGAGAACACACATGTGCTTCACGAAACAGCACTTCATCCGCGAAAAAGTCACTGTTTGGTGCGGTTTTCATGCCGATTGCGTCATTGGGCCGTTTTTTCGGCGATGAAAATGACCTTCACGTTACGGTAAATGGTATTCGCTACATAGACATGTTGGAACTTTATTTCTTTGAGCAATTGCATGAATTGGACATAAGTGATATGTGGTTCAGGGGAGGACTAACCAGGGGGCGGAAGGGGCGGCCCGCCACAGGTCTCCGGTCTTGGGGGGCCCCAAGTCCTTCAATTTATAATAAAATGAGACTTGCGTGAATCGTTACCCTGTATATTGCTCATACTTCAATACTTCTTGACCATTTGCATCTCGGTTGCATCATGCGAGAGGAGTTTTTCGAAACTTAAACTAATTCAAAAATTATCTTCGATCTACAATGGATCAAGAGCGAACGGTTAATCTAGCCGTGCTTTCAATAGAAAGAAATCGATTTCACAGAAGTTATTGAGGAGTTCAGTAAATTGAAGGCACGAAAAGGTGCAGGAAATAACTTCACGCGCAATAACTTCACATGGGCAATAACTTCACCTCGAGTGGGCAATAACTTCATATTTTTTTTCTGCACTTAAATTTTGTGAACTTATTTCCCACCTATAATTTGAGAATTTGTCTATTATAACTAAAGACCCTTGCACCCACTCCAAATCAAACAGTGATCCCAATGGAAGGGGGGCAGCATCCCCCCCCCCCATATGCATTGCACTGTTTATTTGATTAGTTGCGAAATCCCAAGTAGATTCCATAAACAGTGCAATGCCTTTGAGGGGGCATGTTGCCCCCTTGCAAACCCCCTGCTTGGACTCACTGTTTGATTTGGAGAAGGTGCGGGCTACGGTTCTTGAATTATCATAAAATGTTAAGAGAAATTATTTCCCACAAAAAAGTGGAGTTATTGCTCACCTATGGTGGGCAATAAGTTCACAAAAAAAAGTGAAATTATTGCCCACTCGAGGTGAAGTTATTGCCCATGTGAAATTATTGCCCGTGAAGTTATTTCCCTGCACCGCACGAAAACACATAAACACGCTAGAAAAAATAAAAAAACTATCTTTGATTTATTTTTGTCGATAGATTCGCATTTTATTTTCCTCACCCATATCGATTCCATATTGTAGGTAGGTATGTATGTTTATTTAGCCTAAATAATTTAATTCGAATTTAAATTTCACTTGCCAGATTTTAACCAAATAAGCATAAACACTTATTTATACATACAAATGCGAACTGAATAAAAAGCTTACTATATTTTTTTTAAAGCTGGGGGCCTCATTCAGGTTTGCCGCCCTGATGTGGTTCCAACAAGACGTTGGCAAAAGCCACACAGCGGGTGCAACAATCGAGTAATTGACGTCTCAGTACGGTGAATGTGTTATCTCGAGAAACGGACCCGTCTATTGGCCGCCGAGATCGTTGAATTTAATGGCTCTTGACCTTTTGTTATGGGGCTACATTAAATCATTGGTGTATGCCAACAAGCCGACGACGTTAGAGAAGCTCAGGTCGAAATGTGCTGCCGAGTCATCGAAAATTGGGTTCAACGTATCGACCGTTCATATGTCCACCACGGGAACGTATGCTCCCGTGGTGGACATATGAACGAAGTCGAATTAAATGACATGAAATAACTCAAAAAAAAAAAGTGGTCTGTGGTGCGACCCGCAAGGTCCACACGACTAACTTCCCAGTGGCATCAATATGATTTATGCGATTAGTGGTAAATTTTGAAATGTGGTTAACCATAAGATATGGTTAAGAAATGTTCTTTAATATTGTTCATGGAAATTAAATGTTGTTAATAACAGCGAAGTGTTATATATATTAATGCAACCATTGTTATCAACACGGAGACCTGTAAATTTACATGTATACGAAATAACGGAGCACACTGTAATAGTGATTTGCTCAATGAAAAATAACAATAAATAGTACAAATAAAGCCAAATTATTTTAGTTATTTATTTACTAACAAAAAACGGATGGACCGATTTCGCTGGAAACTTAATCAGTTATGAGTTACGTAATAACGCTTCGAATAAACCCGGTCCCATGTCAATATCATCTTTGGTTCTCGCGGCGAAAGACAATTCCGAACGCACATACGTACATATGTACACACACCCAGACATCTCCATAAAAATGTTGGATGTGGATTCTGGTGACCTTAAAACGTGAAGATATGTCAAAATCCGCGATTCACAAAATCGGCCCCATTACAAGAACTTCCACTTGGAAGTTAATAATAGAAAGTTTGCTTAAGACCAAGATGTTAGCAAATTATTTCCGAATGGAGCTCAAAATAGCAGCTATAAGTTCGCATATGGCTTATCAAATGTAGTAAAGGTCGAATATCCGAGTAATTTGTACACTGGAAGTATAACTAATTTTTTGTAGCTCTATTCAAACCCACAAATTGGCCAAAAAAGGTGTTTTTTGTTGGTATTTTATTACAATTTTGAATCAATTCGTCGCTGAGGGCAATCGATTAAATGATGGTGTTGCTGCCTTTATGTGATCCATGGGTCTTAAAGCCTGCCTCTCTTTCGCGTTTATATGGGAACATTGATTGATATTGCCTTTTTGACAGGGTTTGTATGATCTTTCCTTTGATCATGGCAGTACTTTTTGTACGGTGTCCAACATTGTGAACCGTATGTAAGCGCCGGGCGCAGAACTGCGATGTAGAGCTTTCACTTCAACTTTGGGTCATTTTCCGGTTACAGAAGTCGATTAAAGTTTTCCGCTACTGCATCCATCCTAAGCTTACGCGATGCATAATGTCGTAGCTAAGGTCGCTATTGATCATAGATCCCAGATATTTGAACTATTCGCACTTGGAAATCACTCTTCAATTCTTATAAATGGCTGTAGTAGGTCGGAACAGAGAACAGGCAGCACAAGTATTCTGTTTTTTCGGACTAATACGATACCCATTCCCCTCCAAAACTTCCACCCAAACATCAAGTGCTCGTTAAAGGGACGTTTCATCCTCGCCTATGATGGCTCCATCTTCAGCAAAGAATAACTAGCACTGATCTATAAATCATTTGTATACCCTATTCTAAGGGTATCTTAATAATGACGCATAGTTTGTAACATACCTTAATATTGCCCGTAGCCTTTAAACTGGACCTAGAGAGCTGAAATTTTAACCATATACTCTCTAGGGTCCCGAAATAATCAAGTTTAAGAATTTTTCAAATCCGCCCACAGACACGCCCACAAACTCAAAAAACAAAATTTTGGAAAAAATCGAATTTTGAGCTAGAGAGCTGAAATTTTTTATATATGATCTATGGCTCCTAAAACTGATCGGGAGATACAATTTTTAAAATCCGCCCACTGACACGCCCACAATTAAATAAAACAATTTTATTGTAAAGTCAAAGTTTGAGCTAGGAAGCTGAAATTTATAATATATACTTTCTATGGGCCCTTTATGCTAATGTGAAAATATTTTCAAAATCCGCCTACTGACACGCCCACAATTTAAAAAAAAACTTTTTTGAAAATGCAAAGTTTGAGCTAGGAAGCTGAAATATATAATATACTCTCAAGGGGCCCTTTATGCTCATGCGTAATTTGTTTTTAAATCCGCCCACTGACACGCCCACAATTAAATAAAACAATTTTATTGGAAACCCAAAGTTTGAGCTAGGGAGTGTTTTTTTCGACAAAATCCTTTCAATGTTATATAACAAAATATGTAGAGCGTTCTTAACAATTCAACCATACTTAGACCTTTGTTATGCCCACTTATAAGGGATAGAAATAAGAATAGGGCATCCAACAGTTCGCCCAAGCGGACTGTAGCCCGTGCCTATGTTTTTTCCAAGGTTTACCTGATCATCATCAAATTTGGTGACTGTATTAATCGAAAACATTTCAATTTGAGTAGAGATAAAATATAACCGAGTGATAATTCCACCAATTTAGTTCTTTGTGCTCACTCCGTAATAAGGTTCTGCTGGAGATAAGAAAAGAAAAAGCGCGCATTTTTTCCAATCACCTCAAATTAAATCGAATTGAAGGGGTAGATATTGATGTTAATGAGCACAGCCGAAAATTCATATCTTCGTTTGTTTGCAGTGGAGGAAGATATCCTCAACTAAATTACTACCTTGGTTTCACAGCAATAGATAGTGCCAATGTTGTAGAGCGTTTACTCCCAATTAAATCAAATGCTTTTGGACTTAATGAAGTTCACCCACTATTCCATATAACTTTTGTTTTCAACAAAGGAATTCCCTGTACAATGGAAGTTTGTCAAAGTCATTGCCATTCCTAAATCCACGAAGTGTAAGGAGATAAGGTTGATTTCGCCGTCCCGTACTTGAAGTTATTGAAATTTAAAATGTGTTTAATGAATGAAAACTAGATCAGAATTAACCAGAATATCGCAAGTGAGTGAAATCAGAACAGAAAAGTACAGCTTCGAGTAATTTGTTCTCCTCTTAGCTGTGAAAGTTCAAATAGATGATCCTGATGACCTTTTGGTTTTGATTGAGCTGAGCTACTGTCAATGTTTGCCCTGATGTCGATTTGATCACAATATTTAAACCTGTTCCATGTTATTCTTTTCATTTTTTTTTTTTTAAATTTGCGAATATTTGTAACACTAAACTAAGAATTACAACATCTCATGCCAAACAAATAAATCAGTTGACACCAGTAAAATTAGAATTTTCAAATTTGACACATTTCACTAATTTTCTAATCTTTTCTGTACTTTTCTGTGCAGCTCAGGTTCATTTAACACACATTTTTTTCAGTAAATTTAAAATACATATGTGTAAGTCACACATATTCAACACAATTCACATTTAATAATAGTAAAATGTCAAGTGTCAAAAACATACATTTAATACAGCAAAAGTTGACATAATGTGTTGTATCTGTTGAATGTTCCGAGAAATGGGCCCCCAGCTACCCCACTACAAAAAATTTAATAAAATTACTCACAGCAATTTTCTTCTGGAACAAACTTCTACGGCAAAACTATCACAATGCTATTGCAGACACAATTCACGCGATTTCACTTTGCAACGCTGCTTGTTTATCGCAACATGTCACTATTATCTTATCAGAAGCTACCAACCTCTTATTACTACCAAAGGACTTTATCTCGCAACTACAACACTGTCAATTAGATTACATTTTGTTTAGCAGTATTGCCACTTTTTAAATCCTATTTTAATGCCTAAATATTGATAATAGACCCCAAAAAGTTACTAAAGGTATTCATGCAACGTCGTAAAAACGTCGTAAAACCGTCGTTAAAGTCGTAAGACTGTCAACGTTTGTATGGTCTTGACAGCTACGTGGTAAAGCGGCGGCGGTTGTATGACGTTCCATGAATACCCTTAACAAATTTGTGATCAGTTTCGAAAGTTATGTCTATCTAGCCATGTACGTCCGTCACGAATTTTGAGGCCCTATAGTTCAATCTTGAAAGCTTAAATTCGGAACATAATACTCTCTTGACGCCCGAAATGATCAGTTGAAAAGATTTTTATCCGCCCAGCGATACGCTCTTTTAAAAAAAAATTTCTAATGATCAGGACTTTTATTTGCAATATCTTATTTAAAGTGATCATCCTGTTCTTCACAAAGTTAATCTTGTTCTGGAGCAGATAGTCCGCAGATACGCGGTCGATATCGACATCATGAGCCGATCTAAGCGTGCGTGTTGGAGCCTTTCGTAGTGGTGGAAGAACAGGCAAAATTAATTGGACTGGAAGTCAAAAAAACGTTTAACCAAAAATCATTGAAAATGTTCCAATGGACAGGGCTTTTATTTGCAATGATTTCTTCAATATTTATATCCTGTTCTGGAGCAGATAGTGCGCAGATATCGACATCATGAGCCGATAAATACTTGGTGTAAAGTAGTCCGAAAAGCTAAAACACGTCGACTACATTTGCTCGGCCACATCGCCATTCGCCAAAGCGGACTGTACCCTTTTCTTATGCTTTCAATTTATTTTTGTTACATTCTGTAATTTATAATTTAAGTCTTGCATTCTCAATTTAATAAATGTTTTTTTTACAAATGTATGTTTGAATTTATAAATATTGTTTTCAACTTTAACATGGCAGATCGTTATACAATTAAATACCTTTATAGAACAACATATTTTGTGTTTTATTGTTTCTAAACTTTGGAAGTTGAAATCAAATTAAAATTTAATGGAGGTGAGCTGATTCCGGTCGACAAACGTTTTATTGAAGTACACTGGCAATACATTATTTTAAGTTTTAAATATATCTAGTCTATTATCACCCCATTTCAAGTTATAGCCCATCAAAGTGGGTGACCTCTAATTTGTATGTGTAACCACTTTAAACGCTTTAACTCCTAAACTAATATAGACACAATAGAAAATACCACTTGGAAAAAATAATCTAGTATTGACCACTTTGGGAACATCTGTGCAGCTACAAAAAAGTTTTGACTCCTTAAACTCAAAATGAGGAAAATTTGTTGTTCCATTACTAACTTACTTAAAATGCATTTTTGTCAAAGATTTTATATACTTGAAAGATTTCCTAAAAATTGTGTTAATCAACTTTTTTAAGTGCGATTAGCAGAAGCAATTTTTTGTCAGACAAAAATTTTCCAAAAGAAGTGTACCTACTGAATTACTCTTAAAATCTCTTAGATTGGTGCGATGGTAGTGTATTCACTAAGTGATTGGCAGGTCATGTGTCCGAATCCCGACCAGTGTCATGATTTTTATAAATTGAATACACACAACAAAAACAGATCTCCCTAAAGCAATTTAGGCGCCACTTGTGGAGAAAAAAATCCCATCGCACCAAACTTCTGTCCTATCCTTCTATTCTTTCATACAGTAAGACGCACCCTAAAATAGGCAATGAATCAAAAATGCCTGCGCTGTGGTTTCCACTATAAGGGTACTGTATAGGTATACTACAGAAAAAAGAAATCCAAAAATTATAAAAAAAAGACATTTTTTGTGGTCCTAAAAAGGATGGAACAGTTCGTGGAATGTTAATAGCAATTGTTCGAACTGCCTTCCTTACATTTTGCTATAAAATAATATATAACGTTTCCATACAATATCCAAAAAGAGGCAGGTCTAAAAACTCCCAGATCGCAAAAATGCAAAACACCAGCATTGGATTGGCCTTAGTGTCGAAGTGATTCAAAATCGGGAGGCCTTCTGTTATTTTCTAAGGTCGAACCGGTGAACCTTACAGGTGGACCAATAGGGGTGCAGTTGAGAGGGAGGGTAATAATCTCTTTAACCCTGATCATAGCCTAACCTTTATTAAAGAGGATGAGAATTTTTGAAGGGTGGTACATATTTTGGTTAAGATGGTGAAAAGCATCAGCTCCGTTATACTCGAATTTATGTTAAGACCACAACCTAGCCCTTCTTTTAATCAGAGCTATTTTCCGGAATACACTTAAGACACTGACAAGCATTCTCGATACTATGTAGTACAACCACGTCATTCGCTTACGCAACCACCGTCGAAAATGTAGAGTCTCCACAGGAGTTTGTTCAAAACCATAATCCATAAGATAGGCGAAATTACCCCTCCTTGAGGTATACCTGTTTAGAGAAGTGATAGAAAGAATGATACCTATAGCTCGGCCTGGATGGTCCTTGTACTGATTAAGAAGACAATTTATCTACTGACAACATATTCTATACCTACATAGCTCGATAAGAAATTTTTGGAAAAATTCAGTATGAATTTTACTGAAGGCTCATTTTTTGCCCAAAGAACCTTTTTCACGGTAATTTGACGATGATTGATTGACATCTCAATTGCACTTCTTTGTGCAGGGCAATGTCTGTTGACTTAAGGCCTCAGCCCATAGAATCCGTTGTATCCGTTTGTCGAAGACAACTTCACTGCTAACGCTTTAACGGAACAAACAGGCACCTTAAATCCGCCGCAAACTTTGACAGCCGACGACACATTAGATGTGGTTAATGAGCCTGAGATGCAGAGAAAAGATCAAAAAGTACAGGATTTGATGTTCCATGAGTAAAAATCTGCACAGAAAATGATAGAAAAGATCAGAAAAGTACATGATTTGGTGTTCCATGAATAAAAATCTTGCCCCATAGTGTTCTACCTTCTGTCACTTTGTGTTCCATGAAGCTGTGCAGATCAGTTAAGCACAAGATTTTCTGCACCTAGTTTTGAGTTAAGGCAAGTGAGTGAAATGTGTCAAATTTGAAAATTCAAATTCTACTCGTGTCAACTGATTTATTTGTTTGGCATGAGATATCGTATTTATCAGATTAATGTTACAAATATTTGCATGTTATGTTGTTTATAAAAATTAAACCAAATAATAACATGAAACATGTTCAAATTGTGATCAAATCGACATCATACCAAATATTACATTAGATTTAGATTTAGAATTTCTTTTTTCCATTTCAAGATAACAATTCAATTACAAATATAATATAATAAACTTATATTTAAAAGTGCACCTATAATGTTTTTAGATTTTTTAATATTATAGAAATCTGGGAATAATAATCACGAAATATGACACTGTAATAACGCAACCAGTGGCAAGTGTGAAACCAAACACACAGGCACAATTAAGCGCCCACCTATGCTTAGGGTAATGGTTATCACGATGAATATTTTTTGTTAAGTGGGTTCTTTAATCGTAAATAAAACCGTCACTATACTTGTTCTTTATCTTATCTATGTATCGAATGTATTTTTATGATTCAGTCATAATTTGACGTTCCTATCGATTGTATTTTTTATAAAACAATATCTAATTGTGCCTGTGAGTATATTAAGAGCATAAAAAAGGATATACAATTAGAGCGGCAAAACGAAGTAGAAAAAAGGGAACGCGAAAAACAGCGCAATGCAAATTTAAACTTTTAACTTAGTGTGTCTGCATATACATGTATATTTTTTTACTTTTTATTTGTTATTTTTTATTCAATTATTTAATAACGACTCATGATTTACTGTAAATGATGAGTCGTAAGCAACAACATGAAACGTATAAAAGTTCTACAGCCGGATATAACTTGAAGACGAGTTTCAATATCGTCTTTGATTTTTTTTAAGAATTTATTTCCGTGTGTAAAATGGAAGTCAAAAAGCATCGACTGTGCTCTTTATCAACCCTAAGCACATCCACTGCATACCCGTTTCTCGACGAATATAATTACTACATTTATTCCTAAATAAATATTGCCACTCCTGAAAAAAAAATTAAAGCGACTTTTAGATAAAGAGATATAGAAATGGAGGTATTTTCGCTGATTAAAAAACGTAAATCTATTTTTAAACAATATTAATCGAATTATTTTTGTCTGTGCTACAACAATAGGTCTTAGGTTTCTTATGAAGGCGCATCCCCAAAATTCTGGAGCTTAGAATGAACCACTGCATAGTAGATTGTTGAAAGTAAACTATGCGGAACAAGCGTACGGAAGTGATACATTATGCTTAGCGAAATATACAGTATTTTTTTAAAGAAACATTTATTTGCGACTTCCAACGCAATTTATTATCTATTGTGTAACAAAAGATAACCTGGCAGCACCTTCTGACAAGGACAAGAAGAGAGGAAAAGAAGATTAGGTACGCGGATGTAAAATAGAAGTTAGAAGCGCAACGGGCATTATTAATGTAGAAGTAACCAAATGAGGACGTAATAATAAAATTATACCTTGTGAGTTTAAATTGTTGGCTTTTACTCGTTATGTTAAAAGGAAAGGACCAAACGTTTATAGAAAGTTTATAATTGTTACACCTAAATACTTAAACTCCTTCATGTAGTTAACTTAGTCGCAGCTAATATGATGCGAGGCTATGCCTTCAACAACTGTGTTTGGGTTAGAGAATGAAAAACACGTCACTTAAGACTTCGTGCTAAGTATAATTTGGTGATAATTAAGCCAAATGCTAAGCAAATGTAGATCGGAACTTGCTTGGTCTCGAAACGTTATCAACGCATTTTCTGCATATGACGTGCAAGATTGTCAGCATATCGAATTAAATAGCCTTTCACAGGTAGTTAAAATATTGAATTTATGTAAACAAGGCTAAGGCTCAGTTATAGAACTGTTCCCTGTAGGACACAAGTATTTGCACAAATCTCTTCCCTGCTTACGAAACCATTAACCTTACGGGCTGTTTTCTATTTAGTAAGTATGACTTAAACCATTCAATAACATTGCCTCTAAAACCAGCATTACTGAGTTTCAGCATTAGTTACCCAAGTCAAATGGTTTTTTTAGATCAAGAAATAGACCGGCTGTTTTTTTTTATCATTGTCTAATCCACTATAAATTCTACTTAAAATGCCAACAATTGCGTACATTCATCAATACATTTGCCCTTTCTGAAACCAAATTGAGACTAACCTATTAAAAAGTTTCTCAAATATCTTACAGAAAACTGGTAACAGAGATATTGGCCTGCAGTTGTATCTCCTTTCTTGAAAATCGGAATAATTAAAGAGGATTATCTATTTTTATATTTATATATTATATATTTGAAATTTCACAGCTGAGAGAAGAACATAAGATTCAATTTAACTTGGTTTTTGTATGTGGTATCTCACAATTTTCCCATTTTTGGTTTTGTTTACATCAATTTCCTTTGTGTTGTTTTTGAATGAACAGCCATAATTCTTACAATTGCTACCACGTGAAGTGTACCTACGGCTGGAGTTACAGCGCTGTTTCACGGTCTGCCACAACCGATCATCAGACTCCTTTTTCTATGGTACTGGTCTGTGTTTTTTCCTTGTATCCCGAAAATCCATTTTTACTTGCACTGGGATTCGAACCTAGGACCAGCTGCTTCTCAGGCGAGCACTCTTCCACTGTGCCATTGAAGCCACGAGTTTCAGTTCATCCAGTTTGTATTTTTTGATTTTTTCTTTGGGCAGGCCTGCGCCAGTAAGTATATTATGTTATTTATTCAGGTTTTTCTTTCTATATTTTCTCTAATTATTCCACATTTTTGACAAGCATAGTTGAACTGAAAATGGGATATAGAGAGGGTGAAAGACACATTGACACTGTGTTGTCAAGAAACTTATAATTTAACTTGGTTTTTGTATGTGGTACCTCACAATTTTGTTAGCAGATGAATAAATAAAGTTCGGATTGATTTAAGAAAGTAAAAAGTATTTATTCAGAATAATAGGAAAGACGCAAAAACAACCACACCGTGTTTGGAGAAAGAAAAAAGACAATCAACAAGTGTGTGTGTTGTAAGCGAAGTAAGTTGTAAGTTGTACAAGAAAGGTCCGGTATTTAATGGGGTGTGTTCATTGTAAACCAACACTCCTCCTCAATGAACAATCGCCTAACTCCCATCAAGTTTGAGCAGCTTACAGAAGCTCCTTTGTTTGATCGGTCCCAGAGGTTTGGTGAAAATGTCTGCCATCATCTCGTTTGTTGAACAATATTTCAATTCGATCTCATTATTTGCACAGAGATCTTGAACAAAACGCTCCTTAGTTTCTATGTGCTTTGATCGCCTACTGATACGTTCAGTATTAACAAATGCTATGCAGCTCTGGTTGTCCTCGTTGATCAATGTCGGTTCGCGCTGAATCTCGCCAAAATCTCGCAGTAGTTTTCGTAGCCATATTACCTCTTGACAGGCGTCACTGAGGGCCACGTACTCAGCTTCCATCGATGAAAGTGTAACGCATTCTTGTCGTCGACTAGCCCACGAAATTGGAGACTCTCCAAATAAAAACACGTATCCAGACGTTGATCTCCTAGTAGCTTGATCACCAGCCCAGTCTGCATCCGAATAACCAACTAGTTTCCACTCCTCAGCACCGCCGATGCATATTTTGTAGTCGATAGTCCCTTTTAGGTAACGTAAGATCCTTTTTGCAGCAATCCAATCAGCTTCCGTAGGATTTTGAAATTTTCTGCCTAAAATAGCAGTGCTTGCCGATATGTCAGGTCTAGCATTCACAGCCAAATACAACAATGCGCCGACTAGACTTCGATATATTGTGCTGCTGTCTAATGAAGCGGTCTTATCTTCAGCTTTCATATAACCAGGGTCCATCGGTGAGTTAGAAACCTTAGCGTTCTCCATACCAAAACTTTTAAGTAGCTTTTTAATGTAATTTTTCAGATGTATTTCAAAAACGTTGTCCTTTCGATATATTTCCATTCCCAGAAAATACCGCACTTCTCCCAGGTTGACTATTTCGAATTTTCTTTGAAGTTCGTTATAAATCGTAATAATCTCACCTTCATCCATGCTTCCCACCAGCAAGTCATCTACATAAACAAGTAGAAATACCTTCTTGCCTCCGGTATCTTTGATGTACAAACATGGATCCGCAGCCGATGCCTTAAAATGCAGCTTCAACAAAAAGTTATGTAATGTCTGGTTCCAGCAGCGTGCCGATTGCTTAAGTCCATAAATACTCTTATTTAATCGGCAGACTAACCCTTCTTTTCCGGAAATTTCATAGCCAGGTGGTTGTCTCATAAAAATCTCCTCTTCGACAACTCCATGAAGATAGGCAGTTTTGACGTCGAAATGTTTGACCAGCATTCCATGCTTTGCAGCAACAGCCAAAAAAGTTCTTAGAGTTGTTAATTTCGTGACAGGAGCAAAGACTTCGTCGTAATCTACACCATACTTTTGCGTGTATCCTTGCGCGACAATTCGGGCCTTATGCCTTGTGATTTCGTTCTGCTCGTTTCTTTTTATTTTATAGACCCATTTCGAGCCGACAACCTTTCTGCCTTCTGGAAGTTTTACGAGATCCCACGTATGATTACGTCGTTGTGACTTCATCTCCTCGTTCATTGCTTCTCTCCATTCAGGTACTTGAACTGCTTCCTTGTAGTCCTTCGGTTCATCCAAAACTAGAGATGCACTGCCTACTACGTACTCATTAAGATGAATTGGTGGTACTCCACGAGTAGTTCGCTCGGAACGCCTTGTCGTAGTTCGCTCTTCCTCATCCTCGGATGGCAATTCTTCTTCAAATCCGAAAAATTCGTCCTCTCGCGAACTCTCGTCATCAACAGAAACATCAAAACTTTCCGTTGGAATCACTTCCCCTTCAGGGATAGAACGGATTTGAACTTCATCAGACACAATATCCATATTAGAGTCTGGAACACCGATATCAGCTGTCCGTGTTTCACTTTCTAGGAAATGAGCATCTCGACTGATGGTAATCTTCATAGTTGAACGATCAAGAAAACGATACCCTTTATGTTGATCAGAGTATCCGACAAATATTAGCTTGTTAGCTTTGCAGTCCAGTTTATCACGTCTAACATCCGGTATATGCACATAAGCTTCGCAGCCAACCTCCGTATATGCTTCAGAGATGGTTTCCTCTTATACCAGAGTTCAAACGGAGTTTTATCCACTGACTTTGATGGCAAACGATTTTGAATATAAGTTGCCGTAAGCACAGCTTCACCCCAATATCGTTTCTCCAACCCAGCGTCTATTAACATGCACTTTGTCATTTCGATGAGAGATCTGTTTTTGCGTTCAGCAACACCGTTTTGTTGGGGAGAATATGCAGTAGTGAACTGCGGCTTGATACCTTCAGCAATGTAAAAATCTCGTAGATTATTATTGTCGTATTCTCCTCCTCCATCAGATCGTATGACGACTGGTTTTCGTCCAAACTGATTTTGAACTTGACGAACGTACTGTTTTATTCTGTCTGCTGCTTCCCATTTGTGTTTCAATAGATAAACCACTGTATAACGGCTAAAATCATCTATCATAGTCATCAGGTACCTATTTCCAGCTGGTGTTGGTGCTCTCATAGGGCCACATAAGTCGGTATGTACTATATCCAATAATTTGTTCGATTTTTGATGAACTATTCCAGGAAATGGTGTTCGAGTAAGTTTTCCTTTTAAACAGCACTCGCAAACAACTTGCAGCCCACAGTTTCGTACATCTAATCCAGAAACCAACTGTTCCTTCATCATCCGCTCTAACACCGCAGTATCTCGATGACCCAAACGTCTATGCCATTGATGTTGACAATTAACATGATGTTTTCCTTCTAAAGCTTTTGATGACTGTTCCAGAACTTGAAGATGGTAAAGATTTCCACATCGATTACCCAGTAAAACAACTTTTCCCTCAGAATTATTTATGCTACAGGTATATTTATCAAACCTAGCAGAAAAACCATTTTCGGCCAGCTTGCTCACTGACATTAGACTTCCTCCTAAATCCGGCACAAATAAAACATCTTGAAGTGTGACTCTGACAGGTCTTTTATTGTCGTCAACGCCAACAATTACACCTTCTCCGCGACCAGCTGATGATATTTGTTTTCCGTCAGCCAAAACAATGCTTGCACCGTCCGATTCATTTAAGGAATTGAAAAAATGTTTATCATTTGTCATGTGCGAACTCGCACCACTGTCGATTAACCAAAGCCCTGGTTTATCACGACCTGCAGCAAACGCTATATTTGTTTCCTCTGTGACCTTTGTACTAGGATTTCTTTTTCTTCCACTGCCCCTTTTGCTTGCCAAATAAGAACGACAACTTGAACGTAGATGTCCCGGCTTTTTGCAATGGAAACAAGTTCTAGTTTCCACACTGCGATTCGATTCGGTTTTCATTGCCTTTTCCTGCTTAAAAGACTCACCAGCCCGCTCCAGCCTTCGATGGTACTCGTCGATTAATTTTGACTTGATGAATTCTAATGTCATGTCGTCATTCGAACGACTGTCTAGCGCCGAAACCAAATGCTCAAATGAATCTGGCAGGCTTTGCAAGATCAAACAGATTTTTGTGTCTTTATCAAACACATGTCCAGCAGCAGCCAAACGATCGAATAACTCCTCGACATCAAACAGATGCTTCTCAACATTTCCTCCTTCTTGTAATCTTGTTGAGCACAACTTCTTGAGAAGTGACACACGAACAGATCTCGAAATTTTTTCGTGAGTATTCTGAAGTGTAGTCCAGACATCTTTTGCATGTCGACAGTTCTTCACCAAAGGCAATTGGTTATCGCTGAGAAAAAGAATAATTGTACCTTTCGCCTTCCTGTCTTCCTTCCTCCACACATCTGTCCTCGAATTTTCGTCTGGGAGATCATCCTCAACTACTTTCCATAGATCTTCTCGAGACAGGAAACTTTCCACTCTAAATTTCCAAACTGTCCAATTTGTATTATTTAATTTCGGGATTGAAAATTTTTCATCCGCCATTTTCCAAAACACGATTAACAAAGTTTCCACACAAAAAACTTCTTCGCATATACAGCGGAACAACAGGTTTTTAAAATGTCTTTAAAATACTCTAATCCACTTTTAACTTTTACTACTGGGCCCATAACCCTGTTAGCAGATGAATAAATAAAGTTCGGATTGATTTAAGAAAGTAAAAAGTATTTATTCAGAATAATAGGAAAGACGCAAAAACAACCACACCGTGTTTGGAGAAAGAAAAAAGACAATCAACAAGTGTGTGTGTTGTAAGCGAAGTAAGTTGTAAGTTGTACAAGAAAGGTCCGGTATTTAGTGGGGTGTGTTCATTGTAAACCAACAAATTTTTCTTGACAACACAATGTCAATGTGTCTTTCACTCTCTCTATATCCCATTTTCAGTCCAACTATGCTTGTCAAAAATGTGGAATAATTAGAGAAAATATAGAAAGAAAAACCTGAATAAATAACATAATATACTTACTGGCGCAGTCCTGCCCAAAGAAAAAATCAAAAAATACAAACTGGATGAACTGAAACTCGTGGCTTCAATGGCACAGTGGAAGAGTGTTCGCCTGAGAAGCAACTGGTCCTAGGTTCGAATCCCAGTGCAAGTAAAAATGGATTTTCGGGATACAAGGAAAAAACACAGACCAGTACCATAGAAAAAGGAGTCTGATGATCGGTTGTGGCAGACCGTGAAACAGCGCTGTAACTCCAGCCGTCCACTTCACGTGGTAGCAATTGTAAGAATTATGGTTGTTCATTCAAAAACAACGCATACCATTCAAAGCTTTCCTGTTCTGATTTGATCTGACAGTTTTCACTCACTTGTGCTGTTCTGTTCTGATCCGATCTGGTTTTCGTTCATTAAACACAGCTTCTCTCACTTTCTGTTCCATGAAGATATTCAGATCAGTTTAGTACACAATTTTCTGCACCTAACTTGGAGGTAGGGCAAGTGAGCGAAACGTTTAAAATTTGAAATGTGACAAATAGTGGCATGAAATTTGGCCCAATGCAAAATGACCCCCAAAATCGATCGATGCAATTAAACGTCTGAATATACTTGAGTATCACAAGTAGAACCCTTGTTGATTTGATCTGCTCATTTTTGCTGTTCTGTTCTGATGTCGCCAATGACATTTTTCTCAAAATTGTTCAAATGTCTCCACCACTGAATGCACCTCATCTGAATTTTCTAATGCGTGAACTGTGAGAATTTGTCAAGACTTTAACGGACAGAAAAGTAGAAAGTAAACCAACTGTATGCGTTGCTTATGGTATATTGTATGGGCTGGGGCCTTAACTGTTAACGTAGTCTCGTTGAGAGTTACATAAGGGAGAACAAACGAAAGACGAAGACAACCTCCGTTGGAATGACCACGTGTGTCACCAAAAACGCTGCGAAATGTCTAGGTTTCTTCAAGCGTTACTTTACCCCTCTCGATCTGGCTTCAATTTATAAGTCGTTAATCGCCACGAAACTTGAGTACAACACGAGTATCTGGTCTGGTGCACTTATAACAATAACTTATTTGGAACAGCTTGACAGAACACAAAAATGCGCGATAACTTATTGGCGGCGACTCTCTTCACCATTGTCTAATGTCTCTAGCCTTTCGTTGTTTTATCGATATTTCCATCAGAAGTGCTCAAACGAAATGGCCAGTTGAATTCCACCCTAAAGTATTTCCACCGGTTATATCCGATATAATACGAATGTGCATCAGTTCATCATCATCAAGCTTTTATTCGGACCTACATTAAAATACAAGGAATATTTCCTTAAGCGAACCACATGAATGTGGAACGATCACCAAGCGCTGTTTTCCCTTCGCATTATAATTTAAAAACATTCCAACGTGCGTCGGCATCTCTCGTCTCTAATCCCTCACTTCCTCAATGGCCGCGATGTGTTACTTCAACATAATGGTACCCAAAAGTCCTTAAGCGCGTGCTAATTATAAGAAAAACCCCCATTAAAAATCCAAACGTACAAAACAAAATACTTAAAACTTTATTAATACTGCCGTTCGTCTATTTACAATAACAATACTTTCTCAGTTCTGGATTTGTGTCATATATACAATTGGCTTGATTGCCATATTTATTAACTCGGGAAACCTGCGACAGTTTGGTTGTAGCCTTAAAATCTTTCAGATTGTATTTAACACTGGCCTCGAAAATTGGACCACCTGGATTAACAGTGATTTGTATCTGATAGAACTCCTCGTGAACATCCATATCCGACGACAGATCCGGAAGAAACCCGTCAATGTCCTTGTTTTGTTTGAATTTTAAAAGTTCTCGATGCGGAGTCAGTCGCATCACCCAGTTGATTCGTTTCAGCTCGAGTAACTCGCAGACGTCTCGGAAATTCCTTGTCGCATCGTTGATCGCTATGAGAACGCTGTGCGCGATTTTCTTCACGAGAATCGAAGAAGTATCGTTTAGTGTACGCCAATTGAGGCAGGCACACCAATGTGGTTCGATGTACGCGCTGGCACACGAACGATTCTGCGGAATCGAACTGAAGAGAGATATTCCACGGATGGCATGATCTGCTAAAGGCTGTACTTCAGGTTCCTCGCTTGATTGGATACCTGTAAGGGAAGGAGCTGTATAAATAGTGGTGAGAATAGTGTAGAGACCTTACGTAGGATGTCGACAAGTGTTTCGTGGATATCAAAAGGTGTGGTAAGACGATCGACATTTTCCTGGAAATTACGAAATTCTCTCGAATGCCGGTTTTTGAATGACTCGGGGAAAGCAAAGCTGAAGAATGGCAGTCGCTCCTCCTGCTTTCCTTGCAGTGTGTTACGAACATCGGAGAATCTATTGAATGGGAGATTGTGAGAGGGCTACGGAAGCTCAACTACATTACCTATTGCCATGATCTGACATTACAACAAGAATTGTGTCTTCCAGCAGTCTCTTCGCTTTTAGATTAGTCAGCCACTCCACGATATCATCATCGGCACTGCCAATGACATTGATCGAGTCGTGTGAGAGTTCTCCATGGAAACTGAAAATAAACCGCGGATTGTCCGAGTACTTGGCCATGAACTGAGAACGGGTTTCTGTTAAATGACAGTTCGTGACTTAAGAGAGAGTAACTCACATTCCTCGTGTAGTCCAGCATAACGAGATGACCCGGCTGATTGCCAATGCAAAACTTCTTATTCGAGCTCATTAAATTTTCCACTTCTAAATAGAATGTCCTCAAATAATGATCGGTTGGCTGTTTGTCGAAGCCGTTCATGCGGTATGTAAATGTACCATACTTGGGTAGGTCCTCATTGAAGGATGTAATGTAGCCATAGCGTTCGAATTCCTTCCAAACCATTGGATAGGAGTTCACCGGCACGGAGCCTTTCATACGCTTTCTGGTTTCGGGTAATTCCAACTCGGTGCGACCAGTAAAAATGGGTATCAATGCCTGTGGCGTGCCATCGCCTACGATGTTATAGCCTTTTAGAACCATTGCCTGCGCTTCTGTGACCAAAAACTCATAGGTTTTCGGGAGTTTCCGAATAAAAGCATTCCGACTTAGTGAATCGAAGCCCAGCATAAGGACGTTATAGAGTGGAAACTCTGTTTGCTCAACAGACTTGCGAACTGTGTCACGAATTCCAGATGCCATGCCAAACCATCTAAAAGAAGGAAGAGATGATTACGGTGATATATAATTTCTGAAGCTTACCTGTCTCCATTATCCGCGCTACAAACGACTTTAATGAAGTCCGACTCCTGCAGAACGTAAGGTTCTTTCGTTTTTGTCGTCCTGCCGTATCTGGCCTTATAGTCAGTCTTTCGAACGATGTCGGTGTATGAGCAGATGACGTCTCCTCGTGTTGCTGTCACTTCTGGCTTCACGAAACAAATTGATTTCTAATGAACGATGAAGGTGCTTATCATCAATGTCAGTAACCATTTTCAACTTACCTCGCAGGTAACCCAATCATCGAGGCTATTCCCACACTCTATTTTCTTCGTTTCCTTATAGAATGCCATAATTTCAGGATTGTCGATTGGCAAATCAGGTATCTTACATTCGCCTTGATTCATGGCGGATTTAATCGATTCTTCAATTTGTTGACTGAAATCACAGAATGTTGACAATTACTTAAGTATTTAGTTGTTTGTATGAAAGTTGAAATACAGTTTGAATTTGTTGTCGCCATATTCGCGTGGTCCATATAATAGAACTCCTAAAGCTGAGACACCGAGAAACAATAAAACAGTTGTCCAAATGATTTTTTTACACAATTTCCGTGGTTTTCGCATGATTGTGTAGATGTGTGATCGAAGTTACTGACCTGTAGAAGAGTTTGCAACGTTTATTCAAAGCCGCGTTGTATCTGAAATTATTTAGTATGTAAAGTTATATGAATGTGTGCATTGAATGCGACACCAACGACATACATTATACATAATGCATATAACATAATGTTCTAAGCAAGGTTATAGACAGATTGATGTTTGGATGGACACTGATAACACAATTTTCGGAAAACGATGTCGTAAGCAGCCGCACAGATTAAAGTTTGCAGATTAAAGTTTACAAATCTTTTGCTAGAGATGGGGCATTAGAAAAACCTTTAGGTGTTTTTAGGTATGATTCGAATTTCAAACCGTTTGCTCAGTAGTCGAACGCACCACGAGAGGAGAACATATGACATGAAGCTGTAATTTTCTGTTCTGACGTGATCTGACAGTTTTTACTCACTTGTGATGTGCTGTTCTGTTCTGATCTAGTTTTCATTCCCTAACACAGCTAGTATCTTCTACTGAAATTATTTCACAATACATGAATCAAAACCACGTTTTCCTCTTTGACTTTTGACGCAAGGCTATTTGTATGCTTTGGTAAATTATTGAGCAAATCTCTCTAAAATTTTAGATCGCATCTTTTGCGTTAGGGCCTAATGTAGAATTGCTCTTTTTTTTCAATCAAACATTCAAAACCGAAAAAGATTTTCTTTTCTTTTCTTTAGTGAAAAAAGCCATTTGTTTGTATTTTGCTGACCTAACCTAAACAAAGAACAACTGAACGGGCAAACAAAATTTTAGGTAAAATGCCAGTACGATTTTTAAAACTTCAAAACCAAACAAAAATACCAAATTATCTTGTTCTTCTACAATCGGTGCAGCAATGTTAGAAATAGAGACAACTTGCATCAAGATATTGACATGCAGTAAGCAATGGGAGCGTTCAATTTACAAGTCAACTACTAGTGACTACTTTTCTCATTGATCAAATAACTCACGTGACCATCGTTTGGCAAGTGATTGACATTAAATTAGTAGTGAACTTGCAGTTGACTTGCAAATTGAACGCGCCAAATGTGTCATTTTGCATACAAAATCATCTTGCTGCACGGCTCTTGCTGGACATATCTTTCAGCCATAACTCGGTCAGTGTAGTTTTTTTTGCATATCTACCGTGTTAAGAAAGATCTCAAAAAAGTGAGTAAACAGCTTGAACTCAATTTTTAGAATAGTACCTACGACCCATTGTCTCCGACAACTATTCATCGCACATTTATATACGTTCAGAAAACGAATATGTACTATGAACGTAAATTGAGTCACCGACTGTGTTTGCGGTGCGGAGAGAATTACTATCCGAATGGATACCATGGATGGGCTGATTATCAGAGAAACTTCGGAACAAATTACAAAAAATATTAGGAAATGAACTTATTTAATGATGTTACTTTATTTATTTTCAATTCAAATACTTCCTCTATCTATACCCCATTCTCATCTACTATCGCAGACCTGACCCATCAGAACGACCGCCATAGACCCCACACGGCCACACTCTATGATGGCCATCCCCACACACTCGCGCTCAAACGAAACGTAAGTTCTCATTAACCAGCTCTTAAATCTGTAAATCTCTTTAAACATGAACTCACCATACCATATGGTTTTAACAGTGAAATACCTATACCATTAAACATAATCATTAAACTACAACTTTTTGATACAAAGAAAACAACAACAAATTTCGGTTTTTTATAAGCTGCATCTGCAAACCTCTGCCAAAACTGTTTCACCCCTCAAAATAAATCAACTTTATAACAAAAAAAAAATATACCACAATTAAACACCGGCGCACACATAGTGTTGTTTACCAACAAACGGGGCTATTCGATAGCAAAAAAAATGCAGAGCTAAGCTCTTTTGCATTTTTAAGTTATCAAACTGATGATTACTTTTTCAAATATTCCAATAGATAAAATGAGAACGAATGGGTTGTATCCAACTCCCAAGGAAAAATAGTCAAAGATACACGACTTTTTCACACAAATAACGACTCAGTTAGTTGAAGTTAAGCGACCTCGCCGCCCTTTTTCCGAAAAGAATAGATTCAGATAAATCTTACCACTATGATTATGATTTGATTTATACTTCAGCACGAACTTTTTCTGCTTTGCGTAGATTTACCAAAATAGAACACGAAAAGTAGATACCTACTATGCTATGCACTCACGTGGAGCTGGTCAGCAAATATTATTTTATTTTCAAAACATTGCTCACTTCGTGTTTGATTGGCACTACATATATGTACATCGGTTGAAACTTTAATTAAATCTTTCTGTGACAATTTTTGGGATGAAAATACCTACACTTATGCCTTGTTAGCACCAGGCTTCTTCATGAAATAATTTAAATTTTCCCCAACTACAATTTCGATAAAATCAATGGGAATTGTTAGTGCAGAAACATCGTACGATGACATTTCGTTCGCTGCAAAGAAGAGATAAATGCGATTCGGAGAGGAATGATACAGTTTTCTCATTTAAAAGTGATACCACACCAGGTTTTGTTATGCTTTGAATAAAATGGATATATTTGTAGATCATTAGGGGATATTTTTATGAGTGGCTTCCGGCAGGGCTACATTTTGGAAAGTTTCGACTTAAGTTGAAACGTGACAAAATGTGTTTTTTTTTAGGTTAAGTCTTGTACAAAATTCTCAAACAAACGATTCACAGTCAATCACGTTTGAATAGTAATTCACAATTCACAATGTCGCGATGGCGCGCACGTGCGTTGACACGCTTTGGAACCCTTTTTAGAAACTTTACGATATTTTATGTCAGAGTGCGTAAGCAACCAATTTTCAAAACGAAATGCCGCTTCAAACTTCAAAGCGATGGGGCGTTGAGAGGTTGGAATTTGACTCCTGTCGAAATTCTGTCAGCCAGAAATTTTAAAACCTATTGCAACCTGGCAAGGACTTCGCTGCGAGCAAAACGTCTTGGACTCCTGTTTTCATGTTCAAGAGGGCATGTTCTATGTTTATTTAAAATTACATTCGGTTACGTCAAATATTAAAAAATGGGTTTGATCCTGGACTTTGGTTGCGTCTGGCAAGGACTTCGCTGCGTGCAAAACGTCTTGGACCAATATATTCATGTTTAAGCTGATTTACTCTGTTTCAAAATGCTGGAAAACGTATGGCTTGAAATAAGCCCATAAAAAAAGTCTGGTACAGTCAGGTCAGGTGACCTTGAAGGACAGCGGAAAGTGGAGTTTCTGGGTAATAATTTGTTTGGGAATTATCGTTGGAGCTCCGCCATAACCGGTCTGGCTATGTGTACAGTTGCTCCATCTTGCTGGAACCAAATGCGGTTGAAATGGATACTCCTTCGGCGCAGCAACCAACTCCTTCAACATCTTTAAATAACGGTCCCCATTGACAGTTACTGTTACACCGTTTTCTTTGAAGAAGTACCTATGGACCCACAATGCACCTTTATGAAACTGCGTACCACACAGTGACTCATTCTGGGTGCAGTACCATCTCATGGAGTATTTTTGGATTACATTCACTTCATATACGGCAATTTTGCTTCTATTTACATTACCGTTTAGATCAAAATGGGCCTCGTCAGACATAAACAAGAAATTTATCAAACTGTTGTCGTCTTCTGTCATTTCAATCATTTTTTGGCAAAATTCCAGGCGAATAGGCAAATCCAGAGAGTTTAACTTGCTTGCAATTTGGAGTTTGTACGGAAAAAAGTTCAAGTCATCATGATATCCGTTGTAATGACCGTCTGCTCCGATTTGCGCCGATAAGTTTCGAATCGAAACGCTTGGATTTGCCTGAATTGACGATGCTATAGCCACGATTATGTCTTGAACCCGAACATAGGAATCTCGATAGTACGGTCTTTGTGCGATGCTTCCAGATTCGGCAAACATGTTTACCAGCCTCATAATGGTCCATCTACTCGGGGGAGTGCCGCCAATCTCCCGCTAAATTCCCTTTGGAATGGAACGAAGGACTGCAAAGCATGGTACCGCTGCACTATCCCAATTCTCTTTTCGGTATCCCAAGCATTCATTTTCATAAATCTAAATACTAATCTACCAAATAAAAAAAGATAAGCCAGTTACTCACACAAAAAAAAGGTATCACTTTTTGTTTTTGTAGCACGATTCGTGCGCCACCATGTATATGCAATTGTCGTCCTTAAACCCAATCAGGCTGACAGTTTGTAAGCAAGGGGGACAATGATATTTTTCGACACGGGGAACAATGGATAAGATAAAGAAAACAGTTATTTAGTTATGGCATTTGCTAGATAAAAAATTATATAGCTAACGCCCAACTATGCTTGGCACTCATTTCAACCTTTAGAAACAAATTATTTGGTTGATCAACAGCTTCAAACCATTTAAAAAGTCCGAAGATAAAAGTAGTCGTTGAATGACATTTTTATTGCTTTCACAAGAAGCACGAATATTTGTTTAGTTTTATGTAATATCTACATACTAAAAAACTTTAATTTTATGATAACATTTAAGTCTAGTTATCACCGGTTACCGCCTGTCATTTGTTTTATTGAGAAAAAAAAATGTCCCGATCAGTGTGCCTTACCAAATTGGATCCAACCAGAACTCTCTTCCTATTGTGTGATGTCCAAGAAAAGTTTCGCCCGGCAATACCTCTTTTTGGCAATATGCTGCAAAATATCAGCAAACTTATTCAAATTGGAAAGACATTCGAAGTTCCCTTGATTGCAACCGAACAGTATCCCAAAGGATTAGGAAAAACTGCCAAGGAACTTGATGTTAGCCACGCATTAGCAGTTATTTCAAAAACCAAGTTTACAATGTATTTGCCGGAACTGTTATGCTTTATGAAGGAATTGATACCAGAAAAACCAAATGATATAGTGCTCTTTGGACTAGAGACGCACATATGCGTACTACAAACAGCAAATGATTTTCTGGAAAACGATTATAAGGTTCACATTGTGGCGGATTGCTGCAGCTCTCGCTTGAATCAGGATCGTGATATTGGACTGGATTTGCTTCGACAGATTGGATGCCTTGTTCAAACTAGTGAATCTGTTATATTTAATTTGGCACACGATAAAGAAAATTTGAGGTTTAACGCTGTTAGGAAGGTGGTCAGTGCAGTATCTGCAGACATGGAGATCGCTAAAGTTGCTCAGAAAATAGCTGCGGAGAGTGTTGTAAAGAAAATCGATGACAAGAAAATCGATATAAAAAAAGCAGTAGAAAAGAAGCTGGATCCTAAGAAGGAAGCAGAAGGGAAACTGGATCCTAAAAACGAAGCAAAAAAGAAACTGGATCCTAAAAATAAGAAAGAAGCAGAAAACAAAAAGGATCCTAAGAAACCTAAATAATTAAAATATAAATTTGTTGGCTTCTGTTTGAAAGATTGTATAAGTATTTTTTTTTATGTTCTCACTGCAATACATTTAAGTTTTGGTTGATCTTTCTGAGGTTCCATTTTCTGGCATTTTTGGGTAATTACAGCTCTACGTCACTGCTGTCATTCAAAAGGCTTGATAACTACATATAGCCTTAAACAGGTATCTAAATTGAGGGGCAAAAACTTGCGATAATAGGCTCGTGAATACTATTAAATTCGCAAAAGGTAAATGGGCATTTTTATCGAGAAGAGTCTCTCCCTGAGATACTGCAGCTCTCAATCCTCTGCGATCCCGGGGACGCTTGAGGATTTTCGAACAAATTTGTTTGGTCAAACCGAAGAAGCAGCGGTTTCCTAAGGTAATTCTTCGTCGGATCTCCACTAAGGTGTCATTTGTCGAGTTGATGTTTACTCCAAGGTAGCTGATATTGTTGTATTTATTTTTTAGCAACATTGTCACAATGATTGATTAATAATATTTGTACCTACATAGATATGGTATGAATCTGCCTTGCTAATGGAAATAATACAAATTGAATGCAAGCACTTAAACAGATTGACAGATTGCGAAGGAAAAAGCTACTTAAAAACCTTCATTTAAATTATCACAGATATTAAAGTATATAATTATATAGGAAATTATTAGGTAATTTCGTAAGAAATCTAATAAATTAACATGAAAGGTAAATAAACGTAATAGAAATATAATAAATAAATAAATAAATAAATACAATGAATAGGTACGTAAATAAATATAATAGGATGACATGGTCATAGATGCACCACCCCTTTTTCAAACGATCATAAGTATTTTAAAATAAACTCTTGGTGCTCGGTTTTTTTATATTCATTCGATGGGTTATTTAAGTAGAAACGTACAAACTTAAATTTTTGATAGCGTCTGTCTTCTGAAAGTTAGCATACATTTTTTGGAAAATGTGAAATGGTACATGGTGCACTATGGTATGTACTGAATGCACCAACCGCGTGTGCAGAATGCACCAGGAGGGTGCTTATTGCACCACGGATTGATTTTAATAATTAAAACACATAATTTCAATTAATATATCGAGTTTTATTGGAACAAAAATAACATATAGAATAACTAAAACACAATAAATAGAAAAATTGGAGTTTAATTAACATTAAGAAAATTAACAGAAAATTAACAAAAATAAATTATTACCTAAAAAAAAATACATATCATATAGAAAAAAATAACAAAAACAAGTTGTTCGAACATAAAAATGCTTTAAAATAAATAGAATTAACGAATATTTAAATTGCCGAAATATTCAGAAAATTTGTACGATGATTGCTGCCGTTAAGTTAGCCCCAACACATCAGGATCTTTCAAGACGTATCTTATATCATCCTCTTTAACCACTTCTTTTTGATTTGAGCCGCAAAAATGAAATGAACCATTCATTAGAGCTGTTGTTGAAGGATTTTAAATAGGTTGCCAAAAAACATTTCAACTGAATATTTGTTGAATGATGTCGCTCGTGCTAAGCTGCATGCTTCAGGTTTTTTTTAACGACAATTCTGGGTGCCTTCCCCAGAAGCCCCGAAGCCAATCTAGTCCAGCAATTGAATTAGTTTTCCAGCTGGCTGGTACCTATGTATATTTTGCATCTGATTAATGGATGCTAGTTGAAAAGCTAACTTGCGGCATTCGGTTGCTGTGATTCCATAAAAAATGTTGGCGCAATAAGTAATATAGGATTTTAAAGATTCCTCCTGCCGGTCAGAAAAAAACTTTCGTATATTTTGCAGTCAATGATATTGTTAAAGCTGGACAACTCTTACATTTTTTGTAATATCGTCGAACAGTATGGTACGACAGACCAACTTCTTTTGCAGCTCCTCGGAGAGACATTCCGCCATCGAGTTTTGATAGTGCTGCTCTCATCTGGTCTTTCGTATGAAAGCCTTTTTTGCGTAGTAACACTGGTTTTCGCGGCATCCTAAAAAAAGTTTGCTCTTAAAAAAAGTTATTCTTCGCAAAATTGCTAAGGTGCACAATGCACCATGGTGCATTTAGCACTATGCTTATGTGGAGCATTGTGCACCAACATGTATTTTTTGATAAAAATTTGAATATTGAGAAAAAAACACAACCTATTAACTTCTTATTTAAAATATAAACGAAATATCCCAATTAATCGATTTAATAATTTTATTTGAAGAAAAATTCGATTTACAAGCAAATATTAAAAAAGTGAACTTACCTCGATTTTTTTGGTTTTCACTTGAATTTCACAAACCACTTTGCACACTTGCGCCAACAAGCACGGACACGACCAGACTGAATCCTAACACAGTTGCTTAATGTAACGGGCACATATAAATGAGGTAGACACCAATACAGCTACCAGTTTGCTGGATATAGCTGTGGTGCATTTTGCACCACTGGTGCATTGATAACCACCTCACCCTATATTAAATAAATAAATATAATAAATAGATAAATTAAATATAATAAATAAAAAATATAATATGTTAATTGATAGAATAAATAAATAAATTAAAATTTTAAAAAAAGATAAATAAACAAAGTACATTATAATATATAACAACAAGTAGTATATATAAAAAAATCATACAATAAATAAATAAATACAAAATCAAAACAAAATCATACAAATAATGAATAAATGAAATATGTAACGTGTTAATGATAAATTTACAGCATCAAGAGAATAACGAACTTACAAATATATATAACATGATTAATAAAACTGTACAATATGATGTAGGTTCGTACAGTAATTATAACAACTCATTGGTCTCGTACTAAGTTCTGAATGAGAGCGTTATCTGCAATTTCACATGACAGGAAAAATTTAGTCTTAAGCTTCGCTATTCGATTAGTAACAAATTCAATTTGAGCTATGTCATGGAGAAGGTTTGTGGAAAAGTGCCATGGTAGGTTCAAGATCATTTTCAAGATTTTGTTCTCTGCGACTTGGAGTTTTTTTTATATGGCAGCTTGCACAATTACCCCATGCTGGCGCTGCATACAACAATATTGCTTGGAAGACAACTTTAAATATTATAAGCTTGTTGTCGTTGCTTAGCTCAGATTTTCGGTTAATAAACGGATATAGGATTTTAATTGTTTTGTTAACTTTGGCAATAGTATGTAAGATGTGAGGTCCAAACGTAACCCTTTTATCTAAAATGACCCCGAGGTATCTTACTGAGTCCTTCTACTCTACAGCATGCCCATCTATAATAAGATTGCCGCTTGGCACTAAACGAGCTTGCCTTTTCCTCGTGAAAAAGATAGCCTGTGTCTTCTGGGCATTAGCTTTTATTTTCCACTTAGAAAAATAATTGTATAATGTGTCGAGAGCAGATTGCAAATTGGTTTCAATTGTGAAACCAAAAGTATCCGTTGTAAAGACACATGTATCATCAGCGAATATCGCAGATTGACAGTTTGCTAATCTCGGAAAGTCAGATGTGTAGACGTTATAGAGTATTGGGCCTAGTACAGATCCTTGGGGCACACCTGCAGGAATGTGGTAGCAGTCGGAAAACGATTTGTTCAAGTAGAAATGAAAACTTCTATTCGAAAGAAAATATTGGATAATCTTGATAAGATGTAATGGAAAATTTAGTTTTATTAGCTTATAAAGCAATCCCTTGTACCATACTGAGTCGAATGCTTTTCCTATATCTAACAACACCATTCCCGTACCTTGACCAATATTTATGTTTTGTTTTATATGTTGCTTTATTCGAAGTATTTGGTGCGTTGTACTATGGAACGAGCGAAAGCCAAATTGTTGAGGTGGAAATATACTGTGTTCTTCAATATGTAGCAGTAGCTTTTGGTTTATGGTTTTTTCGAAACACTTACTCAACCAATTTAACAGACTGATAGGCCTATAACTAAGGGGATATGACGGCTTACCTGGTTTTAAAATTGGTACAATTTTAGCTTGTTTCGATTTATCTGGGAAGTATCAAATTTGGATACACTTGTTAATAAAAAATTGAACACATTTTATTCCAGCTTTTGGAAGATCTCCAAGGTAGGTGAACTCCATAACTGCCTCGAAGTTATTGCTATCAACAATGATGTTATGCGAGGCGGTGGACAGATGTTCATTTGTTTGTTGATTGCATGTAGGTATCTGGTCTTGTCCTCATTAACATCAAGACCAACCAAATTCTCCTGTTCTTTAATCGACATAAAAGCCTCTATAAAGGCACACTGGGAACGGTCGATGATGTCGATATCGTTCGCATACCCCAGTAAGTGGACGATCTATGGAAAATAATGCCTTCCGTGTTGACGACTGCCGTCCGCACTTTCTGTACCAGAACAAGATTGACGAAGTCACATGACAGCGCAACAGCTTGCCGGAATCCGGTGCAGATTGAGAATAGTTTGGAGAAGGTGTTTCTATACTGCACATTGCAATGCGTGTTTCCAGCGTCACGCGCCACAACTGTATCAGTATTGCCGGGATACCGAATCAGGCCATCGCTACGTAGAGCTCCTGGCGATGAATGTTATCATATGTGGCTTTGAAGTCGATGAAAAGATGGTTGGTCTCGACTTCCAGGATTTGTCTTTGTGTGAAGATTTGGCCTATTATAATTATCGATCTGCGGAGCCAGAAGCCACACTGGTACGTGCGGATTATTGTGTCGCAGAACGGCTTCAGACGTTCACACAGTACGTTGGATAGGAACGTATATGCGATATTAAGCAGGGATATGCCTCGACAGTTCTTGGATGACATAGGGCATTCAGCGCCCGCAATATTATTCCATAGAACATTTATGGGAAGTGTGGCAATAGAAAATGCAGAAAAGAATAAGTTTCTGTATTTAAGGAGCTCACACACTAGAGTACTACTTAGAAGCGGTACGGGAACTTGTGACGGTATACAGCTTATCCGTTTTTCAATTTGTATACCCTGTTCTTAGGGTATATTAATTTTGACGCATAGTTTGTAACATACCTTAATATTGCCCGTAGACCCCTAAAAGTTACTATATTTATGATCAGCATCGATAGTAATGTCAATCTAGCCATGTCCGTTCGTCCGTCCGTCCGTCGGCAAAAATTAGGCCTTTAAACTGGACCTAGAGAGCTGAAATTTTAACCATATACTCTCTAGGGTCCCGAAATAATCAAGTTTACGAATTTTTGAAATCCGCCCACAGACACGCCCACAAACTCAAAAAAACTAAATTTTGAAAAAAATCGAATTTTGAGCTAGAAATCTGAAATTTTTTATATATAATATATGACTCCTAAAACTGCTCGAGATAAAAAAAAATTCAAAATCCGCCCACTGACATCCAAAGTTTGAGCTAGGGAGCCGAAATTTATAATATATACTTTCTATGGGCTCTTTATGCTCATGTGTAAATATTTTCAAAATTATTTATTTTATTTTTTTTATTTATTTATTATTTTCACAATTATTATTATTTTTTTTTTTTTAAATTCAAAGATTGAGCTAGGGAGCTGAAATTTATAATATATACTCTCTAGGGGCCCTTTATTCTCATGTGCTATTTTTTTTAAATCCGCTTACTGACACGCCCACAATTAAATAAAACAATTTTATTGAAACACCCAAGTTTGAGCTAGGGAGCGTTTTTTTTTGATAAAATCCTTTAAATGTTATATAACAAAATATGTGGAGCGTTTTTAACAATTCAACCATACTTAGACTTTTGTCACGCCCACTTATGAGGGATAGGAATAAGAATAGGGTATCCAACAGTTCGCCCAAGCGGACTGTAGCCCGTCCCTATGTTGTATATTGCTTTTCCCAATAAGGTCATAAAATGAGTCCTTTTTTTTCGTTCCACCTGTTTGCGAACAGTAACTAAATCTACATGGTAGATGCTTAAAAGGTAATAAAACAACACAATTTTTTTTGGAATAAATTAATTTTGGTTTGTATTAAGATTATAACAATAGTTTTTAATAATGTGTACTACCTCCCGATAGCTAATAAATTTTTCCGGGAAGCTCTTCATTCAGCAAGAATGATTTTATGAATCGCGATATAGGAATATAGGAACATCTAAACCATCGGATAATCAATTGCCTCTATTTTTAGTGTATTAATTAAAAAATATATTAATGAGGATGTAGCATATTATACATATTACAAAATGCCTAACCAAATTAAACCCTAGAACAAATTCAAGATTCGGCCGTATTTATTCACTTTTGTATTCACTTATTAAATAGTCTATCATAACAGACATAAAGTATATGACACCAATAATAATATAATACAAAGCATAAACACCATACTGAGCTACAACACTTAGTCCGAATCCAATATCCGAAACAACGACTAGTGTCAGAATCGTCTGAAACAATAGTGCAATCATTGTATTGATTCCGAAGACAAGTCCGAAACTCTCTTCCTCTAGGTGACGGGCCACCTCTGCACTAAAAAAATAACTTTCTTTAAAAAAAAAGTACATAATGTATTACAAAAATATTTACCCTGAAACGGTAATGGTAAACGCGTACAGTGCTCCAAAAATGATATATCCTGTGTATGAGATAAAAATATTCGTAGTCCATGCACAAAGTAACACTGCACCACCTTCTAAAATCGACAGTGCCGCCTGAAATAATAAACTTCCTCGAGGATTGAAACTGGCAGGTCGAATATAACCAGCTAAAAGGGCAAAAACGACTCCCAAAAGTGTCACACCTGCTTCCACCGCCCCATTCCAAATTATCTGCGAACGTGGAGTTAAATTTTGTTACTTAAATAAAATTATATATGTTAATAAGGCAATAATGGCCAATAAGGGGTCGAAAACTTAGGTAAACCTTAAACCACTTGTAAATATATGCAAGGTTATATTTTTGGTACTAGTGGGACCTACAATTTTACGCCATTTCCGAATGGCAATTTTGAAAAGCTTCTCATGATATATTTATACTCTTGGTTGATTGTTAGATTTTCTTAAGAGGCGAGGCAGTACGAAAATTGTTTTTGTTACTGATGGAGTGATTTTAACCTGGGACTAGACATGGCAGGGCAAACTACCATACGTAATCTACATGGTTAAATACGAGTAATTAGTAGGTTAACTCGATTCCACCATTAACTGCATGTAATTAAGTCTAATATTTGTGACAGGGAAATCAAAATTATTAACTGTCGCGTCAGTTTCAGTGACGTTAAAATCAATCTGACAATAAGAAAACTACACATGACAATATTGTTAACTACGTAATAAATGTAGTTTTTCCTAAAAAAAATGGAATTTCAACCATCTTTGCCTGGAACCCTTCATTAAGTAGTCCAACGCACTAACCAGTGGGTCACTAGGCTCCCTTTTTTCACCTGATACAAACTTTGAAAAGCATTAATGTCGTAAAGGTAAATTGTGCGACAAGTTTTGAATGATTTTCTTTACAAATTTGATCTCATATATCTCATCAATACAAACTGGTTTTTATAAACTATCCCAAATCGGAATATCTGCCAAATACATAAATATATTAAAGAGCCGTTACAATCATAATTAAACTGCTGTATGGTTCAACATTGATATTGCATAGGAGGGGTATCTTTTAAGCCCTTCACTGTTTGCGTTGTACTTGGATGACTTATAAACTTTTTTGCCAACTGGAATAAACGTTAAAGCACTATTCTACGCAGACGACATCGTCCTTTTAGCTGAATACACATCTTCGCTACAGCTTATGATAAATAATTTTCACACATATTGTGAATGGAATAGTCTCAGAATTAACATCGACACATCAAACGTAGTAGTTTTTAGCAAGGGAAATGGTCGCCTGGCAAAGAAATGAGCATTGGAAAGCCTGGAATTTGTTAAGACCTACAAATACCTAGGAGTTAAGTTGTCACACAACCTTTCATCTAGAAAGTATTTGTATGCGAAGCTGTCGGAAGGCAAAAAAAACAACAAACAGAAAGTGGAAAAACCTTCTAGCCATCTCAAACGTTTAAACTGCTGCTAAGCTTAAAGTGTTCGAAGCTGTGATGCGTTCAGTGACATGCTACGTGGCTTAAGATTGGGCGAGTCGATCATAGGATGGAAAAACTGTTCCGATTTTTCTTGAAAAACTTTTCCGACTTCTGTCAAACACACCAAATTACATGCTCTAAATTGAAAGTGGCTAGGCCCAACTTCGTACATTTGCACTAAAGCTTAATGTTAATTATATGTTAACAGACGAATTAATAAAAATTACTTAATTTGCCTCTAATTCACAAATTAATTACAACGTGGATTAAAAGTTAATTCACGGCTCATTAATTAAAAATCGTGTCCATACATTAGCTAATTGTCGTTAAGTTATAAACGGTATCGAAATTTGGCGCGTTCGATTTGCAAGTCAACTGCAAGTTCACTACTAATTAAATGTCTATCACTTGCCAAACGATGGTCACGTGAGTTATTTGATCAATGAGAAAAGGTAAAATAGTAGTCACTAGTAGTTGACTTGTAAATTGAACGCGCCCATTGGGGATCGTTAAGTAATAAATTGTATGGAGATACCACATTCAACATCCCATTTGGTTCAAAGATTTGTCAGTTGTCAAATAAGCTGTCAGTTATAGTTTTACTTATTTATACTCGTTAATTCACCTAAAAAAAGAAATAAATATCAGGCATTAACGGTCCATACAAGGTCTAAAACCTAGCTTCTCCAACCATTTGCTTGTGTGAAGTGACCTACAATTTTAAGCCGAATCCGACCGGCAAATTTGAGAAGCTTCACTTGATAATTGATACTCTTCTATTTTTGTCAGACTTTCGCAAGAGGTGGGGCAGTGGAAAAACTCTAGGTGTTAATTGGCCTCGGCGCGATTTGAACCGGGAACCTTTCGATTAGTAGTCCAACACAATAACCACTGCGCCCCACCTACATACTTCGGTGAATTATTTAATTGCATATTTATCAACGTCAGTTAACTTCAAAAAATGTTTGTTATTCAGATTTCTCATTTAATTCATTGATTGAAGATAATTCACCCTTAATTTGCGTTTATTAATTCAGCTATAAATGTGGTGTGGATGATAGACGTGAGGATGATAAAATTGTTGGCTTTGAGAGCAGTGGGAATCAAATCTATTTTTTAAAGTGACTGGGGAAATTTGGCAATGAATATAGTTTACAGTTGCTTGTTCTAGAAGCAAGTCTTGAAAAATGGGGCTGCTGTTTATTGCAATTTGTGAGTGATGTGGAGCAAAGCCTTAAAGAAAGACTGCATTAATGAAGCAAGAATTTCAAACACCCGCCTGAGTTATAAATCTCTAAATGACGCAAATGCTGAAGGAATAGAGTCGAATCTAAGTGTTTCGAGAGTGAGAAGAGAACGACTGGGTCTTAATTTTCAATGGCACATCGTACTGATTTGGCCTCTCTGTGTTCTATCTGTGCTACAAGTTAAAAGGAAGATATCACACACTTTATCGATTCCTGTCCTTTAGGGTTTATGTGGCTGTCGGCAGAAGCCGACACACTTAGACCAAATTAGGTCCATTGTGATACCACGTGTGTATTTATCTACCTCAACTCTGTAGATGGGACTGGCCAACGACACGCGGTTGTTCTCAAACGGTCCCCCATCTACGTACTAACCGCGCCCAACGTCGTTTAATTGCGGTGATCTGACGAGAACCGATTAACTCCACGTGGTATGGTCGTTGGTTTTCCTGTCCTTTACTGAGCGAATTCAGAAGAACTCATCTCGGTGCCAAGTTCCTAAGGAAAGCAGCAGTTTCAGATCTCCTAAATCGCCCTGACTGAAACACCCTAGCAGACTTACAGTAGATTAGCTTTCAACTATAGAGAAAATGAGTAATTTTAACTATAGCTTTTGTATATCATAAGAGTTAAATGAATTAACATTGCCTTAATTTTATACTCGTAGTTAATAGTAATAACTTGTCAATCTATTGCATATTTTACTTATTGTAAAACTTGGAATTAAAGTACTTCTATCTATCTATCTATCTGTCTTGATTGCAAAAAAAACTTACCGAAGGATTTGGTTCGATTTTATTCCATAGAAGCTGACTATACTGGGAAACTTGAAAGTAACCACAAACTCCCACTGCATACCAAATACTCCACTGGACAACTTTAGTATTGGAGTAGGCGTTTTTAAAGTGCGACCATAGCAATTGAAACGGTGATATTGATGAGTTTTTACTGATATTGCTGGCGGCCATGTGGGCGGTTTTATTTTCAAGTTGTCCTTCTATAGCTGCGTTATCAGTTTCGGTCTTGTTTCTGTGAAAGTAAACACTTTTTGTTACTTTGGGTAAGAAAAGGGCCCAAAATGTTGCACAAATCTGAGCTGAAAATAGTATAAAAACGTTAGTTAGGAATATTATAGACTTAGTTGGAGTTCCGAAAAAATCAATCTTCTCAGCGAGTCTGTACGGGAAGGCGATTTATTGAACCCATTTTAGAAGTTGTTTGTCTCTTGTTAAGACAAACCTAATTGCCCAACTTACTTGCCAAGGAAATATAGTTCAAGCCTTCGTAGTTCATCAGTTCGAAAGACACTAGTATTTGAGCCAAACCGCCCGCTATAAACTGGCCGGTTAACGTAGCTGCTCTAGCGTGAGATGTCACCATTGGATAGTGTTCCTTGTCGACTTTTGCGTAGATGTAGGTAAAATAGGCGATTTCAGTAGCTTGATATGTCCCATAGACGGCTTGCATAACTTGTAAGGCTGGAAGGGAATCTACCCAGAGAAGCATACTCCAAACGATAATCCCGGATATACCCGTAAGAACTATCAGAGGTTTGTATCTGGAATTATAATAGTTTGTATGCATTAAATAGGCATAATGGGCAAGATATAATGCAAATATTTGTGCGTGGCTTATCTTAAAAACTCTTCTGCTTGTATCTCCGGACTTGTTAAATAATTCATGTATTAAATATTATCTCACCTCAAAAAATCAGTGATAAGAAAAACGATAACAAGCTGTGCCAAATACGAGTAGGTTGCGACGGGATACAACTCCTTGTTGACCTAAAACGATTTAAAGAGATTGACAATTTAAATGTTATTAACATGTAAATGTAACGCGCGTAGGAAGATACATGCAGAGTAAGTCTGCGGTAACAATTAATAAATGCAATACTGTGGGGCGCAGTGGCTCAATGGTTAATGTGTCTGCCTACTAATCGAAAGGTCCCCGGTTCAATTCCGGGGCCAAATAACATCTTGAGTTTTTTTCCACTGCCCCACCTCTTGCGAACGTCCGATAAACATCCAAGAGTATCAATTGTCATGAGAAGCTTCTCAAATTTGCCGTTCGGATTCGGCTTAAAATTGTAGGTCCCTTCCACTTCGCAAAGAAAGTGGTTAAGCTAGGTTTTAGACCCTCTATGGGCCGTTAATGCCTAATATTTATTTTTAATACTGGAGTACTGCTCTAAACCGTGGTCAACAGCAATCTCTAGATACTGTATATTAGTTAAACTTCCAGCCCTTGTTGAACACATAAAGGCAGATTCATAACATACTTACTTAGTTAGTAAGCAGTTAGGATTCATTTTATGCGCCAACAGCAGCATTCAACAAGTTCACTGTTAGTCTGTTCGCGTTAATGCAACAGTTAACAGCGCAGTTAACAAAAAAAAACGATATTTGAATAATTATTACGTCCTCTGCACACAGTATTTCTCAATAGAAACTACACTGATTTGTGACTGAAGTTACTGACCCATCAGTGACGGAGTACCGAATACGGAATACGCAAACGATATCGAAATCAATAGTTTCTTCTGTGCAATTACTTTACCCACAAAAATTAAACTGTTGGACGTTTATTACGTCCCTGAAAACAGGGACCGTGACAAAAATACAGTCGAAACCAAACTGAAATGTAACTGGACAGCCGGGCCAACTTGATCGATTACAAACGAGTTTGAAACCCGTAGCTACGTGTGCGGTATCCCATTTAATGAAAGAGGAAGTGACTCAATGCGGACTGTGAATAATGTGTGCTATTAATCAGTTTCATTTGAGTAGCTCCGTATGTTAATGGCCCTAGTTACCTGGAACTGAATGCAAACAAGCTACCAATGAGTTTGAAACCAGTAGCTGAGTGTGCGGTGTCGCATTTAATTATATAGGAAGTGACTCAATGAGGACTATTAAATAATGTGTGCTCGTGCTACTAAGTCCCAGTTTATATGATGCGTTGCCGACACGCAAGTTCTTCTCAATTATCTTTTGGATACGCATCCACTTTAATAATCAATCACCATGCCTTAATTTTTAAATTCTTCTTGTTTTCTTTATTCGTTCTTCGTCATTCTTTCAGGATTCACCAATTTATGCGACATTTAAATCATTTTCATTTTCAACCTTTTGAAATGAAATTCACACATAAACGAACGACCGAGCAAAACTGACGAATTAAGCAAACACAAAAAAATACGAATGACGGCAAAAAGGAGTACAAGAATCGGACGTCAATTCGTGGACCGTCCATGGGTCCCCCACACGTGTTTCTACCTCTTTTTTATAACATTCACTGAATTTAAACTGAGACTGTGGAACTGGGCAATAATAAATAAATTAAAACTATTAAGTCATTCCCAAATCTACTCACTTCGTGTTGGGTTAGGTTTTTCCATTCTCCAATCAAATATTCAATGATATACGACTCAGAAGGACGAATCTCACGAAGCAAACCAAACACACACAGCAAACAGGATACTTTCTGCCAGTCCTTCATTTTTAAATTATTTTATTTAAATCAAAATGAAATAAAAACAACTATTTATATTTGACAACTTCTCAGCGCGTGTCATTATCTTTTTGCACTTAGACTCGGATGAATAAAAGTTTGATCTTTGGCTAAATCACTAGTATCTGACGATAGTACCTACACTTAAAAACAGCGGTTGTAAGATATGCAAATATACACATTTGGGATTTAGCAATCTAATCGGAAAGACTAATATGTGCTTAGATGTTGTAGTTCAGTGTTACCGTTGGAATTTTGTTTGCAAAGAGTCGCTTACATTTCAAGATACAGCTTTCGGTGGATTTTTACCAAACAAATTTAAGTAAACTATTGGCTTGGCAAGGTCCAATGAACAGCTTGAAATAGGTACTTTTTTTCCTTTTAAATTATTTTTTATTCAATTTTAACAATCAACTAACTTCTCTCTTTCTTCTGTGACCACGAGGGTATGATCAGGATTGAGTAAATCATAACCCTCCAACTTTACTGCAACCCTACTGGGCCGTATATGGGGTTCGCCGGTTGGACATCAATAAACATTGGCAGGTCATCCGGTTTCGGATCATTTCTTTGATGATGCCAATCGATGGCTGGTGCTATTGAGTTTATGTGATCTAGGAGTTATTAGGCCTGCCTCTTTTTTAAAGGTTTCGACACGTCTATATTCCTATTATTGATTATTGTCTGGTCAGCCTTTGATGACGTTTTCCTACGGATTTTATTTGGGGCAACGGGATTGCGCTGTTCTGTGAAGTCTAACAGAAAAATGTCACAAAAAAAATCGCAATCAAGGATTGGGGGTTCATTATTTGTACGTCCTCTATGTGTTGCAGTGTGTTTGCCATCAGGTATTGCAGATGAATTTACTATAGAGATTGACAGCTCAAAACGTCCCCTATTTGTTAATTATGTTCGCCACCAGGCATCGCAGAAGAACTTTACCTTCTAATCCTTACTTACTTACTTACTTTTGGTGGTGCTTGCAGTCCGGGGTGGACCACGGCCTCAACCAACAAGCCCCTCCAACCAACTCGGCCGCTCGCTAGCTGCCTCCAGTTACGCACACCAAGTTGGTTGAGGTCGTTCTCCAAGTGTGCGCGCCACCTAAGGTGGGGTCTTCCTCTGCTGCGTTGACCCTCAGGAGTAGATTCGAAGACTCCATACGCTGTACGTGTCCCAGCCATCTCAGCCGTTGTATTTTTAGCTTTCTGACCAGGTCAGCGTCGCTATATAGCCCGTATAGTTCGTTCGAAGAATCTTCTTATCCACACTCCGTCTTCACAAACTGGACCGAATATCACTCGCAGAATCTTTCTCTCAAAGGTGGTTGGATGTTGTATGAATAGAGTTGGCTGATAGGCATCAACTTGGCGGTGCCTAGTTGTTGGAACTGTTTCATACACATCAATTGTGCTTATTTTACCTCCGCGTGGTAGCCACCGGGTACTGGTCTTGTCCTTCCGGGCATGACTTGCCAAACCTAAAAGCGCGAGTGTTGAACACGTAGAAAATAGCAACACTATAATGCTCTGTCGGAATTGACTGTCTGCTCGAGCCTCAGAGGTCTAACACGAGCTCCTCAGAAAGAGGACGTACGGATGATGAATTCACGTGATTAAATCAACGATGGCGTTTGGAGCTGAGGTCATTAAGGATTTTCAATACTAGTCAGGGTGTTGAAATAGAGATAGTGGCGAAGGAGCGCTTAAAGGGTCAACGGCAGCTCTCAAACCTCCGAAGTGGGTTACTGACTCCGGAATATCCGGCCCCTTTTGTCAAAGGGGTCCATTAAAGGGCCCGGCCCTCCAGGTTGGTGGTTATGCGTGGGGTTAACTACCCAACCACAGAAAAAAGATTATGTTACGAAGCAACGACAAGCCTCGGATATGGATGATCCAAATGTTGACTTTACCAATCCCCAATTAGAAATTAACTAATAAGCCTTGTCCACGTGGTCGAGAAAAACACGTAGAGAACAATCTCGGTAGAGAAGTGTTAAAACTCAGTAGATCGAAAGTTTACAGCTCTACACTGACCCTACGTTAGGCGAGATTTTTCTATAGTGGTGAGTCTTTCCGGAGAGCGCTCTACGTCTCTATCGGCTCTCTGCACAAAAATAATTATATGATTATTTAGCCCGTTCGGCAGGAAAAATTCTGAACGTTGAGAAATTTTATTGTAGAGTTCTACCGTAGTGTAAGCAGCTTAGGTAGAGAATTTTTTATTTTCGGTAAAACTCTACTGCTTTTTCTCTACAGTGTAAACAATACTTTAAAAAGAACACTTAGAACACTTTGCAAACAAAACATTTCTGGTAACAGGAAATGTTATAGGAATGTTCTCTTAAGCTGCTTAAGAGGTGAATTCTATCAACCAAATTTAAATTAAAAAAGTGCCTCTCTAATTATTGATAAATTGTTATAGTCATATCTCTTGGACTTTTTCCTTTATTTGTTTATTCAACAAATGGCAACAACAATAACAATTTCTTTAGTTTTCAAGAACCTTGCAACAAACTACATTCTTATTAAATATATGTTTGGCATAATCCCATCACATCTTCTTACGTACATATCGAGTCAATAACATTAGCATTTTATTTTACAAGAACTGAAAATTCAAACCCAATATTATCATTTTACAATACAATTTGCATTCATCTTCCGCAAATTCATACACCTTACGCTTACGCGGTGATTGATGTCGTCATCATGGGTTGCTTCGCTATTGATCATTGATTCCGGATATTTGAACTTTTCGCACTTGGCAATCACTCTTCCAATCAAATAAATGTCTGGAATGGGTCGGATTGGATCATAAAACGGGCACCACAGGTAGGCACGTTTGATCGTCGCGGCTTTGATGGGCTCCATCGTCAGCACAGAATAACTGATACACTTTGGAGTCCGTCACTTTTCCTTCAAGCACAAAATAAATATCAAGGGACTAAAGAGGCTTTCCTGGTGTACACCGACTTTGATTGCGAACTCCTGGGTAACTCCCGACCAGTGGAGAGTCTTTGCCAAAAACACTGCAGGCTTCTATCCTCAGCGATCTTGGGCACGCTGCTTCCATTAGTTGTCCAGACCAAGCGCTCTGGCATCTGCGATGGCTTGGTGTGAAAAATTAATGTTTGGTCTTCTTCGATGGATCATTTTTGTCCATTCGATTCTCCAAGTGAAAGTAGTCGATATGTTTTAGCTTTTTGGGCTAAATCCCGATTTTGGTACAGCTAATAGAGTTTGCAGTTGTATCTCCTCCTCCATTCGCCCTCCTCGCTCACAGGACCAAATATCCGTCGGAGCATTTTTCTTTCGAAAGAATCCTGCTTATGCCATAAAGCGAGACTGGTAGTATCAGTGTTTTGTACAGCTATCACACAACGGAAGTAGCAACGGTTCCTAGGGTAATTCTTCGTCTGATCTTCTCTACTAAGGTGCCATTCGTGGGGTTGGTGTTTACTCTGAGGTAGGCGAACTCCTTTACTACCGCAAAGTTGCCGCTTTCAACAGTGACGTTTTGACTTAATCGGTTGACAGATTTTAATTTGTTTGTTGAAAGCAAGTGCTTCGTTTTGTCCTCGTTGACTTCAAGGTGTGGCATCTGTAGCGGGCGTCTTTTTTGTTTTTAAGGAAATACAAATCCTAGAGGACTCAGACTCGGTAACGGTACATTGTACTAGCAGGCAGACATCTTGTTTTTGGTGTAGAGGTCGAAGATACAATACATTATTTGTATATTGTTGTTATAGAGATTGGACCTGCACTGCATGGGTCACAAGTCAACACACCAACCTCTACACCGTCGCGGGGCGTCTTACTCTTGTCTTAGGTTAGGCCGTTAATACCTAATATTAGTTTATTTTATTTTTAGTTAAACCGTGCGCAAAAGCAAATTGACTGAATCAAAACAAAATCGAAGTTTCTTTCTTTCGTGTTGCTGTTTGATTCGGAAAAGTAAGCTGTCATAGACTCTTGTCAGACAAGTAGCTTACCTACCTACCCTTAGCGAAGCAACAGAAGTTCGTGAGCGGCCTAAGCTATGCGGAGAAAAAATGAGATCAAATCAGGTAATCTTTGGTATTGACCTGAAAGTGTTTCTATGAAGTTCGTTCAAAAAAAAGACGTGTATTTCTTTTTGTTAGGCGCAGCAACGTACCCCCGTCAAGTAGGCGCTTGGGCACGGGCAAGGCCGGGCGGGCTCCACTAGTATACATACAACTATCTCGCAATTTAGTTTCTAGTTTAATTTCTAGTCACTCTAACACATCGCAACCCATGCGAAACACACCCTGACCCCTTCAGGAGTATCTTCCCCCCCTAAAACCACTACCTCACAGGAGGCAATTACAGAGAACCCAGTAGGCCGAGCGACTACCGGCAGAACACCCCATTCCCCCTCCCCTTTTGTGGTATCACAACGGGCCGAAACTGCGGCCTAAGTGTGCCTGGGCTCACGCCCCCGCAGCCCCTTACCTAACCTAACCTAACCTATCTCGCAATTTATAACTAGGTTTAGAATCAACGATATTTAGAACTCAGGAGAGGATTGTCTATTTTTTTGTAATTAAGGCTACAGGTCTGGTCTACTTCATCCCAGTCTCCATCTCCAGATGCAGTATTTCGCAATAATTAAAATATCTAAAATTTCAAAAGCCACTACAAAACTATAAATTTATTAACAAATCTTTTTTTTTAATCATTTGTACTAAGGACATTGTAATAATTTTTTTTTGTCTTTTTTCAGATATAATACTTTAAAGATCGCTGCAAAATACTTTGTGCCAAATATCTTTTAACAAATTCGTTACTCCCGCTTAGGACGACTTATAAAATACTCTATCACAACAGCTGCAAAGTATACAACACCGATAACAATAAAATAAAATGAATAAACAAGAAACTGATCGAAAACTGACAGAGCGAATCCAGTTTCTGACACAACGACCAACGTTAGAATTGACTGCAACAAAAGCGCGATCATTGTATTAATTCCGAAAACAAGTCCGAAACTCTCTTCTTCCAAATGGCGAGCCACTTCGGAGCTAAAATAATTAAAACAAAAAAACATATCAATGTTTAAATGTGGCTTGTAAGGCCAAATTATTTACCTAGAAACAGTTATAGTGAACGCATACAATGCTCCAAATATGATGTACCCAGAATAGGACACAAAAATATTCGTCGTCCAGGTGGAAAGGAGCACTGCACCGCCCTCAAGGATAGATAACACTGCCAGAGCTATTAAGCTTCCACGTGGATTCAGACGACCAGCATGAATATAACCACCTATAAGAGCAAAAATGGCGCCCAGAAGTGTGAGGATGGCATCAACTGCACCATTCCAAGCGGTCTAAGATTGAAATCATGTCAACGATTATTTTTTATAATTTTTCAAATGCAATCACTTACCGAAGGGTTTGGTTCGATCTCTTTCCATAGGACCTGAATGTATGAGTACACCTGATAGTAGCCACAAATACCCACCGCATACCAAATGCTCCACTGAACGACTGCGGTATTCGTGTAGGCACTTTTAAAGTGGGACCATAGCAATTGCAACGGGGACAACTGTAAAGGTGCACTGATGTTGCTATTAGTTTCATGGGCAACTTTATTATCCGATTCCTCTTCTAAAGTGATTGCGTTAGTGAGGACATTATTTCTGTGGAAGTAAATGCTTGTTGTCACTTTTGGCAGAAACAGGGCCCAAATTGTTGCACAAATCTGAGCTAGAAATTATAAGAAAAACAAATATATCTCCTAAAAAACGTATAATTGCTAGACATACTCCCCAGTGTGATGTAGTTCAGGTCCCTGTAGTTCATTAGATTCAAATTAAGAAGGGTTTGGGCCAAAACACTCGCAACTAGTTTCCCAATTAACATGGCCGCCCTAGTGTGTGATGTTACCTTTGGATAGTGTTCCTTGTCGACTTTGGCATAAATGTATGTGAAGTAAGCGATTTCGGCAGCCATGTACGTACCGTAGAAGACTTCCAGAAGTTGCAATGTTGGAAGGGAATTTGTCCAAAGAAGCATGCTCCAAACGGTTATACCAGCGAGGCCCATCACCACTATAAGGGGCTTGTACCTAGTTATGCAATGGGATTGGTAGGTTTTTAGCAATGTAGAATTATTTCTTTGATAACAAGAAAAACAGACCTATGAGCTATGCAATAAGGGCTTGGAAAAAGGTGTTTGAAAAGCAATAACAAAAGTATATCAGATGCAAGACAATCTCGGTTGGTCTGACAACGAATTACATGAGAGGTTGTCATAGGAATAATTCGAATATGAACATAGTTCTACTCCCTAATACACTAAGTCACATGTGGATCTCTGAATGTTAACTTCTTATTTAAGGATGAGACTCTTCACGTTTCGGGGCGTGAAGAGTCTCATCCTTAGACACTGCAGCATTCAAACCTCTGAGATGCTTTGCATTATCTCAACTGCCAACTTACATAATCTGGCTCTGATAAATAAAAATGCTTAAAATGGGGAAGGGAAATCGGCTTAGGACAGAAGTAATAGACTTCAAGAGTTCTGTGCAGCGAACTGTTGGATACCCTATTCTTATTCCTATCCCTCATAAGTGGGCGTGGCAAAAGTCTAACTATGTTTGAATTGTTAAGAACTCTCTAATTATTTTGTTATATATTATTTAAAGGATTTAATCGAAAAAGACGAAGCTTTTGTAAAAAAAACATCCCTAGCTCAAACTTTGTTTTTTTCAATAAAATTGTTTTATTTAATTGTGGGCGTGTTTAAAAAATATTTAACATAAGTATAAAGGGCACCTAGAGAGTATATATTATACATTTTAGCTCACTAGCTCAAATTTTGGGTTTTCAATAAAATTGTTTTATTTAATTGTGGGCGTGTCAGAGGGCGGATTTATTTTCACATGAGCATAAACGGCACCTAGGGAGTATATATTATTACTAGCCCAAACTTTGACTTTTCAATAAAATTGTTTTATTGTATTGTGGGCGTGTCAGTGGGCGGATTTTAAAAATGTTATCTCCCGAACAGTTTTATGAGTCAAAGATCATATATAAAAAAATTCAGCTTTCTAGCTCAAAAATCGATTTTTTCGATAAATTAGTTTTTTTTTGACTTTGTGGGCGTGTCTATGGGCGGATTTCAAAAATTCTTAAACCCTAGAGTATATGGTTAAAATTTCAGCTCTCTAGGTCCAGTTTAAAGGCCTAATTTTTGTCGACATTCGTACGGACGGACGGACATAAATACAAGGTGGCGCAAAAATAACCTTCCGATGTTTTTTGGCTGTAATTTAATTATTGCTCAAATAAATAGTCACCAATATTCCGGGTTCTGGAGCAGTGTAGCGTAACATTGTTTATTAACGTGTATTTCGCATGTGTTTACTACACAAATGTCAAAACAGAACTGACATTAGGGGCCAATCGCAAAATTTATAGCATTTTCTGATAGGAGGATTACTTTTGCGCCACCTTGTATAATAAGTTTAAGGGGTCTACGGGCAATATTAAGGTATGTTACAAACTATGCGTCAAATTTAATATACCCTTGGAATAGGGTATACAAAGGGAATCTAAATCCCAGAGCACAGATACTCGATAACGGTCCATTGTACTACCAGGCAGATATCCTCTTTCTACTGTAGAGGTTGCAGAAAACAAGCTTCATTCGATCTTCATGGGAGTAGAATCTGCACCGCACGGGTCACAAGCCAACACACTAACCTCAACACCATCGCCAGCCCCCCTCTCATAGCTTACCAGCGGATCTCTTTAAATACGAATGTAATATTTTAATAGGGCGCATGCACCGAATCCCCAACCGAGTATGGGTGGAGCAAAGCATGGGTAATGGCTGTGCTACCAGCTCCATAATGCCCCATTTCAACAAAGTCGCCTCTATGGCTTGCAAGAGCTATCGAGGCATATCCCTGAACTGTACTGTGTGAATATCTCAAAACGTTTTCTCAGACACTAATTGGCAATTACCAGTGTGGCTTCCGGCCCGACAGTTCGACACTAGACCAAATCTTCACACTGAGGCAAATCCTGGAAAATACTAACGAATTTGAAGTCGCGACTCACCATCCTTTCATCGACGTTAAAGCCACATCTGACAGCATCATCAGGAGCTCTACGTGGCAATGGCCAAATATCGTATCCTGAAAAAAACTGATCCAACTGCTTGACACTTGAAAGCACGTGATGTAATGTGTGGTTTGCAAGCTTCCGAATTATTCCAAACTTGGACCAGATTTCGGCAAGGTGATTCACTATCATGTGGCTTTTTCAAACTCGTTCTGGAGAAAAAAGACCGCAGGGCAGGTGTCAACACAGAAGGCACGATCTTTAACAGATACGTCGAGCTGCAGGGGTATGCGGTAACGGCGATTGAAGAACAGGCGAAATTGATTGGCCTTGAAGTTAATGAGACAAGGCCAAGTACAATAAACAAACAAACAAACATCTCTGCACAGCCTAGGACAAAAATTCACTATTGACAGCAGTAATTTGGGCTAGCTAAGGAGTTCATCTACCTTGGCGTACAAATTAACTCCACGAATGACAGCTTGTTGGAAATCCGATGGAAAATTACCTGAGAACCGCTACTATCTTCGTTTGGGAACACAACTGGGTTTAAAACTCCTCACATGCATGCTCTATCGAACCTTAATCCTGCAAGTTCCGCTTTATGGCGCAGATTGCTGGACGATAAGAAGAAAAGGGTCATTAATGCACCAGCCAAGGGGATCTTCGACTTCCAGGCCACAGGTTCGAGAATTCAAGGAAAACCGAACCTCCATCTTAAAGACCAAGTCATAGCGGATGCCAGACCGCTTTGTCTGAACAACTGGAAGCAGCGTGCCGAGATCGCAGAAAATGGAAGGATGTAGTATTAACGTCCGAGAATTTTGATAGGTCGGGAGCCCGGTATGTAAGTAAGTACTAAGCTTAAACGCAGCAATTTTAAATTGATTCAGTGCGAGTCATTGCCTTGTATACATTCGCAAATATGGCGCGTGGACTACACTAAAATTTGATAATACTCTACGCAAACACGTAACACGGCAAACTTATCAAGTGTTGTTACCATCGCATCTAATGATATGAATATTTGCAATTGCAATATGTACTAAGTCTATATCAGATAAGTTACTTTTATAAGCTCAGATAAAGCAACGTGTATAATTTCAAATTTATCTTTAGAAAATGTTTAGTGTACCAAGCAATTCCATAATCTTTTTGCGATTTTCGCAGACAGATATAAACACCTCCAAGGTCAGTTATCAGGTGTCACATATCGGCTTTGGAAACGGATCTTATCGTTAGGTAAAGCCAAGTTATGAGAAATTCGCAAACATTTTCCTCTAATTAATAATTAATCTTAAATAAAAGGCAAATTATTTTTGCTTGCCACTAACACAGTGCAAACGTCTGTTAAATATTGGGATGTATAATTTTCACAAAAATATGTAACTCCCTTCTATTTCCACGGACATTATAATTTCGCTCGGCCATTGGTTAACACAAGATCCCTTTGATTGCTTACTGCTTTTCAGTGTGTCGTTTTCGTTGCACTGAAAGTAGGAACGGAAAGCATGAGCTCACTGGCTTTAATCTGCTCAATCGCCTTTAGTTGCGGTGTCGCATTATTTGAATGTGTGTTTTTTTTTTTTTTTTTGAATACTTATTTGGGAGGCAAGCTTACGTGAGCTACGGATGTACTGGTCTTATTCCCTTTACTTACTTACTGAACGGGCTCCCGATCCGTGAAGAGTTTCTGCCTGAGAAACTTAGCCTGCATCTCTAACACTAACTCCCCTTTCCTATTTTTCGTCCAGCAATCGAAAGTTATTGCTATCAACAGTGGTGTTTCGTCCTAGGCGGTGAAAAGATGTTTGTTTGTTTGTTGATAGGCCCTCAAGACCAACCAAATTTGCCTGTTCTTCAATCGCCGTAAAAGCTTCGATATCGTCCGCATACCCCACTAGTTGGACGGAGCTGTTAAAAATAGAAGCCACACTGGCACGTTCCGTTAAGTGTGTTGCAGAACGGCTTCAGACACAGTACGTTGGATAGGATCTTATATGCGACAATAAGCGGGGATATGCCTCTTGAAGCTAATAGTCCAGTCATGGGGCATGATTTCTTCCACCCAAACTTGGTTGATGATTTTCTGCATGCGCCCAACCAAAACATCACCCACGTGTTTGAAAAGCTCTACTGGTAAGCCATCAGAGCCGGCGGCTTTATCGTTCTTAAGCTTTCTAATAGCTAAGCCAACCTCTCCTTTACTGGATGGTGAAATCTGTCCTTCATTCACAGGACGTGGGTTCTCTTATTGCCCTATCACGCTCTCTACATGTTGCTTATTTGGCAGCTATTGGAAATATTGCTTAAATACATCTATTATTCCATGCGCTTCGGTGACTAGGTTTCCGTTGCTTTTTCGAAAAGCTTGCGCCCTGGTGTTAAAGCCAGCAGCCAGTTTTTTTGCTTTCTTGTAAAATTCTTCGAATACTGTTTCGATCGCGAGATTCTTGAATTTCCTTAAGCTTTGTACGCAAGATGTTCTTCTCCTCCCTTCTCTTGACTCGATACTCCTCCCTCGATGCCCTTGTTTTGCGCTGCAGCGTTTTTAAATGTGCATCTTCTGTCACCTTCTTCCGGTAAACGCATCCATCATCATACCACGAGCTTTTTCTCTGGGGTGGCTGGTACCCTACGTTGGTCTCGGCTACTTACTTGATGATGTTGCGATACCGGTTCAAGATGTTCTTGGCGCTTCCAGGTGACCCTTATCTGTTGTCGTGTCGTTGAGACTGTGCTAGCCTCCTGGCATTAAAATCCCTGAGCACTATATTGCCATCGTACTCGGGACAGGCTACGTAGGCTCCATCCATGCAGGAGGTTATAAAACTCATTCTTGATCTTATCGGCTTTACGTCTATGACTTTGCCCGAAGCCGATTTCCCACAATGAATCCGTGCTAACATATGCAATTTATGGCAGCTGTAATAAACGTCGCAATTTGTCCCTTTTATCATACTTGATCCTATCCATCGTATCTCCTGGATCACGCTAATATCTGCCTTCTACCGCTCGAGGACAGATCAAGTTTTGGGGTGTACAGCATCTGCACGTATCGTATCGTACGTATCATATTGTAGTCCGTTCACGTTCCGGGTCTAGTGGCCATAGGAGGGTTTCGTTATCCGAATCTTCTCGGGTCTCTCTCATAACTAAAGTTCTTTGACGTGGTCGGGAAGTTACCCCGACAACACAAGGCCCAACCTGGAGGGCCAGGCCCTTTTTTAGAACTTAGAACTTAGGACAGCGGGCGGATATTCCGGTGCCATTACCCACTTCGGGGATGTGAGAGCTGCCGTTGGCCCCCTCTATGGGCCCTCATCCGCCACCATTTCTTTTCAACACCCTGACTAGTCTTGAAAAATTCCTTACTGACCTCAGCTCCAAATCAATCGAAGTAGCTCATGTGAGGTATCTGTCTGGATAGACATGACTAAGTACCTACCCGGTGGTTACCACTTTGAGGTAAAACAGTTGATGTAAAGTCTCAGTTACGGCTGTTGTGCATCGCCAGATCGATGCCTAGCAATGCTTACCCTAATTCTACAAAACCGCAACAGCCTTAATAAATAGTGAACATTTAACTAATCGTTGAACCTAACTGACAGTTTTATAAGAAGTAAAACGGAAATACTTAGGGTGAAAACACACCGGATAAAGCAAAACGTTTTTTTTGTTTCGTGAAACAAGAGAACATTGTTTCTTATGAGAGCGCACACACCAAAAACGTTTTCTTTGATGTGTGCGCTCTCATAAGAAACAATGTTCTCTTGTTTCACGAAACAAAAAAAAACGTTTTGCTTTATCCGGTGTGTTTTCACACTTATTCATAATGATTTTTGGAATTTATCCGCTGCGTTATAACAAAAAACTTACTCACCGGTGTAGGTTCTTTAACGAGTTGATAAATTTGAAATAAAGGTCCACGAATAAAACAAAAGTTGTGTTTTTATGTTTCGAAGTGTCAACTGTTTTTAATATTATAATTGTTGTCTAAATTCTAACAGTAGGTACCAGTGTACTCATCCTTGCAGATTCTTGTGAAGAACACCTTTAAAGCTTCCAAATCGTTACTAGACAATTGGAGCCCAAGTGAGATTATGTCTTTGGCTACGGCATACACTGACATCCTATTTATTAACAATAATAGATTCCACGAAACAGACTACCTATGTCTGCGACTTTTTACATTAAATTCACGCAAAATGTGCTTCTCATAACAATTAAAATAAGTGTGCAAAGCGCTAACAACAATTTTTTGTTGATTTCTGAGCGAATCCTCTCAATTTTGTTAACATTTCTGAGCAGTGACTCTCTGTTTATTTATTCGTGTAACGAAACTGTTGTTTGTTGTTGTAACTGTCATTCGGATATGACCGTTTTCAGCCTGAGCCTGAATGTAATAATACCTTAAGTGAGTGATGCCATTTTCAAGTGAAATTTGCAGGTCAAATCTCATGTCAGTTAGTTATTAGGAGAACATTTCATTATTAGGTAATACGATTCTTTAACTAACGGATCGAATTAATAACTACATGCGAGCTATTAAATGAGTTAACGAGCGGATAGCGTTTTACTATTAATAAATATAGATGTTAGCCTTGCAATGGTCTTACCTTAAAAAATCCGTGATAAGAAATACGACAACCAGCTGCGCCAAATACGAGTAAGTTCCTACTGGATACACCTCTCTATTGAGCTAAAATGATTAAAATTCAATTAAGATCAAACACAATCGTCATTCAATTCATTTATGAGTTATTGTTATGGTGAAAACGAAAAGTAAACAAATAAATTGACGTTCTCTCTTCCCACCACACTGGGCCCCAATAAAACCACGTGCACGTGTTCTTGTTGTTTTCTCTCTTCCAATTTGTAGTCAGCTGGTCACTATCACTATCACTGCTATCACTATCAGTACTCAACTCAGAAGTCAGAACTGTGCTCTATTCAGCGTCAGCAGCATCAGCCGGCCAAAGAGTATGTTATCTGAAGAAAATATCTTATACCTAAATGCTCCTAGGTACTCACTTGGTCTTGTGTAATGTTTCTCCATCCTCCAAGCAAAAATTCGGTGATATAAGGTTCAGAAGGACGTATCTCACGAATGAAACCAAACACGCACAGCAGGCAGGATATTTTCAGCCAAGTTTTCATTTTTCAATTCAAAAAATATATTTTAAACCCAGAAAAACGAACACCATAAATTTCACAAAGCGTACACTCTTCCAAAACCGCGAACCGAATTTGATGAAATATCTTGCTCGTGTGTAGTCGATTTAATAACGAGAATCGCAAGTATTTATTGAATCAGCGGTTCAATTTTCCAACATTAAGTAGACAGGCGTACATCGTGTTTTAGATTGAACAATCTTGACACAGACTGTGGGTAGTATATCAGGGATTGTATGTTAGGAATCAGTTCTTCAACACTTTATTAACCACTATTATAATACAGGTGAATATTGAGTAATTCTGAGGATGTGTAGTTGATGTTTCATATCTTACAGATTCAAAAATGAAGAGTACTTTCAATACAAACTGTCACATTTCTACAGATTTCTCTTTCATACTGGGTTACCATCATCCAAGAATCGTTCTTGAACTATCTTACAGACTTTACAAAGCCCACAGTAATTTCATTATGTCAAAATCCCTATATTTTAATTTTTGGTGCTAGGGTATTTTTTAACATGTGTGAGACCTACGAATTTAAACATAGGGACGGGCTACAGTCAGCCCGCTTGGGCGAACTGTTGGATACCCTATTCTTATTCCTATCCCTCATAAGTGGGCGTGACAAAAGTCTAAGTATGGTTGAATTGTTAAGAACGCTCTACATATTTTGTTATATAACATTTAAAGGATTTTATCAAAAAAAAACGCTCCCCAGCTCAAACTTGGGTGTTTCAAAATTGTTTTATTTAATTGTGGGCTTGTCAGTAGGCGGATTTTGAAAATATTTACACATGAGCATAAAGGGCCCATAGAGAGTATATGTTATATATATTAACTATGCGTCAAAATTAATATACCCTTAGAATAGGGTATACAAAAAAGGCAATCGAACATAGTTTTGCTGATAGAAAGAAAGTTATTTTGGTGAATTGTGTTTCCTGCGGATTCCTTGAGCGAATTTAAGTAGATGACGAAATACTCCAGAATCGAACCAAATCACAATCTCTCTGGGACTTTGGAGCAGCACAAAACACATTTCTAATCGTTCTATGGAAATTGACATATAATTTTAAAACATTAATGTAGGCTAAAGAAATTATATTTTTGGCAAGAAGGAAAAGGACGCATTATAGATTAGAGGAGGCATGTATTTCGAGTCCAAAATTACCGTAAACACAGTTGGTTCTGTTGTGATATCTACTATCAAGAGCTCATGTTCAAAAATTTGTTATAAAAGCGGCTGACTCCTTGGGTGAGCTTGCAGCTATATCCGCCGTTTCAAGGTAGTACTTACCTAGGTACGGCTGACGTATTTTGATTAAGCAGTTGCAGACGCATAGCACATGATCTTCTGTTTTTCGTCTTCGTTGCACATTTTACAGTAAATGTCATCAGGTGCTTTTGTTAACAGCAGTACCCATTTAGCAAGCCCTGGATTATAGTCGCATCTGACTCCTTCCTAGTTGCAGGAGCTGTGTCATTCTGTTCTTGAAAGTTATTTACATTTTATATTTTAGTTCGATTTTAGTATTCCTTTTTGTAGTATTGGTAGGCCGCGGAAGGGTCTTGGCATCATAAATTGTGATGCAAATCCTTTTCTGACTAGTCAGTCTGGTTTTGTATTCCCCTTAAATCCACTTTGTCATTCTACCCAACTGATGTGGACTCTGTTTGTACTTTTTTAGTCTAAACCATTTTTGATCTTATCTTTAGATACTTAAATGACAAAAAAAAACCTGCTACCAGAGAGTATAGACACAACGTGACGCATGAGTGTGGGTTTGCCGTTTTCGCAATCGTGTGGCGCCGGCTTAAAAGAGCCCTGACTTAGTAATTGAAGCTTACAAATTCATACAGTTGTATGCTTGACGTGCACTTGGCCAGTGCTTAATGCGTTTGACTAAGAGATCTTTTTATACCCTATTCTAAGGGTATATTAATTTTGACGCATAGTATTATTTGCCCGTAGACCCCTAAAAGTTACTATATTTATGATCAGCATCAATAGTAGTGTCGATCTAACCATGTCCGCCCGTCCGTCCGTCCGTCGGCAAAAATTAGGCCTTTAAACTGGACCTAGAGAGCTGACATTTTAACCATATACTCTCTAGGGTGTAGGGTCCCGAAATAATCAAGTTTACGAATTTTTGAAGTCCGCCCACAGACACGCCCACAAACTCAAAAAAACAAAATTTTGGAAAAAATCGAATTTTGAGCTAGAAAGCTGAAATTTGTTATACAAGGTGGCGCAAAAATAACCTTCCGATGTTTTTTGGCTGTAATTTAAAAAAAAAAAATGAAAAACTTTGATTCTTCTTGTGGATTATTTTTATTTGGTCTTTTAATTTTTTTTACATCAAGTCGAGAATATGATGTCATGTAAATGGCCGCCGCCACAGTTGATTGTCATTTGTGCCCTTTTTATGGCATTTTCCATCACTTTGGCCAAAACTTCCGGCGATAGGTCCTCACATTGTTGACGGATATTGTCTTTAAGAGCTGCAAGAGTCTGAGGCTTGTTGACATAAACCCGCGACTTCAAAAAGCCCCACAAAAAGAAGTATGGAGCGGTCAAATCAGGCGATCTTGCTGGCCAGTGCAAATCGCCAAAACGGGAGATTAGGCGCCCGGGAAATGCATCCTTCAGCATATCGGTTGCGGCACGTGCAGTGTGTGCCGTTGCACCGTCCTGTTGGAACCACATGTTTTCCAATCCCAATTCATCAAGTTGCGGCAAAAAGAACTCGTTGATCATTGCTCTGTAGCCCTCACCATTCACAGTAACCGTTTGGCCCGCGACGTCTTCGAAGAAAAAAGGTCCGATGACTCTTCCAGCGAAAACAGCACACCATACAGTGACTTTGAGCGGGTGTAATGGCTCTTCGTGGGTTACACGCGGATTTTCAGTGCCCCAGAAGTGTAAATTTTGCTTATTTACGTGCCCGCTAAGATGGAAATGGGCCTCATCACTCATGATTATTTTTGATGAAAAATCATCTTCCTCTTGGTGGTGATTAAGGATGGCTTGAGCGTATGTTAGACGCGATTGGCGGTCAGCAGCTAACAGCTGATGCACCGTCTGGACTTTGTACGGAAACATCTTCAAATCTTGTACCAAAATTCGCTGTAAAGACCGTCGACTGATACCCATTTGCGTGGCACGTCGTCTGGTCGATGTCGACGGCGCTTCCATGACATCTTCGGCTACAGCAGCAATATTCTCTGCAGAACGGCTACTCCGGGGTCTGCCACGCCTGGCCGCATCTCGTGTTGTGCCAGTCTCTTCGAGGCGAGCGGCTAAACGTCGCAGTGTTTCACCAGTAGGCGTTGGACGGGTAGGAAATCTGCGACGAAATTCACGTTGTGCCAAAGTTACCGACCGATTATTGCTCAAATAAATAGTCACCAATATTCCGCGTTCTGGAGCAGTGTAGCGTAACATTGTTTATTAACGTGTATTTAGCATGTGTTTACTACACAAATGTCAAAACAGAACTGACATTAGGGGCCAATCGCAAAATTTATAGCATTTTCTGATAGGAGGATTACTTTTGCGCCACCTTGTATATGATCTATGACTCCTAAAACTGCTCGGGATAAAAAAATTTCAAAATCCGCCCACTGACACGCCCACAAATAAATAAAACAATTTTTTTGAAAATCCAAAGTTTGAGCTAGGGAGCTGAAATTTATAACATATACTCTCTATGGGCCCTTTATGCTCATATGTAAATATTTTCAAAATCCGCCCACTGACACGCCCACAATTAATTTTTTTTTTTTTTTAATTCAAAGTTTGAGCTAGGGAGCTGAAATTTATAATATATACTCTCTAGGGGCCCTTTATGCTCATGTGTTAATGTCCGCCTACTGACACGCCCACAATTAAATAAAACAATTTTATTGAAACACCCAAGTTTGAGCTAGGGAGCGTTTTTTTTTATAAAATCCTTTAAATGTTATATAACAAAATATGTAGAGCGTTCTTAACAATTCAACCATACTTAGACTTTTGGCACGCCCACTTATGAGGGATAGGAATAAGAATAGGGTATCCAACAGTTCGCCCAAGCGGGCTGACTGTAGCCCGTCCCTATGTTTTCATTTGATTTTACTATGGACAATTTAAGCATTGACAAATCGGACAGTTTTTGTTGATTACAACATATTTTTTTTCGAATTTGGAACTTAACAGCGGAAACCCTGCTTTCATTTATATATAACTTTCGTAAATCGTAATCTATTCAAGAGAGAAAATATAAAAGAGAAATTGATAATGTGTTAAAATGTTTAGGCATATTTTTAGGCACTTTTTATTTCCACTTGCAGCTTTGTCAAGGTTGTTTCCAATTTCAAGGGCAACTCACATTAAAAGTTTCTAGTTGCAATTTCCCAATTTGTTGGCTGATAAAGAATGTGGCAAATTCTACACTGTTGCCTCTTAGCACGGTTTAACTGAGTATAGAATCCTGTTCTCATTAGCGATGGGAATTTCTTCATGTTGTATCAAAATCGACCTAATAATGGTTTAAGTTTGTCGACTCTTCATTAACTGCCACTTCAACCTATCCTAGGCTGTGACTAGGAGTACCTAATGGTGATGGTATACCTAATTCAAGTCGGATACTACGTTTCGGTTTTCATTGGGGCAAATGAGCTCATTTTGTTGTACATTTTAAAGATCGATTAATATAAATTACCTCATTTCATTTCCCATAAAGATACACATTCGGAAATTAGGTAGTGTTACCAAAATTTGTTTGAGTTGCAAATGAGTAAAACAAAAAGCGAAAATTCTTAAATTGAATGCAATTGAACAGTTTCTGAGTGAAGGTGTCAAGTTGTTAGACGTCAATTGGAAGGTCAATCGGAAAGTTTATGATGGACTTCGCAGACCAAGGCGAAATACTTTACCATCGAGTTTGATTAAAGAAATATACATCTTGAATTATTGAACAATGCCAAAATATGATCACCTTCCAGTGTGAATAGTGAATACGAAAGTGGAACGATTTGCATTGCTGGTTTGCTGAAATGCGTTTTTTACTGAATTCGCCCCCACGATTGTGTTTTTTATTCGGGGCATACATCAATTTGTTTCCACTGTGTGTTTTCCAAGAAATAAGTTAGGTAAACAAAATAATAAAAAGGCTTAAAACCTAGCTTCTCCAACCATTTGCGTGAGAGAAATGGAAGGGACCTACAATTTAACACTAGCCCCAAAGCAGTGATATCATTTGGAGGGATTTATCCCTTTTAGAGGGATTTTCTGCGGTTTTTAATATGTCCGAGGGATCAAGGGATATTTTAGCTATTTAAGGGACTTTCTTTCACCGTTACAAGTTGATGTTATAAAGACTTTCACAATGCTAAAGGGCTTTACACATAATGAGATGGTATTTTGGTGGCCAAATATTGCCCTCAGTTTTGAAAACGCAAACAGATCAAAGGGCTAAATTCGATAACACAACTATTTGCTTGGAATGGAAGAAATTGCCAATGTATTTCGAAGAGAAGGAAAAATCGAATAGGTTAAATTTGGATGTACATACAACAATTCTTGATAAACGTTAATGATATAAAGAATCATAAAATAAAGGAAAGAATTTTTAAAAATCAATATATTTTTGCTCAGTTAAGATGTTGGCAGACTGTAATGCTAATACTGAGCGAATATTTTCAGTAATAAACGCAATAATCAGATCTTCATTTTCTTTAAAGCAAATCAAATGTGCCTACTTATTTTCAGCAAATGTGCAATTTGTTTAATGCAGTAAATTCATCAATATAAAATTACCTCAAATCGAGGAATTCAAGAATTCCAACAAAACCGAGCGATCCTAGTATTTTCGAAAATCCAACACAAAACGCGTAATTTTCAGATAGTCCCCCAGACACGATTGGGGAACACGAATCTTCTAAAAGTTTTCCAGTGGGACTCGAATGACAGTTCTTCTTCTAAAAAGGAACATAAATTTGCTTCTGGTTTTGAAACAGATTTCAGGCACTCATACATTCAACGTCAAAATCGGCAAAAGCCGTTTTTGTTGTGCGGCATTTGATAATTCTAACGAGGTATGGTAAAAATAATTCACAAGTTTAATTAAAGAAACCAGGGAATAGGTTTTAATGGATATTCCCATGGCTTATAAGAATTTGCATTCATCCTCTCCATCATCTTCATCGTCATCATCGTATGATGATGTTGCGGTTATCGCCGAACTCTTATTGAAGGTATTTGGCAACAAGCCGCAAGTGCAGAACTTCCTTGATGATGTTATCGAGAAATATTTAGAGGAAGAGGTATGAAGATTTCCGTAACATTTGTGTTTGACGTCTTGCACATAAAACGATACACAAACTTTAAACTCAAATAAGATGAGTTTGTCTTTTCCCGGATCGGAGAGCTCCTCCCGGTCGGAGAATTGGAAACGATATTAGATGAAAATACTTTTTCAGTAAGTTTCCAAATGAGCTTATTTCGGCCCTAATGAAAGCGTTGTATAAGATGGATGATCTATTGACATCATCGGTCGGTCGATTACAGCGCTCCGTGATAGAAGCTTTCACGGCGATTGAAGAACAGCCGGAATCTGTTGGCCTTGTAGTAAATGAGGACGAGACTTAATACATGCTATCAACAAACAAACAAACATCTGTCTACCGCCTAGGAAAAAACGTCACTATTGACAGCAACAATTTCGAGGTAGTTAAAGAGTTCATCTACCTCGGAGTAAACATGAACTCTACGAATGACACCTTGGTGGAGATCCGGCGAAGAATTAACCTAGGAAACCGCTGCTACTTCGGTTTGGCAAAACAATTGGGTTCAACTCCTAACTAGGAGGACGAAATGTATGCTTTACAGAACGCTTATCCTGCCAGTTCTACTTTATGTCGCAGAGTACTGGACGATAAGCAGGAAGAAAGAGCTGATACTGGGCTCCTTCGAAAGAAAAATTCTTTGCCGGATTTTTGGTCTTGTGTGCGAGGAGGGCAAATATAGGAGAAGATGCAAACGCGAACTATATGAGCTGTACCAAGATGTGGATGTAGTCCAAAAAGCCAAAATACGTCGACTACATTGGCTCGGCCACATCGAGCGAATGGACAATAATGCTCCAGCTAAGAGGATCTTCGAATCCCAGCCCCCAGGTTCGAGAAGACAAGGAAGACTGAACCTCCGTTTCAAAAACCAAGCCAGAGCGCATCTGGACAACTGGAAGCAGCGTGCCCGGGATCGTAGAGAATGGAAGGCTGTTGTGTCTCAGGCAGAGGCTCTTCACGGGTCGGGAGCCCGTTAAGTAAGATGGATGATCCGCTTCGGAGTGTGACGTTGTTTATTTATCCGTGACCTTTAAAATTTCTGATAATAGATATTTTTGCAGACGCTTGTCAGGGATCCCTTACACCGCGTCTCCACGAGTAATATTCCATAGCTTACCATCTGTCACTATTCATAGAAAGAAAGAAATATAGAATACCATAAAATGTACGGTAGGCATTTCATAGCTTACTATTTCAATGGTGGAAGCACTTCATAAAAATGGCAGCCAATAGAATACTATCCATAGAATGCTATGAACTGAGCAATATATAGAATGCAAGTTTTGCTATTCGTAGTCTCTACGAGCAATTTTTTATAGAATACTTTATCGCATTCTATAAAATATTGCTCGGGCCGACGCCGTGTTATAGACCAGCGCGGCTATAATGTTTCTTCTATTTTCCATTATTTAATAAAACCGCTCTCAAATTTGCAATACAAAAATATTCTACTTTTATTACAGTTTTATTTACAGGTAAGTAGCTACAAACAAACAAATTATTCTTCTTTTAAATGAAACGAAACAAAATCATTAATTTTAAATGTAATTTAAATTGAAATTTGCTTTTAACAATAAGTTAAATGAAAAATTATAAAAACCAAATGATTATATTTTATTTTACAAAAAGCTGAAATCCCATTTCCACTTGGCAGCCATCCGTACTAGAATGACGTTCGTTGGCGTTCCTCTCGAGCAGCTAACCGTGTCATCGCGTCCCTATACAGACACGACTTAGTTGCCAGCAGATGGAGCTGCATTACCGACTTTTCCATTCAGCTCATCAGCAGTGACAAAACTAATTGACGCTGAATTGATGCAATAACGTTTTCTTGTCGGCTTTGGACCATCCTCAAAAACGTGACCCATGTGCGCGTTACACTGAGCGCAGCGTACCTCTGTGCGTATGCGTTCTGGATGTTTAATTAGTAGTAAAATATTTCCCCCTTTTTATTTATTCAAATTGCATTTTTGTTTTTTTGTTTATTGCAAAAAAAAATAGTTTGTTAAGAACAAAAAAATAACCAGAAAACAAGGAGATGAACGGGATGAGTGATGATGGAGATAGAGAGAATGGAAATACATACAATAGAAATTGACGAAGAGAAAAAAATCAGTTGAACCAAGTGCAAAAAAGCATAATATAAAAAAATATGAATAAAACGAAAATAATGTGATTTTGGTTTCAAAAAGCAAAATGTATTCAAAAATTATTAAGTGAATACAAAAAATGAGATAAAAAATCATGAAGAGAAAGAAAAACAAAAAGCGTTTCCAATATTGATTAGCAAATAATAAGTTTTTGTTTGATGATTTGTTTTTATTTTAATGCACGTTGATAAAACATGTTTTTTTTTTGGTTTAAAAAATACCCCCACACAGGCACATAAGAAGCGGAAAAAGAAGAGAAATAGAAAAAATATATTTTCATTATTATAATATAGGACATCACCAAATGAAAAATTATACAACAAAAAATAAAACCCATAAAAATGTAAAATTCAAAAAATTGTATTGTGAGTGAAAATGTTGTGCAAATTAAAAGTGTTAACTAAAAGCAAACAAACAAAAATACTACATACGCAAATAAAAAAAAAAACAACAATTTTTACGCAAGTGTGGCAAGAATAAGGTGATTGATTATGAGGCGGAAAATGTACCAAAATTATTTAGTTATGAACTGCAACTTTAGCTGAAAATTTAAACAGTTTTTAGAAGATAGAAATTGCTGAGTGGGCTACATTTTTATGATTCGAAGTTGTGGGGTCTACACACACGATTTTGACATTACTTCTTTTAGGACCAATAATCTAAATGCTAGAAATTCAGACTGATAGATCAAAACAATTTTGATTTAGTACATACGTCTATTGCAGGCGCGTTTACACAGGAATTCGGGTCACAATTTTACGTTGAGCGACGGAAAGTGCAACAAACTGCCAAAACGCCCGCCTGAGAATACATCAAAAGTCGAGCAATCCTACACAGCCAGCATCAAGTGCCATACTGAGAACATCAGAACCGCCGTATATCATGCATTTCATCCGACCACCCCTTCGAAACACCTGGTGGCACGAATACGATAACTAGGGCGCCAAGAATTGATAACGGTTTTTTGTAGAAGGGTCGAAAACAAGCTTTATTTATTCTTGGGGGGGGGTCTATCTCGCCCCGTTATGGCGGTAGGGGCATGGCCCCCATATCAAGGTTGCCAATTTGTGGGGAATTCCCAAAACTGCGGGGAACCTCAGCTCGTTTGGGTACTTTGAGGGGATTGGCACTGCACGGGGAAAATGCGGGGATTTTAACATTTAGTACTTTATCTCAGGACGATACATTAACGGTTTGATGATTTTAATAAAAAAAATAGGTAGCTTTAGAGAAAACATATATTGGAGTAATGGCTACGGAAAGTATGGAACATTTTGAAAGAGACGGAACGGTAGATTTTCGTTCAGTTTTCAGCTATTTCAAGTTTCTATAAAACATGCCAGGATTTTTACATTGAATTGACTCGGACATTTCCTATAGATTTGATTTTACGGATACATTACTTTCTATTACTTCCATTGTTAATCCATCAGAAGCCAACAGTTCAACACAAAATCAATGATGCCTGTGCTGAAGCGATTTCCAGTGCTTGAAAAGTTTGTAACGCTTCAAAAACTGGATGACGTGTGGCTAGTATCTTTAATGACCAGAGAAGGAATTTAAAAAAAAGGTTGTAGTTTGAAATGGAATCCAACAAAGAAGATGCTAGGAGCAAAGATATGGCAAAAAACAATGACTGAATTAAAATAAATAAATAAAATTTATCGATTTTCTATTAAAACCTGTTTTTTTTTTTTACTAGATAATTGCGTGGGGAATATGTGGGGAATTGGATCTTTGTTCTTCCCAAATTCGGGTAATTTAACATCGAGTTTTGGGGAATTCAAGAAAGTGTCATCGGCAACACTGCCCCATAGATACCTCACTGTTTATACGTCGTAATGCTGTGTGCTAGCACCGATGTACGAGGGCGGGTCAATAAGTCCGTGACTTTTTGAATTTCTGACCTCTTTACTGAAACGGCAACACTGCTCCTGTCAACAGGCATCTGTCAGTTGACTCCTGTCAAAATTTAAACTTGCTGCGTCAGTTAGTTTGTGTTTGACAGCTATTTTTATCAGACTACTCACTAATTTGAGGAGAAAATGGAAAAAAGTGAATTTCGTGTGCTGATGAAGCATTATTTCTTACGAAAAAAAAACATTACCGAGACCAAGGCTAAGCTTGAAAAATACTATGGGGACTCTGCACCATCGATTTCAATGGTAAAAAAGTGGTTTACTGAATTTCGTTGTGGCCGTACAAGCACTGAAGATGCCGAACGTCCTGGACGCCCAGTTGAGGTCTCTACACCCGAAAAAAATTCACGATATGGTGTTGGCCGACCGAAGATTGAAAGTGCGAGAGATTGTGAAAGCCGTAGGGATCTCGCATGGCTCAGTGGTTTCAATTTTGAATGATCACTTGGGCATGAGAAAGCTTTCCGCAAGATGGGTGCCGCGTTTGCTCACAGTCGACCACAAACGCAATCGTGTAACAACTTCACAGGAAGGTTTGGCGTTGTTTAATCGCAATATCGAGGAGTTTTTGCCCCGTTTTGTAACCGTGGACGAAACATGGATCCATCACAACACACCAGAGACCAAACAACAGTCAAAACAGTGGGTTTCTAAGGGTGAATCGGCGCCAAAGAAGGCCAAGGTGGGTTTGTCAGCCAATAAAGTTATGGCGACTGTTTTTTGGGATGCACGCGGGATAATCCACATTGACTACCTTCAAAAGGGAAGAACAATCAATGGGGAATATTATGCCAACTTATTGGACCGATTCAATGACGATTTGAAAAAAAACCGACCTCATTTGGCCAAGAAAATAGTTCTTTTCCACCAAGACAATGCAAGGGTGCACACATGTGCAGTTGCCATGGCAAAAAACCATGAATTGGGCTATGAATTGCTCCCTCATCCACCCTATTCTCCAGATTTGGCTCCGAGCGACTACTTCTTGTTCCCAAACCTGAAGAAATGGCTTGGTGGAAAAAGATTTGACTCCAATGATGAAGTCATCTCGCAAATAAAGGCCTATTTTGAGGACCTCGACAAATCATTTTTTTTGGAAGGGATAAAAAAATTGGAGAAGCGTTGGACAAAGTTTATAGAGCTCAAGGGAGACTACGTTGAAAAATAATTTTTTTTTTTTATCAAAAAATCTGTGTTTTATTCCAAAAGTCACGGACTTATTGACCCGCCCTCGTATTTATGTAAACAATCAAAAACAAAAATCTCATAAAAAAGTAGTTTTAGTAATTTTCAATTTTCTCAAAAACTAGAAGACATAAAACCATTCGGTTGTTTGCGTTCGCTTCAGAATTGATAGTAACATTGACCACAAAAAGCCAATTTAGCACTTCATTTCACAATTTTGAAAAAATTGGTCTAAACTTTTTGTTCATTTTTTTTAAACTATTGACATAAATAATTTAATTTAAATTCAAGATTATAGAACAGATTGCTGGCTTTCAAAACCGGTATAGTACTTTATTGTAGGTGTTGCCGTTGTTTTTTAATATATTTTTTTTTAATTTAAGTCCTTTTTTCTAAAATCGTCCATACTTCCTAAACGGGGCGAGATAGACCCCCCTCTTATAGTAAAGAATGCTTGTGTTTGACCCTTCTATAAAAAAAAACCGTTATCAATTTTTGACGCGCTAGTTATCGTACTCCCCCCACCCCCTGGTTTATTGAAGAGTTGCGGCTGGCGCTGCACAGAAAGACGAGAGCGACTCGTGAGATCTATGAGAAAACAGACGGGAAGAATATCAGCACGATGAAATTGAGATGTGCTAAAAATCAATTTCCATTTTTCTTCTTCCTTTTCAGCGAGGTTATGAACCCTCCCACTTTACTGCATCCCTCCTGGTCTGACTATGGGGTTCGCCAATTTGACCGCAATGAACATCGGCAGGCCTCGGTTTCGGATCACTTCATCACGGAGGCCAATCATGTTGCTGGTGTTGTTGCATTTATGTGATCCAGGAGTGGCCTGCATCTATTTTACGGTTTTGACACGTGCATACTTCTATTGTTGATTATTGTTTGATCGACCGTTTAATCTGCAGTCGTATCAACCCACGGATTTGCATGCACACTTACAGGACAGCTTTAAGACGTTAAATGTGTCGCTAGGCTCACCTGGACATTTGAATCGTTTAGACGTGATTCTAGAATCACAATCGAGAATCAATTTCGATGTTTCATCAAGGTGAAACTAACGTGTCGACTCAAAAAAAAAAAACAGAATAGAGACTTGCAGTCATAGTCTGTGCTTATTATACATTTTTTTGTTTTTATAATTTGTGCTCGCACAAGGGATTTTAAGCGCCCTTAAAATGTACATAATTACAGGACACAGGCATTAAGGAAAAAAATAAGGCGGAAGGAGGAGAAACCGATGCACGTTGGTTTTGAATGTTTATAAATCATAATGTGTAGGAAAAACAGAGCGTAATAAAGCATTCCACATTTGTGTTTTCCGCTAAGGAACGACTCTCTGTATTTCACTCTACGTCCGAAAGTAGGTTACACTGATGCGCATTCCTGGCATATCGGGTATTGCAGTTGAAATACAGTAGGGGTGGAATGCAGCCGGTTATTTCGTTAAAGCACTTTTGGTGGAAAAATCGATAAAATATGGCAAAAATAACACAACTGCAGACTGATATACGGCGATAACTATCCAATCAACCTGGACAATGAAAGTCAAACTCCCATTCACCCGACCAAAATGAGGTCGGCGAGGAGTTCGAGGTTCTCACCCACCTTACATTTTTTTCTTCTGCCCCACCTCTTGCGAAAGTCGGACAAATATCCAAGAGTATTCTCGAAAATAAGCCGTTCGCAGTCGGCGGTAAAAGTAAGTTCTCTGTATTCTTGTCAAAAATATAGGTGCCCACACACATTGTTGGAGAAACTAAGTCGGCCGTTGAGCCTTAATATTTATTTGTTTAAACTTCAGTGTTATAAAGCTGCAGGGCCAAACGAGCAATCTGCAGAGATATTTAAGGCAGCAGGAGATAACTTTGTAGAGAGCATATGTCAATTGATTTCAATATTTGGTTCCTTCCACGTGAGGAGTGCCAGGTTCAAATCAACCCATTAACGTCTTGTCTATTCACTGACTCACGTCTTGTAAAAGGCGTGCAACCGTCCGAGAAATCAATGGCAATAAACAGTTTCTCAAATGTGCCGCTGGGGATCGGCGTTAGATTATAGGCCCCCGTTGGATACCCCATCGACTTTAGACCGTAAAAAAAACAAAAGAAATAATAATAACACTCAACGTACAATTTCCATCTAGATCGGAAAGAAAAAGGTTGAAGTAGGTTTTTTTACAGCTGGTTCTTAAATGGACTGCAGGGAAGAATTAGGGCGTATTCTCAATAGAACTAAACAATTTATTCAGCGTTTTCAAGGCAGAAGTCTTAAGCAATAGGGAAGAGTGTAAAATAATTATTAAAAATCGACACCCAAACAAACCAAAGCTATCTTCGTCGACAGTCAAGTCGCGATTTTACCACGACTACGTCCAAACATGTTGAGGACTGCAAAGAGTCACTGTCGCAAGCTAGCCAACGCGACGTCTCTTCTGGGTTCCCGGACATAAGGACATGAATTTGCCAACGAGCCAGATGGTCCACCACTCTTCGCAAATCATCTGTGAAGGGAGTAAATCCCAAAATAGGATTTCAACTCAAGCAGCAAAGAGGCTTAAGAGGTTAAGAGATTTAAGCTTTCGGTCATATAAAGCCAATCCATCTGAGAAAAGCTGAAAAAAGTTCAAACGAGCCAGAAATGACTGCCAACATTAATGGTGTAAAATGTTCCTACGACCAAAAGTTGAAGCAAAAAATACTATAAAGTCCCACGGGTAGTAAAGTTTGGGTCGTTTGCTAAAAACATCAAGAAATCGGCCTCGTCATCCACGACACTCATTTACAATGGCATTCTAGCTGTCAGCTTTATAGATAAAGCCAATCTGCTTGCTGCTCAATTTGCAGCTAGCTAAAAGTTCAACGATTGTGCTTGATCTCCCACTGTACTCGAGCGCCTAGAATACTCCATGGGACCAGTAGATAGAGTACTAAAAGTACTGTTCCAGGTGTTATATCCCCTATCGTTCTGAAGAGATATTCTTCCTCGCTGGCAAAACCATTGCGAACATTTTTCTATCTATCCTTTTCTTCAGGGCCTTTTCCGAGAAGATGGAAAACAAAATGTGTCCAGCCCGTCCCTAAAAGGGTGAATCTTCTTCTCCCTCCTTCTACCGACCAATTGCACTTGCGTCCCTCAGTTCCAAGGTCACGGAAACGCTGATAAACTGTCAGCTCATGAAAAATCTTGAATCCCGAAAACTTCTTAGTGGCCAGCGGCACGCTTTTCGCAGCAATTGGTGATTTGATGACTTATCTAACCGAAAGGAGGAATAAATCTCTTCACCAGGGTGCTGAAAGTAAGATCGTTGCGCTTTATATTTCAAATGCATTTGACAAAGTTTGGCACCAAGCTCTTTTGTCGAAAATGTGTGAATTTGGAATTGGTGATACTTTTCTTCAATGGATTAGAAATTAACTTTCGGACCGTCTGCAACTCACAAAAGAAATGCTGGTGTTCCCCAAGGCTCTGTTTTGCCTCCGAATCTCTTTCATTTTTATAAATGATCTCATGTCTGTTACCTCATATCCAATGCACTCCTTGGAGCAGGATAGCACCCACAAATGAGCACACACATGACCCAAGCAAGTAATTACAGTACATGATGAAGGTATTTTTTCTACAACGCATTAGTAACTCATTCTTCATTTTACCTGCAAACCAAAAACAATTGTGCACTCTGTATTCATTTGTGACTAAACCAAGAACTCAGTAGAGTTTGTAAAGATTAAAAATCAGACAGCGCTAAATTCAGTTGAAGGTTGGAGGATCGTTTCGTACCGTGGTAACCGATGGCAAATTTGAGAATGTCGCACAAAAAAGTCGCCCGAGACCAAACAAGGATCTCATCGAAATACAAATCCCCCATAAAATAGTAGCAATGCCGATGTCAGTCCCAAAATAACTTTTAAACTGTAAAGCCTTGGAAGCTAGTTCGGTTGAGGTCAAGGTTAGGGTTAAGGTCAAGATAAGGGTCAATGTTAGAGTCAAGGTCACGGTTAGGGTCAAGGTTAAGGTAAGAGTCAACATCAAGGGTCATGGGCAAGGTATGTATGTTCTAAATAAGACTAAAATTACAGCTTTAAAGACTTTGCTAAAAATTAGGTAAAAAGTACTCTCCTTCGCTTTAGAAAATGATTTCTATTTTTTTTTTCGAAATAAAATTAAAGTGAAAGATGTGAAAGTGAAAGATGCAAACACAATAGAAATGATTCTAGGAGAGAGAGAGAGACAAACAAGAAGAAAACACTTTCAATTCGAAACAACATTCTTTATTCGATTCTCATTTGGTTAAAGCAATTTAATTTTAGAAGAAAACGAATACAAAACACATCCAACAAAATATATAGAAATACAATGGTTTTTTATTTTCTCAACTTTTAGGCATCTCTTCGGCTTAATTTGTTAACAAGATTCTCATTAAAGCTTCGCATTTCCCTTTCTTAACAGTTAAAATATATAATTATATATATATACATATATATATATTTGTATATATAGGCACACACACGCATAAACAAAATTTCATATTTCGATACATAACTACAAACTTCGAGAGAAATTAACTGGTTTTGTTGTTTTTTTTAGTTTTTGTTTTTGCTAGGGACGAAATCAATTGAAGCTGAATTGATGCAATAGCGAGCTCTTTTCGGTGGCGGACCATCGTTGAATATGTGACCCATATGAGCTGAGCACTTTGAACATCGAACCTCTGTCCTCACCATTCCTAGCAGTTTCGAAACAACTACTTTAATATTTTAAGTGATTTAAAATCAAACGTTTTTTTTTTAATTAAAAAAAAATAAAAAAAAATGTACCAAATGAAAAAATTAAAATTTCCAACAAAAATTCAAATGGAAAAGGAAGAAGAAGAAAAATTATTCTATTAGGCAAATTTGAATTTTTGAAAATTTTGTATACGATGTTACTACATTTATTTTCGACTACTACGAGAGTACAAATCTAAGAATGTGTTGCTACGGATAATAATAAATTGCTTGTCCTTATTTGATTGAATATTAGTCGACAAACATGCACGAAAAAAAAGGAAACTTAAACATACAATAGGAACACAAAATTATTAGTGTACATACATTTAGTTTAAGAAGCATATAGAACCAATTTTTGTGATGCATTACAAAGTAACAAAAAGGAGACAAAACAGAAAGAAACAAAGTGTAAGTAGCCAATAAGCCAAACAGAATAAAATCTCTTAAACTCTTTGAAAACAGGGCAGGGTTATTCTCCGATTGAAATTTTTTTGAAAACTGAATTTAATTTATGAGGTTGTTGCATGGGAAAAGGTAGAAGATATAAAATAACTAGTTTAGAACTAAACAGCAGGAGAAAAGGGGTTAACCTATATTAGGTTCATGTCGAGTACTACCAGTTTCTCCAGACATTAGTCTGTGCAAAGTTATATTTTTGATACGAATGAAAGACACCTATAGTTTTACCGCAAGTTGGAGAAGCTTCTCATTACAGTTTGTACACATTTGGATGTTTGTCAGACTTTAGCTAGAGGTGGGACTTGCAGGTGTTCCTGGGTGGGTCTCGAAACTCGAATCTTCCATGCCTCCCTTCGAACGACGCACCACTGAGCCCTCCATTTTATATTTAGGTTAGTGACTACCTAACATTGCGGAGATGACGGAGTGGTTCAATATTCACCTGTGTTGGGTGCCGGGGCATAGAGACATTCCAGTGTAGGACTGATGAACTCGCCAAACATATAACAACCTCTTTTAGCTGGAAAAGGTCCCTTAGGTATTCCAGTCGCCGCATGCAAACTCGTCTTAAAGTTGGATGCCGTCGAGAAAACTAACCTTATGTGGACATGTGGTACAACTTGTCTGTGACCAGACTAGATTTGGCCAAAGCTGGATCTGAAACGTTCACTTTAACAACTGGTGTCATCACTGGGCACTGCATGCAGCGAGGCTTGTTGAGTAGTCAAATAGTTTCTGCAGAAGGTGAATGGACGAAGAGGAGGAAGAGACTATGCTCCATCTTCTCTGCACATGACCTGCTCTCTCTCAAAGACGATCCATCTCGTTCTACCTTTATGGCGAGGTTATGAGCAACCAACGACCATACCACGTCGAGTTAATCGGTTCTCATCAGATCACCGTAATTAAACGACGTTGGGCGCGGTTAGTACGAAGATGGGGGACCGTTTGAGAACAACCGCGTGTCGTTGGCCAGTCCCATCTACAGAGTTGAGGTAGATAATTATACGTGGTATCACAATGGACCTAAATTGGTCTAAGTGTGTCGGCTTCTGCCGACAGCCACATAAACCTAACCTAACCTATGATCAGGATTAAAAAATAAAATAAATATTAGGCATTGACCATACGGAGCCTTAAACCTAGCTTCTCCAACCATTTGCTTGTGCGAAGTGGAAGGAACCTACAATTTTTAAGCTGAATCCGAACGGATACTCTTGATGTTTGTCAGAAGTTCGCAAGAGGTGGGGCAGTGGAAAAATGTTCATTGGGCCCGGCGGGATTTGAACCTAAGACTTTAGATTAGTAGCGCAACACACTGATCTCTTCGCCACTGCGCCCACAACATCAGGATTCGGGGGATAATAACCCGTCCACTTTACTGCATCCCTACTGGTCAACCTGTGAGGTTGGCGGGTTTGACTGCCAATCCAAACTTACCTAGTGTCTAGCGTAGAACAACGCTAACTGGCATTTTAGGGCAAAAGCAGATGAAATGAATGATCGTTATTCCTTCCTTGTTCGAATGGTCTGGCATGAGTTCTTAAAAAAAACAGCGTCACATTCACTTCACGGTTTGTGAACTTTCTGTTCGACTTTTACCTGCAAAGAGGACTCACTTTGAAGAGTAAAACGGCTTTGTGTAGCTGCGGATGGAGGTTGTTTAGATTTTAATTCTAATAATTCTACCCTTAAAGGAGTTACCAATTTTCCGACAACAGAGTGCGCCAATGATTGCGAATTATGATCGCAACAAGTAAACGTGGCACTGAGCAATTGATAAGGATTCAATAAATTGTTGGAAGGAACTGAAACGCTTTAGAAAACCGAACACTTTTGATGTCCAAAAGCCTTTTTGCGCATTAATATTACGAAGAGTCTCGCGATTTCAGGTTCAAGTATAGAAGAGGTTTAATTTTCTACACCGGAGCTTAAAAACAACAATGTCTTATCAGTTGAGTATTTCAAATTTCGAAAGTCAATGTTATGCATTCGAACGTGATGTTTGTGTTTGGGTAGGGCACATGCACGAGATTATCAACCAAGTATGGGTCGAAGAAAGCAGGCCGATGATTGGACTATAAGCTCCATACTTCAAGAAAGACGATGCCAATTCGTGAAAAAACTGTCCAGTAAATTGTTTGCTTAATGCTGCATATGAGATCCTATCCAAGATACTTTTTGTACGAACGTCTTATACCGTTGTTCAAGACGGCATATCGACGATAGACAAAATGTTCCAGACAAATCCTAAAAAAGACTAACAAATTCCAAGTCGAGACGCACCACCTATAAAACCGTATATGAAAGCATTTATCATTATAAGCTCTACATTACGATGACCGAATTCGGGATCCTGCCAAAACGGATCCACCTGCGTCGCGTGAAGGTCGACACACGCAGGGAGATGCGTTATCACGCAACTTCTTCAGTTTTTTTTTCTGTAGCATAGTGCGCAGGGCAGGTGCCAACACAAAATGAACTATCTTCAACAAATTCAACCGTGGACGGTATCGACATGATCGATATGGTAATGGCTTCTATTTGAAGAATGTCTTGAAGTCAACAAATGCAAAGCAAAGAGTTACATGTTGTTTAAAAACAAATCAGCATATGTACACCGCCTACGACAAAACGTTCCTGTTTAAAACAGCAACTTTGAGGTAGTTAGGGAATTCACGAACAGTATACCACGCTCGAAAATAAAGTTTAACTGAAGACGAATATATGTTAATTTGTCATCGATTATTGAAAACAAGAGGCTCAAATCCAGTATTTTGAGTGTTGACAATTTCAGGAACAAGCGTAGATTCGATCACTTTCAAGACTAACAGAACAACTAAACACTGCGATAATGCTGCCCGAAACGTTGAGCAACGCTAGAGTCTTGAAATGTAAATCTAGATTTCAATAATCATTCTTCATCTTTCAGTGCCTTGTCGTAAAATAATTCGAGGACTCTCCTTTATTGGTAGTTGTGATGACGAAGCTTTCGACTGGATAAGGAGTTTAATAATAGCTAAATGAACCCAACGCAGTTTGAAAATGAGGAGAGCTAGGCTCCAACTTGATTGGCGATCAATGCATGTAGGTAAGTCCTTGAATTGTCCCATGTAGGGACTGGATTTCTGTGATCCAAGAGTTTTTGAGCATGCATTTTTTAAAGATAACGACACGTGCATGCTCCCACTGGCGTACAGTTTCAAGATGTTAAACGTGTCGCAATGCTCAAATGAATAGGGAAATTGCCTAGATGTGACTTCTCTACTTGGTCGCCTTTTGAGGCAAGCGATGGTTTTGGGGGGCGTTGCTGTGATATTCTTAGCCCCTCCCTATAAGAGCAGACTTCATCAATACGAGTTAAGTGAGATAAAGCTCGCTGGTCTGCTTTGCTTTGCTCAGGCAACTGGCAGCTTTTCTCATACTGAATCTCATGGCAATTGGTAATCGCTAGTAAGTAGCAATCGGAAGCTGTCTTGAAGTACAATGGACCATCAAGTCTGAGTGCTTGTTGTGTTTCGAAGAATCCAACTATGATAGTCAACGGCCTAGGTTTACTTTCGATTTTAAGAAACTTGATCATGTTTATAATAAAAAGTTTTGCTTGAACGCGAATTCATATTCTTTGGAACATAACTTAAATTTTCTTATTTTATCATGCAACAACCTTATAAATAAACAAAAAAAAAACAACATAAATTCCTCGTGTAATACAAGTACAAACAAAAAACAGCGGTAATATTTGTCAGTGAGGTGATTGCAGTGTCCCAATCGGTTGTGTTTTTTTTTTGCAAGAAAACCTCAAAAACTTAAGTACACACTCCTTACCTGGAATACTTGCGTCTTTATGGAGCGTAATTTTCCCCTGGTCAAGCACATCATTGAAGGCTGGCCAACCACAACCCGAGTCATATTTTGTATCCGAACTGAATAGATCCTGATGGCATACTATGCACTGATAAACACCCTTCTCGTAGTGTTTGTTGTAACATCCTGCAACAAATTGTATTCAAGGACATTAATTTGGAGAAATTAATACCTACATGCATAAATTAAATGGGGATAAATAGTAACCCACCTGAAAATGGACGTTCTGTTGCTGCTTCCTGTGTAACTTGATACTGTATTGGTGTCAGTCGGCTTTTCAGTTCCTTCTTGTCTATCACAATTTTTTTGTCCATTTTCTTTGGCTGATTGATTTTACCTGTATTTGTATGATCTGCAAGTGTAAGAGGTGGACAGAATGTCATATCGATTTAAACATAAAATTATAAAGTGATCTGATGAACTGTGTTTTTGTTTGAAGGGATGCTAGTTATTCACCCCTATTGCGAGTGGCAATCGACAATTGATAATTGACTGTTTTCAATGTGTGCTATTGTGAACAGATCATTTTCATTGATGTTCTTCTTGTCAATCGTATTTTTTTTATTGACTGCGATTGACAAAATCCTTTAGAATCGTTCGTTCACAATAGCACACATTGAAAATAGTCAATTATCAATTGTCGATTGACACTCGCAATAGGGGTGATTATTGAGGCCACAGGCGGGCGGGATTGGGTTGCAGAAACAAGCTGTCTGACTAAGTGATGAAGAGAGTCGGAGACGATTTAGTCATTTGGATGAGAAATGTGCTATCCATGGATTGATGATTAGTCTTGGCATGAACACACATAAACCACACTAAATGAAAGAACAGTAATGAAAGAAGGACTGCTTTCAGTTAATACAAGGAAAGGATTAAGGAAAAAGGAAAACCAAAACTTCCCCGAATTAGAATCGATATAAAAATGCAGCCGTAATGCAAAGCTACACGGCGCAATGGAAACTATCTAGAACCAAACTAACACAACAGAAGAGTCAGTTCGTTCGAATGGGTCTATTCGTTCGAATAAAACCGATTCTTCTCCAACAAACGTTCTATTCGATCGAATCTCAAAATACAATTCTTCGAATACGACAAACTTTCGATCAAAACCGAAGATGATACAAAATACAATACAAAAAGAACTGCCAATCTCCTCTCCATAAGCAGAAAAAAATATTAGCTCGGTAGTCGGAGCTATGACTGGCTACTGCATTCTGGGCAGACACGCCATCAAAATGGGAGTACCCTCTTACGACTTTATGTAGAGAAAACAACACACACCGCCTGTGTAACTGCCCCACACTAGCCAATACAAGGGAACAGATTCTTGGCGACTAAGTGGCCTCATCGAGATAGATGTTTGCTGACCTTTTCGCGGACTAGGAAGCAGAAGGGGTTCGAATTGAAATAGTCACCGCATGAAGCGCTCCCTCCGCTGTGCAGTGCATTGGGATCAGGGTTAGACTGCACCAGTAAACCGAGCGAGCGCCAGCAGACCCCCCTTTCCCCCTCCCCGCAGCGGTATCACCTAACAAAGCTTGATCGAATAAGAAGTTTGAAGATACGAAGAAGCCTTCGAGGTCAAAGAATTAATCTTCTTCTTCTTCCTCCTCATGTTGGAGGAATTTTTTTTTCAACGACTTTATGAATTGGATTTAGGGAAGTAACGTCTCACATCGATGGCTGTGATGAGGGAATTCTTCCCGGAGTGCCTCATTTTAATAACGGGCCAGTGTGGGGAGGGGGGCGTTTACCTACATGATATGATACCTGTTGAGGGTCAACGCAGCAGAGGAAGACCCCACCTTAGGTGGCACGCACAAATGGAGAACAACCTCAACCAACCTGGAGGCAGCTAGCGAGGGACCGAGCTGGTTGGAGGGGCTTGTTGGTTGACTAAAAGTAAAAGTAAGTAATTAAAGTAAGTATGATACCTGTTGTTGCCTTTTGGTAGGCTAAGGATTTATTTTCATTGAGTTTGTGAGAGGAGTACAATAAATTGGTTGATACAAGACAAGGGTCCGACGATGATATTCCAATAGGTTAGAAACAATACAAAAGGTCTCCGAGTAGGCTCATTTACAACTGCGTGCAATTATTCAACTAGGGGAAGAGCTCAACATACCATTTTCGGGCGTTACCCTTCCCAGAATGGCAAAGCCAACAAAAACGACGGCAAAGACTGGGGAAATTCACGAGGAAACAGGAAAAAAAAATCTTGAAATAGAGTCAGAGAGTGCATCAAACTAAAACGTCAACTTGCTGTCAAAATTTTAACTTCTGTTATGAAATAAAAACCAAACAATAGGTCCGTTCGCGTACTTCATGTGTAGAAAAATGAAAAGTGTCACATCTCCAAAATCGAGAGAGAATCCTCTCATTTCTAAGAAAAGTACGCGAACGCTTTTGTGTAAAAAGGTGAAAAACGTCTTAGTTTGGCTTGAAAAGCAACAGCTGTTGTTTTTTTTTTGCTGGCAAACTCATAGGATTTCATTATTTGACAGTTTTCATTTTCTTACCAGCTGAAATTCTGTGGGAAGAAAAATGAACGAAGGTACATTTTTCTTTCGTTCATCTTTTTACCATGTTCTCAGTACGCGAACGCGTTTGTGTAGTTTTGCACGAAAGTTTATATAAATTTACGTTTGCATATGAGTTCGCGAACAGACCTAATGCTTACGAACATTGACAGAAGACAGTGACAAATATAAACCGCAATATGCTGAACTTAGCTATATAGAGATTTGCGAATCTGTTTATAATAATTTTGGAATATGTTCTAACAAAGATTGGTCGAATAAGAAGTTCCAAGATCCAAGGAAGCCTTCACGTAAAAGAACCTACCTCGAAGGAAATGGAGCGCGACCGGCTCAGTTGTTTCCGTCATGTTCAAAGATCCTACGAACCCTGTCAAAAAGGCAATATCAAACAACGTTCCAATACAAACGCGAAAGAGAAGCAGGCCTAAAATCTACTGGATCACACAAATGCAGCAACACCAGCATTTGATTGGCCTCAGTGACTAAGTGGCGAACCCGAATTTTTAGTTTGAGAAACAACGTTTTCAAATTTATGGTTTTTCCCATACAATTTTCTTTAATTAATCGCCGACAAATGTCAAAATGGCTGAATGGGTGGGTGCTTTATATATATGTAGGTGTTTTAAATGAACCTGAGCTGCACAGAAAAGTACAGAAAAGATCAAAAACAAACAAGCTTTTAGGAAAGGGAAATGAGTGTAATGTGAAATGTTGAAAATTCAAATTGTCCTGATGTCAACTGATTTATTTGTTTGGCATGAGATTTCGTATTTCTTAGTTTAATGTTATAAATAAAAATTCAAAAGATCAACAAGTTCGAATTGTAAGAGGATCATCTATTTGAAATTTTACAGCAGAGAGGAGAACATAATAGGTCCGTTCGCGAACTAATATGCAAACGTAAATTTATATAAACTTTCGTGCAAAACTACACAAACGCGTTCGCGTACTGAGAAAATGGTAAAAAGATGAACGAAAGAAACATGTACTTTCGTTAATTTTTCTTCACACAGAATTTCAGCTGGTAAAAAAATGGAAACTTTTATGATGAAATCCTATGAGTTTGCCAGCAAAAAAAACAGAGGTTGCTTCTTTTCAAGCCAAACTTTGACGTTTTTCATCTTTTCACACAAAAGCGTTCGCGTACTTTTCTTTGAAATGAGAGGATTCTTTCTTGATTTTGGAGATTTGACAGTTTTCATTTTTCTACACATAAAGTACGCGAACGGACCTAATGACTCCAAGCTGTACTTTTCTGTTTTGATTTGATCTGACAGTTTGCTGTCTGTTCTGTACTAATCTGATCTTTTTTCGTTCATTTAACACAGCTGATAGGTGAAATTAATATACCCCACGAAATTGATTCTCCCATACATATTGCACTGTTTATAGGATCTACTTGTGAACTATCAATTGAATTTGTTAGCAGAGTGAGGTTAAAAACGAATATTTCAAACACTGTTTTTTGGATTATCACACATTTTAAGTGATAACTTGTGCAAACGTTGTTTTTAGGCCTATTTCTAGATAAAAAAAAATGTCCTATATTGGGACATTTTCCACTTTCCTAGTGGGCCAGAAAAATAACTGTTCGCATCCTCCATGGAATAGGGACGCAAACGACAAATATTGTTAAAGGTGCAAAGAAAAGCGGCCAAAACTAAAGAACCAGATGTCAATCTGATTTGTAGAAGGGTTGGGTTATTGGAAAGCATAAGTGCCTAAATGGGAAGCTAAGTGGTGATAAATAACTATAGCTGCGGGTGTATTGTGTTTAAAACTATAAACTATAACAATTTATTGTTTTGAAAATTATAGGGTGCCGAGTGCAAAAATACTGACGTAGGAGTTCAGTTTACTGATGACAGTGGGTGGTGTTATGCATTCCATAACTTTTTTATTTTTAAAATTTAGTTTGATACCAAGATGTAGCTGATGAATTGCGCGTTCACGTTAATTAGGAAATGCATTTGTGGTAGATACGTAGAAGGTACTTTTTCCCTTTTTGTCATAAGCAAAACAAAAACAAAAAAGCAGCTCCTTATACTTCAGAGTCCTAGTCTATTACATAGTCAGCCTACCGGGTTCGGTGTGTGTTCCACGAACAGACTTTTGGTAGAGAAATATTGTCAAAGCAAGGAGACAAAATATACTGAAATCGCGAGGAGAACATATAAGAAAATACACGTAAATTTTGGGCCAAAACTAGATAATTACAAATGTCAGTTGCCTGTCTCTTTGCTGCAAGTAGAACATTCTGACAAGTAGAACATTCTGACTAGAAAAACATTCGCCAGCAAAAAAAAGAGCCATGAAAGTTCAATTGACCTTCAATGTCCCCCAAGAAATTCGTAAAACCATAACTAACAGAATAATCTTTCGAGAAACCAAACACCTCCACTCAACCACAGAAAAACACAAACTTGACCCAGACCATTGACCCATCTCCCCCATTACAGACAATGGAATTAAATTACTTACAGCACTTTTTTCTATGGAGCGAACTTTTACGGCTTACTATCACATGCCACTTTCAGACAAACAATCCACGCGATTTTACTTCGTAACGCAGCTTGTTTATCACGAAATGTCTGGTTAATCTTATCACAAGTCGTTAACTTCTCAGACGTTACAAATAAACGATTTTATCTCGCAACTACAGCACAGCTAATGGATAAGTCGAACACACTGGTGCCGTGGTAAGCCAAACACATGAAAACTTCTTAAAATTCTGGAAGCCAAATTTCGAGTATGAACTAGAAAATTAAGTATCAAAACAACGCAGAGCACTAAATTCCAAATGCAGAGATGGGGCGATGACGAAAAGGAAGCCCCCGAAGTATGTCCGCACTCCGCACTTGTTTATCCGCGCGATCTAGAAATACAAACTGTGAATTTCTATTATTAGAACGTGTGGTCGATTTTTGTTGTTGCTTTGTGCTTTTCTTTTTGGTATTTAAAGAAAAAAAATCATTTTAATTTAATTTAGGTCGATGAGAAACGGTGCGACGCGACGGTGTGACGGCGTGAGGTGCCCTGCCTATCACCTCATACTCCGTCATGCCATGCCAACTAGAGCAATTGAAAAACCCAAAACCAACGCTACTTTCGCCATTCGAGAAATGTCTTATTCACGCGAATAATAGATTAATTCAATAACGTTTTATGATTGATTCGAGTCGTGGGCGTCTGGGCGAACGAACGAACATGAGGATAGGTAGAAGACTTACCAGAATAACTTAGAATTGTTTGCCTGTTGATTGACGACGACAATGGGAATAGATGGATTGGTGGTGCTAAAACAATTCTTGGCGACAACAGCTGCAGAAATGAGAAAGTATAACAAAATTGTGTTGCACCTCGTCGGAGAAGTGAACCGAGAACCATGTTATGGTTTATTCAATAATGCTCGCTTTGCGACGTCTGAGAGAAAACTTCTTTCACCTTCAAGGACATGAACATTACACAGCAATGAAAAAGAACAATTAACACAACACAATACACAATAGCTGTAGGTATGGGGGAGAACTCACCTTAATGACGAAATTTCTATTGCATTGCAAAATGAGAATTTGAGTTTAGAAAATAGAAACTATTGAGCGGAGTTGTGCGCGAAACAAGTTCGCGAGTACTCGGATGACAGTGAAAAATGACTCAACATATCAAACTTTGTCGTTGTGTCAGTCAATAAAAATGAATTCCATCGAAATGTCAGTTCGGAAGTTCATCGGCTGATGGAGATATTCAGTCTCGAATATACAAAAGAAAACCTTTCCATAAAAATGTTGTGTGTCTCTCTCGGTTTTACAGTCCAAGTAAGTTTGCAATAATTCTGCTTCAAACGCCACTAAAATTATTTGTTCTGATATTTCAGTACCTACCTACATAATGGGTGAATTGGGACAATCTGTGGCAGATGCTGTTAATGAGGAATAATCACAGTAGGCCAAGAAAAGGGATTGCAGTTTGTGGAGATCACTAAAAATTTTGTTCAGTGTATTTATAATGCTAATTGAAAAATGACTTTCAAAACGGTTTAATTTATTAATTATTATAATAGTAATAATAATAATTGTTATTTGTTGAAGTTATTTTTCTCCGCACAGCATCAATTATTGAAAAGATCTTCATATTTCGTTGGACATCTTGTGTTTCTATTCTTAAAATCATTATTTAATATCAGTTGTTCACTAAATTTGTATCCTTCGATCAAGTGAATGAAGTCAACCCGGATTCCTCAGTGCGGTACAGATGTCAAAAACATCTTATTAATTTTTCTTCAGTGTTTGTAGTATTCTAAGGTGAAATATGGGATCTCTGGATATCGGGCGATCGAAGTAGATATATCGATAACAAATTATATATAATATAATAAAGATACAATAAAGAAGACACTTCTACCTCGAACCTTGAAGAGCCAAAAACCCAACTTGCCTTAATTTAGCTTGCGAGGTGCGAACATTTTGGGGAAGTCTCTTCTAGATTGGAATACTTTGAGAGCAAGTAATTCCGAAAAGTCACAGCTGGAGGCGCAACAGCCAGAGGGAGAAGTTAGGCCAGAGGAGGCCAGTCAAATAATATTGAACACAGATATACCGTACGGATTCCAATGACATTTTGGAAAAATATCCCTTTTTCGACTTTTAACGACCTTGTTGTTCCATGGACCACTTAGTCAAATAAACATTGAAAACAGATAAAATGTGGGGTTTTCTAGGAATTCTTAAAAAAAAAATAAGCCTTTTCCGGCTTTAAATATCATATTTGGTGCTCCAAGGACCTCTTGGTAAAATAACCTAATGACAACTAAAGGCGAAATTCTTAAATCGGCCATCGGTTACCACATTACAAATCGATATTTTTCCTCCAACCTTCAACGTTGTACAACAAACTACAAGCTATACATGATATGCTTCTGTAGAAATAAAAGGCATTTAACTTTATTTAGGTATAAGTAATGTTTTTGTGCTGAAAAAAAGAAGAAGAAGCAGAATACATGTTTCTCATTCGATTTGAAAACAAAAGAACCGGTACACACAATTCTGAAAATCTAAGAACATAATCTGGAGTTTCCAATAGAAAGTGTCATTAACAAAAATATTCACACTTGATTATTTTGTAATGATTCATATATCTTTAAGGGAATTAATTGTAATAGTATAATTTTACATAATGAAAATATATATCCATACATACACAATATTCCCATATGATTACATGGGCTCGTTTCATAGGACATAAAGCGGCTTGTCTTAAGCAACGGAAACAGAAACAGAATCCAGGATGTTAAAGAGCAGACATAACTGTCGAACAGAACACTGTTACTTTATAATGGGGTGGGATTGTGTAAACAACGAAACGGAAAACATTCTGGCTTTGTAGCAAATTAACAACAAAAATCGAAACCTCTGGTTTCTGAAACTGTTTCTGTTTTCATTGCCGTCTTTAGCTCAGTATTCCCATGCTGAATGGAATGCCCTCTTTTCTCTATAGATAAGAATTTCGTTTGTGTAAATTGTTTTTTTATTTCATTTATATTTAGGTAAACATATATATGTGTGTTTATCTATAGGTGAAATGTGTTAATTGAGGAAGACTATCAACAAAATTTAATAAGAAATAAAAAGATTTGAAACGTATCTTTGACGTTTTCTTTTCTATTCTCTGTGCAAGTGTACATCACGCGAGATTGTGGACGTATTTCCTGTACACAATAAGGGTCATAGTTTCCTATATAATGCAAGAAATATCTGGTGATATGTTTATTTTGGCAAATGAACTGGACATATCATTATTTCGGTTACCTTCAAAAACGACAACGTTTCATATAGTCCATTCTTAGCACTTATGCTCAAGTATAGTAACCACTAGCAATGTTCCACGGTAACACTCTCTATTCACTCCAACCTTACCTGGTCCGATTAAGTTTTTGTTGTTTCCAACATAAAATGTTTGACATAAAGACAACAATGACAGGTAGTGAGCAAATCCGAAACAATTTTTTTTTTAATAAAAAAGAAATTCGTAAAAATTAAATTCATTAGTTTAACAATAAAACTTACAGCGATAGAAGGGTTTTTGGTTTGATTTGCAAGTATTGCTTTGTGCAACAACACATTGCTTAAGCAGTATGTTCGAAATTCGAAACAAAAATGCAGTTTGTTTCAATTCGATGGTGAAAACTATACGGAATAGCGTTGTGGGTACCTACCCATCCTGCCACATACCATCACGTTTAGAGGAGCGACGGGTCAAAGCAAGGATATTAAGGTAAGCTTAACTTCTTCGAAATTGTTCACTCTATTCATTTTTCATTGGTTTTCGTTATCAAAAGACAAGAACGGCGCCGGAAGCCTGACAAACCCGATGACTTTGTGACCTACGATGACTCTGGCAGTGACGAAGAGACTCCACAGCAACAGGAGGAAGTATTGAATACATCATTTAATTTGTCTGATTATCTGCGTAGTCGAGAATCAAGTTTCGATGAGGTAAGTGGGAATCTAGTGATGTCGAACAGCTTTTGAGATTGTGCTTTTTCAAGAGTCGAAGTGTTAACTTCGAGCATGCAAGTCGCTATGTTCTCACCCATGATATGCTGCGGGAAACACAAATCAATTTGGGATACATCAACAAAGTGTTTTGCTCTAAATGGCTAAGCAATCGTCAAGTTGTATTCGGAACAAAGTGCAACAAGGTGAGTGGACTTTCCGATTGGTGACTTTCACTTTCAAGTATCACTTTGCTTACTTCAGCTCCTTGTGTACGATGTAAATATGCGGCGAGTCGATGCCATACCAACCCTATCGAATAATCGTGCCAATCATCCTGAAGTGCAGGGCGGTCTGCATGCAATCGAAATAAATCCTAGTCGCACGTTCCTAGCAACTGGAGCGCGGAACTCCGCCGACGTTGCTGTTTACAGGCTGCCCACATTGGATCCTGTGTGTGTTGGAGAGAACGGTCACCGAGACCTGATCATGGGCATGTGCTGGCTGGATGACCAATTTTTGGTGTCGGGGTCGAAGGATTCAAAGCTAGCGATATGGCGAATCAACGAAAATTATATGGATTTCCCTGACGGTGGCAAAGAAGCATGTCCAACATTTGCCACAATCAACCCGCTTTGCGTGAACACTTGTCGAACAGCACAAAGAGTGAGTGAGAGGGGTTGAACAGAAGGCGTTATAACACGATTGTCTTCTTTCAGATTCGTTCGCTGTGTTTCAATAAGGAGTTCAAGGAAATTGCAGCACTGTCACTGAACGGATACATTCACATATTCAATGCGGAAACGTTCAAACAGAAACTGTCAAGGAAACTGCCCAATTGTCAGGACAACGTTAGCATAGCATACCACAATGACGGACTCTATGCCGTTGGGTGTCGGTCATATACGATACTGCTCGATGCGCGGACACTGCAGGTTTGTACGGATAAAATTCGTCTCCTCAGCAAAAACTACTCATGCCATTCCCACCTGTATCGAAGTTATTCTTATCCCAAGCGGTTTGCTAATTCCAAGATATTAACTTTTTTTTCCAATTCCGCAATCTTTTCTAATTTCTCTTTTGGATCTTACGTGTATTGCCTTACCACTGTTTCGGATCATCACGATATTCCAGGTCGCAATTTTAAAGCTTTCTTGTTTTTCTTTGTTTTTTCTTAGAGGTTCGTAGAGGTTCGAGAAAACAAGGTGTCATTTGTTTCTCTCCATCAATAGGTGGCGTATGTTGCACGGGTCACAAGCCAACACACTAAGGCCTAATTAAATCTAAATCTATTTGATTGTAGGCTAAAGAGCCAAGCTGAAAAAGGGGGATTGAATAGTTACTGTCGCTGTTCTGATTTTGGTTGTACAGGTTGATTAATAGTGGGGATAGAACTGACCCTTCACTGGCCTTACTCGACATTCGGTTAGTGAACAACTGAATGACCGGATTACAAGCTGATCTTACACACCATGAAGATTGTTTTAACGGGTATTAGATCGCCGAGTGCAGACAATCGGATAGCCACAGCCAGTGCAGGTGACTTATCGCAGATCCGTTGTTATTAATTCACAAATACATTTTCTACAACGATTGGTATTATTTTAACAGTTCTTGCTAATACTAATGATGAAGGCTCATTTGTTCATTGGATCTACTTAATAGGGCACGGGGACTCGGGTCGGACAAACGTCAAACGATTCCTACTACTTTCGTAGTCTTAACGGCGGTTCGGGCAGAGTCAACAAAGCCAACTCCTGGTATTCAGGCGGCGGTTCTGACAAAGTCTACAAATCCAACTCCGTTAAGAGCAGGTTCGACGGATTGGATATGGGTTACGTAACAAACTCCTGGCGACTAATATACCGGGCCAAATATTGTGGGTATGTCTTTCGACGGAAAATTATGGGTATATCTTTGGATTCACCCAGAGGTTGTTTGCAGCTTAAATTGGTCGCAGTATTAACAAATCTGCGATTGACTAACCTCTCGAATCTGATTTCTGGTCTCCAACTAGGCAATTTTGCTGCCATAAGCCGATGTAAATTATGATGGCGAATACGAAAATCGGCCTGGGTACTATTTTATCATAACTAGTTGTTGGCGGGTGTCCGGGTGATGATGCGGTGGTCGAGGCTTATTGGTGCCGGGGGGGAGGGGTGGGGTTGCCGGTGGACCCTCAGTGGTGGCGATCATAGGTTCGATTTCGATTTCGTCAGTGCGATCAATCAGGAAACGTTTTGGTAGTTTTGTTATGCTGATGGTTGGGTTGCTGGTGAACACTCAGTGGTGGCGGTCAGGGGCCTTTTGTCTGTGGTCTCGTTACAGGACATGTATGAAGGAGTAAACACTGGAGTAAGATGCCCCACTGGGCGCTGCAGTCGCAGCGCAGTTTGCAACCAAAGTTGTACTGTACTGTTTAAGCTTTTTAATTTAAATAAAAGTACGAACGTTGTTTATTTGAATCACTTTGTCAGACTTCTTAGCTCAGTGGCTTAATATCAACTGACCCTCTACAGCAAACAAAATGTCATTTCCTACATAGCTATATTAATGGGGCTGCCAGCGTTAAATTGTTTTGTGCATTTATTACACTTTTTTTTTAAATAAATAAACCAAACTAATTCATTAACAAACTTTCTTAAAGCTCATCATAGCCGTAACGTATGGGTGGAAAACAGTGCGACCACTTCGTGTACTATAACTCTCACTGTTCATAATGACTGCCCTTGTTTCATTCGCTATAGATGTTTCTGAACCCGAATCACCGACAGATTCACTATTCCACTGTGTAGTTCCAGGAGGTGATTCAGGTTCATCCACATTGACATTAGTATTGATATCTACATTTTTACTGTTTTCGCGGCTACTAACCGGTAGCACAGTGTTAGGTTAGGTTAGGTTTATGTGGCTGTCGGCAAAAGCCGACACACTAAGACCAATTTAGGTCCATTGTGATACCACGTATGTATTATCTACTTCAACTCTGTAGATGGGACTGGCCAACGACACGCGGTTGTTCTCAAACGGCCCCCCATCTACGTACTAACCGCGCCCAACGTCGTTTAATTACGGTGATCTGACGAGAACCGATTAACTCGACGTGGTATGGTCGTTTGTTGAGCACAGTATTGGTATCTCTCAAATTTTCCAAATTATTGATAACCGGCCCTGTTAAATTATCCTCTAACAAAAATTCATTTGTGTCAAATCTATTATTTAGTGTCTTGGCAATAAACCTTTTGCGATAATAATTATAAGCAGTCAGCACAGTCTTGTACAATATACGATCTGTGATTAACGATACATATTACAGTGCCATAGTTGAATTCTTTCTCATTTTTTTTATTGATAACTTGATCACTACTATTTAAGAGAGGCAATGCTTTTGCGTTCTTATCATAATTGTATTTCTGTTTTTGATTTTTCTTTTTAATTTTAGTTTGAACAATCTGCTCACTTATATTGTTTCGACACGGTTATGCGTTTGAAATTGGTAGTTTTGTTTTTGTTAGGTTAGGTAGGTTAGGTTACTGGGTTGACGGAGCAAGAGAATCCTGCGTCAGTCACATTTAGGTCAATGTAGACCCTTTGTGATACCCTGGGGGGTTATGATTCCCTTACTTAGGAACTAATGAAAAACCTATAAAAAACCTAGCGGGCTTACAGTCCATCCCGATGAATTTATGAACTTGTGCAAGTCGTTTACATACTTGCCAGAGAGTTCTTCTAAATCCTGGAAGAAATGTCTACCGAGGACATTGTTTCTAATACGGCAGAGTGAAGGGCAGTGACAAAGGAAATGAGGGATATCGTCGTTCACCTCCTCGTCCCCGCATCCTCTACAGAGGTCATCTGTGCTGAGTTTCAATTTCTTTGCGTGGTAGCCCAGCATATTGTGTCATTTGAAGGATTCTCTCGGTCTTTCGTTTGTTATATGGTGGCCACATTTTCCTGGTTATGACACAGGGGTCAAGGGCACTCCATCTTTCGTTTGCTGCCACCAGTGTTTAATTCCTATCACATGTTTAAGGTAACAGGGTGGGGTTTTTACTGTAGTGTCAGCCTGTCTTAATTCAAGGGATTACCCTTTTCTCGCCAGTTCATCGGATCTTTTATTTCCTGGGACACCACTGCGTCCGGGGATCCAACAGAGTCTTACAATGAGCTTCCGACAAGTACGTGTAGCTCTTCGCGACAGCGATTTACAAGCTTCGATTTTATTTCTGTGGCGGAAGTCGATTTTATTGCCGCTTGGCTGTCGATGAAGAAGGTAATATCAGCCTGTGGTGTTGCCATCATTGCAACCTTGGAATAACAACCCGCGACGACGCCAGAATCCATCTTGAAGCCATATAGATGGGGATCGTTGATTCATGGACTGGCAAATAATCCTCATGCCATTCTTCCCTGCAGGAAAAATAGACAGCAAATGGTCTTATAAGGCCTAGATTGGGAATAATGAAGTCTGTACATTACCACAAGTGAATTTCTGTAGAATCTGTGCCGGTCCAGTTGTACTGGGTTTCCAGTTTTCTCTTTGGCTTAGCCGCAAGGCACTGTTTGCGGCAGATTCTTGTATAAAAAGGTCTAGAGGCTTTAGATTGAGAATTGCCTCCAACCCCGCTGTACGGGTGGTTCTCTTAGCCCCGGTAGTACCAATATAGGCGTTTCTTTGGACTCTAGTCATAGTCTTTAGGTTAGTTAGGACCTTGCACAACTCCTGCCACCAGATTAAATTACCATATGTGAGTATAGGTCTTACCACTGCCGTATAGAACCACATGATAATTTTGGGACTAGGACCCCAGGTTTTGCTGAAAATGTTGTTGCAGGCATATAAGGCTATCATTGCCTTCTTTGCTCTTTCTTTTATATTCAGCCTCTAGTTTAATTTTCTATCTAGAATCACGCCAAGATACTTCACGTGTTTCGATGTTTTTTTTGGAGTACCCTCAATTATTGGCCGATTAATTTGCGGTATGGGAATTTCCCTGTCGTTGGCAGTGCTAAGTCGTCTGCATATGCAACTGCCTTGACACCACTAAGTCTTAATTCAGTCAGAATCTCGTGATAGGACTCCGCCTTGAGGAGTTCCTCAAGATGCTGACACCTTTATTATTTCACCATTTGTTTTTGTTACTCTTCCAAGAAATAACTAATATTGCTTACTTGCGATAGGAGTCGAATTGTATTCCAAAATTCGATATTGGAATTGATCACGTTCCCCGATTTCAATACATCGTTTCAAAATGTTCTTTGTGATTGCTACTCTTTTTTCTGCAAGTCCATTACTTTGAGCGTATCGAGGACTTAAAAATTTTAAAGTAATGTTACGTTTTTTTGCAAATAATTCATTTTTTTTTTATTTTTTTTTTTTTTGAGGTTCAAAGAACTTAGTTAGTTCAGTTTATTTCTCAGTTCAAATAATATTACAACAAATTACATTTACAATATTAAGCATATTAGGCAATACATTGCCTGAAAAAATTTCCCATTTATTGTTTTCTCTATCAAAACTAAAAAAAAACCGTAACCAATTGAAAAATAATACCTAACCAAAAGCTAAGTTCATTCATTCATAATTTACATTTTTCTTATGAACCTTGGCGTTGGTGTTGTACCTAACAACAACAGAAAACAAAATAACATCGCAGCGCAGACTGTCGTGCACTGATTTGTTTGCATGAGCGTCGATGAATGCATTGTATATTTGGCCTATGACGCTTTACGGAAACAGGATACAAAACCGATACAAAATAAAGGAAAATAAGAGTACAGCTCGTGCACAGAAAACCGTCGCACGCACTCAAGTTCATCAAAGTAAAGCGATTTTATGTATCTCGTGCGGGTGACGAATGACCATGTATGTAGGTATATGTATTATAGTTTGGAGGTGGATGGATGAATTTATTTGATGAAATCAAATAAATTCATCCACATGTGCACAGCGATATTTCGTGTTTCGTTCGTCAAGTTTATTTTTTTGTGAAATTAGGAAGAATGAATATGAATATGGTGTAGGCTGTGTGATGGAAGTTTTATAGGTAGTGTAATAGTGTGATGTGCATATTTGTGTGTGTTATAATTATTACACAGTGTTCGATGAGGGATTTTTTTCTCGTTAGATCAGGGTGTACAATGCACACCTTGCACACTCTGACGAGACGCCACTGGTTAAATGCCTATTATGATATGAGCCAAATGGACTGTTGTGGCATTTTAGAAGTGTGTGGTAGCCACCAATATTAAATATACGTGAAATCACATCAATAATGTGTTGTGATGTTTTGTTTTTAAGTTTTTCCGCAAAATTATAATTGGAATATGAATCAATTACCGATATGAAATCCTGACCAGCATTTTGAAATAAATCCATAGCTACTATATTAAATAGTTATTCAGGTGAATGATCTTGGAATAATGATTCCTTCTGATTATTTAGTCTGAACTGTTCACAGATTTCACAAGATGAAACCATCTTCTTTATTTGATCTGACATGCCTGGCCGAAAATACTTCATTGCTGACGAAAGTGTTTTTTCGATGAACAAATGTGGACCATGAATCATTTTACTGATCTTTTCCTGCAATTCAGATGGAATAACCAATCGGTGATCTCTGAACAAAAATCCACTTTCACAATGCAACTCATCTTTATATTTTTAAAATTTTTGAGATGGCCAGCCACTCATAACATAACATTGTACGCATTCGAGTGTATTTCTCATCCTTGTTGAAAATTGATAAATAGTAATCAAAGTTTCCTTTGATAAGCATGCCCATTTTGTAACCATATGAACCACGGCCGATAAATCACTGAATTCCGAATAATCTGACAATTGCGCCCGTGAAAGGTAGTCAGCTACCAACATTTGCTTCCCCGACTTACAAATTAACTGCATTAAAGGATACTTTAACAAGAACATGAACATTCTCGGCAAACGCGGTGAAACATCATCAATGGCACGCTTTATTAGAACTTCTAGTGGTTTATGTTCACTTTCAACAATAAAATCGCAACCATATAGAAATAATTGAAATCGCTGACACAAAAAAAACGATTGCTAACAGTTCTTTCTCAATTCGCGCCCATTTCTGTTCGTTCTTACTTAGTGTGCGTGATGCATATGCGATCGGATGACCGCCTTGTATCAAAACACAACCTAGTCCTTGCTGTATCCACAACAGCTGTATCCTTGACAGACCCTTGCAGAGACAATTTCTCCCCCCATAGGAGCTGTGAAAGGAAGTATATACCTACTACCTTTCACGAGCGATCTCCATATGGAGCAACTTAAATAGCTGCGTCATATCCAGGAAGATATGGCCCTGCTTCAATGCAAAAAGAACTCACGACCTAACAAACAGAACCCGAAAGGAGATTGCCAGAATTATGGTAATCAGCACTGGACATTGGCCTGTGGGAACCCACGCTACCAAGTTGCAAAGATCCAGTTGGAAAAAGAAACCTTTCACCATTTCCTCTCCGTCCCTAGCTAGAACTAGACATCGCACACTCGGAAAAACATTCTTCGACGATCTTTCAGAATTAAGTAATATAAAATTCTGCAATATCATTTAATTCCTAAATTCCACAGGCTGGATTTGACAAATTGACACCCTGGGTCACTTGAGTGGTGGCATCAAAACGGCGCCTTTGCGCTAATTGCTTCCTGGTGTCCTGATAACACCAGGCAGTCACTCTTACCTACCTACCTACCATAGTTTGCCTAGCAGTGTGCGCAGTCGCTCCACCTTGTTGGAACCACAAATTAGGATGCTGCTTCGCCATTGGCTGCAAAAAGTTGTCGATTATTGTTCTGTAAGAAAATCGTAAATCGTTTCTGGCATTTTATTCTCATTCTCAAAGAAATATGGGCGGAGAACTTTGTCGGCAATAACACCTCACCAAACAGTTTATCCGAATGGGTGTAAGTGATGCTGGTGTGTTGCCCTTGGATTTTTGAAGCCCCACAACCTACAGTTTTGCTGTAAATCAATAAAAAAGTTGTGTAACATTGATTAGTCTTATTTTGCCCAGCCTGTACATAGTTTAGTGGTCTTGTGATCAAAAATTGAGACGCAGGTCAATTTCTTGCTAGTTCGTCTGCTTTTTTATCGCCTTCATATCCGCTGTGGCCTGGTACCTCAATGAGGTGGACTCTGTGGTTTTCAGTACCAGATGAAGGAGCTGAAACAATCCCAGATTAGTTTTGACGTTATCTTAAAAGACTTAATTTCTATGCTGCCTTGCTGTCAGATAGGGTAAACGTTCTTATTAGTTATATACCTGTTTAGATTCTCCTGGACACCGGTTGAACAGGCTAGTCTTTTTAGCTTGTTGAGTTTTTCCGATGCAGAATTTTGTTTCGCTATTTTTACCATCAAACACGCCTTTACAGTAACGGCATTTCACCTTTGTTCCTTTTTTGTCCGCGACAACATTGTTCGCCCAATTAAATAAATACTATTTCATCTTTGCTCTTCCCCACAATCCTACTATCTCCTTAGACAATCAAAAAGATTACATCACGCTACAGTGGCTGTGGAATCCGAGCCACAACATTCGAAGGTAATCTACTCACAGTTGGTACTGGCCTAGGAATGCTCTTATTCTACGATATACGTGCGGGCAAATATCTCGAGAGCAGTGTCAATGCGTCGAGGACAGTTGCGCTAAAATGCAGCAAAGGCATTGTGGTAAGAAAAGAGGTAACACAACACTTGCAACCGTGTAGCTAAAAATATTATTTTTTGTTTTTTGTCCTTTTTGCTTTCAGTATCCGGAGGACGAAATGGACGGGTTCCAAGTTAAATATGTTCCTGCAATCTATACGCACTGCTACGATAGTAGTGGTATGCGGTTATTTGCCGCTGGTGGCCCACTACCAGCAACGTTAGTTGGAAATTACGCAGGCGTTTGGCAATAGTATTTTGTGGTTTGGTTAAGTGATGAGGGAAAGCTTAGTTAAGGCATGTTTGAGGAATTAAGTTTTATAGTAACAAATTGACTGATTATTGACAAAAAAAATATGAAAACGTTATTGTGGCGTTGCAATACTGTTTTTTATTTAAATTTATTTAGGAAAAAGAGAAATAAAAATAAGGCGGCGATATTAGCAATTGAACTAAAAAGAGTTGAATTCATTTTGTTTTAAAGCAAATTGACAGCGTGGGAATTTCGTCTTTCCAAGGATGGCTTGGAGCAACTTGCCGGAGACAACAAAATAGACTTGGAAGCCCTGGTCCAATAAAGCCGAGAGCGCTTAGTGGCTGTAGCACGGGAGCAACCGGCACAATCTCAAATGAAGGTTTGTTGAGGTCCCTGTCGACATGTGAACAGGTGGCGTGAGGAATTCAGAACTCGCTTAACCATTATACTATCATGGACAAAATGCAGAGTTTAATTCTAAAGGTGACTTTATTCAAATATCGCAGCGTCAACCTTCCCATCCTTCTAATTACCCAGTACTTTGCTCAATAAAGCAGAATTAAGATACGGTGCATTCTATTTGAATTCCATTTGCTTCGCCAAATCGAAGGAGCAGCGGTTTACCAGAGCAATTCCTTATCGGATCTCCACTAAGGTGAACTGAACTACTTTGCAGCCGACAGATCTTTGTTTGTACATGCTATACGTTGTTCTTTTCTTCGTTGACTTCAAAACCAACCGATTTTGCCTTTTCTTAATTCGCCGTAAAAGCTTCGATCACGGCACTCTTGAATCAGTGTGCAAATGTGATCTTTTATTAATCGAAACATACACTGTTAAGTTTAAGTGTGTTGCAGAAAGGCTTTAGAGATAAGACGTTCTATGAAACTTCAGATAGCATTTTATATGAGTATTTTGGCATAGATTTGCCTCTATAATTCTATAGTACATATAATCGTTTTCTTGTATATTCAGGATGTGATTGTGCACTTGGGTGCGGATTTGGTGCATGCGCGTTACCAAATTATCACATCCGGGGGCCTTGCATGGTAAAAACTTTTTTATAAGCAGGAAATCATTGAATCTAAGAAATATCAAACTTTCCATTTCAAAACGCCTGAAACTAAATTTTCATAAAATTAAGGAAATTGCCAATACTACCACATTTTCAACAAGGTATGCTTAAATTCATAAGAAAGATGGAATGCCCTCGACTTCTGTGTTATAACCAGGAGAATGTGGCCACTATATAACAAACAAAAGACCGAGAGAATTCTTCGAATGAATCATGCCAAGAAATTGAAGCTCAGCACAGATGACCTCTGCAGAAGATGCGGGGACGAGGAATTGAGCGAGGATACCCATTTTTTCCTCTGTCTCTGCCCTGCACTCTGCCGTATTAGAAATAACGTCATCGGAAGAAATTTCTTCCAGGATTTAGAAGAACTCTGGCAAGTTCACAAGGCACAAGTTCATAAATGCTTTGGGATGGATTGAAAGCCCGCTAGGTTTTTTATTGGTTCCTAAGTATAGGAATCATAATCCAAAGGTCTACATTGGCCTAAGTGTGACGGGCGCAGGATTCTATTGCCCCGTTTATATGTGTAAGTAAATTCGGGTGTCTTCCGAAATGAAAACCGGGAAGTACTCCACTGGAAAAATTCAGGAGTCCTTTTTCTGTCCGGAAGACAAAAAGACATTTTTACCCAATGGCGGCCTTAAGCAGAAGTTGTTCAAGCACAAACAAACTAATGGGCAAATGCAAATGCATTCATTTTGTTATCCATTTTTAAACGCCTTTCGTTTCAATCGGTTGTTTCACAGTCAGCTGTGAAAACAAAAAGATTAGTGCATTCAGTTATTTTAAACATAGAACCCGTTATCATGGACTTCCTCAAGTGTGTTGAAGAAAGATCTTCCTAATGCTCGTTGACTGGTTCTAGCTAGTGCCGCACAGGTGCATAAATAGTGGATTACAGTCTCTTTTTCAGGTGCGCCATTGCAACTTCGGCAGAGGGTTTTGTGTGGGATGCTTAGTTTGACCGCATGGTCTCGTATAGGACAGTGCCCCGTAATGATCGCTATTAATCTGGCGATTTCTTTTCGGGTTCTACATAGAAGGTCTGTTGTTTTATCCTTGTTGTAGTCTGGCTATATCTTTCTGAATATGACGGAAATCTTGTCAGCCTTCTCCATCTGAAGTTGGCTTTCATGAGGTATTCTAAGGTGATGTTTGTCTTTTCTGCTCCGAGCGGAACATGGAATAGGTCTTGCCGGGCCGATTCGTCGGCATATTCGTTACAATAAACTTTGCTATGCCATTGGCATTCAAGTACTAACTTAGAGCGTAAAGTGACTGACACGATCGCTTTGATGGCAGACTGGTTGTCGTCGATAAGTATAGGGATCTTTTGTCTCGCTGTTGTGCTTGAGTGTAGTTTGATCTGGCATTTGAGATGTTTAAAAATTACGTCTGACGGTATTGGCCATAGAGCGCCCGTGGTGTCTATACATGCCGTTCTTTGTACCTTGGTGGATTTTTTATTTATTTTAGCTTTTCTTTAGATCCGGCCAACATACTATTGACCCATATATGACGATTGGTCGTACCACGGCTGTGTTCATCCACAGGGCCAATTTTGGTTGTAAGCCTCACTTTACCCGTTGTTCTATGTTTATTTTCCAGTTGAGTTTAGGATCTAGGATAAATCCTAAATGTCTGGCACTGGCTGATAGGGGAAGGGGTGTACTATTTAGGCGATAAAGTGTGAAGTCAGGTATTTTGGTTTTGGTGGTGAAAAGCATCAGTTCAGTTTTACCCGGGTTGACTCCAAGATCAAACTTTTTTGCTCAAAACGTTTTCCTTGATTTCGCTAATCACAGAGGGGAACATTCGTGATACCAATATCACCATAAGGTTCGCATACCCGACCAGCTTGATTCTTTCTCTGCTTGGGCGAACTGTTGGATACCCTATTCTTATTCCTATCCCTCATAAGTGGGTGTGAGTCTTAGTATGGTTGAATTGTTAAGAATACATATTTTGTTATATAACATTAAAAGGATTTTATAAAAAAAACGAAGCTAGCTCAAACTTTGGATTTTTAATAAAATTGTTTTATTTAATTGTGGGCGTGTCAGTAGGCGGATTAAAAAAAAAATTAACACATGAGCATAAAGAGCCCCTAGAGAGTATATATTAAAAATTTCATTTGTGGGCGTGTCAGTGGGCGGATTTTGAAAATTTTATATCCCGAGCAGTTTTAGGAGTCATCATATATAAAAAATTTCAGCTTTCTAGCTCAAAATTCGAGTTTTTCTAAAATTTTGTTTTTTTGAGTTTGTGGGCGTGTCTGTGGGCGGATTTCAAAAATTCGTAAACTTGATTATTTCAGGACCCTAGAGAGTATATGGTTAAAATTTCAGCTCTCTAGGCCCAGTTTAAATGCCTAACATGGACATGGCTAGATCGACATTACTATCGATGCTGATCATAAATATAGTAACTTTTAGTGGTCTACGGGCAATATTAAGGAATGTTACAAACTATGCGTCAAAATTAATATACCCTTAGAATAGGGTATAAAAACACAATTATGTAAAACAAAGTTGATTCCTCAATAACCTAAACGTACTGTTTGTTTTATTTTTGCTGCCGGTTATTTGCATGCAATGAATCACAATATTTCGTCACCGGTTTTAATGTGTGTTGGAAGCTTAACCCCAAGGTATACGAGCACGAGGCATCTGATCGCCACCTAACGTCGTTAGAAAAGTGAAAAATTTTGGGAACGGGCTTAAAGTTGCAAAACACAATCGACAACAATTTGCAAATGTCAATGGGTGCAGAAAAAAAGAAATGGCGTGATAATCTAAGTCATCTTTTGGACGTAATATTATTTCTTGCTCGTCAAAATCTATCTTTTCGAGCCCACAGAGAGGACTTGTCATCGGACAATAGGGGCAGTTTCTTAGAATTGGTGAAACTTATATCCAAATATGACCCAGTTTTAAAGGAGCATTTGCTGAGAATAGGGCATTCGATAGGTGATAAGACACGAGTCAGCTCGTATTTGTCGAAGATTATTCAAAATGAATTTATAAGCCTTTTGGGGAAAGAAGTGAGAACGAAAATTGTGAAAGACATTCACCAAGCAAATATTTGACAGCACACCTGATGAATCACATATCGACCAAATGAATGAGGTTATAAGATACGTTTGCATCCAGGATGGAAAGGTTGAGGTGAGGGAATCATTTCTAGGGTTTTTTACCCACATCTGGAAAGACTGCCAAAGAACTAACCGACGATATCTTAAAACAACTCAATGAAGATAGTCTTGACATTAACCTTTGCCGGGCTCAGGGATATGATAATGCTGCGACTATGGCGAGTATTCATGGAGGAGTTCAAAAATTAATTCGGCAAATTAATCCAAAAGCTTTGTTTACGGTATGAGCAAACCACTCTTTAAACCTTTGTGGAGTTCACTCTTTGGGAAGCACTTCTTCAAGTACAACGTTTTTTGGGACAGTGGAAAGACTTTACACCTTTTTCTCAGCATCTACTCATCGTTGGGATATTCTAGTAAGAAATGTAGGTGTGTGATCCAAGAGACTTGTGGACACTAGATGGAGCGCTCATCACGAGGCTGTTAAGCCATTGAAGGAAAATTTTGTAAAGATAGTTTCAACTCTCGAACTCCTTTGTGATCCTCAAAAGAAACATTTTGACACAAGGGGTGCTGCGACCATTCTCTTATCTGCTGTGTGCGACTTTACGTTTTTGTGCTATCTTTTTTCTGGTCCGATATTTTGGAAGAAGTTGATGCAGCACAGAAATACCTGCAGAAACCAGGACTCACTTAAAAAAAAAAACTTTAATAAGACTAAAGGCACTTGCGAGTTTTCTGCATGAAAATCGTGACAAACCCGTAAAAAAGGCCATTAGTTACGCACGAGGAATATGCGCAGAGTTAGACATTTCAATTGAAAGGCGGGGTAGGGTAAAAAAAAAGAAAATTATGTCTGGCGAAAAGGCTCAAGATGCTGGCTTGACTTTGGAAGAAGAAACGCGCAGAGCCATGCTTGAATGTCAAGACAAATTTTTCACTTTTTCGGTCTCAGGCCATGGAAGACATTGCGTCAGTTTTTTCAGCTCTTCAACCTAGAATATTGCTCCATTTAACGGAAGAAGAACTCCGTGCTGCTGTTCCAATTCTTACCTCGACATTTACAGAACTAACAGACAACAGTATCATATTGGGAATCGGGCGGATACGGCGGCACATGGTAGCTGCAAAGATAAATTTTAAGGATGCGGAAATTTGGACAGCTTTTGACTTTTTAAACTTTATCGTTAAGTGGGACTTTTCAGACTCGTTACCGAGTCTATCATTAGCGATATGAATTTATTTAACGATTTGCGTCTCAGTGGCAGCATGCGAACACGAAGCTTTTCAAAGTTAAAATTAATTAAAAATTATCTAAGATCAACAATGAGCCAAAATAGGTTGTCTAATCTGGCTATACTTTCAATTGAAAAGGAGCACACAAAAAATATAGATTTTTATAATTTAATCGAAACATTCAGTGCAATAAAAGCTCGAAAGCACCTTTAAATAAAATCTTTGTTAGTGTTTATGTTTTTCTCTTCAATTTTTTAAGGGGTGTAAGTTTACTTTACCGCCCCGGGTGCCACTGCCTCTTAGTCCGCCCCTGGCTAGATCCTCAAATTTCTGGATTATGTAGGGCAGAATGCCATCCAAGCCCGGTGATTAAAGGAGTGAAGCAGGAAATCTTTTCCTCTATAATGATGGATGTTATATTTTCCCAGGCGCCGGGTTGTGTGCGTTTGGAGCTAGAATGCTCTGCGCTGTTATTCTTGCATTCGGGGAAATGGGTGCTTATTAACAGCTCTAGGGAATTTGCAGTTAACTCAGTCCATTCTCCGTCTCCTTGCTCAGGAGAAATGGGCAGGAGTGTTCTTTGGACAGTCATTTGCTGAGTCTTACGGAGTCCTTGACGGCTTCGATGGATTGGCAGTACTCTATCCAGGACCGTTACTAAGTCGCTCTCATAGAATTCTTATATATTCTTAGGCAGTCTCGGTTAGGTCGCCAGTATTTGCATCTGTGGCAGATGTTAAAGGGCTCTCTAGTCAGCTTTCTAAGATTAGAGAGTTCATTATTCCATCATTGAGAGAATGATTTTGTTTGCTATATTTGATCGGACACATGACTTTGGACATATAAAAACTTTGAATCCTTTTTTTTTTAGCTAGAATGCAGGTCCTTGGCTTAGTACTATTGATGTTGTTGCGTTAATAGTACAGGTTGTATTTGATGTCGCCTAGGCCCTTTATATTGAATAATGCTGATGTCGATGATTACCTCTTTTAGAAAATCCATCAGGTTATCTGACGAACAAACAGAGCTCTTCAAATTAATCCGCATGACTTTCAGGATTGGTGATTCCGGCTGTTTTGTTGGTTGGAGTGGTAATTTGGTCAGTTTCGAGCCTGATGTCTTCCAACAACTTGTTGGCATCGTCGACTCCATCTTAGTCGTCGGTCTGAGCTGAGGAGCTTACACGCAATCTTCTCGATGTGGTCTGCGCTGTCTTCCAATATGATTATAACAAAGGGTAGGGTATTGTTGTGTGGTTCCCCAGCATTGATGACTTTCTATAGCCATCCGTGGGAACCACAGGGTTATGGAGTTTGAGACAGTTTGTTAACTTATCACTGTCGTTGGTCATTTTTGGCAGCCAAATACGAATTCTCAGTCTCCTAGGAATAATAGTAAATAATTCTCCTACAAATGCGATTTTTAGGTCGTCTTTGACAACTTCAGTGACAGTTCGTGTCATGTGAGGTGCTGAAGTAGTTGGGTCATTGTGCCTGGCGGTAGCCAACTGAGAAACTTTGCTGCTTTGGGACTCCAACTTGACTTCTTCTTGTGAGCGGTTGCGTTATGCTCCTTCCGTCTTGCGTGGTGTTGGTTCTTTGTGTTTGTTGATGAACTCATCAATAACCTGCTGGTATATGATTTTGTCAGCCAGATCCCGCGGAGAAGCCGGCACGGCCTCTTCGGCCTCTTCGTTCTTGGTAATCTTAACCAGAATGAAGATTCAGCTCCGGTACGCGCTTTTTCTGCGATTGGTGGCCGAGGTGTAGAGCATGTTAATGATTAATTTGGGGATAGCAGGTGTGCTTTGAGTGGAGCTCCTCTCAGAGTCTCTGCTTCCCACTTGTATCCTCTAGATGGAGTTCATCTTCTGATGAAGTTCCCGGGTTTTCATTTATTGTTTTTTATGTATTTTTTTGCGTTGTTTTGGCTGTTTATTCTTTAAGATTTTCGGTCACACGAATAGTATGGTTATCGGGTCCGTTCCGACAGAGCCTTTATATGAGGATAAGGCTTAATACGACAGAACACTCCTATGCGTCTGAAGAAGCTCGTTTGTGACTAGTTTCACCCCCAAACTTGCAATCTTAGGCACGGGTTTGTGCATTTAGCGCTTACACCACCGCTGAAATCAGGTACCTCAATCTGATGGTCAGGAAGCATGTAAAGGATTAAACTATTAACAAGTAAAGAATCTTATACACTGCTTCCTAGCCTTGGCTAAACCCGTCTCAACATCGCACAAGACAACTGCTGAGGTTATTACCAGCCGGCACCCACGCGGAGGATTTGGATGAGGGTTTGCGACAGGCCTAACTGCCAATTCTTGTGCAAGTGGTTCAAAAAATTATTATCTATTATCAAAACTAGGCAAAAGTTGCCATATTACCAAAACTAATCTAGCCAAAAAAAAACAAGAGTGGCACCCGTGGGCTTGATACTGGATACGGTACAGTGTGGCTGGTGCTTTTGATGGTATTATTATCTGGGGCTTGTAACACAATGCTACAGCTACTTGTAATACAAGTGAATTCATACAAGTATCATGTTTCTGTATCTCGAAACTACAAGTCGACTGGCAGCCCTGCAAGTGTAAAGGGCCAATGCTACAAGTGGGAAATTGTGTTATCATCCTCTTTCTGTAACTCATAGCTACACGTGTAGTAAAAAAATAAATATTTTGAGAATCGCGATGCTTATCTCTTTTTAAATGAACACTTGTAAGCTGAGTCAACAAGTCGAGGAAAATTTGTATTTCTTACAAGTGTAAAGGTTTTGTCTGTTTTACAGAAATAATCTACACTTGTCGGACTAATATAATCTTACAAGTGACTGTAGACATGTACAGTGTACACTTGTAGCTTTGTGTGTCAGGCCCCTGGGCATTGGGATCGGTCATAGGGTTGGCGGGGAAACTACAGCGTTTAGTTACAGCCTTCATATTCTTCGAAAAATTGAGAGCCAGAGAGCGAATTGAGTAAAAATATCAAAATATAACCTTTTTTTATTTGGAGAAACACTTCAAAAACACTTTTCAATTCCGTTTGAATCCAGTTTATATTTTAGTGGAATTAGAAACGTAGAATTTGTCTTTAAAGTATCAAACTCTTATTCAAAAACATTGATAATTATGTGGTATGTTGGCGCTTAGGAAAATAGAATTGAGGTTAAAATTTGGATTTACTTTGTAACCTATAATACATTCCTTCCTCGCTCATTAATAAAATCAGTATCTGCTACTATTATCAAAAAAATTACAAAAGGAAAATGCACTCGTGTATACGAATTTTGAACCCCTAAATGATCTTTTCTTTCAAATTAGACAACATTTAAAGAATTCCTCTGAACAGCAAAACAACGACAAAAAACTCATTAAATCAACAATCACGTAGTGTTTTCAACTATAAAGTTCATTTTATCCAATCCATGGGAGAACTATTTATCCAGTTCTTCTTCCGCATTTTAATTAATTCAGGATGAGCAACCATTCGATTTCACTAAAAACACGATTCACATATGAGCAAAAGGTACCTTTCACGGTCGAGAAACCAGTTTCAAAAATATCCTTCAAATTGCTTGACAGGACCATCTCACTAAAAAAAAATACAAAATTTAATTCATTGCATATGAAATAAAAAGGATATATATAAAACCCGTCCAGTCCAGTCCTTGTTATCCTTTCACAGCATTGTCCATCATCCACCACACAACGAAAAATTAAATTCACAATACAACCGCGTTGAATTAGGACAACTTATGCGCGAGAGGATGCTCGGAAATGGGTTTAAAATGCGGATCAGCAAGGAAATGACTACGTAATAATATAAGAAAGGTCCTGAGCTAAACAAAAGGGGTTGCATCTAAAAGGGTTGCTCAACATTTCACAGGGTCATTGTGATGAACGAATAAAAAAAAGGAGCATTTTTTTGGACGCACGATCAACGGTCATTTGAGATGAGAAATTGTTGGGCTTACTCATTACAGATGTAACAGATATTTTTAAGCAAACAGTTGACAGTTGGAGGCTTGTGACGGGAGATTCCCTTCAAGCATCTTTAAACAAGTATATCAAAGACGATTTCGGAGATAGTTCCAATTAGTTTATATTTTTGTCAAAGCTACGAACTGGGCAATGTGATATAAAATTTGCCATTGTTTATCTCTGATGTATTATTTTTGCGAAGCTATGCCCTTTATAACTCTTTCTTAAACGCTTGGCTTACATCTCAACTTCTTGTCCACAAATAAAGCTTATTCCACTTTAAGTAGGAGTGTGATTTAATATAGATAAAACAATACAAATTTAAATGCAATAAAGACGCCACGTGCCTACGATTATTAATAGTTCATTATGATACTTACAAAAGGACACTGTCCACTATCACATCAAAAGGGTGAATAAATTTGAAAAACTTTACAAAAAATACCCCTCTTTGTTTCTGACACGCGTCCACTATTAACTGACCATCATCGTATACTTGCTTCAAACCTGTTTACCTTTTGTGGTCAGTTCTCTGACAAACAACATCACCCCCTTTACACATTAACTCCTGCACATAAAGAAAGAATAACAAAAACCGTAAGATGGCGATGAGATAACAGCTACTGAATGTCCGAGGAACGACCCTTTTATCCGTTGTGGTCACTCTTTGTAATTACCCCTCAGTCGTATTCTTCGGGCATTTCTTCAAATCTTCATTAATGTGATCATCTCGCATTGGAAAAGAATCATTCGATAGGATCGTGCCATTGATCCACACCGGACAAACAATTTTAGATGCGGTCAAGGTTGTTTTTTTCCCTCCCTAAAGACTTATACCAAATCACATCGTTACGGGTCAATTTGTTTTTAAATCGTTCTCATTTAAAACCCTCGATCAATGATAGGGACGCAATATGCAGCGACGAAGAAAAGGAATACAAAGGATAATAATAAATTTGCGGATTTTCCAATACATTTTTGCGGAAATAGATATGCAATCGAAAAAGTTGAAAACGATACGTAAAATGGGACCGTGTGACCTTTAAATTTGGAATGGTTCTTCTACAGAGTTCGAGATGACAACGATTACAAAAGAAGAGATCTGTCCTTTGTTTTGTTTTGCTTCTTGCATATGGGATGCAATTCTCGAAGGGAAATAGAAAATCGTCACATATTTAAGGCAAATTCTTTGTTAATGGAAATGTTTTGTTGATGAGAGCGGATTTTTGGATGCGTATTTGGCGACGATATTTCGTCTTGATTGAAATATTGAAGGAGAATAAATTATCTTGGTTTGGTCAATTGAGCAGTCAACACATTTTGACAGCGTGAAGAATTATTATAATCTGAGGAATGAGAGTCCTTTTTATGAATATTTCGTAAGTAGGTAGCTACCGCGTTGTTTAAGGATAGATACGAGTACACTGAACACGCCGGGATCTAGGAGCAACGAAAAAAGGGAAGCAAAATAGCTTTTGTGAAAGAAAGAAAGAGGTGTCACTGCAGAGAATTTGCCATTTATTATTACTAAAAGTTGATTTTACATTTCGGACGGGTTAAGAATACCATTGCAGCGCCCCCCGTTTAAACAGCGTCTATACAAGGTGGCTGTGGGAGAAATCGCATCTTTTTATACCCTATTCTAAGGGTATATTAATTTTGACGCATAGTTTGTAACATACCTTAATATTGCCCGTAGACCCCTAAAAGTTACTATATTTATGATCAGCATCGATAGTAATGTCGATCTAGCCATGTCCGTCCGTCCGTCCGTCCGTCCGTCGGCAAAAATTAGGCCTTTAAACTGGGCCTAGAGAGCTGAAATTTAAAAAAAATTTTGAAATCCGCCCACAGACACGCCCACAAACTCAAAAAACAAAATTTTGGAAAAAATCGAATTTTGAGCTAGAAAGCTGAAATTTTTTATATATGATCTATGACTCCTAAAACTGCTCGGGATATAAAATTTTCAAAATCCGTCCACTGACACGCCCACAAAAAAATAAAACAATTTTATTGAAAAACCAAAATTTGAGCTAGGGAGCTGAAATTTACAATATATACTCTCTAGGGGCCCTTTAAGCTCATGTGTAAATATTTTCAAAATCCGCCTACTAACACGCCCACAACATAAAAAAAAACTTTTTTTTTTTAAATCCAAAGTTTGAGCTAGGGAGCTGAAATTTATAATATATACTCTCTAGGGGGCCCTTTGTGCTCATGTGTAAATATTTTCAAAATCCGCCTACTGACACGCCCACAATTTACAAAAAAAACTTTTTTTGAAAATCCAAAGTTTGAGCTAGGGAGCTGAAATTTATAATATATACTCTCTAGGGGTCCTCTATGCTCATGTGTTAATTTTTTTTTAAATCCGCTTACTGGCACGCCCACAATTAAATAAAATAATTTTATTGAAAAACCAAAGCTTGAGCTAGGGAACGTTTTTTTTACAAAAGCTTCGTTTTTGTTTGATAAAATCTTTTAAATGTTATATAACAGAAATGTACAGCGTTCTTAAGAATTCAACCATACTTAGACTTTTGTCACGCCCACTTATGTGGGATAGGAATAAGAATAGGGTATCCAACAGTTCGCCCAAGCGGACTGTAGCCCGCCCCTATGTTTTTTGCTTTAATGGTGATGTTATGATCTGTACTTAAGGGATCATAACCCTTTAACTTCACTGCATTCCTAATGTTCCGCCTGAGGAGTTTGCCGCTTTGACCTAAGAAAGTTTCGGCAGGACTCCCGATTTGAAATCACTTCCTCAGTGAGGCCAATCAAATGCTTGCATTTGTGTGATCCTGGAATTTTAAGGCCTGCCTCCTTTTCGCGATTTTATAGGAATATTGACTGGGATTTCTTTTCTGGCGGGGTTCATAGGATCTCTCCTTTAAACATGACAGTATAAACTGAGCCGTTCACGCACTATATTGAGAATGGTTATTTGACGTGAAGGCTTCGTCGGATCTTGAAAGTTTTTATTCGATCAAGCATTGTTACTCCTGCTGTCATGCGAAGCATCTTCATCTCAGGTGCCGTTTATTTGTCCCTAATACTTTTTGTACGCTGTCCATCATTGGGAACCGAATTTGAACGCCGTGCCCACAACTGCGTTTAGAGCCTTCCTTTCAGCTTAGGGGGCATTTCCGGTCACGGAATATTACAGTGTTTTCTCGCCACTTCATCGACCCTACGCTTACGCGACGATTGATATCGTCATCACAGGTTGCTAGCTTTGTGATTAGAATCGATGTCGATCTAGCCATGTTCGTTTACCCGTCATTCAAATTTGGAACATATACTCTCTAGTGGCGTATACAATCTACAAAAAGGGCGAATTTACGTCTTTCAAAAACTATCAATATCCATTTAAATGTTGCATATAAGATATTATTCAACGTACTCTTAGAACGTCTCAAGTTGTTCTGAAACACACTAATCGGCACGCACCAGTGTGGCTTCCGGCCCCGGATATCGACAATAGACCAAACCTTCACACTGATATCACCCCAACATCTGTTCATCGACTTTAGAGCCGCAAATGATGACATTCATCGTCAGAGTTGAACGTGACGCTAGAGAGCACGCGATACAACGTGCACTACAGAAACAGCTCTTCCGAACTATTCCAACCCTGCACCGGATTCCGGCAAGGAGATGTGACTTCTTCAATCTTGTACTGGAGCTAATACTGCCCAGGGCAGGTGTCAACATGGATGGCACTATCTTCAACAGAACCTTCCAACTACTCCAATACGCAGACGATATCGACATCATCGGCTGATCTCAGCGTTCCGTTCCGGAGAACAACAACATACGCCACCCTTTAATGGAGAAAAACGAATGACACCTTATTTTCTGCAACCCCTACAACAAAAAGAGGATTTCTGCCTGGTAGTATAATGGACCGTTATCGAGTCTAGGTGCTGTGGAATTTGGATTTCCTTTTATAAAAAAAGAGGCTTTCATGGCGATTGGAGAGCGGGCAAAATTTGTTGCCCTTTAAGTCAGCGAGGACAAAACCAAGTACTTGCTTTCAACAAACAAACCAACATCTGTCCACCGACTAGGACAAAATGTCACTGTTGTGTTGATATTAGCAAATTTGAGGAAGTAAGGCAGTTCACCTACATTGGAGTAAAAATCAACTCATTAGTGGGGATCCGACGAAGAATTACCGTGGGAAACCGTTACTTCTTCGGTTAGGCCAAACAAATGGGCTCAAAACTATTAACCAGTTCTGCTTTATGGTGCCGAGTGCTCGACTATAAGCAGGAGAGAAGAGCTCATATAATCTTCTTTCCAAGGAAAATATCCAGCCGGATGTTTGGTCCTGTGTGCGAGGAGGCCGAATGCAGGAGAAGATAGAACCGCGAACGCTATGAGCTGTACGTCGACTAACCGAGTGGCCGAGTGGCGAATGGACAATAATGCAAAAAAGGATCTCCGACCCAGCGAAATGGAAGACTGAACCTTCGTTTTAAGGACCAAGCCATGGCGGATGCCAGAGCACTTGGTCTGGTCAACTGGAAGCAGCGTGCCCGGGATCGCGGAGTATGGAAGGGTGTAGTGAGAGAATCTTCACGAATCGAGAGCCCGTTAAGTAAGTAAGTAAGTACTCTCTAGAGGCCCGAAATGTAGTATTAAAATGTTTTATTATTAGTATTTAAAAAAAAAAGTTTGATGAAAATGAAGGTTATGTTCTTCGCGAAGTAGGTATGGAGACAAAGTCTTTCTAAACAATTCGCACATACAAAGTTTTTAACAAGCTCACTTTTTGGAAACATTTTTGACATAGGCACACATTGTTATTTCGATAAAATACTAAAAAAACATTGTAAACAATAACAACAAAATAGAAAAAATTAATATCAGGCATGAAAGGCCTATACAGTGCCTTAAACCAAGCTTCTCCAACGATTTGCTTGAGCGAAGAACTAAATATGTTGACAATATCTTTCTTAGCAACTCGCCTACACAATTGTTTGGGGCATTTTTGACAACATTGTTGTTTTTTCGATGAATTGCTTAAACAGATAAAATAACAGTACCTATAAGCAAAATATGTTGCCAATGTCCTAAACAAAGTTTTATGGCACGATCACTTTTGGGGAGTTTTTACTTAATTTTCAAACTTAAATATAATATACAAAAGTTTCAAATATGGGGTTACAAATCCTACGATGAGGTGGAAAAATTTCTTCGCTACTTTTTAAAGAGGATATTCCGGTTACCAAAAAATACCCCTAACTATATGCTATACATTGAAAGTGGAACTCCTCCCCTGCGCTTGTACACCCTCAAAATGCACTTCAATTATGTTTTAAAATTATTAGAGATGAATGAGTCCAGAATACCAAACGTAGTATTAAAAAGCATGATTAGAACAAATGGAAACATTTTTTTAGGAATGGCAGAAAGTAGCAGCCGAATGCGGAATGAATCTGACAGTTCAGGTGAACGAGCAACCGCATCTCTTAAGAGAACAATTTAACTCAATTTTGGAGAATCTTGGCAGTATGACCAATATGTTGAAGGAGCCGAATCGTCACTATTTCGGAACTATTACAGCAAACTTAACCATTTTTTAAATGAAAAAACGTATTTCCTTAACAGTTACTCAGCTGAAAAAATAAGTACTGTCTTTAAAATGAGAGGTGAACTTCTCCATTTAAATTGTATGCCACATCGTCCAGATTTACCAACACTTTGCGACCTCTGCAATATGAAAAAGAGAGAAGATGTATTGCACTTTCTTGGTGTTTGTCCAATTCTAAAAGAATTTCGATTATCAATGTTTGGAAAACATGTCTTAGAGGAAGATGAAGCAATAAACATTTTAAATGGAGAAAAAGGATGGGATGTCCTATATAATCACACAGTTGCAGCACTTCGTTATAGAGAACAAATTATAAAAGGAGATTTTTAATAAAAAAACTTAAGTTTATATTTTTGTCAACCTGGTAGACGGCCATAGGCCAAACCTATTATGACTTAGGCAAAACTTTAATTGTAACATATTTATAGAAATAAAAGTCAATTTAGCTAACTAACTAACTACAAAAGTTTGACTAAGCCTTTCCTAGCATATGTTTTCACGTTATTTTGTTGACGATCAGTTTTAAGGTTGTTTGATAGAAGACTTTATCTTCTGCTAAATCCGATTGGTTGAGAGATCGAGATTAATAAACAAAACACATCTTAATTCACGTTGAATTACGGCATCCGTGAGGAGTTAACTGTTTAGGTGATCTGTTCGGTAATAAAAAAAACCTAAACCGATTGGTTAAAGATAAAAATGTTCATTAATTTTTGACTAGTCGATTGGGGATTGAAATTTACAATTTCTAAAACTCGAGTTATGTATGTAGTTGCAAAATGGTTGATTGCTTTACCCAAAAAAACCTTGTTTATTGGGTGCTGAAATTTGAATCTCCTGGTCAAAATTCATACATATCATTTTAGAATCAATACGGACACGACCAAACCTCAGCGCCGTGCAGTTGAATACTCGGTAGAGTTCAACTAGTGTTTCACTAGTTATTGCTAAAGCACCCAATACATCATTTGCAGTTGCATTTGCAGTGAGTTAAACCCCCTAGTTTTTCATAACAATGTCCATTACATATGTCCATGTTCTTCCTCTTACAAGAAAGAACCTTAATATGTAAGATTAGTTCATAAAATAGTTTTTAGGCCGAAAGGCAATAATTATAAGATAGAGTTAAGTTTAGGGCGTCCGCACAAGGATCAATAATCTAGAATAAGTATCCTGTTAATGTTAAGTTAGATTTACTCATTTTTGTCTAGTATATAAGTTGATATAAGCTAATAATTAATAAAAATGAATTTAAAAAGACAAGAAAGAACCTAAAACATTCACAAAAAAAAAACACAATTACACAGTTATTCTCGCCTCTCCCTTCATTTCTATATCCTTCTATTCCTACCGAGTTCAACTGAAATAACAGTAACGAGTGTAAAATTTCATAAAAATACCCTTTCCATTGTCCTCTGCGAACTCCTCGGCCAAAGGGTATCGTCTGCTTTGGCTCGCATTGTTACTTAAATCTTTTTCCTAAATATCCGCAGTCATCCTCGATATTTTTGCACATTGTCCTATTTTGTTTGCCCCGCCTCTCTTGTAAACTGTTGGATGTGGACTTGGTGAATGCATGAAGCACAAGAGATCTCTCTTGCCTACGAATACTAGCGTTATGTCAACCCTTTTTAAAGTCTAAAAAAAATGAATATTTTTAGCCTTTTTCTCTCTGAAATTCTTTTCCGACAAGGACTTCACTTTTTTATTCAATATCATGTGTATAAGGGTTATTTTTCTCTCCATTACAGCGTCCACAAGGACGATCTCTGCGCCATCAACATCACCTGGCGGTTTTGGTACGAGACTACATTTTCAACAAAAAGGATTACAAAATATTTGAACTGAGTTGGTTTTTTGTTGTTTTTTTGCGTTGGATGCGTAAGATTGATGGAATGCAATCCGTTTGCTTGTAGTCAGTATAATTCATTTTGCTGTTAAGACACCGAGGTAAATCTCTTGATAGATAAGAAAGGAAACTATTTATTTTCTTATAACAAAAATACATTTTATTTTCTAATTTTGTTTCGCATACTTATTATGCGGATCACAAGAGGATGCGCTAAGTGATCAGATGGAAAGGACATCGTGCTGCAACAAAAAAGATCTGGATGATTTGGTTTGATGTTGTGTTTTTTCCGGGAACAGTAAGGAAAATAAAATCGGGGGTGGAGGTGGATAAAGGCATTTTCTACTTTTGGCGTTAGAAAGGAAAATAGAAAATGGGTTTCATGAATCAAATAGAGGAAAACATGGAGGAACAAAAATGCATAAGGTTTGTAATTTAATCTCCATTTGTCAAAAATATTATAGGCAAACAAATCTGGCTGCATATTTATATTTATTTATTTATTTATGTAGGTACCATTAAAACTTAACCGATACCTTACTAAGAACATTAATACTTTACAATATTTTAAATCTGAAATGAAAATATCAATAAATTGGGAAAATTATAAAACAATGAAAAAGCCGGGAGTCGGACAGAATCCCGAAAAACGTAATCCCGAAAGCCCAAAATCCCGAAAATCCATAATCCCGAAAAGCCACAATCCCGAAAAACTAAAATCCCGAAAATCCAAAATTCCGAAAGACCAAAATCCCGAAAATGAAACTAAATATTTTATTGTAGCAACAAAAAAATTTGGCAAATTTATTTAACAAAATAAACAAAATAAAAAACTTCAAATAAATAAAACTTAACAAAAACAGTTCAAGTCTTACAAAAACATCAAAGACAAAAATAATTTAATACAAGTTCATATTGTACGCAATTAATCTGAGATAACCTATTTCAGAACGCTTTTGCTGCTCACAATCCCAGTAAAATGTATCCTTGTATTTTTTGTAGCCGTCAATAAGCAGTTTCTCACGCTGTTTGTTGGTTTTCACGATGAACACGTTCATTTCTACTTAAGACTTCAAACACAAAATGTCATTGCAAAACATTACAACGCAAACAATTGCAAAACATTATTACAGTAAATGGAATGGACAAACACTTATCTATTTTACATTCAAAATAAAATAAAGAATCCCGAAAACGAAATCCCGAAAAATTATATAAAATGAAAAATGTTGGGATTCTTTTTTCGGGATTTTGTCTTTTCGGGATTTCGGATTTTCGGGATTTTGGATTTTCTGGATTTTGGGTTTTCGGGATTTTGGATTTTCGGGATTTTGGTTTTCGGGATTATGTCCCCAACCCGAAAAACCCATTCCTTTGCGGATAGACTAATGGTAGAAGCAGATCAACACAACGACTTCTCCGACTGCCTTGAAAAGCTTGGTAGTTAATCCGTCCGGCCCAGCAGCTTTGATAGATTTGAGTTTGGATATTTCTATCCTCACTTCGACTTGGTCAGGTGGACGGAGGTCTTGGGTTTCATCGTCCAGGCTAAGTGGTTTATTCTGTCTGACAGTGGAATCGGTGTCGTCTTCGCCGTTTAACAGTCTAAAGAAATGATTTTTCCATATCCTCAGCAATGAACAAACTCATAAATTGTAGATGTGTGCTTAGGTCATAAACCTACATAATATGTTAACAATATTTAGTAATTCCACCGTTAACCATGTGTTTGACCTAAGCAGTATTGTCGAGTATTTTCTTTGTAGAAACAAGAAATTACAAGGTCTTCTTTCTGGACTTCAAGGAAGTCTTTGATTTTGTGGACCGGAACGCTTTATTCTATAAGCTAAATAAGATGGGAATGTCACTGAAGTTAAAAAGAGTTATTCAAAACTTAAATTGCGATACCAGGGCAGCTGTATGGAATAGAGAGGTCCTATCGGAATGGTTTCAGTCGCGGTCAGGAGTTAGACATATGCTCTCAGTCTACGCTTATTTGCACTGTTCATCGAGGATATTGTAGATATTCTACCGGGTTGTGTGGAGTATGGGAGTGTACTAATCATAGCCCTTTTCTTTGCCGATGACATTTTATTGCTGGCATATTCACCTGAATTCTTGCAATTTATGATTGTTACGAGACGGCCGAAATTTCCCCGATTGTTCCCCCGACCGTCTGCATTGACGAGAATCACAAGCGGATTCCTGACCGCTACCTTCGAACGTCCTAAAACAGCCGCACCATCACGAACGATACCCAACTACATAAACAATATGTCACTATCCACGAATAACCTGGATGGAAATAAGTACATGGACCAAGTTTTCTATTTAATATTTTTATTCACACCAGTCTCTTGCAGGAAATTCACCTAATAGACCACAAGAAATGCTATTCTTGGAGAGTCGTCACTCGCTGGTTTTGGAAATACCACGATCTATAACGCTGATACTATCTCCGGATAGTCGCAAGATAACCGATTATTTTGTTGGCATAAAAGACAAAAGATATTTAAGAAGGCATTCTGACAGCGTTGATCGTAGCCCATATCCAATCCGTCGCCCCTACTCTTCAAGAAGTTGGAATCCAACTGTTGGATTTGAAGACTTCGTCCGAACCGCCCGCTGCCTGAATACCAGAAAAAGTTGGCTATCTATCCAAGACGCCGCTAAGACAACGGAAGGAGTAGGAAGCTTTTGGGTCGTATCGTATCGTATTCGAGTTGGCGTTTTGACTCTGTCCAAACCGCCGCTAAACTACGGAAGAGAATGAATTGTTTAATTTGTTGTCCAACCCACATGACGAACCGTGTATCATAGACATTAGTTCCCCGTTTCCCCATTAAGTAGAAACGATGTTCAGATAGCCTTAATATTAAGAACTGACAATGGTAACAATCGTTAAAGAAAATGTATTTGCGAACTAAAAACAATGGAAATATTGTACTCCTTTGGGGAAAGACCGGCACCAACGAGCATACTCCAGCCTAAGATAAAAATAAAAATAAATAGCACCTCACATGATAATCTCAATACTGTATAATGTGGAATTTGATAAAAGGTGGAGGTAGATACTGTTATAGAGCTGTGCCTTGAGTATGCAAGAAGTTGGATGCCAAGATGTTACCATTTATAAGACATACCATTTAGAAGATGTCGCAATTTGTAGGAAAAAAATACTTCTGTGATGAGCATAGCATCATGGAGGTATCGGCAAGAGTACGATAACTCAGGCGACAAGAAAAAATAACGGTTCTTTGTAGAACAGTTATTCACAAGCATTCTTCCCGCCCACTTTGGGCGGGAGGGAAGATTTTCTAAAAAAAAACACTGCAAATGGATTTTTTTTTTAAATGACGGTAACACTTACAATTAAGTATTGGACATTTTTTTAAAGCTAAAAGTCGGTTCTATCATCCTGTTTGTAAAAGCATTTTTACTATGGGAGGGGGGGGGTATATCTCCCCCTTTGGGCGGAGGGAAGATTTTCTAAAAAAAACACTGCAAATGGATTTTTTTTAAAAAAATAACGGTAACACTTACAATTAAGTATTGCACATTTTTTTAAAGCTAAAAGTCGGTTCTATCATCCTGTTTGTAAAAGCATTTTTACTATCGGAGGGGGGGGGGGGGGGGGGGGGGGTCTATCTCCCTCTTTGGGCGGAGGGAAGATTTTCTAAAAAAAAAAACACTGCAAATGAATTTTTTTTTAAATAATAACGGTAACACTTACAATTAAGTATTGCACATTTTTTAAAGCTAAAAGTCGGTTCTATCATCCTGTTTTTAAATCAAGTGATTTCCATTAATAGTTTTTAAAAAAAACTAATTTCAAATGGGGCGAGATAGATCCCCCTCCCATAGTAAAAAATGCTTGTAAATAACTGTTCTACACAAATCTGTCGTTAAACTTTGTCGCCTGAGTTATCGTACTCTCCCCGAGATATCTACCGTGCTTAAGTTGAGTGGTAAACTCACCAAATTAAATTATATACCACAAATGGGATGATCTACCGATACTCTGCAGCATGTGCAATTTGATGGAGCTAGTTTCTTTTTCCTGCCCACAACCTTGCCACGTCCAATCAATCGGTTTAAATTTTTAAATAATGATGCCGAGTTTTTTTTTTAATTTTCTCGATGAAAATAATATGTTAAATTAGTTTGTAAAATAGTTTTTAGGCCGAAAGGCAATAATTATAAGGTTATAGTTAAAACTACTGTTGCCACTAGCAGACGATACTGCTGTACTTGCAGTAGGAAAAACCGCACAGGAAGTTACAGAAAAACTGCAAAGGACAGTAAATGATATATCCAAATGGACCAAAAAATGGCAAATAAAATTAAATGAACTAAAGTCGGTTCATATTAACTTTACGAATAAAAACGTACAACACATACCTGTGTACATAAATAATAAAATAGTTCTGCATTCGAACTCAGCTAAGTATTTAGGCTTGACTTTGGACGCAAAGTTGCGTTGGAAAACACATGTCAAAAAAAAACGAGATGAACTAAATATACGATACAATAAAATGTATTGGCGCATAGGGAGGAATTCATGCCTCTCAATCTACAACAAACTGCTTCTCTACAAGCAAATATTAAAACCAATTTGGACATATGGCCTCCAGTTATGGGGGTGCACAAGAAAGACAAATCTTCAAAGCATACAATGCTTTCAAAACAAAGTATTACGCAATATTGTTAATGCGCCGTGGTACATACGCAATGCTGATCTACATAGGGATCTAAAAATTGAAATGGTAGAGCACGAGGTTCGGAAGGTCACAAGAAGACATGAAGTTAGGCTTCGCAACCATGCTAATTTAGAAGTACTTCAAGATAACGTAGAGTTAAAACTTTTGAACTAGTTAACTAGGTAAAAAGCAAAGAAATATATGTGTTACAACATAATCACACGAACAAAGTGATAATGAATTAAGAAACAAAAGGTAACAAACCAAAGTTAGTTCCTAAAAACAGTACATAAGTACATAAGCAAATGTTAAAACAAAATTGCTGATTAGTCTTTAGACTAGGTGCGATTACTGGAAGGATGGTAACATCATGCCTTCCCTGGGTGTTTTTAGTGGGTGATTCAAGTCCCACACTATCGCAAAGCTCGCAAGCGATGTCTTTCAACGATTTTCACCTAGCTACACGCAAAAAAAAAAATAGTTAAGTTTAGAACGTCTGCATAAGGACAATTAATAAATTAATAAAGAATAAGTATCCTGTTAATTTTAAGTTAGATTTAATCATTTTTGTCTACTATGTTAGTTGATATGTAATATTGAATGAAAAATGAATTAAAAAGTCAAAGTTCTCCGATTGGGAATACCGCGTGTTGTTGGCACCTACTGCGAACGTCTAACAAACATCCAAGAGTGTCAAATTGTCATGAGAAAGCTTCTCAAATTTGCCGCCGGATTCGGCGTAAAACTGTAGGTCCCCTCCACTTTGCATGAAAGTGGTTGGAGCAAGAATTATGAAATCTGGTGCAAATATTTGTCAAGGGTTTCTGCTTTCCAAATGCAAACATCAACCGACTGCAGCGCCCCTACATGGCTTTTTACTGTAACTCATTTCTCAATTAATCTAAAATTGAAATTGTGAACATGTATGTATATTACAAAATACATATTATATTATGTAAAATGTATGTGTAAGTAATCAACTCCAGCGCCATCTTATGGCTTTTAACTCTAACTTCATTCTCAATTTAAATAAGAAATTTGAAATTTTTAATGTGTAAACATTTTTGCTCTCGTAGATGTGTAAACATATTTTTTCTCGGTAGGGGCTAGTTGGAAATATCTAGCGTCACCGTCATCGTCAGATTTTCCCGTTAATTTTCATTACCACGTGAGTTAATCACTGCTCGACAGATCACCGCAATTAAACGACGTTTGGCGCGGTAAGTACGTAGATGGGTGACCGTTTGAGAACAACCGCGTGTCGTTGTATTTTTTTTTTATTAATTATGTATGTTCAATTTTAGAGATTATTATGTCCTTACGAAACACCAGAAAGTTGTGTGGAAGTATGTAGATTTGTTTTGAATAATTGAGGTTGTATAGCTTGTAGTTTGTTGTACATCAGTTGAAGGTAAGAGGAAAAATATCGATTTGTACTTCGGTAACCGATGGCCGATTTAAGAATGTCACTTAAACGACAATCGATGCTATATTTTCCCGGTACATCGACACACTTGAGTCGACGGTGTACGTCTCCTACTTCTGCTTTCACAAACCAATTATTTGTTCGGTCAAACATTAAATAAATTTTGTCGTTGACATTAAATATATATCATGGTTTTATTTCAATACAATACCCAAATCTCTTGTTCATCAAAACCACAACCTCTGTGATATTTCCACATGCAACACTGACGAGCCTACATGTTTACACATCAACTATACCGTGAGTGCAGCGTGGCTCACACCTTTTTTGTTCAAATATTTTTTGAAGGTTTTCTGCTTTTCGGATGTACACATCGATCAACTGTAGCGCTCCTCATATGGTCTTTGCAATCAATGACAGCTCCATGAGGAGACTTGTGGAGCTAAAGGGGATGGTCTCGTTCCGATTTGGACAGACCAAACTCATATTAAAAAGTGCTGATAAGACGGCCAAACAGGGCCTGAAAGATCCTCAAAAGCACATCACCAAAGCTCACGGCAGCACCGTAACTGATCCAATTGGGACCAGTACCAGCACTGCCGCGAAGCCAGCAGCTTCCAGCACGGCAACACCAGTGCTAGAAAGAGAAGCCACAAGTGCAAGACCAAGCGCAGCCGAAAAGGCCAGTAGTGCGCACAGCACCGCCAAAGAAAGCCAACAACGGTTCAGGCCTAAACTAGGTATGGATCGTAAGAAGGCATGGGCGCAAGACGGACACAAAAACAAAAGTCCGAGAGGTAGACAAAGTGATCTCCCTCAACAGGGTGTCGTACGAAGGAGAGGTGACAATAAGCCTAACAGAGTACGTAACCCTGAATTCGCACGGAAATAATGACATCCCGTCTAAGCGTGCTGCAGGCTAATCTGCACAGGGCTATGGGTGCCTCGGACACCTTTAGCCAGCGATGTGCCGAAGGGAACATCGCTATTGGTCTAATCCAGGAACCATGGGCAAACAATGGTAAGATATCTGGATTAAACTGTAAAAATAGAGAGATCATTTTCGCCAAAAGTCCTTTCAGACCACGGGCGGCCATTTCTATTAAGAAAGATATAAAATTTTCTCTCATTCCAGGTTTCACAACTAGGGACCTGGTGGCAGTTCTAATAGAACGCCACAAAGGCCGACAGCTACACAAATTTGTGTGTGCATCGGCGTACTTTGCTGGAGACACTGATGTAGTTCCTCCCCTACCAGTACAGGAACTTGTCCGGTACTGTGAGGACCAAAAAGTACACATCATAATCGGCTGCGATGCAAATGCACATAACACGATTTGGGGCAGCCGAGATACTAACAATAGAGGTGAGTCGTTATTAGAATTTTTGTATAGCAACAACCTCGTTTTTCTAAACAAGGGAAATAGTCCCACTTTTAGCAATTCTATAAGAGAAGAGGTCCTAGACCTTACTATCTCATCTCCTTTTATGAAAGATATCATAGAGGGGTGGCATGTGTCTGGCGAGGCATCTCTATCGGATCATATGCACATCCGATTCGAGATAAGACGCAATGCCGAACACGCGTCAGTCCGTTATGACAACAGACTGACTAATTGGAGAACTTACCGCGAAAATCTAGCGGTCAGATCTGACATGCTGCCAGAAGCACCATCAACAACAAATGATGCAGATGCTGCGCAATGTCAAATAAATGATATTATTCTTGCCTCATTCAAAAGTAGTTGCAAGGTTAAAAGAACCGTGGTTAAAAGGTGCGTACCATGGTGGAATGATAACCTTGAGTCTATTCGAATGAGAGTGAGAAAGCTTTTTAACAAAGCCAAACGCACCGGCACATGGGAACAATATAAATCCATGCTGACCATATACAACTTAGAGTTGCGCAGATCCAAAAGAGCCTCATAGCGTGCAAACTGTGAGAAGATCGAAAAACTTCCAGAGGTGGCACGCCTCCAAAGGGCTCTGCCAAAGGATCAAGCAAAAAGCATGGGATTGTTAATCAAATCAGATGGTTTAATCACACGCGACCGGGAAGAAACGCTGACAACTTTGCTTCAGGCTCACTTCCCAGGGTCTCACACGATGGTGATTACAGATGACCATATAGCGGAGGTCTCAATTCCAAGAAACCTCAGCAGAATTAATAGTTTATCCGGAACACTTTTTACTCCGGATAAGGTTAAATGGGCAATTAACTCATTTAAACCATTCAAGGCATCAGGAACAGATGGTATTTTTCCAGCCCTCATTCAAAATGGAATAGAATTTTTATTACCATCCATGATTGCCTTATTTAGGTTCAGCTTCAACTGGGGGTATATACCAGTTACCTGGAGGGAGGTAAACGTAGTATTTATACCCAAACCGGGAAACAAGCCGAGCGAATTACCTAAATCATATCGTCCGATAAGCTTGACATCGTTTTTCCTGAAAACAATGGAAAGGATTATAGACGTCCACATTAGAGAATGCATATCAAAAAGCATGCCTCTGCACCCTCACCAATATGCGTACCAGAACACCTGGATGTAGTAGAAGCTAGTTTAAGGTCTCTCAGAGAAGAATCGGCCCATATTAAGTTAGCTGTAATGGATATTGCGGAGGAGATAAGATGTGTTTCTAGCAATTTGGAGTCCAACCATTACCAGCAACCACACAATAACACTTCCATACTCGATGAGCTGCTGAACATCACGTCGCGTCGCCCCAAACTGCAATTCCACTAGCTCGCCCAACTATTCACTTTGAACCAATAATTTCCAATAATCACCCGACCTGCACGACGACCACAACAACTCTAACGCTACCTGGGACTTTAAAATCACCCATAACAGCCTTGGACAAGCTCATTCCTATCACAACTCCAGCCGCCATCAAGGGACCACCCACACCGATCTACCTTAACCGATTCGGCACGCTATGGACACTGGCTGATTGGAACGAAAGGCTGGACAAAATTCAAAAAGACGATTCATTCGTCATAAAATGCGCCCCCGGCACGCTGACGCCTCTTGGTTGAAGAACTATTTCCAGCTGAAATTCTCTATCACCATTACCAATTGTCAGAAGATTTCCCCGGCTAAGTCCAATAGCAGTAGTTTCAAACTCGACATACCCTCGAAATACAACTGGCTTTTTTCGAGTCCCTCCAACGAAGTGAATTTAGGAGATATGTCCATCGCGAAATGGTCTAACGCAGGAGTTGTTCGGCCTAGGATGGGATCCAATAGCGTTAAGTATAACATTAAGCCTACTAAACGTAAGTCATATAACCCCATGTCCAACAGTAACCTCGATCCTAACTGGAGTTTCAAAGCTGGAACTTTTCCATTATTCTCCCCTCAACTCCGTCAACCCATACCCATTCCTCAACCCGCCCCCAAAATATCTACACCTTCTCGCTCCCTTAATTCCTCTAAGCTGACATCTCCTCACAGTTCCTCCACTCGACCCATGACCAACTCGACGTCTCCAGGGCTTCAACCAAAACGGGTATCTTTTAATTTGACCCCAAACTCCACTGACCCTTCGACTTCTGCTACAACTTCCTCCAATTACCCGAATTTCGTTCACTCCCATATTCTCAATCCTGCCCAGACTTCCCATATTAACACGCCAACCCCAACCTCTGAAGCGTTTATCGATCCTTTACTTCCCCCAACCATCAAACTAACATCCAAATTTGTTACCTTTACGTCCTCGAACAATGACCTCGACGGCCGTTACGTTATGGCTCGGCTTCGAGACCACAGACTCTTTGAAAACGTTCGCCTATACCTTGCCTACTTGCATGACAAACCTGAATCAATCTGCATTGACGGAAAGACTAAGACGAATATTCAAATCTCAATTCAGAAAGAAGGCCTCCCAACTGATCCCACTGCACTCCGTGATATTTACACCCGCTTCCATGCAAGCTTTAACATTTCCTCTACTAATGTGGCTAAGGATCTATCTGCTTTTGCTTCTCATATTAACTCCAAACGTATCTCATATCTTCAACGTAACCGAGTTGATCACAATAATTTGTTTCGTCCCTAAAACACCTTTGGCCGCCTCAGATCTGAAATTGCCTCTATCCTTCTACTATCAAAACGTAAGAGGACTACACACCAAAACTCACGCAGTTTTCCGTCGTACTCACACTCTTCCTTTTGATGTTTATGTTCTTACCGAAACTAATCCTTCCCCGAATATCTTAAACCAAGAGTTGTTTCCAGCATCTTTCAACGTCTTTCGTGATGATAACGTCACTTGTCTTCTAGACATACTTCCCTGCCGTGGCGTTCTCATTGCAGTTCATAACAGCTTGAACTCTTCCATCATCTCAACATCAACCTCCCCTCTTCTAGATTTTGTTGTAGTAAAAATCTCGCTCGTTAACCGTTCTCTCTACGTAATGTGCTTCTACATACGTCCGTCTCAACCCATCGAATCCTACCAACTCGTCGTGGATGCCATCGACCATTTACTTGATACTTGTAAGCCAAACGATGAAATCATAATTTTCGGCGATTTTAATCTCCCTAATCTACAGTGGAGCTTATCGGAAGATCAATCTTTCTTCGTCCCAATAAACCCGATATCTAGTAAGGAATGCCTTTTTGTCGACCGCGTAACTGATTCTGGGCTTTGTCAAGTCAGTGGTGTTAAAAATTATATGGGACGACAGTTGGATCTTGTTTTCACAACTGACCCTGTAAACTCCTCAACCATTGAAAGTTCTTTACACCTTTCTACTATTGACGCTTACCACCCTCCTCTGCTCCTTTCTTTCTTTTATCACCCCTCTTCCCAATCCCTGCCTCCAACTAACCTGTACTCCTACGACTTCCACAAAGCTAACTTCCGAAAGATCAATGACTTTCTGAGCAGAATCGAACTCAACTTCTCGAACTTATCCGTTGATGAAGCTGCCACCCGTTTTTATGACGAAATCTTTAAATGCATTTCTTTATTCGTTCCTTATTCGCGCCATAAAATCTCACCATCTTCCCCTCCGTGGTATAATAGGAAACTGCGTTCACTTCGTAATAAACGTAACAAACTATGGGCGATCTATCTTCTAACCAGAACTACTACAGATTATTCGAATTATCTCGGTTCGTACTTACAGTTCTCTAACCTTTTTCACTGTCTCTATCAACGCTATCTTTCTGATGCTCAAGCTAACCTCATCAAGGACCCACGGTCATTTTTTCATTTTGTTAATTATAAAAGGAAATCTGATGGATATCACTCCTCACTCTTGTTTGAAGGCGAGTCCTTAACGGACCCATTTGTAATCGCAAACTCTTTTGCCACCGTGTTCAAGCAGTCCTTCACTGACGACTGCCCTGAACCGGATCACTCCTACTTCAGTTATCTGAAAAACTATACCGTTGGCCCATTCATTTTACCCACCTTTGACCATTCCACGGTGTGCGACAGACTTCTTCATCTCAATGATGAATTTGTACCCGGCCCAGACGGCCTTCCAGCCATTCTTCTCAAAAAGTGTTCTGCGATTCTTTCACCTTTTATTGCCAATCTCTTTAAACATTCCTTATCTCTTGGGAAATTTCCTAAAATCTGGAAAACGTCCTTCATTTCACCTGTTCACAAAACAAAGAATGACGTATCTAACTATCGACCTATTGCCAAGCTGTCGCATTTACCCAAGGTTTTCGAAAGTATGATGTACGATTCATTATCCTTTCAGTGCAAGTCTCTTATCTCCCCCCTTCAGCACGGTTTCCTTAAAGGTAGATCCACAACCACCAACCTTGTTGACTTTGTCTCCGTTATACTTTCTGCTTTAGAAAGTGGCAATGAAGTGGATTTAATCGCTACTGACTTCAGTAAGGCGTTTGACAAAATATCTCATCGTTTGATTCTTTTCAAACTCTCCTTCCTTGGCTTCGATCCCCCACTATTGAATTGGTTTTCTTCTTACCTTGAGAACCGATCTTATAATGTTCGTTTTCGTTCTGTTCTCTCTTTGCCTTTTAAAGCCACCTCTGGTGTTCCACAAGGTAGCCACCTTGGACCTTTGATTTTTATTCTGGCTATAAATGATATTGACAACGTCATCAACTTCTCCTCCATCTCCCTCTATGCCGATGACGCTAAATTCTTCAAAATCATTTCTTCTCCACACGACTCTGATCTTCTTCAACAAGACCTCAATAGTTTTTCGGTCTGGTGTCAAAAAAACTTTATGGAGCTGAATATTGCTAAATGTGAATCTCTTACTTTTTCACGTAAACGGATTCAGTCTCCCCCCAGATGTTACTATTTGAACAACCAACCCATTGTTACCGTTCTAACCATTCGCGACCTAGGCGTTTTGTGTGACAGAGAGCTTAACTTTCGGTCACATATTGACGAGATAATCAATAAAGCTAACTCAGCCCTTGGTTTCGTCAAACGGTGGTCTAAAGAATTTACCAATCCCTACGTGACAAAATCCCTTTACATTACCTACGTCCGCCCACTCCTAGAGTACGCTAGCCAAGTGTGGGCACCATACTACCAGGTCCACATTACAAGAATCGAAAGCATTCAACGTCGATTTCTCCGTTTTGCTCTTCGTGGGCTCCCGTGGAATAATCACCTTATCCTTCCACCATATCACGAACGCCTTAATTTAATAAACCTTCAGACCCTTGAAAAAAGAAGAGATGTGGCTGACATTCTGTTTATACATCGTCTTCTCACTGGCTCCGTTGATTGTTCCTATCTTTTGAACTACATTGCCTTTAACACTAACCCTCGGAATTTAAGATCCCCTCCTCTTTTCTATCTTCCCACCCGTCGCACGTTGTACGGCTTGAACGAGCCGATATCCCGTATGTTGCAGAAGGTCAATTCTAACCACCTCCTCTTTGATTTTAATCACTGCACTTCCTCCCTCAAATCTACCCTCCTCCATCCCTCACCGTCCACCTAATTTAGTTTTAAGTAGTTTTTAAGCCCTAGCTGTAAGTCTTAGTGTAATTAGTTTTTTAAGACCTAAATAGCTTGTATTAAGCTGAATAAATGGGGGTGTATGCCCCCACCAAAATTAAAATTAAATTAGAAGGGTAAATCCACGGAAGGCGCTCTGTTAAGACTAACTACAGAGATAAAAAACGCCTACCGTTGCAAAGAGATCGCACTTTGTGCCTTTCTGGACATAGAGGGTGCTTTTGACAATACTGGATATGAATCCATATCAAATGCTTTGTACCATAGAAACATAGACAAACCAACTATTAAATGGATCAAAGCGATGCTGGAAAGTCGCAAAATAACTGCCTCGTCAGGAACGACCTCAGTATCAGTAACAGCTGTAAGGGGCTGCCCACAAGGGGGAGTACTTTCACCCCTTTTGTGGTCATTGGTCATCGATGACCTGCTACACAAGATGGGCAATTTGGGCTACACTACAATTGGTACGCCGATGATATTGTCATCATAGTCAGGGGCAAAGACTCAATTGGAGTCACATCAAAAATGAAAAATGCTCTAAAGACAGCCATAGACTGGTGCATCAAGGAAAATCTTTCCATAAATCCCAGTAAAGCCGTCATCGTTCCTTTCACTAAAAGGAGGAAATTAGACCTAGGCCTAATCACAATAAACGACACGGTCGTAGAGTACTCCGACGAAGTCAAGTATCTTGGAGTAATCCTAGACAAGAGACTTAACTGGAACTCTCACATAAATAACAAAATCACTAAAGCTAATAGAGCTTTATGGGCCTGTCGTCGCACATATGGCAGAACCTGGGGAATATCTCCAAAGATCGTCCACTGGATCTACACAGTGATGATAAGACCCATTATAACATACGCCTCCATAGTATGGTGGACAAAATCCACACAAAAGGTCGCAATAGAGAAGCTCAAAAAGGTACAACGGCTTGCGTGCCTTGGTATCTCCGGAGCCATGCGAACCTGTCCAACAGCTGCCATAGAGGCAATAACAGGAATCACACCTCTCCACATATACATTCAAAAAGTGGCGATCCGCAGTGCAATAAGTCTAATACAGTTAAACGAGATAAGTCTTAATGATCACCCGGATCTAAAGACCCTTCTCGATGAACTACCAGAACTTAACATGAACTGCGCGGTCACAGACCGCATTCAAAAAACACTATGCTTCAACAAACGGTTCTCCACGGAGATCCCCAAGAGAGAAGCATGGGTTAGTAATAACCCACCAAACAGCCACAACGGCATAAAGTGGTATACGGATGGTTCTAAAATGGAAACGGGGGTAGGAGCGGGAATATACGGACCACACAAACGCTTTACGATACCCATGGGAAAAAGTCCCAGCGTATTTCAAGCAGAGCTCCACGCCATTCAAGAATGCGCCAGCCATATTATTTTATCTGGCATAAAAGGTGCAACCATCCATATTTTCACGGATAGTCAAGCAGCTATAAACGCCCTTAGCTCGTATACCATTGACTCCAAATCAGTCATGTACTGCTTCAATACCCTACAAACACTCGGAACAAGAAACAAGACCAAATTATGGTGGGTTCCGGGTCATGTCGCGGTAGAAGGTAACGAAAAGGCCGACATAGAAAATGTATCTATCTTTGGGAAAGCATCCCAGGTCTAAGACAGGCCAAACGAGCCATTCGGCCCTTCAATACAAATGCCAGCAAATGTCTAAACCTAAGCAGGCACGATATCAAAAACCGAGTAGGTTACCTTACTGGTCACCATGGTTTAAGATATCATCTACACAAAATGAGAATATCAGACTCTCCTGAGTGCCGACTCTGTCTTGAAGAGGACGAGTCAGCTGAACACATTTTATGTGAATGTCCAGCCCTTAATGGAATTAGAAAGAAGATCTTTTTCAGGGAGCAAATGAGCCCCGAGGACATAAAGAATTCTTCTACTGGTAAAATTGTCCGCTTTACACGGAAAGTGGAAATTCTACTAGTTTAAACTTTTCTGGCCCATACGGTACAAAAGATCTTTTAGGTCGAAGTACCCCCCCTTATAAATCGCCTTGGCGAGCCAGAAATTAAAAAAAAAAAAAAAAAAAAAAAAATTAATGGCTGCAATAAGGGATTCTATGTCCTCAAACTGACGACCAAACTCATAAACTTTTCTACAAGGTTCAGGTCCGGTGAGTACGGCGGCCATTGAAGTAATTCCACAATCTGCTCCTCTATCCAATTTTTTACTAAGCGCACTGTGTGGATTGGGGCGTTGTCCTACTGAAAAGTTCAGTTTATGGGTCTAAAAATGCCTGAAAATTTAGGAAAATTTCTTTTCAAATTTCCTTTATAACTTAATGCAGTAATTTTTTAGGTTTTTAACTCAAGCTCAACAGTGTCATAGTAGCTAACTGCTCCCCATACCATAACACCACCTTCTCGACTATGATGCCGCGCTAAAAATCGTTCTTCTTTCCTCACATCGTGGAAGTAATAATTAAACCCATCAACGTCATCAAAATTAAACTTCTTCTCATCCGAAAAAGCTACGTGACGCCATTCATTTTTAAAACTCATATGGAGTCTAAAGAATTCTAAGCGCATACACTTCCGTTTCTCGTTAAGTGGTGGTTTCTTTTGAATTTGTAACCGTTTTAGATGTTTGGCACTATTGATAACCCTTCGCACTGTTGAAATGCTTGCAGTAACACCGGCTTTCTGCTTTACTTTTGCCGAAGAGTCTCAGGCATTGGAAGCACATCTTAAAATTGCTCTTCGATCAACCGCTGTTGTTGCCTTTTTTTGACCTCCTTTCATGTTTTTTCCGTGCAAATCTTTGCTTCTTAAATAAGAATAGATCACACTAGAACTTCGTCCAATTTTGTCGGCGATAGAACGCCCGGTTAGTCCTTGGTCTTTTAGTAAATCGATTTGAGCTCTTTCAATACTATTTAGAGATTTTGATCTACCTGTTTTTCTTTGAAATACAATTAATCAAACAAAATTCACTTAAAGCACTTCAACTGTTGATCTAATGTGTCAATCTCCACAGAATACTCATAAGCAGTGAAAATAATGACCTTGTGTCTATTCAGTTGACGCAAAATAAAACTGCATTTTTCCATATTGAATGCTTTGCAAGGGAACCAGGAAAAAAATAGCGGTACTTTTTGAATTATTCCTTCCGATTTATTTTGTCAACATCATAAGCAAACAGTTTGCATCATCAAATGATATATTACGGCACAAGGTTTTGAAAAAATAGACAACGTAGCTTAGAAAATGTTTGTGCTTATTCAGTTGAAGCGGAGTGTATCTGGGATCTATGATAAATAGCGAAGTAACCTGAGATGATGACATTAACCATAGGGTATGCGTATTGGGTGGATGAAGTGCAGGAAAACTCCGTAATTTTCTGTGACCTTAAAATGCCCAATAAGCGTTTTCATTTGGTTCACAATGTTGGCAAATAGTATGAAGGCAAATTAACGGCAGCTGAGATGAAGATGCTTCCCATGAGAGTAGGAGTAAGAAAGAAGTTTAAAGATCCGAGGAAGCCTACGTCAAAGAACCTAACTCAAAGAAAATGGAGTTCGACCGGCTAAGTTGGTATTGTCATGTTTAAAGGAGAGATCCTGCGAACCCCTTCAAAAAGGCTATAAAAATCAACGTTCCGGTACAATCGTGAATAATAGGCAGGCCTACAAACTCCTGGATCAAACAAATGCAACAACACCAGACAAGAAATCTGGAGGCCTGCCAATAATTTTTGAGGTCAGACCCCATAGACGGAAAAATAGAGTAGCAGTGATGTGAGAGTTATGATGTCTTTAGTCCAGATCATAACCTCGTCGTTCAAGAAAAAAAAAAAAGAATATCGTCTCTCAAGAAACACGAATCTGCATTCCTCCTCTCTGAACATCTCCCACTGTTGGCTCTATAGAATAGACGAAAGTCAGCGACAAGTCTTCATTAAACCATTGGTAGAAGACTTGATGCCAATTTTGGGAATCAATTCTACGAACACATCATCCCTTTTAACCGAGATCTGGATAAATTACGCTCGTCGAGTACATCCAACATTGTTGCATTCAATGCGAAGAAAACGAAATTAGCGACTGTTATTTATTTTATTTATGACTGGTAGCAGGCGGCATACATAAAAACATTTCTATATAGAACAAGGAAACTTTGGAACTCGCTTAAGGTCGATCTTTAAATAATGTCTAGTATTTTTAATGCATACTCAATCACTGACCTATCTTGAGCTTTGAAAGTGAGATGCAATGACTTCGGGGTAAGGTATCACTTTACTCTTAAAAAGTAACTCAGTTTTATGTAATAGACTTTGCAATGAGTTCTTGTGTCAAATAACGCCCGAGTTCAATGTATGTAATACGAAGAAGATGCATGTTCTTTATAGGAATAATAGGGAGGCCATCCATTTAAATCTGAGGAACATTCGAAGTATTCTTTTATTTCGCCATTTCCGTTTTGTTCGTATTGAATAAGAGATGATCTGCTCGCATCGTTGATGATTAGCAGTGCTTGCATTTATAGGTTAGTCATTCGAGAACGAAGATATAAGAGTGTTGTAATTAGCAAAACTGTAATTTGTATTATACTCGTACTTCGACTGCGGAAGGTTTTATTAGAAGCCTTTTAACTGGACCTAGAGAGCTGAAATTTTAACCATATACTATTCGACCATTCTTAGACTTTTGTCACGCCCACTAATGAGTGATAGGAATAAGAATAGGGTTCAGTACGGAATCCAGTTTTTGAAAAATGCGTTGGATTGTCGTGGTCGAAATCTGGTGTTTCTCATTGACAAATGCATGCTGGGAATTATACATGGTTGCATTTGCCCTGAATCAGGAGTTAAACTTTTTGATAACATGTATAAATACATATTTGCAAATATATCGTAATTTGTTTGTGTTGCGGCTAATCAAACGTCTTCTCACACTAATGCAGGGAAGGAAGCGTAGCTCAAAGTGTTTTTTATCACTTTTGCCAATAACCAAAGAGGGCGTGGTCCACTGGGACAGTAAATGAGTTTATTAGTAATTCCCTGATTGTTAAAACTAACCATTTTTCGAATTCATAAATTGCTATTTGAAATCCTAAGAAATGATGTATCAATTTTTTTAATTATTCCATCTCTCTTTCTCATTTGGGTCATGAATTTAAAATTATAATTCCAACAACCCATGCCGAAATTAGCATTTAAAACACTCTGAATTTAACACCAGTGAAACCATAAATTCAGCCAAGACTTCTCGCCAAAAATTAGCGCACCCTAGTGTCCCCTCTGTGGGACACCATCATTTCCATAAATTATCGACATCGCTGCGAATGTACGAATTTTTCGGTGCATTATACAAACCATTTTTTTTGCACATCTGCATCTGTAATTACTCAGGTATCCCTTTACATGTTGCAATTGCATCTCAACCCTATTTATTTCGCATATGGCAAATCTTAGCCGAGTATCGAATTTCCCAAGAAAATTGATTTCCTTTACCCTTTCGCTTTTCTCAAAGTTGGCAATGGCATGGTCCGCCTATCGTGTCATCCATCTATCATGTTCTTCCGCAAACACAGCACCAATGCAACCTCCTTCCAACTGCGCGTCATATAAAAAAACGAAATTCCCATGGTATTTAGGCTAAACATCCTTTCAACCTTTTTTTCCCGATCGTCGACCCTTACCAGCGAACATCTACATTTGCCGATTAAAGGATGCAAAAAAAAAAATACGCTGGATGAGCAAAAAAAAATCAAAGACCAATGCGTCGTGTTTCTTTGCACATAAACTCAAATAAGAAATCCTTCGATAGATGAAATTTGAGACGAGCATCATCGACATCATCATCATTATCATGATCTGCAGGAAAAAGGATTTTCAATTCACGCTAAATTACGTCAGAGATTCAGTGAAAAAAATACCCGAAACGAAAGAAAAATAAAGAAAGGTTACCTAAGTTGTGGAGAAAGGATCACAGCCCTTACGACCCCTTGCGTCGCATTATCAAAATCATAAGATTTTCCTTCAAATTCAAGGATCCTACAGTAGGATCGCACAGCTTTTGACATCAACTTCAACCCCGTCTTTCCCAGAGCAAAAAAAAATAAGAAAAGGTCTCCACGATGTGTTAAGCAACTCACCCGTAACAGACATTTACCACAGCCTAGGGTCCACAGGTTACGACTATTAAGGTTAAATGATGCTGCAGCTGATACATACCTGGACTTTGGATTGCTGCGTATTTTTTTAAGGATTTTTTAAAGTTTAGTGATTTTTATTTTTTACGCATCCTCTGCAAATATTGTTTTTCTTCTGGAAATAGAGGAAAAAATGCAGCAATTTAGGTAGAAGCAGCGGAGAAAATCATGAATTATTCTAATGATCTTGTGACCCATTCGTCAATAAATTGATCGTTTTGTCTGCATTGTCCTGCTGATGGCAACGAAGATTGCTTTGAAAGGTCTGGCCACTTTTTTGATAGTCAAGAATATACACAAAAGAATGGTTATCCCTAATATCCTTTTGTATGCGAAGTCAACACAACAGTAAATGAGGAAATTAGGAGGATTTATGTATGCAGATTGTTCAGCACAACGGCGAAGTTATGTTGACATTTGAGGTCAAGAATGGTCATCTAGGGGTTCTTCAAATGGACAAAGAGGGATAATAGTAATCTTATTAGGGTATTGAAGTATAAGTAAAGAAGGAACCATTTGTAACTTATATCCATACTTGGCTGTTGGACCTTTGTTTGTAATTAGCTGGACGAGTCTAGCTTGGGCTCAATATTTGACCGATTTGGCACATAATGTACAGCTGTCTTCAACAGTGATTTCCCGTTTTATCATTCAACAAAATATAGAGTAAATATAATTTTCGCACATCATCAGAAAAAGTCCTTTCAGACCTCTCAGAAGAAATTTTATTAATGATGATCGATCAAGTTTTCGGCTCATAGGACACTTTTAAAATGTTCAGACTTTTCCCACAGTTTCCTTGCGACATCATTAATTTTGTTTCAATAATTAGCAAGGACATTTCAATACCTTTTAGTCCCAAACAAATGCGAAACCATTATGATGTGATGTGATGAATTGCAAAGATCGCTGGAAGGGTTAAAGGAGAACACCATTAGGAAGTATCCAATTTCTAAAAGAAAATCAAGAAAATTACCAAAATCTTCAGAATAAATGTTCGCCCAACATCATCTAAAAAAAAAAATAGCAAAGGAACCCTTTTTCTGTGGATATTTTCGTCTTCAAAAACATTGCTACCCTTAGCTGTTCGTAATTTGCTAAACTCGAAATGTTTGCGCAATAAAGCAAAACATAAGCTAAAATAGTAGAAATCCAAACAGCGCGTATCCCTTCATGGATCTATGCTAGTTTCACACAGATGGAATCTTTTGTTTGCATGTAGGTCGCAATATGGTTTGTACATCGTTCGGGATGACTTTGTAGGAATCCATGTGTATGCGGTTCGGTTCGGGATCAATATTTGTTCAACGATCGATCAATTTATTTATTTTGTTACGAAAAAGGGTTGAAATAATAATTTATTTTGAAGAGAAATAAAAGTGTTTTGTCTGCAATATGTTTGCCCTCGCATCCGTCGTCTTATCCGAGGACCTAATGATGAAATTCTATCTTTTGTAGGATGAAGGTTTATGCAATTACATTAGGGGATGATTGTAATGTTTTCTTACCATTTTTTTTTTTTCAATTTTTTCGGGAATGGAATCTGCTATTTTGATATTTGATACTGCAAATTGCAGTGCATGAGAATTTCTTAAAAAAATGTATGTCAATTTCTTAGGCAATCAAATCCTTTAGTGAAAGTGTTAGCTAACGTTAAAGGAATATATGTGAAAGGGTTTGAGGATTAAGATAAATTTCGAAAATTTATAGTAGAAAATACCTTTGAGTACTTTTTAACTTCTCTTCGAATGATTTCCAATAATTTAAAGCCCTCTAAAAAGGTATCAAGAATACTTATGCTGCGGCAAATACTTTACCAAACGGCTACGTTTTAACCTAAATTTGAATTTAAAGCTCTCACAATAAAATAGAGACAAAACATTGTTCCACAAATTCGGGACCAATGAATATATTTGTAAGTGCTGCCGAGACATTGCAGCCTTCAATTCTAAGCGATCCGGAGCAGGTTGCTTCCAGTTGTCCAGACCAAATGCCCTGGCATTCGCGATGACGTGAACCTGGTGGCTGAAATTCGAACATCCTCTTCGCTGAAACATTATTGTCCATTCACTCAGTATGGCCGGGCCAATGTAGTCGAAGTGATTTAGCGGTTGTATCTTTTCTTCAATTCACCATCCTCGCACGCAGGACCACATATCCAAATGAATATTTTTCTTGAAAACCCAATAGTAGCTCCAATTTTCTTCTTATCGTCCAGCAGATTAACTCCTTAGCTACCTCGAAGCTATTGCTATCAACAGTAAAATGTTGCCCTAGGCGGTGGGCAGATGCTTGTTTGTTTGTTAATAGCATGTACTTGGTCTTGTCCGCCTTTAATTCAAAACGATATCGTGAGCATTTTCCAGTAGCTGACAGGATCTATTTATTTAAGATAGTGCTTTCCTTGTTAAAACATACCTTGCGCACTTTTACCTCCAGGACAAGATTAAAGAAGTCACATGATAGCCCATCTCCTTGCCGAAATCCGAAACAAGCTTAGAATAATTCGGAAGAGCTGCTTCCAAACTGCACATTACACCGCGTGCTTTGAAGTGTCATGCGACACAACTTTATCCGTTTTGCCGGGAACCCGAATTCGGCCGTCGCCATGTACAGCTCCTGGCGTAAAGGTGTAAAGGTGGTGGGTCTTTTCCAGGATTTGCCTTAGTGTGAGGATTTGGTATATTGTCGATCTGCCGGGCCGGAAACCGCACTGGTACGTGCCGATTAGTGTATTGCAGAACGGCTTCAGACATTCACAACATACGATTGATAAGATCTTATATGCGACATTAAGCAGAGATATGCCTCGATAGTTCTTCCAAGATATAGGATCGTCTGTCTTGTAGATGGGGCATATGGAGCTGATAGTCCAGTCATCGGGCATGCTTTCTACCACCCATACTTGATTGATAATTTGGTGCATGCGCCCTACCAAAACATCACCTCCGTATTTGAAAAGCTCAGCTGGTAAGCCGTCAGAGCTGCCAGCCTTGTTGTTCTTAAGCTTTTATACAACTATGATAACCTCTCCACTACTCAGAGGTGGCACCGGTTCGTCGACTCGATCTCTTCTTATCTCTGTAGACTCTGGCTACTCCAGTCGTTCTAAGGCGTCCAAAGTCGAATTTCTTTTTCTGGGCGGTTCGCAGCTTCTTCTCGTTGGACAGTCGAGTTCTAAATTTAGCCGCAATACGAAAATGGTCAGAGTCGGCGTTTACCGCTTGGAATGGGCGCACATTAAAGATGTTGGATGCGTGCCTCGTCTTTGGTTGGCGGTTAGACCACCTGGAAAGCGCCAGGTTGCTTAGTGAATATGCAGTCTTGGGAACCTTGTGCAAACATCTACACGCTTCTATGGACATTATGTCAATTCCAAACAGACATATTGTTCATGGAAAAGACGTCCTGCCCATGGACATTATGTCTGTTTGTAAGCAAGCATTAGCGGTTTCGTTGACACCTATGTAGATATCAAGTGTGTATTTTTTTTCAACCATAAGTGGCCGGGAAACTGGAATTCGCTTTTACGAACAATATCACGACCACTGCTGTTTACAAATCTTTGGCAATTTTGTTTGGCTAATGGCATTGCTCGAGTTGGTTCGGCGATGCAAGTTTTTCCAATTGAAATTATTTGAGCAAGATCCCCCACACTGCTGATTTGACGGTTCCTCAAAATTGATGATCTATTTTTCGCTTTAAAGTATGTAAGCCGTTTCCCTTTCACGGTCCCTATCGAGCATTTTTTTATATGAATTTATTTTGTCCATTAAAGAGAGGTGTCCGCTAAACAGGGTGTCCACTAATAAGATATTTTTCTCTATAGAAAATTAATAAGTAATTACATAATTATCTAACACATAACTACAGAATAAATAAAATAAATTACAGAACAACATATAAATAATATATTTACAGGATGAAGAAAATAAATAAGCGAACTAACAAATGTAACTTACTACAATTTATAAAACTGCATAACAAGATTTAGGATCTTAGGAAAAGATGAGGAATTCCTAGAAATTCATCAATTATTCGTCATAGTAAACAGGCAGCTAAAGCTCACCATAGGACGGTACACTTGTTAACCGCAATGACGTCTTTAAGCCAAACCACATTTTTATATAGAACAAACATACTTTGGAACTCGCATCCGAGAGACATCTTTCGGGAATAATACGATTTGAAACAATTTAAGAGTATCATTTTCTGAAAGCATATCGGGACGCTAGTTTAGCGAAAAAAAGTTTTGAGAAAAGAAATTAAAAAAGACTAACCTAAGCAAACAAGTTACGAGTAGCTCTTTTAAGAATGAAGTTTTGAATCTTTTCATTTGACAATTGATTTTGCCAATTGGTGTTTTCTCACCTTAAATGAAATGACAAATATCAGTGTTCTTCCGTACGTAGGTTACACAATGAAAAACTGAGGTAAAAATTTCTTCTATTATAGAATCTCTTTTCAGGTGAGGACTTTTGGAAGATGTTAGGTATCTATCTGCGTATTTTTTAGGGTTCCGTAGCCAAATGGCAAAAAACGGAACCCTTATAGATTCGTCATGTCTGTCTGTCTGCCACACAGCCACTTTTTTCCGAAACTATAAGAACTATACTGTTGAAACTTGGTAAGTAGATGTATTCTGTGAACCACATTAAGATTTTCACACAAAAATAGAAAAAAAAAATTTGGGGGATCCCCATACTTAGAACTGAAACTGAAAAAAAAAATGTTGAATCAAACCCATATGATATTGAGGTTTCTAAAATCATTTTTTTCTAAACTGAATAGTTTGCGCGAGAGACACTTCCAAAGTGATAAAATGTGTTGCCCCCTCCTCCCCCCGTAACTTCTAAAATAAGAGAATGATAAAACTAAAAAAAATATATGATGTACATTACCATGCAAACTTCCACCGAAAATTGGTTTGAACGAGATCTAGGAAGTAGGTTTTTTTTAATCCGTCATAAATCGTAAACCGCAATTTACCTTTCATTCAATCAACTCAAATATATAAAAAAAACATTTAATTTCATAAACATAAACCTTATGCGTAAACCGTTCAAAGTTACAACGAACTACAAGAACTTTTATATGATGTTACTTGCTGCTACGGAACCCTTCATGGACGAGTTCGACTCGCACTTGGCCCTTTTTTTTATTATTAAAAACAAATGCCAGAGCACCCAGACTCGGTAGCGGTCCATTGTACTACCAGGCAGAAGTCCTCTTTTGGTGTGGAGGTTGGAGAAATCAAGGTATCATTCGTTTCTCTTTATTAATAGATAGAGTATGTTGTTGTTCCCCATGGGGATTAAACCTGCATCGCACGGGACACAAGCCAACGCACTAACCTCTACACTGTCACCACCCCCTAATCAGCGTCTTACGCGTGACCAACGACTGGTATATTAAAGCCTCGTTTTATATCCTTTTCGTATTATATCACTGTTTAAGTTCAGCGTACCTATCCTATATATATATATATTTTCCAAAAGCGCTTAAATGTGCTGTTCTAATACCATTGTAAAAAAAAAGTTCTGCTTATGGTGTGTGCAACTTCAGTCCCATTTCACTACTTCTAATTTCAAATAAGCTTTTCGAAAAACTTGCAAAAGTTGGAGTTGTAAACTTACTAAACAAAAACAACTTTTTTAATACAAATCAGTTTCGCTTTCGAAAGAGTAAATCAACTAACAATGCCTTACTACAGTTCTTTGCCCAAATTTTGTCTTATCTTGACGGCAAAAAGAGTTTAGCTGGCTTGTTGATTCATATTACCAAAGCTTTTGGCATGGTCAATCATAACATTTTATTGTGGAAACTCGAAACGGCTGGATTCCGTGGTTTTATTCTTAATTGGGTTAAATCATGCCTAAATAATATGTCACAGAGAGTTTAGAACGTCCCCTCGTTTAGCGACAAAAAATTGTTGAACTTGGGGTACCGCAAGGCTCTGTCCTGGGACCAATTTTTTTTCTTATCTATATTAAATCACACTTTTGCATTCAATTTCAAAGGCTCACCAACGGGCTTTGCAAATGAAATAGGTCTTTCATATGGTCTGTATAGTCCTTTGGATCGTGTTGCCGACATTAATTGAGACCTAAGCTTATTAAGATACTGGATTGCGGGACACAATTTGACACTAAGTTTAAAAACAAATATTATGTTTTAAAGTTTGTCATGGGCACACAGTTTGGAAGCGATGGTTTACTTTCATGCACCTGAGTGTCAAAAATTCAAATTGTCTAACAGCAATTGTACGCGTATTTCATCTTCTTCCACGCTTTGCAGCTCTCAAAGATTTAATGATAATTGTTTTCTTATCGAGGTATTTAAACTTTCGAGTCATACTGAAGCTCTGAGGAAATATTTCCGCCGCACTCTTCGATACTTTTGTCATCTAAAATGTCTGTTCAGCAATATACTTAAAAAAAAATACTATTTACTAGTTTTTACTATGTTTCAGTGTGGAATAGTTTGTTGGGGAGGTGCTTATCACAACCAAATAAAACCTCTATTAGTTCTGCAAAAACATATACTAAGAAAATTGTGTCTTAAACCTACTAGGTATCCTAGTTTTCCTGTTTTCTGTGACCAAAAGATTCTATCTGTTCGTCACTTTTATTATTTTAAATTATTTAGGACTTTCTTCTTGATGTCTGGTAATCGTAATTTTCTAACTTTAATTTACGTTGTAACTCATCTAATTCGCTAATTGCTCCTTCTTTCCGTACCACTGCATGCCGCAAGTCTAACTCTGTTTTGTCGGTTCGGACTTTATCAACACCTAGATCCTTTCTAAGATGTGCAAACAAGTGGCTTTTCGACGTTAACTACCCTAGTTTAGAATCTATTACTTCCGAAATTCTGATCTAATTCCTATTTATGATTGTTTCTTCCTCCCTGCTATTTTCCTTGCTTAAATAAAAATCTATTGGGTTGCCTTTTTGCTACTTATTTTTGCATATAATTATTTTACATTTCTGTTTATTAAGGGTGTTCAAATTTGAAGTATCATTATAAATTTTGAATGAAAGACATAAATTGTGTGAAATCTGTATTTATTTTTATTGGAAATTAATGTACATTGGTTCCGGTTAATAATGAAAAAGAATGTTGTCCAAGTAACCTCCTCTGCTAGCTCGCCAGACTGTCAACCTTTTCCCAAAATTTTGAATCACTTTTTCGCATAATGATGGTTCAATAAGTGATATTTGCTCGATGATGTTGTCTTTGAGGTGTTGAACAATTTGAGGAATATCGGCATAAACTTTACTCTTCAAGAAACCCCATAAGAAAAAATCCAGTGGTGTTAAATCGCATGATCTTGGTGCCCAATTCACGTCTGTTCTTCGGAAAATTATGCGATTGTTAAACTTCTCTTTCAAAAGATCGATTGAGTTCGTTGCTGTGTGGCATGTTGCACCATCCTGTTGAAACCACGTATTCTGCACATCAATATCTTCCAATTGACTCTACAAAAAGTTTCTAATCATAGCTAGATATCGAGCTCCATCCGCAGTAACTGCATTACCATTTTCATCTTCGAAGAAAAATGGACCAATTACGCCACCACACCAAAAAAACACCACACATACACTAACTTTTTTTGGTTTCATTGGCCTTTCAAACAATCCTCTAGGATTTTCTTCAGCCCAAATGCGACAGTTTTGTTTATTGACATAACCGCCAATTTCAAAATGAGTCTCATCAAAGATAATTTGCTTGAAAAAATTGTCAGTTTGTTGTTGCTTCGCTATGGCCCAATCAACGAATTGCCGACGCACTGTGTTAACTGTATTTTGTAAGCCTTTACATGCAGATGTTTGTGCAAAATTTTAAACAAAGTTGTTGGTCCTTGGCTCTCCAGCAACACCTCTGCTAACAGATGCAATATTTCCACTCGAACGAACACTACGATGTAGGCTTTACTTCTCTGATCTTGAACCGAACCAGTTTCTTCAAATTTATGAACGATTAGTTTAATAGCACGGTTTTCTCTACCGTATTTTGAACGAAATTTTCTTTCAACTTCTGCAAAACTTTCACCATATCAAAAATAAGTTTTAATAATAAAAACACGTTGCTCAATAGTGTACCGATCCATTTTAGCTAACGGGAATGTATTTACATCATATCTGAAAAAACTTCGGTGTAATGTAATAGCTGTAAAAAAGTGGCGGCCAATTTAAAATGATACGTCTTTGAACACCCTTTATATGTATATGAAAATACAACAAGTCTACCTATCTATCTATCTATCGATATTCTGCTACAATTGTTTATCTATATAAACAAATGTATAAGTTACTGAATAACGTTTATTCATTTTATTTTTAAATATAATAATTTATTCCCATCGAGCCCTTTTTAGTAAATTCTCACAAATACCTAAAAAGCTGAAATTCAATGAAAAGGCCAAAACAATACAAAAAACATAGGGACGGGCTACAGTCCGCTTGGGCGAACTGTTGGATACCCTATTCTTATTCCTATCCCTCATAAGTGGGCGTGACAAAAGTCTAAGTATGGTTGAATTGTTAAGAACGCTCTACATATTTTGTTATATAACATTTAAAGGATTTTATAAAAAAAAACGCTCCCTAGCTCAAACTTGGGTGTTTCAATAAAATTGTTTTATTTAATTGTGGGCGTGTCAGTAGGCGGATTTAAAAAAAATTAACACATGAGCATAAAGGGCCCCTAGAGAGTATATATTATAAATTTCAGCTCCCTAGCTCAAACTTTGGATTTTCAAAAAAATTGTTTTATTTATTTGTGGGCGTGTCAGTGGGCGGATTTTGAAAATTTTTTATCCCGAGCAGTTTTAGGAGTCATAGATCGTATATAAAAAATTTCAGCTTTCTAGCTCAAAATTCGATTTTTTCCAAAATTTTGTTTTTTTTAGTTTGTGGGCGTGTCTGTGGGCGGATTTCAAAAATTCATAAACTTGATTATTTCGGGACCCTAGAGAGTATATGGTTAAAATTTCAGCTCTCTAGGTCCAGTTTAAAGGCCTAATTTTTGCCGACGGACGGACGGACGGACGGACGGACATGGCTAGATCGACATTGCTATCGATGCTGATCATAAATATAGTAACTTTTAGGGGTCTACGGACAATATTAAGGTATGTTACAAACTATGCGTCAAAATTAATATACCCCTAGAATAGGGTATACAAAATATTCGCAGAAAAACATACTTTCAAAATTGTTCAAATAGATATAATATAAACTTGTATATTCTTCACTGTATTCAATTACTTTGACACGGCAAATCCCCTTTTGACTCTGAGAATAAATATTATGCAAATTTCTAAAATATTTTCGAACATGGAAACGGTTACAACTTAACAAACAACATCCGTCTTACAAATCGTTCATCAAAACATCTACGTTCTAGTCGGTCGCTATGACATTGATTGTAATTGAGTTCAATTGAAATCAATGCACATGAGCACCACACAATATACTTACACCCTGTTTCCGCGCACTTATGCAACTGTCACAGTCCTCCAGTGAAGGACTCGCAATTAAATTCTCTAACCAACTGACAAACCATATCGGGAAAAAGGGTTCCAATCCTATATCGAATAATCAACAATCAATAAAAAAAGGACACGATACAGGTTCATTTGCATAACACTGCACGAGCCATAAACGAGGTGATGCCTTCAGTAGTAGAAGTTGATCCTTGCAATTTTTTTATTAATTTATTCATAAAATGCACCCCATTATTGTTTAGAGAGGCAATAGTCAAGAGTTTCGTTCCTTTTGACGAAGGGCTGGATGCATGTGCGAATTTCATTCAAAACAATTCTGTATGTAAATTTTGCAGGATTTCTTTTTCAAACGTACAATTTTCCCCAAAGGATTGTTATGCAAATTTTCGTTTTTGGCACAGTTTTAATATATCTTGTGTGAAAGGAAATTCCCAAATTCATGCGGAAATGCATTTTAGTGAATGGGAATGAAACTATTGGTTACTCTGGGTCATGGTTCAGCGAATCAAAATGCATTTTTTTAATAAAATGATCTCAAGATCAACAGGATAAAAGAGAAGGGGAATACAGGAGAAAGATGAACCCTAATAAGAAATAAGTCTTTTAAGGAAAATCCCAGAGAGTTGTAAACATTTCTCCTTAAAAAACAAATAATAATCTAATAGAAATCGCAGAGAATGAGAGAAAATTCGAGTTAGGGGATGAATCTGCTTCGTTAGATGTGCGTTGTGTAATGTACAAGGCGCAACCCCTTTGATCATTGATCGTCCCTTTTTTACTTATTTTTTAAACAGATTTTTTTGCTTTGGTATGCGTGAGAGAGAGCGGAGAACTTTAAAAAATAAATCCTATTGTATTATAAATTTGAGTGTGGAGAGGGTTGAATTTTAATTTTTTAGTAAAATTTCCAATGTACGAAGGTCCTTGCACAGAGGTTAAATCAGTTTGTGCTTCATCGCCAAGCTTGACACATTAAAATCGAAGAATTTCTAAGATTTTCCTGAACACCTCACTGCACCAAATTTGTTTATTTTATCCTTTTTTTCTTGTTTCTGACTTTGTTTGTTTCTTGTTTAAAAAAAAAAAATAATAATTTGTCGCAATGGCAACACAATTAGAAGTTCTAATGCAACTCTACATGATGAATTTAATTCAGCAACAACAGCAACAATTAATTCAACAACAAACTCAACCATCACAACAACAAATTAAGGATAACTTATCTAGAGATTTGACAACAACGTTAAAAGGACAATCGAGTCCAGACAATTGTAGTAGTAGTACTAGTAGTAGTAGTAACAATTTACTTAACTCAACTAGTGATATTAGTGATTTGCATAATTTATATAATAATGTGCAGTTATCTAATGAGAATGACAATTTAATTAATCATTTTTATCCCGTTAATTTTTCAAAAAGTTTCCTTCAATCATCAACAGTGACATCAACACCAACAGGAAAAGTGGACATGGATATTGGCAGTCACAACAGTGTGGGGGTGGATGCGGATGTTGAGGACGAGGGGCCACTATATTCAACTGGAACATCCGGTAGTACGAACAGTGGCGACAATTCAAAGTTGTCAGCACCAGTTTTAGAGAGTACCGATTCGTTTTCGTCGCCGATTATGGTGAGCATTTAAAGCGACAAGTGATTAGTTTTGCAGATCTCATTTTCTTACTTCCGTTAATTTTTTTAAAGCCATTTACTCCAGTAAAACATGAAAATGGATTATCATCGTCGACCAGTGGGCACGATCTGTCAGTGGATAATACGAAATCTTTCAACACTTTTGCGGATAATGAGGATTCAAATAATTCGCAGACGTTTTGCAAAGTCTCGCCCAGTAGCAATGCAGAAACAAAAGTGTCAGTGAAGAGTGAAAAAAATTTAGTGGTAGGTGCGAATGTTTTTTTTTTATTTGTTAAAAAGTGGAAGCCACAAGGAGAAGTTACATAAAAAGTAAATTATTTTTTTAATGCAACATATAAGAGAATTCAAACGCTTGAATGATCGAGGGAATATACAAAAGTGCTGCCAAATTCATTTTTTGTTTTTATGTGATCTCGATAAATATCTAGTAAACATCACAAATAATAATTAGAGAGGGCAGCATTCAGCAATTCTTTGTAGCATAATCATCCCCATTTAAATGACAACTTCACTTAAAAATATTTGACATTTAAGACCAGTGAAACAGTGTGAAAACTTCTATTCGAGTGTTTAAATTAATGCCATAGAAACCTCAATTATATATATACCTATGATGTTAATACATATATAATTGAAATATCACTTAAGAAAACTCTACCAAAGTTAATATTGATTTCCGAGCGTAATTCCATTAACCCCTTTCTTCATTGTCAAATTTCATATGTTACCGTGATCTCTCAATTTGCATTCTTTTTAAGTGCGGTGTAGATTATGTATGTAGTTGTATGTTTGTAGCTAACAACTTCAAATTAAATAATCTACTCAAAGTGAAACATCACTTTTGTCAACATTTCTGTGGTTCTCACTTGTAAAGAAAAATACGTCAATTTACATATCCCTCAAATGAATGCATTTTTAATAAGTTAACAGGATGGTTTTTTATTTTTAAAATTTGTTTATTCCGCAGAACTTCGATTCAAATTTATTCAATGTGCCTAGCGGTGTATCCGGATCGGACAATATTTTGCAAAGTAAGTTTAATTTTTATTTTTATTAAAATTTTTGTTGTTAAATAGGTAAAACTATTGATCTTCCACATAAATGAATCGGTTTTAAGTCTGAAGCACACCATTGTTTTATCGTGCACATTTTAATGAGTTATTCATTATTTCTTAATGTTTAACGAGGTGGTTATGATCTAAAATCAAGAGATATTAACTCTCCCACTTCACTGCATCCCTACTGGTCCGTCTGTGGGGTTCGCTGGTTTGACCTCAAAACGCATCGCCAGGCCTCCCGGTGTCGAATCACTTCGTCACTGATGCCAATTAAATGCTGGTTTTGTTGCATTTGTGCGATCCAAGAGTTTAAAGCCTGATTTTTTTCGCGATTGTAAAGGAACGTTGATTGATATTACCTTTTTGATGGGTTCGTAAGATCTTTCCTTTGAATATAACGGTACCAACTGAGCCGGAAGCGCTCCATTCTCTTTAAGCTAGTTCATTTTTCTACCACAGAAGATGACAGAGTTTTCCCGCCACTTCATCCACCCAAAGCTTACGCGATGATTGATGTCGGTATCACAGGTTCCTTCGCTGTTATGTATTTGTTATGTTACGCATATCTAATTAATTAACACTTATATGCATGAAATCTTGGATTTGATAGGAAAAATATTGGATCTCGGATGTTTAAAAAAACACCAACAAATTTTGACGTCTTTATTAAAACAGTTATAGGCATTTCTTTGTATGTGTCATATATGATACATCACGCATTTACCAACGTCAAATTATGTGTAGAATGAAAAACAATTTTGATTTTTTTATTTTTTTTGTGGAACGATAACCAACAAATCAAATAATTTTTGTGTGATAACACAAGTGCAGCTAGAGCCTTGCGTCAAGAAACGTTGTCCTAGCTTCCGTCAATTTACATTGAATGGTAGAATGAGGAACCACAACTTGTGATACCACGTTAAGTGGGGGCTGGTGTTACAAACACAATCAATCCCCATTTCAGGCAGAGCTGAAACTGTGGCTTCGATGGCGGCGTGCGTACTGTGCTTGCCTGAAAAGATGTTGATCAATGTTCGGGCCCTTCGAGGGGGAAAGGTTTTTCGAGAATAGACCATCACCAAAAAAAAGGGGTTGATGATCAACTGTAGCAAGCCGTGAAACAAAACTGTAACTGCAGCCCTCACTTTAAGCGGTAGCAATTACAACTTGTTGTTCATAAAAGTCACCAACAAAACAATCAATCAACACAAGTTCAAAAAAGGATAATTTGGAATAATTTGTGATACAAAAATATAAAATTAAATTCGGTAAATAAAACTCAAAAAAAAACATATATTGCGGGAAAAACGGTGGAATGGAAATTTAAATTATGAAATTTCTGTCCTTATTGCAGCACAAGTGAAGTTCACAGTTTGATCATTTGATTCAACTAAAGACATCTCCGGCCAGTGACCAATTAGACCAGTTTTTATTTTTTTTTCGGGTAATTTAAAGATGTCGGTTTTTGTTTTTTGAAGGTCATGCGAACTACTGATATCATTAAGCTAATGTTAGCAATAGCTAAAGCCTTCCTCACTTTCGGTCCAATTATTATTTATTGTCAATATTTCCTTATCAAGTACGTTATCAAACCGCTCCGGTTTTGTACGAAACCTCGCGTAAATTACTAGTGCAAAAAATATAAAATCATATATCTATACGTTAAAGCTGAAATGCATGATATTTCATATTTGAGACATACGATACTATGTGAACGAATTCATGGTGTCTCATATATGAGCCATGTACTAGTTATACAAGTGAATTCATACGAGTGTATCACACTTCTGTAACACTACAGCACTACAAGTATAGAGGGCTAATGCTACAAGTGGGAAATTGTGTTATTATCCTCTTTATGTAACTCAGAGCTAAAAGTGATGTAAAAAAGTAAATCACACTTGTATTGAGAATCGCGCTGCTTACCTCTTTTCAAATAAACAGTTGTAACCTGAGTCTACAAGTCTAGGGAAATTTTTATTTTTTACAAGTGTAAAATTTTTTTCTGTATAACAGAAATAATCTACACCTGTCAGACTAATATAATCGTTCAAGTGACTGTAGACTTGCACACTTGTAGCTTCGTATTACAGGCCCCTGTCGTGAGTGAGTCTTTTCAAATGAGCAATTGTAAATCGCACGCGAGCTGTTGGTTGAAAGCATTTTTATTTCGACTAGCGTGAGTCAAAAAAGGGCTGATTAATGGCTCGTGAGATGTTTATACCCTATTCTAAGGGTATGTTAATTTTGACGCATAGTTTGTAACATACGTTAATATTGCCCGTAGACCCCTAAAAGTTACTATATTTATGATCAGCATCGATAGTAATGTCGATCTAGCCATGTCCGTCCGTCTGTCGGCAAAAATTAGGCCTTTAAACTGGGCCTAGAGAGCTGAAATTTTAACCATATACTCTCTAGGGTCCCGAAATAATCAAGTTTACGAATTTTTGAAATCGGCCCACGGCGTGTCTGTGTCACAAACTCAAAAAAACAAAATTTTGGAAAAAATCGAATTTTGAGCTAGAAAGCTAAAATTTTTTATATATGATCTATGACTTCTAAAACTGCTCGGGAAATAAAATTTTCAAAATCCACCCACACGCCCACAATTAAATAAAACAATTTTATTGAAAAACGAAAATTTGAGCTAGGGAGCTGAAATTTATAACATATACTCTCTAGGGGCCTTTAATCTTATCTGTAAATATTTTCAAATCGGCCTACTGACACGCCCACAATTTAAAAAAAAAAACCTTTTTTTGAAAATCCAAAGTTTGAGCTAGGGAGCTGAAATTTATAATATATACTCTTTAGGGGCCCTTTATGCTCATGTGTTCATTTTTTTTTAAATCCGCTTACTGACACACCCACAATCAAATAAAATAATTTTATGGAAAAACCAAAGTTTGACCTAGGGAGCGTTTTTTTTACAAAAGCTTCGTTTTTTTTTGATAAAATCCTTTAAATGTTATATAACAAAATATGTAGAGCGTTCTTAACAATTCAACCATACTTAGACTTTTGTCACGCCCGTGAACCAAATTTTATTTTCAATAAAATCTTAATTACACAGCTGCAGCAAATTAACATTTGATTTATACAGACTTCGTTGATTTAGTAGAAAATGCACCAAAAACACGCTCCAATGATACTTGCGTAGTAGAAATAGCAAGACAAACTTCAGCAAGTTACAATAGTTTCAATCATGGCGAAGATATTTTTTCCATTTCAAAGGTTTCATACTTCTTTCGCAAAATAATGACAAATTTTGATTCAAAGTTCTTTTTGTTAACGATGTCGACTGTGCAGTTGTAATTAAAAATTTAACAATTTCTCGAAAATAATTAAAAAAATAATTAAATAGGTAACTTAAAAAACTTATATCTAGAATTCCTTCATACTTACTTGTTCAATACAAAAAAAAAAAAAAATGAACAAAATAGTATTTCCTTATGATTGATAACCAATCTGTGATCAGTAAATACACTCATGTAGATTATTTCCAAATTTGCTGCAGGTACAAAAACCGAGCAACTTAAAACCGCTACATAATAATGTTTACCTACCTTTTTTTTGTTAAAATCAAATTATGTAGAAAGACTTTAATTATAAATATGTAGGGCGAATTAAGCATTTTCATTTCATTCATTAATGCGCATACCCTTCCAAGGAAGTTTTTACGAAATTGCACATCCTACTCGTACAAGTGTAAGTTCCTACATAAAAGTCGTATGTAAAAGCGATTAACTCTACTTCAATAAAATTCTATAAAAACAATTCTTAAAACAGAAGGAATAAAAATCATCGTAAAGCATATTTATTACACTGCACTGCCGTAGTTCTTATTCATTTGCACCGAAAACTAGACACCACTAAATAAAAATACCGTCATCAGCAATTCTTCAACTCGAATTTGATCAGCTTTGAAAGTACTGGCTTTTTATCGCCAATTAGGCTACTCGCCCCATCAAATTGTGACTTGGGATTTATCCCAATTTGGGACATTTGGGTTTAAAATTTGGCGATTTTTAGGAGTCGTAGAAATTTATTAAAAAAATCATACCTAATAAAAAAAAAATTTTTTTTCTATGGCCAACGTGAATGTGAAATCAGCTCACAAGAACTATGCATGAATACGAAAACCCATTTCGTACTGGGGGTACGTATATGTCCCCAATAATTTTTTTTTTTACATTGAAAAACTTTGGAAAACGCATTGAAGTAAAGTCTCTCAGACTTTTGTGATGTAGGTATTGGATTTTGATTCACATTTTGGATAGGGAACTTCACGTCGGTAAACAAAATGTAAAAAAAAAAATAGAGAAAGACTGCGGCCGCTTGGGCGAACTGTTGGAAAACCTATTTTTATTTACATCCGAAATAAAGCGGGCCTTTAAAAAAAATCTAAGTATGGTTAATTTGTTAAGAAGGATATGGTCTACATGTTATGTTATTATTCATTTAAAGGATTTTATCGAAAAATCAAAGTTTTTGTCTCGGAAAGCGCCGTAAGTGGAACTGGCTTATTTTCTTACGGATGTTGACCAGATGTGCCGAATTCCAAGACATTGTGTTTTGAAAAATGTTTAAGAATAAACTATGGCCACATTGAAATGATTAATAAAGCACTTAAAAACATCCAAAAACCATCGAAATTTCGAAATCGAGGGATTGTCGAAAAACAAATCAAAATCATTAATGAATTTTGGTAAGATTTTTTTCAATCAACAAGTGAATTGAATATGAAGGTTTGTTCGCATATCAGAAATCACTTCCAGCATAGCTCAGTCAAGGAAAACTTCAAACTTGGAGACTATTTTTACTGCAAAGTGTTATAGCTACAAAAAAGGAATAATAACAGGTTCATTAGGTACAGTAGATGTTTTTGATGCAACTGCTTGAAATCAATTAAGTCAAAATAAATGTGCTCTAGGAATTGAAAAAAAAATCGTTGCGCATTTTTGTTCCTCTTATTTGAGTTTGGCTATTTTTGCCTCCGAGATTTGTTATATTTGTCTCCATACCTCATAGAAAAGCTGGCAACGGAACTCTTGAGCCGACTTGGGGCCCACGCTCACGCTCGCGAATGTGCATGTTATAGTTTTGATAAGCTCGCTCATTAACAATTGAGTAATGGAAATCCCAAAATGCTTACGCTGACGAGCTTTTGAAAAACGCTCACGATCTCGAGCCAAGAATGAGCACTGAGCCGTTTATAAGCGCTCGTGAGTGAGCATTTTCGTATCCTGAAATAATATATTTATAATACATTACTCCGAAACTTGAGTGTGCGAAATTTGAAAAATATTTAAAACAAATTACACAAGTAGGCAAATATGTTTTTTATTATATCAGTTGGCATTGCAGGAGCGCAGAAAGAGAATGAAAAAACTAATATGTACACAAATTTGTAAGATAGGCAGATATGTATTATATATATGACACATCTTGCATTAAAGGATTAAGGCAGGGTCACAAATGAAACAGTGCATAGGGTGTGGGCAGTGCATTTCTATACCCGTCCCTGCACGGGCAACCTCGTCACTTAGAAAAGGGTTAAATTGTGAATTAATAGATTGGCATATGTCCCAGCCCTACCAATAAAATTGCTTAAAATCGTAAATGGTTTTTCTTTCCTCTTACATACTATCTGGAAAAAGAAGTACCAAAGTGGCAACTATTCACTTGCAGGAACTCGGATAGAAAAATTAAACGCCAGAAGACAAACAAGTTTTACTAGGCGTTTTCCTTTTTTAGCTCAGAGCAATACCTACCTGAGTTGTCAAAAATAAAAACTCTTAGCTCAGGCACATCAGAACTGTAAGTAAAAACTGACAAAGACACATGAGATGAGAAAAAATAATGAAATAACAAAATCCAAAGCAATTAAAAAGACGGTCTATCTATCTGCGCGGAAGAATACCTACAACTTAAGAAAATAATATTTATTTGAAAAAACCAACATGATTGCTAATCATGTAAATACTAAGTTGTCTTGTGTGTTGAACAAATCAGAACGCTCTTAGCTCGCTCAGCTTAGAGCATTCTCTGCATACTTTCGACTTCTTATAAAGTTGAAAGTAGAAGTATCATTCTATCGTATCCCATTTCATATTCACAAATGGCTTGTTCATTTTTTAAAGCCGTTGATCTATTTTTTTTTTCTTTTTCTTTGGGAAGTAATAGAACGATTTTTTTATTCCAGATGAAGAAAGTCTTAAATACTTGAAAAAGTTCCCTTCCTATCTTGAGTGTGAAAGTATCATCTGTCGCCAGGAGAACATTAGAGAGCATTTCCACTGCTACGATCAACCATGTTGCGGAAAAGTTCTAAGCAAAAGGGACGAAATAATTCGTCATCTAAAGTGGCACAAGAAACGTAAAGAAAGTCTGGCTTATGGTTTTATGCGTTTCTCCTCATCGGATGATTGCAGTACGAGCTACGGTCCAGAATGCATTTACAATTGGAAGCAAACTCATTACCACTGCGTAGAGGAGGGATGCCCCAAGGTATATGTAAGCACTAGCGATGTGCAAATGCATGCGAACTACCATCGAAAGAATTCCGAGATCATTCAAGAGGGGTAAGTTCTAAAGGTTGTCCTCTTTTAAAACAGTTCTTATTGGAATCCTCTTTGTTTTAATAGATTCAAACGTTTTCGGGCAATTGAAGATTGCAAGACTGAAGGTTGTCCATTTTACGGTAGAAAGACATCTCACTACCACTGTAGAAGGGATAACTGCCAGTTCACATTCAAAAATAAGGCCGATATGGGTAAGCTTCCACATTTATATTTATTTCGTCAATTATTTTACAAAAACCATTTTATTTTTGCAGAGAAACACAAGTCATATCACTTGCGTGACATGCGTTTAACTCAGGATGGCTTCAAAAAAATTCTTAAGACCGAGACATGTCCTTTCGAAAATTGCCGTTTCTCAAACGTTTGTAACCACATTCACTGTGTGCGTGAAAACTGCAACTACATACTGCACTCTAGCAGTCAGCTTGTGAGTCATAAACGAAAGCACGATCGTCTTGATGGTGAACAAGCTTATCAAAATTTCAAAAAAACCCAAAAGGATAGCAGCGAAGATGATTCGCCTAAGTCGTCGGCGAAGGTAGATATATCAACGCCCTTGTCATCGCTAACAGCAGAATCGAATAATTTTCATTTTTTGGCGAGGAAGCGTGGCAGGCCACCTAAGAAAATTGTAAGTAGCCGCCTTGAAGCCAAAGTGAAATCATTTATCTAGCATCTCGTTTTCAGCAACTCTCCAACGAGGCGAAAAGAATTAAAAAAGAAACACCAGTGGAACTTAATACAGTGGCAGTGACCGCTCTTCCTTCTTTCGCGGGAGTGCTACCGCAAATTAGCAATTCGTCGCAGCATGGCGTTACCCCACCGAATTTTCAACTTACCCATTTAATGGCGATGTTTCAACTACAGAATCCACTCTTCTATCAAAATCTGTTCCCTGGCGGCATGTTCGGTTTGGGAGGCGGCGGAGGAGGGCTACTACCCCAAAATCTCAATGTACCCAATTTTCCGATGTTTCCTACACCAGCTTCAACGCCATCACAAACTTATGTCAACAATGAAGAAAAACAAAAAGAGTGAGAGGGACTAAAATGGGTAAACTGGTCAGAGCTAAAATAGGAATATTGGGATATATTGATCAATATAAGGAAGTCCCTAGAAATGTCGATAATATTATCTTGCAGTGATTGGGAAATTCACAAATAGGACTAGCTTTCAAAGCAATGAGAAGTTCTAAAGGCACTTAAATTACTGGGTTCTAGGTTGGGGCTTAGTCGTTTTTAAAGAGCTTGTTTTGTATTACAACCACATTATGTAGGTATGTTTCGGGCGTCTTGGTGTTGGACGAATGCAAATTGAACATACAGAATGCATTCAGGCACAAAGTTTTTTAAACGTTTAGAGCTGTTCTCACGACAGCAAATGTCCGACGCTAACTAAGCTTTGTGCCTAATTGCATTCTGGGTCCGTTCTCATTATCTATGATATATGTATATAGGGTAGGTATTGCCTTATTTCGCGGAATTTAACCGAAATTTTCTTTCATTTCCATTCAAATATATTTGACAGTTACAGACATTTTCAAAATAAATATTTTTTTTATGGTTTGAGTTCCAATTTCTAAGAAAACTATTCCGGCGCTTGATCCTTAACAAACACTAAGGCAATAAAACTGTCAAGTTTAACAAGCCATATGAGTTCTACCTAAGGAAAATAAGGTACATACATAAGTGTTGCGAACTGAACGAAAAAAACGAATTCACTAGGTTCACATAAAAAAAAAACAAATTGGTAAAAATAAAATAGAATTGTTGAATGATAAAATCCATTTGCTTTAATATTATTTAAATATTTGTTTGCTAAATAAAAACAGTTAAGCAAACATGTTGTCTAACTCTTTTCATTTAGCAAAAGGCTATAACAACTAAACAAAACAAGAATGGTACCTACCTTGAAATTTTTAATAAATAGAAATAAATTCAAACAAAAATATATACATATCTGTGATTTTTTCTTGTGGAAAATTTTAAATTGTATTGAGATCGATACTCTTCTAGAGTATTATTGTAAATTTTGTACATTTAAAATGTAAAATATGTGAAATATAAATATTTGTTAATATTTCTTAATTTAAAGATAAAGAACGACTTTCATTTGAATTTCTTTTCATTTTTTTTATAATTTTCGCGTACTAAAGGGATATTAGTACCCTTAGTGCGTTAATGCCCGCATGGGGGTAAGGATGAAGCAGAGGAGAAACCGATGCACGTTGGTTTTAAATGTTTGTATAGTATAATGAGTAGAAAAAACAGAGCGGGAAGAGCACTCCACATTCCTTTTGAACGGCTCAGAAAAGATTCTTTCTATTTCACTGTATGTCCGAAAAAAGGCTTGAGTGTGAACTGATGTGCATTCATGGCATGACGGGTATTGCGGTTGAAATGTTCTAACGGTGGAGTGCAGTTGACTATTTCGTTTGAGCACTGCCATGGAAATATCGGTAAAACGGCGGCGATAGGAAGGAGACATTGAGGCGATGACTAAGAGACTCAAGCAATTTCGCATAACTTTTATCGCGCGTTTTTAAATCCGTCCAGCAGCTGCAAATGGTAATTGATGCACCAGACCAGATATGAACGTTGTTCTCAAGTTTGCAGGAATAAATGCGTTATAAATTGTGCAAGTTATACAAGTAGTATATGTACATTCACGACTCGAGATCGAGTGTGAATTGTTTTTTCCACTTTAAATGTTTCTTCAATTCGAAGAATTAACATAGGAAATGATTATTCAGCCTGTATGTGGCTATGACTGAAAGTCAAAAATTGGGTATATAAAGTCAACTATTTCTAGTCTGACTATATAAAATTGGCGTTTCACCCAGATGTGGTGGTTTGGGATCATCAGTGGATTACCACAAACACATCAAATCCATACGCAATATTTTGCAAGTTATACAAGTAGTATATGTACATTCACGACTCGAGATCGAGTGTGAATTGTTTTTTCCACTTCAAATGTTTCTTCAATTCGAAGAATTAACATAGGAAATGATTATTCAGCCTGTATGTGGCTATGACTGAAAGTCAAAAATTGGGTATATAAAGTCAACTATTTCTAGTCTGACTATATAAAATTGGCGTTTCACCCAGATGTGGTGGTTAGGGATCATCAGTGGATTACCACAAACACATCAAATCCATACGCAATATTTTGCAAGTTATACAAGTAGTATATGTACATTCACGACTCGAGATCGAGTGTGAATTGTTTTTTCCACTTCAAATGTTTCTTCAATTCGAAGAATTAACATAGGAAATGATTATTCAGCCTGTATGTGGCTATGACTGAAAGTCAAAAATTGGGTATATAAATTGTAGCCAGATCGGAAGGGGTGAACAATTTCTTACATCGCTTGAGGAAGCCTAGACATTTCGCAGCGTTATTGGCGACATCGAATGTGTTGTCATTTCAACGAAGGTTGTCATCAACACACATCCGAGAGTGGAAAGTCTTTTGGTTTCAGCGATGCAAGAGTCATTCATGGATAATGGCAGACTGTAAAGGTTTCGCTTTAATGGCAGAAGACAGCATTGTGTTTTGGAATCATTAAATTCTACCCTATTGGTTACACCCTGTCGTTGCCGTTCCAGTTTCACACTCGAAGATGAGGAGCGTGAACCAGGAAACGAATATCAAAGGCTGAGGGTAGTGTCATCAGCGAAGAAATTAATTGGATCAGAAGTTACAGACAGGAAATCATTTATACAAGGTGATACAAAAGTTGTTACCCGAGGTTCGTTGCCTGTATTTTTTTGTATGGCTTTGACATTTGAAGTAAACAATACATGAATCGCTATGCTCCTAATAATAACATAATCCAAAAGCAAAACCATCGTTTTTCCGTCCAAAAAAAACTTAAAAGGTAATTTCTAATCCATTGAAGAAAAGTATCATCGATTCCAAATGCACGCATTTTTGACAAGAGAGCTTGATGCCAAACTCTCAGTTGTCTGGTTTTCGTTTTAAACTCCGAAGACTTGCCTTGTTTCATGTAATGTATGTAAACAGTCAACTGTAAAGTTTTTAAAAAAATATCCCTCATTTAATTGTATTTAACATCTTTGGTTTAACTTTGTTTAATTCAACTGCGATATCTGCGATATTTTTTAGTTACTTTTGACTTATGACAAATAAAATCAGTAAACATATAATATTATTACCCATATTTCTTTATTGATACAAATGGCAAAAACGCTAACGTAGAGGCAAGTATTAAACATTTCATTTCATCAAAAATAGGCTAAGAGAAAAAAAATTAACTTAAGGGAAATTTTTGGTTAGTTTCTTCTGCTTTTGGACAGCCTATAACTAATATTTACGTACTTCATGAAAATGTATACCAATAGAAAAATACTAAGTGAGATGAAAAATATAATTAATAAAATTTAAATTTAGAGAAATTCAATTCATAGAAATACTAGGCGGTTTTTAAGGACATTTTGGGAAAAAATTATTTTTTCGTGTAACCTTTTTGGAGTTCCAAGGACCTCTTAGTAAAATAATTCTCAACACAGAAATACAGCGCGGTTTCTAGGGACATTTTGACAAAATATAATTTTTTAAAAGCGCTTTTATTGGGTTCCAAAGACCTCTGGTAAAAAAAATGTTATCGAAAAAGTCGATGTGAAAGAACATCGTGCTCTTCGCAAAGTATGTATAGACAAAGGTTATCTTAACTATATTTTGAACGAGCACTTTATGTAGGCGTTTCTGACAAAAACAATGTTTTCCCAACAAAATCCTTAAAAAAAACATAGGGACGGGCTACAGTCCGCTTGGGCGAACTGTTGGATACCCTATTCTTATTCCTATCCCTCATAAGTGGGCGTGGCAAAAGTCTAAGTATGGTTGAATTGTTAAGAACGCATATTTTGTTATATAACATTTAAAGGATTTTATCAAAAAAAAAAAAACGCTCCCTAGCTCAAACTTGGGTGTTTCAATAAAATTGTTTTATTTAATTGTGGGCGTGTCAGTAGGCGGATTTAAAAAAAATTAACACATGAGCATAAAGTGCCCCTAGAGAGTATATATTATAAATTTCAGCTCCCTAGCTCACTTTGAATTTTCAAAAAAAAAAAAAAAAAAAAATTGTGGGCGTGCCAGTGGGCGGATTTTGAAAATATTTACACATGAGCATAAAGGGCCTATAGAGAGTATATATTATAAATTTCAGCTCCTTATATATTTGCTTATTTATTTGTCGCGTGTCAGTGGGCGGATTTTGAAAAAAAATTATCCCGAGCAGTTTTAGGAGTCATAGATCATATATAAAAAATTCAGCTTTCTAGCTCAAAATTCGATTTTTTCCAAATTTTGTTTTTTTGAGTTTGTGTCTGTGGGCGGATTTCAAAAATTCGTAAACTTGATTATTTCGGGACCCTAGAGAGTATATGGTTAAAATGTCAGCTCTCTAGGTCCAGTTTAAAGGCCTAATTTTTGCCGACGGACGGACGGACGGACGGGCATTGCTAGATCGACATTACTATCGATGCTGATCATAAATATAGTAACTTTTAGGGGTCTACGGGCAATATTAAGGTATGTTACAAACTATGCGTCAAAATTAATATACCCCTAGAATAGGTTATAATAAAAGGCTGTTATGACAAAATGAAAAACAATATACTTCTAAAAAATTCGCCAATACAAAGTTTTTGCCGCACATACTTTTTTTCGGGATTTTTTTGATAAGCTCTCAAAAAACCAAAAAATAACAGTTAGGTATAACAAAATATGCAGACAATTACCTTTTCAACAAGTTGCCTATACAAAATTAACGCGTTTTAAATATCGATCCATTCTTTAAGAAACAGTAATAGTAAAATACAACTCCGTACCAGTTGTTAACGGACAGGTCTTGCGAATGTTTGGTTACACGATTACATCGCATTTCTTCGTTTGCCTTAACATGTTTGGCATTATTGTTTTTGATTTTTTTTTTAAATATTTTTTTAAAACAGGAAATCCAAATCCCAGAGCACTCAGACTCGGTAACGGTCCCATTGTACTACCAGGCTCCAGGCAGAAATGCTCCTTTTGGTGTAAAGGCTGGAGATTGGGTGGCGTATGTTGTTGTTCCCCATGGGGATTGACCTGCACCACATTGGTCACAAGCCAACACACTAACCTCTACACCGTCGCCAAACTTTGTTTTTGATTTACTTAGGCTCAGTTTATCAGGCCAATTCACGTTTTGTCTCTCATCTCTTTTAAGATATATTGGGTTGAATGAATTTAGTTACGCGGTTTACTTTGAATAAGCTTATATTGTCAACCGTTATTTCGAGTTTTCACTTTTTTGGCAATTATTTTGTTTGGCAATTAGTAAATTCGTAATCAGTTTTAGTATGCTTGATTGTGCGTTGGAAAACTATTGTATACTCGTATTTTATTTTAAGCACACCTAAAAATGCAAAATATTAAGGCTTCTTGTTTATTCAAATAAATAAGGGTCCATGGCAAATCCATGTTGATCGATATTCTTATGGCTTTGTGAAAATAACTGAAAATAATTATAGCTGGTGTTGTGAGTTAGGCAAAGAGAGGAAAGTCCATAGTTTGAAACCCGTTTAACCCGCGAAGAGCACCACCCAGCGCTGTTATCTGTCTAAATAGTTCATCTTTTTTTTATGTTAAGAATAAGCCGCGTAGCGAAGAAACGCCCATATAACATGCTACGAAACGGGCCAGGCCACCTAAACTCCGTGATCTGTTTAAATATAGCCGTGTTTCTTTGCACGCGGATATAGGGATAATTTGAAATTTGCATGTAAAATGCAACAACAACTTATCCTATATACGCTAACTTTAGCGGGTCCTTTAGCGGGGATAAACAGTGCTTCCAAAACCCATTTTCTTCGTTTCTGATGAATCGGTGCGATGAATTTTTCAGGAAATGTCAAAGTTTGACATCCCGCCGAATATTTTGTTCGGGATTTTATTATTATTTTTTTTTCAAAATTTAGTAAATCTGTCAATGTGAAACTGTTTTCTATAATTTTAGAATACGTTTGGCATTAATTTCAACTGTCGGGAATTAATATTTGTGAATTTCACGATTTTCAATACAAATTTCTTAACTCAACTTCCAGCTGTGTCACTAATAAACTTCATAGGTGCATGTGTGCTGCCAAGTTTTTTTTGATGAATTCTTAAGCGGCGATGGTCGTTTTTTTGTGCCAATCCTATATCCGCGTGCAAAGAAACACGGCTTATGAATATATTTCTTTTTTTTATTAACTCTTATTTACACTTGCCAAGTGATCGAATTTGACATAAGGTCCATCACCTTTATGACTATGATCATAGAACAGTACATTGGACCAGTGTTGAGTCTGAATGCTGGCAAAACAAAACAAAATTAAACTAAGGCAAACAAAACAAAATGAAAAATAATGAAAGAATTAAAAACAAAATGAGATTCAGACGAACTTTTAACAACGCGGAATGAAAATTCACGAAACAATAAAAAACGAAAGCCGTGATTCTTTGTACGCGGATATAGGATTGGCACAAAAAAACGACCATCGCCGCTTAAGAATTCATCAAAAAAAATGTGGCTCCTATGACATGCCCCTTGACACAGCTGTAAGTTGTAGTTAAGAAATTTGTATTAAAAATCCTGAAATAGAAAAATATTTACTTCCGCCAATTGAAATTGATGCCAACATATTATAAAACTATAAAAAACCATTTCATATTAACAGATTTGCTAAATTCAATTACCCTTATAATAAAGTTTGAAAAATAATAACAACAAAATCACGAATAAAATATTCGGCGGTGGTCGGTGGGATGTCAAACTTTGACATTTTCTGAAAAATTCATCGCAACAATTCATCAGAAACGAAGAAAATGGATTTCGGAAGCACTGTTTATCCCCGCTAAAAGACTTAGCGGCGATGGCTATCCCCGCTAAAGTTAGCGTACATATATAGGATAAGTTGTTGTATTTTACATGCAAATTTCAAATTATCCCTATATCCGCGTGCAAAAAAACACGGCTATTGTTGTGCAAAACAAAAAAATGAAAAATAAACGAATCAAAATCATCAAAAATCAAAATGACAAAGGTGAATTTGAATAGTTGAATTTGTTAGGTTAATTTTTGCTGGATCTGCGAGGCTCTATGTGTTTGATCTCACTAAACCCACTGCATATTGGCTCTGCTATAGGTTTCATTACAGGACACTGTCTAATAGGCAAACACACATCAAGGTTTGGCGTCTTTTCAAATCACTTCTGTAGAAGCTGCATGGACGAGGAGGGGGATACATGTCCTGCACTCTCCCATAAAAGAAATTTTTATCTAGGAGCCTTCTTCCTTAATGATCTCAGTGATTTGGCTAACACAGATGTTAGAAGTCTATCGCGCTTCATTAGAAGCTCCAAATGATTTAGCGGGTAGAGGGAGAAACTCCCCTGATCCACGTGGCATCACATTGAACTTCACAGAGTGGTCTAAGTGTGTCGGCTATTACCTGACAGCCAATTTAATCTAACCTAACCTAGGTTAATTTAATGGATTCATTGGAAAAAAAATCTTAAAATCAACCTTTTCTGTATCAGTTGCTGAAGGACACATGCAAAACCGCATTTATAGTATAAAGAACATTTTCAAAAAAAAAAAATGTCCTTAAACAAGTGGTACGGAATAAAGACAGTATCCTTCTTAACAAATAGCCTTAACATTAGAACAAAAACAAATCCAAAATGAATAATGACACACAAACCCACGCCCATTTTGAAGGGGATATAAAAATGTATGCCTTTCCTGATGTTTTTTTTATAAATTCGCTTATCTATCTGCTAGGTCTTAAGCGCTCCCTAATCTAGGGTTCATTCTATAAATTAAATTAAGAAAAATGGGTAGGATCCAGTTGTTACCAGCAAATGCTCACTTGAGCCGCATTGATTTTAATTGGAATCAATTATTACAAATCAATGTCCTAACGAGTGAGGGAAATGTTTTGTTAAACATTTTGTAAGACGAATGTTGTTTGTAAGGTTGAAACCGTTTTTATATTCGGAAATATTTCTTAATTGGTATATTTTGCTTGGTTCGAGCCGAAAAGGAATCCTAATATGCTGCAAGAAATTTAATAAATCAGTTACATTTGACTGTAAACTCTTTTCTCTAGTTTTGGAAAAAAATTGTTTTCGAACAGTGAATAAACTGTATTCGATTTAAAACAACTTTTCGCTCCCAAAACTCGGTTTGAGAAAGAACATGTTTTCGCCTGAGCCGTTTACATGTATGTAGTTGCAACACCTGATCTTAAAATATGGTATGTCAAATTCAATCGCTTTGACGTTAGACTCTTCATGAAATTTCGAAATCATAGAATGTTCAAAAAATGGTGCATGTCCTTCACAAGACCTTACCTATCTCTCGGATTCCAATTAGTTGCTTCTTTGATACTACTTCACGTATTTCAACAGCTGTCTATAAATCAAGGAGGCTTCGCGAAGTTCCGAAGAACATTACATTTTCGCATCGATAAACAACATTTCCGCATCGATTTCAAGTCGCACTAGGAAATTGATTGATGATGATCGATCAGGCGCCATATTTGATTGCGAAAGACGTTCAACATTTTTGCACATTTCCCACAGTTATAAGTTTTCTTCTGATGTCCATCAACATCATTAATTTTGTTTCAATAATTAGCAAACAAATCCAATTTTTTACTTCAAAAAATCATTAGGACGTGATGAAATTCGAGACGCACAGTTTTTACAAATACATATACCTATTTGATAAATGATCCAATCCCACTGTTGATCATCTGCGAAGAAAGGATTAAAGGTGAACACCATTAAGAGTATCCGATTTCCAAACGAAGAGAAACCATTAAATCTTAGAAAATCACCCAAAAACACGTAAGAAAATTGGAAAATCTAGGAAATTAATGATCACGTAACATCCTTTTAGAGAAAATGACAGAAAACAAAAGGACATTTTACCCTTTCTGCCGCGTGTAAAGAAAAATGTTTCCCACCGTTTGCAAAAAATCGTTTACTTACGCAAAAAGGAAACGACACTCGTAATCGTAAGTCATAGAAATTCGAACTTCGTGCTCACGTATCCTTTCCTCGTGTTCACGAAGATAAATAACATGGGACCTTTTGTTTGCAGGTAGGACGCAATATCGTTTTTGTTTCGCAATTCCAAATCAATGTTTGTCCGGGGATCGTTTGATTTTTTTTTTTATTTTGTTGCCTTTTGTTACGAAAAAGGGTTCTAATTATGTACTTCCTTTTTTTAATAAAACAAAAATAATCTACGTCGATTGACTTTGTCTTGTGGAATTAAATTTCCATCTGCAGGCGGATTGTAGGAAGTGTGTGAAGGGTGAGTTTATTGTTGTTTTAAGACATTTTTTTGTAACAGAGTAGTCCAAGGAATTTGATAGTTTTAATATAGAAAATTCCTATATGCACAGACAATTTTGCAGATTAAGGTTAAAGGTAAAAGTAGCAGCACTTTCTATAAGAGCGCAGGCGACGAAGTTATTCCATTCGATGCAGCATTTTCAAGGATGTATCTCACCTATGTGAACGAAGTAAAACGTCAGAAGCCTGCCACCAGCTCGCCCGACCAACATGAAGTGAAGCTGCTGCAGTCGGTTCCTCAGGGCAACAATTTTCTCTATGTAAGGCCAAATTTTTCAATTTTGTGAACCACTTGTTTCGTATATGAATATTTTCGATGATATAGTTGTTTTTATACCCTATTCTAAGGGTATATTAATTTTGACGCATAGTTTGTAACATACCTTAATATTGCCCGTAGACCCCTAAAAGTTACTATATTTATGATCAGCATCGATAGTAATGTCGATCTAGCCATGTCCGCCCGTCGGCAAAAATTAGGCCTTTAAACTGGACCTAGAGAGCTGAAAAAAACCATACACTCTCTAGGGTCCCGAAATAATCAAGTTAACGAATTTTTGAAATCCGCCCACAGACACGCCCACAAACTCAAAAAAAAACAAAATTTTGGAAAAAATTGAATTTTGAGCTAAAAAGCTGAAATTTTTTATATATGATCTATGACTCCTAAAACTGCTCGGGATAAAAAAATTTCAAAATCCGCCTACTGACACGCCCACAAATAAATAAAACAATTTTTTTGAAAATCCAAAGTTTGAGCTAGGGAGCTGAAATTTATAATATATACTCTCTAGGGGCCCTTTATGCTCATGTGTTATTTTTTTTTAAATCCGCCTACTGACACGCCCACAATTAAATAAAACAATTTTATTGAAACACCCAAGTTTGAGCTAGGGAGCGTTTTTATACCCTATTCTAAGGGTTTATTAATTTTGACGCATAGTTTGTAACATACCTTAATATTGCCCGTAGACCCCTAAAAGTTACTATATTTATGATCAGCATCGATAGTAATGGCGATATAGCCATGTCCGTCCGTCCGTCCGTCTGTCCGTCTGTCCGTCCGTCTGTCAGCAAAAATTAGGCCTTTAAACTGGACCTAGAGAGCTGAAATTTTAACCATATACTCTCTAGGGTCCCGAAATAATCAAGTTTACGAATTTTTGAAATCCGCCCACAGACACGCCCACAAACTAAAAAAAAACAAAATTTTGGAAAAAATCGAATTTTGAGCTAGAAAGCTGAAATTTTTTATATATGATCTATGACTCCTAAAACTGCTCGGAATAAAAAAATTTCAAAATCCGCCCACTAACACGCCCACAAATAAATAAAATAATTTTTTTATACCCTATTCTAAGGGTATATTAATTTTTGAAAATCCAAAGTTTGACCTAGGGAGCTGAAATTTATAATATATACTCTCTATGGGCCCTTTATGCTCATGTGTAAATATTTTCAAAATCCGCCCACTGACACGCCCACAATTAATATTTTTTTTTTTTAAATTCAAAGTTTGAGCTAGGGAGCTGAAATTTATAATATATACTCTCTAGGGGCCCTTTATTCTCATGTGTTATTTTATTTTTTAAATCCGCCTACTGACACGCCCACAATTAAATAAAACAATTTTATTGAAACACCCAAGTTTGAGCTAGGGAGCGTTTTTTTTTGATAAAATCCTTTAAATGTTATATAAGAAAATATGTTCGCGTTCTTAACAATTCAACCATACTTAGACTTTTGTCACGCCCACTTATGAGGGATAAGAATAAGAATAGGGTATCCAATAGTTCGCCCAACCGGACTGTAACCCGTCCCTATGTTTTGTTTTCTCTTTTGGTGCGTTGAGGGTAACAATTTTATTAAAACGGAAGCTGTAGGATATTTTTCAGAAATGCCCTTAGAAAACGCGCAGTATTTCTGTCTTCAAGGTTATTTTAATGAAAGGTCCTTGGAACCCTAAAAAGGTCCTTAAAACCCAAAAAACGATATTTTTGCATATCATCTTTTGAAACGGCCCAGTGTTCAATGTTATATTACGAAGAGATCCTTAAAATCTAAATGTTCTTAGAAACCAGACAGAATTTCAGTGTTCTAGGTGTCCTTTGAACCCTAAATGATGTCCTTCAAATCCGAAAAAGAGTATTTTTCCATAAAATCCTTAGAAACCGCCCAGTATTTCTATTTCAAAGTTATATTACGAAGAGGGCCTTGGAACCCTAAATAATGTAATTAATTTCCCAAAGCCCTAAGATATGGACTAAAGTCTAACAAAGCTGCTGGAGCTGACGGCCTATCTGCCGAGCTGTTCAAAGCGGCGAGTAAAGACTCGTTAAAGAGCATACACTTACTCACCTGTAAAAGATGGCGGAAGAAATATGCCTGATGAATAGAATTCTCAGCATTTTTTGTCTGATCCTTAAGAAAAAAGCCCTCTGAACTTCGCCAATTAAAGAGGCATCCATCTTCTTTTTAGCGCCTGCAAGATCTTATCTACCGTGTTGCGTGAACGCCTAAAGCCGTTCGTCAACAACCTGATCGGTGAATACCAGTCTCAACCAGCTTAGCGTGCGAAACTGGTAGCTATAGCCAAGGATCGAGATCAATCTGTTGAGACCCAGATCCAATTTAAAACCAACAAGGTAGAAGTACCAGTATTTTGGCTTTAATAATATTATAAATAATATCGATCTCTTATAAACTGGCGATCACAAGGATGAGGCCATACATTTTGCAATCGATTTTCAGTTTCTATATCTGTTGGAAATTGTATACCCGGAAACTTTTACTACCTGAGAACAGGTACATATTTTCCCAACAGTAAGTCATAATATTAATGGGTAAATAAGAAACGACCGCTGGAATTTTTCAAGATCAAACAATGAACTACTTGAAAAGCGTATAAAAAGATGGGCCACTAGGAAAGGAAGGAAAAAATTAATAAAATGTTTAAATTTTATTGTTTTAAAACATTTATTTATTATGTTTTTCTACATTTATAATGAGTATGCCCGCCATTTTTCAATACGACCTCTATAAGACGGTTCGGAACAGAAATTTGGGCCCAGGCATCACGAATAGTTTCGATTAAAGTGTGCTTGTCTTCAAATTGTCTGCCGTCTTCATACACTTTACGGGATAACAATGCATAAACATTTTCGATTATGTTTAAGTCCGGTGAATAGGGTGGCCTTGGCAAAAGTTCCACGTCTTCTGATTGAATCCAACTTCTAACAACCCTGGAAGTGTGGATAGGGGCATTGTCTTGTTGGAATATCCAAGCCAAGGGTCCGAAAATGTTTTTCATTTTCGGAAATGACCGTTCTAGCAAACATTCATTGTTGTGGACAAAAACTCCAACTCGATTGTGGCATAGTGTATAATAGCTCGACACACCATTATACCTGATAAACGGTTTTCTCAGATCATGGAAATAAAAGTTGTAACCATCGGGGCGGTCAAGGTTAAAGTTTTTTTCACCCGAAAATGCAACTCGTTTCCATTCACTGCTCCAAGCGACATGTTCTCTTGCAAAATTCATTCGATGCTCCTTGTGTACTTGCCTCAAAACAGGTTTCTTTTTTAATTTTCTTCTTTGCGTAGTACCATCCTTCGGACCGTTGCTATGCTGGCTGATACTCCGCTGTTGGCCCTTATTTTAGTCACTGGTAGAGTAGAATTTGAGGCAAGCCGCAGAATAACCCGCTTTTCTCGCAATGTTGTTGCTTCTGCAGTGCGTCCTTTTTGATTTTTAACATAAGGTTCGTTCGCGTACTTTATGTGTAGGAAAATGAAAAGTGTCAAATCTCCAAAATCGAGAGAGAATCCTCTCATTTCTAAGAAAAGTACGCGAACGCTTTTGTGTAAAAAGTTGAAAAAACATCGTAGTTTGGCTTGAAAAGAAGCAACAGCTGTTTTTTTTTGCTGGCAAACTCATGGGATTTCATCATTTGACAGTTTTCATTTTCTTGCCAGCTGAAATTCTGTGTGAAGAAAAATGACCGAAAGTACATTTTTCTTTCGTTCATCTTTTTACCATTTTCTCAGTACGCGAACGCGTTTGTGTAGTTTTGCACGAAAGTTTATATAAATTTACGTTTGCATATTAGTTCGCGAACGGACCTATAGTGTTATGGATCGGCAAGATAACTGCTTACAACAGTCTTACTTCTATTGAGCCTCCTGACAATTTCTCTGCCTGAGAGTCATAAGTCCTTGAAAGCATCTATTTTTCCTCTTTCTGTCGCTGTCAAAGTCTTTCCGGAACTCATTTTTGTACACTAAATAAAAACAGTTCTTTTGAACGCTTTTTTAAATATTCTTAATAAAACTTTGAAAAAATCGCTGATATGAACTCCTGCAACGAAATAATCGCAATGGCCTCATCCTAGTAGCGCATCTTATTATACGCTTTTCGTTTCTTATTTCCCCTTTAATTTTATGACTTACTGTTGGGAAAATATGTACCTGTTCCAGGTAGTAAAAGTTTCCGGGTATACAATTTCCAACAGTTATAAAGACTGAAAATCGATTGCAAAATGTATGCATCCTTGTGATCAAAAATGTATGTTATGTTTGCATGTAGTTTAAACGTCCCTTCAATCAATTTCAGATTGCGAAGCTTTTTTCAGCAAATTTGCATTCGTACGATCAAAAAATCTTCAAAAAGACGAATAAAGCATATAAAGGAATGAAGAACGTGTAAAATCAACAAAAATTCGGAAATTCGAGACGAGCATTATCGACATCATCATCATTATCTTGATCTGCAAAAAAATAATGAAAAAAATCCAACTCACGCTAAATTAAAGATGATGAGTCCTTCGAAAGAAGAAAAATAAAAAAACCATTACAAAAAGGTTACCTTAATCGTGGGGAAAACATCACAACCCTTACAAACCTCTCGTCGCATTAAGGAAATCGAACAATTTTTCATAAAATTGTCAATGATCCTACAGCTTTAGTTCTCAACTTCAACCCCGTTTTTCCCAGGCGAAAGGTCTCCCCAATGTACCTTTAAAAAACATTAAGCAATTCACCCGTAAACGACATTTACCACAGCTCAGAGTCCATAGGTTACGACTATTAAGGTTGAATGACGATTCATTTGATAGATACCTGGCCTTTATACTGCTAGGCATTTTTTAAGATTTTTTTCGTATTTGTCTCCTAAAAGTTGAATGTTATTTTATATCCCGTCCTTTGCAAATAATTTTGCCAGTGAAATAGGGCAAAATAAAATTGCGTATTCAGGTAGAGGAGCAGACAATTTTCGTGAATAGAATTTGGCTATTAATGACCCCGGGGCTGTCTATTGATGTATTGATTTAACTTCATTTACACATCTGCATTATCCAGTTGCATTTTTTGCATCGCCTTTGAATTTCTCACCGATTGAGATTTCCCTGCAAATGACTGGACGTTTCTTTGTTCATCTTAGATAATGGGTCCCATATCATTCCTCTTGAAGGTCCTTTGTGTGACAAGTCAACACAACACTTAAAAAAGAAAATTAGGAGGATTTATTTATGCAGATTAGCCGATGAAGACGAAGAAGATGTGTTGACAGTTGAGGTCAGCCATGGTCAATGTAGGGTTCTTTAAAACGATATACAGGCAATATGAGCGCTCATGCGACCGTAGTCCTGTGAGAAATAACGTAGGAATGGACCATTTGAACAAGAAGAAATATTTATCAACGCTTTGAATCCTTTTTGGATAAAGATATATTCGAGTTTTCCGTATAAAGGAACATATTTTACTGGTTTGCTTTCGCTAAATTACGCAATTATGAATAGACTTTCCCTACCAAAAGGACGCCCTATTTCCTCAAATCCTCAAAGACGACACCGTACTCGTAATCCACCCCCGATCATATCGCCTTTAAATTTCCTGACAAAACAACATTCAACACCAATCATCTGAATCTCTTTCGTTTCGGCACGATTTGTTCCTTTCCTTGGGAAAGCAAATATCATTACGAAAATATAAAATAAACCGATGATACGTTTTTTGAAGAAAAAAACATTAATTTTCTCTCTTCTTTCATGATCGATTCGGCCCGGTGTCGTAACAAAAAAAATAGAAGAAAGAAATATTCCTTTAACTACAAGCAAAAGGATTGCATTCCATCCATCTTCTTTCTAAAATAACAAGAGAATACCACACATTTTTTTAATCCTTTTACTGTAAAAGGAAGTCTCGTTTGAAAGCGCCAGGTGATGATGTTTATAGCGCAAGGGACGACGAGAATCAACATCCTTGGATTCTTATTCCATCGATTGTATAAGAGATAGAGAGAAAAAGTGTTCATATAGGGACTCTATTCAAAAAAGTGTTTTGAGGGGGAAAAAAACTTCAAAATTGTATGTAGATACTTCAAAAATGTACTCAAAAGTATTTTTGTTTTTAGGAAAAAAGGGGTTGACGTTAAAGTTATTTTTCCAAGTCTCTGGAAAGGGGTCCAAATCTGTGAGGTGGGTCAATTACGCGAGACAAAGGCGGAAACAAATGCATCAAAAATGACTGCCGTACAGTACTGATTCAGGAGCAAAGTGCTTTAGAGGAAAGAAAGCCTTCAGCCAAGAAGATGGAAATTCTCAACAAATTTGTCCACTTTCCGGAAATGAAATGTTGAATTTTTTCTACAGTGCGTTCGACGAACGTATCGAATGACTTCCTAACATATTTCAAAAAAAAATATCTTCACCGTCCTGTCGTCGTTCTTAACAATACCTCAATACAAAGTTGTTTGCGACACCTTTTTTTGGGTCATTTTTATATTTTTACAAAAACATTGTTTTTTTGATAAACTCCTTGAAAAAAGCTAGAAAACAGTTATGTATAACAAAATATGTAGACAATATTCTTCTTAGCAATTCACCTATATTTAGTTTCTTCTTTAACGACGAGGTTATTATATACACAGTAAGGTGCCCGACTGGATGCGAACGCAACCGACTACACCGTTAAAAAAGTCACCTAGGTCTATTTTGCATCCAGGATGGAATGGAAAAAAATGATGATGGAGAAATGCGTTCCCAATTATTTTTACCGTCGTCGGTTCGAAAATGGAATGCGGAGTCGGTGCAGGTATCTTATCAGCGGAACTGAACATATCCAAATCATCCCGGCTCCCGGATTCCTTTAGTGTATTCCAGGCAGTAGTACTAGCGATCAGACAAGCGTGTAGGATACTCACCCTATACCCCATAACAAAGCGAAATGTTGCTATCTTTATTGATTGAGCCAAACAGCTTCAAAATAGCTCTCGATTTACAGTCCATGTCATCCAAACTAGTCCCACAGTGCAAAGACATACTCACTTGTTTAGTCGACCACTTAAACATCACCCTCATTTGTGCTCCCGGCCATATTAACATAAAGGGGAATTAAAAAAGTCGACGTGCTGGCAAGGCACGGCTCACCCTTGACATCTCCTTTGTAGAGGCAGTATCTCCTCCCATAGGGCTTGTCAAAAAAAAAATTCCAGCACTACCTTGCAAGGGCGAACTCCTAATTCAACACAAAAGAATTCACAATCTAAAAAACTGAACCCTACGGGAGATTGCCAAAATTGTAGTAATTAGCACTGGAGTTTGGCCTTTCGGCCACGCTGCCAACTTGGACATTCCATTCAACCCAAACTGCCGCAGTTACAAAAAATCATTGGAAAACGAAACCCTTCACGTTTTCTTCTGCGAATTACCGACTCTAGCTAGAACCATACAAATTTGAAACACATATTGACACCCTTGGTCACTTGAGTGGTGGAATTAAAACGGCACCACGAGCTAATTGTGTCCTGGTCTACTACCAGCCAGCCTTCTACCTACTTACCTACCTAAAACATTTTAAAAACAACGGTCAGCTTACTTGCTGCACTTCAGAAAAGCGAGTTCATCGTCAGTCTCTTGTTTGTGACAGACTTTTCAGTTTCACGGTTACTTTGTCCGTTCGACTGCAAACAAAAATTTGCATCAGCTATATAGCACCTTTATAGATTGTAGATACGCTTCAAGTAGAACAAAAAAAAAACGGAAGTATCATTCGGTGAAATTTTTAGAGCCGCTAGCGAAAGAAGCATTGTTCCGAGACTCACGTTGAGGCAAACAGCTCATTCATATTATCAAACAAGCTCTTTTACATCGTACTTTCGTCCTGCTGTTTTTATTCCTGTCGTCGATACGCCGAATCAGAATTTGTCGGGATAATTTCTCAATGATAATGCAGGTATCCTTTCAAGTTTACAGAGATTTCGCCCTGGACTTGCTGCAACTGAAAAAGTAGATGACTTCGATCAGCTTGCTCCATACTTTTTTTGTCGAGTTCAAGAATCCGCTGTGAGAGCTGAGAGTAAATTGTGGTGTGAAAAATTATGAGGACTTGAGAACGATCCCGGGTTTTTGGAAGTTTTCGATTTTTGCCACACGAGCAGATTTCTAACAATTAAATATCTTTTAAGAGTTTTGGCGACTCTTCCGGTCACAACGACAAGGGTGGAGAGGTCATTTTTGACACTGAAAAGAATCAAGACTTACATAATATGGAACTCAACGAGCAACACAAGACTTAGTACACTCGCCGTACTGTCGAGGCATGGTGACTTATGTTTCATCCGAATGAGGTTGGCGAGATTATGGCAGCAAACAAATATGTATTTAGAAAAAAAAGGCTAAGTTTGTCGAGGTAGAACGACCGGAAACAAAACCATGTTGCATAGGGGATAAATGTTCCTTTACATTGAAATACAATTTTTCCTTAACGATTGCCTATAGTTTTCAACTAAATGTTTTTGACCGCTCTTATGAATAAGCGATATATGAGCAATCTTCCAATCGTCCAGAAAGTCACCGGTAGAAAGAGAAAGGTTGAAAATCAATTTTAACGGCAGAATTAGTAAAGACGAACAGTTCTTCAAGAGAACGGGATGAAGCGAGTCGGGACCAGCGCCTTTGTTAGTATCAATACTATTAAGGGCAAGAAGAAGATCGTCATCAGAGAGCTCCAAGTTGCCAACATCAGTGATGGTACTAATATGGCTAAAACAAAAATTCACTGCATTATTAGCGGGTAAAAAATTAGAAGCGAAGAATTTAGCAAAAAGTTCACTCGTAGATTCGTATCCGTTCGATACCTCCGCCTGAAAAATCATTTCTTTTGGGAAACCAGAGGATTTTCTTTTCGAATTATAATGGATCCAAAAACACCTACTATCCGCTCTGATTCCAGATTCCATAGAAGAAATATAGCTTCGATAAAGAAAATTATTCAAAAACCCGAATTCCTTTCTTAGGCGAAGGAAATTGTCCCTATCAGCCGAAGAGCCAGATTGTTTCATCTTTTTAAAAAATTTAGTTTTTAAATTCTTTAAATGGCCAAGTCGAGTATTAAACCATGGGAGTTTAGGGACCAATTTCTTATTACCAATGGGCACAAACATTTTAAACGCTTGCAACAAAATAAGTTTGAATATGCTATACACTTCACAAAGATTTAACCCCAAAAAGCGGTTTTGCCAATCAATCGAACAAAAAATATTATTTAAGCCTTCGTAATTAGCTTTCTTAAAATTAAAGAATTTGACATTATTATCGCATTTAACGTTATAAAATGTATAGGCTTCAAAACGAATTATAATAGCTTTATGATGAATCGAATTACAAAGCAAAGGAAATGGTTCGTTATCTAAAGTTATAATAAAATCATTTGCAACAACAAAAACAAGATCAAGAATTCTTTCTAAATCATTTCTTACATTATTGATTTGATGATGAGAAAGAGAGGATAACGAATCAACAACTAGCGACTCAATATCATTTCTAAATTCTAACATTGTATGCCGTAAGAGTTTTGCCGCTTCCAGTCATTCTCCAATCAACGTTTCCAATATTAAAGTCGCCAAGTATATCAGGAGACTGATTTGAATTTTATAAATTACAAGTATGAGTGATATTTAGGATATGCGCATCATAAACAATGAAAGACCAACATGGAATGTAACTTAGAACAAAATAAAAATCAAATTTAAAATCAGCAACAGCAACACACACGCAGAGTTGTTCGATGTCGTCAGAGCATATATGAAGAGAAATTTGTTTAGCGGAGAGAGATGCACGTACAGCCAAGAGAACTCCTCCACCTCTTGTAAAACCAGTCGAAAGAGATCGATCATGGCTGAAGACTACATAGTGCGATTACATCAAAATCGTGGGAAGAGGCAGCAAGGTAGAGTTGGTTAGTTTTTGTGCGTATACCACTGGCGTTTTGATAGTATACAGACAAACACGATGATGACGACGAGAGGCATGGATAAAGGGGCCCTTACATGGTCAATCGAATGACATCAATCACTACCCTGTGTTTGTGAAAATGTATCTGTATGAGTCACACACATTTGGTGAAGTCTGATTGACGAAAATCAAAGCAAGTTTGATTTTGCATGATGACCGTCATGCCGATTGATACGTGTAAGGGTTGGATTGACGTAATTACTTCATTGTGTTTTGCGTCGCGGAAGCGAAAACATGTGCGGAAAACTGAAGGACGATGAAGACCGAGCATTTGTATCGGAATTAATTGAAACGTATCGGTTATTACCGAGTTTATGGGATGTCAAAGGAAAGATTATAGCGACCGAAACAAAAAAATGCAACAATATTAAGTTTTACTGCAAAAGTATAAAGAAAAGTATCCTGATGCACAAAAAGCGGATGTCACCAGAAAAATAAATACGTTGAGAACGAATTTTCGGTGCGAGCTAAAACGTTTAAATGAATTAAACAAAAGCGGATCCGGTGTTGATAATTTCAGTGAACCAACTCTTTGGTATTTTAATGAAATTAGTTTCATTAAAGACATCGAATATCCGTGTGTATCTCGCAGTACAATTCAAGAATATATTGCAAGAGCAATATATGCAATACATTCGTCCGTTTCCTTCATCGCACATCCGTACACCACGAAAACTCGCAAAAAATAAAAATTTGACGTCAATCGATTGAACTGTGTAAGGGGTAGCGTCAATCCACACATACACGATGCATGATGTCGACCGATTGACCATGTAAGGGCCCCTTAAGGATTACTCGTATGTAACGATGTGTGGCAAATAATTAGGCTGAGAACGAGGGCCAAAACTATCTTCATTTACTCGTATTATTAAAGTAGTGGCGTTGGGATGGTCGGCGCCTCCTCGTTTTTTGGATGGAAGTTGAACAGCCTGACATGAACATTAGGCGGCCAAATATCAGCGTTAAGAGCATTTTGTAGAGAAGTGGCAGGTACAGCAAGCTTAAAGTTGATGAATTTAAGAGCAGTGAGATCAGCACCTTTTGTAATGAGGGGCATGCACATCAGTTGATCAATTGGAATTTTCAGTCTCTGAGAACAGTAATTTTTGATGGAGTCAGCAGTGGTTGACGGAGAGAAGCGCGAAAGGTGCAACCAGTGAAATAACGTAGGATATCAATGACATTGAAAAAGATGATTTTTGTAATTACTCCTATTTAAATAACAGAAACATCCATGTAAAAGTGATGCAGTTTCGTCTGTAACACTTCAAATGCTCATTGGTTTTCTAAGCTTATCGGACTAATTGAAGCTGTTGAGGATGCTATCCTCTACGGCAAGTTGACGGCCCAGAGTGACCCATCCGTCCGCATCTAGCCGACTCACTACTCTAACAAGCGGTGTTGCATGAAGTGCTGGTTTTTAAAAAAGAGTCACTAAAATTATTAGCTCCGCCCGATTGGCAGGTTGTCGGCATCGAAAGGGTGCTAAAAATATCAGTCGATGATGCAGTGTTAGATGCATCATTCTCTATTTGATTACGCCGAAAATGAATGAATGTAAAGTACCTACATTTAGCTCTGAAAAGTCATTTAGTTAACTATTATACATCTTTCCAATGTTTGATTCACACGAGTAAACGGTTAATAGGTCGCCCTAAGTCTACCCATATAACCACAGGAAGTCTATCTTGAAGTCGTAGGTCGCCTGGCGTCCGAAAAACTTAAACTACGCACCCCCTTAGCCATGCATCCCTCGCATTTGCTGTTGCATCTTAGATTCGAGATTTATTAACGAGGTTTAGTCCTCTATCTGGGATCTCCCTCCGCCTTTACCCGAGTTTGAAATCACCACGAAATTTAAGTTACAAATTGCATATATGCAACCAAGCAGAGTTATTTAAAATCTGTTAATATTTATTATTTTAGATACAAAATTAAATAAATAATGTAGGTATTTCAGCTAAGACACGATTGTCCTTTTGCCTAAGAACCATTTCAAATTGATAGGTCGCACGATCCCTTTTTTTGTTACCATGCGGGACTTTTTTGAACTCTCAAAAATATCTTTTTATACCCTATTCTAAGAGTATATTAATTTTGACGCATAGTTTGTAACATACCTTAATGTTGCCCGTAGACCCCTAAAAGTTACTATATTTATGATCAGCATCAATAGTAGTGTCGATCTAGCCATGTCCGTCCGTCCGTCGGCAGAATTTAGGACTTTAAACTGGACCTAGAGAGCTGAAATTTTAACCTCTAGGGTCCCGAAATAATCAAATTTAAGAATTTTTGAAATCCGCCTACAGACACGCCCACAAACTCAAAAAAAAACAAAATTTTGGGAAAAATCAAATTTTGAGCTAGAGAGATGAAATTTTGTATATATGATCTATGGCTCCTAAAACTGATCGGGAGATAAAATTTTTTAAATCCGCCCACTGACACGAACACAATTAAATAAGATAATTTTATTGAAAAGTCAAAGTTTGAGCTTAAAAGCTGAAATTTATAATATATACGAGTACTTTCTATGGGCCCTTTATGATCATCTGAAAATTCTTTCAAAATTCGCCCACTGACACGCCCACAATTTAAAAAAAAACTTTTTTGAAAATGCAAAGTTTGAGCTAGGAAGCTGAAATATATAATATATACTCTCTAGGGGCCCTTTATGCTCATGCGTAATTTGTTTTTAAATCCGCCTACTGACACGCCCACAATTAAACAAAACAATTTTATTGGAAAACTAAAGTTTGAGCTAGGGAGCGTTTTTTTTACAAAAGTTTCGTTTTTTTCGACAAAATCCTTTCAATGTTATATAACAAAATATCTAGAGCGTTCTTAACAATTCAACCATACTTACCCCTTTGTCACGCCCACTTATGAGGGATAGGAATAAGAATAGGGTATCCAACAGTTCGCCCAAGCGGACTGTAGCCCGTGCCTATGTTTTTATCTTATTTTTCTTCCTGATTGCGCATATATCCTATACGCAAGAAATTATTGCGAGAGCCGCAAATTTATTATTGCCCTTTATTTATCCAAATTCAATTGTATTTCATATCTTTTACCTTTACCATCCCTCAAGGATAACGCTATAAATCTAAACTACCTTCCTGCAAACGATTCCGCCTATTGAACCGCAACGAAACGATATCTGTCTTTAGTAAAAGTACCCAAAATTGGATCACAAGCATTTAAGAAAAGAAATCAAAAATCATTTTTGACCGTGTCTTTTGTACTCGTACCTTCCCAGTCGGTACGGTGTGGATCAGTGGCACGATCATTTCAAGATTATAACACTGATTTGAAGGAACTATTGGCAAAGAAAGGACGGATACTAGGAGCGATCATACATTGTTAAGGGTAGTTTCTCGGACAATCAGTAGATTACACCACCCTTCTTCTTATTGTTTTCTTTTACATGCTGGAGTGATTGTATTAATAAGGTAAAATAGGGTAGACCTAGACTGAACACAACTAGAAAAAAGTAAACAAGTTCTTCAATGAAAACGAACTAATAAGGTTATGTGGACGTGCTGTTGGTGGTCAGTTAATTATTGGACACGTGTTATACACAGATATTTTTTTTATGATTTTCAAATTTTATTCACCCCAATGAATTCGATAGTGGACGGTGTCCATTTGTTAATGAAAATCTATTTGTGATTCTACACACGAGACAATTAGTTTCGGAAGGGTTTTACGAGTATTGAATGTATTTTGATATACACTCCTTTTTACTTGATTTCGAACAAGTAGTTTCTTGGAAACAAGGCCAAAAAAATATCTGTTCGTAATGAAGTGAAAAGGAGTGTAGGTATGTACAGTACATATGTAATAATTTTTAACATGAAAACATATTGTCCGTCGACTCCCAGTATAATAAATCTTCTTCTTCTTGCCGGTTCGGCCTCAAATTACAATAAATAATACTAAATATAAGCAGCCTAGCCTTGAGACACGAAAATTGCAATCGTAATGGCCCCCAACTCTAGAACTTTTTGATCCGTTGCTGCGTCGTTATTAATAGACAGCTAAATAGAATACATGCATTCTTTGTTGAGGTGGCATATTACCAACGGATATATGAGCGTCGACGGACAAAGTAGGTGTACTTTTTACTTTTCAGTCCGTTGAAGTCTTCACACATTCTCGCCTTAAGTTTTACGCATTACAAAATTGAGAACAGGCACAGTCATTGGTCGGATCATTGAAAAAATGAGGAAAAACTGTCCTCCCCGACTGACGACAGCTAGTTCACTATACCACAGTCGAACTGCAGCTCGACCGCTGATTGTTTGAAATGGCTAAAATTGTAGAGCCGTTTTTTCCATTACGGGTAGGGAGATATGTGAGAAATGTCTAAATTTGTACTGTACTGACATTTCCTAAGATCTAAGGCAGTTTGGTTATTCAGTGGTACTTAGGTAATGTAAGGGTAAGTTAAGGCACACTTAATGGTGCCAATAGATCTGTTCGCGAACTAATATGCAAACATAAATTTATATAAACTTTCGTGCAAAACTACACAAACGCGTTCGCGTAGTGAGAAAATGGTAAAAAGATGAACGAAAGAAAAATGTACTTTCGTTCCTTTTTCTTCACACAGAATTACAGCTGGTAAAACAATGAAAACTGTCAAATGATGAAATCCTATGAGTTCGCCAGCAAAAAAAACAGCAGTTGCTTCTTTTCAAGCCAAACAAAGGCGTTTTCCATCTTTTTACACAAAAGCGTTCGCGTACTTTTCTTGATTTTGGAGATTTGACAGTTTTCATTTTTCCACACATAAAGTACGCGAACGGACCTAATGTGTCTTCGGCCGTCAAAGTTCTCGACAGATTCTTTTGGAATGTTCTGTAACTTACTCGTAAATGCGTTAACAGTGAAGTTGGCTTCAACGTAACGGATCGATTGATTCTATGAGTTGGGGTCTTAACGCTTTTTCTAAATGTTCTCACTTTTTAGACACATCAAGTTCAAAGACAACTCATGTCGCCTACAAGTTCACTTACGACTAGTTATTTTAACGCGCTCCCAGATAGCACATGATATAGCCATCAAAGTTCCATGATGTTTTTTTATTTTTCAAAAAAGAAAAAAAACAGAATGTGGCAATGGATGAATTTATTTAGTAACGCTCTCTTCATAACTACAGTAGCGGTGCGTAGTGATGATTGTACTGCATCAATCAGTATAAACGCTACACAAGATGTGCCACGTCGATTTGCATTAGCTCGGCCACATCGAGCGAACGAACAATAATGCTCCAGCGACTCCTTCGACTACCTGCCCCCAGGTTCAAGACGACAAGGAAGATCGAACATCCGTTTTAAAGACCAAGCCATCGCGGGTGCCATAGCGCTTGGTCTGGACAATTAGAAACAGCGTACCCGGGATCGCATAGGATCTAAGGCCACAGTGTCTCAGACAAAGACTCTCCACGGGTCGGAAGCGTGTTGTGTAAGTAATATGTACAAGAGGCAATGGGTTATTTTAGCTGTTTTTTCGTTAAGGCCACGTCGGTCATAAGTATATGAAAGATATCTAAATCAGCACATTTGAGAAAAAAAACCTACGATGATATATGTAGGGGCGCATTCAGAAGATGTCCTCAGTTAGTTGGGTATTGGCTTTTTTTGTGAAATTTTATTCACAAAGTGAGCGCAAGTGTTTTACTGTTCTTTCAATTGTATTAGTTCTGGTAGTTTTGTAAATGTTGAATTCTATCCCCCACTTATTTCTCCTATTTTATAAACTGTCTGCTCTCTTCTGCACAGTGTGTAATTTTTTTCAACAAACTTCTAATACGAATTTGAAGAAGAAACAAAAATAAACCCTTATCAAAACAAGGGGTTGAGTTCGTAATAGAAATCGATCGAGCGAGGAAATTTCGCTCTGAAAAGATCCCTTTTCTGTCGGATAAGGAAAATTCGACAGGCGTGTGTGTGTTTTTAATAAAAAAATATCTTCATCGGAGGGATGAATACGTTTTGCCAAATTTTCCTATTAGAAATTAAAAATTTCCTATTCTCCTCTGCTTTTACAAAAATTGCATCCAGATCTATTGAAACATGATCATAATTTACATATTTAGCATTTCATTAATTTACTTTAATGAATTTCCGCAGATTTTCCATTTTGGTTTCATAAAACATAAATGCAAAAACGTGCGCAAAAAATGAACTCAAATTTGCATGACAATCCTTTTGCTGAAAATGATGCTTTAGGGAAAAAAAACTGTTAGAAAATTAGCATATTTTAGAAGTTTTACATCAATTTGCACATGCGTCTGTCGCCCCTTGTCAATTTGAACTCAACTCTCGATCCATTTATAGGGTGCATCTTATGAATAAATTAAGTAAAATTTGCAAGGATCAAGTTCTGCTACGTATGTACATACACCTCCTTTGTGACTCGTGCAGTGTTATGCAAATGAACCTGTATAGTGTCCTTTCTATTGATTCCTGATTATTCGATATTGGTAGGTACCCTTTTTGATATGGTTTGTCAGTTGGTTAGAGAATTCACTTCAGGACCCTTCACTGGATGCGAGTTGTAAGGTGCGCGGGAAGGGAGTCTAAGTGTAAAGTATTATTGGGCATTGATTTCAATTGAACTCAATTACGATCGTGCCATGACGAGCGACGGAAATGTTTTGATGAACAACTGTTAAGACGGATGTTTATTGTTAAGTTGTAACCGTTTTTGTGTTTGAAAATTGCTTTCGAATTTCCATATTTCCTTCAAAAGCCAAGGAGGGGATATGGCATCTAGGTACGATCGGATTGAATAGCGGACCTTAAAATGTATATAGACAGGAATTTTATTATAAGTTTTCTATGAATATTTTCTTTTCACCATTGTTAGCTATGTTTTCTTTTGATTGAACCGGGTATTTTGGAATTTGAAGCATTGGTTGCTTTCTCATATTTTTTTCCCAGCATTTTTTTGTTTTGGAAAACAATTTAAACATCAACTAAAGATCACGTGTCCGCTTTTGATCTTTCAAACTGAACTGAACTTTAATGTTATATTTCCATCAAAAATTGAACCGAGTTGAGTCGAAAAAGATTCGATATTTTTTTTATGCCGCTTTCCATTGGGTAGCGAGAGCAATCTTTTTCAGATTTATTGCACTTTTTTTGCTCTCCATTGGGCGAGAAAAGAACATATTTGTTTACACTTAGCACTTTTGCAAGTCTTGATTTCGAAGCGAGATTTACACTTTCTTGCACTAATACCAAAACATTCGACATTTATCACTTCGAAGTTTGTTGTTTTTTCATTATGGCTCATTTTTGATTTTGAGAAAAAAATAATAAAATAATCGTGTTTTTGCTTATTTCTGTGGATCAATAATTAAGCAAAATATAGTACGAACTGGGTTGACGGGCCCCTTAAAAAATCTAACCTGGCAAGTCAACAACCTCTGTTATTGCAACATCGAGTTTTCACTGAAGTGTTTCCACTAAAGAAAAAGGATTTAAGTGATTTTTTGTGTGGTAACACACTGTCAATTAGGCTGCCAAGCTTACCGCCAATTCACATTGACCTTCCGTCAATTTATTTATTAATGGTTGATTGAACAACAGTATCTTCAGATTCCTGCCACATAAAAAATGATTTATTATTTATTTGTGTTAAACGGCCTTTTATTTTACAATTTGCAAGGCAACTGCTAGTCCCTACTATTTTACCCCTTTTCATTGATCGAATAACTCACGTGACCATCATTTGGCAAGTGATAGAGGGTTAGTAGGAAACTCGCTGTTGCTTGCAAGTTGAACTTGCTCAATGACGCTATTAGCAACAGTCAGTTTTTTTTTTTGACGTTTAAGCTGGTGGTGAGTGTGTGTAGGTTTGTTTCCATAAATTTTATTTGCAAGTTAATTTGTGATCAGATTTTTGTTTCCATCAACATTTAAAATGAGCTAAGAAAGAGATTTCAAAAAATATATTTAAGAAATTTCCCCCCAGACTAGTGGCGATTTTATCCAGTCCAAATAACCGGTTTTAGAGATGGTGGAAGTGGTCGAAAATATTGCAAGTAAACGTGACGCGAACGGGAAGGGAGAGAACGAATATTTTTATACAAAGGCGGTTTTAGTATTGCCTGGTGTAAAACTGCCAAAGGTGTAAAACTGCCAAAGTAAATAACCGTTTTTTCACCCGATGATTGGATTAAACAAATCGGGTTTTACAGAGACAAAACAATTACCGAAAAAAGCCGGGTAACTGAAACAGAAAATCCGGTTTTGATTTTAAACCGGTCTGTTTTTCCCATCCCTATTGGACACCCTATTCCCATTCCGATCCCCCAAAAAGTGGGCGTGGTAAAAATAAAAGTATGGATGAATTTTTAAGAAGGATTTAATCGAAAAATTAAAGTTGTTGGTAAAAATAAGCCTCTTAAAGTGGGAGTGTCAAAAAACTTTACGTTAAGAAAACTTTATCTTTTATAATCAGACTTTACCATTGATTTCCTCATTAAAACGTTTTTAGTAGGGCTCCTAGTAGGGCTCCTAGAGAGTATGTATATTCCAAATTTCAGCTGTCTAGCTGGAATTTTAGTTGCCTTCGATAAAACGGTTTTTTTTTCAAACTGTGGGCTTGTCAGTGGCAGATTTTAAAAATCTTTGCACATTTTGGGCTAGAGAGTAGGTACAAAATTTCAGCATTTTAGTTCGGATTTTGATTCTTTTGATATTCCTTTTCACTCCTATTATTATTATTTTCGATTTAACTGATCTAAAAATCCAAGTTATTTAATAAGTATAACTGTTTTTAATAAGTTAAACATTAATTGTCAAACAGGCAGACGGTGTTTTTTTTTCAATATGCATTGTTATCTTTATTGAAAAAAAGTAACTTTTTTAGATAAATAAAAATAAAGAATTATAAATATAAAAAAAATATAAGACAGTTTTTTTCATTGTGGTCGTGTCAGGGGCAGATTTTAAAACAATCGTACATTTGATTATTCCAGGCCCCTAGAGAGATATGTATGTATCAAGGCAGATACCCAGATATCTAACTACGCTTCTCACCGCCAATGGCTGTCCATTTTGTCCAACAATGGCCAATTTCTTCTATTTTCTGGTATCCTTAGAGGCCCCAGACAATGCTGTTCTGAACAGGATTGTTTCCGTCTTCTGAAAGTTGATTTTCAACTTTAATTTGATCGAAGTCACGCTGCAAAAGAATGTTAATGACTCGATTTAAGGACCTGATCTGTATGCCACCTAATCATCGGCATACGCTATAGCATGTCTGAGTGAACCCACCGGATCACTCGTGTAAATGTTAAACAGGATCGGAGAATTCATCACCCCCAGCTGTAAACCGTTTTTAATTTCAAAGACTCTGCTCGAAGTCACGTTGGCACATTTGACAACGAACTTTTTTCCCATAAGCATTATAATAAATTACATATAGCAAAGGTTTGTGCATCCGCCGCCTGGTCAACTTGTAGAAAAGTCTCTCTAACCATACGGTGTCGAAAGCCTTCTCAAAATCAACCAGACAAGCAGCCGTGCATTGGTTCTTGCATTTATTCCACTTGTTATGCTCTTCAAATAAAACGACTGATCAGTTGGACTGCTAAATGGGGATTGACAAAAGTTCTCAGCACGAATGAATCCTCACCGTGCACACAGTCACTTAGTGCACACTTACACACAAGAAATGGTATGAGGGTGAAGAATAGATAGCGAATTCAACAGATTGGCAACGTATAAATCATATCTCGTATGCAACATGATCAGTCTCTGGCCTGTTTACGTAAGCACAATTATTGTTGGCGTCGTGAAACCATAGGATTGTTTATCGTAGGATGTTTACAATCGATCATGGGATAACCATGAGATTGTTCATCGTAGGATGTTTACAATCGATGATGCTTTTAAGTGTCTTGCAAGGCAGAGTAATATCTCTTATTTATACAAAGCATAAATTCCTTGGGTGAATGGAGATTGAGTTTGTGTAGCAAAAGCCATTTTTTCACGCAATGCTTGTTAAGCATTTTCTACACGTCTCCATAAGCCGTCGACACCACGATCTATTTTATAATATGTATTAATGTACATAAATATATCTCCGCATTATCTATAAGCGTATCCGCTTAACACACTGAATGTCGGAAACCAAGCAGACACACTAACCTCTACACCATCGCCACCTCTTAATTGAGGATCATAATGACATTAAAATGAATGACATTTTCGATTAATAATAGCACAGTGGGTGCCCTGGTAAGTACGTTGGACTACTGGGTCTCAGGTTCACGTCACGATGAGGCCCAGTAATACCCGCAACTTTTTTCCACCTGCTACTAAAGTCTGACAAACCTCCAATAGTTTCTATCGTTTTTTGTCATGAGAAGATTCTTAAATTTGCCGTTCGGAGTAGGCGCAGAAAATTGTAGGTCCCTTCTGCTTTGAAAACACGCAAATGGATGGAAAAACTGCGTTTAAGGTCCTTTGGTAACCTCATCACTTGAGAACGGCTGGACCGATTTGGCTCATTGTATTGTTAAATGCCCGGAAAATTGGAAATTTCGGGAACAACTGAAATACATACAATAATTATGTAGTCTACACGAACATATTGGGCAATACAATTCTTGGGCACGGGCAAAGCCGGTCGGATACAGCTTGTGCCTAATATTTATTTATTTTTAATCAAGGATAAAGCAAAATGAGAAGAAGAACTGTCATTTGAGTTCACATGGCACACTTTCAGAACATTGCAGAAGAATTATGGATTTCCAATGGCAAAACATATTAGGGTAGTTTTATTTTAAGCTCGTTGCATAAACTTTACATAACTACAAATGATATGAAAACGCACCTTTTTGGCGGCTCTAGCTACAGCTAGCTGCTCAAGCAACTGAACGAATGCAAAACTTGATTCAGGTTAGATTTGCTTTCCTTCAGCGTTATTTAAACCAAGGGATGTGATTTAGCTGCACGCAACAAGTGCAGAAAATATATGGACAGACAGGATAATATAAATCCCTGTATATAAGTGACCATAACAAATTGAAGGGGATTTTTCGGACACTCATTTTCGGCGGCGTATCTTCCTGATCGTTTTATTGTCGCCTTTCTTTAAAAGTATTTTACGTCTTTGTTGTAAAAGTTTATACCTACCTATCATTAAAAACAGGTTTCCATAGGGACACTCAAGAAAGGGGTGTCAGTGGTCAGTTCGAGTTAATTTGATAGTGGACGCGTGTCATTGGCAAATAAATAGTTTTCACCCTAATAGAGAAATAGTGAATTCATTTGCGACAAGTATATCATTTCAATAAAAAAAAAATACTTCCAGCAAATAAATAGTATACAATCAGTGTTATTAACATTATTATTATTTCTGCTGAACTCTTTGATGCCACATTCTTTTTCCTATGATCAGGATTAAAATTAAAGGGATCATAACCTTCCCACTTTACTGCACACCTACTGGTCCGCCTGTGCGCTTCGCCCTTTCGAACTAAATGAATATTGGCACTCCTCCCATTCTCAGATCAGCTCATCACATACGCAGTTAAATGTGGCTGGTGTTTCATTTGTGTGATCCAGTTAGTCCGTTTTTACGATTTCGACACGTTTATGTTCACAATTTTGATTATGGTTTGATATTTACACCACTGGTGATCTCCAACTGTTTCAAGCCAAGCATTTGGGTAAATACAATTGCATCGAGCGATTTCTCCGCCTTAGCCTCACTTTTCGACAAGCTCTGTTTTTCGGGGGGCGTTGCAGTTGCGCTGATCTAAGACATGACCCTAAGCACGTTTCGAAATGCATTTTGACTTTCCTATTTTATTACAAATATAACTTAACAATACCAAATCTAACACAAGCTGGAATTTTCTAACTTAAAAGTGACCACGGATCACACGCAAGGCATAATTTTATTAATTTCTATCAACACACATATATTACAATGACCCCGTGAAATAAAAAACATCCCTGTAAGGGCGAACCCTAATTCGATTGCATCTGGCCTTTTTAATTTTAGTAACACAATCACTTCCGTTGTATCCTTTCGCGCACATACTGTTCCAATTTAACGCGGTGACTGGGTGATGGCCGTACAGAAAGGACAACGATATCAAAGGATAAAAATGGACCGAACTGAATGGGTTTTTGAATTTAACTTTTTTTTATGCTGGTCCTGTCAATAATACAAGAGAAGTTTTTTTTAAAACTGGTTTTTTAGACATAAGAAGTGCACACATACGTGTAGCACCCTTTGTTCTTTGGAATCTCCTTAAATCACGCATTTTGAATTAATTAAAATGCGGTAGGAAGATATGTTTGAAAGACAATCCGTCCCAGCTGATATGAAAAACAGTAATTATTGTAGTTTTAATTGTAGCTGGAATTGTCTACTGCGAGTGTGATTGTTGATTTATAATGATTTCTTCTAACTGAGCATCTTTTGGTATTCGTTATAAGAATCAAAGAGGTTTTGTCTAATTTATTGGATGAAATTGGTAAATAAAAAAAAGGTTAAATCGAGCTTTTTTTAAGTTGGTACGCGGACCGTTCGTTGTTCATTTAGATGGAGTGCTTTATTAACATTAGGAAAGGCTACAGTCCGCTTGGGTTAGCTTTTGGATACCTTATCCGTATTCCTATCACCCAAAGTGGGATTGGGTTTGGGAGCCCTTGTCAATCTTGGCATATTTTTTTCTAACAAAATGATCAACGTTTTAAAATTTTGTTGAATGGCCCTTGAAACTGGGTGGCGTAAAACTTTGTTTAGACAAGTTTTTGAGAAGGACAATACCTAAATATATATATATATATATATTTTGCTATTACTGTTATTATCCTTTCACTTTATCGTTGCAAACCTCTAGAGAGTAGGTATAGGTATGTTCCAAATTTAAGCTTTCTAGCTGAAATTTTAGGACCTCAAATTTGGCGACGGACGGATCGACATAACTTTCGATGTTGAATCCAAATATAGAAAATGTTAGGTCTCTAAGATCAACAATAAGGCATGTTACAAATTATGAGTCAAAATTGTTATACCTTAGGATACGGTATAGAAAAATATGTTCTTTATTTGGTCTACATTTACTAGCTTTTCGCTGACTATCAACCTTCGAAGTGGTTCTGTCAGATCTTTATAAAATACTAGCTGTACCCGCCCGGTCCGTGCCCGGATATTGTATTGGCCAATATGTTCGAGTCGCCCCTCATTTAAGAGCACGACCCGGAACATCAACGGACTCAGAGTATGCGACTGAAACATACGTACACTCCTGATGCTGCTCAAAAACTTGACTCTGTCCTCACGCGGTATAAGGTAGATACACTCCGTTTCACGTGTTTACGAACAGGTAGTTTCTTGATTTAATTTTGCAAAAAAAAATAAAATTCTTTGATAATATGGGAAAAACCAAATGCTATATGAAAGAACGCTGTAATATGTTTATGTAGTAAGTATTATAAAAATTGGGAATAGGCAGATAAATTCAATTTTTATGATGCTTTTCCCAATAAGGTCATAAAATTAGTAATTTTTTCGTTCCACCTGTTAACGAACAGTAACTAAATTCACCTGTTATCACTACTGTTATCACACTAGCTATTAAGAGAGGGCTTAAAATAAGATTTTTGACAGATATTTCCAATTCATATTCAACCTGTTACCCTGTTAGTAAAAACATTTTTTTATTTGTTAGAGAGCATTGAACAGAACCCAATTCCCACACTAGTGAATAATGGCAGAAATAAAGAAATCATAAAAAAAAAGCTTTCTGGTTCAGAAAATCGTAAAAGAAAAGCTGAAAAAGTGAAAGTTTTTGAACAAACTAAAATTCATATGAATATAAATAAATACCTACCTTAAAGGAATTTCTAAGCCGAGTACTTCAGATACCGAATCCAATATCACCAGTTTTACATAAGAAACCGCGAGCCGAGGAAGTATGCACCAAATATATATACTCGTCGACTCAAGGTGAACAAATTGATCAGTCCATTCAAATGTTGCATGAACCGTCTGAGTTGTCTCTAAAGGTAAGATTAGACTGCATGCCAATTGTGCATTCAAATGACCACAGCCAAATGACCAGATTATCTGTCAAATCCCCAAAAGTTCAGCGCTGTCAGGATAGTATATTAGATTACGTGACCACAATGACCATTTTGGTCATTTTTGCCCTGCTGGTCATTAAATGCATTTGTTGTTATATTTTCAAAGTGAGTTGTGGTAACGCCATACATGTTAGAGCGAAACTTAATTTTTCAACAAAATAAATAAAACAGATAATCGGAAACATTAAAGTAATACCTAGGTAGCCTAGGTATTACCTTTGTATATACATTCCTATAGTAGCGCCAAGAAATCGAATAATAATGTTGTACATGTATCCCGCAGAAGCTTTGGCGCTTCAATCGATCAATAATGAAAACTGGTTTGTGTCCTTAATTAATTTAGATGGAGCTTTAAGTTTTTATGAAAGTTTTCGTCAAAACGAAAGCTATATTAAACGAAAGTAATTGATGTGATGAACAAAACAAAAGTAACATTTTTCCGACCAGCGCCGTTATATTTGAAGATTTTCATAAGTGTGTAGTTTGTCGTTTGTTTATTGAATTTTTTTTTACTTCTCATGGAGGGGATATGATGTGTGGGTGAGAGGGGTGCGGTATATGGTTTATAAATTATTTGTTGATTTCAATGAAAGTTTGGGGTAGGTTATGGCATATTGCAAGGAGGCCGTAGCATTCATCAAAGAAAAGGGGTATAGTATTCATTCATAATCGGTATCACAAATCATATTATGTACATATTGCGATTGCATTTTGTTACACAATTAAATCTCCGAATATAAGCAGAATTTTTTCATTTGGTTTTTCACAAACAACTGGATTGGGACTTTAATCGACACAGAGATTGCATAACTTACATATTTTGGATATCTACTGAATACGGATTTTTGCATAGAGGTTGGGAAAATATTCAAACATTGCATAAGAAGATATGCAATCATTTCGAGATGTTCAAGCGAATTCGATTGAAGAATGCCCTAAGTTCTTTGCGATGATGTGTGTGTGGAGTAGGTAAGGAACCGGCACTAGCGGTTGGCCACTTCCACTCCAAAAATTAGTAATAATTACTGTAGTTTATATTATTTTTTATAATATCCACGATTGAAATATCCCACATTCAGAATATCCTTTTTTGTGAGTCGAAGACGTGTCCAGAGTTTTAATTTTTGTGAGTCTATCCCAGGAAAATATCATCCCGCAAAACATCGGAAATCGGGCACGTTTCTTGGACGTTAGCGCAAAAGCTTTCAAGATATTCTAATACGGGACTTTTGTTTGTTGGCGCAGATTTGAACGGTACTGTCGGTTAGTCAAACGAAGACTATGAGAACTGCCATGGAGGACTGGGATATGGCACCAGGAACTCTACGGGTAAAGATATCCTGAGCATGTGCAAGTCATAAGGTCTTATCGTTCTCAAACAAAGCCGTCACCTGGTCACTTACAGCAGTGGCGGAAAGAATCACAGATTGATTGCCATATGGTAGCACGTTTCATGAAGCCTCGGGTTAAAGATAGCAAAGTGATCCTGGAAGAGGCAATCGCCCAACAAAACCGCCTCCTCCTGACAGAAAAGTGTTTCTGAGAATCAAATGGTATACAACCTGAACAAAAAAAGTCATGCATTTATTGCAAATATGCAAAATTATCTCCATCGCATCATCAACAAAGTTGTCAATACGGCAAAGAAACATGGTGGTGGGTAGATGAAGCTAAAGTAGTGATTAGTGACAAAAAAGTGTCAGAAGGCTGTCCACGAACTCCAACAAAGCAGCTTGAACAGAAAAACAACTATTTTCAAAATTTGCCGCTGAGAGAATGAGGAATGCCCAGGAAATCCGTTCGCCAAAGTTCATCAACAATGCTAAAGAAGGGCTGCTTCTTGTGGATGACGAAAAACTACTAATTAACCAATTTCATCGGATATATTTTCCGAGAGCCGTTTCTAACACTGAAGAAGTACACGACATTACTGTTGAAGAAGTTAGGAATGCGGTCAAAGACTTCAAAAATCGAAAAGCAGTTGGGCCGGACAAGAAACCCTCTGAGTTCTGGAAAAATATGGCAGACATCGGGTCCAAATGGCTCATGATTCTCATCTCCAAACTGATGAGTGGCGATCCAATGCCTAACCCGTGGAGGGAGAGTTTTCTTCTTATTTTGTACAAAGAAAAAGGCGATACGCGAGACTGATAAATACCGTTCAATCAAGCTGATGTCACACACCACGAAGATCGTTCATTAGATCGGGTTATTAAATAGCCGAATCCGTAAAATAGTACGGCTATCTGAAGACCAGTGCGGGTTTGTCGCAGGTAAATCAACCACAGATGCAATCCAAAGTATAATGATCATGATGGAAAAACATCGTGATTCTTTGAAGGATTTGCATATGGTGTTGGTTGATTTTGGAAAGTCCTGTAATAAACAACCAACGGATCTGTTATGGGTAGCGCTAGGACAACGAGGAGTTCCAGAAATCTACGTACGGATGGCCATGGATATGTATACATGTATGAGCGAGTAAAGACAAGAGTAAGATGTATAGTTGGCGTCACCGAGGATTTCGCAATCAAAGAGGTCAACAGGGAAGCGTCCTAGGTCTAATCATATTGCCCTTGATTATCTGCTTGAAGAAAAAGTTACGGACCCTAATTGGTATCGGTTATTCTTTGCTGGCGATGGATTAGCGAGGTTCAAAAGTCCCTGCAATGAGCAAGATGTTAAATGTGTCACTGGGCTCTTCTGGATGTTTAAATTGCATAGATGTGATTTTCCCCCTTAGTACCTATACTTTTACGACAAACGCTGTTTGGAGGGCGCTGTACTGATTTTCTAAGCTGGTCCCTACATGGGCAGATGTACTACCCCGCCTATTTCTGGCTTCGAGCTATTTCATCTTCAAATTCTTTAGAAACGGCAGACATTCGCCCAGCTCCAACTGTCTTAAGAAGAAAATAAATAAATAATAAAATTTGAATAAAATAAATATTGATCTAATAGGTAGAAACCTATTAACTATTAACCCATAAGTGGTGGTGCAGCATGGCGCAATACTGACACAAAGTAACATGCCACTTCTTTATAAATTAGATTGAATATTTCTGAATCAATTACAAAAGAAATGATACAAATCGGAACATTTTTCGACAAGATATAGCCAAAATAGTAACAGTCTAAAAAGCGATAAACTCATAATTTCTTATTTGAGAAAAAAGACTGAAATTTGATTTTATTAAATTTTTCATTTCAAAACTTTTCGTCCCTTCCATCACCCCCTCTCATCTTACATGCTACTTGCCGAGGCGACGATGCAATGTTAGTTAACTCCCACAGCATTTTGGGCGCCTTAAGACAATATATTCAACATTTCAGCTTTCCAGCTCACAAATTTGTTCTTTTGAAATTGTGGGCGTGTCAGTGGGTGGATTTTAATAATTCTTAAAATTTATTATTTCGGGCCCTTAGAGATAACAGTACCGTTCAAATCTCCGCCAAGAAACAAAAGTCCCGTATTAGAATATCTTGAAAGCTTTTGTGCTAACGTCCAAGAAACGCGCCCGATTTCCGGTGTTTTGCGGGATGATATTTTCCTGGGATAGACTCACAAAAATTAAAACTCTGGACACGTCTTCGACTCACAAAAAAGGATATTCTGAAGGTGGGATATTTCAACCGTGGATATTATAAAAAAGAATATAAACTACAGTAATTATTACTAATTTTTGGAGTAGAAGTGGCCAACCGCTAGTGCCGGTTCCCTAGCTACTCCACATACACATCATCGCAAAGAACTTAGGGCATTCTTCAATCGAATTCGCTTGAACATCTCGAAATGATTGCATATCTTCTTATGCAATGTTTGAATATTTTCCCACCCTCTATGCAAAAATCCGTATTCAGTAGATATCCAAAATATGTAAGTTATGCAATCTCTGTGTCGATTAAAGTCCCAATCCAGTTGTTTGTGAAAAACCAAATGAAAAAATTCTGCTTATATTCGGAGATTTAATTGTGTAACAAAATGCAATCGCAATATGTACATAATATGATTTGTGATACCGATTATGAATGAATACTATACCCCTTTTCTTTGATGAATGCTACGGCCTCCATGCAATATGCCATAACCTACCCCAAACTTTCATTGAAATCAACAAATAATTTATAAACCATATACCGCACCCCTCTCACCCACACATCATATCCCCTCCATGAGAAGTAAAAAAAAAATTCAATAAACAAACGACAAACTACACACTTATGAAAATCTTCAAATATAACGGCGCTGGTCGGAAAAATGTTACTTTTGTTTTGTTCATCACATCAATTACTTTCGTTTAATATAGCTTTCGTTTTGACGAAAACTTTCATAAAAACTTAAAGCTCCATCTAAATTAATTAAGGACACAAACCAGTTTTCATTATTGATCGATTGAAGCGCCAAAGCTTCTGCGGGATACTGGTACAACATTATTATTCGATTTGTTGGTGCTACTATAGCAATGTATATACAAAGGCATTACACAACAAATACTAAACTTTGCACATAAAAATAACAAGAAAACCACTAATTAACACTGAACAAAAGCACAATAAAAATATAATTATTAAAACAATTTACGGCAAATGTTATCCAAAAATATTATTATTATCATGCAAAAATGTTATTATTGAAGTATTAAATAACTGCACGCTTGGAAAAGATGACAATTTTCAGATGACAAAAATGACAACAATGCCATAACCAAATTTCAATAAATTGCATATGGTCATTAGGTCATTATACTGGCATTCGTGCTTATTGTCCGATTACACTGCATGCAATTTTGTCATTTTTATCTGTCAAAATCAGCATGGTCATTCGTGGTCATTTGGTCATTAGGTCATTTGAGATATCGTCGGCGAACAGTCAAAACCTCGTATCTGCATTTTTGTCGGTTTTGAGTTAAAGTTACCATAAATATGAGATTTATATTCTAAATCGAATGAAAATACTCTTATCTGAATCAAAATGAAAACAAAACCGTGACAAGCAAATACAAAAAACTCGCATCATATTGCGACATTTCAGAAAACGTACAACCTCGTATCTCAATGCAAACCATGTTAACGGTACTTCTTGAACCAGTCAAGTGTCATGATTACGCTCTGATTTGTTGAAACTCGTGTAAGTTTGTGCCTCCTGTAATTTAATAAAGTTTAGAAATAAATGATGGTAAGTAAAACGTCTGTATATTAATAAAAGTGAAGTGTATGAAATTGGGTATAGGAATTTTAGGCAATGTGTGCTTACTTGTTCCACTACCCTCTGACATAGTATCATTCTTGTATTAGCGTGTTTGCAGGAAGAAAATCTGTAAGTAATCGAACTGTTTTGCTTTGTTTTAGGCGACTCGTGGGGCTTTACTTTTAAAATTAGCTTTGAAAAAACAGAAATATGCAGTGCAGATATCTAAAAAGACAACAACTCAGCTAGAGACTAGTTTTAATGATAACAGTTCGGCCATAGGAGATACAAGTTCACTCATAAAAGAACCGGTTCTAGAATCTGATAATGGTGGTTCCTTCTCAAATCAAGTACCTCTAGAGAGTACAGCTTTGGTCGATTTAGACGATCCTGATAACAATCTTGCATCAACAAGTGGTGAGCATTTCACTTCATCACTTCACAACCAAGAACATAGCTTCGACTCATTTACGAGCAGCTTAGAATATGAGCCATTTCAAGATTCTGGGTCCAGTTACTGTCCAAGCGATTTAGATGAGTTTAGTACACGTAAAAGAACTAAAAGGCTTTCTGAGCAATTTGATGTAAATATCGATGAAGTCCTGGAACCAGAAGGGGCTAATAGTGTCCAAGAAAATGCTCATACACATCAGCATAAAACAACCAGAGCTCGGAGGGGACAATCAGATCAAAGCAGCTGGAAAAGGAATAGAGCACAACTGCTACGAATGAGGGGGCAGGAATTTGAAGGAACGGAGAGATGGAAAAATGCAACGCGGAGCTCGAGAAAAGTAAGTGAACGATGTAGCTCAAAAAAATGTTTAAACTCTCAGGAGAAGCGGCAGTGCCATAAAATATCAGACGAACAAAGGCAGGTGTTATTTGAAAAGTTTTGGTCGAAAATGAATTGGACACAGCGCAAGACTTATGTTGCTACTTTAGTTCAAAAGAGACTAGTAACAAGAAAAACAAATAATCAAGTATCACGTCGATCCTTGTCTCTTTTTTACCATCTGAAAGTAAATGATGTTCTTATTCCGGTTTGCAAAAAAATGTTTCTTTCAACACTTTCGTTGGGAGAATGGAATCGTTCAGCGAAGTTGTACGTTCTCAAACAAGAAACAAGAAATAAATCAGCAAAAGAAATTGGTTATAGAATCCTTTCTGGAAAAATTGCCTAAATTGCCGTCCCACTATTGTCAAGCATCGACAAGTAAGCTTTATCTTGAGAATTTGTTCAACTCGTACGCTGAAGTATATGAATTATAGAAAAAAGAGGTGAGCGCCAAACTTTTATGTAGCAAACCAGTTTTTATCAGAGCAATGAGAGGTTTTAATATCGATATTTTCCAACCGCGAAAAGATCAATGCGATCTTTGTATCAGCTTTAAGCAAGGCAACGCTTTAAGTGAAGAATACGAGCAACATATAATCCAAAAAGATAGAGCAAAGAAGGAGAAAACAATGGATAAATCTAAAGCTTTGAGTGGGGAAATATGCGTCTACACAATGGATGTTCCATCCCTTCAAGCTGGTATGATATATTTTAAACAATAACTAGCTTGCCACAATTACACCATTTATAGCCTTGCTGACAAAAAGGTTGTTTGTTATGTTTGGCATGAAGGTGAGGGAGGATTATGGTGGATTTACACGGTCACACATTCCTAACATGTAAGATTAAAGGGATGCTAAATACTAAATATCCGTGTGACTGAAAGGGACAGCATTACCTAACATGCAAAAAAAACGTGACACGTATTCAGGTCGGCTATCTTGTTTACGTGGTAGGAATTATGGGAAAGCTATGCATGTTGATATTTTTATAGCGATGGCTTACGAAATTTCGATTTCCTATAAAACAAAATGGGCGCTGCTATCATATGTTTTAATCGCCATAATACATGTTTGACATTTCTCTGCTTCACATCGCCGATTGTACCTACTCAAGATGGAAAACACTATTAATACGGCAGCCTTTACGAGATCCATGTTTTTATTTATTTTTTAATTCTACTACAACAAAACCGATGAAAATAAATTTGTTTGTTTACATGTGATCTGTCAAATCTCCATAATAATGTTATAGCAAGTTAAAGTAAGTGATCTCACTCTTATACCTTATTAGCATTGACTGCGGATAAACGGATCTCTCTTTTCGGTTTTGTTGCAAAAATGCGCGTGCGTGATGGTGTAAATCCACCATTAGACGCGAATTGTTTTGCTTCTTGCATTACAGATTTTTTGGACAATGAAGTAAATGTGGAAGATAAATGTAAGCCAAAAATATTTTATAGCGATGGATGCTGCGCCCAAAATAGAAATAATTTACTCTCTAATGCTTTACTCCATTACTCTATGACTAATAATGTTAGCATTCAACAAAAGTACCTAGTAAAGGGACATTCACAAATGGAATGCGATAGCGTTCATTCAACTATAGAGATGGCCAAGAAGAAAAGAGAAATCCAAGCACCATCAAACTACGTGCAAATAATAGAACAAGCTAGAAAAAAAGGTGCAGAACCTTACAAAGTGAGGTATGTTGATCATACATTCTTCAAAAATTTTGAAAAAATTAAGTACTATTCTTCAATAAGACCTGGGTTGAAGAAAGGTGATCCTTACGTCACGGACCTGCGGGCTATAAAATACTCCTCCGAGTGAACAGAGTACAAGCTCCACTTCGATGACCAGTGGTCCACTTTGCCGAAGAGAATCAATTGGGGAACAATTGTGTTGCAAAACAGAATTGTTGACATGCCGAGTTTATAGTTGTCCCTTGACACTATCCTTCTGACAGCCAAAAGCGTTAAAATGGCAACATTGATACACATTCGGAGTACCTATCCGCGTGTGTATGTGTGTAACTCCTACACGAAATTAAAATTACCTAGGAGTGAGCAGTAGTTTTCTTTAACATATATATACAGATTTCAGACTGTATTGAATACTGTTTGAGTAACAGGGAGATTTCTGAACCAAGTCAGGGGAAATTTGCAGAGGGCAGAAATAAGAAATCCCAACAGGCATTTCAAATTCAAATTCCAGTGTCGACGGTTCAGTTTCAGTCTTGATGATAAAGTTTGCAAAAAAAAAAAGAAAGAATCAACTAAGTTCGGTAGTGCGACACTAAAAATTTAAACTACAAATAGGAATAGCCATAAAAGCAAAATACACGAATAGTGGAAAAGCAGTGAGAAGTGCTGAACGCTATAAAGGTAAAATTACGTTTAAATTTTCAAGCTATCTCGCTAACTAGTGATTTCCTGCTAGAATTCAAGAAATCCTAAGAAAAGGACGGTAATTGCCGTCTAGGATTTGGTTTCCTGGGAGAATTAAATTCTGTCGGAGAATAGACCCGAACGCAGAAATCCCGTCAACACGAAGCGGCATTTTCGAAAGCCGATGGCTAATACACCCGTTGGCGGAGCGGTTTAAAGCACCGAGGATTACACCGTATGACCAGCGTCGCAGGTTCGAGTCCTGTTAAGAAGGAACATCAAATCCCAGTTTTTCTTCTACCTTTTCTTTTTTTGATAAATTTTTTTTTGAGAACACTAAAAATTTTTTTTTAATTCAATTGGGATAGAAATTTTGATCACATTTTTTTTTGTATTTAAAGTAACTTGTGACTTTGGCAAAAGAAAGCAAATTTAATTATTGAAAATAACTGGCTAAAACAGGCAGATCGGTAGAGAAATTATATAGAAGATATATATATAAATTAATTTTTTTTAAAGTGATACAGGGACAACAGAAAAGCTGTGTACGATAAGTAACCTGGATGCTGTGGCCACTTCATCGTCAGTTGCTGCAATAATAATTTGGTGAATCATATTGATTGACATAATACATATATATATATTCTATATAAATTGTGGGCTGGGGACCAGTGTCCTTTTTAAATTACATATACCTATTGAAATTTAAGTAAAATTTTTTTTTTTTGAACAAGTGCAGATATTTAGGTCTTAAGCTTACTTTCTTTTAATTGAATTGCGTAACATGAAATAAAGTAGAATAAAACCCAATAAAATGTTTGCTATTTACCAATGAAATTTAAAATCGTTTATTCAAATATGGAGTGTGAATAAGAGTTCGATGAGACAATGAGGAGATGAGGCTGAAAGAGGACAAAGCGATGAGGGAATTTTGAGAAGAGAAGATGCCAGCATAGGGGTTACTGAGGCGAGTATGGTAACCAGGTAGGGTGGGTTCTGAATATTTTCTCGCAGGCGGATACCAACTGTCGCCAAAGACTGGCATGATTTTTTTGTAGCGTTATGGGTCAAGTTCTCCACGCCCTCCGGCGAGCGAACAGGTCGGTCCAGCATGCCAGCAACGACCCAACAACAGCCACGGACGTTACAATTGCACTTATTGAAAAGTTATACGAAGCATCGCTTGCAATAAAGGGCGATAAATATGATCACCTCCAGTCTTTGAAATCGGCTGTTCATAGAGATTTTCATGGTTTCTACGATTACTTAAAAAAATTTCTTTCAATGTTTAGCGATGTAATCGTTATTATTCTTTACCAAAACATTCCAAAAATAAATGAAAAATATAAGAACAATAACTTTTATTACTTATCTAAAAAGCTCGTAACTAAAGGAAATAGTTTCGTTTTAGAAACTTAACCTCGTATCACATAACTTTAATTTGTTACGTCTAGATTAACCTTTGAATCTGTTTTCTTAATTTATTTTGTAATAAAAATAATGTTTTTTACAAAAAAAATCAGATTTTTGAAGCAAATGGTTTAGGATTCAGAAAGTTTTTTGAGTCTCCTGAAAACCTTACAAATTGTAGATACGAGGTTTTGACTGTTCGGCGACGATATGCCGATTACACTGCATGACCCTATTTTTAACCGCGAGAACTGTCAAAAATGGTCATTAAATGCCAACGTGGCATACAGTCTAATCTTACCTTAAGTCAAACTCAATATATGAATTCTCTGGCTGATAAAGGTATCAACATACATGAAATAAACGATGTTTCTGATCTATAAGTCATAAAGACCAACTTTCAATCACATTAAGATGCGTCGATATAAGAGAGAGAAAAGTTGTAAATAAGTTAAGTTTCAATATTCATCTTTCTTTCGTATTTGGAAATTCGTTGTCAAAACGAAAAGTAAGGATATTTTGTCACCGATTACACTGGATTTGGAAGCGGCGAGACCGCCATCCTCGTACATTTGCCACGTGCAGTAATAGTTCAAAAAAATTCTAATTTCCGTGGAAAATAAGAAAAACTATCTAAGCATTTATACAAAGGTTTTTTTCAAAACCAAACGTCACACCAGCGACTATAAACAGGATTTATCAAGAAAACTCAGCGTGGTGGACACTCGGTCATCACGCCATTCCGCACCGCGCATAACCTCAACATGCCGCCTGATTAAGGCAAAAGAAATGGTGAGATACAACAAATTAACGTCACCACTAACACCTCGGAGCAGCAAACAAAGGCTGGAAGCTGCGCAACAATTAATTAAATTGCAGCAAACGACGAACCTAATGGACGACGATCTCAACACGTGCCTCAGTGGTGCTGATGTAATTGCTTCTTCGCAACCGCGTCAAAAGGCGCATTCACCCAAAGCCTCCACATCTGAGGCTTATTCAAACAACGAACAGTGGCAAAACCCCAGCAAAAGACACAGAGCTGCCTTAACTCACCCTGTTACAGAAATGGATACCACATCCCATAGTTCTACAAATCAATTCTCAATTCTCCAAGACCTGACCATTCGGAGCTCGAATCCTCCAACAACTACCGAGTCTGACAACACCACAGCACCTAGCCGAAGCAGTAAGCCGAAGCAGAGCAGCAGCAGTGCAGATGACGCCAACAAGAAGACACCGAACAATCCCGTCCACAACACCAACGAGGAACACCAGCGGAAACTGTCTAAGGGTAAGTTCTGTTGGTTTACAATGAACACACCCCATTAAATACCGGACCTTTCTTGTACAACTTACAACTTACTTCGCTTACAACACACACACTTGTTGATTGTCTTCTTTCTTTCTCCAAACACGGTGTGGTTGTTTTTGCGTCTTTCTTATTATTCTGAATAAATACTTTTTACTTTCTTAAATCAATCCGAACTTTATTTATTCATCTGCTAACAGGGTTATGGGCCCAGTAGTAAAAGTTAAAAGTGGATTAGAGTATTTTAAAGACATTTTAAAAACCTGTTGTTCCGCTGTATATGCGAAGAAGTTTTTTGTGTGGAAACTTTGTTAATCGTGTTTTGGAAAATGGCGGATGAAAAATTTTCAATCCCGAAATTAAATAATACAAATTGGACAGTTTGGAAATTTAGAGTGGAAAGTTTCCTGTCTCGAGAAGATCTATGGAAAGTAGTTGAGGATGATCTCCCAGACGAAAATTCGAGGACAGATGTGTGGAGGAAGGAAGACAGGAAGGCGAAAGGTACAATTATTCTTTTTCTCAGCGATAACCAATTGCCTTTGGTGAAGAACTGTCGACATGCAAAAGATGTCTGGACTACACTTCAGAATACTCACGAAAAAATTTCGAGATCTGTTCGTGTGTCACTTCTCAAGAAGTTGTGCTCAACAAGATTACAAGAAGGAGGAAATGTTGAGAAGCATCTGTTTGATGTCGAGGAGTTATTCGATCGTTTGGCTGCTGCTGGACATGTGTTTGATAAAGACACAAAAATCTGTTTGATCTTGCAAAGCCTGCCAGATTCATTTGAGCATTTGGTTTCGGCGCTAGACAGTCGTTCGAATGACGACATGACATTAGAATTCATCAAGTCAAAATTAATCGACGAGTACCATCGAAGGCTGGAGCGGGCTGGTGAGTCTTTTAAGCAGGAAAAGGCAATGAAAACCGAATCGAATCGCAGTGTGGAAACTAGAACTTGTTTCCATTGCAAAAAGCCGGGACATCTACGTTCAAGTTGTCGTTCTTATTTGGCAAACAAAAGGGGCAGTGGAAGAAAAAGAAATCCTAGTACAAAGGTCACAGAGGAAACAAATATAGCGTTTGCTGCAGGTCGTGATAAACCAGGGCTTTGGTTAATCGACAGTGGTGCGAGTTCGCACATGACAAATGATAAACATTTTTTCAATTCCTTAAATGAATCTGACGGTGCAAGCATTGTTTTGGCTGACGGAAAACAAATATCATCAGCTGGTCGCGGAGAAGGTGTAATTGTTGGCGTTGACGACAATAAAAGACGTGTCAGAGTCACACTTCAAGATGTTTTATTTGTGCCGGATTTAGGAGGAAGTCTAATGTCAGTGAGCAAGCTGGCCGAAAATGGTTTTTCTGCTAGGTTTGATAAATATACCTGTAGCATAAATAATTCTGAGGGAAAAGTTGTTTTACTGGGTAATCGATGTGGAAATCTTTACCATCTTCAAGTTCTGGAACAGTCATCAAAAGCTTTAGAAGGAAAACATCATGTTAATTGTCAACATCAATGGCATAGACGTTTGGGTCATCGAGATACTGCGGTGTTAGAGCGGATGATGAAGGAACAGTTGGTTTCTGGATTAGATGTACGAAACTGTGGGCTGCAAGTTGTTTGCGAGTGCTGTTTAAAAGGAAAACTTACTCGAACACCATTTCCTGGAATAGTTCATCAAAAATCGAACAAATTATTGGATATAGTACATACCGATTTATGTGGCCCTATGAGAGCACCAACACCAGCTGGAAATAGGTACCTGATGACTATGATAGATGATTTTAGCCGTTATACAGTGGTTTATCTATTGAAACACAAATGGGAAGCAGCAGACAGAATAAAACAGTACGTTCGTCAAGTTCAAAATCAGTTTGGACGAAAACCAGTCGTCATACGATCTGATGGAGGAGGAGAATACGACAATAATAATCTACGAGATTTTTACATTGTTGAAGGTATCAAGCCGCAGTTCACTACTGCATATTCTCCCCAACAAAACGGTGTTGCTGAACGCAAAAACAGATCTCTCATCGAAATGACAAAGTGCATGTTAATAGACGCTGGGTTGGAGAAACGATATTGGGGTGAAGCTGTGCTTACGGCAACTTATATTCAAAATCGTTTGCCATCAAAGTCAGTGGATAAAACTCCGTTTGAACTCTGGTATAAGAGGAAACCATCTCTGAAGCATATACGGAGGTTTGGCTGCGAAGCTTATGTGCATATACCGGATGTTAGACGTGATAAACTGGACTGCAAAGCTAACAAGCTAATATTTGTCGGATACTCTGATCAACATAAAGGGTATCGTTTTCTTGATCGTTCAACTATGAAGATTACCATCAGTCGAGATGCTCATTTCCTAGAAAGTGAAACACGGACAGCTGATATCGGTGTTCCAGACTCTAATATGGATATTGTGTCTGATGAAGTTCAAATCCGTTCTATCCCTGAAGGGGAAGTGATTCCAACGGAAAGTTTTGATGTTTCTGTTGATGACGAGAGTTCGCGAGAGGACGAATTTTTCGGATTTGAAGAAGAATTGCCATCCGAGGATGAGGAAGAGCGAACTACGACAAGGCGTTCCGAGCGAACTACTCGTGGAGTACCACCAATTCATCTTAATGAGTACGTAGTAGGCAGTGCATCTCTAGTTTTGGATGAACCGAAGGACTACAAGGAAGCAGTTCAAGTACCTGAATGGAGAGAAGCAATGAACGAGGAGATGAAGTCACAACGACGTAATCATACGTGGGATCTCGTAAAACTTCCAGAAGGCAGAAAGGTTGTCGGCTCGAAATGGGTCTATAAAATAAAAAGAAACGAGCAGAACGAAATCACAAGGCATAAGGCCCGAATTGTCGCGCAAGGATACACGCAAAAGTATGGTGTAGATTACGACGAAGTCTTTGCTCCTGTCACGAAATTAACAACTCTAAGAACTTTTTTGGCTGTTGCTGCAAAGCATGGAATGCTGGTTAAACATTTCGACGTCAAAACTGCCTATCTTCATGGAGTTGTCGAAGAGGAGATTTTTATGAGACAACCACCTGGCTATGAAATTTCCGGAAAAGAAGGGTTAGTCTGCCGATTAAATAAGAGTATTTATGGACTTAAGCAATCGGCACGCTGCTGGAACCAGACATTACATAACTTTTTGTTGAAGCTGCATTTTAAGGCATCGGCTGCGGATCCATGTTTGTACATCAAAGATACCGGAGGCAAGAAGGTATTTCTACTTGTTTATGTTGATGACTTGCTGGTGGGAAGCATGGATGAAGGTGAGATTATTACGATTTATAACGAACTTCAAAGAAAATTCGAAATAGTCAACCTGGGAGAAGTGCGGTATTTTCTGGGAATGGAAATATATCGAAAGGACAACGTTTTTGAAATACATCTGAAAAATTACATTAAAAAGCTACTTAAAAGTTTTGGTATGGAGAACGCTAAGGTTTCTAACTCACCGATGGACCCTGGTTATATGAAAGCTGAAGATAAGACCGCTTCATTAGACAGCAGCACAATATATCGAAGTCTAGTCGGCGCATTGTTGTATTTGGCTGTGAATGCTAGACCTGACATATCGGCAAGCACTGCTATTTTAGGCAGAAAATTTCAAAATCCTACGGAAGCTGATTGGATTGCTGCAAAAAGGATCTTACGTTACCTAAAAGGGACTATCGACTACAAAATATGCATCGGCGGTGCTGAGGAGTGGAAACTAGTTGGTTATTCGGATGCAGACTGGGCTGGTGATCAAGCTACTAGGAGATCAACGTCTGGATACGTGTTTTTATTTGGAGAGTCTCCAATTTCGTGGGCTAGTCGACGACAAGAATGCGTTACACTTTCATCGATGGAAGCTGAGTACGTGGCCCTCAGTGACGCCTGTCAAGAGGTAATATGGCTACGAAAACTACTGCGAGATTTTGGCGAGATTCAGCGCGAACCGACATTGATCAACGAGGACAACCAGAGCTGCATAGCATTTGTTAATACTGAACGTATCAGTAGGCGATCAAAGCACATAGAAACTAAGGAGCGTTTTGTTCAAGATCTCTGTGCAAATAATGAGATCGAATTGAAATATTGTTCAACAAACGAGATGATGGCAGACATTTTCACCAAACCTCTGGGACCGATCAAACAAAGGAGCTTCTGTAAGCTGCTCAAACTTGATGGGAGTTAGGCGATTGTTCATTGAGGAGGAGTGTTGGTTTACAATGAACACACCCCATTAAATACCGGACCTTTCTTGTACAACTTACAACTTACTTCGCTTACAACACACACACTTGTTGATTGTCTTCTTTCTTTCTCCAAACACGGTGTGGTTGTTTTTGCGTCTTTCTTATTATTCTGAATAAATACTTTTTACTTTCTTAAATCAATCCGAACTTTATTTATTCATCTGCTAACAGGGTTATGGGCCCAGTAGTAAAAGTTAAAAGTGGATTAGAGTATTTTAAAGACATTTTAAAAACCTGTTGTTCCGCTGTATATGCGAAGAAGTTTTTTGTGTGGAAACTTTGTTAATCGTGTTTTGGAAAATGGCGGATGAAAAATTTTCAATCCCGAAATTAAATAATACAAATTGGACAGTTTGGAAATTTAGAGTGGAAAGTTTCCTGTCTCGAGAAGATCTATGGAAAGTAGTTGAGGATGATCTCCCAGACGAAAATTCGAGGACAGATGTGTGGAGGAAGGAAGACAGGAAGGCGAAAGGTACAATTATTCTTTTTCTCAGCGATAACCAATTGCCTTTGGTGAAGAACTGTCGACATGCAAAAGATGTCTGGACTACACTTCAGAATACTCACGAAAAAATTTCGAGATCTGTTCGTGTGTCACTTCTCAAGAAGTTGTGCTCAACAAGATTACAAGAAGGAGGAAATGTTGAGAAGCATCTGTTTGATGTCGAGGAGTTATTCGATCGTTTGGCTGCTGCTGGACATGTGTTTGATAAAGACACAAAAATCTGTTTGATCTTGCAAAGCCTGCCAGATTCATTTGAGCATTTGGTTTCGGCGCTAGACAGTCGTTCGAATGACGACATGACATTAGAATTCATCAAGTCAAAATTAATCGACGAGTACCATCGAAGGCTGGAGCGGGCTGGTGAGTCTTTTAAGCAGGAAAAGGCAATGAAAACCGAATCGAATCGCAGTGTGGAAACTAGAACTTGTTTCCATTGCAAAAAGCCGGGACATCTACGTTCAAGTTGTCGTTCTTATTTGGCAAACAAAAGGGGCAGTGGAAGAAAAAGAAATCCTAGTACAAAGGTCACAGAGGAAACAAATATAGCGTTTATCTGCTAACAAGTTCTGTCCCCCAATAATTATGACAAGCGTAGACACTAGAAAACTTACTCTAGATTTAAAATCAAAAGATATTAACTTTAAAATTGTGAATCGTGGTGTGCGTAGTAAATTATACGTAAGTGACAGGGTGGTTCATCAACAGCTGATGGATCTGCTTAAAAACAACGAAAATGTCAAAGCGTACTCTTTTACACCAAAAGAGGAACTCGAGGAACTGAAATCGATTTCATCCATTGTCGACAAAGTCTCAAGGTTCTCCACCATTCGCTCTCGGGCACAGAAAATAACATACAATCTATTCTTAGTCAGACTCCTTCCGGGCACCTCAGCCAAGGAGATCTCCAAAATTAAATTCCTATTCAACACACAAGTCACCTGGGAGAAACCCAAGGGCAACAAAGGGGCACTGCAGTGCAGGCGTTGCCAACTGTTCGGCAATCTTGCCAAAAATTGTGCAAACAATTACAATTGTGTTAAGTGCGTCCAGCGGCACGAACCCGGGCAATGCCCAATTCTCAAAGACGAAGCGTCCATGGCAACGTGCGTTAATTGCGGCCAAAACCACCCGGCCAACTACAGAGGTTGCGAATCCTTCAAAAAATATGAGAGCAAGAGGAAGCCGATCTTCCAGGAGGCCAGGTCAAGGAAAGAAAGTAGGAAGGAGTTCGTAATTCCGAACTCAGGGAGGAACCTTACCTCATCGAAAGTTTCTTACGCGAGTCACTTCCACCAAATGAAGGATACTCCCTCCGCGAGTTCCAATAATCTTCCCGCGAAGGGCAATGTACTCAACCAATTTCTTGGTTTATCCAAAGAACTCTTTGGGGTGGAAATGAATGTCCTTCTGTTGAAAATAGAGGACTTTATGTCCAACCTGAACAGTTTCAACACAGTAATGAAGAAGAGACTGGTGTATCTTGAGCTCGTCAATCAAATCATGACCACCCACATATAATGACTTTAAATCTAATACCATTCAACATTTCGTCCTTAATAGAGCATAGCCGGAGAATAGAACTGCAAAAAAATCTTCTGGCTAACAACAGTCAAATTGCATTTTTACAAGAAACACATTTGAACAGCAGGCATAAAGTTTTTATTGACTGCTTTAACATCATTAGAAACGACACACAACAAGGGGTGGCGATTGTCATCGGGAAAAATATCCCTTATAATGTTGTTAACTGGCAATTTCAGTCTCTTCCGAGCATCTTCATTTCTATCAAGAGTATAAAAAATAATGTACCAAAAGTTATCCTCCTGGGATCCATATACATACCCACAAACTGTCCTGTATTGACCTTAACAGAGGAACTAAAAAGACTCGACACTCTTAGCAGCAACTTCGATGGTACAATCATAGGGGGGGACCTGAATGCCAGAAGTCCTAACTGGGGAGACTCTAGATACAACCTTAACGGTAGAAGCCTTGAAAATTGGATTTGTAATCACAACCCATCACTGAGTAACCTAACTGCATATTCACCCACTTTCCCTATGAGCTCCTCCTTCATAGACCACTTTTTAATTTCGAACCACCTTCTCAATCACTTTGACCAGAACTTCCATGTTCGGGCTCTATCGACTTTCACTGATCACTGTCCGATTTCTCTTAGAATAAAAATCGACAACGCAGAGGTGTTACTCCAAGAGCAAATAATGGTGAACTCCTTCAAGAATACGAACTGGACAAACTTCCATGAATGTCTAGACTCGCGATTAATACATTACCTCCCGCCTGAACATCGCTGCCTTTCCAATGCGGAAATTGACAGATATATCCATGATTTCAAGGAAGCTCTTGTTAACACAACCGTGCACCACTCCACCAAAATCTCAGCCTCATTTAAAAGGTACAAAAATCTCCCAAACGAGATCGAGCAGCTCTTTAAAACAAAGCATCGATGGCAAAAAGATCTCAAAAGAATATATCACAGTAAATTCAACAGGACTAATATTGAATACAGAGAACTGTCTTCTCGAATCTCCCTGCTCAAGAAGATAATTCAGGATAAGATCAGGATCTGGCTTAACAAGCAGTTCAGAGACAGGCTGTCTAAAATAAACCCAGGCCCCTGGGCATTTAAGGAGGTGTTCAGGATAGTAGGGAGGAAGAAGAACTTCCACTGTTGAATGGTGGTAGTGAATAACGAAACTCTAACCAATGAGCTAAGCATAGTTACAGCTTTCGAAAATCACTTTAAACAAATATACCGGGAAAAAATTCCTAATTTTAATCAAGAAATCGTTAGGGAGGTCACGAACTTGACTCAACGGACCAGGCTTTCAAAACCGTCCCGTATATTTAACTTTGAAGTGGGCAACTCTGCTCTTACCCCCTTGACCACACAATTCTTCACCAGCAGTTCGGAGGTGTCTAACATAATTCGACAACTAAGACCCAAAAAATCCTTGGACCTGACGGTATCAGTAACTTTATTCTCAAAAAAATCACCCCCAGGGCAATTAATTTTCTTAAAATCTTGCTGAACAATTGCATAAACAACGGTTACTTCCCGACCGCGTGGAAGTTGGCCAGAATAATCCCAATCATCAAAAAGCAAAATGACCACCAGATCGGTAACTTCAGGCCGATCTCCCTCCTCTCTAACGTCGGTAAAATTCTCGAGCGATTAATTATCAGCAACATCCTCAGCCCTGAAGACAACCCCATTGACTTCATTCCAGATTACCAATTAGGCTTCCGCAGAGAACACTCCACGGTTCACGCACTTATAAAACTGCATCATGACATCACCACCAATCTTCGAATCAAAAAAATGTACTGTGGCTTGTGCCCTTGACATTGAGAAAGCCTTTGATAGTGTGTGGAGGGACGAACTTCTTTTCAAGTGCGTGCAGCTTAACCTCCCACCCCATATCATCCATCTTCTGGACAGCTTCCTTAGCAACAGACACTTCTTCATTCAGATCCAGGGCACCAAATCCAATGATTGTGCCTGTGACAGCGGCGTTTCCCAAGGATCCATCCTTGCCCCCCCCCCCCCCCCCCCCGCTGTATAATATATTCCTTCATGATTTTCCACACACCCTAATCAGTAGCGAAAATACTTGATCTAAGGGACTACTATACGCTGATGATACCATTGTCTACGTCAGTGACACCTTCCCCCTCAACCCGACTTCTGGAGAGACACCTCTGTACAATAAATGAGTACTACAAAACCTGGGGTATTTCAATCAACAAATCAAAATCTGAACTCATCTGCTTCAGGAACGCCAGCGGGAAAGGTGAGGAAGGAGTAGTTCGGGAAAGTAGAAGCCTAGCACTGAGACTAGATGACTGCATCATTCCGAGTAAAAATAACATCAAATACCTAGGCGTGCATTTTAATAATTTGCTTAAATTCAATAACCATGCAAGATTTAACCTTAACAAAGCTCGCAAGGTGTCCAACTTCCTCATGCCCCTACTGACAAACAGAGCACTACAAAAGCGCACAAAGCTGCTGCTTTACAAAACTCTGATCATGACGTACGCATTCCCGGTCTGGTTTGCTATCTCACCTACCTCTGCCCTGGAACTCGAAATCCTAGAAAGAAAAATAACAAAAATTTTGAAACACGAACTAAACGTTTCTCAAACACATACTTCTATAAGGACACTAATGTCACTCCCTTATGAGATACTCTTTATTATTAATGAAAAAAAAACAATTATCAAAATGGATAATATAAATAACGACCTCATCCGGGGGACACCTTCATCACAAGCTGGATCATCGTGGGATGACGAAAGGTACCCCTCGCCTGTTGGGGTGCTAGCACTCAATTTAGACTCAGCGCCTGTTGAAGCACCGCTGTCGTTTAACCTCAAATCAACGCCTGGCCACAATAGAGGGTAGACACTCTAAAAAGCCTTTACCACGACTCACGCTATACATCATCGTATGTATCTTAAAAGAAATAAAAGAATAAAAATTAAAACAAAAATGTTAAGGCTATACGTCATAATTGCGGTACAGAACCTATCCCTTCGTAATTTCCCTAGTCTTAAGCACCATATAACTCTGTGTAAACATCCGGACTTTTCTGTTCACTTCTTATTATCATTCTGGCAATTATAGTTTGTAACTCATCGCGAGACTAACTTACTAAATTACTTTTTTTTTCTTGAAGTGTCTGAAATGGTCCATAAAGACGATCATATCACTCATAATATACTTTTGCTTAAATAAACATAAACATAAACATAAGCATTTTAAAACAGTAGAGCGCACTCGCTCAACACAAGAAGACTTTTCTTAAGACAAAACCGCATATTGTTTAATATTAATATTAATTTCGTTGTCGTTGTTGAAGAGGAGAGAAGACATGAGTACACATGTACACATTTCCTCTCTACGGTCTACCTCACTTGTTATCCTAGTTTTAAGTTAATATAATGACATTAAGTCAAAAGTAATAGCAACATATCGCTCCGGGAGCAAGAGCAATCACATAAAAGTGGCAATCACATTAATTCGAATCTGAGTAAGCAGCCCATACTTTACAGCCGCTGTCTATGTATATATATATATATATATATATATGTGTATTCTCACATAAAACAGAAATATGTACAAACTGTAACATATTTAGTCTCAATAAAAGAAATATCAAATGATATAAGAGAGAATGCCGTAAGCATAAAAGAACATTTTATTTCATTTTTACAAATAGATGATACAACGGGTGCAGGTCTTACAGAAAGCATTTTAAAAACATTGAGTGATCACTGATCGGGGGCTATAACGCCAAAATCGGTAAGGAAAACATCTTGGGTGAATCAGTCCGTAAGTATAGCTTCCACGACACGACAACAGACAACTTCTTCATGCAGCTGCCCTAAATACCTTATTATATACGTTTGTATCATCCGCCCGACTCGGAATAACCTGTAAGCGAGCCTGTAAGAGACCAGAGAGCAGTTTGAGGTTCAATTGAAAAAGTCTTTTCAAACGGCTATCCTTTACGTGGATCAGGAAGCTGTAGCGCTCCCTCCGCTGCGCAGTGCATTAGGATCAGCCTAAGGTCCGATTACATCAGTCACCTCACACTTTTCCTAACCCATGGTTCGGGAGTCGGGCTGAGCTCGACTGCACTAGACACTCCCAGTATATTGCAACCGCTATGTGCATTATAGCGTCGCTGCATTCCTCGACTCTGCATGAGTACAATCCTCACAACCGCTCACAGTAGGTAATCTCAGGGTACCCAGTAGACCGAGCGATAGCCATCAATTACCCCCACTAGCGGTACCACAATGACACGAAATAGCGGTCTAAGTGAGTCACTTTACCTAACCTAACCTATTTCTTAGGAGGGCGTTCCTTCCATTTCTGTAGCATTAAAAGACAATTAACAACGAAGTGTAAAACTAACGTTTATTGCAAGAACAGATAAAAAATTCAATAAAATAACAAAACGTGTTGTGTAGGTTTAGAATGAAGACATTTTGTTTTCACTTCACTTCCGCATTCCTACATACTTTGTCCAGATTGTTCTGTTATCAAAATACGGCTTATTTCTCGAACAAATAATAGCCTCTTTAAATATTCTAGAGTACGCGTCCGTTATTGCAGAATTACGAAACAAATTACTAAGAAATTCATAAATCTGGAAAGAGACAAATTCATTATAAAATTGAACAAGAAAAACTAAGTTTCTTACCTTTGCTTCATTATCTTTCCAAAATATATGATCACAGAGAAATTGCATACTCTCGGGAAAGATCTCATGGCGATCTGTTCGAGAAGTTGCAACTATGTCGAGATTTCCAAGGAGCACAGCGCACCCCGAAAGCACATCGACTGCTAATATGAAGACATCTAGAAGATAAAAGGCCTTTTCAAGTTTTTCCTTGTTAGAGGATTCTGCCAGCAGAGCTTGAATTTGCAAGAACAATTCCATTATCCAGGCACAGGAGCATTCGTCGTTGTTGAAAGCGTATAGGGTGGCAGCCAGATGTCGGAACAGAAAGCTGTGTTCTTCGCGCATTTCCGCGTACGCATCGATAATTGGATTCAGCCACTTCAGTGGATTTGGAAGTTTGGTGTTGTAGAGGACCAGGTAACACCGAATGATGGTGGCCTTTTTAAGCTTTCCGATAGGCTTCTCCCACCAATTGCACGGCGATGTTAGCCCGTCAATAGAATTGGGATGTAGTGTCGCCACCACTTCAGTGTACCTTTCAAAGAGCTGAGAAATATGTTTGTTGGAAATGAATGAGTGCGGGTGTATGGATATATGTGAGTCTTACTCTTGAATCAATGTCCATGGAATCCATGTAGCGCTCTATAATCAACGTGAATATATCAAGTACTTCAGGTATATCACACTTTCCCATGAAAATGTATTTTGCACTTTCGAGGAATTTCTCAAAGAGGCAGCCTATAAGCAAAAATTGTTATGCTTGAGTAGAAACTGACTATCCCCTCACCTTCAACAAATCCATTCAGTTGCGACTCCTTAAAGCAATAAACAGCGATTTTCTCTGAGAAATTCTTTATAATCTGCAAATTAACACCATTCGCGATTTCCGGCAACAAGTTGAACAGCAGTAGTAAATCTTTTTCGAAGCAATTCGGTTCGAATTCGGTGAGGAAATTCTCCAGCAATCGTCGAGCCGTTCCCGAGTGCAAAACCTGATTTTTAGCAATTAAAATGCAATATTTTCGCGCTTCAAAGTTCAAATGAAAGAAACTATGCAGAAAGCACCAATCCAGAGGTGGGATAGGTTTTGGAAACTTTTTTGAAATCGCACGCAGAGCGCTTGTCACCACATGTGGCTCATTTATGTGGTCGCCGAATCGTGACTGTGACACTAAATAATTGACCACTGCTCGTAGAACACTTTTTGAATCTAGCGCTTGCAGTTTACGTGGTTCAGGTTTGCCTTCTGGAAGACGGTAAACCCCACCACGAAACGCGTTTATTTCTTGGTAAATATAATGAGCGAGGAGATCCGCCACAGCGGAGCTGCATTCCGGACGGACTCTTTGCAGTAGCTGCACCCAACATTCCCCTGGCACTGTCTCCGCCTGCAGATCAACGATTTCCCGGCCAGTCTTCTCACTGTACTGTACTGCACCATAAATTCGATCCTTAAACAGCGGAGGAATGTGACGCAGAGTCAACAGTGTTCCAACTTCGTAGTGAGTCAAAGCCTTGAAGGCTTCGCGAATCATCTCTGGATTGTCCGACAGGCAGATTGTCTTCCAAATATGATCCAACGCTTCATCTACCAGCTGCTCATACTCCATGGTGGGCGATTGCAGAAGAGGAACATGACCAAAGAAGCTGTAAAGACTTTTCATTGATCGCGAACGGGATTCGTGGCGGAATTTACTGCTGAGCACTTTCCAGGTGGAGATGATGTTGACGGTGTGACTGTCGCATAGGGAAATGATTGAATCGATGGCTAAGGATGTTGCTAGATCGCCATTTTCGTCGGTGCATGAGTTAAGAGTGTCGGAAATAAGAGATACAAGATCGGCACCATGCTGGGTTGGACTATAAGAAGGTGAGAAATAAAATGAATTGCGAAAGATGAATTAGAAAAGAGAACCTTTCACAGCAAATCTCCTTGATGGTATAGGTCTTTGCTATCTCGAACTCTGAACGCCCCGTCGAGTCGCCATGTGTTTGGGAAAGGAGTTTCATCAAAAATGGATAAGTACGTCCTTCAATGCGCCATAAACGTAGATATAGATCCATGCAGAAGGTGGGATTTTTCGTAGTCATCGCGCGGATCGTATTTAAAATCATTGGAATGTTGTCCTGTAAGAAGGAGGAACTATTATTACTTATATAGCAGCTTGGTTTGAAAAACTCACCTTGGACACAGCAAAGTTGGGCAGTCCCCTAAGCAGCTCAATTTGAATCTCCGGATTCACTTCCTCGGCCAACTTGAATATGTACGTCATCAGAAAATCATACGAAATGTCAGCATTCAACTTTATTATCTCCAAAATGATTTCATAGATCCTAAACCAGCAGTCAATGGATGGTTCTCTTGACAGGAACAACGCTCTCAAAAACAAACTGATACTCTGACAAAAATTCGATTTCGACTTCACATTCAGGGTGTCCACAAACGTAGAAACATCTTTAAATTCCGATTCCTCGAAGCTCTCTACGAGGTTGGCCACGTCAAATGCAATCGCAATATCTGGGTGGATATTCTTGATTTGCTTCGAAAAGTCCTTCGTGGAGATTTTCGTCTGCTGAGTCGCGTTGGGGGGTGATTTGCCAAGCACGAGTATTTGCTGCACGATCTTATGGGCCAATGCTACACCCTCTGGGGGTATGAATGCAGTCTGAGACATCCACTGGATGATACCATCGAGACACATGTTCAGAATGTATTGATTCCCGCAGTTTTCCTGTACAACAATGAACGCGATAATGCGCAGTAAATCCGGCAAATAAACAGGCGAGAGTAGGTGAACATTCTCGGCGAGCAATATTAGCAGAACGTTGAAGAAATTGCGAGTCTGTTCGTGCGTTGCATGCAGAACACGTAGGATGCAGTGTAGACTTGGCCTAGGATCGATTCCGTATTTGACGAGATTTTTCACCACAACCGCTTGGTATAGGGCGAGGTCGATTGAGTGATTAAAATCTTTTTGTGTGAGATAGTGGTCAATGGCTTCGATGAGGAGAATACTGGTAAAGAGGCAGGTACCCGATGAGGAGATCTAAAATGGAGAGTTTGTTTAGTTGCGAATTAAAATTACTTGCAGAACCAAACCTTCGACCATAAGATAATCTCTTTCATTAGATCCTTTGCATCTGATTGGGTCTTAGTCAATGATAGCAGGCCGGTCCATACAGTCTTCGAGTATGGAAGGGTTTCTGGGTTGCACAGGATATAGAGGAATACTGGCCGCAGGTACTCCGTGCTGTGATTCTTTATTCTGTGAATGAAATTCGGTATTAGTCATTGAAGAATGGCCATAAATCGATTGACTTACTGTTTATCTTGATGGCTGCAGATGCCACTAATTTTGTTGGCAATGTCGTTCATGTCAACTCCTTTATTCTGGATCAAGGTGATCAGTGGATGCTGTTGCGTTTTAAGCCCATATGCGGATGGGAATATTTCGTTTTCATTAAGCGTTGCTGCTTTCCGTTTTAAACTGAGCAGCAAGAGACTTATGACACCTTCACTGACTGCTGAATGTTGAGTTGAACTGAAATGGTTGGAAATTTGCATGATAAATTTGCAATGAATGTAGTTTAAATTCAGTAGATATTTCGAGATGGTGCAAAAAGTAGTGATGGGCGCATTCGAATGATATAATCGATTCAGACAACATCTCGAGATATCTCGATTCTTCACTCAAATCAATCGAATGATTTCTCACATCTACTTACTCGAGTGCCGGTTCGAGACCGAGAAGCTAATATTGAACGAAAGGACAGAAAAGAAAACACACAAAAATAGGAACTCGAGAAGTTGGTTATTTGTGTATCTCGTGTGGGTATTCAACGACTTTGGGTTTATTTTATTCATTTTCGCACTCGATGCATCGGTTGAAGTGGAATATTGAATTGTAAGCGAAAAGCGAGAACCGTTATGTTATGATTTTTTTTGTGTTGGGTTTTTGTTCATTTTTTTTATTAAGTGTTCTCTTCTGTGCTAAAGTCTGAAGAAGAAGGTACGAGTAATTTATGAATGTTTTATCTATGTTTAATTTTTTTAGAAATCAAAAAAGGTAGGCAAATTAAATTATAATCAGGAGCTTACTGTGATTTATAATAGATATTTTGTGCAATCGGCAGTGATTTAAAATGAAACCTGGTGCAAAAAAGTCAATTGTTTTGCAATTTTATCAAAAGCACGAAGATGGAAAAATTGTTATTTGCAATATCTGCAAAAAACAACAAAAAAAATTTCGGAAACACGATGAATTTGAAGCAACATCTTGAACGAATCCATCCGGCTAAATTAAGAGATGAAACAGGTTTAATGGTTTCGGAAGCTAGAATCAGATAGTGTTAATGCACATCCAAACAAAGGATCTCGCTCAAGTTTAACAGAAATACCTATGTCTGCAACCATTCCATCGAAAAGGCCCGACCAAGTTTCAATGCGTGATTCGCATACTGGACAAAATATTGCTACTGTTTTATCAAATGACTTTTTGGAGTGGAACATAGATAACAAAATTGTGACAATATTGTCGGACAATGCCGTAGATATAAAAATGCAGTCAATGAACATTTGCAAAGATATCACCATCCTTGCGTGGCACATACCCTAAACTTAAGTTTAAATGATGCTTTTAATGAAAACGCTGGCTTCACTGATCTACTTAAAAAGTGTAAAACACTTGTAGGGCATTTTAAAAATAGCATTTTGACATCAGCAAATGGCATTACCTCAATTAAAAATTAAAGAGGATGTTGTGACAAGGTGGAATTAATTATGTTGGAAAGGCTATTGGAGACTAAAGCTCCCCTCTCTGTAGCAATTACAGATTTACCAAGAGCTCCCGAATTTTTAATGGCATCCGAATGGGAATCAATACAGGATTGCATTTCAATTCTGAAGCCTTTGAGAAACTTACCAAAGAACTTTCTGGTGAAAATTTTCCAACCATGTCCCTCGTCATACTATTCATAAGAGGTCTCCAACTAAGAGTAAAGGCAACCAAGCCCAATACACAAATTGGCATTAAACTCCAATCTGATTTGTTGCAAACAATTTTAAAAAGTTTCGGTGCACTCGAAACAAATAAAGTAGCTGCAAAGTGTGCACTATTGGATCCAAAACTAAATAAAAACGACGTTTGGACCAGAAGAAAATGCAAACAAATCTGATAAGTTGCTCAAAGAAGAAGTAGTAAACATTTTTTCTTGTCAGAGTACTATTATATCTAAGGATTCTTCCGAAACAGAAGTTTCAACAAGAACAGTTGAAAAAGATAACGATTCATTCCCAGCTCACTTAGAAGAAAAAGTGGCTAAAATAAAAACAGTTGTTACTGAAACTAGGGCAACTTTGATGTTAAGAAGGCAGTATTACTAACTACCCCATGTTAAGAAACCATCTAGATTTTTGGAAACTTGCAAAAAAAATTAATAGTAATTTTTGGATCCGAGATAATGTATTGGTTAATTTATGCATTTAGGTTAATTAAAATCACAAAATTATGGTAACCGATAAAGGCAAAACTCCCAATCTTGGACCGGATTAAAGGATTTATTTGCTACCAGCACAAATTCATGCTGAAAGTAAGTAACATTGTTATAGACAACCTACAAATTTATTTTCTTTAAATTTGTTTCTTATGCTTTTTTCGCAAGTGAGTTTGTTGGAGAAATGAATGTAGGTATAGGTCGAACTAAATCACGGTTGCGTAGAGAAAGGATTTACATACATACATATTAGGCCTTAACGGCCCGTACAGGGCCTAGAACCCAGCTTCTCCAACCACTTTCATGTGAGTTGAGGGGACCTACAGTTTTACGCCGAATCCGAACGGCAAATTTGAGAAGCTTCTTATGACAATTTGATACTCTTGGATGATTGTCAGACGTTCGCAAGAGATGCCAACAACACGCGGTATCAGGGATGGAAAAGTCCATAAAATTGTATCGAATTGAATACAAATCAATTTGTTCAAGTACAATTTGCTTTTATTCGTTACAATTTATCAATCTGCATCTTTTGAATTCTTTTGCAATCTGTATTTTTCAAAAAAATTGTTTTACATATAGCATTGACTATATTCAATTTTGTACAACCCGCCGCTCTGAACCCATTGTTCCAGTCAGATGGAAATTTTGGTATATTTGGAACACTAATGTGCAAAATAGGGAATTAAGCTTGAAGACCAGAGATGACAGGGTAAACAACCTCACGTAATCTTCATGCTTAACTAAGCGTAGTTTGCAGGGAAACTCCTTTCCATGATAAACTAACTATAACTACGTCTAGTACTTTTCAAACAAATTGATTGTCCTGCCAATGTCAGTGACGTTAACATGTTAAATTGAAATCTGAACAACTACACATGGCATATGTTAACTACGCCTGCTAAAGTTGTCTATGTTTTCTACGATAACTACACGAATATGTAGCAGACGTCACAAATGTAGTTTTCCCAAAAAATTACATCTCAGCCATCTCTGTTTGAAGAGCTCATAGACTGAACTATAAACTGAAGATGTGTAAAAACTAAATTATTTTTATTTGTAAGGTTATGTTACGAAGTTATTTATGTTTATTTTTGTTTATGTATTGTATAAATATACTTTGAGTTAAAATGTTCATGCAGAAAAGAGTTTTCAATAGAATTGACTCCATTTCCGTACAATCTTATAACAGTTTTAAATACAATTCAGAAATGTCATTTTCCATCCCTGTGCGTTATTCCCAAGAGGTACTACCCATCTAAGTACTAACCACGCTCTACGTCGTTTAATTGCGGTGATCGAACGAGAACCGATTGATTCGACGTGGCAAGATCTTTTTTTTGATTTTGAAGTTTATTTGGCTCAAGGGCCATTAAAATACAAGGTCGTTGGCAGAGAAAGGATTTCAGAGAACAAAAATGGTGCGCCAGAGATTTAATGAGTGAAGGTTATTTCCTAGATTAAACAATGCCTAATTCAACTTTGTTTTTCTTTCGCCACACTTATAACAAATAATCTTATACAATGAATCCATATATGTCTCTTGCTTGAAGTGATTTCATTGCATTATATCAACCGAAGCAGACGATACGCGAGACTGTGATAATTACCGTTCAATCAAGCTGATGTCATATATCATGAAGATCGTTTAGTGGATATTAGAGAGCCGAATGCGGAAAACAATACGGCTATCTGAAGACCTGTGCTGTTTCAGGATTTGCATATGGTGTTGGTTGATTTTGAAAAGGCCTTAGATAGACAACGTAGAGATCTGTTATAGGTGGCGCTAAGACAACGAGGAGTTCTAGAAAAATAGAGAAGTTCGGAATCAAAGTCGGTGTACACCAGGGAAGAGTCTTAAGTCCCTTCATATTTATTACTGTCCCTGATTACCTCCTTAAAGGAAATTGACGGACAATAAAGGGCAAAAGTCAAAGTGCATCAGTTATTCATTGCTGACGATGGGGTCATTATTAGCGATGATCAAACGTCCCTACAACCAGCACTTGGGGTATGGGTGGAAGAGGTTAGTTCACAAGCTATCGGGTTGGATGATATGGATTCGGACCAACACAGAGACAACCAGTTAAATCAAGGCAATTTTGTTTCGAATTCACTGACCGTAAAATTGCTTAGTCTTCCAGAATTCAAATCACCTATCTATCAAGATCTTGACGTTTACAAATCCGCTGGTCCAGATGGTATTTCCCCTATCGTTCTGAAGAGGTTTTCGTCCTCGCTGACAAACCCATTGCGAAAGCTTTTCTATCTATCCTTTTCTTTAGGGCTCTTCCCGAGAAGATGGAAAACAACATTTGTCCATCCCTAGCAACCAATTGCAATAACGCATCTTCTTTCCAAGGTCATGAAAACGGTGATAAACCATCAGCTCATGAAATATCTTGAATCCCGACAACTTCTCTTTCTCATTTCTATAAATGATCTCCTGTCTTCAAAAAATGGTTTGCCTAGTAGGCGATGTCGTGTTTTGCAATCCGCAAAGAACACAAACAGAGTTTCACTCTCATGAGCGCCCTCGCAGCTTCGTAGTGGGTATTGTGGGCGATGCCAATCTTGCGTGCGAAAAGGACAGTGACCCTTACTAGTGCCAACCAGTCTGGCGACGTCTACACGTGTTCTCTCAAAGAGGTTCTGTGTTCCAGGTTTATTGTATGTGGCCCACCTTTTCCTAGAAATGACACAACTCGTTACATTAGACCACCTAGAGACTCCGCCTTCGAGGTGAAGTTTAGTAAGATTTTTCTTTCACAAAACCCAGCAGTGGATAGATTCCTCTGCAATGATTCGTAAAGAGTTTAACCACCTCCAGCCAGTTTGCTGCCTCTATATTTTCCCTTTATGTCCGAAAACACAGAGGAGAGCGATCTTGAAAAAATGGCTTGCCCGATCCAGTATCTTCCTACAGTCCTACCCTACCTTTAGCGTGATCGTGCCGAAATCGCGGTTGTCTGTCAACGAATTCGCATACACGCTACCCTGGAAGACATCGAATGACGAGTTGAGGAGGCGGCAGGCATTGGATATGTTTAGTTTCGTTAAAATGCAGATAGCTCCCACGTCACTTTTTTATAAAAAAAAAAAAAAAAAAAAAGATAATTACTTTGAACTTTTTCGTAACAGTGTCTGACTCCGTTCTGGAGGGGAATATGCAGAAATTTGGAAGTTGAGTTTGGGTGTTGTGTTGACAGTGGGATTGGTCTTTACAACTGTGTAGCGTTTATAGGATCTGGTGGTTTACTAGCTGAGCTTTTCAAATACGGAGTCGATGTTTTGGTAGGGCACATGCACCAAATCGTCAACCAAGTATGGATGAAAGAAAGCATGCCAGATGACAAGGAAGACCGAACCAACGTTTAAACAAAGTCATAGCGCATACCAGAACTTTAGATAACACTGGAAGCAGCGTAAACGGGATGGCGGAGGATGGAAGGCCGCAGTGTCTGAGTGTCTCAGGCAGAGACTCTCCACGGGTCGGGAGACGGTTAAGTAAGTAAGTATGTTCGCAAAGTCTTGCGGACCAACAACCACAATCTGAGTGCGCTACACGATTTTTTGCGCAAGTCCATTTTTTACCGAAACGTTTGGTACAGTACGTATAGATACATTGAGCAAATGGACTATAATGCTCCAAGTCAAGAGGATCTTTGAAGGTTGATAAAAGGTTAAAAAATATGAAATACTCTTTGCTCAGTCGCAATGTAACAGCTATCAATTGGTTTCCTGAGTTCCGTTGCTGTCTTACGGACCAAATGAAGTCACTTTTGAAGAAGTGGCCATTAAAATCCAGCGTTGGATGGCCATCGCCAAGATGGTAAACACTCAGCTGAGCCTGATTACAACATCTCGCACGAGAATATGGTTGTATGAAAGCAATCAAAAAGATGGCTGCCACGTTTGAACATAGCTGACCAAAAATTGAATCGAGCGACCACTTCAAATCTTGTTAAGATATATACGATCAATAACTCTAACGTCTATGTCGAAGAGTTTGAGAAATCGTATTTTTGGCAGGATGTTGAATATAAAAAGACAAATTTTAGTTAGAAAAATATTATAATTATTATTATTATAATTTATTAATATGTAATAAAATTACAATATCAACCTTAGAGTTAGGGCACTAGCTGCTAGGGCTTACGGCTACTAAGCTTAAGTTTGTTTTGTGTTTATATACTATTTTCTGGGTTCAGGATTTGTAAAAGTTTAAAAACAGTTTTTATGTTATGTTCGGAGGGAACTTTTAATAAATCAACAAGTTTGTGACTGGTAGTTAGTTGCATCATGGTAGAGTTAATTTTGTCGCATTCTGAGGTAAGGTGTTTGATGGATAAAAGTACGTTATTGTTGCAGAGATGACAGTATGGTGGAGGGTGTTTGGTTATAATGTGGCAGTGGGTTAAATTGGTGTGCCCTAGACGGAGTCCGAAAAAAACAACCTCGTAAATATTAATCAAGTAGCCTTTAAACATAGGCGAGGTACAATGGATGCAATATTACATGTTGATGATTTTATTGCAACAGCTCTATCCGAAAAAAAACACGTATCAATACTATCTATTGATTTCGAAAAAGCATTCGATCGGATCGGTGCACACGTCGTGTTAAATAAGTTAATAGAGTGGAAAGTCGGGCCCAAAATATACGCTTACGTTAAGTCCTTCCTTTCAAATAGAAAATTTCGTATTAAAATAAACTCCACCTATTCCGGGATATACGCTCTTAAGAATGGCATCCCATAAGGGTCGCCACTCTCGGTAATGCTTTTTGTCATCGCTTTTAACGAAATAAGTCAAATAGTAGACAAATATAAAGGAATTAACCACTCGTTATACGCTGATGATCTGATATTACTTGCAAATACAAAGATCTAACAAAGGTGAAGACTGATTTTTCAAATATTATAGGGGATCTAGTAAAATGGGGAGCTCGCTCTGGAGTGAAGATATCTTTTGAAAAATGTAAAATTATGCACATCTGTAAAAAAATCAGTTGCACCAAAACTACCCCACTAAGCTATAATAATACACATATAGAAAACGTAAATAGCCTTAAGATACTAGGTATTATATTTGATGCTAAGTTTAATTTTAATAACCACCATCTGTTTGTAAAAAATAGCCTAGCCACTAGAGTCAACATCATAAAATATCTCTCATCCAAGAATAGTTATTGCAATACTAACTCTCTCATCAACATCATTAAATCAATTATACTATCCAAAATCGACTATGGACTCGCTGTGTATGGAAAATCTTCAGCATCATCGCTTCAACGAATCGCATCACCCTACCACTTGGCAGTGAGAACCAGCTTGAGAGCATTCAGAACTACACCTATCAAAAACATACTGACAGAAGCAGGTCTACCAACCATCCAAAACCGCATTGATTATTTCACCACATTGACCATAGCAAAGATCAACTCAAACAAAAAATCTCCGATCCACCAACCTGCCAAGAAAATACTGCGCAGCAGGAAAATTTGGAAATACTCTTCAACATTAAACAACTCGATATCGCTAGGCAAAAAGTTAGGTATACCAATATGTGTCAACCCCAAAAATGGTCCATCCGATCCACCCTGGAGACTACCTAATGACAGCATCAATACCGATCTCTGCAAATGCTTAAAGTCTACAACTAGCAAAGAGGAATACAATGCAAGGTTCACAGAAATGGTCGAAAGACTCAAAACTCAAAATTGGAAGCCCATCTTTACAGACGGCTCCAAATCGGAAAGCTCAACATCTTTCGGAATCGTAGACGAAAACGGTAAGACCATTTCCAAAGGACTCCTCAACAACATTTCATCAAACTTCACTGCCGAAGCATTTGCAATTTTAAAAGCTGCACGCGAATCCACCAACAACAAAACTGTCATATTCACAGACAGCCTATCCACCATATCCGCTCTGAAGAACAGCAACAACAGGACCGAACTGATTGAAAATATACGGGACAAACTTATCGCTTCGAACAAAAAGCTGAAGCTTGCTTGGATTCCAGGACATGTTGGCATTAATGGCAATGAAGCCGCTGACGCGGCCGCTAAATCTGCGTCTAAGGAACCACTCATCGAGTTCTCCGCTTTCAACGCAACGGACATCAAAAGGGCAATTAACGATACTATACATCAAAACAAGAAATCAATCTGGAAAGAATATCAACACCACTACTCCAGCATAAACCCTGAAGCAGGAAAAGTACTCTATCCCAAAACAATCTCACCCGCAGCACTGAAAAACTTCATTAGAAAAATATATTTCACGTTCCATTATTGATACGTTCTCAGTCAAAACAAGTTAATTTGGCAAACGTAAAATTGTACAAGAACTAGAAATCATCTACGTTAGCCTTGGCGCGTGTTAGGTTTTAATGAAGCTTTTTATGGTCCTCGACAGCTACTTAACTTTAACCCAAATTCGACCTCATAAACACTACAATAAATTACGGCTTTAATTCACGGTATTTGGCAATACGATGTTTGACCTACATTCTTATGCTCCACTATACCCAATTACCTGTGCCACGTTTGCTTGTCTGTTGTACGTCCAATCCATCAATCTCAGTTGCGTGAGCGAAAGCTACATTTTCCTGTAATAACTCCTTCGAACGGCTTCCTAAACAGTCAGCGAAACTTTATAATTTATTGGCAATAGCCTGAACGACAATCGACGCCCAACGATAGCGTCAATTGTTCCACTCCCACGGAAGAGCATTGCCTACAATTAGTTAACATAGCCGTGTTAAGTTTCAATTAATATGTACTCTTCGAGTCGGGAGGGTAATTTTTACATTGTGATTGGAACGGAAACATGTCCTTGGACTTGTCCGAGGCGACATTTTTCTCCTCGCGCGCCAAGTACGTAATTTATTGAGGTACATCAAGTGGGACTCGCCACGGTAGCATAAGATTAAAATCACGTTGTTGCCCCCTCGTGTAGTCGGTTCTCGCTCGTCATTCAAGATTTAATCTCAAAATATGTTTTCACATGCAGTGGGAGGATTTCCTCTTCTTCGGAGTATTGATTGAACTTTATGTAAATTATTTTGACCAGTCCAAGGTTAGCAGACTGGCAGAGAATAATTATTCGCATACTCACCTTGAATTAGGCAGCATAGAGATCAGCATGGTTAACACATTATTCACGTCCAAGACTCCAGCTTCGACCAGTCGCACGAATGTCTGACAACTCATCAGGCAAAGCTGGACAATTTCGGATTTGCATTGTGTCTTTAGAAATTCGATTTCTTTGATGTTATGCTCGGGGACTTTCTTTTCGCGACTTTCACAGATTTTCTTGTAGATTTTCTCGAGCAGCGATGATATTTTGATCACGGATGAAGTCTTCGTAAGACTTTTAAACTCATCCATTTGATAAATTTCTATTGATCTCTTGTGAAAATGGAAGATTTCGCGAAGGAAAAGAAAACTTTGATTTGAGACACTTCACTCTCGGGTTTTCGATTAACAACTGAGATTTGTTGTGTCGCGTCTGAATGGCCACAATGCTGTGTGGTTACTTAGTACGCAAGTCTATGAAATCGGGAACAATTAAATTAAAAAAAAAAAACAAATCGAGTTGTAATTCGCGTGCGAAATTGTTTGGGCTACTCTAGAATGAGAAATGCCGCACGCAGCCATAGAAACCAAACACAGGTTGTAAACATAAATGAAGATAGATGAGGTAAATTACAAACTAAGGAGATATACAAGTCAGGTACAGATGGCGTGACAATAGAAATAAAGGAGAGTGATGTCGGTTTCGATTGATATTTTTTTTTTACCCCGAGTGCACTCTTATTACTGTGAGAGTAATCATCGTGTTCGTTTACTCACAAATATCACCATGAGAGCACTCGGTTTATACATCAGATAAATAGCGTAGGTAAACAAAGCACATTGTAAAATTTACCAATGCATACAACAGCAGTTTTACTCCGGTTACATTTTCGCGCCGACACCAATTTTTTGAAGTTTGGGAAAATTAGCAATCGAAATCGACATGAAACTCCGGATGTAGAAAATTTAAACATAAGGAAAGGCTTGTCCGCTTGTACGAATATATCCACCCGGCTTTTATAAATCACAATCTCAATGCCTTCTTGTATGAAATCTCTTAACGTTGCTGAAATATTCATTTATTTCACCCAGATAAATTTATTTGTACCTTTAATTTAATGAATTATTTTTTAACATAAAAAATACTTTCATAGTCAAATCCTCAGTTAAGTAACGCCAAATCTGCTCTGATTAAGGCCGAGCTCAAGGACGGTACAGCAATGAGTATCTCGTTAGACTGACATGATTATAGAGAGCGTTTAGGTTTGCTTTTTTTTAAGCTTACAGTTTTCTAAAATTTACTTTCCATTTAAGTCAAATATACGAAAACGCAGCAATGCATTTTCTCATCTGCGAGCCATACTTACGAACAAACAATCATATTTCGATAAGGCCGACCAAATCTTTGAGAAACCTTACGGATATCTGAGATCTTTATACGAAGACATTATGCCAGCGCATTTTATCCTCATGAAACATTGACTGTGAAAAATTCATAAGTCGAATAAATGGCGGGCTTAGATCATTGGGTTTTCCACATCCCCACCCAGTGAATCGATTCGATTCACCATAGGCTTCCACATGCAATACAGCTTGTCTTAAAACTCAAATAGAAATATTTCCTGTGTTCGTCTACACATTGCCTTGCCTGACCCTGGTGTACGCGTTGAACTCTGCTGTCTTTCCCTTTCGAAACGGAATGTTGGGGTCGCGATTCGCAAATATATCTAGATCTGCGACATCCAGCTTTGTGCTTTGGCAAAACTTGACTCTGCATGTTAAAGTTGGAAAGTACTAGAGCACTCACCGCTTCCACAATCTACCCATCAATTGGCAGCCGACTCTCCCCTGCTTCCTTAAATAGCACAGCTGCTCATCTTGCTCCAGCATTCTATTTGTCTCAGCCTGTTGCTGAGCTCAACCAAAATTGGTTGGCCGTAAGCCTCTTCTCCTGGCTCAATTTTCAAGCAGTGCAGAATGTGATCTCGTGGAGAAACCTCCTTAAGCGTGTGTCGCAGAACGCGCTTCCCACAGTGAACTGTGCGAAGTTTAAGTTCTAAAGTTAGTCTATCCCTTTTGCTGACAGCTTGTCTTGTCCAGATGAATGGACTGTCAAACAAGTGAAACGCTCAATCCACCGCTTCTCGATGTGGCAACCAATTGAGCTGTAAGCTAAATTCCCACTAATAATCTTGTTTTGTGATAGATAATAAAGTGTATATTTAAGTGAATACAAAAGCTATAAAAAGAGTGAAAACTACCAAAATATAGACAAAAAACCTATTTGTATGTATGTATGTTCGTTTGTATTTAGTAGTGTAAAATTTAGTTATTGAAAATTGTTCAACTTAATTTGTTTCCAAAACAAAAAAATTGGTTGCTACAACAACGCGATTCTCACGGTTTAATTTTTATTGTTTACTTTTCAGTATTCAAAAATAGTGTTTGGATACTCCTCTATACACACCCTACGATTCTGCTTTCCTGAACGTCGACCACCGATCCCAGCTGACTATCAAAACATCTGTGGTGAATTTAGTTTTGCCGCATGGATTGAACACAAACGTAAACAATACCCGCGAAAACGTTTTAAGCGAATTTATAATCGTAAAATTACAGAAATAATAACGTATCTTCTGAAAATAAAATTAACAAAATATTAGTCATGGAAACACCCACAATGGATGCACCAACAGCGCTCAACAATAATATTCTCTCAGAGGATTTGAATAAAAAGCCAGAGACTGAATGTGAAATTGTTAATTTAAAGCGGAAAAGTGAATCAGAACCAACGAAGTCTTCCCCGAAAAAGCCCAAAACAGATACCAGTAACACTGTCCCAATAACAAGACCCCACCATAGTCCCAAGAAGAAACTCCACATTGACCCAAAACCAGAGGTTAAACCAAAATTTATTTATGGCAACTACAGTCGCTACTATGGCTACCGGAACTCTAAGGATTTTCAAGACGTTCGGTTGGATGTGTTCCAGGCGAACAAGGAGCTCTTCGATGGCAAGGAGATCCTAGACATCGGCTGCAACAGTGGCTTCGTCACGATGGAAGTCGCCAAAAAATTCAACATCAAACACATCACGGGGATCGACATTGACAAGGGCCTGGTGAATAGGACCACGAAATTGCTGGGCAAATCGAAAAAGGGCTTCACGACTGGCAACAAAGACGGCTTTCCATTCAATGTGAGCTTCGTGCATGGAAACTACGTGCTGAGGCATGACGTACTCCTGGAATGCGAGACTCCACAGTTCGACTTGCTGCTCTGCCTTTCGGTGACCAAGTGGATTCATCTGAATTTCGGTGACAACTCGCTCAAGCAAGCGTTTAGGAGAATGTACGCCCAACTGAGGGAGGGGGGTAAACTAATTTTGGAAGCGCAGTCTTGGGAGGGTTACAAAAGAAGGAAGAAACTGACGGTAAGTTGACTATGACAACCACAAAGTAACATCTTAAATGAGTGTCTCTTATTGCAGCCAGAAATCTTCAAGAACTACCGGGAGATCCTCTTTAAGCCAAAAGATTTCACCGAGTACCTGCTGAGCAAGGACGTTGGGTTTAAGTCGGCCACCCTACTCGCCGTACCTGACCACTGTGCCGAGGGTTTCCGAAGGCCAATTCAAATATTTTCTAAATAAAATGCATTTTTGTTGAATTAAAGAATCTTTGTGTTCCCAATTTAACCTCGGCAAGCATCTTTACGCCAATGAGAGCCTGCAATAAGTTACAAGCGGTAATCTCGATAAGGAAGTCGGGCTACCCTCCTCGCCGTGCCTGGCCAGTGTGCCGTGGGTTTCCGAAGACAAGTTCAATTATTTTCCATATAAAAATCATTTTTATTGAACTAAACAATTGTTTGTGTCCCAATTAAACCTCAGAGATCATCTTTTCGCCTTTGAGAGCATGCAGAATATTACAAGCAGTTATCCTCGACATCTCGATTCTGGTGTTAGTGTCCGCGCTGCCAATGTGCGGCAATATCACAACGTTATCGAGCTTCAGGAGCGGATGATCCAACGGCAGCGGCTCTGGAGAGGTCACATCTAATCCAGCCGCCAAGAATTGCTTTTCCTGTAATGCCTTCACCAGAGCTGGCTGGTCTACGACAGCTCCGCGGGCCGTATTAATGAAAATTGCACTCGGCTTCATCTTGGCGAATGCCTCACTATTGAAGATGCCGGTTGTTTCAGGTGTAAGGGCGCAGCACGCCACGACGAAGTCAGCTTCTCGCAGCAAATCGTCAAACGTCACTTTTTGGAATCCTAGTGCCTCGGCTTCGGCTCGCACTGATCGATTTGCGTAAAGCAGACGTGCCGGCTTGAATGGCACCAGCCTCTTTGCTATTTCATTGCCAATCCGGCCAAAGCCGACAAGTCCCAATGTAGAACCCTTGAGCCCCTGGCCACACATCCAACTCGGCGCCCACGACTTCCAGCCGCCATTGTAGACCTCCTTGTTGGCCTCAAGCAGGCGACGACTGGTGGCCAGAAGCAGTGCTACAGTTAACTCTGCCGTGGCATCGGTCAGGACATCAGGTGTGTAGCCCACGCGAATGTTGCGTTTCTTGCATTCCTCTACATCGATGTGCTCAAAGCCCACGGAAATGGTGCAGATAGTCTTTAACTCGGGTCCAGCAGCGTCGATGACCTCTTTGTCGACTTTGTCAGTCAAAGCACAGTAAAGGGCGTTCTTGCCGACGATATTCTTCAGAAGTTCCGCTCGTGGCACTGGGCTAGCCTCGCTCCACATTGATATGTCACATCTACCAAGTTATACTTAAAAGAATCTTCGTGGGAATGCTGCTGTCGTATACTTACTCAGACTTTAAAATGTTAAGACCCACGGCAGCGTAATCGAAACGAGTTACATAAACTTTTGGACGGGAAGCTGCCATTATGGAATAATTGGACTTGATAAACTGATGAAAGTTTATGCGAAAGGATGTCAAAGAACTCGCTGTATTCAAGAACTTTGATATAATTAGCATTTCAACAAACTTGACTGAACCGGTTCAAACTACATACTTGTTCTTGCAAGTGGTTCAATCTGTCAGTGGATTGTTATCGTCTGAACAGTAGAGGCCGCTTAAGTGTCAATTAATAGGATCAGCGATGCCATCTCAGCATCCGCAGCATCCGCCTTTGCAAAACAATAATGTATTCACAAAATGAAGACAAGGTAGTTGAATGGTGTGTTGGTCAAAATCGTTGAATGGTGTGTTCTAATTCGCACATCAGCAAATGTGCATACAGTTATATCGATAGTATATAGAACTAATTAAACGGCGTGCCGAATGTGTGCATAATGTGCACATAATGTGTCGAATGTGCTCACTACTATTTTGTTCAAACTGTCGGAAACCATCAAATATAAAGCAATTACTTCATGGATTGTGTACAGCTTCGAGTAAAGTCATTTCATTCAAGTCTTCCAAAAATGTATCTTCACGCTTTACGTTCACTCTTGTGCCGGCCTATTTATCCCCACCTATGGTTTGTTGTTGTTGAAGGTGTAAAATTTTGCTGAGTATATACTTCCCAATAAGACGCGTCCATTATAAGAATACTCATACAGTTAAGATTTAAGTTGGAGTTTAATCCTTAGGCTTAATAAATTGTATGAATACCTACGGCGGTGCTGCAGATAACGTAGCTTTCAACTGAACAAATGTAATAGACAAATGGAAGCCAGGTGCCGCAGTTATGGTGGATAAAGGGTTTATGATAGCAAATAAACTTGCTCAAGCTGGGGTCAAAATGATTCGGCCACAGTTTATGCACCCGGGAAGAGTGAAAGCTGATGTCAAAGGAGACTGCCTGATGGCTTTAGCTCGAGTCCACATTGAAAGAAGAATATACAGATTAAAATTGTTTAAAATGTTGTCGGGAAAAGTATTGCTGGAAACATATCAACACAGCCACTCCAACCTTCACTTTGACAACCACGTTGCACGTTAAAGAACCAAGGCTCTTTAATTGATGGAACACATAAGCACCTTAACATCAACTTCGACTTCAGCGTTAGACCTTAATCCTAAATTCGAAGTTGATGTGCACGGCCGAACAACCTTACGCCTATATTTTCAATTTTCCGAACTTACAAATGCTTAATTTTTAGCGAATTTTCTCCTTCTTTGTGTTTTGAAAGAATTCTCTCTTATATTTACAACAATTTTTTGTTTCATTGAAGTGAAGTTGCAGTTTTCAATGGTTTTGACTCAACTTCAAGCTCTGAAGTTCTCGCTCCTGTGAAAGTCGAAGTCGGATTTGAAGTATTGATCTGTTTCTACCATAACCCTGGCAATGTTTCCTCATATCGACGGCATAATAACCATTGTATGTGCGATATCAAACTTAAGCTCACCTATATACAGCTATGATAAATTTACTTAATATTAGGCTGCCTGATATTAAATAAAATAATAACAATAAAAGAATACATTTGTTTTGGCTTTAATTTTTCGTATTTTAATTATTTCATTCGCTTATATATCGTCATTCCAAACACGAAGTGACGTATCTGCATTTTTAATGTGTAAACATTTTTGCTCTCGTTGATGTGTAAATATATTTTTTCTCGGTAGGGGCTAGTTGGAAATATCTAGTGTCACCATCATCATCAGATTTCGTCAGATTTTCATTACCACGTGAGTTAATCGCTGCTCGACAGATCACTGCAATTAAACGACGTTTGGCGCGGTTAGTACGTAGATGGGTGACCGTTTGAGAACAACCGCGTGTCGTTGTTTTTTTTTATTAATTATGTATGTTCAATTTTAGAGATTATTATGTCCTTACGAAACACCGGAAAGTTGTGTGGAAGTAGATTTGTTTTGAATAATTGAGGTTGTATAGCTTGTAGTTTGTTGTACATCAGTTGAAGGTAGGAGGAAAAATATCGATTTGTACTTCGGTAACCGATGGCCGATTTAAGAATGTCACTTAAATGACAATCGATGCTTTATTTTCCCGGTACATCGACACACTTGAGTCGACGGTGTACGTCTCCTACTTCTGCTTTCACAAACCAATTATTTGTTCGGTCAAACATTAAATAAATTTTGTCGTTGACATTAAATATATATCCTGGTTTTATTTCAATACAATACCCAAATCTCTTGTTTATCAAAACCACAACCTCTGTGATATTTCTACATGCAACACTGACGAGCCTACATGTTTACACATCAACTATACAGTAAATGCAGCGTGGCTCACACCTTTTTTTCTCTTGGAATAGAATTTACTCAAAAATGGTAAAAGTTTATGAAAAAAAAATGTGTGAGCCACGCTGCACTCACGGTATAGTTGATGTGTAAACATGTAGGCTCGTCAGCGTTGCATTAATTTAAATTGTGGGCGTGTCAATGGGCACATGAGCATCAAGGGCGCCTGGAGAGTCTATATTATAAATTTCAGCTCCCTAGCTCAAACTTTGGTTTTTTGTCGTCCGACCTGAAAATCTGACGATGTCGATATCAAAAAAAAAAAAAAAAAAACTACACGCGGTTGTTCTCAAACGGTCAGCCATCTACGTACTAACCGCGCCAAACGTCGTTTAATTGCGGTGATTTGTCGAGCAGCGATTAACTCACGTGGTAATGAAAATTAACGGGAAAATCTGACGATGACGAAATCTGACGATGATGGTGACGCTAGATATTTCCAACTAGCCCCTACCGAGAAAAAATATATTTACACATCAACGAGAGCAAAAATGTTTACATATTAAAAAACAATTTTGACACATTATAATAACCACTTCCTCGAAATAATGGTTAGCTTTGTTGAAAGTGTTCAATTAAAGCAAAAAAAAACATAAGAAAAAAAAATTTCGAAAATTTTTGTTTTGGCTCTACATACGCCACTTCGTGTTTGGAACGACGATATTTTTTTTTTTTTTAAATTCTGGCTCGCCAAGGCGATTTATAAAAGGGGGGGTACTTCGACCTAAAAGATCTTTTGTACCGTATGGCCCAGAAAAATTTTAAACTAGTAAAATTTCCACTTTCCGTGTAAAGCGGACAATTTTACCAGTAGAAGAATTCTTTATGTCCTCGGGGCTCAATTGTTCCCTGAGAAAGATCTTCTTTCTAATTCCATTAAGGGCTGGGCATTCACATAAAATGTGTTCAGCTGACTCGTCCTCTTCAAGACAGAGTCGGCACTCAGGAGAATCTGCTATTCTCATTTTGTGTAGATGATATCTTAAACCGTGGTGACCAGTAAGGTAACCTACTAGGTTTTTGATATCATGCCTGCTTAGGTTTAGACATTTGCTGGCATTATGATTGAAGGGCCGAATGGCTCGTTTGGCCTGCCTTAGACCTGGGATGTTATCCCAATGATAGATACATTTTCTATGTTCCCAGCTTTTAATTGCTGCCGTTGCTGCTGATCTAGGGGTGCAGCAGAAAGGTTCGGGACCTATGAAAGGTGTTTCTGAACCTTTTCTGGCCAGTTCGTCGGCCTTTTCGTTACCTTCTACCCCAACATGACCCGGAACCCACCATAATTTGGTCTTGTTTCTTGCTCCGAGTAATTGTAGGGTATTGAAGCAGTACATGACTGATTTGGAGTCAATGGTATACGAGCTAAGGGCGTTTATAGCTGCTTGACTGTCCGTGAAAATATGGATGGTTGCACCTTTTATGCCAGATAAGATAATGTGGCTGGCGCATTCTTGAATGGCGTGGAGCTCCGCTTGAAATACGCTGGGACTTTTTCCCATGGGTATCGTAAAGCGTTTGTGTGGTCCGTATATTCCCGCTCCTACCCCCGTTTCCATTTTAGAACCATCCGTATACCACTTTATGCCGTTATGGCTGTTTGGTGGGTTATTGCTAACCCATGCTTCTCTTTTGGGTATCTCCGTGGAGAACCGTTTGTTGAAGCATAGTGTTTTTTGAATGCGGTCTGTGACCGCGCAGTTCATGTTAAGTTCTGGCAGTTCATCGAGAAGGGTCTTAAGTTCCGGATGATCATTAAGACTTATCTCGTTTAGCTGTATTAGACTTATTGCACTGCGGATCGCCACTTTTTGGACGTATATGTGGAGGGGTATAATTCCTGTTATTGCCTCTATGGCAGCTGTTGGACAGGTACACATGGCTCCGGAGATACCAAGGCACGCAAGCCGTTGTACCTTTTTGAGCTTCTCTATTGCGACCTTTTGTGTGGATTTTGTCCACCATACTATGGAGGCGTATGTTATGATGGGTCTTATCATCACTGTGTAGATCCAGTGGACGATCTTTGGAGAGATTCCCCAGGTTCTACCATATGTGCGACGACAGGCCCATAAAGCTCTATTAGCTTTACTGATTTTGTTGTTTATGTGAGAGTTCCAGTTAAGTCTCTTGTCCAGGATTACTCCAAGATACTTGACTTCGTCGGAATACTCTACGACCGTGTCGTTTATTGTGATTAGGCCTAGGTCTAATTTCCTCCTTTTAGTGAAAGGAACGATGACGGCTTTACTGGGATTTATGGAAAGATTTTCCTTAATGCACCAGTCTATGGCTGTCTTCAGAGCATTTTTCATTTTTGATGTGACTCCTATTGAGTCTTTGCCCCTAACTATGATGACAATATCATCGGCGTACCCAATTGTGGTGTAGCCCAAACTGCTCATCTTGTGTAGCAGGTCATCGATGACCAATGACCACATAAGGGGTGAGAGTACTCCCCCTTGTGGGCAGCCCCTTACGGCTGTTACTGATACTGAGGTCGTTCCTGACGAGGAAGTTATTTTGCGACTTTCCAGCATCGCTTTGATCCATTTAATAGTTGGTTTATCTATATTTCTATGGTACAAAGCATTTGATATGGATTCATATCCAGTGTTGTCGAAAGCACCCTCTATGTCCAGAAAGGCACAAAGTGCGATCTCTTTGCAACGGTAGGCGTTTTTTATCTCTGTAGTTAGTCTTAACAGAGCGCCTTCCGTGGATTTGCCCTTTTGGTACGCATATTGGTGAGGGTGCAGAGGCATGCTTTTTGATATGCATTCTCTAATGTGAATGTCAATAATCCTTTCCATTGTTTTCAGAAAAAACGATGTCAGGCTTATCGGACGATATGATTTAGGTAATTCTCTCGGCTTGTTTCCCGGTTTAGGTATAAATACTACGTTTACCTCCCTCCAGGTAACTGGTATATACCCCCAGTTGAAGCTGAACCTAAATAAGGCAATCATGGATGGTAGTAAAAATTCTATTCCATTTTGAATGAGGGCTGGAAAAATACCGTCTGTACCTGATGCCTTGAATGGTTTAAATGAGTTAATTGCCCATTTAACCTTATCCGGAGTAAAAAGTGTTCCGGATAAACTATGAATTCTGCTGAGGTTTCTTGGAATTGAGACCTCCGCTGTATGGTCGTCTGTAATGACCATCGTGTGAGAACCTGGGAAGTGAGCCTGAAGCAAAGTTTTCAGCGTTTCTTCCCGGTCGCGTGTGATTGAACCATCTGATTTAATTAACAATCCCATGCCTTTTTCTTGATCCGTTGACAGGGCCCTTTGGAGGCGTGCCACCTCTGGAAGTTTTTCTATCTTCTCACAGTTTGCACGCCACGAGGCTCTTTTGGATCTGCGCAACTCTAAGTTGTATATGGTCAGCATGGATTTATATTGTTCCCATGTGCCGGTGCGTTTGGCTTTGTTAAAAAGCTTTCTCACCCTCTTTCGAATAGACTCAAGGTTATCGTTCCACCATGGTACGCACCTTTTAACCACGGTTCTTTTAACCTTGCAACTATTTTTGAATGAGGTAAGAATAATATCATTTATTTGACATTGCGCAGCATCTGCATCAATTGTATTTGATGGTGCTTCTGGCAGCATGTCAGATCTGACCGCAAGATTTTCGCGGTAAGTTCTCCAATTAGTCAGTCTGTTGTCATAACGGACTGACGCGTGTTCGGCATTGCATCTTATCTCGAAACGGATGTGCATATGATCCGATAGAGATGCCTCGCCAGACACGTGCCATCCCTCTATAATATCCTTCATAAAAGGAGATGATATAGTAAGGTCTAAAACTTCTTCTCTTATAGAATTTCTAAATGTAGGACTATTTCCCTTGTTTAGAAAAACGAGGTTATTGCTATATAAATATTCTAATAACGACTCACCTCTGTTATTTGTATCTCGGCTGCCCCAGATGGTGTTATGTGCGTTTGCGTCGCAGCCGATTAGTATATGTACTTTCTGGTCCTCACAGTACCGGACAAGTTCCTGTACTGGTAAGGGAGGCACTGCATCCGTGTCTCCAGGAAAGTACGCCGATGCGCATACAAATTTATGCAGCTCTCGGCCTTTGTGGCGCTCTATTAGAACCGCCACCAGGTCCCTAGTTGTGAAACCTGGAATGAGAGAAAATTTTATATCTTTCTTAATAGAGATAGCCGCCCTTGGTCTGAAAGGACCTTTGGCGAAAATTAGCTCTCTGTGTTTACAATTTAATCCGGATATCTTACCATTGGTTGCCCAAGGTTCCTGGATTAGTCCAATAGCAATGTTCCCTTCGGCACATCGCTGGCTAAAGGTGTCCGATGCACCCATAGCCCTGTGCAGGTTGGCCTGCACAACGTTGAGACGGGTGGTCATTTGCGTCTGTATTCAGGGTTTCGTACTCTATTGGGCTTGTTATCACCTCTCCTACGTACGATACCCTGTTGAGGAGTACCACTTTGTCTGCCTCTAGGACTTTTGTTTTTATGTCCTTCTTGTGCCAGTGCTTTCTTACGATACATACCTAACTTAGGCCTGAATCGTGTTTGGCTTTCTCTGGCTGCGCTTGACTTCGCGCTTGTAGCTTCTTTTTCTGGCACAGTTGTTGCCGTACTTGAAGCTGCAGCCTTAGCGGCAGCGCTGGTGCTGGCCCCACTTGGGTCAGTTGCGGTGCTGCCGTGAGCTGTGACATCCTTCTTATCCAAAACGTGCTGTTTTTGATCTTTAGGGCCCTGTGTGGCCGTCTTGTCAGCACTTTTTAGGATAAGTTTGGTCTGTCCGAATCGGAAAGAGACCATACCCTTTAGCTCCACGAGTCTCCTCATGGTGCTGTCGTTTATGGCAAAGACCATATGTGCGATGTCTCGCTCATCCGATCTTTGCAGAACCCTCCACGTTCTCGTGTTCAGTTCTTTGTTTTGGCCATCTAATAGGGCTAGGATCCTTTCGCTAGCTACGCCGGTACTCTGCGGGAAGAACCCTCTGATGACATGTGGTTTTGGAAAATTTTCCTCTCCCACAAGCATCACCTCTAACCCGCATTTCTCTTTTAGCTTGGCGAAGGTTGCCTTCATCCACTCTGCAGTGGTGGCGTCTGCACATACGATCATGAGCCATCCGGCTTTGAACGTAGTACCGCGGACGGCTGGTTTAACCTCCTCGTCACGCTGTTCGATCGTGATATCCATAATCCTCTCCTGTATCGAACCCATTTGTTCGTTGGAGAGAGGATTACGATCGATGTCCACCGGTACAACACCCAGTCTTACATAGCTCGTTATATTGCTATACGAGACTTTGTCGACGGTTGTCTTCCCAGTGCGACCTCGCTTCGCTTCGGATTGAGGCGGGGTATTATCCTCGGATCGCATTCGCTTCACCTCGGGACCCTTGTTTACCATCTTTTGGATCGCATAGAGACGGGCCTGCTCAATGGTGCTCCCCTTCTTCTGCGCGCGCTTAAATCTGCGCTGTTCAGATGGTGTGAACCTAACGTACTCAGACTCAGTCCGTGCCACATTGCCGACTGTCTTAGGTACGTCCTCTATATCGGGATGTCTTTCATCCGATAATATGCTGTTGCATATGGTGCTGGATTCTGAAATAGAGTCACTGAGTTGAGACAAGTTCTCTTCAGGTTCCCCCATTTCAGAGTCGATGATTACCGACTCTATCCCTTTGGCAGATGTCGTGTCGTCATCGACAGGGTGTTCTAAAACATCCCTATTTGATGATGCAATTTTAGAGGCATCATTCTCTATTGTTTGTTTTGTTGTTTGGTTTATTTTGAAACCCACGAGTATTCGGGATATGATGTCGCCCGTGGTCTACCCGTCTAACCACAGGAAGGCTGTCTTAAAATCGGAGGTCGCCTGGTATCCGAAGTTTGCAAACTAACGACTAAGCACCCTCTTAGCCATGCATCTCTCGGCGCTTACCACCTTAGATTAGGGGTTTATTGGGGAAATAGGATTTAGGGATTTGATGGAGGGGGGATATGGGTAATTGAAAATTGAAAGGAAAGAGGAGAAGGGTAGCGGACGTGTAGTCCTGGAACGACGATATACAGTGGCACTTCGATAACTCGAAGCATCGCTTGCCACAAAAAAAAAATCGAATTATCAAGACTTCGAGATATTAAGTAAAATACAAATGGATACATATATATATGTAGATATTTATTTGCGAATATATAACACAAAAAAAACGTGCAGGAAAATAATTATTTAAAACAGTTTGTTATACATGACTGAAGGGTGTCGACAATCATGCTGATTTTGACATTCGAATTCGAACGAAAGTTTGTCGAATTAGAAGAATTTGTATTTTGAGATTCGATCGAATAGAAAATTTATTTGAAGAAAACCGGTATAATTCGAACGAAAATAGACATTCGAACGACATCGAATCTCAAAATAAGCATGAATAATTTGTATTACTATTTGTGTTTTTTCATTCGCCTACTATTTTTTCCAAAAATAAAAACTAAGCTTTGAGTTCGTATCGACTAATAATAGTAATGTTGATTCTAAAATGGTTATAAACAAAAGTATATGTCAAAATACGAAGAAGATAGAAAATTCGCTCAAATTACAAGCTTTGCATTTAGGATTTAGATCTAACGTTGAAGTCAAAATTGAGGTTTAAATGCTAATTAAAAAGCATTAATTCTAAAACGTTTAGTTTGAATTTGAAATCTTGATCTGCTGCTACCATAAAGAATTTTTTCCTTACACATTGTAAATTCTTTGAATTTCTTGAAAAAATGCCTCTAAAAACTTTGTATGAAAGAATTATAAAAAACGGCCTTATCTACATACTTTACGAAGAGTAGGACTTTCATTTGTAATGATTTCTTCAATAAAACGTTAAAACATTTTTTTAAATTGTCGGCGTGTCAGTAAGAGGATTTTTAAAATCATTACACATGACCGTATCGGGCCTCTAGAGATCGTTCGAAAACGTCCAAAGCTTACGAAGTGGTAAATAAACTGTCAAAGGCCATACAACATCAGTCAGTTTACAGTTTTCGACGGTTTTGCGACACATCATTAATAGTTTTATTGTTTGTCAAAGCTTGGCATGAGCAGGAAACAGGGCGTACAATAAGTAATTCCTTTTAAGTTTAACTTGGACTTCATTTTACAAACTTCAATATGCAAACCACACCTTTACTCAATGCAAATTCCGCCATAAACAGCTCTACTCTACCTCTCTCGGGTAGAACACAACAACTCTACTACAATCCTATTCGTTGATGTCATATTTTTAGAACTTTAAGCCATTTTCCGACCGCCATATTGTTCGCGTCTTCATGTTCGAAATGGAGCCATGTCCGATGTGCGAAAATATTTTCACTTATTTCGAGGAAAATCGATGTGAAAATTCAAAATAAATGTGCAAAAATTAATAAATACCAACCCAGCTAATTGTGTGTAAAACAGTGTACAGTAATTTGACACATTTTCAATACAAAAAGTGTTACTGAAATCAAAGTGTGTGCCCGTGTAAATTGAAATTTTTCATCGTTGTTCCCCCATCTCGCCCAATACCTTGCAAAACTTCAAATTGAAAATAGAATACAAACAAAAGTTTTTCTAAAATGTGAAAAAAAAAATCAATTTTCAGTCGCCCGTTTTTTCCCGAACACAAATTCATATATATTATAGAGAAAAAAATGTCTAATTAAAAAAACCATCAGTGCCGCGAAACAAGTTTTTGTATTTTAGTATATTTTTTTCGTATAATTCTCCTTTCTTTAGTACTTAAGCGACGACTAATTATTGTACTAGAACATCAAAATGAAAACCGAGTAAATATCTCTTTCTAACCAACAATAAACAACAAACTCTCGATCTCGCTCGCTCTCACACATTTCTCCGCGCAAAGTACGCAAAGTCGAAGCCGAAACTAAAAAAAAATCCGGGAACCATATTTTTCGGTTCTGTAATCTTTTTTCCTCTGTATTTCCAAAACGAAAATACCCATTAAATTCACAAGTGTTTCGTTTAAAAATCTACAAAAATTATCTCTTAGTTAATTTACTCTTCGAATATGTATAAATAAACCGTAAGTGCCACTGTCAATGTGAAGAAAATTCAAATAAACTTGTATAGTGATGTGTGTCGAATACAAGAACGTAAAATCATCGCCATTGCTGCTGCTATGCCTTCTGCTACCAAGTCTCGGGTGTTGGCGTTGATTATATTTCTTTTTTTTTCGTTTCGTTTCTTCCAATAAAGTTTTGAGAGGTTTTTTTTGTGTTTTCTAAAAAATATATATATTGTGTGTGTGGCTTTTTTGAATCAGTAGCATGATGAAGGAGGAATTGTAGGAAAGTTTTCGAATCAAAGTGGGACATTTTTTCAGTTCCTTCCCACAAAACGAGTAGAAGACATTTTCCTGTCAAGAAAATAATTATTTTTCTTTTCGGTTGGAGTGAGAGTGCACACAGAACAGGGAAAACTTTCTACCTACGTGGTGTGTTCTCTGCTCCCCATCTCGACATCATTCGCCGCCACCGCAGTGTTAATAAAAATATAAAAAGTTCTTATTTCATGTCGAGAAGTAGAAAAATTCCATACAAAAACAAAAACGTACTAGAATATGAAGTGACAGACCGTAAGCATTTATATAAAATTTTAAGAATTTGTATTCTTTATTTCTGTGTTTTCTTTTCAATAAAAATTCGTTTCATTGAATATTAATTTGCAAAAGAACAAAAAAAAACAAAATTGATTTTAACGAAAAGAGGAAAGAGAGATCGCTGAACGCGTGAGATAGACCGATACAAATCGCTAGAGTGACTGAAATAGGACGATAACCATATCGGGCATTTTGTGTGGCAGAGCACAACACAACAAGACCCATTCACACACATGCACAGAAAGATACACAGCACGAGCACCATCATCGCATCGGCAGAAGTGAAACGAAACTCGACTCATTTCATCCGAACCAACGAAACGGCAAACGACGTAACGTCGACAAGGGTCCGACGACAGTGCGTTCGTGTGTTTGTTTGTGTGTGTATGTGTTTGTTGTGTCAGAGCGATAGATTCATTTTGTTCTGCCGCGCTCGGCGGTCCGTCTGTCCTCTTGTCGCTACGACGAAGCGATTTGTAATCACTTGTTTTGTGTGTATGAGTGGGTTATATGCCGCTTTCTATAAATGTGTGTATAGTGTAGAAAGGAAAGCACAAAAAGGAACAGGGGATTGAAATTGGAATAAAACAAGAGGAGTGGAGAATTATACATACAGCGGCAGCACTAAACCACTACAATCGTCGTCGGAAAGCAGCAAACGAAGGAGAGCCAAAGAGTAATGATGATGATTGCTTTTGCAGTTGTTCTGCGCCGCATCGATTGATTTTTCCTTTCCCATCCAACACAAAACACTAGAAAAGTTCGAAAAAGTATATGAAAAAAAAATTCCAAAATACTAATTTCTGTTCTAAAATATTTTGACACCCTTCGGTTCCCCATTGCCGCCGCTACTCAGTGTTGTCGGATATTTTTTTTGTTTGACGCCCACTATCTGCCACTCCCCCTTGTACACACAAAAAAGTGTTTTTCTTTTTCAATTTGAAGCGGGGATATATTTTTAGTAGTATTTTTTTTTTTAAATAATTTTTCATTAATGTTTCTCCAGCGATAGAAAGAGAAGGAGATCGAAATGCGTGTATTTATGTGTCAAGTATATAATATGCATTGTGTGAGAAAAAACAAATAAAAAAAGAAATTTTCTTCTAAAAAGAACGGATAAAAAAAAGTACTAGAAACTGTGTTTTTCAAAAACCGGGCGACAAAATAATTAAATTACCGCGTGTGTATTGAATAATATGGCCCATCAGCAATCCGCGGACAATAATTTGAATGATGTGAATGTAAATATAGCCGCAGTCGCCGCCGGAAACGCCGCCGCATCCGTTGAAGAGCAGCAGCACTCAAAAAATCACTTGTTAAACTCGCAACAAAACTTTCAAAATGGATCTGATTCGAATAGTAGTAACAGTAGCAGTAGCAGTAGACATTTACAACAACATAACAATTCTAGAGGAATGCCACAACAACAGCAGCAGCATCATCAGCAGCCAGGAACAATGAACGAAAAGATAAAATCACCCTCCGGTCAGGGTGGTGGTAATAGTGGAGGCGGCAATCCAGGTGGACTGCCCCCAAATAATGGAAACGAAGGCCAAATTCTACAACAGCAGCCGTCACAGCATCATCCTCCCTACGTTGGAGATAGTCCAATGTCACACTATCAGCAGCAGCAACAGCACCATCATCTTCATCAGCAACATCAGCAACACCAGCAGCACCAACAACAACAGCATCAGCAACACCAACAACAACAGCAGCAGCAGCATCATTTGTCACAACAACAGCCGGGCGGCGTCGAAATGCCTGCCAAAGACGAAGGACCCAACACATATACCCCGCCGACGCCGCCTTTAGTTGGTGGAGTCGGCCCACCACCACCACCGCCCGGTCCGCCACCCGGCCATCATCCATCTACCTACGGAAGATATCATCACGGTGATCCCAACATGGATCCATATCGCTATGGTCATTCGCCCATGCAACCGTTACCGGGTGTTGGAATTGTGGGCCCAGTTGCCGGTGGCGTAGGCAGTGGTGGCAAATTACAATCACAGCAACAGCAACCTCAGCAGCCGCAACCACCACCACCGCCACCACCATCGGGTATATCGTCACCAAATCGACCGCCACCACAGCGTTATATACCGGGTCAGCCGCCACAGGGACCTACGCCAACATTGAACTCATTACTTCAGTCGCATCCACCACCACCGCCCCAACATCGATATTCGAATAGCTATGATCCTCAGCAGCAGCAAGGATCGCAACAGTCGCAGCAGCAGCAGCCGCCTCCGCCACAACAACAGCAGCAGCATCCACCACCGCCACCTCCGCATCAGCCATACGGTGGTCAACAAGGTTGGGCACCACCACCAAGACCTTACAGTCCACAGTTGGGGCCCTCGCAGGCGTATAGGACACCGCCACCGGTAAGTCGAAATGTTTGATGAACTGAAATGATTTTTCTTTTCTTTTTGTGTTTAGGGTTCGGATAATTTCAACGTTTTCGGAATTAAGTTTTCCTAATTTGTTTAAAGTGAGTTTGAAATTAAGGCATTCGATGCTATAAAGCGGCTGAGGACCGACTAGAAACGTGTCAGTGTAATAGGTGTTCAAATTTATTAATACGATAGAGTTTCTTATAATTCTTTGTTATGCGTACACTAAGTTTGTGTACAGGCATAAATAATAATCAAACTAGGTATTACAGTTAGTGCGTGAAACTGACATTGTTATAATTACTCACTGGAAAGTAACTAAGTCAAAAAGTATTTGAATGTTTTACAGATGACAGTTGCCCGATGTCGAAATTGAAAGGGTAAATCCGCAATTTCACTTATTTCATTTGGATAAAGGCAGAAGTAATTATGGTTTTTATGGTTGGGATGAAATATTGAGACTCCATTAAAAGTTAACTGACAGAATGAATAAAAGTTCTCTGATTTTAATAAAAATTCGCAATTCTTTTCGATGCAAATTTCGATTGAAATTTAGTTTGTTCTAAAATAGAACTAGGTTTATGGCAAACATTTCATTTTATATTTGTTTGGCAAAGCTGACACAGGGCAGTAAAAAGTAAACTTTATTTGTGAACTTAAAACCAAAGAATCATTGAATCCAGTATTTCTGCCACAAATATCGCTTTTAAATCACACATTTTTGAGAATGGTTAGGCGGGCGCAGTGGCTCAGTGGTTAGTGTTTTGGTTTACTAATGGAAATGCCACCGTTACATTTCCCGCGGGGGCCAAGTAACGTCTAAAGTTTTTTCCACTGGCACTTCCCTTGCGAACGTCTGAAAAACATCCAAGAATATCAATTGGCATAAAAAAGCTTCCTAAATTTGCAGTTCGGATTCGGCTTAAAATTGTAAGTTCCCTCAATTGGTTGGGTAAGCTAGCTTTTAAACCCTGCGTGTGCCATTGACATGCCTAATATATTTTTTTTAAGTTCCTCGGCTCTAAGTACCAACTGCAGTGAAATCTCTAATTAAGCCGACAGTGTTTTCTTTTTCTGGTGTTGAAATTTTTCACTAAGAAGCAGGCCTTATTTTAGTCTTCTTTTACAAGAATATCAATCATACTTTTTGGGGTAGGGTTACCGCAAATTGGGAGCTACGATAATTAAAATCTTTGAAGTTAAAAAAAGATCACAAAATGTTGGTCCTAAAATAACAAAATGTAATTTTTTAACAATTGATATATTCACAAAAACTTAAGAGACTCTTTTAATAAATTGGACTTTATTAAAACTTCTGACGTTTCATAAAAGTACGAGACTGAACAAAAAAAATAATGCGCCTGTTAAGTGCACGTAGCTAACCATGTATAGTAAGGATGTTACGGAGCTTCGACTGCGAATGCGATATGTTGGAGCCTCCGGTTTAATGCACCTCCGAATCCGGTTCCGATAAAGTCAAAACGGAGGTTTTCCGGACCATCCTTGGAGATGGCAGACGAACGACGAAGGCTGAACGAGTCTTAACACGTTACGCTACGACGACTGTCTTTTGACTCTATTTATAATTACACTTTTTTTACTGATCTATTTTACTTTACCTATTCTAGAGTTAATGTAGGGTACAAGATGGCTGCATTCTGCCCCAACTTTTTTCGAAATGGTACACGGATGAATACGATCAACTCTAACGTCCAAACTCAAACATCTTGATTTCGCCTATATTGTACGGTACTTTTCCATATAAACAAAAAACCTTCAGCAGTTTTCTTTGTCTGGGCCACTTGAAGAAAATTCCAAGGAAATAACAAAAAACTCGCGGAAGAACATGAGGAAAGTAATTATTAATCAAGTTGCGCTTCCGATGGGTAGGGGAAACAGCTTTACTTTGAGCCCCTTACTTTAAGAACGTTTCAAGCTGCGAAAAATGTCAACTTTCTAGCACTTTCACTGGGAGTATCCATTCTTTCTCGCAACGAGAAAATTAATGATCAGGACAACTATCAAAATGGGTCACTGGGTGGGCGTATATGACAAGAACCATTTGACTGGCCCATTTAAGTTAAGCACTTAAAAAGTGCATGTTTATATTTTGTTATAAAAATTCGAATAAGGTTTAATTATTGCTTTTTTGACTGACATACGAAAAAGGATTAAGTATTGTTTTTTGACTGACATACTTATATAACCTAACTTAAAACATTCGCTGAGTTTTAGCACCCTCATGTGAGCCGTGTGGCCCAGGCCGTCCATTGTATACATCCATAGTTTCAAACTGTTTTAAAAAGCGACCAAGGGGACAAATCACATGGAGGCAATATCAACATCTTGAAAGTCTCCCGCAAGTGTGCATGCAAATCCGTGGAATGACCCGACGCGGGATCAGAGGTGTCATAAAAGGAATATCAAATAGAAATCAATAACAAGAGCAGTCGAATACTTTCCCTATAGGAGACGCAGTAGTAAATGCATGCCCTTACAAGGGATGTCGGCTAAACCAAGACAGGTTCAGGTCCTGAGAAGATTTCCTCTGAGCCTTAACTAGCGAGTTCATTTGAGATTTTATTCCTCGTGACCAAGGTCCTATATAATAATAATTTTTCCCGGCGAACGGTTTCCATTCAGCAATTTGATTTATGTTGCTGACAAGGAAAACAATTTCTTCGGAATTTATTCACGATAATCATAATAAATCATAGTCTTCCGACCGAATTTAAAGAACAGCCTACATCGGTCAGTTTTTTGACAGCTGATAAATTCAAAAAAACATGTCCATCGAAATTTTAATTTAACTACTGAAATAACCAATATTTAGGGTTTAGGATACATCTAGAAGAATGGGCTTTAATAATAGAGTTGATAAAGATTTTTCATATATTTTGAGTTTCAGAAAACATAACCTAAAATTTTTTTTTGACATCTTAAACCGTAACTTTTGACAGCATCATTAATAAATTTCCTTTCAGTGCGATTGACTTTTGTGCTTTCACACACGTTGCAAAGGCATATAAAATCAAATGAAGCTTCTTATCGTCGCAATGACTAGTCACTCTCCAGTTTTACACAGCAAGTCTTGAAAGGTAAGGTCTGAAACGGACATAATGTCCATGGACCAAAAAAATTACAGCCAAAGAATTTTGCGAAAAATTATAACATCGGGTGATAGCTTTTGCGCCACCAAGTATAAAAATTAATATTTTTCTGTTCGTTTTCTTTGCGTTCACCTATCGTTTATCCGAATGCGTTCAAACTTTGTACACTTGTTATTGTTTCTGACATACATACATAGTATTAATAGTTTCCCCTGCTTTGGCTTCCTTTGGCATCAACAAATTGTCTATACCATCTGAAGTGAATTCAGGTCCATTTGACAGGCTTTCGACATCGTAGACTTGCTTGCTATTACAGAGCTTTTAGGAAGACGTGTGAATTCCATTATTTTCGGCCAAATCTTCATGCGTAACCACATTCATATTTTTGGTCCTCCACTTCCACTGCCGCCAGTTTCTGGTTGAGCACCAATATTTCATCGGCTTTTCATTTGTCAAATATCTTTCCTAACGTTACCGATAAACACCACTCAGCGCAGATATTTGAAGACTTTTTTGCCATTCAAATTTATGAAACAAACATCTGTCTTTTTTGACAATTTACTACTTTTGACCACAAAAGCGCTCCCTTATTATATTGTAAGTTTCTTCCTCTGTGATAGAATCCAGCCCCGCTCCTGTTAATTTGAAAGTTTTTTCTATTTCCAATTCTTACTACAAAAGTAGTTTGACAAATCATCAGAATATCCCAGGGCTGTCGTCGGAAGTTTGCCATTTTTCCTCTTGATCAGCTTGAATCCGTGTTTAGTGAAGTTTGTTTTAAAGGGTTTTTAAACAAGCAAAATTGGGGTTTTCTGAGTTAGGCTAATATACAGGCTAAGACTCAAATACACCCACAAAAGTTCACTATTTGGTGTGTCCTTCACATTGGCGGCTACATCGGTCTAATTATTTTTTTATGAATGAGGCCGGAGCTCGCTATATAGACAATGGCCAACTCAACCAGACAATGATTAGTTATTATTTTGTCAAAAAAAAAAAAGGCATTGATCGAGACGATATGTGGTCCAAGTAGAATGGAGCTTTGTGTCTTACTGCCAATGAAACATTAGATTGAGCCGCAAATGATTGAAGAGAGACCAACCGCCTGAATTCGTTCCATTAATCATTCTGAATAATTTCATGAATCGTTTTTAATGAATAAAGATTTCTGATTCAAACTCATTTCGTGTCGACATTATTTAAAAAAAATGTCGTATAGCACTGTTATTCACATTTCGCAAAAAAAAACTTAGCCTATAGGTATATACGCTAACTTTAGCGGAGGTAACAATCGCTTCTCAGTCCTTAATCGAATACAGATCAGTGCTTCCACTCACCGTTTTCTACGTATTCTGATAATTTTTGTTTCGAATGAAAAAACTATGACATTTCTCACCTATTGAAGTGACAAATACCCCCAAATTTTATTTGCGTTTGACGTTTTATTTTTACCCAAAATATATAGAACCACTGGCTTTTGAAAATCACTTGCCCTATCGAGGTCAACTTTAATTTTTTATGTTGCAATTTTCTTGCCTACACGGTGCTATAGCTACTAAAATTTTTAATCAGAATTGTTTTTGGTATATAATTTTTAGTTTCAATATATTCTAGATTCACTGGAGAATACAAACGAAATGCCAAATGACAGCCAGCATAGTGCTGCCAAGTCACAGTATAAGTTTTTTTTTCTATATGTATACGCTTTAGTAAAAAAAAAACACTCCTATTTTTCACTGGTAAAAGCAAATATGTATGTACAAGATGGCGCAAAAATATCCTTCCGATGTTTTTTAGTCACCGACCGATTATTGCTCAAATAAATAGTCACCAATATTCCGCGTTCTGGAGCAGTGTAGCGTAACATTGTTTATTAACGTGTATTTCGCATGTGTTTACTACACAAATGTCAAAACAGAACTGACATTAGGGGCCAATCGCAAAATTTATAGCATTTTCTGATAGGAGGATTACTTTTGCGCCACCTTGTACTTGTACATATTATGTAGACCAGTTGATTACAGAAACAAGAAAAGGTACTTTCGTTTGAAGTTTCGGAGACCTGGAGTCAGTCCAGGAGTAAAATTAGTAAATAAACACTCTTCCTAAGCTGAAAATTGAAAATAAATTTGTCAATCCACTTGCAAGCAGGATTTGTAAAATCAAACACACCTGACACAAGCTCACCAAAGCTTCTCGTAGCGTTGTGCTTGTGCCTTGTAGATATCTAGCTATTAGATATTGTTCGTATGATTTTTTAGAAACAAACACCCTTATTATGAAAGGCGTTTTAGTTGATCGTTTCTTGTCGTTAATTGAGTCGTTGCGGTTTTGAGTCGTTTTAGTTTTGCTATTACGGGAGGGAAACGCCTCGAGTGTTAATTTATTTATATTCCGCAAAGTTCCACAGAAAAAACTGACGTTAAAACGATACTAAATTGACAAGATTCAAACAACGACGAGACGATCATCTTGAGCGCCTCTCGTAATAACGGTGAATATAGTGGTCGAGTACCGTTACCCGACTTAGTGAATCAGTTCCAAATGCGTGCATGATACGTGTTTTTAAGTTAGTAATCGGTTAGATTTACAATAATTTTTAACTGACCCATTAACAACTGATAAAAACGGATGGAATTAGCGTGGGAACTAACGAGTTGTTAAAAGTTGAAGTAATTTAAGTATGTATTGCATTATATTATTTTATTTTCAAAAGTTACTCGTCAGTATTTTTAAAATTTTAAAACATAAAAAAATAGATGACAGATGCAAAAGCTCTCTGACAGAAATCAACGTGAATGATAGTATTCTTTATCGCCTTTCTGTCGCTTTTGTTTTTCCAACTTATGTGTTGATGTAAGAGTGACTTAATTGGCAGAAGTCACCTAATGAATACGGTCTTGCTTATCATATTTCACCATTGGATGTATGTCGGTCTTCAAATTTTGTCAAGACATTTGACGGAGTTTATTGTTTCCGACTTTTATGTGGGATTTCTCAAGAGCTTCTTCTTGGCGTATACTATTTATTTCATCAAGCTGTCATGAACCCCCAAAAAGCTTAATATCCATTTCCTGTCGGAAACCCTAAATTATCAAAATCACCGAAACGTAACTCACTTTCATTTCGATTCGCGCCAAATGTTTGCCTTGCACAAGTCCACTTCAATGGCTGCCAGATAACTGGAACTCGCTCGTAAAAACTGTTCATGTCACTGGTGTCAACAAAACATGTGTCATTAAAAGCAAACGACCTTGAAACGTGCACTTTCGTCTCAAGTATCAGAGGACCTTAGGATTGGACTTAGTACACTTAAATTTCGCTGTAAAAACGTGTCCTTGTAGCAAGTTTTACTGTCAAAACTGTGTGAAAGGCAACTGCCATGATAATAATTGTGTCTTATTTTTCTATCCTTTGAAAACACACTCATAAATAAAGTCGGTAACTTTGAAAAGACACCTCAAGAAGAATTAAAACAACTTGATTAATGCCGCCACAACTTTTCGCACAAACAAGTGGTGATATTTGACTGACTCTTGGGAGGAAAACTATATAAAAAAAAGAACAACAAAATACGCAAAATTAAATTTATTCTTTGCTTTTGTGTAGTACACAATCTGCGCTGACATTGACATTGATGACGTTAATTTATGACCGGTCGGGATTTTCGCTTGCCGTCAGTAGCACCAGCAAACCAACACCACGGCACCACCGTCCTGCTGCCTCGCCCCCTCCCCCCCCCCCCCCATTCAAACAATTTTTTCATATCAACCGGTGTCTTAAAATTTTCATTCGTCGTTTGGTTATTTGTAAACATTGTGTTCGAATTGGGATTGGGATTCTTCTTTGGTATTTTTCTTTTCTTCTCTCCTCTTTCCATTGCTTTTTATTATTATTATTGAGGTGAAAAAAAACGCTTAAATACAATTGCTACGCTGAAAGCCAACAATTTGCTGACGATACGAAGGAAACACATCACACACACACACACATAGGCAGAATCATAACAAGGGGTTGTAGAAGCATTTTTAAAAGAATTCAATTTTAATTGCTTTCAGATTGGTGTTCTCGAGTAGCACTCCAGTAATTCGAATCAACAAGGTGTTGTTAGATTGAAGCTAATTTTCATTTTCTCGGAGATAAAAACATTAACGGTCCAATTTGCAATTTTTTTTATCGTTCTATTCAGGAAGAGCTGTCTTCATTAGTTTAAAACAGGCTGTTAGTAGGTATGTGGAGCAAGAATTTGGGTAAGGAATGTGGCAAAGCATAATATGGTGTTAAGTAAATATCTATATACCGACCTACATTGGTTTAACAGCTCTCACAAGTCATTCCGAATTAGTATTAGTTCATGGCTACAACGGTAATGCTACTGCCTATCATACGGTCTGATGTCAAAATAACGTCTGTATTTGTCCCAAGTTGTGTGGTTCTGACGTTATTTTGACGCCATTGAGTCAATACGTTGACAGTGTAAAAGTAGCAACTTGAAGTTGCGCCCACAGAAAAAAATTACAAAGGCGGATAAGATACTAGAATATTTAAAAGAAACTGAACGATTGTTTTCTCCCTGTCCGGTTGAAGCAACTTCTCTATCAAACTTGGCCTTCATCGTTTATGAAGAAGTGGAATCCGATTTTGCCTCCAGCTCATTTTTCTTTCAAATGAAAGCATTACCAGCTTTTCTTTCTGGTCTATCGTCCAGCACTTGACACTTTTGATGTTGGTATAAACCAGACTGAAAATTAGCTACAAGACACATATTATTTGCCTAAAATTCCCGACGTTTATTAGGGGTTTTCCTGTAATGTTACAGTACCCTTATAGTGCTAAGAACACGGCGCAAGCATTTTTGTTTTTTAACAGCAAGCAGCACTTGGCAATATCGTATTTCATTGCATGCTTTTCGGTGGTACTTACTATTAGAAAGAGTAGAGAGATAGGAAAAAATTGTTTGGGTGCAGTTGTAAGGTTTTTCCGCTTAACAAATACCATATTAAAGGCATTCACCCCTATTGCGAGTGTCAATCGACAATTGATAATTAACTATTTTCAATGTGTGCTATTGTGAACGAATCATTTTCATTGATATTCTTGTCAATCGCATTATTTCAATTGACTGCGATTGACAAAATCCTTTAGAATCGTTCGTTCACAATAGCACAGATTGAAAATAGTCAATTATCAATTGTCGATTGACACTCGCAATAGGGGTGATTATGTCCAAAAGCAGAGCAAAAGCTGTAGTGGTTAGAAAAAAAAAGATCTGTAAGCTACCGGAAAAAGAGGAAAAAGTTATAGCCGCAAAGTGGACGGGGATGCTTTTTCGTAAAAGGTGACGGAAAAGTTTCGATTTTCGTTTGGTCTAAGCGTGGGTAAAGATCTTGAATTTAACATGAAATGGTGAAAGGTAATAATGTTCCTCTGCACTACCGTTAATATTTGAATCCATTTAATATTTAACAAGCGGGTTAGGATGTTCACGTACACTCCTAATTTGTTAACAAGTAGTTCTGTTTGGTATGTCATTAAAGGTTTGATTTTGTTTTCAGAATAAAGCGTTTTATTGGAAATCCATTTTTTGTTTGGTCTCCTAAATTTACCACAACAGAATCTTAAGATTTTCCTTTCAAAAGTCTGAAGCTCTTCGGCTACAGTGGGTGAAATCGTAAACCAGGAACAATTCCATAAGTCAATAATAGTCTCACCAAAGTCTTATTCATTAAAATCTTAGTGTTTGGCGACACTTGTTTGGAATTAAGCATTGGCTTAAGTATTGCTGTGACCATTTTTGCTTTCTTCAACGCTTCTCGGGCATGTATATTAAAGCTCTTATAGAAGGTAATACTGAGGTATTTTACATCATCTCGAAGGGGAATATCACTTCCATTTAATTGTAGTTTTAGATACTTACTATCTTTGACTGCGAGATAATGTCCTTTCCCGCTTGCATTTCTGAAGCATGGCATGCCACATTTATCAGTGTTCATTTTTAATTTCCACGTTTTAAGTTATGTTAAAAGAGTTGGTATATTTTCTTTAATCTTATTTAGTGCAACTTGTGGTCTTGTGTCACTTGCTAATATCATAGAGTCATCTGCGTACAGGATAAAGGAAAGTCATGAATATAGATATTAAACAGGAGTGGTCCTAGAATTGATCCTTTGGCCACACCTGACATGATTGGGAAACAGTTCGAGTACTCAGAGCCTATGATGACAGAGCTAAATCTATCTCTGAGGAGGCTTCAAATTATGAAAATTAAGTATCTTGGAGAATTAAGCCGAATTATCTTATAGAGCAAGCCCTTGTGCCAGACTGAGTCAAAGGCTTTTTCCAGATCTAAATCAAAACCTGCGGTAATTTCCTGTTCCTTAGGTTCTGAACAATTTTGTTGTGTAGTACCAATAACGCATGCTCCTATTTAAAGCCAAATTGGTTATTTGGAATTATTTGAGACTCCTCGCAAAAGTTATTTAACTTCTCTGCTATACACCTCTCAAATGGCTTTCCTATATTGGATACACTACTACTGCACCGTTGCCACCCGCATTCACATTTCGTTTGACTTTGCGTCAGAGTTCACTGCAGATCCTGCAAAAGCACTGGAATTAAGGGAACGCCTAGCTACTGAAATTTTTTATTAAGAACTTTATATGTATTCTATTTTTTTTCTGCTCACAGATGAAAAAAGATGTAATTTTCCCAAGCCTAGCTCTCATATGTAGATCAAAAAAATGTTTGCCTTTTGTTTGGTCACATGTGCCAACTCAAATTATAAAATTTCTCTTTGCGAAAATGGACGCCCTCTGCTGGTTTGAATTCGTTGCATTTAAAGGTTAAAGAACATAAATAAAACGAACGGAAGCAAAAGTTACATGTAAAAGCTTTTTTAAATGCTCGTTGTGGCGGCACGATGCACAGGTTCACCATAAATGGCAATCGCCTTATGAAGTAAAGATCCAGCTTACTCGTGGTAGAAGAGGTCATGACATGGATTCGAGGGTTTATAAACCTTCCACTGCGCTGCATCCCCACTGGTTCGTGCTCCATTTCGACCGAAAAAAAAAATTGCAAGCAAGAAACCCAAATTTCAGATTACCTTGTCACTGAGGCCAACCAAATGTGTTGTACGGCTGAGGAAATATTCTTTGAACTTTACTGTACGTCCGAATACAGGCTTGAGGGTGAACTGATGAGCATTCCCTGCATGGCGGGTATTGCGGTTGAAATGTTCCAGGGGCGTAATGCAACTGGCTATTTCGTTTGATCACTTATGGTGAAAATAACGAAAGACAGGATACATTATGACGATGCCTAAGAGAGTCAATCGATCTCGCGATGTCTCGATCGCCAATGAGTTTTACCGCGCGTTTTTGGATTATGTCAAGTAGCTCCAAATAAGTTATTTGTGCAGCAGACCAGATTATGAGTGATGTACTCGAGTTTCGGGCGGATAAACGGTTGCTTAAAGGATTTGCAGATGGTGTTGGTTGATTTTGAAAAAACTTTTGATAGACAACCAAGGGATCTGTTATTGGTGGCACTACGACAACGAGGAGTTCCAGAAATCTACGAACAGATGATCATGGGCATGTATGAGGGAGTAAAGGGAAGAGTAAGATGCCCCGCTGGCGTCACCGAGGAGTCCACAATCAATGTCGTTGTACACCAGTGAAGCATCTTAAGTCCCTTGATACTTTTTACAATCTTTAATTATCTGCTTGAAAAATGAAAGTGACGGACTCCTAAGTGCCCTAGACTGGAGGAAAGCTCAACACCATAGTTGTGCGCCCGGCGCTCACATAATGTTCACAATGTTGGATAGCGTACAAAAAGTACGAGGGCAGATTAACTGCAGCTGAGATAAAGATGCTTCGAATTAGAAGTTCCAAGATCCGAAAAAGCCTTGTCGTGTAAGAACCTGTCTCGAAAAAGATGACCATGACGGTCTCAGTTGGTACTGTCATGTTCAAAGGAGAGATCCTGTGAACACTGTCAAAATGGCAATATCAGTCAACGTTTCCATACAAACGCGAAAGAGAGGCAGGCCCAAAAACCCTTGGATCAGACGAATTCAGCAACACCAGCATTTGATTGGCCTCAGCGACGAAGTGATTCAAAATCGGGAGGCCTGTCGTTGTTTTCTGAGTTCGAACCGGCTAAGAACACATGCGAACCAGTAGGTATGCAGTTAAGTGGGAGGGTTGCGATCTCTTTAATCCTGACCATAGCCTCACGGCCACTAAAGGAAGAAGAAGATGCAGTAGGTACTTGGTTTTGTCTCGATATTTGTTTTGTAGAAATCGCCATTTTTGGCATAAAACTCTAAATGCAAATTCAATGCATAAAATGTTCGGTCAGCGCGTTTCTGCTGAAGCTAGACGGCGAAAACCACTTGGCAAAGTCATTTTTGCAAGGGTTTTGCCCAATAAATGACCAGTTGTCGAATTTCGCTTGTGTGTCACTGTGTGGCCTTACCATTAGAGGGCTTTGACTGTATATAAAAATAATAAAAAAAGCTAACCCCAATGTGTGCGCGAAGTTATATTTCTTTGGCACGTATGGAAGGGATCTAGAATTTTACGCCGCCTGCAAACGCAAATGTAAACAACCTCATGATGATTGATACCCTTGGATTTGTGTCAGACTTTCGAAAGAGGTGAGGCTCTTTCTTTGCAAAGACGTTGCGACGTTTGGGTTTCGGGAGTGAATCCGCTTGTTCTATAGAAAACGTGTTCTGCTTGATAGGATGGAGTCCGCTCAATTCTCAAATCAAACGTCCCTCCTTCGGTCTACAACCTCCTGCAAACATATGAAACTTTAAATAGAACTACCATGTCCCAAAAAGTGTACATGTCATGGAAAGGGAAACCATCAATGTTCGCCACGTATCCAACACTCGAGAAATAACTGAAAGAAAAAAGAACCATTTCAACGGAAACTTGTTTGTAACCATTTCAGAATGTTTTTGTTGTTGCCGCTGAAATGCCGTTACTAATCAGCTGGCTTCAATTTTTTTTATATCTTTTTTCCTTCAGAGATGTGCACATTTTGCTGCTTTCGCTGAGGTGGGTACTTTGCTTAGTTCGACCGTATTTTTTTTTTTCTTTGCCTTTTTATCAGACCTTCGTATTCTTCAAGAAATGCGGCATCGGAAGCGGCGATATCATCACATTGTGTTTTATTTTGTCTTCCGTTTCTGTGTGCTGCTGCTCCACATAAATCCTACAAAAACTCGGTCAATCGAGAAAGAAACGAAGAAATATTACGTCACGTCAGGGACACCACCATTCACTGCCACCTTCGCCCTTCTCTCTTTCCCCGCCCCTTCCCCGCGGGTACCTTCATACCTATAATATATGTAAGTATATTTTGATGCATTTATTATGTACAAACAAACATATATGTATGACTGTCTGTTTTCGTAAACAGAGGTATACGGTATGTTCATATAATATCTATCAGCGACCGTGAATCGTGATTAAAAACAAATCGTGGTGCTGCCACGTTATTATTTTTTTTTCTTGCATTCTGAAAAGTTTATTAACCCGCCCGTATCACGAAACGACAACGGCATCGTCATACACCATCATCTTCTTGCCCCCTTCCTCCCTTGTTTTCATATAACAATGAATCACAGCCTTACTGTTTTTATTATTGTTCTCTAAAACAAACAAAAAAAATATTGGCGCGCGTTCGAAATTAAGCAATTCAGAAATTCACGGTTTGTCGGTGTTCCGGGTGTCGTTGCCCTTTCTGCCGAAACCTCCCTCACATTTTAATAAAAATCTAAATGTTTCGGTACGCGCGAGTATCTAAATATCTATCCAAACGTACATACATATATTCACGTTGATTAGAATTGCCATCAATGTGATATCGTTCTGGTTTTGTTTTTGAATTGATGAATGTACACATCAAGTGACGTCTGCTTTACAAATCTAACAATCCAGTGGTTTCGAGTGCGGGGCGGTGCACGGTGTCTACCTACTAATAAAAACAAACACAGATACCCCACATACAGTTACGTAATGCATAGAAATTATGAATATTCAAGTTCAAATTCCGACGGATAGAATGGTGGTGTTGTGTCTACCGGCTTAGTTGTTAGTTATAAATATAGTGTCTGCTGCGACTCGTTTAGAGATACAGTACGATATATGAGCAGCACCAAATCCTAAACATGCCACCCCACTATCATGAACCACGTGGCCGACGACGACGATATCCAATTCTATAGAGAGGAGCTACATACGTACATACAGCTGTTTATATGTGCTGTTGTGCTGCACATGCACACATTACCTGCTGCTGCAGATAGATTGGGTTCCGAGTACTTTCACGCCAATCAAGCAGCAGTCCGTATCCGTCGTCGTCATCGCCATCGTCGTAGTTGTTATTTTGTAGTCAGCTGATTTCTGGAAATAAAAATAGCACAACAGAAATAAACTATAAAAAAAATGGAAACGAAACGGCAACAAAAAGAAATCCAAATTTCTGACCCAGAAAAGCCATAAAAACACATTCCCCGCATAATTCCTTCAATCAGTGCACGAATGCAGTTTTATTTTTATATGAATTTCTTGACGTTGTCTTTACAACAGCAGTGGGGATAAAGTTAAGAAAAAAGAAAGAAAGAATATATTACGATAATTAGAGGGACAGGTTGCGTGAACACGGTAATTGGCGTTTGTTTGACTTTTGCACCCAATTAAGTATAATATTCTTACAAAGAAATCAAAAGAAACATTGAATCAAACAAAATCCAACAGGTTGGTGCAAAACATACAAATTGAAGCTACTTTGTCTCTAATTGAAATGGAAAGCAAAGTTTTAGTAGTCTGTGATGCGTAGTGTAACAAATTATACAGTACATAACGCTTATAAGAAACTCAGAAATTGCACGATAATTGTTTCTTATAACCGAGTTTTTCTTATATCCTCTGAACGGATATAAGAAACAAGTTTCTTATACGGATATAAGAAACAAGTTTCTTGTACGGAAACAAAAAATACTACTATACACCGTCCAACACCAAATTCTATTTTTAAAAAGTAGTAAATAAATAAATATATATTATTTAACAGGAAAAAAACGATAACACAAAATTTACAGCTCTTTAATTAAAGGTAATATTTGTATGTACTTCAGTGTTCATACAAACGAATAAATAAGATTAAAATTTCTTAGTTAAGTTTTTAGCTCTTCAAAAATAATCATTAATTGTTGTTTGAATCAATGCTTCCTCACACTTGTTGAAAAGAATATCTTCGATGTTATGAATGTAATCATCATCACTATCTACTTTTCAAAACCTGGCAAAAATTTTATCTCCATATTTTTCGGCTCAAAATCCAACTTATGGGATGAGGCATTATCGACTAAGAGTCGAATTTTTATCTTTTTCTTTTTCATGGCATCATCAAGCTCTTTGATAATTTCAATCCAAAGAGTACTTGTCATCCAACCCCTTTTATTAAATTTCTAAGCGATTGGAATTGCTTGGTTTCTAAAACATCTGGGCGGCTTATATTTTCCAATCGAAAAGACAAATTTGTCTGTGCTGGTAGCATTTCTATGAAGAGCAATGTTACTCTATCTTTCGGTATTTGTTGCGCCTGCGACATGGGTACCAGTAGGAAGAGCCTTAAAGAACAATCCAGTCTCGTTTGTGTTGTAAATATTTTCCTAGCCATTTTTTTGTAATATCTCTGGCATAACGAAGTCTAGAAAATTATTTGCGGCTTCAGCATCGGCTGAACCGCATTCTCAATGGAGCCTCCTGAAAGATACATTGTTTCGAACCATTTGTTCATAGTTTTATCTAGAATTTTGTATTTTCCATCTCTGTTTCTTTTTCTGTTTAAGTTCTTGCATTTGTATTTTTCTTCTTCAAAATATTTTGGGTTTTTTTTACTATTTTAGACAATGTGCTTTTTGCAATTTTATATTTTTCGCAAATTGCTTTTCGATTTCTTCCCGCTTTAATTTCCAAGATTATCAATTTAGTTTTCAGTAAAATATTATTTCGCGAGATTTCCAGCAAAGGTAAGCACAACAGATTAGAACACAACAAAAAACAAATTCAAATGTCAGATGGAACACTGAACTTAATTTCTCTACAATAATGTGAAATTGCCCATAAATGACATTTGCAATTTTTGCTTTAAAATGTTTCTTAAGCCTCTCTTATTTTATGAGGTTCGTAATTTTTTTTTTATTAAAAAAGTTTCCTAAATCCAACCAACTTCATATGGAAAATGGTTAGTTCGTGGTTGGAGAAATGTTTATTTTATCAGTGTTTTTCTTGTAAACTTGTTTCCTATTATAAACACACAATTTAACATTAAAATATACAGAAAGGTACACGGTGCTTTTGTTCAGGTTTCTTTTAAGCGAGGTTTTCTTAAAAGCGTGTTTCTTATATAAGCGTTAAATACTGTATTAGGCATTAACGGCACATACAGAGCCTAAAACCTAGCTTCGCCAACCATTTGCTTGTGCGAAGCGGAAGGGACCTGCAATTTTATGCCGAATCCGAACGGCAAATTTGAGAAGCTTCTGCTGGATGTTTGTCAGACGTTCGCAAAGGTGGGGCAGTGGAAAAAACTCGAGATGTCATTTGGCCCCGGCGGAATTTGAACCGGGGACCTTTCGATTAGTAGTCCATCCAACACACTAACCACTGAGCCACTGCGCCCGACGACGGCGTTTAGTGTACGCTTTTTAATGATTAATGCTGTCTTTTAGTGCAAACGTCGAAGCCAATGCCCTACTGTTTCATTCACTCCTCAGATATTCGTAAAAATGTTTGTTTACTGCACAAAGGCGACTGGGAGCAGTTGTTGGTCTTGACGGGATTTTGTAAAAATAAGTTTGCACTAACGAATAGCTAAGCTAATAAATGTGCAATCAGAGATAATCGTCTTGATCATGCCAGAAACGGGTTCCATGGAGCTCTCATTATAGGAAGTCGTTAAGGAAAAATTAAAAAAAAAAACAAATATTCGAGTGATTTTCTACACACGGAGCTACTCCAATGAAACTAAACGGATTTGGTGACTAATGTCATTAACCAGATACTGACTCATTAGTGATACGGTGTCGAACACTGGGCTACTCGAAGCAGATCATAACCATTAGTTTCTTTAGACAGGACCATCATATCTTTATCCCATTCTAATTTATATCGTTTATCAGTTTCCTTTAAAAAGACCCGTGTGTAGACGCCCTTAGAAGAACTAAACTGGACATGGAACTCGACAGGCGGATCAACTGGAGTTTATTACAAAATTTGTAGTTACCAACGAGTTTTAACCAGTAGCGCCGTGTACTCAATGCGGACTGGCTATACTCTATCCAACAAAAATTGTCAGTACAGGCAAGATAGGATGTTTGTCTCTCAGTCTGGTTGCAATGACTTACATAAATCGGTCCCTCTTTAAAGTTCTGACAGGGTTGCAGTAGTGTGTATGATAATTCGCCATAACTCAGAGAGCAAATCTATTAGGGTTACCATCTTCCAATTTAAAATAAAAATATTGCGGAACGAAATAAAATCAGTTTATCTTTTTCCTTTTCTGGTAAGATAATAATAGGCGCGTTTTTTTAAGGGTATCTCCAGTAGACCAACAAAATATATAAATTTCGTAACACAAAAAAAAAATCAAAACGAAAAATATATCACTGTAATCCAATTTATTCATTATAAATATTGTAAAACATAAATACTAATACTAATTTCTAATATCACTACTCAACTAATCCGATGAGTAATTACTGCTACTGCTTTCGTCATTTAGGTCTATTATTAACCTTTCAACTGCTTCCTCGGCAAAAACGTCCATTTCTCACATATTTGGCTCAACAACCTGTTCAACGTGTTGGACACATCGATGCCATTTTTCCTTGTCAACCCTTGTAAGTGCTGTAGTTAGAAGGTCTCTTATTTCAGCCATTTTAAATGACTTGTTTTGGCTTGCTGCAAACCCTTTTACTTGAGTCCAAACCAATTCTATTGGATTAAGGTCACAGTGATAAGGCGGCAAGCGAAGCACTTTATGTCCCGCATTTTGAGAAATTTCATCCACGACGTATGTTTCATACTTGGCTTTGTAACGTTCAACGATTTCAAGCAACCCATTGTATGATTGCATCCCTACCTAACTTGAGATCTTCCTTTTGGGAATTCCCGTATTCATTGGCAAAACAGGCGTCATTCATCGGAAAAACAAAGACATCATACAAACAGGTACATAATGAGATAAAATGATATATTTATGTTTTTTTTTTATTTAAACAAGATAGCAAGATTTTCTAAAAACATTTCCCAGTCCTTTCCGCTATAATGTATATTGTGAAAGGTAGACACAATCAGGCAATTAGAATACAAAATTATATAACCACGACGCAATGTCATATACCTAAACAGATGGTAAAAAAACTGCACTTGTGCAGCTGTACAATATAAATACAATCAAATTAAAACCGAATGGCAACACCCCACATAATAATTTGTTCTCAAAAGCACCAAAACCGAAAGTTCTTTGACAAAATCCATAGAAAAACCCTTAATGATATGCTTCATTGTAGAGATGGTAATACTTTTCTGATGTGCGTCTGCTTATTTTGGTGGATGATAATAGCAAGCGAACACAAGACGATCATGCTCATTCCCATTCGAGCTGTGTGGGAGACTGGTTGTGGTGGGTTGTATGCGAATTTTAGAAAAATTACAATAACAATTCCTTGGTATGACAGTGGTTTGGTTTTTATTTCAGTGGCAATTCTTGCGTTTGAGTGCCGAGAGAGTATCTACAGGCACTACTGGTAGGAAAAAAAGCTCCTCCATAAGGCCTGTACTGACAATTTTTGTTGGATAAAGTATAGTCACTTATCATCAGTTTTTTTGGTGCACGGTCATAAGTCCTCACAGGCCCAATCAAGTGTAAAATTATAACCCACCAGGGTAACCAACTGTGGACTTATGACTCACAAAGGTGGAATCAAACAGTGTTTGGGTAGACCCTCGCGGGTAAAAGGTAAAAGTAAGCTAACCCTTTTCTTATGGTTAAGCTCACTCACATAACTTCTTTACTGCGCTAAGGGTAAAAGCTACTTGTCTGGCAGGCGTTTATGCCAGCTCTATTTTGCATAATCCAGAAAATGGATTACTTTTTCGAATCAAACGGTGTTTGGGTGGACCGCTTCGCAGGTAAAAGGGTGTCTCGCAAGCGCCTATATCAGCTCTATTGTGCATTGGAAAAGTGAGAAGGAAAAATTATGGACCTATTGCCTTCTTCCTTTTTAAGACTATGCAGATAGTCTAATGTGTTGTGGTCTTATGGCCAACCCGGATGGATTATTAGTTTACAATTGATCTGTGCTATTTATTTTTGCAAGTTATACAAGTAGTATATGTACATTCACGACTCGAGATTGAGTGTGAATTGTTTTTTCCACTTCAAATGTTTCTTCAATTCGAAGAATTAACATTAACATTATTTTTGTGAGAAATTTGGCTTAAACTCGCAAGCTCGTAGATTTTTATTTTCCCTTGAAGGTCAGCGTTACTTGAAGCTTAGGGTGGCGAAAGAGGCGGCCTTAGGTTCGATGGCCTCGCGGGTGGCAACGGTGCAGTAGTATCTAGTGTATTTGCTTACTGATTGAAAGGTCGTGCGTTCAAATTCCGGCCAAGTTCATTACTTTTAGTCGAATACATGAAAACTAAATCTCCCTAAGCAATTTATACACCACCTGTGGAGAAAAACCCTACAACTGCACCCAAACACTTCTTTCCTATCTCTCTATTCTTTCTAATAGTAAGTAGCACCGAAAAGCATGCAATGAAATACGATATTGCCAGGTGATGCTAGCTGTTAAAAACGCAAATGCTTGCGCTGTGCTCTTAGCACTATAAGGGTACTTCAACATTTAACAGAAATTATAAAAAAAATGGCCTCGAAAGGTCACCCGTGAGTCGACCAGTTGCGCTTCCCCGCGATCAATATATTATAATATAATATAATATATAATAATAGTACAATACACTGCGACCAAAAGTCTATTGTGTCCACTGCTTATAAAGGGGTTCGTTGCCTCTTTCACAACCCCTTTCAATAACCTTCTTTTATGAACTGTACCTGGGCCGTGCTCTAACTTAGCCTTGGCAGGTCACATTCCTTAGGGCACCGCGTTTCCTTGATAAATCTGAGAATTATTAGCTGTCGGAAAATGGTTTGCATGTCCTTGTCTGTAATTTGGTGCCTGTCAAAATATCTAATCCTCTTGTGGGCCAAAGCCCACACACGATTCCAGAGTTTCACCGGTCTCACCACAGAATCTGCAGAGTCCGTCCTCTGATATACCCATTTTCCTCAGGTGCTCCTTGAGTCTGAAGTGCCGCGTGAGGAGGCCTGTTAGGATTTGTACAAGGTGGCGCAAAAATAACCTTCCGATGTTTTTTGGAAAAAATTAAAAACTTTGATTCTTCTTGTGGATTATTTTTATTTGGTCTTTTAATTTTTTTTACATCAAGTCGAGAATATGATGTCATGTAAATGGCCGCCGCCACAGTTGATTGTTATTTGAGCCCTTTTTATGGCATTTTCCATCACTTTGGCCAAAACTTCCGGCGATAGGTCCTCACATTGTTGACGGATATTGTCTTTAAGAGCTGCAAGAGTCTGAGGCTTGTTGACATAAACCCGCGACTTCAAAAAGCCCCACAAAAAGAAGTCTGGAGCGGTCAAATCAGGCGATCTTGCTGGCCAGTGCAAATCGCCAAAACGGGAGATTAGGCGCCCGGGAAATGCATCCTTCAGCATATCGGTTGTGGCACGTGCAGTGTGTACCGTTGCACCGTCCTGTTGGAACCACATGTTTTCCAATCCCAATTCATCAAGTTGCGGCAAAAAGAACTCGTTGATCATTGCTCTGTAGCGCTCACCATTGACAGTAACCGTTTGGCCCGCGACGTCTTCGAAGAAAAAAGGTCCGATGACTCCTCCAGCGAAAACAGCACACCATACAGTGACTTTGAGCCGGTGTAATGACTCTTCGTGGGTTACACGCGGATTTTCAGTGCCCCAGAAGCGTACATTTTGCTTATTTACGTACCCGCTAAGATGGAAATGGGCCTCATCACTCATGATTATTTTTGATGAAAAATCATCTTCCTCTTGGTGGTGATTAAGGATGGCTTGAGCGTATGTTAGACGCGATTGGCGGTCAGCAGCTAACAGCTGATGCACCGTCTGGACTTTGTACGGAAACATCTTCAAATGTTGTACCAAAATTCGCTGTAAAGACCGTCGACTGATACCCATTTGCGTGGCACGTCGTCTGGTCGATGTCGACGGCGCTTCCATGACATCTTCGGCTACAGCAGCAATATTCTCTGCAGAACGGCTACTCCGGGGTCTGCCACGCCTGGCAGCATCTCGTGTTGTGCCAGTCTCTTCGAGGCAAGCGGCTAAACGTCGCAGTGTTTCACCAGTAGGCGTTGGACGGGTAGGAAATCTGCCACGAAATTCACGTTGTGCCAAAGTCACCGACCGATTATTGCTCAAATAAATAGTCACCAATATTCCGCGTTCTGGAGCAGTGTAGCGTAACATTGTTTATTAACGTGTATTTCGCATGTGTTTACTACACAAATGTCAAAACAGAACTGACATTAGGGCCAATCGCAAAATTTATAGCATTTTCTGATAGGAGGATTACTTTTGCGCCACCTTGTAGGTTATTTTTGTTAAGGCTGATACAAGCTTTGAATCTCTTTAGGTTGTAGTTTTCTAAGAGTTTCTTTGCTTGTCTCAGACCTTAAAGGTTGAGAAAAGTTTTGGGCCTTTTTTCTTTCTCCAGTCTCCGTAGCTCTTCGCGTAGAATATGTTTTCTTATCCCGCAAAACGCTTCAGGTCATTTAAAGGGTTCCGCTGACCCCTTTCTTACCAGAGAATACGCTGTCTCTTACCTATAATGCCAGGTACCCAGCAGATGGTAACTCAGTTGTTCTTGCCTAATCTATTCAGTCTGTGTAGGCGTTCGCACATGAGTTTTCACTTGACTTGATGACATAGGCGTTAAAAGAGCTTGGTTGGCTGCTCGTCTTTCAGACATCAGACATTATTGCTATGTTGCAATGTTGCAATTTCTGTAGTTTTCCACGGATAAGTAGTGCTTAGTTCCTGTCACAAACAGTCCTGCACCAGTTCCTTCATCGGTTATCCAGCCATCTGTGTACCACATTGTTCTGTGGTTGCTCAGTCCAAAGTTGTGGATTCATCGCCCCCAGTCTTCCTTATTGCTGAGCTTTATCTGGAAATTCTTCTCAAAGTTAAATTTCCTGATGCTATTATCCCTAGGTATAGCGAGGAGTTGAAGTTTTTTGAGTAAATCGTTGTTTTCTTTTGAATCGATGCATTTTTCTCTTCCAATTCCCTCTTTTGCCATCCTTAGGATTGTCGATCAAACATTCATTACTTCTTTAGTAAGGTAGGGCGTTTTTTTTGCATCTTGGTTGGTGAGCTTAGGCAAGAAATTCTGCCTGAATCGGCTTGTCTGTCATTTCTTAAGATCTAAGGCAGTTTGGTCATTCAGTGGCACTAAGGTTAGGTTAGGCAAAAGACACACTGAATGCGGTCATTACTACTACAACGAATAACTTAGCAAAACAATGTTTAGATTATTATATTGGTGGCAGTTAGTGCGGCCATTCTAAGCCTATTGTGATGTAAGCAAGACAATTTGCACTCACATCATCGTACATATTTTAAAATTGGTTGTGGCTAAGAACAGATGCCATCAACATTTCGCTTCCTAATTATGACTTTAGAAGGCCTTGCTTTTTTAAGATTTTCATGGAGCAAGTACTTATTTAGCAAGATCTGACCAAATCACCAACGATTCCCTACTAGGTAGGAGAAACCGGTCGATGTCTTTGCACACAGATATTGAATAGTCCAATCTGATGGATTGCCTAATCCTAAAGCAACACAACACGACATGGACATGAAAATGCTTACAAGCCGCATAGCATTATCCATAATAACTCAATTGGAGGCAATGTAACCGGCCTCTCAATTGAACGAACTCCAACTGTGTTTAAACGCAGAGCTACCTGTCGTCAAGTCACTCTATTACCCTTCAGGAACAATAATGAAACTCCATAGTTCTTCCGATAAACATAATCATTATCCCATAAATCTTTCCGTCTTTCCTGATCCTAATTGAAATATATACAACAGCCGCTCCGAAAACCCACAGGTAGCATTACCGCACTTTCGAAATTAGGACAAAACAAAGTCAATGACTTTTGCTGGAAATGCCCAAAATAAATAGGGAGAACCAGATAACGATGATGATAGGAAGGAGGAAAGCGCCGAAAGGAAAAATGAGAAGAATACAAAAGGTTTGCGCGCTACTGCTTCTGCTGCAACACGACGACGAGGACGAGGACGTACCCAATAAACATATAACCCCATTCGGTCGGAATCCCTGAACACTTAGTTGGGTTGGCTTTGGCTGGCTGGTGTTGTACTACTCCCCTCCCTACATAAATAGCATCGACCGACCGATTCTCTTAATATACATACATATACTCGTAGTCGTAGCTGGTACTTATATAGCGTTTTGCTTCCTTTTCTGCGGGTGAATGAATGAATATATTCGAGCGAAATATGCACATCGTCCTTCTTGCCATCGTAGTCGTCGTCGTCGTCTCATTGTACCCGTGGTAGTATGGTCTTGTTAGCACACGTCACTTCACTTCAAAATATCCAAAACAAAAGAGAAAAAAAAACATAAAAGGATAAACCGCTGCCTAATAATGCCGGCACATACACAAAAACAAAACAAACAGAACGACTGAAGGGATAAATATGCGGAAAAAGGTCAATGGGCAAAGTACAGATTAACATCCGTCGTCATTGTAGTCAGAAGTCGGTGGAAGGGGATAGATAACGGCCTCGTCTTTCCACTTGTCACCAGAATTCGCTCAACTATTTCCACCGAAAGAAGGACGTGACATTACTTTTTCACGATAATATGGATTTTCTATCTCAAAGTGGAAATCGATTTGAGTATCTTTAAACTATTGTCTGACGCGAAATACACTTCATCAACAACTTAAGGCTCCACCTCCGAGATGACATAATTTTGTTTCGAAAAAGAAAACTTTGAAAAGTGAGTTTATCTTTTTTTTTGCATAACATGAACGCTAACGAGACACGTTTAACAACTGAAAAGAGTGCATCATCCTTTTGATAACTTTCGCTGTATACATACTACGTAGATGGATACGGAATTATTATGTAGCTACATGCGAGTGTGTCCAAAAAGAAGAGTGCATGAAGAGAAGCTGTCGTCATCAATATATTGGCTAAAGGCGGTGGCGCCATTTTAACCTTTTTTCCCGCGCGCCGTGTCGGTTGTTCCTATTTCTTTTGCTATCGGGTTTTGTGTATCGGAGATATCAGATGTTGGTTGGTTAAGACAGCAACGGATCTGGAAAAATTAATCGATTTACTTCGTTCCAGATTGTCGGTGTTTTTAATTTGTTGTGCGCCTATTGCTGGGGATGTTAAGTGCGAGATTAGAGGAGGCTTAAAGCCCCCAGGCAAGCTAACAGCCCTCAGTCTATAGCCGTCAGTAGTTTTTGGTAATTTTGTTCTATCTACCTACCTACTCGAAAGCGAATTTCAAGAATCACAACTTTCTAATAAAGGCAATCCCGATATGAACTTTTCATTACCTACTTTCAGATTTATGTATGCAAGCAAATAGTAGTTCTTCCATTGGAACTGTGGCAAATTAAAATACTCTAAAGTGCCTTCAGTAATATCGTGCATATTCATATCCCACTGCTTTGACATCGCATTACACACTTTAAGTGAGGAAGTCCGCAATTGCTTTAACCTTAATACTGGAAGGAACAAGTATATAGGTATGATGGCTTTTGTTGACAGCCACTTCTATCGAACCTAACCTCGCCTAACGATGTCTCGCACAATCCTTTGGTAAAACTGAAGTTGGTGCTGAGTACCCTCAACATAATTGTTGTACCTATTTAAAGATTTATGCAAATATTAGCTGTGCCGCATGTTTATGGCTGCTACATATACAATGATGAAGGAAGGATTTATCTAACCAATGTAGATAAATGAAAAAAGTTTAAACCGGTCGGGGAAAGTTTGCCGTTGTTTTTTCTAACTACAGAGAATTCAGCTATGATCTAATTCAGGGGCAAGGCATACAGTTCGCTATTAGACATACAGTTATCCCTTAAGTCGATCTCCACCGCAGCCGTATTTGACCCTGATTCTCTTAAAATTGACACCTGAAAGACGATCCAAAATAATATTAATATCTCAAAACATTAGACTAGCTTAAACATTTTTATTTTGAAACTTAAATTGTATGTTCGAGTAGACTGCATAATTATTTTCGCTTACTGTGGATGTCGATCAGCAATCGAATTGACAACTGTCGATTACTTCGATTGATTTGGCTTTGGTATTGTGTGACTCAACCGACAGAGAAACAGATTATTGTGAATAAAAATGTGAATTTGTTCATCATACTTTGAAAATTGTTTGACTTTTGTTTCAGAATGCTATTTGCTTATTTCGCGAAGTATTATCGATCAAATAATTCATTTTTATAAATATTAGAATAAACAATTTAAAAATGGATACAATCGCGAAGTGATTAATTGACTCGGAGTCTGAAGAAGAAATGCAACTAGGCATTGTTTCCTGCGCAGTGGCACAGAGGTTTTTGTGTTGGACTACTATCCTGCCGGGAACAATTAACATGTAAACGTTTTCTTCACTGCCCCACCTGTTGGGAGCGTCTGACAAAAGTCCAAGAGAATCAATTGTCATGAGAAGCTTCTCAAAATTTACCGTTCAGATTCGGCTTAAAATTGTAGGTCCCTTTTACTTCGCACAAGCAAATGGTTGGTGTAGCTAGGCTTTAGGCACTGTATGGGCCGTTAATGCCTAATATTTGTTTATTTATTGTTTTCTGCATAGGCTAGGTTAGGTATTTGGATTGAGGGAACAGAGCGAATCTGTTACACCGCACTTAGATCCATAAGGACACATTGTGATACCCTTCGTTGTGAGCGTTGGGTTCGTTGTTCTGGCCTTGGTTTTCTTTTCCTCCTCCAAGTTGTCTAGCCATTTGGATGTTCTTATAAACCAGTATAGACTTGAATGTGAGACATCAGATAGCTCTTGAATGTCTTGGAAGAAGTATCTTCCAAGTTTTCTGTTCCTCAGGTGACATCGGCTTGGAGAGTGATGGAGAAAGTGGGGTGTATCCTCATTTGTTTCCGCTTCACCGCAGCCTCTACAGATGTTGTCATCCTTAAGATTTATTTTGATTGTGTGGTTCCTTAGCGAATTGTGACCGGTAAGAGTTCCAATCAATTTAGACAGTGATGTTCTGTCATAACGTAAAAGTTTGTTGCCCGGTTCTTATCCTACTTTGGCCACATTTTGCGTGATATGTCACAAGTGATTAATGATTTCCACTTGTTGTTGACTTTTATTCACTTCTTGTTTTCCACTCTTTCTCTGAGATTGCAGAGGGGTGGTTCGACCGACGAAGTGTCTGTTCCTAGTTCATCCTTGGTGCCCTTTTCTTGCCAGTTGATCAGCTCGATTGTTGCCGGATATGTCCCTATGTCCAGGCAACCTAGCAGCGATTCGTCATTGCTTTGAGCTCTTCGCTTCACAACGTGGTATCGCCATCATTGAAACCATGCTTGCAACTTCAGTGATCAGGTAATCTAATTGATCTGTTTATGTTTAATTTCCCTGAGAATAATTCAGCACCGGTTGCGCAGTCCATCTTTGATCCGTAGGTGAAGATGGTTATCGATTTCGATTCATGGATTCTTTTACATTCCATACCTCAAAGCTCCGAAACGAGCAAAGGAAGGGTCTTTCCTCAAAGTCTAGGTAAGGAGACATGTAGTCAGAGTTGACATTGTTCCCTACGTACATGTTCAGACTCCGTGCATGTCCTAAAGAGTAAAAAAAACACTCGACTCTGACTTGGCAGCACTGTGCTGGCTGTCATTTGACATTTCAGCTGTTTTTTCCAGTCAAACTAGAGTATATGGAATCTAAAAATTAAATTCCAAAATACTACTCTGATTAAAAATCCAAAAATTATACCACCGTGGGACAAGAAAATTGCAACTTAAAAATATAAAGAAAGTTTACCTCAATAGAAGAAGTGGTTTGCAAATGGCAGTGGTTCAATATTTTGTTTGGTAAAAATAAACTCACCATACCTCCAGGTCAGTTCAGTAGGTGAAAAATGTCAGAGTTTTCACATTCGATAACAAAAGCTATTAGTCTAAGAGCCCGCAGTAAATTTTGGACGTGAGAGGCAACCGGATGAATTTTGCGTAAATATATAGCTCTGATTCCCATGATTTCAAATTGGGCCGTCTTGCAGCACGTAATGGCAGCTGAAAGGTGTAACGGCATATTAAAAATCCGTTAAAATGCAAAATAGGAATAATTGGTGCAACCACTTGAATTTGGTGGCAAATAATAGAGTACGAATACCTCAGTACAAACATAAGTATCCAAGACGTTTTAGGTGTCGCCAAAACCCTGCCAGACGCCGCGTCTGGCAAGGACTTGGCGACAAGTGAAACGTCTTGGACTTATGCAGTTTTATTTGTGTTGTTTCATTCTATATGTATGAAAGATTTCGTGTGGTTGCGTCAATTTTTCAAGGTTGAGTTGCAATTTTTGTGTATAAATAGGGCATTTTCAGCGCATCTCGATCCTGGAATTCGTCTGGGAAGGACTTGGCGACAAGTGAAACGTCTTGGACTTATATATTTGTTATCAAGGAATTTTTCTCTAAATTCTAAAACAAAAATTAAGTGGTTGCATCAATTATTCCAAATTGGCTTTTTGTCAATATTTTGACTTCGTCTGGCAAGCCTTTGGCGACATCCAAAAAGTCTTGGACCTTCATATTTGTATTCGTATTGTAATATCCTACGTTTTAGGAGAAATTGGTGCGGTTGCATTAATTATTCAAAATTGGAATTTTTAACGCACTTCCGCCGCGTCTGGCAGGGTTTTGGCGACACCTAAAACGTCTTGGATACATATGTTTGTACTGAGGTATTCGTACTCTATTATTTGCCACCAAATTCAAGTGGTTGCACCAATTATTCCTATTTTGTATTTTAACGGATTTTTAATACGCCGTTACACTTACACCCCTCAGCTGCCATTACGTGCTGCCAGACGGCCCAATTTGCAATCATGGGCATCAGAGCTATATATTTACGCAAAATTCATCCGGTTGCCTCTCACGTGCAAAATTTACTGCGGGCTCTTGGTCTATATCGGAATACGTAGTAAAACGATGTTTGGAAGCACTGATCTATATTCGGCTAGCTGAGCTGGATTTACATACAATATTACAGATATTTTGTTCAAAAGTAAGTTTTTCCTCAAAAATTCCGCATATGTCACTTGTTTTACTAACTCTTAGTAGCTCGGTATTATTTAGACAGTAATCGAAATCGAAAGGAATTAGTTTAACGAGTAAAAGTTAATGTTTATACATTTAAAATTTTTAATATCATCGACATGAAAAAAACAGTGGCAAGATTCGAGAACTGACGTAAAACCATTAGTAAAAAAAATTGAAAAGCGCCTAAGTGGCTACTAAGGGAACTCGCAGTTGCCTTGCAAATTGAACACGCCTAATTGTTGTGTGGTTATACTCTATTCTAAGGGTATATTCATTTTGACTCATAGTTTGTATTATACCTTACTATTTGCCCGTAGACCCCTAAAAGTTACTATATTTCTGATCAGCATCGATAATAATATCGATCTTGCCATATCTGTCCGTCGGCAAAAATTTGGCATTAAAAACTCGGGCTATAAAGCTGAAATTTGGAACATATACGCTCTAGCGGCCCGAAATAATCAAGTGAACGAATTTTTAAAATCCGCCCACAATCTAAAAAAAAAAAACAAATTTATCGAACAAATCGATATTTGAGCTAGAAAGCTAAATATGTCTTAATGCTCACGTGTAAATATTTTTAATCCACCCACTGATACGCCCAAAATTGAAATAAACAGTTCTATAAATAAACGTTTAAAACAGTTGTGTATAACAAAACATGCCACACCCACTTTTTGAGGAAAATGAATAGGGTATCCAACAGTTCGCCCAAGCGGACTGTAGCCTTTCCCTTTGTTTTTGTTTACAGGTGAAACTATTTTTCTGAACAATAATCTGCCGAAAAAGGCATTGTTCCTTTAAGATAATGCGTCTTGTCACGGCAAAAAAGACAAGCTCACAAGCAACATAACAGTGATGTTTTTTCCCCATAATCTAATCCACGAATCACAATGTAATCAATCTTCTTGAGCTTTAATGCAAAAAAAAATTCTGGCAACACAAGAAAATGAGTATAATTCAAGCTTAGCTTTGAAAAAGATTAATTTGCAAAGTGCTTAAAGCATTTCGTTAGAGTCTTGGAAATCAATCTCAGTGGCTTTTATAGCTAAATGTTAAAACTAAGTTTTACCAAGAGACTCATTAAGGCAAGTCGTCTTCGCGAGAAAGATGGAACTGCGTACTTTAAAATCCAATTCTACCACATTGCTGATTTTATAAGACGTTTTGACGATTAAACTTTACGATTTTGGATCGGACACTTTGATAGACATGGACCCCTCTTCTGTACAAGAAGAACGCAGTTAAGCACAAACATCTTACCGTAGTTCAATTCAGTGCTTTGAATGTCTTGCTGGATTGGGCTCATGGAAATGAAATGGATGCAGATGTAATAACAGCTATAAGGAATTTTGAGATGCTGGCGATTGGAAAATCAACGGTTGCCGAAGGATTACACGTTTTTGTTTACTAAGTAAATTAGCCCAGACTTTTCCCATTGAAGGTATGAGAACATTTAACTTATTTCCAGTTAACACCAATAATGCTACACATTTTTCTCGAGAATCGCGATCACTTTTAGATGTCTTTTTCGTAAGCGATATCAGTGATGTCTTATTATGTGATAAGTTGTCAGTACCAGCGTCTAAACACGACCTCATATACCTATTTTATAACTCTGAGATCAAAAGTTTTGCAACCTCGTATGAATACAGAGATTTCAGGCTGATCGATTATACTCGATTGGAACATTTTTTTCTTTAAGAAAAGGAAATCCAAATCCCAGAGCACTCAGACTCAGTAACGGTCCATTGTACTACCAGGCAGAAATCCTCCTTTTGGTGTAGAGGCATGTGAATGGGTGGCGTATGTTGTTGTTCCCCATGGGGATTGAACCTGCACCGCACGGGTCACAAGCCAACACACTAACCTCTACACCGTCGCCACCCACCGATTGGAGCATAGTGCTCGAAGCATAGAATGGGAATAGTAATGTTTTACTTAGATATAGAACAGTTAAGCATGGTGAGCGTTCCTGGCTATACCCTATTCTTAGGGTATATTAATTTTGACTCATAGTTTCCAACACACCTTAATATTGCCCGTATACCCCTAAAAGTTACTATACTTATGATCATCATCGATAGTAATGTCGATCTAACCATGGCCGCCCGTTCGTAATTCCGTCCGTCCGTCTGTCGTCAAAAATTAGGCCTTTAAACTGGACCTAGAAAGCTAAAATTTTGGGGCCCGAAATAATTAAGTTTAAGAATTTTTGAAATCCGCACACAAACTCGAAAAAAAAACAAATTTATCGAAAAAATCGAATTTTTAGCTAGAAAGTTGAAATTTTTTATATATGATATTGACTCCTAAAACTGCTGGGGAAATAAAATTTCTAAAATTCGGACACTGACACGCCCACAAGTCAAAGTTTGAGCTAGGAAACTGATTTTTATAATATACTCTCTAGGTGCCCTTTATACTTATGTTTAATTTTTTTTAAATTCGCCTACTGACGCCCACAATTACGAGTAAATAAAACAATTTTATTGAAAAACCAAAGTTAAAGAGCGAGCGTTTTTTTTTACAAAAGCTACGTTTTTTTCGCCATAAATATAGTTGAAGATATCAGGCTAGATAGATGATGACCATGTCACATTCCTTGTACTTCTTGATTTCTGTAAAGGGTTCTACAGTGTGGACCACGGACACGACACTGTGCTTTACGGAGTTTCACCCTGCGCGGTTCGCTTGATGTCATCCTATCTTCGAGATAGAAAACAAGCAGTTTCCAACAATGAAGCAGTTTCGGTTGGTACTAGGACTTCAGGTTTCCTTCCGACCATAACAGGGGTCCCTCAGGGCTGGGTATTAGTACGTTTTCTTTTTTTTCTGTATATCAAGATCCTAAATCCAAATGTAAGTTATCATAGGTGAAATTTCGGACTTTGTAAAAATATTTAGGAAACATTTAAATGCCGAACTATTATTGTTGGGTGGATTGGTTTGACATGTGATGCCATTGGGAAGGGGTAGATGGGTCACGCGGCCCGCTCCTAAAACCAATCGCTTTTTCTTATGAAATTGTTAATGTCAGCCGTGTAGGCATTGATTCGAATATTTAGATCGTGGAACAGGTATTGACCTAAAATAGCCCTCCTAACGTTGGCCACTGCGGTACACGTGCACAGAATGTGGAAGACTGTCTCCTTTTCTTTTTCGTCTCTACAGCTTCTGCATAAATCGTTCTAGGGTATGCCCAATATCTAAGCTTGCCTGCCTATCGCATAGTGTAAAGTGATTATGTTTGGTAGGATGGAGAGGGTTCCTCTCTTATGTCTTAGAAGTCCGTTTGATCTTCTCTGGTCCAGCCTTGGCCATAACTGCCTAGCGTGGCTGCACTGGATGAACTGGATCCATCTAAGGTTTACTTTTTTCAGCTCATCAGCGTGGGTAAGGGACACATTGGTGTATATGCGTTGGAGGGGTCTCGTCCAGGCAATTCGTCAAATTCACGATTCCATTGGACATCGCTTTGACCTAGTACCCAGCAAAGGGTGTTGTTCTTTATGGATTTTATTATGCTGGACGAAGCGCTTTGATACTCGTAGCTGCTTGTCTGTCGAGTCGATATTAAATTACGATGTCTTTTTGTGGTACGGTATTTACCGTCAACCAGTCACTGGCTTGGGGAATTGTTAAGACTTCGGCTTGAAAGATGCTCCTTTCAATCGGCATCATAGGTAAGAAAATGGATCGACTGAAATTAAATTCACTATAGGGTTCAACCATTCAACACCAGACAGAACAGGGTGGACGCAGAGCGATGTCTACAACAATAAATCGCTGTCAATATAAACGGATAGGTCCAAGATCCAAGATCCAGAGTCGGTGAAGAAATATTCTCAGAAGACCTGGAAATCAACCTCACAATTATACCCCTATTGCGAGTGTCAATCGACAATTGATAATTGACTATTTTATTGTGAACGAACGATTCTAAAGGATTTTGTCAATCGCAGTCAATTGAAAAATGCGATTGACAACAATATCAATGAAAATGATTAGTTCACAATAGCATACATTGAAAATAGTCAATTATCAATATTGTCGATTGACACTCGCAATAGGGGTATAATTGTGAGGTTGATTTCCAGGTCTTCTGAGAATATTTCTTCACCGACTCTGGATCTTGGATCTTGGACCTATCCGTTTATATTGACAGCGATTTATTGTTGTAGACATCGCTCTGCGTCCACCCTGTTATGTCAAGTGTTGAATGGTTGAACCCTATAGTGAATTTAATTTCAGTCGATCCATTTTCTTACCTATGATGCCGATTGAAAGGAGATGTAGCATGGTTTGAAGGCCGCTGTTTTAGGGGTTTTCAGTGCCCTCGTTATACTGACGTTGCCACTCGTTGAGCTTTTTCCATTTGTTTAAGAATTGATTTCCTCCCCAGAGCGGTCACCCAAGCCATTACCCCATATAAGAGAGTCGGTCTTACTTCCGACGTGTACAGCCAAGGCATTATATAAGGTTAAGGTTGTAGGCCCTTAAGTAGGTGGATAAGCCAACGTTCGTTGACGTTTTCTTAACAGTGTAGCTTCCGGTCCAACTGAAATCCTAGGCAGCTTGCACTGTTTTAGAGGATAAGAGAGGACCCTCTTAAGGTGGGCAACAAGAGGCGTTGGATTTTGTTTCTCCTGGCAAAGATAACCAACTCAGTCTTCGTCGGGTTGACATTAGGAACGCAGTCTTTTCTCCAGTTTACTAGCTTAGTTAAATGTGAATAATTGTAGGACATCGGCGAGTGGTTGTGGGTACCTGCCTGATATGAAGATAGCTGGGGCTTAAATATTTGTTCCCACTCGAATTGAACGTCTCTTCCACAAGTTGAGGCCTGTTTGTTACGTTACCAACTTGGGGCACAAAGGATATTATGTGCAACAATATACAACTTCTGGTTTTCCAAGTCACAAAAGATGCAAACGGTACAAACGATACAAAATGCTCTTAAAGATTTGTTCAAATACAAATTTTAAGTTCAACTTAATGTTAACAAAATCATGTCCAGACTCTTCGTCTCTAGCAATCGTTACCTACCCAATATATGCCATTGAGCTAGTCATGGTTCATGGTGCACGTTTATCCTGTATGTTACCTGCAAGATGAATGTAAATATTCTGCTGTTCCTTCAAAAGGGGCATAATCGCCCCCGGAATTAACAAATTTTCCCTACTTTTGCTTTCTTTGTCACAGGCTCGTCCAGTACCTATTCATTATTTTTCAACCGAACTTTAAGTGTGACACATTTTCCTGGCTTTCCCATTGATGAATTAAAGAATTAATCTGTCACGGATGTATCATTAATTATCCCAAAAAAGGATATTTATCCTTAAATGAATATGTAATTAGTAATTCGTAAAACTTCAACAATTGTATTGAAGTTCATAAATCTATCCCTTTTGTCTGTGGATAGTTTTGTTTTCTAATCTGTTTCGAAGTAGGTAGGTACGAAGGAACGCAAAATGAAAACTCCCTTGAGGTGAAAGGAGTCTGTTTTGTTGTGTGGACCAATTTAAAGCTAAGGCCGATGTGTTGCTGCTGTGTTTATTTGATGTCGACACCGTGCTCAAAAGGTGCGCCTTACAAAATTTCCCTGCGCTTGGAACTTCTTGCAAGTGGTATCCTGGTCGTCGTAATCGTAGTCCTTTTAGTCGTCATTAATGAATCTTCCTCCTTGCATAGCATGCAGTGTGTGGTGTTCCTCCGACTTATAAAAAGAAAACCAGGGAGGGAGACGGGAACAAAAAATGAAACGTAATTCACAAAACATTTGCACCCCTCGTTGTACGTTGTATTCATCCCTGCACACAAGAGTCGGTTTTTTTTTTGTCGTGATCCCTCTTTTAATATTCCATACACTGGCGTGACGATGAATCTCACAACACTGTACAAACTGGGACGGGTTAAACGCGGAGTGGAGTGCTTGGAAAATTAAAATCCTTTCGTTTGTGCCGCTCTCTCTTGCAGTGGATGCCTGTGTTTGCTGTGTGTGTATGTTTGCGGCTATGCCACTGTACATCGAACAAGTAGGGTAGTTTTACTTCGCCCCATGGAACGAACAAAATCAGTAGAATAAGCAGCACACAAGAGCGCCCGAGAACCACGACGTAAACTCGGAATACCAGAGCCGCAGCGCTGCTGCTGCTGCTAAATTCGAAAGCCTGCCTGCCTGCCATCCATCTACCCATTGCCATACAGAAAGCAGAACTGTAAAAGTAGATAGAGGAGGACGACAACGATGGCGATGATGGTGATGATGATGATGATGTTGCTGCTGCTGCTGCTGCTGCTGCCGATAATGATGGTGGTATGAGTAGAAGGTCGGTTGGCTGGTATCTGGCATGGCATAAGGATGAAGCAGAATCCCCCGCACATACATATTATGTATGTAGCAGCAGTTAAAACCGACACTGGAATTGGAATGCTATGCTGGCTGCCTTTCCTCTCCCTACGGATGTCATACACATAGATACACACAGATCCACACTCCCATCCCAGATAGTTGTGTGTACACATCCATGGCATGGTTCATAGCTTTGCAACTTTAACAGCAGCAGCGGGCAGGATTAGAGTGGAAAATCGATTAAAATACTTCCATAGGGTGGAACAGTCCAAATAGAGTCGGTTGCCATTTCTCTGTATACATTTAACAGAAAAGCGACAGAGACAGCACTAGCAGCCATGAAATAAAATTCTCTAAAGGCGCAGATGATACGACAAGGCAACCAAACCAAACCAAACCCGAATAACAAAACATAAAAATTTCCCTCCGTTTTTTCCCTGCCAGCCAGCAACTTTGTTTCGTTGCCGTCGTTGTCGGATTGTGTTTGTTTCCCATCGTCTTTCGTCGTCTTTCGCTATCGTTCGTACTGTGTTCGATACACTCGTTCTTCTCGTCCGTCCTCACCCCCGCACTTCACTTGCTTTTTATTATTTTCTTCCATTCCACCATGGGTAATCTGATTTTAATTGTTTGCTGGAATATAAATTATGTCGTAGTTTTTGCTTTTGGCTTTTCCGTTCGTTCTCGTTTCTATTTTTTTGTTTTTTTTTTTTATATTTTATTTATTTTCCTCTTTGTTCTCTTGGATGCGATGTTGTTGTTGGTGTGAGTTTTTATCATTTTTTTTTAATTTAATTTTTCTCTCTCGTTTTCGAGGATCCAATCGATAGTGTTGATGATGATGATGCGCTCGGATTTACCTTTTTCCATTTTGAAAACGTTTTAAAATGGAACAATTATATAATTCATTTGACAAATGTGAAGAGCGTGGCTACATTTTTTTTAACTATTGCTATGGCATCCTTTTCATCAATTAAATTTTGCTCGCAGTTTAGCTTTGGCTGTTTTTTTGTGGGTTGTGATGCGGCAGAATTAAGTTTTATCCTAATGCTCACCTCCATCATTGTCATGTTGATCCTGAGCCTAGAGCATGGTTCGATTTAGTGGATGGGTATAATATGTATCAGGATGGCACACCATGCATGTGCATGCACATAATTGCCTACTTTACACGGCAGCAGGGACGAAAGGGTGGATGGATGGATGAATGTATGCACATCAATTTCATTAAATGTATAACGCTGGTGTGTTGTGTTGTGCTGGTTTGTGCCCGGAGTACAGTATATTTGTTAATAGGGCGGCTGCCTCAAGAATGTCAAGTTTTGGGGCAGATAGATACACAGATACTCGCATCAGTCACCACACCCATACAAACATCCGGTAATTAATCGAATGAACGTAGGCTCGGTAGTGTTTGTGTTGAAAAAGTGGATGAAATGAGGATATTATCTTTGCAGGACACTACGAATAGTTCGTACCTATAGCATGTCTATCGAATGTTGTGGACACTAATTCCTCAAGCTACTTTGAATAGAGAAGTTGGGAGATAAGTCATTGTTTCTATTCCGTAAATAAGCCACAATCGTTCCGAAGTGAAATAGGAACATGTGGATGTGAATTTGCTAGGACTTCACTAAAAGACCCAAAACTCATTACACGATTTACGAGTACCCAACCACTTTCGACCTTGGCTGAGGCAACGCAAACTGCACGACCGTGATGAGATTGCTCGATATTCTTGGCAAACACGTTTTAAACTCGAGGAAATTGTGTTTTATTTCACCGTGAAACTACTTTAAACTGTTTGGTGGATCGTATGTAGGACATTGTTCTTTTTTGTTAGCTTCGGATGCCTCGAATATCGGGATTGCAAGAGCTGAGAGTGCTTTGAATTGGTGCAACTTGCATTTATTTTTTTCCTTTTGCGTTCCTCTGTAGGTACTTAACCTACTTATTTGATGGTAGTACTTTTAAGTCCACTATTTCCCGTGCAGGGACGAGCTAAGAATATCACTGCAGCGTCCCTCAAAAACAGCGCTTGTCTGTCTTAAAGGACGACTAAGGGTTGATATTACATATAGGCAATTTAATTTACCATTCATGTGCACCTAGCAACATGTTCAACATCTTGAAACTGCCCTGAAAATGTGGATGCAAATTTGTGCGTTGACAGGAGTGGGGGTTACCGGTGTCGTAAAAGAAAGATCGAACAATAATGAGTAATGAAAGAAGGCAGGCATAAAAGCTCCTCGATCAGACAAATACAAAAACACCAGCATTGACCTCAGTCATGAACTGATCTGAAATCGGGAAGGCCTGCCAATATTCGTTGAGGTCGATCCGATTCCACAGTAGGATCAGTAGGCAAACAGTAAAGGGGATGGGTTATAGGCCCCTTAGTCCTGATCATAGCCTCGCCGCCATTAAGGAAGATCACTAAAGTGCGCTCAAGGTCTTTAAATTTGGATTTTTGATGTCAAGACACATGCCTAGTCCGTTGAAAAAACAGTTTTTAGTTGAAACACCAATTTTCGCTAATGCTTACCTCAAACCTACACCTTGGCAGTGCCCAGATGTAGAGCTTATCCGACCCGAACATTTTCTTTAAAAAAAATTGGATGGAAAATCGAAATTTTCTAAGAAAAGGATCGCTTCCTACGCAGCTACCGTCCATAGTGGTTCTTTCTGGCATGACTTTTGGTCTAAATTGTCTCTAAACTGACGATGAAACAGCGGAGATTGGCGTCGCCCATCGACAATCATGTATGATGTTTTTTTAAATCCATTTGGGAATCAATTTAATAGAAGGAAGATCAAACCACAATCACTAACAGAAACATCCTAGTGTTGTGGATCACACAACAACACCAGCATTTAATTGGCTCAGATGAAATGATGGATGGAAACCAAGAGACATGAAGATACTTTTTAGGGTCGAACCTGCAAATCCCTCAGGCCGACTAAAGTGGGAGGTTCTCCATTCTTCTTATTCAGATGATAACCTCGCCAATAAAGAAAAATATGCCATTCGCCAACTAGAACCTCAAAGTATTTCCATGGGGCTTCAAGTAACATGTGCACCTGGATAAACTCAACGAGAGATAAATACATAGTATGTATACTTATATAGCATACATACTTACATAACGGGCTCCCGACCCGTGAAGATTATCTGCTTACGGCAATTCAGCCTTCCATCCTCTGCGGTTCGGGGAACGTGGCTTCCAGTTGTCCATGCTCTAGCATCCGCGATGGCTTGGTCCTAAAAACTGGGGCTCTACTTATTTAACGGGCTCCCAACCGTCTGCCTGAGACACTGCAACCTCCATCCCCCGCGACCACAGGCACGCTGCTTTCAGTTTTCTAGACCAAGCGCTCCTACAAGACCGATGGTTTGGTCTTAAACAAAACCAAAAGATTGGTCTTTCGTATCGTCTAAAATCTGGGGCTGGGAGTCGAACTAAGTCCACATGTTGGTACAGCTCGTAGAGTTCGCGGTTGTATTTCCTCCTCCATTATCTTCTTTCGAAATATACCTTTATAAGCTCTCCTTCCCTGCTTATCGTCCAGCACTTGGCGCAACAAACTACAACTGGCAGTATCAGTGTTTTGTAGAGCTACCACATAGTTTTCCGGGTTAGGAATTTTGAAGTCATTTGTTTCACCAAACCGAAGTGGTTTCCTAGGGTAATTCTCGTCCGATCTCCACTTACGTTTAATTCCTGGATTTTATGTTTACTCCGAGGTAGGTGAACTACGAGTACCTTTCTAATTGATGTTTTTAAAAGTGACGTCTAGCTTTAGTCGATCAAAATAGGTTTGTTTGTTTGTTGAAAGCATGCTCTTGGTTTTGTCTTCGTTCACTTCGGGTCTAACCAATTTCGCCTGTTCTTCAATTTATACGACAGCCCCTACCGCGGCACGCTTATATCGTCCGATGATGAAGATTTCCCCAGTAGTTGGACTAATGGATTGAACATATTGCCCTCCGGCAGCTCCAGAACAAGATGCAACAGTCGCAAGATAGTGTATCTCCTTGTCGGAATCCGGTGCAGATGCGAAGGGTTGGTCTTCTAAATTCTTTGTCGGGTTTTCATAGAGCAGTTCCCATTCGTGGAAAAAATGTTTACTCTTTAACTACCTAAAAGTTATTGCTCGTTATGTACTTAGAAACCTGTAAATATTACACAATGAGGTAATAGAAAGTTTTTGAATGACTTGGAAGAAGTATTTTTTAAGTGTTCTATTCCTCGACAGAGACTCTGACAGTGACATATAAAGTCAGGTGTGTCCTCACGGACCTTCTCATAACCGTCGCCTTTGCAAAAGTCGTCATCATTGCGATTTATTTCCATTGTTTGGTCGCTTATGACCAGAAAGATCATTGATCAACTTAGACAGTCATGTTCTTTCATACCGTGAACGTTTTTGGGTCCTGCTCTAATTGTATTCTGGCCAAAGTTTCAGTGATATGTCACAATTGGTTAGTGATTTCCACCTTAGCTTTTATCGGAATCTTGTTCCTATTCCACTCGTTCTCTGAGGTTACATAGTGGTTGTTTGATCGATATAAGTGCCCGATTTTGATCCGTTGCGGAACTCTCTGGCCCATTCGTCAGTCATCTCCTTGCTGGTTATGTCCCTGGGGGAGAGAGAGACAAATTCAGTTTTAGTAATTTTCAATTTTCTCAAAAACTAGAACACATAAAACTAGAGATGTAACGGATAGTGATTTGGCAAAATACCGGATACCGGATATTCGGCATATACTTTGGCCGGATAGCCGAATATCCGGCGGCCGAATATATTGTCGAGAGCATTTGTTCATAGCGATGGTTTATAGTTCAAACACGACACATGTACAAGTTGTAACTTGTTTGGTTGAATGTGGAGAGTGCTACGGAGAATCAGTTGAACACACAGTTGGCATAAATTACTGGTCGAACTAAGACGCTTATTGTACGTTTTGCGAAATTTTTGTGTTCTTCACATTTTTGTATTCCTTGTTTATTACGTAAGTTATTAATAATGAATAGATATTACGATAGGTACATACTGTGAAATGCAATGGAACCGCTGAGCAAAAGATCACCAATTTATTTTACCTATCAGGTATTCGCCGAATACTTACTCTCTATCCGGCAATCTGGCCGGATAGAAAAAAGAGTGGCCGGATAGCCGTTATATCTACATAAAACCATTCGATTTTTTGTATTCGATACAGAATTGATAGTAAAATTGACCACAAAAAGGCAATTTAGCACTTCATTCCACAACTTTGAAAAAAAATTGGTCAAAACTTTTTTTCCATTTTTTTTTATCAAAATTTTGAATTTGCATGCGAATTTTTCAAAAACTACATAAATAATTTAATTTAAATTTAGGATTATAGAATAGATTTCTGTCTTTCAAAGCCGGTATAGAACTTTATTGTAAGCGTTGCCGTTGTTTTTTAATATTTTTTTTCAATTTAAGCCTCTTTTTCTAAAATTACCCTAAACGGGGCAAGATAGACCCCCACCCCCTACCATAGTAAAAAATGCTTGTTTTTGACCGTTCTACAAAAAACCGTTATCAATTATTGGCGCCCTAGTTATCGTACTCGTGCCTGTCGCTGCGTTTCGGACACCCGCAGAGATCCGTACGGCGCCATTTTCCAGGAATACTAAGCTCTTGGCGATAAATTCGAACTCCCTTGGATTTAAATTCAGTAGCTGAAATTGACCGCATGACTGTCAATTAAAATTGACAGTCATGCGGTCTGCGAGTGCTGGGACCTCGGCTTGGGAAACACTGCTGTGATCAGACAGCCCGATTGAGCGTTGCATGTTTAGTTCATCTGTGTAAAATCCGGCATCCTTATAAAACCAATTTTTAAAAATGTTTTCCGGCTGTTAATGAGGACAAAACGAAGTATATTCTGTCAACGAGACAGGACTCTTAACATCGGCGACTCTGGCAAAACGTCACGATGGACAGATACAACTTCGAAGTAGTTAAAGACTTTGTCTACCTGTGCTCCACTATCACTTCGCAAAATGACATCGGCGCAGAGATCAAGCGAAGAATCACTCTTGCCAATCGCTGTTTCTTCGGGGTAAGAAGGCATCTAAGAAGTAAAGCCCTCTCTCCTAGAACCAAGGAGATACTATATAAGACCTTAATCATCCCGGTCCTGCTGTATGGTGCAGAAGCATTGACCCTGTCAAAAGCGGATGCAAATCTTCTGGGATGCTTTGAGAGAAACATTCTTCGAGAGATATTCGGTACAGTTTGTGACGATGGAGTGTGGAGAAGAAGATTCAACGACGAACTATACGGGCTATACAGCGACGTTGACCTGGTCAAAAAGCTAAAAATACAACGGCTAGATGGCTGTGATACGTGGAGCGTATGGACAACAACGCACCTCGAATCCACCCCTGAGGGTTAACGCAGCAGAGGAAGACCCCACCTTAGGTGGCGCGCACAGTCGGAGAACAAACTCAACCAAATTAGTCTGCTTTACTGCGGAGGCAGCTAGCGACGGACTGAGCTGGTTGGAGGGGCTTGTTGGTTGAGGCCGTGGTCCACCCCGGACTGTAAGCGCCACCAAAAATAAGTAAGTAAAAATGTTTTCCTCCGGACAAATCAAGGATTTGTTGCAACTATTTGATGCAAGCAATTAAAATCTTGATGGCGATGAGGTTATGATCAGGATTAAAGTGACACTTAACTGCATCCCTACTGGTCTATCGGTGGGGTTCGCCGGTTTGACCTCAGAAAATAACGACAGGCCTCCCGATTTTGAACCTCTCCGTCATCGTCACTGAGGCCAATCAAACGCTGGTGTTGCTTTTGCGTGATCCAGGACTTTTAAGGCCTGCCAGTCTTTCGCGATTGTATGGAAACGTTGATTGATATTGACTTTTTCACAGGGTTCGTAGGATCTCTCCTTTTAACATGACAGAACCAACTTATCGGGTCGCGCTCCCTTTTCTTCGAAATAGGTTCTCTGACGTGAGGTTCAGCTTTCTGCAATACCAGTAACCCTTAGCATTTGCTCCAATTAGGCACACACATTGAAAGAAGAATAAAAAGTAGTTGTTTTGGGGCGCTGTAAAAATTGGTTTAGGTAGGCTTCAGTTTACTCATGGGTGCGAAAAGCAACTGCAGCTATAAGTACACGTGGTAATGACATCTAGTCAACCTTCGAAAAAGTAGGTCAAAATTGAGCAAAAGAAACTTCCGAGAAAAACGACCACTCACCGACTTCCTCTAATAAAAATGTTTCGGAAACTCTTCATCACATTCCCCTTGTAGCTCCACCGAGCCGCGTATGGTTTCGGATTATTATACTTCTGCCTTGGTGGAATATAACCCAAACACGCCTCATTCAAATCCTTTCTTTTTCATTTTATTTACCCATCGCATGTACACGAAAACACCAAAGTGTACCAAAAGAAAGAAGAGCGAATAATAAAAAAAAAATCATTTCCTATCTGATGTACATTGTCGTTGATGGCTGTCCCACTTACTTGTATGTAGTTCCTTTTTAGTTTCCTCAAAGTTGTATGCCTCGATAGACACATATCCTCGTACATTTAACCTTGAAATCAATTCAATTGGTCTCGTATTTACCGGTTTTGTTCCCCCTTTTTTTTCTTGTACGTCACTCAATTACTTATCTGTTCACGCAAAAGGACAATTATTCCAAATACATAGTTTATTATTATATCCCTTTTGTCTTAACGACAATTACCCGACGGTATAATTTGTAATACGTTCCGACTGGGTGTGTTCTCGCATTTCAATTGACGGTGCCTGTTGACGTGGTATGACGAGACATAGTCATCATTACATTTATATTGTTTTTTTTTTGTTTTCGGTTGATACTTGTGGCGGCTCCGACTTTTGTGGAACATTAAGGAACCGAAAACAGGTGGGCAATAAATCATGTCCCATTTACAAGCGGTGTTGTAGAGGATGCATGTTATGTTTTGTCCCTTCCGCATTCTGTCTGCAGCTTGGTTGGTGTCCATTCAAATTTTATGACGCTAAAGTTCAGAAAATATTGAAATGTTGGGGGAAGCCTTGCCAACTGTCGGTCGTGTAGCATGGCGTTGTGATGTCCTTTATTGAAATTCATCCAAATAGTTTGGAAACTACACCACCTAACTTAAGGGAGTAGTGTCGTCACGAAACACGCATTAATCAGCATAGTTAGCATCTGGGACACAGAGTCTCCTTTCGCCGTTAAATACGCCGTTGAATTCGATTAACATATTCCGTTATACTAACCTGATTTATGATGCAACTTCAGATTGAAGAAACTTTGGAAGACCCTGATTATGGACTTAACAACTTGAACTTGAAAAAACTCTGCGACAGCAACAATTTCATTTTCATTCTGGAAAATAATAAAATGTAGGTACTACGAGTGCAACCTTGTTTTCATGGCGAAATATAACACAAACCGGTCCTCTATTGTCGTGTGGTATCATACCAGCCCGGTTCAACACTTCAGGCGTCTGCACGAGCATGTATTATAACCATGAACCAGGAGAACTCATTCATTTTTCCGAAAGTTGTTTTGCAAGCACGTGTTGTTTTGTTACCCTACACAGAGCCCTAGAACATTTTTTTTTTAAAAGACTGGTACCTAGTTACCGCAATCAGAGATTGAATTTTAATTTCAATAAAATGAATAGGTTGCTTTGCTATAAAATGAAGGACGTGGACACAGTTTGGATGAAATGTAATGGAATGACGTCCATTGATGGCAAATGATTGTGACTTCCGGCCCAGCAGATTGTCAATTAGCAAAATGTGTACCTTTAGACAATTCCTGAAACAGACCAACGAGTTCCAAGTTGAGACTCACCACCCTTTCATCGATAAGATGCATCGCCTGGATGATGGCGCACATGCATTACATGAATTTGCAACGTTCAATTTGGAAGTATGGAAGTATTTATATTTTTGAAGTATCTTCAACAGATCCGTCTAGCTACTGCGATACGCGAACTGTGTAGACATCATATGCGGAGCCCAGTGCGCTTTAAATGCAGTTGGAGGTTTTGAAATCAACAAAGACATCTGTCCACCCATTATGACAAAACGTCACTATTTACGTCACAGAAAACGACGTTTTTCTTCAGTTTAGACTCTTTACCCAGTGCAACCTCTACAAAACACTCGGAATGCTGAACGAGAGGATAAACAAGAAGGGAGCACTGTGCTCCTTCAAGAGAAATATTCTCAGATATTTGATCTTGTTTGTGAGAACTGCAAACCCTTCGAGCTGTATCAAGATGTGGATGTAGTCGACAAATGCGATGACTACATCGGCTCAGTCACATCGAGCGAATGGACAATAATGCTCCAGTTAAAACGATTTTCGATTCCAGCCCCTTAGATTCGAGACTTAATGGAAGACCAAACCATCGTGGACAACTAAAAGCAACATGGCCGGCAGCACATAGCATTTACTCAGAAAGTCACTATTCAGGCGCAAAACGTCACCGCCGGCCATCCGTATAGATTAGGTAAGGTTAAGCAGGGATAGTGCATCTGCTGTCTAAAACCAATACGCACCATAATGGGCCCATCGCGATCTTTGGGGGAACCAACTATAAGATCAGTCGCAGAAATCCTAAACCTATTCCTTAAAGCATATTATTTCCCTACCAAAAGTCAATCACTCAATCGAAGCTACCTCCTCTTTGTTATCAAAGATGAAATTGTGCAGGTATCTTCTTCTATAACGAGCATTGTCTTCCGTGGCGCAAATATCATCGCAGTACATGCAACCGTCCGATTCTAAGAGCTGCAGTCTTCTAACATGCTTTCTAAGAACATAGCGTTCGGACAGGATGCCGATTTCCACTCGCTGACATCTGCTTAGATTTACGATCGCCCTAGTTTTCTTTTTGTTCTAGTTGAGCCACAAGGCCTTGGCTACCGTTTTACTTTTAGATTCATTGGCGCAAATTAAAAGTCGGATAAAGTATACTTTTAAATGATAGTAGAACGTGATAAAGTCAAAATTAGTTTTTTGATATTTACAGTCGATTTTATCATATCATTGACGAAGTTGAGGATAAACATGAGACAAAACTTGTGCAATCAACACGGCAACGATACATGGTGGTGGACAGATGAAGCTTAATCATTGAAAGGGGACAAGAGGGCGTCATTCAAAGTTTGGTCAAAGTGCTCTTTAATAACGAAGAACCAGGGATTCATTGATGTATGCAGGACTGAACTTCTTCAACAACCTACGAAATGAGTTAAAAGCGGAATCGAGATTTTTTAAAACAAAACTTAAAGATTTTCTGAAAAACAATATTGCTTATAGTTAATCAATATTACCTTCTGAAATTTGTTAGAGTCAAACATATAAAAAAAGAAAGAAAATTGTTAAGTTATTTGTTGAAAAGTTCAAGGAACTAATAAACATTATTATTATTATTATATTATTATTATTATTACTCGTAAGATGAAAAAGCTTGCCTCGAATTGGAATATAAACTTTAGAGTCGCGAAGGGAGGGAGGCCTGTATCGGTTGCTGATAGGAATCAGGCTATCCACGAACTGAGACAAACCAGACTGAAGACGGTCACAACCATTTTCAAAATAGCCGCTCAGAGAAGGAGAACTGCTTAGGAAATCCGTTTGTATTGTGTCAGTATTGCAAAGGACTTCTAAATGAACAATTTCCTTGGCTATGTTCGCAAAAGCAGTTTCTAACAATGAAAAAGAACCCGGCATTACTTTGGAAGAATTTAGAAAGGCGGCAAAGACTCCAAAAAACGACCTTGTTGAGTTCTCCATCAGAATTGTCCAAACTTAAGAAAAGTTACCGTCTCCTTTGTGCAAAGCAAAAGGCGATACGCGAGACTGTGATAATCACCGTTCTTATACAGCGGGCATTAGATAGCTGATTGCAGAAAATAAGATGGCTGTCTGATGAGCAGTGCGAATTTGTCGCAGGCAAATCAACTACAGATTCAATCCAAAGTGTAAGGATCATGAAGTTAAAACATAGTGATTCCTTAAAGGATTTGAATGTGGCGTTGGTTGATTTTGAAAATACTTTTGATAGACCACAAAGAGATCTGTTATGGGTGGCGCTAGGACGACGAGAAGTTGCAGAAACCTACGTACGACTACAGAGGATCGACACATTTAACATCTTTAGCAAGTCGGCATGCAAATCCGTGGGTGGACACGACTGGAGATCACCGGTGTCGTAAAAGGTCGATCTAACAAATATCAATAATCGAAACATGCACGTGTCGTAATCTTGAAAAAGATGCAGCTCACTCCTCAATCACACAAATGCAATAACACCAGCATTTGAATGGCCTAAGTGATGAAATGATCCGAAACCAGGAAGCCTGCCGATCTTTTATTGAGGTCAAATCGGCGAAAACCACAGGCGGACCAAGTGATACAGTAAAGTGTGAAAGTTTTTTAAACATGCGTTGCATTTTCGCCGCCTATTTTTTGCGAAGGTAACGGAAGAATGCAAATTGTCAGAAGTGCGATTGTTCATTGTCACACAGGACCTAGAAGTCTGGTCTGGTTCGCCGACGAATCAGAAATGGAATCTGAAGTCGGCCCTCGTGTCTTTGGAACCAACAGGAAAGTCTTTGAACCTGTGAATGAGAATGTGATCCACTGTGTACCAGCCTGAAATCCGTGCCATTGAGATCTGCCCCAGGATAAACCTTGAAAAGGCCATGAGGGCGCCGCACTTGCACATTTTATCAGAAAGCCATGCAGCAGAGCTAGCGTCTAGTTCAATTGACTCTATGACAGTCGATTGGTTTTGCGATGCACTGCAGTCCGTAGCCAGACACAACAAAGTCAAACGTAGCACGGTACCTGACCCCGAGGTAGGGGCACTGGCTCACAAAAGGATAAGATATTTAGGGAGGCACCAAATAACAGACAAGGACATACAAACCATGGACCCACAGCTCATTCTCAGATTCATCAAGGAAACTGGACTGGATGCTGTGCTCTAAGGAGTGTGACCTGCCAAGGATAAATCATAGCAATACCTGGATACGCTTCACGAAAGAAGTATCTAGACAGGGCTCTGAAAGAGGGCATGAACCTCTCCGAGGTACAGGCACGGGACACAATAGACCAGTAGGTCGCAGTGTAATATACCCTAACTAAATGTTATTATTATTATTGGCCCCGAGGCATTGCAGGCAACGAATCTGCGTATGAACTATCTAGGGATGGGGCAGAATCAACGTTCTCAGGATCAGAATCTTTTTGCGTCAACTGGACTACTGATCAGACAATCCAAAGGGTTAATCAGGCCGTACTCCTATAAGGAAATTCCTAGATAAGATAAGACTGGCTTTAGGAAGCTAGCGAGCTTTTTGGCATTGTTAATGTCCATGGACATCAAGGTCTGTTTTTAAGGGAACCATAATGTCATTTTCGTATGGCGACCATTTTTCACACAACAATCTTCACCCGCCGAAAATCAATGGTTTTTGACGTTTGGAAACATCTAAAAAATTACGGAATTCTAAGATGGTTCTACTTTTCTAAGGTAGTTCCATCTATGCTCTTTTTAATGGTATCAACAATCTCACGATATCTCTCACCAATTTTTCCCTAATTTGTATACCCTATTCTAGGGGTATATTAATTTTGACGCATAGTTTGTAACATACCTTAATATTGCCCGTAGACCCCTAAAAGTTACTATATTTATAATCTGCTTCGATAGTAATGTCGATCTAGCCATGTCCGTCCGTCCGTCCGTCGGCAAAAATTAGACCTTTAAACTGGACCTAGAGAGCTGAAATTTTAACCATATACTCTCTAGGGTCCCGAAATCGAATTTTTGAAATCCGCCCGAATTTTGAGCTAGAAAGCTGAAATTTTTTATATATGATCTATGACTCCTAAAACTGCTCGGGATATTTTCAAAATCCGCCCACTGACACGCTCACAAATAAATAAAACAATTTTTTGGAAAATCCAAAGTTTGAGCTAGGGAGCTGAAATTTATAATATATACTCTCTATGGGCCCTTTATGCTCATGTGTAAATATTTTCAAAATCCGCCCACTGGCACGCCCACATTTTTTTTTTTTTTTTTTTGAAAATTCAAAGTGAGCTAGGGAGCTGAAATTTATAGTATATACTCTCTAGGGGCCCTTTACGCTCATGTGTTAATTTTTTTTAAATCCGCCTACTGACACGCCCACAATTAAATAAAACAATTTTATTGAAACACCCAAGTTTGAGCTAGGGAGCGTTTTTTTTTTTTTGATAAAATCCTTTAAATGTTATATAACAAAATATGTAAAGCGTTCTTAACAATTCAACCATACTTAGACTTTTGTCACTCCCACTTATGAGGGATAGGAATAAGAATAGGGTATCCAACAGTTCGCCCAAGCGGACTGTAGCCCGTCCCTATGTTTTTTTTTGTTTTTATAAAACAAGGTTTTCTTAGATATTTTTCTACCCAATGGGTCTTAAAAGGTTAATGCGATTTAGCCATCATAGGCGAGGATCAAACTTCCCTGGAACTAGCACTTGATGTATGAGGATGTTATGGAGGAGCATGTGTATCGTATTAGTCTAAAAATGGCCGTTCTCTGACCGAACTATTCCAGGCATTTATTGAAATGGAGAAATGGTTCTCAAGGGCCAAAAGTTCAAATATCCGGGATCTATCATCAATAACCAAGCAGCCTGTGATACCGACATCAATCGCCGCATAAGCGTAGGGTGGATGAAGTTTCGGAAAACTCAGTCATCTTCTGTGACCAAAAAATGTCCCCTTAGAGATGAAAGCAAAGCTCTACATCACAATTATGCACGTGGCACTCACACACAGTTCACAATATTGGATAGCGTACAAAAAATATTAGTGACAAATAACGGCAGCTAAGATGGAAATGCTTCTCATGACAGCGGGAGTAACAATGGTTGTTCGAATAAGAACTTCCAAGATCCGAGGAAGACTTACGTCAAAGAATCTTTCTCAAAGAAAATGGAGCGCAACCGGCTCAGTTGGAACTGTCATGTTCAAATGAGAGCTTCTACAAATCACGTCAAAACGACCTTAGGCGCGTTCAATTTGCAACTTAACTACTAGTCCCTACTATTTTAACTTTCCTCATTGATCGAATATCTCACGTGAACATCGTTTGGCAAGTGACAGATGTTTAACTAGTAGGGAACACGCAGTTGCCTTGCAAATTGAACGCGCCCAATATCAACTGACGCTCAATCCTATCTCTCTATTCTTTGTAATAGTAAGTAGCACCTCAAAGCATGCAATAAAATACGCGATTGCTAGGTGCGGCTTGCTATTAAAAAACGATAAAATGCTTGCGCTGTGTTCCTAGCACAATAAGGGAACAGTTAGATTTACAGAAAAAAATCGTAAGCGTAAGTAAATAATAATAAAAAAAGGGCATGCCTTAAAACTCCAGGATCACACAAATGCAACAAAACCAGCATTTGACTAGCCTGAGTAATGAAGATATTCGCAGCATGGCGGCTCTATTTGTTTATATCCAGTAGAAATCTCGAACACGTCTTGTCTCCGCTCAAATGTCATTACCTTGTCTTTGACTCGAACATATGTCCCGTCTCATTTCTATAAATTCAATAAAGTATTCCTACAACTTGAAACTCTAAGTACTTTAAAAAAAAGGCTTAAGAAACTTTCCCACGTACTTTAATGTCAGTTAATTATTTAATAATAATTTTATTAATATATCCTCTTTTTTTCCTTACAGTCAAATACTTCCAGAGGTCAATCACCTTATCCCCCAACGCATGGGCAAAATTCAGGTTCCTATCCAAGTTCACCCCAACAACAGCCAGGTGGACCACCACCACCACCGCCCCAGTCGACGGCGCAGGGCTCTGGTACATCTCAATATTCACCATACCCGCAACGATATCCCACACCACCAGGCCCGGCGACAGGACCAAATCACAGGACTGCCTATTCAACGCATCAGGTAATTAAACATCTTTGTTATTATGTAAGTAGATATGCATGAGATATCATTTGCTGCACTGAACATAATATATAATGTTCCTTTGTATCCGTTTGTTTGTATATTCGATTTATAATGTAAAATGATTAATTTATGTACATGTGCGAGTTTGGGTACCTATCCTCGTATCTATGTGCAATGCGTACAAGCAAAAGAGTATCTACCAAACCACACACAATCCACATCGCACTACACAACAGTGCACGTCCACGACCACGTCCAACGATGTATTCATATAATAATAATTATCGCTGATCTGCCCTTCTTACTCGGATACCGTGATTAAGTAGATTGTCATTTGTGGTGACACAAAGTAGACACGAAAGTGTACCAACGTTATACCTGTATAGATTGCCATTTCAATTCGATGCTTAACGGGGTCAATGTCCAGTTGTAGCATGCGTTTTCTTCACGAAAATGTTTTCCCGCATGCGAACAGATTGTTATCAAGTTCCTAATTGTTGTATTTACCAATCTTTGAAGATAGGATTGTTTTTTTGATAATGTTCCTCAACGCTACAAGAAAGGGCACTACCCCGCCAGGCTATTAGGTATGGTAATATTCCTGCACCAAGCAGAAATGTTCGGGCCAGGACTGTTCGATTTGTATGCGATGGCGAACAAAAAGCAACGGCTAAGGCGAAGGGTTGCGAGTTGGAGCGTTTGAAGTATGAGTGATGACAGCTGAGAGATTAAAGAAATCTCAGCTAGAAGGTAAGTTATCTTGAGTGTTCCAGAAAATAAATGGGGTAATATCTAACTTGGAAAAGTTTGTTGGACGTTAGAACAAAGGCTTACTAGATATCTTACTATACATTGAATCAGGGTTGCGCGACGGAGCAAGGAGTCCAGCGACCATTTCACTTCTCTGAAGCTGATGATTCAAGATCCCATAATAATAATTTCAGCCGCCGGCCGGATGATTAAATTGAATCCAAAATAAATTGGATACCGACACGTAGCTCGCGTTTTATCGGGACAGAATGATATATGAAGTTTGTCGATAGATTCACTTTAGTTTCCTTAATGTATCGTCCTATCTTGTGGTGAATACTAAAGGGTGTTTTTTTTAGTACGTTTTAAAGTACAAATAAAACACACAAGAGTAAACGAGCCACGTTTATTTTTATTCAATAGATCATTTTTGCGGGCAGAGGTTAGTGTGTTGGACTACTAAAGGTCTCAGGTTCAAATCCCGCCGGGGCCAAGTTACATCTAAATAAGTTGTTTCCACTGCCCCACCTCTTGCGTAAGTCTGACAAACAACCATCCAATAGTATTCATTGTCATGGTTAGGTTAGCCAACACTCTTAGACCAATGAGGTCCGTTGTGATGTCACGTGGATCAGGGGAGTTTCGCCCTCTACTCGCTAAACCATTTGGAGCTTCTAATGAAGCGCGATAGACTTCTAACATCTGTGTTAGCTAAGTAACTGAGTTCATTAAGGAAGAAGGCTTCTAGATAGAGATTTCTTTTATGGGAGAGTGCAGGACATGTACAGAGGAGGTGAAGTGTAGTCTCCTCGTCCCTGCAGCTTCTACAGAAGTCATTTTAATAGACGCCAAGCCTTGATGGGTGCTTGCCTATTAGACACTGTCCTGTAATGACACCTAAAGCAGATCCACTGTGCACTCGGTTAAGTGAGATCGAACCCATAGAGCGTCGCAGATCCAGCTTTGGCCAGATATGCTTAGTCGCTAGACATGTATTACTACATGTCCACCTAAAGTTTGTACCCTCGACTGCGGATACCTTCAACATAAGTTTTTAAGTAGCGATAGGTATACCTAGAAAACCTTTATCTGGTAGAAGAGGTAATGTGGTTCCTTTTTTGGCGAGTTCATTCATTCCCTGGGATGCCTCTATGCCCCGGCACCCAACAGAGGTGCATATGGAACTGCTCTGCCATCTCATCAAGATATGAACTTCAGTCTTTGGCTACGATGGAGTTTGAAGAGACTGAGTCCAGGGACTTTAGCGCGGCTTGAATGTCCGAGAATATACGGATGTGCTCAGTGGATAATTGTCATGAGAAGCTTCTCAAATTTGCCGTTCGGATTCGGCTTGAAATTGTAGGTCCCTTCCACTTCGCGCAAGCAAATGGTTGGAGAAGCTAGATTTAAGGCCCGTTAGCGCCTTATATATATTTTTTAAATCATTTTATGACATTACCCCGTGTAAAACTGGGTTTAGAATATCACTGCAGCGACAAGAAAAACAGAGCTTGTCGTAAAAGGCGACTAAGGGGAAAAATCATGCAATTTTTACATTCAGGTCTAACCCCGCAGACAACCTAAAGACTATGACTAGGATCCAAAGAATGACCTGTACTGGCACCACGGGGCGATGTGATCCACCCCCGGAGCGGGATTGGAGCTAATACTCAACCTAAGACCGCCCGATCTATTTGTAGACGAATCTGCTGCAAACAGCGCTCTTCGGCTAAGCCAGACAGAAAACTCCGTTTATTGAAACATGTGCCGATTCTGCAGTATGGGCAGTAACGTATGCACGCCCCATCTAGATTTCGAAAGACCATTTGATACCGCTTTCTCATTAGCATGAAAGACTAGCATGAACACCAACTGCCGGCCAATGAATCAATTGTACCCATATATGCAGATGGTTCCAAGATGGATATCGACGCAGACTTTTACTCCGAAGGTCGAGAAATATCCGGTTTAATTAGACTTTCTGACTACAGCAGAGTTTTTCCAACTGAGTTCTTGGCAGTGACAACAGCTGCTAAACAGGTTGCAATGAGGGCAATACCACAAGCTGATTTCTGCCATAGAAATAAAATCGAAGTTTGTAAGTCGCTGTCGCGAAGAGCTTCGGGCCCTACGGAAATCCATAGGTTCTTTCATAGGTTCTATTAGGAGGGAGTCATAAGCCACAGGGCATCACAATGTGTCTACATTGACCTAAGCGTGACGGCGCAAGTATATCCTACTCTCAAACCCATTAACCCCATCTAAACTAACCCAACCTAACCTAGACTGAACTGCAAGTGTGCATGCGGCCTATGCGAAGGCTGACAAGACTGGAGTTCACCGGTGTCGTAAAAGGAAAATTCAAAAATAATCAGTAACCGAATCATGCACGTGTCAAAATCGTTAATAAGAGGCAGGTCTAAAAACAACCATTGGATCTCTGTTAAAATTTGATTCGAAAACGAGAGATCCGCCGATGTTTATTGAGCTCCAATCGGCGAACATCATAGGCGGACCATTTTTTCGATGCTAAGGAAGAAGAAGACTCAGACTAACTATCAGCTGTCAGCGCTGCTATATTGAAAAAATATCCTAAAAATCACCTTTTATACAGGGTGTTAAAATTTGAGGTATAATTTTAAATTTTGAATGAAAGACATAAATTGTGTGAAATCTGTATTTATTTTTATTGGAAATTAATGTACATTGGTTCCGGTTAATAATGAAAAAGAATGTCGTCCCAGTGACCTCCTCTGCTAGCTCGGAAGACTGTCAACCTTTTACCAACATTTTGAATCACTTTTTCGCATAATGATGGTTCAATAAGTAATATTTGCTCGATGATTTTGTCTTTCAGGTGTTCAACAGTTTGAGGATAATTGGCATAAACTTTACTCTTCAAGAAATTCATAAGAAAAAATCCAGTGGTGTTAAATCGCATGATCTTGGTAGCCAATTCACATCTGTTCTTCGGGAAATTATGCGATTGTTAAACTTCTCTTTCAAAAGATCGATTGAGTTTGTTGCTGTGTGGCATTTTGCACCATCCTGTTGAAACCACACATTCTGCACATCAATATCTTCCAATTGACACCACAAAAAGTTTCTAATCATCGCTTGATATCGAGCTCCATCCACAGTAACTGCATTGCCATTTTCATCTTCGAAGAAAAATGGACCAATTACGCCACCACACCAAAGTCCACACCATACAGTAACTTTTTTTGGTTTCATTGGCCTTTCAAACAAACCTCTAGGATTTTCTTCAGCCCAAATGCGACAGTTTTGTTTATTGACATAACCGCCAATTTCAAAATGAGCCTCATCGCGGAAGATAATTTGCTTGAAAAAATTGTCATTTTCTTTAATTCTTGTGTTAACTGTAAGCCTTTGCATGCAGACCTTAGTGCAAAATGTTAAACAAAGTTGTTGGTTTGAGGTTTAATTGCTGTGAACGATGACGAATTGACGTCCTTCGCTTTTCAGCAACACTTCTGCTAACAGCTGCAATATTTCCACTCGAACGATAGCTACGATAATAGGCTTTATACTTCTGTGATCTTGAACCAAACCACTTTCTTCAAATGTAAGAACGATATTTAAGAACCGTGCTATTAACGGCGAACGAAATTTTCTTTCAATTTCTGCAAAACTTTCACCATATTTAAAATAAGTTTTAATAATAAAAACACGTTGCTCAATGGTGTACCGATTCATTTTAGCTAACGGGAATGTATTTACTTCATACCTGAAAAAACTTCGGTGTAATCTAATCGCTTTTAAAAAAAGTGGCGGCCAATTTAAAATGATACATCAAATTTGAACACCCTTTATTTACATAGACTCGTACCAATAACCAAGTTTAGTGTAAAGTTTAAATTTAAAGCCTTTTTCCAGAGGAAATTGTACAGACCAGGACTAATGAAAGTTCCACCTCCTAACTTTGTAATTGAAAAGGCCGATTGACAGTATTGGATCAAATCAGTTATTCTTGAATCACTTTTTGTTGAGATGGCGTAGTACTTTTTAAATTTGTTCCAAATCTTAACTCAAAATTGCTGCCGACATTGCACTTAATTTGATTTTCCTCTCCAATTTAAAAAAGAATTTTATATAAAAAAAAAACACACCCATTGGAAAACAATTTCGATCTGTACAGAATGTTTACATGAATTAATTTGCCGCATCCGTGTCCTTATTAAATCAAACAAATCCAATAATGTTTTTGTAAAAAAACGCTACGCAAATTTCATTTTTCAGAAATTCATTACGAAATCATTTCATATCAAATGAGAGCCTACAAAAACAAGAATCCAGCTACAAACACCATTTCCTGTGTGTCCCTCTTATTTATATATTTATATATATTTTATTTCCAACAAATTCCAATTAAAATTGAATTATTTAACAAAAATGATTGCATACATGCATTTTGTTGGAACTATCATCCATAGAGAGCAGCACAGCAACCAGCACAATATTTTACGTCCTTCCAAAGCTGCTGCGCTTCCGAAAACAAGCTCGCAACCAAAAAAAAATTTAATTTATTTTTTGAAATGGCCGCCTAATAAAATTTATTTTATTTTATTTTCTACATCCGCATTGCGTAAACATTGTGAAAAACGCCTATGTGTATGCATGAAGGTACCTTTGAGATGCAATCAGAAAAAACGCACTAAAATGAATGCAAATACAAAATAAAAAAAAGTATCTGCTTTCAGTTTGCACATACAATACATACAAACATGTATTTTCTTAATTACACATCTATGCTGTACTTGTAAAAAGTAACACCCTATGTTAGTATGTCTATCGCCACCCACCAGCCACCCATTATCAATCAAAAATTCAAAAACAGATAAAAAAAAGGGAAAGAGCACAACAGCCGCATTGAAACTGATTTTATATATTTTCTCTGTCGTTTTTCCCATTTCAGTATCCTGAACCAAATCGACCTTGGCCAGGTGGATCCTCGCCGGCTGCTAGTCCCGGACCCGGTGGTCATCCGCATCCTCCAGCATCTCCACATCAACCACAACACGGTGGACCGCCACCAAATAGTCCTGGACATGCTGCACCAAGTCCATCGCCTCAGCCATCGCAGGCATCCCCATCACCCCATCAGGTAATTAATTTTTAACGAATTTTAATTTATCGACCGTATTTACGGTTCACGTATGTGTGTGAGTTTGTGTGTAGCCTGTAATAGGTGCAGTAAGATAGTTCTCCAATCGAACGATGAAATGAAAAAAACGTTTTACCTTTCCTACTACAACGATGGCGCTGCTAGCTAGTACTCCTTGAAATGGTGTTGTGTTCGCTTCAGTTTCCGTTTTGAGTTCCTGAGCGCGCGGTTGCATTACAAATATCATTCCAGAGATTATAATCTGTCAGTGGTGGTGAACGGATGGCTGGGTGGTTGTTCAGGCAGAAACCACCCACCACTCGCAAGGAATATTCAACCACCACCTTTGTGCTCCGTGTAAAAAGAAAGGGAATTTTTGTCATATGTCCGGTAAAGTCTAACAATTGACTACATACACATACAAAGAAAGGGAGAGAGCGGGATAGCGAGAGACAAACACACCCCGTGTGGTGGATGAACAAACGACTGCACTGGTGCTTGGTTGCATTATGCAGATAGATAGTAGGAAAGGTCCTGTTTTTGTATCCTCGCCCTCGGATAAAAATGAGCACCGGCAAAATGGTTTTACAATATAGACAGTACCGAGCTTGGCAGGACAAACAAAGAGGACTCTGTTAGTCCTGCATGCATGCTATGCATGTTTCATTTTCTGGCGAATTCGCCGCCTGATGATTTGTAGTTTCACATTGAGCCAATTGCTGATTGCAGTCTTTTTGGGTTGGTCTTTCCTTTTTTTCTGTTCCACCACTAACCATTTTTTTTTTGTTTTTTATGTGTGTACTTGTACAACAACTTATTGTTCAAATTAATTAATTTTGTTTATACTTAAACGGGATCGTACACGCCTCCCATCGATATATGTGTATAAAAAAAGGTTTCGCATGAAAATAATGAGCGAATTTAAATTAATCCGTCGCAAATATTTTGCGTACAAACGAGTGTCCGTTTATGCGAGGGTTTTTTTCGCAAGGAAAATACATTTTATTTTTCGCATGCACAACATTCGTGTGGACATTAAGGGAACGCATGTGCGTATTTTTACTGAAAATAAATTAATAAATGGTGCCAAAGGGGGTCTTCTTTTTGTAGGGATGATGCATTTTTTTTCGCACTAACATTTGATTGAGTTGCAGCAGAACCAGCGCGCGGCAAAAGCATCAGCAACGGGCATTGGCTAATTAAAATTCGAAATCAATACAATCGAATTGCTAATTTTGCGATATATTATCATTACAATCCATTTGGGGCCTTATGAGGCTGAGCGAGGGACACAAAAAAAGAAAGACCAGAGTTCAGGGCTTATTTAGCAATTTCAGTAATCAGAACTACGAACAATGGGCTTACATTTTTTGTCCTTCGGTATGCGTACAAATGCATATTTTTGAATTATTTTGAGGCTTCAATAAAGGCTAACTAATATGTTTTGTAATTATGCTTTGCAAATGTAAAGGATTCATTTACTTAGCAGCCTTTGACTGGCAATACTTCATTTGCTTTGCGTATTTGCCTGCTGCTGTTTGATTGCCTCCAGCTTCTCCAAACTTGGTTTTGGAGTGCTTGAATTACGTTCTATTGTAATGCGAGCTTTTATTTGATCTAAAAATTTGATCTTAATTGACATAGACGAGAGGACGTTGACATGTGACAGTATCACTGCAACATTTTTTTTTTATATAGAGTTTTTAATATTACTCCCAAGCCATAGTAATATTTTTTTTTTTTTATAATAAGCGCGCACTAAAGGGATTTGTTGGGACCCTTATAATGTATTAGCTACACAGCGCGGGCGTAACGTTAATCTCAACATGCTGAGAGTTACCTATCCTGGTTGATAGCACGAGACTCGGAACCAGAACTAGGCTCGGACGAATAATAGGGGCAGGTGGAAAATCTCACATGAGGCTCTTTCTCACTTAACCCTAGAAAGATAATCTACGTCTGTGAGACGTATGGCGCGCGAAAAAATTGATATATCCTTTTAACTGTATGCCGCATCGGGTTGGTTGCTTAAACTAACTCAGCCGGTGATCGGAGCTTCCCCGTAACGGTCATGGTGCGACGGTAAGCCCCTGCGGTAATAATTTATAGCTAAACCGTTCGTCTGGGAAACGTGTGTGACGTTTGTCATTCTTAAATTTAATTTAATCGTATGTGATTAACAATTACTAAAACCTATTAGTAGACTTATTTTAAACCAAAATATGCAAATTTAGCAACTATTAGAACTTAAAGTCAATTTTAAGGTTCGTTTAAAAATTAGTTATGTTTTTCGTTGATTTGTAATGGAGTTTAGGTTTTTTATTGTTATTTTTTTTACTTATATTTATTTTTACTGAATCATTGATTTATCTCTCTTAATATGAACTATATTAATAAATAAAACATTCATATTTTTTAAAAAAGCTCATAGGTTTCATTAAATAAACTAATAAAGTGCCATACGTCTCTAAGACGTATGATTATCTTCTACGCCATAAAAAATATGATTATCTTTCTAGGGTTAAGAAAAGAAAAAAAAACACCTCCCTTCGAAACCATAATACTACAACTAGGTTATTCCTATCTAGTGATTTTATTTAAACTGTGAAATACGCTTTTGGCAGGCGACAGTCATTCCCAAATATTTTGCCTCTTTTGCGTACGGAATTCGTACCGAATCAATGAAAATGGGTAAGTTGTCTACATTTCTATAAGTAAAATTCACATGCGTTGATTGCCTCATTGAGAACAATACGCCAAGTCTTTGTCCAATCACAAATTTTGTCAATAGCACGTTGGAGTTTATTAGTTGCTGATTCAACCGTATTACTGACCGCTAATATAGCTATATCGTCTGCAAACGTGGCTACTGTTGTGCCTTCTTTTTGGGGAATATCACTAGTGTATATTAGAAATAAAATCGGTCCAAGAACGCTTCCTTGGGGAACTCCTGTCGCGATTTCTTTGAGTTCTGAGTAATCATTTCCCTTTTACACGAAAGAGTCTGTCAGATAACTGTTTCGGAAAAGCTTGTCTTAGCTTATGTTTCAAACCCGTTTGCCATACTTTATCAAAGGCCTGAGAGGCGTCGAGAAAAACACTAGAACATATTTTTTTCTCCTCTAGGACTTTTTCAATTACATTGGTTATTCTGTAAACCTGGTCGATTGTAGAATGCTTAGTCCTGAATCCGAATTGGTGATCAGATCAGGTATTAATCGACGTTCTTCGATAATCGGATGTAGACGCTTTAACAAAAGTTTTTCGAATACCTTCGACCGTATCGGTAAGAGCGATATTGGCATATATGATTTTTTGTCATTTATTGGTTTACCGGGCCGTGGAACCATTATAACTTCAGCTACCTTCCATTGTCGTGAAACGTACAATAACCTGAACGATGCATTTATAAGACAGGTGAACTTCATTAAAGCTTTCCTAGGTAACTCTTTAAGAACCTGTCCTGTGATTAAGTCATATGACTGCAACAATGGCTATATAATTCGTGTCAAATTTCCCTATAACCAAAAGATGAGGGTAATTTGAAGATCGCGCATTCAAACCAAGTCCATGAAGCAATTGAATAGAAATAAATTTCGAAAACTTAGCAAATATACCAACCATTATATCCTCTGCATAAAAACATTACCTAAAGGTATGCAACGAAAGGCCTTGCTCAACCGCTTAACCACCCACAAAATAGTTCGTGAATGCAAGAATCCCGACCGAATTCAGAAGGTTGAATTCACTGGAAATGAGATCTCAGATGAACTTGCTAGACAGGGCTCAGAGGAGGACTTCTCAGGGCCTGAACCGGCGATCTGTCTACCTGGGTCCTCGCTCAGTTCTTCCATTGGCGGTTGGGTTTCAGATGAACACAATCGCAGATGGCATGACTCCCCAGGGTGCAGACAGACTAAACAAAAACTTCCCGACATCTGTAAGCGAACTGCGGCGTTCTTGACTGCAGACAGACTAATGGCGTTCTTGCGGGCCAATACGCTTTTGCCAAGCATTTTAAGATGCTAGGCCTAAGCGATACCACCAACTGCGAAGCCTGTGGAGAAAGCGATGACACTGCGGAACATTTCCTCTGTGATTGTCCTGCTTTTGCTCGTATCAGGTGGCAGGTATTTGGTGCTGATGTGGTGAGAGCTGTAAACCTATGCTCTTTATGATTGAAGCGCCTACTCGTCTTAGGAAAACGAGTAAATTTACACAGTAAAAGAGATGCGTCTTCCTGGTAGTACAATGGACCAGTATTGAGTCTGAGTGCTCCAGTGTAGAAAGTCTTGCACCCCGAAAAATAAATTGCAACAAAATATAGTAATCAGACGCTATTTCAAGGTTTCAAGGTGCTAGCTGTTGGAAAAAATGCCTGAGCTGTCGTAGGGGACTAAAGCTATACTCACCGTAAGCCCCCTTAGCTTGGGTGAACTTTCGGATACCCTATCCATTGGAGGCAGTGATGTTCTAAGCCCTTCCCTGTAAGGGACATTTCTGGTAATATACTCTGAGTGGCTCCCGGAAATTACATCAGATCTTGTTTGTTGGAAAAACGCCATAAAATGTTTATTCAGTTAAAAGTGGAAAAAGCAACAGAAAATGTTTGGAAAATACGACAGAAAATTTTGAAATTACTCCAGACAGGTTTGCAAGAAGAGCTAGAAAGTGAATTGGAAATAAGGCCAGAGAAGTAATGCATCTACTCCGAATCCAACAGCGACCCTACCATTGCACTGTTTATGGGATCTACTTGTGATATTTATGGTAGATCCCATAAACAGTTTAATTGGTATGGCAGGGCACTCTCCCTTCTTACTTGGGGTCACAGTTGATTTTGGAGTAATTGCAAGGATGGTATAGGTGCGACGTTGGGTGTATGTATTGTTAAAATTTGTCTGTAATTTTTCCAAATAATTTTTTCAGACCCTTTTCCATTTCTAAAAATGGAACACTTACTTAGGCGCTACAGTTCGGGGTGGACCTAGATCCCATAAACAGTTTAATTGGTATGGCAGGGCACTCTCCCTTCTTACTTGGGGTCACAGTTGATTTTGGAGTAATTGCAAGGATGGTATAGGTGCGACGTTGGGTGTATGTATTGTTAAAATTTGTCTGTAATTTTTCCAAATAATTTTTTCAGACCCTTTTCCATTTCTAAAAATGGAACACTTACTTAGGCGCTACAGTTCGGGGTGGACCTGGGTCTCAACCAATACCAATACGCCTCTCCAGCTAGCACGATCTTTGGCTAACTGTTTCCAGTTGCGCACTTCAAGTTGGTTGAGGTCCCCTTTTACTTTTACCACTTCTATACGTTCACCTTGATGAACCCGATTCTCTTCTGCCAGTCTACGGCGACGATGACGTTGCTCCAATAACAAAAATAATATACCCTTAGGATAGTCTGTAAACATACTCCCCCTTATCACAGAATCCGTCGGATTCGGAATTTTGCTACGAACTAAAAAAGATATTCTCACAGAATCCATCATAGTGGAAATATTTGCTACAAATTTTGAGATTCTTGGAAAATGGTTTGACTGAATCCTAATTAATTAAGATTTTGACATTTATGTGTTTGTTACCACGAAATTTTGGATCCTTCGTAGCGGAATTCCGAATACGACGGATTCTGTGATAGGGGTGACTATAAAACCCTATGTGTAGTTGGCCGTGAGTTAAGAACGTTTAGAATTCGGTCTCGTTATTCGGACATCTATATGAGCTCATAAGGTAAAGCTAAACTAAACTGCTTGCTTCTCTCTTTGTAGCTAGCTCAGCACGTTAATTAAGTCGTCGCACCACTTTAACTGTTACTGATGAGCGCTACAGAACCATGATCAACGATTTCTGGTAGCCGAAAATTGACGGTATGGTTTTGGAGAACATGTGGTTCAAGCAGTTCAGTTTTTAAATCCCTTTATTATACTGCGAATTCAAGCATTTAATGAGTCAGCCCCCGCAGGCCCCGAGTGCTTCTTCCAGGTCGTAAGTCGAGGATCTGTCTCCACCGTATTGCTTACTGCTTATATAGCTGTATCGTCTGCAAACGCAGCTACAACTCTGCCCGCCTCCTGCGAAATATTACGTGTGTATATTACAAATACAATTGGACCAAGAAGGCTTCCTTGTGGAACTCATGCCGAACTCGGAGTATTCGTCCCGTGTTTATCGCATGTCGTTTGCTGCTACGACATAAATAATTAAGTGGTGCTTACTTGTTTTAAAGATCGTAATACCTTGAAGAAAACAAGTTCCCGTCTATAAACCGCTCTCATTTTTTGTAAGTATGGCATTGCTTGGAGCATGGCCGGTTCAGTTGGTTTATTCAAAGGAGAGATCCTACGAAGCCCGCTAAAAAGGCAATATAAATCAACATTCCTATACAATCGCAAAAGAGAGGCGGACCTTAAACTCATGGCAACAAAACCAGCATTTGATTGGCCTCAGTGACGAAGGGATGTCAAATCGGATGGCCTCCCGTTACTTTTTGGGGTCAAATCAGCGAACCCTACAGGCGGACCATTAGGGATGCAGTGAAGTCGGTAGGTTATGATCCCTCCAGTCCCGATCTTTACCTCGTCGGTAAAAAAGAACATGGTATTGCTTTGTAAGAGGTTTTTTAAAAAGTTTAAGTTTGGCTGTCGGGTTTATTTGTCACTGGTAACTAGCTCAAAAAATATATATAGTACTTACTTACTTACTTAAAGGGGTCCCGACCCGTGAAGAGTCTGCCTGAGACACTGCAGCCTTACATCCTCTGCGATCCCGGGCACGCTGCTTCCCGTTGTCCAGACCAAGTGCTCTCTGGCACCAGCGATGAAAATAAAAAAAAATATTAGGCCCATAGAGGGCCTAAAACCTAGTTTCTCCAACTACTTTCCTTGCGTAGTGGAAGGGACCTATAATTTTACGCCGAATCCGAACGGCAAATTCGAGAAGCTTCTCATGACAATTGATACTTTTGGATGTTTGTCAGACGTTCGCAAGAGGTGGGCCAGTGGAAAAAAAAACTCAAGATGTCACTTGGCACCAGCGGGAATCGAACCGAGGACCTTTCGATTAGTAGTCCGACACACTAACCATTGACCAACTGCGCCCGACATGGCACCAGCGATGGCTTGGTCTTTAAAACAGAGGTTCCGTCTTCTTTGCTTTCTCGAACCTGGGGCCTGGGAGTCGAAGTTTTGTCCATTCGCTCAAGTCGACGTGATTTACCTTTTTGGACTACATCCACATCTCTGTACAGCTCATAGAGTTCGCGGTTGTATCTTTCCTCCATTCGCGCTCCTCGTAAACAGGACTAAATAAAGATAAAGAATAGAACCCGATGTTAGCTCCCCTTCCCTACTTGTCGTCCAGCACTCGGCACCACAAAGCAGGACTGGCAGGATTAAGCGGTTTCCTAAGGTAATTTACCTCCATAATGAGCTCCTGACGATGAACGCTATCATATGCGGCTTTAAAGTCGATGAATAGATGGTGTATCTCGTCTAGAAATTCGTTGATCTTTTCCATGATTTGCGTCATTGTGAAAATTTTGTCTATTTTCGATCTACCGGTCCGGAAGCCACACTGCTACGTTCTGACTAGTGTGTTGTTGAACGGCTTGAGTGCGATTATTACACCCATCAGAAGAGTATTTGTCTTTGTTTCTCTCACAGATGTTTCTAATGAGCGCACCAGACTACCTGCAAGCCTTTCTATTTGGTTCCTTTTGAACTCTTCATTCTTCTCGCAGAAATTATTCTATGCTAACGTGAAATTTGTAGGTACTAAAAGTGGTGGCTCATTGATAAACTAGAGTGAAAAGTCTTCCGTATTCCGACTAACTGCTTAAAATGTAAGACCACTATCGTTTGAATGATTGCTGTGCACACCAAGTACAATGGCGAAATAATAGCTATCACACAATCGAAATCAACGAGACGAATATTTGACAGCTTTCTGAGATACGTGAAACAAACACTAAAACGGCAAGTCGAAATCGTTTAAACCATAGGGGTTTCCTCATCGAGGTCGACACAATTAATTCGCGTTCCTGAAGGGTAGCGCCATCCATGGTTTGTCCACGTGTATGTATTATGAATGTGTTACCTTCACAAATGTCGAAAGTGCGATGACATAAGACGCAAGCAACTATTCTTTTTCTGCGTCGACATCAGTTGGCTGCTACCGTCCTTTTCTACCGTCTACCTTTTAGTTAGGTTCGTTCAATTACATTCGTCATCTCAACTTCAGTGCTCGTAAACGTATTCCATTAGTTTGTTCAGTCCCGCTTTCCCCAGGCTGCTACAGTATCAAGATATCCACTGTCATTTTTAAGAGTCCATGTGTCAAGAACACTTCAAATCGATTTTCTACTTAATCCGGCGCCCTCAATTGCATTTTTTTTTTTCAATCCCTGTAATGAGTTAATCTTGGAGCATTAATAACGCCACTGAAAAAAAAAATCGTTCGCCATAATAGAACGTTGGCGCGAAGTTTCTGAATACTTAAATGACAATTAACAATTATATCTGGGGCATAAAGTCAAGTTCATTCTCAAAAATGCACCTTATAATGACTCACTCGGGCCATTAAAAAAAATATACATATACATATAACAAAAAATACGCACAGAAAGTAAACAATCCGCTTCGCTCCCTCTGTCTGTGCCTTTGCGGCCATTAAAAGAAGGATCTTACGCAATTAAGTGTGCTTTAAACCCCTCGCACGTACGTTTCTTTTGAATCGCAAACATCTCGGCTGTCTTTGGTAGGCAGAAACTTACGACTTGTGACGGAAAATCCAAGCTTCGAGTGTACGGCGCGAACAATTAATGCACTCCGGGACCGAGGCACACAATGTCTCAATATTTTACTGTCAATGACATCATCGTCGTCGTGTGTAATAAATTGTCGGTGATTCTCTCGGTCTATTCGCCAATCATTCGAGAGCGAGACTCTACCAAGTATGCGGGCTGAATGCGTTTGCTTTGCTGAAGCAACTATTTGCGAATTTTTCACCTACCGCAGTTATGCATCTATACGACGAGCTCGCGGTGTAGTGTCATTGTTACACCTCGTAGTCGTCTTCTAAATCCACTCCTTTGGGCGCCAGAGCTCAAGAAATAAATTTATATACTAACCGCATGGTTCGTTCCAGGGTACCTTTAAGCACATTATAAATTCAGCTCAACTGAATCCAAAGGGGGCACCCGCCTCCTTCCTTCTCCCTCATTTGGATTTAGGTTTTTGTCCACTCTATATGCCTGTATGTGTTTGTGTGTTACAAAAGACCGATGCAGCAGAAAATGGAATTTTGAAACGATAAAACCACCAATCGGGGTGGCTGGCGGCAAGTACTACCAGCGCGAGGACGAGGACTTCGTTTGGTATTTCAACGAAGCACGTTGCTGCCGCCACGTTTATGTCTTCATCCTTAAATTGTATTATTCAAAATGAAGAAGTGCATGGCAGCAGTGCTCACTTCAGAGTTGGTTGTTTTTACATTCGTAGTACCTAGTCTTCGTTTCGTTCGTTCCGTTTCCAGGGTTAAGTTAGTTTCTGTGCGATGTGGCAGAATTTCATTGTAGAGCAAGGGTGGCATCGGCGGGTTGCATTCCACTGGTATGGGTAGAAGTTTGTGTTCTTTTGAAGCTCCCGTTCCCACACCCGTACTGGGTTACGACCGTGAAGGAATTTTAACGCGCGCGAATGTCAAATTCAATAAGGAATGCCCTAAACTATTTGAGATTATAGTGACATTTACAAGTGGGTCTCTTCTTTGCTGTTGGTGTTTCTTCTTCTTGGTCTTCTTCCAATTTGCACTCGTCGTAGTCATATGACTTGTTCTTCGGCTTGTTGTTGGATTTTATGCAAGCAAAGCGCGGCATATGTGCCTTGACAGGTATATTTTATGCGCTTAAAATTTATTGGCCTTGTTTTGGAAATATGCGTCCGTCCCATTGGAAAGAGATTAGTCGTGATTGTATGTTAATCACTAGAAATACAGGTTCCCGCCATGAGATGACAACGAAAATGGGTTATCTTTGCAGTCAATTATTCAGATAGAAGTTGAAATTGGATGCATTAGTGATACGACCTAGAGTGGTATGGAGGGTTCGTTTTCGAATTGGTAGGTGGGGTGGAATGGAGTTATTAATAATCATTTTTTGAAGGAAGTTGAGTTGGAATCACTTAAATTGGCAAAGAGAATGCAACTTGTAATTTGTTCGAAGTGACAGTTTTGCTGGGTACTTCGAAGTAATTTGGAGAGAATTGTGCTTCGATTCAAGGTTCATTGAGCGTTTGCTGAATAACCGCTTCTCAACGTTGACGTTCGTACTTACAGTACCTTGCCATATTATTAGACCCAAGTAAAAAAATTCAAATTTTTTTTTTTTAATTATTTAAAAATTATGAAGTAGGCTTCTTTTATTTTTCATTTATATTTTGCGTTACCTAGGTAATTATTAGGCTTTATTTGAGACTTCTTTACGGTATATTATGCAACATTTGAAGTTTCTATTAAGTAGTGAATGGTTGTGTGACTAAAAAGTTCAAAAAGTGCCTTAAAATTATTTGCATATAAAAGTTATTTCTGTCAAATAAAGCTCGTGTTTTTCGGTAAGTTCTGATGTTTTACTTTTGTTTATGGGTAAAACTATGCATACAGATAGTCATTATATTAAAAAAAAAATTTAGTATTCAATCGTTCGACAGATGGGAAAAGGGTCAGACCTCTCCCCGAAGAAAGTCGGCCAAGTTGTTGGCTTATTAAAGGCATCCAACCTATCCCAATATGATATTGCGGGTGTAGTTGGAGTGTCGCGAAGTTCTGTTAAGAATATTAAAAAAAAATGGATCTTGGGGTGTCTTTAAGCCCGAAGAGGAAGGGTAATTGCGGTAGGCCTCGCAACACAATCCCCAGAACAGACCGCAAAATTCGGGATATTTGCACGGCAAATCGAAAATTACCAGTTTCCCTGTTGGCGAAAAAGGTTTCCGATGAAGGAATTGGAATTTCCCAGCGAACAGTGCAGCGTAGATTGGCTGAAATCGGTCTTTTTGCCAGAAAACCAGCTCGAGAACCAAAGCTAACTGCCACCATGATTAGAAAGCGTTTCGACTGGGCTCATAAATACAAAAAATTCACTGTTGAAGATTGGAAAAAGGTAATAAAATAAGACACTTCGCAGGTTTGTTTCTCTGACGAATCTGTTTTCCAAGTAATGATGGAAAAAATGAAGTTTGTCAGAAGGAGACCGGGCGAACAAAATAAACCAGAGTGCATTGTGCCCACAATTAAACATCCCCCATCCATAATGATTTGGTCAGTTATTTCTGGGAAAGGCACAGGGCGGCTCTATCTGGTTGAAAACACTATGCGGCAGGATCAATACAAGAAGGTCCTGGAAACAAGGCTGCTACCGCAGCTTCAAGAATGGTTTTCTGTGTGCGAGCAACCCATTTTTATGCATGATGGGGCTCCCTGCCACAAAGCCAAGAGCCTAACTGCCTTTCTCCAAGAAAGGAGCATCAACGTTTTGGATTGGCCAGGAAATTCCCCGGACATGAATCCGATTGAGAATTTTTGGGAGCTCTTGAAGCGGGCGGTGGCTAAAAGTGCAGGCAGCTGATTGGGAAGATCATTTTCGAGTGGAATCACAACCCACATATCCAAGTAACCGTGCAATCTTGCATAGAAAGCATGCCACGGCGAATTAAGACACTTATAGCTGCAAAAGGAGAGCACAGCACATATTGATTTTTAGGAAAAGCATGCATCCCCAACTCTTAAATAAAAAAAATAAACTAGCAAAACCTTTCCGTCTTTCTTTTATTCCTGATATTATATATTATAGTAAACAAATTCAATCTAGAACATATTTATTACAAATTTAGTCACAGCAACCATTTACGACAACATTTTTTTTTATGCTGGGTCTAACAATATGGCAAGGTACTGTAATTTGGAGAGAATTGTGCTTCGATTCAAAGTTCATTGAGTGTTTGCTGAATAACCGCTTCTCAACGTTGACGTTCGTACTTACAATCAATGGTTAACTTAAGCAGGTTACATTAAAGAAAATTACAGGTGAATCGATAGACCTAGGTTCTCATCACGTACATTTTTGAAGACGATCATCGTCCAAGCGATAATGGCGAACGAGATCGTAATCAGTTTAATTCACGGAACTCTATACCAACATCGTGTCGTCTGTCGTCAATCGCATAAGATAAGAAATCTGTTACGAATTCAGTTGGAATCAAACTCTTAATCGACTATAGACATCGTTGTTACGACTCTTGCGAAACAGCTGATTTTCGGTGATATTAAAATGAGTTTCGACGTATATTCACGAAAGCAAGTCTCAATTTTATTCTCTCAAGTGAATTTTAATTTGTTTACTATTTATCCCTTGTAAGGAAACTATTAAACACCTCCTGTGTAACTGCCCCGCATTAGCCAACACAAGGAAACATATTCTTTTCGACTATTTCTTGGAAGATCTAAGCGATCTCAGCGAGACTGCATCAGCAAATTCATCACAAAATCCAAATAGTTGAACTAATTTTGAGGGTGGGCCCCCCTTCGACGCTTGACTGTGACAAGAACCCCTCCCTGATCACTATCCGCGTACCAATCACTCCAAGATGCACTCCCACCGCGATGTGCGCAGCATTCAAGGTGCGCTTGCTTCAGTCACCCCCTCAAGCACAGCTCTCAACCAATAACTGGACGATGCGGCCGATTCATCCCGGCCCCCCTCCCACGGAATCTAAAAACGTGTTCGAGGCTCGATTGTATAAGTCACCCGAATCGGAATTACCTGCAAAAGACTAGAGAGCAGTTTGCGGTTCGATTAAAACAGTCATCTCAAACGGCTCTCCTTTCCGTGGATCAGAAAGCAGTACCTCTGCCTCCGCTGCGCAGTGAATTCGGATCAGCCTAAGGGTCGATTGCATCAGTCACATCACCCTGACCCTGGGCCAGGGTTAAGGTTAGCTTGTAACAGTCACCTCACTCTTATCCTCTTCCATGGTTCTCTGAGGTTTATGTGTGTCTCGCAAGGTTGGCAATTTGTGGGGAATTCCCCAAACTGCGGGGAACCTCAACTCGTTTGGGAATTTTGAGGGAATTGGCATTATGCGGGGAAAACGCGGGGATTTTAACATTTTAATATTTAGTACTTTATCTAAGGACGATACAAACGGTTTGATGATTTTAATAAAAAAATATAGGTAGCTTTAGAGAAAATATATATTGGGGTTAAGGCTACGGAAAGAATGGAACATTTGAAAAGAGACGAAAGGGTACATTTTCGTTCAGTTTTCAGCTATTTCAAGTTTCTATAAAACATGCCAAGACTTTTACATTAAATTGATGTCGGACATTTCAAAGAGATTAGACTTTAAGGATGCATTTTTTTTTTTTTGTTAATCTATCAGAATTTCCAGTGCTTGAAAACTTTGTGACACTTACAAAATTGGATGACGAGTGGCGATCTCACGCTATGTTGGATTTTCTTCGACATAGACTTGACAAATGATAGTGCTAAAAACTACTGGGGTAAGGTGTTTAGTCTTAAACACAATGCTTGACATGGACAGTTCCCTAATTATAAACTTGTCATCTGCCTTTTACTTGTATTGCATTTTGCAAACGCACCAGTTAAAAGAAAATTCAGTGAACTGAAAAACATAAAAACTGAAAACAGAAATCGCCTACATACTGATACTTAGTATCTTTAATGACCAAAGAAGGAATTAAAACATAGGGACGGGCTACAGTCCGCTTGGGCGAACTGTTGGATACCCTATTCTTATTCCTATTCCTCATAAGTGGGCGTGACAAAAGTCTAAGTATGGTTAAATTGTTAAGAACGCTCTACATATTTTGTTATATAACATTTAAAGGATTTTATCAAAAAAAACGCTCCCTAGCTCAAACTTGGGTGTTTCAATAAAATTGTTTTATTTAATTGTGGGCGTGTCAGTAGGCGGATTTAAAAAAAAATTAACACATGAGCATAAAGGGCCCCTAGAGAGTATATATTATAAATTTCAGCTCGCTAGCTCAAACTTTGGATTTTCAAAAAAATTGTTTTATTTATTTGTGGGCGTGTCAGTGGGCGGATTTTGAAAATATTTATACATGAGCTTAAAGGGCCCCTAGAGAGTATATATTATAAATTTCAGATCCCTAGCTCAAACTTTGGATTTTCAAAAAAAAAAAATTATTTATTTGTGGGCGTGTCAGTGGGCGGTTTTTGAAAATATTTATACATGAGCTTAAAGGGCCCCTAGAGAGTATATATTAAAAATTTCAGCTCCCTAGCTCAAATTTTGGTTTTTCAATAAAATTGTTTTATTTTTTTGTGGGCGTGGCAGTGGGCGGATTTTGAAAATTTTATATCCCGAGCAGTTTTAGGAGTCATAGATCATATATAAAAAATTTCAGCTTCCTAGCTCAAAATTCGATTTTTTCCAAAATTTTGTTTTTTTTTGAGTTTGTGGGCGTGTCTGTGGGCGGATTTCAAAAATTCGTAAACTTGATTATTTCAGGACCCTAGAGAGTATATGGTTAAAATTTCAGCTCTCTAGGTCCAGTTTAAAGGCCTAATTTTTGCCGACGGACGGACGGACGGACGGACATGGCTAGATCGACATTACTATCGATGCTGATCATAAATATAGTAACTTTTAGGGGTCTACGGGCAATATTAAGGTATGTTACAAACTATGCGTCAAAATTAATATACCCCTAGAATAGGGTATAAAAATATGAGGTAGTTTGCAATTTGATCCATTAAAGATGTTAGGAGCAAAGTTATGGCAAAAAACAATGGCTGAATAAAAATAAATAAATAAAATTTATCGATTTTCTATTAAAACCTGTTTTTTTACTAGATAATTGTGTGCGGATTTTGTGGGGAATTGCATCTTTGTTCTTCCCCAATTCGGGTAATTTACGATCGAATTTTGGGGAATTTAGGAAAGTGTCATCGGCAACACTCTGTCTGAACACCAGCATTACATTCCCGTCGAATTTGTAGCTATCCATAGTGAAGCAGGAATTCCCACCAAAATCCTCCGCAGCAGCCTGGTTTTTATATTTGAAATTTGGTACTCTTACCACGGATAAAGTTTGCAGCTGTCTGAATAATTTGCAGACAAAATCAACAAATGGAACAAATAGATCCGCAACAAGCCAAACAAGCAAGAATGGATAATTTGGATAATGTTGCCATTTTTATAAAATGAAATCACACAACATAAATAAAAACACCAAAGTAGAGTATGTTAAAAACAGACAGTAGTCGTATAGTCGATCATGGTAGGCCTTGAAGGTGCGTAGAGTTGAAATCGGTTTCGCATAGTTACATGGATACGCGTACTAGGTACTTGTTTGTGAATGCCATTCATTTTTCTGTCATTTCTACTAAATTTCGACTCCAAACCCGTCTTAAATCATGAGTCGAAAACCTGTATCGAGATATCAACGCTACTCCACAAACGAAGCAACAAATATATCAATCGCACCCACATACAGAAGAACGAACCAACAAAAAGTTCATTCAAGTTCATTCAATGTTTATTCAATCTGCCCGCGGCAGGATTTCACTTCTGCTTTTATCGGCAGTGGTTCGCAGTGGGATCTTGTACTAATTATCGAGCATTGGTTTGGAAAGACAGCGGATCCCAGTGGTAACAAATCTTTGATTTTTTGGGGACTTTAACATATGTTTTCCATTGCGGTTTCTCATCCCCGATTTCCGTGATTTCTTCATCGACATGCCATGATGCATTCTTTGTTCCCCTCTGCATTTCGTCTGACTAATCTCTCTTTTTGCAGCCCATACTCAGACCATAGGCTTGGCTTCTTCTTTCTACTACTATTCTGGCCTACACAGCCCAAACAGGACCTGAATCCTAGCTTCACCTAACTTTCGAGTGTGGGAAGTTATATATCTTGCGACCTTACGCCGATTCCGAACGGCAAGTTTGAGAAGCTTCACATGACAATTGGTACTCTTAGATGCATGTTAGACTCTGACTCGAGGTGGGACAGTGAACTAACTTATAGGTACTCCGGGATGGAATTCGAACGTAAGCAGTCCAACGCAACAACAACTGCCCAAAATTATCTTCTTCTACATCCTTTAATGGCGGTGAGTCTATGATTAGGATGAAAGGGATGACTACCTTGCCACTTAACTGCATCCCTACTGTTCCGCCTATGGGGTTCGCCGCAAATAATAGATCGTTTAAAAAGATGCCCTCGTTTTCTCGGTTATTTTTTTGAATTGCCTTTAGCTCCTCCAATAAAACAGCTGTCTTGTGTCGTAAGAGAAAATTCACTTTACTAATATTTAGCTTAAAGTCAAAACCCGTCGCATTCCAAATTATTTTGGGTACAGAGACTGGCCTTCTTACATTCATGGGAGTTGTTAGTAAAATGAATGAATTACTTCCTTTCTTTTCCAAATTAACACGCTGATGTATCAGTTAAACATTTTCACACCATTGAGTTATCTGCTGGCACCAGCAGCATTAACTATCATGACAAAAGTATACAAGAATGGCTGCTTTTCGAATATACACTTAACTGACAGAAATATTTTCCTTTATATCCCGAAAATCGATAATGTTGAGATTCTATTCAGAACCTTACTCAAATATTAGCACGAATCGTATTCATGAGAGAAATGCACACGCACAGTTTTCAATAGTGTGCTACTTTACCGTGTGATTTATATCGCTTAAGTGCGTTGAAATTGTGAAGTCAATAAGTTAGAACGCCTATTCTAGTCGGATTTTTAGGTTGGGTTAGGAAGCTGGGTTGACGGGACATGATAATCCCTGCTTCCGTCACACTTAGATCAATGTAGACCCATTGTGGTACCCTAGGGTTATGGTTCCCATACTGTAGAAACTATGAAAAAATCAAAGGGCTTAAAATCTACTCAGATGTATTTATGAACTTGTGCAAGTAGCTTACAGACTTGTCAGAAAGTTGTTTTAAATCCTGCAAGAAATAACTTCGAAGATTTTTTTTTTTTTTTAGAAAAAAAAAAAGGAAATCCAAATCCCACAGCACTCAGACTCGGTAACGGTCCATTGTACTACCAGGCAGAAATCCTCCTTTTTGGTGTAGAGGCATGTGAATGGGTGGCGTATGTTGTTGTTCCCCATGGGGATTGAACCTGCACCGCACGGGTCACAAGCCATCACACTAACCTCCACACCGTCGCCACCCTTCGAAGGATGTTATTTCTAATGTGGCAGAGTGCAGGGCGGTGAAAGAGGAGGTGCAGAGTACATACCCTCACGCACTTCCTCGTCACCGCATCCCCTGCACTGTTCATCTGTGCTGAGTTTCAATTTCTTTGCATAATACGAGGGCGGGTCAATAAGTCCGTGACTTTTGGAATAAAACACAGATTTTTTGATAAAAAAAAAAAAAATTATTTTTAACGTAGTCTCCCTTGAGCTCTATACACTTTGTCCAACACTTCTCCAATTTTTTTATCCCTTCCAAAAAAAATGATTTGTCGAGGTCCTCAAAATAGGCCTTTGTTTGCGAGATGACTTCATCATTGAAGTCAAATCTTTTTCCACCAAGCCATTTCTTCAGGTTTGGGAACAAGAAGTAGTCGCTCGGAGCCAAATCTGGAGAATAGGGTGGATGAGGGAGCAATTCATAGCCCAATTCATGGATTTTTGCCATGGCGACTGCACATGTGTGCACCCTTGCATTGTCTTGGTGGAAAAAACTTTTTTCTTGGCCAAATGAGGTCGGTTTTTTTTCAAATCGTCATTGAATCGGTCCAATAAGTTGGCATAATATTCCCCATTGATTGTTCTTCCCTTTTGAAGATAGTCAATGTGGATTATCCCGCGTGCATCCCAAAAAACAGTCGCCATAACTTTATTGGCTGACAAACCTACCTTGGCCTTCTTTGGCGCCGATTCACCCTTAGAAACCCACTGTTTTGACCGTTGTTTGGTCTCTGGTGTGTTGTGATGGATCCATGTTTCGTCCATGGTTACAAAACGGTGCAAAAACTCCTCCATATTGCGATTAAACAACGCCAAACCTTCCTGTGAAGTTGTTACACGATTGCGTTTGTGGTCGACTGTGAGCAAACGCGGCACCCATCTTGCGGAAAGCTTTCTCATGCCCAAGTGATCATTCAAAATTGAAACCACTGAGCCATGCGAGATCCCTACGACTTCCACAATCTCTCGCACTTTCAATCTTCGGTCGGCCAACACCATATGGTGAATTTTTCGATTGTTTCGGGTGTAGAGACCTCAACTGATCGTCCAGGACAGGACGTTCGGCATCTTCAGTGCTTGTACGGCCACAACAAAATTCAGTAAACCCCTTTTTTACCATTGAAATCGATGGTGCAGAGTCCCCATAGTATTTTTCAAGCTTAGCCTTGGTCTCGGTAATGGTTTTTTTTCGCAAGAAATAATGCTTACTAAGCACACGAAATTCACTTTTTTCCATTTTCTCCTCAAATTAGTGAGTAGTCTCATAAAAATAGCTGTCAAACACAAACTAACTGACGCAGCAAGTTTAAATTTTGACAATTTGAAAGTTTGAAATTGAAAAAAAATGTAGTGCACCTTTTTCGCAGCACCTTAAAGCACTTAATGATAGACGATATATCAGGCTTTCAAATGCATGTAGTCGCTAAACAGAACAACACTGAATACATATAGTTTTTCGTTCATGAATGTAAAAATTTAATAAAAATACTCCATTTTTTCCATCCCAACCACCAAAAAAAAAGTAAACACCCTATGATCTAAAAATTTTACTTACTTTTCAATTCCCTGATGTCTTATTTAATAACTCCAATCAAAACTTTTTATAAAAAACATACACAGCACTCGTAAGAAAAAAAAAACAAAATACTTTCACAAGCCAATTGACACTGAAATTATCACCGACTGCAACTTCAAGACCAATTTTATTTATTTTACATGCCTCCCACATAACAGTTCTTTCTTAATCCCTTATGAGAAGGTTTAGGCTGCAAGTAAAACCTGTTTTCGCATCAATTTGTGCTACTCATTTTTTCAATTAAATGCCGCTAGATGAGCGAATTATCACACTTATAGAGGCATACAACTTTTTTTTAAAAATAAAACAACAAATTTAATGGAATGACCAAATTTTGGATTATACCTCACAAATTTTATGGCATTTAATGTTTAAAAATATTTTCTCGCATATGGCCTCCGCGACTGCGCCTTATGAACGCCATCATGACGGTCCAATTTTGCACCACTTTTTCGAGCATACCAGGTCTTATTTCGTCAATAGTGCGTCGAATGTTGGCTTCTAAGTGATCAACCGTTGCTGGTTTATCAGCATAGACCCCAGATTTAACGTACCCCCACAAAAAGTAGTCGAAATGTGTCAAATCACTCGAACGAGGTGGCCAACTCACAGGTCCATTTCTTGAGATGATTCGGCCACCAAACGTTTGGCTCCACAAAGTCATGGTTGCACGCGCTGTACGGTATGTTGCGCCGTCTTGTTGGAACCATTTCTCCTCCAAATAATTTCCAATGACCTGAGGAATAAAAAAATCACGAATCATTTGCCTGTAGCGTTCGCCATTCACGGTTATGTTGGCACCGGTTTCGGATTTAAAGACAAATGGGCCGATGACGCCTTCGGCATGTAAATCACAACAAACAGTGAATTTTCGGGATGTAATGCAGTCTCAAGAGTCTCATGAGGATTGTGCTCACTCCAAAAACGACAATTCTGCTTGTTTACAAACCCGTAAATCTAGAAATGAGCTTCATCGCTGAAGATGATTTAAAAAATCTGGTTCAACTTCCAGTTGATTCTCAGCCCATTCACAGAACACACGACGCAATTGATGGTTAAATTGTTGCACCAGTTGGATCTTATATCGATGTAGGCCAAGACCTCAAAATTGTTCAAGTAGTGAACGGGCAGAGACCGAGTTGCTGAGAACGGCGTCGGATCGATAAATTCGGGTCCTCTTTCACACTCACGTCAACAGTGACGATGGCTTCTTCTGTACGCACGGTACGAGCTCGATTTGGATGAATATTAGCCGTGTTTTTTTGCACGCGTATATAGGGATAATTTTGAAATTTGCATGCAAAATACAACAAAATCTTATACTATATATGCTAACTTTAGCGGGGATAGCTATCGCCGCTAAGTCCTTTAGCGGGGATAAACAGTGCTTCCAAAATCCATTTTCTTCATTTCTGATGAATTGTTGCGATGATTTTTTTAGGAAATGTCAAAGTTTGACATCCCACCGACCACTGACACATTCCGCCGAATATTTTATTCGCGATTTTATTATTATTTTTTTCAAACTTTATTATAAGGGTAATTGAATTTAGCAAATCTGTTAACGTGAAATGGTTTTTTATATTTTTATAATATGTTGGCATCTATTTCAATTGGCGGAAGTAAATATTTTTCAATTTCAGGATTTTCAATACAAATTTCTTAACTACAACTGACAGCTGTGTCACGGTGCATGTGTGCTGCCAAGTTTTTTTTTTTTGATGAATTCTTAAGCGGCGATGGTCGTTTTTTATGCCAATCCTATATCCGCGTGCAAAGAAACACGGCTATTATCACAAGGGGTAAATGTGGTCATGAATCGATCCATAGTATTGCGTATTAGCTGCTCAGATGGACATTTATGCACACCGTAAACTTGACGAAGTGCTCTATAAGTTTGACGAACCGCAAATTTTGGAAATAAATTTCCACGATTAGTAAACGTTGCTCTGGTGTAAGTCTTTCCATGGTGATTTTCCAAAGTATACTGAACAGAAAAGTCAAACACACTTTATAAGTATGACAGCTAGTTTGACAGTTATCCCTATCAGAAGTTGTATACCTCTAAAAAAAATACCCTATATTTTAAACTAAACTCTTATTAGAGAATTGCTTGAAATGAAAAAAGAATGTATGTGCCAATATTTCGCTCTAGAACTTAAATAGGTATGTAATTGTTATGGACATCAAATCGAAAATGCTGGACTCTGCTCCGAACATCATACTTTAGTCGAGACGGGCACTCAAAAATGTTAGACACGCATGCTTGGTTGTCACGTTTAGTTGTACCACGATTCTCTCTTAGGGATCCGATCCGAATTTCTCTAGTTTGGGTATACTAGGGCACTTATTTAAATGTATTCATCACTCCACGCTAATTACGAGGACAAATAGGCATCGATTTTATGAAAACACTTCTGTCACCGATCAATCCATTTGCCGACCATGCACATAACAAATCAACTCAAAAGCAAAAAATTCTTTTTGTGACTGGCCCTGCAACGTTATCAGCTGATTTGTGTTTACCAACAGAAACGTAGTCACCCCGGCCCTCACCTATGATTCTGATGCGTACACATATACACACACACACACACACTCACGTACATCGCAGTTTTATTCCTTTGCTTAATCGTCGTCGTTGTCGTCGTCATCGGAACACGTCCACTATTCCTTTACCGGAATGCGGAAGAGGAGTCGGATCTTTTCCAATACAACACTCCACAGAGAGGAACAGCAAAATAAATAAATGCCTGCCGAATGAAGGAAAGGAAAGTAAAACTTAAAACAATATTCATTCATTGCTGCTTCGTTCGGATACACCGATGATGAACGTGATGAACGTGCAAAAACATAAAAACAGCAACAATAACGAAATCCAAAAGCAAAACAAACTCCAAAACTGAATGAAATCAAAATTCCATTCTACAGAGCACCATCGGTGCGGTGCTACTGCGAAAAAGCAGCAAGCATGCAGCAGGAGCACCAGCAGCCTACACAGATGTCTTCGTTGAGGCTTTGATTTGATGCATCTACTACTAGTGGCCGTTCAATAGATGCTACTGCTGTTGTTGTTATTGTTGACGATGGCGATGGCGCTGGCGATAGCAAGTAGTAGAAGTACTCATTTGATTTTCCTTTCGTTTGAGAGAATCACATTTCAAACTGGATTCGAAAGGGGGTGTTTGGGGCTGGTGTGATGATGATGGAGTCCAACAGCCATTAAGCCAGACAATCGACCAGTTGCGTGGAGACGATGCGGCTACATCACAGCAACGTCTGCTGCGATGCTTCTGTTGCCAATGACGATGGCAATGCATTTCCTCATGAAATTTGTTCCATTTACCAATTTTGCCTCGTGGCCTGCTGCACCAGCACCATACGACGATGGTTTTCAAAAACAAACAGGTTGTTACGAATAAGTGGATGCAAGAGCTTCTGTGGCACCATTCGTGCGCTTAGCCAGTGTTGGCGTAGTGTGTACCACTAGAGAACATAATAAATGTGCTTCTAAAATTAGAGCGATTCTTCATGCGTCTCCCGTATCATGCTGCGTGCATATTTGCCTCCACCTTGCCGGCAGTAGTCATATGGAGATAGTTATCGTCAACATTGCTATTGTCGACATCCTCGTAGTCTACTATAATAGTGTTATTCTATTCCATACCCATGGCAAGGGAAGTACACTTCAGTATGCAATAAGGCCACTCGGTGGGGGTATTTTGCTTGCATCTGCCACCGACATCGTCGCTATCACTAAATCTATACCTACAAATGTACCTCGTTTGCACTTGTGTCAGTTGGAAAGTGTTTATTTATTAATGTGTGCGTGCGTGGAGGTAGACATGTACCTAGAGACACACTTTCGAATTTAGTGCATAACCTATAAAACTGCAAGTAGTTGATTCATATCACCCACCACGACTAACTATTTCCCCCCTGCCTCTTGTTCCTATTTATCGACGTGTAGGTTATCTAAACTAGCGATGACTATGATACCTCAAACGTTGCTTAACAAAAGTAAACTTGGTGCCTAAAACAACAACAAAAATAAGCATCAGTTGGTATGAATGTGAAGGGCTACGTTACGTCTCAGTTTGTAACGTTAAAAATATACTTGCATTTGTTGTGTTTCAATATTTGTCTGCAAAGGGAATCCGGAGGAAAGTAATAAGACGCTGACTGAAGTTCTTAGACCCCATTATGTTCGCATTTCTGATGCGGTTCAGTGTTCACTTACTCGATATGCCAGCAAGTCTTGATTAACTGTTTATCTTTAAAGCTGTAATAAATCCAATTCAAAAACAAAAGACGGGCTACAGTCCGCTTAGGCGAACTGTTGGATACCCTATTCTTATTCCTATCCCTTATAAGTGGGCGTGACAAAAGTCGAAGTATGGTCGAATTGTTAAGAATGCTCTACATATTTTGTTATATAACATTTAAAGGATTTTTCAAAAAAACGCTCCCTTGGGTGTTTGAATAAAATTGTTTTATTTAATTGTGGGCGTGTCAGTAGGCGGATATAAAAAAAATAACACATGTGCATAAAGGGACCCTAGAGAGTATATATTATAAATTTCAGCTCCCTAGCTCAAACTTTGAATTTTCAAAAAAGTTTTTTTTTTAAATTGTGGGCGGATTTTGAAAATATTTACACATGAGCTTAAAGGGCCGCTAGAGAGTATATATTATAAATTTCAGCTCCCTAGCTCAAATTTTGGGTTTTCAATAAAATTGTTTTATTTAATTGTGGGTGTGTCAGTTTATAAAAAAAATTTCAGCTTTCTAGCTCAAAATTCGATTTTTTCCAAAATTTTGTTTTTTTGAGTTTGTGGGCGGATTTCAAAAATTCGTAAACTCGGGACCCTAGAGAGTATATGGTTAAAATTTCAGCTCTCTAGGCCCAGTTTAAAGGCCTAATTTTTGCCGACGGACGGACGGACGGACGGACATGGCTAGATCGACATTACTATCGATGCTGATCATAAATATAGTAACTTTTAGGGGTCTACGGGCAATATTAAGGTATGTTACAAACTATGCGTCAAAATTAATATACCCTTAGAATAGGGTATAAAAAGACTTGAATCTGATGACTTTCATGCCTGTTTGATTTTTAATCTCAAGAGAGAATTTTGTGAAATATCCATTGAATGTCTTATATCCTTTTTGTTGTAAATACAAACAATAAAAGTTTTGATGTGGATTTCTGTAGTTGCCAAACTTTAACTCTCATGAGAGAAATGTGTTAATTATCAACTAACAGCGCTTGATCGTATTTTGCCGGGTTATTTGTTAAACAGTCATCTTAATATATCAGACATGTGTCAGGGAAACGTATATGATATAACAAATGGGGAAGCCGGGGCATAGCGGGCCACTTGACCCTTTTTTTAAGTAATAACTGAACAAATGTGTTTATTATCTCCAAGAAAATTGATTAATGATATGGAAAAGAAAAATAAATAATTTGGTGTGTTAATTTAATTTAAAAAGGATTTAATTTGTCCATTTTACCCCGGTGCTGAGGCACAATGGACATAGGTGGGGTATGATGGGCACAAAGCTAAGCTGAGTTACAGCGCGAGCAAATCTGACCGGATTCATCGTCAACATCATCCTCTTCAGTACAAGAACAATGCGCCCACTTACCACAGGATCTGCATGAGACCCATCCTTCTGTAGATTGGGAGTATAAGTACCCACAATATATACACTGCTTGTCCTCCATGCTTGAAGATGAAGATTCTTAATTCCTGTTCATTTTACTTTTTGTGTTGGTTTTTTCTTTTTCAAAGTGAGGGACTTGGACTCGGCGTGTATATTCATTCAGAAGAGCTTGTGATTATAGCAGTCAGTAACATCCCAACATACGCGGATGCTGTTGCCGTTCTTTCTGTTGGATCATGCCTAGTGACTGTCTGCGCCAAAGTGCAGGCGGCCCTAGACGTGATTATCGAATGGTGCACTAGGTTTGGGCTCTCGGTCAATCCTCTCAAAATTGAGGTTGTTCTCTTTACGAGAAGGAGGATAGTGATGGGGTTGATTCGGCCAGTGCTAAAAGGCGTCACAATCCAAATCTCCAATGAAGCAAGATATCTGGGGGTCATCCTGGATAGCCAACTTCTTTGGTCCAAGCATGTTGAGCTGAAGACTGCCAAGGCGCTGTCGGTTTTCTGACAGTGCAAAGGCATTTTCGGCAAGACATGGGGCTTATCACCGAAAAGAGTCCCATGGATTTACACGGCTATGATAAGACCATTTCTAGCATATGCGTCGGTTGTTTGGTGGAATAAGTTTTAACGTAAATACGTTAAGTATTTTTGGCGAAAGCAGTATCGCCAGGCTCCAAAGGAATGTATATATCGGCTGCACGGTGGCATTCCCCAGTTCGCCTGGCTCCGGCCTAGATGCATTATTGAACCTCCCGCCCCTTGATGTTTATATCATCAAATCTATCTCACGTCACTCGGACTGGAGTTTTGATGAACTTGCGCGACGGATGTCCTTCGCCTCCTGTCTTATGGATATGGCGTCCGATGCAATGACACCGGAACTTCGGCTGATACGCAATTACGAAGTCGACTTGCCTTGTGTTCAGGACTGGCTCTTGCCAGACTCTGATCCTGGAATGGAATGCAGTCGAATCTTCACGGATGGCTCCAAAAACGATCATGGATCTGGTGATGGTGTTTTCATGGAGAGCGACAATATTAGACTTTTCTTCTCGTTAGGCAAACATGCGTCAGTCTTCCTAACAGAAACTTATGCTATCCTAATGGCTATGGAGTATGCCGTGAGGATCAGGTGGAGGGGGCGAAGTATCTGCATTTGTAGCTACAGACAGACTGCGCTTTATGCCTTGCTTAAACCTTTAACCACCTCCAAAATAGTTTGTGAATGCAAGATCACTATGAATTCGGTCGGAAGGCTGAATTGCCGCAGTTGCAATATCGCAACCGAAAAAATGACACAAAATCACTGTTTATACGCCTGTCCGGAACTAGCTAGGACCAGACAACGAGCATAAAGAAAACCCGGGAGGTTTCTGAGAAAATTATTAAGGAATTAAAAACTTTTCATATGCACGGATCTTCGATTCACGATCTGGAGCGAGTACCCGGGCTCTGCGGGGCTTTCTCGTCAACTGTTTAAATTCACAGTAAAATGAAGAGATTTTCTTTTTGTTTGTTATGTTTCATTTCTTTGAAGTTTGTTACTGCGTTTAATTTGTTTAATACATTTTTTCTGAACTTCTTAACATTTTCTGCTTCAATATCGAGATTTGAGGTTTTCGCGATTATGAGTTATAAGGATTTTTGTTATTCTTTCCGTCTCCCCATTAAACCATTATGCATGAATTTAATTTAAGCTAGAAAAGAACTGTACCAAGTTTTCGATTTCGAATGATTTATCTTTCGGACAGAGATACATAGTAGGGCCCGAGGATGAGAAGCCAACTTTTTTTGATAAGACTCGATACTCTAAAAATTCACAGAATGTCAAACGGTATAATAGCATTTAATGCAGTCGAACGTTTGACACGACACGCTTTGACAAATGCAGACAGTGTCAAACAGCAGTTAGTCAAATGTTATTTGCTTATTGGTTTGTGCGTTGGACAACTGATTAGGCAACCACACAACAAAGTGGTACACGAACGGCTCGAGGACCAAGGAGGGAACTGGTGCAGGAGTGTTTGGGCCAGGAACTAAGCACAACGAATCCAGGGGCAAATGTACCATCATCTTCTAGGCAGAAATATGTGCCATAGACAGGTGCGTTCGAATCAACCTCGAGAAAAACTACAGGAATTGCAACATAGCAATAATGTCTGACAGAAAAGCAGCCATAAAGGCTCTTGACGCCTACGTCATCAAGTCAAAACTCGTGTGCGAATGCCTACACGGACTGAATAGACTAGGCAAGAACAACAGAATTTCCATCTGCTGAGCATCTGGCCATGTTGGCATTACAGGCAATGAGGCAGCGGACTCTCTGGCAAGAAAAGGGACAGATGAATCCTTAAATGGTTGCCACTGGACTGGAAAGTCAGGGAACGAACATTTGGTCAGTGAATGCCAGAGAAAGTTAGGGAATTTCGAAAACAGTCAGGGAAAATTCCCTCTGTGTGTATATTTTTTTATAATATTAAAAAAAAAATTATGTCGAGCTCTGAAGTCTGGAGCCTCTGGAGCAAAAATATTACTTTTCATGAATCCCCCTTTTTTCTTATTTTGGGATCACATTTCGCAGATCTACTCGATATCTTTCGATATATACTTACGCACCATTTCACTAATCCACCATTTATATCTAATAATGTATGTACCTTGGACATTTTTGTTTTAATTTGATTGATTGAGACGATTTTGATTTCGAGAAAGTATAGCGTTTGCACGCAGTTGTATTAATTGCTAAACAGCTAATGGAGATGCCAAGTAGCATTGAAAAGCATATCAATCCTATTTTTCGATCCATGCGCTACGAAAAGGCTGAGATAATGCTTAAATGGAAAACCACATCTTCACGCTTTCCGAAAAAAAGACATGCAAACTTATCTATATGTACATAGGTACATCAAAAATCAAAATAGTCTATTCCGATTGACTTTGTTTAGCGGAATTTGTTCCCTTTGCAAAGGAAGATTTTGTATAGAATAGTTTTTATTTTAACCCGAATCATCCTGAACGTTATTTTTTCGAGATTTAAAAAAAAAAATGTTGGTGCGCTTTGTTAAGAGCAAAAATAGAAAATCTGTATCAATAAATTTTTAATAGAGGTCCTTGTTCTCCGAAAATATCCTGTTGCCATATGGCAACGCCAGGAGCTACAGGGTACACGTCTTTACTCACATATAAAATAACCAAAAACTGAATAAAACGTCATTTTCTTATTATATTTATATTTATTTAATTTAAAATTATAAATCTGTTGATAGGGCTTAAAACATTTCAGGCAAAGGCCATATTCGCACTTTGCACAAGCAGTTCGAACAATTGAACGGCAAAGATGTCCATCATAGCGTCTCTTTTTTTCTAAGCGAACGACTAGATGAGTCTTTTGGTCATAGCGAAGAGTAATAGCTAATGACCCAGCTTCCAACCGCCTTTTTTGCCTTTTAACACTGCTATATGACTTTGGTGGATCACCGAAATGTTTGCAATAATAAATTGCAATTTCTCGCTTGAATTGTTTTTGTGGCATACTCAAATCGACATGCCGATGAAGCTGCCATGCATTTTGCGCGCATGCATCAATAAGCCAAGTAAAAAAATGCAGCTCCACCAGTTCTTGCAACGACTCGTAAATAAATTGCCAAAGTAGAATGAAAACGGAATTTGCTGAACATTCTCGGAAAAATCGTCGATCATGTTTACTTAAGGAGCGGCGCATTTGCCGAATCGCTCCTCATACAATGAGTTTGATCTCGGATTCTTAAATTAATACACTTCGAAATTGATCATGTAACCTTTGGGAGTGCACAAAGGCTAAACCTCATAACCAAAGCGTATGGGCTTCCTCTTTATAAAATGCTTACATCCGTGCTTCCCGAAATAGGCGATCATACTTTCATATCATTGCGCAAGACTCATCTTTTGACCAAGTGAAAGTTGTATTCTTATTGGATGTTGGCAAAGGGCGGCTGGAGGTAGATTGCTGAACACAACGCCACCGGATTGGCTTATAAATTTCGTTTGTTAAATATGTTGCATCTGGTAAGTTTATAGGTGAATTCGGAGATGAGTTATCCAGAACACTCGCTAAAACATTATCATTGAAAATTTCACCCAAAATATCTCCGGGATCGTCAAATTCTTCAAAACTTCGGTCATTTTCAAAAACGATTTCACAACCCGATCGCAATTGCGCAAATCACCTTCATTTTCCGGTGGTTGAATATACAAGTCATGGAGGTTGTTTGAAAGACAAGTTTCATCATTCGAACTAAGCTCCTCTAAGTAATCTAGGACTTCTTTCAGTGTCAGATTTTTAGAAAAAAATACTGTACCCTGTTGCTCCTGGCGTTGCCATATGGACACATTGTCAATAATTTGGAAAAAGGACAAAAGCAAACATTTTCTTTATGTTTTTAGTTTTTATACATTTTGTACATCCAAAATACTATCAATACTGCAACACTCCACTTACAAATAATGTACACTAAAAATAATATTGATATACTTACTTTTTGTTGTAAGCCATTACACTAATTCGTGTACAATTTTTTTTGTTACTATCAAATTTGGCACACTCTCACCATGAACAACAAAGCACACAATAAAACTGACTCCCCAATATGCAACGAAGATGTCTTGCGATGAAAAAAAATGTAAGCATGCACACCTGTGTGTATCTGTTACCGGTTGAGACTTGAGTGCATATAAGTCTTGCGTTGCCATATGGACACGCCAGGATGATTGGGGTTAAAGCAATAACGGCAAAGCAAGATGCAAATTATGCAAAAAAGAATTTAAGTTAAGCAACATGGGCTAAAGGGCTTTGCTGTCGCATAAAAATGGACTAGCGCATCAGTCAAATTCTAAAGCTTTGACATCACAAAAAATTGATACTTTCTTCACTGCGTCTGATTCATTGGTCGCCTCTAGTAGTCAAAAAACATCTCAAAATACACCAGAAAATATTAACGCTCAAAATACACAAACAAAATATTTTACTTTCGACAAGACCGATTCCATTGTCGCAGAGATAAGGTGGTGTCTGTATATTATTTCCACCAGAGCGTCCTTGAACTCGTCTGTGGAAATTAGCGATCTTTTTTGATTTATGTTCCCAGACAGCAAAATTGCTGAAAATGTTAAGTTAGGAAGAACTAAGAGTTCCTACGTTATCAACTACGTTATCTCCCCATATTTCCATAACAATCTTTTGGATAAAGTAAACAAATTTGACGACTTTGTATATGCTTTGACGAAGCACTAAACAAAATAACTCAGAAAGGACAAATGGATCTAGTTGTCGGTTTTTTTGATGAGTCAAAAGGAATTGTTTGCAATAGGTACTTAGAAAGCGAGTTCATGGGATCTTCAAAGTCAGATGACATTTTAAAACATTTAAACAATGGAATCCGATTTTTGAAAAAAGAGAAACTTCTTCAAGTATCCATGGATGGCCCAAACGTAAATTTATCCTTTTTAAATAAATTATAAAAACGGCGAAATGAAATTGATCCGGATGGTACGCAGCTACTAGTATTTGGTGTGTGTGGTCTACATGTAATACATGGAGCCATACAAACCGGATTTAAAAATGTTTCATGGGACCTGCATATTTTTTAACAAATCTTTATTACGTTTTCAAAGACAATCGTGCAAGAAGAAGCTTATTTACCTCCAAAACTGATTGTACTCGATTTCCCCTGAAATATTGCGTTGTTCTTAGGCTCGAATACAAAATCTGTTTAGAGAGATGCCTGAACATTTTTGATGAGTTGAAGCACTTTTTTTGTATGCCAAATTCAGATTTACCGAAAACAAGGCCAATTGAAAACGAAAAAAAATACTTCCAAAACAAATTGTTAGACTGCAACTTCCATAAAATTACACCTGATTGTGAACCATTTTTATCAAAATTTCAAGGCGAGAAACCGTTGATATTTTACCTTTATGAAGATCTCCTCATAATGGTTAAAAACTTATTGCATCGCATCGTCAAAAAAAGTATATCAGCGAATGCTCCGTAGGATCTCAACTTTTCTCCATAGCTCTTTCAAGTGAATCCAATCTTCTGGAAATAAAAAACGTTGACGTTGGCTTCAAAGCAACAAAAATCATCAATGCAATAAAACAAAAAGACAATTTTTTGGAAAAAGATATTTTAAAATTTAAACTGGATTGCTGCAAAATTATTATAAGCAGAATATCAAAAATCGAAGAACGAAGCCCATTAAAATACGATTTGATTGTAAACGTGAGCAGTCTTAATCCTAGAAATATTTCGCAAAACAACGGTCTCTACAGTAAAAGATTCATAATGCCAACCGATTGTTTGATACATGCGCGGAAAGGGCAAAATTACAGTACATAAATGCATGTACAGATGCAGACAGCCCTAAAAAGAGGAATACAAAAGCTTTATAATCAAAGAATCTACTTGTAGAGTTGATGAGTTCTACTTTCAGGTTTTTGGCAAAAAGGAACATTTTAAAGATCTTTGGCATGTTATAAAAATGTGTTGCATTTAATCGCACGGAAACGCCTCAGTTGAGAGTGGCTTCTCAATTAACAAGACTCTTTTGGTCGAAAACCTCTCTGAGGAGTCGCTCAGAGAAGAGTATTGGATGGCGTGACAGAGGCTGGGGTTGTATCGAAAGTGGAAATAAATTCAAAATTAATATTTAATGTTCGATCCTCTCATAACCGCTATACAGATACACAGCAGTTAGAAGAAAAACTTAAATTAAAAAAAAAGAAGATGGTGTATACGTATTAAAAAGAAAAAGGGAGGAAGAAATAAAAAAACTTCAAGGAAAAAGCAAAAATTCGAAGAAGAGAAAATAAATTATCAACTCTCCCTTTTGGTAGGTATGTCCTGTTCTCAACTGGTTGTTTCATTGATATTTTTTAAAAGGGATGTTGAGAAGTATTTCTAATTTTTCTGTTCTTTAAATATTTGGGACTAGTGTTTAAATGCGTTATTTTTGTTTCCTTTATTTGTAAAATTTGGTCAGGGAAAACTTTAAAACTTGGTCAGGGAAAGTCAGGCCAAAACCTTTCTCAACCTCCAAGGGCTGAGGCAAGCAAAGAAACTCTTAGGAAACTACATATAACCAAAAGAGATTCAAAGCTTGTATCAGCCTTAACAAAAACAACCTAAGAATCCTAACAGGCCTCCTCACGGGGCAGTGCAGACTCAAGGAGCACCTGAGGAAAATGGGTATATCAGAGGACGGGCTCTGCAGATTCTGCAGTGAAACCGCCGAAACTCCAGACCACATACTGGAATTCTGTGGGGCACTGGCCCACAAAAGGATAAGATATTTGGGCAGGCACCAAATAACAGACAAGGACAAACAAACCATAGACCCACAGCTTATTCTCAGATTCGTCAAGGAAACTGGACTGGATGCTGTGCTCTAAGGAGTGTAACCTGCCGAGGATAAATCAGAGCAATACCTCCGATACGCTTCACAAAAGAATTATCTAGAGAGGGCTCTGAAAGAGGGCATGAACCTCTCCGAGGTACAAGCAGGGGACACAATATACCAATAGGTCGCGTACCATGACTAAATATTATTATTATTAACTGATTGAGGGGTCTCAGGTTCAAATAACGCCGGGGCCCAATAACACCAAGTTTTTCCACTCACCACCTCTGACAAGTATCAATTGTCAGGATTGGCTTCTCGAATTTGGCGTTCGGAGTCGGCGTAAAATTGCAGGTCGTCCCTTCGGCACTTTTGCACACGCAAATGGTTGGGGAAGCACTGTTTAGAATCTGCAGTGCCGTTAATGTCATATTTTTGAATATATTTTTTATGTCGCCTCAACTAATATATGTCAGATTTCTCTCAAAGTTGATCCCATTCTTAATTAGACTGAAATAACATATTCGCATGCTTGTTGAGGAAAGAAATATATATGAGGAAGCTAAACTGTGTATCCCTCTGACACTGCTGTTAGTTTTTCATTCATTAAAAAACAAGAAAATTGCATCCTGCGTAGTTTTTGCTAAGCAATTATAAAAAGGACAGGCAAAGCGTAGACTGAACTGTTTCAGTCGTTTCCCAGCAGCTCTTCCCATAGGCAGGCCACTTTATCATTCCAACTTGCTTTGTATACATAATTCTTGAACTAAAACTGGTCTTTCCACCATGCCAAGTATTGGATAATTCCGGCAAAAAATAAAATAAAAAAAAGCGAGCATGTTCACTACTGCTGTTGGATGGTACTCGGTGTACCATTAGAGAAATGCATTTTTCCCGTGGTGCATCAAAGCAATGTCTATTTGAAGTTTCCTCAGTGTAGGTGTGTGCATGTTTTGATGGTTTCGGAATTCGCCTGTGCAATAGCGCTCACGAGCCAGATGCATAGATACGACGAGTATATTTCTTTGAAAGCGAATATCTCTGTGTCGTTGGTGTTTTCCTCTGGTTGGATGGCCTTAGCGTAATTGAGAGTTAATCAACGACGTGGATGACATTGAACATAACACAATACATACCCGGCATTGTGTGTGTATCGTTAGTTTGGGCTAGATAGAGCATAGTGTTTTGTTGACGTTGTCGTCGTCGTCGTCGTCTAAACCGTTTGCTGTTCCCCTTCTCAAAATTCATTGTGATCCGCAGCAATACGTACATGTGCCGAGGTAGACCACCATCGTCATCGTAGTCCCGATAACAGCCAGTAGCAATAGTTTTGCCATAGTTCGTGCGATATATAAGTATGTGCGGCGGAGAGTAGAATAGTCTACCCAATTTTATAAGCCGCCTGCCATCGCACTGCCTGCTGCTTGATGTTTACAATTTATAGTGGTAGACGACGACGACTACAACGCAGCAAGAGAACAGCATCAAATGGACGTGCAGAGGAATGTGGTGGCGAGCCAGATGCAGAGATACTATGCGAGACATACGAACTTGTATAGTATGTACCGTCGTTGACGTCGTAGTGTACATACATATATGTACATGCACATCGTCGGGGTGTAGTGTTTACGTAACATTCTTTTGATTTTACATCTTCCCTCTCTCTTGCCGAGAGCCGAGCCCCCTTTTTCTCCCACAAAACCGACGAAAAAAATAAAATAAAAAAAATAACTGAACCAAGTACCACCGATAACAGCAACAACAACAAGGGAACCATCCACTAGTTGTTAACCAGCAGCAGTAAATCGACGACGACGACGATGATGACGACGGCGACGGAAACCGGGAAACGGAAAACTGAAAACCGAAAACGGCCTTGACATTGACCCATTTTGATGAATGAGATTTTTGTGTGTTTAGAACGTCGTCGTATTAAGGGGTGTATGTGTGCCACACTATCTATAGTAGCTGATGACTGTGCCAAGCGGGGGTCGGAGGGGGAGTGTGTTGGTTGCCAGTACAAAAACGACCCATATAAGTTCCCATCGGTGGCAGCAGCTAGATACTAAACGTAGATACGTGTGGGGTACAAATGATATGAAGCGAGGGTGAGCAGTAGATAGGTATGCAAGGGTATAAATAAACCAACCATTCGGTCTTTGGGGAAGACCTGCGCCACATCCACTATATCCGGCTGTATTCATATAGCAAGTATTATCGCGGCGCTATCACCCGCTTCCGTCTCGTTGTTTATAGTCAGTCGTCACCGTGGTCGTCTTTAACCGTCGTCCATTATATAGGTACAGTTGTTGTTGTGCACCCAAATATGCTTGATGGTGTTTCGTCGACCCGCGCCTGCCCTCCATCTTCATTTTGTTATATCGTGGTCTATATATTTTCTTAGGTGTATGTATAGCGCCAGGTTTGTATTATTTTTGGGTCATTAACCCTCCTCCGCACGATTTTACATCTTTTTTTCTTGCTTTTGATTTTCATTTTTATTATGTCGCTCTTATGTTTTTTTTTATTTTATTTTATATTCTCTTTTTCATGAGTTGTTTTAGGTTTTTTTTTTTCTGCATTCTGAATTGGTGCCACTGGCCCAGATTGCTTGCTTTTGTTATCAAATCGCCAACATGTGCAAGTGGATTTGATGATGAATGCTTTGCTAAGAAGAGAAGGGTAGGAAGAGTAGGGCATATTGTGGCGACGAATTGTCTGCAGTTTGTTATCTAATAGAGAAGTTTACCTGTTTTTTTTTTCTTTCTTGTTTGCATTTTTTTTTTACATTTTTTTGCTTCTCAATTTGTTTGAATTGGAATTAATCTGAACGTGCTGTTGACATTGATATAGCGGGTGATATTATTGTTTGTAAACAACTGCAATGTTTAACCTAGGTCTGGGTTTTTTTTTAGTGACGTTGTTCGACTTCTTCGACTGTATGGAGTGAAGACTTTGCACCATTTGGTGTTGCAGTGAAACTTCTTCTAACGGACAGCTCGCTTGTAGGGACATGGAATTCATGACCGACGATTTTAGTAACTACTAATTTATATTTAATCGTTATTTCTTTGAACGGACGCGGACACGACATTACCGACCAAAACTATACAAAATTCTCCCTTGAACGCACGCCGCTCAATTTTCTGAACACACTTTAAACATGAGATACAGAAGATGGTTGAATCGGAACATGTCCTTCTACCTGCGGATAGGGGTTTCCCCTAGTAAGTCAAAAGAACGTTCTTCTCTGTTGGCAGAAAGGGGCTTCCCGAATTTCTTGTACATATTTAAATTCGTATACAACGCTGGCTGCATCGAAGGAGTTGTCTTCAAGGGCTGATTAGTTTTCTTTAATTTAAATTAAAAACAAAATAAAATGTCGAATAAGAGACGTTTCTTTAAATTAGAGGAAAAAGTCAATGTCATAGAATGTGCCGACAAAAACAAACGCAGTCTGTGGGCACCTGCAGAAGAGTGCGCAATAAGCAAAACACAAGTTGCAGACATTTTCAAGAAAAAAAAAACATTTTATATTGAAGCAATTGAGTTCAAAAAATGTCGATATAAAAAGAAATTTTCCTAAACCAGGGGCCGGAGTATTCGAGAACTTCTGCGCTCTTTTCACCATCAGCCGAATAAATCCACAAAAGAAGGTGATGTCGTTTTAGTTGCTGATAGATTAACACCACGCATTAAATGGAAAATGGCGGTCATTGAAGAAGTATTTCTAGGCAGAGACCAAAAGGACAGGTCCTGTCAAATCAGGTGGCTAAGGTGATATGTAGTTGATAGTTGACAATCAAAATCATACCTTTACGTCCACGTAAGGTGATAATCAAATTGACAATCACCTTTTTGCGATGAATTTCATGTGACTATTTAGATGTCGCTTTCATACATTTTTGTTATTTTCACAGGTATGCACCTCGGCTTCAACTCCAAATAAATTAAATACTTTAGTGAAAAAAGAATATACGAGGGCGGGTCAATAAGTCCGTGACTTTTGGAATAAAACACAGATTTTTTGATAAAAATTTTTTTTTATTTTTAACGTAGTCTCCCTTGAGCTCTATACACTTTGTCCAACGCTTCTCCAATTTTTTTATCCCTTCCAAAAAAAATGATTTGTCAAGGTCCTCAAAATAGGCCTTTGTTTGCGAGATGACTTCATCATTGGAGTCAAATCTTTTTCCACCAAGCCATTTCTTCAGGTTTGGGAACAAGAAGTAGTCGCTCGGAGCCAAATCTGGAGAATAGGGTGGATGAGGGAGCAATTCATAGCCCAATTCATGGATTTTTGCCATGGCGACTGCACATGTGTGCACCCTTGCATTGTCTTGGTGGAAAAGAACTTTTTTCTTGGCCAAATGAGGTCGGCTTTTTTCAAATCGTCATTGAATCGGTCCAATAAGTTGGCATAATATTCCCCATTGATTGTTCTTTCCTTTTGAAGATAGTCAATGTGGATTATCCCGCGTGCATCCCAAAAAACAGTCGCCACAACTTTATTGGCTGACAAACCCACCTTGGCCTTCTTGGGCGCCGATTCACCCTTAGAAACTCACTGTTTTGACCGTTGTTTGGTCTCTGGTGTGTTGTGATGGATCCATGTTTCGTCCATGGTTACAAAACGGTGCAAAAACTCCTCCATATTGCGATTAAACAACGCCAAACCTTCCTGTGAAGTTGTTACACGATTGCGTTTGTGGTCGACTGTGAGCAAACGCGGCACCCATCTTGCGGAATGTTTCTCATGCCCAAGTGATCATTCAAAATTGAAACCACTGAGCCATGCGAGATCCCTACGGCTTCCACAATCTCTCGCACTTTCAATCTTCGGTCGGCCAACACCATATCGTGAATTTTTTCGATTGTTTCGGGTGTAGAGACCTCAACTGGGCGTCCAGGACGTTCGGCATCTTCAGTGCTTGTACGGCCACAACGAAATTCAGTAAACCACTTTTTTACCATTGAAATCGATGGTGCAGAGTCCCCATAGTATTTTTCAAGCTTAGCCTTGGTCTCGGTAATGGTTTTTTTTCGCAAGAAATAATGCTTGATAAGCACACGAAATTCACTTTTTTCCATTTTCTCCTCAAATTAGTGAGTAGTCTGATAAAAATAGCTGTCAAACACAAACTAACTGACGCAGCAAGTTTAAATTTTGTCAGGAGTCAACTGACAGATGCCTGTTGACAGGAGCAGTGTTGCTGTTTCAGTAAAGAGGTCAGAAATTCAAAAAGTCACGGACTTATTGACCCGCCCTCGTATATTAAATAAATTCAAATAAAAAAGTGAAATTGGAAAATTCGTGAAGTGCAATTTTTACTTCATTAGAATTTGTCTACACAAATGAAGAAAATAATTACACAAATGTCCAACTTTTAAGAAGAAAAATGAGAAATAAAGCAAATATCTTGGAACTTTCAAACCCGATGAAAGAATTCATAGGATTATAAATATTCATTGTTGATTGCTATCATTTATTATTGTGTATTTTAGATTTTTAAAAAAACTTTCGCTTATCAAAAGAAGCGTTTGTGTTTGTTTTGGGACTGCTTGATTTACCAACTGGAATAAGGTCAACGCATGTTCCACTCATCCTTCAATTGGCTGCAACTTGAAATCTTCTTGGGGGTGCTGGCTATCAAAGACAAGTTGGGGCTGACTGGGCTGCACCAATGGGTCAAAGTACGATGGCTGAAATTACTGCTGCAGTCATTAAAAAAATTCAGTCAATACTTTGTCCATTTATGATAAAGTTTTTGCCTAAGGACTCAACGAAATCATATTTGAAATATAAATCATGAAAAATAAACACACATCAGCTGCTCGAAAGGACAGCGTCGGCAAGGAAGTGACGTTTAAAACTCTAAGTGCTGCCAATAATCAATCATTTTTTAGTGATCGCTTTACGCAGAGCAAAGAGGAGTTGATAATCAAAAACGACAATCAAAAAGCGAGAATCAACTATCACCTTAGCCGATTCCAGCCCAGGTTTCCGGGTGGAAAGAAGTTTCGACGGCCGATTCAACTACAATATCCTCTGGAACTTCAGTTGTGCCCGCCCGAGGATGTTGAAAAATAATGAAAACAGCTAATCGTCTGTCTCTTTCTTATAGTTTAACCTTAAATTCTATAGGTATAAACTCACTACGAATGTGTTTTTCAGTTAGTCGATTTTCTCTTTTGTAACGTTCAACATAATTCTTTTAGGTACTATTGTAATAAATTTACGATATTAACTGGACTTGTCTCGGGTGTTTTTTTATACGCTTTGCTTAACCGAAATATCAGCGGTTATTTTTCATCTGATGTCCACTAAGGGTGTCGCTGGTGTAGTAGATGTTTAAATTACATTAGATAATTCTTTATTCATATTTCTTACATGGCAAAAAGGCCGTCTGTCGATTTTACAATTAAAGTTTAAGGTATTTGAGAGATTTATATTTATTAAATAACTTGGACTTTTAGATTAGTTAAATCGAAAATAATAATAATGAGAATGGCTGGAATGATTTAACCAAAAATTTAATTCTTCTTCTTCCTTTAATGGCTGTGAGTCTATGATCAGGATTTTTTTTTTTTTTTTTTTTTATGATTTGCTTACGCTAAAGGGATTTTTTCTGTTGTTACAGTACCCTTATAGTGCGTAACACAGCGTAAGCATTTGTGTTTAACAGCAAGCAGCACTATCGCATTTCATTGCATGCTTTTGGGTGCTACTTACTATTAGAAAGAATAGAGAGATAGGAAAGAAGTGTTTGGGTGCAGTTGTAGGGTTTTTCTCCACGGGTGGTGTCTAAGATGCTTAGGGAGATTACGATTTCATGTATTCGATATAAAGTAATGGACTTGGCCGGGATTCGAACGCACGACCTTCCATTCAGTAAGCGAATACACTACTACTACTACTGCACCTGTTACCACCCGGATTAAATGGACCATAAGCCTTCCACTTAACTGCATCATCTGTTGCCTTGCCACGTCGAATCAATCGGTTATCGTTGAATCAGCGCAATTAAACGACGTAGGGCGTGCTTAGTACTTAGATGGGGGACCGCGTGTTGTTGGCATCTCTTGCGAACGTCTGACAAACATCCAAGAGTACCACATTGTCATGAAAAGATTCTCAAATTTGCTGTTCGGATTCGGTGTGAGACTGTAGTAGTTGGAGAAGCTAAGGTTCTAGGCACTGTATGGGCCGTTAAGACCTAATATGTATGTATGTTGCCGTGGTTATGAAAAATTTCAGCATTAAAATTGTTAAGCATAAAGAGCTAAACATTTCGTTTTTCTCCTGCTCTTCGGTTCCCGGCTACTTCTTCAAACGTCATCTGTCACTCTCTTTTTTTTCAAGTTGTCTTACTGGTGCCAAGCTAAACATTGCCAGGTTTGGTAACTCTCCCCCTGGGAAGCAGGCTGCTTTGTCCTGGCTACCATTATGGCCAAACCGGTGTAGGTACATCCAAGACGACAAATTTGGTAGCGGGTCGAGTATAAACTCCCGTGGCGGGATTGTGCTACAGCGGACCTCGTTTGTCCATCTTTACTTATCTTAGCCTGTACAACTCTTCCCTTAGGCCAGTGGTTCCCAACCGGTTGGGCACGGCTCCCAGGGGGGGCATGGGGATTGTAAAAGGGAGGCGTGGACACAATTTGAATTGTACATTTTTGATGCAAAGAATACAATATTGAAGACTTCAATATTTATTACTGTACGCTTCAGCTGACATGAGAATTGCAGTGACGAAAATTGCACCCAGAATCTCAGAGCTGGTGAAGAAAATGCAACCACAGAAGTCGCATTGAACATCTTACATTACTAATAAATAAAAATACGTTTTTCAAAATCAATTTACAAAAAGGTTAAACAAACATGTATACAAGCAAGAATATCTAAAATTCTCGATGCATTATATATATTTTTCAATTAACATTTGGAATTTTTATTTGGGCATGTGGTTCTCCAATTCGCCATAAGGGGGGCATGCTGTTGAAAAGGTTGGGAACCACTGCCTTAGGCCAATCGTTACGTCAACAACAATGACTACATCTCCCTTTACTAGTGGCCTCACCGGGTGGAATCATTTTGCTCTTTTTGTTAAGCAGGGAAGGTATTCCTGTACCCAACGTCTCCAAAACATATCAGCATATTTTTTACAGGTTATCCAGTTTTTTCGGATAGCTAACCCATCATCAAGTTGGCCGGTAAGCCTCACGCCGTTCGATGAACCAACTGAAAAATGGTTCGGCGTTAACGCTTCGTCACTGACATCCTCTACAGGTACGGTTACTGCCTCCACGACCTCGTTCTTGTTGATCTTTGAACCAGGACGGTCAGCTTCACGTACGATGTGAGTCATACCAGTCTTATAGCCAACGAAATATGTAAGATGCACTGGCTTGGAGGCATCGTCATTGGGGAAAGCCTTCACCTTACCACGGTGCCTGGTCGACCTCTTCTTAGGGTAAAATACCATGGAACCATGGCGAGACTTGTAATGAGACATTTCAATGCAATATTTCACGTCCTATCTGTTCAGACAACGATGAGAGAAAGAACTGAATTCGTTTATTGGGCTGTTTCGTAATTTTCTTTTTTTGTTGTGCATGCGCTGTTGGTGTCGGCGACGGACGCGGAGGGGAGCGTAGGCTTCTACCCGATTTATTAAAAATGTCCATGTTTTCTTGAGGCATTGCTTACCTATTAGTGATGGAGTGGATGTGAGAGCGTTTACCAATGTTTAACTGACAACCTAGATATTTTATGGCTATGTGGTACTAACCTCTGTATGTTTGATGCTTCGTATGGTTAATGCCTCTTTACGTAGCAATGTTAGTTGTAATAAGCAACTGGTCGCGGCAATGTGACGAACTCGTGGTCATGCGGGTCTCTAACCTCGCTTTTTCTACACTAGTTTGCAGTTTTCCTCTTATAGGTTTTGGTGAGATGACCTATGCCGCCAAATGTATTTGGACTGTAGCTGGTGAATATCCTTCCTGCAGTACTATTGCCTGTAGTAATTGACTTGACTTACGAGTTTCCTAGAGCTAAAAATTTCTTCATATGTCATCTGTCACTCTCTTTTATGTTCAAGTTGTTTTACTGGTTTAAGCCAAGCTAAGCATTGCCAGGTTTGACATCAGCATCCCCACTGGTCCTCCTGTGAAGGTTCTGTGAATATGAATAGAATAAGAACAATGTCGAAACTTGATGAATATGAGATATAGAGGAGTTTTTTTAAGCTACCTTCTTTTATTTTATTTTGTAAATGCTCCTGTTGTTGATTTGTTGTTGTATCCTCCTGTTATGACACCGGTGATCTCCAGTAGTGTCAACTCAGACAGATTTAAATTACACGGTCTGCCTTCTGGTTCGCCCTTTAAACTCCATAAACGGTCGGCAGACCTCCCGGTTTTCAGAACATTTATTTACAAAGGCCAATCAAATGCTGGTGTTTAATAACTGAGGCCAGTCAAGTGATGGTGTGTTAAATCTGTGTGATACAGAAGTCTTTGGGACTGCGTTGTTTTTTTTTACGATTTGGTGCATGCATCGGTAATTGATTACTATTTGGTCTTCCTTTTACGACACCGGTGATCTCAACCCACGTGTCCAACCCACGAATTTGCATGCAGTATGCAGACTTGCGGAACTGTTTCAAGATGTTGAATGTGTAGCCAAGCAACTTGAATGGTAAAATTGCGGAGATTTTACATCTCGCCTTAGTCGCATTTTACGTATTTTTCAGGACGGGAAATCAGCCGCCTTATGTAAAAGCTCCAAATCGGGATACAGTGTACTCTCTCCTAACGGACACCCCTCATAAGCGGACACCTCTCATAACCGGACAAATTTCAAAGGACGGAATAATCTACACAATTTTTAATGTAAATATTTCTCTCATAAACAGACTCTTTTATAACCGGACGCGGACACCAGTTTTCATAGCCGCAATAGAATTTCACTCTCCCTTAAACGGACATAACGCATTTGGCAAACTTCGTTGTCTTTTATTTTGTTTGCTTTTTTTCCTTTTCTTTGCTTTTTTTCCTTTTCTTTGCTTTTTTTCCTTTTCTTTGCGCTTTGCCCTTGATACCCAGCAAAAAATTAAAAAAAAAAAACGGTAAAGAATGTAAACATAGTAGGCTGCGGCGCCGGCGGCCGTCTGTCGACTATCCGACTAAAATTCTCGTGGCGCAATACGGAGGTTTGTGTGTAAGTGTATGCATAATTTGAAGCATAAATACATATTATATACAAGGTGGCGCAAAAGTCATCACCCAGTGGCGTTCACCAATCCGACTGAAAACTACATAGGATAGATGTCAAACGTCGTGGATCATTTAGAACATTGGCACACAGAATTGCCTAAGGCACACCCAAGGGCTGAAAACCCATCGGAAGATGCTATAATTTTTGCAAATAGCGGCAAATGTCAATTTTACTTTGACATTTGTGAAGTAAACAGATGACAACTTTTGCGCCACCTTGTAGTTTCACGTAATGCAAAAATTAATTTTTAAAGGCTTTGTTCTTGTTTATGTTTTGTTGTTATCCTTTTTATTACCTACAACTAATGTTTATCACAAAAAATGCATTCCATTTTAGAATAAAATGTTATAGGTAGGTACCATAAATGCATAATGTCTTGTTTCTTTTTTCAAGGTTGTCAATGAAATATTTTTTCTCATAACCGGACACCTCTAATAAGCGGACAAATTTCTTGGTACCGTCAGTGTCCGGTTATGAGAGAGTTCACTGTATATGTAGGAAACATTTGGCTGGTACCGGGGATTTGCATCTTCAAATTCAGTGTGTGGAAGTGTTTCAACATCATGCCAGTTGTGAGTCTCAGCTGCCTTACATTATAAGATTAAAGGACAAAAGAAAGAAAAGGAGACAGAGAGATACCCTTTGTGTGTATGAAGAAATCCTTCTTTCTTTCTTTTTTGACTTCCATACCTTAGTAGATCTCGATTTGATAACTTTTTCCTGGATAAATTTGAAGGTCAATTCGTCGTTACCTTTAGGGAACCCTGCGGATGGTGCGGTCGGCTACGTTTGAATGAAAAAATAAAGCGCGATTTTATATACCGTCCTGCCACATTATCCCATTTCATGCTTAATTTGTCCGCCAATTATTTCTCTGTAACTTTTTAATTAAGTCTCTAGGAGCACGACGGAACAATATATGTGAAAAACACGTATTAACGAGTATCTTTTTCATATTTTCTCGATTCGATTTCGTGTTAATCGTCCCGTGCCATAGTTGGCGCCACCTCGTTTCACTGCATATCAATCAGCGCTCTTACGACATTATCCAACAATACTCGTATCATTCACAGACTTTTACTTGCTACTTTTTTCTCGTTGTTTTTTTTATATGTTTTATCAATGACAAAAAAAAAAACAATATTGAGAGCATGATGCGGATGCCGGTTGGTCTGGTGCGCTGCAGATTGACTTATATTCAAATATACATTGTATATGTATTTATAGAACCACCTTGTGATGTTTTTTTTTATTATTTAAATCAGCCGAAATGAAGAATAATGAATGAAACGTAGACAACCCCGTCATCTGCCTCATAGCCCTCGCGCTTTATCTATAGATACATCAACCATATCAATCTCGTCCCAAGCTCTTTTTGTTGTTGCTGTTTTCTTTCAATTATTTTTCTTCCTCGGTATTTTTTTTATATTCTTTTTAAGCTGAATTTACATACACACAATAAACAGTGAGTTGTGGGAAAAAAAGCGAAAGGTTTGAAAAACAACAATTTATGGGTAAATGGCGCTAAGAAAATTGGGGTAGGTAAATCTAAATAGGCATTGCGGGTGAACCACACTACGGCCGCAGCCCGCCGCACCGTTGTGGCATGGGGAAGAGGAGTGGAAGAGGTTACGTTTACGGAAACAAGTTGCCGGCTTTGGTTTTTTTTTTATTTTTTTATTTAGATGCACGGCGGCGCTAGATGGTACTTAATTCATTCCACCAGCAGGCATAATAATACACAACAACAACAATAACAACAACAGCAGCAGCATGTGTACGTATCTGTATAAAATGTAGGTCGAACTTGAGAGAAGACTGACTGTGGGTTTATTTATTTTCAATTGGGTGAATAATGACTTTGAATGGTGCTGCTGCTGCTGCAGTTGTTGGCTTTAGGAGGGAATCCCTTTTGAACCGTTCCCTACCCATTTCCCTTTTTGATTGTTGTTTGCCTTTTGCCATAAGGGACCTTTTTATGTTTACTTTTGTGTCCCGTATTTGATGTGCTCTATATTATGTGTGTGTGTGGCTTTTCAAAACACGACAAATCAACAAGTTTTTAAGTTCAAGTTTTAACCCTTTATTGTTTGTTCATACGTACATCTTGGACGCATTTAAAGATGATATGTATGCTGTAGCGATGGCAATACGGGTGGGCCAGTGGGTTGAGATTGAGGCAGGCAGTTGGCTTAGCAGGTATCATGTGATTTTAAGTGTTATTTACATTTTGACATGTGTTTCATTAGAGGGATCAATGAACTGGAATGTAAGTGATACGATGAATGTGGAAAAGGGGGTTAGCGACAAAAATCAAGCCGGTTTTGCTTGTCTCGAAGATAGGTATGTAGTGTTCAAATAAGTGCGATCGAAGAGCGATATTAGTCCTTTAAACAATTCTAATCAATCGGCGAGCTCAAGTTGATAAGTCAGGTCATACATATCAACTTGAACTCGCCGATTGATATGGCTTCGGAGCTACATACAAAAAAAGCTGACTTGGGCGCTACATAGCTTCAAACCCTTCAAGTCTGCAGGACCAGACGGCATAATATCTGCCGAACTACAAATGTCAGCGGATATCATCCTGCCTGTGCTGGAGATGATCCTGAAAAGCTGCCTAGACCTGGTTCATATTCCCCGGGCTTGGAGAGAAGTTAAAGTGGTTTTCATACCCAAGGCTGGTAAATATTCCCACGTTAGTCCAAAGGACCTCAGACCCATTAGTCTATCTTCATTCCTCCTCAAAACGTTGAAGCGATTGATTGATATCCATCTTCGCACGAACATAAATCCGCAATTGTTGTCTGCGGCTCAGCATGCATACTGTAAGGGAAAGTCGGTGGAAACCGCTCTTCACTCCTTAGTACGCACTATCGAATACTCTCTTCATCACAAAGAGTATACCATGGTGGCTTTCCTTGACATAGAAGGCGCCTTTAACAACGTTAACACATCTGCAATCGCAAATGCACTGACAGAACTGAAAGTGCATAGCTCGCTTGGTGAATTGATTAATCTACTGCTTGAAAGTCGGATTATTAATTCAAAACTGGGCGTTACATCTGCTAGGAGATCTGTCAGTAGAGGCACGCCACAAGGCGGTGTTCTTTCTCCCCTTCTCTGGAATTTGGTGGTGAATAAACTACTGAGAAACCTGGAAGAGGAGGGCTGCAGGGTGATTGCCTATGCGGATGATGTTGCTATTGCCGTCTCTGGAAAACACCTCAACACCATAAAGGAACTCCTGCAAAACGCTCTTAACAAGCTAACGAGATGGGCTAATCGGTGCGGACTGGGCGTTAGCCCCCACAAAACCGAGTTGGTCCTCTTTTCCAGGAAATATAAAATCCCACATATTGACGCTCCCTCTATTAGTGGTACAAGCTTAACTTTCTCTGACGAAGCAAAATTTCTGGGTCTAATCTTCGATAGGAAGTTAAGCTGGAAACCCAATATACAAGAAAGAGTCAAGAAAGCTACAGTAGCACTTTTCTCTTGCAAAAAAGCCATTGGCAATAAGTGGTATAGCATTGGCTATATACAGCGGTGGTTAGACCAATTCTTACTTACGGGGTGGTCGTTTGGTGGACTGCCCTGGATATAGCTATAAGCCGCGATAAACTGGGCAAAGTCCAGCGTTCAGCGTGTCTGTGCATTAGCGGAGCACTCCGTACTACCCCCTCCGCTGCACTGGACATTCTGTTACACCTGATACCCCTCGACATTTTCAGCATGCAACCAGCGGCTTGTTCCACTGTCCGCTGAAAAGCTACCTCACAGTGGACCAACAAGAAGATCGGCCACTCCATCATTTTGGACTCCTTCAAGTCTCTACCCAGAAACATAGACTACACCATACCCCATCTGCAGTTCGGAAAAAACTTCCCAATCACCATTCCTTCCAGATCATTCTGGGATGATGATGCACTTGCGGAAGATAAATCGATCCACTTCTACACCGACGAATCTAAAACCAGCGATGGGGTAGGTAGGGGCGTTTTCTCAGAAAAGCTAAATCTTAGCCTCTCCTTCCGTCTTCCAGATTATTGTAGCGTGTTCCAGGCAGAAATTTTAGCGATAAAGAGGAATGTGATATCCTCAAAGGATATCCGTATCTTCTCGGATAGTCAGGCAGCGCCTGGACTCAGTCTCTTCAAATTCCATCGTAGCCCAAGATTGTCGCTCATCTCTTTCGGAGATGGCAGAGCAGTTCAACATTCACCTCTGTTGGGTGCCGGGACATAGAGACATTCCAGGTAACTGTAGGGCAGACGATCTCGCCAAAAAAGGAACCACTTTACCTCTTTTACCTGATAAAGGTTCTTTAGGAATACCAATCGCTACATGCAAACTCTTGCTCAAGCTATCAGCAATCGAGAGAACAAACCTTAGGTGGACATGTAGCAATACTTGTTTAGCGACTAAGCGAATCTGGCCAAAGCTGGATCTGCGACGCTCTAAGTGTCTAATCTCATTAAACCGACTGCATATTAGCTCGACCATAGGTGTTATCACAGGACACTGCTTAATAGGCGTGCACTCAAACGACTTCTGCAGAAGCTGCATGGACGAGGAGGAGGAGGAGACTGTACTTCACCTTCTCTGCACATGCCCTGCGCTCTCCCAGAAAAGAAATCTCCATCTAGGGGACTTCTTCTTTAACGACACAAACGACTTAGCCAACACTGGCGTCAAAAGTCTTTCGCGTTTCATAAGAAGCTCCCATTGGTTCAATGAGCAGTGAGGGAATCCCCAGATCTGTGTGGTACCACAATGGACCTAAGTGTGTCGGCCTTAGCTGACAACCACGTCAACCTAACCTACATACATAATTAGGTTAGGTTAAGGTGGCTGTTAGCTAAAAGCCAACACACTTAGACCAATGAGGTCCGTTCTGATGCCACGTGGATCGGTGGAGTTTTGACCTCTACTCGCGAAACCATTTAGAGCTTCTAATAAGGCTTCTTCTCACATCTGTGTTAGCTAAGTCATTTAGTTCATTAAGGAAGAAGGCTCCTAGATGGAGATTTCTTTTATGGGAGAGTGCAGGACATGTACAGAGGAGAAGAAGTGTAGTCTCCTCCTCCTCCTCGTCCCTGCAGCTTCTACAGAAATCATTTGAATAGACGCCAAGCCTTGCTGCATGCTTGCCTATTAGACAGTGTCCTGTAATGACACCTATAGCAGAGCCAATGTGCAGTTGGTTAAGTGAGATCAAACCCAAAGAGCGTCGCAGATCCAGCTTTGACCAGATATGCTCGGTCGCTAGACACGTATTACTACCTGTCCACCTAAGGTTTGTACTCTCGACTGCGGATAGCTTAAACATAAGTTTACAAGTAGCGATAGGCATACCTAGAAAACCTTTATTAGGTAGAAGAGGTAATGCGGTTCCATTTTTGGCGGAGTTCATTTGCCCTACAGTTCCCTGGGACGTCTCTATGCCCCGGCACCCAATAGAGGTGAATATTGAACTGCTCTGCTGCTCTCCTCAAGAGATGAACGGCAGTCTATGGCTACGATGGAGTTTGAAGAGACTGAGTCCAGGGACTTTAGCGCGGCTTGACTAACCGAGAATATACGGCGGGTATCACATTTCTCTTCAGCCACAGACAAGCTGTACGTTGAACCGTGCTCAGCTTATCATGGTTTACCGCTTTGTCTAGAGCAGGTTGTCCACCAGACAACCACAACGTATGTCAGAATCGGTCTCACTACCGATACGTATAGCCAGTGAGATATGCGGTGCTGTAGGCCCCACTTATTGCCGATGTTTTTTTTTTGCGAGAGAAAACTGCTACTATAGCTTTTTTGAGTATTTCTTGTAAATTGGGTTTCCAGCTTAACTTCCTAACGAAGATTAGACCCAAGAATTTAGCTTCATCGGAAAAGGTTAAGCTTGTACCGTTAATAGAGGGAGGGTCAATAAGAGGGATTTTATATTTCGTGGAAAAGAGGTCAAGTTCGGTTTTGTGAGGGTTAACCCCCAGCCCCAGCCCACAGCATCTTGCCCATCTTGTTAGCTTGTTGAGAGCGTTATGAAGGATTTCCTTTAAAGTGTTAAGGTATTTTCCTGAAACGGCAATAGCAACGTCATCCGCATAGGCAATCACATACATAATTACATTTTATCATTTTTCTTCGAACACTATTTAACCTTCTGGGGGTCATTCGTGAGTGAGAAGTGCATTTCTAGGAATTATTTCGTGTACTTAATTCCCCAGAATATTAGCCATGGTAGGTAGTATCAGACGAATAGGAAAAGATGTGCTATGAGTCTCAGATGATGTCAATTTTGGATCATCAATTAGACGAATCGGCGAGTATTTTAAAGAAATGGAAGGCGGACTCCGGTCGTGAGAGCAATACTCATTCCCTGGTCTGACTTGTGTTTAATAAAGTAGTCATTTTACAGGAGCAGACTTGGCAACATTTGATAAGTGGTTAGGCCAAGTTACGATTAAGTTTACTTTTACACCAACAACAATATGCATGCCCTCATTAGGAATGAGAGGTTGGTCATCCATCTGAGACTGAGCAACAGTCGAAGTATTCTTTCGAGAAAAAGTTGTCAACTGCGTTTTATATATGATCTATGGCTCCTAAAACTGCTCGGGATATAAAATTTTCAAAATCCGCCCACTGACACGCCCACAAATAAATAAAACAAGTTTATTGAAAAACCAAAATTTGAGCTAGGGATTTGAAATTTATAATATATACTCTCTAGGGGCCCTTTAAGCTCATGTGTAAATATTTTCAAAATCCGCCTACTGACACGCCCACGATTAAATAAAACAATTTATTTGTTATATAACAAAATATGTAGAGCGTTCTTAACAATTCAACCATACTTTTGTCACGCCCACTTATGAGGGATAGGAATAAGAATAGGGTATCCAACAGTTCGCCCAAGCGGACTGTAGCCCGTCCCTATGTTTTCATTTTGTCATGAGCCATTTTTCGGGGCCTAATTTCATACCAATAGACCATCGATTTCCACCGTTCCATTTGTATCTGACCTATGGGCCTGTAACTCAATTCCGTAATCAACACTCCAAGGTACTTGTACTGCTTGCAACTTCCTGACCATTTCTAAGCATCATCATCTTCGACTTTTCCATATTTACAGTCAGATTCCACATCTCACAGTAGGTGCCTAGCCTGCCAATCATCAACTGCATGGCAGACGATGTCATCGGCAAACATTAGAGCTGGCACTTTGGTTCCACTGAGCTCTATTACACTTATGTCCTCCGTTCTGTCATCTATGTACAGAATAAACAGTAATATGCTAAGAACGCAGCCTTGTTGGACACCCATTGATGTTGAAGCATCCTCCTCCGATTAAAAGCAACCATCTCAGTCAAAACTTTGTTGTTTTTGTACATAGCTTTTAAAACTTTGATCACTTGCAACGAGATTCCGCACTTACATATATACGAGGGCGGGTCAATAAGTCCGTGACTTTTGGAATAAAACACAGATTTTTTGATAAAAAAAAAAATTTTATTTTTCAACGTAGTCTCCCTTGAGCTCTATAAACTTTGTCCAACGCTTCTCCAATTTTTTTATCCCTTCCAAAAAAAATGATTTGTCGAGGTGCTCAAAATAGGCCTTTATTTGCGAGATGACTTCATCATTGGAGTCAAATCTTTTTCCACCAAGCCATTTCTTCAGGTTTGGGAACAAGAAGTAGTCGCTCGGAGCCAAATCTGGAGAATAGGGTGGATGAGGGAGCAATTCATAGCCCAATTCATGGTTTTTTGCCATGGCAACTGCACATGTGTGCACCCTTGCATTGTCTTGGTGGAAAAGAACTTTTTTCTTGGCCAAATGAGGTCGGTTTTTTTTCAAATCGTCATTGAATCGGTCCAATAAGTTGGCATAATATTCCCCATTGATTGTTCTTCCCTTTTGAAGGTAGTCAATGTGGATTATCCCGCGTGCATCCCAAAAAACAGTCGCCATAACTTTATTGGCTGACAAACCCACCTTGGCCTTCTTTGGCGCCGATTCACCCTTAGAAACCCACTGTTTTGACTGTTGTTTGGTCTCTGGTGTGTTGTGATGGATCCATGTTTCGTCCACGGTTACAAAACGGCGCAAAAACTCCTCCATATTGCGATTAAACAACGCCAAACCTTCCTGTGAAGTTGTTACACGATTGCGTTTGTGGTCGACTGTGAGCAAACGCGGCACCCATCTTGCGGAAAGCTTTCTCATGCCCAAGTGATCATTCAAAATTGAAACCACTGAGCCATGCGAGATCCCTACGGCTTCCACAATCTCTCGCACTTTCAATCTTCGGTCGGCCAACACCATATCGTGAATTTTTTCGATTGTTTCGGGTGTAGAGACCTCAACTGGGCGTCCAGGACGTTCGGCATCTTCAGTGCTTGTACGGCCACAACGAAATTCAGTAAACCACTTTTTTACCGTTGAAATCGATGGTGCAGAGTCCCCATAGTATTTTTCAAGCTTAGCCTTGGTCTCGGTAATGGTTTTTTTTTCGCAAGAAATATTGCTTAATAAGCACACGAAATTCACTTTTTTCCATTTTCTCCTCAAATTAGTGAGTAGTCTGATAAAAATAGCTGTCAAACACAAACTAACTGACGCAGCAAGTTTAAATTTTGACAGGAGTCAACTGGCAGATGCCTGTTGACAGGAGCAGTGTTGCCGTTTCAGTAAAGAGGTCAGAAATTCAAAAAGTCACGGACTTATTGACCCGCCCTCGTAGCTTAAAGAAAAGCATTTCCGCGGGATAGGATCAAAAGTCGCACAAAAGTCCACGTTAAAGGCATACAATTTTGAGCCCTCCTTATATACCTGTGCTACTAGCGATAATATTTGATCCGGGCTCAGTGGTTAGTGTGTTGGACCACTAATCGAAAGGTCTCCGGTTCAAATCCCGCCGGCGCCAAGTAACATCTAGATTTTTTTCCACTGCCCCACCTCTTGAGAACGTCTGTCAAATATCAAACAGTACCAATTGTCATGAGAAGCTTCTCAAATTGCCGCTCAGAATCAAAAATTAAAGGACCCTTCCACTTCGCTCAAGCAAATGGTTGGAGGAGCTAGGTTTATATTTTTTTATTTTCATGGACAGTTTCTTCTAAACGCAGCTTGATATTCGTGTATGAATTTTTTTTTAAAATTTTTCACCCATTTCATGTTCTGTTAAACAACAAAGTAGCAAACAACTTAGCGGATGTTTTTAAGACCGATATCGCTCTTGTAGTTTGCAAGATCTTCGTAGTCACCTTCCTTATGCTGAGGGGGAAAAAAATAATAGCTTTCCGGAAACATTCGGGTACATCGGCTGTTGTAGAAATTCTATTGAATTCGTTTTAGCTACTAAGAATTCCGTAGAGCAATTCTTGTAGAATTCAAATCAATACGGTCATTTCCGGGTGATTTGCTATTCTTTGAGTTCAGAATGGCAACTTTTACTTTCTCAACAAAAAATGACAAGTCAAGGAAATAATCCACAATCCTAAGGGCTGCATATCAGGGTATGGTGAAATTCGTGGTGCGTTAAGAAGAGTTTTAAAATGGTCTCTTAACTCCGCTCCACTTCTGGTCAAAAAAAGATTGAATTGGTTCTCCCATTGATTAGCTTACCCAGTTTCAAAAATTCCGCTGATGACTTAACTGATCCGTTTATTAATTTTGCTCTGCGATATAAATTTTTGAAGTAACAAAGTTCTTCTCAGCTACTAATTTAGCTATAACAAGCTGGGAACACTCAAAATTTATCTCACACTGGAAGACACTCGAGGTCTAATACAGGCCAAACGAGCCATCCAGCCCTTTAAGAACAATGCCAGCAGGATCCTAAGCCTACGTTGGCATTATATCAAAAACCTAATAGGCTACCTCACAGGTCACCAAGGTTTAGGATACCACCTTAACAAAATGAACTCTTCAGAGTTCAGGCTGTTCCTCGAGGACGACGAAACGACGGAGCACATATTGTGCGAATGCCCATGCGGAATCAGAAAGAGGATCTTCTTCAAAGAACTCTTACGTAATGAAGACTTGACGAAATCCAATGCCAGAAGCATTATCACCTTTTCTAGAAAATTGGACAACGCACTAGTCTAAAATTTTCTCTGACCTATGGTACAATAGATCTATCTAGATTCTTTGAATTTCTCGCGTCTTTATATAGGAACTAAATGAGTTACAATTTTTCATCCGCAATAATTTTGGAAACGCGAATGATGTTTTTCTTACTTGCTTGCACTCTATCAAACCACTTCTGCTTTCTTGATGGTATGCTTTTGGTCCAATGGCCGGTTTAGTGCAGCCGCTTTTTTAATAATCCCCGTCAGGTCCTCAACACTAGGCGCATTAGTCGTATATCGTAGTTTCCTGAGTTCCATGTTAAGGATATGGACATCAGATTCGCGGCTCATTTTTCAGGTTATAGCACAGGAAGCGAGCTCACTCCACCTTTTGTTTGCTGCTATAAGCATTTTGTTCCCTATTGCCTGTTTAAGATTTACAGGGTGGGGTCTTTCCTGAAGTGTCTGCAATGATCCGCTGCTTGCCAGTTCATTCAGCACTCTCGTTTGTCGGTACGCCACCGTGTCCGGGGACCCAGTATAGACTTACGTAGTGCTGCGCACCAAGAACACGAGACAAAGACCTACAAGCTTCGATTTTACTTCAATGGCAGAAATCGCTTTTATTGCCGTTTATCTGTCAATGAAAAAGGTGATATCGGTTTGTGGTCAGTGCTGCCACAAGGGAAAAAATTTGCGTAGCAAATTTGTGTAGCAAAACTTAATCTGCGTAGCAAAACTCAAAAATATCATTTTTTTTTTCGAAAACAAACAAAATAAAACACTTAATTCTTATTCAAAGTAAATATGTTTTTAAGGACTAGTACAAGTATAGTTGGTAAACTATAAACAAACAAACAAAAAAAATAACATTAAAAACTTTACTTTAAAAGCGCCTTTATTGCCTTAGCGCATGCATTGCCTTAGAAATATAAATACGAGTAGTTCATATTATAAAATTATAAATGTGGGATCTTTGTACCAATAAATAAATACAGTTTTTTTTAGAGTTCAAAAGTTAAGTTTTTAAGTACCTTTTAGTAAAAATCAAAGACTCGACAACCATATTTCGTTTCTTTTTGAAACCAAACATTTTGCAGCCATTATTGTATCTGCTGTCTCTATTTCAAATGAGTCCGTCTTCTTGTTCTTTGTCAAGCTCAAATCTGAAAAAATTCCAGACCGATTCTAGATTCCAGTCAAATTCAAACACTAACACATCTGAAGAAATGGGTACTTGTTGGGTATGGTAGAAAAGAATATAAGTTGGTTTGGGAAGGTGAGTAAAGATTGAATATATGTAGATACTTTCGTTTTTTTTTTCAAGAAAAATTCCAAGATTTATGTTGACATTTCGTGCTGAAAAAAAGTAGCAAAATAGACGTTTTTAGGGAGAGTGCGTAGCAAATTGGAAATCGCGTAGCAATTTTGCTACGATCGTAGCAAAGTGTCAGCGCTGTTTGTGGTATTGCCTTCATTGCAACCTGTTTTGACGCTGTTGTCACTGCTAGAACCTCTGCTTGAAAAACGCTGCTGTAGTCAGGACGTCCTCATTGAACCGAATATTCCGAGAATTTCAGAGTAAAAACCTGCGTCGACGCCAGTGTCCACCTTGGAGCCATCTGTGAAGATGGATATCGACAGTTGCCATTCTTCTCTGCTAGAGAAAGAGGTATCGAATGGTCTTTTGAAATCTATATGTGCAGTAACGTAGTCTGTGCATACGTTACTGCCTATATCAAGGGTGTTCAAAATTGAGGTATCATTTTAAATTTTAAATGAAAGACATAAACTATGTGAAATATGTATTTTTTTATATTGGAAATTAATGTACATTGGTTCCGGTTAATAATGAAAAAGAATGTTGTCAAAGTGACCTCCTCTGCAAACTCGGCAGACTGTCAACCTTTTACCAACATTTTTAATCACTTTTTCGCATAATGATGGTTCAATAAGTGATATTTGCTCGATGATTTTGTCTTTGAGGTGTTGAACAGTTTGAGGATTATCGGCACTTCACTCCTCAAGAAACCCCATAAGAAAAAATTCCAAAGGTGTTAAATCGCATGATCTTGGTGGCCAATTAAAATCTGTTCTTCGAGAAATTATGCGATTGTTAAACTTCTCTTTCAAAAGATCGATTGAGGTCGTTGCTGTGTGGTATGTTGCACCATCCTGTTGAAAGCACATACAGTGGGTGATCAAATTATTACGGCCACCTTAAAAAATATATTTTTTTTTCAGGATTTAGTGCAAATAAATGAATTATAAGACCTTTAAAATAGATTTATTTTATTTAAAAATTAATTTATCGGTAATAAGCTTTTAAAAAAATAATAAGTCTCAATACTAAGCAGTGCTTATTTTTTGGCAGCAATTTTTCAAAGTGGATGCCTCATTTTTTTATGGGGTAAGCTTTTCATTTCTTGAGCTTTTTAACGCTTTTTTTTTTTTTGAAAAATCCAAGGTTGCTGTTTCGGAATCGGTATTTATAATAAAAAAAAGGCTGTGTATTTACTTATTTTTAAGTTTGTGTGCATTCAGTTTGGGTGTGAAATTTCTTATAGAGCTCTTTTGGTAAGGACACCGTTCAAGCCATGGGTAGAAGAAAAGACCTTCCGCCGGCAAAAAATTCTGAAATCCAGACCCTGCTATTAAACACTGAGCATTCTCAGAGGAAAATAGCAGTAATTGCAGGAGTGGCAAAGTCCTCTGTGGACAAAATAAAAAAAAAAGTTGACGAAAATGCTGCCCTTTCGCCTATGAGAGCCGGAAGATCTGGGCGAAAAAGAATAACAACGCCACGAAATGAGCGCAAAATTAAAGAGATTTGTGATAAGAATAGAAAGAAACCACGTAAGGTTCTAACAAATTTGATCCATGAGTCAGGAATTGAGATTTCAGATATGACAGTTCGACGTCGCCTAAAAGAAATGGGTTTTGCTTGCCGCCGTCCAGCAAAGAAGCCACTCCTTACAAAGGCGTTGGTGGAAAAACGCCTTAAATGGGCTAAGGCTCATAAGGACTGGACATCCGAAGACTGGTTAAAGGTGAGAACTTAATATGTCGGCTTTCAATAGATTTTTTTTTATATTTTGGAGATATTTTAACGATTTTCGTGGCACGCATTTTTTTGTAGGTCTGCTTTTCCGATGAATCAACGGTTCAGATTTTGTCGGATAAGTCCGAGTTTGATAGGAGGAGGGCAAACGAAAAATATAAAAGCGAATGCATAGTAGAACGTGTGAAACATCCTCTAAGCATTATGGTTTGGTCAATCATCAGTGGGCAAGGAACTGGACGTCTCTACATTGTTGAAGGAACCATGCGTCAAGACCAGTACATTCAGGTCTTATCATTGAAAATGTTACCACAAGTGCAGGAATGGTTCCCAAATGGCAATTTTGTTTTTATGCATGACTCTGCACCTTGCCACAAGGCAAAAAAAGTGACTGCATTTTTGCAGGAAAAAAATGTCGAGGTTCTGGAATGGCGGAAACTCTCCCGACCTTAACCCCATAGAAAATCTTTGGGAACTGATGAAGAGAGAAATAGGCAAGGAAAAAATTACAAATAAGCGAGCATTGATCGAACGTCTTAACGAAGTATGGCATAGGAGCGAAAATATTAAAACTAATTGCTTTAAATGCATCGAAAGTATGTCAAAAAGGGTTAAGGCGTTATTTTATTAGCTTATAAGTCACTTCTAATATGAATAAATAAATAAAGCTTTAAAAATACAAATCACAAAAGTTATGTTGGTCTATCTTTCAAAAAGTTATATTTTTCCATGTGGCCGTAATAATTTGATCACCCACTGTATTCTGCACATCAATATCTTCCAATTGACAAAAAGGTTCTAATCATAGCTTGATATCGATCTCCATCCACAGTAACTGCATTGCCAAACCAAACCACACCAAACAGTAACTTTTTTGGTCTCATTGGACTTTCAAACAATCCTCTAGGATTTTCTTCAGCCTAAATGCGACAGTTTTGTTTATTGACATAACCGCCAATTTCGAAATGAGCCTCTCATCGGTGAAGATAATTTGCTTGAAAAAGTTGTAATTTTGTTGTTGCTTCTCTATGGCCTAATTAACGAATTGCCGACGCACTGCGTGGTCAGTTGGCTTTAATTATTATGTTAACTGTATTTTGTAAGCCTTTACATGCAGACCTTTGTGCAAAATGTTACACAAAGTTGTTGGTTTGGGGTTTAATTACTGTGAACGACAACGAATTGACGTCCTTAGCTCTTCAGCAACACTTCTGCTAACAGCTGCAATTTTTAAACTCCAAAGACCACTGCGATGATAGGCTTTACTTCTCTGATCTTGAACCGAACCAGTTTCTTCAAATTTATAAACGATAAGTTAGCACGGTTTGACGGAGCATTTTCTCCACCGTATTTTGAACGAAATTTTCTTTCAACTGCAAAACTTTCACCATATGTATTTAAAATAAATTTTAATAATAAAAACACGTTGCTCAATAGTGTACCGATCCATTTTAGCTAACGGGATTGTATTTACTTCATACCGGAAAATACTTCGGTGTAATCTAATAGCTTTAAAAAAAGTGGCGGCCAATTTAAAAAGATATGTCAAATTTGAACACCCTTTATATGTGTAGAATCTGCGCATGTCCCGTTTGACGGGGTTTCCAGCTTTGTGTCTGGCCGAAGAGCGCTGTTTGCGGCAGATTCTTGAACGAACTGACCGAGTGGCCTGAAGTTGAGTATTACTCTCAGCCCCGCTGGGGTGGTTGATCTTATCGCCAATATGCTATTCTTTGGATCCTAGTCATAGTGATATACAGGTAGACCTCACTTAACACGGGGGTTACGTTCCGGATAAATGCCGTGCTAAACGATACAAGAAACTAGTGCAAAAAGACTGGTTACGTTCCATGATTTCAGAAAACCGTCCGAATTTTTGTCCAAATATGTTTTATTCAAAGTTTTATTATCTTTAAAGATGAAAAAAAAATCATCACCAAGTACGTACCGAGCGAGCTTCGTCAACACAAAAAAGAAACTGAGTAAATTGGCCTGAAACCGCTTCCCACACCACCATCCGCTTTCTACAAGTAAATTGGGGAAGTCCCTTTTTAGATGTATGTTCCTATAAAAACAGCTGATACGCATCTACTGGCCAGAAAAATATGTGACATTTGTGCAAAGCAGACATTGTGTCTCGCACACCGTGTTAGAGCGAGGCTTTTTTCGTGTTAAACAAAAATATGCCGCAAAATGTGAGACGTGTTAGAACGAGGCCGTGCTGTAAGAAGTACGTGTTAAGTGAGGTCTACCTGTACTTCATTCTGCATTTAGCGCGCCGAAAGTTTTAAATGTGACTTCTAAAGGCAAATACCTAGTGGCAGTACGTTTTCATTCCAACTCGGAATGTTGTAATCTGTGATATCCAGTTTCCTGATAAAAACCACTACTCAATTCCTAGATTGGCTTTTCCACGTTAGGTTAGGTTATGTTAGGTTATAGTGGCAGTCAAGTTTATTTTCCTTGTAAATCTTCATCACAGAAACCATTTAGAAATTTGCAGTCCATCCCTCTACTAATTTGTTCGCCTTTTGAATCGCTGACTACATTCTGTATTCATTAAAGTCATTTTATGCTAAGCCAATTCTTCCATTAAAATCTTACTGCACTATACCCTACAAAAGATAAGTATGCGGACAAAGGGCAGACTATTAAGAATCACAATGAGAGCTTCGAACGAGCTTGGCCCTAGTGCTCATGTGGCTCCCTCTGCTGCCGTTCTTTGGCAAGCCACCATACTAGGTACATACCCATTTGTGAGGATATATAACTCACCACGGCCGTGCAAACGGTGGTAGCATTACGAACCTAATGCCAAACCAACACTTGTATTCAAATATTTTTTCCATATTCCTCAGCGTCATCATTATGTGCTGTCAGACACTTGGAAATGGAACCCAAGACAAGTTTCAAACAAAAACAAATATTTTATTTGTTTCTACGAGTATAAGGCAATTTTGCATCCGCAAACAATATCTTAGTCATCCCACTACCTACAATCTTAACCGCAGTCAATCGAATAAATCACAAAAAAAACACGCAGTTCCTCTATTCCATTTTTATATTTCTCGCCGACCTCACTCATGTTGTTTGTCTTATCTATGACTCAATTTCAAGTTTCACTGAATTCGAAGATATTTTTTTTTGTTTTGAAATTTATTTAGCAAAATGAGTGCTAAACAAGAAATCGCCACCAGGAGAACGAATGGCAATATTAAAATTGAATGTCCACGTCGGCCTTTTTTACATACATTTATTTGTTTTTCGTTATTTTTATGGGGTCCGAGCCGAGCGAGACCTGATATCATTTATTTTCAGCGAAGTGTTTTGCTGATAACATTTTAACGCAAACAGGCGCGTCAATTGAGGAGGAGTCCGGCCTCGCAAAAATTATGCATTCTCAGCGCGCCGCACTGGAAGTGGTTGGTCGTTGAAGTTTTTTTTTTCATTTTTTGCTGTGCGATTCTTTATACTTTCCTTTTATTGTGCAAATATTGTGAGAAGGCTTTTAAAAGAAAAATACTCCGAAGACCAAAATACACGCAAACACTGTTTTTGGGCCGGACGGCTGGTGGGACGAAGTTTGTATTCTAAAGCCAACCGCTGACATTGTCGAGCACCACTCACTCAAACTTAAGTGTAACATGTGCGCAAATGCTTAAAACATTTTCTTATCTTAATCACTTTCTGGTGCGCGTTCGTCGTCCATTTATATTATGTTCAGGGGGGTTTGTTGTTTTTATTTTTCATTTTCGTAGCTTATGTGAATTTCGAAAGAAATACAATCGTGAATTTGAAAAATATAAAATTGTGTTTCTGAAATGTTTTCGTTTTTAAGAATAAACTTTGATGCGGGTGTGTTGGTTTTTCGTTTTTTTTTGTTGGTTGGCTTATAAACAACTGTAATACGAGTTGACGACGACGTTTGGATTTATTTCGTTGTTTTTCCAAGTCTGTTGTCATTCTGTGAATTATGCTACCTAATTGCAAAGTTGACGTTTCGATCGAATTTCAGTCGTACGTATAATATCAATTGGTAGGTAGACAAGTAATTTACTGATTGGAGTTTAGCGTAATGAGGTCGCAGAAATGCAAGTGTTTTTAAAGTGTGTAATTAGCGCACTGCTGACAAATGATTCTACATACTAGGTACTGTTCTGGCGTTAACAAGGCCTAACGACAAGCTTCTCCGCTCGAAGGCACGTTGCAGTGGCGATGGCCAGCGACAATAGTCTGATCATTGGGGCTTACTTACTAATGTACATAGAGAGTACGCTCCGGTCCGGCTTTATCCCGCTGGTCCAGATGGTATTTCCCCTATCGTTCTGAAGAGGTGTTCTTCTACTCTGGCAAAACCACTGCGTAAGCTTTTCCATCTGTCCTATTCTTCAGGAATCTTCCCGGGAGAATGGAAAACAGCATTTGGCCAGCCTGTACCAAAAAAGGCGAATCTTCTTCTCCCTCCTCCTAACGACCAATTGCACTTACGTCCCTTCTTTCTAAGGTCATGGAAACGCTGATAAACCGTCAGCTAATGAAATATCTTGAATCGCGAAGACTTCTTAATGACCGGCAGTATGGTTTTCGCAGGAACAGGAGGTCCACTGGTGATTTAATGACACATTTAACCGAAAAGTGGAACCAATCTCTTCACCAAGGTGATGAAAGTAAGATTGTTGCTCTTGATATTTCAAAGGCATTTGACAGAGTTTGGCATCAAGCTCTCGAAAATGCGTGCATTTGGAATCGATGATACTCTTCTTCAATGGATTAAAAATTACCTTTCGGACCGTTCATTTCAAGTTGTTTTGGGCGGTTTTAATTCTGCAACTCACCAAATAAATGCTGGTGTCCCCCAAGGCTCTGTTCTGTCCCCGACTCTCTCTCTCTCATTTTTAGAAATGATCTCCTGTCTGTTAGGTTATGTTAGGTTAGGTATGTGGGTTGATGAGGCAGCGGTGTTGATGCTGCATCATCATTGGTTGCTGTGCCTTCCTTGTCTCGTCGATGATGTCAATCACATCCTCTCCAGCCATCCGGTTTTTGCTAAGAACCTTTAATGATTGGAAAGAGGGATTTCGGATAGTTCCGTTAGACTGTGGACAAAATATGGCACAGAAAAGGGAGAGTGTCCTCGTGTGCCTCCTCATCACCACAGCCCCTACAAAGGTCGTCGTTAGTAAGACGCATTTTCAGTCTGTGGCTCCCCTGAAGGTTGTGTCCAGTGAGTATTCCCACCAACATCGAAACAGATTTCCTGTTTATTCGAAGGAGTTTGTGGGTTCTGGCTTTATCATAGTCAGCTCACATTTTTTTGGTTGTTTCGCAGATAGGAAGGGTATACCACTTGTTTTTGGCGATCTCCAGACTTTTCTGCCCCACCCGTGCTCTGAGGTCACACAATGGCGGTTTGACAGACTGATCCACCTGTTCATCACTCATGGTAGAGCCCTTTCTTGCCAGTTCATCAGCAATTTCATTACCCTGAATGCCACTATGACCAGGGACCCAGCAGAGTTTTACAATATGTTGACCGCCAAAAACCCTCAGCTCTTACAAGCTTAGATTTTATATCGACAGCAGACATTGCTTTAATTGCAGCTTGGCTATCAATGAAAATTGTAATATCATCACGTGATATCACCGCCATTTAGGGTAATTTGGCTGCCTCTGCCACTGCCAATATCTCCACCTGGAGGACGCTGCTGTGATCAGGGAGTCGAAATGTAATGCTTCGGAAAACACTCCAGCTCCAACGCCTACGTCCATTTTCGAGCCATCTGTGTAAATGGATATGGATTCGTCTACATGTTCGTTTCTCTCCCATTCCTCTCTGTCTGTTACTTCTAATCCAATCCATTCCTTTGCTGATGACAGTACCCTCAGCTTCTCATATTCGTTTCTTGGTTCACGCCCCGCATCTACGGGCGTTGAACTGAAACGGCAACAGCATTTCTCAGTGGGTACAACCAATAGAGTGGAATTTAATGCTTCCAAAACACAATGCTGTCTCCTGTCATTAAAGCAAAACCCACAAACACTGCCATTATCCATGAATGGCACTTGCTTCGCTGAAACCGAAAGACTTTCCATTCTCGGTATGTGTGTTAATGACAACCTTCGTTGGAATGACCACATATTCGATGTCGCCAAGAACGCTGCGAAATGTCTAGGCTTCCTTAAGCGATGCAAGAAATATTTCATGCCTTCTGATCTGGCTACAATTTATAAGGCGTTTTTTTCGCTCGAAACTCGAGTACAACGCTCATATCTTGTCCGGTGCACCAATAACTTATTTGGAGCAACTTGACAGGATCCAATAAAAAAACGTATTTACCACCGAGACATCGCGAGATCGATTGACTCTCTTAGTCATCGTCGTAATATCTCCTGCCTTTCGTTATTTTATCGTTATTTCCACCATAAGTGCATAACGAAATAGCCAGTTGCATTCCTCCCCTTGAACATTTCAACCGCAATACCCGCCATGCAAGGAATGCTCATCAGTTTACCCTTAAGCCTGTATTCGGAGGTACAGTGAAGTTCAAGGAATCTTTCCTAACCTACAAACATTCAAAACCAACGTGCATCGGCATCTCTCCTTTTCTTCTCACCCTAAGTTCCTTAACGCTCGCGCTGTGTAGCTACGAGTATTACATTATAAGGGTCCCAAAAAATCCCGTTAGTGCGTTCATATTATAAAACAAAAATCCCACTGGAGCCATAAATCCATATTGATGCCAAAGGGCTGGCATCTCGGTCCTATACCATCGCTACCGCAGCGCGAGACATAAGCGGCTTATCCACGGCGGGGACGTCGCCAATGTATTTGTATTTTTTTGTATTGTATGAAAAGCAATTCCCCCAATTTTGGCGGCTTGTTGAGGGGGGAGGGGTCAACATGCCCTCCCAGGACGTTGCGTTACTCTAGGTAACATCCTCTTAGTTTGTGGTGGTGCTTCCCGGACTGACGCTGTAAGGCTTTAGTCTTCGCACGGTGGCGCGTGTGTACGTTGACGACTGCCAGGCGCCCGGAAAGCAATTGTTGCGCAAGGCAACGAGTGCTCAGATTCCAAATTATAGTTAGACTACTAAAAAGTCTAAAATAAAAGTAAAAAAGAAAGACAAGCTTCTCCAGACATGTGTGTACGCGAAGTTACATATGTTTTTAGTTTTGCATACACAAATGCTTGGAGAAGCTAGGTTTTAGGCCGTTAATGCCTTAATACTTATTCAATTTACTTTTATATTTAAGGCACGAATTTAAAAGTGAATGAAACGAATGAAATGGAGCGCGATCAACTCAGTTGCCACTGTCAAAGAAGAAATCATACGAACTCTGTCAAAAAGGCCATACTAGATTTGTTTTCTATTTAGCAACCATCACCAGAGAAAGCGGGAAAGGGCCTTTTCCCGGCCTTAATAAGCTTAATACAAGCAAACACTTAAAACTTAACATCAATTATCTACCGGTAACGACAAAATGCAAATTTAAGTCTAATTGGAAATGAGACAGGTTTTTAGGAATCCGCTGAAGTGTGCCAAGTGGAAGACGAATGGGTTTTGCATATACTATTAGTTAAACATAGCATACGGGCCCAGAGGCTTGTTGCTTCCATGACTTTTTCGATGATAGTTGCCTTTATACTAATCAATTTTTTACACTGAGCCAAAGCCTGCAAAAGACCAACGAATTACAAGTCGACACTTACCATCTTTTCAGTAAATTTAAAGCCGCTATGATAGCATTCATCGTCAGGAGATCCACATAGCGATGGCCGAATATGATTTCCCGACAAAACTGATCCAGTTATGTCGCGTGACAATTGAAAACACGCGGTGTAATGTGCAGTTTGGAAGCAGTAGTATTCCGAAGTATTCCAACACCGGATTTCGGCAAGGAGATGCGCTATCATGTGATTTCTTCAATCTTGTTATGGAGAAAATAGTGCGCGGGGCACGTGTCACGGCGGAAGGGACTATTTTCAATCGCGACGACTACATTGCGCGAATGAACAATAATGTTCCAGCCAAGAGTATCTGACTCGCAGTCGCAGCCCCCAGGTTCGAGAATTCAAGGAAGACTGAACCTCCCTTTTAAAGACCAAGCCATCGCGCAGACAAGAGCCCTTTGTCTGGACAACTGGAAGCTCAGCGTGCCCGGTGGATGGAAGGCTGCAGTGTCAGGCAGTGTCAGTAAGAAGTATTCAATCTGGGTTTGGTGCTGAGCGATTTTTTTTTTTTGAAAAGCACCGAGCACTCGATATAGGTATAAAGGCAATATCAGATATTCGACGACGTTGTTCAAGGGATTCCACACCAATAAGCTTAAGGCGTTCATCATAGGGAGGGTTCAATTATTTATTAACGTTCCTTAACAATCCCGAAAGATAGGCAGGCCTAAATATTTCATGGATCACATAAATTCAACAAAACCAGGATTTAATCGTCCTCAATGATGAAGTGGTTCGAAACTGGAAGGCCGTCCGATACTTTTTGAGATCGAACCGGCGAACACATGGTTGCAGTCAAGTGGGAGGGTGGGTTTTGATCACTCTAGTCTAGATCATAACCTCGTCCTTAATGAAGAAGGCGCGATTGCAGGGACCTACAGTTCGGCGCAGATTCCGAACGGCCAATTTAAACTTCTTATAACGGTTTATAATCTTGGTTAGGTATGCGACTTTCGAAAGAGGTTGGCGAGCTCTCGAAAGAGGTTGATTGGGATCCGAACCTTCGCTTACTAGCCACTGCACTGCGCCTACACTGCCACATAAAGATTAGATTTTGTTTATCTCTCACTTGACCTCGAGTTTTATCTTTTAATTGAAATGTAGAATACGGTACCTATCAGAATTTGTCTTTTGTATGTGACGGATTAAAAGTAAATAAATACATACCCGAAATGTCATTAGCAGATAGGTACCTACCTACCCTGTTTAGCGGAGCAACGGATAAATAATTTCAATTCGCTTTGATTTTGCCATTTTCCATAGAAATAATTTTCTCGATAGCTGATTACTCTGTTTAGCGGACATGGACAGTTCTACTTTTTGTAATTTTCGACATATAATACAAAGGTATAAAAGAACAATAGACATGACTTGGGGCTTGAAACCCGGGAGAGAAGCTAGAAGGGAGTGAGAGTCTGGCCAGCAAACGCCCGTCTGCGTTATCTAGGAACCAATTGAAGACAAAACATTAAACGTACCTGGCCGAAGATGAGAAAACCTTGGTGGACAAAGGGTGTCTAAGGCTCTTTGGCCGCAAATCGAAAGAACAGATCTAGGGAAATTCCCAAATTGAGTATGAAGCAACTTAGAACATTGGTTCGGTATTCTGTCAGGACACTGCTTTCTGAGGAAGCATAAAAAATGGCTCATACTGATCGACATGGATACGTGCAGATTCTGTGGTGACCTCAAAGCGGAGGAAGATAAAGCTATATACTGTGTGAGTGTAAGGAAAGATTATGGCATCGTAGAAAGTTTCTAGAAAACTACTCTTTCGAAAAAATAGAAGAAGGGCTGCACAAACCACAGGGAGCTTATCAAATTTAGCAGGGAAGATGGATGTTTTTCCAGGAAAAGTGTTTAGGTTCTTTATTTCGAAGCTTAGATTCATTTGATGTCGAGTATAGGTACCCCTTTTTCAACGACGTGGCTCTTTGGTCCGAAGTAGTTTGCTAATTCCCGTTACTTTTTCCATTACAAAAAATAATACCAGCAGGCAAATAAGGTCTATATTTGTGATACTGCCGAATACTTCTTCGAAATCGGTGAATAACAGCAAATTGGTTTTATTATTGTTAAAAAAATGTTCTGTCAATTTTGGTATTTAAAAACTTTTTTTGTTACAACAAGCGGATAATAAACACCGACACAGGAGCTGTCCATTTATACCGCATCTCCACGAGCAATATTGCAAAGTTTACGTTTACGGAAGCCTGATGGCACCTCGACCAACTCCAATGAGGAGGCACTTCAACTGCTAATGGACACCCACTTTCCTGGCTGCAAAGCCGTGGATAGTTGCGTGTGGCCAAACAAAGGCAGCACTACAACTGAGCAGTGGCGGGTCGCGGCGAGCATTGTTACGAGAGAGAGGGCGAGAGCTATTATCCTGTCCTTTTCTCCTTTCAAAGCTTCTGGACCTGATGGCATATACCCCATACTCTTGCAAAAGGGTATCGAGATTTTGCTCACACTGCTAACTAGAATCTACAGAGCTAGCGTTGCTCTGCGACATATTCCTTTAGCCTGGAGAAGAGCTAGGGCGGTTTTCATTCCCAAACCGGGAAAGGCCGCCTATGATCTTCCCAAAAGCTTCAGGACTATTAGCCTTTCATCATTTCTGCTAAAGGGCCTTGAAAAACTGATTGACGTACGGCTTAAGAGTATTCCAGCTTCCACTGACGGCCAGAGTGCGTAGGGCGCTCGACCGCAAGAACTATGCTCTTGCTGTCTTCATGGATATTGAGGGTGCCTTTGGCAATCCCACCTTTTGCAGAATTGAGTCTGCCTTAACACTGAAGGGCGTCGATTCTACAACTGTGGAATGGATCCTGGAAATGCTTAGGATCAGAGAAGTTACAGCTGCTGTTGGCGGCTGTGTCAGAACTGTGCGCGCTGTCAAAGGCTTTGCGCAGGGCGGTGTACTTTCCACTACATTGTGGAACCTGTTGGTCGACTCCTTGTTGAGAAGACTTGATGGGGAAGGTCACCCTGTTATTGGGTACGCTGACGATGTGTGCATTATTGTCAGCGGCAGGAGTTTACCAACTCTTTGTGAGCGGATGGAAACAGCGCTCAATAGTGTTGGGAGTTGGTGCCGCGAGCAAGCTCTGTCAGTCAACCCCGCGAAGACTGAGATGATGCTGTTCACGAGTAGAAGGGCAATACCTCAAGTGAGGTGGCCTTACTTCCAGGGCACTCAACTAAAGCTATCAAGCAAGGTTAAGTATCTGGGTATTGTTCTAGATCCAAAGCTTAACTTTTCTGAACATTTGGTTGCTAGGATTTCGAAGGCAACTAACATTCTCTGGCAGTGCCGTAGGATGTTGAGCAGAACCTGGGGACTTAGTCCCAGGCTGGTTCACTGGATTTACACGTGCATTGTTCGGCCATACCTTATGTATGGTGCGATTGTATGGTGGGCTAGAGCTCACATCCTCAAACGTCAACTGTCGAAGCTACAGCACCTTGCGTGCTTATGCAGTACAGGTGCGATGAGAGGAACTCCCACTGCTGCTATGGAAGTGTTGCTCTGTTTACCTCCCTTGCAGTTCCTTGCTGAAAGTGAGGCCAGAAAATCACTATACCGCATGTGTGTAGTACTTGGACGGCAGGTCAATCTCGGCGATGGGGCCAGAGGTGCTAGGTACAGAGCTCTCTATGACAGCCTACCTGGCCATCGGGGAGGAGCACTTGACACTGTGTGCATGAAGCAAGTCTTTGAGCGCCGTTTTCAGGTCATCCTTCCTGAACGGCAGGAATGGAACAGTGAGGGATGGAATGGCTTTAGGCCGGGTGATGTCATCGTCTATAGTGATGGCTCACTTATTGACGGTATCTCCGGAGCCGGGGTCTACTCTAGAGACTGTCAGATAAATCTATCTGCAGCCTTGGGTAGACAAACAACTGTTTTTCAGGCAGAAATCTTTGCGATTGCCACTGCCGCCAATATCCTGTTAAGGAGAGGGATTAAGGGTAAAACCTTATACATCTGCTCAGATAGCCAAGCCGCTATCAAAGCCTGTTCGGCTGGCTCTCTCAACTCAAAAATAGTTGAGGAAACCATGGTTAGGCTTAACCGTCTGGGAAGATGTAACTCGGTATCACTTGCCTGGGTTCCTGGGCACACAGGTATCGAGGGTAATGAAAGAGCGGATGCTCTGGCCAGGAAGGGCTCTTCAACAGCCTTCATTGGGCCACAACCATCCATAGGATGCTGCTCATCCGTCCACAAACGTGAAATGGTTTCGGCTCTACGCCAACAACATTCCGAATACTGGCATGACCTTGTCTCATGCAGGTATTCGAAGAAGCTAGTGGACGGTCCAAAAGTCAGCAGAGCTAAGTTTTTGCTTGGACTAAACAGGAAAGACTTGAGATCCCTGATTGGTCTCGTCACCGGTTTCAGTCCTCTTAACGAGCACCTCAAAACCATTCACATTAGGAGCTCGGGCCTATGTGAGTGCTGCATGGAGGCGGATGAAACGGCATCTCACTTCATCTGTGAATGTCCGGCTTTCGCCAGAACCAGGCTCACCACTATAGGCAAACAATTCGTTAACGAAGATGAGATGGGGGAAATTGAACTTGCAAATATTCTTCGCTTTGCCAAGGCTACTGGCAGGTTCTCCCTCACTGAATCTTACTAATCGCCAATGACCAGCGAGCGGGCAGCTATGCTGAAGTACAATGGACCAATAGGTCTAAGTGCTTGTCATCTACTGATGACCCCACTGCACATACAATACAATACAATTACGTTTACCGTCTGTCACTTTTCATAGAAAGAAGGAAATATAGAATGCCATAAAATGTACGGTGGTCATTTCACAGCTTTCTATTTGAATGGTGCAAATGTCGCAGAGTGAAGCACTTCTTAAAAATGACATCCCGTAGAATACTATCCATGTGTTCAATGCTATGAACTGAGCAATATATAGAATACAGTTTTTCATAGAATACTATTCGTAGTCTCTCCACAAGCAATATTCATAGAATGCTATATTGTATTCTATAAAATATTGATCGAGGAAACGTTGTGTCATGAGAAATTTCAATACCTACCTATGCATCAGAGCAATTTGTGGAATCAAACACATCTCACCACTTTACTCAAACTGACAACAGTTGTACATTATGCACAAAAGTAAGAAAAATTGTGTCAAAGGTCTTTTCATTTTGACAGATGAAAGTTCACTGGCACATTTGGCCATTGTAAGATTGTTTTTTTAATTAATGAACGAACGTTTATTGCTTAACATCATAATTCAAATTATAGGTAGCATGGGGAAACTTATCGTTTGAAGGCCATAACCTAAAATTGTTGTGACAGTTTGGCCGCAGGTTTATTGTGGCTCTCACGCAAGAGCCAGGCGAATCTTGCCTGTGAGCAAGCGATCGGTTGAAAGCAAATGTCAAAATTAATCATCTGTTTTTTTCTTTTGTGTGGCACCAAATCTCTCTAATCCGCGTCCATTAAATTCAGTTGAAACTTATATTATTCACCTGTGTCTGTATCACCGAATCAAAACAATCAACAATCAACGGGCAACCGGCTTCTGCTCTAGAATCAATGAGTAATTAATTGTATTGTTTATTACTATTTGACAAAACGATAATTTTTTTGTCTCTCACAGATTATGACGGGTCACATTAAGATTGATTTGTTCAATATGACGTCGACGTGACATAAAACGGATCAACTGTATAAACCAGAACTCAAATATGTACACTCGCGCTGTGTGTGCAAATATATATTGTATCTTTTTTTAATATCACCGTGCCAACCACTCAATGACCTTAGCGAGAACGCACGAACGAAAGTGCATATAAAAAAATAAGAAAATAACTTTTTACGCTACTTTCACTTTTTACTATTTAAACAGAAGAAAAAGAAAAACACCCGACTTCCATAATATACATACATTATATACAATCCTACCTACTTTGTTGTGGTTCTGTTGTTGCAACTACATATCTGTTAATGTATGCGGGGGTAGGTAGTAGATATTCGTATCCGTACCGTATCCCAACAAATTACGTTACATTACGACGCAGTCAACCAAATCAAATGCACTCTCCGCCTCATTCTCTGTTTTTGTCATAACGCCAACACCCCCCCTGTGGTGTTAGTATCTAATCACCGAAATCGCATTCCAAATTGGGGTTTGTTTTTTATTTGCCACTCGATTCGCAGAGTTTTAGAGTCATCGGAAAGGCCAAGTAAAGTTCAAACTTTGCCGAACACAAAATGTGACTTTGTTTTGTTAAACACAAACAAAACTTGGTATAATACAGCACCAGCAGCAGCGGCAAGAAAAAAAAAAAAACGAAGACCAAATCCTTCAAAGAGATGCAGATAGGGAAAAGAGGACGGGAGGGCGAGAGCAGGGTTCTAAGCTGAAAATGTATGTGATTAATGTCTTCTGTGCTATTTCTTCTTCTTTTTTTTGTATTTTTTACTCGTTTCACCTCTCTCTGCTTTATCATCCCACTCCTCTCCGTTTTCCATACCAACAACCCCCTTGGAATTCGACTACTTTACTATCAGCAGAGAGTCGTAGTTGTCGTTGGTTGTTAAAGTCGTAGTCTCGTCGTCATCGTCATTTTCTTTTGTGGTTGTCGTTCCTCCACTGCTGCTGTGTGCTGTGTTTCAAAAGCTTTTTAGAAGAATTTCTATTCTTTGGTTGTCGGCTAAAGAGGTTATAATGTTGTTTTTGTTGTTAGGTACGTATCTGTTAGATATTCGTTTCTTCTTGAGTTTTTGCCGACAATTTAGTTTTTTTTTTGTTTTTGTTCTGTTGGTGATTTTCGTCGAAGATAGACGAAGAGATAGAATAAACATCTACCCAATGAAGAACCATACCCACAAACTGCTGCTTCCCAACAACAATTTGAACACATACAAAAAAGTAACAAGGAACCCACTGTCGAAACGTAGAAGATATCTGTTCTTCCTCGTGCAGTTCCCTTCTTCCATCACGTTGAACACAGGAATAAATGAAGATAGATATACATAGAAGCAGCTGAAGGAATCGGGTGGTGTTCAGGGAAACATGGGGGAGGCACGATACAATGGAGTGAGTAAAATCTATTTGAAACTGTCATGTGAGTTTGGTTCCACATCCCAGCAATTTTTAGTGGGAGTGTCGTTGTGTGTATCTGTGTGGTGGTTGTTAGTTATTTTTTTTTTTTTTGGTTAGTGTTGCTGATGTTTTCAAGTGGACTTTTAAAGAAGAGTTCTTGCCAACGGGGGAGGCAGGCGCTAGAATAGCTATCCTCTGTCTTAACTTTGGTAAACATCAGAACATGGACGAATGTTTTAGTTGCGAAAAGGGATTTCTGTCCTGTAGGAAGGTACCTTTATTAGTCGTAGCCGTATATGGCAAAGTTTTGCACAAAGTGCTTTGTTTTGTTGAAATAATAATGAATGAGCTCGAGGAGTGTAAAAGTAGAAGAAAAGCCGGAAGTTTGCTCTTCTTAGGTGTGCATGGATATCGTATATCTGGCAGCACCGGCAACAACAATCTATTCCTTAGTCGTCGTCGTCCGCCAAAAGGGCACAGGCGGCGCTGTCTCAGGATAACAACTTTTTAGATATCACAAAGAAAATCAAAATGAATTTTCGTTTAGGGAGGCACCAGGAGATGGCATTTATATTAATAACGTTGTATCTGTTTTCGTTTCCGTTTCTTTTTCGTTCGTTTGTTGGTTTTAGTGATGCCATTTCTATGGGATAATAAGTTTCGTTTTTAATTGCGAGATGGGTTCCCTTTTTTTTATTGTTGTGGGAGTGGGCAAAGGATTTTGGAATTAGGACATTTTTCCTAGTACCAACATTTATAATTAAGAGCGGTTGGGGTAAATTGATGATTCCGCGAAATCCCAGAAGGCGAACCGGGATTTTCGTTCATAAGGTGGTCCCGTGATCAAGTATTCTTTTGAGAAAGGGTTCACCGAATTTCGTCGTCCTACAACACAACAATTTTTTGAGCGGTTAAACTAGGTGTCATTTACAAACCACTTGTCCTATCGGGGTCAATTTAATATTTTTAAGTTGCAATGTTCTTGTCCTACACGCTGGTATTTTTAGATTTTTAATCAGAGTATGTACCTAGTACCTACCTACCAGTGGCGTCGCGTGAATTATTTAGATGGGTGTGCAATTCTTGAAAATTATATATTTTTTAAAAATATTTATTTATTTATTGTTTTCTTAATTAAAATTATAAAAAAAAATTCATGATTTTTTTTTATTATAAAAAAACTCCATTAAAAACGTAACAAAAACTTAATAAATTATACTCAAACAAAAACAAAGCTAATACAAAACAAAATAACTTATAACTTTTTATAAATTAAGTCGATCCTTCGATTTTTTTTGGTAAATTCTTCGATCACCTTCTCAACAAAGTTAAAACTTTGGCAACTCCTTAAAGAAGTCAGGATTTTTTTTTCAATGGTAATGGAAGACAACGCAGTAAGCCGGTCTTCTCCCATAGTGCTTCTATTCGAAGTTTTTATTCGCTTTAGAGTTGAAAAGCTCCTTTCTGTTGTTGCTGTTGTTGACGGAATTGTCATGATTAAATGGCATATTTTTAAGCATTCAGAAAATGTTTGCTTTAAGTTAGCAGATGTAATTAAATTTGCAATTTCCGTAACACTTTTTTGCTTATAGCATTCAGAACGATACAGCACTTTTAATTCATTTTCCAACTTTAAATAATTAATTTTTAAAAAATTTGCATAGATTTCCTTTAGGGATAGTAAGAGTTCATTGTGGAACTTAGCATCGTAGGCTGAAAATTTGTCACTATCTATTAACTGTACGAACTTTATGTTTTCCAAATCTTTGTACCGCACACTTATTTCAAACAAAACTTTTTCAAATATATTACTATAGATATGCTTAAAAAAGTCCTTGTTTTCAGAACGTTTGACTGGCAAACTTCCGAATAAATCGACAGCTTTCTGAAAATTAATTTCGAAGTGCTCATTTCCACTGATTTTTTTTATGAATTCGGTACAATTCCCAATTTCTTTTAAACACCTCTCAATATCCAAGGATTTCAGTTGAAGCAAATTATATAACACGTCAGTTTGTGCGAATATAGATGAAAACAAATTTAGAAAAAAAATAGTTTTAAACTCGTTTAAGAATTGTAAGTATCGGCGAGCAGTAACAGATGTATTTTCTCCCCAACTTTGTACTGTATCATCAATTATGTATTCTAACACAGCAATTAAGTTTAATCTTTCTTTTTCAAATAAATTGAGAAGCCGCGAGTTAAAGGACCACTTTACATTACAAACTGATGGAATTTTTTTGTTTAGCGTTTCTTTTAATAAAGTATCTCTCTTTGCTGATATTGAAAAAAATGGCGCTAAACTACTTAAAGTTGCAAAAAACTTCTTTAACACTTTGAACTGATTTAGAAAGCACTAGATTTAATACATGAGCATTGCAGTAGATAAATAGAGCATGACTATATACTTTTTTTTATCTGAGCCTGCACTCCATTGATTGGACCAGACATTACAGGTGCACCATCATATGTCTGAGCAACAAGTTTTGCACCAATATCAAGTTCGTCAATTACATGTAAAACCACTTTTGTAATCGCATCAGCACTTTGGTCATTACTTATATCAAACAATTTATAAAAACGTTCTTCACACTCTCCGTTTTCCTTAACGTAACGAACTATTGACGAAAGTTGTGCTTTTCGAGAGATATCTGTAGTTTCGTCAAATTGCACTGCGACAAACTCGGTTTCCCGAATCTCTCGTTTAATCTCCCTTATCAATACATTACTTACTGCATTAATTAAATCATTTTGAATAGTTGCAGAAGTTCCCTTAAAAACTGTGGAAGTTTCCAAGAATTGCTTAAATGCTTGATTGTATTTTAGCTGTATATTCACATAAGTCCTTAAAATCGCCTTTATTTAATGATAGATTGGATTCGTCGTGACCCCTGAATGGCAACTCATGAACAGCCAAAAAAATAGTTGCATCAATTAAAACTTCAAAAGCACTTCTATTTTTTGACACATTTTCATTAAAACATTGCGTAGAATTTTTTTTTTTGTGTTCAAATAAATACTCTATTCTTGTTTTTCCAAACGTATTCAATGACAGAGCATTTGTTATGTGTGAAATGGAAAGTTCGTGCTTTGGGATCTTCTCATGCAAATGGTTCAGATCACTATAACCAATAGTGGTCCACACATTTTCTTTTTCATTAGATTGGAAAATTAAAAACGGCCAACAAAATAGTTTATTTCTTTTGACCGACCCTGTCAACCAATCATGCTGTTTATACAAATCGAAATTAAATTTCCGCGTGTACTCCTTTCCATTTTTTTTGAACGCTGATTTTAAATTTTCTAAATTCGGTGTAGGACTACCGGCATCAATGATTGTTTTTTTTTTCGTCATAGGTATGATAGCTAAACGCTTTTTCTTATAAGCTATTGACACGATCTTCGACTTCACTTTCACTCATTGTTCAAATTAAAGATAAAAAACAAAAAAACTAAAAGCACCGCACGAAACTGTAACCACTTATTATAGTCCTAGTACCTACCTAAACGAAAAGTAAAATTCGTTCATTCATTCATCGACTGTAGTGCACTGCTTTTTTTTGCACGAGCGTCGATGTATTGCTTGTATATTTTACTTATGACGCTTTACGGAAACAAAACAGAACAGAACAGAACAAAAGAAAATACGAATATTCCGTGTGCACAGAAAACCGTCGCACGAGTTCACTACAAGTTCATCCAAGTATGGCGTTCATTAGCAGGTATGGCGTGCGGGTGACGAATGACGATGGGGATGAAACCAGGAGAATTCTTGTAGCTTGAAGGTATATAGTTTGGAGTTGGATGAATTTATTTGATGAAATCAACAGAATACGTGCACAGCGAGATTTCGTGCGAGTTTATTATTTTTCTTTTTGTTTCTCAACGATGAAGGAATTTTGGCAAAATTAGGAAGGATGAATATGAATAAATAGTGGCTGTGTGATTGAGGTTTTATGGGATGTGTAATTGAGCGATGAGTAATTTTTTTGGTTAGATCAGGGTGTGCAATGCACACCTTGCACACCCTGACGAGACGCCACTCCTACCTACCTATTTTGGACTTTAATTGTTTGGTTTAATAATTGTTGTTTGACCTGGGAAAACAGCCGAAATCTTAAATGACAGCCAGCATAGTGCTGCCAAGTCGCATTCGATATTTTTCTCGTTTTATCTAAGCCTATATAACGCACCTTATAACTCGATGACTCATATATTTATATTTGGTAGTTTCCTGTAATTTGGCAGAAACTCAAAAGTGTTGTCTGTTTGACATTTTAAAAGGGAAGACGTTAGGAATCGGCTTATATGGCCGCCACTTGAAAAGCTGCACATCATCATCGTTACAATGTTTTTCTAATTTTCCTTTACGGCGAGGTTACGATCAGAATCACAGGGATTGTACCCAGTAACTACTTTGGGTATATTCCCTCCGCCCGATCGCTTCAACCAAACTACCCTTTTCGCCTTAAAAAAATAGGTAAGACTGATGAGACCGCGGCCAGATCACGTAAATTTAAAACTATTGAACGACATCGTTTCGGCAACAGCAGTCTCTGTATATCTCTATAGAAATATTGTAGAGACAGCTTTCGTGAAAACGCGTTCAATCGTTTGCACTTTAGGTGATCTGGCCCAAGTCTTTTCTTTTGATTGTATAGGTAGGTATAGGTACCTATAGCATTTATCTATCTACAACTAATCGTTGACTGTATGGATTTCAGGTTAACAAGTCTGTCGTTAACAAGTCTTTCGTTAACAAGTCGTTCGTTAACAAGTCTTTCATAATCAACCCGCTCCGATAAACGGCGTTTACCGAAAAAGTTGACTAAGGAGAGAAATCTAACCTAGATAATTTTACCATCTAGGTGCGATCAGCGACCCATTTAACAACATCTTCAAGCAGCCTCGCAGTGCATGTTTACACGACTACAGATTAAAGGTGTCATAAAAAGTAGATAAAACAACAGTCAGTAACAGGATCATGTACGTGTCAAAATCGTACCTAGAGGCAGGCCTCTATTCTGGATCAAACAAATTTTGTTTAAGCTTCTCACTCGCTTGGGCGATAAAAGGAACTCGACCTATGATGGTGCTATGGATTACACAAATGCAGTAACACTAGTATTTAATTATGACGCAAGTGATCTGAACCCGAAAGGCCTGCCGATACTTTTTGAGGTAGAACTGAAGAACCTCATAGGAACACCATAAGGCATACATTAAAGTGGAAGGGTTATAATCCCTCTACACCAGATGTGCTCCGGAAACTGACCGAGAGGTCTCAGGATCAAATCACCCCAGTTACGCCTTCAGTTTCCCACTGTCGCACCTTTTGCGAAAGCCTGACAAACGTCCAAGATTAACATGAGGAGTTTCACAAATTTGACGGTCGAAATCAGCGTAAAAATACGTGTCAACAAATTTAACTTCGCACAAACATTTGGTTGTGGAAGCTAGGATTAAGGCCTGTATCGCGCCTAAATGGATAATATTGATTTTTATAAACTGCATATTCGGTTTAGCAAAATGGCTTCGTAGAGCGTCTGCAGTGTACCGTCGTGCGGCTAAGTTCCGACAGGCCCCTGTTGTCTTTTTTTTACCTCGAAAAAATATAACTCAGAATGGGGAATATTATTCAGTATTGCCTAGAATCAATCGTCTTACTATACTCTGTCCGGAATTAATAGTCTGTACAGTGAAGATAGGACGTATGCTTCTGACCCTGGCTATAATGCTTTAGATAAACTTGTCGCTCTTTAAAGCTCTCTCAGGGTTGCCATAGCTTCCAATATTGACCGTCACAAATCAAAGAGACCACCAAATGGTGGCATACGAGTACTTAGAGAACGTAGCCTCCGCACTGACAATATTTCTCTCTGCAAATAAGCTCTCTTGTGAAAAACATCCAAGAGTATAAACTGTCTTGAGAAGCTTCTCAAAGTTACGTTTTCGGAGTGTGCAGTGGATCAGTGCTTATTGCGTTGGACTACTGATCTAGGGGTCCCAGGTTAAAATCCTCCCAGTAACACCTAAATGTTTCACTGCCTCAGCTTTTGTTAAAGCCTGGGAAATATTCAAGGTTATAAACTGTCTTGAGAAACTTGTCAAATATGCCTTTCGAAAAGGCATAAAACTGTATGTTCTTCCATTCGTGACATAAAATATAACTTCGCACACACAAATGGGTGTAGGCTTTAGGACCCCCTATAGGCCGTTAATGCCTAATATATTTTTCTTTTTACGATTTCGACATTTGCATGCCCCTGTTATTAATTCGTTTTTTTGCTTAAATTTGTTTGAATCTAATAAAGATTATTTTTCTGTCCAATGGACATATGCTAAAAAGTATATAACTATTCCCGGACGTACACAAAGAATTAAAAAAAAAATGCATTGTTAAAATCTCTTGGCCCTGCACCGCACCAACTGACAGCCATTAAACATGTGTGTTAAAAAGTCTAATAAAATATTAAGTGAGTTCCCGTGGCAGAGTCTTGAAGTCTTAAAATAATCAGTCCCAGAACATGAATTTATTCTTTTTAACCAAATAAATAAAAACCAATACTGCTTTGTTTAAACAAGCGGTTCAATTGAGTGCCAGTTCTGATCTCCGAATGCCAATCCTGGATTAAATTTTAAAAAGACATTTTCCTTGTAGAATAGCAAGTGTTAGCCGACTTATCAAAGGCTTGTCTAGTGTTGTCTAGTGTTGTCTAGTGTTGTCTTGTGCTGTAACTATTACAATTGGAATGTGGTTTGATGCTTGGTATAAATAACAGACAATTAGCTTCCTGTCTTCGCTTTCGTATGTTCCTATTTGATAGAATACGAATAAACAAAAATAAATACATAGATTGAAACAAAACTTAATTGATGTGAAAATATTTAAGAGACCAAGAGTAGAAGTGACCTTTGCACATGACATGTAAAAATTCACCTCTGAGACACACCTTGTCGGTATGCAAACTTTTCCTTTCTAATACCTACCTTATTTTTCGTAAGTCTAAACGATCTTTGGCAATCTAACATCATATTTCTTCCTGCAAGGTCTTTCTTTTAGATACAAACCTTCGATAGTCAATTAGCAGAATGAAAATGAAATTCGTAATAAAGTATGAAACAAGTTCACACGAAAATTGTGGCAAAGTTTGAATTTAATGCATACATATGTGTTCAAAATCTCTTTCCAGCATTAGGTACAATAATATATTCCTTTTCATTTTCGAAACATAAATGTTAGAATAGAAATCAGTTGACATTTCTTTGGAAGCGTTTTGGGCGATTTTCAAACTAGTTTGGTATCACCTACAATTTTGAAATGCCGCTCACTGTGACTGATTTGTGTTGCACAATTTCTCGCTTACGCAACACGACTTTAACCAAATAATTTTTAATCCGCCAACTGCGTATACAGATAGACTCTTCAGTATATTTGTCAGCTTTCTTTTTCTCCTATAATAACTATTAATCCTTTACTGAAATAAAATCGATGTTAGCTTATTCAAATAGTTAAATCCCCTTCGCATAGGTGCAGAAGGTAGATGCCAACCTAACACAAGTAAAGTGTTTGAAACTTCGGTCGGTTACACATCAACGAGGCAGGGTGAACTCAACACTCAAATTATCCATTGCCACATCATTGGAAAGGCAATGGCAACACTAAAATCCGCTCAAAGACCGACACGAATTCATTCCATTTATTATTTTTGTGTTGTCGACTCCCTGTGCACCGCCCCGTAAACATTCTCCTATCTTTCTGCTTCTGCACCACACTACACCATCATTCTTCAATTCATTACGAAACTGTGGGCATCAGCGCGGCATGGCGACGTCGGCGGCATCAAGCAAAAAGATACCAAATCACCCAACAACACAGCCATCCAATATTCTATACTATATCACATTAAATGTGGTTGGCATTCGGTGCTTTTTTGCTTTCACTGTGCGTTTTCCTGTTTTTTATTCATCGTCGTCGTCGTTGCTGTCGTTCTTCAACTACCAGCTATCTCGTCTATCAGGCATGGCCAGAGCCAGCAGAAGCTATAACAACCAGCTCTGCACAGTACTCTGGCATACTCCACTCCATAGAACCGACTTAACGTATACTTACCTACACATAGGCACATTCACATCACGTCATGACATTAAGATCTCGACCTGATCCGATCCGACATAGCATGAAGAACAAACACAGCACAGCACAACTCTGTACGGCAGTCAGAGTAGAGAATATATAAACGACATGAAGGCCAGCGCGCACAGCGTAAGGAAACAGCAGAAGCAGCACAAAACCCCAACCAGCTCTCATTTCACCATGAACCATCCATCCATTTCATCCATCCGTCCATCCCTCATTACGTCGCTGCTATCCACATCCTCTGCCAGGCACCAGCCACCACCACATCGTTCTATACAATTTCCTCGTCTGTGTACTAATAATTCTGTATCTCTGGGAATAAGCTCTTTGTGCTGTGGGGGCTGTTGGCTGTATTCTGTATATTGCCTGCCTGCCATCCATTTCCATTCTACCATTTTTGTCGTTCATCGCTGTATAGTCATAGTCATCGCCGTGCCACTGGCAGGCCGGCGAAGTCGTTGAGAACAGAGAAAATTGCTAAAACTGAAATTATATTGTGCTCGGTGTATTTGGCTCGACGTTGCCGTCCGTATTCGTAACGTATATGTGGGACATCAGCTGAAGCAGCATGAACGACGAGCCACAGTGGCAAAGGCATTAGCAGAGCACCAGCACAGAGTACAGCCATCATCATCAGAATCGGCAGCAGCTATATAAAGCAAGAGGAGTTCGGGTCGGGCAGAGGTAAGTCGGTCGCTGAAAACGCTTGCCTCCCGTACACCAATGTTATTTGCGCTGTTGGCGTTCTCTTGGACTACTAGAGCTGCTCTGCTGTGCTTTGCTTATGCCATTTGTGCGCTCGGTTCGCATACATACAGGAGAAGACATAGAAAAACCGAATTGACGATGAATACGACTCTGTGAATTTTGTGAATTTTACGAAATGACTGGGTTAGATTTTTTTTATAATACCTATATTTTTGCTACTGAATCAGACAGTGGTGGTTGGAAACTTGCTAACATGTGGTATAAATGTTTCAGGGAGGTGTTGTTAGTAATCAAATTTGGTGAAATTCTAAAGATACTTAGTTTCGAAATTCGAAAATATGTTTGTATGTTCAAAATTTCACCTATTTTGTTATATAAAGATAAAGTTTTGAAGCTGTATTTCCAAAAACCACGTCTCCATTAGAGCTCAAAAGGAATTTTAGTTTCTTCAGGAATTAATTTATTATTTAATTCTCTTCAAATACCTATATTGAGTTATTGACTTATTGAGATAGGTATTGCTGCACCGAAATAATCAGACAAATCCAAGGGGAAGTCAAATGAGCACTGCAGTATTGAGCACACTTTACTGTGTCGCTTAAACTCTGACAGCAATCATGAATATTATTGACGCAATCATGAAAATAGACAGCAAACTCTTGTGTTGCCAACTTCATCGAGTGTTCCACTTATCGATGGTTCATGTATGTAATCGATATTTTATTCGTTTTTGCCCACCTACTGAATTGAGATCCAAATGACACTTGAATCGACTGACCAAACCAATCGATGAGTCGCTCAGAAAGTCCTATCACTATCGTCATTTAGCTTATTCGTCAACTAATATGAACAGGACTTCCAGATTAAACGTCACTTTTATCTGCTTAAAGTATGCTGCATTCTGCAATTTATTACGACATAAACTGGAATGATGAGATAGGGGGTTGGAAAGACATCAAAATAAATGAAAATAATACACCACTTGAACCCTATTATCTGTAATTTCAGTTCAAATTCAATTGATCTGTTTGTAATAATACATTCGCCGTAAGCGGCGATTAGTTAGCTATTCCTAAAGAATTTTTTTCACATAAGCGCGATTCGCGCGAATGAACGATATGACAAACTGCGGGATATGTGACTAGTTCATCCAAATATGTATATATATTATAAAACAGTTCCGCATGAACAAACTTTTTGCCGCAAACAACGCAACAACACCCTTGCCGCGTTTTATCAAAGTTTTGTTACAATCACACCATTTCGTCTCGTTGCACAAATCCTTCGAATTTAACCTAGAAATCTGAATATTATTAGGATTTGCTTGTTGTTTTCCAGTTGAAATCCGCGGTCGACCGCGAAGAACAAGTTGTGTCATGTGAATGAAGTGTCAAACTTTAAGAATAATCGTTCGGACTCGGGCCATTGGTCGCTCTGATATGAATGGTACTTAAAAATGATGCACATGACAGAAGGTGACATTTTAGGAAATAACTTGTCATTGGTATGCAATTTTTCCTTTCAAGTTTTTGAAGAAATAGGTAATCAAGCTGCGTGCCATTTGTTGTTTCATTGATTTAGCATTGCCACTTGCAACAACTATCCTAGTTTCGATATTTCAAAACATATGACAATAGAGGCTGAACGCTAAAATTCGACTTGAAGCCTATTTTTTTTCGTCGCAGATGTAAACCTTTTATAGGGGATAGTTGCTAAACTTAACAAGTAGTTTTTTTTTTACTTTTTATTAATTAAGTTTTTTAATTCTTCTTTGTTGTTCGCTTCTGGAAAACTATAATAAGCTTACGAAACTACATATTTCGTGTGCTCTTTCTCTCTATCTAAGAGTGTGCGGAATGACGAACAACGCCTATTTGAAAACTTTCACCCACAACTGTTGTCATTTTATATCTCCGTCGGGGCCCCAGTGTATGACTCGGCGAAAACCAACTCAAATTATATGTAGTTAGTCAAGCAGCGAAGCAAGCAAGCTGAGCTAACAACTGATGGTCGTCGTCGTCATCATCGTTGTCGTCGTCGTAGTCGAGTTTCTTAAAAGTTATAACACTGCTCCGAGGTTCGATTCGTGTACGCTACAGCTAGAGAGCTGTGTATTGCTTCTGCAGTGTAATATTCACTTGAGGCAATCCAAACCCCGTCGTTGTTCCATTCTACAAAGTCTTTGATCGTGTGTCGGTCTGTCGTTGTCGTTTTGGTGAGTCGGTTGAACGAAAGGTTTAGTTGGTTCACTTCACTTAAACTCAGAGTTCAGGCAGAGAGATAGAGTGTATGGATAGGGGATTTTAACGTTCGAAAAAAAGAGGAAGAAAATAATAAAAAAAAATCCCAAAGTGTAGAAATACTGTACGAGGAACTCAGCTCGGTGGTGTGGTGACTGGTGTTCCCGATTTTCTTCAGCCCGCTGCTGCAACTGTCGTTGTTCGTCTTATATTTTTTTTTCTGCTTCCATTATATTTTGAGTGTGTAATCATTCGGCGGAGGCGACGGGTATATGCAGTCGCATTATCATGATGATGATGATGATGATGATGATGATGATGATGATGTGTGCTGTGTGGTGTAGTGTGTAAGGAACGACTGAAGTTCTCTAGATGTGTATACCACCTTCTGATTCGTCCCCTCCGCACATATTCCTCCGTGGAACAGTAGTGTTTCTGATCGTCGTCGGTCGTACTTTGTCGTTTTCATTTGACGTTTCCTTCCAAACAACATCGACATCGCCGTCGTCGTTCTTGAGCAAATACTTGGCTACAGTCGTCGGTACTAACTTGCTAGCTAGCGTGTGCCCCTATACTTCACATAGTCCATGAACTGCAATCGGTTTTTCGCCTTTTTGGATCCTGTCGTCGTACGTTTGTCGTTTGCTTCGTTGCATATTATTCTCTGCTATACAAAATAAGGATTCAACTGGCACCGCACCCCATTACTGCCACCCACCACCAAGGTAACTACTATCTGTGTGTCTCTTCAGAAAAATCCTCTTATTGATTCATTTAATTTATATCTACTAAAGCTAGGAACGGTACCCTAACAGTGTATGTATAGTAATTTTTCCATTTAAAACGCCGCTCAACTGGATAGGTAAGGACATGGAGTTGATTTTGTAACTTTGGAGCAAGAAGGGAGTACGTACCCGTCCGCCTGCCTTCTCTCTACAAAAGGTAACTTTTAAGCCATGCACCCAGTGGGGAACGGGCGTTCGCTTTTTCTGGGGTATCACCTCAATTTAGTATTCGATTCACGTTTTCCAGTTCACCTCCTGGTCGATGATGGTGAATGTGATAGTAAAGTGCGATGGCGTTGCGGCTTAAGGGCTTTAACTTTCGTAATAAGGTCAAGTTGTGTTTCTTTTTTTTCTTACCTCTTTTTGCATTCATCGCGGAGTCACATTTCATCCGCGAGTGGATCTCTTTTATTTTTTGTTTGTTTTTACTTTCGTCATAATCGGTTCCGTTGTCGCCGCAATATATCGGCGAAAAAAGAACACAAACAAAACAATACATAAGAATAAACCGGCACATTATTTGTTAGCGTATTGTTTTGATTAATTCGATTTTACTGATGACTACAGGTGAAGGGGTTTATTATTATTTTGCTTCATTGTTGTTCTTGGTGAGTGTACCTGTTTTTTTTTTATTATAAACCAAAACAACGTTTGCCAGCGTATTAATAATAATTTATTTCGCTTTCGTCTTGTGATAAGTGTTAATGATTGATAGTAGAGTGGCAAAATGCGAATACATACTTGCAAACAGCGAAGAGGAATATTAATTCGAATAAATAAATATCCTAAATGTTACTCGTATGTGAACAATTGGATAGTTTGAAATGTTCCCGCTCAATCGTCATCTAATTATAGTGTCACAACTGCATTTCGTTTTTACGTACATAGGTACTCTCTACTTTACGTCACGTTTTTGCACACTTCAAATTTTAATTTACCAATTTACGTGTTGATACTCGCCATTTAATCAAATTCAAGCGGTAAAGCCATCTTTTGTCAGCTGTTATTCAAATCAACACTTCCAACCTCTTATACGAACCTACACATTTCGGGGTGATGGCAGAGTGAGTGATTTTGAAGTTTAATCGCCTACACTTGTGGCATTTTTTCTATTTACAAAATTTTCTTCAAAATGAAGTTGTTTTTTTATAGGAAGAAGCACTGCCGAAACATCGCAACAATGTAGGAAAAAGAGTACCATGCTTCAAAGAACAGCAAAATTGTCAGTGTTTTGACAAGTCAAATATCAAGTTTTTTGACTTTCGGCAATTTGACACTGACGACTTAATTTTTCTTGCTTGTAATGCGAAAGAAAATTCGTATGTCGTCTCTAAATGAAAAAATATGAAAGGTGAAAAATATTTATGTAGAGTTGCAAAACAAAATACCTATAAGTCTTTAAATAAATCACTCAACTTAAACACCAAAATACAACCAACGAAATTGCAATATCACAACTTCGCAGTCAATTACATGCATACGCATTGTTCCGAACAATAAGTTGTGTCACTTTTGCATCATTCGTAGAGCAAAACGAAATATCGTTTTTGTTGTGTCAATTTTGTAAGGGATCTTTCAATTCGCTTCAGCAGCGTACTATGCATTAAAGAAACAAACTTCATTTAAAGTCAGTAACAGAGGAATGAGAAGTTCCAAGGTCCGAGGAAGCCTACACGACAAAGAAACCTTTCTCGAAGAAAGTTGGTACTGTCACGTTCAAAGAAGAGTCCCGTCAAAAAAAGGCAATACCAATCAGCAGATCACACAAATGCAGCATCACCAGCATTTGATTACTGCAGCACCCGTCCTCATCTTCTGGCATAACAAAAAAAAAACAGCGTTTGTCGTTAAAGCCGATAAAGGATAATTATAAACTTCTGCAAATTATTTCACAAGGAAAGATAGAAGGAAGAAGAGCCGCCGGTAGACAAAAGCTGACTTGGCTGTCAAATATGCGGGAACGGTTTAACCTCTCGACCTCAGAAATAATGAGAGGAGTACAACCAAACAAATAAAAACTGAACTTGATGACTTCCAACCTCCGGAGCGGAAAGAAATTTTAAGAAGAAGAAGAAACATCGAATATTTTGTATTACAATATTTTAAGAAGTCGATATATGCATCAGATTGTAAGCTTGAAGTTAAACACCGTTTTTCGAATTAAAATTGAGCCCAATTGTGTAACTTCGACTAAAATGTAGTACGTGTATCGAATTCGCACACCGTCAAAAGCTTTCGTGTGTTGATATTGACTCAAAATATTCACACTGCAATCATCTACCAACAGCAAAACGTTGACCGTACGACAATTTGTTTGTTATTTGTTTTACATAACTATAGAAGATTCAGTCATCTAAGATTGCCTTTGGAACAGCAACCCACTGAATGGAATGAATCTCCTTGCATCCCAGTGATCTCTGCCTCACTTTAAAGTCACGACAACTGTGTATAAGGGATACCATCTGATGTCGTAACCTGATGAACTTCGAAATTGTATCGATTCAATCTACGCGCGCTTGTATGAATCAAAGACATGCTGGTTGGCTTTTCCCTTTAGTAAGTGAGTTATCAGAGATTAGTTGGCTCAATGCAAGCGGTTGCTTTGTACACTTAATTGGAAGTTTGCTTACAACCGAGAGTTATTTATGCCAATACTACATGTTGAAACATTCAGAAGAGTATGTCATTACTTCTGCCAAGTTGCAGCATTTAACTTACGAAATATCAATTCAAGTTGCTGTATTTTATTACATATTACAATTTAGTAAGGCTTTACGCATTCCATGTAAGGTCTTCGATTTGTTTCTATTGACCCGCCTCCTTTTGAACTATTCTCCTCTGCTGAGAGCTTATTATACACCTGCAATTTCATTCTTTGTTTTTACTGAAAGCCCCTCCTTTATTTTTATCCAAATATTTGTCAATCAACAAAGTTTGCTAACAAACAAAATCTTCTCTATTTTCTTTCCAGGAACTAATTGGACAAAATAGCAACGACAGTTCATCGGGTGGTGGCGTTAGTGGCATGGGCTCTGGTCCACCTGGTACACCAAATCCTCAACAAGTGATGCGACCTACCCCATCGCCAACTGGTTCATCAGGCTCGAGATCAATGTCCCCAGCTGTGGGTAAGTAACAACCAAAACAAGTTATCCATCGTCTTCATCCTGCAAATTAATCGATTCCGATTTCAGCACAAAATCTTCCGATATCGCGACCATCGAGTAATCAATCTCAATCGGGACAACAAATGCCACCAACAACAGCGAGTCACATGTCACATAGTAGTAGTGCATCAATTGTCGCCGCACAACAGCAACAACAGCAATCTCAGTCACCAGGTCAGGCTCCAGTTGCTTCGGCTGGTAGCACGCAACAACAACAAACACCCGCGTCGCAACAACAGCAACAGCAAACGCCACCAAATCAATCTGTGAACAATATGCCAACACAAGGTAGCTATCAAACACAACCGCCACCAATATCTCATATGCATGGTTACAAGATGGGCCCAGGTTCGGGGCAAAGCCCTGGACCAGGTCCACAGAATATGCCTCCATATCCACCACCTCCACAGTCGCAACAATATTCCCAAGGTAAATACTAACGTTAATAACAAATCAAATTGCATTTCATCATTTCTACTAAAACGCATCACGAACCCCCACCAGAGAGAGTATAATCATTAACTGAGTATTTGGTGTGTTTTTGTTTTTGCAGGAAACTACCCGCCTCGTCCACAATATCCAAGCAGCTATGCACCAACACCACCCACAAATCAACCGTCATCTGCCAACAGTATGCCACCCGGGCCTAATCAATATCCCGGCCGACCTCTGCCCAATCACAGTGGCACTCCACACGCTCAATTCCCGCCATATCAGCAGAATTGGCCAGCACCATCGCCACAGGGTCATGCCGCTATGATGGGCAATCATGTGCAGGGCAAAGGCACCCCGCCACCACCTCCACAGGCGAACGTTGTTGGCTCTCCACGACCACTCAACTACCTGAAGCACCACCTACAGCACAAGGGCAGCTACGTGGGAGGTTCTAGTCCAACACCGCCACAAGGCTACGGCAATGGGCCGGCGGGTATGCATTTGCCAATGGGTCCACCCCATCATATGGGTCCGCCACACGGTCCAACGAATATGGGACCGCCAACGTCGGGCCTACAACAAGGCGGTGGTGTTCCATCATCGGCACAAGTTCCCACAGACGGTAGTTCGACACCGGATCACGGTGTTATATCACAAGATAACGGTATCACATCGTCGGGTCCGTCAACGCCCAGCACTCATCCGGTGACCTCTGTGGTGACGACGGGGCCGGACGGTACAACGCTCGACGAAGCCAGTCAACAGAGTACCCTATCGAATGCTTCAGCAGGTAAATCTAACAAAAAAAAAAAAACAACTCAATACAACTCAACTCACACACTTTAACAAACCAATCTTCTACTTTGCAGCGTCCGGTGAAGATCCGCAATGTACAACGCCGAAATCACGGAAGAATGATCCATACAGCCAAAGTCATTTAGCGCCACCGAGCACATCGCCCAGCGGTCATCCTCACAATGAGGAATTCGAAATGAATTCGCCACCAAATTGGCCAAGAACACCAGCTAGTCCGGTTAGTTGCATGAAACACAGCCGCCTCAAATTTACTATCAACTAACTTTCTGTTCCACTTTACAGCAGGTTTTCAATAGCCACGTTCCTCAAGAAACCTACCGGACGTCCTCAAAGAAATCCGATAGTTTATGTAAGCTCTACGAAATGGACGACAATCCAGATCGTCGAGGTTGGCTGGACAAGCTCCTTAAATTTATGGAAGATCGACGAACACCCATCACGGCGTGTCCAACTATTTCAAAGCAGCCCTTAGATCTATATAGGTTATATATTTATGTAAAAGAACGAGGAGGATTCGTCGAGGTATGCAAGGTGCCGTAGTAATTCCTTTTACTAACTTTTTTAGAACTCGAACTAGCCAACCAAACAAATTTAAAAAAAAACCACCACCACCACAATTTTGCAACCTTATAAATAATATCAGACAACCAAAAAAATCGTAACAAAGAGCATTTAAGTAAAATTAAAAAAGAATTTTCTAATTCAATATTGAAACTTTTTAACCTCAATTGCATGCGTACATTTTTAACAGACTTCTTTGGGAATCCTTTTCGGACCCTCTTTGCTTTCTCTTTCTCTCTCTCTTTTGCTTTTTAGTTTTACTTTTGTACTCAAAAGTATTTGAAAATAGTTTTGTGGCTTTTTTTAAAAATTATAAATTATTTTGTAGATCAATTGGTTGTTGTTAATTTTTGGTGGTTTGTTGGTATTGTGCTGCAAAATATTGTTTCGTTTGTTCGATCTAAGAGAGAAGTGAGTCAGTGGGCCAACTGCGTTAAACAAATTTTGTTTTTAGTTGTTGCTAATTGGATGTATCGACGTGTTTTGGGATAAGACTAGTTTACTCAGTTCTTTGTGCAGATAGGAGCGGTGGTAAAGAGTTGTTATGGTTTCTCCAACAAATTTTAGTTGTCTCTTGTTTGTACAGAAGCCCAGCCATCTGACGGATGAAGTTGAGGTGAAGTTGGAACAATTTTATTACCTCAATTGCCATGGCAATTTCTGTGTTTTTTTCCTCGGTCCTTCTATCTGATGCTTCTGCTTTGCTTCTAGAATCGTGACGCTTTTAGCTTTTACAAATATGAATTAGTATAGTTGCCGCCATCAAAGTTATACTTGTGGGAACTCTCATGAGTGTTTGGGATTGAGTGCGTGCATTCTCGATTCGGTTTCAATTGTCTCGGGGCAATTAGTGCGCCTTTCAGTCGTACAGTCTAGTTTTCAGTCTGTTCTTCAACAATCAGATTAGTCGCCATCCTCTACGGGGGCATTAGTTACACCTCCAACTACCGAGACTTTTGTTCATGCTTATTTCGTCCTTTGGTAAATCTAGCTTGGCTACATGCGTCGTCACTTATTCATTGTCATTTGTGCGTCTACATAGTCCAATTACGTACTTGATCCGTTTTTTCACGCGGTTGGTTATTTGAGATACTGTTTCTTCCATTTCCGAGGTCACTCAGGTACCCTCACGCAAAAGCCCTCCTTAGTTAGGTTAGGTAAGGTGGATGCCAGGGCACGAAGCATATTCTCACTTAGACCGCTATTTCGGTTAATTGTTGTACCTTAAAGGGGGGAGAGAGGTATTGCCGGTCATTCTCTAGGCCTACCCGGAGCCCTGGGATTACCTACTGTGAGGAAGTGGTTGTAAGGAAGGTACGCATGAAGAGTCGGGGAGTGCAGCGCAAATATAATACACATAGCGGTTGCGATATGTTGGGAGTGACTAGCAGTCGAGATTTCAGTCCCAACCCCGAACCATGGGTTAGGATCAGGGTGAGGTGATTGATGCAATCGGACAGCTACTGCTTCCTGATCCAAGGAAAGAAGAGCCTTTTGAGATAAATGTTTTAATCAAACCTCAAACTGCTCCTTATTCTCTTTGCAGGTAATTCCTAGTCGGGGGACTGATACAATCGAATCCCGAGCATGTTATTAGACATTGGCTGCACAGTCAAGTAGTTGGTGGAAAACTGTGCTTGAGGCAGTGACTGAAGCAAGCGAACCATGAATGCTACGCTCATCGCGCAGGGAGTGCAGCTTGGAGTGATTGTTTTAATACGAACCACAAGATTACACTGGTCCCCGGAAGAAGGGTTTTTTGCTTCAATCGAGCTTCGGAGGGGGTTCCAATCCCAAGATTAGTTCAACCATATGGGTTTTCTGATGAATTTGCTGATGCAGCGAACGCCCGACTCGTTGAGATCGCTTAGATCTTCGAAGAAATAGTCGCAAAGAATTTGTTTTCTTGGTTGGCTAATGCGGTTCAGTTACACAGGAGGTGAGTGATGGTTTCCTCCTCCTCAACGTCTCTACAGCTTCTGCAGAAGTCATTTGAGGGTACTGCCATTCTGGTGGCGTGTCTGCCCAAAGTAACCCGTGATTGCTCCGACTACCGAGCTTATATTTTTCCTGTTTATGGAGATCACTTTGGATGTTCTTTTTGCATCATATTTTGTTCATATTTGTTTTGAGACGCAAAAGTCATCCTTACTAACAACACTTTTTCAAATTGAATATTTTTATTGCTAAGATAAATAGGAGATGAAACATTTTGTACACATTGTTATGTTCCGCCTTCCGCGTTCGAATTCTTGACTCCAGATGGGACCATTTTTCCGTTCCTTTGTATTTCATAAACTAGACAAATTCCGACAAGAAACATGCTGCTGAGATGTTTCCTGATCTGCACGTTTATTTCACTTTCAGCCTTTCAATACCTTTTTATGGAAATGTCATTATTAAGGCTTGGTTCAGTCCGCCTAGAATGCTGTTTATTCAATCGAAAACTGTTATGGCTGGTTTCAAAACTGACTGCATCCAATTAGTTAAGATTGCTAAAAAAGTGAATTTTATCTTTCATGCTATCGCCCTTCGAACTTATTTTCATTTAGTTCGATACTCTTTCGGGCAATGATTATTTGTGTGATCCTGAATTTACCTTTCAAAACGCAATATAGTTTCAAATGCATACCATGCCTTGTAACATTGTTTTCTACACTTCGTTGAGTGTGTCCAATTCTTTATTACTGTTTTGACCAGCAATTCAAGCAGAAAATCACTATTTCTGGGCACATAGTTCGAACTTGTGAAGGTCAATTTGTAGTTCTTCTAGGTTCGTCACCAATACAGTGATAATGAACGTCCGATGCGGGAAGCTGAAATGTTTAAACGCAATTATGCGCGGCGAAATAATGCCTTTTACATAGGGAAAGCTGTTGACATGCTCGACCATGTTGCCAGACAGTGTAAGGTTGAGTTGGATTCGGACACTTGTTTGACCAAGAATTCGACTGAAGAGTTTTGGGCAATCGCATATTAAATAAATAAATAAATAAATATAAGGCATTATCGGCCTTGTCATGACAGTTGATACTCTTGGATGTTTGTCAGACGTTCGCAAGAGGTGGGCCAGTGGAAAAAAAACTCAAGATGTTACTTGGCCCCGGCGGGAATTGAACCGGGAACTTTCGATTAGTAGTCCGACACACTAACCATTGAGCCACTGCGCCCGACATCGCATATTAATGCTTTTTATTCAGCCATGACTCTTTTGAGCACTCATCTATTGACTAGGTGGTGGTGCTTGCAAAACATAAGTCGATGCATTGGCTTCGTATCGCATTCATGTGTCACCTCAGTACTTCACATCGTTTTCGTATAATATTGGGGACTATCGCATGTTGGTTCTGATTACTTGATTTGGCTGCACAATAAGAGCACACTACGCGCTGATTGGGCCAATGTGAAACCAGCTTGTTAATGTATTTGGCGCAGTCTCTGAAGCTATGCGGGACTTTATTTTGTTATTGTATTTTATTAAAGTGCCACCATCTCTGCTTGTCTAGATAAGAGATTTCAATTCGTTAAAAAACAGGTTCTTAAGCTTTTAGGTTGAAACCATCTCGACCATCATTGCCTTCCATTTGATTATGAACAGCATCATCTCAGTGATCAATACAAATCGACTATTTAGGTTCGACTTGATTAATGGTCTATTATACTCTTAGGCAGAAATCCTCATTGTGATGTACAAGTTGGAGAAACTAAGTGTTATTCATTTTTCTTTATTAATCGATACCTCAAAGGCTGGCAAGTAGCGATGCTATAAAGTGAGAGGGTAGATTATGTAGATTATAACCTCGCTGTCAAAGAATGGGTGGCGGTGTGTATTGTTGTTCCCCGTGAACCTGCACCGCACGAGTCACATGGTAACACACTTATCTCTATGTTTGCAACGTCGCCGCCACCCACTGTTCGACAATTTGCTTATACAAAAAACGTTGATTTTATAACAACAAAATGTGCAGCATGCTTTTGCTAAGAACATCTGCTGAAAGCGCTTCACCGTGACATCACCTTCTTCAGAAGCGGCATGATTTTTGCGTCATCAGGAACTAGAATTGCTTTGAAATTTTGTTTGTCCAGATTAAAGTTCTTTACTGCAGTTTTAAAACAAATTTAAAGCGCCTTTGTTCTTTTTTAATCAAGAAACTCTACTTTATGCATTGCACTCTGATATGGAAGGAATCGAGGGCTGGACATTCACATAATATGTGTTCAGCAGTTTCGTTTCAAGACATAGTCTGGACTAAGGAGAGTCTACTATTTTTATTTTGTTAGTGTGATATCGTAAGCCGTGGTGACTAGTAAGATAATCTACTAAGTTTTTGATATCATGCCTTCTTAGATTTGGATATATGCTTCCATTGTTATTGAAGGGCCGAATGGCTCGTTTGGCCTGTCTTAGACCTGGGATGTTCTCCCAATATAAGATACATTTTGTATGTTCCCAGCTGCTGTGATTGCTGCTGATTTGGTAGTGCACCAGAAGCGTTCAGAACTTGTGAATGGTGTTTCTAAACCTTTTCTTGTAAATTCATTGGCCTTTTCATTACCATCAAACCCTTCATGGCCCGGAACCCACCATAGTTTGGTCTTGTTTCTTAAGCCGTGTGTTTGAAGGGTATTGAAACAGTGCATCACTGATTTGGAGTCAATGGTGTCCGTTTATAGCTGCTTGACTATCCGTGAATATATGAATGTTTGAGCCTTTCATATCAGATGTATAAATGTGGCTGACGAATTCTTGAATGGGTTGGAGCTCTGCTTGAAATACGCTGGGAATTTTTCCCATGGGTATCGTTAAACGTTTATTTGGTCCGTATATTCCGGCTCCTACCACTGATTCCAGTTTAGAACCATCCGTATTCAATCCCCTTAATGAGCATTTAAAACAGATTAAGAAGCCCAAACCTATGAGAGTGCTTCCTGGAGACGGACGAAACGCCATCGCATTTTACCTGTGAATGGCCGGCTTTTGCAACAAAAAAATAAATTATTCTAGGCAAACTCTTCTCTCATAACGATGGGGAGACTGAAATCAAGCGCGCTCTCCGTCTTTTAAGGCCCCTGGCAGGTTCTGCTGAAGTACAATGGAACATTAGATCCAATTCCTTGTTGTCTTCGGCTGACCCCATTTCAAACACAAATCTTATTAGATGTCCGTCTTAGGTTAGTTTAAGTTAAAAAGGGGTATGCAATCGCATACAGCACTACGCTCCCAAACGGGCCCATCGCGATCCCTAGGGAACCAACTTCAAAAAAAAGAACGTAAACTATTTCCCTCGAAAAACATCCAATCTCCTTTCTCGAAGCAGTGTTTTCCCGGAAATCGTCTACGATTTCGCGCTATTCCCTAACACTTCACAGAATCTGTACGTATCCGTATCCGTGTCTACAAGTTCAGCTACGAAAATGTTTTCGTATTTTACAGACTCTGGGTTGATTTAGGTCTGGCATGATACTCGTTGTCAGACTGCTTTACTTACTTAACGGGCTCCCGACCCGTGAAGAGTCTCTGCCTGAGGCACTGCAGCCTTCCATCCTCTGCGATCGCAGGCACGCTGCTTCCAAAAGCGCTCTGGCATGCGTTTTTAAAAAGGATGTTCGGTCTTTCTTGCCTTCACATTAACCAGTCGAAGATCCTCTTGGCTGGAGCATTATTGTTCATTCGCTCAATGTTTCCCATCCAATGTAGTTGACGTGATTTAGTTTTTTGGACTATATGCAAATTTTTGTACAGCTTATAGAGTTCGCGGTTGTATCTTCTCTTCCATTCGCCCTCCTCGCACCCAGTACCGAATATCCGACGGAGTATTTTTCTTTCGAAAGAACCCAATAGGTTTAGGTTTTCGAAATAATTCAGTTTCATTTTACTGGAAGCTCCTCCATAAATCCCTTCTTCCTCTTTAACGGCGAAGTTATTATCAGCATTAAATGGATCATAAGTCTTCCACTTTACTGGATGCCTACTGATCTTCCGGTCATTTGAGATTGTTGTTTGTCGGAGACGACGAATTATCCTTTTAAGCGACGCGCTAGACGAGTGCCTTTCTGCTAGCTAATCGGAGAGGTTTCGTCCAAGTTATTTATTATGCTGACTGTGTGGTGGCAATAGAAATAGGTGAGCCATTTTTTTAGTATATTAAACGAGTCCACTCCATATAATAACATAACCGCATTCTACTGAGCAGCTGTTGTTTCTTCGATCGTTAAAACAGGGAAGGCCAGATCAAGTAAAATGAAAACGATTGCAGGATTTTGTTTTGACCGTTGCAGCAGTCTCTATATCTTTTTCGCATTACAGCAACAATGAACATGCAAAGTAAATTCTAACTAAGAAAAAATGTTGCTAAATCAGTCAGTAGAGTTGTATTACTGAGTGTTCTTTGATTGTATCGCGACTTAGGATCATCTACCAATTTTCAATCGAAATTAAATTAGTTAACAACGTAAACAACAATTTTGCACCACAATAGACCGACATGCAATTCCAGAGTAGTAGAAAATCATTGCAAAATCCATCATCACCCCGTAGTGATCCCATCCTAAACCCTTATTTGTAGAAGAAAAAGATAATTATATGCATATTATAACTTCTGTGTATTGTTTAAACTAAATTTATACAAAAATATGATGATTATTATTATTATTATTTTAATTCATCTCTGTGTGATTTCTGTTCGATTTTTGAATGCTCGTATACGAAACGAAAACATACGCAAAACAATTTGCATCAATGATTTACTCAGTTCATTGCTTGCTTTCGTTTTAGCAAGTGTAAACTTGGGACTTGGCCGACAATTCTTACTAAATTATTATTTTTCCTTTTCTAAAAATCCTCCTTCCCCATTTAGGTAACCAAAAGTAAAACATGGAAAGATATTGCTGGCCTCCTAGGAATTGGAGCGAGTAGTAGCGCAGCGTATACCCTGCGCAAGCACTACACCAAAAACCTCTTTGCATTCGAGTGTCATTTCGATCGTGGTGATATCGATCCATTGCCAATCATTCAACAAGTGGAAGCAGGCTCGAAGAAGAAATCTGCCAAAGCGACATCAGTCCCTTCACCAGGTAAATGCCAGAATCAATGATTTAAATTAAAGACAGTTACTGTTGCTGCTACGCTAATTGATGATGATGAAACATTAAAAATATTTTCCATCTCTTCTTTCTTTTTATATTTTTTTTCTCTCCTTTTCATCGCACTCTAAAACACAAATACACACACACACGCACACACATACACACACAAATTCAACCAACCATTCATAACATTTTAATTGCAAACAACTGGTTCGGCAACAGCTGGTTCATCGAATTCACAGGATTCGTTCCCGGCACCAGTGGCGGCGAATACATCCATCGATGGTTATCCGGGTTATCCGAGCGGTTATCCGGCTGGAGCGCAACCCGACTATAATGCAGGTGCTCAAATTCAAAGGCCACCGTCACAAACTAACGCACAAACCCCGCATGCAGGTGACTAATTATGCTTTCAATTCATTTTTAACTTCGCTCATTATCATTTATTTTTTTGTTGGTTTTTATAAGGCAGTAACAAACATTTGTAAATAAATATAAAATTCACAATCTTATATATTACGTATACAATATATATTCTTTGTTGAGTTGTTCTCTATATAAGAATTATTAAAACATCAATTCATAATCATTAGTTTTGAACGTGTAAAATTTCAGTCCCCCGTCCCCCCCATTTTAACACTTCGCCTCATTTGCCTTATTTTTGTTGTCTTCTGTTACTAATATTGCGTGTCCTTTTGTTTTTTTGTTGAAAGAGAAGGATCAAACTGTGTTTGTTTTTCTTATTTTTTACTTTTTGTTTGCTTTTTTTTTCATTTCATCAATTCTTTCTGTATATTTTTTTTTTTTTTTAGAAAATAAGAAAACAGCAAACAGATTGAAGCTTTTTTTTTATCCGCCGCGAGCGCGCGTGTTCCTTTAAATATCGTATATTTGCTTTCTTTGCTCTCTGTCACTGTGTTTCGTATCTCTTTTTCTCTCTCTCTCGGTATTTCAAAATTGTTGTTGAGTTACTCGTATTATTTCCTTTTTGTGTTAAAATTGCAAAAAAAAAATGTGTTTTCTTCTATTTGATTATTGACTAAGTTAATCGTGTATGTTTGTATATGTTACAATTGTAATAAATAGGAAATACTCAAGCAACAGCTGGTGATAATATTAGTGTCAGCAATCCTTTTGATGACCCGGTAGGTGCACCGCCTCGTGCCCCTTATCAACAGGGTAGTACATATCCTCCGGTGTCTAGATCGCAAGGTATTAATTAATTCTCTTTTTGTTTTTTGTTTGTTTGTCTGTTCTTCTCACTCTCTCTCTCTCTACATACGATTTATAAAATATTGAATTCTATTATTATTTTTGTACTTAGTTGTCTATTTATATTCCGTTTGTTTTTGTTTTTGTTTCAATGTAATTGGTATGCAAACGCAAAGTCTTCTATTTGAGAATTTATGCTTTGCGCAATTGTTTTCATTTTTTTTTTTAATTTTTTTTTGCGTGCATGTTAAATGTGAGTTTTTGTTATTTTTTAAGTTACTCTTTTGTATTCTTCTGGAGAAAGGGCTTATGACTAAGAGATACATGTTTACTAACACTTAAAAACAAACATTCATCATGCTTTTGCCTACGATACATGTTTATGATAATAAAAGCTTTTTTCAAAGTCAGGATGTAGCTCTTAAGCGGAAGTATTTGTTGTCTTTTTATGTAAACAAAAAAATAAATAAAATTTGCTGGTAATTTGTCGCTTACTATTTCATCGTATTTCTAGTTTGTTAAAGATGCATCGACGAAATGTTTATTTAGTCACAGCCTTATGCCGGCCGTCCCCTTGTTGCGCTACTAATTCGATCAACAGCGTCCATTCGTTGATTGAACTCTTTAGATACTAATGTATAAACTCACGTTAATCGCGTTGATTAATGCAATTCGACTACGAATCATGCAGGTACTTGATTATCTCATTCAATTGTTGAATATCCTCGTACACCTAATTGTTGAATTTTGGCAAACAAAAATGTTGCTTGAGTTGATCAGCTGCGTTTTATGTGCGGTTACGCACCAAGTTTCTATACACGTTGATACCCTCGTACATTAGATCAAGCGTCGGGCGTTGAACAACGAGTTGAACACACTCCGCAGCAGATAGCTGCGCACACTCATCAAAATATATTTTGACCGCTGAGCTCCTGACGTCCCACATATTTTCTCTAATTTCTATGGCGCAACTAAAATTCACCGTCATTTGGGCTGTCCATGCTATGTTCTCATACCTCATCTATACCCGCAACAAAATAAAGTACACTACACCACACTGAACAAACGAACGAACACATGTATGAAGTGAGTCGTTCAATGCCGCACCTCAACTCGAACCAACGGGCATTATTTCGTCACACTCAACAAATCGCACGAAAACTTAAAATTCAAAAAAAAACTGAGTGACACGCTGGAGCGATAATGTGCCGCACACTATTACAAAATCGTTTCTCAACGCGAATATAACTACATATATTCAAGGAGTAACACGAGCTTGCAACTCCAACCAATTGAGAGCGTCTTTGCCTCTTCTCTTTCCTCAACGGCAGATCTACGACAGGATTTAAGGAATCATAACCCTCCCATTTGACTGCATCCTTACTGTCCTGTGGGGTTTGCCGATTCGGACTCAATGAATATTGACAATCCTTCCACAATTTATAACTCAGGGCAATCGAATGCTCGGTGGTGTTATATTAGTGTGATCCAAGAGTTTTTAGGCATATACTTTTGTTACGACACGTGCAAAATACCCATTACTGATTAATATTTTATCTTCCTTTTACATTACGTTATCGCCGGTTGTGTCAACCCAGGGATTAACGCACACTTGCGGGGCAGTTTTAAGATGTTAAATGTGTTGCTAGGCTCACGTGAATGGTGATGGGATTTCTTCCCTAATTCGCCTTTTACGAAAAGCGCTGTGAGGGGCGCTGCGGTGATATTTGAAGCCCGTGTCTGCAAGGGCTTCTTAGTTGACAGACTCGTGCATTAAAGTTGAATGCGTCGAACTCGTAATTGTTGTTTTTGTGTAGTTAGTAGACGGCTGTCATTAGTTACGTCATCAACGCCAGACTGAAATAGAGAAATCATTAATAAGGTAAACCCATGCAATAGCTGTTCTTTCCCTTCGTAATTGTGTTGTATTTGCAATGGGGTCGTCAGTAGACAACAAGCACCTAGACCTAATGGTCAATTGTAGTTCCTCATAGCTGCCCATTCGCTACTTACTAGCGAATAGCTTTAGAATCAGTATTAGAAAACCTGCCAGTGGCTTTAGCAAAGCGAAGGATTTTTTTTTTTATAAAGGGAAATCCAAATCCCGGAGCACTCAGACTCGGTAACGGTCCATTGTACTAACAGGCAGAAATTCTCCTTTTTGGTGTAGAGGCTGGAGAATGGGTGGCGTATATTATTGTTCCCCATGGGAATTGAACCTGCACCGCACGGGTCACAAGCCAACAGACTAGCCTCTACACCGTCGCCACCCTTGCGAATGATACTTGCGAGCTTTAACTCATCTGTCTGGACAAAGTGTTCACCTGCCTGGTTTTGGCGAAATCCATGCATTCGCTGATGAAATGCGATGCCGTTTTATCCGCCTCCATGCAGCACTCTCATATGCCAGATCTCCTTACACTTATAGTTTTTAGATGCTCGTTTAGGGGGCTGAAACCACTGAAGAGGCCAACTGAAACAACTAAAGTCTTTCCAATTAAATGCGAGCTGATACCTTGCTCTGCCGGTTTTGAGACCGTCGACCAGCTTTTTCTAATGTCTGAATAGGTTCATGACAATATTCGTTATGCTACTGACATAGAGCCTCAGTCATATCACGTTTGTGAACAGACTAGCAGTATCGTATAGATGGTGTTACAATGAAGGCTGACGATGAGCCTTTTCTTTAGAGAGGATCTGCTCTTTCATTACCTAACAGAATTACACCTTCCCAAACTATTCAGCTAAGCGATCCTCAATAAATTTCGAGGTGAGCATAAAGGCTTTGATAGCGGCTTGGCTTGGTTCCACCGTTTACCCTTTTCCTTAACGGGATATTTGCCATTCCATCACTCACTGTTCCATTCCAGTCGTTCAGGAAGGAGTTTACGGCTAGTTTCCTTTGTGTCAAAAACAGGTGACTAATCCCATAGATGCTTCTCCTACAATTTGTCGGTGGTATTGATATTTAATTGTACACTGCCAGCAAGACCTTTATTGCCTAACGTTGGTCAATAGCTTTCAACAAATTAGACTTCAAATAACTGGCTATCCCCAACAAGAAACCATATTTAGTACATACGTATATATTGGGTCCTTCATAAAGGATTGAGGATTCTAATTTTTAAAAAAAGTAACAACGGTTTGGCAAATCAATTTTCGCTTCATTTTGAAGCTTGGACCAGACATCGGTCAAATGTGTACCACGGCTTTGTTAACACTGATGCAAACGAACGCGATTCAATTATTGATCACCCTGTCCAACGTTTGCGGCTGTATGCAAGCGATAGCTTGAGGAATGTTGGCTTCCAAATTGTGCAGAATCTGGCTTGACGGCATACATTACCTTTGAATGAAAATAATCTAGGGGTGTCAAATCACCTAACCGCGGCTGATGAGACCGTGAGATGATCCAATCGCCAAACTTATCAACTGAGTTCCAATATTGGTAAACTTTTCAAAAATGTCTAAACACTCGGAAAGCTTTAAACGCTGCACGCAAGCTATACTGAATATTTTTACGCCTGGAAGTAAAAAAAAATATCAGGAACGGAGGAACCTCTAAATCACCCTTTTCAAAGATATGCAACGTCGTAATTGTACCATTTTCGTAAAATAGAGAATTTACTACTCGTGTTTCATGAACGCCCAAAACTCCTTGCGTAATTAATTTTAAAACAAACAGCTATTTGATAAGCTCCTTTGTTTCATCTGTGGATTGTGACAGAGATAAAAAGTTTACTACGTTTGAGCACATTTCTTAATTGAAGGTTATGATACTGCTTGTAGCAGGACGTGATTTGTGGCCAGTATAAATCCAGCCATATGTTTCGCTTATATTCTAATTTAACTACATGTAATCAGGCAATACTTATTTAATTTATTTGCTAACAAAAACCAATGCAATATTTACCTGCTTGTTAAATCTTTTAAAATAATCTCTTGGCTTTTGTGTCATAAAATTCTGCAACAATTTCAACTACCGCAGCTTCACAGGATGAATTTAAAACATAAAGAAAGGCTACTGCCAGAATGGGCGAACTCTGTGATACCCTATCCATATTTCTATCCCCCAAAGCGGGCGTGGCATTTGGGTTTAAGAGCCTGAACATATTGTCAATTTTTTTTGTTTAACATGTCCCAAAATTTAAAATTTAGCCAAAACACAAGTGGGCGTGGCAAATTTTGTTTGTGTAAGTTCTTAAGATTTACATTGTCTACATATTTTTATATTACTTTTTTTGTTGTTCTCAAAAACGCCTCCCAAAACGTTGTCGTGGTCTCCTGCCTCTTTTTCGCAATTGTATGGAAACGTTAAGACATATTGCCTTTTGATAGGGTTCGTAGGATCTCTCCCTTGCAAATGGCAGTACCAACTGAGCCGGTTGGCCTACATTTTCTTGGAGAACTTCTTGGAATTTCTTATTCGATCAATCTTTGTTACTCCTGCTTTCATGCGAAGCATCTTCATCCCAGCTGCCGTTAATTTGCCCTCATACTTGTTGTAAGCTGTCCAACATGTGAGCGCCGGGCGCCACAACTGCGGTCTAGAACCTTCCTCTCAACTAAGGAGGCATTTTTCGGTCACAGAAGATGGCTGAGTTTTCCTGCCACTTCATTCACCCTATCGCGTAAGCGTAGCTTAATGCCATCATCACAGCTTGATTTGCTATTGATCATACATCCCAAATATTTGAACTTTTCGCACTTGGGAATCTCTCTTCCATTCATATAAATGTCTGGAATAGGTCGGAGTGGATGAGAGAACGGGCTGCGAACTCCTCGGTGACGCCAACGGGGCATCTTACTCGTTACTCCCTCATACATATCCATGATCATCTGTACGTAGGTTTCTGGAACTCCTTGTTGTCTTAGCGCCACCCACAATAAACCCCTTGGTTGTCTTTCAAAGGCCCTTACAAAATCAACCAACACCATATGCAAATCTTTTAATCCTCGTCGGTCATTGAGTGAATTATTTAATACGAACTGCTTTGGTTTTGTAAATTAAAACCAGCGTTCAAGTATTCAAATTATTTATTGAAATTAAAAAGTACATTTGTGTCAAAAAGATCGAATTTTATCTCTCCAATTCGAAGATATATTTGAATCGTGACTCGAATTTTTCGGCGATTTGAACCAAGAGTGAAACAAGCTTTCCTTTGAGTCTTATTAGAAGGGACTACCCTCATTATTCATTATTATCCGTCCAAACTCAGTTGACACAGATTTCCATTTAAAAAAAAACTGGTTTGGACGGGCTATACTATACGATGTAAATGCACGATTCGCAAACCGAATAATAGATGCCAGGAATGCGACTACGTGTAGCGCGAATCAAGTCACTTTGCTATTCTACTGCGCAGATCTCTTCAAATTTCTCTGCGCATCTCTTCAATTTTGAAAGATCTACAAATAATACGAAAATTGCTGGAAAATTAATGTAAATGTTCCCATCATCGCAGCTTCGATGTAAACGAGGGTGGGTTTCGTTGTTAGTTTCCATCGCAGTAAAATCAAGATCACATTCCAGGGATGGACTTTTTTTACATGAGGTATGAACATGGTTTATTATCCATTTTTCAAAAAAGTATTTCATCTCCGGTGGGTGAAAAAAGAAGATTTTAGATGTCAACTTTACTTTAATTCGCTTTACGAATTTTCTCCATTCTTCGCAGCTCAATTTTGATAACAGCATGTGGTCGATTATGGACGATGGGCTAGCAATGATGGTCTCCAGTGAAAGAGCTGCCCGCAGTGGAACATTCCGTATTCCGTTGTTTCTTCTTCTTTTGGGCATTCAGGGAATCAGGTTCAAATCTGTGCAGGTACTTGCGATATCCTCCATGACCAGATAGGAACTGTTTTAGGTGGAAGTTACAGTCTCCGTGTTTGAGACGTATCTCCTAACATAGATTCGCATCATCTCCTCTGCGAGAATTTCGATGGTGTCCATTCGGGCTATGACAACTGCTGCTTCATCTGAGATTGTTCTTAATCCACTGACGGATCTAAGGGCACAAAGTCTATATACCGAAGTGAGTTGCCTACGTCTTGCCTTTGTTGTCAGTGCCTTCGCCCACACCGGGCCGCTAAACGAGGACTCATCTGACTGTTCTCGATGAATTCGCCTGGCCTAACCATCGTGTATGATGTTCCACAGAAGTGGGCGGAATACGAAACCTTGCAGTACTCCTGCAGACACGTAATATTTCAAGCCCTAATCGGCTTCATACATCAGCTTTCTGTTAGTCAGGTAATTTCTACTATTTTTTGCAGGATGTATGGCGGCTGATAGACGAGCAATCTTCCGAGTTGAGCGCATTTTTTATGTCCAGCGTCACTACTGCGCATTATTCCGTGGTTTCAAAACGAAGTATTTTGCCTTCTATAGCTTCGGCTGCTATGCCAAATACCATCTTAACGGCGTTAACTGTTGAGCGAGATTTCTTTAATCCGAAAAGAAGGTCGGCCAGTGCACCTTTCTCCTGTGATACTGCAAGAAGTCTTTCGTAAATGATGCGTTCCGGGATTTTTCCTATTGTATTCGAGACATATGAGGCAATATGAGGACGGTTCTTCGTGTGTCTTCTTTCCCTTAGGTAATAGAAACAGGTGTTGCAAATTCCAAGGGTCTGGGAAGCCTCGTTCTTACAGACACTTTTTGAATGTTGCTTTGAAAATATCTGGTATCATTTGGACAGCTGTTTTTAGTGCAATATTTGGTATGCCATCGGATCCCGCTGCTTTTCTGTCGCTTATTCTTCTACATTCTCGTAAAAATTCCTTCGTTATAATTGCTGGTATCTGGTAATTGTATTCCATGCACTGGAGGTCCTTTGGGGGAACAAGTGTTCCACTAAAGTGCTTATCCCTTGAGGATAAATTGTTATTAATAAGTGAGGTATTCCTCATAATTATCAATCATTTTGAAAACTTGTCTTTTGGAGAATATACAAGGCCATGTTGGGAGCAGTTAAAGAAAAGAGCCTTGCAACCTGTCACTATGATGATATTGATGAAGCTATGATAAATGTTTAACTGTAGCTTGTATTTTTTCCTGATTCGGTTTCGTGTTTTCTGTTACTCGAGAAGTTGTTAAAACTAAAATTTATTTCCGCGTCCCTTGAGATTTGAGTTAGGGTGTAGCTCATCGCGCGTTAAAGCCCGCGTACATGCGATTTTAAGCTGCTCAACTTTGTTGTTGCTTAAACAAATTGTACAGGATTAAAAGCTTTTAAAAAGCTGCAAACATCTTTTGACAAAATAGTTGTGCAATGGTTGTTCAACACTCCACTTCTACAGGATCGCGCGCATACACGCGACCAAAATTTGCAAATTCTACTAGCGAGGACATCTTTCGAAGAGCCAGATGACGATAAATCATCCGACTTGGCGAATGATTGAATACTGAAATCTTTACAGCAAATATCGAATGCAACCCAACAAAACTGTTCTGTCGCTGAAAGAATCACATGCATGTTCGCTCTCTTACTGTCAATGTACAGGAGAATGATTGCAAAATCGGCCATTGGCTAAACATTGAACGGAGTTGGCAAACTAGGCTTTTGCTAAGTCAAGACTGCAAAAGTAATTTATGGGAAGGGGGAGAGTAGTTTGTTCCCAACTGCGAAGGGTGTGATAGTTAATGTCACACGTCCGATGTCGCAAATAATGAGTTAATAGGAATAAATGTTTGCACTGCATTCAGATCTGTTTCTGACGGGAGTTGAGTATATAAAAATTAAGGATTTCATTTAAATTCGTTTCCATTCTTTATTGCAACGTATTTAAAAAAAAGAGAGGTCATTTGCAAAGTTAGCAAAGTTGAAATTGAAATAGGTATTTTCGCTCATAGCAAATGGGACCATGCTCGGCTATCGCCAAGTTAAGTTTAATATCAACATGATGTGTGTCTGGATTGAGTTAAGTTACTTGGTTGCATGTTTGATTTTGTGGTGCCATATTGTACGATATTAATAGCTGGCGCAGAATAAAACATTTCTGCAAAACAGTTCTCCGCCCAATATATCTTAGTACAGCACAGCTATTATATCACCTAGAATAAATAAAGCTTAGCTTAACTTGCCTGCCTCCAGAGCACCCAAAAAAAGTTTTTTTTTTCAATTCTTTTAAGCTTTGTCTCTTCATTTTATTCAACAGAAAAGTAAACCGTTTTACATGCTTTGTATTATCATTTTGATTGCTTTCGAATGTGGATTTTTTTTTTGTTTATTGCAAATTCATGTTTTAACGTTTTTCATTCTCATAATTCCAAAGTTAATGTTTAAGTTTTGACGTTTTTTTGAAGGGAAGAATCCTTTTGTTAATTTTAAATTTAATTTGCTTTTAGGTGCCCCATATCCAGGCCAACCAGGCTACAACCAGTACGGGTCCAGCGATCAATATAATTCATCGGGGCCGCCTGGTCAGTTTACTCAAAGTCAAGGCCAGTTTCCACCGCAAAATCGTACCATGTATCCTCCCTATGGACCGGAGGGAGAAGCGTGAGTCCAACCTCCCTGTTTCCTCTTTTAATTTCTAATTGTTGTTCTTCATTGTGTTTGTTGTCAATTCTTTTGTTTATTGTTGAATTATATTCATCAATTGATTGCTGATGAAATTGTTGCTTTGTTTTAATTTTACAGGCCTCCACCGGCAACAAATACTTACGGTCCGTATGGAAGTCGACCTTATACTCAACCGCCGCCAGGTGCTACACAAACGACGGCACCACCTGGTGGTGTACCTGCGACAACAACCGGTGGTCCGCCGACTGGACCAGTTGGAGCGACTCCGAGCACATATCCTCCGGCGGCTCCACAACAGCCCGATTATTATCGGCCACCAGAACAGGCAAGGATTGTTGGAACGACTATTTTGAAGTGAATCTCACTTCTCATTGTTTCATTACAGAGTCCGCAGCCAAGAAGGCATCCAGATTTCGTAAAAGATTCTCAAGGTTATGCTGGATATAATCAGCGACCGCAGATGTATGGTAAGTTTTAAAAGAAAAATAGATTGTCTTTGTTTGGGTGGAAATATAGTTTTATTCACATTTCCAGCTGGTTGGCAAGGTGGTGCCGGCCAGTATCGTGGTCAATACCCTTCATCACCGACGCCGCAGGGATGGTGCAATGCTCCGCGAACAGCAGGTCCGCCACCGCCGCCCAATCAACAGGGAGCTGCGCAGTGGGACCAACATCGCTACCCTCCACAGTCTCAGCCTCCGTATCCAGCTAATCAGCAGCAACCGTGGCCAAATATGGGTTCGCCACAACAAAATCCAGGCTCTCCACTGCGTCCACCGCCGCAAAGAATGCCGAGCGGCGCAGTCGTAGGGCCGACGGGCGTACCAACTACTGTCGGTAAACCATCATTCAGTATGCCACCACCACAGCCGAGCGCAAGTGGTGGAGTTCCACCACCCGGCCCGCCAGTTGGTGTTCCACCAGGAGTTAATGTTAGCGGTCCATCCGCCTTACCAGGCGCAAATGTGATGGCCGGTGTCAGTAAAGCGACGCCACCACCACCACAACCGGGACCATTCCCGCCTACAGCCCAGATGCAGAAGAAAGACATTGTGTTCCCTCCGGATAGCGTAGAGTCCACCACCCCAATTTTATACCGACGGAAGCGTTTGGCTAAAAGCGACGTTTGTCCTATCGACCCTTGGAGGATATTCATGTCATTACGGTCGGGCCTGCTTTCCGAGAGCACATGGGCGCTGGACATACTTAACATTCTACTGTACGATGATTCCACGATCCAGTACTTTGGCCTCGCTCATTTGCCCGCGCTGCTAAGCTTGCTGTTGGAGCATTTCCAAAAGAACCTCGCCGAAATGTTTGACAACGAGAACACAGCCTGCGTCACAAGTATCAGCAGTCACAGTAAGGCGCGGCACTACGAAAATAACGCTGACGAGGATTGCAACTACACAGTGGACTTGGGTCAACTGATGGCGCCCACGAATCCTGAGGAAAAGGTGCTCCTTCTGTCGAATACACCCAACTACACGATGGTGTCGCGGAAAAACATGCCGGTGCGGATACAAAATGCAGAAGATGACATTTTCGTGTCGGAACAGCTGAAGCCGTGGGACTATGACTCGAACAGGAACTACCAGCTGACGGTGCCAATTGGTAGTGATGCCTGGACGTACGGTCACATCGAACGAGACCCGCATGACAGCGTTATCGATGTTTTTAAGTCTGAGATCATTGACATTCCATTTGCTCGATATATCGGGGGCGGAGGAAGAGTTAGCAGAAAAGACAAAACTAGCCAAGTGGACGAACCTGTGGAACACGATGAGGATGAAACGGGCGTAGGTGGCGAGGAAGAAGAGGAGAGCAGCAGCAGCAAGGTTTTGGCATTCAACAAGAAGCGAAGACACATAAGCATGTCCAGCACCACGAGCAGCAATAACAACAAGAACGGCATTAGCAGTAGCCTGGGAGGTCCTAAGAAATTGAAAATTAACTTCCTCGAAGTGACCGCGGCCATCAAGAAGCAAGAGCCCGAAGAATTGATCTCTGAACAGAGCAGTGATAGTCTTACCAAACCGAAGGATAGCCTTCTGTTGGACAGCGATTGTCGTGAAGTGGACATGGACATTGAGCATCCAAGAGTTCTGCCAAATGGCGGCGGCTCACGGGGGGCCTTCGATCCAAAATCAAGTGTTCGTGATCCAGCAATGGTGCTGCAGCGTCGTCGAATGAGCGGCTTTGAGGACGAGTGCTATACCCGCGATGAGGCCAGTCTCTATCTGGTGAACGAAAGTCAGGACTCTCTGGCTCGCCGTTGCATCTGCCTCTCGAACATATTCCGCAATTTGACATTTGTTCCTGGCAACGAGACAATTCTTGCAAAATCTTCGAAATTCCTGGCTCTGCTCGGCAAGCTGCTCCTGCTCAACCACGAGCATCTGCTGAGAACACCAAAAACCCGCAACTACGACCGCGAGGAGGACACAGACTTCTCAGACTCGTGCAGTTCGCTGCATGGTGAGAAGGAATGGTGGTGGGATTATCTTATCACAATTCGTGAAAATATGCTGGTAGCTGTGGCCAATATTGCCGGTCATCTGGAGTTGTCACGTTACGAAGAGATTATTACGCGGCCAGTACTCGATGGGCTGTTGCATTGGGCCGTCTGCCCTTCGGCACATGGCCAGGATCCATTCCCTTCGTGCGGACCCCATTCGGCATTATCGCCCCAGCGTCTGGCTTTAGAGGCTCTCTGCAAGCTTTGTGTGACGGATGCAAATGTCGACCTGGTGATTGCTACGCCACCGCATTCGCGACTAGAGAAGCTGTGCGCAGTGCTCACGCGTCATTTGTGTCGAAACGAAGACCAAGTGTTGCGGGAGTTCTCCGTTAATTTATTGCACTACCTCGCGGCTGCCGACAGTGCTATGGCACGAACAGTTGCTCTGCAATCGCCATGTATCTCGTACCTGGTGGCGTTTATCGAGCAGGCTGAACAGACCGCCCTCGGGGTGGCCAACCAGCATGGCATAAATTACCTACGTGAGAATCCCGATTCAATGGGAACGAGTTTGGATATGCTTCGACGTGCTGCTGGAACTTTGTTGCATCTGTCCAGGCATCCTGACAATAGGTCGTTGTTCATGCAACAGGAACAGAGGCTGCTAGGCCTGGTCATGAGTCATATACTTGATCAGCAGGTGGCTTTGATTATATCAAGGGTGCTGTTCCAAGTATCCCGCGGACCGGGTCCCATGCCGTCGATGGAGTACCGTCTTCAACAGCGACAACAGCATCAACAGATACAGCAAGAAAACACTAAGTTAGGTGAGGCTAGGAAATTACAACAACAGCAACAGCTGCAACAGCAACAACAGCAACAACAACAACAACAACAGCAGCAGCAACCGCAACAGCCTCCGCCTTCGATAGTTGTCGACGATGTGACAGGCCCTGCAGCAGCAGCGATCGGTGACTCAAGTACAAATGCCACACAAGCAGCAGCAAATTTCTCATCACCAAATGTTCATAGTAGTAATAGCAACAGCAGCAGTAGCAGCAGTAGTAATAGCAGCTTAACATGTAATAAATCCGAAGAAATACTAGTACCACCATCGGCCACACTCAACGATATTAGCAACAGCAGCAATAGCAGTTGTGGCAGCAGTAACAGTAGCAACATCACCGCCCCAATTGGTGTTGCTGCTGCAACCTCCTCCGTAGCATCGCCATCGTCATCATCAACAGCTTCCTCTTCGGCTGGAGCAACAGCAGCAACTACACCAGCTACAACAGCGCCAAATAGCATTGAGAATCTAACAGCAACAACACAACAGACTACCGGTGGCAATAATAATAAAAATAGTAATATTAGTACAACAACAGCAACAATAACAGGAAATAGCAGTAGTAGTAATAATAACAATAATAATAGTAGTAATCTAACGGCGACAACTACAACTACGGCCGCTGTTGCGTAGTAGACAAGAAGTCGACGTGGTCGTGCCCTCGACAAAATGTAGGCAGAGACAGATTCCTCTCCCGCCTTTGTATAAAAAGAAATCCTGTAGAAGAGAAAAATTTAGCGCTAGGGATGTAGTTGTATTCGAAATAACGATAATTACCGTTAGTTTGAAAAGATAATAGTAAGGGAAGCAGCAGAAATATGTTTCATTTAATTTTCATAGTTTCTTCTTTTTTTTTTTTGTTAACGATGCTGTGATTGATTGATAATGATGATGATGGATATTGGATAGTGAACGAGAGACAGAAAGATGGAGAATTGGGGGGGCATACATTTATATTTGTTTTCTTTTTTCTACACAGAAATCTAAAAAGAAATAAATTTGAGACTGCGCCAGCGATGTATACGTGACGCAACAATAAGAAGTTACACTTAAATTGCACTCTATATATAAATAAATATTTAAAACAAATAACAACAATTTAATATAGAATTATATATAGTATATATAATAAAACAATTCTATATACATGAAAATCAAGTATTTTTCTATTTGTTATATAAAATAAAACACAGAACTCGATTATATGATGCAGAAATCAGCCAAAAAACAAACAAAAAAATTGATCGATTTGACACACCCTAACGACTGATTAAACAAAAACAATTGTAAAAAGAACAAAAACTAATTATTGCAACAACAAAAAAAATAGAAAATGAAAAATTATTTAATAATATTAAATACATGCAGAGGACGAGAAACAAAACAACAAAAATATTCAAACAAGTTCTTAGCAGCAGATTGTAACTTAATTAGAGTTGTAAGTAATGATTAAACAAACAATTTAAAACACTTATCAAATATTTAAATTAATATCTAATAATATTTCCTTAAATTAATAATAATAAACGCTGATGTGGTGGGTTTTTGTGTTTGTTTTTTTGTTTGTGCAAAGAATGTCTGTCTGAGAATGTATGTTACACAAAAAAAAAATACCAATATTGTCTTTCTTTTCTATGTAATTATATTTAATTTTTATATGTACGTCATACATGAATGTATGTATATATAAATGTTTCTCTTTAGGGTTTAGAAATATTCTTAATGTAAACTTTTTAAAAACACAAAACAAATATTGTATGTAAATGTAAAACTTCTTCTGCTGTAAAACGACGATTAGAGTTTGTTTTTAAATAATAATAAAAGAAATTCAAAACAAACAAATCTTAATTTCTCTTTAATTTTAGCGAAAACCTATAACAATTATCTATAAGAACAATTTTCAAGAAGAGGTGATTACACATTAACAACTAATGTCATGTCTTAAACAAAGAAACCCCAACTTAAAAAAAATGCATATTTCGTTTTACATTTTTATAAATAATAATTATTAAAATAAAACAAAAAAAAAACAATAAACGAAACCTATATATATATATAATATTGATGAATATATTTTAAATATATTAATGTATGTATATTGTAATGTATGTATATGGATATTTTTTTAATTTGCAAAAAGAAAAAAAAATACAAATAGGAAAAAAAACGATAAAAGGATAAACACAACAAACTATATATAAATATTTAAATATACACATTACAGACCCCCCTCCCCACACACACATTACACACACATTTAGAAATGTAAATCTTGTTTTGTTTTGTTTTTTTATTCCTAATCATTGCGCCCCTCTTACAGTGTTAAGAATTTAAAAGATAATTAAAATCACCCAGCATTGGTGGCAATTAAAATAAAATTACATAATTAAATAAATTACAATGAAAAAAGGGAGAACAAATAGGGCAAAAAACGCATGCGTATTAATTATAAAACAAACAAAAATATACACCCGTTTCTTTAATTTTTATTATGTATATGTATTTTTTTATGATATTTTATTGATTATTATGTTTTCTTTTTTTACATTTTAATTATTAAATATTTTCTTTATTGAGTAAATAAATGCATGAAGTACATTAAAAAAAAGATTACAAACATAAATGAACAGAGGTATATTCACTAAACAAAAACAAGAAAGAATTTTAAGCGACAAACCGACGATAAACTGCAAAAAAAGAAACAAAATGATCATCAGCAGAGGGAAAAAAACAGAAAAAGTAAAGTAAACATTTTCAAAACGAAAAGAAAGAATTAAATTATATATATAAATAAAAACAACCATGATGTGTAATTTATTAAGGAGTAGAACTTAAAAAAACAAGTTAAATTTTAAGAGAAAATAAAAATACAATTAAAAATGGAATGCGTAAATTAATTGAAATAAAAAAAAACAAAATCCCTTAAACAAATATTCTAGCAAATAAATGGTGGATACTATTATTATTATTATATATATATATATTATAATAAACAAACAAAAAATATATATAATTAAGAAATAATATTTAAAAACAATGATATGCACGAGAAAGTAAAAATAATGAACAGCAAAAAACAAACAAAATATTAAAAATAAAACAAAAAAAGAACACTTATTAAAAAATGAATGATTGTAGTAATATATATAATATACATATAAATAAATTATGTAAAAACAAAAACAAAAAAGGAATGAAAAACCATATTTAAGAATAAATATAAAAATAAAAATTACAAAAAATATATATAAAAAAAAAATCATCTTTGTTGTTATTTTCGTGCGCTTAGAAATTTATCTTAGTCAAGTGAGAGCCGAGGGCTGCCTCCACGGAGGGGTACTCTCCCCCTAGTCATCGACAACCTACTAGTCAGTCTACACAGACTAGGCTATAACGCCATAGGTTATGCTGATGACCTGACGATTATTATTAATGGTAAGCTTAGCGCAACCATTACATTGCCTCACAAAACCATCCTGGTGTCTTTTACGAGAAGAAGACCGGTTAATCTCGAACCTATCACCATAAAGAGCCGAGAGCTGCCCCCATGGAGGGCTACTCTCCCCCCTTTCTAGTCACTAGTTATCGACAACTTACTAGTCAGTCTACACAGAATAGGCTGTAACGCCATAGGTTATGCCGATGACCTAACGATTATTATTAATGGTAATATTAGCGCAACCATTACTGTTGGCATGCAGAACGCATTGCTACACGTTTCAGAATGGTGTAAAAAGGAAGGACCATCCGCCAATCATCACAAAACCATCCTGGTGCCTTTTAGGAGAAGAACACGGGTTAATCTCGAACCTATCACCACAAAAGGTATCACCATCAGTTACTTCAATGAAGTAAAATATCTGCGAACCACCATAGATAGGAAACTTAACTGGAACTCGCACGACAAGTCCGCCACCGAACGTGCTACTAGAGCCATGTGGGTCTGTAGACACCTATATGGCAGAACCCGGGGTCTTAACCCCAAAATGATTCACTGGTTGTATACTATGATGGTTGGACCCATCATCACGTACGCCGCCATCGTATGGTAGCCTAAAGTTCTTAACGGCAAACAAGCTCCAAAAGCTCTAACGCATTGCTTGTCTCGGTATAACAGGGGCTATGCGCACCTGTCCAACGGTAGCACTTGAAGCTATTGGTGAGCTCTCCACTTTAGAAATCTTCATTAGGAAGGCGGCAGCTAGATGCGCTATTAAGCTGCAGCTTGAATACAAGTATAATTCAAATAACCTTGAGGGACATCTGAAAATACTTACTCAATCCCGAACTTGGACATGTTTTACACCATCCCTGACTTAATGGTTACGGAATACAGTTCTGGGAAATTATTTGAGGTAGAAATATTGTACCGTTCTATATGGGCCAAGGGTGCTCTAGCACTGGACCCACGAAGTCTTGTATGGTACACCGACCAATCGAAAATGGAATCTGGAGCTGGAGCTGGTGTCCTTGGACACAACACCAAAGTCTCGATACTTATTGGAATGTGTCCAACAGTGTTACAGGCAGAAGTCCATGCCGTTTTTATATGCGCTGTTTTAAACTCCAATAAGGGAATTAATGATTTGCAAAAACTAGCCAAATACAACAAGGACAAACTCGGATGGGTGCCTGGCCGCCAGGGAATAGCGGGCAATTAATCCGCAGACGAACTTGCCAGAGCTGGATCCGAATCTGTGTTCTTTGGACGAGAACCTTATTGTAGAGTCAATCGGGCTGCTGCTTTAGGGCTAATTAAAGAATGGGAACAGCAGCTTCGTCTAAAATATTGGGAGAGTCCCTGGTTTAAGACAATCCAAACGATTAATTAGGCCATACTCCTATTAAATATTAGAAATTATTAAAAAATCTGGTGGGCTTTCTCACTGGCCACTGTGGCTTGGAATATCATCTCAACTAAATGAACCTAAGTCCAGAGTTAGAATACAGGTTCTGCATGGAGGACGAGGAAACCTCTGAGCACATTCTCTGTGAATGTCCAGCTCTCTATTGGTCGAGACGACGCATCTTTCATAGGGAGATGCGTTCACAGGTGGAGTTTCGTAACTCTGCCACAAAAGGCGTATTGTATTTCCCTAGGGAGGTCACTCGTCTTTTAGGCTAAGGCAACCCCTTGGCACAAAAGATCTTTTAGGTCGCAGTGACAGCCATAGGGCAAGGGTCTTTTATTTAAAAAAAAGGTCAAGTGAGCGTCATCAGGTCGCCTCGAGGTGCGTAGAGACATAGATTAACACCCCTAATTATAATTTTCAATTTGACAATTGATAATTGACTATAATCAACCGTCCACAATAACTAAATTGGAATTAGTCAATCGTCACATGAGTTCTTAGATGTCCTATATACTATTTTGATAAGTTTTTAATGACTTAAAAAAGTAGCGCTCTTTCGATTGCTGCAATTCGATTTGTCCTACCTCGTTTGGATCCCGAGATACAAAGATAAAATTTATGCTTATGTCCTATTCGCAATCTTAGTATGCAGTAGAACAATTTTCAGATTCACGTTATTAGCATTTTGTTCTTAAATGTCCTTTATGCAATGAAACTGGATATAGGACAAAATTTCTAGAACTGCAAGTTTATATGCTCTTGTTGTATATCAAATACGAAATAAAAGTTTTCCTACAAAATTACTGTACGCAAGCTCCATTGCGCTTGGTATTTTGACGTCCAAGCAGACTCACCAAATATTTTTCGTAAGTAGTATGGACTGGTCTCCTGGTCTGGTCGCTTCATCTTGTTCATATTTGGAATTCGAGCTTGAAAGGTGACCGAAAATGCACTTAAAAGATAAAAATAGAAAACCTACTATCGAAATGCTCGTTCTTATAAAAACAAAAAATCCCTATATTTCCAGGGCAATGTCAGATATCTTAAATACGAGCATGTATTCTTCATCCATTAGCTCTGACTAATCATACAAGGCATTCTGCCCGTTCTCTGATCCACTCCCACCTATTCCAGACATTTATATGAATGGAAGAGAGATTCCCAAGTGCGAAAAGTTCAAATATTTGGGATGTATGATCAATAGCAAATGAAGCTGTGATGACGGCATTTAGCATCGCGTAAGTGTGGGGTGGATAAAGTGGCGGGAAAACTCAGCGATCTTCTGTGATCGAAAAATGACCCGAAGCTGTAAGGAGGCTCTACACCGCACGTCTGCACCCGGCTCTCACATACGGTTCACAATGTTGGACAGCGTACAATAAGTATGAGGGCAAATTAACGGCAGCAGAGATGACGATGCTTCGCGTGACAGCAGGGGTAACAAAGATTGATCGAATAAGAAGTTCCAAGATCCGAGGAGCCTTCACCTCAAAGAACCTATCTCGAAGAAAATGTAGCGCGACCGGTTCATTTTGTTGTGTACTATTGGTTGCTGTGGGTCTTTGCTGGCATGCTTGTCGCCATCCTCAGCTCGTCGGTGGGCGTGGGACTTGACCCTGACCATACCATTCGTTTGGCCTCAGCGAAGAAGTGAATTAGAATCGGGAGGGCTGCCGTTATTTTCTGAGGTCGAACCAGCGGGTGGCATAGGTGCAGTAGTAGTGTCTTCGCCTACTGAATGGAAGTTCTTGCGTTCGAATCCCGGCCAAGTCCTTTACTTTATATCGAATACATGAAATCGTAATCTCCATAAGCAACTGCACTCAAACACTTCTTTCCTATCTCTCTATTCTTTTTAATAGTAAGAAGTACCGAAAAGCATGCAATGAAATACGATACTGCCAGGTAGCTACTTGCTGTTAAAACACAAATGCTTACGCTGTGTTCTTAGCACTATAAGAGTACATACTATAACAACAGAAAAAAATCCCTTTAGCGTAAGCAAATTATAAAAAAAAAAAAATATTTCTTCCTTTTGTACTACAAAACATTTTCTTTGTTTAAATAAAAATATTAATACACATATAAATGTTTTTCCTTATGCCATAGTGGGATTTGCAAACAGATACTTTAATTGTGGAAAGAAAGACATGTTTTGACTTATGAGTTATGTATTAGTGTTGGGTATCTCATACATGAGGTGGTACAAATGTCCCACACAAAAGATCTAAATGTCCCAACACCTCAAAAATAATTTTTGTACCACCTCTCAAATGTGTTACAAACTCACATCGAAGAGCACAAAATAAAATGTCATATCAATAATACAAGCACACGGAAAATTACTCACGACTTCACACATTCACATTATTTCCTGCAATAGCAGTTATAAACTCGTTTAAAAAAGGGTACACACATATATCCAAAAGCGTCTCTTTCTCTTTTCCTTTCATTTGAGTTTTGTGGGAGGATATAGATACATACAATATAGGTAACACTTCAATTGAGTTGGGGTATTTGGACTGTGACATTGAGGTAAAAGTAATGAATAGAGTGAATCCTCATAGCTCATTCTCATTGCCTCATTTGTATGGGACATGGGACTTTTCAGGTAAAGGTAAGCAATAACTCATTGCCTCATTTGTGTGGGACATGGGACTTTTGAGGTAAAAGTAAGGAATAACTCATTGCCTCATTTGTAGTGCGATAGCAGAACTGAGGCAATGAGGTGAGTGTGACAAAGTGAGAAAAAGTATTGTCTATTGTCTGGTCACTCTCTCTACATCATTTATAAATTTTGTGGCGCGACTGCGGGTATGGATTTACATTACATACACTGTGAAAATGCAAATGTAGATGCTATCATTTTGTTTTAACTTTTAAAGGAATTTTTAGGCAATTTGGACTGGACCATACAATTAGTTCACTTAAATACATAGATATACTTCATACGAATACAATTTTCTTGAGGTATGTAAACTTACCTACCTACATAATACCTAATATTTTATTTTTTTGTACCTACTACATTATATGAGCACAAACCTCAATTGAGGTGAGTACCTCATTTGAGGTGGGACATTGTACCACCTTATATTCCAAAATGAGCACCTCATACAAACTCATAAAAAAAACGTGTCCTACCCAACACTATTATGTATGACACATTCCAAATAGGTTCCCAATAACGTCAGAAGTGAAACTCTATAGATATTTATTTATACATATATTCGAAATATTTTTCGTAAATATACAAAATGCATTACATTATAACTGATTTGAAAAGCCCTACCAGGCAAAATAAGAAAAAATAGATAACAATGAAGGCGATTATGAAATACAGTTGTGCAAACTTTAAATTTGTTCTCTGAGGAATGAAGATCTTTGAGTTATGACGGTGTTCTTTTTAATGCGCAATACTTATTATGAATAGAGGAAAAAGTCCTTAAAACCCGAAAGCGCGCAGTATTTTTTATGTTGAAGATTATTTTTTCAATTCAAATTATGTAATAAAACGTTAAACAAACGCAATTCCCATATATATATGCTTAGCTTTTCAAAGATCAGCGACAAACCCACTCCCATATATTCAATGCACCCGATTTATATAATTATTCATAAATTAGAACTCATTATTTGTGGGTGCACTGTGTACTGGGTGTTTCATTTAAATGAATGTTGAACTCACATGGCCACAAAATAACAGGTAGTCAACTGATTCACGCTTGTAAGCTACGAGTCTAATTAGTTGAGTACCTACACCAAATAATATTGATTGCTCAAAGCAAGTTTTAAGCCATTCTAGCTGCTATGAATGATTTTGCGGCTCCACGCAACGTAACATAGGTAAGATTCCTGGGCCTTACCAGATCCTCCACAAGCATGTATTTACGTTCCCAAGAACTCATTAATTTCTAAACCCCTGACTACGATACTGTGGAAAGATCAACCATACGCGAAACAGCAACATGAATTTGAGGAACTAGGGTGAGCCGGTTTTAACGTTGTACCAGTACGACGACGTTCAGCTCTCTTGCTGGTACCTCATTCCAGTTTATCTTTAGAATGAGAACCACCCACTTAAAAAAAAAAAAATTCTTATAAAAATACGTTTAATAAAAATGCATAATACAGTGTTTCACTTGGAGATTAAAATTCGCAACGGGGATGACAGTTTGCTTCCCATCGGTTCACTTATTCTTTCTGCCACCGGCTTTGCGGGATGATACTTGCTCTACAGCTACAGATCCTGTATTGTGGAACTTTTGTGAGATTTTGTTCAAGAAAAATAATCCAACAATCGAAAAAAGAATGCTAAGGAGAAATGTGCATATTAAATCTATTGCAAAATATACTTTCAATAAACCACTTACCAAGTTGATGCACAAACGCGATGGACAACTCCACACGCAATGACTGAGGTCACCAAACAAAATGCAATCTCAGGTATGAATTTCGCTTGGAAATTGCTACCGAAAACAACCATTTCCACATTGGACACAGAGGTGAGGGTGAAGATGAAAAGCCAGGATCCGAGAAAACCACCTACAACGGTGTTTTGTGGAGCCGCATTGAACCATGAGTTGTAGAAGCGCAATGTGGCCAGCAGGACGACAACAATGATGGACGAAACAACGAATGAAACAATCGATCCTTGGGCAACTAGAAGAATTACAGAGAAATGCGATGAATGAGTTTACGTCTTTTCGGATATAAGGGACATAAGGCAAATATAATCGATTTCAAAGTCTTTGAGAAATTTGTGAAATGTACGCCTTATGTGACATTGAGACATTCATACAACAAGCAAATATTATTAGGGCAAGTCAATGCCTTAAAAAGCCGGCCACAAATGGTAACAATTTATATTGGAAGTTTATGGAAATCCACTTTTATTTAAATATTGAAAAAGTAATATTTAGGCAAACAAATGTTTTCAACTCAATTAAGAGGAAGTAATTTAGTTTTGCAAAATCTTACCCATTTCCAAACTATTTCAAGTTCTATTTAAAAATAAGAGAAACAACCATTTACCGAGCCGACACGACAACACAACAAACTGCGAGCCAACTGTCAATTCTACAACTTCTACAACTGACAAATTGAATACGCAGAGCAGGGATGGTTTCCCAAATCCAACCTTTATGGTAGAAACAGATCAACACAGCCACTCCGACTTCAGTCTTGACAGCAACGCTCACGTTTCAGAACCAATGCTTTTTAATGGTATGGATTACATTGGTACCTCAACCTCTACTTCAACGTTCGACCGAAGTCCTAAATTTGAAGTCGAAGTGCAAATCTCACCAACATTTCGAACATGTTTTTAGTTTTTCCAACATACAAATGCTTATTATTTGAGCGAATTTTCTCTCCTCTTTGTATATGAAAAGCATTGTCTCTCTTGGGTTCAACATTTATTTCGCTCTCGAAGTAGAGGTGTGTCATCCGAGACTGAATCATTCAATTGCAGCGCCTCATCAAAACGAAGCATTGCTTCACCTCTTACGCTCCATTTCCTTCAATTCATTCCCATCCCAATCCGGTACATTAATTTATTCATACAACTCCCTCGCCTTCTTTGGTGCGTCACCACTCTGCTGTATACTTTAATTAACTAATACATTTCCCTGGCTTTCTCATTACACTTTACTTCTCTTGATCATAAAATGAGAATGAGACTGCAGTTTGTATTTTTAGTTTTGAAGGACTCAAGCACTAAATGACTGAAGCAATTGAAGGAAATGTCTCATGTAGTCCCGTATGCTTCACCCCTTCATTTACTTCAATTAGTTCCCAATCACATCCCAATCCAAGTCCCATCAATTCATTCATTCCTATCCTACACCTCCTTCGCTTGTTTTAGCAGGTAGGTTAAGGATAAGATATTTCTCTTTTTTCGTGATTGTTCTTTAAGTTCTCACTCCTGTCAAAGTCGAGATCGTAGTGACTGTGTTGATCTGTTTCTACCATTATGTAGTTGTATGGTTCATATTCAGTGCGGTGCCACATCCGAATATTTTCAAATGGGGTTCTGTGACCATGTCTGTAAATTTATTTTACTTTGGTAGTAGGAACTAGGGCGAATGCGATTCTTTTTTTTTTAGATCTATACGCCCTTTCGAAAATAAATAGGTATAAGACACAGTTATTGGAATTGACCCCTCTACACATCATGGTGATGAACGACACAGAGAAAAAAATCCTAAGGATGGCAAAGGAGGGAATTGGGAGAGGGAAATGCATCGGTTCGAAGAACACGGTGACTTACTCAAAAAACTCCCACTTCTTGGCATACCTAGGGCCGACAGCATCAGGAAATTCAACTTCGAGAAGAATATCCAGATAAAGCTCAGCAATAAGGAGAACTGGAGCAATGAATCCACAACTTATGGACTGAGCAACCACACAACAAAGTGGTACACGGACGGCTCGATTACCGAGGAGGGACTAAGCACTACGAATCCATGGGCAAATCTACCAGCATCTTCCAGGCAGAAATATGTGCCATAGACAGGTGCGTTCGAATCAACCTCGAGAAAAACTACAGGAATTGCAACATAGCAATAATGTCTGACAGCCAAGCAGCTATAAAGGCTCTTGACGCCTACGTTATCAAGTCAAAACTCGTGTGGGAATGCCTACACGAAATGAATAGACTAGGCAAGAATAACAGAATTTCCATCTGCTGGGTACCTGGCCATGTTGACATTACAGGCAATGAGGCAGCGGACTATCTGGCAAGAAAAGGGGCAGAGGAACCCTTCATAGGACCTGAACCGTTCTGCGGGATAGGAGAACACACTATACCTGAAGTGTTCAGGAGACTGGATAAAGAAACAAGGACCGAAACCTTTCTCAACCCCCAAGGTCTAAGGCAAGCAAAGAAACTCTTACGAAATTACAACCAAAAGAGATTCAAAGCTTGTATCGGCCTTAACAAAAACAACCTAAGAATCCTAACAGGCCTCCTCACGGGGCACTGCAGACTCAAGGAGCACCTGAGGAAAATGCGCATATCGGAGGACGGGCTCTGCAGATTCTGCAGTGAAACCGCCGAAACTCCAGACCACATACTGGAATCCTGTGGGGCACTGGCCCAAAAAAGGATGAAATATTTGGGCAGGCACCAAATAACAGACAAGGACATACAAACCATGGACCCACAGCTCATTCTCAGATTCATTAAAGAAACTGGACTGGACGCTGTGCTCTAAGGAGTGTGACCTGCCAAGGATAAATCAGAGCAATACAAAGCAATCGACCCGCCTCACAAAGAAGTATCTAGAGAGGGCTCTGAAAGAGGGCATGAACCTCTCCGAGGCACAAGCAAGGGAACACAATAGACCAATAGGTCGCAGTGTAATATACCCTAACTAAATATTATTATTATTATTACATCCTACAGAAAAATTACTAAATCTAACTTAAAACAAGTACAATTTATTCTAGCTTACTAGCTTTAGGCTGCTGCTATTCACTGAGCGGCGAGCTTGTGAGCGGTAAGCGGCATAGCAAATAAAAACGTATGAAGAATAGATGACAGTAGTGAAAACTTTAGAGAAAAGAAGAATTGTGATGAAGTATAAAGTGAATGTTTTGTGAAATAAGTTAATTACCAGAATAATAAATACCGAAGATATTGAAAGAGAATTAACATAAATTAATTAAATAGAATACAGTTTTACCTTTTCGAATCCTAGCCTGCATGTAACCTATATTTTTGCTGTTAGGTATTTAGTGTAAGAAGTCTAAGGATTGTTTGTTTTATGTAATATTTTCTTGTAAATTGAAATAACAAAAATTGTCTTTTAAATTGAAAATATACTTTGAAATAAAACAATATGTTGAGCACAGTGCTTCAATAGCATTTTGAAAAGCAATAATTATAAAAAGTGCTCAGGCTCGCTGCTCAGTGTATGGTCGTAGCCTTGGGCGAACACTTTAAACCTAAAAAAAAGAAAATAACTATTAACGGCCCATACCTAAAACCTAGCTTCCCCAACCATTTGCTTGTGAAGTGGATGGGGCCTACTTTAAGGGGCCTATTTTAAGCCGAATCCGAACGGCAAATTTGAGAAGCTTTCCATGACAATTGATACTCTTGGCTGACACTGAGCCACTCCGCCCACAGTCTTCAAAGCGTAGCCTATAGGCATATCTGAACCTTATTCACCGCGTGATAAGACACAGCCTATTGAATATCCGCTGGAATCTGTGGTCAAAATAAAATCTTAATAAAAGTTCAAATATTTCAACAAGAGAGTTCAATTTCGCACTCTTCTTAAGTTAACAAGTGAGCGGTTGAGATAGTGCACATATTTACTTTCCACCGGCAAAAACACGCCTGCGCTTGTAGGCAATTTAAGTGCGACTGGAAGCTGAATTCGATTTAAAGTTTTATGTGTATTTGAATTATTGGCACGTCAGGTTTTACTGTGCGAACGAATCGTTGCCTATAAGGAATTTTGACTGGTGTATCAATGTGCACCCGTCTCCACCTACCGTCTTTTGAAGTAGAAATTCTCATCCCGATTCTCCCGTTTAGAGGCCTTACAAGTCACAACTATTGTGAGGGTGATTTTTTGTGAGATTTGCTGTGAGGTGATAACATCTGCAGTAATCTCCCGATTTCCTCAGACGAAAACTCACAACAATTTAATTTTCGGCTCACAATTATCACAAAATTCCGAAAACAAAATTTCTTTCGAGATTTTTAAAATCACTTCATTTTACTGCCGGTATAACCATTTGAAAAGATAGCCCCGTAGGGTCGATGTACTCCTTCCAGATCAGGAATCGAAGATCGATAAATAGTCTTTTTTTTAATTTCGAGCACAGCCGGTCACGCTTTTGTAAAAAGCTCTTCCATTGTGAGTAAATCAGTGTGACAAGTTTACTTACAGCTTGTTACATGCACGTCTCCATCTATCCTGTATTTCGCAGGATTGTCCTATTTTTCATGTGAAATCCTGCCTCCTGTTTTTAACTATAAACATAATATATAACGCAACTTGCAGAAATCAGAATTATTCTCATATACCTAATCATAATCGAAAAATTAATGTCAAATATGTTCGCAGTTAACGACTCGCACAATGACATTAAGCCAAAAGTAATAGCAACATATCGCTCCGGGAGCAAGAGCAATCACATAAAATGTAAACTAGCCAAGTGGCAATCACATTAATTCAAATCCGAGTAAGTAGGCCATACTTTACAGCCGCTGTCTATGTAGTATGTACGAGTATATATATATATATATGTATTCTCACATAAAACAGAAATATGTACAAACTGTAACAGATATATATTTTGTCTCAATAAAAGAAATTTCAATTATCGACTCGCACATAGATAACTGTTTGTGACCTGACCACATGTCAAACGAACAGTGTGTTTTAATTGAGTTTTGTTTTTAAAGAGGAAAAAGAATTAAAAATATAAATATCCTATTCTGTAAAAATCTTGATAAATGACATATTTTCTGCAACTTTCGCATTTTTCGCTGTATTTTAGCAAAAATAGTTAAAAATATGGCAACGTTAGTCATATATGATTGCACCATCTTTTCCTTTATTTGCGGAATTTTGTTCACTTAAAAGTATTTGTTTCTTCCTTGAGAGGGAAGTTATGGTCAAGATTAAAGGGACAATAACTCTCCCACGTAACTGCCTTCGTGCTATTTCGGCTCTGGGGTTCGCCGGTTTGACCTCAATAAATATCGGTTTCGGACCACTTACTGAGAACAATCAGATGCTGTTATTATTGCATTTATGTGATCCAGGAGTTTAAAGGCCTCCCTCGTTTTTATGATTTCGACACGTACATACTTTTATTATTGATTATTTCTTGATCGTCCTTTTATGACACCGGTGGTCTCCAGTCCTGTCAGCCTACGGATTTGCATGCAAACAGTTCAAAACATACCTGCAGCCCGTCATACAAATTCCTAACGTACAGTATATTTTGAATTGGATTTTTGATTAGACAGATTGATGACAGCAGGTGTGGCGATATGATAAACACGGAAGAAAAGTATCGATTAAAAGTCAACACGGTGAAATACAATTCGACATATCTATTCATGCGTAAAGTCCTACCACTTTTTGAAAATGAGGCCAGGTTTTCTCCGCCAAATTGCTAATAAGGAGAAATATCTCCCCAAAAGTGCTGCCAATGTTCGTACGATTGACTTTGAAGACGATGGCAACGAAGTTCTAACAACCTTACGTTGGTATATTGATTGGTACCTATAATGACGAATAAAATATCAATTTGTGCCAAATTTTTTTTTGTTTTTAAAATCCTTTTATTATCCTTTTTATCCATTTCGATATCCCGCAAAATTGCCGAATAAAGGGGATTTTTTCTTTTCTCTGCCAAAAAAAAATGGTAACATTAGAAATACAGAATGAATAATTTAAAAAGAGTGTATGTTTATACAAATAAAGTTGACATACATATTTATAAATTGGTTGCAATCGTCGAAGAAACCAACGAAAATTTCAAATTTAACGGCAACGAGTTTTTTCCCTTCCACTGACATTTCTCGCGCATATAACACTTTCAAACCAAGAAACTATCATCAGCATTTCCCCCCTTTTCATTACGTCAACCCATCCCACTTCCACCCAGGCACACTCTACCAACAGTACCAACTCAATTATGTTGCTATCGCTCTCTGCGAACACATCGGGCAGAATATTTCTCTCATAATGAAATCAATTTCATGAGAGCAGAGTGGAAAACTCAGTGACTGTCCACCAGTTTTAGTTAAAGAAAAGTAGTGCGCAACATAGGAAAGGAAATCCGATTTGGGTGGCAAACGTTTCTTCTTCGTCGTCGTGTCGTGTCGGGGTGAATTTTCTTTTTCCAATTCATTCTCTCAGTGGAGTTTCTCATCGAGTTCGGGCAACAGTGCGAAGTGCGAACAAAAAATTATTTTTTTTTCTGGATAAAGTGTGCGTGTGTGGAAAAATCATTAAAATATCAGAAAACAAATTGCTTAATCAAATTCAATTTGTGTCTTAAAGAAGAAGAGTCTTAAGTGCAATATTAGTGGAAAGTGATACACAACAACAACTACAAAAACCAAAAAGAAAATTATTTATTAGTTAGGTAAGTACCTACGAAAAGAAAAATGGGGAAAAAAATGTATACCCAATATTAACATTGCAGTTTAACGAACACACCCCTTTTATGGTGGGGTGTAAAAAAAAATCAGTTAACATTCTCTAACTCCATTTGATGTTCGTATGGTCATCGACCGGAAGTTGTTTTAACCATATTTAGTTCAAAAATCCAGTACCACCCAAAAGAGTAATGAAGGTATTTTTAGCTGGGTTTCAATCGATGGAAACCTCAGGTGTTGAATTGTGGGTTTGTGTATTTTTTTCCTCGCTCTCTAAGCGGTATTACCGCCCGCTTGTAGATGGAATGTTTTTTTTATAAATAGTCGCACCGCTAAAAACGATTTGGAATTTCTTAAAAAACGGCTAAAATTAGAACTGCTTCTACGAATGACCAAAATGAATGTGCAGAAGAATAACCATTAGAATAAATCTATAATTTCGGCGATTATCAGTACCGATTAACAAAATTGATAAAATACAAAATGAGAATTGATAATCAAGTGCAAAACCGTTCCCAAGCTGGAGTACCAAGCTGATGTCCCAATGTCATGTTATAATTATGTACACATTTCTTTTTGTAAAGAAACTAGATTACAATTTATTAATTTGAATCGTTTTGCGCATTCAACCCTCTTGATTCATTTCGGGTGACAGGGGGAGGCAGATTGAAATTGGAGCAACTTTTCTCAGTGCGCTGCACAGCACACATCAAACACTGAGACGATTCGTTTTGCTGTTGTTGTTTTCGGCAGCAGCGCCGGTACTGGTGGTGGTTTTTTTTTTAATGATATATCGTGGGGATTATGCTGACAAATAGGTATTAGAGCACAACTGCATCTATGAATAAAGAATAACTTTCTCAAAATGTATGGGCTTAAAGTGAGCATCCTTATGGGCGACGGGTGATACCCTATACGATAGCGATGGTGACTACGTCATGCAAGGGGCTAGGAGGTCATTTATGGGGGTTGCAATTCCAGTCGTTGTCTGGTGATTATTGGAACGTGACTTGAGTTACTGTGTATGTAGTTTCGTAATGTTTTTTTTTTTTCTGAAGCAAATTTACTTACCTATACCTATGGCAAGTCTCACACGGTAACTACGATGTTGGTTGAGGAAAACTGGACAAAGAAAGATTAATTCAATCTTGGGTACTGGCTTGTCCGTCCCACTACCGGATTTTTAAGTTCTTGCAACAGAACTCAGTTTCATAATAGAAGGTACCTATATCTACTTAAAGGAGGGAATTAAACAGTTAAAGAGATTTTATAAGGACCTCTAATCGAATATTTGACCATTTTTCAAGGACATGATGCTTTATATGAAATGAATAACTATTATCAAAGTTAAATTTTTGATAAACTGTTTTAACAGCAGCCTGAGGTATGCAGCACATTATCGGTAGAGCTACCGCGACAATGGCAAGTAGTGACAGTGTCTGGAAATCGACTTGATGATGATAGTGTACTTCCCGTGAATATAATAGAGAATGCCGTGCTAAAGGCCGAAGCGAACTGAAAGTGTTGCGCTCCTTTTACACTGTACGGTTTCGACCGGGCTGCACAAAACCAGATAGGTAGTCCTCTCTTTTCCCTCTATGTCTATACTGTTTATTTACGGTTGTTTTCTGTCGCAAGCTCAGTTTGTGGTTGAGTACAACAAAAACCAACCGGACGATTCAAAACCGTATAAATGTGAAAGCGTACATTTTGTCACGTACACCATTGTCGGTCTCTGTCCGGGCGCGCTGTGAGTTGCAGTGATCCTTGATGACTGTCCCCGATACCATGACCTCGAATGTGAAAAGGTTTTTACTTTTCTGAACATCACTAACATTATTTCTTTAACGACGAGGCCATGATCTGGACTTAAGAAATACTAAGCACCAAAACTTCTTTCCTGTCCTCCTAATAGTAAAGTGTGATCCTGGAGTTATACGGCCTGCCCATCTTTCGCGATTGTATAGGAAAGTTGATTTATATTGCCTTTTTGATGTGGTTCGCAGGACCTCCGCTTTGAACATGGCAATGCCAACTGAGCCGGTAACGATTACGATCCACTTTCTGCGAGATAGGTTCTTTGACGTGAAGGGTTCGTGGGATCTTTGAAAATTGTATTCGATGAAGCTTTGCTACACCTACTGTCATGCGAAGCATCCTCAGCTGACGTTAATTTACCCTCAAAATTTTTGTACGCTGTCAAAATTGTGAACGGCTTGGGAGCGCCGGACGCACAACTTCGGTGCCGTCTTTTCAACTTAGGGGTAGTTTTTCGGTCACAGAAGATGGGTGCATTTTCCCGACACTTCAATCACGTCTACGCGATGATTGATTTCCTCATAACAGGTTGCTTCGCTAGTGATCATAGATCCCAGATATTTGAACTTTTCGAACCTGGCAATCACTCTTCCATTCAGATGAATGTCCGAAATAGGTCGGAGTTGGTCAAAGAACGGACAGCGAGTATTTATTTGATTAACATGGTGAATTAATAATTGTTTTTATTTTTAGACTTTAGTTGAATACATTCCAGTGCAATGATGGTCTAATGTTATCATAGAGATAACCATCGCTAGTCGTAAAAGTCGACGAACACTCAAGTTGTTCTCCGTCAAATTCTGACTTATGCGAGTCCAGTCTGATTCAACATATGTCCTTTGTATATTGAAAAGATTCGAATGTTTGAGCGAAATTGTCTTCGAGCCTACATGAAATTGTACGCGCATTCTGACTCTCGGCATTATGTGTCTAATAAGACACTACTGGATGCCTCCGATGTGTTTAGGTCGACAATGTGATTCTTGACAATTCGAGCAACACCTTTGCGTGGACGGCTTCTTTTACCCTTACCCTGGGTATTTCAAAAAATCTCTCCACCATGATGGTAAAAGTAAGATTGTCGCGCTTGATATTTTAAAGGTGTTTGACAGAGTTTGGAATCAGATTCCCTTGTGAAAAATGCGCCCATTTGGATTCGATGATACTCTTCTTCAATGGAACTGAAACTACCTTTCCGTTCAATTCAAGTTGGTTTGGACTTATTTAATTGTATAACTCACCAAATAAATGCTGGTGGTCTCCTAGGCTCCATCTTGTCCCCGACCCTCTTTCTTATTTTTATAAATGAACCCCTGTTTGTAATTTATAATCCAATTCATTCCTTCGCTGATGACAGTAACCTCAGCTTTTCATATTCACTTCCTAGTTCACGCCCCTCTTCTTCGGGTGTGGAACTGGAACGGCAACGTATGTTAACCTCATTAAATTCCGATCTTGACTGCATGCATAGTTCATGGGGATTTGTTTTTCCTACCCATTATACTATACAAACATTCAAAACCAACATTATATACAAACATTTAAGACCAACGTGTATCGGTTTCGCTAAGTTTAGTTCAAATTGACTTATTGAACTATTAAGTTCTTCTTCCAAATCGTCGTCAAATTATCGTTATAAATTGAAGCGCTGTCACTTCTTTTCATGAAGGGACGCTGTTGTGTCAAAAAACATCTTGCCATCGGATTAGGTTAGGTGCGGTTAGGTTTAGGTGCTGTCGGCAGAAGCCGACACACTTAGACCAATTTAGGTCCATTGTGATACCACGTATATTATCTACCTCAACTCTGTAGATGGGACTGGCCAACGACATGCGGTTGTTCTCAAACGGTGCCCCATCTACGTACCAACCGCGCTCAACGTAGTTTAATTACGGTGATCTGACGGAAAATGATTAACTCGACGTGGTATGGTCGTTGGTCGTCGGACTAGCTCAAGGCAACAATTGTCGAATGTGCACCGAAGACGAAGAAAAAGCAGATCATATCCTTTGCCACTTTAAAACCTTACATTGAAACAGATGATATTTCTGTAAACAACATTGGTGCATCATTCCTATCATTCGAGATGTCTTTTACTTGGAATGCAAACTCTTGAATCCACGAGAAAAGTTTATCAAGTAATATTAATTTGTGATAGTCATTTGTATGAACTCGGCCACCGTTCTTTGTATGTCGTCATAATACATTGTATAGTAGTTTTAAAAATATTTTAATATCCGTCATTAGTCAATGAATTTTTTGTAACTTATTATATCCTAAAATATTCGTAAATGAACTTCAAAATCTGTGGATTGTTAAATCGTAGGTTAATTAAAAACAAATACAAATAAAGCTAGGCTGCAAAAGCAGCCATATGCGAAACTGGAGAATTATAATAAGGTTATGAGCATCGGCTTGGACACTTGTAATTTTTTCTAAAATTTGTATGAATATTTAGTCGCCGCGCCACCGTGGATTTATTGGACGTACAAATCAGGTATTACAGACCAATTAATTGAATGTTTTCCTGAGTGAAGATTGCTTTCATAATAGGTCTGTTCGCGAACTAATATGCATACGTAAATTTATATAAACTTTCGTGCAAAACTACACAAACGCGTTCGCGTACTGAGAAAATGGTAAAAAGATGAACGAAAGAAAGATGTACTTTCGTTCATTTTTCTTCACACAGAATTTCAGCTGGTAAACAAATTAAAACTGTCAAATGATGAAATCCTATGATTTTGCCAACAAAAAAAACCAGCGGTTGCTTCTTTTCAAGCCAAACTAAGACGTTTTTCATCTTTTTACACAAAAGCGTTGGCGTACTTTTCTTTGAAATGAGAGGATTCTCTCTTGATTTTGGAGATTTGACAGTTTTCATTTTTCTACACATAAAGTACGCGAACGGACCTAATATCATCGTTTGATGTCAACAAATATGCAAAACATTTTTGGATCCAAATGAAGTGAATCTTTCTTTTTTGGGTGGTAAACTCTGAAAACAATTCAATTTAAACCTCTAAATTCTGTCCAAAATCAGTTCACACAAGAAATCAGCTAAATACCAACACCAGTTCTTCACATGGAAAGGTTACCTGATTATAAACAGACTTTGCCATTCATATGGATTTTCTTGAGCTTTTAAGGATACGGACAAACCAATACTTGGATCTTCTTGTCCAAGTCCACCAGCAAGTTTGTACTATTCATGATTTTTTTTGTTGTAAGTCATATTTGACAAATCGAATATTTTGTTTTTGAATGAATAACCACTTTACATTGGTTACCACGTGAAGTGGACGGCTGGAGTTAGAGCGCTGTTTCACGGTTAGCCACAACCGATCATCAGACTCCTTCTGTGGTGCTGGTCTGTCTTTTTCCTTCATTTTATCCCGAAAATCCGTTTCTTCCACTGGGACTCGAATTAAAACCAGGAAAAATTGTGTGGTATCACATAAAAAACCATTAAATCGTAAAATTCTCGACAGAAACAATGTCAAAAAGTCTTTCACCCTCTCTATCACCCATTTCAGTCCAACTATGCTTGTCGAAATGGAATAAAATTATAGAAAACATAGAAAAAAAAACAGAATGAATAACATAATATACTTACAGGAGCAAGTCTGTCCAAGAAAATCAAAATAAAAACTGGATGAACTCGTGGCTTCAAATGGCACAGTGCATGAGTGCTTGCCTGAGAAGACGCTGGTCTAGGTTCGAATCCCAGTAGAAGAAACGGATTTTCGGGATAAAATGAAGGAAAAGGACAGACCAGCACCACTGAAGGAGTCTGATGATCGGTTGTGGCTAACCGTGAAACAGCGCTGTAACTCCAGCCGTCCACTTCACGTGGTAACGAATGTAAGGTGGTTATTCATTCAAAAACAAAATAAAACATAGGGACGGGCTACAGTCCGCATGGGCGAACTGTTGGATACCCTATTCTTATTCCTATCCCTCATAAGTGGGCGTGACAAAAGTCTAAGTATGGTTGAATTGTTAAGAACGCTCTACATATTTTGTTATATAACATTTAAAGGATTTTATAAAAAAAACGCTCCCTAGCTCAAACTTGGGTGTTTCAATAAAATTGTTTTATTTAATTGTGGGCGTGTCAGTAGGCGGATTTTAAAAAAAATTAACACATGAGCATAAAGGGCCCCTAGAGATTATATATTATAAGTTTCAGCTCCCTAGCTCAAATTTTGGTTTTTCAATAAAATTGTATTATTTATTTGTTGGCGGATTTGAAAATTTTATATCCCGAGCAGTTTTAGGAGTCATAGATTATATAAAAAAAATTTCAGCTTTCTAGCTCTAGTTTTTTTGGGTTTGTGGGCGTGTCTGTGGGCGGATTTCAAAAATTCGTAAACTTGATTATTTCGGGACCCTAGGGAGTATATGGTTAAAATTTCAGCTCTATAGATCCAGTTTAAAGGCCTAATTTTGCCGACGGATGGACATGGCTAGATCGACATTACTATCGATCCTGATCATAAATATAGTAACTTTTAGGGGTCTACGGGCAATATTAAGGTATATTACAAACTATGCGTCAAAATTAATATACCCTTAGAATAGGGTATAAAAAAGGAAATTGACGGAAAACAAAAATTAAAACCAGGAAAATTTGCGTGGTATCACATAAAAAACCATTAAATTGTAAAATCGAATATGCCTGTTTTCCAAATAAAAGTAAAACTCCTTTCAATTTGAAATAGAAACCCAATTATTTTATTTATTTATTTATTTATTTCATTATCCTCATAACAATTTAAAAAAGTATTACAACAAAAGATAAAATATTGTGCAGCAAAATTTCAATTTCAGTGTGATTAAAGTCAAGAAGCCATTGTTTCACTTTTTTCATAAACCTAAGCAAACTTGCTTTGAATCGTCTATCTTTAGGAAGGTGGTTCAACAATTTGTAAGAACGAATTGAATATGAGTTTCTATAGCAAGTGGTACGAAAGGGTGGAGTGGATACAAGAGATTGATGACGGCTCCTCAAGCTATAAGCGCCATAGATCGGACTTGCCAAGTAATCATTTCTAATGAAAAATGTCTTTAGGACCTTAAAATAAAACTGATGCCTAGCTGGGAGGATATGCATGCGTTTAAATAATACCATTGAGTGGACTAACCGAGAAGAATTGCAGATATTTCGTATAACACACTTTCAGAGGCTGAATTTTACTAAGATAGCCACTTCCCCAAAAGCTTATACCGCACTGTTATTCGAATGAAATATCCCATAATATATACTTTTTAGAACATTGAAATGACAGAACTTCAGCAGACGGTAAAAGCAACGAATAGTGGAGAGCAGATATTGCTTCAAACTTTGGTTTTGATTAGACCAACTCAAATTCCGGCCAGATATTTCACCTTGATACTTAAAATGGTTTACGTTTTCAATTTTCGTCGAAAGATACTTTGGAACATGGAACAGAAAACGAACTATGAAACAGGTTGTATGTTGCACATCTAGAAGCATGAATGTGAACTCTATATCCGGACTGAAAAACATAAGTTTTGTTTTATCGCTTACTACTAGCTTATGTTCAGCAAACTAGAGCCTAAGTTATCATTATTTATATCAGCCACTAGATTCAAGGAATTGACGGAATCGGATGCAATACCAAGATCATTAGCAAATGCTCTGACCCATCCTACGAATGGTTTGCTAAATAGGGAGTGATATAAGTCAGAAATAAGATAGGTCCAAGAACTGAACCTTGAGGAACACCAAGATTATTAACCGTAGAGTTACTTAGTTCAGTTTCGATCTTTCCGATTTGGATTCTGTCTTTTAGATAGGACGTAAACCAACTATGCATTGAGCCACGAAAACCCACATTAAATAGCTTGTTTAAAAGAATTTTATGATCGACCATATCAAACGCCTTTGTTATATAAATAAAGAGCCTAGCACACGATCTTTTTCCATCTAATCTTTTCTGTATGATGCAACGGAAATCTGCAGCGTCTTTAGTTGATAGCCCAGCTCTAAATCGTACTGCGTTGGACTAAAAAAATTATTTTGTGGAGACAATCCACATTCTAGCAAAATTCTGCAAACAAAATCAAATTCATACCCAAAGTATTATGTATTCTCATGAATAATTAATGAATTTCTAAAGAAACAAACATCGTCAACTCACGAGTTGGTATTTTGAGCCTTATTGCGAAGATCAATCGACAGTTGATAATTGACTATTTTCAATGTGTGCTATTGTGAACGAATGATTCTAAAGGATTTTGTCAATCAAAAATGCGATTGACAAAAATACCAAATGAATCGTTCGTTCACAATAGCACACATTGAAAATAGTCAATTATCAATTGTCGATTGATCTTCGCAATAAGGCTGTTTATCTACCTGTCAATTATTTTGGTTACCAATTCTCAATTTGGATGAGCTTCCGGATAACCTAAGTCAGAACTAAAATTCAAAAAGAATAATTTTTTCATCTCTTCTTTTCTCAATATGATTTAATTTTTCGCGGAGTTTTTATTTTGCTTTGGGTTAGTTGACCTGACCCGCAGTAATTTTGTATAAAAGGCGAGTCATTTTATTTGAAGTTTATCATCTTAATAATGGCGCCTTCTTTCGTCGTCTTCTATATTTCTACGACTTTTATAATTGGTCGTCACTTTTCATTCGGGTTAATTGGATGGATTTCTTTTAAGGTTTAAAGTTTTCTTATGCTTCTCGAGAAAAGAGTAAACAAAAATATTAGCGAATCACAATATCAAATGAGAACTACATAATTAGAAGCGCTTGTTCTGCTCTCTAAAGGCAATTACGAGTTTTTTTGTATAAGAAACTGAAATCAATTAGACTAACTTCTGTTTGAAATATGCCAACCATTTGGAGGCCGAAATTATAGTTACATTATGTACATTGTTTTAGGGAACAACATGCGTGCTAAGAGCTTAACAACTTTTTGTTCTATTCTTTGAGTCATTACTGGAAGCAACGAATTTAGTTTGTTTTGCATTTACTTGAGTACTAAAATAATGGGGCCATAAACAACATGGCTCTTTTTGACGTAAATGTAAATAGTCATTTAAGGAGTCTCATTTGGGGTAAAAAGTTTTTCGAGTATTGGTGTGTTTTTTTACTCAAGCGTATATAGGCTAAGACAAAAAAATAAAAAAAAAAGCGCTCGCATGAAACATGGCAGCACTATGCTGGCTGTCATTTGACATATCAGCTGTTTTTTCTAGAGTACCTAAAAATTAAGTTCTGAAATAATACACTGATTACGAATCTAACTATACTACCGTGTAGGGCAAGAAAATTACAACTTTTAAGTATAAAGTTAACCTTTATAGGAAAAGCGGTTTGGAAATGGCAGGGGTTTAATATGTTTTTGGAAAACCTAAAACTTCAGACGGAAGTAAAATTTGGGGGTATGCGTGAGTTCAGTAGAGAAATGCCAAAGTTTTGACATTCGATAACAAAAGTTATCGGAATACGTAGAAAAAGGTGTTTGAATATGTTTAATAAGTTTGAAAGCACTGATCTATATCCGCTTAAGGACTTTGCGGCGATCATTTTTTATTTAGATATTCTTAATAAATATCTCTTAAGCAATTAATTTATTTTCGCAAGTTCAAGCAATTATACTAAATATCTTATTAAGCAATTTCTTGTAATGGAAAGAAACATCAATAGCCTCACCGTCATCAAGGGAGAAGAAGTGACATTTTACTGTGCTGGGTTTTCGGGCACATCGTCATTCCGAGCAACTGCGAGGCGAATGAGGTAGTCTGAATAGGAACCATGCATACTGACAACAGAGAAGCAAACAGAAGGTGGACCGACATTATTGCAGGTGCATATTCCAAACAAATCTGGACTTAATATATGATGCAAAAGAGCAACCAAACTCCTCTCCAAAAGTTGGAAAAAGATCAGTTTTGTGGTCAATGACGGGTTAATGTCTGTTGGGTTGACGTGCCACCAGGATAGGACTACTGCAGGGACGCTGAGAAAAACTAAACCAAAATACATCTCCTGTGTAACTGCCGCGCACTTGCCAATACCATGCAACAAAGTCCGTTGGAGTACCAATGATTCCAATGATGATTGCGGGTGGAGCCTATCCAACGTTCGATATTGGCAGCCACTCCTGTCAACTTTACTACCGTGGAGTATGGTGGCTTGAGGATCGATTGCAAAAGCCTGATCAGTCTTTCTTCTGACTTCGACTGTGCGGTCGACTGATTCTAATCCTTGGACTAAAGTTGAATCCGCTTGTTACAGTCACCCTATTCGGTATTGCTTTAAAAAAATATAGGGTAGCTTGAGATTCGATTGTATTATTCACCTCAACCTACTCTCCTTTTCGTTTACTCGAGAAGCGGAATGGGGCTCGATTAAATTCCTAACTTACTTTTTGTTTTTTTTATAATTTGCCCGTAAATGCATTTTTAGTACCCTTACAATATAGATACGTTTATAAATGTATAGTGCGGGCATTAAGAAAATTAGGATGACAGAGAAGTAACCGATGCACATTGGCTTTAAATGTTTGTAATTTTTAATGGGTAGGAAAAAGAGAGCGGGGAAGAGCACTCCAGATTCGACATTCGTGTTAATTAAGGATTCTTTGTTTTTCACTGTCCGTCCGAAAACTGGCTTAACGGTAAACAGATGCGCATTCCTTTCATGGCGGGTATTGCGGTTGAAATTTTTATGGGAGTGGAATACAGCTGGCTATTTTATTTGAGCACTGTGGTGGAAATATCGGTAAAACAGCGATAGGTGTGGAAGATGACTAAGAAAGTCAAAGGTTTTCGCGCTATCTCGATCGCCAATAAGTTTTATTGTGCTACTGTCGAGTAGCTCCAAATATATGATTGGGGCACCGCTCCAGATATGACCGTTATACAAGTTTGGGGGTTTGGGCCAATAAACGCCTTATAAATTGTAGCCAGTTCAGATCGGGTAAACTATTTCTTGCACCGGTTAAGGAACCCTAGACAGCATTCTTGTCGACATCGAATATGAGGCCATTCCAACGAAGGTTGTCATTAACACGCATACTGAGAATGGAAAGTCGTTCGGTTTCAGCGATGCAAGTGCCATTAAGGGACAGCATTGCGTTTGGAAGCATTGAATTCCAATCTATTAGTTTCACCCACCTGAGTTATGCCGTCAAGATCGTAATTTAAGGATCTAAACATACGTTGCCGTTCCAGTTCCACACCCGAAGATGAGGGGCGAGACCCAAGAAACGAATGTGAGAAGCTTAGGGTACTATCAACAGCCAATGATTGTTGGATTAGAAGTAACAGACAGGAGATCATTTATAAAAATGAGAAATAAGGTCGGGGACAAAACCGATCCATATGGAACACCAACACTTATTTGATGAGTTGCAGATTTGTAACCGTCCAACACAACTTTAATTGAACGGTGCGAAAGGAAGTTGTGTGTAATAGTCATCTCAATCCGCTCTCCACCCTTAGCCACAAACTGGAGGTCGTCATTAACAGTCACTCATATCGGCTCCTCTCTCAAGAACCGGAGAGAGTTCGGAGTCCGACGCCTCGGCCGCTTCACACTCATTTTAGAGAAGATGACACCGATTGCTATAGCCGTCACTCTATTGTTATCTGCAGGTAGTTCAGGGTTCCCCAGTTCTCCGAGCGTGACTACTGTTCACACACCCCGCTCTATCCCTAGGCAGCCAACTTACCTTCTTCTTCTCCTTCCTTAATGGCGTTGAGGCTATGATCAGAATTAAAGGGATCATTTCATTTCATTCATTCATTTCATTTTATTAATTAATTCTTAAACATGGTACTACAAGATTTAAAATCTTAAAATTAAGTATCTATATAAATTCACAATATTTAAAATATTTAAAAATGACACGTACACAAGAGAAAAAGAGAAAAAATAAAAATAAAAAAGAAATCTGAAAATCAGCAATAACTTTTAGTATAAAAACTATGATGATATAAATAAAAATATCTTCTTCCGAAAAATGGGTAGTTATGTGATTATCTGCAGTTCATCTGGAAGGGAGTTTCCGAGTCAAATTGCAGATACAAAAATATATATAAAAATATGCAGATAATAATTCTCCCACTTAACTGCATCCCTACTGAACCGCCTGTGGGATTCGCCGGCTCGACCTCAAAAGATAGCGGCAGGCCTCTCTATATTGAATCACTTCGTCACTGAGGCCAATCAAATGCTAGTGTTGCTGCATTTGTGTGATCCAGGATTTTTAAGGCCTGCCTCGCTTTCGACACATACATGCTCCTTTTATTTCTAATTTGACATTGCTGTTAATACACCGGTGATCCCCCGTCGTGTCAACCCACGGGCTTGCATGCACACTGGCGGGACAGTTTTTCTGAAGTAAAACTTCTTTACGCACGCTTGGTAAGCTGGTGAATGCGACACGGAAGTGTAGACCAATGTAGACTTCCGGCAAGGCGGAAGTGTAGACCAATGTAGAATTCTGGCGCAGTGTAGACCTTACGGTGTAACGGAAGTGTAGACAAACGTAGACTTCAGTGATGGGACTTTGTATTACTAATCAGTGATGGTTATACATTTTCCAGTTTTAATTATGTTCAATTTTAGAGATTATTATGTCCTTACGAAACACCGGGAAGTTGTGTGGAAGCGGATTTGTTTTGAATAATTGAAAGGTCCTTGCAACAACAAAAAAGGTCCTTAAAAGTCGAAGAAAGGATATTTTTCCAAAATGCCGTTAGAATCCACAAGGTATATCTGTGCTCAATGTTATTTGACTAAGAGGTCCTTGCCACAACAAAAAAGGTCCTTAAAAGTCGAAAAAAGTATATTTTACCAAAATGTTTGTTGTTCCTAGCACCCCTCATTCAAATAACATTGAACTCATATATACCGTGCCGTTTCTAAAGACATTTTTGGAAAATATCATTTTTCGGGTTTAATTATTGTCGCTTCAAGGACCTCTTTGTAAAATAACCTGATGTAAAATAAAAGAGATATTCAATCAATTTTTATTTTAAACGCAATATGCATAATAAATCCCAATTAATTATCACCATTATAGCAAAATAAAAAATTTTGATTTAGTTATTAGTTATTACCTAGGCAGCTAAAAAGCTACAGCTAAAAACTAACCAACTTTTAGTTGTCATCCGCAACTAACTTTGGCAGCCTAACGAGCTTAGTTACACAACCTGCAAGATAACAAATTAGGTAGCTAACGCGCAACTGTGATTACATGTTTACACATCAACTATACCGTGAGTGCAGCGTGGCTCACACCTTTTTTTCTAATTTCTAATAATTCTTTGTTTTGATTTTTACAGCAAAAGTAAACAAATTCATTGTATAATATTATACATTTTCATTTCAACATTATTACAAAAATTCAATTTGGGAAAAACGAGAAATTATTGAAGTAAAACTTCTTTACGTACGCTTGACTTGGGGAGTAAGCTGGTGAATGCGACACGGAAGTGTAGAACAATGTAGACTTCCGGCGCAAACGTAGACTTCCGGCAATACCGAAGTGTAGACAAACGTACACTCTTTTGTTACAACCTTTCGGCGGAAAGGTTCGTGGAATGGGTAAACAAGCTTGAATCGGCAATACTAAGCTCATCATCTATCCAAACCGGTTCAAAGGAGAACAGTTGCCGACAGATGAAATTTACCGGAAGTGAGTAAAGTCATTCACCCCTATCGTGGAATCCGTCGGATCTGAGATTCACTTCACTTATTCGATTCACGTGAACAGAAAATTGCTATCTTGGGATCCGTCGGATACTCTCCCTTACCGACCACTATTGGTGATTAGGAAATTCAATTGTGACAGCTCATTTCAAACACATTTGTTTGGTAAAAATTAAATTCAGTGAAAATAAAATAAAAACTGCGGATATCAAATGCATGGATAGATTCGATCGAATTTCATTCACGTTACCGACATATGGACGGTTCACGTCTGCGGATTACACGATTCAAATTGTTCACTATTAGCGGATCGTTCCCCCTGACGGATTCCACGATAGGGGTGATAGTGCCCATGAATCGCAGTTCATTAGTTGGAAATATAGAGCGTCACCGTCATCGTCAGATTTTCAGGTCGGACGGCAAAAAAACAAAGTTTGAGCTAGGGAGCTGAAATTTATAATTTAGACTCTCCAAGGGCCCTTGATGCTCATGTGTAAATATTTTTAAAAATTCGCCCACTGACACGCCCAAAATTTACAAAAAAAAAAAAACAGTTTGTGCTAGGGAGCTGAAATTTATAATACATATAGACTCTCCAGGCGCCCTTGATGCTCATGTGTTAATATTTTTAAAATTCGCCCCCTGACACGCCCACAATTTAAATTAGATAGAGCGAAAGAAGTTTTACTTCAGTCGTATGGTCTTAAGCACACTCATTTTTTTGTTTAAATTGACTAGATGTGATTTTCCCTTTAGTCGCATTTGACGACAAGCAGGTGCGCTGTAGTGATATTCTTAACCCGTCCCCACACGGGCAGACACCTAACCTAAAGATATAAATCTTGTTGTGTCGATGAAAAAGGTATATTTTGGTAATAAATAATTTTGCATCTGCTTGAAAATGTGTTCAAAACATGATGTAATGAACCATTCTTCAAATTGAGCTGTCAAAATTAAATATTGGGAAATATATACTTTTGATTCAAATGCATTTCCATTTGAGAAAAAAATGCTTTCGCTCTTTAAAAAATAAAATTCCACATACGCCACCATATACCGTATTCGTCGGTGAAACGTGAAAACTGTGTAACTCCAAGTTTTCTAAAACTGAGATTTTAATGCCATCTGTTAGTTCAAAACGGAACCTACATGGCCTTAAACTCGGAATCCCCTTTTTATTCAAAATTATGGTATAAACGGCAGTTTAGAAATTTGTGTAATTCCTTGACCAATCAGTCGTTTGAGAAAACCGTGTATCTCCCAGTATCTCCCCATTACGCGTATGTAAAAGCTTGTGAGTGACACAGTGATAAACGCTTGGCATAACGCTTATTTTAAGTAATACACTAGTCCAATTCTATAGTCCACATCTAAGGAACATGGAGACCCATCAACACCTCTTGTGATCAAAACCATATTTTGAGATCAACAACACCTTTTGTTTTAGCGTATTCGGATAACCATAGCCACCGCGATTACTCCCACTACCAACGGCCGGGCTAGCCGAATGTCTCCGGATGTACCAGAATCCAGCTCCCGTGGAGCGTTGCAACCAATGTTCTTGCCAGATAGACCCTTTACCTTCTAAGGCTGTGCAACCATAAGGTCGGAAATTTGATTAGACATCACCTGTAAACAAAGCGTTCCAGCCTGGTTCCAACTTGGGTGTATAGTGAGTTCAACTAAATGCCCTTGCGGGCGTCACGTGACTCATCCGGATCAGTTTTGTCATGATCCCAAAGTCGGCCATCCCCACGTAGAGCTCCTGACGATAAGTGCTATATGCTTCAGTGTGACAATGTTATACATTTGGTAGGCGTTTTTGTCATCTTCTACTAACGGTCTCAGATTTAAAATTTGCAGGGGCCAAGTAACAACCAAGGTTTTTTTTGACTGTGCCGCCTCTTGCGAAGGTCTAACAAACATCCAAGAATTGAGCTTTTATTAAAAACCAAACAAATATTCTGTCTTTGATTTGGCAGCAATGGTGTAGGAAGTAAATATCCTCGATCGAAATATCCTTTTTTTGTGAGTCGAAGAGGTGTCCAGAGTTTTAAACCGTTTTACCCGCGAAGTGGGCAATGTTGTCCAGAGTTTTAATTTTTGTAAGTCAAAGAGGTGTCGACAGTTTCCAACGCTTTTAAACGCGAAGCGGGCTACCCAAGTACTATAATGGGATCTGCGAGTCGAGGAATTGTTCAGAGTTTTAATTTGTGTAAGTCGAAGAGGTGTCCAGAGTTTTAAACATTTTACCCGCGAATCGGCTCACAAAGGTACTATTATGGGATCTACAAGCCGGAGAGGTGTCCAGAGTTTTAACTTGTACTGCCCGTTCTCTGATCCTCTCCGCCTTATCCTGGGACCTATGATCAAGAGCGAAGCTAACTATGATGACGACGCTAAGCATCGCGTAGGAGTAGGGTGAATGAAGGGGTTGGAAAACTCAACCATCTTCTGTAATCGAAAAATACCCTCTAAGCATAAAGGAAGGCTCACATACGGTTCACAATGTTGGACAGCGTACTAAAAGTATGAAGGAAAATTAACGGCAAAGATTGATTGAATAAGAAGTTCTAAGATCCGAAGAAGCCTCCACGGCAAAGAACCGAGAGAAAATGGAACGCGACCGGCTCAGTTGGTACTGTCATGTTTAGAGGAGAGATCTTTCAAACCACTAATAATTTTTATTATAAATATTTGTTTTTCTATGTTTAATGAATTTTAACTATTTTCACTACTATTTGTTTTTTAATGTTTCTGTAATAAAAATAATAATCCTGCCAAATTTTTAGTTTGAATCTTGATATTTATTTCTTGTTTCAGTTAGATACTAATTCACACAATCTTCGTATGAAAACTGTGTAAGTCCCAGGAGCCAGGCACACTTTTTTGGGAAAAGTGTGTATGTATATCCAAAAAACATAAAAAAAATCGCATTAAATTCAGTTTAGGTAATGTTGATATATGTTGGTTACTTTAACAAATATTTCATTAAAATTTGAGCAAAATAACGGCACTCATTCAGTAAATAGGAAGTTTAAATAGGCTCCTGTAAAATTTGTTAAAATGGAGTTACACACTTTTCACGTTTCACCGACGATATGCATTTTTTCGAATGTGTTAGTTACACTAGTTTCAGGCGTTTTTAACGTTCGATTTGACAAAAAATGGTGAATACATCAGCATTCAATATTTAAATTCTTCTGTCAATTGTTATTTGGTTTGCGAAAGGTTTGTTCTTCGAAACTTCACTTGTCCCATATCTTTCTTCAACAATTACCCAATCAGCAGCCTTTTATTTTCCATGTTGCGAAATCTAATCGATTTTCCGCACAGCCTCCTATCTATATCTTATCTTCCCAAAATTGAAACAAGTGTTCCACTTTCCGTGTTTTATCTTTACCTTTCTCTCATATCAACAACTTGAATATCGTTTCATCAACCTACAAACGATGTATTGTTTATCATTGTTGCTTAAGAGTCACACATTAATTTGCTCATCTTCATCGTAAAAATGGAAGCCCTTTGCAGTAAACTTTAATTATTTCCTTTTTCACTGGTGCATACACAAAAGAAAAGGTTCACACGGACGGGTTCAATGTCCTCGTCAAACTTTAATTTCATATTTACACACGTACACATAATGCCGCCTTCCAGAGGGCAAAGCCACCTAAAGCCAAAACACTTCACTATTTCCCCATGCGACTACGAACATCGTACACATAAAAAATAATGAACTTACCTACTCTCACTCTTTCACCATTTTCATTCTCTTTTTGGCCAGACGTTTCGTGGAGTTCCATGTTCAGGCTAGCGATAGCGACTTGAGCTTGTTTTTCTTCTTCTGCTGTAACATAGAACTGTTCCTACAAGTTGTTACAAAATAATTTTGTGCTGAACTGACACTTGTCTCATGATTATTTGCAGAACTTGTAAAACATGAAGCAATGTCAGAAAATAAACAAGACATTGAAAAAAGAGAACGCGCTTTAAAAAAAAAATATAGTGCTTTCTCGCTTTCATGTTTTGTTAGTTTCAATAGGGATGGTTGAAAAAGTTTATAGGCGTAAGGTTTTTTTGGGCTCTATTTATGCCCGTTTCGTTTGGCTTATCTGATTCGCTGAATAATGCACATAATCCGGTGCATTGGAGGATAGCTTACCCTATCCTGAAGAAGGGTGAAATAAGGACGAATCCGGACACTCTGCAGTAAAATTATTTGTTTATGAATATAAACAAAGTATTTGGAAGGTTGTTAATGTTGTCACTAGTAAGTTGGGTCGAGGGCAATAGCATCATTCCGGACAACCATTTTGCTTTCAAGATGTAAGAACCAATGAATGGTTACTTTGAGAATAGGCCTTTAACACTGTTTGGTTAGAGGGCCTTTTGTACAAGTTGACCAGGCGAGCGATGCATTAACCAATGCTTATGGTAAAGAAGTTTGTTGTCAAATGTGGCAACATGACTTCGAGCAGAGTTTTGGATATTAAAAACGGTTAACAACATTAACACGAGTTATTTGGTAGGTTCACTCAGACACGCTATAGCGTATGCCAACGATCTGGTGGCAGAGGTATTGTCGCGACTGGAAGCTGAAAATAAGAAGACGGGAACATTCTTGTTCAAAGCTTCATTGTCAGGACCCTCTAGGTATACCAGAAAAAGCTGTTACAGGCGAGGAAAGGTATTGCGGTTTTGTATCACCGCTACTAAAGTGCGAGAGATAAAAGCACGATACTGCCGTTGAACAACCAATACACTTGAATCGGTCGTCACGTGGCTATTACGATCTCAGCGAGAAACTATCGACAAACGAAAACATAGACAAAAATAAACTTCGTCTTAGGTAATAACTTACCACACGCTTGATAAGGCGGACAAATCGACACAATTCACCTGCTTTCCTCTTGTGTTCAACGTGTCGTCTAAGACTTCCAAAGATTTGAGACTTATATTCATTTTTCAGCGCAACATCCGCCGGACCGAGTTGCAAAGTATGTGCACCGTTGCGACCGTCTTGCGACCGTGCGTCGTTGCGACTATTTGATCGAAAGTCTCTGAGACCGTCTCAACTTAAATGTGCAGGCTTCACATATTGTTTTTATTTTCGTCGGTTCGACCTCAGAAAATAACGACAGGCCTCCCGGTTTTGAATCGCTTCGTCACTGAAGCCAGTCAAGTGCTGCTGTACCTGCATTTGTGTGATCCAGGTGTTTTTAGACCTGCCTCTCTTTCGCGTTTGTGTGGAAAAGTTGATTGATGTTGCCTTTTTGACAGAGTTCGTAGGCGCTCTCTTTTAAACCTTCTTCGGGATATTTTCTATGGCGTGAAGGCTTGCTCGGATCTTGGAATTTCTTATTCGATTAATCTTTGTTACTCCTGCTTTCATGCGAAGCATCTTCATCTCAGCTGCCGTTAATTTGCCGTCACACATTTTGTACGCTGTCAAACATTTTGAACCAAATGTGAGCACCGGGGGCATAACTGCGGTGTAGAGACTTCATTTCAGCTTAGGGGACATTTTTCGATCACAGAAGATGGCTGAGTTTTCCCGCCACTTCATTCACCCTACACTTACACGAAGCCTAATGCCGTCATCACAGGTTGCTTCGCTTTTGATCATAGATCCCAGATATTTGAAATTTTCCCACTTGGGAATCACTCTTCCATTGAAATAAATTTCTGGAATAGGTCGGAGTAGATCACGTCAGCACAGTTTTTTTTCGAACTAATACGATACCCATTCCTCTCCAAAGATTCCACCCATACACCAAGTGCTCGCTGCAGGGAAGTTTGATCGACGCTAATGCTGGCTCCATCGTCAGCAAAGAATAATTGATGCATTTTGGAGTCCGTCACTTTTCCTTCAAGCAGATATCCAAGGAGTGTAATATACTCGTATATCAACGGATTTAAGACGTGTACACCGACTTTGATTGCGAACTCCTCGGCGACACCAGCGGGGCATCCTCATATTGTCTTAACTACCTCATACATGTGCATGATCATGATTTCCGGAACACCTCGCTGTTTAGGGCCTTATTGTGGAAATCTGACGAAGAAGCCACTGCTACATCGGTTTGGGGCTCAAAACCCATCTTTCAAAGAACAAAATGCATGCTCTGTCGAACCTTTATCCTGACAGTCCTGCTTTACGGTGCCAAGTGCAGGGCGATAAGTGGGAAAGTGGAGCTAATACTGGGTTCTTTTGAAAGAAAAATACTCCGTCGGATATTTGGTCCTGCGTGCGAGGATGGCGAATGGAGGAGAAGATACAACCGCGAACTCTATGAGCTGTACCAAGATGTGGATGTAGTCCAAAAAGCTTAATCACGTCGACTACATTGGCTCGGTCACATTGAGCTAATGGATAATAACGCTCCAGGCAAGATGATCTTCAACTCCCAGCGCCCAGGTTCAAGAAGGCAAGGACGACCGAACCTGCGTTTTAAAGATGAAGCCATCGCGGATGTCAGAGCGCTTGGTCTGGAGAACTAGAAGCAGCGACTCTTCACCGGTGGGTAGGTAATGTTAAGGATCGTTGATTAATGCTGCTTTTTTGACGAGGTTCGTAATATCTCTAAGTTAAACATGACAGTACTAACTGACCCATTCGCCCTCCTTTTTCTTTTGAGGTAGGTTTTTTTGACGTAATGATTTTCCGCACGCTGCCCAACATTCAGGGCTATCGGCAATTCCGAGGGAAAAAAATTCCCCCCGAACATTTTTTGTTCATTGGAAATTATTCCTAGTATCGTGAATCACCATCGGAATTTATTTCCCCCTGAATTTTCGAAGTTATGTTCGAAGGCGTTGACAGTTGTCAATCGCAAATAATTCAATTATAATTTAAGCTCATATTTGTGGAGATTTTGGTAATTTATTTATTTTTTAACAGAAAATTGTGTTAATGTTATTTATTATTTTATTATACTCGCGTTGGATTTAGTGAATTGACATAAATAAGTGACATTGCAGCTCCTACGCTGTTCAGTTCCTTCTCTAGAAGCTTCCAAAATATTCACATCGGGCCATACCGATAACAAATTTAATGTGGAACTTAAATTAGTGGTCCCGTTCATTTGAATTTACTTGTGAATATGAGTGAAAGGGACTACAAATTTAAGCTGCACACTTATTTTGTTATTGGTACCGGTGATCGTCTTTGCTCCTATTCGTAGTGAAGCCATTGGCAATGTCGCGGCTTCCATCACATAAATGTACCATCATCTCCAATTGTCTTTGATTAGTTGAGTTAGACCTATATGTTTATTTTTATATAAAATTATCGAAATAAAACTTGATCAAAAAATATTTGCATAAAGACAAAATTCTTCTTCTTTTCTAAAGCTAAAGTTTCTTTTTATTTGAGCCACAACAAACCAATGCAACTCTTATTTCACTTTTTTTGATTTAAATACAAACTTAAACGCAACCGACTACTTATCCACATACAAACTGCTTAGATTTTTGAATTTCCACCACCATACTTGCGAAGGAAATATTCCGGAGGGGATTTCGCGAGATTCCGGGGAGAATATTTGTCTATGATACCAATTTATTCCGGAGGGAATTTTCTCCCTTTTTTTCGAAATTCATGCCGATATCTATTTTTGAAAAATGGCAAATATTCCGGAGGGAATTTTGTTCACGATAGCCCTGATTGTGAACCAGGTGAAAAATTTTCAGTCACAAAAGATGACTGAGTCTCCACTTCGTTGTCATTCGGAGTTGACCTTTCGGATTGTCTATGAACTTTGGCTAAAGAATTTCTCCTTCTGAGTGACTATTTTAAAGACGATCTGGTAGGTACATAGTCACAATTTCAACTTTGTAATGTAAATGTACATAGTCACAAACAACTGAAACAGAAACGTTGTGATGACAATATGACGTCTGTTCTGTCACTAAGCATAATGGATTCCGTTTCCGTTGTTGTTTGCCTTAAGAAAGAAAACTTTCTCCAATTTCCATTGGCATTGACCTTGTCAGGAGCAGTCCAATGGACGCTTAAAGTTGAAACTTAATTTTAAGTGAAATTAATTACCTTATTTGCAAAAGAAAAGCTACTTTCATAATATGCGATCGAGACTAATGACACCTAACCACCGCCTATTTAGTCTCTATCTAATCCGATACCTCCTTGTACCTACCTACTTGTCAGCGCAATCAATTTTTCCCGCCATAAAACTGAGTATACCTAGTCAAAAAAAAACTTGTTAAAAATCGCATTATTTTGTTCCGTATACGTTAATTGTCTGTTCTCTATCTCCGACAGAGCTCGCACAAAACCATAAACAACTATGTCGTCGTCAGGTGAATAAACTCCGAACATGTTTCACAACTTACTATCTTCCCACATTAGCCCAACCTAGCGCAAGTATCTTCGACTCAAAAACAAATGCACCTTTAGATTTATTTTCTAGAAAGTAAAAAAGAATTATTATTTGTTGTTACAGCTGCTGGTCTCCAGACTTTAATGGACATCCAACTGAGTAGATTCAATGCACAGCTCACGTAACGTTTCCATGCTCTATAACACGCACACCACCCAAGTTTTATAGAACGCATATGGCTTCAATCCGTCTCCATTAAATGCAGAGCGTGGCGCGTCAATATATAATGATTGTTTGCATTTACCTTTCAGATGAATCTTCTTTTCCACTTAATACGCGCTATGGTGATGCACTCTCCTCCCAAGAAACCGCCGCCCTACACTTTGTTCCTCTAATGGTTCCTTCTCGTTGAATTTGAAGCTTGAAAAACGATTCATTATTTCTCGTTTTACGTATTCGTGCTATGGTTAGGGTTACGCCATAATGTATCCATACCCATACCCAGTTCCCATTAAAATGCAAATAAAAACGAGAAAAAACAGGAAAAAATTAAGTATCTAGAAACACCGCAAGTGACCTACTCTCAGGGCAATTGTTCGTTAATATCTTGGCTTGGCTTGGCGCTTCAAGTGATGGAGATATACTGCCCCGCCACTGCGGACTGCCATTCCCACTGCCACAACACTCATCAATGTTGATGCTTCACTGCTGTTGGCAGTTTGTTTTTATTTTACGCGTGCGTTTGCGGGAAAGTGTGAGATACGAGTGCATGTACAAGTATCTAGTGCATTCGTTTTCTGTCTTTTATTTTTGTTTTCAGAAAATGTTGTGAATTTTTTCTTGGCTGACACATTACATTTAATTAGTTGTTAACTCGAACTAGCATCTGGATCTGAGTGACTTTGTTAATGAGAACAACCGCATGCACGCTGAACTCTTAAATTGCAATCGAAACCGAATCCGCGAATAGAATGCACCGCACCGAAAAGTGACGTGCTTTGGGTTACTGAATAACACAACGCGCTCAGGCTGTACTAAATAAATTACTTGGTATGTGGCTGCTAATTTTAAATTAAGTTTTATTTTTAGTGATGTAGTGATGGATTTGCCAGACAAAATGGGGATGGGGTTGCGTCGACCTCTTGTCAGTCAGCAACCCGTGTGGATGGGGATAGTCATTTCGATTTCAGGTAGCGTGGGTTAAATTGCAATGATTTTGAACGGTTTTCCGTGTTTTCAGATACGTAAATCAGCTCAGTTACTTTAATTTGCGAATGTGACAAAAATCAAGTAAACGTTTGAATGAATTAAAGCAATTCGGCAATTGAATTTAAAACGTGCTCTGTGCCTAGCTAATGCGTATTTGTTTTGCTTCGCTGGGTCATACAATTTAGCGGGTGCTAAGCTCTTTTCACTTCTTTTGGTGCTCTCTGCTTTTTTTCTATACTTTATATTGGCTTTATCAATATAGTATCGGCTAACAAATATGATTTTGAAACGATTTGCGGGTTATAATAATGTCCTGGATGATTCCTGTTCCTTCTTTTCTTTCTTTAAATACGTGGTCTTAATTTGGACTAAAGGGATCATAACTAAGGTTGCCAGATTTTGCTCGCAGTTCGTCGGGACAAAATGACAAAAATATAGAAAAAAGGCGGGATTTCAAAATTTCTCCCGGGACAAAATAAAAACTTACAAAATAAGATACATACCTATTAAAATATGTTTTTGTTTTTTTATTTAAATGAGTGACTAGTTTTTTGATTCATAAAATCTCATTGTGAAACATAAATCCAAATATCTAAAGGGTCTTTCATTAGCGACTTGACATCTTCAAACTTTTAACAAATTGTCAATTTCAAACTATTCAGTAAAACATTTTTATCACGGTGAAGTACAGGAAGGAAAAACGTTTACAAACAATTAAAATTTACTACCAAAATTCCGAGCCGCGGTGTGGAGAATATTGCTGCCGTAGAGGCGTCCCTCGCAAACCAGCCAAATCAGTCAATTTCACGGCGTTCCCAAAAATGTTGGCTTTCCCAGACCACATTATGGCAAATTTTGCGTAAGGATCTTGCCCAACACCCTTACAAGATCAAGCTGACTCAATACCTAAAGCCAGTTGATCATATGAAGCGACGTACGTACTCGAATTGGGCGCTGGACATGATGGAAGAAAATGAAGAATTCCATCGGAAAATCATCTTCAGGGATGAAGCGCATTTTTGGTTAAACGGCTTCGTCAATAAGCAAAACATGCGTTACTGGACAAGTGAGAACCCTCATGTGCTTTATGAAACAGCACTTCATTCGCAAAAAGTGAGTGTTTGGTGCGGTTTTCATGCCGGCTACATCATTGGTCTATGTCTACAAGCCGGCGACGTTAGATAAGCCAAAATTGAACGAGAAATATAAGCCGTATTGATCGAAATGTGCGGCCGAGTAATCGAAAATTGAGTTCAACGTATCGACCGCTGCATACGTTCCGTGGTGGACATATGACTAAAGTCGAATTCCATTCATAAATGTTTTAATAGTTATTCAAGCCAATAATTATAATTATTTTTTTTGAGATATCTCAAGTAGTTTGCATTTTATTTAAAAAAAGAAGTTGTCAAGTCCTTAATGAAAGACCCTTTATGTACGAGGGCGGGTCAATAAGTCCGTGACTTTTTGAATTTCTGACCTCTTTACTGAAACGGCAACACTGCTCCTGTCAACAGGCATCTGTCAGTTGACTCCTGTCAAAATTTAAACTTGCTGCGTCAGTTAGTTTGTGTTTGACCGCTATTTTTATCAGACTACTCATTAATTTGAGGAGAAAATGGAAAAAAGTGAATTTCGTGTGCTTATTAAGCATTATTTCTTGCGAAAAAAACCATTACCGAGACCAAGGCTAAGCTTGAAAAATACTATGGGGACTCTGCACCATCGATTTCAACGGTAAAAAAGTGGTTTACTGAATTTCGTTGTGGCCGTACAAGCACTGAAGATGCCGAACGTCCTGGACGCCCAGTTGAGGTCTCTACACCCGAAACAATCGAAAAAATTCACGATATGGTGTTGGCCGACCGAAGATTGAAAGTGCGAGAGATTGTGGAAGCCGTAGGGATCTCGCATGGCTCAGTGGTTTCAATTTTGAATGATCACTTGGGCATGAGAAAGCTTTCCGCAAGATGGGTGCCGCGTTTGCTCACAGTCGACCACAAACGCAATCGTGTAACAACTTCACAGGAAGGTTTGGCGTTGTTTAATCGCAATATGGAGGAGTTTTTGCGCCGTTTTGTAACCGTGGACGAAACATGGATCCATCACAACACACCAGAGACCAAACAACAGTCAAAACAGTGGGTTTCTAAGGGTGATGCGGCGCCAAAGAAGGCCAAGGTGGGTTTGTCAGCCAATAAAGTTATGGCGACTGTTTTTTGGGATGCACGCGGGATAATCCACATTGACTACTTTCAAAAGGGAAGAACAATCAATGGGGAATATTATGCCAACTTATTGGACCGATTCAATGACGATTTGAAAAAAAACCGACCTCATTTGGCCAAGAAAAAAGTTCTTTTCCACCAAGACAATGCAAGGGTGCACACATGTGCAGTTGCCATGGCAAAAAACCATGAATTGGGCTATGAATTGCTCCCTCATCCACCCTATTCTCCAGATTTGGCTCCAAGCGACTACTTCTTGTTCCCAAACCTGAAGAAATGGCTTGGTGGAAAAAGATTTGACTCCAATGATGAAGTTATCTCGCAAATAAAGGCCTATTTTGAGGACCTCGACAAATCATTTTTTTTGGAAGGGATGGTTGGTGTTGGTTGAAAAACGGCCCTCGGTGAGGATGCACTTAGACCAGAAGTAGGTCCATTGTGCTGCCGATGTGTAAGGTGGGTGGGTCACCCTCTTACTCAGGCTCCTCTGAATGAAGGAGCTAATCCTTGCTGTGCAGGCGTTGTTAAGATCGTTTAGATCATTGCAAAGGTATTCACCCAATGTAGCCTTCCTAATGTTGGCGAGTGCAGGACACGTGCAAAGGAAGTGACTGATGGTCTCCTCTTCTTCCTCGTCCCTACAGCTTCTACAGAAGTCATTGTAGGGGATGCCCAACCTTTGGGCATGTCTTCCTATAGCACAGTGCCCGGTGAGGGCATTTACTAATTTCGAAAGGGTTCCTCTCTTATGCCTCAGAAGTCCGATGGACCTGGATTTGTTAAATGTCGGCCAGAGTAGCCTTGCGGTGTTGCACTGGTCGAGTTGGTGCCAGCGACGGTTGGCTTCGTTCACCGCATTGGTGTCTATGAGGTTTTTAGCATAAGACGTTGGCGCCTCGATGTCGGTGATGCTTATGCTATTTAAACCAGAAGAGCCTCGTCGGGCCAGTTCGTCAGCTTCACAATTCCCTGGTATGTCACAGTGACCCGGCACCCAGCAAAGGGTGAGGCTATACTGACCGGCTATCTCGTTAAGAGATGCACGGCAGTCTTTCACTGCCTTGGATCTTGTAGTGCTGGATGCAAGGGATTTGATGGCCGCCTGACTGTCGATGTATATTACAATATCTGATTTCGATATCGTATTAACCGACAGCCAGGCAGCGGCTTGGCGGACGGCGGTGACTTCGGCCTGAAAAACGCTGCAGTGTTCTGGAAGGTTAAAGGAGAGGTGAATGTCCAGGTCTTCAGAGAAGACTCCGGCACCTACTCCGTCCTCCGTTTTGGACCCATCCGTAAAAATTGACAGCGATTCGTGGTGTAGGACATGACGTTGTGTCCACTCGGTTCTGTCTGGGATTAGATGTTTGTAGCCCAGGTTGAAGTTGTATTCAGTGGGCAGGTGGTCGGTGACCTTAGGGAGATGTCGATACATCGATAGTACATTGGCATGTCCAGTGTGTTGCTCTTTCCATTGTTTGGAGCTTCTCAGTCTTATTGCTGAGCTGGCAGCCAATTGTTTGCCGACGATGTCGGTCGGAGCATGGCTTGGAGCGCCGCAGTGGGAGAGGTTCTCAGCGCACCGGTGATGCTGAGGCATGCAACTCGTTGAGTTTTGTCCAGCAAGGTTAGGTTGGACTTCTTCTCCAAGGCGGGCCACCAAACCAGTACTCCATAGAAGAGAATCGGTTTAACTACCGACATGTATAACCAGTGCATAATTTTTGGTTGTAGGCCCCACGTGGAGCCTACCGCCTTTTTGCAAATGTAAAGAGCAGCTAGGGATTTCCTGGCACGTTCGACTACATTTTCCCTACAAAGTAGCTTGCGATCAAGCTTCAGGCCTAAATAGCTAGCGCTATTTGAGAGTGCCAGAGGAGTGCACATTGGAGAAGCGTTGGACAAAGTTTATAGAGCTCAAGGGAGACTACGTTGAAAAATAATTTTTTTTTTTTATCAAAAAATCTGTGTTTTATTCCAAAAGTCACGGACTTATTGACCCGCCCTCGTATTTATAATAAAATAAAAGAATGCGAACAAAATAAAATTCCTTAAAAAATAAAAACAAATGCTTCAAAATTAATTCATATTAAATCTAAAACTATAAACGCTACATATTTTTTTAAATTTATGTTATAATACATAATATCTTATATACGCATATTCAATCTCTTTGTTATCGTAATATTAAGTTACTTCATATATTTTAGGTACTTTTGGCAAATTTTTAAATTGATAAATTCCGAATACGTGTAATCAAAGTTAAAAGTCGTAAGTAGGTTTTTGTCAAATCTGGTAAACATTTATTCGTCACATCCGGCCATTTCAGAAAAATCTGCAAAAACACTCTTTCCGCAAAACAATTAGAACAAGGAATACTAAACCCAAAGCAAATTATTTTAAATATATATTTAGTATTTCGTCCAATGAAAAACTTTGAAAAATGTTGTTCCATTGTGAAAGAGCTGATTTCTTTATTACTGAGTTACAAAATTACTTCTAAGGACTTTCCTATGATTTGAAATTCTTCATACATATACACACAATTCAAATTACAATGCAGTCGTGTGTTGCAAACAATAAAAGATGGGTGCACTTTTTTTTTGAATTTGAGTCACAAACCGGGATAAGAGCTGTCCGGGACAACCGAAATTATGTCTTAAATCCGGGACGTCCCGGGCAAACCGGATGTCTGAAAACTCTAATCATAACCCTCCTTCGTCAATGCATCCCTACTGGTCCGCCTGATGTAAGTTTTCCCGGTTTCGGTTGATTCCTCAGTCGGATATATTTTCACCATACTTTGTTTGTGGTTGCTAAAGCGCATTTTTCATCCAACCATATTATCGTTAAACTACTGGCGTTGTGTAACCGCTGTACAATTTTTTTTATTATAAAATAATTAACTACATGTCCGCTTTGGCAAATAATTGGATACCCTTTCCATATTAATACCCCCGTAAGTGAACGTGGCAGGCGACCTTGGCCGGACACTAGCACAAAAAAAAGTTCGACTAACCGGCCACCATCTAATACAAATGTAAAAATGAAAACCCAGTTTTGTTCACGTTCTATGATTAATAATTAAATATTTACTTAACAGACATACGAGTACAAACATTGCTCATTATTAAAAAAAAAACACTGAAACTTAAGTTTTTAGTTCGATACACTCCAGTAACAGGTGGTGCCAACAACACGCGGTATTCCCAAGTGGTCCTCCATCTAAGTACTAACCACGCCCTACGTCGTTTAATTGCGCTGATCGAACATAATAATGTAATGTCTTGACTTTGAAACTCATTTTTTTATTCATTATAAATCTACTTACATACTAGACAAAAATGATTAAATCTAACTTAAAATTAACAGGATACTTATTCTTAATTATTGGTCCTTATGCGGACGCTCTTCACTTTAAAATTATTGCCTTTCGGGCTAAAACGTAATTTTATGCTAACAGCTGTCAAATTTTATCAACACGTTAGATAGGTTAAACATTAATGTCACAATTTTTCGCCCATGAAAATAACGATTACTTTACTTATTATTACTATCAACCATTCAACGCAAAGTGACCGGATACTAGTAACTGGCCGGGCACACCTTACGTACCCGGGCCATCCATATTTGTTTAAAATCCTCACATTTTAACAAGATACATATAATGGTTGCAATTTAAAATGATTAATAAGTCTCATATGATCCGTCAGTAAGTAGCTTCTATAAACAGAAATAAATATAATCCGATCAATTACATAATTAGCATGCCTGAAAAAAAAACCTAACCCATTCCAGATGTTCTTTGAGGCTTCTATTAATGGCATGGACAAAGCCCTTGCATCGTCTGGTCGCCCCTTTATATTAATGGTACTCGTAACCATAAATCACAAATATAATTTTTCAACACAAGAGCACTGTTCGTCGCGATTTATAGCGGCATGGTGCATCACATCCAAAATAAAACATCACTCACTACGAAAATGGATTTAATGAGGTAAGTAGTGTGGAACTACATACTCACGTCAACGAATAAAAATAGAGACAAACTCAATAACACGGTTTTGTTTATTCAATTATTGTGTGAATTAAGTACAGTGTTAGCGTTTCCTGTGCGAGAGTACGTTCCTTCCGGTAATGGCGGCGTTTTAGCGGCTGCGGTTTTGCGTACATTGAATTACGCACTAGGTGTTAAATATACTGTCACGAACAAACAGAGTGATGCAGAGGAGAGGCAGAAGAATGCAATTGTCGCCATTTGGGGCAAACTGTGGTGTACCATGCCACAATATGCAAGTTGTATCCAATTTACTAATACAGGGTGGCGCACCAATTGTGCTACAATAAGAAATTCAAATAACTTTTGTTAATCGATGTATTTTTTATTTTTTTTTTATTGTATAGAAAATTCAATTTTATTTTATAGTACTAATTATTTTTGAAGATGATAGACCGTAAATGACTTCCATGCTCATACACGCATATGCGACACCTGATCAGCAAATTATTCATTGCGGCCTGAACGGTTGAAGTCGGGATCGCCTCAATTTTTGTTTTAATGGACTGCTTCAATTCAGTCAAATTCCTTGGTTTGGTTTTGTACACCTCTTGCTTGACATAACCCCATAAAAAAAAGTCTGGTGCAGCCAGGTGAGGTGACCTTGAAGGCCACCGGAAAGCGGAGCTTCTGGATATTAATTTGTTTGGGAATTTTCGTTGAAGCTCCGCCATAACCGGTCTGGCTATGTTGCTCCACCTTGCTGGAACCAAATGCTGTTGAAACGGATACTTCTTCGGCGCAGTTCTGGGTTAAAAACTACTTAAACATCTTTAAATAACGGTCCCCATTGACGGTTATACTGTTACACCATTTTCTTCAGAGAAATATAGTCCCGCTTTGATAAAACTGCGCATCACACAGTGACTCGTTCTCGGTGCAGTACCGTCTCATGGAGTGTTTCTGGATTAGATTCACTAGATATGCGGCAATTGCGGTTATTTACATTGCCGTTTAGTTCAAAATGGGCCTCATTGGACATAAACACGCAATTTATAAAGCTGTTGTCTTCTTCGATCATTTCAATAATTTTTTTGCAAAATTCCAGGCGAATAGGCAAATCCAAAGGGTTTAACTTGCTTGCAATTTTGACTTTGTACGGAAACAAGTTTAAGTCATCATGAACTATCCGTTATAATGACCGTCTGCTAACTCCAATTTGCCCCGATAAGTTTCGAGTCGAGACGCTTGGATTTGCCTGAATTGACGGTGCTACAGTTGCGATGGCGTCTTGAACCCGAACATAGGGATCTCGATGGTACGGTCTTCGTGCGATACTTGCAGCATTCGGCAAACATGTTTACCAGCCTCATAATGGTCCATCTACTCGGGTGAGTGCAGCTAAACTCCCGTCTTAATTCTCTTTGGACGGAAATGAAGGACTGACAAGCATGGTGCCGCTGCACTATCCAAATCTCTTTTCGGTATCCCAAGCATTCATTTTAATAAATCTAAATAAATAAGCCGATTACTCGCACAGAAAAAAAGTTATTACGTTTTGTTTTTGTAGCCCGATTCGTGCGCCACCCTGTTTATCTAGGTGGGGTTACTTTTAAAGTGTTATAAAAGATAAGGGTTTGACGTTGACACAGAAACAAGAGGTACAATGCGTATGGACTTGATATTGGCAGTATCCCAGATCTGGTGTAACGGCCGTAGTAAAATTACGAGATCGTGAACGCACTTTTTCTAACCTGTATTAACACTTAAGCACATATCAAAATCAATATTATATACATATTTACTTCTATATTTTCTTTTCTGTCAATTATTTTTGCTGGATTATTTATTTCCAATTATATGTTGATCGACAAAATTTTAAAAGAAATTAAAGTCTTGTTATAGCTGCGATAGCGCGTTGAGCAATGACATTTGGTGAGCTGTCAAAAACACAAGCCCAAATGTTACTCTATTGCATTAACCTGTTGCAATAGGGTCGGTATAGCTAAAGTGCAAAACTGCAACATTTAAGTCAGTATATTTTGTTGTTTGAGTGCAAACAAATGTTGCACTTTCGCACTTTTGCATTGATACTTATTTATTGATTTCATCAAAGGAGGTACACTTGGTCCTCTAATGGATTACATACATACTTAATTCTACAAATTATTAACATACTTAATTAACCTCACCAAAGTTTGTTAAAAGCATAAGCAATTGATTTTTGAACGTATTTCTACTTATATTAGAGTGAAGATCAATGAGATTCCCAACTGAATTAGCTTCTCTTAAGCATCTAGTTATTGTTTCATTATATCCGTATTGTACTCTATTCATAGGCTCAACAAAAATATTTTGATTTCTCAATGGTATCACGGGTCTTCGATATCTGATCTGTGTAAGCAGGTAAGGACAATTTATATGTTTAGTTATTGGGTCTCTCATAAAATGATCGAAAAATACCTCCGCCGAATACATAAAGGCAAAATTCCAATCAGTTGGCATCGGATATTATATGGAGGCAAGTCGATATTCCAATTAAGCTTTTTTATCACAGCTCTAGTCAACCATTTTTGAATCTTCTCTATCCTTGTAGAGTGAACCATATAATATGGATTCCAGATAACAGAGCAGTAATCTAAGGAAGACCTCACATATGCAAAATATAGGTATTTAAGGGTATGCGGGTCATAAAAATCTTGAGAGTTTCGCAAGATAAATCCCATCATTGGCCTGCATTTTGTGACGAGTTAGTCATGTGACTATTGAAATTGAGCTTATAGTCGAATAATACGCCTAAGTCTTTTTTGGATGAGATGCTTTCCAAGGGTAGATTTGTTATACTGTAGGTAAACTGAATTTGTGCCCGTTTCCGGCGGAATGTAAAGCTATTGCACTTTGAAACATTAAGATTTAAACAGTTAATTGTACACCAATCTGATAATCTATTGAGGTCTTCCTGCAACAATAAACAGTCCTGGGGTGATTTAATAGACCGAAAAAATTTCAAGTCATCAGCGAACATTAAGCATTCAGAATTAAGGATGACATTGAGAATATCATTAACAAATAAAAGAAATAACAAAGGCCCAAGATGGCTGCCTTGGGGGACTCCCGAGCGTCAATGCGATCTGAGACAATACCATTAATCCTAACAAACTGCGAGCGTCCTCTTAAGTAAGAATTGAACCATTCTAAGAGACTTGAGTGAAAACCAATGTTACGCAATTTATTAAGAAGAATATCGTGGCTTACCCGATCAAATGCTTTTGCAAAATCTGTGTAGATGACATCGCACTGCATACCATTTTCCATATTGTTTTCCACAAACAAGTTTTTCGAACAATTTCGGGATAGTGGGAATTTTCGATATTGGACGATAGTGAGTAACATCTTGTTTGGGACCAGATTTATAAATCGGTGTTATGAATGAGCTCTTCCAAGCATATAGAAAAATTCCTTGCTCCAAGGAACTATTGAAGAGCATATGAAGTGGCACGGAAAGATCATCCGCGCATCTTTTTAAAATAATGGGAGGAATACCATTAACGTCTCCTCTCATTTCGGATACTAAATCGGACAGCGCAACTACTACTTCAGAAATCGATAAGTATATGCTACCAACGTTAATCGAATTTGTGGAGTAGTCAGATATCGTACCTGTTTGTAAGATAGGCGTATTATTTGAATAAACAGATTTGAAATGGCTAGCAAAAATGTTGCAAATAACTGAGAGGTCTGATGACAACGCGCCATTATACTTCATACTATTAGGAATTCCAGTCGATTGCAATTGCAATTGATGAAACTCCAAAATCGTTTACTATTGACTTTCAGGTCTGATTCCACTGAAAGGACATATTGCATATATAAACATTTGTTAAGAACTTCAAAATCTTTTTGAAGCCTTCTATATTTCAGAAGTAATTCTCGATCAGAAGATGATTTGCGCAACTGTTTATAAGTCTTGTTTTTCAGGTTATTTAGATGGATTAATCTTTTACTAAACCATATGGGCTTTGAGTTTGTCCTAAATTTAACCTTAGGTGTGTTTACGTCGTTGAAGACCACGCAATACCATTTAGACAATTTTTAATATTACCAAAATTGGCACTATGAAAATTATATTTAAAGTTTAAAACAGAAATTGGCTTGACAAATTTGTAGAACTGAAAATCTAAGCTTAGGGCAACATGGTGGATTGAATCTGGCACAAATCGATGGATACATTTACTAATGTTGACGCTAAACTCAGTATCGACAACAACTAAGTCAAGAGTACGGTCTAAAGAATTTTTAATATTATTAATTTGCCGAAGGTCAAATTGCGCAAAAGTATCAACTACTTCACTCTCAAAATCAAAATTTACATTAAAAGGAACGATTTTTAGGTCATCGGAATCAAGTTACCAATTTAAATTCGGCTACTAGACCTACAGTGTTGCAATATCAACGTTTCTCTTAATTTTACGAACTACAGGAAAGTAATATTTATTTTATTTGTGCAGAAACGGATATTATGTCTTCGTCAGATATATTCAAATGTGACATTTATTCGGCTTCAGCATGTACTTTTCTCTTCTCCTTCAAAAGTAGTTGCACGGTAAAACGCACTGTGGTCAAAAGGTGCGTACCAGCAATTGGGAGCAACAAAAATCCCTGCTGACCATATAAAACCAAGAGTTGCGTAGATCTAAAAGGGCTTCCTAGCGTAAAAACTGAGGGAAGCTCAACGAACTTCCTGCAGTGGCACGCCTCCAAAGGCCACCTTCCAATGATCAAGCAAAATGTATGGGGTTGCTAATCAAATCAAGACCGCGAAGAAACGTTGAAAATTTTGCGTCGGGCTCACTTCCCAGGGTCATTTACTATGGACTTATCAAAGGACCATATATGCGGAGGTTTCAATTACAAGAAATCATAGCAGAAATAACAGTTTATCCGGAACACTTTTTACTCCGGATAAGGTCAAGTGGGCAATTAACTTATTTAAACCATTCAATGCATCAGGTACAGACGTTATCTTTCCAGCCCTCACCTATAAAGGAATGCAGTTTTTGATACCTTCCATGATCGGCTTATTTAGATTCAGCTTCAACTGGGGATACATACCAAGTACCTGGAGGGAGGTATTCATCCCAAGCCCATCAACAAATCGAGCGAATTTCCTAAATCATATCATCCCAAGCTTGACATCGTTTTTTCTGAAAACAATGGAAAGGATTATCGACGTTCACATCAGAGAATGCTTAATGAACAGCATGCCTCTACACCCATATCAATATGCATACAAAAAAGGCAAATTCACGGAAGGCGCTCTGCTAAAACCGACATCAGAGATCAAAAACGCCAACCGGTGCAAAGAGCTTGCACTATGCACCTTTCTGGATATAGAGGGTGCTTCTTACAACACTGGATATGAGTCAATGTCAAATGCTTCGCACCATAGAAACATAGACTAACCCCCTATAAAATTGATCAAAGTGATACGAGAAAGTCGTTAAATAACTGCTTCGTCAGAAATGACCTTAGTATCAGTATCAGCTAAGGGGCTACTATCAACCCTACTATGGTCTTTGATCATTGATGCTCCATAAACTGAAAAATTAAGGTACGCCGATGACATAGTCATCATTGTTTGGGACAAAGACTCAAACGAAGTCACATCACAAATGCAAAACGCTTTTAAGACAGCTCTAGACTGTGCTTTAGGGGAGATCTTTCCATAAATTCGTGAGGCCGTCATTTTTCCTTTTACTAAAAGAAGAAATTAACACCTAGGTCGAATCTCACTTAACGACACGGTCGTAGAGTACTCCGTAGGAGTCAAATAACTCGGAGTAATCCTAGACAAAAGACTGAACTGGAACTCTCACATTGACAACAAAATTACGAAAGAGCTTTATTGGTCTGTCGCCGCACGTGTGGTAGAACCTGATGGAGAATCTCTTCGAAGACGATCTTCTACACAGAGATGACGAAACCCATAACTTCATACGCCTCTATAGTATGGTTAACAAAATCCATACAAAAGATCGCAATAGAGAAGCTCAAGAAAGTAAAACGGCTTGCATGCCTAAGTATCTCTGGAGCCATGCGAACATGCCCAACAGCTGTCATAGGGGCTAGTACAGGACTAACACCTCTACATATACACATTCACAAAGTGGCGATCCGCATTGCAACAAGTTTAATATAGTTAAATGAGATAAGGCTAAATGACCACCCGGAACTTATGACCCTTCTCGATGATATAAACTTGATATAAACTGCGCGATCACAGACCGTCTTCAAAAAACGCTATGCTTCAATAAACGGTTTCTAACAAGGATATCAAAGAGAGAAGCATGGGTTAGTAATAACCCACCAAATAGCCACAACGGCATTAAGTGGTATACAGATAGTTCTAAAATGAAATCGGCTGTAGGAGCCGGAATTTACGCACCAAATACTTGCATTACGATACCTATACCTCCATTTTTTCTACACATTATAATCTACAAACATTCAAAACCAACGTGCATCGGCATCTCTCCCTATTTTCTAGCCCTAATTTCCTTATCTCGTCAACGCTATTACATTATAAGGGTATTAAAAAATCCCCTTAGTGCAAGTACATTAAAAAAAAAGCCTATTGGGAAAAGTCCCAGCGTTTAATCGCTGCCCCAATCTTAGTAAAAGTCTGCGCCAAACCCTTATGAAGCATGAGAAGCTTCTCAAATTGTCAGATTGCAATTATCGTATTTGGACTAGCTTCACTATAGATCCTATATTGGATCTTACACAAGAATATTATTTTATTTTTCTACTATTAGTTATTTCAAAATGCAGTCTTTCCCTCGCAAAATCTTCCCCATTTGAAATGTCCAAATTCAAGCCATATTCTTAAAATTAAGCAACAAATACAAAACTTAACAATGACTCATCAAATCTCATGGTGACGTGAGCGTTTGCTTTAAATACACTTAACGAATTATTATGGATGAATGTGGGGGTCTGGTCTGGTTATGCGTTATACTTATACGCCTTCAATCTTATTGGGGATGAGTAGCCCTTTGTCTCTCTTTTCACGTGCTCTCGAAAAACGAGGGTGAATTTTTATGTGAATAAAATTGATTTCTTCATGGCGACGTTAGGGTTGTTGTTGAAAACAAAACAAGCCTATTGCTAGGGGTGTCTCGAAAATACTTGACTCATTCCTTGCACCCCAATTTGCATGCATTATACGAGTATACCATCCCCTGCCATCTGACCAATGAAGGATTTATCTGTGTGGTTTGTTTCTAGTCACCACTTGGTGCGAAAAATTCCTTAGGGTAAAAAGCTAGACCGGAAATCCTGAAACAATTTAAAAAAAAAAAACTGACAAAAAATATCAATAGAACGTTGCAGATGTCTTATAAATAACCAAGGCACATGCAAGAAATTTGAAAGTGAAAATGGAAATAAAACAACCCAAGGCATTGAGGTTGTTTTTAGAATGCTTGACTGCTCTTAGTGCATTCATTGCATGTTGGCTGGTAAGGAACACATTTGCAGACATATCCTGCAGACATCTTAAATAATATTATATTTGTCGTATCAGATTAACGAATCTGTTGGAGAGGGATATGAACTTTGCCGTCAGATATCAGCACGCAAAAGTTCAATCATAAATCTTCTTCTGTTTTAAAGGCGATGTTATAACCGATGATAGTAATAACTTACTTAAGGTTGGGTCTTCGGGGCTGGCAGTTAAAATTTCTTTTCTCTGGAACATTATTGTCAATTTGCTTGATTTCGCCGAGCCAATGTAGTCAACGTGCTTAAGCTTTTCGGACTAGATCCACATCTGGCTACAGCCCATATAGTTTGTTATTGTATCCTGTCCGCCATTCGCCCTCCTCGCACACAGGACCCAATATCAGTTCATATTTCCTGCTTATCATAAAGCAATCGCTGCCATAAAGCGGAACCGGTAATATCAGTGTTTAGCATTCATCATCAGGAGCTCTATTGTGGCTATGGTCGAATTCGTGATGCCGGCAAAACTGATCCAGTTGTGTTGCGTGATTGAAAACACGCGGTGTTTTCCTCCTCACTCGAAGGAAAAAATGCCTGGTCTGTCGAACGTTTATCCTGCCAGTCTTGCTTTATGGTGCCGAGTGATGGACGATAAGTGGAAAAGCTAATATTGGGTTCTTTTGAAAGAAAAATACTCCGTCGGATATTTGGTCCTGCGTGCCAGAAGGTGGAAAAGAGGAGATGATACAACTGCGAACTCTATGAGCTGTATAAAGATGTGGATGTAGTCCAAAAAGCTTAATCACGTCAAATGAATAAAAATGCTCGAGCCAAGAGGATCTTCGACTCCCAGCCTAATGCTTCGAGAAGGCAATGAAGACCGAAACTCCGTTTTAAAGACCAAGCCATCGCTTCGCCTGAGAACTGGAAGTAGCGTGCCCGGAATCACAGAGGATGCAAGGCTGCAGTGTCTCAGGCAGGTCGGGTGCCCGTTAAGTAAGTAAGTGAGTAATTAGTGTTTTGAAGAACTAACACATGATCTTCCGGGTTGGGATTTTAAAACGATTTTTTTTTTGCCAATCCGAACAAGGAACGATTTCCTAGGGTTATTCTACGGCGGATCTCTACTAAAAAGTCATTCTGTCATTTGTGGAGTTAACGTTACACCCAGTTAACTTCCCAACTACCTCGAGGTTGCTGCTACTAACATGATGCTTTGTACGAGTTAGTGGAAAGATGTTTGGTTGTTTGTTTGTTGAAAGCAGGTACTTGGTCGTGTCCTCGTTGATTTCAAGGCTAACCAATTTCACCTGTACTTCAATCGCATTGAAAGCCTCCTCCATGGCACGCTGAGGTCGGTTATGATGTCGATATCTTGCACGTACCCAGTATTTTGGCGAATCTTTCGAAGATACAGATGTTGTGCCTTTCGTGTTGACACCTATATGGTGGCTCTCGACTTAAAATAGTTCATAGGTTTCTTTTAGTATTTGCCTCAGTGTGAAGATTGTAACCAACCCCTGCGCATATATCGTACCAGAGGACGAACTTATCTGTCACCAGAGATTCGGCGACAGAATCGGCGCCTTATATCACCACCTTCAAGCGAACGTACCCGCAGGCTGCACTGCAAGAGAACCGAATCTGAACGATTCCATTCGGTCATGTTGGTAGATGTCTCGGACGGCCATCTTTTAATCTTCTCGAACGACAAGGAAATTTAATTCGGCGTCATTGTACTATCCGCCATTATCGTGCTCGCATCAGCCAACCAAAAAAAGAAAAAAAAAGAAGAAAAGAAGGAAAATTAATTAATCACGAGGAAGGACAAAACCACGTGACACAAAGCAAGTATAATACAACGAAGAAAAAAAGAAGAAAAAAAAGGAAATTTTCCAAATAATCAAGAAACAATAAAACAACACAATAAATATAGAATAACAGGAATTATCACAAAGAAAAAAAAACTCAAAAAAAAAAAAAACTAGTTGCATGCAGCAAAACGCGGCACGTGTAAGTTCATCGTGGCCCACGTACTGGCGGAGAGATAAGGCCGGGGTACAGATTCCCGAGCCTCCTCCCAAGGAAGGCGTTAAACAAATCTCGGTAAGTGAAGCGACTAGGGATGAACGCAGGTTCAATAAAATAAGAAAAAAAATATTTTTTCTCCAGTCCTTCGTAGGAAAAAGACAGCTCTCGCGCGAATCGAGCGCCCCTGCCTACCAGAGTGGTTCAATACTACTTCAGGACGCCATCCTCGACCGAGAGGCTACCCTTCCAACGGAACTACAAGCATCGCAGAAGCTTCTTTGTCACCAGCGACAGAGCACCCAGCAGTCGGCACCCGCATTTGCACCACCAGCATCACCACAGCAGCAGAGCAGTGGGGGAAGGGCGCGGAAATAATCCGCGAAGTGAAAATTTTTTTTATATATAGAATATTCGTAGAATGACGTATTTTAGTACTACATTCGGTATCGCGTTATTCACCACCCCCTTTGGGAAGATAGATGCTTAGATGCGTCTCTAATTTTTTTGTGTTTGTAAGCACCTTCACTGTGCTAAATTAAAGCATTAAATTATGGAAAATTAAGTATGGGATTAACATCCCCATAGAGTTCGCGATTCGGTTTAACTTTCTTCCTCGCTTGTGCAACCAAAGCGTAGCAAGATCATAGGGTATGTTTTAAGTGTACGTCGGCTAAGTAAAGTAATATTTTTTTTTAGGAAGGCCCCTTTTGGGACTCCTTTGGATTAGACCCCTTCGGGATGAGAAAAAAAAACCCCCTTTGTTGATTTATTCAGGATGTATTCGTTTTTTTTTTGGACGTAGCGCCGCATAATATCGCGAGTTAAAGAAAATATAATTAGTCTACTGAAGTGAAGACGGGGAAGAATCCGCCAAAATAGATTCTCCCCCTGGTTTGGTGAAGAGATATTGATCTCTTAGTCTTCGGTATAGCTAATCTCGCAAGTAAAGTAAAGTTAACAGGAAAAAAAAGATAAGAAAAAAAAAAAAGAAAAGATCGCTATGCGAAACGATAGAGTTTCTCTAGGGATGTAAAGTGGTTGTAATGATATTTTTTTTTTGTTTTGTTGAATTTAACTAACACAGATACACCTACGAACACTCGTCATTGTGCGCACAGCGGCTGGGATAAGTTCAAGTAAGTAATAAATCAGAGTCACTATAACAAATTATATTGCTTTAACGACACAAAATATATTTCCACTATATTTCCATTACGTATATGAACATATGGTCGTACACCTTGCGGAACTCAATCGTGTTAAATATTCCTTTTTCCTGTCGAAGCAGGGGAGAAAAAAACCCTTCGGAAAAAAATGTTGCGGGATAATCACTGCCGAGTTTGGCTATACATAATGCTAAGAGATTTTTGAATTGGTAAAGATTTAGATATTCCTTCGGTGGAAAATTCACTTTTTTTATCGCTAGTCTTGCGAGTCAGTGCTTTTAACTTATTTATTTTTTTTTGGGGTTTAAGTCCCAAGGCCGACTAAACCCATCGCGGGTGAAAGTTTTTATCTTTTTTTTTGATTAGTGCTATTATATTTTCTTCTTCTCCTACGCTTCGTGGCACCTGGTCTTTCACGGACCGTGATTTTTCTTCGTGGAAAGAACGAAGTTTAGGTGGGCGGTCAGCTCGACACTTCCTGCGCGAACTTTGACAGTCGCGTCCAGAACTTAACGTTCACTATAACCCTCAAACCCAGGATAGACACATCTCTTTTGTTAAATGTTGAATCGTAGTACGTCTTCTTGTGGATAGTCTTTTATCGTTTAAACCTAGGGTGAGACAATACCGCCCGATCGATTTTTTTTGTTTTTATTCCGATTCCAGGAAACGGATGAGGTAAAGCGGTTTAATTTTTTTTGTTTTTATTGGATTACGATGGTTTAGATGCCCTGCGATTGCGGCGGTCTAGCATAAGTAGATTTAAGATTAGAGAGTGAGACTCATTAGAATTATATCTAAATTTTAAGAAATATTTTCTTTGTTATGCTTAAGATATTACAAGAATTACAAGATTATACACCGGTAGGGTTTGTAGTTGAATAAAATTATCTCAAATGTATCCACCAATTTACATCGATAGTCCGATTTATTCCAAGGATTTAGGGCGGACCATGGAGGTCTAAGCTCAGTTAAGGGAAGATGACGAGGGTCCTCACTAAGGACGTGTGAGTGTGAGTACATGCAGACAGGCATGTGAGAGCGGGATTAGGCTACGTATAAATCGGCTTAGTCCCTCTTCACTTTCGGGGTCATTGCACATAGTGCGGCGCAATGACCATGGAGCCCGCGTGTAAGCGTGGCGGGGTGGGCCAGCACATGGGAGGAATACTACTTCTCTCTCCTCCCTCCTTCTTCTTCTTCTTCTTCTTAATACCCCATCCGGATTACCGGAAGGGAAGGGAGCCTGACGAATGGAAATGGGCCAGTACACTTCGGGCCATCGAGGTTTCGTGTGTGTTTCGTTCCGGCAGGTTAGGCAGTGATGGAACAACAGGTTACTGCATCCGGGACGACAGTTTTGCTATCTTTTGGATTTCGTTATTTTTGTCTGATTAGGCATGTAAAAATATTATAACCCCAGATCGGGGCTCACAGCAAGATCCCGCTCCCGCCGACGAGCTAGTGCGGGGAGTTGTCCATGCCTAGCTGTGAGTGGCCGATCACCCCTCTTCAGTTCCTGGGCGTCGCCGCGCCTTCGTCGCTGTATGCGGAGGTCGGACGAACCCTACCCCGAGCAGGGGCCAACAGGCATTTCCAAAGTTCACCAAGGAGCGAGGAGGGTACACTACACCAGTACGAATAGTAGTGGTGGTGTTCGTTATAAGATTTGGTATATTGTCGAGCCGGGCCAGCAGACACTGGACAGGATAGGATACTAGATAGGACTTTGCGATCTATGCGACTTTTAGCAGGACTATGCATCAATAATTGTTGTGAGACAAAGGATCGCCTTTCTTGTAGATAGACAGTAATCTCTAGAGTCCGGCCGAAACCGAATATTAAATTTGCCAATGCGATTTTTCGGAAAACTCAAATTAGAATATGGTGTTTTCGGAGTAGATTTCGAGTAAGTCAATAGATGTCAAAAGAAGAAATACTTTTTTCTCTAAATGAGTTGGAAGGAAAGCTTTTTTATGATAGGGTTTATTTTCTAGGTCTGGTTTTTTGCTTTGACTTTAATTCGATCAGTGGAAAATCGACAAGTTTTGTTTATTTTAAGTAAAATGGTTTAATTTTAAATTTATTTGAGCTATCAGATTCTTAAAATTTTGTGGAAAAGCTGCAAATTTAGCTGTAAAGCAAAAAAGCACAAAATCACAGAAAAAAAATAAAATAAAATCGTTAAATTTGGTATGAAAATTCAAAGAATTATGTAATAGCAACAACGATAAAAATACAAAAACAACAACAGCAACGTTCACTTTAGTAGCGGACATTCGCAATTTTGTGCGATTTGCATTAATTTCTTGGGACCCAGCGTCTGAAATAAGGGCAAAAGCTGTAGTATCTTTAGCTTAAAGCAAAATGCCCTTTAAATCCCCAACGAACGAAATTTCGAGCGAATTTTTAAGATGATTGCAGTTCGTAGTGTTATCCGAAGAGACAGCGTTTAATTTGGTGGGCCGATTGATTTTGCCTGCTGTTTCTATATTTATAGAAAAGAATAAACGCGTTTGCACGGTCACCATTTGTTTTCTTTTCATGCGAACAATACTTACTGCTCACTTTGCAGCTAGCTCGACGCTCTCAGATTGTGCTTATCTCCTCCTGTACTCGACCGCGTAGAATACTCCATATGACCAATCCACTTTCGCACTCGTACAGTGGCTGGAGTACCTCGAGATCTTGACATCATTCTAAAGAGGTGTTCTTCCACGCTGGCAAAGCCAGTGCGTAAACTTTTCTATGGGTTGGGGTCAAAATTCTGGCGGGGTCAACATTATTTTTTCAAAATTCTGTTTTACAAAATTCTGCAAATAATAAATTTTTTTGCTTTTCAGAATTTTTCTTTTCAAAATTCTGCTTTTCAAAATTCTGGTTTACAAAATTCTGCAAATAATATTTTTTTTTTTGGAAAATGTTAAAAACAAATATTTTTCAACTTTGTCAACAAATTACAATATCTTTCATATCCAGAAAAAGCCGAATTTTGAAAAGCAGAATTTTTGTGACAAGTCAGAATTTTGCAAAGCACAATTTTGAAAGCAGAATTTCGACCCGCTCTCCTTTTCTATATGTCGTGTTCTTCAGGGCTCTTTCCTAGAAGATGGAAAACAGCATTTGTCCAGCCTGTCCCAAAATCCCAAAAAAGGCGAATCTTCTTTTTCCTCCTCCTACCGACCAATTGCACTTACGTCCCTTCTATCCAATGTCATAGAAACGCTGATCAATCGTCAGCTAATAAAATACATTGAATCCCGAAAACTTCTTAATGACCGGCATTATGGTCTTCGCAGCAACAGGTCCACTGGTGGTTTGATGACATATCTAACCAATGGAACCAATCTCTTCACGGAAGATCGCTGCGCTTGATTTTTCAAAGGCATTTGACAGAGTTTGGCACCAAGTTGTCTTGTCGAAAATCCGTGAATTTGCAATCAATGATACTTTTCTTCAATAGAACTGAAACTACCATTCGGACCGTTCAATTCAATTTGTAGTGGACGGGATTTAAGTCTGCAACTCACCAAATAAATGCTGGTGTCCGCCAAGGCTCTGTTCTGTCCCCGACTCTCTTTCTCATTTGTATAAATGATCTCCTATCTGCTACTTCTAATCCAATCCATTCCTTCGCTGATGACAGTACCTTCAGCTTCTCATATTCGTTTCTTGGGTCACACCCCTTTTCTTCTGGTGTGAAACTGGAACGGGAACGTATGTTAAGCCATTTAAATTCCCATCTTAACAGCATAACTCAGTGGGGTAAAACCAATAGAGTGGAGTTTAATGCTTCTAAAACCCAATGCTGTCTTCTGTCATTAAAGCAAAACCCACACACACTGCCATTACCTATATCTTAACGAAATAGGTACCTTATACAAGACTTCCGCTCAGAAAAGCTTAATATATTTTTCAATGCCTAACGCCGGGTTTATTCACTCTCCATTCAATTTAAAGTCGCCATTAAAAATGGGAAATTTATAGGCTAAGAAATTACATTTATCCACACTCGATTTGAGATTTTAATGGAGGCTGACTACATTAAATAATGGCGCGTTAAATTTCGAACCGGCATGCATTAGCTAAAAGGTAAAAGATGGATTTTTACTTTTTTTTGTATTTTATTTTTTATTTATTTCAAACTTTGTTTCAAAAAATCTTAAAGCTAACATCTATTACAATGGAAAAAAAGAAATAAAAGATATTTAATAAAAAGCTTTAAAGTAAAAGTGAAACAGTTAGGACCATTCTTTTGCCCAAAGACAAGTGACGAACGGGCTATTAAATAACTAAATTAATTTTAAAATAATTGATGGGGGTCAATTTATAATATGTGTATTGAAAAAAAGAAAAAGAGAAAAGGAAAACAATTTTAAAATATTGTGATTAATGCAATTTAAAGTTTATGATAAATCAAACTTCGACATTTAATAAAGAGTCTATTTCCACATGATTAAACAAAAAAAGAAAGGTAATTTTTTTAGGAAGACTGATTTGCGTCTCTCACACCTCAGACTTGCAGGTAAAATATTGAACAAACGGGGAGCGGTGACATGGTAAAAGCGTGAAAAGTGTGCTTTTAATATGGTGGGCACTATAACTAAACTCTGGTTATTAACACGTAAATTATAAGAACCATACAATCTTGAAGTGGTATACCCTGAGCTTTTAAAAAATGCTTTTAAAACTTTAAAAAAATAAGTGCTTAAGCTAGGGGTTCTGCGGTTAACTTTACATAAGATACGAATCGCATGCTTTTGCTTGACAAATGAAGGCTTAGTTTTATTAGCGTGAGTACCACCTCAACAATTTAATCCATACTGAAGCTTAGATTTAAACAAACCGTTGAAGACCAATTTAAGAATATTATGACTGCAATAAAGACTGAGGTGATATAGCTGTCTTAAAACACTATTGAAGTATTGCGTCAGACAGGTAGTGTGAGATTTTCAGCTTAATATACTGTCCAAAATGATACCCAAGTATTTGAATTTGTTTACACGCTCAATATTAAACAAACAACCAAACATCTATCCAAAGCCTAGGACAAATCGTCACTGTTGATAGCAATTACTTTGAGGTAGTTTAAGAGTTCACCAACCTTGGAGTAAACATCAACACCACAAATGACTCCTTAGTGGATATCCGACGGAGAATTACCTTAGGAAACCGCAGCTACTTCGGTTTGGCCAAACAAATGGGTTCAAAACTAATTCCTCGAAGCACAAAATGCATGCTCTATCGAACCTTAATCCTGCCAGTCCTGATTTATGGTGACCAGTGCTGGACGATAAGCAGGAAAGGAGAGCTAATTTCGGGTTCGCATGTTTTTGTTTTAAATAAAATAAGATTTTGATTAAAAAAAATACATATCACCTTTATATTACGATTTATTTATCCCGTCATCATAAATGTAGAGCAATTTATATTTAGATTCTGTATAACAACATGCACGACACGCTACGCTGTGCAATGAATAAATATTAGCACCAGTCAATGTAATGCGGCCAATTGTGTACTCTTTCAAATGGCAGATAGTAAATTATATACAAGTGAGTTGCGTGACCTGGTTAGACAGTCATCAATCTTTGTTAGGTACCGCATTGGTAATTGATGTTTCTATTCGCGTCAATAAACTCGACCTAGAACTTGATTTATTTCAACAAAAAATGCAAGTTGACTTGAAATTAAATATATTTTACAAACTTGTTGTGAGAGTTCGTGTTTTGAGATACACATGCAACCAAATCAAGCACGAAAATTGAAATCGCGGGTAGGTAACTGTCGAATATACATTGAGCATTATAATGCCTGCCTACTTATCTCCGATTAAATATCATTCAGCTTACACTGTGAGGTTAGGTTAATGTGATAATTGTGGTTATCAACAATTTGTCATGTTCATTGCATCAATAAATTTTAATCTGCAATATTGTTCGTATCGAATCGCAAATATTGAATGATTACTGCTCTATAGTTGTGTATTGGTTTTCGACATGAAATTCATTTATTTATTTATGATTCGATTTTACGCGTGCAGTGACGATAAAAAGGGAAACAAATACATCTAGGTAATTTCAACATTCAGGTGAGTCCAGTGACGTATTTAACATCTTGCAACTGTATTGCAAGTGCGCATGCGAATCCGTGGGTTGACACGACTGGAAATCACTGGAGTCCCACAGAAGGGGTGAAAGATTTCTTACATCGCTTAAGGAAGCCTAGGCATTTCGCAGCGTTCTTGGCGACATCGAATATGTGGTTATTCCAACGGAGGTTGTCATTAACACACATACCGAGAATGGAAAGTCTTTCGGTTTCAGCGATGCATGCAGGTGCCATTTATGGATACCTATAGTGGTGGTGGTGGACACATAAAAAGGGAAAGTCGTTTTCCAGTATGTAATATGCCTAATATTGTGACCATCTGTATGTAAATTGTGTAAGACATTAAATGTAGTTTAAATTCTGTATTTTATTTGAATTTTGAATTAAGCGATTCATTGTCGTTGGCAACGTACTTTTGAGCACTACTGTATTTGTAAACACATTAAGATTATGTGTACAGTGTATGCATGCATATATTTATATGCACATATAGCTATGCATTTTGCTTCTGTCCACCCAAAATCACTTGACACAAAGCTCCATACGAAAATCAGTTTTTTTTATATGGAAAGCTTTGAGAACCAACAATCTCTATAGGTACTGGTACATGGTTTATTTTTGGGTTTTGTTTGCCCAAATAGGTACCGAAGTACATCTAATAAACTAAGTGTATACAAAATATTTTATATAGGTATATGTACACACAAACACATTTACGATAAGATTGTTTCGTTGTACACGAACCACTTAAGTTTACTGTGACTTCAAATTTGAAATCGGTAAATCATAATTTCGCCGGCAGTCAAGTGTAGACTATTCAATCAGCAACAACGGCGCATCATAACACAAAATTAGTATAAACAACTTTTTGACAACTATGGAATAATCTAATCAATAAATCTTTTCTTCTACTGTCGTTACAGATTCGTAAGGGAACATTTATTCATAAACTAGTTTTAATTACCTAATTCAAAATCGAAGAGAAAATGGCAACTAGTCCAAAACCCGTGAAGAAAGTGCCTATTCATTTGCAGGTGAGTTTTAATATATGTACCTATTTTCATTGACAAACTAACAGTATATCGCGCTTGTTTTGAAACTAACTTGAATCGAGTTTAATTAAATTAATTTAAATTGGATGGACAGCTGACATTGATTGTTTTTCTCGTTGTCGGATATTTTTTTGTTAGAAATTTATCAACACATTAGGATTCGGTTTGAATTGAAAATCGCAAACTCGTCGAGGAGTAGTCTGATGTCATCAGTTCTATACATATTACACTTTTTTTAAGTGTTGTGCCTGTCCGTCAAAAGTTCTGCGATTATGTCAATTTCTGCGCGCTTAAAATTAGGTCTGGATCCTTGCTTTTCGCAGTAACTTTAATCCACTCAAAATTACGAAAAACTGCCAAAAGTTGTTGTATGTGAGAGACAACGAGAGAATCACTTCCCCTCAACTGAGTGAGTTACGAATTTCTGCCAAGAATATTCTTTGGACAGATTGCAAAACAACTGTCAACAGTACTTTTTTGTTGCAGGTGATATTTCAGTTTTTGATTTATATAATTTCATATAATGTCATGTAGTTTGCTTACTACATCTTACGTCATAACTTCCTTAAAATCTGAAAGGATTAATCTCAACTCCTCGAAATTTGGAAAATTACTTGAAGTTACTTTAAAAATAGGGAAACAAATCTATTGTGTTTCTTTCTGTAATACAGTACATATTCGCCGCCTGATGGCACCACATTTTTGCCCGATTTTTCGGACAACATTTCGTGTAATTGCATCTTTTGTTTAATTAAGCCAGCATAAATTGAGTGGGGAAGACCGTTTATTCATAGAGTTTGAGTGCTTTCAAGATTGCAGATGACTACGCAGTATCTGCTGTCATCCTGCAGATGCACATTCAGAGTGGAAAGCCATTGCACATAGCCACTCATTCAGGTGGTTATCAAAATCAAGTTTCTAATCGAAAACCCCGGTGACAATCTTGACGCGGGTGAAGGACGCGGCGTAGGTGGCCCTTTGAATTGTCAAAAACACATTGAACTAAGTGGAAAATGTAGCAAACTGTACGGTGACGCTACGCTTGCTACTTAGATAAATTGATTCAACTTTAACTGTCAACGTTTCAATACGCTGAATGTCAATTTCAACAAGCGAAACTAAATTAAGCCTACTTTTAAATAACGCAGTTTATTTTGAAGAAACACATTCATCTTATTTCATTTTACTGTTAAACAGTGTCTTAACTTTGAAAATGTGTTTTTTATTGAGCACGAACTAAGAAGGCACCTTTTCGTAAGCGTCGATATTACCACCCCCACAAAATCATTATGCCTGGAACGCAATCACGCTTTGGAGTGTCGCGTTGAAAGTCGAATGCGAATCAAGTTGAACCAATAGAAAATTAACCAAACTCAAAACACTTCAACTTCGAAATGACATTCGTAAAACCAGAACGTACGAGTAGTGTTTCGTAATGTTGCTGTAAGGCGTCGTGTGTCAAAGCGAAGGTGTCAAATTTTTTCTTGGATTAGGATTCGTGTCTGTCGTTGAATTTTTGATTTGAGTCAAAGGTCAAGATTTTGGACGTAACTAAAGTAACACACGTGCCAAAGCGTGATTTTGGTTTGGGCAATATTGTTGCATTGTATGCGTCGAGATTACCTTCAGATCTTTGAGAGCTATATTTAACGATGTGTTAAGTCAATATAAACTTTCTAGGTTATACAGATGCAGTTACGAATGGGACTTAATTCTTGAAATTGGCAATAATATTGTTGTACACGAACGGTTAAATTCTGGAAGAGCGTGGCTTTTATGCGACCAAGCCACACGGCATACATATCAGGGTTGTTATCGCAGATCTGCATACTGGAATTTACACTCCCATCCTGATGTTTGTTTGAAGACAACAAATTATAAGTGTCTACCTATACGTGCTGTTTTTTTTTTTTTATAATTTGCTTACGCTGAAGAGATTTTTTTCTGTTGTTACAGTACCCTTATAATGCTAGGAACACAGTGTAAGCTACTTGGTATTAGAAAGAATAGAGAGATAGGAAAGAAGTGTTTGGGTGCAGTTGTAGGGTTTTTCTCCACGAGTGGTGTCTAAGTTACTTAGGGAGATAACGATTTCATGTATTCGGTAAGTAATGGACTTGGCCGGGATTCGAACGCACGACCTTCCATTCCGTAAGCGAATACACTACTACTGCACCATTGCCACCCGCAATACGTGCTGTTAAACTAAATGAAAATATTTGATAATAAACAAGCGACAATTTTTTCTGTGTTCCATTGATATATGTATCTACATTATTATACGAGTACATGGTAACTTTCATACAATCTCTGGGGTACTTTGTGTCCCAACATATTAAATGGCGTTATTGTTTTCAGTGTGAAAATAAGTTAAATATAGACGTATAAAATGGCGGAACGAATTGATGTGTCATCCAGAGTTGGCATACTGACACCTGGTGGATTGAAAAATAACAGTTTGATTACTGATTTGACTGAGGACGTATTTCTTATGTAAATGAATAATAAATAATTATTAATTTACTAAATTAAAGGTACAAATAAAAACATTTGGGTAAAATAAATGAATATTTCAGCAGCGTTAAGAGACTTTATCCAGGAAGGCAAAGAAATTGTGATTTGTAATGTCATGTCAAGCCAGATGGATATATTCGATCTGCAGGCAGAAAAGCAGAACAAATATTTTCCTTTTGCAGACACAAAACAGGCATGCGGTTGAACTTTCGCAGATAACTGGGTTTTCGAATTCGCCTTTTCTCTCCATGACTTTTATGCTCGAAACAGATGTGGAGCAGGGACGCACGCAGTCATGCATGCAGTAACGCACATAAAACACTTGTACAGTAAGAAATTGCCATCATTCAGTGTGATTTGACCTAAATATGTATTACTGAACGACCGAACAAACTAAAATGCTAGATTATTTCGTAGAATTTCACAGCACGAAATGTCAAACCGAAAAAATGTACTCAACTTTGCTGTTCAACTACTGTTGATGCAGTTAAATTAAAAATAGAGACACAACGAACACATACTCGTACATATTAATAATTGTAATGACTGCCGTCAACTTGTCGGCTGCTTTCGATAAATTTCAAACAATTCGAAAACTGCTGTATCATTAAAAATATTTTAAAAATCGAATTTGTTCAAAACAGCATATTAAAAGCTAGTAGGTATGCATTTTCTTTTTAGCACTTCGTCCGTTTTTTTGAAAAATTGGCATTTTTGTATTCGAGCACATTTGAGCACATTTTCTTACGCTTGCACCAATTAGCCAAAGCTTTAAGGCTCAACAACCCCAAATACCAAACCCCAAATAAAAATCAATCACCCAGAAGGGCAGAAGGCCACATGATAGACGGTCGTACAGAATGATGCACCGACGAGCGAAATCATGGAAATATCATACCTCATTTCAGTTTGCTTTCGAAATTTCAGAACTATTCTTTCTCTTTACCGTACTAAAGTATAATATATACGTAAAAACCCCCCCAAGTGCTTAACTTGCATGACAGCCAGCAATTGATGTGTTCCGGCCCTTAAGGGCATGTGCTTTTCGTCAAAATAAAATTTTACTGGTACAGTGATTTAACCTAAAATCTTACTTCAAAATGTGGAACATGCCGCATTCAATTGGCAATGTTTCAATTTGTTTTGATGTCGTGCCAAATCGATTGTCACGTCATTTCGATGAGTTATTGCACTTAAGTATCACACAAGTTGTCGTGGTAAAAATGTTGGGATGTGCAGCAAGCTAGGTGGTCAGTTGTTATTAACGGCGTCAATTAGCGTAGTGAATGATTTTTCGACTCATGCTTTTTTAACGTCTTCGGAAACTTCATCTACAACCTTAATTTATCTCTTTCAGAGCGCTCAAAATCGTGTCTACATAAAAAATGGCCAAGTTGTCAACCATGATAAAACCTTTAAAGCCGATGTCTACATCGAAGACGGAATCATCAAGTAAGTTCATTCAACTCATTCCAAGATACTACAGAAAACGTTCTCATTAAAATGTATTAATAGGTTTGTTGGTCCCGCCTCTGAAATTGGTGTACCCGGTGGAGTTCGTACCATTGATGCGGCCGGCAAATTAATCATTCCCGGTGGCATTGATCCACACACTCACTTCCAGTTGAAGTTCGGCGGCGCAGTGGCTGTTGATGATTTTTATCACGGAACGAAAGCAGCTGTTGCCGGTGGCACAACCACCATTAGTGAGTGAAAATACTTTTACACTTTCACCATCTATCGTATTAACACTATTTTAATGTTTGTCACCCTTAGTTGATTTTGTGTTGCCCGATAAAGGAGAATCCCTTGTTGAGGCATATGACAAGTGGCGTGCGTGGGCCGATCCCAAAGTCTGCTGTGATTATGGTCTCCATGTGGGTATCACTTGGTGGTCTAAATCGGTATCCGATGAAATGAAAATTATGTGTGACGAACTGGGAGTGAATTCATTCAAAATGTTCATGGCCTACAAAGGATTGTATCAATTGAATGATACAGAGCTGTTGGAAGCGTTTGAGAGGATCCGCTCGTTGGGCGCCATTGCACAAGTTTGTTTGAAATTAAATTTTTTTTCAAAATGGATTTTAAGAATTATAGCATTGGGTTTTTTTTTTCTCTAGGTGCATGCGGAAAATGGTGATATAATAGCAAAGAACGTAACAAAACTCCTTGCGGCAGGAGTAACCGGACCAGAGGGACACGAACTCTCCCGCCAAGAAGAAGTTGAGGCGGAGGCTGTCAATCGTGCCTGCATTTTAGCACATCAGGTAATTTTCTGAAGCTTTTGCTTGAGTTGATATTGTTTTTTTTTTTTTTCCTATGTGTGTATGTACATATGTATATTCTGCTCATTATGCATCCTAGGTATGGTTAGCACGCCATAGCACTTATTCGGTATTTTAATTTGTTTTCCATTTATGACTTTTATTTTATTTATATTTGGTGGAGTGTAATAGGTTATAGTGAATTGGAAAACTATGGAATATCACAATATGTATGATAAAATGGCTATGGTAAAATATCTATTTTTTCCGCCTTAAGTTGATTGAGGCTCGTTTCTAATTCCACGCTGCTATTTTAGGCATCTGAAGTTAGACCTCGGGCTACTGCTTGAGTATCTGATTTTTTTCAGTTTCCTCGAAGGAGAATTTCTTCAATTCGCATTCCTTCTACTTCGTTCAACACACATTAAGCTCATTTGGAACAGATTATCCGACGTTTTCATGTAAATCGTTTACATTTTGAAAGTTCTAATAGAACTTAGAAATATCCCGCCTTGTTGCTTGAGTTCGTTTCAAGAGTTTTGTGGTGTCGGTCTAGAAACCAGCTTCAAAATCCACTTAAACTATCGTGAAACTTTCATCATTACATATGCGCAGCTATGAGGTTTCCTGGGCCAACGTACGTGGAGCATATTGACCGGTATCTCAATTAAAGCTGTCTAAAGCCTTCACGACATCAGTGCCTGTTAGGTAAAGCATTGACTCGAACTAATTCGACGCATTTGCCAATTTTCGAGGTATAAATTAGTTAACCAATCCTAGTCTTTAATGCAGTACGCTTATCCCCCCTCTCTCATATTTGGTCCTGTGTGCGAGCAGGGTGAATTGAGGGGAAGATTCAAATGCGATGTGCATGTCGTTCAAAAAGCTATGGAACTTCGACTACATTGGCTCAGCTACATCGAGCGAATTCAAGATATTGCTCCAGCCAAAAGGATCTTCGACTCCTATCCCCCAGGTTCCAGAAGGCGAAGAAGACTGATCCTTCGTTTTAAACATTAAGCCATGGCGGATGCCAGAGTGCTAGATCTGGACAACTGAAATCGTGCCCGGCATCTTAATGATGGAAGGCTGCAATATCTTAGCCAGATTCTTCGTGGGCCGGGAGCCAGTTAAGTAAGTTAGTAAGCAATCGCTTCATATTTAGGTGTTTTCCGATATTTATGCCGGCTGATACTTACCGCCACGCCACCGAGGTATTCTCCCTAATCTACACCCGAATCGTATGCATTCTGTTTCAAAAATTCTGCGCGTGCTTTTGTCGATACCAATTGTCCAATGTTTTTTTTGTCTAATTGTCTGGCTTCGTATTTATGATCATGGTGGTCAATGGATTTTATTCCCACACGTATTGGAATTTCTATAGAAACGTGCTGTGGTAAGGAGGGAAAAACCCGGTTTTAGTAGAAGTTCTTTCATGTCCAGAATTATTTCTGAAAGTGGAATTTTTGTGCAGCCAATCTCTTTCTTTTTTAAAAAATAAAATGGTGCACTAAAATAAATAAATAAATATTAGCCATTACGCGCCCATATTGGGCCCTACCTTCTAGCTTCCAGCAATTGCACATACGAAGTGTCTTACAATTTTAAGCCCAATTCGAGTGGCAAGTTTGAGAAGCTTCTCATGCCGATTGATGCTCTGGGATGTTTGTCCGACGTTTGCAAGAGGTGGCGCAGTGGAAACAACTTGAGGTGTTACGGCGTGATTTGAGCCTGAGACAACACACACTAACCACTGAGCCTTTCTAACTTTTTTTATTTTCTTCAAATCTACGCTGGACATGATTTTCATTCCCACGAACGTGTAGTCATCCAGTTTAACCATTTTTTTTGTAGCCGACTTACACTTACCGCTTACTTACTTCAAACTCCATCGTAGCCATAGACTCCCATTCATCTCTTGAGGAGATGGCAGAGCAGTTCAATATTCACCTCTTTTGAGTGCCGGGGCACATAGACATCCCAGGGAATTGTAGGGCAGATGAACTCGCCAAAAATGGAACCGCATTACCTCTTCTACCTGAGAAAGGTTTTTTTAGGTTCAAGCTATCCGCATTCGAGAGTACAAACCTCAGGTAGACAGGTAGTGTCTTATCTGGCCTAAGCTGGATCTGCGACGCTCTTTGAGTTTGGTCTCACTTAACGGACTGCACATTGGCTCTGCTATAGGTGTCAGCACAGGACACTGTCTAATAGGCAAGCACGCATCAAGGCTTGGCGTCTATTCAAATGACTTCTGCAGAAGCTTCAGGGATGAGGAGGAGGAGGAGACTACACTTCATCTCCTCTGTACATGTCCTGTACTCTCCCATAAATGAAATCTCTATCTAGGAGCCTTCTTCCTTAATGAACTCAGTGACTTAGATTACACAGATGTTAGAAGTCTATCGCGCTTCATTAGAAGCTCCAAATGGTTTTAGCGAGTAGTGGTCGAAACTCCCGATCCTTGTTCCATCACAACGGACCTCATTGGTCTAAGTGTTTTGGCTATAACAGCCACCTTAACCTCACATAACCTACACTTACCCGCGTCGAATGTTAAATGTTCCCTTCTTGTGAACTTTTGGAAAATTGAAGAAATCTGAAGAGTGTAATCATATTTAAGGACTTTTCCGCAGTATATGAATATGAATGATAAGGACATTTTGTCCTTTTTTTTCTGTATGGAATTTATTAAAAAGTATTCTCAGGTCAACGAATTGAGGGCGGCGACAGATTTTTTTTAAATAAATTTTTGCGCTGGGGTGGAATCGGCTAAGGTGATAGATGATTGTCGCTTTTTGATTGTCGTTTTTGATTATCAACTCCTCTTTGCTCTGCGTAAAGCGATCACTAAAAAATGATTGATTATTGGCAGCACTTAGAGTTTTATACGTCACTTCCTTGCCGACGCTGTCATTCCGAGCAGCCGCTGTGTGTTTATTTTTCATGATTTATATTTCAAATATGATTTTGTTGAGTCCTTAGGCAAAAACTTTATCATAAATCGACAAAGTATTGACTGCATTTTTTTAATGACTGCAGCAGTAATTTCAGCCACCGTACTTTGACCCATTGGTGCAGCCCAGTCAGCCCCAACTTGTCCTTGATAGCCACCACCCCCAAGAAGATTTTCAAGTTGCAGCCAATTGAAGGAATGCGTTGACCTTATTCCAGTAGGTAAATCAAGCAGTCCCAAAACAAACACAAACGCTTCTTTTGATAAGCGAAAGTTTTTCAAAAATCTAAAATACACAATATAAATGATAGCAATCAACAATGAATATTTATAATTCTATGAATTCTTACATCGGGTTTGAAAGTTCCAACATATTTGCTTTATTTTTCATTTTTCTTCTTAATAGTTGGACATTTGCGTAATTATTTTCTTCATTTGTGTAGAAAAGTTCTAATGAAGTAAACATTGCACTTCACGAATTTTCCAATTCCACTTTTTTATTTGAATTTATTTAATATATATTATTTTTTCACTAAAGCATTTAATTTATTCAAATACCCTTTTTTGAGACTCACATATTTTCTACGTTTGCATACACGCATTCAGCATCAAACCAGGGACGCTACCATGTAATTCGATTCAACTTTCGATTCTACTTTGAAATTCCGAATTTCGAACGAGTCTCGCATTTTAATTGACAGATAAAAGCCAAAAGAATCAAAAAGTAATAATTTTTTGTGAAACGATTTGAGCAAGGTCTTCAGCAATAATACTTATAATCATGGACAGACATGAACCCTTTAAATTATTTAGTGAATATAAAGGATAATTCTAGGTTCAATTCTTGTCCGTAACGTGAAGATTATGCTTCATCTTATATTGGACAAGAATTTCAAATTGAGTCGGTGTTTTATTTTTGAACTATTAGATAATTCAGTACCCATAAAATATGTTGAAACCGTTGCAATTTAATAGATATGAGTTATTGTTTATTGTTTATTTATTTACTATTGTGTTAACACGTAGATACAAAATCCATTAATTGTGTAACAGTTATAAAAGGTTAATTTCGATAGTACATAATTTCAAATTAAAACAAGGATTTAGAACAAAATTAAAACTACATACTTATAAAAAAGTTGAACAAAAAAGGGGAAAAAAAAGAAAAAAAAGAATGAAGTGAAATGAAAACAAAAACCCTAAAACAAGTTTGGAATTATGTGCAAAAATATTCTTTCAATTTTCTCTGGAAGTCGCTGAAGCCTGATGATCTCCTAATGTTAACCGGAAGCGTATTCCACAGTCGAATGGCGTACACAAAAAATTGTTTTTTCGTTGTATTATATTTATAGGTCGGCAAAATTAGAATTCTGCTTCTAGCTGAAGAAGCAAATTGTAATCTTTGGAACAGATAATCTGGCGCCCGGCTGTCTTTCAGATTAAACAGTATGATTTTGTTGAGTTCTTAGGCAAAAACTTTATCATAAATGGACATAGTATTGACTGCATTTTTTTAATGACTGCAGCATTAATTTCAGCCACCGTACTTTGACCCATTGGTGCAGCACAGTCAGCCCCAACTTGTCTTTGGTAGCCACCACCCCCAAGAAGATTTTAAGTTGCAACCAATTGAAGGATGGGTGGAACATGCGTTGACCTTTCTTCAGTTGGTAAATCAAGCAGTCCCAAAACAAACACAAACGCTTCTTTTGATAAGCGAAAGTTTTTCAAAAATCTAGAATACACAATAATAAATGATACCAATCAACAATGAATATTTATAATTCTATGAATTCTTTCATCGGGTTTGAAAGTTCCAAGATATTTGCTTTATTTTTCATTTTTCTTCTTAATACGAGTAGTTGGACATTTGCGTAATTATTTTCTTCATTTGTGTAGAAAAGTTCTAATGAAGTAAACATTGCACTTCACGAATTTTCCAATTTTACTTTTTTATTTGAATTTATTTAATATTCTTTTTTCACTAAAGCACTTAATTTATTTGGAGTTGAAGCCGAGGTGCATGCCAATGAAAATAAGAAAAATGTATGAAAGCGACACCTAAATAGCTGTCACATGAAATTGATGGCAAAAAGGTGATTGTCAATTTGATAATCACCTTACGTGGACGTAAAGGTATGATTTTGATTGTCAACTATCAACTATCACCTTAGCCGATTCCACCCCAGGAAAGTCAATGTTCTGTGATCCATATAACGTTGCAGGTCCATTCCCAGAAATTCTTTCACACGGCTGGAAATGTGTTCTCTTCTACTTAAATTGTAGACGAATCGCATTGAACTATTTAAGGCGACCTTAAACTTATGAAAACTGTGGCTGTCTAAATCACAGAAAACTGGATGGGCGTAAAAAAGGATAGGTAACAGAAGTGACTTCACTAACATGGCTTTAATATTGAGGGGCAGACAGTTTCCCGCTTGATAAAGAGCTCGCAGCGAGCGGTAAATTTTACCAACTGTTTTTGTGATGTGGTCCTCCCACGTAAGAGTTTGATTAAATGTTACTCCCAGATTTTTGACGCTGGAGACGTAAATTAAGGGTGAGCCATCAATTATAATTTGGGGTATGGTTAGGGTATCCATACGTGATCGGGCTATAACGATTGCCTGACTTTTGCCGGAATTAAGCGTCAATTTGTTTCTGCGGGACCATAAAACAATAGAATTCAGATCCTCATTGAATCGTTCCGTTGCATCTTCCACCAGTCCAAAAGGGTAGCTTAAATGCAGCTGCACGTCATCTGCATACATTTGGATCTTACAGTGCTTCAGAACTGATGGAATGTCATTGTTGAACAGTGTGAACAACAGCGGACCCATTATTGACCCTTGTGGAACACCAGCTTTGGTTTTAAGGAAAGCAGATAGTGTTTCGTTGATATACACAACACAGCTTGATTGCGGCCTTTAAGGTAGCTTTCCATAAGTTTAAGTGCCGTTGAGTCAAAGTGAAAGAAGTATTTTAATTTATGCAACAGTATTTCGTGGGGTACTGTATCGAAAGCTTTCGAGAAATCTAATAATACCAGTGATGTTACATTGTCCTTGTCCATTTCAACACGAAAGTTTTCAACTAAATTTACAAGTGCAGTAGTACAGCTATAATGCGGTCTAAAGCCGGACTGGTGTGGTGAGAGAAGACAGGTCTCGTTAAGGTATGCATTTACTTGTTGACTTTAAAGCTTTTCGAAGGCTTTTGAAATAAAAGGTAGAATTGAAATTGGACGAAAATTGGATGCCGCATTGCGATTTGCTGAGGTCTTAGGAATAGGAATAATCTTAGAGGATTTCCAGGATTTGGGGTAGGTGGAATAGGTAAGGACACTGTTAAAAATATACGTAAGTTCTGGCAGTACTTCATGGATTATTAATTTAAGGAGTCGCGGATGCATGCATTCCAGACCAATAGGATTCGACTTGATAGCGTTAACGGCGATAAGTACATCGCATTCGTACACTCTATGAAAGGAGAAATTTCCCGACATAATAGAATTGTTTGGTATTAATAAACATTCAGCTTCGCTATCATTGCATTGTGCATCTGAGGCTGCGGCGAATTCGGCGTTTAAGTAATCTGGGCTGACTTCACTTACACAAGCAGAAGTTCTTTGTTTACCAATACCTAACTCCTTAACGTACCTCCAAGTTTTGGTTCGGTTGAGATCTGGATTGAACTTCGAAAGGAGAGAATTCATTTTCGCCCTTTTTATTTCTTTTTTTACATTGTTCCTTGCAATTTTGAAAGCATTGAAAAGTTCAGGAATTTTGAACGTTTTCCATCTTTTATACGCCTTGTTTCTTAGTTCAAGAAGGTGTTCAATTCTCATACTGAACCACACACAATTTTTATTTCGAGGGGTAAACGTTTTTAAAGGAACATGGGACTCAAAAAGATTATTAATTTGCAATGTAAAGAAATCTATCTGTTCATCAGCGGACGCCATCTGATGAAGTCTCTCCCACTCAATACTAAAAATATCACGCAGCAAGGAGTCGTTATCAACAGCCCTAAAGTCCCTAAAAGTTATTGTATTAGCTTCACTGCCAGAGTTGTTAAGATCTAGATCATAAACAAGAATAAGTAGATCATGCTTCGAGAATCCTGGCACATCCAATTGGCCGTAATAATTCACTCGTTCCATATTATTAACAATAAACAAATCTAGTAATGTAGAACAGCTATGACTGAAGTGAGTAGGGAAAGCGTTATTAACCGAGTACAGTTGCAGGGATTTCAGATTATTTACAAAACGATCAACATTTTGGTTATATTTATCTAAGAGGTCTATGTTTAAGTCACCACAGAGTAATATGTGATTGTTTAACGCAATGATATGTCTTCAAGTTGTTTGGTAACATGAGTGGTGTCGAAAACATTAGGTGGCTTATAAATAACTCCTACCAAGCATTTATCAAATCCGCATGAAATTTAATTGCTTACATTTTTACAGGTTTCTAAATAAACACAGCCACATCGCATTTGCATTGGAACAATAGTTTGCGAATTCGCATGCGTTTGACATTCACTCTAGAATTAGATAGTACCATTTTCGATTATTAGGGCTTGCTATAGAATTACGTAGTACGGATTTTGTGAATTCGAACATTTTTTTTGGAGAATCGGATTTCATAGTAAGGCCCCAGGAGCTTTAAGATGACTTCTTGAAACTTTTAGGGACCTCTGCAGATAAACAGGCATAAATGTCGCTTGCGATTGCAGCATTTTAATGTTCGACTTTCTCACAGTTGGTTCTTGTCGTGACATCGTTTTGAACTCACGTCCATACCACTGCTGCTACTAGAGGATGGTTCAAGCCGTTTCCAGCTCGATACATCGGCAGAGTGTTTTTTGTGTAATCAATTGGCTTTATCAGATGACTTCAATGTATTGGAACTTTTTACTGCACAATTAAAGAGCTTGAATCATTTGGGCCTACCTAAATTCCGAAATTGCCATTAAAATCATTCTTAACGTCGCGTCGTACTCGAAAACGACTCGCTATGAGACCTTTTCGTATCGAAGCCGCCATTTGAGTTATGGACGTTCTCCAGCCGTGATCACAATAAATCAAATAAAGTCACATGAAACCAGTCCTTGTTGTTGGCTTACTTTTCGACTACCCAGGGTGCATGTAGGTACTTTAAACAGTGAGGCACTACACTCGTTGAATGTTCCAAAAACCTTTGTCGTTATGCTCTTCAGTCCCAACACCCCCATTTTTTCCTTTTGGCTCAATTTGTTTTTAATAAAATTATCTTCCTTTCATTGTATTCTTATTGTATCTTATATCGGCTCTAATTTTTGTTTTAAAATATATTTTAATTTAATTTTTAACATTTTACTTTTCCTTATGTTTATATTCCTTTATTTATCATCTTGTTTCTGCACCATGTAAATACAAATTGCGCGCGCAAAAACAAGGTCGATTGCCCACTATACGTAGTGCATGTGATGAGTAAAGCGGCTGGCATTGAGCTAGCAAGAGCTAGATTCCGTTACAAAAATCGCGGCATCTATGGTGAAACATTGGCAGCTACCCTTGGTACAGATGGCACACAATGTCGCCACGAGTGTTGGCATCATGCCGCAGCTCATATTATGAGTCCGCCATTACGTTCTGATCCGACAACTCCAGAATATATGATGAAACTACTGGCGAAGTAAGTATAAAAAAAGAACAATAAACGGGTCATAATCCAAGGATACGCGTCAGACCATTTTTTTGTTGCTGTTTGTGTTGTAGTGTAACCTAGAAAAGTGCGCCACAATTTTTAATGTTGTTTAAATTTATTTGTAACTAATACTTGTTCATTGCTATTAACCATATTCAATTGGCTTATTCCATCAAAATGTTCCATTTTCTTGGTTTTCTTTTTTCACATTTCTAACCTCAAATAGATGAAAGCTCCGCTTTACGTAACCTGTGTGACATGTAAATCATCGGCCGAAATTATAGGCCGTGCTCGACGTAGTGGATACTGTGTGTTTGGTGAGACTTTGGCCAGTTCGATGGGACGTTCGATGAATGGCGTGAAAAAAGTTGAACAGTCTTATTACATAACCAGTCCACCGATTCGGGAGCCAGCCGAAACGCCAAGGCAACTGATGAAGTCATTGGCGTAGTAAGTAAAAATATTTCATCAGAAATGTGCTATATTTATTTATTCAGTCATTCATTATTGTATTAGTATTGTGTTTGTTTGAGAAATGGTGGGTGTTGAAAATTCGGAATTGATTTAGCGAAATTTTGGTGCGTTTCTACCGAGAATTAAACCGAGTTTAATGAAAAGACGTTAGAGATTTATTCGGACATGAAAAATAGATGAATTTTGACGCTTATATTGTCAAACCACTCTTAAAAACGACCCACTGAGGTGCGTTCCTCATTTTTGATGCTTTGAACGTTGACATGTTTGTGGGTATAAAATGGAACAATACAGCATTTTCAACAGCAGCGATCACTTCAGTCGTGTTCGTGTCAAACACATTGGTAAACAAAAGGAAAACTTCGCTCCAAATATAGACTTTTGAATGTTGACTGAAAACGTCATCACAAGGTGGGCGCACTTGCAAGGTTTAAGCTCAAAACTCCACCCAAATAATAATTTGTCACTTCAACTTAATTCAGAACTGCACCGAATCACTTCGCCATACATTTTCCAGAATTACCAAATTTTGACTTTCATCGATGAAAGTTTCTATCCATAAAAACACAGCTATTTTACTTATGTAACAGAGTCGAAATCAGTGTTTTGATAATTATTAAATAAATAAATATTAGGCTTCAGCGGCCTAAAACCTTGCTTCACCAAGCATTTGCGTATCTGTATTTGTGGAATGGAATTTCGGGATAAAATGAAGGAAAAAGACAGACCAGCACCACAGAAGGAGTCTGATGATCGGTTGTGGCTAACCGTGAAACAGCGCTGTAACTCCAGCCGTCCACTTAACGTGGTAAGAAATGTAAGGTTATTCATTCAAAACAAAATAAAAGAATTTGAAAAGCTTCTCATGACTCTTGAGACCTGAGAAACATCGATTATACTTTGTCTAAGAAAAATTGTCAGTACAGAGAAGATAGGATGTTTGTCTCTCAGTCTGGTTGCAATGACTTACCTAAATCGGTCCCTCTTTAAAGCTCTCACAGGGTTGACGTAGTGTGTATGATAATTCGCCATAACTCAGAGAGCAATTCAATTAGGGTTACCATCTTCCAATTTAAAATAAAAACATTGCGGAACGAAATAAATTCCGTTTATCTTTTTCTGGTAAGATAATAATAGGCGCGTTTTTTTAAGGGTATCTCGAGTAGACCAACAAAATATATAAATTTCGTAACACAAAAACAAAATCAAAACGAAAAATATATCACTGTAATCCATTTTAAATGACTTGTCTGGGCTTTCTACAGCCCCTTTCACTTGAGCCCAAACCAATTCTATTGGATTACGGTCACAGTGATAAGGCGGCAAGCGAAGCACTTTATGTCCCGCATTTTGAGCCATTTCATCCACGACGTATGTTTCATACTTGGCTTTGTAACGTTTAACGATTTCAAGCAACTCTGCTTTAACCATATCATCCTCGAAACTTATCGCATTAGACCTCAACCGCTTTTTTATTTCATCTTTTCTCGTAGAAGTGGATGGTGCTTTCTGGAATGATAGGAAGCATTGTCCAAAACTATGACGGAGTTGGGTTCCAGGCGTATTAAAATATCTTTAAACCATTTCTCGTACACATCAGCGTTCATGTCCTCGTGGTAGTCTCCGGTTTTTCCCGAAATGAAGCATAAAAGTCCTCAATCGACGAAACCTGTAGAACTTCCTCGTTGAGCCAGGTCTCATCAGTAAAAGAAAATTTTTCTTTTCTTTTCTCTAATTTTGTTTACTTCGCGTAAATATCTTCGTCTTAAAGAAATAATGTCACTTCTTTCCAACAACAGATTCTTTCGCTGACTTTTGACGAATTTAAGTCCGAGATCTTTTTGTAATATTGTATGCAATGATCTTCTTATTTTTGTTATATTTGCGTTTTTTTGTACTTCCAATAAAATCTTGTGTGGCGTTGGAAGGTCATTATCTATAAAAAACTGATGGACTATTTGCCTAATGGCACATTTGGCAAAATCATCGACCTTGCTCTTAATACCAGATTTATCTTTCTTCTTTGGTGGTGAATTGTGACCTTTGATTGCTTTTTCCCTTAAAAGCCTGTACACAGTTCGTTCGGTAACAGAAAAAATATTAGCTGCATTTCCTATGACTTCCGATTTATTTTTAAAAAGGCTATAGAATTTTGCAGTTGCGTCAACAGTTTGTTGTTTCTTTTCTACACTTAGATCCTTTGAATACTTTGTAGCCATGTTTCTCTTTATTCATATATACAATAAAGTAAACCAATTGCTTAGATGCACTATCAGCGATTTAGATAATAACCATTGTTTCCGCCTTATAAACACAATCAGGCGATTAGAATACAAAATTATATAACCACGACGCAATATCATATACCTAAACAGATGGTAAAAAACTGCACTTGTGCAGCTGTACAATACAAATACAATCAAATTAAAACCGAATGGCAACACCCCACATAATAATTCGTTCTCAAAAGCTCCAAAACCGAAAGTTCTTTGACAAAATCCATAGAAAAACCCTTAATGATGAGTCACACACACTGCTTATTTTGGTGGATGATAATCCCCCTTATCACAGAATCCGTCGGATTCGGAATTTTGCTACGAACTAAAAAAGATATTCTTACAGAATCCATCATAGTGGAAATATTTGCTACAAATTTTGAGATTCTTGGAAAATGGTTTGACTGAATCCTAATTAATTAAGATTTTGACATTTATGTGTTTGTTACCACGAAATTTTGGATCCTTCGTAACGGAATTCCGAATACGACGGATTCTGTGATAGGGGTGAATAGTAAGCGAACACAAGACGATCATGCTCATTCCCCATTCGGCTGTGTGGGAGACTGGTTGTGGTGGGTTGCATGCGAATTTTAGGAAAATTACAACAACAATTCCTTGGTATGACAGTGGTTTGGTTTTTATTTCAGTGGCAATTCTTGCGCTTGAGTGCCGTGAGAGTATCTACAGGCACCACTCGCAGAAAAAAAGCTCCTCCATAAGGCCTGTACTGACAATTTTTGTTGGATGATGTATAGTAGTCCAACGCATTAATCACTGCGCCACAAGAACACGAAACGAGTTTATCACTCCGCGCTAAACTTACAACCACCGCAAGTCAATTTTATAATCTACATACAATCAATTTTTATACATCTGTCGTTTTGAACGCAAAAGTCAATTACTTTCAAAAGACATTGTTGAAGCTTGTGAGAAGGCTTAAACTATATAAAAATTCCAGCAATTCTTTCAAAGAACTTAGTAAGAAGAATAATTAATGAAAGAATTTATTTGTACTTGCCATTCAGTCATTACCCAAAATTTGTAGCCACTTTAACCCGCCGCTAATTAGTTTTTACTTTACAAAGACCGTTGTCACAAAAGTGACAGTTCCGAGTATGGGAATACACATTATGTCGATTTCCATTGGTTCCACTGAATAATTCACTCTCCGGATTCCAATGGAAAATTGAAAATCGTCTTCTACTCAATTGTGTATGTGTTGGCGAAATCTGAACTGAGAAAATAAATAAAATAAACAAAAATATGAGGCTTTTTCTTATACGGCTTCGACAAGTAGACGATTGGAATAGTACGTTTACACAGACACGCTATTCGTCATTTCAGCTAAATTCAATATTTCACCCAATATGTTCATCAAAGACGTTTTCCAGCATTTCGAAATGTTGAATTTCAGCGATTTGCTGAATTTCGTCTCTGCTTTTGGAAGTTTGTCAAACCCTAAATTCAACATTGCGCCACGAAATTCTGAAATTTCATTTCCCCGTTTGCACTGAACGGAGAACATTTCATTTGATAGCTGCGGTCAAAACTTAACTTTTCTTCTGAAATCAACAAAATGTTTACTTCTCCAAATTAACTTAAATATGCATTACTTGATTTGAGACCGTTTTTGTCCACTTTCTCCTTTTTGTATATATTTTCCGATCCATCTTTGTCTTTATGTGAATAAATATTTCCAATTGGTTTTTTATTGACCACGTGCTGAGTGACGTGTGGGGATACTTAAATGGTTTGTTTGATTTGACAAACCTCCTAATGCAGAGCAACATTTCGAAATGCTGGAAAATGTACGAAGAAATGATGAACATTTCGGGTGAAATGTTGAATTTGTGCTCTGTTCGTACCGAACCAAAATTAGAGCTTTGGCGAAAGCACTTGAAGTCTACATCGAAATCGGTATTGCCATACATTTTGGGATATTCCGCTGAATCCTCTCAAAATCTACATGCAATCGTCGAATTGTTAAAGCAAACAGACTTTTCACCCAGGGCCGTATCCAGAACTTGTTTTTAATAGGGGGTTTTCGAACTCTTTTGTTCCATTGGTTCTAAACGTGCGCGCGTGTCTGTCAAAGTTGATTTTTAAGTTGCTGTGTTTTACGGCTGTTTCTATTGTAAGGTGCGTTTGATTTCGCCATGATTTATTTTAAATTTTCAATTTACAAAATTGAAATTTGCATGGTAAATCTTGCGATTTATAGAAGATTTATACTCGTTTAGTGATCGTTGGAAACGTAACACTAATCTATGCTATCAGAGAATAGAACATTTTAACACATTTAAGCGGAAAAGTGGTACTGAATTAAAATCACAAAAGTTAAAGCAATAATGTGAGAACTATCCCCTTTTTGCATCACATTCTTTATTCTTTCGGATCTCTTTAAAAGAAGACGCTTTATTTCAGAAAAAACAAAACGGGAACAAACATATTTTCATCTGCCATTTCCATTTACATATAGCTACTAACCACAGAAACAAAGTAGAATAATATTTAGAATCAAAAAGTTGGTATGACAAAATTCATGGTATGACGTAAATTGACACCAGGCATGATTACACAAAGTTTACATCATTTTAATTTTATCAATTCAGCGACTATCTGCAGACGACAGCGACTGACAATTGTACATTCAATCGTGACCAAAAGGCCCTTGGTAAAGGAGATTTTTCAAAGATTCCCAACGGTGTTAATGGCGTTGAGGATCGAATGTCCATTTGCTGGGAACGTGGTGTCCACGCTGGCATATTGGACCCGTGTCGTTTTGTAGCCATAACCAGCACAAATGCGGCGAAAATCTTCAATCTCTACCCGAAAAAAGGTGTTATTGCTGTTGGTTCTGATGCTGATATTGTTATTTGGAATCCAGACGCAACGAGAACAATTTCGAAGGACACACATTATCATGCCTGCGATTTTAATATCTTCGAAGGTTTAGTTTGTCATGGTGTGCCGGAGATTGTGATGGTTCGCGGCAGGATTTTTTATGAAAATGGAATACTGCAGGTCGAACGGGGTTATGGTGAATTTATACCAACTCCAGCTTATTGTGGTTATGTTTATGATGCACTGAATGCAGAGCCACCTATTGAAATGAATATAACCTTCCAAGAGATGGAGCTAGAGTTGCCAGCTAGTGAGGCCATATGTCGTGCAATGCAGAATGGAAATATTAAAAAGTCCAAGGACTATAAATATTTGTGTTGAAAATAAACAAAACATGATGAAATTGGATGGGTTTTTATTGATTTCTGTAGGGTTGGTAAATAAAAAGTTAATAGGGAACGTCAAGGTGCGCGTTGACATACAGGAGGCTTTGTCAGACTGCGATTCTCAAAAATGCGGAGCACATTATGACTTGAAGAAACGAGATTAAATGCAAATTGTTGGATTGGAAACCATTTGCAGGTTAAAGTGTGTGCCGAAATTGCATCATAATGCCCAAATGGACAATGTTGCGTTGGCGCACGCGTGCATTGGCACGCTTTATACAAACTACGATATTTTCTGCCAGATTGCGCGGGCAACAAATTTGCAAAACGAAACACAGAAAGGTTTCTTTTTGCTTCGTCAAACATGGACGAATGAAGACTGCGAGTCTACTCCATTTTTATCTTATTATTTTTATTTGATTGCAGGAATTTAAAGAGCAATTCACAGAAGCAAAAAATGCATAGATAATAGTATAAGTAAAGCAAAACAACAGTGTTTACATGGAAACAATGCCATTTGATAGTCCATATATATTAACGCGTTGATTCTACACAATCTGTCAACGTACATAAGGGCCAGCGTTTATGGAGCTTTCTGCATATCGCGTGGACTCTATCTGTTAAAGTGTCTTAGCAGCCTGTCAAGATTTCATTCATTGGGACATTGAAGTTCCAAGGCAACATAAAGCGCCTGCAACTGACAACTAGATAATTAATTGCATTGCTTCGGTTTGCGCTGTCAAAGTTTAAAGACAAAATCATCGTGCTTCACTATTTCAGTCATAAGGCCCTGTGCACACGGAGCATCTTATCATAGATGCAAACAAGATTTATTTCTCCTCTATTTTTTGAAATTGGTAAATGAATCTTATCTATAGTATTCTTGCAAAGTATTATTATATACATACATATTATTTATTTACTGATATTTATTAATTTCCAATCAAATGCACAAATTCGATAATTTTTTCTTGTCGATATTTTAAGAGAATTTGCAATAAAAAAATAACTTCACGTGTGCAGTTGCCTATGAAAACAAATAAGATCTTCAGACAAGCGTCTCTGTCTTCCGCAGATTGCGTCTAATAGGCGTCTCTTACGATATATTTTGTATGCAGAAGCCATTACATATATTTTTAATGCGTTAGGCTTCGCAAACCATTTGCTGTGAAAAGAGAACCTTTAGCCGAATCCGAACGTCAAATTTGAGAAGCTTCTCATGACAATAGTATCACTCATGGATGTTTGTCAGACGTTGGCAAGAGGTGGATAAAAAACTTAAGGTGTTTCTTTGCCTCGGCGGGGTTATAAACTAAGACCTTTATATTAGTAGTCCCATACACTAACCACTAAACCAATGCGCCGACAGTTTTTAGAAATGCTGAAGCAAAATTATTTTGATTTGATGATGTTTTTGATACTTTTTAAATGCCATAGAATCCGCGCATACATGCGATCCTTAGTTGCACAACTGATTTGTTACAACCCAAATGCTGCGTGCCAGAAAATTCATAAAACGGTAATCTAATAGCTGAAACAGATGTGCGGCAAAGCTGCACGCGCAGTCACGCGCATAAAACAGATGTGCAGTAAAAATGTTCAGTTAGAATTTCATAGCACGAAACGTCAAACCGGAAAAAATGAACCAAATTATGCTGTTCTACTACTGGAGGTGTAATAGAATTAGAAAAAGAGACAATTCGCAGGACGAATTGACACGCAGTAACCAATGTATCAGTTTACATAGAAAATATATTGAATCCCGAAAACTTCTCAATGACCGGCAGTACGGTTTTCGTAGCAACAGGTCCACTGGTGATTTGAGAACATATCTAACCGAAAAGTGGAACCAATCTCGCAAGATCGTTGCGCTTGATATTTCAAAGGCATTTGACAGAGTTTGGCATCAAGCTCTCTTGTCGAAAATGTGTGCATTTGGAATCGATGATAATCTTCTTCAATGGATTAAAAATTACCTTTTGAACGGTCCAATTCAAGTTGGTTTGGACGGTTTCAAGTCTGCAACTCACAAAATAAAGGCTGGTGTCCCCCAAGGCTCTGTTCTGTCCCCGACTCTCTTTCTCATTTTTATAAATGAGCTCCTCTCTGTTACTTCTAATCCAATCCATTCCTTCGCTGATTGCAGTACCCTCAGCTTCTCATATTCGTTTCTTGATTCTTGGGTCACGCCCCTCTTCTTCGTGTGTGGAACTGGTACGCCAACGGTCTGGTGCATCAATACTTTTTTGGAGCTACTTGACAGGATCCGAAAACGCGCGATAAAACTCATTGGCGACCGAGACATCGCGAGATTGATTGACTCTCTTGTTCATCATCGTAATATCTCCAATTTATAGTAAATAATGTAAAACGATCACCTCTTTATTTTTTTGTTTTAAAATGAACTTTGAAATCTCCATTTAAATTTGTCTGTCTGAACATTTTATCTAACTATTTCGCCAGCCTCATTTTTGAAATTTTAACATCCATGCATGAGGAAGATGACACCTACTTTGTTTTCTTTTCAAATGAATTTTTAGATATCCTGTATGCGCATGCGCATACTAGCCGTGTTTATTGAACAGAACAGAACAGCATAACCCTTCAAGCAAGAGACTCCGTTTTACGTCCGCAAACGGAGTCAATGACATATGGGCTACTCCGCATACGGCTCCGCATACGGGTCCGAAAAACGACGTTTTTCGGATCCAATTAGTATGGAAATTGTAATAGCCGCGGACTCACATGTGTATGTATTGTGACAGATTGAGCTCGCTGTGCTCAGCAAAAAACGAATCCAAAACTGATCCAAAAAAAAGGTACAAATCGAGGCTAGATAAGAAGAGAAACGAGAATCGAGTATCGCTAAAATAAAAATCAGAAATGTTTGTTCATGTTTATTTTATTTCTTAAAAACAATACATTTTTCCATTTGGTATACCTGCAACCATTTCTCCTTCTCCTGCAAAATAAATGAATCAAATAAATGTGCATGTTATCTATACATATGACTGTTACTTACTTTCAGCATGAATTTGTGCCGGTAGCATTAATATCAACGAAATGCGGCCCATTGGTAGTTTCGCCTTCATCGGTTGCTATTTTTTTTTTGATTTTGATAATTCTAAATTCAAACAAAGTTAATTAAGCAAATAATAGTGTGCAATAATAAATTCAATTTTAGTTTACCTTTCAAAGAAAATTATATCTGCAGCTGCAGCCAGATGACAGATGAACGAATCGCCATTACAAATAACTACTCTCGACTCTCGCTCTTCTTCTTATTGGCAATGTAGTTACAGTCAATTTACAAATGTGTGCGTGGAACGCCTCATATATCGCGGATCCAAAAATGACGGGAAAAGTTGGGTCAGTGTTTTTGCTTGAAGGGAAGTGAGGGAAAACTGTCAGATCAGAAAAGCACAGCTTCGAGTCATATGTTTTCCTCTCAGCTGTGAAATTTGAAATAGATAGTCCTCAGTGTTTTCTTGTGAACTTCGTTTTTGATTGAGCATTGTACAGCCAATGTTTGGCCTGAAGTCAATTTGATCACAGTTTGAACTTGTTCCATGTTGTGTTTTTGATTCTTTTTTTTAATATAAATAAGCAAATTTTTTTTTTTTTTCGGCATCAGTACAATTTGAATTTTCAAATTTAACACATTTCACGCACTTGCCCTACCTCAAAACCAGGTGTAGAAAATCTACTACTAAACTGATCTGCACAGGTTCATAGAACACAACCTGACAGAATGTAGAACACTTTGGGGCACGATTTTTACTCATGCAATATCATGCACTTTTCTGTGCAGCTTTGGTTCATAAAACAAACCTACTATGTTAGACTGAATGTTTAGAAAATTGCTTCTATGGTGGCGTCGTCAAAACACTGTTTTTAAGGAATTTACGTTGTCGGAGGAATTTTCATTTTCTGCAAATGGTGTTCCACATTGGATAGAGTTGAATCTTGGTAAGTAAGTCTGTTGGCCATGGGTGACGCTAAAGCCTCTGCACCAGCCCCAAAAAGAGGAGCTTACGTCAAAGTGCATATCTCTAGGAAGTAAATACAAAGCAAGCACCCCAATTAAAAACGAATTCCTAAGACCAGCACCAATGGTTCGGATATCAGCTAACATTAATTACCTACTGCACAATTCCCTGATTTCAAACATCTCACTTTCTCATCCTTTAAAACAATTTTTCCGTTTGGTTTGTTTAACATGTTTTTTAATTACTTCACTTCAGTTGCTAACAGAATTTTCCTTCCCAATCCTTCTAGTGATGATCTCCAGACCACTGGCAGTGATAATTGTACCTTCAACAAGAGCCAAAAAGAAATTGGTAAGGGTAACTTTTCGAAAATTCCCAACGGTGTAAATGGTGTCGAAGATCGCATGTCGATAGTTTGGGAAAAGGGTGTTCATGCTGGTCTGCTGGACCCATGCCGATTCGTAGCCGTCACCAGTACGAATGCGGCAAAAATATTCAACTTGTATCCGCAGAAAGGTCGCATTGCTGCCGGTTCAGATGCCGATGTTGTCATCTGGGATCCAAACATGACTCGTAAAATCTCCAAAGAAACCCATCACCATGCGTGCGATTTCAACATTTTTGAAGGCATGGTCTGCCATGGTGTTCCCGAGGTGGTCATTGTTCGCGGACGGGTTTGTGTTGAAAACGACACCGTCCGTGTGGCTGAAGGCTATGGCAAGTACATCAATACAGAGACACGTCCTGCATATGTCTATGACATTCTTGATGGTAAGGCAAAGCCCGAAGAAGTCGAGCATGAAGAGGAAATGGTCAACGGAACCAAAAAGTTGAACCTATGCGATGCGTTGGAAATTGAGATTCCGTATCAAGAACCGATTACCCGAGCCATGATGTCGGGTAATGTACCAATGCCCGGTGAAGGTTCATTAGCCAGCACTCCCTCGTGCCGTGGACATCGTGTTGACGGCCAGAGAAATATGCAGGAGTCCACGTTTTCAATTAGTGGTAAGCATTAAGATAAGATCTCTCGAAACCTCTTCTTAACCTCTTTTTTCTCTAAAATTTTCAGAGGAACTGGACAAGATTGGCCAACGAGCATGCATCAAAGTACGAAATCCCCCTGGTGGCAAATCGTCGGGCTTCTGGTAAACACCAAATCTATAAGACACCGCACAACATAATACCTAACCTAGATGCTTCTAATTTGTAACCAATAAATTAAATAATTATTAATTAACTTAAAAATTAAATTAATTATATATCCAAATATAAATAAATAAAATAATTTTTCATATTTATAAACGAATGAATACCAAAATCCCCCTAATAACTGTGCAAAAGCAAGTTCTTAAAAAATCAAAATACTAAGAGTACGAGTATAATTATTAATATTATTTATGTATGTAAACATTTTAATATATATACTAAATATTATAATAGTTTCACATAAGATCGTCGTTTTAACTTTTAAAAAATGCAAAGAAACAAACAAAAATTAGGCGTACGAGCATAGGAGAATTTGTAAGTCATTTTGACGCATATTTATTTAAATAAAAATAATTATCGTTGAACGCTAATTAAAAAATCTTACTGAAAGTTGTTTTCCTTTAAAACAGGGTGGCGCACCAATTTTGCCACAATAAGAAATTCAAATAATTTTTTTTAATCAATGTATTTCATTTATTTTTTTTAATGTATAGAAAATTCAATTTTATTTTATATAATTAATTGTTTTTCAAGATGATAGACTGTAAATGACCTCCATACTCATCCACGCATATGCGACTTCTGATCAGAAAATTATTCATTGCGTCCTGAAGGGTTGAAGTAGGCATCGCCTAAATTATTGTTTTATTAGACTGCTGAAATGCAGTCAAATTACTTGGTTTGGTTTTGTACACCTCTTGCTTGACATAACCCCATAAAAAAAATCTGGTGCAGTCAGGTCAGGTGAGCTTGAGGGCCTGCGGAAAGTGGAGTTTCTGGATATTAGTTTGTTTGGGAATTTTCGTTAGGGCTCCGCCATAACCGGTCTGACTATATGTGCAGTTGCTCCATCTTGCTGAAAACAATAATGTTGTTGAAACGGATACTTTTTCGGTGCAGTTCTGGGTAAAAAAAACTACTTCAACATCTTTAAATAACGGCCCCATTGACAGTTACTGTTACACCGTTTTCTTCAAAGAAGTATGGCCCCACAACGCACTTTGATGGAACTGCGCACCACACAGTGACTCGTTCTGGGTGCAGTATCGTCTCGTGGATTATTTCTGGATTAGATTCACTCCATATACGGCAATTTTGCTTATTTACATTGCCGTTTAGATCAAAATGGGCCTCATCGGACATAAACAAGCAATTTATCAAGCTGCTGTCTTCTTCGATCATTTCAATAATTTTTTTTGCAAAATTCCAGGCGAATAGGCAAATGCATTCATCAAAATTTTAACGCAAACGTTTGTCATTCGGATTCACTTCTTGCACGAGCTGGATCTTTGTAAACCTTCAAAAAAGATCTTTGCTTCAAATTTTGTTACGACATCGAATCCATAAATTTGGATCTCCTTCAACACCCTCCTGAACGCATGCAAATACGAACACACTCCTCCTTTGCGTCTTGGTACCACTGCGTCCTGCAAAAAAAAAGTTGTCGAAAAATGGTCAACAATACGGTGAATAGCAGTCTCAGATGAGCGATTATGTCGGATGTAGCATGGTTCAAGTGCTTTATAAGTTTGGCCCACAGGACCATAATTTTGGAACCATATTTCTAAAATTTGGTCACGTTGCTGGGGCGTGTATGCCATCAGGATAAAATTGCAATGGCTGCTGAATAAAAATGGCACTGACAGTTTTCATTACGACAATCGGTTTGACAGATATAACTGTCTGACGTTGGTACTGGGTTTAAAAAAAAACACCCTGTACAAATAAGTCACATTCGATAGCTTTTTTGTTCGACTCGCTAACGAAAATAGGCACATAACCATGAACCCTGTCAAAAAGGCAATGCCAATCAACGTTTCGTATACAATGGCGAAAGAGAGGCAGACCTAAAAACTCGTGGATCACACAAATGCATCAATACTAACATTTGATTGGCCTTTGTGACGAAGTGCGGGATTCCTATCGATACTTTTTGAGATAGATAGAAAAATATTATGACTTTTGTTCCAACAAAATGTTACAAACGTTACACACATTTTAGTACATAAGTCTATAATGGTTTGGCCGTTGGTCATCGACCAGATTGACATTTTTAATATAGTTTTCTACTTATTAAGATCTAGTTATTGTCCACATTCTGCGCCATCTATTCGAGAGCTATAAAACGAATTTGAAAGTAAACGGTTGATCAGTTCGAATAGCTATGAAACAATTATAGCATCTTTTAATCTCAAACCTCCAATAAACGAATCGTCAAGAATATTCAGGGACTTCCGATAGGTGTCACTGGGGTATATAAATATGTGTCGCAGGATAAGGTCGCGCAGAATTACTTTTAAACAGCGACGAAGTAGTGCGATAAAGTCCATTAACCACTTTAATCCAAATAAACAAAATGATGAGCAAAAAGTTGTACAAAAATCGTCTAAAATCATCCGATTAAACGCATTTCTCTTGTTTCTTTCTATTAGACCTCTTATAAGAAGAATCTGACAAATTTTATCTTTTTAGCTGTTTGCACTAAAAGAGTTTGCGGTAATCCAGGCAACATATACAAAATGAAGAAACAAGTGATATAGAAATATATGAAAAATAAATAATGTATCATTGATGCTCAAACTGTTTAAATCAGCGCCATCTAGTCGAGAGCTATATAACGATATTCGAAAGGCCATGACACAATTTATCGTCACAGGCTCAGTTTGCTAAGAAACAATTATAGCATTTTTTGGTTGTAATATTTGCAGTCGAAAAGTATCAAAACTTATCTTTTCATCCGAAAAAGGTCCAGCGCCATCCAGCCGAGATTAATATAACGATATTTGAAAGCAGACGGTTGCTCAGTTTGAAAATCTTTAAAATATCGAACTTTCTAATACACGAACCGTCAAGAATGTATGGGATCAAAACTGAACGTTTTCATTCAAAAAAGGTCCCAGCGCCATCTATATATAGCTAAATAACAATATTTGAAAGCAGACCGTTGCTCAGTTACTTTTGAACAGCGATGATAAAGTAGGAAGTGAATTGTTGTAAGAAATAAGTGAATTCAGAACAATAAGAACAAAGTTATCGAAAGAAAACTAATAAAGATTAATTTATTTATTTAATTAATGTACCTATCTACAAGCAATTTTACAGCTTACAGATCTACGGCGCTCCAAGTATGAATTAGAATGCAAATGTGTACAAAATTTCAGGTTTAAATTGTTCACGAGTAAGAAATAAAATATCAATATTTAACGACACTTCATTGAAATACCTAACCGATCGAGATACCTTTTTTAAGAAAAGAGTATTGAACAGTGTTCCGGGATTTGGGGATTCCGGGATTTTTGTTTTTGGGGACATTTTTGTTCTCACATCTGACAACACAATTTAATTTAATTTTGAAAATTCCGTCATGTTGGCCGAAATTTTTCACATTCCTACCTTTGACACTGGATATGTTAATAGGTACCGCATGGGGAACCCAAGGCATGGTTCTTTTGAACAGCGACGAAGTAGTGCGATTTCAAGCGAAAGATGACAGTCGTGAAAAGTATGTAAAGAGAAAAGAATAATAGATTTGATTGTTGATTAATTGTGATAAAGTGTTAAGTGAATTGTTGTATGAAATAAGTAAATTGCCAGAACACACAGATATTGAAAGAGAATTAATAAAGATTAGTTAAACAGAATATAGTTTTATTTTTTCGAATCCTAGCCTGGATGTAACAATATTTTGAACAGTACCTTCGTTCCAGCCTTGATCTCCAATAAGGAATAATGATGTTCATAGGTTGATCTAACTTCGGAGTAAACGAGCCAAAAACGAGTGGGTGGCAATGGTGCAAGTAGTAGTGTATTCGCTTACGGAATGGAAGGTCGTGCGTTCGAATCCCGGCCAAGTCCATTACTTTATACCGAATACATGTAATCTCCCTAAGTAACTTAGACACCACCCGTGGAGAAAAAAACACTACAACTGCACCTAAACTCTTCTTTCCTATCTCTCTATTCTTTCTAATACCAAGTAGCTTACACTTTCATTCTATCATCTGATCTTACTATCAACAATGTTGGCTCGCAACCAACTTTTGTGACGTCAAGAAGACAGGAAGTGATCGACCTAACTTTATCAAATAGATACTTTAAGGCGGTTACTAACTGGAGGGTCTCTTCGGAGGTGTCCCTCTCAGACCATAGATATATCGAATTCCAAATCGAATGCGAAGCCATAACTTTGCAGGAGAGGAGGAATCCGAGAAAAACCAACTGGATACGCTTCAGGGAGGAATTAGGGAAAACTCTCAAAACTCCAACCAAACTCAGGACGAGACAAAAGGTAGAGGAAGCTGTTCAAGACCTGAATAGTGCCATTACTAGCTGTTTTGAACTGACGTGCCCAGTAAGCAAACCCCCTGGCAGAACACCGGTTCCCTGGTGGAGCTCGGAACTGCAAAGAATTCGTAGAGAAGCTAGAAAGCTTCTAAATAGGTCACTCAAGACTGATTTGGAGACAGACTGGAATCTCTACCGATCGAAGCAGAAGGAATATAAGAGGCTAATTCGGGTATCGAAAAGTGCTTCTTATAAGAATTTCTGCGAAAAGATTGAAAAGCTGGGTGAAACTAGTAGGTTGGTTAAAGTTCTGAAAAAGGGCAAACCAGCCAAACTGGACTCACTTAGAAAACTTGATGGCACCTTCACTGAGACGAAAGCGGAAACTCTTAGTTATCTGCTGGAGTCTCACTTTCCGGGTAACCAGATTACAATTGGTTCACAACCAGCCCCGATTACCGAGACTATGAGTGAGCCAAGACAAACAACTCGGCGTAGCTGGTATATTGCGAAGGCCGTGGTGACGGACGAGGCCATTCAATACGCATTTGCGTCTTTTGACGGCTTCAAGTCGCCTGGTACGGACGGAATATACCCAGCCATGCTGCAACAATGTACAAACCAGCTGCTACCGACTATGAAGAAAATCTTCACCGCTGTCCTAGCACTGGCATACATTCCAACACCCTGGCGTACAGTTAGAGTGGCATTCATACCAAAAATTGGCAGAAGTGACTACTCGCTCGCCAAGAGCTTCAGACCAATCAGTCTGACTTCTTTCTTGCTGAAAAGCTTGGAAAGGCTGGTCGAGCTTCACGTGCGCAAAGGTGCTTTGCGATTGCACCCACTATCTCCGATGCAACATGCCTATCAACGCGGAAAATCCTGCGAGACTGCGCTCCAAAATCTAGTTGGTAGAATTGAAGGCGCGCTTGACAGAAAAGAATACGCGATGGGCATTTTCATCGATATTGAGGGTGCTTTTGACAATGCGACTTTTGATAGCATGTGCAGCTCCGCCAGACAACACGGAGTAGACGAACCATTGGTGTTGTGGATTAAAGCAATGCTAATGAATAGAACGTTGGTTGCGGATGCGGATTGTGGCCGCTATGTTATGGCGGGGGTAAACAGAGGCTGCCCGCAAGGCGGCGTCATGTCTCCACTGCTGTGGTGTATGCTGGTCGACTCTCTGTTGAACGCACTCAACAGTTCTAATATTTACGCTCAGGCGTACGCGGATGATGTTGCCGTGCTTTCTGTTGGATCATGCCTAGCGACTGTATGCGCCAAGGCGCAGGCGGCCCTTGACGTGATCGACGAATGGTGCACTAGGAATGGGCTCTCGGTCAATCCTCTTAAAACTGAGGTTGTTCTCTTTACGAGAAGGAGGAAGCTGGTCGGGTTGACTCAGCCAGTGCTAAAAGGCGTCACAATCCAACTCTCCAATGAAGCAAAGTATCTGGGAGTCATCCTGGATAGCAAACTTCTTTGGTCCAAACATGTTGAGCTGAAGACTGCCAAGGCGCTGTCTATTTTCTGGCAGTGCAAAGGCATTTTCGGCAAGACATGGGGCTTATCACCGAAAAGAGTCCTATGGATTTATACGGCTATGATAAGACCATTTATAGCATACGCATCGGTTGTTTGGTGGAATAAGCTTTCACGTAAATACGTCACTGCTGCTTTTGCCAAACTCCAAAGGCAGGTATGTCTCGGCTGCACGGGGGCCTTCCCCAGCACGCCTGGCTCCGGCCTAGATGCACTATTGAACCTTCCGCCCCTTGATGTTTACATCATGGGCTGTACAATCAAGGCTATCTCACGTCTTACAAGAGGTGGCTTTTGGTATAACTCGCACTGGAGTTTTGATGAACTTGCGCAACGGTTGTCCTTCGACTCCTGTCTTATGGATATGCCGTCTGATGCGATGACACCGGAACTTCGGCTAAAGCGCAAATACGAGGTCGACTTTCCTCGCGTCCAGGACTGGCTCTGGCCGGACTCTGAACCTGGAAGGGAATGCAGTCGAATCTTTACGGATGGCTCCAAAACCGATCAAGGATCTGGTGCTGGTGTCTTCGTGGAGAGCGATAGCGTTAGACTTTTCTTTCCGTTAGGCAAACATGCGTCAGTCTTCCAAACAGAGACTTATGCTATCCTAATGGCCATGGACTATGTTACGAGGAACAGGTGGAGGGGGCGAAGTATCTGCGTCTGTAGCGACAGTCAGGCTGCGCTTAAGGCCTTACTCAAACCCTTAACTACCTCCAAAATAGTACGTGAATGCAAGATATCTCTGAATTCGGTCGGAAGGCTGAATTCACTTAAACTTGTCTGGGTCCCGGGTCATAACGGGATCACGGGAAATGAGATCTCCGATGAACTTGCTAGACAAGGCTCAGAGGGGGACCTCTCAGGACCTGAACCAGCGATCTGTCTGCCTGCGTCCTCGGTCAGGGCTTCCATTGACGGTTGGGTTTCCTATGAACACAATCGCCGTTGGCATGACTCTCCAGGGTGCAGACAGACTAAGCAAATGCTCCCCGACGTCTGTGGGAAATCCGCGGCATTCTTGTTGTCTCTCAACAGAAAAGACTGCAGACAGACTACTGGCGTTCTTACGGGACACTACGCTTTTGCCAAACACCTTAAGGTGCTAGGCCTAAGCGACACCACCAACTGCGAAGCCTGTGGAGAAAGCGACGACACTGCGGAACATTTCGTCTGTGATTGTCCTGCTTTTGCTCGTATCAGGTGGCAGGTATTTGGTGCGGATATGGTGAGTGCTGTAAACCTAAGCTCCTTATCATTGAAGCGCCTTCTCGTTTTTCTTAGAAAAACGAGTAAATTCCCACAGTAAAATGTGGTGTGTCTGCCTGGCAGTACAATGGACCAGTATTGAGTCTGAGTGCTCCAGTGCAGAAAGTTTCACACATCCCGACAAAAAAAAAAAAAAAAAAAAAAAAAAAAAAAGCTTACACTGTGTTCTTAGCACTATAAGGGTACTGTAACAACAGAAAAAAATCCCTTTAGCGTAAGCAAATTATAAAAAAAAAAAAAAAAAAAGAAGCAAATGGAAAAATCCTTCAGCATAAGGCATATTGCTAGAAAATGTCGTACATGCTCTCTCACTTTCATGTTGCAGAGATCACACATGATCAGGAGTTCCCGACGATGTGGCATTAAGTGCAGTTTTATCATTTCTCCCCTTAAGACTGTGCTAATCATGTCCATTACGTTAAAGTTTAACTCTCTAACAGACGAAGTTAAAATAATGACGGAAGGTTAACAGCATTGTTGTTTAGGTAAGATAATGGTCTAAGAAGCACGTATTTAGTGACGAGGTAAAAAACAACACTGTTTTGCATTACAACAGCACAAATGGAGATCGCATTACATTATCTCAGTTCAAGTAAACGCATAGTGTTTGCGATGCTCAAGATATCTACTTTGAGTCAATACGTCTCCCACGATCTGGATGATCTCAACAATGCTTGATCGGCTGATATCCAAAACTTTATTAGGAAAAGTAGATGGTTCTAGGAGCGGGCAGAGCCAGCGTAAACCACATGCATTTTCCCACTGGCATCAAAATCGTTATACTTTTGTCTAAGTGTACCAAAGTATTATAGCCGCGTTTCAAAAAGAACACTTGTACTCTTATAAAAGGCTTATTATGAGTTTATAACTTTTTGAGAGTTGAAATTTCGCAATAAGAGTCGAAATATGTTTTTTTGTAGGAGTAAAGGTTTCAGGAACCCTTGTAGTGTAATAGTCTTGTTTTCAGGTGGCAATGGTGCGATGGTAGTGTATTCACTAAAGTGATTGGCAGGTCGTGCGTTCGAATCCCGACCAGGGCCATGATTTTTATAAATTGAATACACACAACAAAAACTGATCTCCCTAAAGCAATTTAGGCGCCACCTGTTGAGAAAAAAAAATCCCATCGCACCAAACTTCTTTCCTATCCTTCTATTCTTTCAGTAAGTAGCACCCAAAAATAGGCAATGAATTGCTGGGAGCTACTTGCGCAACAAACTAAATGCCTGCGCTGTGGTTTTACCATTATAAGGGTACTGTGTCACTGCAGAAAAAAGAAATCCCTTTAGCGCACGCAAATTATATAAAAAAAAAAAAAAAAAGGAGTACTACGAGATCTAATTTAGGTTTTGTTTTAGGAGTTACGTTATGAGAGTGTTCCAAGTTTCAAGAATTTAGCTCTCATTAATTTGTTACTTCGGATATCTAAACGCAAAACTGTCATGTTTTAAAGTTGTTACAATACTCATAGATATAGATAACTGCCCTGACAGTTTTTCTGATTTATTTGGGCACTAAAGTGGGAAAGTTACCCACCCGTACCCGCTTATTTGAATTAACGTTTTTGAAGCCTGCCATTTTTGGTTGGTAATGCGCACTACGCAGCTAAACGAGGATGTCAATATCCGGGTATTACTGAAGTGTACATATGTATATTCATATAACCGTAAACAAAAATTCGGACTTTCAGTAACAATTTATAAGAATTCCATCTTGACATGCATTTTTTCTTAATTACAGATCAACACTATTCAAGTAACACACAAATCGAAATGTGTGTTATTTGCTTAATCCATCACCTAGGCTACGCATTGAAAAGTCCCTCTAAACTATTGATTAACAGGTGGTTTCACCCTTTGCGCACACACCGCTTCTTGGCAACCAAATGTTTGTCCAAACAAACGGAATACAGTATCTTTAAATTTGAATTCATTTCACAAAAATTAGCTTTTATTAGAGTAACAATGCTTCATCAAGGAATCATCCTCCGGGAAGGACACGTTACCAGAACAATCTACAATTTGGTAAACTCGCACAGCTGCAACAAACAGCTTTATAAAACTCTTGGAAAGATTAAAAAAAATATATATTTCTAATAGATAAAGGATAAACGCTACGATGACGTGATTGAATGCATTATCAACTTTGGTGAAGCGTCCACAACAAGGGCAGGACTCTCCACACTCGGCTACTGCTATTATCACTCACAGAAGTACGAAGAAGCAGCAACGTGCTATGAACAATTGTGCGTTCTAGTTCCAAAGGAACCAAAATACAAGTGAGTGTCATTTGTGGACAATAAAGAAACAGATATTTTTAATTTACATCTGATAGGTTCCACTGTGCCCAGTCCTTATATCAAGCTGGAATATTTCTGGACGCATTAAAAGTGCTCAAGCAAATTATCGACAATGACGAGTTGAAGGAGCAAATCTTACAGCTGCAAAGTGCAATTTTGTATTCCAGTGAGGACTTTGCCGGAGCACAGGGTGTCCTTAATCAGAGATTGAGTGGCAGTGCCGAAACCCTTAATGATGAAGGATGTCTGCTTTACCAAGCAGATCAGTACGAAAATGGAGTTCTGCGATTTAACTCGGCTCTGCAGATCGGCGGTTTTAACCCATTGGTGGCATACAATTTGGGACTTTGTCATTTTCGCAAGAAGGAGAAGGCACAGGCATTGGATTATATTGGTATGTCTTGAAGTCATACAAAGGAGAATACTTCTACAGCTATTCGTTTTATATTTTTGAAGCAGATAGACATTTTTTTTATTAATTTAAACTTATGGTTTGCCGCGTATAAGATTATACGGGCTGTAGTTGTAAGCAATCGTGAAATAACAACAGTGTTCCTTTATATTAAGTTATACATTTATTCACATTCAAACAATACTAAAATCATAGATAAAGATAACATACTACCCAATGACATAAATATCGGACGTTCACAATAAGTAGCCCTCTGGCGTTGCCATCTTGACAGAACATCCTGCCCCCATTAAGGTTCCCTTAATTTGTAGGTAGCCTTGCTATTTTTGCTATCGGTCGTTTTAATTCTCCTGTTTGAGTCCGGATAGTCACAGCTCGCACGTTGCCGTCCCTTCCAGGATGTACGCAAACAATTCTTCCAAGAATCCAGGCGGTAGGAGGTAGATTGTCTTCGTGTACCAGGACCAAGTCATCAACTGCGACATTTTTAGTTTCAGTTCTCCATTTAGGACGCTGATTGAGCGTATGTAGGTAGTCTCTTGACCATTGCTTCCAGAATGATTGAACCATTCTCTGGAGCTGTTGCCATCGGTTGAGTCGTTGTGGGTTAATATTGTTACATCCAGGCTAGGATTCGAAAAGATAAAACGTAATTCTATTTAATTAATCTTTATTAGTTCTCTATCAATGTCTTTTACTTCTTGATTATTATTCTAATAATTCACTTATTTAATTCAACTATTCACTTTCACAATTAATCACTTTAAATACACAAACACTTTTCTCTTACTGGATACTTATACTTTTTCTCTATACTTTTCACTACTGTCATCTACCGTACTTCTTTATCGCGGTTCACAACTAGAATGTCTTGGGTGCTCCTGCGACATCTATTTATATCTCCTAGTGACACCTCTCGAAATTTCCAGATTCGTTGAGAAGGTTCGTTAAGTTCAGAAGGTTCGAGAACAACATACCAAGTTATACCACAGCTACTCAAACTGCTATTCCAATGCTGCCAAAATCGGTAATATGGCCACTTTTTACTAGATGGCGTAGTTGACTAATTAATGCTGAATGACACAGTTCAAGCAAACATGCAACAATATCTATTAACGTTTTTTCGGGAAGCGCGGTGAGAGATGTGCCAATCAAAAAGTGTCCTGGGGTCAAGGGCTCTAGGCTGCTGACATCTGAATCGCTTATTGGAGTGATTGGCCGCGAATTGAGCACGGCTTCGATTTGCGTTAGTAGGGTTGCCATTTCTTCAAAGGTGAGGAGCGTGTCTCCAATTACTCTTCTCAGATGAGTTTTGACGGCCTTGACAACTGACTCCCATAAACCGCCAAAATGTGGTGACGCGGGAGGAATGAAGTGCCATTTGGTCTCGGTTTTGGTGAGAACATTAGAAATGACATGGTTGAAGTTTCTGGATAGGACTAGCTTGTAGACTTCTGAAAGCCTTCGTTTTGCGCCTATAAAGTTTGTTCCATTGTCGCTGTAAATCGCGGCTGGAATTCCACGACGCGCAATGAAACGCTTTAATGATGCGATGAACGCATCTGTAGTGAGATCAGATACCATCTCCACATGTATAGCCTTTGTACTAAAACAAACGTACAGTGCGATGTATCCTTTGGTTGTTTTCGCACCGCGACCTCTGTTGAGCCGTATCTTGATTGGACCAGCGTAATCCACGCCACAATGCAGGAATGGCCTACTTGGTTGTACACGATGCTCAGGTAAACTGCTCATCAGTTGCTGTTGTTTGATGCGTTTGAGTCTAAAGCATTTCAGACACTTGTGTATATAGTGGCGTATTGTACTTCGCCCACCAATTATCCAGAATCTTTGCCTCATGATGGATAAAAGAAGCGTTGGCCCTGGATGAAGGTGCCGGATGTGGTATTGCTCAATCAAGAGGGAAGTCATGATGTGTTGCCTTGGCAATATGATAGGGTGCTGAGCATTATAGTCGCATGTTGAATTTTGTAGCCGACCTCCGACCCTCAGCAGTCCTTCGCCATCTGTGAAAGGAAATAGTGCGGAGATCTTACTTTTGTTCGGAATCGGATTCTTGTGCTTTAGACACTTCAACTCCTCGGTAAATTCGGATTGTTGTACCCACCGCAGGCAGATGACCGTAGCTTTTTGCAGCTCGCTTGTTGACAACACTCTAAAATGCGCTGGAATAATGTTTTAAACGTTTGTTACCTTGGACTGTCTATTGTTGATGTATCGTCTCCAGTACGCCACAATTCTGATTACTTTTTCGAAAGACGACGCTCTAGTTGTAATTGCGTCCCAGGTTGGGTTTGAGGATGAGGCGGTAAATTTTTTTTTTTTTTTTTTTTTTTTTTTTTTATAGAGTTTCTAATATTACTCCCAAGCCATAGTAATATTATCGTTACTCTCAGCAAGCTGAGAGTTACCTATCCTGGTTAAAAGCACGAGACTTGGAACCAGAACTAGGCTCGGACGAATAATAGGGGTAGGTGGAAAATCGTACATGCGACTCTTTCTCACTTAAGATAAGAAAACAAAAACCACCTCCCTTCGAAACCTGCATACTACAACTAGGTTATTCCTATCTAGTAGTTTTATTTAAACTGTAAATTACGCGTTTGGCAGGCAGCTTCCCAGTGGAGGCACCTGCTAATACCGCCATAAGCACGCGGTTACATCTTATTGCGCTAATTCAAATGGTTTTATCCTTTGTAATCGGCGCACTAGGTTAGTATCGTCTCGAATTTGTAGCATGGTGATATTGCAATGACCGTGAAGGCGTGTCTGTTGTTTGCAGGCAAAATGTTTTATTTCATCTTCGACGGTAGCCATAGTTAGGTCTCTGTGGATATCAGTGTTTCTGATAAACCATGGTGCATTTACTATTTTTCTTAGCACTTTGTTTTGAAAAGTTTGTAAAATTTTGATATTACTGGATTTGGTACAACCCCAAAGTTGTATACCGTATGTCCAAACCGGTTTTAGTACTTGCTTGTATAAAAGCAGCTTGTTCTGCATGCTGAGTTGGGAAAATCTACCAAGCAGCCAGTGCATTTGTTTACATCGAATGGCGAGCTCTTCGCGTTTCTTCTTGACGTGCGGTTTCCATTTTAATTTCGCATCGAGTGTCATACCCAAATATTTTGCCTCGTTTGCGTACGGATTTCGTACCGAATCAATGAAAATGGGTAAGTTGTCTACCTTTTTATAAGTAAAATTCACGTGCGTTGATTTGGCCTCGTTGAGAGCAATACGCCAAGTCTTTGTCCAATCACAAATTTTGTCAATAGAACGTTGGAGTTTATTAGTTGCTGATTCAACGGTATTACTGACCGCTAATATAGCTGTATCGTCTGCAAATGTGGCTACTGTTGTGCCTTCTTCTTGAGGAATATCACTAGTGTATATTAGAAATAGGATCGGTCCAAGAACGCTTCCTTGGGGAACTCCTGCCGCGATTTCTTTAAATTCAGAGTAATCATTTCCGTGTTTTACACGAAAGAGTCTGTCTGATAAGTAACAACTAAGGATATCAGATAACTGTTTCGGAAAAGCTTGTCTTAGCTTATGTTTCAACCCTGTATGCCATACTTTATCAAAGGCCTGAGAGACGTCGAGAAAAACACTAGAACATATTTTTTTCTCCTCTAGGGCTTTTTCAATTACATTGGTTATTCTGTAAACCTGGTCGATTGTAGAGTGCTTAATCCTGAATCCGAATTGGTGGTCAGGTATTAATCGACGTTCTTCGATAATCGGATGTAGGCGCTTTAACAAAAGTTTTTCGAATACCTTCTACATTATCGGTAAGAGAGATATTGGCCTATATGATTTTTTGTCATTCAGTGGTTTACCGGGCTTTGGAACCATTATAACTTCAGCTACCTTCCATTGTCGTGGAACGTACAATAACCTGAACGATGCATTTATAAGATATGCAAACTTTATTAAAGCTTTCCTAGGTAACTCTTTAAGGACCTGTCCTGTGATTAAGTCATATCCAGGAGCTTTGTTTAATTTTAGTTTCTCTATTTCGAAGCGTAGTTCGGCTAGCGATACACTTTTTATTCTATAATTGTCAGGTGCCACGGTTAGGACAGGAAATTCGAGCAACGCTTGACCATCAAATGGCTTAAATGTTTCTTCCAAATGTTCTGCAAATATTTCGGCTTTTTCCTTGTCACTCTTCGCCCATTCTCCATTGATTTTCCTGATGGGTGGCGCTTGCGTTTTTGGTTTTTTAATGCCTTTCATGGCTTTCCAGAGCGAGTAATTTGTACTTTTATCCGCAGTTAGGCTTCCAAGATATGTAGAAATTTGACGATTTTTAAAGTCTCGAATTTCTCTCTTAAGTTTACTACAAAGGTAGTTAAGAGTGGTTTTATCCTGTGGAGCGCGAGATTGTTGCCATCTTTTGCGCGCTCCCCTTTTCTTCTTTAACAATTGCGTGATTTCCAAGGGATATGTTATTTCGCAATTTGTGGTTATTTTCCGTTTATGGGGAGTATTTTTCCAGGCTGAGCATTGTATGACGTTAATAAATTGATCGACTTCGTCTTCAAGTTCGTGGGGTGTTCGAAGAGACACTTTGAGATCGATTTTACTTTCACAGTATTTTTTAAAGGATTCCCAGTTTGTTTTCATGTTAGTTAGTCTGGGCGGACCTTTTTTTTTTCGTAGACAGCCGTTAATTGTCAAAATGACCGGTGAATGATCAGAAGAAAGATCGAAGCATTCCTCAACTACAATAGAGTTTCCCGACAAACCTTTCGTGATGAAGAAATCGATGAGGTCTGGTGTTTTTGCCGTATCCGAGGGCCAGTACGTCGGTTTACCTGAGGAATGAAAGTCTACCCCCAATTCCATACCGGCTTCGTAAAGAACTCTACCTTTTACTGAAATGCATCTCGATCCCCAGAAGGTATGTTTTGCGTTAAAGTCACCTCCGATGACGAAATTTCGTCCAAGTGAGTCAAAGATACTTATAAAATCGCTTCTTTCCATCGTTGCACGTGGGGGGCAATAGATAGCTGCAAAATCATATTTTATGTGTTTAATTTTTACGCTCACCGTGCATAATTGCAGTTTGTCAAGCTCGATTGTTCCACTGACTGAGTGTTCAATGGTATTTTTGATCAACAAGGATGCCCCGCCTCTCGCCCTTTCCGAAGGGTGATATGCGTGATAGGCAATGTATCCTCGAATGTTTGTGCTGGTTTCTTTCGTCAGATGAGTTTCCGAAATCAAACAAATATCAATTTCATATTTATGAATGAATATCTCGAGCTCGTCCATCTTATGCAGAAGGCCGTTCGCATTCCATGTCACTAATTTAACTAAATCCGTCATATTTATATTATTGCACGTGTACTTCGAAATTGATTTTCGAGCTTGTCGAGTTTTTCAAACATACGTTTATTAATTTGGCTCTGTTCTTCTAGCCTGGCAAGAATTGCAGAGAAAACTTGGGAGACTGGATCAGATGTTTTATTTGTTTGTTCGCGTCCTTGCAACGCAGCTTCAGCGTATGTTTGTGGAACAGCTTTCGGTGACTTTTTTCTAAACAATTTTCCTTCTCTTGGGTGTTGTGTTTTGACCATTTCTTTAGCCTTTTTTCGTCCTTCATTGGTTTTATTGTTGCCCCTTTCAGGTTTGTTATTGGTTTTATTTGCGATTGGTAGCGTAGTTTTCTTTATTTTGTCGCGCCTATTTTGAAGTTCCTTAGCCACTTCGCATCCGCGATAATTTGCCGGATGTTTTCCATTGCAATTTATGCATGTTGGTAGGTCTTGTCTACTTAGAGCGCATTCCTTCGATAAATGTTTACCGGCACATTTTACGCAACGAGGCGGTAAATGATTGGATGATATTTCGTCTTTCTTCGTTTTTTGTCTGGTAGGTTGATAAGGACTTTTGCACCGGCCACATGTCTTCTGATTGACTGATCCATGAAGGTCCTTGCCACCAAATAGCTGAAGATCCCAAATTTTGTGGTGAGATACCCCTTGAGGCTATGTCCGCCTGGTTTTCCTGCGAAGGCACGTGCTTCCACCAGTTTGCTTCCGTAATGTGTAATATCGCTGCTACCCGGTTGCCCACAAATGTTGTCCATCGTCTAGGGTGTGCGTTTAGCCAACTGAGGACTATCTGAGAGTCTGTCCATGCGACCATAGACTTGAGTTCTTGAGTGTTGAAGGCGTTGCGTATGGACTCGAATAGCTTTGCTAGCAACAGAGCTCCACATAGCTCAAAACGTGGTAGTGATTGTTGTTTAAGAGGAGCTACGCGTGTTTTGGCTGCGACAATGTTGACAGATATTTCCCCTTCTTGCACGGTTCGGCAAAAATATCTTCGTAGGCTCGGGATTAAATTTCAGACATTCCGTTTCTCTTTTGTCTTTCGGAATTTGATCGATGAAATTTTTGGAACTACTTTTCGACTTATGAAGCTCAAATCCTCTTGCTGATAAGATTTGTTCCAACAATAGTCGAACGCCTGTAGCTTCTTCGTGGCTATCTGCCCCCGTGAGTAGATCATCAACATAGAAATGATTTCTAATAATGTGTGCAACGGTTGGATGTTCTTTCTCACAATCATTTGCTATTTGAGATAATGCACGTGTGGCCAGAAATGGAGCCGATGATGTGCCGTATGTGACAGTGGTGAGCCAGTAGTCGCAAATCCTGTCTGACGGATTATCTCTCCACACAATTCGCTGAAAGTTCCAGTCTCTTGGGTCCAGATTAATCTGCCTATACATTTTGGCTACATCTGCGCTGATTGGTATTTGGAATTGTCGAAAATTGATTAATATGCAGAAAAGGTCTTTCTGTATGGTGGGTCCAACTCCCAAAATGTCATTCAGTGACCAGTTTGATGAGGTTTTTCGCGATGCGTTGAAAACCACCCGAACCTTAGTAGTTGTACTTGAAGGTTTAACGACAGCATGATGCGGTAGATAGAATCCAGCCTTATCGTCAATGGATACTTTGCTTGCTGGAATTTGTCACATATGGCCCAGCGCAATGTATTCTTGCATGAAACTGCAATATTGTTGTTTAAGCAGCGGATCACTGGCCAGTCTACGTTCCATTGATAGTAGGCAGGAGACTGCTGTACGTCTCGAATTGCCCAATTGCAAACCAGACAAAAGTGACTAGATCTAACTTAATCTAACCAAAAACTCATTCTCGGGGTAAGAAATAGTTAACGTAGGCACTTATCTCAACCTGTCATATCGAAGTATCCGTTCGGAAGAAATTCCGAAACGGAAGGCAAATCTTATCCGAATTCAGATTGCGATCGACGTATCCGTTTCAGAACTACGAGCAGATAAATAAAACATACAAACGCGTTCATTTTACAGAGATTCAGCTGTTTTTAAGTCATGAAAGTTTGAAAAACTTTGAGATGAATTTATCAAAATTTCCAAGTAATGGCTATTGCGACTCGTGTTGAACCTTGTCGTTATTCCTCGAGGAATTTGTTTTTAAAATACGTAAAACGTGGAACAGTTAACAAATTGAAACGAACACACTATAGAAACGATTTGTATCATTTCTGTGCATAAACTCGTCACATTTATTTAATTTTATATAACAACAAAACTACTACAAACCACCTATTCCTTAACTTAATTAGGGCCGTTTGATGAAACGAAACAAAAATATTTAAGTTCAACGCTCATCTGCTATGCACTTTCTCCTCTGGGTAAACTTTGAAATAATTAAGTGGAACTTAAATATTTCTGTTTCGTTTCAACAATCGAAAATTAAGCAACTTGACTTAAATAATAAATATTGACTTTTGACTTTTAAATTCATTTTTTATTGATAATTAAATATCAACTTACATACTAAACAAAAATGATTAAATCCACTTTGAACTAACAGGATACTTATTCTAAATAAATATAGTCCTTATGCGGACGCTCTAAAATTAACAACAATCTTATAGTATTGCCGTTCGGCATAAAAACTATTTAACGAACTAATCTTACATACGTTTTCATCGAGAAAATTTCAAAAACTCGACATTTATATCAAGTTAGCCATGTTTTTTTGCACGCGGATATAGGGATAATTTGAAATTTGCATGTAAAATACAACAACAACTTATTCTATATACGCTAACTTTAGCGGGGATAAAAAATGCTTCCAAAATCCATTTTCTTCGTTTCTGATGAATTGTTGCGATGAATTTTTCAGGAAATGTCAAAGTTTGACATCCCGCCGAATATTTCATTCGTGATTTTATTATTATTATTTTCCAAACTTTATTATAAGGGTAATTGAATTTAGCAAATCTGTTAATGTGAAATGGTTTTTTTATATTTTTATAATACTCGTATGTTGGCATCAATTTCAATTGGCGGAAGTAAAAATTTTTCTATTTCAGGATTTTCAATACAAATTTTATAACTACAGCTTGCAGCTCTGTCACAGTGCATGTCATAGATGCATGTGTGCTGCCAAGTTTTTTTTGATGAATTCTTAACCGGTGATGGTCGTTTTTTTGTGCCAATCCTATATCCTCGTGCAAAAAAACACTGCTATTTTTATATAAAACCATCTAGTGTAGGTAGTTGATACTACTTAACTTACTTAAGCTACTTGAGTTATTCTAACAATAATTAGGATTCTGAGCACTCCTTACCTTACGCAACAAGCGGTCAAAATCAATTACTTTCCGATCGCCTGGCAATCGTCAATGCGCACGCGCCGCCGTGAGCCGACTGAAGCCTTACAGCGACAGTCAACCCCCCGGAAGCAGCAAAATAAGTTGGGGAGTCCCCAGAAACGCCCAAGATAAGATAGGTAGGTTAAACAGTGGCATGTAGTTCGCATACAGCACTGAGCACCAGAACGGCCCATCGCGATCCCTAGGGAACCGATTGAAACCAAAACTTCAACAGGAGAAGCACTTTCCCTAACAAAACATCCAATCTTCCTGCAGAATTTTACCAGCTTTCACGTGGTCTGTGCCGCTCAGCTCTCCTAATTCCTCGTAGAAGTATTCTCCTGGAAACCTCCTACGATTCCGTGCTATACCCTCGCACTCACACAGTATGTGGGTTGTCTTCCTCAGCTTGTAAATCCCCACAGAACATGCATGAAGGGAGGGCATGTTGACCCCTCCGCCCTCAACTAGCCACCAAAATTCGATGTACTGCTTTCCGTATCAAATGTATCCCTCTCCGGTATTGCGGTACTAAAACGAAGGAGCTGATGAATAATGCATGCTGGGAGATAAAGCCAGACCGGAGCTTCCTCCCAAGGTATATTTCATTGAGGTAATAAGCCCTAGTGATCAGACTATTGTCGCTGGCCATCGCCCTTGCAAGTGCCATTGAGTCACCTTAATGAGGAAATTGTCAATCCTATATTCAACTGAGCCCCATCGCATAGGCCCTTGTTGGGTTAGAATTTTATATAGTTGGATTCAGATGTTTGGAGCAACCGGACACATCTCATCTCTCCAATACCCGAATCTTTTCCATATAACTAAGCGCTATATTAAACCACAATGGACAACCATTAGCGCTGATCGGCAGTACTACGTAGCATATGACATTCACTCCGGAGTCAAGTTGACTGCTATGAAACAGTCTCCTTGTCGGAGCATAAGCCTTTTGGCCTCACCAAGACAAGCACCTATATGTCTATCGAAATATAGATACTGGTCGAGCCAGATGCCCAGATATCTACGCTTCTCACCGCCAATGGTTGCTTATTTTGTCCAATAATCGCCAATTTCTTCCAGTTTTGTCCGATATCTCATAGGCCCCAGCCAATGATGTTATTGTCCTCGACCCACATCAACAGAGCTCTATTGACAACTTTCATAAAGACTTTGCTAGTATTCGGAAGCAATCCGAAGGGTTCGTCAGATCGTTACCCTTTTCCGGAATATGGTGTTCCTTAAAATGCACCGAATAATGTGCATGTTTTACACTGCGACAACTTTATCCCCTTATTGTTTCTCAGTATCTACAGTCTCCAGAGGCAGAGGCGTTGGGGACACCTAACCGTTAACCTTTTGTCGTCAGTGATCCGAAAATGCACAGAACAGAATATCATCTTTCGACGCGAATTAGTGAGCAGTGTCTCGTCCGTTGGTGTACTGAGTAAGCATCGCGGTGCCCTTATTCTGAAATACGTGCGAAAACTTCGGATATCAAAACAACGCAACCGCAACCTTTAAACTAACAGATAACTTGAGTTTATGGCGTTGACAGACACAAACATTTCACCGCATCTGTTTATATTTCTTCTATTTCAGCTGATATAATTGAACGCGGAATCCGAAATCACCCAGAACTAGGAATCGGTGCTCAGTTAGAAACAGAAGGTAATGCCCGTAGTGTCGGAAACCCTGTTACGATGGCTCTTTCGGGTATAACTCAGGCTTTGAACCTTAAGGCCGCCATCGAGTATCAAGATGGACATACAGAGGCAGCTCGTGAAGCACTCTTAGATCTACCCCCAAGGGCTGAGAGCGAGCTAGACCCAGTTACTCTACACAACATGGCTCTAACTGATCCCAGCGGCCCCGTAGCTGGCTTACGAAAGTTGGCATTTCTCTTAGAACTGGGTCCACCCGCTTGTCCTAAAGAAACATTTGCAAATATCTTGCTTTTATGTTGCAAGAATGAAATGTATGATACCGCTGCTGATATTTTGGCTCAACACACTGATCTGACGTATAAGTATCTGTCACAGGTAGGCTCGAACAAAGTTCCAACAAATAAGCTAACCAAATTTGTTTGTAGTACCTGTATGAACTCTTGGATGCTTTGATTACGGCTCAAACGTCACCGGAACTTGCTGAGAAGAAGCTTGGAACATTAGCCTCTAGCTTGGCTACTAAGCTTAGAAGCCTAGCCGCAAAGGTACAAGAAGTTCGAACAACTACAGATCAAAATGCCTTAAGGCAGGCTTTGAAGGATTACGAGAGTTCATTGGAATAGTAAGTAGGCGTCTACGCTTTGGGTATTAATTTTTAAAAATATTTTTTGATAGCTATCTGCCGGTGGTAATGTCTAGAGCTTGGCTGTCTTGGCACGATGACGATTTCGTTGGGGCCGAACGTGAATTTCGATCGAGTGCTGAATTTTGCTCAGAGAATCCGGTTTGGCGTTTAAATGCGGGACATGTTCTTTTCATGCAGGGCGATAAGTATAAGGAGGCGGCGGCTTTTTATGAGCCGATTGTTAGACAACATTCGGATGATGTAAGTGATCACATTTTGAGTTTATTTACATCCCTCAAATTTACTACTGACATTAAAGATATCCAAATTTCAAATACTTACCCAATTAGACCTTTTCAATTTATTTCAATTCCAGATAATGACAGTTTCAGCTGCTGTGTTAGCCAACTTATGCGCCTCGTACATTATGACATTTCAAAATGACGAAGCGGAAGAATTGATGAGAAAGGTGGAAAAGGCGGAAGAACAAAAGGAAAATTTGGGAAAGCAATATCATCATTTGTGCATCGTTAACCTGGTTGTTGGGTAAGTTGTTAACGCCGATAGAGTAAGATTTCGTAAAACCTATTTCCTATTGCAGCACCCTGTATTGCGCCAAGTCAAATTACGAATTCGGGCTATCACGCATAGCTCACGCCCTCGAAGGTGGCTCCGGATCACGATTGTATGCAGACACCTGGTTGCATGTAAAATGCTGTGTTTTAGGTCTGCTGACTGGTATGGCTAAGCAGAATATCATTTTAAAGTATCCAGCGGTGCAAGAGGTTTTAAACTTCTTAAAGTCTTGTGAAGGTACAAGGATTCTGTTTGAAGGCGCAATCCTTTATACAATTGCATTTCTCTTAATTTAGTGTATGGCCTTTCGACGCCTGCTCATATATATGGAGCTGGGGAAGAGGTACCAGAGAAACCCCTTACGATTGGACTGGAGGCTCGAAAGTTAAGGGTCCTATTAATAAAGCTAAGTGAATATGAAAATTAGAGGAATACTTTACTGGTTGAACACTTCATGACGCAGCTGGAAGCGTTACCGTTCGAACTGTCAAACGCAAAAATGAAAAAGTAATAAGCGTGAAGTATTCTTCTTGGTCAGTTAAATTCTTGCATTTTTTCAACACAGTCCACGAATTGCTCAAAAGATAGCACTTCAAAAACTAAAAGTTTTCCAACCACTGCGACTGCGAATGTGTATTGTGTTCCGCTTGTTAGTGGCTTTGAATAAATAAAAAAAGTAATGTCAAAAATGTTCCTTTTTTTAAGTTTTGATGTGGAAGTAATTTACAACACAGCCCAAATGGTGACTGTTGCAACAAAATTGGTTAGGGCGAGAGACGTAACGCCACGCATCACAACTACATAGCAACTTTATAGAACCTACTCTCACTTCATGTAGCCGACGCATGCTATCATTCTCCAAAATGTTGTCACTGTCAGTCGGTTCAGGTTCAGTGCCTTCTACGGTGACCCAGTCTCTAATTTCTTGTCTCGAAATGTTGTGTTGCCCTTCTAAAGGGTGTTCAAATTTGAGGTATCATTTTAAATTGGCCGCCACTTTTTTACAGCTATGATTATGCCGAAGTTTTTTCAGGTATGAAGTAAATACATTCCCGTTAGCTAAAATGGATCGGTACACTATTGAACAACGTGTTTTTATTATTAAAATTTTATTTTAAATACTAGGGCGGGTCAATAAGTCCGTGACTTTTTGAATTTCTGACCTCTTTACTGAAACGGCAACACTGCTCCTGTCAACAGGCATCTGTCAGTTGACTCCTGTCAAAATTTAAACTTGCTGGGTCTCTACATCCGAAACAATCGAAAAAATTCACCATATGGTGTTGGCCGACCGAAGATTGAAAGTGCGAGAGATTGTGGAAGCCGTAGGGATCTCGCATGGCTCAGTGGTTTCAATTTTGAATGATCACTTGGGCATGAGAAAGCTTTCCGCAAGATGGGTGCCGCGTTTGCTCACAGTCGACCACAAACGCAATCGTGTAACAACTTCACAGGAAGGTTTGGCGTTGTTTAATCGCAATATGGAGGAGGTTTTGCGCCGTTTTGTAACCGTGGACGAAACATGGATCCATCACAACACACCAGAGACCAAACAGCAGTCAAAACAGTGGGTTTCTAAGGGTGAATCGGCGCCAAAGAAGGCCAAGGTGGGTTTGTCAGCCAATAAAGTTATGGCGACTGTTTTTTTGGGATGCACGCGGGATAATCCCCATTGACTACCTTCAAAAGGGAAGAACAATCAATGGGGAATATTATGCCAACTTATTGGACCGATTCAATGACGATTTGAAAAAAAACCGACCTCATTTGGCCAAGAAAAAAGTTCTTTTCCACCAAGACAATGCAAGGGTGCACACATGTGCAGTTGCCATGGCAAAAATCCATGAATTGGGCTATGAATTGCTCCCTCATCCACCCTATTCTCCAGATTTGGCTCCGAGCGACTACTTCTTGTTCCCAAACCTGAAGAAATGGCTTGGTGGAAAAAGATTTGACTCCAATGATGAAGTCATCTCGCAAATAAAGGCCTATTTTGAGGACCTCGACAAATCATTTTTTTTGGAAGGGATAAAAAAATTGGAGAAGCGTTGGACAAAGTTTATAGAGCTCAAGGGAGACTACGTTGAAAAATAAAATTATTTTTTTATCAAAAAATCTGTGTTTTATTCCAAAAGTCACGGACTTATTGACCCGCCCTCGTACATATGGTGAAAGTTTTGCAGTTGAAAGAAAATTTCGTTCAAAATACGGTGGAGAAAATGCTCCGTCAAACCGTGCTAACTTATCGTTCATAGATTTGAAGAAACTGGTTCGGTTCAAGATCAGAGAAGTAAAGCCTATTATCGTAGTGGTCATTCGAGTGGAAATATTGCAGCTGTTAGCAGAAGTGTTGCTGAAGAGCGAAGAACGTCAATTCGTCTTCGTTCGCAGCAATTAAACCTCAAACCAACAACTTTGTTTAACATTTTCTTTGTAGGTATATACACTTATACAGTTCTATAGTAGTCTCATCAACACAAATAGGCAAATAGTATGTTAGATGAGAGGGATATGATGGAAAAATTAGAAAACTGGCTTTGTCGTCTGCGAGTAGAATGTATGATGAAAGAGGCGATTCGTTTGAAAGGAAAAATTGAACAAAAGCTAATTTCGGTATTTTCCATCAAATAAGAAATAATCTCGTTCAAAAATTTACCGATTTATATTATTTCTTCAGTATTTGATTCGGAAATATTCAATTTGTCTTGTATCAGCCGTTATTCGTAGTTGTTGGATAGGTATATTTATCTATTAGCGAATTGATGACCTACATTAATATTGAGGCAGGTCACCTGTCGTTTTGCAGTTTTTTGTAATATATTCGTGGTCATCGATAGTAATGTGCATCTACTATGTCCGTCAGACCGTCCGTCCACCCGTCGGCAAAAATTAATTCCTTTACACTGGAGCTAGAAAGCTGAAATTTAAACCATATACTATAGGCCCGAAATAATAAATTTTCAGAATTTTTAAAATCCGCCCACTGACACGCCCACAATTTCAAAACAACAAATTTGTGAGCTAGAAAGCTGAAATGTTGAATAAGGCGCCCAAAATGCTGTGGGTGTTAACATCGCATCATCGCCTCGGCAAGTAGTACATATGTATGATGAGGGGGATGATGGAAGGCACAAAAAGTTTTGAAATGAAAAATTTAATAAAATCTGGTTTCAGTCTTTTTCCTCAAATAAGAAATTTTGAGTTTATCGCTTTTTAGACTGTTACTATTTAGGCTATATCTTGTCGAAAAATGTTCCGATTTGTATCATTTCTTTTGTAATTGATTCAGAAATATTCAATCTAATTTATAAAGAAATGACATGTTACTTTGTGTCAGTATTGCGCCATGCTGCACCACCACTTATGGGTTAATAGGTTTCTACCTATACGATCAATATTTATTTTATTAAAATTTTATTATTTATTTATTTTCTTCTTAAGACAATTGGAGCTGGGCGAACGTCTGCCATTCCTAAAGAATTTGAAGATGAAATAGCTAGCACGTTGAATGAAGAACAAGAAATGGGAGTTCCTTCTGACAGAATAGAAATGCCAGAAATAGGCGGGCGAGTTCATCTGCCCATGCAGGGACCAGCTTAGAAAATCACTACAGCGCCCTCCAAACAGCGTTTGTCATAAAAGTATAGGTAGTAAGGGGGGAAATCACATCTACGCAATTTAAACATCCAGATGAGCCCAGCGACACATTTAACATCTTGCTCATTGCAGGGACGCCAACTATACATCTTACTCTTGTCTTTACTCGCTCATACATGTATACATGTCCATGACCATCCGTACGTAGATTTCTGGAACTCCTCGTTGTTTTAGCGCGTTCATAAAGTCAGATTTTTGATAGAACTAACTTAGATGAATTGAAGACCTTATGACTTGCACATGCTTAGGCTACTCGCACCCGGAGAGTTCCTGGAACCGTATCCCAGTCCTCCGTGGCAGTTCTCATAGTCTTCGTTTGACTAACCGACAGTACCGTTCAAATCTCCGCTAACAAACAAAAGTCCCGCAGTAGAACATCTTGAAAGCTTTTGTCCTAACGTCCAAGAAACGTGCCCTATTTCCGGTGTTTTCGACCCGAGCATTTCTGTCCGTCATAGGATTAACATTGCATTTAACAATTAATATTTCTTATAGACGTCTATTTTTCATGTATGTGAAACATACCTAGCGGTACTTAAAATTGTAAACAAAAGAGGAACACGTGGAGAGCGTCACTAGTCACTGTAAGTAGATAAACTCTGATATACACCTCCTTGACAAAACCTACCCTAATTTTCCATCAAAACAGACAAATAATATACCATCTGTTTGTGTATATAAATAAGTGAAAATGAAGACTTATTTTTAGCTTAAAGATGGATATTTTCTTTTAATTTTCCTGAAATGGACAACTCCATTAGGCGGACCAAATCCTGCACCATTGATGTCCGCTCAAGTAAGATTTCACTGTATATACCTACCTACGAAACTTATTTTATTTCTGGGGTATGATACAAAATGTGTACTTCTTTAAAATGTGTTAATATGCCTAACCATGCGCTTGACGAAGTTCGATACTTAAAATTTTGTGCATATGGGTGCCTACCTATAAACATTCTTTATTGTACCTTCTTCAAAAGATAAATTTAAACTACCCATACATACTTAATTTCTTTGGTACTCGGTCTTCCTGAAACTGAAATTTGCATTATATCGGGCGCAAGTGGTCAGCCACCCTATTTCCAGCACTGATATGTACTATTTTTTCTAATCGTGGAATCACTAAAAAACAACCTTACTATCAGAGTTTTAAACCCTTTTACCAGCTAAGCGATCCACCCAGGTACTATCATGGGATCAGGAGAAATTTGTTTGCATAGGAAATTTTGCGGGATGATATTTTCCTGGGATAGACTCACAAAAAATAAAACTCTGGACATCTCTTCGACTCACAAAAAAGGATATTCTGAAGGTGGGATATTTCAATCGTGGATATTATAAAAAAGAATATAAACTACTCGTAGGTACAGTAATTATTACTACATTTTGGAGTTGAAGTGGCCAAACGCTAGTGCCGGTTCCCTACCTACTCCACACACACATCAACGCAAACAACTTAGAGCATTCTTCAATAGAATTCGCTCTAACATCTCGAAATGTTTGCATATCTTCTTATGCAGTGTTTAAATATTTCTCCAGCCTTTATGCATAAATCCTTATTCATAAAACAGTGTACAAAACGTATAAGTTAAGCACAGTTTGTGTCGATTAAAGTATCAAACATAGGGGCGGGCTACAGTCCGCTTGGGCGAACTGTTGGATACCCTATTCTTATTCCTATATCTCATAAGTGGGCGTGACAATAATTTAAAGGATTTTATCGAAAAAACTAAGCTTTTGTAAATAAAAACGCTCCCTAGCTCAAACTTTGGTTTTTCAATAAAATTGTTTTATTTAATTGTGGGCGTGTCAGTAGGCGGATTTAAAAAAAAATTAAGTGTGAGCATAAAGGGCACCTAGAGAGTATATACTATAAATTTCAACTCCCTAGCTCAAACTTTGGACTTTCAAAAATAAAAAAAAAATAATTGTGGGCGTGTCAGTAGGCGGATTTTGAAAATATTTACACATGAGCATAAAGGGCCCCTAGAGAGTATATATTAAAAATTTCAGCTCCCTAGCTCAAATTTTGGTTTTTCAAAAAAAATATTTTATTTAATTGTGGGCGTGTCAGTGGGCGGATTTTGAAAATTTTATGTCCCAATCAGTTTTATGGGCCAAAGATCATATATAAAAAAATTCAGCTTTCTAGCTCAAAATTCAATTTTTCCCAAAATTTGTTTTATTTAATTGTGGGCGTGTCAGTGGGCAGATTTTGAAAATTTTATGTCCCAATCAGTTTTATGGGCCATAGATCATATATAAAAAATTTCAGCTCTCTAGCTCAAAATTCGATTTTTTCCAAAATTTTGTTTTTTTGAGTTTGTGGGCGTGTCTGTGGGCGGATTTCAAAAATTCTTAAACTTGATTATTTCGGGACCCTAGAGAGTATATGGTTAAAATTTCAGCTCTCTAGGTCCAGTTTAAAGGCCTAATTTTTGCCGACGGACGGACGGACGGACGGACGGACGGACGGACATGGCTAGATCGACATTACTATCGATGCTGATCATAAATATAGTAACTTTTAGGGGTCTACGGGCAATATTAAGGTATGTTACAAACTATGCGTCAAAATTAATATACCCCTAGAATAGGGTATAAAAAGAATACATTAATCAATTACATTTAGCTGTCCAAACTGTCTAAATCAATTGTTTGTGGAAAACGAAATAAAAAAATTCAGCTTATACATAATATTCGGAAATTTATTTGTGCAACATAATGCAATCGCAATATGCACATAATATGATTTTTGATACCGATTATGAATGAATGAACCCTACCCCTGACCTTCATCAAAACCAACAACTAATATACCATCCATATACTGCACCCCTCTCACCAACACATCATATCATCATCATGAGAAGTAAAAAAAAAACATAGGGACGGGCTACAGTCCGCTTTGGCGAACTGTTGGATACCCTATTCTTATTCCTATCCCTCATAAGTGGGCGTGACAAAAGTCTAAGTATGGTTGAATTGTTAAGAACGCTCTACATATTTTGTTATATAACATTTAAAGGATTTTATCAAAAAAAAACGCTCCCTAGCTCAAACTTGGGTGTTTCAATAAAATTGTTTTATTTAATTGTGGTCGTGTCAGTAGGCGGATTTAAAAAAAAATAACACATGAGAATAAAGGGCCCCTAGGGAGTATATATTATAAATTTCAGCTCCCTAGCTCAAACTTTGAATTTTCAAAAAAAAAAATAATAATTGTGGGCGTGTCAGTGGGCGGATTTTGAAAATATTTACACATGAGCATAAAGGGCCCATAGACAGTATATATTATAAATTTCAACTCCCTAGCTCAAACTTTGGATTTTCAAAAATTAATATACCCTTAGAATAGGGTATAAAAAAATTATTTTATTTATTTTGTGTTAGTGGGCGGATTTTGAAATTTTTTTATCCCGAGCAGTTTTAGGAGTCATAGATCATATATAAAAAATTTCAGCTTTCTAGCTCAAAATTCGATTTTTTCCAAAATTTTGTTTTTTGAGTTTGTGGGCGTGTCTGTGGGCGGATTTCAAAAATTCGTAAAATTGATTATTTCGGGACCCTAGAGAGTATATGGTTTAAATTTCAGCTCTCTAGGTCCAGTTTAAAGGCCTAATTTTTGCCGACAGACGGACGGACGGACGGACATGGCTAGATCGACATTACTATCGATGCTGATCATAAATATAGTAACTTTTAGGGGTCTACGGGCAATATTAAGGTATGTTACAAACTATGCGTCAAAATTAATATACCCTTAGAATAGGGTATAATTAATTCGATAAATGAGGAGAATGGAAGACAACAAAAATAACTACGAATATGCATATTCAGAGGCATACTAGCATTTTGTAGAAAAGGTTCTACAATATGGTTGTATAAATGCAGCTTTTTTTTAATGACTTACTTAAGTCGTAAGATGGCGTGTAAGTCCAATACTCTAAGTGCGACTACTATAAACTGTATATACAAACACATTTTACAGAAAGATCTGCATGCAAAGGCTTACAAAATACAGTTAACACAAGAATTAAAGCCAACTGACCACGTATTGCGTCGGCAATTCGTTAATTGGGCCATAGAGAAGCAACAACAAAATGACAATTTTTTCAAAGAAATTATCTTCACCGATGAGGCTCATTTTGAAATTGGCGGTTATGTCAATAAAGAAAACTGTCGCATTTGGGCTGAGAAAATCCTAAAGGATTGTTTGGAAGGCCAATGACAGCAAAAAAAATTACTGTATGGTTTGGACTTTGGTGTGGTGGCGTAATTGATCCATTTTTCTTCGAAGATGAAAATGACAATGCAGTTACTGCGGATGGAGCTCGATATCAAGCGAAGATTAGAACCTTTTTGTAGAGTCAATTGGAAGATATTGATGTGCAGAATATGTGGTTTCAACAGGATGGTGTAACATGCCACACAGCAACGAACTCAATCGATCTTTTGAAAGAGAGGTTTAACAATCGCATAATTTCCCGAAGAACAGATGTGAATTGGCCACCAAGATCATGCGGTTTAACACCACTGGGTATTTTCTTATGGGGTTTCTTGAAGAGTAAAGTTTATGCCGATAATCCTCAAACTTTTAAACACCTCAAAGACAACATCATCGAGCAAATATCACTTATTGAACCATCATTATGCGGAAAAGTGATTCAAAATGTTGGTAAAAGGTTGACAGTATGCCGAGCTAGCAGAGGAGGTCACTTGAACGACATTCTCTTTCATTATTAACCGAAACCATTGTACATTAATTTCATTAATTTCGAATAAAAATAAATACAGATTTCACACAACTTATGTCTTTCATTCAAAATTTAAAATGATACCTCAAATTTGAACACCCTTTTAACTATGTATATCATTAATTTCTGGCAACTCCCTTTGAAGCTTTGTTTGCGGCAGCGTCGCAATGCACTCAAAGCACTACCTAAGCGACGAACGGGGAAAAGGAGAATTGATCCCAAGATGATTTTAACTTCATTACAGTATGTCGCAAGGTTATTTTTTTTTTTATCCCAGCAGCAATGTCCTCCCTTTCCGTTGCAACAATTTCATTGAGCAACCTTTTTCGCAGTATGCCCTGTCAAAATTAATAACCATGGGTTGGATCAAAGCGGTATCCAACGCTCGAGAAACAACATAAATTTAATGTCTTCACCAGAGCTGGGTAGCTTTTCTTTTTTACAATGACAAGCTGCATTGTCAAGGAGCACCAATGCTTTTTTTTGGCAAATTTTGTTCTTTTAGATATCGTTGAACATAGAAAAGCAAAGAAACAAAGAGAAAGTGGTGAGTTTAAGGTAATGAAATGATGATTCAAATAAAGTGCTTACCTCATTAGTAGTGTTCATTAAATCAATTTTGAAAGATTTCACTCATCATCCAAACGTTTTTGCTAGATCTATAAATCAGCGCAACCCGAAATAGCTTTCGGGCCTTTTCACTTCCCAATAACTAGTAGTGAGCTTTTGCGTTGCAGTTGCATTCGTGCAGGCCAAAAATGTTATCCTTTCCTTGCTATACGTTTCCTTCCCGGTGTTGTCTGTTTAGTAGACAAAACTAACTTTTGCTAAGAAGCATTTTACATTTTAAGCATTTTACATATCCTGAGTCTTTCTCTTCGCTGGTCCAGATTCGGTTGGTTTCGAATGGTCCAACAGCTCCCTGGATTATAATTTTATTCCCGTAATTGTTGACCTTGACTTACCATACTTTTCAGCTAATGCAAATCCAGGATGTCCAGCATATTCGTACACCTCGAGTAAAATTGAACAGTTATCTTTCTTCAATAAAAATCGATGAAATTTTTGTTTAGGTGTCATTACCGCTTAAACTTATTTTGTCCCACAAAACGAAAGAGAGTAAAAAACAAACAGATCGCGCATGACGCAACTCACTGAAAAAATATAATTACGAACTTATCATAAAACATCATAACAAACATAGGGACGGGCTACAGTCCGCTTGGGCGAACTGTTGGATACCCTATTCTTATTCCTATCCCTCATAAGTGGGTGTGACAAAAGTCTAAGTATGGTTGAATTGCTAAGAACGCTCTACATATTTTTTTATATACCATTTAAAGGATTAAACGAAAAAAACGAAGCTTTTGTAAAAAACGCTGCCTAGCTCAAACTTTGGTTTTTTAATAAAATTGTTTTATTTAATTGTGGGGGTCAGTAGGCAGATTAAAAAATATTTAAACATAATTATTAAGGGCACCTAGAGTGTCTATATTATAAATTGCAGCTCCATAGCTCAAACTTTGGTTTTTCAAAAAAAGTTTTAAAATTGTGGGCGTGTGTCACTGGGTGGATTTTGAAAATATTTACACATGAGCATAAAGGGCCCCTAAGGCTTGCAATGGTGTGAGTATTTGTGTGCGTAGAGCTGAGCAGTAGAACGATATGAGAGCAGGTGAATAGCAGGTGGTGGGTTGGTAGAATTTGTTGCTTGCAAGTGCAGGTGCAGGAAACATACAAATCTTATGTTTATATACACACATTAAGATGCATGTTGCTTGTTGGATTGAAACATTGTTGAAAGGTAGAATTTTAAAAGGTAACCCGGCGTGAATCGAGTTATATGGGCGCCTCGCCACTGGCCCCTAGAGAGTATATACTCGTATATTATCAGCTCCCTAGCACAAACTTTGGTTTTTCAATAAAATTGTTTTATTTAATTGTGGGCGTGTCAGTGGGCGGATTTTAGAAATTTTATCTCCTGAGCAGTTTTAGGAGTCTAAGATCATATATAAAAAATGTTAGCTTTCTAGCTAAAAATTCGATTTTTTCTATAAATTTGTTTTTTTTTTTAAGTTTGTAAGCGTGTCTGTGGGTGGATTTCAAAAATTCTTAGACTTGATTATTTCGGGCCCCTAGAGAGTACCTATATGGTTAAAAATTCAGCTCTCTAGGTCCAGTTTAAAGGCCTAATTTATGCCGACAGACGGACGGACATGGCTAGATCGACATTACTATTGATGCTGATCATAAATATAGTAACTTTTAGGGATCTACGGGCAATATTAATATACCCGTAGAATAGGGTATAAAAAGGATTAAAAATGTCAAACGTACCTACACAACTGGCAGCTGCATTCAAGACTTCGGAAAATGTGTCTAGACATATATGCAATAGTAAATACCTATGACATCTTAAGCCAAACGAGAAAGAAAAATAAAAAAAATTACAAAAAAAATTCAATTCACATTTCAGACTGGGCAAATTTTTGAAGTTCACATTATAGATAGATGATTATAGGCGCGTTTTCTTGGTAACTTGTCTCAAGCTCAGCAATGGAAATCCCAACAAAACGCTATGTTCACTTAAATGTTCACCTTTAGTTTAAATGCCAACTTCGGAATACATATGGAATACTTAACAATAGGTGGTGTTATTTCTACTCTTTTGTGAAACAGCTGATTTTTAGGGAAATTAAAATGTGTTTTTAGACGTATATTCAAGAAAGCAAGTCTCATATTTATTATTCCCATACATTTAATCGAATTTGTACTTTCCAAATCAATTCTACTGGGAGCCAATGGTGGTTGCGGGTTATTAATTTTTTTTTTAATGTCCGCAACTTAGCTTAGACATTGAAAATCTTAGTTAAGGTTCGAACACCCGCTTATGTGTCATTCCATTCCAGAGGTTCCAAATTCCTTTATCTTATTTTTTTATGATCACTCATGTGCTGATCAATTCGTATTCCCATTTTTGTTTATTGTTGTTTAAGATGTAAAATTTTACTCAGCTGGGTACACACTTACCAATAAAACGCACCTAATGTAAAGTTTTGGCGATTCATATTTTAGACAAGTTCACATTATAGGTAGTTCACATTTTCGAGGGACTACTGTACAAAATATAAAATGGTCACATTTGCTTACAGGTCAGTTCAAGCATTTGTTTTGTTTATTTTCAAATTTGAATGGTGGTGACATCGTGTATGTCAAAGCGAAACAAAACAATCAAGAAACCCAAAAATGTCATACTGTTGGCTCCACACTTTAATGTGTGCTTACATCTTTATGAGTTGCCCCTTCGGGTGTTAAAAGGGTTTCAAACTCTGGAGATCTCTTCGACTCATACCTCACATGCGACTGTGTTCAGTTACTAGACAATTGATTTTCAAACTAGCAACAACAAAAAATTGTTGTTTCGTTATCTATAGGTATATGTATATTATATTCATTATCTATAGGTAGAAACTAGATCCACAATATATGGAGGATTGTTTCGTTTTATAATTAGAATTAATTGGTTCAGAAAAGAAATACTCTCAGATATGGTCATTTTTTGCTCACTTGGCCACAGTCTAATCTTATCTTAATTTTTGCATTTGAAATTCTCGTTTGAAGTGGTAAATACTTTGTTAGAATTCCAAATGATATAAATTTTTTTTTTTTTTTAATTAAATTTTCAGAAATCCCCCTTTCGGTGTAGAGGTTGGAGAAGCACGGTGTTTTTTGTTTCTCTCCTTTAATGGGTGGCGTATGTTTTTCCCCATGGGGATTGAACGTGTACCGCAGGGGTCACAAGCCAACACACTACGCTGTCATCCCGTTGGCTAGACACTTTGATGTGTGCTTACATCTTTATGAGTTGCCCCTTCGGGTGTTAAAAGGGTTTCAAACTCTGGAGATCTCTTCGACTCATACCTCACATGCGGCTGTGTTCAGTTACTAGACAATTGATTTTCAAACTAGCAACAACAAAAAATTGTTGTTTCGTTATCTATAGGTATATGTATATTATATTCATTATCTATAGGTAGAAACTAGATCCACAATATATGGAGGATTGTTTCGTTTTATAATTAGAATTAATTGGTTCAGAAAAGAAATACTCTCAGATATGGTCATTTTTTGCTCACTTGGCCACAGTCTAATCTTATCTTAATTTTTGCATTTGAAATTCTCGTTTGAAGTGGTAAATACTTTGCTAGAATTCCAAATGATATAATTTTTTTTTTTTTTTAATTAAATTTTCAGAAATCCCCCTTTCGGTGTAGAGGTTGAAGAAGCACGGTGTTTTTTGTTTCTCTCCTTTAATGGGTGGCGTATGTTTTTCCCCATGGGGATTGAACGTGTACCGCAGTGGTCACAAGCCAACACACTACGCTGTCATCCCGTTGGCTAGACACTTTGATGTGTGCTTACATCTTTATGAGTTGCCCCTTCGGGTGTTAAAAGGGTTTCAAACTCTGGAGATCTCTTCGACTCATACCTCACATGCGACTGTGTTCAGTTACTAGACAATTGATTTTCAAACTAGCAACAACAAAAAATTGTTGTTTCGTTATCTATAGGTATATGTATATTATATTCATTATCTATAGGTAGAAACTAGATCCACAATATATGGAGGATTGTTTCGTTTTATAATTAGAATTAATTAGTTCAGAAAAGAAATACTCTCAGATATGGTCATTTTTTGCTCACTTGGCCACAGTCTAATCTTATCTTAATTTTTGCATTTGAAATTCTCGTTTGAAGTGGTAAATACTTTGTTAGAATTCCAAATGATATAATTTTTTTTTTTTTTTTAATTAAATTTTCAGAAATCCCCCTTTCGGTGTAGAGGTTGGGGAAGCACGGTGTTTTTTGTTTCTCTCCTTTAATCGGTGGCGTATGTTTTTCTCCATGGGGGTTGAACCTGTACCGCAGTGGTCACAAGCCAACACACTACGCTCTACAAAATCGCCACCACCTATATAAACACACATACTTACATAACCTCTACAAATGCGATTTTTTTTTTTAAATTCCTGTTTGATCTATTACAGCAATCAATTAGTGAGACTTGTGCAATGTGTGCAGAATTCCAATTATTATAATAAAACACTTGAAAATAGGTACCTACAGTGTTTGCTTTGAAGTTCACTTTGTTGCAATCATTTTGGCATCGGTTGCATAAACATACCGAAGTTCTTTGTGCAAAACTGCCAACTGCTCAATTAAAAACAGTTTTGTTTTTGTTAAGTATCATCTTTTAAGCAAACTTAGTTGCACTCATTGTTTACTGTCTTGGCTTTGAAATTCATTTTTTATTTATTTTTAGATATCTACTTACATACATACTAGACAAAAATGATTAAATCTAACTTAAAATTATCATTATACTTATTCTTATTTATTGGTCCTTATGCAGACGCTCTAAACTTAACTATAACCTTATAATTATTGCCTTTCGGCCTAAAAACTATTTTACAAACTAATCTGACATAATATATTCATCGAGAAAATTTTTAAAACTCGGCATCATTATTTAAAATATATATATTTTATAAAACAAATTGCTTTCTAAGCGCCTGGCAGTCGTCAACGTGCACACGCGCTACCGTGAGCTAACTGATGCCTTACAACGTCATATTTCTCCCGGAAGCACCACCACAAGTTGACAAGCCCGGCCTCTCACAGAAACGCCCTAGCTATCTTAGTCTATCTTATAAACTAAGAGGATATTATCTAGAGTAACGCACCGTCTTGGGAGGGCATGTTGGCCCCTCCCCCCTTCAAAAAGCCACCAAAATTTGTTAAATTGCTTTTCCGTATCGAATTTGTGCCTCTCCCCTATTGCGGTACTAAACCGGAGGAGCTCATGAGCATTGCCGACGATAAAGCCAGATCGGAGCGTACTCTCTATGTATACATTTCATTTGGGTAGTAAGCCTCAAAAATCAGGCTATTATCGCTGGCCATCGCCCTTGTAACTGCCTTGGAGTCACCTTAATAAAATAATAAGGAAAGTGTTAATCCTATTCAACTGAGCCGCATCGTATAGGACCTTGTTGGGATAGTATTTTATATAGTTGGATTCAGACGTTCGGAACAACCGAAGACAGGCCCTAAGACATTGTCTCTCCAAAACCCGAATCTTTTCCATATAACTAGCGCTATATTAAACCACAATGGACAACCATAAGCGATGATCGGCCTTATAAGTGCTACGTAGCAAATGACCTTAACTCTGGAATCAAGTTGACCGCTATGAAACAATCTACTTGTCAGAGCATAAGCCTTCTTGGCCCCAGCAAGACAAGCAACTATATGTTAATCGAAATATAGATACTGGTCAAGCCATATACCCAGATATCTAACTACGCTTCTCGCCGCCAATGGTTCCCCATTTTGTTCAATAATGGCCAATTTCTTCCAGTTTTTTCTGGAATCCCTAGAGGCCCCAGCCAGTGGAGTTCTGAACAAGATTGTTTCCGCCTTCTGAAAGTTGATTTTCAACTTCCAGTCGTCGCAATATCCCTTAATTTGATCGAAGTCATGCCAAATGTTAATGATCTCGATTTTATGACCTGATCTATATGCCACCAAATCATTGGCACACGCTATAGCATGTCTGAGTGATTCCCCCTGTGAAGGAATCGCACTAGCGGCCACTTACCAAACAAAGTATGAAGCAATTAAAACACCGCATGTATTGTAAAGTGATCGCACCAGCGACCACTTATCCAACAATGTGTCTAAATATTTAAAATAATTTCATTGCTCACTTCGTAGCTCGGACCCTACCAAATAAACCAAATAAACCATAATGTATCTCATGCCAATTACGAGTCCAAAAATCAAACAACAGATGTTTGTACTCAAGTAATCGAATACTATGCTGAACAACAGCACGCGACAGCCGCATGGGCAATTCATAGTAAATCAAAGTAATTAAATACTTTGAATGAAAGTTTGAAACATTGTAATCAAACGTTGTGTGGAATGACGGCGGTCATCCACCCGCGGGATATGCCGAACGGGCAATTATCGATCAATGGATTTTGGGGTTCGAGATACGAAGTGGATACTTTTTGCTGCGACAGCATCTGGAAAATTAGTATATATGCTCAATGAATTTTGAATAAAGGGGCTCTCACTTTTCGGAAGTCAAACAACCAACTTGTATTTTATTAAGCAACTCGCTGGAATACAGTAGGGAGTTCTGCCTCTGAAAAACTGACGCCTACAAGGAGCAGTCCTCTGCTTCCAAGGTAGCCCACTCGTTAATACAGCCACTCGCTGGACGAGGTCAGGTAAAGCTCGCAGATACCTCCTGTTCTCCTAACCGTTGCAGAAAGAACCTGAAGTCCCAACATTGCATGACGATCCTGCCAGGAGGGCAGTACAAATATAGTCCCCAGAACAGCGCAGACTACAGGAGGAACCAGGGGCCAAATTGGCCAAAAATATCTAGACCTATCATATTGGCGCCAAGCGATGTCCCAGGAACAGTACAACCTGGCACTAGCCTCTGAGTACATTCAGAAGGCCAACACCCTGCTACGGTCAACTGGGACCAACGAAACAATTCCACTCTCGGTTGCGTTAGGCAATCCTAACTGTGGGCCACGACCCATTTCGGTTGCGGAATACCAGCAACCGCGAGCACCGATACACACAAAAATCTCCGAACCAGCAATACCAGTACCCAAACCCCAAAAAAGAGGAGGCAAACGGGTGCAGCTGAAGAAGAAGCTAGTAGACCTCAACCGACTAGCTAACCTCCCCAATCAGGCAACAGAAGAGCGGAGTAAATTTTTCCGCCAAATAAAGGAGCTGAAGGCACAAATCAAGAACAACCGAAAGCAAAACAAGAGGGACAAGACTACCGCCCAGAAGGAATTCAACGACCTGTTCGAATCCGTAGTGACCAGACCCGAACAACGCACCCCAGAAGTAACACCAAGGCATGGGTTCCCAGGAGTCGAAGGAGGTCATTAATACTGGACCTCAGATATAATCGGCAGTAGCCTACCCACAACCTGCTACTGAACACTACACTCTGATCGTTTTAGGACTCATGTTCGTGACCGCTATCTTCATTGGACTAGCCTATCTAGGGATACAGCACTTCCGAAGGAAAATCCTAGCCGACGTCGTTAATTAAATTTTTAATTAAAAGAAAGGAAACAAATGTTATATCAAAGAAAAATTAAAAAATATTAAATGTAATAATTTAGTTTACTTAAGTCAAGAAAAAAAACACAAAAATATATATCACAATATAGATATAGGTACGATGAAAATAATAAACAAAGAAAAGTAAATGATACCATCTGTAAATTCACCCATACTTGTTGTAACTAAGAAAAAGGATCCAGTAACAGGACTAAAAAAATTTAGATTGGTAATTGATTACCGAAAGGTAAATGAAGTAATTGAATATGATAAATTCGCCCTACCAAATATTACGGATATTTTTGATATGGTAGGAGGAGCAACCTACTTCTCTTGTATAGATCTCAGTCAAGGGTATTACCAAAGGGAATTAGCCGAAGACAGTAGACCATGCACGGCATTCTCAACAGAAAATGGGCACTATCAGCTAAAACGCCTACCAATGGGTCTAAAAATCTCCCCAGCACATTTTCGTGAATGATGTCTATCGCTATGTCCGGTCTAACCTACTCACGTTGCTTCGTCTACCTCGATGACCTTATAGTATTTGGCAAAAATCTTCAAGACCACAACAAAAATTTGATCGATGTGTTTAAACGACTTAGGGAAGTGAATTTAAAAATCCACCCAGGAAAATGTGCGTTCCTGCGAAAAGAGGTACTCTATCTAGGACACATTATTTCCGATAAAGGAATTCACCCCGACCCAACAAAATCAGCTGTTATGAATAATTACCCCAGGCCTACCAATGCTGACGAAGTTAGAAGATTCGTAGCTTTTGCAAACTACTACCGAAAAGGTATACCTAACTTCGCTACAATAGCCATTCCTCTTAATAGGTTACTCAGGAAAAATGTAGAGTTCGATTTTAACCAAGACTGTGAGAAGTCATTTCAACTTTTAAAAGCAATCCTCACTAGTCCTCAAGTTTTACAATTTCCGAATTTTGAGAAGGAATTCATTCTACGGACAGCCGCCTCAGGATTTGCCTTGGGGGCCGTACTTTCAAATTTCGATGACAAACCCATTGCTTATGCCAGCAAAACTCTAAATAATGGCGAGAAAAATTATAGCACTATTGAAAAAGAGTTGCTTGCTATAGTGTGGGCGATAAAACACTATCGACCCTACCTTTTTAGCAGAAAATTTAAAATTCTAACAGACCATAACCCACTAGTATATCTTTTTTCCCTTAAAGAACCCTCAAGTAGACTAACCAAATTCCGACTACTACTTGAAGAATACAATTTTAGCATCGAGTACACACCCGGAAGGGAAGCAAAAGAAACAGACCACTGAAGAAGAAAAGAACAATCAAATTATCACGGAACTGATCAAACCTCCAGAACACGGGCATAAAATAATTGAGTTAAAAATAATAAATAGTTTCGAGGACGATGAGTACCCAGTGAACGGTACTATTATAATCCTGGGCCCAAACAAAGTTTTGGCATATATCCCAGAGAAAAATTGTGTACTCCTAAGAAGGTCAAAGGAAAGCACTATAGCCCGATCAACATCATTTGGCAAAATGTTGTTGAGGGACGTGCAGGAACCTTGCGGACTGCTGGATACCTCCAAGGATGGCACTATAGGCCGTTCGGCATCAATTGTCAAATTGTTGTCGAGGGACGTGCAAAGCATTTGCGGACCTCTAGCCATTAATAAACTATATAAGAAGGTCCAAGGAAAGCACTACAGCCCGATCAGCATCATTTGGCAAAATGTTGCTGAGGGACGTGCACAGAATCTGCGGACCAGCAGCTATAAATAAATTATATATTATGAAACAAGAAATTAAAAAACTCGCAGACGGCCGTCGAGAATATAAAATTCACGAGTTACAAAAGATCTTAGGAGATTTATTTAAAGAAAGTAATGTAAAGGTGCACCTCATAAATAATTGTATTGAAATTACCGATCCTCAGAAGAAGAAAATATTGCTCAATGATTATCACTTATTACCCACAAGTGGACTTGCAGGAATAAACCGCATGCTTAAGAACATTAAAAGAAAATATTTCTGGACAGGAATGCAGAACGATGTGGCCACGTTTGTGAAGCATTGCCCAAGTTGCCAGAAAAATAATTATATTTCGCCTAATTTCGGCAGCCCATGGAGATAACAACAACGAAACTTGATTCTGTTTCGATAAGATATTTCTAGACTTAGTAGGTCCTTTAGATGAATCGGTAAACGGTTACAAATATATTTTAACTTTACAGGACGAACTCACCAAATTCACTGAAGCTTTTCCGATAGTAAACAAAGAGAATGCTTTATCCTTAAATACGGAGTTCCTAAAACGATAGCATCCGACCAAGGAACAGATTTTATTAACAAAATTTTTAAGGATATGTGCAAACTGCTGAGAATAGAACAAATCCAGTCCACGGCATATCATCACGAGAGTATAGGAGCATTAGAAAACTCCCATAAAGTTCTCGGAGCATACCTAAGAGGCTACGTATCCGAAAAACATACTGACTGGTGTACTTGGTTACCATACTATGTGTTCTGCTATAACACCGCAGTACATGCAGAAACAGGGTATACCCCATTCGAATTGGTATTCGGACGACAATGTACGTTACCTTCGAATCTGTCAAAACAAGTGGAACCAAGATACAACTATGAGGACTATGTAATGGAATTAAGGCAATGACTACAAATTGCTCATCGGGATGCTAGAGACATACTCATAGAAAAGAAAAATGCTAGAAAAGATGATTACGATAGGAAAGTTAAAAGTAAGCCAACCAGTTTCGCAGTAGGTAGTTTAGTCTTGTTAAGGAAGGAAAATAGGAAGAAGCTAGATCCAATTTACATAGAACCATGGTTAGGTTAGGTTAGGTTACTGGGCTGACGGGGCAAGAGAATCCTGCGCCTGTCGCACTTAGGTCAATGTAGACCCTTTGTGATACCCTGGAGGTTATGCCTCCCTTATATGGAACCAATGAAAAAACCTATGAAAAACTTAGCGGGTTTACAAACCATCCCGATGCGTTGATGAACTTGCGCAAGTCATTCACAGACTTGCCGGAGAGTTCTTCTAAATCCTGGAAGAAATATCTGCCCAGGATATTGTTTCTGATATGACAGAGTGCAGGGCAGTGACAGAGGAAATGAGGGGTATCCTCATTCGCCTCCTCGTCCCAACATCCTCTGCAGAGTTCATCTGTGCTGAGTTTTAATTTCTTTGCATGGTAGCCCAGCATGTTGTGTCCGGTAATAACACCTGTAAGAGAGGACAAAGAATTCTTGTTCATTTGAAGGATTCTCTTTGTAGCGCTGGAACGAGACAAGTAATTGCGAACGAGACAAATATATGGTAATGACGAGGATAGGGGAATAGAGAAAGAATATTCATATCGATATGGGGCATTGCAGTTTAGTATCTCGATCAAGAAGGATCTTGTTGTATTATTACAAAGAAACATTCAAATTTAAATAAAGTGGTTTTGATAATTCCTTTTGTTTTGTATTATCTTGGTCTTTTGTTTGTCATATAGTGGCCACATGTTCCTTGTAATAACACAGGAATCAAGGGCATTCCATCTTTCGTTTGCTGCCATCAGTGTTTTATCTCCAATCACCTGTTTAAGGTAACATGGTTGGGTTTTTACTGTAGTGTCAGCACTATATAGGACCATACGAAGTATTATCAGAACAGGGAGTGAATTGCGAAATAAAGTACGAAGGAAAGAGGATAAAAGTCCATAAAAATCGATTCGGGAAATTTTACGAATACGTATTGAAGCAATTTATATGTATATACTTTTAACTTAAAAAAAAAAAAAAAAAAAATGTTAAAGGGAGGAGGACGAGTCCCCTTGTTTGTATATGTGAAATAAACACCTATGAATATAAGAATTGTTTGTACATGTAAGATAAATATCTATCAAAATAAAAATTTTAAAATAATATATATAAGAAACACCGCTGTATAAAAATAATAATAAGATTTTATTTTTCATTTATTTCTTAAAATGGTTCGTACAATAAGATATAATCTTTCATTAAATAACTTAAGACTAGTATACAGAAAATTTTTTAAAGCTAAGGGGAGATATAGATAGGGGAGATATAGATAGGAGATACAATTGGGAATTAATGTTGATGAGTGGAAAAATATAGGAGAATTGCCCTTTTAAAATTGGAGTGATTAGATATAGCTCTAATATGTGGGGGCAAGGAGTTCCATAGTCTCACAGTGTGAATGAAAAATAAGCGCGAAGAATTGAGAAAATAGCAGCGATATGGTATCAGGCTGGTGGTTCGCGACGACCGAGTAAAATTAAGCCTATTATACAGATAAGACGGACTTTGATTTATAATAATTTTATGTAAAAATATACAGTTTCTGGCGTTGATGTACTGATGCAAATCACAACCTAGCAAACTCCTAGTGTACGCTGATATATGGTCGTATCTACGAATGCCGTGGATGTAACGCACCGCGTCATTGAAGGCTACCTGCAATTTATGCTGGGATAAAGAGTCTAGATTGCAATACACAACCTCGGCACACATTATGAGGGGCAGGATTAGAGTAGTTACCAATTTTCGTCGTGTTTCCAGTGGAGTGAAGTAAGCACTAAGCCATAACTTGCGAAGGCATCCGTAGATACGACCAATGACCATGTTGGTGTGATTGTAACCAGACAGATTACGATTAATTGAATATCCCAGAATAGTGGATGATTCAACAGCTTTGATTTTATTACTATTTAGATATAGATCAGGTAGAAGATTAAGGTTGAATTTTTGGTGGGATATAGGAATTACTTGAGATTTTGCAGGATTTAAAAATAAACCATTCGCAACTGACCAGGTGTAGATGCGCTTCAGATCATCATTGATGAGAGAAGCGAGTTCGTTAAGGTTGGGGTACGGTTTTGCTAGATGTAATTGAACGTCGTCTGCATATAAATGTACTGAAGCGTGTTTGCACACAGATGGAAGGTCATTAATAAATATGCAGAAATGAATCGGTCCCAATATTGAGCCCTGGGGTACACCTTGCTTGATTTTCATTAGGGACGAATAACTCTGACCAGAAATGACCCTTTGCGACCTATCTGAAAGAAAACTGTTTAACAATTTCACAGCCCCATCACTGAAGCCGAAAATATTCTTGAGCTTCCAACACAGAACTTTGTGATTTACTTTATCAAAGGCCTTCGAGAAATCAAGCAAACAAAGAAATGAAACGTAGCGCCTATCGAAATCTTGTCTTATTTCTTCAGCAGATTGACCATGGCTGTGGAACAGCTGTGTTTAGCTCTAAAACCTGACTAATGAGAACTCAATAACTTATGGATAGACAGGTGCGTTGTGATTTGTTTTGCGATTATTTTCTCGAGAACCTTAGATAAGCAAGGTAAAATGCTGACCGGTCTAAAGTCGGAGGGAGATGTTGGATTAGCTTTCTTTGCGATAGGCAAAACTCTTGCACTTTTCCAGACCTGAGGAAAAGTTGATGTTATTATGCACCAGTTTATTACGTGAGTGAGGTGGGAGACAATTTGCGGTAAGATGAGTTTTATGAAGCGTATTGGTATGCCGTCTTCCCCAATTGAATCCGACTTGATGGATGCAACGTGTTGAACAATTTCGTTTTCAGTGGTTACTACAAAGCCTTCCAGTCTTGGCAACGAGTGCACAAGGTTCTCATTCTGATTGAAATCAAGGTCGTTAGAACTGGAATTATCCCCTAGGAAGGTACGATTTAGTTCATCAGGATCGAGAACGCATTTGAAGTTGGAGCAACTGGAAACACCAATTTTACGCAGATTACTCCAGAGTTTCTTTGCAGGGAGGGATATATTTAGTTTAGATGAAAAATAATTTGTCTTAGAAGTTCGAACAACAAGAGTTGCGTGGTTACGTGCAGTTTTAAATAAGGACCAGTTACCATTAGATGGTCTACGCTTCCATTTGCTTAACAATTTGTTCCTTCTTTTAATAGAACTGACTACTTCAGGCGTAAACCAGGGGCATACTCTGTTTTGGATTTTTACTACTTTCGTTGGTACACAGTGATCAAACAATTGTTTTAACATAGCTTGAAACAACATTACTTTTTCATTTGGATCGGTCTTCAGACGGCATTGCTCCCAGGGGGCCGAATAGGTAGCAATTTGTAGGGCATTTAAGTCTATGGAATTGAGATCTTTAAACGTAAAAGTATCAGAGAGAGCGGTTTTGCACAAATTCACATCATAAGTACAGAAAAGCAGATCGTGGTCAGAAACGTCAAACGATAACTGGTCACACAGTAAAACAAGAGACGGATTAGAAACAATGATCAGATCTAGAAGACTGGGAACGCGATTCTCCGCAAAACGAGTAGGGTAGGTTGTATTCATTATTTTCATTCCTACTGAAGAAACTAAATCATTCATTTGATAGGCAAGCGAGTCATTTATCAATAAGTTAGTATTGAAATCTCCACAGATAATTATGTGCTGATAGATCGCACAGTATTCAGAGATAGACGAAAAGAATGGCGCTGGGGAGCAGCTTCTATTGTTACTGTATGCACACGCAATCATACATTTGGTGTTGCAATCCCGAATTTCGATTATGACATATTCAATTCAATTGCCAGTAGACTTGGTAATCATTTCACACTTTAAATTAGATTTACAAAATATTGCTACCCCTCCACACTTGTATCAGTAATTCTATCGTTCCTGAATAATTCGTAATTATGAATTTTATAGGACAAATCAGGTACCAGCGGGTTAAACCAGGTTTCACATACACAAATAACATCAACGCAGGAACAAGAAAACAAGTACTTAAAATAATCTAATTTGTTGTCATTTAGACTACGCGCATTTAAATAACATACTCTAAGTCCCTCATATCTCTTGGAGATAACATTTACCATAGCGTACGTTGAATTTACATCCACACTGTGTTGGTTACCTAACCTTGTGAGATCCATTGAAAAAGAGAAAAAGAAAAACAAACAACAAAAAAAAAATAAAGAAAAAATTTACAAAAGTGCAATTCAACTAGAGACTAGAGTTTGAGGAAAGGGAGTAACAAATGAAGAAAAAGAATAAAGACAATAAAATGGCAGTGCGTGATTAGGCTTACGTAAAAATAAAAAAATAAATAAACAATCATTGATGTATCGCAGCTGCAGTGGCCAGATCATCGGTGCTTTCAATTAGAAAGCTTTTATCATTCGCCGACTTCTTCACATACACAGATCCATATTTAATGTGCACAGCAAACAGATGTTTCTTTCGCCTGAGCCCCAGGGCGCTGTTCAAGAGAAATCGTGTATGTCTCGTTAGACTTTCATTGAGATAACAGCTGTTATCCGATTCAATGCCAAGATCATGGAGACGTAATTCGGTCTTGTGATGTTTGCGGTAATTCGCTGCAGCCATCAGAACGGCGTTTCTCTCTTGTGGGTTGCTGAACTTTAACACAATAGGAGATGTTGCAGTGTTGTTGTTATTGTTGCCCATTTTTGTGCGAAAGGCATTTAGCAAGAGCGGCGGCTTACAGTCGATGGTGTGGCAGAGTCGGTTGAATAAGCTTTTAATGCTCTCATTTGGGAGTACTGGTACTCCAAAGAGTACTGCGTCACATGCTATTTCCTTCCTTTCCAGAGCATCACATCGCCGTTTAAGAGCTACAATTTCTGCATTATGCAATTGTGTGGTGGTGTTGGTTGTGTTTTCATGTAGATCGATGCGTTCAACTATGCTGGTGATTATGCTGTGCATTTCGTTTCAATGCTGACTCCAAGTTATTTTAATTTCCTCAATCTTAAGAAGAAACTCATTTTGCATTTTGGAGATTTCTTCGACGAACCCAAGTCGCAATATTTCAGCCTGCTTCGCAAGATGTTCTTCTAAGACCTTGACGGTAAGGGGGGCAGTGTCGCTATTCGGTTGTTTTACTGTGGGTGAGGATGATTGTGTGTGTTGTGTAGGCGTTGGTGGTAAGCCTTTTGAAGAGATGACTCTTGAGCGAAGGTTCGGAGCGGACATTTTGATGACCGAGAGAACTGCTTTTGCAAAAACAAAACTTAAAATGTCGACAGAAGCAATAAACGAATTATGGACCGAGAAACAATTTAGTCCTTTTAAGCGGATTAATGTTTTTCGTTACACAGTAACCGGCCAAAGTTTTATAACCACTGTGACTTAGGTTTTATGATAAATATTTAAATTATTTTTCGATTAGCACATCGTATTAGCTCACTTTAGCTGGTCGATTGAAAAAACGCGTCTATTCGTGCTTACTGTTCATCATATGTGTATAAAAATAATAATAAGATGTGTATATAAAAATAATAATAAGATGTGTGTATAAAAAAACTAATAACATGTCAAATTAATAATAAGATATAGAATAGGAATATGTAATAATATATATCATATAAGGTTTATAACGTATCAAAATAATAATAAGATATAGAATAAGAATATGTAATAATGTATAGAAATACGTATAAGATTAAAAACATCTAAGAACAGTAAAAATAATACGTAGCATTACAAAAAAAATTTTAAAAATGAAAATATATTTAAAAAAAAAAATCTATATATATGCATAATGTTAAGTACGAAAAATGATGTCTCTAACATTGAAAAAAGAAATTTTATATACCTATATCATAAGGTTCATGTTTTATAATTCCCTATCTTGTAAAAGTGGCGCGGAAAAGAAGACATCACGAAACGTCATGATTTCTCCTTTTCCCCCAGGAAGGGTGGTGTGAAGGGATCGCACTAGCGGCTACTTACCAAACAAAGTATGAAGCAATTAAAACACCACATGTATTGTAAAGCGATCGCACCAGCGACCACTTATCCAACAATGTGTCTAAATATTAAAAATTATTTAATTGCTCACTTCGTAGCTCGGACCCTACCAAATAAACCAAATAAACCATAATGTATCTCATGCCAATTACGAGTCCAAAAATCAAACAACAGATGTTTGTACTCAAGTAATCGAATACAATGCTGAACAACAGCACGCGACAGCCGCATGGGCAATTCATAATAAAACAAAGTAATTAAATACTTTGAATGAAAGTTCTTGCTTGAAACATTGTAATCGAACGTTGTGTGGAATGACGGCGGTCATCCACCCGCGGGATATGCCGAACGGGCAATTATCGATCAATGGATCTTGGGGTTCGAGATACGAAGTGGATACTTTTTGCTGCGACAGCATCTGGAAAATTAGTATATAAGCTCAATGAATTTTGAATAAAGGGGCTCTCACTTTTCGGAAGTCAAACAACCAACTTGTATTTTATTTAGCAATTCGCTGGAATACAGTAGGGAGTTCTGCCTCTGAAAAACTGACGCCTACAAGGAGCAGTCCTCTGCTTCCAAGGTAGCCCACTCGTTAATACAGCCACTCGCTGGACGAGGTCAGGTAAAGCTCGCAGATACCTCCTGTTCTCCTAACCTTTGCAGAAAGAACCTGAAGTCCCAACATTGCACCCCGGTTCACTCGTGTAAATGTTAAACAGGATCGGAGAATTCCCCTGCTGTAAACCGTTTTTAATTTCAAAGACTCTGCTCGAAGTCACGTTACCACATTTGACAACGAACTTCTTTCCCATAAGTATATTATAAATTACATATAGCAAAGGCTTGTACATCTCCCGCCTGGTCAACTTGTGGAAAAGTCCATCTAACCATACAGTGTCGAAAGCCTTCTCAAAATCAACCAGACAAGCGCCCGTGCATTGGTGCTTGCATTTATTGCAGTGAATGTCGGAAACCAATTTCGATGCGGTATGAATAGTGTCTTCGACCCGCTTCAACAGGGCTCTATTTTCAACTTTTTCGAAGACCTTGCTAATATTCGGGAGCAAGCTAATTGACCGGAGATTGGCAGCGTGGTGAAAATATCTACAACCTCCAGAGGCAGGTGTCTCAATACGACGTTTGGGACACCATCCATCCCCGCCGATTTTTTATTCTTAGCATGGTTTTCATCATTGAATACTGTGAATCCGTTATTCTCAGATCGCCAATTCTCAAGTTCGGTGCGCAGAAAGAAGTGGTTCACCAGAGACCTATTCTCAATGTAACGGCGAACAGCATTGTTCACCGTATACATGGCCTTGAAACAAGCGCCCAGCAAATCCACTTTCTCCTGTGGGTCTTCGACCACGAAAAAATCGTCGTTTGAAGCGACACTTTCTGGACTTATTCCAGCAGTCAGTACTGTCTGTCTGTTCTCTGCTGTCTCGGAGATTCGAACACAAGGAATATCATTGTGATTCTTCCTTCTGAACAACTAATTTATCTGTCCAACACACTACCCTCTACACCATCGCCACCACCTATATAAACATACATATACTTACATAACCTCTACAAATTTTTTTTAATTATCTGTCTGAAGCCATGTTCTGTAACTTATGCGAAAACTTGTCGCATCGATAACACATGAAACGAAAAATTCAAGTGTTTCTCGCCTCTGGAAATAAAGTGTTTCTGTAACTTAGGTCGAAAATTTGAAAAAATATTAGCATTCCAGTTGAAAAATCATGGAAAACCATTTGACATATTTATTTCTTGAAGTGAATTTTGAAAATTAAAAAGTACCTAAACAATGTTTGGTGTAGTCCTTATTATTGCTGAAAACCGTGACGCGCGGAATCTGATGAGGATTCAAAGAAGACTGTTGAGAGATTCAGGGAATCCTTTTGAAATGCCAGAGGAAAGATTTCGGGAATTATACCGATTTAGCCGAATTTCAGCTAAATCATTGGTTGAAGCTCTAAGCACCCATATGAATAATGGACAAAGAAGTACGTTTGTGCCAGTCCCCAATCGCGTATGTGCCGCTCTTAATTTCTTTGCCACTGGGTCCTTTCAACGAGACATTTGTCAGGACTTTATTACACCATTGAGTAGAACCATGATCTCCCGTGCTGTACATGAAGTTTCTGAAATTCTTCAAAGCAAATTGATGGCCACATGGATTCAATTTCCAAATGTTGAAGAGTATGATGTCATTAAACAAAGGTAAGGCTATTCCGTACTATAAAAATCATATGCACAATTGCTATAATGCATTCTTTTTCTTAAGGTTTTATAAAAAAACCGGATTCCCTGGAGCCATTGGCGCAATTGATTGCACTCATGTCAAAATAAAGAGACCCAATCGTGATGTTAGGTTAGGTTAGGTTGTAGTGGCTGTCGGCCGAGACCGACACACTTAGGCCAGTGACAGGCCCATTGTGATGCCACACGGATGTATCATCCTCCTACTCGTTGAACCATTTGGAGCTTCTGATGAAGCTTGACAGACTTTTTATGTCGGTGTTAATGAGATCGTTAAGATCATTGTAAAAGAAGGATCCTAAATGGAGTTTACGTCTTTGAGAAAGAGCAGGGCACGTGCAGAGAAGGTGGAGAACCGTCTCCTCCTCCTCCTCGTCCATACAGCTTCTGCAGAAGTCATTTGCATGGACGCCAAGCCTTGTTGCATGTCTGCCTATGAGACAGTGTCCGGTGATCACACCAATTATAGCACCAATGTGAAGTCTGTTTAGAGAAATCAAACACTTAGAGCGTTTCAGATCCAGCTTTGGCCAAATCTGCTTTGTCGCTAGACAAGTGTTGCCGCTTGTCCACCTAAGGTTACAGTTCTCAATGGTCTGTCTCATAAACATGAGTTTGCATGTAGCGATTGGGATGCCTAGTGAACCTTTATCAGGTAAAAGGGGCAGTGTGGTTCCTTTTCTGGCGAGTTCATCCGCCCTACAGTTCCCTGGAATGTCTGTATGTCCTGGCACCCAGCATAGGTGGATGTTAAAATGCTTCGCCATCTCCACTAGAGATGACCGACAGTCACGGACTACGATAGAGTTTGTGGACCCAGAATCCAGGGATTTTAATGCAGCTTGACTATCTGAGAAGATCCAGATATCCGTAACGGATATCACGTTCTTCTTCAGCCACGACAGGACTTCTTTAATAGCCAAGATTTCTGCCTGGAACACACTGCAGTGATCAGGGAGTCGAAAGGAGAGGCTGAGATTCAGCCTGTCAGAGAACACACCACCTCCTACCCCCTCGTCGGTTTTGGATCCATCAGTATAAAAATGGATCGATTTATTTTCGACGGGTGGCCCTTCCCAGAATGTTCTGGGAGGGATCTTGACCTTGAAGTTTTTGTCAAAAAGGGTCTGAGGGGTGATGTAATCTATGTTACTGGGGAGGATTCTAAATTTTTTCAGAATAGAGGCGTGGCCGATTTCATTCTCGGACCATTGAAACGTTGTTTTGAGGCGGATAGCCGCACTAGCAGCCACTTGCTTGCTAAAGATGTCCAGGGGTGTCAGGTGAAACAGAATGTCCATTGCAGCAGAGGGGGTGGTGCGCAGTGCACCACTCATGCAGAGACAAGCTGTACGTTGGACTTTGCCTAGCTTATCGCGATTTATCGCTTTATCAAGGGCAGTCCACCAAACAACCACCCCGTACATAAGTATCGGTCTAATTACCGAGATGTATAGCCAGTTGGTAATGCGGGGTTGGAGCCCCCATTTGTTACCAATAGCTTTTTTGCAGGAGAAGAGTGCTATTGTAGCTTTACGAACTCTTTCCTGAATGTTAGGTTTCCAGCTAAGCTTTCTATCCAGAATGAGACCCAAGTATTTTGCCTCGTCTGAAAAGACTAGACTTGTGCCCCTGATAGAGGGGGGATCAATGTATGGAACTTTATGTTTCCTAGTGAATAGAACAAGTTCGGTTTTGTGGGGGTTAACACCCAACCCACAACGATCTGCCCATGTAGTTAGCTTATTAAGAGCGTTTTGGAGAAGTTCTTTCAAGGTGTTTAGGTGCTTCCCTGAGGCGGCAATTGCAACGTCATCTGCATAGGCAATCACCCTGCAACCCTCCTTTTCTAGGCACATCAGCAGCTTGTTCACCACTAAGTTCCAAAGGAGGGGAGATAGGACTCCACCTTGTGGCGTACCTCTACTGACAGATCTTCTGGCCGATGTCATACCCAGTTTCGAGTTTATAATCCGACTTGTGAGAAGTAGATTAATAAGCTCACCAAGTGAGTCATCCACCTTTAGATCTGACAGTGCATTTGCGATCGCGGATGTATTGACGTTATTAAAAGCACCCTCAATATCCAGGAATGCAACCATAGTGTACTCCTTATGGTGAAGGGAGTATTCGATTGAGCGTACTAACGTATGTAAGGCTGTTTCAACAGATTTGCCTTTGCAATATGCATGTTGAGCCGTAGACAAAAGTCTTGTATCTATGTTAGTACGTAGATGGATATCAATTAACCTTTCTAATGTTTTTAGAAGGAATGACGATAGGCTTATGGGTCTGAGATCCTTAGGATTTACATGGGAACATTTACCGGCTTTGGGTATGAATACGACCTTTACTTCTCTCCATAACAGCGGAATGTATGCCATTTTTACACAGCTTTTCAGGATTATCTCAAGCAAAGGCGAGATGATATCCGAGGTGTTTTGAATTTCAGCTGGTATTATGCCATCTGGCCCCGCGGATTTGTATGGTTTGAAGCTGTGTATCGCCCAGAGCAGTTTGTCCCTAGTAATCAGACCTTTAAAGTTAGTCGTACGTGCAATTGACCTAGACAGGTTTATATTGCTAGTAACGTGGGAGCTACCTGGGAAATGTGTATCCAGTAGTAGATTGAGCGATTCTTCGCTGGAAGTGGTCCAGGAGCCGTCCGCCTTTTTTAAAAAGCTGGGCATACCTGGGTTGGTTGAGAGGATTTTTCTTAGCCTAGATGCCTCCGAAGATTCCTCTATTTTTCCACAGAAGAGTCTCCAAGACGAGCGTTTGGCTTTCCTCAGTTCCTTTTTGTAAGCATTGAGAGATGCTTTGTATGAAGCCCAGTCGGTTTCAGCTTTTGTGGACTTGGCTTGGTTGAACAGTTTTCTACAACTGCTTCTTAGAGGTCCTAGTGCTGGGGTCCACCAAACCGGCTTCTTTTTGCCTCTAGGCCGTGTGAGCGGGCAGGCAGAGGTCAGAGCCTTATTGAGGGCCAAGGTGAGTACCCTGACCTTCTTATCTAGCTCTATGGTGTTCCGGGGAGGACTAAGGAGTTCAGATTTCATTGAACTTTTCAGCACTTCTCTATACTTGAGCCAGTCAGTTTTCCTATAATTTCTAAAAACTGGCTGGCGGGGAGGGTCATTGGCTAAGCTGAATTGAATGTAACGGTGGTCACTAAAAGAGTGTTCCGCCGAGACTTTCCAGTTTACAATTTCCTGATGGATTGAGTCGGAGACCAGAGTTATATCTAGAACCTCCTGTCTATCTTTTGTAATGAAGGTAGGTTCACTACCAGTGTTACACACAATGAGATTAGTATTAAGAATATAATCAAAAAGAGACTCACCTCTGTCGTTGATGTCAGAACTGCCCCATACTGAATGGTGCGCATTGGCATCACATCCAATAATGAGACCAGTTTTTTGATGTTCAGCTGCCGCGATCAGTCCCTCTAGGTTGACACCAGGCAAGGACCCTACGTGGTCATGGGCCAGATAAGCCGAGGCTATCCAATGGGTGCCTCGAACAGTCTCTAGACTCACGACGGTTGCATCACGGTCGCTGAAATTAGGGAGTAAAAATACATTTAAGCTACTTTTTGCAAGTATGCAAGTTCTAGGTTTACCTTTGTCAGTTGCATACAACAATTTGTATCCATGAGTCCGGAGTCCTCGAACCAGGTTGTTAACAATCCATGGCTCTTGGATCAGGACCATATCTTCTCCATCTCTAGAAAGACGGATAAGAAGGGAGGCCGAAGCCTTTTTGGAGTGGTGGAGGTTGATCTGTACTAATCGCAACATTGATCGTCGCAATCAGGCAGAGGAGTCTCCACCACGGTGTTGTTTGAATTTGAGTCAGAGTCAGAGGACGAGCCTAAAAGCTCGTCTTCGCTGAGAAGGACTTTGCTGAGGAGGTCTTCCGTGTCCATACTAGAGTTGGTGTTAGCAGTGGACGTAGAGGGCTGAGTGGGAGCAGCCACAGTTGGTTCATCATCTTCCATGGATGGAAGGGAGATTGATGCTCCAGGATCAGGGGTGTTGAGTCCTGTATCAGAGGGATTCGGAGGCTTATTAGCTTCTGGGTCATCCTTTTTGTACACCCGAAGTGTAATCTTATCCCAACCGAACTGGATTGCGCCGTTGGTCTTTGCCAAAGGAGCCAGGGATTCTTGGTTGATCACTATAATAGCTGATCTGAAGGATCCCCTATGCTCTTCCAGCTTCGCAACTTTCCAGTCGTGGGTTGGGAGTGAGGGATTGCCCAGTCTAATAACCGACAATACTTCTTCTGCGGAGGGGGGTTCAGCAGGGATCCAAGCACGAGCCCTCGGTCTGCTAGGGATGTCCTCCTTCGCAACAACCTCAAGCTTCGCTCCAGGCCAAACCTCCCCGAGTTTGCCTATGGCGATCTTATACAGATCCAACGATCTAATATTGTCGCAGGCGACGAGCCGGATATGCCCTTGGTGTAGTCCGGCATCCTCAGTTACTGGAGCTGGTCCAGGGTGGTCCTTCATGAAGGCCAGATAGAGGCTAAGTAGCTTGTTCTTCAGCTTATGCCATCGTTCGGGGGAAATTCTTCCCTCCGGATCGCTGCGGTCGATCACCGCGACCACGATTTTGTCCTTTAGGACATCGCTGAAGGACTTTTGAGATTTGGGGGCAGAATGTGAGGTGGTGCTGGTGTTATGCACCTTGGGTTTTTTGGAAACCGAAGTGGTTTCTTCCACCGATCTCTGGCGCTTGGACGTGAAGTCCTTGTTAGCGCTCTTGTCCTTCTCTAGGAAGCCTTGGGCCCATTTTAATTTGGCGATCTGCTGTGGTGTTCTGTTGGTCTCCAGAATATCTCCAAAGACCTTCACAGTTCTTATGGCATTTCGCCTATCCTTATAGTACGCCCTCGAGGGAGTGCGTTGTCGCGAACATCCACTACGAGACGTACTAGGATTTGTAAGGCTAGCAACGGAAGGGCCATGAAGTGCCACAATCCTACCGCTGCTAGGAATTGCTTTGCCTATATTAGGCTCACTGCTGCTGGCAGCAACTGGACCACGATTACTCACAGTCGCAGTGCTACTCTTTGTTGCAGGAGCCGCGTCAGTAGACAGCAAGGTCGCCGTACTACCGCCCGGTTTAGAAGAGATACCGGTCTCGATGTTTTTATTTTTGTTTTTGTTTTTGTTTTGTTTGTTGTTCATATTTTAGACCCACGAGTAGCGGAGAAAGGAGGTCCGCCTGCACAGAGATCCGCAGTATGCAGGTAAGGCTGGTTAATCCGGAGATCGCCAGGTATCCGGATACTCCGTGGGCGACTGAGCTATTTTTTAAACTGGGCCCTCAGCCTGGCCGACTTTCGGCACGGGTCGTATCACACCTTAAGTCCAGCCCAGCGGATAATGAAAGGGAGAAGGAGTGAGAGAATCAGAGGGAGGAAATCAGGAGAGAGGAGACAGAGGGGTAGGGGAGAAGGGGAATTGGGGCAGGACGGAATGTCCTTGGGCAGTTCTTAGTGGATGTATGAAACATCGTTAAGCCTCCACACCGGCACCATCAAAGGATGTTGCACTCGACAAGGTGACTACCCTTCGTGGAGGAATCGTGATGTAGAATCCTGCTACTTTAATCGCAAAGGATATCATTCCAAAAACGTCCAACTGGTAAGATATCGAAGATTTTCTTATTTCGTTTTCTTCATCATTTTATCGTTCTAGATATGTGACTATGATCTAAAAATTTTAGCAGGGAATGCCAGATTTGCTGGCGCCACTCACGATGCCTATATTTGGGAAGCTTCAAGAATAAATGCGCTTTTGGAGATGCGCTATGAATCCAATAAAGAGCTTTCTGTATGGTTATTAGGTTTGTGTTAAATTAAATTTATTTACGGTGCTATTAAGAATACAACTTTTTTGTTTCGGGTGATTCCGGATATCCTTTGCGACCCTGGGTGATGACACCATATCAATCTTCTTCTAGCAGTGATGAAAGACATTTTAATCTGCTTCACGCAAAAGCTAGAAACTGCATCGAAAGACTGAATGGAGTGCTAAAATCTGTATTTCGCTGTTTGCAAGTTGGTTTGCACACGTCACCTTCGGCTGCGGGTAGAATCATAAATGCATGCTGTGTTTTGCATAATATGCGCGTGAGTTACGGCTTGATTCACCAAGACTTATTCAGTGGTGAATCAAATTCTAATGACCTGTATCTCCCCTCGGATACAATTAATTCAAGAATTCGATTGCGAGATGCCATGAGAATAAGGGACAGACTAAAAACTAATTTTGCTCGGAGGGAAAATATGTAAAAACCACCACATTTGAACATGTTTTTAATATTTTATTTAACATAATAAACTCAAATATGTATTTTAAAAATAAATCAGTCTTTTATTAAAGAATGTTATGTTGTAATGAAATAATATTGAAATGAAAAATATTCTTTTCTTTTATTCGTGCTTTAATTATCAAGTTCAAGCTATATATATTTAGCTTAGCTGTTATTTCCTGATTTTGTGCCATAATTTCGCCAATTTGTTTTTCAATTGTCTCCATCTTCTTTATGAGTGTTTCCTGCATGTTCTTGGCCTCTGCGATTGCACTATTGTATACACATTTGCTTGTGTCGGTCCTTATTTTTTTTGGAAGAGAAGACCATTCATCCTGCTGCTTTTTTTCTTTTACTGTATTTGAAGCCTGTCAAATATGGTTATTACGAGGGCGGGTCAATAAGTTCGTGACTTTTGGAATAAAACACAGATTTTTTGATAAAAAACAAAATTTTATTTTTCAACGTAGTCTCCCTTGAGCTCTATAAACTTTGTCCAACGCTTCTCCAATTTTTTTATCCCTTCCAAAAAAAAAAATTATTTGTCGAGGTCCTCAAAATAGGCCTTTATTTGCGAGATGACTTCATCATTGGAGTCAAATCTTTTTCCACCAAGCCATTTCTTCAGGTTTGGGAACAAGAAGTAGTCGCTCGGAGCCAAATCTGGAGAATAGGGTGGATGAGGGAGCAATTCATAGCCCAATTCATGGTTTTTTGGCATGGCAACTGCACATGTGTGCACCCTTGCATTGTCTTGGTGGAAAAGAACTTTTTTCTTGGCCAAATGAGGTCGGTTTTTTTTCAAATCGTCATTGAATCGGTCCAATAAGTTGGCATAATATTCCCCATTGATTGTTCTTCCCTTTTGAAGGTAGTCAATGTGGATTATCCCGCGTGCATCCCAAAAAACAGTCGCCATAACTTTATTGGCTGACAAACCCACCTTGGCCTTCTTTGGCGCCGATTCACCCTTAGAAACCCACTGTTTTGACTGTTGTTTGGTCTCTGGTGTGTTGTGATGGATCCATGTTTCGTCCACGGTTACAAAACGGGGCAAAAACTCCTCCATATTGCGATTAAACAACGCCAAACCTTCCTGTGAAGTTGTTACACGATTGCGTTTGTGGTCGACTGTGAGCAAACGCGGCACCCATCTTGCGGAAAGCTTTCTCATGCCCAAGTGATCATTCAAAATTGAAACCACTGAGCCATGCGAGATCCCTACGGCTTCCACAATCACTCGCACTTTCAATCTTCGGTCGGCCAACACCATATCGTGAATTTTTTCGATTGTTTCGGGTGTAGAGACCTCAACTGGGCGTCCAGGACGTTCGGCATCTTCAGTGCTTGTACGGCCACAACGAAATTCAGTAAACCACTTTTTTACCATTGAAATCGATGGTGCAGAGTCCCCATAGTCTTTTTCAAGCTTAGCCTTGGTCTCGGTAATGGTTTTTTTCGCAAGAAATAATGCTTAATAAGCACACGAAATTCACTTTTTTCCATTTTCTCCTCAAATTAATGAGTAGTCTGATAAAAATAGCTGTCAAACACAAACTAACTGACGCAGCAAGTTTAAATTTTGACAGGAGTCAACTGACAGATGCCTGTTGACAGGAGCAGTGTTGCCGTTTCAGTAAAGAGGTCAGAAATTCAAAAAGTCACGGACTTATTGACCCGCCCTCGTATATTTGTATGTATATGAACCATTGGGCGTGTCAGTGGGCGGATTTGAAAATTGTATATCCCGAGCAGTTTTAGGAGTCATAGATCATATAAAAAAAATTTCAGCTTTCTAGCTCAAAATTCGATTTTTTCCAAAATTTTGTTTTTTTGAGTTTGTGGGCGTGTCTGTGGGCGGATTTCAAAAATTCGTAAACTTGATTATTTCGGGACGCTAGAGAGTATATGGTTAAAATTTCAGCTCTCTAGGCCCAGTTTAAAGGCTTTTCGGGACTTATGTCCCACTTAAGTGGGTCAAAGAAAGTAAGCCAAGCAATTAAAAAAAATGATTTAATGCCATTTCTCAGTTCTTATGTCTACTTCTGAAATCGATGTTCGGCGATTTCTTTATTTTTATTTGATCAAATTCTCAAAAACATCGAATTCAGAAAAGGACATAAGTGCTGAGAAAAGGTATTAAATCGATGTTTTTAAGAATTTGATCAAATAAAAATAATAAAATCGCGCGCGACACCGAAAAATGAATTCGGGACTTATGTCTTCGGGACTTATGTCCCTGCGTCATTACTATCGATGCTGATCATAAATATAGTAACTTTTAGGGATCTACGGGCAATATTAAGGTATGTTACAAACTATGCGTCAAAATTAATATACCCTTAGAATAGGGTATAATAAAACACTTGAATCTGGGTACCTACTGTGTTTGCTTTGAAGTTCACTTTGTTGCAAACATTTTGTCATCGGTTGCATAAACATACCGATTTTCACAACTTCTTTGTGCAAAACTCCAGCTGTTCAATTGAAAACTGTTTTGTTTGCTTACGTATCATCTTTTAAGCAAACTTAGTTGCACACATTATTTAATGTAATCAACTTCATATGCCAACTTAAACAAGTTCCTTCTTCTTCTTCCTCCTTTAAGACGGGGTTATGATCACGAATAGAACTGCATCCTATACTGGTGCGCATGTGGGGTTCGCAGGTTCGACATAAATGAACACAGGCAAACTTCATGGTTTTGGATCACCTCATCACTGCGGCCAATAAAATTCTGGTGTTGTTGCATTTGTGCGATGATTTAGGAGTTTTAAGGCCTTCCTCATTTTTGCTAACTGCCAACTTAAACACGTTCTAAAGTGTTAAAATACTTATTTGAAAATATATTTTAACCATGATCTTTATTTATATAAAACAAATAATTAAGTATATAACGCGATTACAAGTGGGTTAGGACTCAAGGGGCTCTGGTACAAAGGAATTTATAAAATGAGTAAATTTGTATTTTCGCATTCAATGGGGTTGTTTAACAGTATTTTACTACTTGCCGAAATCGGTTATTTAATTTTGTTTTTTTATAAAAATAAAAAACGCACATGGACAATCAATGCAAATTATCTGAATTTAATTTAGAAAATCCATGTTTTTCTCACGGGTGTTGCCTGCACAATCAATTCATTTGTGGACGGACAAACAAAAAATATTGTTCCTGAATAAGCATTATAATATTTATGTAAATGGAAGTTTGTATTCTAGATTTTAAAATTTAATGTTCTTCGTTTTCTATTCTTTAATGACGGGGTTATGATCTGCGCACTAAGAGGTCATAGCTCTCCCAATTCATTACATCCCTGCTGATCCACATGTGGGGTTCGCCGGTTGACCATGATCAGTAATACTCCCGCTTTCGAGTCCCAACGTCACTGAGGCCAATCAAATGCTGGTGTTGTTGTATTACTGTTATCCAAACGCTTTTAGGCCCCCTCTTTTCGTGATTGTGGAATGTTGATGGATATTGCCTTTTTGACGAGGTACGTTCCTGTGAACATGATATATATTCTTATTTTTTCGCTTAGATAGGTTCTTTAAAGCGAAGGCGTCTTCAAATCTTGGAGCTTCTTATTCGAACATGCTTTATTACTCCTGATGTCATGCGAAGCATCTTCATCTCAGTTGCCATTCATTTGACTCTTATGTTTTGTGTGCTGTCCAACATTGTGAACCGTATTTGGCGACGGGCGCACATTTGCGGTATAGAGCTTTCCTCTCAGCTTAGGGGCATTTTTCAGTCACAGAAGATGGATCAGAGAAGCAGCACAAGTATTCTATATATTTCCGACTTATACCATATCCCATCCACCCATAAGTCGAGTGCTCGTTGCGAGGACGGGTAATCCTCGCTAATGATAGCTCCATTGTTAGCGCACTGATCCGTAACTTTTCCTTCAAGCAGTTAATCAAGGACTGTAATAAAAATTAAGGGATATAAGATGCTTTCCTGGTGTACACCGACAACGGGTCATCCTAATCTTGTATTTTCTCCCTTACACATACCCATGAGTTTGTAGAACTCCTTGTTGTCGCCACCCATAACAAATTTATAAGTTGTCTATCAAAGCCCTATTCAAAATCAACCAACACTATATGCAAATCCTTTAAGGAATCCCGATGTTTTTCGATTATAATCCTTATACTTTGGATTGTGTCTGTGGTTGATTTACCTGCGAAAAATTCGCAGTGGTCATCAGATAGACGTATTATTTTACGCACCCGGTAACCGCTATCTAATACCCTCCTAACGGTCTTCATGGTGTGTGATATCAGCTTGAAAGAACGGTAATAATCAGAAGTTTTCGTTCCGTCTTTTTCTTTGTACACAGGAAGACTATAACTTCCCCTCCTCGGGTTAGGCATTGGATCGCTTCATATCAGCTTTGAGATGAGAATCATGAGCCATCTGACCCAATGTCTCCCATTTTTTTCCAAAACTCAAATGGCATTTCGTCCGGCACTTTTTCATTGTAAGGAACGGCTTTTGGAATGTATATCCGACGGTCGTTCGGTTAGAAGTACTTACCAATACTGTAGCCGCCTGTGTAGTATCGTCAGCTACAAGAAGCTGCCCTTGACCATTGTTGATGAACTTTAGATGAAGGATTTCCTGAGCATTCCCACTTCTCTGAGCGGCTATTTTGAAAATGGTTGTGTCCCGTGTGGGCGCAGTGGCTCATCGGTTAGTGTGTTGGACTTCGAATCGAACGGTCTCAGGTTCAAATCACGGCGCTGCCAAGTAACACCTGAAGTTTTTGTTTCCGCAGCCCCATCTCTTGGGAACGTCTGACAAATGTCCAGGAGTATCAATCGTCATGAGAAGCTTCCCAAATTTGTTCTTCGGATTGGGCTTAATTGCAATTATAATTGTAGTTCCCTTCCACTTCGCACAAACAAATAGTTGCAGAAGCTATGTTTAAGGCTCTGTAGTTAGGCCGTTTATGCCTCATATTAATTTGTTGTGCGCCTGGATAGCCTGGTTTGAATCAACAGCCAAAGAAGAAATTTCTTCAAACTCCCGATACAAGCCTTCCACACACTTTGCTTGAATTTAAGGTCACTTTGTTAAAATGAATAAACTAAGATAACAAAAAAAGCTTAGCTAGAAATGTAGGCAAAAGCGAAACAACGTTTGAAGGGTTTCGCTGTTTTTTTTATTATAAAGCAATTCAAAAACTCTTCTAATTAAACCTATAAATTTTCGTACGACCCAGTCGTGAACTTAATTTCATTTTGTTGTAGGTGTTGCAAGGGAATATATCGGTTGAATCCTTTTGGGGCGTAATGTTTTTTTTAAACAGTCTCGCCGTCTACCGTCTATGTATGCCTATGTATGAAGCCACGTAGCCTACCAACTTCAACCCCAATACTTTGATGTCACATACAACGGAAACGGAAACAGAATACAGTATGTGGTATGACAGAACAGACGTCACTGTCAACAGAAACTATCACTTATCATACCGAAAGCTGTTTCCATTTTCGTAGTTTGTGGCAAGCCGTCTTTATTATGAGTTTGCTGTTCTGTCCTCATTCCATTGCTTGAATTGTTACCCCTTATGCTGGTACTAAAATCATCAAATCGGCAACACTGTCCATAGACTTCATATTATTTGACTTTATTTCATAAAAAATATATTTAGATACATTTTATTGTTATCTTAAGTCTATTGGTTTGGCCAAGGCCGTCCACCAGATTGACATTTTTATTATTAATATTTCCTTTTTTTTTGTTTTGTATAGATATACGTACATAGCTAATCTAGATAATTTTTAGAATAACATAACGAATAGATATTTTTAGCGTAATAAAGATAATAATCACTGAATCGTTTTATAAGTTTATTATCTAAAAATCGCCTTCCAATATTCGTCGCCTGTAACGTAGGGCGTTTACAGCATACTTATATAGTTCATCGAAACCACGGTCTCCATTTAAAAAACTTAACGTATCCTCCATCTCTAGTACTTGTGATCCAAAAAACTTCACACGAAATTCTCTTAGAATAGGACATCTAGCGAGAAAGTGAAATACATCCTCTCTTTCCCTTAGATTACATAGATTACAGATGATTGGAAGTTCTGGTCGGTGTGGTATGTAGTTCAGACTTAATAATTCTCCTCTGATTTTAAATATAGTGCTTATTTTTTCAGTTGAATTACAATTCAAAAAGTACGTTTTTTCTTGCAGATTGTAGCTCAATTTACTGTATAACATTCTGTACTGTGATGACTGAGCTTCATTAGCACATGAATCGTACAGGTGATGACCTGTTTCTTCCAGCATAGTACCGAATTTAAGTTTTAGGGATACGGCATCTTCGCTGCGTGAAAAATTTAGGTTAAGCCCACAGTTTTGTGCTATTTTTTCCCATTCTTGGACAAGGCCTCCTCTTGTTGAAATTATGTGGGAAAGAATTACCTTTGGTAACCGTTCTGGCTTCATTCCCATTACTTTTACAACATAATTGAAATGTGATTTGAGTGTCTCCAAAGACAGAGGGGCTGTCCCGGTTTCTAAGTAAAGCATATAATTGGGGGTGTTACTTGGTAGCCTAAAAACTCTTTTTATGCTATAGCGTTGAAATTTTTCAACCGCGGTATATGAGTTGTATCCCCATATTTGAGCTCTATATAACATTATAGTTGTTGCAGTAGCACGAATGATTTTTTGTTTCGAATTGTGTTCGATGTATTTATTTTTGATACATTTTCCCCAAACTGCAGAAATTGCGCGCTTAGCTTCTTTTAGTTTGGTTTCAAGATGTTTATTCATGTTTTAGTTAGATGCAATCAATACTCCTAGATACTTATAGTATTTAACTATTTCAATGCGCTCTCTTCCATACATCCAAGCTTCATTCCTCGAGTATCGCCCGCCGTCACTTCTGAATATCATGATCTTTGTTTTGCTCAAGTTAACAGACAGATTCCATGTAGTACAGTAGCTTTTTAGTCTGTTTATCATAAGCTGCATACTATTTACTGTCTCTGCTAAGAAGACAATATCATCTGCGTACATTAATGCGGGGACATTTACCCGCAAATTTCGACTCCGCCTCCAATATTGTCTGTTATATCGTTGATAAACAAAATGAACAAGAGTGTACTTAGGATACATCCTTTCTTAACTCCCATGGTTGTCGCGAACTCTTCAGACGTGCTGCTCCCATCCCACACCATTGCTATATTGTTTTCATACATGGCTTTCAAAGTGTTAATAATTTTGCTCGAAATGCCTATTCTGTAGAGTTTATAGTATAGTGCATCGCGTGCTATGGAGTCGAAAGCTGCACTAAAGTCAACAAATAGGGCATATAGCTTCCTCTTTCTTCTCTTGTACATATCGGCTATATTAACAAGTGTGAAAACTTGGTCCACGGTTGAGTATTGCGCTCTAAAGCCGGCCTGAAATTCGTGTAGAATTTTATTAGTTGAAACCCATTGAGTTAGCCTGTTGAACAGCAGTGTTCCAAATATTTTAGCTGAGGTATTTAAGAATGATATGCCTCTGTAGTTGCTCGGGTTATTATGATCACCCTTTTTGTGTAACGGATATATTATTGATTTCCTGTCCATAGTTTGATCGCGTTTAGCATTCTCTCTATCAATTTGAGAAAAACCCTTGTAGTATTCCATATAAATATAAGAAATTCTTTCTACATTTGGCCAAATGGAACTTTGGTGCATGAATCTATACAGCGACATACAAAGGTACCTAATGCTTTAAACATTGTCCAACGCGGCGATTTCAAATGTGCCGGATAGCATCCATCCAAAAAGCGATTAAGTTCTTCGGACTCATCGGCTTATTCTCATAGCTTTAATCTCTACTACTAAAACATTGGAAATCTTCGAACTAAACTCAAACAGTTGCTACTTTGTTGCTCCTCGCTTCAATATGACGTCATTGCTTTCACCGAAACCTGCGGTTGTCTAGCAGATATCATCATAATGCTGAAACTTTTATTAACCAGCAATACTCAATTTTCCGGAAAGACCGCTTTGCTGGTTTGACTGGCTCCGAGAGATAATATTTATATATCACACCAAAGAGTTCTTTAGAATAATATAAACTTCATGCAGATAATTGTTGTTCCTTATTAAATAACTTGAATGATAATTAGCATGTCCTCATGGGTGGCTTTAATTTGACGAAATTAAAACTTTTAATGTAAATTTTGACTTTGAGAATGAAGTAGCTGATACTTTTGCGCAATTTGACAATTGGCAAATAAATAATATGAAAATATCTTAAGACTGTACTGTTGACTTAGATCATGATAGTTAATGACATAATCGACGTTAACACACTTATGGTTAAAATTAGGACTAATTAAAAGCGCATATGGTTTAATAAAAGATTAATCAATCTTAATAACTTAAATATAGGGACGGGTTTCAGTCCGCTTGGCCGAACTGTTGGATTCATTTAAATATGCAAAGAAGTAGGAAGCAGTAAATAGAAAGAACTGTACTGCAAAGTTATCTTTATTTGCAAACTTTCAGGTGATGGCGAAGAAAGAGTTGTGACTTCGTGGGAGTAAAGAGTTAAAGGCAGCCTTCTTGAAGATAAAGGTAATCCAAATACCAAAATAAAGAGAATGTTTGACATGGTGTTTTTCCATTTCGAATTTGTAACTTTGACATAAAATATAATAATATATAATATAGCTCTTTGAAACGCTCTGCCAGACCATTGTCTTGGAATGAATTTGGGCCATACATCTGTAGATGGGACTGGTCAACGACACGCGGCTGTTCTCGAACGGTCCCCCATCTACGTACTAGCCGCGCCCAACGTCGTTTAATTACGGTGATCTGACGAGAACCGATTACTTTTTACACTTTTAAATTCATTTTTATTAATTATTAGCTTATATCAACTTACATACTAGACAAAAATGATTAAATCTAACTTAAAATTAACAGGATACTTATTCTAGATTATTGATCCTTATGCGGACGCCCTAAACTTAACTATATCTTATAATTATTGCCCTTCGGCCTAAAAACTATTTTACGAACTAATCTTACATATGTGTTCCTCGAGAAAATTAAATAAAACTCGGCATCATTATTTAAATTTTATATTTTTATATAAAACAAATTACAAACTACCTATTCTACTTACTTAAACTACCTAACATATTCTAACTATAATTAGGATTCTGAACACTCGTTGCCTTGCGCAACAAGTGGTCAAAATCCTAATTGCTTTCCGGGTGCCTGGCAGTCGTCAACGTGCACACGCGCCGCCGTGAGCCGACTGAGGCCTTACAGCGTCAGTCAACTCCCGGAAGCACCACCACACGTTGGCGAGCCCGGCCTCTCCCAAAAACGCCCTAGCTAACTAATCTAACTTATAAGCTAAAAAACATGCCCTCCCAGGACGCACCGGGCATGTTGACCCCTCCCCCCTCAACAAGCCACCAAAACTCGGCGAATTGCTTTTCCGTGTCGAATTGATCCCTTTCCGATATTGCGGTACTAAAACGGAGGAGCTCATGAGCATTGGCGATGCCCTCGCCGCAGATGAGCCGCTTATCTCTCGCGCTGCGGTAGCGGTGGTATAATACCGGGATACCATCCCTCGTCTGTACCAGCCCTTTTGCATCAATATGGATAAATGCCTCCGGCGGGATAAAGCCAGATCGGAGCGTACTCTCTATGTACATTTCATTGGGGTAGTAAGCCCCAAAGATCAGGCTATTGTCGCTGGCCATCGCCCTTGCAACGTGCCTTCGAGTCACCTTAATAAGGAAATTGTCAATCCTATTCAACTGAGCCCCATCGTATAGGATCTTGTTGGGATAGTATTTTATATAGTCGGATTCAGGAGTTCGGAACAACCGGAGACAGGTCCTAAGACATTGTCTCTCCAAAACCCGAATCTTTTCCATATAGCTAGGCGCTATATTGAATCACAATGGACAACCATAAGCGATAATCGGCCTTATAAGGGCCACGTAGCAAATGACCTTCACTCTGGAGTCAAGTTGACTGCTATGAAACAGTCTCCTTGTCAGAGCATAAGCCTTCTTGGCCCCAGCAAGACAAGCAGCTATATGTCTATCGAAATACAGATACTGGTCAAGCCAGATACCTAGATATCTAACTACGCTTCTCACCGCCAACGGCTGCCCATTTTGTCCAATAATGACAAATTTCTTCCAGTTTTTTCTGGTATCCCTAGAGGCCCCAGCCAATGGAATTCTGAACAAGATTGTTTCCGTCTTCTGAAAGTACGAGAACCGATTAACTCGACGTGGTATGGTCGTTGGTTTAAAAGAGGAAATGTGGTTCCTATTTTGGCGAGCACATCAGTCAAAGGGTTCCCCGGAATGTCCATAGGCCCCGGTAAACGAGTATGTAGCCGACGTAACAACTGTAGTATTTACCAAGGGTCTCAGATGAAGCAGAATGTCCACTGCGAGTGGTACGGATTGCTCCGCTAATGCACAGACAAAGATATCCGTTGGACTTTGCCCATCGTATGAAATAGTTTGTAAACAAAATATTATCAGAGACCAGACAGATATTGTTGTCTATGTAGCAGTGTTGCCGAAAGAACTCCCATAGGAGTATTATACTACTTTCAACACCTCCGTACTCCCGTACTCCTCCTTTCACATTCGTACTCCTATTTTTTTTAAAGACCTAAAATATCTTACGCTTGCCAGTGGCGAACTAACCAGGGGCGGAAGGGGCGCCCCCCCCCCGGGCCTCCGGACCCTAAATCCTTCAATTTATAATAAAATTGAACTTCAGTGAATCTTTACTCTATATCGCTCATACTTCAATACATCTTGACCATTTTCATCTCGGTTGCGTCGTGCGAGAGGAGTTATTATTATTAATTATCTTCGATCTACAATAGATCAAGAGCGATTGGTTAATCTAGCCGTGCTTTCAATAGAAAGAAAAACTCCAAAGAAATCGATTTTACAGAAGTTATTGAGAAGTTCAGTAAATTGAAGGCACGAAAACACATAAAGGGTTCGCCAAATAACTTTTTATAAGGGTATATTAAATTTGACGCATAGTTTGTAACATACCTTTATATTGCCCGTAGACCCCTAAAAGTTACTATATTTATGATCAGCATCGATAGTAATGTCGATCTAGCCAAGTCAGTCCGTCCGTCCGTCCGTCTGTCGGCAAAAATTAGGCCTTTATACTGGACCTATAGAGCTGAAATTTTAACCATATACTCTCTAGGGTCCCGAAATAATCAAGTTTACGAATTTTTGAAATCCGCCCACACACACGCCCACAAACTCAAAAAAACAAAATTTTGGAAAAAATCGAATTTTGAGCTAGAAAGCTGAAATTATATATGATCTATGACTCCTAAAACTGCTCGAGATAAAAAAAATTTAAAATCCGCCCACTGACACGCCCACAAATAAATAAAACAATTTTTTTGAAAATCCAAAGTTTGAGCTAGGGAGCTGAAATTTATAATATAGGTATACTCTCTAGGGGCCCTTTATTCTCATGTGTTAATTTTTTTTAAATCCGCCTACTGACACGCCCACAATTAAATAAAACAATTTTATTGAAACACCCAAGTTTGAGCTAGGGAGCGTTTTTTTTTTGATAAAATCCTTTAAATATATAACAACAAAATATGTAGAGCGTTCTTAACAATTCAATCATACTTAGACTTTTGTCACGCCCACTTATGAGGGATAGGAATAGGAATAGGGTATCCAACAGTTCGCCCAAGCGGACTGTAGCCCGTCCCTATGTTTTTTTTTTGAAAATGCTATAAAAAAAACTACTGAATATTTTCTCAAATTTCTTTTTTTATTTGAAAGTACAATCCTTCCGGTTAATAATAGAAAATAATTTCATTCAAATGGCTGCCTCGGCTGGCCATGCTGGTAGCGTCATACCAAGGTCTTTATGCAAAATTCGTCTCAATGATGTCTCCGAAATGTTCAATTGTTGAGAAATGAAAACGACGGTGAATTGATGTTGATGGCGCTTCACGCACACTTTCTGCCACAGCAGCAATATTCTCTTGTGTACGCACTGTTTTTGGCTTTTCACGCTTTGGTTTATCGATGAGGATGCCAGTTTCTTTCACTTTTTTCACCTTATACACAACCATATTCGTTCAGCGGAAGGATAAAACTAATTATCTGTCAAATCAGACATGAGCTAAGTGTTACCATTCACGAAATAAGCACTAATTGCAAAAAAAAAACGTTAGATGGCGGACCCTTTATAACACGCTGCAAAAAAAAAAAAAAACTTTGATTTATTTTATCAAATTTTTTTTTTTGTCGATCGATTCGTATTTTATTTTCCTCACTCATGTCCATTCCATATTGTAGGTAAGTATGTTTATTTAGCCTAAATAATTTAATTCGAATTTAAATTTCACTTGACAGATTTTAACGAAATAAATGCATACAAATCTGAACTGAATAAAAAGCTTGTAAAACTACTTTTTTAAAAGCTGGGGGGACTCATTCAGATTTGCGGCCCCGGGCCTCTGACGGGCTTAGTCCGCCACTGCTTGCAGCAAAGTAAATAAAACTAAATAAATTTAATTCACTTTAAATTTAATGCAAATTTGGCAGCACTTTTATCTTCCAAACTGTCGTCAAAAAGGGAATTTCCCTCTTTCTTGTTTGTTTTTGTGTTTCTTTGGTTTAATCTTTAATGCAATTTTCATCTGTCAGCTCGGTATTTATTTTATTGTTACCCGAGATTGTATTTTGTTGGTCGTTTTTTTTTTTGTTTGAACTCCGTGAATTTATATGTATAGTTCAATAAAATGAAACCAACGACCATACCACGTCGAGTTAATCGGTTCTCGTCAGATCACCGCAATTAAACGACGTTGGGCGCGGTTAGTACGTAGATGGCGGACCGTTTGAGAACAACCGCGTGTCGTTGGCCAGTCCCATCTACAGAGTTGAGGTAGATAATACATGCATGGTATCACAATGGACCAAAATTGGTCTAAGTGTGTCGGCTTGTGCCGACAGCCACAACCTAACCTCAATAAAATGAAAACGATTGTTAAATAAATATGTACTTGAAATATTGTAATTCTTGTAAGAATAATTCAAAGTAAACTTGTATTATACATATTTAGTAAATTGGATTCCTTTGAGGCGGTAAAGGCAAAAAAGCTGTAAATGTGTCTTGTGTTGCTGGAGGTCTTAAAATAAATGATTCTGCTGCTGTTCCTAAAAATTTAGCACCAAAATCACTAGCTACAGGAACCAACGATATTGAGTTTGCAAATGCTGAATAAGTATTTGCTGTTGAAATTGATGCACCGACCAAATCAAAATCGGTGAAGGCAAAAAAGTTCCACCAGAAAATGTTAATGTGTCTTCTGTTGCTGGTAAAAAATAAATGAGTCTGCTGCTGTTCCTGCAAATTCGGTTCCTGAATCCCCTGCCGAAAGAACAGACGATGTTGAGATTTCTGATGCTGATGAGTGAAGTTTATACACCTACGATATCTTCTTTAGAAATAGCACAGTTTTGGTCACAGATATTTGTTAAAAAAAAAATGCCCTGAAACACTTCCCTCTGACAAGGGATTTTATAGTGCTTTGTTCAGAATCGCGCACAGCAGCGCAGCGGCAGAACGAGTTTTCCCAACTGTTTCTCATTAAAGATAATAAACGGAACAGAATGGAGGTAAATACATTGAATACAAATCAATGAAGTATTTTTAAATAAAGTTGCAAAAAAAAATTGTGTACAAACTTATTTTTGAAGACTAAAAATTGTTTGTAGTACTATTTTTTCAAAATACTCCCCATTTTTGGCTACAGTACTACCTTATAATATTTCTCTCCGGCAACACTGCTATGTAGTCTCGGTCTTAAACTGGAAAACCCAACAGATGGAAACTTATCAACGTTGACGTCATATACTAAACGGCTGAATTAGTATAAAAGACGCCATCATTCCACTTGTCAGTTGTGAGAGGTCGTTTCGTTCGATTTGTCAGTGGTATTATCGCATCGTGTACTTTTGATTCTGTTCACTGATTCATACTTAATTAGAATTTCTACCGTGCAAAATAAACTTTAAATTGAAGAAGAAAGAAAAAAAACTATCAAAATGAAGTTAAACATTGTTTTAATCGGTGCAGTTTTTGCAATGATTTCCTTTGTTGGCGCTGATGTCTCTAAAAATGTAAGTTTCGCAATTTTTTATTATTTCTAAACCCCGTTTATTCTAATAAAATCAGTTAGAGAACGACATTCTAAAACAAAATTTGTATCTGAAAAATATTTTTTTAACCTTCCAAAACATAATTGGTTAAAGTATAAACAAGGATTTTAGTAGTTTTGTCAATTTATGCATCGTAGATGTAAAGTGAGACATTATCCATACATACCGAACTAAAGGCACTTTTGCTTTAAAATTAAATAAAATAAAAATAAAAATCAAGAAGGAGTATCCAAACACTTTTTTTGAATACTAGAAAATTAACAATATAGAACGATTTTGTACAAAAAATGAAAGAGAAACCGTGAGAATCGCGTTGTTGTTGCAAAAAACATATTTGTTTGGAAATAAATTAAGTTGAACAATTTTCTATATATACGAACCACAACAATTAATTTATTTTACAAAAAAGGGAATATATTTGTAAATGGCTGCATCAAGAGCTGCACAAGGTGTTTTGGTCAACATGTTCCCTGTTTTTATTGTTTTTATTTTGCTTTATGATACTTTCTCATGTTTTTTCCTTATAAGTTGGTAGTTTTGACTCTTCAATAGCTTTTATTTTCACTTAAATATACACTTTTTAAATAATCACAATGATTTTTCCAGTGTACTTGGGAATAATTTGTTGTGCCACTCAGAATCGTTCGTTTTTCGATTTAAATGAATGGCATTTATTAATAAAAGGTAAAACATAACAGAACGATTTTTTTAAAATAAAAACAACTCCATATGCAATGCAATCTAATGAAAACAATTTTGCTTTTCGTACATTTAAATAGAAAAATAATACGTACTGACTAAAAATATTTCTGACAGAAATAAATAAAATGCTACTTGGCAGGCAGCTGTCATTGAAATTTAGGAAAATTACAATTACAAATGAGAGTACTGTCATGCAATGTAATGTCCGTTCGTTATGTGTAGAAAAATGAAAAGTGTCGAATCTCCAAAATCGAGAGAGAATCTTCTCATTTCTAAGAAAAGTACGCGAACGCTTTTGTGTAAAAAGGTGAAAAACGTCTTGATTTGGCTTGAAAATAAGCAACAGTTCTTTTTTTTTTGCTGACAAACTCATAGGATTTCATCATTTGATAGTTTTCATTTTCTTACCAGCTGAAATTCTGTGTGAAGAAAAATGAACGAAAGTACATTTTTCTTTCGTTCATCTTTTTACCATTTTCTCAGTACGCGAACGCGTTTGTGTAGTTTTGCACGAAAGTTTATATAAATTTACGTTTGCATATTAGTTCGCCAACGGACCTATAGAGTCAATCCATGTCGAAAACTTTTCGGTAAAAAACAACTGACATGTCGTTTTGCCATTTGGAATTTGTAACTTTGACATATAATGTAACATAACTCTTTGAAACGCTCCGCCAGACGACTGTCTTGGAATGAATTTGTGCAATACATTTTATCCCATGCGTATTGCAGAGCGCCATATAATCTAAGCTTAGGTTTAGAGCGTTAAAGATAGAGTTGTCTATGTAATCTCGGCCTTAAACTGGAAAACCTAATCCATGGAAACTTATCAACGTTAACGTCATCCATTAAACGGCTGAACTAGTATATTAGCCGCCATCATTCCACTTGTCAGTTGTGAGAGGTCGTTTCGATTTGTCGGTCGTGTTGTCGCTTCGTGTGCTTTTTATTCTGTTTAGTGATTCATACTTAAATTAAATTTCTACTGTGCAAAATAAAAGAACATTCAATTCAAACTAGAAATTGAAGAAGAAATAAAAAAACTATTAAAATGAAGTTAAACATTGTGTTAATCGGTGCAGTTTTTGCAATGATTTCCATTGTTGGCGCTGATGTCTCTGAGAATGTAAGTTTTGCAATTTTTTTATTATTTCTAAACCCCGTTCATTCTAATAAAATCAGTTAGAGAACAACATTCTCAAACAAATTATTTATCATAAAAATATTTGTTTAACCTCCCAAAACATCATTGCTTAAAGTAAACAAAGATTTTAGTAGTTTTGCCAATTTCTGCGTCGCAGATGTAAAGTGAGACATTATCCATACATACCGTAACAAAGGCGCTTTTGATTTAAATTTAAATATTTTTATGTACATAAATGTTGTGGGTATGCTTAATAAAAACAAAAAAATAATCAACAAACTGACCCCGACAGGCATTACTTTTGAGAGGCGATAAGATAATTTTTAAAAGCGCAACCAAACGAAAAACAAATATGTATAAAAAAAGAGGGCATCGGCCACACAGATCGCACAAATACAAATCTTTATTTTAAATTCATTTTCATGTAACAACTACTTGTTAATAACATAATATTATACCCATCAAATCGGAAAACGCACAACATCATATTGGCTTGGTTCTGTAAGGTTGCCTGCTGGTTTTTCCCCCTGCTTTTGTCGGGTAATTAAGGAAATGAAACGCAGGTACAGGTTGCGCAGAGTTTTTTTTGTGCCGGCAAAGTGCAACGCATCGCACAGATGCACAGTGTTAATGTGATGTGGTTTTGAAACCACAGAGAACCTTTTGATAGTCTTGTTTTACTTGTTATTGAGGAGGATTCCTATGTTCTTTTGTTTACCTGGAGTAGATCGAACGACTGATTCTTAATTTGTGTGGATAGGTACAACCTTCTGCCTAAATGAGAGACGATGTAAAGAAGAAAATGTAGCTCTGCTTTCCATACATTGTGTGTAGGTTTTGGGTTTCCAATGAATAAACCAATGCTCTTTGAAGGCTTGAGAAAAAAGCTGACTACAATTATGTATTGAAAAAAAGTTGCAAATCCAACTTGCCGGCGAATTAGCATAAGCGTCATGCATGAGAAATCTATCAGAACTTTTTCATACTTTGTCTGAGCTTAAACCGATCGACAACTTTATGTGACGTTTCGTAAAGTGAACCTTCCACCATTTGGAAACTGGTCCAGGGGTTAACAAACAAATAACCTCAATGGATGGCTTGCCCTTGGCTAAATGTAAGGGAAATTGTACACTGATTGATCCAGACGAGAAGATCAGGTATCAGTTCAGCTGTCAGTTCGATTGAACTTCTCAGTTGAGATGTCAGTAAGCATTCAGTTAAACTGGTACTGCAACTGATATGTAAATGAAAAAAACAGAAGCGTTTAACTGAAACTGAGACTGAAACTGATGAGCAATATTTCATAGCTTACCATCTGTCACTTTTCATAGAAAGAAAGAAATATAGTATACCATAAAATGTACGGCGGGCATAGCTTGATAAAAATGACAACCCATAGAATACTATACATAAAATGCTATGAACTGAGCAAAAACATATAATGCAACTTTTCATAGAATACTGTGTTCATTCTATAAATGCTCGTGGAGACAAAATGCAAGCGATTAACTGAAACTGATACTGAAAATAATGAAATTCCCATATAGTTATCAGTTAAACGAATGCGTAAATAAGTTTCTCCTCAGTTATCATTTTGAAACGCAGTTGCCGGTGACTCAAAGCCTTCGATTTCCTTTATTTTGTTTGTGTTCTGTCATTATTGTCATTTAAATATTGGAAGCTCAGAAAAAAATTATTTGAAAATTGTTTATAAATCATGTATTCCGGCTTCAGGACAGTTTAAGTATTGGGTAAAGTTATTCAGGCTCTACAATGTACGTATATTTTGATATACTATACATTTTTCGGGAACATTTTTCTTTTGACAGCAAACCAGCTGATTTTGATTTGAATTAGATGCCGCTGCAACCAGCTTTCAACTCTCAGTATACTCCACAGCTAATTAACGCGCTGTTTGGAAAGCATGCCATTTGACAACTTGTGCAACTGATGCTTTCTATTTTCATTTTTTTTCTTTGTTGTCATGCCACTTATATCTAGGGCCAATGATATGATCCCCTTTCTTTGCTTTATTTTAAGAAAGCAAACAAATGTTGGTTATATCCAAAATGTCGACTTTAATTTAAAATTGTCTTACCATTTTTTTTTTGAGAAAAACGATTTGCCGCTTTGTCATAAATATAAACTTCGTCCTATTTGTGATTATTGAATTTCATTTATTTATTTTATTGTTGTTTGTTTATTTTCTCTTTGCTTTGCTTTGCATTTGTGGTTGTTGTTCCAAGCTAAAATAAATTAAAAACGATCAAATCAATTTGCAAAAGGTACCTACGTGAATTTTCGGTGAAATGATTATATCAATAATAAAACGGCATTGCGTCAGTCGGGTGAATACAGACTGACATTTATGTAAAAGAGTGTTTTGCTCACTCAACTAAGCATGAAACGCAAAAGAGTGATTTGAGAGACAAAAGTCACTGCACTCGAAATAATTAGAAACAAATAAAAGAAAAGAAACTCGAATTTTCAAAAGCAAATGAAAACGATAGCCCTGAATTGGATGCCGCTCAAAGCCGCCTTTTTTGTGGATATGACTTTCAGGTTCTTTCGCAAACCGGATTTCATCCAAATTATTTAAAATTCGAATACCTAGGTATATGCTGACAAAAATATAAATTCTTGAATTAGCCTGATTCAATGCTATGACAATAATTTGAATAAATTAACATTATAAAGCTAACATTTTACTTTATCAATGTACGAGAAATTCCTTAATAAAATTAAATGATCATTGACTGAAGGTTAATTTTAAGTTAAGACCTTTCTCTAATAGGTCTTCCGGTGAAGTATTTTAACAGATTCTGATTGGTCTTCCGGAGTGAAGCATTTTAAAACCGGTTTTTTTAGTATGGCTCTAATCTTAGCCAACTGGAATTGTGATCTAAATCGTGTGTCACCTGTCTCCACTGATTCATAATTGTCTTGGTAGTATTTTTATTTTAAGTTATTTTGATTGCAGGTTATGAGTAACAAGAATTCTTTTGCCAAAGATATGTCTTATTTACTTTAATGTAAGGGGTTCCCGAGCGGTGGAAAGTCTCTGCTTGAGACACTGTAGACTTCCATCATCTGCGATCCCGGGCTTGCTGCTTCAAGTTGTCCAGACCCCCCAGCGCTTTGGCTTCCGCTATGGCTTGGTTTTTAATACGGAGGTTCCTTCCTTGTCTTCTCGAACCTGCAGGCTACGAGTCGAAGATACTCTCCGATCTAGCCTTACTGTGCACTCGCATAATATGACAGAGCCAATGAAGTCTACGTATTTTAGATTTTTGGACTACATCCACATTTTGCTACAGCTCATATAGTTGGCGGTATAGATATGACTACTTACTTACTACTTAACGGGCTCCCGACCTGTTAAAAGTCTCAGCCTGAGACACTGCAGCCTTCCTTCCTCTGCGATCCCGGGCACGCTGCTTCCAGCTGTCCAGTCCAAGCGCTCTGGCTGGTCGTTAAAACGGAGGATCGGTCTTCGGTAGTCGACGTGATTTAGCTTTCTGGACTACACATCCACATCTTGGTACAGCTCATCGAGTTTGCGGTTGTATCTTCTCTCCTCCTCGCACACAGGACGAAATATCCGACCAAGTATTTTTATCTTTGAAAAAAAAAAACGTAATACAAGCTCCCCTTCCCTACTTATCGATCCAGCACTGGGCACCATAAAGCAGGACTGGGAGGATTAAGGTTCGATAGAGCATGCCGAAGTGGCGTTTTCTCCGAAAGGCTAAATCTTAGTCTCTCTTCCCGTCTTCCTAATCATTGTAGCGTATTCCAGGCGGAGATTATGGCGATAAATGAAGCCCTGACGTGGCTAAAGATAAATGTGATATCCACATAGGACATCCGTTTCTTCTCGGACAGTCAAGCCGCTATCAAGTCCGTGGATTCAAGCTCTTTAAATTCCATAGCAGCCCTCGACTGCCGTTCATCTCTTAAGGAGATGGCGGAGCAGTTTAACATTCACCTCTGTTGGGTGCCGGAGATATTCCAGGAAACTGCATGGCTGATGAACTCGCCAAAAAAGGAACCAAACTACCTGTTTTACCTGAAAAGGGTTCTCTGGGTGTACCAATCGCTACCTGCAAACTTTTGTTCAAGCTATCTGCAATCGAGAGAACAAACCTTAGGTGGACAAGTAGTAATACGTGTCTAGCGACTAAGCACATCTGGCCAAAGCTGGACCTGCGACGCTCTAAGAGTCTGATCCCACTAAACCGACTGCATATTAGCTCCACCATAGGTGCCATAACAGGGCACTGTCTGATAGGCAAGCACGCATCGAGGCTTGGCTTAATCAAACGATTTCTGCAGACGTTGCTTGAACGAGGAGAAGGAGGAGACTATACTTCACCTTCTCTGCACATGTCCTGCTCTCTCCCATAAAATAAATCTTTATCTGGAAGATTTCTTGCTTAATGGTCTTAATGACTTGGCTAACGCTGACGTAAGAAGTCTATCGCGTTTCTAAATGGTTTAACTAGTGGCGGGAGAAACCCGTCGATCCGTGTGGTATCACAATGGACCTAACTTTGGTCTAAGTGTGTTGGCCTTACGCTGACAGCCACTTTAACCTAACCTAACCACGCCGAAGTGGCAGCGGTTTCCTAAGGTATTTCTTCGTCGGATCTCCACTAAGGTGTCATTTGTGGAGTTGATGTTTACTTACCCCAAGGTAGGTGAACTCCTTAACTACCTCGAAGCTATTGCTATCAACAGTGACGTTTTGACCTAGGCGGTGGACAAATGTTTGTTTGTTTGTTGATAGCGTGTATTTAGCCTTGTCGTCATTAACTTCAAGACCAACCAAATTCGCCCGTTCTTCAATCGCCATTAAAGTCTCTAACACGGCGCGCTGGAAACGGCCGATGATGGCGATATCGTCCGCATACCCCAGTAGTAGGATCTATTGAAAATAGTGCCTTCTGTGTTGACACCTGCGCTGCGCACTATTTTCTCCAGAGCAACATTGAAGAAGTCACATGATAGCGCATCTCCTTGCCGAAATCCGGTGCAGGCTTGGAATAATTCGGAAGAGCTGCTCCCAAACTGCACATTATACCGCGTGTGTCACGCGACATAATTGGATCGGTTTTACCGGAATCTCATATTAGGCCATCGCTATGTAAAGCTCCTGACGATGAATGCTATCAAATACTCTATTTTGATTTTTCACCTACTCGTGGATGCTTCACTCAAATGAATCAAATACAAAATTAACTGTTTATAACACACCGAGTAAAACGAGTACATCGAATCTAGTAGGCTTCTCTCCAACTTTGATTGAATGGAGGTGAAATTACTATTTTGAACAATCGTTTATCAGTTATACTTGTTTCATAATAATTAAATTATGGTAGTTAATTTGCAGTCTTAGAAATATTTGTACATACATAAATATATGCACTTACATTCACATTTAGATATTTCAACAAAAATTATATTATTATTAAAACAAAAATTGTAAGCGGTGAGCATCATTGCCACAATCTATAATCGTAATGTCTTAATATTGTATAACCTTTTGATTGCAGCAGAAAAACCAAATTGTCATTGTTTACATCCGACTACGCAGTGCAGTGAACTCGTTTATCTGAGCACACTGAAGTGAATGTGTTCTTGTCTTTGGATAAAGTATTCACTAATTTATCAAATATCAAGCGATTCATTCATTTCATTTTTCAAAATGTGAGTGCAATGAAGAGTACTCGAAAAAATATGAATGTCTTAAAACTGCGTTAAGACATAATTTGCATACCTCTAATGTTAAACCATAAACTTTTTACTCATTGTGATCTGATAACCTGTTTTGGTTATAATCATTGTCAAGATAAAATCACTCCAGATAAAGTAAATAAGAAAACAAAATTATGTAACGGTACAATCGTACTTAACACGTGTTAATGATGTTTGGCAACAAGCGGATGTCTCTGCCTAAGTTATTAACCAGTTTTTTGTGCAAGCTATGGATGGTATTTTTTTCCTCATAAAGTTAAAGACTTCAGCAAATACTCGATGGCGGATTGTCGTTTGCAGATATTTACGATAATTCCAGCAGCTGATCATTTTAATTAAAAACCTGAAACGTTACTATTGATTTTTTATTTTTATTTATTCAAATTTGTTACTGAAAATAGACAAATTTAATGGAATGACCAAATTTTGGCTTTATTAACTCACAAATTTCATTGCATTTAATGTTTAAAAATATTTTCTGCCATATGGCCTCTGAGACATGAACACCATCCTGTCGGTCCAATTTTACACCACTTTTTCGAGCATACCAGGTCTTAATTCGTCAATAGTGCGTCAAATGTTGGCTTCTAAGTGATCAACCGTTGCTGGTTTATCAGCATAGACCAGAGATTTGACGTACTCCCACAAAAAGTGTCAAATCACACGAACGAGGTGGCCAACTCACAGGTCCATTTCTTGAGATGAATCGGTCACCAAACGTCTGGCTCAACAAAGTCATGGTTGCACGCGCTGTATGGCGTAAAGCTAGAAATGAGCCTCATCGCTGAAGATGATTTGACGATAAAAATCTGGTTCAACATCCAGTTGATTCTCAGCCCATTCACAGAACACACGACGCAATTGATGGTCCGCCGGCTTTAATTCTTGCGCCGGTTGGATCGTATATGGATGAAGGCTAAGATTTTTCCTCAAAATTTTCCAAGTAGTGGACGGGCAGAGACCGAGTTGCTGAGAACGGCGTCGGACCGATAAATTCGGGTCCTCTCTCACACTCACGTCTACAGCGACGATGGTTTCTTCTGTACGCACGGTACAGGCTCGATTTGGATGAATATTATCACAAAGAGTAAATGTGATCATGAATCGATCTATAGTATTGAGTATTAGCTGCTCAGATGGACGATTATGCGCACTGTAAACTTAACGAAGTGCTCTATAAGTTTGGCGCACAGAGCGCGAATTTTGGAAATAAATTTCCACGATTAGTAAACGTTGGTTTGGTCTTTCCATGGTGATTTGCCAAAGTATAATGAAAAAAAAGTCAAACACACTTTATTAGTATGACAGCTAGCTTGACAGTTATACATATCAGAAGTTTTATACCTCTATAAAGAACACCATATGAGCCTTATTGCGAAGATCAATCGACAATTGATAATTGACTATTTTCAATGTGTGCTATTGTGAACGAACGATTCATTTGGTATTTTTGTCAATTGCATTTTTTTAATTGACTGCGATTGATAAAATCCTTTAGAATCGTCCGTTCACAATAGCACACATTGAAAATAGTCAATTATCAATTGTCGATTGACACTCGCAATAGGTGTGCTATTCTCTGACTTCGGACAATAATTCCTCGAAGATCATGAAATAAGAAGCTGTAAAATATTTATCAGTTCTACGAAACTTGTTTCATATGGACACTTTTATTACAAGGTATCTTAAAAGTCCTCACTCGGTTTCCTAAGGCAGTAACTTTGTATGTAGGTAAACTAAAAGAATTAGTTCTGTTTGTTGATAATGTTAATTCAAACGTATCATTCTTTGTCCATTAAGTTGCGATTGTATTAGATTATACCGATTAAGTGGCCACCGCCAGAGTTGATGCACCTTTGGGCTCTCTCCACATGGAACTTATCCCATCTCCACCTGTCTGATGTTCTCCTTTAGGGTCATCGAGGTCTCGTATACCCCAAACATTAAAGAACGAAATGTGAAAGGTAAAGAAAAATATATGGCATAAACGCGGCATACATACATACTAAAACCATTTTTGCTTCTGCGAAGTGGAAGGGACCTACAATAAATTTCTAAGCCGACTCCGAACGACAAATTTGAGAAGCTTCCTATGACAAACTTTCACAAAAGGTGAGTCAGTGGAAAGAACCTTTAATTGTAACAGAGCACTGGCGTGATTTGAACCTGGGACCGTCGTAGAGTTGTGTGTCTAATGGTATTGGTTCTTTTAATATCGTCCGCGAGGATATCGATGTGAACCATGCTGCTTATTACGGAAGTTACTTCGTCCGAAATAGTTCGGAAAACGGCAAATATTCTTTGCCTATTTGTCTCTTTAATCAATAGTATCTCCGCCCGATGCATATGGTCAAATGGTGTCCTTAAGAGGATGTAGCGCCTCTTGCATTACACGCGAATGTTCAGTGCCACAGAAACGATTATATAATGGGTATTCTCGATCTAGTGCAGGTGAGGTTGGGTTAGTCCGGGCTATGACTCTAGTGTCATAGACACGGCACCATAATGGGCCCATGGCGATTGCTAGAAGAAGTGAGGTTCATAGGTTCTCTCCAGGAGCCGACAGATGCATTGGTGATGCCTTGGTTTAAATCAAAGTACAAATGTTTTCGGGACTGTTTTTGGTTTCACAAAGAGTTGTCTTGTATTTTCATGAATTGAGGTAACCACCGTTGTATACTGTTTCTGAAGAGCGGACTTTAGAAGCTGTCAATACTTTTTCATACAGAAAAGCATTTGGTTCTTGGAGCGGTCAATGCGACAAAACTACCCCCTTTTAATGGCCAATGGACTTATCTTGGCGCACCCGAACTGTAACCGCCAAATTAAGTAAAGAAAGTAAGCGTACCTCTTCTATGTTTCTTTAATGACCAGATTAATCCCCCACTAAATGTACGAATATTATTGTTCTCGTGTTCAACAGAAACGTTGTCTGTCATAAGTCATAACTATTTTTGCCAAGCTTTCTTCATACATTATTTGTCTCGCACGGTGTTGTTGATATTTCGCAGTTGATCTAATTCGGTGACATAAAATCAACACATTACTCGTGTGTGGCGGAACATATTTGGTCCCGTACGGTTCATTTGAAGCACCTCGACCCAAACGTGTCTTAATGCCTAACTTTTCCATTTCTTATCGATGACACAAACCATTTATGTTGTCAGTTAGGCGAAAAAAAAGTTCCTCTGCGTTCATAATACACATGCTACCATTGTACGTCATTGCAACAAGTTTAAAATATATGGAATTTTTAAAATAAATAAATATTAGGCATTAACTGCACATGCAGGGCCTAAAACCTTCTCCAACAAATTGCATGTGCGAAGTGGAAGAAGGGACCTAACGGCAAGTTTGAGTAGCTTCTCATGACAGTTGATACGTTTGTCAGACGTTTGCAAAAGGTGGGGCAGTGGAAAAACTAGATGTTACTTGTCCCTGGGGGTATTTGAACCTTAGACCTTTAGATTAGTAGTCCAACACACTAACCTCGCACCACTGCGCCCATATATGAATTTTTTACTAAATTGTATATTTTAACCTGGTGACGGAATTCTTTTAAGAGCGGATTGGTAACATCTAAATTTGGCATATATTATTTGTTTATAACGTTGCTCACAAAATTAACAGCACGCTTCGCACATTTTTCAAACACACGTCTATGTATCTGTGTAAACAAAAATTCCTACCCTTTGTAGGATGGAAGTGGAACTGAGGTAGCTACAGTCGAACCGCCAGCTGTTAAACTAACACATAACCTCAATCCCGGCGAAAAGGAATACCTCTCACCAAATCTAATTGGCCTTCAAAACATCGCCGTCTCAAACATCCCGGTGACATTTGATTTCGTCAACATTATTGATGCTTTTCGCGAGGTCGTCGATGGAGTGCGCTATGAAATTGTCCTAAACGCCATAAACACCACCGACAAGAAAACTGACGTCGTTTGTCGCCTCGTAGTGCTGGAGAAACCCTGGCTCACCACTCTGTGGGGTGATAAAGTGCGCTTGTTGCAGGAGTCCAACTGCACTACTGAGGAGCTAAACGACGATTCACGGGAACGCACTCGCAAAGCCCTCGAAGAAAAGTACGAAACAAATGCGATATTCTCTGGTAGTCGAAACGAATTGACCGCCGACGATATGTCCAAAGTAGAATCGCAAATAATTTCATCAACAAATCCGAAAATGACGAAGCAACGCACAACTACAACTACCACCACTGAATCAGCTGTTATTGCTAATCCAAAGCCAGAGGTGACGGAGTCAGTGGCTGTTGACGTTGAAAAAACCAAAAATCAGCCGAATGATATTGCGAATGACAGAGTCGCCGAGGAGGAACCCATTGTAGCTTCAACTGAAGCCAGCACGACAACGACTGAGAAAATACCCGAACTGAGTGACGGTGAGAAAAAGTGGTTGGATGATGTTCTTTCAGTGGGAGCGTATAACTTTGAGACTTCCGTCCAGAACAAGGAGCAAAGTGCTAATAATGATGCGCAAATAAGTACCGATCAAGAGGAAGCGGGCAAGGTAAAGTTTAAAAAAAAAATTTTAACTGAAACGTTTTGCAGAGTAATAAGTTTTATTTGTTGTTGTTGTTGTTGTTGTTGTTTATTTTTTTATTGTTGGTGTGACGTTTGTATTCCATTGTCATTCGAATGTACAGTCGTTCTCATCAAGCTTTCCGCCTTTCATTTGGTTTTACTTTTTGTTCTATATTTTTATATCTTTCTTGCTTATTGAGTGTGTGTGTATAGGAAGTGTTTTGGAATCACTTAGCATTTTTAATTGCTGCTAGCACACTAGAGTGACCCAAAAAGCGATGATGTACAATGTTGGAATTTCCAGAAGAGAATCTTATAAAATATTTTTAGAAAATAGCTGAATTGCAATTAGAATCTTTTTATCTTTCGCTTGATTTTATTATCAGGCAACTTCATTTAGTTAATTTAGAATTTTTATTAACAATTATAGACAATTAGCTCTGTGTTTATTTGCGACGGAACTAGTTTGACTCATAACAATAAAAGGTAGTCGTTTACTTCACTGTGAGGCAAGAAGTGCACTAAAGGTATAATAAAATCATTAAAATAAACTATTGCAAGAAGAGAGAGGAAGTTATCATGCTCGTAACAATCGTTTTTCCAATATTGTCGTTCTTCGTGTATAATTATCTACGGAATCTTTGATTGCCCTTCTCTATTCCACATCCTTACTCCAGCGCATTATCGTTACATTGTTGCTGCTGGAGTAGTTTCCGGTTGTAGCCATTGGTTAAATGAAATGAAGAAATAAATAACATACTTAACCCCCTGGTCGTTTAGGTTCGTTTTCTTGTTTCCTGCTTTCGAAACGACGATATTCGGGGGAAAAGGTCAGAAAATTAAAGTATTGCGCATACTTTTCCTCGAGTGATAAATCTCAGTTGGAAAGACTATTCTGCGCGAGGAATCCTAAACCTAATCAAGTATTATCTGCACGTCATCTTGTGTAGAATTCTGAAATGTGTTTTAGCTCCCATTTTCAATTTGAATTTCATTGCGCTTGGGCAGTGCCAGAGAAAGTGAGGTGTATCCTCTTTGGTATCCTCGTCACCGCAGGCCCTACAGATGTCGTCATCCTTGAAATTTAGTTTTATTGTGTGGTTCTTTAGCAAATTGTCGCCGATAAGATTTCCAATTAATTTAGACAGTGATGTTCTGTCATAACGTAAAAGTTTGTTGGTCCGGTTCTTATCATATTTTGGCCACAGTTTGCGTGATATGTCAGTGGTTAATGATTTCCACCTGTTGTTGGCTTTGATTCGGATCTAATATTCCACTCTTTCTCTGAAATTACAGAGTTGTGGTTTGACCGACAGAAGTGCCTGTTCTTGGTCCATCTCAGACTGTTTCCTTGTCGGTTTATCAGCTCGCTCGTGCCGGATATGTCCAGGGACCCAGCGAGATTAGTATTTGACCTCTTCACGACAGCGGCAAACAAGCTGAGCTTTAATTTGATACCAGGTGGCTATCAATAAATATGGTAATTTCACTACGTGGTTTGTATTGCCTACATTGAAACCATGCTTGCAACATCAATTAGGTTAGGTTAGGTTGTAGTGGTTGTCGGCCGAAGCCAACACACTTAGACCAATAAAAGGTCCATTGTGATACCACATGGATATATCATCTTCATACTCGTTTAATCAGTTGGAGGTTTAGTTAGGCTTGAAAGGCTTTGTTTGTTTATAAGATCATTGAGAAGACTATAAAAGAAAGGTCCCAAATGGAGTTTTCGTTCCAATTGAAGCACCAACGTGCAGTCTGTTCAGAGAGATCAAACACTTAAAAAGTTTCAGATCCAGCTTTGTTTTGTCGCTAGACAAGTGTTGCCACTTGTCCACCTAAGGTTAGTTCTCTCGATGTCCTCCCTCATAGACATGAGTTTGCATGTAGCAATTGGAATGCCTAAGTTACCTTTAGCAAGTGTTGCTAGAACTTCTTGGAATACACTACAGTCAACAGGTTATCTAATCGATCAGTTCCGAGGTCCACATTTGATCCGTCTGTGAATATGGATATCAATTTCCGTTTCGTGGGTTCATTTACATTCCATTCCTCATTGCTGGGAAAAGAACAAGAGAATGGTCTTTCAAAGTCTAGGTAAGTAGACATGTAAGCAGAGTTAGCATTGTTCCCTGCGTACATGGTCAGAGTCAGTGCATGTCCTAAATGACTCGGCTTGTTTGGCCGGTCCTCAAAGCACTTTTTGCAGCCGATTCGTGCATGTATTGATGCAGGGGCAGTTTGAGAATTGCTTTCAAGCCAGCGGATGGTGTTGTTCTCATGGCACTAGTTGTCTCTATACATGTCAGTCTTTGTATTTTTGTCATCACTTTAAGATTGGTTACCTTGTCCGTGGCTTTCCACCAGACTAAGCTGTCTTATGTGAATATTGGTCGCACGATCGCCGTACACATCCACAGAATTGTTTTGTGGTTTGGTCCCCATTTTTTGTCGAGGATACGGTCGCATGCGTAGAAAGGATTTCCTCATTTCCTAACTATCATCGACATTTGACTTGCAAGTCAGTTTTCTGTGAAGGATAATTCCTAGATATATTACGAGTACACTACTAGATATATTACACTTCAAGGGTATTCCCTCAATTAGTGGTGGCTTGAATTGTGAACAAGAGAAGAACTGTTGTTAGTAAACACCTGTTAAGTCTGGGGGATTGATCCCAAGATCGCAACTAAGTGTCCGTAGGGAGTTTTCTAAAAGTTCGCTCAGAGTTGATAGGAATTTTACCGTCGCAAGGGATACTAAGTAAAGTCTTCTGCGTATGCTATTGCTTGGTCCCCTCTGTTATTATTTCATTAGTATTTCATTAACGAAAAGGACCCAGAGTAAGCTGGAGATGACTTCACTTTGTGGTGTGCCTTTGGAGGCGGTTACTCTTACTTCCATTGAACAGGTTCATAACCAGAACCAACGACCATACCACGTCGAGTTAATTGGTTCTCGTCAGATCACCGCAATTAAAACGAAGTTGGGCGCGGTCAGTACGTAGATGGGGACCGTTTGAGAACAACCGCGTGTCGTTGGCCAGTCCCATCTACAGAGTTGAGGTAGATAATACATACGTGGTATCACAATGGACCTAAATTGGTCTAAGTGTGTCGGCTTCTGCCGACAGCCACCTAAACCTAACCTAACCTAACATAACAGGTTCATAAACACCTAAGTAAGAAACTGATTGACGTTGGAATTCCACAATGCTCTTTCCACCGCACACGTTTTCACATATAGTTGAATGCTATGTATTGTATTTGCTGTGGGGTCATCAATGGACAACAAGCACTAAGCTATGGCTATGGGCCATATGTGTCAAATCAAAACCTTGAGCTCTGTGTTCTTCGGCTGATGTATAATATATGTTCATACATATGTACATTAGTCATAAACGACCCATACAGGGACTAAAACTCAGCGTCTACAACCATTTGAGTGTGCAATGCTATTATTTTGACACGAATGGAAGGGACCTACAATTTAATGCCGATTCCAAACGGCAAATTTTGACAAGCTACTCATCACAGTTTATACTCTTGTATGTTTGTGAGAAAATTCTACGTGTTCCTGAGTGGAATTTAAACCTTGGACCCTTCGCTTAGTAGTCCAAAGATCCCCATTGAAAGATCTGGATAGATATATGCTTGCTGTCTATATCAGTTGTTTATATTATATAGCCCCAATAACAGGGCGACTGAAGTCTCGGATTACTAATTCTTATCAAATGCTGGTGCTGTTGCATTTGCCGATCTAGGAGTTAAAGTATAGTTCTCTTCCGCAATTGAAATTGTCTTTTTAACGGGGCTCATAGGATCTCTGCTTTGGACATAACATGCAACCTGAGCCGGGCGCGCTGTCTTTGAGGCTTCCTCGGAACTTCCAACTTCGTATTTGAGCAAGCCTTGTTACTCCTGCTATCATGCCAATCATCTTCAATCCAGCTGCCGTTAATTTGCACTCATAACTTTCGTACATTGTCCAACATTGTGAAACATATGTCAGCGCTGTACGCACAACTGCATAACAGAAGATGGCTGAGTCATTTCGTCATCACAGGTTGCCTCGCTATTGATCGTAGATCAAATAAATGTCGGATTAGAGAACGGGCAACATGGTACTCTGTCGGCAGACGGCTATTTCTGCCATGCTCGTGTTCTCAAACACAAACTATTGTACATATATTTCATGAAAAAAAGAATCTAATCTAATCTAATCTGGTACTCTGTCTTTTTCTTACTTAAATGATACCCACTCCTCTACTAACATAAAGTGTTCGTTGCAAGGATTATTGATCCTTGCTTATGATGGCTCCATTGTCAGCAAAGAGAGTTGTCCCTTTCGTTATCATTTGGAAAAGTTGTTTTTTTCTCATCTATAGATATCTACAGTGCTGTGCAAATTAATTGGGACAGGCAACATTTTTATGATTTTTTTTATTTTTTTATAAAATGTTGTCTATTTTTTTATAAAATGTTGTCAATTTTTTAAATTTAATAATTTATATGGCCGCCTTTGGCAGCAATTTTTTACTCGATTTGGCATGGATGAAACCAATGTTTCGCAAATTTTTCTTATTTCTTCGTCGTGAAACCACACTTCAATTATTGCACAAATAAGCTTCTTTTTGGTAGTACAATCCCTTTTCCTCAGCCTTATTTTTATTATGGCCCAAAGATTCTCTGTTGGGTTGAGGTCTGGAGCGTTGCCTGGCCATTCGAGCACCTTAATACGTTCTTCCGCAAAGAATGCTTTCATTTTTTTTTTTGAAGTGTGGCATGGGTCAAGATCTTGCTGAAAAATTGCATTTCCGGTCGGAAACTGTCTTCTCATGGTCGGTAAGAGCATGTGGGTTAAAATGTCAGCGTACTTGATGCTATTCATCATCCCTTCAATCGGTTTAAGCTTCCAGGGTCCAAGGAGGTGAAACAACCCCAAAACATTACTTTGGGGGTGTCTAGGGGCCTGTATAATGTGACCAGGTCGGAGCTTTTCTTTGTCACTTCTCCTCACGACACTTACCCGGTAGCCCTGAACTTCGAAATGGCTCTCATCAGAGAAAATGACACTTCCCCATTCGTGCGAAGACCAGTCTTTATGTTTCTTTGCCCACTGCAGCCTTTTTCTCATCATAGCCTCAGTTGGAAGCTGTTTTTTAAGTGGTCTTCTTGCTTTGCGGCCCACATCTAAAAGACGCCTTCTAACAATGGACGAGTCCACCACCACACCAGCCGACGCCAAGTCCCCTTGAAGATCACCGCTAGTCTTCCAAGGATGAATGACGCTGTTACGGATCAAAGTTTTGTCATCGCGATCCGTTGTCTTGCGTTTTCGGCCACAATGCCCCGTACGAGCCGTTACAATGGATCCTGTAGCCTTGTGCAACGTTATGATCGTACCCAGACTTGATTTTGGAACTCCAACATCATCCGAAATCTTCCGTATGCTTTTGTCAGTGTGCTCATGCAAAGCAATGATTGAAGCCCTCTTCTCCATCGAAATATCCATTTTCAAATTTTTTTCAAACGAACCAACCAAAACTAATAAAATATCGGATAACAGCTTCATGACACTAAACTTTTATAAATGCACAAAAAACTGCAACTTACCTTCGCGAATCCTAAAGAAAATATTTGTAATAATTAATTTGCAAAGAACCTTACCAAAGTTTAAAACAGTAACGCGAAAATCATAGCCTACGATTATGTTTAAAAATCATGCCTGTCCCAAGTAATTTGCACAGCACTGTAATATCGTATCACTGAATCATCTTCATGCCAAGCCTTTCTCTGGCAGTTTGTAAAACCATTATTCTAAATACCAGCATCCGATTATGGAGCAAACCCGTATTGATTGAACAATTTTGTTTCATTTTGGGATGTGGCCAAATGTCGAAGCGGTACCGGATTAACTTTCAATTGCAACAGTCTGGAATATGGTGGGGTCTTTTCCTATTCCAGAATGCAATCGCGTCGCCAAACGTCAAGAAATCTTCGCTCCGCAACGATCCCGGTTTGAAGAATCATGGAAGTTTCATTTGGCTGGTGGTTTTAAGCGCCTGGCTGCAAAAAGAGTACAAACGGCCCTTACCTTCCTAATGACTAATCAAATTGTACTTGCAAAACTGTCAAAAGGTGCTGAGATGTTGGTCCACCTATGACTGATTAACTAGTTAATTAACCAAGTAAATTCTCAAGAAGCGTGCATCATCCGTCGGTTAAAGAAAAGGTGTGAGCATTCATGAGGCAACAGATAAAAATAAACGATAAAAGTAAATTTATGAGAAAGACATTGCCAAATGAATAACGATATTAAATAAACATTACGTCATTGCATGTACAAAAAACACATTTATATACATTGCCCCATATTTGTCGACTTGTCGTGAATGGTTTTGATGCGTTTGTTATGTATCGATAAAATAGAAATTAGGTCAAATAAAATACTCGTACGTGTTTCGATAGAAAGTCTGCTCGATTTTAAGTAGTTTTTCTCATTACTTATTTGCTGCGAAATAGCTTGTAGGAAGGTTAGGTGAACAACCAACAGTCGAACAGTGCGAAGTCGCCTGTTAATGGTTCTTTAAAACTGATTATTCACTTATGAACTAACCTATGTCAATTTCTAAACCAATTCATTTAAATTTCCAGAGAGAAAGGCGAGGACTAGCCGGCGGAGTTAGACAACTTGATGAGAACGAACTCAAGGAAGAGGAAACAGCTTTGTCTGCGTCCTTGAGTAAGCTTGATACCGGTGATGGACCATCTTACACGTAAACATTGCCATTCATTTCATCTTTTATTTTATTTTAACTTTCCTATTTACTTTTAGCATTTCCAAAGTTCATTCTGGTACAAGGCAAACGGTAGCTGGCACTCTTTCGAAATTGGATGTTGATCTAATTGATGGCAAGACTGGAAAAAAAGAAAGATGTATCGTGTCACTTTGGTCAAGACCGTGGTTGCCCGAAAATGGCTATGAACTAACTGTAGAATGCGAGGACAAGCCAAAGACTGTACTTCGTCATAGTCGATCTGTCGACAAGGTACGTAATTCATATTGTTTTTAAAATTTATATGGCCACAAGGCGTTGGTAGTTATGCTTTGTCACTTATTTTATGGCACCTTGGTGAAGTCGAAAATTCTTGGTGTACAGATTTAGAAATGCTTTAGATTTCAAAGTGGAGGTAAGTAAAGAGTGTAATTTTACGTAATTTTGCAGATTATGTACCGTGCGACAGAAGTATCTTATTTTTCCAATGTCGCTCTGCAACATCTTCAAATGTTTCGTGTAATTAAGACAAAAATTGAAAGTTCGGGCTATAAAATCTGCAAGAATTTTTTTGAATGCATACAAAATGATTGAGCAGTCTGTTCGGTCTTAAACTTGTATTTAAACTTTGTCTTGCGCTATAAAGCAGGATTGGCATTTTCAGTGTTTAATAGAGCTTGCACTTGGTCTTCCAGACCAGAAGTTTTGAGCCCAATTGTTCTTTAAACCAAACGGCTTCTCTTAAGGGATAAGTCGTTGAGTTGATGTTTACTGCGAGGAAGGTGAACTCGCTTACTATTTCAAAGTGACTGCTATTAAAGTGACGTTATATTGAAGTCGTTGTGACTGATTGATTCTGTTAATGGTGATTTGAAGGCCAATCAATTTTGCTTGTACCACGGCACGCTGGGAGCGGCCAATGATGTCGATATCGTCCGCATACCAAAGTAGCTGCCGGATCTATTGAAGACAGTGCTTCCGTGTTAAGACATCTGCCCTGCGAACGATTTTCTACAAAACAAGATTGAATAAGTCACATCTTGCCGAAATCCGGTGCAAGTTTGGAATAATTCGGAAGAGCCACATCCAAACTGCACATTACACCACGTGTTTTTAAGGTCAGGCGACGCAGATGTATCAGTTTTGCTGGGATCCCATTTTTGGCCATCCCCATGTAGAGATCCTGACGATTAATGCTATCATTTGAAAATTCAAAGTCGATGAAAAGATGATGTCTCGTCTTGAAATTAGTTGGTCTTTTCAGGATTTGCCTTAATATGACGATTTGGTCTATTGTCGATTTGGCTTAGTAAGCTACTCTGGTACGTGCCGATTAGTGTGTTGCACAACGGCTTAAGATATTCACCATCATTTCGAAATCGACATCCAAGTTTAGATAGACAATGTCGCGACGTTTTATATTTATAACAAATGATTATGTTAAGTCTGGACACATTTATAGCCAAATTCGATTTCGCTTCTGTTAATAGTCCTGTAAACCACGTAGTTATTTTTGACCTCTCAACTGGGTGCGGACTCTTGGTGGTTTTATTCAAAGAATTGTTTCTATAATTTTTTATTGAGTGTCTTTTTCCGACACCCAGCTGGAGTCGACTAGTGGCATCATGGTTACACATTGGATATGAATCGTATTCGATAATAAAATATAATTCATTTGCATCGATTCGTTGTTTAATGTTAGCCACGGAGGACCTTGAAAAGGAATTACAATACAAAGGCATCACAGTGATTAAGATATCTTCAGCGGCATTTGCATTCACTGCTTACAGACCTTCTCGAGCACAGGGGTGGTAAGTAATTGGTGGATTTCTCAAGAATTATGCTGAAACGAAATCCACCAAAAGCGTTTGCTGTTAGCTCAACTTGGTCGGGTGTAGCGTTTATTTTGTCCCTCTTAGCTTTTTGATAATTTATTCGTTTCGGCTATTTATTGCGGTCTTTCAAACTATCCATGTTTGGTTTCAAGTCACGTCTCTTATTTAATTGATGCAAAATGAACGATGAAACCAAAATAGTTTTTTTTATAATTAGCGTGCGCTAACTTGATATTTTTCTTTAATTGATTCATTGCCTGTTTTTAGGTGCTACTTACTACATGAAAGAATAGGAGGATAGGAAAGAGGTATGGTATGATAGGTTTTTCTCCACAGGTGGCGCCTAAATTGCTTTAGGGAGATCTGTTTTTTGTGCATATTCCCACGGATTCCAACGCACGACCTGACAATCACTTAGTGAATACACTACCATCGCACTATTGCCACCCGCAATGTGTAGTGCATAGTCCGCGTTCATCGCCGCTACTATATTGGGTTATGTCTTTTTGACGAGCTGTAATGTGCTCCATGCGGAAAAGGCTTAACCTTTCGATCGATAACGCGAGGAGAAATAAACAAACACTGAAATGATGATTTCCAACCTTTGGAGCGGAGAGGAGCTTTAAGAAGCAGACGAAGAATGTGCTCGAGATTCACTTACAAATTTTCCGTAGATAAACATTTACGAACGTTTGCAGATGACAAGTAACAGCGGTTGTGTTTTTCCGGTAGGCAAACTTGCAGGTTACGATCGCATTCGACCCAAACCCGCTACGACTCAAATGCCGACAAGAGTTGATCAACTAAAAAGCCTCTCGTAATAAGGGTGATTGAGTTAGCTTTTGGAGAAATAGCTACAGCTGCAAAATATTTCACAACCATAGGTTAAGATGGGTACAGCGAGTGCTATATCGAGTAGACATCGCGTTTTAATGGGATTGCTGTAGTCTTTCCTACAGCTAAGTTAATATGATTGCACCAGGTTAATTTCCTACTAAAGATAACTCCAAGGTACACAATTTTAACATTATTAAGAAAAATAGAAGGAAAGTAAGATAGATCTAATGACTTTTTCGATATAACTACGCAACTGGATTTCTGAAGATTAAAAATGTGACCACCGTACTACATCTGCACGACCTTAATTAATACAGGCATCGTCATGCTGGATTGAATCCAAGCGACAGCGCAAAACGAGCTGTTAAATTTCATCAACGAACATATTTATCGAATAGGGTTTTATGAGAGTTGAAAGCTCATTACTATACAGGGGCAAAAGAAGGAGTCCCAATCTGGATCCCTGTGGAACACCACGAGTCATAGAAAGATAGTCAGACAAATTATGGTTTATAGCAACTGTTTGCGATCTATCTGTTAGGTACGACCCATATTTGCCTTACGGCACACTGTAAGAAATTATAGAACAATTTCATTCTTTGCATAAAATGGTAAGGTCTTTCAGCTCAAACGCCTAAGAAAAATCAATTAGGACCAAGAAAGTCAACAGAACTTTATCAATAAAAAGTAGTAGGACTCCTAGTCCTAGAGAGTTTGAGACAGCATTACCACAACTATTGCCTGGCGGACAAAAGGTTATTACTAGAAACATGTTGATCAGTTAGCTTTTGTCAGACCATTTCAAATACAAAAAAGGGAAGAATGGAAATCGATCTGAACTCGTCGCCTTGTAAACTTTGGGAACGGGTATAAATTTGTCACATAGTTTTTTTGCATTTAAAAGACTTTTATTCTAACAACAGCAGTTGTATCAAAATCAGTTATCTGTGGAAGCACTTTCACTGCATCTGTCCACAAATATGCTGTCGTAGTTTTTGTAGAGTTGGGCCTCTGAGGCATTTTACTTCGCTGGCCCTCTTTTTATTAATAGACTTCCATGGCGGACCAAGTCCACAGACAGAAGCTTAGAATAAACAATAGGTGTGTTTTTTACTCAAGCGTTTATACGCTTATTCCTATTTGCATGTAAAGTACGACAACTTAACTTATATATGATAACTTAAGCGGGGATAACTATTGCACCTTACGTTCAGGCAACGACTTACAATTTATTATATTACGGTTACGGCGATGATTGCCTTCGTTAATGGTTTTTAGAAGTACACACGGGTAAGTATAGTTACGCGCTATTGCTACCAGGTTACCTAAGCTTAACATCTTTTAAAGTATTTTTTAAAACAACTTTTTCAACACACATAAGTATTGAAAACTCTCATCTATTGCTTACTATGCCTTTAGTTGCAAAAACAAAATGTTGCAGAGAAACAGTTCTCAACATTCGAATTTTGTACTTCTTTAATCATTCAATCCTTAGGATGCAGCCCGATCTGGCGGTATTATAGGAGGAAAGAGGCCACTCAGGGACGACGAAATTGAGGAGCAGACTACAATTTTTGCAGAGTCATTAAAAAAAGTAGCAGCTGGTGATGGACCATCTTATAGGTGCGTGTTGACTTTTTATTGTAATTTAAATACGCTCAAATCATAGTAGTCGACTCGTTTATTTCTAGCCTTTCTAAAATAATTTCTGGTACATCGCAATCTGTCGGTGGCAGCCTTGTGGAAGTTAAGGCCGAATTAATCGATACCAAAACTGGCGAACAGAAGCACTGTGACCTTAGCTTGTTGTCCCAGCCTTGGTTGAAAGAAAACGGCTACGAAATAACGGTCAAGTGCGGCAACACGATTGAGAGTAAACATCGTTATAGTCTCTAAGCGCTGCGGCCATTGTTTAAGAGATGCTTCTTGTACAATTGTTCCAAGTAAATAAATAGCATTCCTCCGTTTATATATTGCAAACTTAATTGATGTGTTTTATTTTTATTGTGGCTGTGAGGACAATTGAGAGGGGCAGTAGCAATGTATACATGGCGTCGAAGTAAAATCATGTAATGTCAATAAATGTGCATGTGCCTGTGTAATTGTTGTTTTATTTAATGCAGTTCAGGAATTTTGGTCAAGATTGGGAGATGTGAATTAAATTTAGCAGTTTACACCGATCGACCTGTTGCTGCTGCATCTATTGACTTCATCTTTGCGAATACTGCTATACAAAACCGTCCTTTTGTGTGGTTCTGAAGTGAAGTGGGCTCCATCACTTCTATCACCAAATTAGTTAGAAGAATGGGATCGGCGACGGAATTTAACGTGAACATTTTATTTGTCGACTAGTCGATTTGTTTCCACTGATTGCAGTGATCAGATTGTGTAACCAGAATGAATATATTAATGCGCCTGCAGACCAAATTCATGACTGTAAGCTCAGATTAAATTAGGGTAAATTCGGAATCACACACTGTACAGTTTGCTAATTAACTCAGCATTCACAACTTGCTGGCAACAGTGCCTTACGGCTGACTAATCTGGGTTACTTTAAGGGTTACGATTTTGCAAGGCAATCCAATAACAACTCATGAAATTGGTCGATTTTGACATTCCGTATGGCAAAGAAATGCAATTAGCCTTATTGCGAAGATCAATCGACAGTTGATAGTTGACTATTTTCAATGTGTGCTATTGTGAACGAACGACTCTAAAGAATTTTGTCAATCGCAGTCAATTAAAAAAATGCGGTTGACAAAAATACCAAATGAATCATTCGTTCACAATAGCACATATTGAAAATAGTCAATTATCAATTGTCGATTGATCTTCGCAATAAGGCTCAATAACAAAAAAAAATTAAATTGCGTTCTAAAACGGCAGGAGGAACTGGCTCTAGCATTAATGCTACCGAACCATACCTGAGAGTGTCTATAAGACTTCCGAATACAAGCAGTGTCTTCCAATCGGAGGTTCTAGCTTTTCTTAGGGCGGCTGAACTAATGCGGTAGGGATATCGCCATCTACATCGATAGTCAGGCTGCACTGTCATCAGTTAACATCAATTCCGAAATAGTCAGGAGCTGCCGCACAATGCGCAAGACATTATGCAGACAGAACCAAGTGAGACTGTGTTGGATGCCAGGTCACTGCGGTATAGAAGGTAACTATCTATCCGATAAGCTGGCAAGAAGAGGGAGGATTAAGTTAGCAGGCAGTGGTTATCAAACCACCGTAGAACAGGGCATTATAAGAAAACAAATCACAAAGGCTGCCGACCTGAGGTGGGCGAGCCTACATGGGCAAAGAGTATCCAAGGCATTATGGCCACATTTTGACCACAAGAAATATGGGAAAACATTTAAATAAAGCAGAGGGCAGCTTGGGACACTGGTAGGTATCCTGTCTGGACACTGTCTCCTGAGGAAGCATGCAAAGGCAGTCAGACTGACGGATACTGACACATGCAGATACTGCGTCGATCTGCAGACAGAGGAGGACATAACTCACTTGCTGTGAGAACGCAAATGAGAATCGCGAAATCGAAGGAGGTTCCTAGGAAGGTACTTCTTTGAGCAGTTAGACGAGATAGGGGACTGATCATATTCTGCAGGAAAATTGGGTGTTTCTTGAGGGAAAGCGTTTATGTTTTTGTATTCCGTTTGATTTGTTGGCCTAGTCTGAAGCCTAGTGTTGTATGAGTTTTCATGCCCCTTTTTAACAAGTTAATGTGTTCTGACTTTGCTTTGCCATCTGGAATCGACGCAATTCGTCAGATTCGTTCACATTCGCTTTGCCTTTTAGGTATAGCCAGACTTCCGTTGCAGTTGACTCGCGAATAGTGGAGCCATGTTTGATAAGTTTTTCCTATGTCCGGAAACCCAGCGAGGAGTGATATTAATATGGCACTAGCTCGAGCGAGCAGCTCCGGGGTTTTCTTGTGGGCCCTTCTTGTGAGTGTCGATCAGCAATGGAATCGACAACTGTCGGTATTTTGTAACTGAATCTTAGAGAAATAGATTATTGTGAATAGATCATACTTTGGCAATTGTTTGGCTATTGTTTTCGTCTGCAACCGACGACCGATAAAGGTCGATCATCGATCAATTACCGACGCACAATAGGGACCATGGTAGGAAGGTAGATAGGAGTGGCTGCCTGGGGTTACATTAGTACACCAGGACGCAATTAGCGCGAAAGGCGCCCTTTTGATGCCACCACTGAAGCGAACAAGGTGTCAATTTGTGCTATAAATCCAGCCTGTGGAATTGAAGAATTCAATGATATTGCAGAATTTTATATTACTTAATTCTAAAAGATCGTCGAAGAATGTTTTGGCGAGTGGGCGATGTCTAGTTCTAGCTTTCCACTGGATGAGCGTGGGTTGATGGGATGCCCAACTTGTCAGCGTGAACGCCGACACGCCAATGCCTAGTGCTGATTACCACAATTCAGGCAATCTCCTGCTGGGTCCATATCTTCCTGGATATGACGCAGCTATTTGGGTTGCTGGAGTTCGCCCGTGAAAGGAAGTAGTCAGTGGGATATTTTTCCTGTGACAGCTGCTATGTGAGGAGAAACTGTCTAGCCGTACCTTGCTAGCGCATCGGATTTTTCATTCCCTCTATGTTACTTTTGCTGGGAAGCCAGAGGAGGGTGATGACAAGCGATGTGAGACTTATATGGTGTGTAACTCGAGAGCTTTTATAGCTGTCACCTCCCTTAGTTATGGGGAAAAGGCTGAGTATCCTACAAGCCTCGCTGGTCGCTAGTATTTCCGCCTGGAATACACTAGAGAAATCCGGGAGTCGGATTGTTTGTAAATTAAAATTGGTAGGAAAAACAGCGGGGAAGAGCATTCCACATTCGTTTTTGATATGTCCATAGGGTCTTGTGGACTAACATCCAGATTTCTTTAGATTTTTTCTTTACAGGATGTAATGTTTTTAATATTTTCATCAATGGATATAATGCTTAGAATCACATTGAGCGCTTCGGTCGGACATGATATGTTGAGTGTACATTTTCATCTAACTCTGATATTTCCCAACTACTTTGTGCGACATCAAAACCCTCGGTGTGTTTTTACCAACCTGCAGCAAGATGCCTCTGCATAGATGGACGTATACGTTTGGAGATGTCCAAAATTCACCTAGGCTCGATATATGAAAACCTTCTGAATTGGGCGTTAGTCCGCTATCTCGGTCTAAAACTGCACTCAACTTTACTGTTTGAAAAGCAACTGAGGAGGCTAAACTCCTTTAAAAGTGGGCATCGATCTACAATTTATGTGTTCACTCGAAGTGAATGTTAAAATGTGGTGCGAGGTTTCTCAATCGATTTCATAAGTTCATGATCTTATGACCGATATTATAGAGCAGACAATGATGAGGTTATTGTCTTGCATGCTTTCATTATCAAGTAATTTTTGCGGACCCCACAGGTGGACCAGAAGGCCTGCAGTGGGGTGGAAAAGTTATGATCCCTTCATTAATTTAATTTTAATCTGCTTCAGTCTTGTATCGATATCACTCTCTTGGCGCTCTATTATGAACGTATAATGAAAGAAAGATGTGCATCGTCAAGAAATGGCTTTTTCTGCCAAGGAATATTGGGAAACAATTTTCTTTGTACAAAGGAAAAGGCGATACTCGATACGGTGAAAACTACGGTTCTATCACGATGATGTCACACAACAAGAAAAGCGTTAAGCGGGTATTAGATAGGCGATTGCGGAAAATAATACGGGTACGGCTATCCACAGATGCAATCCAAAGAATAAGAACCATGATGGAAAAACATCGTGATTCCTTAAAGGATTTGAATATGGTGTTGGTCGTTTTGGAAAATCCTTTGATCTCATAGACATGTATAGGGAGTAGAGACACAAGATGACCCCCTGGAGTCGCCGAGGATTTCGCAATCAAAAGCAGTGTACACCGGGGAAGCGTCTTAAGTCCCTTTATATTTTTTATACTACTTGATTACCTGCTTAAAGGAAAAGCGACGGACTCTAAAGCACATCAGTTATCCTCTGCTGATAATGGAGCCATCATCAGCTAGAAGGGGATAGCGTATCGTATCCGAAAAACCAGAATTCTTGTGCTGCCTGTTTTCTGATCCATTCTTTGTTTTTTTTTTTATAATTAGCGTGTGCTAAAGGGATTTGTTTTTCTGTAATACATACAGTACCCTTATAATGTAAGCGCAGGCATTTTGTTTGTTGCTGCAAGCAGCGCCCAGCAAATGAGTCATTGCCTGGTTTAGGTGCTACTTACTACATGAAGGAATAGGAGCATAGGGAAGCAGTTTGGTGCCTTTGTAGGTTTTCTCCACTGTGCGTCTAAATTGCTTTATGGAGATCTGTATTGTTGTGTGCATTAAATTTTTAAAATCATGACCCTGTTCGGGACTTGAACGCGCGACCTGCCAATCACTAAGTGAATACACTACCATCGCATAATTGCCACCCGTAGCGTTGAGTGGATGAAGTGGAGGGAAATCTCAGCTATCGTTTGTGACCGAAAAATTCCCCCTTAGCTTCGCATGACAGCAGGAGTAACGAAGATTGATCGAATAAGAAGTTCCAAGATCTGAGGAAGCCTTCACGTCAAAGACACTGTCTCGAAGAAAATGAAGCGCGATCGGCTTAGTTGGTACATTGTGGGCTCAGTGGTTAGTGTGTTGACTACTAATCGAAAGGCCCCCGGTTCAAATCCCGCCGGGTCTAAGTAACATCTAGAGTTTTTTTTTTCACTGCCCCACCTCTCGCGAACGTCATGAGTAGCTTCTCATATTTGACACAAGCAAATGGTTAAAGGAGCTGGGTTTTAGACCCTGTATTCGTCATTAACGCCTAATAGTTATTTATGTTCAAAGGAGAGATCTCATGAGCCATGAGCCCTGTCGAAAAGGCATTATCATTCAACGTTTCCATACAATCGCAAAGGAAGGCAGGCCTGGATAACACAAATGAAGCGAAACCAACCTTTGATCGGCCTCAGTGACGAAGTGATTCAAAATCGGGAGGCCTGCCGATATTTTTTTTAGGTCGAAACGGCGAACCCCACAGGCGGACTAGTAGGGATGCAGTAAAGTGGGAGGGTTGTGATGCTGGCCCAGATCATAACCTCGTCGTTAAAGAGAAAGAAGAAGAATATTGGTTCCAACTCTGAAGCAATTCATGTTCATCTTGAGTTGTTGGCTTGTGGAACGCTCTTGCGTTCCCAGCATGTTTGTTATGCGCACAACTGCACAGGAATGTGCTCAAAAGTGCGCAATAAACATAGGGACGGGCTACAGTCCGCTTGGGAGAACTGTTGGATACCCTATTTCTATCCCTCATAAGTGGGCGTGACAAAAGTCTAAGTATGGTTGAATTGTTAAGAACGCTCTACATATTTTGTTATATAACATTTAAAGGATTTTATCAAAAAAAAAACGCTCTCTAGCTCAAACTTGGGTGTTTCAATAAAATTGTTTTATTTAATTGTGGGCGTGTCAGTAGGCGGATTTAAAAAAAATTAACACATGAGCATAAAGGGTCCCTAGAGAGTATATATTATAAATTTCAGCTCCCTAGCTCAAACTTTGAATTTTCAAAAAAAAATAAAAAATTAATTGTGGGCGTGTCAGTGGGCGGATTTTGAAAATATTTACACATGAACATAAAGGGCCCATAGAGAGTATATATTATAAATTTCAGCTCCCTAGCTCAAACTTTGGATTTTAAAAAAAATTGTTTTATTTATTTGTGGGCGTGTCAGTGGGCGGATTTTGAAAATTTTTTATCCCGAGCAGTTTTAGGAGTCATAGATCATATATAAAAAAATTGAGCTTTGTAGCTCAAAATTCGATTTTTTCCAAAATTTTGTTTTTTTGAGTTTGTGGGCGTGTCTGTGGGCGGATTTCAAAAATTCGTAAACTTGATCATTTCGGGACCCTAAAGAGTATATGGTTAAAATTTCAGCTCTCTAGGTCCAGTTTAAAGGCCTAATTTTTACTGACGGACGGACGGACAAGGCTAGATCGACATTACTATCAATGCTGATCATAAATATATTAACTTTTAGGGGTCTACGGGCAATATTAAGGTATGTTACAAACTATGCGTCAAAATTAATATACCCTTAGAATAGGGTATACAAAAACTTGGTCATTTCTGAATTCTCTGCTACAATTTTCTTCATTTGTTAAGCTTAGCATAATAGTTTGTCTAGAAATGAATTACCTTTTTTTTCAAATCAGAACTTGTCTATTCGTTTCCTCCTACTTTCTTAGTTGTTCGCATAAAGCGTATTCATCACTTCCACTGAAGGATTCTTTATTTGAATGTTCCTTACTAGATTATATAAGCCTATGGATTTCATAAAAACTAATTATTTATTCCACTCCATTCCCTTCTTTCAGGTTGCAAAAAGATCCCAAAGGTCTCTCGGCGGCTCCCAACAACTAACCGAAGACGAACTAAAGGAACAAGAAGTCAAAATATCCGACTCACTGGCCAAAATACCCTCTTACAGCATTGCGAGACTCTTCAGTGGCTTCAGACAAATCGTAGCGGGTACCTTCGTCAAAGTTGACGGTGAACTAATCGATGCCGCCAATGGAGCAAAGAAAAACTGCAGCGTTTCGCTATGGTCACGTCCATGGATCCCAGTCGATGGCTACGAAGTCACTTTTGAGTGCAATGATAATCAAAAGAGCGTACATCGTCACAGTCGATCCGTTGAATATGCTCAAAAGAAGAATCACAAGAAGAGCCATCGATCGTTGGACAAAGCCGAGCATTTGTTTCAAAAATTCCAAACAAAATTCAACAAAATATATCACAACACCATGGAACGCCAGATGAGACTGAGAATTTTCAAGCACAATTTGAAATTGATTCAGGATCTGAACAAGAACGAGATGGGAAGCGCCAAATACGGAATCACAGAGTTTGCTGACATGACAACCACCGAGTACAGGGAGCGGACTGGTCTGTTGTCTCGGGAGGACAGCAATGCTGTGCGGTCACCGGCTGACATACCCGATGTTGAATTGCCAAAGGAATTCGATTGGAGGGAGAAGGGTGTTATTTCACAGGTATGTGCTGAATGACATTTAGCATTTCTTTTCAATTGTTTACACCCTTTACTAGGTAAAGAATCAAGGCAACTGTGGCTCCTGCTGGGCATTCAGTGTGACCGGAAATATTGAGGGCTTACACGCTGTTAAGACTGGCAAACTCGAAGAATACTCCGAGCAGGAATTACTTGATTGCGACACCGTTGATTCTGCTTGCCAGGGAGGTCTACCAGATAATGCTTACCAGTAAGTACATTCACCCGTCACAAGTTGAGTCGAAAATGCATTTATGTTTTCCCCTTTTAGAGCAATTGAAAAGATTGGAGGTCTCGAACTAGAATCGGAATATCCTTACGAAGCTAAGAAGGGCAAATGCCACTTCAACAACGCGCTATCCCGTGTCCAGATCTCTGGTGCTGTGGATTTACCAAAGAACGAGACAGCTATGGCTCAGTGGCTAATTACCCATGGACCAATCTCAATCGGAATTAATGCGAATGCTATGCAATTCTACCGTGGTGGTGTCTCTCACCCATGGAAAGTGTTGTGCTCCAAGAGCAACTTGGATCACGGTGTGCTTATCGTTGGATATGGCGTCTCCGATTACCCCATGTTCAAGAAAACATTGCCATATTGGATTGTAAAGAATTCCTGGGGACCCAAATGGGGTGAACAGGGCTACTACCGCGTCTACCGAGGCGACAACACCTGTGGTCTCAGCGAAATGGCCACATCTGCTTTATTAGCATAATAAGCCGCATAAAATTGTGATTGCTAGACACGTAGCATATGATCAAATTAAATTTATATTTAAGTTGTGTTTGAGTGTAATTGATTCTGTTGTTTTCGGTTAATATTGTTTGAACATAACATAATTTTTTTTCGAAAATTGTACTCATAGATTAATAACATATCTACATTAAGTTTTCAATGTTGATTTAACATTTCTAATAAAAAGTAACGAGTAGATAAAAATATGATGGTTATGGTAAGGGACTGTGTTCGGGAGGTGGTGTGTTAAAATTTAAGAAGTACGTTACGCAATTGATAGGTGCTTAAACATATCTGCTACTCCTTGCGCTTTGATGAGTAGGTTTCAAACCAGCTTAAAACCTCAAAACCTCCGGATGTTGTTTTGGAAGCAGAATCTTTTCTGCTCGAAGAGTTTATAGATTTGTATGTTCTTCCACCAGTTTACGGTGAACGCACTCTAGAGCTCATACCACGGGCTTTTTGGCTACCTCTTTGATGAAGTGCGATACCAGTTCAGCATATATTGTTGGCATTTGTGAGTGGAGGGTGCACGGCGGAGAGAGTCTTCCGTTAAGGTACTCGGTGAAGATTCTGGCTACTCCAGTTGTGCTAAAGCGTCTCACGTTGAAGTTCTTTTTCTGAATGGTTCACAGCATTTTTCCGTTGAACAGTCGAGCTTTGAATTTGGATGCAACAAAGAAATATTCAAAATTGACGTTGGGTGCCCCTTTTTGTGTGCACTCGTTGTATGTTTCGCATCGATTTGGTTAACGGTTCGGCCAACTTGGAGAACGCAAGGTTGCTTTATGGATTCGTCATTGAAAGCGTTTGCCCGTTTCGTATCAATTTAACTAAAATGAAGCCCCTAGAAGGAACATCTACCAGCCTCGGTTGTAGGGTCTTGTCCGATGTGGGACTTGTGGACAACTTGTTGGAGATACGATTTTAAGTCAGAAAATCTTAGAAATACCTCATAGCATATTGATGGCGCTTTTTAGTGTATATACCTTAACCTGTCTGAATTGCTTGGGAGTTCGTAGAAGTAACGATTACTTCATCCATTAGAAGCTATACGAGAATTTTATTTTTTTTCATAATGTACTCGCATTAGAGGGATTTTTGTATACCCTTATAATGTAATAGCTACACAGCGCGGACGTTAATGAAATTAGGGTTGTTAGATGCCGTTGCACGTTGGTTTTAAATGTTTGTAGATTATAATATGTAGGAAAAAGAGCGGGGAAGAGAATTCCACATTCGTGTTGTACGGCTAAGGAAAGATTCCTTGTATATCACTGTAAGTCCAAATACAGGCTTAAGGGTAAACTGATGCGCATTCCTTGCACAGTGGGTATTGCGGTTGAAATGTTGTAGGGGTGGAATGCAACTGGCTATTTCGTTTGAGCAACTTATGGTGAAAAAAAGGTTAAAATAACGAGAGACATTAGACATTGCGACGATGACTAAGAAAGCTAAGCGGCGATCTCGCGATGTTGCGCGTTTTTGAACGGTCCGAACGGTAATTTCTAATCATGGATTCTAAATGCACGCATTTTCGTCAAGAGAGCTTGGTACCAAATTCTGTCAAATGCCTTTGAAATATCAAGCGCAACGATCTTACTTTCATCACCTTGGTGAAGAGATTGGTTCCACTTTTCGGTTAGATAAGTCATCAAATCACCAGTGAACCTGTTGCTGCGAAAACCGTACTGCCGGTCATTAAGAAGTTTTCGGAATTGAAGATATTTCATGGGCTGACGGTTTATCAGCGTTTCCATGACCTTAGAAAGAAGGGAAGTTATTGCAGTTGGTCGGTATGAGGAGGGACGAAGATTCGCTTTTTTTGGGGGCAGGCTGGACAAATGCTGTTTTCCATTTTCTCGGGAAGAGCCATAAAGAGAAGGATAAATAGAAAAGCTTGCGCAATGGTTTTGCCTGCGAGGAAGAACACCTCTTTCGAACGAAAGGGGAAATACCATCTGTAGCAGCGGATTTGTGAACGTCAAGATCTGTAAGTACTCTAGTGGGTTGATCCCATGGAGTATTCTACGCGCTCGAGTACAGGGGGAGACGAACCACAATCTTGAAGCGTTGAGCTGACTGCAAAGTGAGCAGCAAGCAGATTGGCCTTATCCATAGAGCTGACAGCTGGAATGCCATTGTAAATGAGTGTCGGGATAGATGATGAGGCCGAATTCTTGATGTTTTTAACAAATGACCAAAAGTTTTTACTACCCGTGGGGCTTTGTAGTATTTTTTTTCCAATATTTGGTCATAGGATTATTTGACATGATTAATGTGGGCATTGCAGTCATTTCTGGCTCGTTTAAACTTTTTTCGGCTTTCCTCAGATGGGCTAGCTTTGTGGCCGAAAGCAATAACTATCCAGTACGAGGGTGAAGGGTCACAATTCTTGTGATGGAATTTGATAGGGCATCAAACTCATTATAAGTTGAATGTCTGTCCAAATTTGGGCTTCTGGAAATAAAACAGTAGTGGATTAATTGCCTACGGACATGGAATTTTAGCCAAGTGAAATTGGAACATGACGAGAATGAAGCTTCGTTTGGTTTTATTGGCCCAAGCTACCTAGTGCGCTAGAAAAAACATTTTTTGATGACTTCTCCTAAACCGCAGACTTTCTCAATTTCACATGCTGCTTTTGAGCTTTTTATTTTTTTTATAATTTATATACAAAACGGTGCTGAACACCTTACCTAGAGCCAGCTAACGATAAAGTTTCTTTGACTGAATACCCAAAAATAACTTCACAAATCGCTTAATAATTTTGCTTCATTACTTTCCTTCTCCAAACGCATGTCCTTACATTAGTTCCCACGCACTTCTTTTAGCCAGTTATTCCATTAGTTGGCAAGTGTTACGTTGGTAACCAGGAATCAAGCTCACAACACAGTGATTGTTTACCAACGACACGAATAGGTATTGATAAATCGCTTTGCATTGCGTGTATTCGTCGTGTGATTTTAAAAATGTCCTCACATATGGGGAGGAATTTTTTAAATTCCTGCCTCAAGGTGCCCATCGACCCGTGTAATAATTGTCCAGCTCCAGTGTACAATCGGTCAAAGATCTACCTTGGCAGGAGTACAACGGCAACCAGCAAAGTCACAACCACCAGCAAAATATCTGATTTTGATTTGGACTTGGATACGATGTTCGCCAGTAGTGGAGTGCGTTCGTTAGCAAAGTTCTATGACAGTATTCCAGGTGAGCTCGTAAATCGATATTATGCAAATAGTTGAAAGATTGAAACAACCCGTTTTTTAGATTACTGTGATATTAACCACTTGCCCGAGGATGAGTTTTATTCCACGTTGGAGACCTTAAAGTCGACTTGTCGTCAATTGAAATCCAAGCCAAGTAGTCCGTTTTGTGATCAAAATGATGGCAGAAGTTCATCAATATCCCAGCAAAGCTGTGCGGTCACAAAGGCCTGCAAATTAAAAGTCACTAGCAAGAGCAGTAAAAAGAGGTCAGCATCGAGAAAAAGTTGCGCCAAAAAGGATTCCCGAAGTATATCAGCCAGTCCGTGTGTATCTTCGTATCGAAATCTCTGTGAGAGGATGAGGATTTTGAAGTGCGTTGCACGTGGATTCAAGAGTTGTACATTAATGGATTTTTTTTTTCAGTTACAAAAAGTTTGACAACCTAGACATCGAACGACTTAATGATGGACCGAAGAAACCTCTACGAAGAGAACCCTCTACACTTCAAAAATCCCTTTCAGTGTGCCACTTGCCAAGAGAAGAAATTAAACCGAAAAGACCGTCGGTGAATGTAGCAAGAAAGGAAAAAAAGGCAGAAGAACTATTTAAGCCGACTGAAAAGTATTGTTTTTTGAAAATAAATCCCGGATATTATCGCTTCTCTTTTAAAGACCTTCACCACGGCCGAACACACCTTGCATCAGGGAATCTCTTAAGAAGTCGTTTTCTTTCAACGATCTTTACTCAATTTTTCACCAGGATGATATAAAGACAGAAGCAGCATTGCGGTTTAAGCGATACTTTGATGAGAAAATAAAGTTGAAGAAAATTAATGTGCTTTATTGCAGCTATATTGATGAATTTTTGTTGCAGGTCGCCTAGGACTGAAGGTGTACCGAAAATTACTGTGCGCTCACCCAGCTTGAATGGCAAGACTGGTCACGGGTCGCCAAAAGCAAGCAGTTCTTGCAGCACATCAAGTAGTCGGAAGAAAAAATCAAAAACGAAAAATATGGAGTCCACAAAGGTTCCATTCTCCTTTTTGGGAATCAATGACTGTAAATTGAGTGACAAGGTAATTTCGTTTGAAAATGTCATGGGCTCATAGATCTTCAAGTCGTGAAATCCGCACGTATTGCATTTTGTCGATCAACCAAACGACTTCTATTTTAGCTATCATCAGCATCTCCAATCCATCCGGTAGCTCGACCCAATCTAGCGGCAACTCTTCGCGTTGAGGTTTCGAAGAAAAAAGTAAAAGAGCTCCAAAACAACTGCACGTATCAGGATCCAACCCCTCAGATAGACTGGGAAGTAAGAAAAACACCTGCATGGAAGTCCTTAGGCTTAAAGTACGTACTTCAATATCCAAGTCATTTAAGCTACTAAATTCTTTTCAGTGAACCACACGAAGAAATCCTAGCACTACGTTTGGCCGCAAGGAAAGCCGAACAAGCACTTCAACAACGCGAGTATGACTTGCACATGGAACTAATGCGTCAACGTGTTAAATCGGCTCCACTTCTTCTTGAGGGAGCAACTTTTTGGGGACCGCACGTTGGAAAACTATCGCATTCTTGTCACAAGGATAGTATGAAGCATATGTGTCAGCATGGAAAAAAAACACGCCGGAAGAGCACTGGTAATAGGCCGCCGCAGCATAGAAAATGCCTTTCTAATAAGTCCTACTCGAGGAATTCAAATCACAGTGATGAACTTTCTAGCTTAGACAGAGCGTATTTGTAGGAGCATAAGTTGTGAACTTGTGAATGGTTTTGAACTTGGGGAGCGTTTGTCAAGTTAGGGAGAAGGTGATCCAATAAATTTGTCTTTTTTATTGATTTAATTCTAAACTCGTGCGGTTTGAGTTTAAATGTTTCTGTGAGCAAATTCTAATTACTCATTTATTTTAACGCTTTCCGACCCGTTGAATCTCTGCCCCCACGGGGCCAAATATCCGTCGAAGAAAGGAACCCAGTATTAACTCTCTTCCTGCTTATCGCCCAGAACTCAGCGTTATAGAGCGATTAAGGTTCGGTTATACATGTATTTTGTTCTTCGAGTCAGGAATTCTGACCCCGTTTGTTGTGGACAAACGAATAAGCAGCGGTTTTCTTTGTAATTTCAATCGGATTTCCGTTTACTCAGAGATAGATAAACTCCATAGCTACCTCGAAGTTATTGCTACCAACAGTGACGTTTTTTCTTAACCGATGAATAGATGTTTGTTGGTTTATAATATGTATGTACTTGGTCTTGCCAAAACTAGGTGCAGAAAATCTTGTGCTAAACTGATCTGAACAGCTTCATGGAACAGAAAGTGAAAGAATGTAGAAGAGCAAGATGTTTACTCATGGAACACCAATTCCTGCACTTTTCTGACCCGCTCAGGTTCATAAAACACACCGAACTTTTTTGAGAGGAAATGAAGCGCGACTGGCTCAGTTGGTATTGTCATGATCAAAAGAGAGATCCCACGAACTCCGTTAAAAAGGTAATATCAGTCAACAATCCTATACAATCGCGAGCGGCACGCCTAAAAACTCAAATTCAACAGCAATATCATTTGATTGGCCTCAATGACGAAGTGATTCGAAGCCGGGAGACCTGGCGATACTTTTTTGAGGTCAAATTGACAAATCCAGGGATGCAGTCAAGTGTGATACTAAGCTCGTTCAAGAAGAATAAGACCTTAGGTCACAGCTAACCAAAACGAACTGACATCTATAGTCATCTATTCCAATCGATATCTAGGCTGAGCTTCGTCATTCTGGTGCCACCATCGTGTCATTGCAATTTCAATGACGGAATAAATAAGCAACAATTGGCACTAACTTTTCGTCTTTATTTCGAATTCATCAAATTTTTTTGCAATATTGAAAGCGGATCGTTCTTCATCACTCAGTGGGGCATTGCCCGGTCGGTTCAGGATGATTACTTGCAGTCCGGCTTGTTTCGCAGCTTTACCTTCTGCAAAATAAATATATTTAAACTAATATTGACGTATATATTTCCACTAAACAGTTACCTGTGATAATATCAGTCAAAAAGAGAACCTTCTCACTACGAACGCCCAACTTGGCAACAATGTTTGAGTAGGACTGAGTCTCACTCTTTTGGCCGGATGTTGTATCGAAATATTCACTTAGGAAGGGCATTAGATCGCCGTACTCCGAGTTGCCGAACAGCAATTTCTGGGCCTTAATGCTGCCGCTAGAGTAAATGCACACTTTAATTCCCTGCTTGGTCCATCTGTCAAATGCACTAGGCACGTCATCATAAATGCTGATATGGAGAACAATGATTTAAAAAAACAATCTGAAGGCAAGTATAAGGATTTTGCTTACTGCCCCATTATAGTTTTATCGGCATAGGCCTTGTTCCAAACCAGCCCTTGTAGTGTTTTTAGTGGACCAAGTTTCAGGTCCTTTTCAATCAAATAAGTGACGAACTTTGATATAATTTCGACGGAGACATCGCTCTGAATTCCAAATGTTGTTCGAAAATCTTTAAACTCTGATAAGGCTGCCAAGTCGGCGACTATTTGTTTTATTGAATCTTGATGCCAATTTGCCTGGAGAAACTCCTTCGAGTGATTCTTTGCATATGGAAAGAGGACGTCCTGAAAATTGGACGAGGGAAAAATATCACATGATGAGAATGATGTTTGTGCCCTACCTTAACAAAACTAATAGAAGTTGTGGTTCCCTCGATGTCGCAAAGCACTACATCTGCGTGAATAGTGTACATTGCGGTTGGTGGAAGTTTATTACATGCGAAGAGCAATTAACAAGAAAGAAGATAAACTAAGAACACGAAACTCTTCATGAAAGAAAAATGGAACTGGAAAAACAAACATCAGGTGCTGGGTGCTGCTCCTGATAACAAATTTCGTCGTGTACGAGTATCGAATTGAATATTTTATAAACGAACCACTGTCAAGAGGAGAGAGTTTTGACTTTAACCAATAGATAGAGCTGCGTCATGTTTATTTTAAATATTAACAGTTGTTCCCCATTAATAATGATGTCATTCAAACCTACTGCAGACTATTACCGCAGCGCCCTAATAAAAACCCGTTAGCTTTATATAAACATCATGTTAGCATTTATGCGTAATTTGACCTCCTTGATAGTAAAGTTATGATCAACTTTTCTGCTCCGATTAGTCGGCCTGTAGGGTTCTCAGGTTCGAACTCAATAAACATCGGCAGGCCTCTTACTAATAGATCACTTTCGATATTTGTTGACAGATCTATACACTCGCGTCCTATCGCAGTTTAAGTATCCGGCCGATACAGTAGCGTTTGCTATATTTTTACATTATTATTGTCATTTAATCACTTAATAATAAAATATAATAATAAAATAATGCAGGCCTTAAAATGTGCTTATGAGTTAAGCCCAGGATGCTGCTCGCCATATATTTTTAATGACCATAAAAGTCACTAAAATTGAATTTAAAATTTTTTTTTAGGCCAATTTGGGAGTTCTAGCTTAAAATCTTGCATTCCTTAACTTAGCACGGCGTCTCCAGGAGACATAATTTCAGTCAAGACTCTAGCTTGCCATAAATATGTCTCGTGTAGAACGCACTTTTGTAGACTTAATATAAGCGTGGACTTTTCAGTCAGACTTTTTTTCCTAATATCTACATAAACCCTGACTCAAATTTGGCATTTGAGGTTTGACAGTAGCTTATAAAATCGTTTGTTTTGATTGTTCTAGTGAGGATTCGCCCGCAATCGGTGTCTTTTTTCATTTTTGATGCTTCCTAATTGTTTTAATTCTCTTAACTCTTCAAAACGATTGACTTGTTTGTTGTTCACAAAATGGTTAGAAATGAAATGTAAAATAATTTGCCCAGTCAAAGAAAATCAAAAATTACCGACAACTATCCAGACTGAATAGACGGGCATTTTTTAGTCTTGAGGAGACGCCGTGTAACTGCCAACAATACGCGTTTTTCTTTTTTAGTTCAGAGCAGAGACTGAGTTCTCAAGAAATGTTAGTGTTTCTTTTTTAACTCTGACACCTCATAGCAGACTGTGAGGAAAGAAAACAAAGGAAAGTTGAATCAACAACAATTAAAAATACGGTTGGATGTTATTTTCCTGGCGTAGGTAGTAATACAATTCAATAAAATAATTTGTATTTAAAAAAATAAACGTGATATCTTATCAAATGATAGCGGAGCGCTCAAGCGTTTTTTATAAACAAATCAGAGCACTCTGACAACACTCGGGTCGGAACATGCTCTAGTTGCTCAAGTGTTCAGTGCTCTGCTCTGAACTCAAAAACAAAACGACCAATAGAACAAAAATCTAAGTTTACTTTTCCAACCGTTCGTTAAAATAAGATACTGGCACCACAGGCTCCGTTAAATATCTCCATCATAAATCGATACTCGATGCATTTTCAACAAAACCTGACGTTCGTTACGTTACCCTCGGTTGACTTTTACTGTCAAACGTAAAGAAAAACCAAACTACTAGTATTTCTAGTTTTTCCTTTTTTCATTTTTCTTCAAAATCCTATCAAAATTCCTACCGAAAAAATACGCGAAACGATTAATAAAATAATTTTCAATACGATTCACGCAAGGACGCGGCGTAATATCGTCCCGGGCAGTCCCCGTTCGAGATGTTTCATCTCTGATCACCCGTCGATGGTGCATTATCGTCGTCGCGAATAAGCAAAACACCTCAAATAGAAATAAACTTCCGACTATACCCAAACACAGACCGACATACGGGAAATTATATAGAACTATTATTTTTCTTGTGGATACGTGATGATTTGGAGACTCGTCGCGGCGGCAACATTGTCAAGGTGAAAAAGAGATCGACGCTGCAAACAAAAATCAAAAATGAGCAGCCCCAAAACATAGATACTTCCATACACTTTAACCTCCTCCCAAAAGCACAACTTTGTCGAGAATCGACAATGGATAGGCCTACGTGCCGAATTTGCGGAACAACAGAATCTCTACTGCGTTGTGCCAAGTGCAAAACAGTGTACTACTGCTCAACTAGCCATCAGCATGTTGATTGGCCAAACCACAAGCCGGAGTGTCGCCATTTAGCCAAACAGAAGCTCCAGCAGCAGCAGAACAACCACAGGTTTAGCCAAATAACGAACAATGGCGAGAGTGGAGGCGATGGCCGCCTAAACATGCTCGGAGTTAGTGCCGACTTAAACAACTGGGATGGTCTACTCAACGGTGAAGGTGGCATAGACCTGGCACGGCCTGGTTTTGGTGATATTACTGTTTCGGAAGCGAATATGTTATCTGGCGTCGATACCATATCTCTGCTGCTGGGCACCAGCGAGACAGAAATAATGAACAGCCAGGCAGAAAGCGTGTCGCAGAGTGAATATTCGAACGTATTATTTAATAACACTGCGATTACTGGCGGCGGCGGTGGTGGGATCGGTGGCGGCATCAGCGGTGTGAATGTTAACAACTCGGCAGCGTATCGCATTGGACGAAGCGACGAGAACTTTATTCCGCAGTCAAACATGGGAGGAACCACCAAGTAAGTTGCGACTTTGGTTTCTAATTTGTTTTCAATATTTTTCCTCGTATTTATCCATACACGAGTGTCAACTGCAGATAGTGTCACAAGCAATGCTTAACCTTGAGTGGTGTGTAAACAAATCGACAAATAGCCCTGTAATGGGAAGCACTGCCGTAGTAGCTGACTACAGATAGTGGGCGCTATCTTCGGCTGCCAACTGGAATTAGTTTAGGAATTTTTTTTTGATTTTTAGCGTTATTTATGATTGCTGTACTTGATTTAGTGTTGAATTGTTTCCGGTCTGCTTTGCGAATCTATAAATAAATGTTTACCAAGAAATCGGGGGTAAATTGTCTAACCGACAGAGACGGAAGGGTTTAGTCATCGTTCAGCTTCCAATGATGTCAGCCCTCTAAATTTGTGCTCAACTTCCGTATGCTTCTTAACTCCGTTGCTATGAGTTGTTCTATTATACATTTAAGAGTCTTTGCCAAAAACACTGCCTTCTTCTGTTGTCTGCGATGATGAACCGCGTACACCAGCAGTTCGACGGATCTGTTGAAAATATTACATCCCGTGCTGATACCTGCCCTACGCTCTATCTGATCGAGAATAATATTGAAGAACATTTGGCAGGGATATGCATTGATTGCTCTTGCAGGATATAACTTCTACTAGTGTGCAAATTGACGATCAAAATCAATAGAAAAGCAGTAAAGTGGTTATCGTCGCTTTAATCCTGATCATAACTTCGCCGTAAGGAACAAGAAGAAGTTGATTGACTCGCATGTGACGAGTAGCCTTATGGGCCCAAGTATGTCCCTTCGGGCTGTTGGGAACGGAAGACGACGGGTTAAGGTTCGGTAAAAGTTCTTGCAGGACATAGGATCGCCTTACTTGTAGATGGGGCGTATGGAACTAATAGTCCAGTCATAGGGCATGGTTTCTCCCATTCATACTTTGTTGATGATTTGGTGCATGCGCTCGCTGGTAAGCCATCCGGGCCTGTGGCCTTGGTTTTTTAAGCCTTATAGCCATGCCAATATCTTATTTACTAAGTGAGAGAACCGAGGCTTTCTTCTTTCCCAAAATGCCCATTAGGCAGTTGCTGGTAACGCTGCCTTAACTTGTCTACTATTCCTGCGCTTGGCTGGCTAGGTTTGCGTCGTTGTTTGGAAGATTGTGTGTTCCAGTTTTTAAGCCAACACAGTTGCATCGCTTTCTTGTAAAATCTGCGCATGTTGTTTCGATTGCGAAACTTTGTGCTGGGAGACTCTGTATACCCTGTTTTTTCGACGCAAGATTTTCTCTTCCCTTCAACTGGCTCGATACCCATGTTTCGCAGCGTTTATACATTTGCCACTTATGTCATCTTCCGGTACACTCGTGAATTATACCACGGGCTTTGGTAGCCTACGGGGGCTGAAACCACCACAGCCAGGTATGATGATGTCGCGATGCAGGTTCTACATATTTTTGGCGCTTGGTGGTGACTATTTCAGTTGTGCTAATGCGTTCAACGACGTATTTCTTCTTTTCAGCAGTTTGCAGTTTCTTGTCTTTGAACAGCTGAGGTCTAAATGCAGCTGCAAAAACAAAATGGTCAGAGTTGACGTTTGCCCCTTGGAATGCGTGCACGTTGAGGATGTTGGATATGTGCCTCACATCGTTCAGCAGTTTATAGATTTGGTTGGGGGTTCGACCATCTTGAAAACGCCAGGCTGCTATGTGGATCCTTAGTCTTGGAAACCTAGTATTTATTAGCACCGTATTACGAGGTTCTACAAAATATATTAGTCGGCAACCGTTATAAGTTGTCTCGTGGAGGCTGTGCTTACCAACTAATCTACTATCGTTTTTTTCGTTTTTTTTTATCGTTTTATCATACCTCGTCCTATATATTGTTACTTCTGAATCGCAGTATATATCTGCCTTATACCGCGTGAGGACAGGCTCAAGTTTGTGAGTAGCACCTGTGTAAAGCGTCCACACGTACCAGGTTTGTTGTACTGGTTGCCATATGAGGGTATTCATTGGCCTCAACCTTGAGGGTCAGGCCCGCAGATGAGCTCTTATGAGATAGTTGACTTCCACACCCGCCGTCCTCTAAGGCCCGTAAATTGGTGGTACCTCAATCTCTCGAAAAACTTTCGGTGAATTATCTTCACATCCTTTATGTGAAACATAAAAAATGAGCGGAACAGAAGTGGAACAGTAAACACATTGAAACGAACACATCATAGGAACGATTTGTATCATTTCTGTGAATTAACTGAGTTGAACAGAAAAATTAGGCAGTCTTTCCGACAGAGCATTAAGTGTTGCTATTTTCTTCTTGTTCAATACTCGTGCTTATAGGATTGGCAAGTAAAATCTGTATCATAGTTACGGCACTGGGCATCGGCAAGTTGATGCCGATCGGTGTTTACGATATTTATATTGACAAAACTCAACCAGTGTTGCCAAACACTTTCAGAAGCTCAACGCCGTTACGAAATATTTGGCTTTGATTTTAAGCTTTGGACGCTAAAAATAATTCGTTCAATGGTTACAGTAATAAAATCGGAAAACAAAACATATCCTCACGCAAATACATATCACACTCACACATACACCAAACAAATCAATGCGTTAGAGATAATTCACTTGAATGTGCAAACCACCATGCAGTTTATAGCGATGTCCAAGGGAATTGTGAAGCTGACGAATTGGATAGACGAGACTCCTCCGGCACCAATAGCGTTAGACAGCATTAATCCACCGAGAAAAATTAAACTTCAAATGGATTAAGCTTAGCCAGTGTCGCACCGTTAGACATTTTTTTTTTTTTTTTTTTATAATTTGCTTACGCTAAAGGGATTTTTTTTTCTGTTGTTACAGTACCCTTATAAAAGAACACAGTGTAAGCTACTTGGTATTAGAAAGAATAGAGAGATAGGAAATTAGTTTTTGGGTGCAGTTGTAGGGTTTTTCTCTACGGGTGGTGTCTAAGTTACTTAGGGAGATTACGATTTCATGTATTCGGTATAAAGTAATGGACTTGGCCGGGATTCGAACGCACGACCTTCCATTCCGTAAGCGAATACACTACTACTGCACCATTGCCACCCGCATGAGCTGCACCAGAGAAGATCCAACAAACTTCAAAAACGTAAGCGAAGGACCCTCTCCACGCTAAAAAAAAACATTGTAACCACACACCGTGCGTTAGGTAGACATGCTCAGAGATTGGGCATTCCCTCCAACTCCAGGAGCTGTAAGATAAAGAAAGAGACAAACCTGTATTTCCTATGCATGTGTCCCGCACGTGTCGACATTAGGGGCTACAATAGCTTAATACCTTTTCCACGATCTAAACGAATTCTGGCCGTTATGTGAAGGCGAGGGTATGGAGGGGCGTTCTGTATCCACTACTATGGTCCATGCTGGTTGATTGTGCAGAATACTCAACAGTTTTAATTTCTACGCTCAGGGGGGCGATAATGATGTTGCGGTATTTGGGATCCGTATTGCGGCGGCGAGTCCGTAGTGGTCACTATCGTACTCAAAGTCACGCAAACAGCTCCGCGTGTTTTGATATATGTTTGTCAATTGAAGTCTTGCGTGCGTTAAGGCCAAGTCCATTAAAGCACCGCTTCTTGGGAAAGAAGGAATATCCGTCGCGTACAATTCTAGTTTGTACTCAATCATATTGAGGCGCCACCAATCGTGAAACTGGTTGCCCCTGAGATTTGCAGTAATTCATTAATATCTCCGGAGTGGGAGTTACATTGCCCCATGAATGTGCTATAGTCCATATATAACTTTTAATATTGAATGCCTTCAAAAAATCTATCCTCGCCTGTTCTTGTCCAATTAGTTTTCCTACGATCTCTTTTCGACAGTGGCATTTAAGTGATCTGATGACTCATTGATCCATTGTCTGGATCAGAGAAGTGCAGTTGGGGGGCAAATATCTCACCAACATATTATGCTTTTGAAACTCCGTGACTTATGGATGAGCTGGACAGTTATCCAATAACAGCAGAATCTTAAAATCTTTTTCAAGGCCAAGTTTTTGGGTATGCTCTCTTGCGTCAGGTACAAAGTTGTTATTGAACCCAAGCTTTTGTATTTAACTTATAAATAACTGGTAACTCACTGGCGTTCTTAAAAGCACGTTGGCGAGCGCTTTTGCCGATAACCATAAGCTTGCATTTGTGTGTCCCTGAAGCATTCAAGCAAACCATTACAGTTATTCTGTCCTTTGATCCCTTGTACCCTTCAATTGAATGTTCATCTCTGCATGCTAAGGTGCTACGTGGAAAGCACTTACAAAAAAGGCTTGTTTCGTCAGCGTTGTACACCTGGTCCAATGTCAAGCCTTCACTTCTTATAAGGTCATCTAGTTCTTCTACAAATAAAGTTGCACTTTCATAATCAGCCCATTATTTTTCACCAGATGCTTTCAGGCTCCGAATTCCGTGACGATTCTTAAATTTGCTGAGCCACGCTTGAGAATTTTCACCTTTTCAGTTATCATAACACCCGAATGGGATTGCCTTTAAATCTCTCCTGTCGGAATCACTCATACGTAGCTGTATCAACCTTTGGATTTTCCGCGCCTTTAAAGGTTTTCTAAACTCCGAAATTGAAGGTGTCACTTTCCGCGTAAAACTTCAAAACTTTATCTTTGTTTTTTATTAGATCTCAAACTGTCTGTAGTCCAACTCCATATTTTTGTGATAGAATTTTCGCACTAACACTATGATATCCACTTTCTCCTTGAATGAAATAACTTTTCTTGATCTTTTAATACCCGCACAACTTGTCGATGCCATTATATACATATATATATATATACATACATATGTATAAAGAACCTTTCGAAAACAATTTTTTAAACACACGTGCACTTACGAAGAAATCGATTTACTGAATGAGAAAAATTAACAGGAAGAATGCAAACAAAATCAAATTAAACCTAACATGCAAATGCAGACATTTTTGAAAATAAATTTCCCGGTTAATAGAATGCCGGATAATCGAGAGTTGACTGCATATAGGATTCAGTCGTGGGGAATACGCGGATTCTGGCTCTAAGACATTATGTCTCCAAAACCCCAATTTGTCCATATAACTAGGCGCTATAAAGGCCTCGTAGCTAAGACTTTCTCTTTGAAGTAAAGTTAACTAATGAATGCCTTTTTGGCCAGCAAGACAATTAGCTGTATGATACTGTACAGATACTGCCCTGCCCATTTTGTCCAATAATGGCCAATTTTATTTTGGTATCCCAAGAGTGCCCAGCCAACGTTGTTCTAAACAAGGCTGTTTCCATCTTCTAAAAGTTGAATTTAACTTGCAGTCGTCGCAATATCCCTAAAAAACAAAAACAAAAAAATTATCGAAGTAACGTTGCAAAATAATGTTGATAACCTAGCTTTTAGGCCCTATCTGTATGAAACTAAATCGTCATCGTACGCTATAGCATATCTGAGTGAACCTTACCAGATCATTCGTGTAACGGCTAAACAGGATCGGAGATTTCCCCGCGGCCTGCTGTAAACCGTTTTAAATGGCAAAGACTGCTCGAAGTCACGTTACCATCTTTGACAACAAACTTCTTTTCCATTAGCATACAATAAATTAAATATAGCAATGGTTTGTGCATCCCGCGTCCGGTCACATTGTAGAAAAGTTCCTCTAACCACACGGTGCCGAACACCTTCTCATAGTAAACCTGCAAGCACCCGTCATTGCTTCCTGCATTTATTCCACTGAAAGTTATAAAGCATTTTCGACGCGGCATGAATAGTGTCATGCCCCGACCTGAAACCAACCCTGTTTTATTTTCCTCTTCAACAGTAGTGTATTGACAACTTTTCAAAGACCTTGCTAATACTTGGAAACTAGCTACTCGACAGGAGATTTGCAGGGTTTGTCCTGTCTTTAGGTACTATGTATTATAAACCCTTCTTTGGGATAGGGTGTACCGCAGTTACCCTCAAATGCGCCGCCTAATGTGCATTACTAAGCGGATTGTTAAATAGCGTGGTAAAAATATCTAGGTGACAGGTGACGAAAGCTTTGAACCCGAGGTTCCTCGGTGAGTAGTCCAATGTACTTACTACTAAGCTACTACAAGCAAGGTTGAGGTGATGGCGACGGTGTAGAGGTTACTGTGTTGTCTTCTGACCCGTGCGGTGCAGGTTCAATCCCCATCGGGAACAGCAACATACGCCACCAATTAATGGAGAGAAACAAATGACACCTTGAGCCTTATTGCGAAGATCAATTGACAGTTGACAATTGACTATTTTCAATGTGTGCTATTGTGAACGAACGATTCTAAAGGACTTTGTCAATCTTAGTCAATTAAAAAAATGCGATTGACAAAAATACCAAATGAATCGTTCGTTCACAATAGCACACATTGAAAATAGTCAATTATCAATTGCCGATTGATCTTCGCAATAAGGCTCCTTGTTTTATCCGACCTGTACACCAAAAAGAGGATTTCTGCCTGGTAGTACAATGGACCATTAACGAGTGTGAGTGCTCTGGAATTTTATATAAAAAACATAGGGATGGGCTACAGTCCGCTTGGGCGAACTGTTGGATACCCTATTCTTATTCCTATCCCTCATAAGCGGGCGTGACAAAAGTCTAAGTATGGTTGAATTGTTAAGAACGCTCTACATATTTTGTTATATAACATTTAAAGGATTTTATCAAAAAAAAAAACGCTCCCTAGCTCAAACTTGGGTGTTTCAATAAAATTGTTTTATATAATTGTGGACACGTCCAGTAGGCGGATTTAAAAAAAATTAACACATGAGAATAAAGGGCCCCTAGAGAGTATATATTATAAATTTCAGCTCCCTAGCTCAAACTTTGAATTTTCAAAAAAAAAAAAAAAAAATAATTGTGGGCGTGTCAGTGGGCGGATTTTGAAAATATTTACACATGAACATAAAGGGCCCATAGAGAATATATATTATAAATTTCAGCTCCCTAGCTCAAACTTTGGATTTTCAAAAATTAATATACCCTTAGAATAGGGTATAAAAAAATTATTTTATTTATTTGTGGGCGTGTCAGTGGGCGGATTTTGAAATTTTTTTATCCCGAGCAGTTTTAGGAGTCATAGATCATATATAAAAAATTTCAGCTTTCTAGCTCAAAATTCGATTTTTTCCAAAATTTTGTTTTTTTGAGTTTGTGGGCGTGTCTGTGGGCGGATTTCAAAAATTCGTAAACTTGATTATTTCGGGACCCTAGGGAGTATATGGTTAAAATTTCAGCTCTCTAGATCCAGTTTAAAGGCCTAATTTTGCCGACGGATGGACATGGCTAGATCGACATTACTATCGATGCTGATCATAAATATAGTAACTTTTAGGGGTCTACGGGCAATATTAAGGTATGTTACAAACTATGCGTCAAAATTAATATACCCTTAGAATAGGGAATAAAAACGGTTAAGTATTTAGTTCTAGACCCAAATTAAAAATTTTATAGCATTTAGTTGCTAGAATTTTTGAGGCCACTAACATTCTCTGTAAGTCGCTGGTTGGTTCACTGGATATACACGTGCATCGTTAGGCCCTACCTTATGTACGGGACGCTAGAGCTCACATCCTCAAACGTCAACTGACTAAGCTACAGCACCTTGTGTGCTCATGCATTACAGGTGCGATGAGAGGAACTCCCACTGGCTGCTCTGTTTACCTCCTATACAGTTCCTTGCTGAGAGTGAGGTCAGAAAATCTCTATACCGTCTGTGTGTAGTACTTGGATGGCCGATCAACCTCTGCAGCGTTCAAAACTCTCTATGACAGCCTACCTGGTCATCGTTAGAGCACTTGACTCTGTGTCTTAACACAAATCTTTGAGCACCGTTTTCGGGTCCTTCCTCCTAAACGACAGGAATGGAGCAGTGAGTGGTAGAATGGCTGTACGCCGAGTGATGTCATCGTCTATACGGATGGGTCACTCATTGACGGAGCCGGGGTCTACTATAGAGACTATCGGATTAATCTATCTGCAGCCTTGGGTAGACAAACAACTGTTTTTCAGGCAGAAATCTTATCGATGGCCACTGCCGCTAATATCCTGCTAATGAAAAGGATAAAATGTTCAACCTTATACATCTGCTCAGATAGAGAAGCCGCTATCAAAACCTGCTCGGCTGGCTCTCTCACCTCAAAAATTGTTGAAGAAACCATGGATTAGCTGAGCTGGCTGGCAAGGTGAAACTTTGTAACACTTACCTGGGTTCCTGGGCACACAGGTATCCACCGTATGAACGAAAAGTTAAGACGGACAACAGGCATAATGGTCAATATAGTCCCGACAGATCAACTTTAAAAAAGTGCTAAAACAAAGCGCATGCTTTCAATATATTTTTTGGGGTGCTAAAATGAGATTTAGGGTGCTGGAATCAAAGCCGAAAGCGTTAATTTGGGATTAACCAACTTCAAGTGGGAAACCTTTCCAAAGATCGACAAAGGTAGCGTCATTAGTGCACTACCGAGCTATGTAGATCCTTGTTTGTTAGGTTATTTGTATTACGTAATTTGTCGGGTCTGTAAACTAAGAAATTTTACCGCTTTTATTCAATTCCGAGAAACCTTTATAGTTCCTATAAATTTTGCACTTCATTAAGCTTATTACTTGCAACTCAGCCCTTTCTCCGAATCCAGGTTGTTATTACATTACATGCAGGTGTCAATGGTGCGATGGTAGTGTATTCACTAAGTGGTTGGCAGGTCGTGCGTTCGAATCCCGACCAGGGCCATGATTTTTATAAATTGAATACACACAACAAAAACAGATCTCCCTAAAGCAATTTAGGCGCCACCTGTTGAGAAAAAAAAATGCCATCGCACCAAACCTCTGTGGCGACCTCGAAATACTGTGGCTACGCGAGGAAGCATTCCGTGGAACCACACACTAATCATAGATGTCGCAACGAACAACAACGAGAATTCAAAACAGAACCAACGGTCGGGAGAGAGAAAAAACAATTCGTGTTTGTTCTTCGAGTTAGTCGCTTCATTATTTTTATAGTGTTTGTAATATTCAATAATTAAATATACATATATTAAATAAACTAATTGTTTTACTGTGGATAAATATTTGTGCACACACTTGTGCCTACAGTGGTGACCCCGACGTGATCCACAACAATTAAAAATTTATTTAATTGGCAACAGCCGAACCAACTACGCACTTTATCTCTTGCACTTGTACATATGTATATTTATAAGTATGCAAGGCGAACAAAACACAAGGACGAATGCAGGCGTTTCCTCAGGACCACCAACTCCATCCGATGCGGAGATCCAGGAAATCAATGCTCTCAAAAACCTGAGGATTCCTCCGTTCTGGAAAATTAATCCAGCGCTATGGTTTGTACAGGTGGAAGCGCAATTCCACAATAATCGGATCATCAGCGACAACAGCCGATTCAACGCCATCATCGCTGGACTGGACCCAGAAGTGCTGAATGAGGTATCAGACTTAGTGCAGAAACCACCGGACACAGATAAGTACATTGCTTTTAAAAAACAAGTCATATCTAGGTTCACCGAGTCTAAGGAGAGCCAACTGAACAGATTGATGACGACCCTTGAACTTGGCGACAGACGTCCATCAAGTCTCCTCAGGGAAATGCGAAGACTGGCTGGTTCAAATGTTCCAGACGACATGTTGTCCACTCTATGGATGGCACGAATGCCCAGTCATGTGCGTGGAATACTTTCTGCCAGTCACGGAATCGACCTCACTGCGTTGTCTGAAATCGCAGACAAAATCGTTGATAACACATCCGCCCACGCTGTTTTCTCCACTGATGTTCATGAAGATGACCCTATACCACAATCCACCAACGCTGAAAGTGATCTGAACAGAAGACTAAATTCCATCGAGTCCACTCTGTCAACTCTAATGACGGCTATGCAATCACTGAAAACCAGTCACAGCCATGGCAGGTCTCGACCACAGTCAAGGAATAACAGATCGCTCTCAAGAGCATCAACTCCTAACGGAATGTGTTTCTTCCATGAGAAATTCGGCAGCGATGCCCGGAAGTGTAAGAAACCATGCAGCTACAAAGCAAAAAACTAAGTGAGCTGTTGTCCTCAGAGGCGGACGGCAACAGTCAAAGATTCCACAAGGAACACCGCCTCTACATCTTCGACAAGGAGACAAACCAAAAGTTTTTGCTCGACTCTGGATCAACTATATGTGTCTTACCTCGTTCCAGGGACTGCAAAAACAACAGAGGGGAAATAACACTCCTGGCAGCGAATAACTCACCGATTCACACCTACGGCGAGAAGATCCTCACACTCAACCTTGGTCTCCGGCGAGCTATCACTTGGCCGTTCGTTATTGCAGATGTTAAAACAGCAATAATTGGCGCAGACTTGCTCGCACACTACGGACTTGTCATTGACTTGAAAGCCAGACGTGTCATAGACAAAACAACATCATTAACGGTACAAGGCGAGATTTATACCAGTGATTTGTCAAAACTTCTGACTATCAGTGGTCCTGAACCATACATAAATCTCGTCAACGAATTCGTTCTGGCCAACAACAACGCACCTGATCCAAAATCAGGAGTCAACATCGTGCAACACTGCATCGTAACCACGGGCCAACCAGTGTCCGAACGACCACGACGACTCTCCGGCGACAAGTTGAAACAGGCCAAGGCTGAATTCGAGGATTTTCAAAAGAAGGGTTACTGCCGTCTATCCAGCAGTCCTTGGGCTAGCCCCATTCATCTTGTTGAAAAAAAGACTGGCGGTTGGAGATGCTGCGGTGACTACCGTCGTCTGAATTCCATAACACAACCAGATAGCTACCCCATTCCTCACATCATGGACTTTACTGAACAGTTGAACAACAAAAACTGCTTCTCGATACTGGATCTAGACAAGGCATACTACCAGATCCCGATGACACCTGACGACATCCAAAAAACTGCGGTGACCACGCCTTTTGGTTTGTTTGAGTTTGTAGTCATGCCATTCGGACTCAAAAACGCAACTCAGACTTTCCAAAGGCACATGGATATGGTCCTACGTGGACTAGATTTCGTTTTTTGCTACGTTGACGACATCCTCATTGCCTCCGACTCAGAGGAAGAACATCGCCAACACGTCCGTATAGTTCTACAACGTCTCCACGAACATAGACTTATCATCAACATCAGGAAGTGCATTTTTGGGAAGTCTGAGGTTACGTACCTTGGACATACAATCAACCAAGCCGGATGCAGACCACCTGAAGCCAGAGTTGAGGCCATATCGAACTATCCAAAGCCATCCAACATCATGGAACTACGTCGTTTTCTTGGAGTCGTTAACTACTACCGACGATACATCCCTAATTGTGCCCATATTCAAGCACCGTTGAATGGACTCATCAGGGACTCCAAGAAAAACGACAAACGACCCGTTCCCTGGACTCCTTTGGCGGAAGAAGCTTTCGATGTATGCAAGGACAGTATCAAGCATGCTACACTACTCAACCACATCGATCCGAAGTCTACACTTGTCCTAACAACGGATGCTTCTGATATCGCAGTTGGTGCCAAATTGGAACAAAAACAAAATAACCAATATCAACCGATCGGACTGTTTTCATGCAAACTGTCACCTGCACAAAGTCGCTACAGCACATATGATCGCGAGTTGCTGGCAATATACCTAGCTATCCGATTCTTCCAACACATCTTGGACGGTCGACACTTTGTCGTGCAAACGGATCACAAGCCGCTCATATATGCGTTCCAGCAGAATTCGGACAAGGCCCCGCAACGTCGTCTAAGGCAATTAGACTACATATCGCAGTATACTACGGACATTGTTTACCTACCCGGCGACGACAACTCAGTAGCAGATGCATTATCGCGACTCAATTCGATAACCATGCCAATCCAATTTGATCTGAGAGAACTTCATTTATCTCAGCTACTCGATGTGGAACTTCAATCAATCCTGAAGCAACAAAATTCATCGCTCAAGTTAAAGAAACTCACTTTGGAACCTGAAATTAAAATTTACTGCGATGTTTCCGACAATATGATTCGACCATATCTACCAGCTTCCCTGCGACGGAAGGCCTTTGAATCCATCCATGGTCTTTCTCATCCAAGCGGAAGAACAACCAGTCGACAACTCAGAGAGAAGTACGTTTGGCCAAACATCAGGAAAGACGCATTGGAGTGGTCACGCACTTGCATCCAATGCCAACGATCCAAAGTTCATCGACATACGAGGCTTATCCCGGATTCAATTGCAGTTCCAGAGCACCGTTTCCAGCATGTCCACATAGACCTCATTGTGCTGCCACTCTGCAAAGGCAATAGGTATTGCCTAACTATGATCGATCGCTTCAGTAGATGGGTGGAAGCAGTACCTCTACAGGACATGTATGCGGACACAGTGGCCACGGCGTTTTATACGCACTGGGTTGCTCGTTTCGGTTCGCCAACAACATTAACCACCGACCAGGGAACTCAATTTGAGTCTGCACTGTTCAACGCACTGATCAACATGATTGGAACGGTGAGGATACGAACATCACCCTACCACCCAGCCTCAAATGGACTTGTTGAACGTTGGCATCGTTCACTGAAAGCCGCCCTGATGTGACATGAAAAAACGAACTGGACTGATGCTCTTCCGACAGTGTTGTTGGGATTGCGAACGGCATACAAAGAGGACATCAAGGCCTCCGCAGCAGAGATGCTTTATGGAACATATCTCAGAGTTCCTGGTGAGTTCTTTACGAATAATAACTTTGTTCCAGATCCACAGATTTTCGTTGAGAAACACCGAGAAGCGATGCGCAAATTCCGTCCTACAGCAACTGCAAACCATGCAAAAGAACAAATGTTTGTTTCACCAGATTTAAACAAATGTACACACGTGTTCCTACGCTGCGATGCTGTGAAGAAACTACTGCAACAACCATACACAGGTCCACATCCAATAATCCACCGAATCAGTAATCGACTCTTCACAATTAATGCAGATGGCAGAAAATTAAATGTTTCGGTAGACCGTTTGAAACCAGCTCACATCTATGTCGATTTTATCCCAGACGTTCATCCAGATGTCAACAAAAATCCAACTTCACTGAAGAATCTGAAAAACAAAAATCAATTGGATAAAAATAAAACAACTGTGAAACAAAAAGTAACATTTGCCAGTTCATCGTAACTTCGTCACTGGAGGGGGAGTCATGTGGCGACCTCGAAATACTGTGGCTACGCGAGGAAGCATTCCGTGGAACCACACACTAATCATAGATGTCGCAACGAACAACAACGAGAATTCAAAACAGAACCAACGGTCGGGAGAGAGAAAAAACAATTCGTGTTTGTTCTTCGAGTTAGTCGCTTCATTATTTTTATAGTGTTTGTAATATTGAATAATTAAATATACATATATTAAATAAACTAATTGTTTTACTGTGGATAAATATTTGTGCACACACTTGTGCCTACACCTCTTTCCTATCCCTCCAATCTTTCATACAGTAAGTAGCACCCAGAAATAGGCAATGAATCATTTTCTGGGAGCTACTTACAGCAACAAACAAAATGCCTGCGCTGTGGTTTCCACTATAAGGGTACTGCGTACTACAGAAAAAAGAAATCCCTTTAGCACACGCAAATTATATAAAAAAAAATTAACTATTTAATTACTGTCAAGTTCTCACGTGTGGTATGAGTTCTGTGACTGCGCATTGTGATTGTTCTCCGGCGTAGTAAGTCTATTCAAGTGGAAACACCTATCTCCAATAGCCTATGAGTACATAATAAACAAGAGACTGCAGGTTATAAAGAAATATACATGTGTTTGTGTTTGGTTTGAATACAAAGCCATTTCTGAGAAATATGTCAGCAAACATGACTTCGTCGTTCATTTTCACAAGCGTGAAAACCCCCGCTCTAATTGAAGGTATTTTATTGTTCTTAACCCATTAACTCCCAAGGGTATTTAAAATTGTAAAACTCATATTTTTATGGTTTTTTCTCTTTATTTAGGTTAAAATAAGAATATATATACGAACAAAATTTTTGGAAAAATTGTATGTGGTTGGTAACAGAGGTGTACTTTATATAGTACAACGGGATCATACATACTATTTTAAATTTAGTTCAGGTGAAAGTTTTTAAAACAGTCCTTATTTATGCACAGTGTAACATTGCACATTTCACAGCACCATTTGGATCGTAGATGGCACTGTCGACATCTGAGTTGATTGGGTAATATTTTGGGAAAATGGTGTCCTGGAATCTCCGCAATGCTTCGCTTGACAGTTAATTTAGATTGCACTTTTCCTGCATTTAGAGTGTGAAACCTTAAGTAGTGAAGTGTGATTGCCCTGGTAAATTCGAGTAGATCACCCTTATAATTATAAGTCAGCTTATGGAGCCTCCAGGCATTGGAAACAGTCGATGAAACCATGGATGTGAAAATGTTCCACCACCACTTTTTGCCTCGAATTTCGATTGAATAAGTATTTATGAATTGGTCATGGAGGTTGACACCACCCATATTTATGTTATAATTCTTGACCAAAAGAGGCTGGGGTATATTGACTTTTTTCTGTTGCTCCTTGCTCCACCTTCTGACAATATCACACGGTTCGATCACATCGTAATTTGTGGCTATTGTAACGATGTTGTTGTCCTTCCATTTAACAAATAGCAATTTATGGGTAGAATCAAATTGGTAGTCAAAACTACCTCTATGAAAGTCTACCTCTACCTCTATGAAAGTCCTTGTTGTTTGGTAAAGGACATTTTTTAAGTCGGTTGTCGCGAGCCGTTCCCGTTGCTCTAAAGCCTTTATCTTTTAAGATTTTCATGAGCTCATAGCTTGTAAAGAAGTTGTCAAAAAAGATGACATGGTCACTTGGGCATTCTATGTTCTTGAGGAGGTCTAGAACCACTCTTGAACCTAGTGGGAGGCTTTTCATTGAAGGTTTCACATTTTTAGCTCCACAGTAGCTGTCAAATTGGTATAAATATCCATCTTTGCTGCAAAGCATCCAATTTTTGAAGCCAAATCTCACTGGCTTTCCCCTTATGAAATGCTTTGCAGAATGACGACCGAAGTACTTCACCATAGACTCGTCTATAGATAAGTGCCCATGCATATAGCCCCAATGTTGAAATTTTGCACACAAAAGTTGACTGAGCGGTCGAAGTTTTGCCATTTTGTCATTTGCGTCGAGGTGGTCATTATCTGCAAAATGTATAAACCTTTTAATTTCTTGAAATCTATTTCTTGACATACTATTGGCAACAATGGGCACATGTGTATCAGGCGACTGTTTCCAGTACATGATTTCTCTTGCCTCAGAATTATATCCCGAAATCAGTAATATTCCAATAAAAACTTTCAAATCCTCGTTGTTGAAAGGAAAGTTGTGTTGGTTTTTTTGCCCTGCATACAACATAGTTTGACTTACAATTAGTTGTCTTACCTCGGAATGAAACAATTTTTCAAAAATTTCAATTTCGTTGAGGCCGAATAAATCTGACGTGCAGTTTTGGATTCTACGCAAAAAATGTTCAGTCCGTTGAAACTCGGTTGAGGAAATTGATTTTGTCCATACCAGTGGAGCAAATGATTTCTTTAACTCTGATAGTGGGATGTCATCATCGCTGTCGAATCCATCGTCCTCAGAGGCTAAATAAGCATCCACAAAAACCTCAACTTCACCGGGAACATCAAGTGGCAATTCCGTTGTTCTCATATTATCCTCGTCCAAATCCTCTTCATCCGTCACGTAGTCCACCGGTGGAGGAATCATGACGATATCAGCGTTGACGGCATGTGTACTACTATGAAGTTCTTCCAAAGCAGAGTCAAGATTTTGGAAACGTTTTCCATAAAAATGTTTGACAGGGATAGCTTGAAAATTCATTCTGATCACTAGAAAAAAAATGCATGCATGATCCCATTGTAGGTAGGTAGGTAGGTATATGGATGCCCTTGTGACGGGTGTCACGGCTCACTTAGACCACCAGTTGGGTCCATTGTGTCCATTTAGGGATTCTTTAAAATTTCCGGGAACCTGAAAAGAGAGATAAAGGAAACCGCTGTTTAACAGCTCGGTAATACGCTTTAACAGAACCACCCTGATTCATATGTGAATCTCAGGAGTTTCTTTAGCTCTAAAGCAGCCAGATCCTCCAGCTCCTCAAAGAAGTAGCTGCCAAGAATCTTCAATCTTTTTGTTCTAAGGGCAGGACATTCGCATAGCAGGTGACGTATAGATTCTATTTCTTCAACGTCCCTGCAGCTTCTGCAGTAGTCGTTGTGCAGTATGCCCAGCCGCTCCGCGTGTAGGCCCACTATACAGTGTCCAGTGAGGACCCCAGTCAGTGTTCGGATGTCTTTGCGGTTAAACCCGATCATGGTTTTTGATTTCGTTTGGTTGACCGCTGGCCAGAGCTCTCTTGTGTGTCTGCATGTATCAAGATTGATCCAACGTAAGTTTGCTTTACTCAAGGATTCAGTGTCGATACTTTGCATTAATGTGCTTAGCGGGGTTCTTATGGATTTTAGGGCCAGAGATGCACTCATCTCCGATCCCTTCCTTGCTAGTTCGTCCGCTTTCTCATTGCCCGAGATGTCATTGTGACCTGCTACCCAGCATAAGGTTACCGTATTGGCAGCTGATATCTCGTCTAGGTATTTTTTTCCTCTTAACACCGCCCTTGACCTGATTACTACTGACTCCATAGCTTTTATAGCCGCTTGGCTGTCAGAGTAAATGGTGATGTGTTTGTCGGCTATTTTTCGCCTCTGTACCTCCTTGGCCGCCTGTGTGATCGCAGCTGTCTCTGCCTGGAACACACTGCATTCATTGCTGAGCCTAAATGATTCACTCAGGTCCAGAGACTCACAGAAGATGCCTGCACCAGTACCCACGTCCATCTTGGATCCGTCGGTGAAGATAGCTATCTCCTCTTCTTTCGTGACCATTTTGTTACTCCATTCGCTTCTTTGGGGGATTCTGATATCGAATCTCCTTTTGAAGACAAGGGTGTGGGGTAAGTAGTCAGTAGCTACTTTCTTTTTCGATGCACTCCATTGTGTCTCCACGGAGGCATGTCCGTATGGTTTAAAAGACCACAGTCCCAACTCTCTGAGTCTGATGGCCGTTTTTACTGCTTTACTGCTGCAGTAGATGTCCAGGGGTACGAGATTAAGTAGAACCTCCATGGCTGCAGTGGGTGTAGTCCTTAATGACCCCGTTATCCCAATGCAGGCTGTCCTTTGGACCTTGGTGAGGTTTGAAAGATAGCACTTCTTTTCAGTCGCCTTCCACCATACCGCCGCGCCGTACGTGAGAATGGGCCTCACCACGGTTGTGTACAGCCAGTGTACCACATATGGTTTGAATCCCCACGTATTACCGAACGTTCGTCTGCATGCATATAGTGCCACGTACGCTTTTCTAACCCGATCCCATTGTACTTTTAAAAGTACATCAAACTTTGGCTTTGCTTACCTCCTTGTATATATGCAAAAATATAAAGGGGCTTGTATACTTGTTCACTTTAGGTTTTTTCTTAAATAAAAATCAAACCAAAAAATTAAATATTTCGTAAATTGAAGTTTTTATGACCACAAATGTTTCTGAAGGGAACAAAACGAGAAATGTTTCAGAATGCTTTCCACGAAAAGACAGTTGAACAGCAGCCAACTGTGATTAAAAAATTCAAAAGTACCTCAAAAAATTCAAATAATATTGACTTTGTGAAAATAAATTCAAAAGATAATTTTTATTTTATGGCATGCTATTAAATGACCATTTCAAAAATTAATTTTACTGTACTTAAAAAGTACAATGGGAGGGAATGGGTTAACATCAAATTAATTAATTCGTAAACAACATAGGTGCAAATAAACGTTAAATATTCGCAAAAAGCTATCTGAAGGACTTCACGTACTGATAACGCGACAGATAATCAGAATCGTGAGTAGATTTGCAAACTTTTAGTTTCTATAATGTTTAAAATTTTGGACAAAAACAAATGCCGGAAAAAATCAACTTGGGAATATGTTATCGTTGCTCCGCGCCGGCTCGAAAATGAGTCCTTAACTCAAATGCCATTCGCGTCACGTAAATCTTATCTTAATTGGATTTTTTTGTTAAAATTATGTTTGGTGAAGTATCAAGTGTAAGGTCGTACGTGCTTTTATTTAGCAAGCCGATAAGTAGTCAAGGTTTTGATTTCGCCTGAAGGTTGTGGTAGGCAGATTTTATAAGACAAACATGGACGAAAAGAAAATAAACGATCAAATGTCTTCCAATGATGCTTTGTTACTGCTGCGCAGTGATAAACAAAATTTTGAAGTATTTGGAGCATTTCCCTATTTTCAGTTTCATTTTCTATGCACGATAATCCAGCATGCGACAAATACACACACTAGAAAAGCGTTCTAAGTTATGATGATATTTATTACAGCCCTTGAGTATTTGCTTGAAGGGCTAAAGTGCATCAATTATTTTTTGATGACCCCTAAGCATTAATTAACGAATATCAAACTTTCCTGCAACGAGCATTGATATGGGCGGATATTTTAATGGGGAAATGGTGTCGTATAAGTCCGAAAAAGACAAAATACCTGTGCTACCCGTTCTCTGATCCACTTCAACCTATTTCAGACATTTTTTTGCAGTGGCGGGAAAATTCCGCCATCTTCTGTGATCGAAAAGTGTCCATTCATCTTAAAAGAAGGCGGTTGTGCGCCCGGCGCCAGTTAAAACCAAATATCGTGCAGGCTATGTTCAGGTTCTTACACTTTTGGAAGCAAAAAATCGTTGACCGTGGCCTGTAGCGGTTGCTATTGACGGTAAATATTTCAGGGTGGAACGTAGATGCTGGATCATCTTTGGTTTTTACTAGATCCCAATGGGACAAATTTGATTATTAACAAAGCCACTGTGACAGAAGTAAGCCTCATCACCGAACAGAATTTTGCGGGAAAAAAGAACATAGATTTCCAACTTTTCTAGACCATACCACGTCGAGTTAATCGGTTCTCGTCAGATCACCGAAATTAAACGACGTTGGGCGCGGTTAGTACGTACATCCGCGTCGTTGGCCAGTCCCATCTACAGAGTTGAGGTAGATAATTATACGTGGTATCACAATGGACCTAAATTGGTCTAAGTGTGTCGGCTTCTCCCGACAGCCACCTAAACCTAACCTAACCTAACCTCCAACTTTTCTAGCGCCCAATCACTGAACTCATGATCATGACGAAAACGATGATCGTCTGGCTTCAATGCCGAGTGATAACAGTAGTCTAAAAAAATCCAACAGTAGGGCGCTTCTCTTGGTGGAGATCATTAAAAAAACTATATGTACATATTGGTAATGGCTATTGAAAACACAGACTTCTAAAACAATTTACTTACCTTACGATTACTTCACGGGCTGCCGATCAGTGAAGTGTCTGCTTTAGGCATTGCAGATTTCCGTCAACTGCGATTGCGATTCCGGGCGCGATGCTTCCAGACCAAGGACTCTATGCATCCGTCATGGTTAGGTCTTGAAAACGGAGGTTCGGTCTTCCTGGTCGTTTCAATCTTGGGAATCGAATATTGTGTTGTCCATTCACCCGATGTGGCTGTGTCAATTCAGTTGATGTGTTTCAGCATTTTGAACTTCATCCACTTCTTGCTGCCACATTCACCCCCTCGGCACAGGACCTCACAATACTGCGTTTTTGTTTTTGCCCTTTTCCATTTCGTTTTTTTTCGATTTCCATTTTAAGATCCGGACGCTTAAACCGTGCGGTTGCAATTTCGCAGTACCTGAACGGATTTAAATCGTACGGATCTTGCTTTTATATTCGTTCAAACCCTGCAGAACGGTTTGCCAATAAGCGCGGCTGTCGCACCTCGACCGCTGAAAAACTAAGCTCGCTTGGTGTCCGGGCGGATCTATTCTATTGCATGGCTATAGTGTTCAATTGTATAGTGGAGGCTGGACAGAAAAAAAAACTTCTTGTGCTGTAGGTATCACAAATCCATTGATAAACAATGTTAGACATTTTTTTTTGTAACTAAATTTTTTACCGCCAGCCGCCATTAGGCTTGATATTCGGTATTAATTAACAAATCGATTAGGAACATTATTTCGGAGAGATTTTTTTTGTACATCCTATCCAAATTGTATCTGAAAAAAAAATTCTTATTATCTTTACTTTGAAGCAAATTATATTTGCATTTAACGATGAATACGAATGTGAGCGCAAAGAGTAAACAAAAGATTTGCTGTTAGTCTTTCTTCGTTCTCTCTATTTACATTTCTCTGTCGACCTTCACTGAGTTCAATTAATGCACACAACACGTACAACATACGTGCAATTCACACCCCCTTTTCATTGAACTCTAACAACGAGCAGTCTAGTTACTAGTTCGGCGTCCATTCTCGTCGTGTTACAGAACACGTACGAATTGGGGAAACTGAAATCCATTTGCGTAGGCATAGCTATTGCCGCTACAAATTTTATCGCCGTAATTTCAGCGCGATTTCACTGAATCCAAACGCTACATCAATTCCAGACAACGAGAGAGAGGAGAAGAGAAAAGAGTAAAATAAACGTTTACACCTCCGATTAGATAAATCGTTAAGTGCTTTGCCGGTACTTGAATAGTTTTACTATGGACTGTCTTGGTAGAAGTGTGGCCATTGGTGCAAATGAGTTAACTACTACTTTTGAATTAATTGGGCTCTGCGCAGTGTTGCATTGTGAGGCATATTTTAAGTTAAAACTTAAAATGAAAAGAAACATCAGCCATTGACGGCCCATAGGTTAAGTTAGGTGTATGTGGCTGTTGGCAGAAGCCGGCACACTTAGACCAGTTTAGGTCCATTGTGATACCACGTATGTATACCTCAACTCTGTAGATGGGACTGGCCAACGAAACGCGGATGTCCGCAACCGGTCCCAACGTCGTTTAATTACGGTGATCTGACGAGAACCGATTAACTCGACGTGTTATAGTCGTTGGTTTGACGGCCCATATTAGGCATAGGTTCCCCAACCGCTTGTGTGTGCCAAATCATATCTTTGGCACGAATGTAGGGGTTCCACAATTTTATGTAAACTCCGAACGTCAAACTTGAGTTGCTTTTCATGAAAGATACTCTTGAAACCATTTTAAGTATTTTATTTATTTATTTAAACCATCTGGTTTATTCAGTATCCATTGCCCTCAATTAAGGGATGTGGTCAACCTGTGAAGTGTGAGATATCCGACCGCCCATTTTAAGTATTACTGAGCTCCGGTGTGATTTTGGCGTCTTAACAAATCCTGAATAATTGATGTTTCTAGCTTTGCTGTATAGGAAGTTAAAAGGGGCGTGAATATGGTCTGCGTTTGTTTCTGTGAACAAGGGCGTAGTGCCAAACTACTATTGAACTTGGCTCAGCACTACCTTGCCTCTTGATAATGAGTTCTGTTCTGGCGTTCGCGATGGCTTGGTCCTTAAAACTGGGGCTAGATTTTCCTTATAGTCTTGAACCTGGGGGCTGGGAGTCGAGGAAGCTCACCGCAGGAGTATTATTTTCTATCTATAAGCTCGATGTGACCGCGCCAAGTCGACGTGCTGTACATTTTTGACTTCATCTACATCTTGGTACGTTTCATGACCTTCTCCTCAATTCGCCTTCCTAGCATCCCACAGAACCCAATATAAGATGAAGTATTTGTCTTTCGAATGAGCCGCTCTCTTTCCAGAACTGGCTGGATCAATGTATTGTAGCATTGGCGGAAATGAAACCTGGATTGACTACCATTTGGAAGCACGTTACATGAAGCCTCGGGTTAAAGACTGCAAGGTAAAATAAAATAAAAATAAATATTAGGCAATAACGGCACATACTGGGCAACCTAGCTTCTCCAACCTTTTGCTTGTGCGAAATGGAAGGGACCTACAATTTAACTCCGAACCCGATAGGCAAATTTGAGAAGATTCTCATGACAATTGGTACTCCTGGATGATTGTCAGACAGAGGTGGGGCAGTGGACAATATGTTTAGATGCTACTTGTTACTTCCTTCATGTTGCTTACATGCTTCGGTTCGGTTTTACGCAGATGATGTTCACCTTTTGCTAACAGACTGCTTTTAAATCCATCTAAATTTCAAGTTATCCCAACATCTAAAATAAAATTCGATCTAGGCACTTTATCTGACATACGGCTCCGTGATAGTACAAGTATAGCAGATGACCACTGCACCAGCCTTGGCTTTGATGTAGACTGCTATCTATCAGGCTACAAAACATACTAATGTGGTTTTTGGTCGCATTTATGGCTGCTTATGGCCCTCTGATCCCTTTACCCCTGTTGAAACCCGACGCTAACTGATACTCTCATTAGCTCTGCCCCTTATTTCGTATGCTTAAATCGTCTACAGCGATTTTGACTCACTATCTTAGCTCAAATTACAAAAAGCATTCATGACGCTGTTCGCTATGTCTGCGGGTTACGAGGATATGATTACGTTTCTAATTTTTGAATGCATCTACTTGGTTGCACTCTGCAGCAACACATCAAGATCAATGCAAAAACCTGTATATTTTTCCATAAATTAATTCATGTAAAAGCTAATCACCTCAGCAATTACATAGACTCTTCCCGTATTGTTTTTTTATACGTGCTGTTAGACTCTGGAACTCGCTCCCGTCTCAAATCAATCTGATTGTTAACTACAAACAGTTTAAACATGCAAACTTTCTCCCCTTTTCGTCCCGCTCAACCCTAACTTACTTTTATCAACAGACTCCCAACCCGTGAAGAGTCTCTGCCTGAGACACTGCAGCCTTCCATCTTCTGCGATCCCAGGCACGCTGCTTCCAGTTGTCCGGACAAGCGCTCTGGTATCCGCGATGGCTTGGTCTTTAAAACGGAAGTGAGGTCTTCTTGGCTGGGATTCAAAGATCCTCTTGGCTGCAGCAATATTGTCCATGCGCTCGATGTTGCCGAGCCAATGTGGTCGACGAGATTTAGCTTTTTAGACTACATCAACATCTTGATACTGTTTTTAGAGTTCGCGGTTGTATGTTCTTCTCCAATCGCCCTCCCCGCACAGAGGACCAAATATCCGACGGAGTATTTTGCTTTCAAAAATACCCAATATTAGCTCCCCTTCCTACTCATCTTTCAGCACAAGGCACCATTAAGCAGGACTGGCAGGATTATGGTTTGATAGAGCATGCATTTTATGCAGCGGTTTCCTAAGGTAATTATCCATCGGATCTCCAGTTGTCATTCATGGAGTTGATGTTTACTCCAAGGTAGATGAACTCCTTATCTACCTCCAAGTTATTACTGTCGACAGTGGCTTTTTGTCCTAGGCGGTGGACAGATGTTTGTTTGTTTGTTGATAGTATGTCCTTGATTTTGTCCTAATTAACTTCAAGGCCAATCAATTTATATCATATCTTAGTACTTTAAAAGATGCAGTCTTACTGTACTCACCATTGTTGTAAAATAATTGTAAAAACCAAACCAGCATTCCTACTACCAAACCAATTGCGCTTCAACACTGGCTAAACAAATACACGTGCAAATTTCATCGAAAGCGAAAACCACAAGAAAACACAAAATCCATTCACTCTTGCTTGCTCTCCTTTTCTATTTCGATTCAGGTGAAGAAATTCAAACTGTTTCATTTTATTTGAGATTCTCCCAACAACAACTCGCATATAAGACTGCTGCCCTGTCACTACGCCGTTGCTCACAGTTTAGGCGAATTGCCCCAAAGTCGCTTTTTCAGTAATAGCTGGCCAAACGCTACAACCCTTGTTTGCCACCTCTTAATCACTGCCGTACCACCGTAACGTTAGGTCGACCCATTTAGGTGCTACGTGCTCAGTCGCATGCTATCGATGGAAGCTTCAAACGGTTGAGAATTATTAATACACTGTTAGTCGCTTCTACGGTTCCGGCACACTCTAATCTTTTGCGCTGTATTCCTTCTCTTCTGCTTCGTAACAAAACACACTCTTTCTCACCATTATAGTCGTTTTGTGCGCCACACAAAATAAACATTCACCAACTGCCAGCTGACTAGTGATAGTGACTCTAACACTGTCTAACTCACTCGACTTGTTCGATTATATATTTTCGAAATTCATTTCAATTTGGCATCGTACGGCGCTGCAGTGAGGGCGCATTTATTTTGAGAGTCAAAAACCATAGCTCAATCGTTTTGAGTTTCATTCATAAAACAAGTGCTTCGATAACAACATCGGGTCGGTGTGTCCGTATTTTTCCGTATTCAAAATCGTATTCTTTAAACTGTGTGCACGATTGTCGGTAGTATTGACCCATTTTGAAGGCCTCCTGGGTCAAGCTTTGTATTTATATTTTTTTGCCGCGCGAATCGCAACTAAGAAAACATGATAGCGTCAGAGCACCGACCGTTTTTCAAGTATCCCGCGGATCCTAAAAACGCCACTGAATTCTTCAAAACGGAACAGAGGTAAATAAAAAGTCGAGGTAAATTCAAGCCACGACAACCAAGGTGCTGATGCTGATGCCAGTGCTCTGTTGATAATAATAGTTTTTTAAATGACATCATTGGATTTAAGTGAATTATTTCCCTCGAAAATCTAACACAATCATTCGCACATTTATATATTTATTGATCTCTGGTGCTTCGACCGGTTTTCACTTTGCAGTGCAAACAAAAAAAAAAAAAAACAACAAAAGCGGAGACAAACGCCGACATCATGGCAATATCTTGTGATTTAAAAATAACTCATTTGTTTATTGATCTGTCATCTTTGCAGCGAACGAAACGAAGAACTCTGTCGGAATATAATCAATGACATGAACACGTACGGTCTGTCGGTGGTCGATGACTTCCTGGGGAAAGAAAAAGGCCTAACCATTCTGAACGAGGTACATGGAATGTATGCAGCTGGAGTTTTTAAAGTGAGTTTGCCTCTGAATCTGTTGAATGAAAGTGTCTTCTAATGGGTGCTATGTTTTACAGGATGGCCAATTAGTGTCATCGAATAAGATGGTCGAACAGGATTTACGGACAATACGAGGAGATAAAATCACGTGGGTGACAGGTGTGGAATCTGGCTCTGCCAATGTGGGATACCTTATCAATCAAGTGAGTAATTGGATTTTTAAATGGGTGGTTTAGCTCAAACTTGAAGACACCGATTATTTGATCTTGAATTTAAAATCGGCAGTCTCAACTGTAAGAACGTCGCCGTGTTTGTTTGTTTGCTAAAGTGATCCAATTGAACGTTTCACAGTTTAAAAGGTGCGAGAATGAAAGCAAATATTGTATCATTTTGCTAAAAAGAAATCTTTTATCTTAGATGCCTTAATCGTTATCACGCACGTATTGCTTATTTACAGAAGGCATTTGTAGATGATAATTATCATGTTTCCGGTGAATACCAGTGTCACAGACCGAGGATTTAACTAAAATTGTAGCAGCCCCTAAATATATGGTAATAAAACTTTCGATATTAATTCAACTTTCCGATTTGTTGTCACCTCGTTGGTGTTTTACCAAGCTTTGAGTCACATGTATCAAAGGAGGGAATAGGAAACATGTTGGGTTTGGGAAAGAGATGGCAATATGTCTTAGTCTACAATAAATATGTTATCATTGTTGCCACTGGTTGTATGGTTGATGACGGCCCTTCCTGACGGAACTCGTATCGAGTTATCCTTCGTCTGCTGCATCGTCATCATGGGATTTGTAGTCCTTATCGGTTTAACGAACCACGGCTTTACTTTGACGGTGCTGGCTATGGTGGTGCATCTCCGTTGCCCCAGCTGTGCACAAACTACGTATTCAGCGGCGTATCTATCAACTTGTAAGTATTTAGTTGTGATGTCAGCCGGATTTTGAGTGCCATTTCGATGTTCCTTAGGGCTTCTTCATGTCTTTCGCCTATTGGTAGTATATTGCCTCTATGTCTGGTGGTATATTTGCCTCTATATCTTCGTCTTGAGGTGCGGCCGTTGACCCATTTCCATCTTTATACTTTTTAACGATTTCCTCTTCAAATTGAGCATCCTTCATTTAAAACCGTTGTTCGTTGTTTCTCACTTCGTTTGTGAGTGTTTTTTTATTATTGTCCATTCGCTCGATCTGGCCGAGCCAATGTAATCGGCTATTTTAGCTTTTCGGACTACATCCACATTTTGGTACAGCTCTCCTCCATTCGCCCTCCTCGCGCACAGGACCAAATATCCGACGGAGTATTTTTCTTTCGAAATAACCCAAAATTAGCTGTTCTGTCCTGCTCATCGTTCAGCGCTCGGTGCCGCAAAGCAGTATCAGTGTTTTGTAGACCTTACACTTGGTCTTCCGAGTTAAGAGCTTTGTAGCCATTTGTTTCGCCAAACCGAAGTAGCGACGTTTTCCTAGGGTAAGTCTTCGTCGGATCTCCACTAAGGTGCCTTTTGTGGAGTTGATGTTCACTACAAGGTAGTTGAACTACCTCGAAGATGCTGCTGCCAACTGTGACATTTTGTCCTAGTCGCTGGACAGATGTTTGTTGAAAGCAAGTACTTCGTTTTGTCCTCGTTGACTTCAAGGCCAACCAATTTTGCCTGTTCTTTAATCGCCATGAACGTCTCTAACACGTCTACGTCTAACGTAGAACGTCTAAGGCAAGTTGAAATCTGTCGATTATGTCTGCGCAATATCTGTTCCAGAACAAGTTTGGAGAAGTCACATGACAGCGCATCTCCTTGTCGGAATGCGGTACAGGCTTGGAATAGTCGGAAGAACTTATACTGCACATGGTGCAAAATGGTGGGTCTCGATTTGAAATTCATTGGTCTTTTCCAGGATTTGCCTTAGTGTGAAGATTTGGTCTATTGTCGATCCGCCGGCCGGAAGCCTGGTACGTGCCGATTAGTATGTTGCAGAACGGCTTGAGACGTTCACACACTACGTTGAATAAGATCTTATATGCGACATTTAGCAAGGATATGCCTCGATAGTTCTTGCAATACATATTATCACCTTTCTTGTAGATGGGGCATATGGAGCTGATAGTCCACTCATACTTGGTTGATGATTTGGTGCATGTGCCCTACCAAAAACAGATTCTGCTAATCTGCTAATTATGCGGCCCTAGATGTGATCGACGAAGTGTGCACTAGGAAGGGGCTCTCAGTCAATCCTCTCAAAACTGAGGTTGTTCTCTTAACGAGAAGGAGAAAATTGATCGGTTTTACTCAGCCAGTACTATAAAACGTCACAATCTGACGCTTCTATGAAGCAAAATACTTCGGAGTCATCCTGGTTAGCAAACTTTTTTGGTCCAAGCATATTGAGCTGAAGACTGCCAAGGCGCTGTCGGTTTTCTGGCAATGCAAGGGCATTTTTGGCAAAACATGGGGCTAATCACCAAAAAGAGTCCTATGGATTTACACGGCCATGTAAGACTATTTCTAGCATATGCATCGGTTGTTTGGTGGAATAAGCTTTCACGTAAATACGTTACTGCTTGCCCAACTCCAAAGAAAGGTATGTCTCGTTTGCACGGGGGCCTTCCCCAGCACGCCTGGCTCCGCCCTAGATGCATTATTGAACCTCCCACCTCTTGGTGTTTACATCATGGGTTGCACAATCTTACCCACGTTTAAGAAGAGGTGGCTTTTGGTATAATCGCACTGGAGTTTTGATAAACTTGCGCGACGGTAGTCCTTCCGCTCCTGTCTTATGACCGTCTAAGGCTGTTTTGCTGTCCGACGCAATGACACTGGAACTTCGGCTGATGCGCAATTATGAAGTGGAATTTTAAGGCTCTGGCCAGACTCTTAATGTAGTCGAATCTTCACGGATGGCTCCAAAATCGATCAAGGATCTGATGCTTGTGTTTTCATGGAGAGTGATACTATTAGACTTTTCTTCTCGTTAGGCAAACATGCGTCAGTCTTAAACGGGGACTTATGCTATCCTAATGGCTACGGACTATGGAGGGGGCGAAGTATCTGCGTCTGTAGCGACAGTCAGGCTGCGCTTAAGGCCATGCTAAACCCTTTAACCACCTCCAAAATAGTTCGTGAATGCAAGATCTCTTTGAATTAAGTCGGAAGGCTGAATTCAATTAAACTTATCTATGTCCCGGACATAACGGGATCACAGGAAATGAGATTTCCGATGAACTTACTAGACAGTGCTCAGAGGAAGACTTCTCAGGGCCTGAACCAGCATTAAATCTGCCTACGTCCTGGGTCAGGGTCCATTGAAGGTTGGGATTGATATGAACACAATCGCAGATATCATGACCCTCCAGGGTGCAGACAGATAAAATGAATTCTTTCCGAAGTCTGTAAGAAATCTGCTGCATTCTTTTTGTCTCTCAACAGAAATGACTGCAGACAAGTTATTGGAGTTCTTACTTACTTCATCACTGAGGCGCTTACTCGTTTACTCGGAGAAAATTTCAGTAAAATTGGTTTGTCTTCCTGGGAGTACAATGGACCAGTATTGAGTGTGATTGCTCCAGTGTAGAAAATCCCGCACCGCGAAAAAAAAGTTGCCTTCTGTCGAGCGGCATAGGCAGCTCGCAGACATAAAGGCTCTTGACGCCTACGTCATCAAGTCAAAACTAGTGTGGGAACGCCATCACAGACTGAATAAACTAGGGAAAAACAACAGATTTATCATATGCCGGGAACCTGGCCATGTTGGCATATCAGGTAACGAGACAGCGGATTCTTTGGCAAGAAAAGGGGTGGCGCAACCCTTTACCTGAACCGTTCAGCGGGATAGGATAACACACTCTACGCGAAGAGTTGAGGAAACTGGAGGAAGAAACAAGGGCGAAAACCTTTCTTAACCTACAAATTCTGAGACAAGCAAAGGAACTCTTAGGAAACCACAGCCTAAAGAGATTCAAAGCCTGTATCAGCCTAAACAATAATAACCTACGAATCCTAAAAGGTCTGATCACGGGGCAATGCAGACTCAAGAAGCACCTGTGGAAATAAGCTTTATCAGAGGAAACTGCAGACCACATGGAATCCTGTGGGTCAATGACAAGGTTAGGTTAGGCTTATGTGGCTGTCGGCAGAAGCCGACACACTTAGACCAATTTAGGTCCATTGTGATACCACGTTTGTATTATCTACCTCAACTCTGTAGATGGGACTGGCCAACGGCACGCGGTTGTTCTCAAACGGTCCCCCATCTACGTACTAACCGCGCCCAACGTCGTTTAATTACGGTGATCTGACGAGAACCGATTAACTCGACGTGGTACGGTCGTTGGTTGGGTCATTGACAAACAAGAGGATAAGATATTTGGACAGGCACCAAAAAAACAGACAAGGATGACAAACCATGGACCCACTGCTCATTCTCAGATTCATCAAGAAACTGGACTGTGACCTACCAAGGATATATCAGAGCAGGGCCCAGATACGATTATTAAAATAAGTGTATTTGGGGGGAGCTCTGAAACAGATTACGAACCTCTCCGAGGTATAAGCAGGTCACACAATTGACCAATAGTGTACTATAACCTAATTATTATTATTATTAGTATGCCGCTCGTTAATTGCATCTCCTAACTTCTCATAATAATTAAATATTGCCTTCTGACAGTATGTATTCATTAATTTATTTTAGATTGACGCTGTCATTACCCGAGCCAATACAATGAGAAACAACGGCAAACTAGGAGACTACACAATACGAGAGCGAACAAAGGTAAGAGATAAGTTTAACTCTATCAACACAACAAATGCAAATGTATTTTTATTCCGTTTCAGGCAATGGTTGCATGCTATCCCGGTTCTGGTGCGCATTATGTTATGCACGTAGATAACCCAAACAAAGACGGTCGAGTGATAACCGCCATTTATTATCTCAATGTGAACTGGGACACACTCCGAAGTGGTGGTGTCTTAAGGTACACAATACTAGTTGACTTTGAATTACAATTTTATAAAAAAAAATACAAAAAACTAATTTTTTCTAACTTCTCATTTTCTATTTTAGGATATTTCCAGAGCACGGTGGATCCATAGCAGAAATCGAACCAAAATTCGATAGACTAATTTTCTTCTGGTCAGACAAACGAAACCCGCATGAAGTTCAACCCGCCCACAGAACACGGTATGCGATAACTGTGTGGTATTTCGATGCCGATGAAAGAGAGGCTGCCCTTAATCGTTGCAAACAATATAGAACTACGACAAATTCAAATACCACCATAACCACCCCCAATGCAAATAACTCAAAAATAAATCTATCTAAATCCACAACGACAACAAATTCAAATTCAAATTCTAGTGATATTTGTACGTAACAAATAAATTGCATATATGCCATCGTACCTACAACCTGTAATAATTATAAATACATAATAGTTTCGTTTTTTGATAAACATTAAATATAAATAATGCTTTAAGTTAATTTTGCATAGATAGGATTACACTAATGTTGCAATCTCTGAGCGAACAGAGCGCAAAAGTCAGAAACAAAGAATATGAATATTAATATATCCATAAGTTGGATATATTAATTTCTTAAAAATAGTTATATTTTATTTGAGACACTACTCTGCATAAAACTATGATTAATTTTCAACATTTTGTTTATTGTTGCTGTTGAAATTAAAAAAAAAACTGGTTTATTGAGAATTTTTTGTTGTGATATGGTACACTGCAGCTAGCAGTTGCATTCAACTTAAATATTATTTCTGTTGTGTAAAAAGTAAACAAAAACAAAATGCTAATATTATTCGTTTGATTTTTATAGTTTTTATTTTAAGTTTAAGCCTTTGTATTATATTGTATTATTATATCAAAACTAACAATTAGAGAAACAGAAACTCAGAAATAAGAAAAAAATCAAATTAAATAAAAGTAATTTATTATTATTGAAGGTTTTTTGTGTTTGTGGAATAATCGTTGTCCAGTGGCAGCTTTTGGTATTGTTTTGTTCAAAAATGACGCGGTCGTTTGTCGAGGCTTAGACACATGCGATTTCAATCGCACGACTGCTTAGTCGCCAAAACAAATCGCAGCGTTTATTATCCCGCGATTTGTTCCACTTTAAGCGCGACGCGATTGTCGCCAAAATAAATGCCTCATATCAACTTCAAGCAAGATACACACACTTGCGATTTAAATCGTTGCGATTAAAAAATCGTATGCACGCACTTGCGGTTTTCTATCGCATCATAATATAGTCGCAAAATATGACCCCCTTGGTTTTATACATGAATGCACATATATGCAACTAAATAATCGCAGCGACTAAAAAAATACAGCAAGCTCCATTTTCAGAAACGATTTTTTTGCCGCAAATTAAAATGGCACATATGGATTGGCATGAATCTTATCACACTTGCGACTTTAAATAGAAGTCTTGTTAGTATAAAAATGGATTTCACGGCGAAGTGTTGCATTGTAGCTCTGTAACAAACAACAAACTGGTCGCAAGTAGCAAGTGCGCGCGAGTTCATGATCACCCATATGATACAGTTTATTTTGCGACAGAACAATCGGCAACAATCTGCCGTTTGTTAGCCGTAGCGGATATTTGGTAGCATGTGTGTGTATTGACATTAAAAGCAGTATGTTCTATTTTTTTGCTGCTAAATAATCGTGCGACAGAAGACCACAAGTGTGTGCATGGTAATTTGTTTTTGCGACTACGATTTTTCTATCGCTGCGACAAAAAATCGTATATGCGCTCCTAGCCTTAAACGTGCACCTTGGTTATAGTCGGACTACAAGGGAAGTTTTTTTAAACGGGTGTTTTCTAAATAATGTAGGGAGAATTTGCTCTGATTTTTGTAACCACTTGTGCTAAGTAAAATGTCAAATATTGACTGGTAGTATTTCAGTGCTGATAGTTCAGTTGATTTTAAGGTGGAATTTTTAACTAGTCTTCCAAATTATTTATTTGATAATAAAGGTCCTGCAATCAATGTCTCGAAAGCAGTTTTAAGGCAATCAAAATGTGTCGAGGACTCTATTCATTGCACTCACATTGTTAAAAATGAAGACAACAACACATTCACTACTGTGTTTTATTTTTTTGTCGGGGTGCGAGGCTTTCTTCACTGGCGCACACTGACACAATACTGGTCCATTGTACTACCAGGAAGAAACACCACTTTTACTGTTTAACTTTACTCCTAAGGAAGACGAGAAGGCGCTTGAATGATAAGGAGCTTGGGTTTACAGCACGCCCCAAATACATGCTACCTGAGAGAAGAAAAAGCATGATAATCACACAGGAAATGTTCCGCAGTGTCATCGCTTTCTCCACAGGCTTGGCAGTGGGATCGCTTAAGCCTCGCAACTTAAGATGCTATGGGCCGAAAGAACGCCAGTGATTTGCCTGCAGTCTTTTCTGTTGGGAGACAACAAGAATGCTTGTTTAGTCTGTCTGCACTCTGAAGAAACATGCATTACGCAATACATAACGCCGGTTCAGGCCCTGAGAAGTCTGATGGCTTACCAGCAGAGCTCTTCAAATATATGGTGATGATGTTTTGGTAGTATGGGTGGAAGAAAGCATACCCGATGACTGGACTATCAGCTCCATATGCCCCATCTACAAAAAAGGCGATCCTATGTCTTGCAAGAACTATCGAGGCATATCCCTGCTTAATGTCGCATATAAGATCCTATTCAACGTACTGTGTGAATGTCTTAAACGGTATTGCAACACACTAATCGGCACGTACCAGTGTGGCTTCCGGCCAGGCAAATCGACTATAGACCAAATTTTCACACTGAGGCAAAGCCTTGAAAAGACCAACGAACTTCAAGTCGAGACACACCACCTATTCATCGACTTCAAAGCCGCGTATGATAGTATACATCGTCATGGCGATGGCCGAATACGGAATCCCGGCAAAACTGATTCAGATGTATCGCGTGACTCTGGAGAACTCTAGCCCCTCCGAACTATTTCAAACAAGCACCGAATTTCGGCAAGGGGACGCGCTATCATGCGATTTCTTCAATCTCGTACTGGAGAAGACAGTGCGCAGGGTAGGTGTCAATACGGAAGGCACTATCTTCAACAGGTCCGTTCAGCTGCCGGGTTATGCGGACGACATTGACTTCATCGGCTGATCACAGCGCTCCGTGATAGAAGCTTTCACGGCGATTGAAGAGCAGGCGAAATCTGTTGGCCTTGTAGTAAATGCGGACAAGACTAAATACAAACAAACAAACATCTGTCCACCGCCTAGGACAAAACGTCACTATTGATAGCAACAATTTCGAGGTAGTTAAGGAGTTCATCTTCCTCGGAGTAAACATGAACTCCACGAATGACACCTTAATGGAGATCCGGCGAAGAATTACCCTAGGAAACAGCTGCTACTTCGGTTTGACAAAATAACTGGGTTCAAAACTCCTAACTCGGAGGACGAAATGTATACTTTACAAAACCCTTATCCTGCCAGTTCTGCTTTATGGCGCCGAGTGTTGGACGATAAGCAGGAAGGGAGAGCTGATACTGGGCTCCTTCGAAAGAAAAATTCTTCGGCGGATTTGTGGTCTTGTGTGCGAGGAGGGCGAATGGAGGAGAAGATACAACCGCGAACTCTATTAGCTGTACCAAGATGTGGATGTAGTTCACAAAGCCAAAGTAAGTCGACTACATTGGTTCGGCCACATCGAGCGAATGGACAATAATGCTCCAGCTAAGAGGATCTTCGAATCACAGCCCCCAGGTTCGAGAAGCCAAGGAAGACCGAACCTCCGTTTTAAAGACCAAGCCATCGCGGATGCCAGAGCGCTTGGTCTGAACAACTGGAAGCAGCGGGATCGTAGAGGATGGAAGGCTGCTGTGTCTCAGGCAGAGACTTCACGGGTCGGGAGCCCGCTAAGTAAGTAACTAAGTAGGAATACGTGAAAATTCGACTTCGTTATTGCGCATCAGCCGAAGTTCCGGCTTCATTGCATCGAGCATATCCATAACACTTAAACTCTCTTAAACTTAAGATAGATTTGATTGTGTAACCCAGGATTTAAACATCAAGGGGCGGTAGGTTCAATAATGCATCTAGGACGGAGCCAGGCGAGCTGGGGAAGGCCCCTGTACAGCGGAGACATACCTTCCTTTGGAGTTTGACGAAAGCAGTAGTAAAGTATTTACGTGAAAGCTTATTCCACCAAACAACCGATGCATATGCTAGAAAATAGCCGTGTAAATCCAGAAAACTCTTTTCGGTGATAAATCCCATGTTTTGCCGAAAATGCCCTTGCTCTGTCAGAAAACCGACAGCGCCTTGGCAGTCTTCAGCCCAACATGCTTGGACCGAAGAAGTTTGCTATCCAGGATGACTCACAGATATTTTGCTTCATTGGAGAGCTGGCTTGTGACTCCTTTTAGCATTGGCTGAGTCAACCCGATCAGCTTCCTCCTTCTCGTAAAGATAACAGCCTCAGTTTTGAGAGGATTGACCGAGCGCCCATTCCTAGTGCAACATTCGTCGATCACGTCTAGAGCCGCCTGAGCTTTGGCATTCGATAATCATGATCCAACATAAAGTACTGCAAGATAATCCGCGTGCTCCTGAGCGTAGACTTAAAGCTGTTGAGTGCGTTCAACGGAGAGTCGACCAGCATGCACCACAGCAGTGACGACAGAACGCTGCCTTACAGGCAGCCTTTGTTTACCCCGCCATCACATAGGGGCCACAATCCGCATCTGCAGCCAACGTTCTATAATAAAACAATAATATTTAGTTAAGGTATATTACACTGCGACCTATTGGTCTATTGTGTGCCCTACTTGTGCCTCGGAGATGTTTATGCCCTCTTTCAGAGCCCTCTCTAGATACTTCTTTTGTGAAGCGTCCTAACGTTCTATTCATTAGCAGTGCTTTAATCCACAGCACCAATGACTCGTCTACGCCGTGTTGTCTGATATTTTCATATATTTTATATCATTTGCGCAAGCAGTTTTAAGGGGTGATCATGAAACGTTCGTCGTGAACTTACACTATTACGAAGATGGTAAACTCTCGACGTTGCATAATTACCCTTAATGTGTATTAACTACTGTAGATGTAGAGTTAATTCTGCACTCTTATTGACTTCACTGAGTTCATGGATATGGGTCGATTTCTATCGAATTATCATCGCTTCGGTAAATGAATGAGAGACCACTGCTACTGCAGCTCCTTTTGAAGAAGTAATTTGTAGGCCGGCATCTCTTTACACTCTTTATACACAGTTCTATTTCCTCACAAAAAAACAAATAAACACTCAACTTACATTTGTTCAATATTTATTGATTTATATGTATATATATTGTTTTTTATTGAAATGAAAATAATAATAATATCATATAATAATCATAATACTTTTTTTTATTAACATCATAACCAGTGCAATTATATTAATCTACATTTATAAATATTTTACACATTATATATGCGAATATGTATGTATATGCAAATATGTAGCAAAACAATAAATAAATAAAATACCTGCGATATACATTTTAAGCAAATGGAACTATGCAACTTTTTTGAACAAATAATTATTTTATAATTTCTTACTCTGATTTTTTATATTTTTCTCGAGTACAATTTTTAACCATAATCAATAATAATTATATTTTACGGATAATGATGATATAATTGCTCTTGTAGAAAAATATATTTGTAAATGTCAACAATGATAGTTTAATATATTTTTATTTCTGGTTTTGCTTTTCTATTTTTATTTGTTCACTTCGCTGAATTTTGTAGTTATGCTTCTGTTTTTTTGATAACAAACTTCTTTATAATAATACATTGGTTTGTTATGTTTATGTATCATATTTTGGTTTTTAACTGTCATGCAATATGGAAAATAGTTTTATTTTTTTACACGAGTATCATACATTTAAGTATTCGTTTATTTCTACTTTTATTATTTTTAGATTTATATTTGAACTTTCAGTTTTGACTGTTATTTTTTGTAAAAAAAAAAGAACCTTATTACCCTCAGAGGAAATGTAAAGGTGCAGAAACTAGTCAGTGAATATATTTTAGACTATCGAGACTACCTTATCTAATGGCGTTTCTAAATGGTTATCCGGAAGAAACTCTCCGATCCGGGATCGGTATATCAATCTAACAAGCAAACAGATCTTATTTCCCTTTAAAGTTCAAGTTCCATTAGATCCCAGAATCCCAGAAGAATAGTGATTAAATAATGTATTTTGTTAAATTTTTATGCCTAACTTGAAAAGAGGCAAATTGGCATGTCCGTAGGGAGGTGACAACTTTAATTAGATCTTAGCATATACATTGAAAAAACAAAGAAAAATCTAAAGAGAAACGAAAATCTTTGTTTTTATAAGAAATCTAAAAAAAGCAACAGCAACAAAAGTAACGTTAGAACGATGATATTCTTCAAAATAATCAGTTTTTTTTTTTATAATGAACTCGCACTAAAGGGATTTTTGAATCCCCTTATAATGTAATAGCTACACAGCTCGGGCGTTAATGAAATTAGGGTTAGAAGATATGGAGAGATGCCGATGCACATTGGTTTTAAATGTTTGTAGTTTATAATGTGTAGGAAAAATTGAGCGAAGAAGAGCATTCCACATTCGTGTTGTATGGCTGAGGAAAGATTCTTTGAACTTCACTGTTCTTTCGAATACAGACTTGTGGGGGAACTGATGAGCATTCCTTGCATGACGGATATTACGGTTAAAATGTTCTAGGGGTGGAATGCAACTGGCTATTTCGTTTGAGCACTTATAGTGGAAATAGCGATAAAATAACGAAAGACAAGAGACATTGCGACGTTTAGTTAGTTTTATCGCGCGTTTTTGGATCCTGTCAAGTAGCTCCAAATAAGTTATTGGTGCACCAGACGAGATATGCTCATTGTACTCAAGTTTTGGGCGGATAAAGGCCTTATAAATAGTAGCCAGATCAGAGGGAGTGAAATATTTTTTGCAGCGCTTAATTTAGCCTAGGCATTTCGCAGCGTTCTTGTCGACATCGAATATGTGGTCACTCCAACGAAAGTTGTCATTAACACACATACCGAGAATGGAAAGCCGATTGGTTTCAACGATGCAAGTGCCATTCATGGACAATGGCATATTGTAAGGGTTTTGCTTTAATGACAGAAGACAGCATTGAGTTTTGGAAGCATTAAATTTCACCCTATTAGTTACACCTAACTGAGTTATGCTGTCGAGATCGGAATACAATGAGCTTAACACACGTTGCAGTTCCACACCCGACGATGAGGGGCGTGAACCAAGAAACGAATATGAGAAGCTGAGGGTACTGTCATCGGCAAAGGAGTGGATTGGATTAGAGGTAATAGACAGGAGATCATTTATAAAAACGAGAAAGAGAGTCGGAGACAAAACAGAGCCTTGGGGAACACTAGAATTGATTTGGTGAGTTGCAGACTTGAAACTGCACTGGAAGTGAACGGTCCGAAAGGAAATTTCTAATCCATTGAAGAAAGGTATCATCGATTCTAAATGTCTTACGCATTTTCGACAAGAGAGCTTGGTACCAAATTCTGTCAAATACCTTTGAAATATCAAGCGCAACGATCTTACCTTCACCACCTTGGTGAAGAGATTCCACTTTTCGGTTAGATAAGTCATCAAATTACCAGTGGACCTGTTGCTGCGAAAACCGTACTGCCAGTCATTAAGAAGTTTTTGGAATTCAAGATATTTCCGTTTCCATGACCTTAGAAAGAAGGGACGTTATTACAATTGGTCGGTACAAGGAGGGAGATGAAGATTTGGGGACAGGCTGAACGAATGCTGTTTTCCATCTTCTCGGGAAGAGCCCTGAAGAAAAGGATAGATAGAAAAGCTTGCGCAATTGTTTTGGCCAGCGAAGAAGAACACCTCTTTAGAACGATAGGGGAAATACCATCTGGAGCAGCGGATTTGTGAACGTCAAGATCTTGAAGTACTCTAGCCACTATAGGAATGCGGAAGTGGATTGGTCGCATGGAGTATTCTAAGCGCTTGGGTACAGGGGGAGACAAAGCACAATCTAGGTGCGTTGAGCTGACTTCAAAGTGAGCAGCAAGCAGATTGCCCTTACCTATAGAGCTGACAGCTCGAATGTCATTGTAAATGAGTGTCGGGATAGATGATGAGGCCGAATTCTTGATGTTTTTAACAAATGACCCAACGTTTTTACTAACCGGGGGATTTCGTAGTATTTTTTGCCTCAACTTTTGGTCAAATGAGAATTTGACACAATTAATGGGGGCATTGCAGTAATTTCTGGCTCGTTTAAACTTTTTTCGGATTTCCTTAGATGGGTTGGCTTTGAATGACCGAAAGCTTACCTCTTTTGACCTGATAGCCTCTTTGCAGCTCGAGTCACACCACGTGTTTACCTTGGGTTTGGTACTTTTTATCCTGTTAGGGATGAAAGATTTCATGCCCAGGTGAATTATGTCTGTGACCATATCAGCTGCATCCACGTTGCTGTCGAGGAAGCACAGCGACCAGTTAAAACTCTTAATTAAACCGTTTAGTTTTTTCCCAATTGGCTTTCTCGTTTTGCCATAATGTTCTTTTAGGAGTTTGATCTTTAACTATGTGGTTGGAGCACGAGAAATCAGCTGGTATGATACATAGGTCTGATGAACCTACAGGCGATAATATGTTTAAACCGTATTTATCGAGGTGTTTGGTGTACGCTATGGACAAAATGATGTGAACTTTACTTTCCGGCAGATGGAGTCGTTTTTGAAAATTAGTGTCACAAAATGTACAGTTCAGTTGTTGGAAAATCAACAATTAATTTTTTTATTTCCCTTACATTGAACCAACATTGGCCCTACAAAAAACAAATGATACGAGTATCTCGGAAATTGAGCATCTATTGCTCTCTTTAAACATCTTACCATGAATTCAATGGTGTACTGAAGTCAAAATTGTAACATTTGGACATTGATCCTTTTAGAACGACGGTAGCTACATTATAAGAAAAGGCTTTTTATTTTAATAAGAATGCCAAACGCCTCCTGTCCTATGCTCACAATCAGAGTATCAGTATGGGTTTTGAGTTTACAGAATCTTAAGGGACAGTTTTTTGGTCTCAGAACCATCCGTACAAAATTATGTAAACTGTTGAGCCGTTCAGTGTAGAACAATTGCCTTAAAAATTCGCAGCTTCTGTTTTTGTGGCAGAATTAACTTTATTGCATTCACTTCATTTCGTTCGTGTTTAAAGGGTTTCTGGCAATCAGCACCCATGTGGGCGTTCTTAACAATGCGTGACTGTTTGATTGACTTAAAAACGTCACCTTACATTTAAGACAACTTTGTTTTCAACGTTTCCACAGCAAACACATTAGGTCCGTTCGCGTACTTTATGTGTAGGAAAATGAAAAATGTCAAATCTCCAAAATCGAGAGAGAATACTCTCATTTCTAAGAAAAGTACGCGAACGCTTTTGTGTAAAAAGTTGAAAAAACATCTTAGTTTGGCTTGAAACGAAGCAACAGCTGTTTTTTGCTGGCAAACTCATAGGATTTCATCATTTGACAGTTTTCATTTTCTTGCCAGCTGAAATTCTGTGTGAAGAAAAATGAACGAAAGTACATTTTTCTTTCGTTCATCTTTTTACCATTTTCTCAGTACGCGAACGAGTTTGTGTAGTTTTGCACGAAAGTTTATATAAATTTACGTTTGCATATTAGTTCGCGAACGGACCTATTAATTGATTCAATTTGAAACAGTAGCCGTGTTTCTTTGCACGTGGATATAGGGATGGCATCAGAAAACGACCATCGTCGCTTAAGAATTCTTCGAAAAAACTTGGCAGCACACATACACCTATGACGTTTATTAGTGAAACAGCTGTAAGTTGAGTTAAGAAATTTGTATTGAAAATCGTGAAATTCTAAAATATTAATTTCCGGCAGTTGAAATTAATACAAAACATATTCTAAAATTATAAAAAACAGTTTCACATTGACAGATTTAATAAATTTAAAAAAAAAATTATAATAAAATCCTGAACAAAATATTCGGCGGGATGTGTTAGTGTTTGGCGGGATGTCAAACTTTGACATTTCCTGAAAAATTCATCGCAACGATTCATCAGAAACGAAGAAAATGGGTTGTGGAAGCACTGTTTATCCCCGCTAAAGGACTTAGTGGCGATAGCTATCCCCGCTAAAGTTAGCGAATATAGGATAAGTTGTTGTTGTATTTTACATGCAAATTTCAAATTATCCCTATATCCGCGTGCAAAGAAACACGGCTAGTATTAATCTTCAAAATCAGCTGTAGATATTGATTAAACCAGTGCGATGAAAACAGGGGATCATTTCAATACAAATAAATATGTTGTTTTTGAAATAGGAATGCAGTTCTTATCTACGAGTATCATATCATCATATAATAAAATTATTAATCCTTTATAGATCTACTAATTGTCTTTTATTGAAGGTCACAAACAGTTATAGAACAGTATAGAATTCTTTACCACTTTGTTTGTTGTACACAAATCGATATCTATAGGTCAGTCCACTTTTTGTTATCACTGTATATTGTATCTTTTCTACGTTGGGCGCTATCTTTATTTATAAATCAAATATTATATTCTCTGAAAATTGATTTAAAATATTAATTAATAAATCAATTATGATTTCGAAGATATAGACAATAACATATAGAAAAGTTACAATTTAAGAAAGGATTGTTGTTTCGACTTTCGAGTTCAGACTTGTCAAAGTTGGCTACATCACATTAAGTAGAGACAACATTGGAATCTTCACGGATGGCTCCAAAACCGATCAACGATCTGGTGCTGGTGTTTTCATGGAGAGCGGCAATTCTCGCGTCCGTCTTCCAAACGGAAACAGGTGGAGAGGCCGTCAAGCTTAGCTTAAGGCCTTCCTCAATCATCTAACCAACTCTATTTCGTAAATGCAAGCTCTATCGGTCGGAAGGCTGAATTTCCCTAGACTTATCTGTGTCCCGGGTCATTATGGGATTACAGAAAATGAGATCTTCGATGAACTGGCTACACACTACACAGGGCTCAGAGAAAGACTTCTCAGGACATGAATCGGCATTATTTCTGTTTGCTTCCTTGGTCAAACCTGGAGGAACTGGTTCGATCCGCTTTATCAGCGCACAAGACGAGTTCTTTGTGTTCGCTTGGTTTCGGGTTGCGCCATACCCACTGTTCCAAAAATTACCTATCGCTCTGAAATGATTGAAAGGACTACAACGACTTGTGATTGCTACCACGTGAAGTGGAGGCTAGAGTTACAGCTTGCTTGCCTTCAGGTGTCTTTGTCTTCTTCATTCGGTTAACCTTTTCTTTCAGTCTAAATGTGCCCTCGGCCCCAGTTATAGCCATATGTACAATGAATGAATCCGTAAATGTTGGAACGGGAAAGAATAAATTTTTTTTACGAAAATCCGAAAATAGCAAACAGGAAAATTCAGTCAGAAAATCTGGTTTTCAATTGTGCAGCACCAATCTATAAATTAAGTCTAACTGACGCTTTTTCAACAGAAATTTTTTTTATGCATGTTAGATTTGAGAAATAGGAGGTGCGTCCATTATGAAAGTTGCGAATTGAGAATATAATAGGGGTTGGTATTGTGAATGGTTCAATCAATCTATTGCCCTTTGGTATCATTCAAAGTATTGGGATTTTTACTGATTCAGTAAGGTATTGGTTTCAGTCATTCCATTTCATTGCGTATCTGTATCGGTCTCGGTCCAAGTATTCGTATGGTTTCGGTATTTCCATTGCGTTTCGGATTCTTTCATCACCGGACCCCTACACTCGTTTGGTATTGTGTGGATTCGTTCATTCAATACTTTTCAAGGAACGAATCACAAAAAGCGAATTAGTCACTATTGACATGGCTCTAACGGGTAGTTCAGATAGAGACACAGACGAAAAAGGTTATTCAGTGGTAATAGAAGAAGAACAAACTGAATAGAAATAAATAGCTTTATCTGTGGAAATGGATAGTTTCAAGTGTTTTAAGGGCTTACTATGGAGGTATTAATTAATTTTAATTGTATAATCAAAAACTTCTGCTGTACCTTTAATCTCAACCCCGACGGTTGCTTCTCAAATTAAACATAAATAACAATATACTATTCTTTAGCAAATCTTTTGCCCATTGAGCAAAAAATGAAGAATATTTTTACAAATATCCAGAGACAATGTTTGTTTTGTGATTTAATTTTATCTAAAATGTTTCGTAAAAATATTTTGCTATCCTATATTACTATAATTCATACATGTATGCCTATTTAATTTGTTCTTAACAAATTCTCTCATGAGATATATTTTATATAAGAAATACAATTAAGGTGCGCATTTTAGTAAATAAACATTTATTTCTTGTGGTAACAAATATTTTGTTTTCTTTTGAAAAATTTCTTTTCTTTCCAATCAACCTCTTAACAATAAACTTGATTCTCTAATGGGCATAAATATTCACAAATTGGGATAACAATATAATTTTTCTTATTTTTTTATATTTTTTTAAACAATTCTTTTCAAATAAAAACCTTCACTTTTGGAATAATCCAGTCTACATTTTAATTGACAGAAGTTACAATATTATAATGGTTACTTATTGATACATAATTTCATTTCTTTTATTTAATTATATTGCATACAACAAATATTTTATAGGTGATATAGTTGTGTTTGTTGTTTATACATACTTTCAAAAATAATAATATTTTGATACCAACACATAGACGGTATATAGGTATAATATTTTGTATGTTTATACAAATTGTTTTTAGTTAGTTATTATTAATTTGATATAATGTTTTTTTTGTTCTTGAAAAAGCAGTTTGGCATTTATTTTATGTCCATTTTTTTATTAATGTATTGGTCTCATTTTTTTGTTTGTTTTATTAAAGTGTATCAAAAGTGTATACTGATGTGTGTGGTGTTACTTTTTATTTTTATTTTTAATGTGTGCTTGCTGCCACTGTATAAAAAATGTTTAATAAACTGATTTGATTTGGTTGTTGTTATAATTATTATTTATCTATTTAATAAGGGGTTAAATGTTATTTGGAATGGATCAGCGGCTGGATTTGTTAGTCACTATAAACTGGGTTAAAGAAAAACATCTGACAGCCGTATTCGCGAATCAATTTTATAATGGCAGCGGTTGGGTCAACAACTTGCTTTATTACTTTTTCTGCTTGCTTATCAAGCGAGAAGGTAGTTTAAGAGAGAGTGCAGCATGTTAAATATATTCTAAAAAATTGAACATTTTCTGAAAAAAATAATTAATAATAAGTCACTACCAGCCGAATTGATAAAAATAACTTAATCTGCCTCTTATTTAAAAAATTATTACAATGTGGATTAAAAGTTAATTCATGGCTCAATAATTACAAAGCATGTCCAGTCCATGCATTAGCTAATTGTCGATAAGTAATAAATCGTATTTAAATTGGGAATCGTAAAGTAATAAATTGTATGGAGAAACCAGATCCAACATCCCATTATTTGGTTCAAAAGATTCGCTGTCAGTTGTCAAAAATGCTGTCAGTTATACTCGTAGTTTAACTTAATTATTCGTTAATTCACCTACTTCGGTGAATTAGTTGATTGCATGTTTATCAACGTGCGTCGATTAACTTCAAAACAAGTTTGTTATTAAGATTTCTTATTTAATTCGTAATTCACCCTTAATTCGGGTTTATTAAGTCGGCTGTGTGCATGCAACTTTAAAAGTAAACCATTTTTGTAAAAGTGTAAGTTTACGACGAAAGTTTCATGAACACCGCAACAAATTTGCTTGCGTAAATGATGGCAAATCAATCAGCTGTTGGATACGGGCATTTGTTTCATCTGTGTAGTGTGACAGAGTGTGCAATCAGTATGTCACAACCTAACTTCAGCTCGACCGCTGCTTGGTTGAAAAGTTTTCCACGTTTCCCATCTTGATTTGCCCATCAAATTCATGTCGAAAGTTAACCACCTTGTTGGAAAGGATTTACCATACATATTTTGACAGTTCATTTACCAAGTTTTCGACGTTTATGAAGGTTTCATGACGTTGCAGGAATGCCTTTGCTATCTTATCCAACTTCTTCAGTACAAGTGTATGATAAACCATGAAGGATTAAAAGTGACCTTCGTTCTTCGGATTTGTGCAAGGAATTTAACTTAATTTGTTACGATAGGATAGAGAGTTGTATTTTTTTAATTTGACGCTTGAAGAATGAAACAGGAAAATAAACTTTTGCGACGGAAACATTGCAAACTGAACTTTATAATGGCCGACTATCGGAAGTGGCTGCGCTAACCAGGAACCAACGTATAACCATTTGCTTTTTGTGCATAAGTGAGGAGACAGCATTCCGGAAAGAAGATGAAAGGTGTCTTTAGGATTAATGGAGTTTTCGTATAAGATATCTGTTATGGAAGTTCCAGAAATCTGGGTACAGATGATCATTGACATGTATGTTACTGTAAACGGAAGCTGAGATGAAGATGCTTCGCATGAAAACAGGAGTAACATAGTTTCATCAAATACGAAGTTCCAAGATCCGCGACCGCGGAGAGATCCCACGAACCCCGGCACATAGGCAATGACAATCAATGGCCTTATAAAATCGCGAAAGAGAGACAGGTCCAAAAACTCCTGCAAAAACATTTCGGTATTTTGAATTGGTATGCAAGGAAATAAAAGGCATTCGAAGTTTTACTCTAATTGCCCTTGCCCATCAAGCTGACACTGCAACCTGTTAGATCCAAAAATATCGAAAATGTCTTACGAATCCAAGAGTAAGTAAAACCGCCTTCGTTTTGAAAGTCGTATATCACTGGAAGCAGTGTGTGAGAGTGTTGGTGAAAGCTGAGGAACGTCAACTAGGTGTCGTGGACAAGAATTGTAAATTTCAAGAAGCCCTCTACAGCGTATACTTACTGATGATCTGCGTCTTCAAGTGTCACCACTTGTCCACATAAGGTTAGTTCTCTGAAAAGCCTCAAACATGAGTTTGCATGTAGCAATGGGAATGCCTAATAAAGGTTTTTCAACAGGGACGCTACAAAAGTAGAGCGACAGGGACAGGAAACGACACCGAATTTCTTACCGCTCTTTTGACATTTCTTTTCAGTAAGGTTTGCCATTTCATGATGGAAAGATATAAGAGCCAACAACGAGTCGAAATTATTAAAATTTACTACCGAAATTCGGAGTCAGTAGCCTCAACGTTAAGAGCGTTACGTCCAATTTATGGTCGTCATAATCGTCCTAGCAGATCAACAATTGAGCGTCTAGTGGAAAAATTTGAATCCACAAGCACAGTACAAAATGTTCCCGTGACAGTGAGACAAAGAAGTGCCCGTAGTGTCGAGAATATTGCTGCCGCTGAGGCTTCAGTTGAAGAAAGCCCAAATGTTCCTCTCACACGTCGTTCTCAAGCGTTGGGCATCTCTGTGACGTCGTTGTGGCGAATTTTGCGAAAAGATTGGATGATATGGACTTGGAGGACATGTGGTTCCAACAGGACGGCGCCACAAGCCACACAGCGAATGCCACAATCAATTTATTGGAAACCAAGTTTGGAAACCGTGTTATCTCACGAAATGGTCCAGTCGCTTGGCCGCCTCGGTCGTGCGATTTGACGCCGTTAGCCTATTTCCTGTGGGGCTACGCCAAGTCTATGGTCTATGCCAACAAGCCAGCGACGATTGATGAACTTCGTACGAATATCGAACGTGAAATTGCAGCAGTATCGGCCGATTTATGCTTGAAAACCGTCGAAAATCGGGTTCAGCGTCTGGACTTCTGCAAGCGTGCCCGTGGTGGCCATGCAAAAGAAATCGAGTTCCGTACATAATGGCATCGAACGTACGAGTTTTTTCACAGAAATAAAGAATTTCATTGATATCCAAAACCGTTTTTGTTTTATTAAAAAAAAAATTTTGAGTACCGCTTTTGTAGCGCTCTTATTGAAAAACCCTATATATGGGAGTAACAATTTTTTTTTTTTTTTTTTTTTTTAAATTCTGACTCGCCAAGGCGATTTATAAAAGGGGGGGTACTTCGACCTAAAAGATATTTTGTACCGTATGGGCAAGAAAAATTTTAAACTAGTAAAATTTCCACTTTCCGTGTAAAGCGGACAATTTTACCAGTAGAAGAATTCTTTATGTCCTCGGGGCTCAATTGTTCCCTGAGAAAGATCTTCTTTCTAATTCCATTAAGGGCTGGGCATTCACATAAAATGTGTTCAGCTGACTCGTCCTCTTCAAGACAGAGTCGGCACTCAGGAGAATCTGCTATTCTCATTTTGTGTAGATGATATCTTAAACCGTGGTGACCAGTAAGGTAACCTACTAGGTTTTTGATATCATGCCTGCTTAGGTTTAGACATTTGCTGGCATGGGAGTAACAATTAATAAGAAACTTACATTTGACAGCAACATTAGAGCAAATATTGTTTCTAGAATATTATACCCATTAAGATTTGGTCCTTATTTTTCGACTTTTGAATTCTCCCCGGGGCACTTTCCCATTTGATTATATACCTCTAAATATGAAATAGGTTTTTTTGTTAAGATTTAAAGGTCGCTACCAGCTGTCAAAATTTTTACAAAAAGCCCTCGCCTCGACCCCTCTTCTGTACCGATGCGTTGAGATTTAGCCCGCCCCGCACTTCAGTTCTAATAAGTCATTTACGAGAGCGCACTCGTTTTATTTGTAAAAGTCATAGTAACGTATTTCAACGTGTTGCAATGGCGTCTAAAAGTAGCGGACTCAGTAAAGCTACTAGAAATCAAAGTAAGGTTTGGCTTATCGGTCAATTATTAACCGAATTAAGAAAATCAACATTGCCATCTATCGGTGAAGATTTTGTAATATTTTTTATTTCCTGAGTATAAAAAAAAAAAAAATACAGATTTTGAGTTTTTTTTTTTAAATTCAAACCTTGGTAGCGATCCCTAAATGTCATTTAATAAATTCCAAAAAAATACTGAAATAGTTCCTTATATATAATTAAACTACGTGGTGCCCCGCGAAATTAAAGATTTTTTTTCTTAGCAATAAGGACCACCCTAATACCCATATTCAAATCTTGTCTCTTAGAGTATTTATAAAAATCCAAAGCCAGAGCGGTACTTAAAACATTGTGTGCGCCTCGCTTATTTTCTCGGGAATAATTACAACATCCCGCCCGATAAGGTTCAGGCTCTAGTTCAAATGCGCATCATATTGTACATTATTGTATAGTTATGACACTAACAGAAGGAGTGACCTTCTTTAAGATTATCTAATGAGTAATTAAATAGATATTTAAAAAGAGGCTCAATGCCTACATATGTAAATGCGATTCGCGAAGAGGTACACGATCTCACACTCGTCAGTTCATTTATATCTAATTTCATTGTCAATTGGCACGTGTCAGACGAAGCCTCGCTGTCAGACCATCAGCACATTAGGTTTGAAATACCTGGCCTGGCAGCCTGGAATATGTATAGGGGACTTGTCCTCTCAAAAATGGGTAAGCTTGTTTTATCAATTAAGTCCATATTCGAAAACCAATCGACTAAAAAAAACATTCTTTATCTTCCTGTACAGTGTGGAACTTAATGTAAAACATAGTAGTAAACACTCTGTAGTAAAACATTATTTTAAATACTTGAAAAAATAACATTATGAAAATTGGTCCGACTCAAAAACTTTAAACTGATTTTCGGAAGAATCAAGATTTTTGAGTTATGCTTAAGTAGCGACGATATGGGACCGAGATGAAGCAATATTCCAGCTTAATAGTGTTTTTAACTACCTACCATAGTAGTTGTGCCACGAAGAGCTGTTGGATAAACGTAACGTTCCCTCTTGGAATGGCCAACTTTCTAAACTCAGGAATAAGGTATGGAACTTTTTTAATCAAGTCAAACTCACAAAAAGGCGGGACGAATTCAGGTTCGCTATCAAAAAATATAGCTTAGAACTGGGACGATGGAAACCAGCTATATGGGAAAAATGCTGCGAAAACATTGCTGACACAACGGGTATCCATAAAGCTTTAAAAGAAGATCACACAAACTATGTAGGGTAACAGGCCCAGTGAATTGCAAAAATCATACTGGCCTACCAGTCTATCAATGTTCGTTCTTAAAACCATGGAAAGACTTATTGATGAAAAACTTAACTATCGCTCTTTACTCAAGTCAGTATGCGTACAGAAAGGGATAATCCACGGAAGCTGCTCTTCACAGTCTTGTTAAATAGAGAGAAACAAAGCCAAGGACATAGCCCTTTCTGCCTTCCTTGACATTGAGGGTGCTTCGATAATACCGGATACGACTCGATTCTAAGGGCAAACTGAACCGGTTACGCTTAGAATGTTTTTTTTTTTTAAATGGAAACCTTCGAACATCTTATTTGAACAAGCTGTTATGCGAAGCATCTTCATCTCAGCTCTCGTTATCTGTCCCTCATACTTTTTGTACACTATCAGCAATTGTTAGCCATAAGTGACCTAGAAACTGTCAAATTAATGATAATTTCGTTCATTGAACTGGAGAACATTAAATACAGAAACCGCTGTTTTAAATAATATGAACATGCAAGTGTCAGACTCTTAGAAAAACAGGGAGGTTTTAAAACTCCTGTGCCACATAGATACAATAACACATCGTTTGATTGGCCTCAGTAAAGTTAAAAGTGAACCGAAATCGGGAGGTCTGTTGATATGTATTGAGGTCAAACCGTTGATGCGCATCGTTGGGCCAGTAGGCATGCAGTGAAGTGAGAGGGTTGTGATTCCTTTAATCCTGTAGTGGAATTCATAAAGATTTAATCATCTTCATCATTACTCGTTATCGATAACTAATGACGTTTGCCCTTTGCGATGACGAAAGTTGTATTCCCAAAATGAAACATACTCGTAACAATAGCTTTCGCTAAGTTATCTTTAAAAACATATCTAAGATTTCTCCCATACAATCGAATCGAAATGTGACAAATATGTTGTCCTGTGTGGAGGAGTTATCTCCCCCTTATTTTGGGTCCTCGTCATTTACGAATTACTTATGAAAATCAAAAACAAAGGTTCAAAAACATTGCTTGCGACAGGCAAATTCAAGGGAATATATTATTTAACAAATTAATATTTCGTTTTGAGCACGAATACATAGATGGTCCTTTTAGGGGTTTTAAGGAATCCTTCGTAAAATGTCCCTGAAAAAATGTAGGTGCGTTATTAGTAAGATCATATTGATAACAATTTTTTTTTGGAATTTCAAGGAACTATAGTTAACTCGTTGCTGATGAGGAGGTCAACAATATCCTTCTATAGTTTCTGCGGACATCGTGCTGAAAGCATGAATTGGTGAACCTCCATACTCGTATCTGTACGCATACATTTTTTTTTAATGTTTCACACAGAGGTTCTTAAACCCCCAAAAGTAGCAATACTTTTCCTAATATAGTTTTGCAAAAAATTCATTGAAATTTCAAAAAAAAAGTCAAAAATTAGGTTCTGCCTTACGCTACCTATCAAAAAATAGTGTTGTGCAGATAGATTGCTCGTTGTCTTCATTGGTATTGGTGCAGTTCAACGTTTTCAATAATTATTAGATAAATGTCAATGTATCAATGTCATTTTTGTACCCTATTTTAAGCGGATATTAATTTTGTTTGGAACTAATTTCAATAATGCTGGTAGACCCCTCAAAGTTACTATATTTGCCACCGGCATCAAAAGTTATGTCGATTTAGCCATGTACCTACGTCCGTCCGTCCCTAATTTTGAGGCCTTGTAATTCGAGCTGAAAAGCTGAAATTTGGAACATAATAATATACTCTATAGAGAGGCCCGAAATGATCAAGTGGTTTTTAGAAACCCACCCACTGACACACCCACTATTTTAAAAAGAAAGTTTGACCGAAGAAATTAATAAAATTAAAGTCATGTAATTTGTATCTAGACAAAGACTATCTTAACAATTCCACCTTATAGATTTGTTTTCACCGCCCACTTTCTGCTTTTTTTTATTTTTCAAAAACATTTGTTTTTTCGATAAAAGTCTGTCCCCGTATTAATCAACAACAGAAAGCGGCGAGTTAGCACTAGCACATCTGTTAACTCATAATTCTGATTAATAATCGTGTGTTAGCTTTCACTGACATGTGATAACGAGTGGATAACTTAACTCACCGAATTCGGCGTATAAGGAGCGGATAATTTCACACATTCTCAGATTGTAGTTCATGCATTCACAAATTGAGAGGATGTACAAGTACCTACATGCATGCGTGGAAACATTGAGAGGATGAGAGAGAACACTGTCTCCCATTTGGGCGTATTACTCTTTCATAATGCGTTGACTCCATTGTAGTACCATAGTATATTGGAATGGAATACACAGAAATGAGTGTCAGTCAACTGATGAAATATGACAGATACACTCGATTTTTGAGTATAATTTGGTAAAGTGCTGCCGTATTGTAGGTGATAAAGAGCAAACAGCTAACACAGGGAAAACATATTTTTATTAATCAGAAAAGTTACCACATGGACAAGTTCGCTATCCGTGTGCCATCTAATTCGTGTTAAGGAGTGGATAGTGTTTTTTTATTAATATAGCTGTATATGTATAATTTTATATATATAATAAACAAAGCAACCATTTCATGCCAAGTTTGTGCTCCAAATCGGCCAACCATAGCCCCAGAACCTAACTACAGTAATTGAACGTCTGCCCTTTGACTGATTACTGATTGGGACCAAAAACTTAATCTAGCCCATTAAGAAAATGTTCCGGGACTTAGCCAATCAAAAGGTTAATCAGGTCCCTGATTACGAGTTACGAGACGAGAGTCACGGCATACGATTTAGTCATAACGATACCTATGGATATTACAAATTACGAGAACAACGACAATGAAAAAGTTGAAATTCTGAATACAAACAAGGCAGAATTTTCCATCAATTTCAATAGCATCCACCTTCACGTTTAATGACAAATGTCACAAATAAGCCAAAAGCAAAGTGAAATGATCAAAGATTTGTTACAAATTTGTTTGAAAATGCAACAACAAAGCGATTTTTATCAAATAGTGGCGAAGAAATTGATAATCATGTTCTAAGGAGGCAAATTAGACATGCGTCTATTTCAAAAAGCCAATCAAACGTACGAGTTTATAATAACATAAACTGTGCAATATCAAAAAAACATTTTGTTTTAAATTTAAACAACTGAATGTGTTTCTCTTTTATTCTAAGAAATTGTATGTACCTACTTCCAAATATTTGAAAATAAATTCATTTACTTAAAGTATTCAACAAAAATGTTTCCTTCACTGTCCTCGAATTCCATTTTTACATAACGACAGCTGAAATGGTGTGGTTAGGCTAACGAAACGATAAGAAAATCCGTATATTAGAAAAGTCAAGCATTAGGAAGCTGGCGAGCTTTCTGTCAGGCCATGGGGGCTAAGGTTACCATCCTAACAAAATCATTTGTGTTCGGAGACAGAATTGTGGGTTTGTCTAGAGGAGAATGAATCCCCTGAACATATGCCCTGCGAATGTCCGGCACTACATTAGTAAGGTAGACATATTTTCCACAGCGAAATACGTACGTCTGCAGAGCTGAGGAACTATACTGCAGGGTATATACAGACCTTCATATAGAAGACGTCTCTTAGATTAGTAAACCCTTTACGATACAAAGATCTTCAAGTTCACAGTGGCAGCCTTAAAGGTAAAGTTTGTTATAAAATATAAAATAAAACCGAGTATTTTTAGAATAGGCCCATATTTTCTCCTAACACATGCCTGGACTTTAATCATTTAAGTGGCCTATTCTTAGGCTTGCGTGAGAAGTCTCATCTTGTTTTATTTGCATATCACACATTAAATTTGCTATACCATTTTTCCAATGTATAAAAATACCATTTAGCCAACGTAAAATATACTTAGTTAAAAATCAATGTTTGCAACTGGGGACATTTATAACAACCCTAGATCTCTTTCAAATACCATTTAAGTCCTTATTGCCTCACATAAATATTGATTTAAAGTCTTTCTTATTATTTCACTTTTCATAAAATTTAAGAATTATATAAAGCTTTTTTATTAAATTTCAAATACACTTGAAAATACTAAACGCATGTCTTCGCTTACCAAATCTAATACATATTTAGCTAGGTGTTAAAAATTCAAAAAACTTGGGGTGCATTAAAACAAAATAACCCTGGTGCAATTTTCACATTTTCACTACTCACTAATTATTTTTATTTTATTTTATTAAACGGCAATTCAATGAAACTGCATAATGTCCAATATTGGCCTGGTATAATATTGTAGGTAATTGTTTTCGCATTAAAAAAATGTCTGTATTTATTTAGTTTCTTATTTTTTTATTTTATTAAACGAAGATATATCGAAACTTTTGATTGGCTCTGCTTTCGATATCGTTTTGCATTTAACTATATTTTTTATTTTTAAATATGTGCGTGTCTTGATTCAGAGTTTTAAAAATTTATTTCGTCTAAAAACAATGAAGAAAATAAATAACAAAAGTCGAATTACATATCCTTGAAACTAATTTAATTTTCAACAAATGCATTGCATAAGAAATGTAATCAAAATGTAATAAAAGAGAATGTGAATAAAAACAACAGTATTTCTTTTGAATAAATAAATCATTTTATTAACCAAAATAAAGTTTAATAAGTGTACAATGATGGCGTTTATTTCAAACAAAACAATTTGTATCGATAGTATTTGAGGCAGGTTGAAATTGGGTATTTACATTTTTATTTAGTTTCTGAATATGTTCCGTAAATAATATTATTGTTTGATATAATATGATGAAACCGCAAGTTGTTTTTCACAAAACTTGAATCTTTATCATGAACTGTACTCTCTTCAAGGTTTATTTTTTAATTTACAATAAGAACTAAAAAGGCAAATTTGATATGGAATTAAAAAGGAAAGGCTTCTAAATTAAAACATCGGTATCCGTCGAGAAAGATATTTTCTTCGATTTGTACGAAAATAATACGGTCCGATTTATTTATTGGACTTATTCTCCGATCAAATCTAACGCACAATTCCGAACCCGATTAAACAAAACAATTTTTGACAGATACACGGTAAGTATTTTCCGAAGCTCTCCGACAAGAAAATGCTGCGGATTATTTTATGTAAAATGAAAAAGTGTTAAAAATTAAAAGTAATGAAATAAAAAAATATAATTTGTTGATGTTTAGTTCGACAAGTGGTTAATACGAGCCGCAGCCATTAAATTTAGCACAAAGTTGGTCACACTGTTATTGATTTAATGAACGCATAATATGAAGCAATCTGAGTTCCGATTGGATTTGCATTTAGCTTGGAATTTCTTCCGAACGGATACCTCGACAGTGCTCCATATATCTAAAGGCATGCGGCATACTGATGCCAATTGACGTGCAGATTGAATAGAATATCCCACCACCATGGAGTCTATCGATAAGGTAATTCTGCTGAGACGCCGTGCCGCGCGGTAATGGAGTTCATATTTCATAAGTCGGAGTGTGCAAAGTCCATAGTTAGGGTACGTCCGGCAACCAGCTTTGGTTAGCGAGAAAGCGAGAGGCTGGTACAAGAACTAAAAATTAACTGGTTCACCGTGAACGTACCCTTAGAGTGCGCCGCTTTCTACAGTGTCAGCTGTGTGCGACATCGACATTCGGTGCATTTTTTTACTGAAGCGCTTATCGGCTAAGATAAAAAAGAAAAAGACGCTTGACTGGCACTTGGCAGCACTGTTCGGCAACCATTTGACACTTCGGCTGTTTTTTCCATTCAAACTAGAGTATTTTGAAGCTGAAAATTGAATTCCAAAATACTACTCAGATTAAAAATCTAATTATACGACCGTGTATTGCAAGCAAAGGCTAAGCTTTCCCAAATAGGAGCACGAAGAATACTGTTGATGTGGAATTGTTTGTTATAAGTTAAGAATAGGTACGTTCTGCATCAATTGTTTAAGGTTTTTCCATACAGATTTATTAAATTAATCGCCGACAAATGTCAAAACAGCTGATTAGATTTGTGCTTATGATAGGTTAAATTGATATACCTAAATTCGCAGCCACTCCAAAAAACGGTGAATATTGTAAACACTTTCGGATTTTTACACTTTTTCCAAAACGATTACTTACTTGTGTAAACGTTGTTTTTAGGCCTTTTTCAACCTATTGTAATAGTCCATTAGAAATGCTGCTCCTGTTTGGGAAAACGGTCCCCAAACAAAATGCAATTTCAAAATATTAAGTTGACCTCGATAGGACAAGTGGTTCAGAAATGGCACGGGCTTCAATAGCCGTGTTTCTTTGCACGCGGATATAGGGACAATTTGAAATTTGCATGTAAAATACAACAACAACTTATCCTATAACTTTAGCGGGGAAAGCTATTGCCGCTAAGTCAGTTAGCGGGGATAAACAGTGCTTCCAAAACCCATTTTCTTCGTTTCTGATTTCAGGAAATGTCAAAGTTTGACATCCCTCCGACCACTAACACATCCCGCCGAATATTTTGTTCGTGAATTTATTATTATTTTTTTTCAAACTTCATTATAAAGGTAATTGAATTTAGCAAATCTGTTAATGTGAAATTGTTTTTCATAATTTTAGAATATGCTTGGCATCAATTTCAATTGGCGGAAGTAAATATTTTTCAATTTCAGGATTTTCAATACAAATTTCTTAACTACAACTTACAGCTGTGTCACGGTGCATGTCATAGGTGCATGTGTGCTGCCAAGTTTTTTTTTGATGAATTCTGAAGCGGCGATGGTCGTTTTCTGATGCCATCCCTATATCCGCGTGCAAAGAAACACGGCTAATATATGATTTTTTGTATTATCAGTCAAACAAGTGAACATTGAACCTGGAAATTAAGTTCCGCTCGACTGTGACTTGGCAGTCATTTGACATTTTGGGTGTTTTCTCCATTACTCAAATACTAATCTGTTTAAAAACTATTAAATATGATTAACCATTGTGAAGGGCAAGAAAATTGCAAATTAAAAATATAAAGTTGAACTCGATAGGACAAGTAGTTCCGAAATGGCATGGGCTGCAATATACGATTTTTTGTATTTTCAGTCAAACAAGTGCACATTGAACCTGGAAGTTGAATTCCAAAATACTATTCAGACTAATCTCATTACACCACCGTGTAGGGCGAGAAAATTGCAACTTGAAGGTATAAAGTTGACCCCTATAGGACAAGTGGTTTGGAAATGGCAAGTTATTTTAGTAAAAATAAAACTTCACACGGAAGTAAAATATGGGGATATGTTTCAGTTCGCTAGGTGAAAAATGTTAAATGTCATTGTTTTGACATTCGATAACAAAAATCGGAATACGTAGAAAGCGAATGAATAAGCGTATTTACGCTAGAGTAAAGAAAAACACTCCTAATATAGTACGTTTCAAGTTCATCGTTAGCGGAGTCTGAGTGGTGTGCGTTGTGGTAAAGAGACCTCAACCAATCCGGCACATAAACTGGACGCAGCTATCTAAGTATGAGGCATGCTGGTTAAGGCCCAAGTCCGCCCCACAGAACCAGAATTGGCCCGCTGGACTAAATCCATTCTTCCTCGACGCGGAAAAATTATAAAAATGCCTCATTAAGTTAAAACCAACTGATAAATTACTGTTTTCGTGTAGGTAAAACTTAACATAATCAATAATAAATAAAATAAAAATTATATGTAAAAATATTGTTTTGTAAAAATTTAATTTTTATTTTCATAATCACTTGAATGGTTTCACGACATTTGTTGTTGTTTCTGATTTATATAAATGTTTTAATTAGTTTTATTGTTTAAATCGATCAATAATGAAATATTGAGAACAAAATAATATATACTTCGGTTAATGGGATAGAGCACACTTAAAATTCGCTATAAAACTATAGACTCGAACGTAAAATATTAAAAAACAAAACGCACAAACATTTATTTAATCAAACATAACAATCTTTGAAATTTAATTCCTCTTTCATAATAATTCAGGTTTTCATAAAAATATTTTCATATTTTTTTAATTATACAAATTTACTTTACATTTTTGTTTGTAATTGTGTTGCTAAATGCTTTTTGTTTTTCTCTGCGTATTTTCTAATTTAGAATGCTGTTATTTTTTTTTTGTTTTTTTTGTTTATACAAAATGTACATTTTCTTTGATATACAATGCACTACTATTAATAATTAGTCTAAGCGAACTTTTTGTTTGCAATGATATAACAACTTTTATATTTTGTTTTCATATATAAATATATTGTATGTAATTTTTTTGTTTTGTTTTTAGTGTGAGCATTTTGCAAACACACAATTCGAAATCAAAATAAAAGAAAAGAACATCTCAATTTAATTGTTAAAAAAAAACACAAACCAACTTTACACTGCGAAACAATTAACAACAACAAATCGTTTGAATATACATAAACATACATACATGTATAAATATACATGTGTATACTTTTTTTTGCTTAGTGTTTTTCACGTTTTTCCTAACTACATGCAAAGAACACTACTCAAAAGCTTTTACACATAGGAGATGACAGCTGTTTATTTTTGTATTTATATAGGATACTTATAAAATAAATTACACACAATCTCCATAGGTTTTTTTTCTGCCGCATAGCAAGCAATAACAATTCAAATAACTCTCTCATTCTGCTACTTTCAAAGAAAACAAGAAATGTTCCCGTTTTTTTCTTCTTATTTATCATAAAGTTTTCATTTTTCATTTAAATTAAATTAGTTATAATAAAAAAAATACACAAATTTTTAAATTTCACATGAAATATATAAAACAATTAAATAATATTAATAATAAAAAAAAAAATATTAGGGAATTAGATTACTATTAAATAAATGTAAAATGAAAGTAAAATTAAGTTTTCATCTTTTCTCTTCTCCTTTCGCGTTATAATCATTCATAAGTTTGCAGTAGCAGATTTATTTATTTTTTATCCATTTAAATTAAATTAAATAATAAGGTTATATATAAAAACAAAAAAATATTAATTCAAACAGAAAAGCATAATAATTATTAGGTAATTTCAAATTTGTAGAAATTCATCTTAAACAAATGCCCAGCATTCGAGGGTTTTTACAACAAAGTCTTCTTGTGGTGCCAGGGGCTCGTTGCCATATGTGCTGCACGATTGGGATCGGCCTTGATTTAAATCACCGTCCAACCATAAGCCGAATCGACCACTGGAAATAGAGAAAACGAGAGAAATGTTTAATTTTATGATTTTTTAAGATTTCAGTATTTTTAAAGTGGAATAACTCTTAGATCCAAAGGTTGGCAGCTACTCTATACAGGTTGTTCAAAAACAGCAGGTAACACTGCTTTGGCAGTTCTATCCGAGAAGGCAGTTCTTGTTCAAGAAGCTCTGCCAATAATGACATCTATTTTCACCGCCCAAGCCGTCAAAATGTGTTAAAAAGCAAAAGGTCTATCTGCTCTGATAGTCTCTCGGTGATACAGGCAATTATAAATTCTAAACATGACTCTTACCTCATCTTAAAGATAAGGGTTATTCTTATGAGGAAAACTGCAAAGTTGAGTGGATCCCAGGTTATGTAGGTATACAAGGGAACGAAATTGCTGACATGATTGCAAACTCTGCACGAACCGTACCTACTTACATCTACAATATCACTGTAGCAGAGTTGATCTTAAAAGAACAATACACGTAATCGCCATTGGGAAAAAATGTCAATTATGTTATCAAAACACATGTAAAAGTTCAATAAATAAATATTAGGCACATACGGCCTAAAACCTAGCTTCTCCAACCATTTGCTTGTGCAAGCTGAATCTGAACGGCGGATTTGAGAAGCTTGTCATGACAATTGATACTCTCGCATCTTTGTCAGACGCTCGCAAGAGGTAGGGCAGTGAAAAACTTTAAGATGTTTACTTGGACCAGCGGGATTTCAATCTGAGACCTTTAGATGAGTAGTCCAACACACTAACCTCTGCGCCCAAAGTTCAATCCGAGTGACCACTGAGTGACCACGGGTGTAATTGCAAAACCACTATGCAGCTATACACTGGAGAACTTACAAAAAATTGATACAGGTAATAAAATGTCATGGAAGTCAGTGACAGTGAACGGTAATCGACGGAGTGCCTAGAATATGTTAGGGTTACCAGGGTTTTGAAGCTATGGTGTCATAAATCACTATGGGTCCATCATGATCCTTGGGAAAACCAACAACAATCGTTGGCAACGTAGCAAAACATTTCCTCAAAGCATACAAAAGTTTGCTGTAGTCTATGAACAAGAAAGGCGATCCTACGTCTTGCAAAAACGTTTGCGGTATATGACAGCTTAATTACATAACAGTGTGGCTTACGTCCCGTCAAATCGACAATAGACCAAATGTTTATACTGAGGCAAATCCTGGAAAACACCGACGAATTTCAAGTCGAGATTCACCACCTTTTCATTGACTTTAAAACGGGTGATATAATTCATCGTCAAGACGTCATGGCTATCGCGAGGTTCCGGCAAAACTGATCCAGCTGTGTAGCGTTACACTTGAAAACACACAGTTTAATGTGCATTTCGGAAGCAGTTCTTTCGAATTATTCCAAACTTGAACCGTATTTCGGCAAGGAGATGCGCATGTTATGTCACTTCTTCAATCTTGTACTGGAGAAGATAGTGCGCAAGGCAGGTGTCCACACGGAAGGCGCTATCTTTAACACAACCATCTGGGGGCTACTGGGGCGTGTGGACGATATTGTTTTCATTGGCCGTTTGCAGCTTGCCGAGGAGGAGGCTTTTAAGGAGATTGAAGAACAGGCAAAAACGATTGGTCTTAACGTTAATAAGTACAAGACTAAGTAAAGGCATATAACGAAACATCACTGTCGATAGCAATAACTTCGAGGTAGTTAAGAAGTTTGATCAGTCCAAAAAGCTAAGGCAAGTCGAATACATTGACTCGGCCACAACGAGTGAACTCATTGATTGGCTTAAGCCAAGAGGATCTAAAACTCCCAGTCCCAGGCTCGAGACGAAAAAGAAAACCGATCATCCCTTTTAAGGGTCTGAATAACTGGCACCAGTGTGCCAGGAATCGCAGTGTCTCAGGCAGAGACTCTTCACGGGTCGGAATCCCATTAAGTAAGTACGTTTGACACGATGCTAAATGAACAATTAACACACATTGGTGGCTCTTAAAAAGAACATCTGAGAAGTGTAGAAATTTCAATTCTATTAAAAGCCAATTCAATTACTTGTTTAATGAGATCCAGAAGTTTTGAAAAAAATGAATGCAAGTGCTGTGGAACGAGCCTGAATGTGCCTCAAATTAAGCTACATTTATCTGGACTAAAGTAATCACAGCCCCGTCACTTCTCTATCCCTCCTGGTGCGCCTTTGGTGTTCGACCGTTTGACCTCAAAAAGTATTGGCAGACCTCCCGACTTCGAATCACTTTGTCAATGACTCCCTATCCATTGCGATTAAAAAGGAACATCGACATTCTGACCTAGCAGGGTATCCGTTTGGAAAGGAATTTTCTCCACAACGCAAATCCAGTCGGAGACTCAATTTACGTATCCGTTTTCCGAACGTGCATGAACTCCTTGATTTTATTAAATATATTTCCACGACAAATAGTTTTCGGAGATCATCGGAGAGAAATTGACATGCCGCTGTCAAAAACTGATGCAAAAATCGCATATCATCGCGATGAACCGTATGCTATCGGGTGTGTTGCGTTTTGTCGGAGATATGGTCCGAACAGCTCATCGGAACAATAACCATGAAGCAAAATTCTCCGATTGGTAGGCAATCGGTAAATGTTCCCTTCGGAACGGAGACCACAATAAGGCTGATTGCTTTTTGATGGTGTTCGTGGGATCTGTCCTTTGAACATGGTAGTACCAGCTGAGGCCGTCGTGCTCCATTTTCTTTGAGATAGGTTCTTTGTAGGTCCCTTCCATTTGTGTCAAAAAAAAAAAAATAGCTTCGCACACACAAATGTTTGGAGAAGGTAGTACCCCCATATAGGGCCGTTAGTGTCTTATACAAATATTTTTATATTAATGGTTTTCAGCATTTATTTATGTTTATACAATCAATCAACTCATGATTTGGCATACAAAAAATTCTAATATTGTACTTGTAAATGAAATGTCGGGAACAATTAATAATAATTAAATGCCACTAATCCTACATCCTTCAAATTCATATTTGTAAGCTATCTGGTATCTGATGGTTTTTCCTTTATCAACGCCAAGACTTGTCATCGTCAAAAATAGGTTTTGGTTATTTAAATTCGAAAAAAGAAAAAAATGTTTTAATTCCAATTTTGAAGTCAAATGATTGATAGATTTGCGTTTTTGTTTATGAGCGAAGTATGTAATCCTCATTGAAGTTTTAACTGATTTTAACAAATGAATGAACAATAACAAATTATTTTTTTTTGTCTAAACATACATACATTCTAACAAATTGGTTTGGCACTGTAGATTTTTATAACATTTATAACCAGTCGTCATTTCCTTTAGAACTTTACAACTGATATCTAATATATCTGAAGAAAACGTTGGAGATAAGAACTTTAATTAATTCAAAACTAAATCAGATCTTGTATTTCAATTTATGCCTACATAAATCGTAAATGATTATATTTACGATAAGTTATCCGTGTACCAAAACAAATTCACACATAATATACATATATTAAACGTACAGCTTGTTGGTTTACTTTCTCTTATTGACAGGTTGATTGTTAACATTAATTTGGTAAGCTTCAGATATGGCACATGGCACGCTAAAATCGTTTGAGTTGCAAAAAGCAAGCAAACAACAATATAATAACAATAAATCTAGGTAGGTCATGGATGTAGGTGTTTCGTCTAGTGGCATGTTTATGGACACTTAGTATTAATAGGAAAGTTAGTTGTGAGTCATAATTTCTCCAAGTAAATGCATATTGATACTCCCATAAGCAATTTTTACAATTTTGCAGATTTTATAATTGCGTAGAACAAACTCTTTGATTAAGTTGGATCGAAAGAAGTATTTTTGGATAATTTCATAAACGCCAGCAATGTGAGCATCAATTACATATCGTACGATTCACATCGTTGTGAGAAGCATTTGTATTGATATAAACATGTCACCCGAGCTTGGAACGAGTTAAATATAAAAACAATTAGCGAACACAGTAAATTGAATTGAATTACGAGGAGCAACACATGTCGGGGCTTCGTATCTCTATTGCGATGTTTCATAATCCTAAAGCAGTTGCAACGTTCCGAATTGTTTGTCATCATAACTAATTAGTATGTCTGATAAATTTTAAGTAATATTGATTGATTGAGGCGTTAACGGTTGTATGTGGTTTCTCTAGACATTATAAATAAAGAAGCAGGGATCTCTCACAATGAATGAAATGAGAGGACCTAAGCGTGGAACCATTCAAGTCGAAAGCAGTTTCCGCAAAACAGCGTAACATGGCTAACGAGTTTAGGTTGCATGGAAGTGAAATCGTTTTGTAAACAATCGAAAGAGCCGATTTTGGCATTGATGCTTGCGAACAAAATCTTATCTACAAAAAAACAGTGATTGCAGATAAGACAGAGATAATGAGCTTACAGTGAGGCCGCCGCTATTACTTTTAGAAACAGATTTAATGTGGTTGAGAGACGAAAGATAAATATGCAATCGACTACCTTGAGTGCAATCCTAGTTCCGATTGGATCTGACTTTTGTTTCGGAATTTCTTTCGAATGGACACTTCGATAGGGTTTGAGAGCCTCGCAGAAATACAATCATCTGTAGTTCTTCCATTAGCACATTGGCAAATAAAATTAATAATGAGACCACGAGTTAAATTTGCCTGCGTTAAATTTAAATCTATTTAGATTTGTTTCAAGCGTAAAATATTTTGACCAGTTGTTAGTAAGAGTAGAACGAACTCTTTGGTCAGGTTAGGTCGAAAGAAGTAGTTTAGAAAGAAATAGGAGATGTCAACATAATGCGCTTAGATGTTGCGTCATTGCACAAATTACGATGTGCAACTTAGTTGATGCTTTCTTTGTTGCTAAAAAAATATTTCTATCCAGTGATGCAAAATGTTTGCGTTAATGAACACATGGCAGGATTGATTGGGCGTAAACTTTGCAGTGATACGCTTCCGCATTTAACTACTGCGATTAAACATTTAAATTTAAAGAAACGTTGAAAACAATTCTACTAACGCCGACATTGTTCGACTATTGCACGATTCAGATCGTTGTGAGTTGCATTTGTATTGATAAGAACGTGTCATACGAGCTTAGAACAAGCAAAATAAAAAAAATAAAAAATCAGCGAACACCAATAACCAATACTAGTTCCCCTTTGTTCATAAGATAAAAGGTGTATTCGTGTATCCTCCCAAAACAACGATTTTTTAACATTCAATTTTAACGAAATCCGCGTGCACAAACATTTCGTAGTTTTTCGTCAAAGAAAACGTTGCAATGAGAGAGGAAGAAACTTCCCCATACTGTGAATTTTATCCCAGGAAATTTCTTTGGGTTGATTTATGAAATCTGTCAAATATTTGTAAGTTACTTTGTTGTGTGTTGGTGGCTCGTGTCTTTGGCTATGGCCGTTTTCGAAAACGTCAATCTGTTCATCAAACGATCGCCATTTAATGACGCAGAAGTTGCAATCGTCACTGTGCTTTGGTAATCGGCAAATGACTTTTTTTTGCTATCGTATTTGACCTTTTAAATACAATGGCGTATTTGTAGTACCTTCACACTAGCTAAATGCAACTTTAAACTAACTTCAAACTAAAGTTTATTAAACTGTTTAGTACAGTTTTTAGCCTGCCTATAACGCGCTGCCTTCATGTTCTTAGCCCGTCTCTGCACGGGAAACTATATTGACACACAAAATAATTAAATTCATTTTTATCGACCTATTTCATCAGCATATTATTCAATTTTTCGGCATCGGCACAGCTGCATCGCAGATGACGTTTCCGAACATATGCCTTGCCTTAATTTTTATTATATCATAATGTTATCCAAAATATTTGTACTTACTCTCCAGCACCGATTGATAAGCTTTCGACATTGCCTTTGATGAAATATAAATTTTCACCAGTCCAATGGAATACTTTAAAACTGGGATTGAATTTGTACAATAATGACTCTCCGGTACCATAAAAGTGATCCGATACATGCAATGAACATGATGTTAAAGCTCCGAAGACCTACAAATATCAATCAATTAATATATGTATTGCCAAATCTATGAACGAAAATACAACTTACGTTATGATCTGTGTCTTCGATAACTATAAGTACAGGACTTTCTAGCCTCTGCATTTTTCTGTAGAGAGAATTCAACGAGAACCCATGCTGTGATGTACTAAACACTAATGACCAGGAATAGCCTTCGGCTCTAGCAGGTAGGTGTCCACATAGTTTTTCACTAAAATAAGAAAATTCAATCAAGTAAAAATGTTAAAGAAAAAAATTAATTGAAGTAACTTACCGATGTTCTTCTGTTAGAATTTCTGTCGTACCAATTAGGTCAGGAATAGGGAAGTCCAAATCAAACGATCCAGTTGTGAAGAGTGACGCTTTTCTGTATTCATCTGTACTCATAGACAGGACCTGGATTTTTTTTAAATTTGATTTTTTTTTTCAAATTTAAATTAAAAAGGAAAACAAAAAATACATTAGTAAAAGGATTCAGATTGGAGCTCGCTTAGTGTTTATGTAAAGTGTTTGTGTACAAAAATTTAGCATAAAATTCCATTTTGTGTGATAGATACTACAACGAAAAACGATATTTGGTAAAAAAAAACTATAAACATCTATACATTTATTTATATATAAAAATCTAGCAGCGAGTGTTTCATTTTCGTGTGGGGTTTCTTTGTGGTGGAGTGGTGGAGACGTTTGTTTTTTATAAATTCTTTGAAATTCTACATTTTGTAATGCTTTGGGGGGAACAGTAATATATGAAAGTTTATAGGTTTCAATCTAAGATTACATCCAAACAAAATGAACAGCTTACGGAAGAGATATACAATAAACACTAAATACATTTACAAAGAAAAAAAATCAAATACATACAGACAAGAGGGAGTTCTTATAACTCAAAGAGGTGAAGCTGAGAATAATGTGGTGTTGCGTAATATTTTATGTTTGAGTGGAAATGATTTGTCGAGGAGTTTCATAATGGTACTTGCTTTTGACATCAAGATAAGTCTGGATTTTTGGTTAACGGCACTTAAGTAAATAATATTTGTTATGAACTGAGAGTCCCAGGGTTCGAGAACCGAACAAAATGCAATAAAAACAATGCAATTCAGTATATGAGTGTGTGGCCCGTCCAACCTCTAAAAGGAGCTCAACGAGAGAGAGAGAGAGGGAGCGAGATAGATAGACCGTTAGAGAGAGAGAGAGAGATAGCGCGAAAGAGAAAAGGAGAGATAGAGAGAGATTGAGAAAAGAGGAAAGACAACGAGTGAGAGACAGAAAACGAGGCAGAGAGAGAGAGAGAGAGAGAGAGAGAGAGAGAGAGAGAGAGAGCGAGAGATGGAGAGAGAAAGAGGGAGAGAGACAACTAACCAGAGATTGAGAAAGGAGGAGTTACGACAACGAGCGAGAGACAGAGAAAACGAGGTAGAGAGAGAGAGAGAGAGAAAGATTCAGAGACTGAAAAATGAGGAGACAAAGACAACGAGCCAGAAACAGAGAAAGAAAGCGACAGAGAAAACGAGGTAGCGAGACAGAGAGAATATGCGCGTTCAATTAACAAGTCAAATACTAATGACTACTATTTTAGCTTTTCTCATTGATCAAATAACTCACGTGAGCATCGTTTGGCAAGTGATAGACATTTAATTAATAGTGAACTTGCAGTTGACTTGCAAATTGAACGCGCCGAATGATTCAGAGAAATGAGGAGACAAAGACAACGAGCCAGAGACAGAGAAAGAAAGAGACATAGACAGCGACCCAGAGAGACAGTGATCCTGAGATTCAAATAGATGGTCAGCCTGTTATTTCAAATGAGACCATGTATTGCAGTGAATTCGGGCGTTACTTGGCATAATCGCCTATCTAATATTGCAAAGCCTGCTGCCGTGAAATTGACTTACATTTTTAGAGCAAGGCTGTACTTTACTACGAAGAAACTCCTTCTTCTTTATTAAGCCCAAGTAAGGCTAGGGAGTGAGTATTGCACTCATATCTGGAGTTGAGCTTCTAAATATTCTCTAAATGCAATCGACGGTTTTCAGAGGCATGCAGTTTGTCTAATTGCATAACTCTGTCTTTGCGCACCCCATATAATACTCATTCGCCCTATCCTTTGTAAGAAATAATTCAGCGTTTTGTCACTATCGGAAGAATAGTGGGTTTTGCTTATTTGTGACACATGAACTTGATTGTTTTTCCTCAAAAAATCAACTGTTCCAATAAAACGTTGTTAGTTAAAAGCAGAAAGACAACGCAGCTGAACAATGTAATCATTTTTAAGCTGCGCGAATATCAAGCACTCTTGTGAGGGGGGGTCCACTGTATAAAAACTTTTAGGCTGCTTCACAGAATAACATGCTTTTGCAAAGCACCTGAAAATTCAACGTGAACAAATATCCAAGAAATAAGACACACAAAAATATTGAAAAAAAAATGTTCTTTTGCTAAAGAATACAGTTGCCAGCTGTTATTCATATTGACAGATCAAGTATACCAAAATTATTGCTAAGAATTTCTGCTTGATTGACACGTATTAAAAGAAAATCGCGAATGAATTTTTGTTACAAATTTGTCGGTGATAAAACAAAGGTGCCTTAATATATTTGATCATTCGTCGATGTTTGTCCAATCTCACAATCGCCGGTAGTCGGCAAAAGTGGCAAGCAAACGAACGTTTAGTTCGTGTATTAACTAGCCAATAGGTCTATGCTACTATAGAATGATAACAAGCCGCTCAATAACTCAATAATCCTGACCGATTGTATTCTTTAACAGCCCTAGATATTGCCACAAAATTCTCATATTTACACGAACCTTTGAGTTTATAGATATTTACAAGAAACACTTCACAGGCGAAACAGTAGGGACGTAGTGAAGGGGAGTGTTATAATCCCATTAGTCCAGATCATAAGCTTGTCTTTAAAGAAAATAAGAACAAGAAACACTAAGTAAAGAATACACACCGATAGCTTCATAAATACGAAGGTTACATCTATGATTGACGGTCAATTTCGGGAACTACTACAGGAGGATCCAACTAATTTTTGGCAGACATTTCAGAAAAAAGTAAAATATCGAATGACGTGACATCGTATTGGTCCGCCTGCATACAATATTTAGTGCACACAAAATAAATGGGCATATGTACTCATCTCCTAGATCTCAATCGAAGAGTTATGAAAAAACTCAAATTGACTTTGTTGGGCTTAAGACTTATATATTGATCCCTAAACGCATCTAGCATATGTAAAGCAAATCAACCAGAAACACAAAAAGACAAACGTCGACGAAGAATATTCCATAGTCGATATCAACCAACTTGGTCGAAAGGCTGTCCCTTTTAGGAGTACATACATATTAGGCCTTAACGGCTCATAGGAGTTTTTAGAAGTAGATTCAACCAGAATTCTCCGCCAACAATAACCAAAAATTAGATGTGGAAACTTAAGAACTTAAAACCTACACAGAAAGGTTAATGTTTACCCCTGAAACTTGTGTGTTGATTAAGATTTGAAATGATGGAGTGAATCACGAATGATACGTATCCGAAAAATATGAAGTTACACCGAAATTAGAAATATTATTTGAACAAAAAAAATATATATGTTATAAATCTTGTGTGCCGTATTTTTTTCCATATATGAGGTATTTTCAATTTCATTAATTTGGTCTTTATTTCGACTAGTTTTTGAATACAACATCAAAGTGGCCGCCTCTTTTGACCAAAGCAAAATGTGCCCTCTTTGCTGCGTTTTATATCACTTCGGCACGAATGTTTGCCTTGAGGTCGTCAATAGTTTTGCTGGCGTAAGCTTGGCTTTTCAAATTACCCCACAAAAAGAAGTGCGGAGGGGTCAAATCTGGCCAGTCAATGTCGCCATTTTTTGACAGCAAACGTTCAGGGAATTTTCGAGCCATTAGATACCATGCGAGTGACTGTTCGGCCATGTTCCAAGCGACGTGGACGGTCTGTCGGCAGAATCTTTTGAGACAGTTACACTTTATACGGTAACAAATGCAAATCATCCTTCGAAATGCGCCGCAAGGTCGTTCCACTGACGCCAACATGCTGAGCGCGGTGACGATACCACACATGTGGGTTCTCGGCAACACTCTCTCTAACCTCTTCAACCAGTTTATTGGAATGCCTTCGCCGTTGATGAACGAACGATCTCACACAGTCCCGTGCTCATCAAAATTCGACACCAAACGCCGATTAGTGTTGTCAGACGGTGCTTGTTGGCCACGATTTTTCCGACGATATGCACGTTGAGTTAACAAAACTGAACGACTATTTTCAATGTACAGCGTCACTAATTCGGTGCGTTGTTTCGGTGGGAAGCGATTCATGGTTTGAGTTGTAAATTGAACTGAATTAACGTTCTAAAACATGTCTACCAAATTGTCGAAGTTATTTTATTTTTACATACCGACATAAAATATGGCACACCCTATATATATATATATATATCTAAGTACTTAAAACGCTGAAGCCCTGTGGCCTTCTGTAGTTTAATCTGAAGTGTCAATTACAGATGATGCCGATTAAAATAGTTGCAAGAATGCAATTACCAGCACGTGGTTATGACACTCAAAAAATTGTTCAGAAACGACACTTCACATGTAGTACTATTGTAAGTCGGCACTCTAAAGATCCGAATCGTTGTTCAGTTTTCAAATAATTGGGTTCAAATAAGCAACAAAGGCTAATCAGTACTATATTCTGATTAAATGTGGCGGGAGAAATTGGTTTCACTGTTCTGGAGATTCTACGAGTATTTATACCCTATTCTAAGGGTATATTAATTTTGACGCGAAGTTTGTAACATACCTTAATATTGCCCGTAGACCCCTAAAGTTACTATATTTATGATCAGCATCGATAGTAATGTCGATCTAGATATGTCCGTCCGTCCGTCTGTCGGCAAAAATTAGGCTTTTAAACTGGACTTAGAGAGCTGAAATTTAATTTAATTTAACCATCTACTCTCTAGGGGCCTGAAATAATCAAGTTTAGGGGTTTTTGAAATCCGCCCACAGACACGACACGCCCACAAACTTAAAATACAAATTTATCGAAAAAATCGATTTTTTAGCTAGAAAGCTGATATATATGATCTTTGACTCCTAAAACTGCTCGGGAGATAAAATTTGTAAAATCCGCCCACTGACACGCCCACAATTAAATAAAACAAGTTTATTGAAAAGTCATAGTTTGAGCTAGGGAGCTGAAATTTAGAATATATACTCTCTAGGGGCCCTTTATGGTCATGTGTAAATCTTTTCAAAATCCGCTCACTGACACGCCCAACATTTTTTTTTTGAAAAACAAAAGTTTGAGCTAGGGAGCTGAAATTTATAATATAGATTCTCTAGCTGTCTGAGAGGAATAGGAATAGGGTATCCAACAGTTCGCCCAAGCGGACTGTAGCCCGTCCCTATGTTTATATTCTATTTTAAGGGTATATTAATTTTGACGCATAGTTTGTAACATACCTTAATATTGCCCGTAGACCCCTAAAAGTTACTATATTTATGATCAACATCGATAGTAATGTCGATCTAGCGATGTCCGTCCGTCCGTCCGCCTGTCGGCATAAATTAGGCCTTTAAACTGGGCCTAGAGAGCTGAAATTTTAACCATATACTCTCTAGGGTTCCGAAATAATCAAGTTTACGAATTTTTGAAATCCGCCCACAAACTCAAAAACACATATTTATCGAAAAAATAGAATTTTGACCTAGAAAGCTGAATTTTTTATATATGATCTATGACTCCTAAAACTGCTCGGGAGATAAAATTTTCAAAATCCGCCCACTAACACGCCCACAATTAAATAAAATAATTTTATTGAAAAACCAAAGTTTGAGCTAGGGAGCGTTTTTTTTTACAAAAGCTTCGTTTTTTTTTGATAAAATCCTTTAAATGTGTTATAACAAAATATGTAGAGCGTTGTTCAACCATACTTAGACTTTTGTCACGCACGCTTATGAGGGATAGGAATAAGAATAGGGTATCCAACAGTTCGCCCAAGCGGACTGTAGCCCGTCCCTGTTTTTATTTTATTTTTTGAAATTGTTGAAGGTCTGTGGTTTCAGAAGGTCCATGGCTTCCAATAAAACAAAGTCGATAAATATTTTTTTTGAAAAGGTACCGTTGATGATTGTTGGCAAACTTTCTCTAATAATAATTTCTAAGAATTTTTTATTTATTTTATTTTAGGAATTCGACATACAAACAGAATGTCAACAAATAGAATAAAATTACTGATCGACTTATTGCGCACCTAAATCTTAGGCAAGGTAGTAGCCGTCTTTCATGCAAAGGGTCACTTCTAATGATCACCAGAGAAAATATACCAAAGAGACAGTATTCTTTGTCCGAAGAAATTGATTGTCCAACGAACAAAAATATGCCCTCTCGAATTGTTTAAAACCGTCTATACTTTTACTTACATACGTCACGCACGTGACCTCGCCCTCTCGAACTGTTTAAAACCGTCTATACTTTTACTTTCATACGTCACGCACGTAGCCTCATTTTAGTGAGTCAGTAGATTCATTCTGTCTATTTTTACGGACACTACTTACTTATGGCTAAATTAGCCGTTAAGTGATTTTCCCGTTAGGTAAATTTTTTTTTCTGAATAGGGTAAGCAGAAATTCCTAAAAAAACTGGCAATGGCCGAAAGCTATCTGATGAATGAAATGGACAATTACTTTTATTTTCACAAGCGAACCCGTGAAGTAGATGCGGATGCTCTATAGCCATCTATCTCATGGCAGTTATTTTTTTTTGCTTTTGTTGAAAAAACCTCAAAGGGTGCAATTATGAACATCCAAAAACCTTGGGTGGAAACATTATAATTGAAGATAATAACCTCCTAGATACGGTTTTGTTTTGAATTAATTCTTAACGACTACGGCTTTTAAATACCAACATTTAAATAGATGCGCTGAGCATTCAACCGCGCATATTAGACAAAAACAAGAAACCGAAACTCTGCACAAACAAAGATTGCAAATTTCGTTCGTATCTCGAGTAAACAGAAGCTTTACATCAAAAAAAGAAAATAACCAACGTGTGTGAGTTATTTACTAGTTGTGGCACCGTCATAAATCACACAATAAGGAAGAAAAATTCGTTGAATTTAACCCTTTATCGCACACCACAAATTCCACTCATATCGGATCTGTCTACCCTTTAAAGAACCCCAGTAGATTAATGGAGCATAAACAGCCATTGTCAAAGTGTCATTAGATAAACGGAGTGCGGACAGGCGTTGTATAAGACTGACATTGGGCGCATTCAATTTGCAAGGCAACTACGAGCCCCTACTATTTTACCCTTTCTCATTGATCGAATAACTCACGTGACCATCATTTAGCAAGGAATAGAGGGTGAACTAGTAGGGCACTCGCAGTTGCCTTGTAAATTGAATGTGCTCATTCTCTAACATTTTTTCCGTTTCAAAGTGAATCACATAAAACTTTCGCATACACTTGTAGTTAAATATGTCACATCACGGATTAAGAATTAACACCTTTATAGTACAATATAAATATAAATAAATTTTTTAAATAGAATACTAACATTTTTATTACTTAAACTGGTTAAAAAGTGCGGAAGACTAAGACTTCTGTTCCGTTGAAACTTTTTCATATGTTTACTCATTTTTAATTAATTTGAATGATCGCGACTATATCGGAAAAATAATAATAAGCAAGAACTAACTACGAGTACTAACGACGATAACACAATGATTCCAACTAAACTTGAGCATTGGTGAGTGGAAGACATTTACCCCAACCGAGTAGCACAAAACAAAGTTTATTATCATATCATCTGGTCGGGTGGGTAGGTAAATTAAAAAAAAATATATATATATACATATATATGTCGAAGACCGAAAATCTTCAACGTAACCGAGCAGGCCGACTCTCTCGATACAATATGAAGACAACCGTGAAATAATCATATTTATTACAACGTAGAAGTTATTATGAAAAAAATAAAATACAAATAAAGTTGGCCACCTTTGCTACGAGTACTGTTTGTGGGGCAATATGCGATAGGGTAGATTATGGTTGTAACTCAGGACAGGGAGATAGGTAAACATATTTCAATTTTAAACATGTGGTCTAGACTCTGATCTCATTTTAATAGGTTTATTAAGAAACTATGTTTTTTTCTATTTCGTTCAACAGTTATTGACGGAAAAAATTCAATTGATGGAGTTTTCTTGAAGAGTCGCTTTTTTGAAACGATATTGATTGTAACTGTCGGTTAACAATTCATTATTTATTTCAAGTAAAAAGAAAATGTTAAAAAAGGTGTATTCGATCGACATCGAAAATAAAGTTGACGTCTACTGAAAATGGTTCAATATAATGTTTTACTTTAGACCAGTATAAACTGATAAGTACTTTGGCTGACATTTTGAATAAGAGATCATTTACTTTTAATAAAAACTAAAACGTTAAAAAAGTGTATTCGATCAACATAGAAATATAGATGACGTTTACTAAGAATGTGGCATTATGTGCGTTCCTTTGAATCACATGAATTTTGTCACATTTGATAAGAATCAAAACTTAAATCTTGTCAAGTGTCAAATTTGGAATTTTTCAATATTTATGAGCGGCGAAATTGCCGACTGGAGTCAACAGTATAGTTTCACTTACAGATCCCTCCGAGGGATCATTTATTTTACGCAAACAAAAAACGTTAAGTGTTGTATTCGATCATCATCGAAAATAAAGCTGACGTTTACTAAGAATGTGGCATTATGTGCGTTCCTTTGGATCAGTGAGTATTGTTTCGTACTTTGGCTGCCATTTTGAATTTTGTCACATTTGATAAGAATCAAAACATAAATCTTGTCAAGTGTCAAATTTGGAATTTTTCAATATTTATGAGCGGCGAAATTGCCGACTGGAGTCAACAGTATAGTTTCACTTACAGATCCCTCCGAGGGATCATTTATTTTACGCAAAAAAAAAAACGTTAAGAGTTGTATTCAATCATCATCGAAAATAAAGCTGACGTTTACTAAGAATGTGGAATATATGCGTTCCTTTGGATCAGTATGTACTGATTAGTACTTCGGCTGCAATTTTGAATTTTGTCACATTTGACCAGAATCAAAACTGAAATCTTGTCAAGTGTCAAATCTGACATTTTCCAATATTTTTGAATGGCAAAATATTGACTGGAGTCAGCCGGATAGTTTCACCTACGGATCCCTCCGAGGGGTTATTTATTTTTAACAAAAACAAAACGTTAAGAGTTGTATTCGATCAACATCGAAAATAAAGTTGACGTTTACCACGAATGTCGCATATATTTTAGATCAGTATGTACAGTATCAGTATGTACAGATCAGTATGTACAGTATGTACGTTTACCAAGAATGTCGCATATATTTTAGATCAGTATGTACTGATTAGTACTCTGGCTGCCATTTTGTATTTTGTCATATTTGCAAGAAACAAAACTGAAATCCTGTCAAGTGATAAACCTGAAATTTTTTTATTTTTTTGAGGGCCAAGATTGCTGGCTGCAGTCAACAGGCTAGTTCCACTAACGGATTCCTCTGACATCTCCTAGGGAAATAATCAAGTTTACGAATTTTTGAAATCTGCCCACAGACACGCCCACAAACTCAAAAAAACAAAATTTTGGAAAAAATCGAATTTTGAGCTAGAAAGCTGAAATTTTTTATATATGATCTATGACTCCTAAAACTGCTCGGGATATAAAATTTTCAAAATCCGCCCACACGCCCACAATTAAATAAAACAATTTTATTGAAAAACCAAAATTTGAGCTAGGGAGCTGAAATTTATAATATATACTCTCTAGCGGCCCTTTAAGCTCATGTGTAAATATTTTCAAAATCCGCCCACTTTTAAATCAACTTTTTTTTTGCAAGGGAGCTAGGGAGCTGAAATTTATAATATATATCTCTAGGGGGCCCTTTATGCTCATGTATTTTTTTTTAAATAAGCCTACTGACACGCCCACAATTAAATAAAACATTTTATTGAAAAACCAAAGTTTGAGCTAGGGAGCGTTTTTTTTCGATAAAATCCTTTAAATGTTATAGGTATATCAAAATATGTAGAGCATTCTTAACAATTCAACCATACTTAGACATTTGTCACGCCGATACTTATGAGGGATAGGAATAAGAATAGGGTATCCAACAATTCGCTCAAGCGGACTGTAGCCCGTCCCTATGTTTACAAATTGTATTTATACCAAACGGTGACGCCATCACTAAGAAGAGTAAATTACTATTGTTTGATGGGCGAAAGAAAACAATTATTTTATTAAATATTTTCAGCGAGAAACAAATAATATTACGAATTTATGACAGACATTAATTAATTTATAATTTATAATAATTATAATTCAAGATAGAGCCCAACAAAGAAAGAAATAAAGAAAACAGAAATAAATAAAAGTGGGCTCACCCTCACCTATAGATATCGATTTGTTTATTTAATTCTATAATGAACAAAATTAATTCACAATATAATATTATATATTATTATATATATAATATAAATAATTGTTATTTTCCTTCCATAAAAGATACCAAGTAGATCGATTAAGGATTAATAATTATACATACTATGTATATGATGATATAATAGATTAGGGCAGCATTCTTATTTGTGGTGAAATAATCTCCCAATTTCATCACACTGGTTTAACACTATCTCGGATTAAATAACTTAATTTGACATCTATTAACACGATATATGCAAAGTGTCTCTCTACATCAACTTTGTGAGTTAATGACATTTTCATTCAGATGACTCAAAGTGGAACAGAATATGGAGAGCTAAAAGGGAAGACAATGAAGAAAACGTGCACGATGTGATAATAAATACGAGCAAAACCAATATGAAGCAATAATGGCCGCACGCAATTGAGATGATAAGATTTACTATTGAGTGAAGATGTCAGGCAATTTTTTTTCGGAAGTCAATGTGATATTTGTTGCTGGAACTTTCCCATAAAAATGCAATTTTCGAGATAATAAATACATAGTGTACAAATGTATACGAATCTGCTGTGTTGCATATATTTTGTTTTCCAATTATTGATAAGAATGAGAGTTCCCAGTAGGTACTCGTGAATAAAAATTTCATAAATGTCGTGCACGTTGAGTAGAGATAGATAGATAGATAGATTCTTTATTTTTTCATCATAAAGTTTACAAATTGGTATACTTAAGAATAAGGACATGGCAATACTGCCGTCTGCCTGAGATGACATTTCATAATATGATTTAAAAATAAAAGAAATAATAAAAAGCAAAAATTTTAAAATATAAAGAAAAGGAAAAAAGAAAAAATGTTTAACAAAAGATATGAAGAAATATTATTATATAAAACAATGCTATCAATTTTAACGTGATTTGAAACACAAAATGTTATACAATTTGGTTAATTTGATTAGCTGTTTATACAAAATTTTATCAATTTTAACATGATTTGAAACCCAAGATACGAGGGCGGGTCAATAAGTCCGTGACTTTTTGAATTTCTGACCTCTTTACTGAAACAGCAACACTGCTCCTGTCAACAGGCATCTGTCAGTTGACTCCTGTCAAAATTTAAACTTGCTGCGTCAGTTAGTTTGTGTTTGACAGCTATTTTTATCGGACTACTCACTAATTTGAGGAGAAAATGGAAAAAAGTGAATTTCGTGTGCTTATTAAGCATTATTTATTGCGAAAAAAAACCATTACCGAGACCAAGGCTAAGCTTGAAAAATACTATGGGGACTCTGCACCATCGATTTCAATGGTAAAAAAGTGGTTTACTGAATTTCGTTGTGGCCGTACAAGCACTGAAGATGCCGAACGTCCTGGACGCCCAGTTGAGGTCTCTACACCCGAAACAATCGAAAAAATTCACGATATGGTGTTGGCCGACCGAAGATTGAAAGTGCGAGAGATTGTGGAAGCCGTAGGGATCTCGCATGGCTCAGTGGTTTCAATTTTGAATGATCACTTGGGCATGAGAAAGCGTTCCGCAAGATGGGTGCCGCGTTTGCTCACAGTCGACCACAAACGCAATCGTGTAACAACTTCACAGGAAGGTTTGGCGTTGTTTAATCGCAATATGGAGGAGGTTTTGCGCCGTTTTGTAACCGTGGACAAAACATGGATCCATCACAACACACCAGAGACCAAACAACAGTCAAAACAGTGGGTTTCTAAGGGTGAATCGGCGCCAAAGAAGGCCAAGGTGGGTTTGTCAGCCAATAAAGTTATGGCGACTGTTTTTTGGGATGCACGCGGGATAATCCACATTGACTACCTTCAAAAGGGAAGAACAATCAATGGGGAATATTATGCCAACGTATTGGACCGATTCAATGACGATTTGAAAAAAAACCGACCTCATTTGGCCAAGAAAAAAGTTCTTTTCCACCAAGACAATGCAAGGGTGCACACATGTGCAGTCGCCATGGCAAAAATCCATGAATTGGGCTATGAATTGCTCCCTCATCCACCCTATTCTCCAGATTTGGCTACGAGCGACTACTTCTTGTTCCCAAACCTGAAGAAATGGCTTGGTGGAAAAATATTTGACTCCAATGATGAAGTCATCTCGCAAACAAAGGCCTATTTTGAGGACCTCGACAAATCATTTTTTTTTGGAAGGGATAAAAAAATTGGAGAAGCGTTGGACAAAGTGTAAAGAGCTCAAGGGAGACTACGTTAAAAATAAAAAAAAAATTTATCAAAAAATCTATGTTTTATTCCAAAAGTCACGGACTTATTGACCCTCCCTCGTAATACACAATTTGGTTAGAAATAGCTGTTTATACAATATTATCAATTTTAACGTGATTTGAAACACAAAAGAGATATTATCAAATTTAGTATGATCAGCAACAAAACAATAAATAGTTAGGTATAAAATTTGGTCAAAACTGCAATAAGTGGGTAATCGACTAAGTTTAATATGTGAAACTGTTACGGTAAGAAAGAGCATGTTGGCAATATTTAAAGAGGCTGAGCCAGCCCATTGCTCCATTTAAAATTTCA